>OX276371.1:7500-4807500 GCA_946251885.1 Cosmia pyralina
CCGGACAGCACCTGCGTCAGACGGAAGGAGAGGAACCCGTGCGACCGCTCGAGCCAGTCTCGCAGCACTGGCCCGAGCGCATCGAGGGTCCGGCGGCCAAAGACTGCAGTGGCGAGTTCTCCCGTCCAGTGGACGACGATGGCGTCTCGCGACTCCCGTCGGAGGGCCTCGCGCTCTTCCGGGGCCGGGCGTTCTCCTCTCGCCCTCCGCCCCGCCGTCCACTCGTATACTCTGGCGAGCACCCACGCCTCGAGTTCCCAAGGGGGGGTGCCGGCCAGAGCACAGGCCGCCGCAAAACCCACCGTCCGGTAGGCCCGCGCGACCCGCTGGGCTATGGCCCTCTGAGGCGCCCGCAATGCGGCGGCGTTCTCCCTCCTTCGGAGGGAGTCTTCCCAGATGGGGGCACCGTAGAGGGCCATGCTCCTCAAGATGCCGGCGTAGAGCTGCCGGCATCGCGCGCTGGGCCCGCTCGAGTTGGGCAGCAGCCACGAGAGCGCCCCTGCAGTCTTCAGCAGGCGCGACGACAGCCCGCTAAAATGCGGGCCGAAGCGCCACCTGCTGTCGAGTACGAGGCCCAGATATTTCATCTGGGCCTTTACCTCGATTCTGACGCCCTCCACGAAGATGTGGGCGTCAGATGGGGGGCGCTGCCGAGGTCCGTGGAAAAACACGGCCTCGGTCTTGTGCAGCGCCGCCGTCAAACCCAGGCGGCGGATCCTCCCTGCCACCAAGGATCCGCCCGCCGAGGCCAAGTTGGCCGCCTCCCGGAAACTCCTTCCCCGGGCGGTGAGGAGAGTGTCGTCCGCGTAGCAGACGACACTCGTGCCTCGGAGGAGAGTTCCCCTCAAGAGCCAGTCGTAGCCGACGTTCCACAGGAGAGGTCCCACGACCGAGCCTGCGGAACGCCGGCCCCGACGGCGTATCGCCGGACTTGGCCAGTCCTGTCCACCAGGACGATCGCCCGGTCGTCCAGGTAGCTGGCCAGCAGACGCCGCATGTACCGAGGCACTCCGTGGAATCGGAGCGCCTCCAGGATCGTGGAGTGGGGAACAGAGTTGAAGGCGTTGGCTATGTCGAATGACACGGCCAACAACCCGTCCCCCGCCTCCATCGCCTCCTTCGCCTGGTCCTTCAGGCGGGTTAGCGCGTCCACCGTCGAGCGCTCAGCCCGAAAACCGAACTGAGCGTCCGACAAGTCCGGCCCGATGGTCCGCAGATGGCTCTTGAGGCGGGCAGCGATTATCCCCTCGAACATTTTCCCGACCTCATCGAGCAGAACGATGGGCCGGTATGCCGAGGGGGAGTCCGCTGGGCGGCCCTCCTTGCGGAGGAGGCACAACTGCCCCTCCTTCCACGGTTTCGGGAACCTCCCGCACGCAAGACACGCGCTGAAGAGGTCCCGAAACCGCTCCTCCATTTCAGTGGCGGCAATCGCCACCACTCTGGCTGGAACCCCGTCGGGGCCCGGAGCCGTCTTCTTGGCGCGGATGCGGAGAATCGCCGCACCAAGCTCCGGCTCCGTGACAGGAGGGGGGGCCTGCTCCTCCTCCTCCTCAGCCGGCAGAGCTGCACTGCCCCGCGGCGGGTCCATCACTGGTGGGGTGAAGCTGTCCCTGCACGGAAACAGGGACCGAACCACCCCATCCAGAAACGAGGGCTCCAGGGTCTCGGCAACCGGGGGGCCAAAGGGGCGCAGCTTGTTGCGCGCCGCCTTATATGGCCTCCCGTAAGGGTCGTTGTCGAGACCCTCCAGCATCTCGGCTCTCGCCGAGTCCTTGGCGGCGGCGATGGCACTGCCGAGGACCGCCTTCGCCTCCGTGTAGACCTCATAGAGGCGGTCCTCGTTGGCGCGGTCTCGTCGACGCCGCCGCCGGCTCCGTGTGTAGGCCCTCCTTGCCTCCACACACGTCGCCCGCAGCCCCGCCAGCTCCACCGACCACCAGTACACGGCGCGCCCGGGTGACGGTCGGCCAGACCGAGGCATGCTAGAGTTGCATACCTCGGTCAGAGACCCCCTCAGGCGCTCCGCCGCGGCGTCCACGTCCAGGCCGACAAACGGTGGCGAAAGCCAGTCCTGGGCGAATGCCGCCTCCACCGCAGCCTCCCTGTCCAGGCGGGTGAGAGCCCACCGCGGGAACGATGATCGCCCCGAGGTGGTCCGCGTCTCTCCGGGAGCACCGGTGGAGATGTCGAACCGCACGTAGCGGTGGTCCGACATGGTCTCCACCAGGTCCACCCGCCAGTTCAGCACGCGCGCGGCCAACGCGGGGGTGGCGAATGTGACGTCCACTATTGAGCCACCCCGCCGCCGCACGCATGTCTGGACGCTTCCTCTGTTTAGGAGAGAGAGTCCAGAGTAGGCTGCCCACAACTCCAACGCCCGCCCGCGAGCGTCGGTGGCCGGGTTGCCCCAGGTTACCGACTTGGCGTTCAGGTCTCCCAATACGGAGACCTGACGCGGCGCCATCCTGCCGACCACAGCGGCCAGGACTCCGAGAAAATTCTCAAAGTCCTGAAGAGGGCGGTTTGGGGAGAAATAGACGCCCACAAGGGCTAATTCTCCCCACGCGGCCGCCACGTATCCCGGTCCCCTCTCTAATAGCGAGAGAGGAGGGGAGTCTGTGGAAGACCGCGCCGCTAGGGCCACCAAGCCGTCCTCGTCACCCAGCCAGCTGCCGGGGATCGAGTAGGGCTCGGCGACCACCGCAACGTTCACCAACCACTCGGCCATGACCTGCACCATCAGGTCCTGGGCCGCTCTGCAGTGGTTGGTGTTCGCCTGGAGGATGCGGTAGTCGGAGACCATTATTCCAGCATCGCATCCCCCACCTCTGATACCGCCGCTGGAGCTACAGCGGCGACGTCGGCGCCGGCGGTGGCAGCGACAGGTCGCACCTGCGCCGGCACCACGCCCTTCCTCGCGGGAGCCTTGCAGCCCTTGCCCGCCATCCTGTGGTCTGCGGGGCGACCACTGGCGGCACACGCCGCGCAGCGCAGCGTGGTGGCGCCGCAGGCGGCGCTCCTGTGTCCCTCCTGCCCGCATCGGTAACAACAGTTACCCAAGTCGGACTTGGAGGGACACGTGGCCCGGGTGTGGCCGGGCGCGAAGCACTTGAAGCAGCGCAGTGGCTGTTCTTCAAGCGGCCGGACCACAGCCGAGCTGAGCCCCACAGGCAGTCTCCCTTTGGTCGCGGCAAGGACGGCCCCAGCCATGGCCACTGGGCACTCGACGCGGATGGTGCCCATGCCGCGGCGACCGAGCCTGATGGCTCCGCCCCTCACCGCGCCAGCGACGCAGCCTCCAGCCGCCGCAACGGCCGCCACCACATCCTCTTTGGTGACCGAGTCCTCCAAATCGGCCACCTCCAAGGCTGCGGTCTTAACGGGCCTGACGACCGCTGCCGCATCCGCGATGACCTCTTGCAACTTTGTTGCGAAGAGGTCCGCGCTGGTGTTGCGCTGCTCCCCCGAGAACTCGAAGATTCGAGCCCCGGCCAGCGTTCGTCGGCAAGTAATTTTGCCCAGCCCCAGCTGGGTGGGGTCGACGGTGGCACGAGCCCGTCTCAGGACGGACTCGTACGTCTCCCCCCGCTCCATGGCCTCCGCGGTGATGGTCACCACGACGGCCGCGGTTTTGGGAGGAACCAGCTTCCTCCTACCGGCTTGGGGCTTCTTGGCTGCGGGAACACTCTCTGCGGCAGCGGGCTTGGGGGTCGCCTTCCTCCCCTTTCCCTTCTTCACCACTTCCGTCCACGCCCGGTTGGACGGGGTGGTGGAGGGAAGAAGGGCGTCTTCCTCCTGCGAGTTCCGGGGGGCCGCTGGGGTGGCAGACGGCCCAGGCACTCCCTCTGCGCTCGTGGTTGGCGTTTGAGAGGCCACCCTGGTCCTCTTGCCCTTGCCTTTGCCCTTGGAGGGCTTCGAGGCCTGGGGCTGCGCACCCGATGCCGGGCCTCCCAGAGGCACAAGTCCCGGCTCCGTCGGCGGCGTACTCTTATCCGCCGCTAGCGGCGGGCGGAGCCGCCTTTCCGGCAAGAGCCGGTCCTCGATGCCTGCGAGGCAGCTTCTGATGAAGGCCCTCTCCTCCATGACCACCCCGCGGATTATTGCCTCGAGGCTGGCAGTGGAGGAGGAGCCTCCCACTATCGGACCTGGTCCAGATTGGGCAGGCCGGGCCGTGGCCTCAGCCAGCTTCTGGTGTAGCTGGCTGACCTCCGCCTGCAGGCGATCCACCTTCGCCTGGAGCTGCCGCGTCTCGTCCGTGGCCGTCCGCTTCACCAGCTCCATAACGATGCCGTGCATGCTGACGGCCCGGCATTTGAGGGCCTTCTGGAAGGTCCCCTTCAAATTGGAGGACTTCGAGGCGACCTCCAGAACCTCCTCCCTGTCCTCCTGCGCCATGCGCTCCAACTCCGCCAGGGAGTGGTCAGCATATAGGACAGTCGATGCCCCATAACCAGACCTCGACCGGGCGGCTTGTGCCTGCTGCTCCTTGGCGGCGACCCTCTCCTCCAGGTCCGCCTGGAGCTGCGCCCTCTTTGCCAGGTTTAGCTGGCGCTCAGCGTCCACCAAGCCCACATCGTGAGCAGAAGCCGAGGCAGGAGTCAAAGCCCTTTTTGGCTTTGGTTTCCTCCCCGGCCCCTCCTCGGCCGACTCCGAGGAGCCCTCGGACCCACGCCTCATGTCAGCCCTCTTCCTCTTGACGCGACACGATTGGTCGGCCGCCGACGTCTCCATAATGGACTCGTCGGAGTCCGAACAGTCGCTTGGCCTGAGGAAAAGGCTGGCCGCAGATGGTGCGCGGTCAGCCTCTGACGCCGAAGCGTCGCCGGCGTGGCCCTGAGAAGGGCCGTTGGATTGGCCCTGAGAAGGGCCTTTTGGTTGGCCCTGAGAAGGGCCTTTTGGTTGGCCCTGAGATGGGCCTTTTCGGAAACGCCCGGAGGCGTCCCGCAAGGGTTTCGGCATAGCCTCCGCGGGTGCCGTAGGTTCCGACATTAAAAAATAAAATAGGTTAAAATAGATAAAATTCTACGACAACACAGCGCACTTTAGCCGCCGGTCTGCCACTCCGTTACGGTGGTCAGACACGGCGTTGCCCAGGGGATACTGCGAGGAAGTATGCGCTGTGGGGGATCCCCCAACCTAACCTAACCTAACCTAACCTAACCTAACCTAACCTAACCTTTTTTTTTTTTTTTTTTTTTTTTTTTTTTTTTTTGACGCTGAGAAAATGCTTTATGCATCCCCGCTCGTGGGGGACGAGACGGGGTATGTGGGACTCCTGTCGGAATGACAGTATACCCACTAAAACTCAGCAGTGTTCCCACATCGCCGTGATGGGAGGGCCATGGGAAACCGGCTCAGCCTTTACGTCCACAACCCTCCCGGCGCATGCCCGCCTAGCTGGCGGGCCCCGCATGCCCCCCCGGATGGGGGGCTACGGGAATGGCCGGGAACACCTGGCCATTCCCGTCCGACACTGGTGGGGGCCTGTGCAATACAGGCAAGGATGCCCCCACACCCGTTGCCTGCTGGCCCCCACCTGGGAGGAGTCGTCTGCTCCGACCCCTCCTCCGCCCTCGGAGCGGCGCCGCGTGAGGGTCGTCCTCCCGCGCGCGCTCCGCCGCCATTTCGGCCGCAGAGGATAGGGAGAGCGGCCGACGTCATACCGACACTCCTCTTCCCCTGCGGCCCCACCGCGTCCGCCATCAAACGGTGGCGGCCCCGTCAAGGCCGCGGAAGGTAGGGAGAGCGGCGCACCGCAATACCGGCACTCCTCTCCCGCCGCGGCCTCCAATCCTCAGCCGCGATGCCTCCCATAAGACACCGCGGCCCGCCTCAGTTGCGGTGTCGCCCATACGGCCACCGCAACCTACCCGCTGGCCGCTACGTCGTCGGCTTATCGGCAAAAGCCCTGACGAGCGGCCCCCGCATGGGTTCCTCTTCGCTTCACCGTGGGTGACCAAGCCACGGCTACTGAGCCCCCCCGCCTCGACAATGCGGGAACCCTTTGGGGGGGAACCTAACCTAACCTAACCTAACCTAACCTAACCTAACCTAACCTTTTTTTTTTTTTTTTGACGCTGAGAAATGCTTTATGCATCCCCGCTCGTGGGGGACGAGACGGGGTATGTGGGACTCCTGTCGGAATGACAGTATACCCACTAAAACTCAGCAGTGTTCCCACATCGCCGTGGTGGGAGGGCCATGGGAAACCGGCTCAGCCTTTACGTCCACAACCCTCCCGGCGCATGCCCGCCTGCCTGGCGGGCCCCGCATGCCCTCCCGGATGGGAGGCTACGGGAATGACCGGGAACACCTGGCCATTCCCGTCCGACACTGGTGGGGGCCTGTGCAATACAGGCAAGGATGCCCCCACACCCGTTGCCTGCTGGCCCCCACCTGGGAGGAGTCGTCTGCTTCGACCCCTCCTCCGCCTTCGGAGCGGCGCCGCGTGAGGGTCGTCCTCCCGCGCGCGCTCCGCCGCCATTTCGGCCGCAGAGGATAGGGAGAGCGGCCGACGTCATACCGACACCCCTCTTCCCCTGCGGCCCCACCGCGTCCGCCATCAAACGGTGGCGGCCCCGTCAAGGCCGCGGAAGGTAGGGAGAGCGGCGCACCGCAATACCGGCACTCCTCTCCCGCCGCGGCCTCCAATCCTCAGCCGCGATGCCTCCCATAAGACACCGCGGCCCGCCTCAGTTGCGGTGTCGCCCATACGGCCACCGCAACCTACCCGCTGGCCGCTACGTCGTCGGCTTATCGGCAAAAGCCCTGACGAGCGGCCCCCGCTCAGGTTCCTCTTCGCTTCACCGTGGGTGACCAAGCCACGGCTACTGAGCCCCCCCGCCTCGACAATGCGGGAACCCTTCGGGGGGGAACCTAACCTAACCTAACCTAACCTAACCTTTTTTTTTTTTTTTTTTTTTTTTTTTGACGCTGAGAAATGCTTTATGCATCCCCGCTCGTGGGGGACGAGACGGGGTATGTGGGACTCCTGTCGGAATGACAGTATACCCACTAAAACTCAGCAGTGTTCCCACATCGCCGTGATGGGAGGGCCATGGGAAACCGGCTCAGCCTTTACGTCCACAACCCTCCCGGCGCATGCCCGCCTAGCTGGCGGGCCCCGCATGCCCCCCCGGATGGGGGGCTACGGGAATGGCCGGGAACACCTGGCCATTCCCGTCCGACACTGGTGGGGGCCTGTGCAATACAGGCAAGGATGCCCCCACACCCGTTGCCTGCTGGCCCCCACCTGGGAGGAGTCGTCTGCTCCGACCCCTCCTCCGCCCTCGGAGCGGCGCCGCGTGAGGGTCGTCCTCCCGCGCGCGCTCCGCCGCCATTTCGGCCGCAGAGGATAGGGAGAGCGGCCGACGTCATACCGACACTCCTCTTCCCCTGCGGCCCCACCGCGTCCGCCATCAAACGGTGGCGGCCCCGTCAAGGCCGCGGAAGGTAGGGAGAGCGGCGCACCGCAATACCGGAACTCCTCTCCCGCCGCGGCCTCCAATCCTCAGCCGCGATGCCTCCCATAAGACACCGCGGCCCGCCTCAGTTGCGGTGTCGCCCATACGGCCACCGCAACCTACCCGCTGGCCGCTACGTCGTCGGCTTATCGGCAAAAGCCCTGACGAGCGGCCCCCGCATGGGTTCCTCTTCGCTTCACCGTGGGTGACCAAGCCACGGCTACTGAGCCCCCCCGCCTCGACAATGCGGGAACCCTTTGGGGGGGAGAACCCTTTGGGGGGGGGGGGAACCTAACCTAACCTAACCTAACCTAACCTAACCTAACCTAACCTAACCTTTTTTTTTTTTTTTTTTTTTTTTTTTTTTTTTTTTTTTTTGACGCTGAGAAATGCTTTATGCATCCCCGCTCGTGGGGGATGAGACGGGGTATGTGGGACTCCTGTCAGAATGACAGTATACCCACTAAAACTCAGCAGTGTTCCCACATCGCCGTGATGGGAGGGCCATGGGAAACCGGCTCAGCCTTTACGTCCACAACCCTCCCGGCGCATGCCCGCCTAGCTGGCGGGCCCCGCGTGCCCCCCCCGGATGGGGGGCTACGGGAATGACCGGGAACACCTGGCCATTCCCGTCCGACACTGGTGGGGGCCTGTGCAATACAGGCAAGGATGCCCCCACACCCGTTGCCTGCTGGCCCCCACCTGGGAGGAGTCGTCTGCTCCGACCCCTCCTCCGCCTTCGGAGCGGCGCCGCGTGAGGGTCGTCCTCCCGCGCGCGCTCCGCCGCCATTTCGGCCGCAGAGGATAGGGAGAGCGGCCGACGTCATACCGACACTCCTCTTCCCCTGCGGCCCCACCGCGTCCGCCATCAAACGGTGGCGACCCCGTCAAGGCCGCGGAAGGTAGGGAGAGCGGCGCACCGCAATACCGGCACTCCTCTCCCGCCGCGGCCTCCAATCCTCTGCCGCGATGCCTCCCATAAGACACCGCGGCCCGCCTCAGTTGCGGTGTCGCCCATACGGCCACCGCAACCTACCCGCTGGCCGCTACGTCGTCAGCTTATCGGCAAAAGCCCTGACGAGCGGCCCCCGCATGGGTTCCTCTTCGCTTCACCGTGGGTGACCAAGCCACGGCTACTGAGCCCCCCCGCCTCGACAATGCGGGAACCCTCCGGGGGGGGAACCTAACCTAACCTAACCTAACCTAACCTAACCTAACCTAACCTAACCTAACCTAACCAGTCTGGCTTCAACCGCCGCCCCGAACGCCACGTTTGTTCCGCGCTCCGTGCTCTTAAATCACGGTAAAAAGTAAAAGTGTACAAATATACCAGTGCTATATATCAAAACACGCGCAATCGCAAGACGATCGCGTTGGTGAAACAATTTTTGTGAAAAGTGCGAAAGTGTGAAAGTTATCACCAAAAAAGTGATAAAAAGTGACAGTTTGGAAACATCAGACACTTCAACCTTAATAACTCAAAAATCAAAGCGTTGACATAGTGATTTTTTATTACCATCAGGTGCGCCTCTTCAAGACCTACGATCCTAAGAAAAAACCAGAATTTTTCCGTGCAAGCGCGCGGAAATACATGGAAAAATCACCATCAGCGAGACGAGGTCCTGTTTTAGGGCCATAAAGTTGCCCCTAATCATTTTCCAGGACCGGTGATAAGTCTTCGAGAAGGAGAAAGAGGAGAGGAACCTGGAGGTACTTTAAAACTTTCAATTGTAATTAGGGAAGCCAGTTTATAAAGATTACAAACTTGACGTGCGCCTGTGAAAAAACTATAAAATTAAAAAAAAAAAAACTATAAAAAAAAAACTAAAAAACTACTAAACTATAAAATTAAATATTTTCCGCGACAACCTATCTTGAAACTTCCGGAGAAGACAGCTGCAGCATCTCCTAACCCTGATGCAAAAAATCAGAATTTTCGGACCGTAATTTTAGGACTTTATAACTAATTTAGTCAATGTGAGAAAAATTTCCGGCTGCAAGATAATTTGTCATTTTTCGGTCGGTAGGAAAGGAGAAATAACAAGGTAGTTTAATAAGTATTGGGTTTTATTGGAAAAATATTTGATTGTTAATGTATTGTTATTGTTTTTATTAATGTATTATATTTGTGGTATTGCGTTGTTATAACTGTTGGCCCATTATTTGCACACTTATTTGGTTCTCAAAATTAATTTTTTATCAACCAGTATCCCGAATAATATCCCTTCCCCTTAAATTCCATATATCTCGGAAACGGCTGGGAATTTCAAAATTTGGAGCAAAATTTCCCCCCCCCCTAGTATCTGCCCTTCCTAGCTAGAACCTAGATTCTGAAAAGCCACTTGGACCCCCTTTTTGACCCCCTCCTTGACCCCCTGTATTTTGTAGTAGAATATATTTATTCAACCATCCTGTTTATGCTCCCCCCGGAAACCCCTTGCTGGTGACCCCTAGGACCCCCGTGACCCCTTTGACCCCCTAGGACACCGTGACCCTTTTGACCCCCTGACAAATCCCCCCCCCCCCTTCACGTCTACCTAACCCCCCCTGGGTCTAACTACCGAACCAGAGGTCGTGGACCCACCGAGTTTGGGGTCCCCGAAATCAGGAGGAAGGGATCTACCTTTTGGCTCCGGCCAAATTAAGAAATTTTGTTATTGTTTATTTCCTTATTTATATTAATAACCTTTTTATACAGGAACTAGAATAAGTTCTTAATTTATTTAATGCTAATTATTATTTAGATTTAAGTATACTTTTAGATTCTGTGTAGTGTTACTGAATTGCAACCCTGAGTAGATTAGAGATTGTATAGATTTAGATAGATTCTAGCAGTTTTAGTTTAATCGTGGTAAGCAGGATTACAACTTTTGTTGTAACTGATATGGTAGGGTTTTTGAGTTTTTATTTCTTTATTTTTTAACCATTGACACAGTTGTCATTTCTACTGTTATTGACACACGTTATTAACGCCATACATACACTAAGTTTTTATTAGTATACGCGCTATTTACGCCTTAGACACAAAATTTGTAACTCCACTATAGTTTTAGGACTCTTGTGCGGATTCGTTTTCTTTTCTGTGCAGTATTGTACACTTTTGTTTCTTTTTATTATTCTGTGTATTTTTGTTTTTTTTTTTTTTTTTTTTTTTTTTTTTTTATTTTTTTTTTTTTTTTTTTTTTTTTGTTTTTTTTTTTTATTTTTGTTTTTATTTTTATTTTTGTTTTTACTGGCGCATGCCTCTGACGCATTTTGAGGCTGTTTTCAGCCATTTTGAACTCGAATAGGCTCCCTCCTAACCTGAGACTATTAAAAATAGACAAGGAATTTTTTTTTTTTTTTTTTTTTTTTAATTACTCTTCTAATACCTCATATAATATTCTCTTATAATATTCTTATACCCTAATTCTAGATCCCCCTTTACAGGGATTCAATAATTTTGAACAAGTAGTGTTCTCTGACAAATCATCTTAGAGGCGCTCATTCAGGATGTTTGGATTCGGACTAAGGAGCCCCTCTAACAAGCCGCAGGCTGTGAAGGAGACTTCGGGCGTTGAGGAGGCATGCACAGCACCAGCGGGCACCTCAGTGAGGCGCAGTATCGGGGAGTGGGAAGCGGAGAAACAGAAAGTGGGGCAATCCCAAAAAACATCTCCTAAAAAGGCACCCGTTCCCATTCCCCCCAAGAAGACAGCAGAGCCCACATCCCCCCAACCTAAGCCCAAAGCATTAGGCACCCAGCGGGTAAGGTCGGATACATATGAGAAACCAGGAAGAGCCTTGGAGAGCCCGCCTCGAGAAGTACCACCCATAAAGTACCTAAACAGAACCACGGAGGCAAAGGCGTGGCTCTCCAAGGCCAAGATCCACTTGGACAGCTCCAGAAATCTCAAAAAGGAGATAAAAGATGGGATCACCAAAGCTGTCGAGAGACTTTATCACCTTGTCAAGGAGGGAGAGTGTGAGAGGTCCAAAACACCCGGAGAGGCAGCTGAGCCCGAAAAAGCTTGCGTGGACTCCGTACCGGCCTCAGGTGAACCGACAGCGCTCATGAAGCAGCTAATGGAGAACCTCCAGAAGCACAATATGGCGCTAGAGAAATGCCAGCTGCACACACAGGCTCTGTCGGAGCACCTGCAACAGGTGCCTCGCTTTGTCGCAGGACAGGGACCTTCGTTCGCGGAGATGGCCGCCGTCCCGAAGCGGACCTTCCAGGAGCCTCTTCACTCAGTCGTTGTGTCATCGCCCGACGACAAAGACACCGGGGAAGATGTTTTCGAAAAGCTGAGGACGGCGGTAGATGCCAGGAATGAGGGGACCAGGGTGGAGAGAGTGCGGAAAGCGAGAGACCAAAAGTGGTAGTTGGCTTTAAGACGAGGGAGGAGCTGACCAAGGTGACCGATCGGATTAAAAAGGCCGGAAATTTAGTGGTGGAGGAGGTGAAAAATAAAGACCCGCTGATAGCTCTGAGGGGCGTCTTCACGTATAATACTGATGAGGACATCCTAAGTGCTTTGAAAAAGCAAAACGCAGACCTATTCAGAGACTTGAACAGCGACGATGACAGGGTCGAAATAGCTTACAGGAGGAAGACCAGGAACCCCCACACAAACCATGTTATTGTGAGGGTGTCGCCGCAACTGTGGAATAGAACACTGCACAAAGGGGCCATACACATTGACATCCAGCGCGTCAAAGTAGAAGACCAGTCTCCACTGGTCCAATGCACATGCTGCCTAGCGTATGGCCACAGCAAGCGTTTCTGCAAAGAAACTATAGATAAGTGCAGCCACTGCGGCGGCCCCCACACCAGACCTCAGTGCCCAGATTGGATCGCCGGAGCAGCCCCAATATGCGTGAACTGCACGCAGGCAAAACACGCCAGTACTGAGCACAGTGCATTCAGTAACGAATGTACCGTGCGCAGAAAATGGGATGCGATGGCGAGAGCGAGGGTAGCTTACTGCTAAGGGCAACGATAGCGATAACAGGGCAGGCAACCCCACCAGAGGATACACAATGGCCCAGGCCAACCTCCAAAGAAAGGAGTTGGCAACAAACGAGCTCATGACTGAAGCCACAGATAAGAAAATGGCTCTCGCGTTGGTCCAGGAACCGTATGTTGGGGGGATTCGAAGGATGAAGAGCTACCGAGGCGTGCGGGTGTACCAGTGCGAGGACGATGGAAGAGGGACTGTGAAAGCGGCCGTGCTCGTTTTCGATCATGACTTGGACGTCATACAGTGCTCAGAACTCACTACGAACAACATCGCAGTGGTGAGGATCCGGTCAAAAGCCTGGGAAATTGCAGTAGTCTCTTTTTATTTCGAACCTGACCAGCCCATAGAACCATACGTGGATCAATTGCGAAAAATTATAGAGAAAGTTGGGCCAAGAAATCTAATCATTGGAGGCGATGCCAATGCTAAGAATACCTGGTGGGGTAGCATCGTAAACGACACCAGGGGTATAGAAATGTCCGGGACCCTGGAAGAGTCGGAAATGCAGGTACTCAACAGTGGAGATATTCCCACATTCGACACGATAAGGGGCAACACGAGATGCAGCAGCTTTGTCGATCTAACAGCCTGCTCGATAGATATGCTGAATCTCGTGGAGGACTGGAGAGTTGACCAGGGAGTGACGAGCTCTGACCACAACACGATCCTTTTTCGAGTGCGTTTGCGGAGGGAAAAAGGGATCAACATCCAAAGGACCACTCGACTCTACAACACTAAGAAGGCAAATTGGGACATTTTCATTGAGAAAATGGACCAATTTCTAGCGGAACAAAATGTCAACGCAATTGAAATAGATAGAGTCGAGCTAAAACAACAATTGGAAAACATGGCAAGGAGCATAACAAAAGGCATCACCTTAGCCTGTAGAGACAGCATGCCTCCCAAGGCAACAAACACCGAGTTCTCTTTGCCATGGTGGTCAGAAGAGCTTGCACTCTTAAAAAACGAGGTCAATACAAAAAAACGGAGGATACGTAATGCTGCGAAGAACCGCAAAGAAAAAGTCTTCAAAGAGTACCTGCACGCAAAAGAGAACTATGAATGCCAAGCCAAGAAAGCCCAAATAGCGGGCTGGAAGACCTTTTGCCAAAAGCAAGATAAAGAAGGAGTATGGGAGGGGATTTACAGAGTGATCGGTAAGACTGCCAAACGTCAAGAGGATCTGACCCTTAAAAAGGACGACGTGTTCCTAAACCCAAAAGAATCGGCAACCCTATTAGCCGAAACATTCTACCCTGAGGACTCCGAAGAAAAGGATAACTCAGATCATCGCCAAATAAGAGAGCTTGCGAAGCAAGTAAACGCCCCGAGTCATAATGAAACACATGATCCGCCGTTTACGGTAGAAGAGCTAAAGACCGCTAGTAAGAGCTTCAATCCAAAAAAGGCACCTGGAGCGGATGGCTTCACAGCGGACATATGCAGTCGAGCAATCTTCAGGAATCTGGACGTGTTCCTTGCCCTGTATAACAAGTGCCTAGAGATAGGTCACTTCCCGGACATCTGGAAGGAAGCCACAGTTGTGGTATTGAGAAAACCGGGCAAGGACGACTATCAGAATCCCAAGGCCTATAGGCCGATCGGCCTGCTACCAGTCTTGGGCAAGATCCTGGAGAAGATGATAGTAGCAAGGATCAAGTGGCACCTAGTACCGCGGATTAGTACTCGCCAGTACGGCTTTATGCCACAAAGGAGCACCGAGGACGCCCTCTATAACCTGGTGAACCATATTAAGGCGAATATAGAGCAGAAAAAGATCGTAACCCTAGTCTCATTGGATATAGAGGGCGCCTTCGACAGCGCCTGGTGGCCAGCTATCAAGGTCAGACTGGCTGAGGAAAAGTGTCCGGTCAATGTAAGGAGGCTACTTGATAGCTATCTCGACTGCAGAAAAATCGGACTCAGGTATGCCGGGGAGGAACACATACGAAACACCCAGAAAGGTTGCGTCCAGGGATCCATTGGCGGCCCCATACTCTGGAATCTGCTACTTGACCCCCTATTACACGGTCTGGAAAAGGAGGGAGTATACTGTCAGGCGTATGCGGACGACGTGGTGATGGTCTTCAGCGGCGAAACGGGCTTGGAGATCTCGAGGCAGGCCAATGCCGCTCTCGCCTATGTTCGGGAGTGGGGAGTCCGGAACAAGCTGAAGTTTGCACCGCACAAAACTTGTGCGATGGTGCTGACGCGTAAGCTCAAGTACGACACCCCGCTCCTGACCATGGGGGGGATCGACATTGGAATGTCGAGGGATATCAAAATTCTGGGGCTGACTCTGGATGACAAAATGACATTCAACACCCACGTTGCAAAAGTCTGCAAAAAAGCAGCGAACTTATATAAACAGCTTTCCAGAGCGGCAAAAGTTAGCTGGGGACTGCATCCGGAAATCATCCGAACAATCTACACGGCGGTTGTGGAGCCGGTCATTCTGTACGCGGCAAGTGCATGGGCGCCGGCGGCTAGGAAAATTGGAACGCAGAAGGCGCTGAATGCTATACAAAGGGGATTCGCACAGAAACTGTGCAAGTCCTACCGCACTGTCTCCCTGAACTCGGCACTGGTGCTGACCGGGATACTGCCTCTCGACCTTCGGATACAGGAAGCAGCCGCTCTGTACGAAGCAAGGAGAGGGTCGTCCCGGTTAGTGCTGGGAGACAGGGAGACCGAACGTGTGGTGGGATTTGCAGAGATTCCGCATCCGGCTTTGCAGGTAGAGTTGACGTTCGAAAGCTTGACTACTCAAGACCAGGTTAACAGTAGCAACGTGCAGGCGGTAAAAATTTACACCGACGGCAGCAAGCTTGAGGGCAGGGTCGGAGCCGCGTTATCCATATGGGATGGTGAGGCAGAGACCAAGGCCATCAAGCTTAGTCTGTCCGCGTACTGCACCGTGTACCAAGCGGAGATCCTCGCTATATGCAGAGCCACTAAGGAGGCCCTGAAGTGCAAAGAGAGGCAATACGCCATTTATAGCGACTCAAGGTCGGCTCTGGAGACCATCACCAACTACAATGCCCTGCATCCATTGGCGGTAGAGACGCGCGAGAACCTGAAGAAGGCCTTCAACCAAGGGAAAACTGTGAGCTTCTACTGGGTGAAGGCGCATGAAGGTCTCATAGGTAACGAACGCGCTGATCAGCTAGCGAAAGAGGCTGCACTCTCGAGCCGGAGGAGCCCCGACTACGACCAGGTTCCGGTCTCATTCGTCAAACGGACAATCCGGAAGGACTCCCTTGACGAATGGAACGGGAGGTACAAGTCGAGTGACACGGCCTCCGTAACGAGAGTGTTCCTCCCGGATGCTGTAGATGCCTACAGAGTAGTTACGAGCATAAAGCCAGCGGGATTGTTGACGCAGGTTTTCACTGGACATGGGGGGCTCTCCCAATACTTACATCGTTTTAAGTGTAAGGAGAGTCCCGCATGTGTCTGTGACTCTGATACCGCGGAAACGATTTTCCATCTGCTGCTGGACTGCCCGGTGCATAATAGGGACAGGTACGACCTTCAGCAGAGAATTGAAATGGAATTTAAAAAAGAAAACCTAGAGACTCTACTTTGTGACAAACTTACTCGTCAAACATTTTTAGAGTACTGTTTAAAAATAATTAGCATCGTAGTAAAAAGAAACAAAAGTACATAAGCATTTACTATAATATATATTATAAAAATATATCACTGTAGTAAAGATAAGGCAAAATAGTAAATAAATAGAAGTAAGCATTAGTACGTATAAAGTTATTAGAAACAAGCACTGTAATACGTAAATATAAGAAATAGTAATAAGAGATAGATAGCAAGTAAATATAACTAGATTAAGAACTAAGATAGAATAATAAAGTAGGCACAACTAGGGTTGTAAAGAAAATGGAAAACGAAAGATGTAGAGACAGGCACAACGATTGTATGAATTGTTAACAGGAAAAATTTTGTAACAAAAATGTGAACAGAGAGCTGAGGATAGGCACACGTGGTTCTAGAATGTTCCAGGACCGCCTGTAAAGAAAATGTAAATATATTAAACAAGTAGCTACTCAGTGTAGGACCCTATTAGGGTATAGCATGAAATTGTGTAGAGCATATTTAAAAAATTAGAGCGATAAGGGCTGTGAAATATGATAAAGTCACAGGGACAAAAGATTTAAAAAAAAAAAAAAAAAAAAAAAGAAAAAAAAAAAAAAAAAAAAAAAAAAACCTAACCTAACCTAACCTAACCTTTTTTTTTTTTTTTTTTTTTTTGTTGCCGGGGTGGAAAATCCTCATGGATGTCCCCCGCCCTGGGGTGAGCGGAGGGGTCTGTCAGACTCTTACTGACTAAAATCCACCCCGGTGTTCCCTTCCCACACCTGGACCGGGGATCATGGGAACTTGGGCGCCTCCTCAAGCCTGCGAGGGGAGTGAGGTGCAGGACTCCCCCCGCAACGTCCAATAGGGGCGCGCGCGGAACACTACGCGCCGCCGCCTCGGGTCCAGCTGGATGGGGGCCGGCGGACGTCCCCGAGTTCACCGTCCCTCCGGACCTGTTTACGGGGGGGTTTAACCTAACCTAACCTAACCTAACCTACTTAAAGTTTTAACTTTTTTTTAATAGAAATCTACTTACTTTTTTAACTTTTTTTTTTTAATAGAAATCTACTTAAAGCTTTTTAATTTTTTTTTTAATAGAAATCTAAAAAAGTTTTAAACTTTTTTTTTAATAGAAATCTACTTAAAAGTTTTTAACTTTTTTTTTAACATTATAGAAATAGAAACCTACAAAGTTTTTTAACTATTTTTTTTAAAATAAATCTTAGTTTTTTAACTTTTTTTTTTAATAGAAATCTAAGTTTTTTAACTTTTTTTTTTAATAGAAATCTAAGTTTTTTAACTTTTTTTTTAATAGAAATCTACTTAAAGTTTTTTAACTTTTTTTTTTAATAGAAATCTACTAAAGCTTTTTAACTTTTTTTTTAATAGAAATCTACTTAGTTTTTTAACTTTTTTAAACTTTTTTTTTTAATAGAAATCTACAAGTTTTTTAACTTTTTTTTTTAATAGAAACCTACTCAAAGTTTTTTAAATTTTTTTTTAATAGAAATCTTAGTTTTTAACTTTTTTTGTTTAACTTTTTTTTTTAATAGAAATCTACAAGTTTTTTTAACTTTTTTAAAAAAAAACGGAAAACCTCAAGCGGCGGAAGTATAATAACTTTATCGGTAATTATATTTTCGAGCCGTTTGGGGTTGAAACCCTTGGGCCGTGGGGTCCGAGTGCTCATAGTTTGTTCAACGAAATCTCCAAACGGCTGGTTGACACTTCCCGTGACCCAAGGGCTGGCTTTTATCTTGGTCAGCGGCTTAGCATTGCCATACAACGTGGCAATGCCGCCAGTCTCTTGGGTACTTTACCAGTCGACAGCGATGCGGAGGAATTTTTCGACGCCATAAATAGTTTTTTTTTTTTTTTTTTTTTAATAGTTTTAGTTATGTTAGTATATAATTTTGTTATTTTTAGGTCATATAACTAGATATGTAATTAAAACTTTTTTAAAACTTTTTTTTTTAATAGAAATCTAGTTTTTAACTTTTTTTTAATAGAAATCTACTTAAAGTTTTTTAACTTTTTTTTTAATAAAAATCTACTTAGCTTTTTTACTTTTTTTTTAATACAAATCTACTTAGTTTTTTAACTTTTTTTTTAACTTTATAGAAATAGAAACCTACAAAGTTTTTTAACTTTTTTTTTTAATGGAAATCTTAGTTTTTTAACTTTTTTTTTTAATGGAAATCTTAGTTTTTTAACTTTTTTTTTAATAGAAATCTACTTAGTTTTTTAACTTTTTTTTAATAGAAATCTACTTAAGTTTTTTAACTTTTTTTTTTTAATAGAAATCTAGTTTTTTAACTTTTTTTTAATAGAAATCTACTTAAAGTTTTTTAACTTTTTTTTTAATAAAAATCTACTTAAAGCTTTTTTACTTTTTTTTTTAATAGAAACCAGTTTTTTAACTTTTTTTTTTTAATAGAAATCTAAAAGTTTTTAACTTTTTTGTTAATAGAAATCTACTTAAAGGTTTTTAACTTTTTTTTTAATAGAAATCTACTTAGTTTTTTAACTTTTTTTTTAATAGAAATCTACTTAAAGCTTTTAACTTTTTTTTTAATAGAAATCTACTTAAGTTTTTTACTTTTTTCAAACTTTTTTTTTTAATAGAAATCTAAAAAAGTTTTTTAACTTTTTTTTTAATAGAAATCTACTTAAAGTTTTTAACTTTTTTTTTAACTTTATAGAAATAGAAACCTACAAAGTTTTTTAACTTTTTTTTTTAATAGAAATCTTAGTTTTTTAACTTTTTTTTTAATAGAAATCTACTTAAAGTTTTTTAACTTTTTTTAATAGAAATCTACTTAAAGTTTTTTAACTTTTTTTTTTTTTAATAGAAATCTACTTGAAAGTTTTTTAACTTTTTTTAAACTTTTTTTTTTAATAGAAATCTACAAGTTTTTTAACTTTTTTTTTTAATAGAAACCTACTCAAAGTTTTTTAAATTTTTTTTTAATAGAAATCTTAGTTTTTAACTTTTTTTTTAACTTTTTTTTTTAATAGAAATCTACAAGTTTTTTTAACTTTTTTAAAACTTTTTTTTTTTAATAGAAATCTAGTTTTTAACTTTTTTTTAATAGAAATCTACTTAAAGTTTTTTAACTTTTTTGTTAATAGAAATCTACTTAAAGGTTTTTAACTTTTTTTTTAATAGAAATCTACTTAAAGCTTTTTTACTTTTTTTTTAATACAAATCTACTTAGTTTTTTAACTTTTTTTTTTTAATAGAAATCTACTTAAAGTTTTTTAACTTTTTTTTTAATAAAAATCTACTTAAAGCTTTTTTACTTTTTTTTTTAATAGAAACCAAAGTTTTTTAACTTTTTTTTTTTAATAGAAATCTTCATAAAGTTTTTTAACTTTTTTTTTTAATAGAAATTAAAAGTTTTTTAACTTTTTTGTTAATAGAAATCTACTTAAGGGTTTTTAACTTTTTTTTTAATAGAAATCTACTTAAAGCTTTTTTACTTTTTTTTTTTTAATAGAAACCAAAGTTTTTCAACTTTTTTTTTTTAATAGAAATCTTAGTTCTTTAACTTTTTTTTTTAATAGAAATCTAAAAGTTTTTTAACTTTTTTGTTAATAGAAATCTACTTAATGGTATTTAACTTTTTTTTTTAATAGAAATCTACTTACTTTTTTAACTTTTTTTTTAATAGAAATCTACTTAAAGTTTTTAACTTTTTTTTTAACTTTATAGAAATAGAAACCTACAAAGTTTTTTAACTTTTTTTTTTAATAGAAATCTTAGTTTTTTAACTTTTTTTTTAATAGAAATCTACTTAAAGTTTTTTAACTTTTTTTTAATAGAAATCTACTTACTTAAATTATTTTTATTCTTTACAGACAACATTCGTGGATCGGATATTCCGTTTATTTATTATTATTTTTGTTTCTAAATCGAAATAAAATGTCGCTTTCTAGAAACAGTCACTAAATTATTTTTGTTTCTAAATCGGAATAAAATGTCGCTTTCTAGAAACAAAGTCATTAAATTATTTTGTTTCTAAATCGAAATAATGTCACTTTCTAGAAACAAAGTCACTAAATTATTTTTGTTTCTCAATCGAAATAAAATGTCGCTTTCTAGAAACAAAGTCACCGAATTATTTTTGTTTCTAAATCGAAATAAAATGTCGCTTTCTAGAAACAAAGTCACTAAATTATTTTTGTTCTAAATCGAAATAAAATGTCGCTTTCTAGAAACAAAGTCACTTAATTATTTTTGTGTCTAAATCGAAATAAAATGTCGAAACAAATGTCGAAATAAAATGTTGCTTTCTAAAAACAGTCACTAAATTATTTTTGTTTCTAAATCGAAATAAAATGTTGCTTTCTAGAAACAGTCACTAAATTATTTTTTTTTCTAAATCGAAATAAAATGTCGCTTTCTAGAAACAAAGTCACTAAATTATTTTTGTCTCTAAATCGAAATAAAATGTCGATTTCTAGAAACAGTCACTAAATTATTTTTGTTTCTAAAACGAAATAAAATGTCGCTTTCTAGAAACAAAGTCACTAAATAATTTTGTTTCTAAATCGAAATAAAATGTCGCTTTCTAGAAACAAAGTCACTAAATTATTTTGTTTCTAAATCGAAATAAAATGTCACTTTCTAGAAACAAAGTCACTGAATTATTTTTGTTCTAAATCGAAATAAAATGTCGCTTTCTAGAAACAAAGTCACTAAATTATTTTGTTTCTAAATCGAAATAAAATGTCGCTTTCTAGAAACAAAGTCACTTAATTATTTTTGTGTCTAAATCGAAATAAAATGTCGAAACAAATGTCGAAATAAAATGTCGCTTTCTAGAAACAAAGTCACTAAATTATTTTGTTTCTAAATCGAAATAAAATGTCGAAACAAA
The DNA here is from genome assembly GCA_946251885.1 of Cosmia pyralina. Lineage (NCBI taxonomy): Eukaryota > Metazoa > Arthropoda > Insecta > Lepidoptera > Noctuidae > Cosmia > Cosmia pyralina. The sequence goes on from OX276371.1 coordinate 28,447, forward strand.
TGTCGAAATAAAATGTCGCTTTCTAGAAACAAAGTCACTAAATTATTTTGTTTCTAAATCGAAATAAAATGTCACTTTCTAGAAACAAAGTTACTAAATTATTTTTATTTCTAAATTTAAATAAAACGTTGCTTACTAGAAACAAAGTCACTAAATTATTTTTGTTTCTAAATCGAAATTAAATGTCGCTTTCAAAAGCCAGAAGGTAGGCACCGGACCTCGGTAACAAAAAAATGTATTCTAGCCGTGTTTGGGCTTATTGGAATTGTCATGAGGTGCATTTTGGCTATAAATTATTTTAGTGGTAATTATATGCCGCTTCAAATTGCGCTACTTGAGTTGTAAGTATTATGTGTGGCCTCGATTGTCAGAAGTCAGATTTCGAGCCTCGTTATCTCCGTGAACATAAAACTACGCTTTCCAAACTTCTGACACAGCTTAGCGCGGCGTATATTTGACTTTTTGCAAAGTTTTTATTTGAGATGGTCGCATATAAATTTCTTCAAGTTCTGATGCGTGGCTTTTGAGTTAGCTTCATTATCTTCAATCATTTAATACGTATTTTTCCCACATAGTCTATGTGAATGCTGCTCTAATTTATTTTGCAGAGTGGTATTCGATGTGTGGGGTAGGCACCACTAAAAAGTGAAATAACTTTAATTTCTGAAGTAGTGGCAAAAAATTTAACTTAAAAAAAGACTAAAGACACCGACTTCCGAAATTAAAGTTATTTTCACTTTGTAGTGTTTTTTTTGGGAGTCGGTTGTATTTTTTTTGTAAAAAGTTTTTTCTCTTATTAGATTCATCGGTTGTTAAACCATTAAGAAGATTATTTTAATTTCTCTTTTTATCTGTTCTTATCAGATAATTTTAAGAAAGTGCTTTTAGGAATAAGTTACCTAACCTTTCTTATTAGCTAACTTTTCATATTAGTATGACTAATTTGTCACCATCAACTATGAAGTTGATTGGATCAATTCTAAAGTTGATTAGGAGCGGTTACAACTCCATAAAAATAAGCCCTTGTTAAATAAAAAAAAAAAAAACTTTATATTTCTCATCTTATTAATGGTTGTAGACGAGAGCGGTTACAACTCCGAAAATAAGTCTACTGTTATTGACTTTTCAGGTCGAGTAGTGATCATTGAATGTGAATCCTACGTGACCTAACTACGTAAGATGTCGGTGTGATTGAATGAAGTATGTACGTTTTGGTGAATGTTGTAATACTTTAACCTTTACAAAATGTTTGTTCTAGACCAAAAATTTTCTCGGGGTCGATGGGGAAATATAGTATCTACGTACTACAGACATTTTAAATCATATACTTACACTTTAAATTCATTAATATATGATACTCCTTTATTGATTTAGCATTAGTATTTTGCGAATCGGTCTAAAACGATTTGTTTTCTTTAATTTCCTTTCTTTACAATGTTATGATACTTATGTCAGGCTGTCAAGCTGTCATTACTTTTTCTTCTAAATTTTCTCTCATAGAGTTTCTCACTAGCTTAGTCTATGAAGGTTACTTTTGATTTATATAATTTAAATTATTTTTATCAATATGTTAGCTCAAATATTGTAATTAATAGATAATTATGATTGTTTATTGAATAACTGTATCCTAAATTAGATTTATAAAAATAACTGACACGCTTTCAGAATTCATCAAAGAGGTTTTTGAATGAATACTTTTATTTCTGGCCGTTTCGATTAGTGACAAGTCGCATTTCTTGATGAACAAAACTTCAAACTCTGGAAAAAAAACGGATAGAGAAAACAACAGACGTGGTGAAAAACGTGGATACGAGGTTATACAAGCCACGACTGCCACATTCCCTGGTTGATTCGATCCTGGATACCGTGAAGGAAACATCTCATAAGTCCTTACATATTTATTGAGACGGAACTACTTACTTAATTGGATAACTGACCCGTGCTTCTTGGGATTATCAGGCCTCGGAGCTGACGAGGCCTGACATCTGGCCTGGCCTGGTGCCGTTAATCAAGTTTCATCATTAATCTGAGCGTGTGTTAGGTGGGGAGGTATTTTTTTTAAATATATTCTGTATTTTTATTTTCATTTCCTAAATAATATTTTGTTTCGTCTATTTTTCCCTTTTATTCCATTAGGTTAGTAGATTTGTTACAAGGTTTATCAAGCTTCATGTATTACATAGGGCTTGATGAAACTATCTGTGCTCGATATTTATTATCAATGTGTCTTCAAAGTATATACCTACTAACATAGTTTATAAGATAATTTAGACACTAACACAATGTGGGCCTTTGTAGTCTGTAAATAAAAGTTTTTTATTTTATTTATAAAACTGAGAATCTTTTGACTGTTCTGAAATAAAACTAATTTTGAGCAACCCCACACACACACAGCTGTTCCTCACCTCCTTGCAAAACAACTCTCGCTGCACTCAGTCCACAAAAGTCACCTTCACTCACACACTGCTCATCTGAATTACTCGCATACATCTCCTGCTCGTATTAGTCTAACACTCCACACAAGATAAACACTCACTCACACATCGTCTCTCAACATGACTCAATAACTTCTGCACAATTATAATTAGGTATTTCTTATTGTTATTGCTTCTTATTTTATTTGTTTAACACAAATAAAGTAAGAAGAACATTAACTCTTATTTAGCTTTTATTTTTGTTATGCATATTGTTTAACTTCGACTCTTCACCATGATAACACTTCAGCACACTCCGCCAGACGGGAAGTCGATTTATTGAGTACAGCAGGTGGCGGTGTAATGAGCAGGTGTAAAGCTTGATCCTTCTTCACCATGATAACATTTCAGCACACTCCGCCAGACGGGAAGTCGATTTATTGAGTACAGCAGGTGGCGGTGTAATGAGCAGGTGTAAAGCTTGATCCTTCTTCACCATGATAACACTTCAGCACACTCCGCCAGACGGGAAGTCGATTTATTGAGTACAGCAGGTGGCGGTGTAATGAGCAGGTGTAAAGCTTGATCTTTCTTCACCATGATAACACTTCAGCACACTCCGCCAGACGGGAAGTCGATTTATTGAGTACAGCAGGTGGCGGTGTAATGAGCAGGTGTAAAGCTTGATCCTTCTTCACCATGATAACACTTCAGCACACTCCGCCAGACGGGAAGTCGATTTATTGAGTACAGCAGGTGGCGGTGTAATGAGCAGGTGTAAAGCTTGATCCTTCTTCACCATGATAACACTTCAGCACACTCCGCCAGACGGGAAGTCGATTTATTGAGTACAGCAGGTGGCGGTGTAATGAGCAGGTGTAAAGCTTGATCCTTCTTCACCATGATAACACTTCAGCACACTCCGCCAGACGGGAAGTCGATTTATTGAGTACAGCAGGTGGCGGTGTAATGAGCAGGTGTAAAGCTTGATCCTTCTTCACCATGATAACACTTCAGCACACTCCGCCAGACGGGAAGTCGATTTATTGAGTACAGCAGGTGGCGGTGTAATGAGCAGGTGTAAAGCTTGATCCTTCTTCACCATGATAACACTTCAGCACACTCCGCCAGACGGGAAGTCGATTTATTGAGTACAGCAGGTGGCGGTGTAATGAGCAGGTCCCTTCATTAATATTTATTTTCAAAAATCAAAATCACACTTCGTCGGTTTGACATAAGCGCACAATCCATCCGCGGTTTGGAACGCAGTCCACAGATCCGTGGTCCAAACTGTATGTGTAAACCCTGCTGTTCGTTCGTTCCGAAACGTCCTTGTGGGATGGCGCGTTGTGTTGCCAGCTGGCCGAACTGTACCTACGTGTAAACCCCGCCATTGTAAACGGCAGTAACTGCATTCGCAAGAGCTGTGGTAGAGACCCGCAGGCGCAGGCCGCGCTTCCCAGCAGGCAACATCGGACGATACTTCATTTTCATTGGAGGAGTGATACCTACACCTTATCTAAGCGACACATTATTGTTTTCCGACATGCACGCGAACGACGTCGCGGGCAACAGTTCGTTTGAAATAAATGTTTTGACTTTGACTTTGACCGTGATCTAGCGCAAATAAGGAATCATTGATTTGTGTGTGACCACCATTATAAGGCAACCGGCACACGTGTGCGTGCGCAGTGTACACGGCGCGCTCGCGGAAACAACGTGTGTTAGTAGTTACCTTATTATAAACTAATTGTGTGGGCTAGTGCTAGATAATTTAATTTAAAAAAATATTGGAAAAAAATTACACTCCGGTTAAGCTTCTGGTATTTTCAGCAAAAAACTCGGCTAAAAAATAATTACCTCAAAAATGATGATGTTGAGAAAACTAAATCAAAGTATGAATGTGGAGGGATATGAAGTGTCGGGCTGGACTGTGTGCGAGATGATGCGTGTTCTGCTCCAGAAGTATCTGGTGACAATGTCAACAAATATATCAGGAAACGTACTGTGGCTGCCAAGTTGTAGTGCCACTTACAAATTGAGTGCTTTGACTTGATTCTAATTTTCCTTTGACATCGGAGTCGGAGGTTCATTCTGTAACCTCAGTTCTTCGATGATTTATCAATCTTAATGTAATATAGTAATGTTGTTCAAAGAAAATGAGTTGACAAAAGTGGTGGTGAGACATAACGTTGGAACCTCCTAGACATGCGCCTGCGCAGGCTGCAGCGCGCAGCGGAATGTGATGCGAGTTCCTGTTAGGGAGCACTTGCGTGAACGGGTTGTAGACTCTGGCACCAGATAGCTTTGGAGCAGACATCAGAAAGAAGGTGCCTACTGAGGAGCCGGCTGGCAGACGAGTTTGGCAGAGGGAGACATGCTGCGTCTGGCCCTGCCCAAGTGCCCAAGTGCATCGGGATATGGGCAGCAGTATAATGAGGATTCATTCTAGAATTTCACAGACGGATGTACCTAGTTTACCTATATATTTATTATGCTAAAAATATTGATGGTTTCAAGTGCAAGTATTTTGAGACAAAGGTTTTATTTTTTTTCTGTAGAAAGGAAAGTAATCAAATTCACACTACTCGTACTCTTCAAATATTGAACACTAATTTTGAAAAATTACAGTGAAGTGCAGTGCCATAGAAATATTTAACAACGAACAAAACAAGTAAGTAATTGTGAGTATTTGGCGAGTTTTTAAACAAATATTTGGCTTCAGTTTGTTCGCGACGGTTGTGAAGGGTTCCGTACTGTAAGCCGATGTCCGCACGGACGTAAAAATATCGCGGCGGGATTTTATGGCGCACCGGATTTTCAACTCTCGGTGTTGAGCCGAGCATTGAGAATCTAACCTCACAACAACAGAGTGCTTCCCAGCGCGTCGAAAAAACACATTGTTGGATTTTCTACTCTCGGCGCTAAGCAGAGTGTTGAAAGTCCAATACACGAAACAAAATCGCCGTGATATTTTTACGTCCGTGCGTACGTCGTCGGCTAACACTGCGAGCAGCGCGCGGCAGGCGGGCACTCCTGGTTAGGTTCCTTTAAGCCCTGCGGACACATAGGAGCCCAACAGCGGGGCTCCATCGACCTGACGTAAAGTTAAAATTTTGACATGCAAATGATGTGCAAACAGTATTTTTGGTGTACGTATTCTGTTGGGAATAATTGGTAATTTTTTATGTGCGTTTAAATACTAATCGTTAGTTTTTAGGTTCCGTAGGTATCTCAAAAGGATAAAACGGAACCTTTATAGGATGACTTCGTTGACTGTCCGTCTGTCTGTCAAGACCCTTTCTCTTAGGAACGCATGGGGTATTAAGTTGAATCGTACGTCTACGATCCCTTGGAGGTCTTTATTGCGTTGACCAAATAAAAAAACCGGCCAAGTGCGTGTCTGACCACGCGCAATGAGAGGTTCCGTAGTTGACAAGTAAATTAAATAAATTATGCCGAAGACTGTCTTATTTATGTTCATATAATTAATAAATAATTACTTAAATACCTCTGAAATTGCCTTTACCTATGTCTTTACCTATGAAATTGCCGTTCTGCAGTACTGGCCATTTCAAATCAAAATAATTTTTGTTTGGCTAAGAAATTTCAAATTAATTTTATTTTAAAAACATGGATTTTTTTTCCAAAAGTAGTCATTTGTTTATTGATTAGTGTTACATTTTCATCGCATTTCAATCTTTTTCGTCATCATGGATACGTTAAAAATTCGAGTAATTATGGAATATGAGTACCGTCGTGGCAGCAACGCGGCACAAGCGGCACGCAACATCAACGACGTTTACGGAGCTAACACTACAAACCAACGCACCACTTGTTATTGGTTTGCTCGCTTCCGTTCTGGAAATTTCGACCTGAAAAATGAACCTCGCGGTCGTCCGAAGACTTTGGTCGACAATGACGAATTAAAGGCGATTGTGGAAGCTGATGATACACAATCTACGGCTGAATTAGCAGCAGCTTTCGACGTTAGCGTCTAAACAATATTGGTCCATTGGCGTCAAATTGGCAAGGTAAAAAAGCTTGACAAATGGGTGCCCCACGAACTCAATGAGCGCCAGCGCGAAGTACGCGTCGAGACGTGCCTTGCACTGCTCAACAGACACACAAATGAAGGAATTTTGAACCGCATTGTTACCTGCGATGAAAAATGGATTCTGTTTGATAACCGCAAGCGCTCAGCAAGTTGGTTGGATCCTGGTTCAGCACCTAAACAATGCCCTAAACGAAAACTTACCCCTAGAAAAGTGATGGTCACTGTTTGGTGGTCTAGCGCCGGTGTGATTCATCACAGCTTCTTACCAAACGGGGTGAGCATTACTTCAGATGTGTACTGTGAAGAACTGAACACAATGATGGAGAAGCTGGCACATCTCCAACCAGCATTGGTCAATCGCTCGTCTCCGCTGCTCCTGCACGACAACGCACGACCTCATACTGCACAGCAGACGGTCTCCAAGTTGCAAGAACTGGGGTTGGAAGCTCTCCGTCATCCGCCCTACTCACCAGACCTTGCGCCTACAGACTACTACTTTTTCCAGAATTTGGATAACTTCATGGCGGGAAAAAAATTCAATACCCGAGAGGCAGTACAAAATGCCTTTGAAGAATTTGTTGCCTCCCGTCCAGCTGATTTCTTTAAGAAGGGCATCAATAAACTGCCACTGCGTTGGCAAAGATGCATTGATTGCATGGGTGATTACTTCGATTACAAATAAAAAATGCATGAAAAATATTAGTTTAATTTTTTTCATACAAAACGGCAATTTCATAGGTAAAGACCTTAAATTAACAAAAAAATATTTCATATACGAGTAAGTACCTACGTTGAAAACTGCACTAGCTGTCTATTGTTTGTAAATGTCGCAGTAAGATGGTTGTAGCCGTGATATAGTTGTATCGCTAGCTATCTGCCGTCATATGAAAACTGTCGGAGTGCTCCGATTTTGTTACTGCGAAAATGTTGCGCCGACCGAAAATGGTGCTGATCCATGCGTCATGTTCGTGAACGGGCGCCGTCAGTAGGCACTGGTCGTCTCTTAGCTGCCATGGCTTATTTTTAATTTTAATATTTAATTTAGTTGTTTTAGTTTTTATCTTTTTATTACGGACGCTTTTTAACGTGCACGTCTTTCTACATTGTTCTCACATGTATATTTTCAACTTGAACGATGTAACCAATATTTTGTAAAAATATTATGATTTAAAAGAGTGTCCGTGGAGTTTCTTGCCCGTTCTTCTCCATAGGGATCTACTACGCTTTGGAATGGGCAACTAGCTTCATGTTTCTGACTGACCGACCCATTGACAATTCAAAAGTGCCTGTAATTGGTTTATTTGAAATAAATGCTTTGAGTTTGAGTTTGACCGCTGCCGCAGGCGCAGCTACAGCCGCAGAGAAAAATTTTTTCGCTATTTCAGGTTTGGTCCCATAGTAAAAGTTGTTCATAATGATGAGTGCAATGACCCCTTAAGAGGATAACGGTGATTAAAGTTACACCTTGTATATTAATAAACATTATAAATATGAAAGTATCTCTGTTTGTCTGTCTGTTACATTTTCACGCCGAAACCACTGAACCGACCGTTTTGAAATTTGACAGATAGGTAACTTGGGACTTGGAGACGAATATTTGACAGATAGGTAACTTGGGACTTGGAGACGAACATTTGACAAATAGGTAACTTGGGACTTGGAAACGAACATTTGACAGATAGGTAACTTGGGACTTGGAGACGAATATTTGACAGATAGGTAACTTGGGACTTGGAGACGAACATTTGACAGATAGGTAACTTGGGACTTGGAGACGAATATTTGACAGATAGGTAACTTGGGACTTGGAGACGAATATTTGACAGATAGGTAACTTGGGACTTGGAAACGAACATTTGACAGATAGGTAACTTGGGACTTGGAGACGAATATTTGACAGATAGGTAACTTGGGACTTGGAGACGAACATTTGACAGATAGGTAACTTGGGACTTGGAAACGAACATTTGACAGATAGGTAACTTGGGACTTGGAGACGAATATTTGACAGATAGGTAACTTGGGACTTGGAGACGAACATTTGACAGATAGGTAACTTGGGACTTGGAAACGAACATTTGACAGATAGGTAACTTGGGACTTGGAGACGAACATTTGACAGGTAGGTAACTTGGAACTTGGAGACGAACATTTGACAGATAGGTAACTTGGGACTTGGAGACGAACATTTGACAGACAGGTAACTTGGGACTTGGAGACGAATATTTGACAGATAGGTAACTTGGGACTTGGAGACGAACATTTGACAGATAGGTAACTTGGGACTTGGAAACGAACATTTGACAGATAGGTAACTTGGGACTTGGAGACGAACATTTGACAGACAGGTAACTTGGGACTTGGAGACGAACATTTGACAGACAGGTAACTTGGGACTTGGAGACGAACATTTGACAGATAGGTAACTTGGGACTTGGAGACGAACATTTGACAGATAGGTAACTTGGGACTTGGAGACGAACATTTGACAGATAGGTAACTTGGGACTTGGAGACGAACATTTGACAGGTAGGTAACTTGGAACTTGGAGACGAACATTTGACAGATAGGTAACTTGGGACTTGGAGACGAACATTTGACAGACAGGTAACTTGGGACTTGGAGACGAACATTTGACAGATAGGTAACTTGGGACTTGGAGACGAACATTTGACAGGTAGGTAACTTGGAACTTGGAGACGAACATTTGACAGATAGGTAACTTGGGACTTGGAGACGAACATTTGACAGACAGGTAACTTGGGACTTGGAGACGAACATTTGACAGACAGGTAACTTGGGACTTGGAGACGAACATTTGACAGACAGGTAACTTGGGACTTGGAGACGAACATTTGACAGATAGGTAACTTGGGACTTGGAGACGAACATTTGACAGACAGGTAACTTGGAACTTGGAGACGAACATTTGACAGATAGGTAACTTGGGACTTGGAGACGAACATTTGACAGATAGGTAACTTGGGACTTGGAGACGAACATTTGACAGACAGGTAACTTGGGACTTGGAGACGAACATTTGACAGACAGGTAACTTGGGACTTGGAGACGAACATTTGACAGATAGGTAACTTGGGACTTGGAGACGAACATTTGACAGATAGGTAACTTGGGACTTGGAGACGAACATTTGACAGATAGGTAACTTGGGACTTGGAGACGAACATTTGACAGATATGTAACTTGGGACTTGGAGACGAACATTTGACAGATAGGTAACTTGGGACTTGGAGACGAACATTTGACAGATAGGTAACTTGGGACTTGGAGATGAACATTTGACAGATAGGTAACTTGGGACTTGGAGACGAACATTTGACAGATAGGTAACTTGGGACTTGGAGACGAACATTTGACAGATAGGTAACTTGGGACTTGGAGACGAACATTTGACAGATAGGTAACTTGGGACTTGGAGACGAACATTTGACAGATAGGTAACTTGGGACTTGGAGACGAACATTTGACAGATAGGTAACTTGGGACTTGGAGACGAACATCGACTACTTATAACCAGGATGTTTCTATAAAAATGATAACATACAAAATACACGCAGACGAAGTCGCGGGCACCTGCTAGTATGGATATGAACCACACGTATACTTTGGGTGTCAAAGGTGATACGATCTTATTACTTATTCGTAGGTTATGTAAAACTTATTCATTTTTCTTTCTCCTTCATAATAAATGAACAATAAATAAATTAACATCATAATAGGTCTTTACCTATGAAATTGCCGTTTTGTATGAAAAAATTTAAACGAATTTTTTTCATGCATTTTTTATTTGTATTAATCGAAGTAATCACCCATGCAATCAATGCATCTTTGCCAACGCAGTGGCAGTTTATTGATGCCCTTCTTAAAGAAATCAGCTGGACGGGAGGCAACAAATTCTTCAAAGGCATTTTGTACTGCCTCTCGGGTATTGAATTTTTTTCCCGCCAAGAAGTTATCCAAATTCTGGAAAAAGTAGTAGTCTGTAGGCGCATGGTCTGGTGAGTAGGGCGGATGACGGAGAGTGTACGGGACAACTATAAATGATAAGAAGTGATAGTGTATAATGATAAGTTTAATGATAGGATATTATAGCTAATTGATACAGTGATCACTTATGATAGAATGATTGTTGTATATCTAAATGCATGATATTATGATAGTGAGTACACGCGGCGAAGACCGATCGCGAACTGAAGTAAATTGCGCACGCGGTACATAACTGCTTATTTTACGTAAAATGATATGAATTGTACGGCTGGACCGTACATGCTCCCAGGCACGAGAGCCTAAGATAAAAATTAAAAGTACAAAATATAAAAATGAAAATGAAAACATAAAAAATGTAAGTACTTTAAGATAGCAATGATAACCGAAAGCACAATCTAGGCAGATACGCGCTAACTTAATAAGTCTCTAAAAGTGTTATTCATTTTTCACTGAAAATAGATTCGCGGAACACAGGCGACGTAGCCTTGTTTTGTTTACGCGCACTGATTACACTAGAAATTTTATTGAGCTCAATTTCACTAGGTCCCGATTGCTCATTTACACTGATTACACTAGCACCACTAGCACTCTGAAGCTGCTGACGAGGAGAGCGCGCGGGCAAAGCCACGCTGCGCACACGCCGAAGGCGCCGCCACACGTGCACGGCTCCTGCCGCGCACAGGGCGAACACCACTAAGTATATCACCGTGTAGTGATGCAAGTCGTGATATGAGAACCCGTCGTCATAATCTTCATCAATGCTTGTCACATCTTTCATCTGATTCAATTTATCATGGACTTCTTTTACTAGACCTTGAGTCTCGATGTGAGTATAGTTAGACTGTTCATCGATTGCACCAATAGGTATCGATAAGTTGATTATGTTGTTGATGGGTGGGATATCAATCCTCAGAACGTCTGCCGTAGTCTTCAGAGTGTTGGACAGCTGATTATGTGAATAAACTGTGTAAGCATCGCCCTTGATGACGCATCCATCGCCGAGCATGATAACGCCGGCCTTGTTTAATTGTTCGGCCGTAACTTGATACTCGCATATGATTCGTATGGAGCACGGTCCGCAACAAAAATATAAATATGTGTTTAACTTATTAAGTTCTGTCCAACGGTTTGTGCAGATAGTAGATGTTGTTTTGCAACTACTGGACTGTTGATCTCTGATGCAGAGGTTTTCATCCGATCTCATCTGATAAATAGGACCCTTCAAAGGGCAGATGTATGTTTCTGTGTCGTAAAACATACAGGTTTGGACATCATTTTCCGTCATTGGAATATAGGCGTCCTTTTGTAAATTCATTGCGAGAAGATCTGCGGTGGGGATTATAGTGATCATATTACTTCCAACCTGCTGCGGAACTGTTATGATTCTGTAGATGTCGTAGCTATCTCTACTCACTAATGGTATTTTAACTTCGAAGATAATAAACTGCTGCGTAACTCTGGCTTTAGTCTTCAGTAAATGATACAATTTCGATAAATCCGATTGAATATTATCTATCGGAAGAGTAAATTCTTTTGCTAACTGTCCTATTATGACATTAAGTTCATCCGTCAGCTGTTTAGGTGTTAAAAGGTGAATATTGAACCCTGTATGATGTAGGTTCATAATAGTATCCACGATGGTTTCTTGGATGGTTTTCAGGTTCATCAAGACATTGTTGGCAATGATAGATGATACACTAAAGCTGTTAGACATTAGTGATTCATGAACTCCTGCCTGAATTGTGTTAAATCCCTTCTCTAAACTGATCAGGTGCTGATTAAACACCTTGTGTTCTCTATTCATCGCATTTTCGACTCTTTTGATAATGTTGTTCTCTGCTTCAACAATAGATGTGTTGTTTTTCCATAAAGAAGCCACATGCTGTTGATTACGTCTGATTTGATGGATATCTCTGGCATATTGCTGAGCAAACTCGTCGTCTAAGACACCAAACAAGCTCCGTGCTATGCTTCCTATAGGATTGATAAGACCGCGCTTATGTCGGACATTCCCCGTGAACTGCTGACCAAGCAACATGCTATTGTAATGGTCAAGTTCATTGCTATTATGACGTAATTGCATGAGGATTGCGTCACACTGTGATATCTTTGTTGTATTAGAACATATGTTGCCCAGGTGATCGACGTATTTTCTAAGTAGATCTAAGCCTTGCCAATAGGGCTTCATATCATGATATACAATCAACTTCCACTCGTCTCGTTCGAGACGCATGTTAGAGATCTTGTCGAAATAAATGCTCTGATTCAAAGGTGCTGTTTTGTAATTACAACTAGATGGTGTTATGATTAACATCAAAAACATGAGAGCGATGTAAATAAAATTGCCGATTTTTCCCCTCCGACGTCTTGATCTATTTTTCGAAGGCTCGTTTTCGTTAGATTCAGAAGGTTGATTGGTCTGCTCTGTTGTAATATTATTTTGCTCTGCATTGTTTTCTGGTTGTTGATTTTCGTGGACTGGCAACAAGGAAAGTTTTGTGATTGGCCTCTTGATTACCCCATTTTTTGTTTTTACTGATACCACACGAACATAGCCGTCCTTGCCGGGGTGCAGCTCTATGATTCTGCCGATGGCCCACTTCCCTGGTGGTAAGTTAGCGTCTTGGATGATCACTATGTCGTCGATCTTTAGGTTCAATCGCTGCTGCCGCCACTTGCTACGCGCTGATAGCTGACACAGGTACTCGGTTTTCCACCGTTTCCAGATGTCGTCAAAAATCTTCTGGGTAAGCTGCCATCGTGTTCTTGCGTCTCTTTCTGTCTCAATTATGGTAAGTGTGGGACCACTCGACAAAAAGTGCGATGGAGTAAGGTAATCCATGTCCTCCGGATCTTCGCTGATGGCGCAAAGAGGTCTCGTATTAAGGCAGGCTTCTAGCTGTGCTAGTAATGTGGAATACTCCTCATACGTCAGTTTCTGCTCGCCCACAACTCTCTTGATATGGTGTTTGAGACTTTTGACAGCCGCTTCCCAGAGCCCTCCCGCACTCGGCCAGGAAGGCGCGTTAAAATGCCATTGTATTTGCATATCTGTGATTGCTCTGTAAAACTCGTCGTCAAGAGTGTTTCGTAGGTTGATGTACTCTTCACGCAATGCCTTGTCGGCTCCGACAAAATTTGTCCCATTATCACTATAGATATGGGTTGGAGCTCCTCTACGGGCTGCCATCCTCCTTAATGCTGCTAGGAAGGCAGCTGAGCTCATGTCGGAAACGAGTTCTAGGTGCACGGCCTTGGTTGCCATGCACACAAATACCGCTATATAGCCTTTGGTCGTCTTGATGCCACGACCTTTGTTAGCCTTGACGTCCACATAGCCGGTGAAGTCGACCCCAGTATGATTGAAAGGTCGCGACGGATTACTTCGTGACTCAGGTAAGTCTCCCATTATCTGTGTATTTTTTACAGGATTATGCCTTCTGCATGTGACGCAGTTGTGTATGCGTTTTTTGACAGCACGATTACCGCCAATAATCCAAAACTCCTGTCTTAACCATGCCAGAGTTAGACGAGCTCCACCGTGGAAGGTCATCTGATGGCCTTGATCAATCAATCGATCGGTAAGTAGTCCGCTGTGAGGAATGATAATAGGATGTTGCATGTTTTTGCTTATCCTTGCATTGCTTATTCTGCCACCAACCCTCAGCAATCCGTTTTCGTCTAGATACGGATTTAGGTTAAGTAACTTGCTTTTAGAGTCTACATTGCTATGCCTTTGAAGGCTTTTGATCTCCTCCGTAAACTCATGTTGCTGTACATGCTTGATTAAAATGTGCTTCGCTCTTCTTAGCTCAGTGATTGTAAGAAAAGACGGCCTTGGTTGCGATTTTGATGATATAGTACGTAATATCCATGCAAGTATACGTGTCGATTTCGCAAAACTGCTATACTTGCTCAGTATTGTGTCGATTACGTCATGTGAATGTTTTTGCGAGGAGGTGACTTGTTGTGCTATCTCTCTCATTTCTTCGCGTGTGTTGTAGACAGGGTTTTCCCTTGGCTGATTTTCATCGAATAAAGGTAACCATGAGGGTCCATGCCACCACAGAGTATGATTTTTAAGTTGTTCAACAGACATGCCTCTACTGGCGGAATCAGCTGGGTTATCTGCGGACTTAACATAACGCCAGCTGTTTGATGGTATGATATCGGTCACTTGCTTGACTCTATTGGCAACGAACCGCTTCCAGCGACTTGGGTCACCTTGAAGCCATCCCAGTACGGCTGTTGAATCCGACCATGCGTAGATTTTGATATCGTGCCCAACCAAACATTGTGTAACTGTGTGCATTAACTTTGATAGTAGTACGGCTGCACTCAACTCTAATCTAGGTAATGTGATACTTTTGTTTGTAGGAACAAGCCGCGCTTTTCCAGTTACTAATGATACTGATGAGATTTGGTTGGCATCTTCATTTTCGTATATGCAGTAAATCACACAAGCGTATGCTTTTATCGATGCGTCACAGAATCCGTGCAGCTCGATAGTTCCGTTCTTGTGACACTGTAGCCATCTCGGTAACTTAAATTCATTGATATGTTGTAAATCTTGTGTCATTAGTGACCATTGCTTAACAATCTCTTCAGGAACTTGATCATCCCATTGGAGTTGTAGCTGCCAGACTGCTTGGAATAATAGCTTGAGTTTGGTGGTAATTGGAGATAGCCACCCCAAGGGATCAAATATTTTTGATATGTCTGATAGGAGAGATCTTTTCGTCACAGTTTTTGATGATGACACGTTGATCTTGCTTTGGAATGTGAATTGATCTTCAGTAGGGTGCCAGCGCAACCCGAGAGTCTTGGTCGACTCTTGGTGACGAAAATCAAATACCTCATCTGTTTTGCTGACGTCATCGAGTAACTCTACCTTATTCGATGACCATTTACGGAGGTTGAAACCTCCTGATTTCAGAAGATCTATTAAATCTTTCTGCAACTGCTTTGCTTCTTGCAGGGAATGATGACCACTCAGAAGATCATCCATATAGAAGTCTTCTTCTAAGACCTTCGCTGCTGCTGGATACTTGTGGCGTTCATCATTTGCCAACTGCTTAAGTGTCATTATTGCTAAAAATGGCGCTGCTTTTGTACCGTATGTGACGGTCATGAGTTCGTATTCACGAAGAACTTGATCTGGAGAATCACGCCATACAATTTTTTGATATTTCAAATCATCCTTGTGGCAAAAAATCTGCCGAAACATTTTCTCCAAGTCGGCAGTGTATGCGTATTCGTATTGCCTCCATTTTAAAATCAATGAAAACAAATCTTTTTGTAAATTAGGTCCACTGTACATCAAATCATTTAAACTTAGCCCAGACGATGTTTTCGCCGATGCATTGAAAACGACCCGCAACGCTGTTGTCGTGGAATCCGATTTCATTACACAATGATGTGGTAAATAGCAACTGACTTGATTTTTGTCGTGTGTACTTTGCTGCATGTGGCCTAATTCAATATATTCATGTATAAATGATCTATAGGATGTTTGAATATTGCTGTCTTTCGAAAACTTCTTCTCAAGATGATAAAATTGTCCAATGGCCTTGTGTTTGGACTCCCCTAATTTTTCCTCAATGTTTGCCTTCAGAGGTAATCTGACGACGTAACGACCATGTTCTGTTCTTGATGTATCTGCCTTGTAACGCTGTACGCACTGATGATCTTCTTCTGATAACTTGTTTTGATTGTCGTCAGCAACATCTTCGATTGCCCAGAACCTCTGAATATCATCTATGTTGTTTAAGACAACACTGCATTGGTACGATATTACGTTCCCACTTATAATCCAGCCAAGGCGTGTTTGTTGCGCCACTACCTGTGACTCGCCCTCCTTGATGAGGCCATTCATGATGATCGATGAGTAAACATCAGCTCCAAGTAGTATATCGACTGGACGACTAAGGTTATATTCAGGATCTGCTAAATTCACATGCTCTAGACAAGCCCACGATGGCTTTTGGAATGAGCGATTGGGCAGATTGTAAAGCAGAGTTTTCATGATAAGTACCTTGGTAGAAAAAGTGAAATCTGTATACACTGCTGATGCTTCAATTTGTATAACACCCTTGCAGTTACTTTCCTTGGCACCAACTCCCATTACAACTCCCTTGCATGCTCGTCGAGGAAGTCCCAATCTCTGTGCAGCGTGTTCATTGATCAGTGATACTTGAGATCCCTGATCTATTAAGGCACGCATAGGGTAATATATCCCATTAACTCCCATAACCTTGATTTGAGCTGTTGCCAACAGGGTTTCAGATATTTCTGGATTCGACACGTGTGTGACGTTTTTGCGTTCCCACGAAGTCGAAGCGCTAGCGTCAGACTTCGAGCTATTGGAACCCGAGTAGGTATCATGTAACAAGGTGTTATGCTCGCCTTGACATTCACGGCATCTTTTGTCGGAAATACATGCTTTACCTTTATGATCATAAAGACAGTTTTTGCATAAATTCAGTTTATTGACTGTCTTGCGTTTAGAATCCGATGTTGATTCTAAGAAAGTTTTGCAACTGAATAAACGATGATTTTCGCCGCAAACCGGACATTTCCATTGCTTTTTAGTCGCAGAATTGTTAGAAAATGATCTATTGAATTTATGAAAATGTTTCTTGCTGTTGGGCTCTTGCTGAGACTTGTTATCTGATTTTTGCCCATCTTGCTTGCGCCGTGATGCTTCTAATGATGTAAACTTATTCTCTAGAAATCCTAAGAATTCACTCAATATTGGCAAATCTCGTGGGTTTTTCAGAGAATCCGCATAGTCTGAGTGGGTCTGCTGATCCAGTTTCAATGCTAGTACATGAACTATAAATGGATCCCACGTTACTATGTCAATTCCAAGGTTTTTGATCGCATTCAGACACTCGTTGGTGGTGTCATACAGTTTCTTGATTTGTGAAGCTGACTGTTGTTGCATATTTGGTAATGATAAAAGAATATTGAGATGAGAACTGAATATTAACTTAGTGTTATTGTATCTGTGATTTAATATGTCCCAACAGACCTTATAGTTCTCGGTGCTAATATGCAAGTGTTGGATAAGTCTTTCCGGTTCCCCCCTAAGCTTAGCTTTCAAAAACTGCATTTTTTGTGCGCAGGAGATAGAACGATTGCTGTGTATTGATTCCGTGAATAAGTCCTTAAATGCTACCCATTGATGATAGTTCCCGTTAAATGTTGGGATATCCATCGTTGGCGTACTCTTCTCACGGTGAGAGACAGACCACATCTTGCGGTTGATCGATTTCTTGATGTCCAAATATAGTTTTTCGTATTTGCTGTACGAATCTTCGTACTCTTCATTTGGTTCTATCAACTCGCTATCTATCTCCCAATGTAATGAGTCTATTGTTGACCATCTTGATTGTACAGTCTGCAATATATCTTCAAACTCCCATTTCTCAGATATTTTATCTAAATCTATGATAGCAATGGTACGCGAGATTGCCTTAAAATTGCTTTTCTGTTTACGCAACATCTCTTCCAGCTTACTGCTGTTACCTTGTGAAGTGTAAAAAGCCGGAGACTTGGCTCTCACCTTGCTGGTTGATTGCTGTTGATTTTCTCCTGCATCTTGATCTGTTGATCCATTTCCGTGCCCTTGACTCTTCTCCGCTTCAGCTGCTTGCAATGGTGGCTGCGGAGTAGTCGGTGTTTCAACAATCTTGGGATCAGTCTTGGTGACCTTGTACTGCTGAATAAATGCGCGCGCCTCGTTGTAAAATTTCCTAGTTTTCTGATAATAATTTTCTGAAAAATAGCTGTAGCCACGTTCTTTTGATTCTGATAATTGTATATGATTGGATTGGAATTCTTCCCAATATTTATCGAGAAGTTCCAAACGTTGCTTGACGTAAACAGAGGTTTTTCTCTCTGCTCCATCCTTTTTAAAATTGCGCAAAAGCTGCTCCATGCCCTGCATAATCTGATTCTGATTTTCGAGTAGGTCCTCCATTTCGGAGATGCTGATGTAGCTTCTGTGTCAAAAAGCTTGATAAAATGATAAAAGAATTCTATGATTTTTCTTTGTATCCTACTCGATTGTGTATTCCTTGCTTCGTCGACTAAGCTTGGAAAGTTATATAGGTACCTTGTTGATAAAATGATAAATTGATTTTATGCAAGACTTGCTCGAGAATAGACACCTTTTTCATAAAACGCTCGATGATAGCTGATAGTAGTCTATTTGAAATGCTGATGATGCTGTATGCTGATGTGGTCGTTTGACGCAACAACCACGTGACACGTGCTGCTAAACCTCGCGGGCGAGTCCACTCGTAGAAATTAGACCAGCCGCTTCGCTATTGCGATGATAATGACAGCTCACTCACCAGTATCTGCTGCTTTGTTACCTGGTGGTTGCTACTGATAGTGATAGGTATATCCACTCATTGATTCGGCGGAATGTTCACACGCACTTTGTAAAACACGCGGTAGGTCCCGCCAATGCGGTGGCTCGAAGGACCATAAAGTTGTACGGGACAACTATAAATGATAAGAAGTGATAGTGTATAATGATAAGTTTAATGATAGGATATTATAGCTAATTGATACAGTGATCACTTATGATAGAATGATTGTTGTATATCTAAATGCATGATATTATGATAGTGAGTACACGCGGCGAAGACCGATCGCGAACTGAAGTAAATTGCGCACGCGGTACATAACTGCTTATTTTACGTAAAATGATATGAATTGTACGGCTGGACCGTACAGAGAGCTTCCAACCGCAGTTCTTGCAACTTGGAGACCGTTTGCTGTGCAGTATGAGGTCGCGCGTTGTCGTGCAGGAGCAGCGGAGACGAGCGATTGACCAATGCTGGTTGGAGATGTGCCAGCTTCTCCATCATTGTGTTCAGTTCTTCACAGTACACATCTGAAGTAATGCTCACCCCGTTTGGTAAGAAGCTGTGATGAATCACACCGGCGCTAGACCACCAAACAGTGACCATCACTTTTCTAGGGGTAAGTTTTCGTTTAGGGCATTGTTTAGGTGCTGAACCAGGATCCAACCAACTTGCTGAGCGCTTGCGGTTATCAAACAGAATCCATTTTTCATCGCAGGTAACAATGCGGTTCAAAATTCCTTCATTTGTGTGTCTGTTGAGCAGTGCAAGGCACGTCTCGACGCGTACTTCGCGCTGGCGATCATTGAGTTCGTGGGGCACCCATTTGTCAAGCTTTTTTACCTTGCCAATTTGACGCAAATGGACCAATATTGTTTTGACGCTAACGTCGAAAGCTGCTGCTAATTCAGCCGTAGATTGTGTATCATCAGCTTCCACAATCGCCTTTAATTCGTCATTGTCGACCAAAGTCTTCGGACGACCGCGAGGTTCATTTTTCAGGTCGAAATTTCCAGAACGGAAGCGAGCAAACCAATAACAAGTGGTGCGTTGGTTTGTAGTGTTAGCTCCGTAAACGTCGTTGATGTTGCGTGCCGCTTGTGCCGCGTTGCTGCCACGACGGTACTCATATTCCATAATTACTCGAATTTTTAACGTATCCATGATGACGAAAAAGATTGAAATGCGATGAAAATGTAACACTAATCAATAAACAAATGACTACTTTTGGAAAAAAAATCCATGTTTTTAAAATAAAATTAATTTGAAATTTCTTAGCCAAACAAAAATTATTTTGATTTGAAATGGCCAGTACTGCAGAACGGCAATTTCATAGGGAAAGACCTAATATTAGGTAGCTGTACTTACGTCTATAGATTTTGAAATGCATAGTCTCAAGGCCTCGAGCCATTGTTGCAGTTGTTAGAGTTGAGCGGAATGCATAGCCTCAAGGCCTCGAGCCATTGTTACAGTTGTTAGTTGAGCGGAATGTTGCAGTTGTTAGTTGAGCGGAATGCATAGCCTCAAGGCCTCGAGCCATTGTTGCAGTTGTTAGTTGAGCGGAATGTTGCAGTTGTTAGTTGAGCGGAATGCATAGCCTCAAGGCCTCGAGCCATTGTTACAGTTGTTAGTTGAGCGGAATGTTGCAGTTGTTAGTTGAGCGGAATGCATAGCCTCAAGGCCTCGAGCCATTGTTGCAGTTGTTAGTTGAGCGGAATATTGCAGTTGTTAGTTGAGCGGAATGTTGCAGTTGTTAGTTGAGCGGAATGCATAGCCTCAAGGCCTCGAGCCATTGTTGCAGTTGTTAGTTGAGCGGAATGCTAATAATTATTTTTGTAATTGTGCTTACACTTTTTTTAACAACTTTTCACATGAACAACAACCGAATTAAAAACACCGACTACAAAGGTAATCAATGATTTTAGTTTCGGAAGACGCTAGCTTTGTTTTTTTATGGTTTCGTACCTAAAAAGGACCCCCACTCTTCTTAATATATATTAATGATCTCCCAAAAAATTCGAGAAACAAAATGGTACTTTTCGCAGACGACAGCACGGCTGTAATAGAATGCACTGATCCAGACAATTATCGAAACGAAATTAATAACTCTCTAAATAATATTATATCTTGGCTTGACAATAATAATTTGACAGAAACAAAAATTATGCAATTTCATCAGCAGCGTGAGTATCCACCATTAAATATAACCTATAATGATTGTAAAATAGAAGAAGTCACGAGGGCGAAACTCTTAGGTATAACTGTAGACCACAAACTAACCTGGAAACGTCACCTAGAGGAAATCTCCGAGCGACTGAGTAAATCTGCATATTATTTACTATTCCAACTGTCCAAGAGAGTAAATACTGAGACTCTACTAACAGCTTATCATGGACTTGCAGTCTCTATTCTACGGTATGGTGTTGTTTTTTGGGGGCAGTCAACATATATTCAGAATGCATAGAAGATGTGTACGATCCATGTGTAATTAAAAACCAACAGATAGCTGCCTTCCCTACTTTAAGAAATTTAAGATTTTAACGTTACCAGCTTTATACTACGTATATACTGGAAACCGCGTTGCTTGTAAAATCAAATCCGCATTTGTTTACTAAATTGCCAGCAGTTATGAAGACCCCAATCCGTACTCAATATAAAAATCAATTATGTACGACAAAATGCAATACAGCGTTAATGAAAAAGAGCTTCTTCGGTGTTGCTCCCAAAATTTATAACAAAATACCCGATGTCATAAGAAGTATGCCATTCAAAAAATTCAAAAAGTGTTTTCAAAAATTATTAGTTGAGAAATGTTACTATGCCCTAGCTACGAGTAGATGATTACTTAAATGATAAAACACTGTAACTACTGTACCTTTTATTAATCTATCATTGCATGCATGCATTTTCTTTTGTTTTGATTTTTTTTTTTTTTGCTGTTTGTTTTCTATACTTAGTGAGTTTCGTTTGTTTTTATTTTTTTTAAGTCTTCTGACATTTGTGTGTCGTCAATGACAAAACTTAGCGCAGCATAATTATAATTATTATATAAGACCTTGACTTTTAACCTATGTTTTACAATTAAATAATTCTAATTGTAATTCTAAAAAAAAAGTAAGTTAAATAAAAGCTTTTAAAAAATTGTGTCTGCGATAAAAACGTAGATTTAATACAAGGTGTAAAGTTTTAGGGTTTAATAAAAATATTTAATTAGGTATGTACGATATGGGATTATTGTGACGTAGACGAAGAAGGTTAATTATCGTTAAAGGTTGCATCGAAGGTACCTATATAATGGTATTTTTCTTATCAGGTTTAAATTCTTTTGAACTTTTTAGTTCTTTATATTAACCCTTTGACTGTAAACAATGTACTAATTTATGAACCCAAAACCCCAGGGGAGGGGGTTATTCCATCGCATGATGTTTTTTTACGTTTACATATATATGATATAAGCTTATATACCTATTATATAAAGGATTTTTCCTTATGCACACCCAGGTGTTCATGCGACGTTCAAAGGGCAAGTGATACTCGTAAAAGCTTGTTTTTAAAAAGTTTTTTTTTTCTTTTAATTTTATTTTTAAGTTTTTAGTATTTTTGATGCGAGTTTGATTACGGCGTATTTCGTAGCGCGTAGCAGTGTTTTTATTAGTTTCTGGTACCCTGAGGCGCAACGTTAGCGATATGACATGTTTGTACACCCTCATACCATTCAGCCCTCGGCACGTGCTCACCTTGGCATTGGGCCATCCATCTAATCATAACAAACGGAACGAACGAACTTATTTCCCCAAAGCTAGGGTAGGCACCAAACCACCACAACTCCCAACACCACCTATCAAAAACGGTCCACCCATGAAGACGAATCAAACTCGACGCGGTTGTGTCGCATAATTACTGAGTTCCTATGACCATCTTCCAGCTCCATCACCAGACCCTGGTTACCATATCAATTCTCAATTCTTTATTGCATTCCATAATGTAAAACAGTTGGTAAGCTTAAAATGAATGTCACAATTATGGACCCTGTCGGGCACAGCACAGTAGGAGAGAGGAGGAAGAGCGCTTCTTTTATTATTTAACTTTGTAATTTATTATTTATGTAGTTTAAAAATGTTTAGCCTTTATTTCTTAGCTAGTTAAGTAAGTCGGTCTTGTTAATGTTAGCTATACCTACTATTAGGTATTGTTTAATTAGTTATTCCTGTTGTTCAGTATTTGTTGAAACTATTGATATTTGGTTACTGTAGGTACTCAATTTATTGCACGATTATTTATTTGTTAATGACTAGAATGTTTATTTGTTAATAATACATAGGAATAATAATATTAATTGAAAATTGTCGCATACGTGGATAATGAAGTATTTAAATTAATTGTTTTATTTGTTTAATTGTGTATGTAATCTGCAGTATTAAATGTAAATTTTATATTTAAGACTTGTAAATTATAATTTATCATCTAAATATTCTTTTGTACTACAATAGCTTTTGTCCAATAGAAATAGTTTCAACTTATTTATAAAACTATTATCTTTATTGACACTTTTAATGGGTTCTGGTAACTTGTTATATATTTTTATAGACATGACAAAGGCACTGGAGGAGTGCATTTTTAGTCGTGAAGTTGGTATGTTTAGTCTGTTTTTATATCTAAGTGTAATTCTAATTTGTATATTTTCTCGCTTAGTATAGAAATCCGGGTATTTTCGAACAAATTTACACATTCCAAATATGCACACACATATATGTATATGTATACAGGGTAAAGTCAGCATTTTCAGTTATTGGAAGTGGGGTTTACAGCTGACGGTTTCTTCAATATTTACTAAGATTCTAATCAATTTCTTCTGTAAAATAAATAATGTGGGCGCGTCTGTACTGTTACCCCGTAGGATGACTCCATATTTAGGTAGTAAATGTAAATAACAGGTTACTAGAGCAGTTTTAAGATCTGTAGTTTTTTGATCTCGCGGAGGGCAAAAGAAAATTTTGATAATTGAGCTCTTATTTTTTGAATGTGGAATTTCCAATTAATATGTGAGTCCATGTTTAGTCCTAACAGGGTGAATTTATTAATAACTTCTAAAGTTGAGCCATTTGTGCTGAAATTTATATTTATGGGTATTTTTTGACAGGGATAAAATGCTATTATTTTTGTCTTGGTGAAATTTATTTCAAGATTATGTTCGGTCATCCAATTAACTAATTTAATTTTTCATTTAGATTAATATTAGATTCACATGAAGTAAGTATTGATACATCATCTGCAAACAAGACGCATGGTTCATTTATATTGTTAGGAAGGTCGTCGATATGCACAAGGAATAGGAATCAAGCTACTACACTGCCTTGTGGGAGAGAGGCGTTCATTATTTTATTTCCGGATCGGACTAACTCTATTTCGTTTGTTCTCATCATCTTCCTGCCCTTATCCCAATTGTGCTTGTAAAATTCTATTTCCAGTAGTTGTTCTCTGTGTTTTAAATAGGATGTGAACCAATCATGACATTTGCCACGGATTCATATGCTATGGTGTGGCGTAACTAGTGGTCCAACGTGAAGGGGTCGATACACCGTATAGTTAGCTATCACATACCACAATTTGAACAATTTTTCTCCAGTCTCAGAAGAAAATATTTTATATTATTATTTGAGAAATTTACACCTTGCTTTACTAATTTGGCTGTATTTTCTATAAATGACATTATTTTTTAATTTTGTTTTTTGTTTATAACTGTGATATGCATGTGCTATCATATGCAAATGTAAAAAAAAATACTATTAAATAAGTTGTCAATTAAAGAAAAAAATTGTATTCTGAGACCTAGGAAAAAAATTGGTTCAAATTGTGATATGTGACAGCTGAATATACGGTGTATCGACCCCTTCACGTTGGACCACTAATTACGCCACACCCTGTATAAATATTTCAAACTGTACTGTATCATAAGCTTTCGTCATATCAAGCAGTAAACCTACTGCATATTTTTATTATTAATAATATTGAAGGGCTTCTTGGATATACTTGTATACTGCCAATATTGTGGATCGGTTTTTACGAAAACCATGTTGTCAGTCGTTCAATATGTTATACTTTTCACAGAATGCATAAACTCGATTGCACATGGCTTTTTCAAATATTTTTGAAGCCGTTGGTAGGAGAGCAATTGGGCGATAATTATTTGGGTCCGTTTTTATGTTTTTCTTATGGATCGGTTTTTGTACGGTCCAGATTAGTTCCTGAACTGTACACTGTACTGATTGTGTAGTTAGTTTAGTAGCGAGTGTGTCCAACATGTAAAACACTTCACATAGTAACCAAAAGTTTATTTATCACTAGTGTCGTACACCGTAAAGGTTGGTGATCATTACATGTATGTCTGTTCCGCGCATAGAAATATAAAAAACAGGTTCCGCGGGTTGGTAAATTGCACACTGAGTAAGTAGCAGTATTTGTTGTGACAAGTGAACTTATTGATTCGCCTTGTCAGCCAGAAGTAAGTAGCAGTATTTGTTGTGACAAGTGAACTTATTGATTCGTCTTGTTAGCCAGGAGTATTTGTTGTGACAAGTGAACTTATTGATTCGTCTTGTTAGCCAGGAGTATTTGTTGTGACAAGTGAACTTATTGATTCGTCTTGTTAGCCAGGAGTATTTGTTGTGTCAAGTGAACTTATTGATTCGCCTTGTCAGCCAGAAGTAAGTAGCAGTATTTGTTGTGACAAGTGAACTTATTGATTCGCCTTGTCAGCCAGAAGTATTTGTTGTGACAAGTGAACTTATTGATTCGCCTTGTCAGCCAGAAGTATTTGTTGTGACAAGTGAACTTATTGATTCGCCTTGTCAGCCAGAAGTATTTGTTGTGACAAGTGAACTTATTGATTCGCCTTGTCAGCCGGAAGTATTTGTTGTGACAAGTGAACTTATTGATTCGCCTTGTCAGCCAGAAGTATTTGTTGTGACAAGTGAACTTATTAATTCGCCTTGTCAGCCAGAAGTATTTGTTGTGACAAGTGAACTTATTGATTCGCCTTGTCAACCAGAAGTAAGGTCAATGTACGTAGACCGTACAATTTTATTAGGGTTTTTTTTAAGAGATTAGAAAAAACGCCACAAATAAATGTTAATTTGTTCATAAATGTTTTTTTTTAATGTAATAATCATGGTTTTTGATGATATTCTATTTATAAACATTATTTAAATATTCAAAAAATATTAACGCCGTAAAGACGCATATCTCTTAACCGAGATTAAAAAAAAACATTCACCTCCGAATAGAGACGGTGGGAATAGAGGCATTGAACCAATTTGGACTAAGTATGTATTTATAAGTTATCTGTGGCAATTTTTAGTCCCGCACACGGGTTGAAAATGAAAAATCGCACGCGTTTGAAATATATTGCATTGTTCACCTAATAGTAGTGCGATAGGTACCAGTTTTTGAGGAAGTGTATTGAAGAAATAATTATAATATTGATTACGATGATTATGGAAAACAATATATTATAGAATGTCAAAGAACGAAAGAAACTAATAGTGCGCAATCAGCCAAATCTTACGAAAACTGATAACAAATATAAAAATTATTCCTCAGGATCATTTTTCTCTTGGGAAAATCGCATATTATTTTGCATGAAAATAGCCACGACATGAAATCCGGTTTATTCCCGTTGTCCCCGTATGCCATATCCCCTTCACGGGGACAGCGGGACGTGATTAAATGTATTTCCCGCTGTCCCCATAACGTACATTCGGCTAACGGGGACAACGGGAAGCAAACTTTTCACGAGTCGTTGTCCTCTAACTAACTAGTTCGGTTCTTGATAGCCTGTTAAAAATAATCTCTTTTTTTCCACATTTTTTTTTTTCTGTAAAATCTAGTCGTTTCTGGCACTCGCCGGCCGCTGCTGTGGCACCGCTCGCTTCGCTCGTTCGGCTCGTGCGTAGAAGGTCACAGTTTTAACCTAACCTAACCTATATATATTTTGTCATAATAAATCATTTGACCAAAAAGACCAAATGTTTATTGTCTAAAGATTGTTTGCTGTAATAAATCATTTGATTAAATATCAAATAAAAAACTTTGTTTGATGGGTAAAAGATGACTCACACATAATACTACACAAAAAAGAAAAAAGCGGGGACTGTGGGCAATAATTTTTACATATTTTATTCAACTATATTAACGGGGACAGTGTACGGGGACAACGGGAAGTATTTTTAAATATTTAATTGAAATACCGCTGTCCCCGTAGGACGGGGACACTGCGTACGGGGACTAACCAAAATTCCCACTTCTACAAAAATAGGTAACTAAACATAGCACACTATGTTTGGGTTGTAGCTTGTACACAGGAAACTAGTTTTTCTACTATTCAACTTTTAAAATATTACATCAAAACATCGCTAATATTTTATCAGAACAGAAATACTAGAACTATCACTACTAGAATAACGAGACACGACACTTTACCGTTAGACAATATCTAGTATATATTATATATATGTGTTCTAATATATATCAATATCAATGTGTAACAGAAAAGCACCTTACGCGCATGTGGCAGTAGCGGAACGGCCAAGCCCTTGCCAAGCCTCAGTGTGACCTCATAGTGTGTGGTGCAGAGTTCGTGGAGTTCGGGCTTGTAGAGTTAGAAGCGGCTCTGCATGAGATCTGATAACGTTCGGACAGTGCGAGCCGCAAGGTCTCGCCTTGGCAACATTTTACATAAAAATGTTTTGGTGGGAACATTGTTCTGAATAGCTACGCATGTGGACTTTAAAGTTTATACCATGGCTTATGTTGTGCATGTCTAGTGCCCGCTCGTTGTTACCCGACTGTTTGCTCGCACACGCTGTGTGTGTGCACAGCGCGCTGGGCCATCAGCCAACATGCTCACTAAACTAAACAGACCGACATGTGATTCGCTTTATGCACTTCTCAAAGACAGACTGCACAGTCCACACAAATGTTTGAGTTGTGTATTGACTCCGAAGGCGGCCGCTTGTCAAGGTTCCATCCCGACAAGTTCGAGCAAAGTGTTATTGTGTTTTCCATTAAGAGTTCTTCCTACCCGGATCTAGATTTGTTTATTTTTTATTTATTGTATATTGTTAATTAAAACGGTAACACCAATTATTACATTAATTAACACAGATACACAAAACATATTTCAAATACTAACGTATAATATTAGGTTGGGGAAAAAGTCTTTTCGCATTATAGTATGTATGAACTTAAAATAAAATCTCTTTGGCTATACTATTTGTATCTGGCTGGTTTTGGTATCATTGAAAGTTTAAACAAAGAACATAATTCCAAATTCAAATTAGGAAAATGTGTGATTTTCATTTGTTTTTCGTACTGTCAAGATGAGTGAATCTAATGAAGAAATTCGATACATTTTAAAATTTTACTACAAAAAAGGTAAAAATGCAGCGATAGCCGCGAAAAAAAATTGCGATGTTTATGGACCCAGTGCAGTGTCTGTGAGAGTAGCACGAATTTGGTTTAAGCGTTTTCAATCCGAAAATTTTGATGTCAAAGATGCACGTCGCTCTGGTCGCCCTATTACGGATAAAATGGATGCCATTTTTGAAAAAGTGGACCAAGATCGGCATATCAGTAGTTACGACGTAACTGAAAAACTGGGAATTGACCACAAAACAGTTTTGGCGCATTTGAAAAAAACTGGGTACACAAAAAAGCTCGATATTTGGGTACCTCACGAGCTCACTGAAAGAAACCTCATGAACCGTGTACTCATTTGTGATTCTTTATTACGACGTAATGAAACCGAACCATTTTTGAAGAAGCTGATAACTGATGATGAAAAGTGGATCACGTACGACAAGAACGTGCGAAAAAGGTCGTGGTCAAAGGCCTGTCAGGCTTCACAGACTGTGGCGAAACCCGGGTTAACTCGCAACAAGGTGATGCTGTGTGTGTGGTGGGATTGGAAGGGCATTATTTATTATGAGCTGTTACCACCAGGCAGGACCATCGATTCTGAACTCTACTGCGAACAACTGATGAGATTTAAGCAAGAAGTTGAGAGAAAGCGGCCGGAATTAAACAACAGAAGGGGTGTGGTTTTTCAACAGGATAACGCTAAACCTCACACATCTTTAGCCACTCAGCAAAAATTAAGAGAGTTTGGCTGGGAGGTGTTAATGCATCCGCCGTATAGTCCTGACCTTGCACCTTCAGATTTCCACCTGTTTCGGTCTCTTCAGAATTCTTTAGGCAGTGTCAGGTTAACATCACGAGAGGACTGCCAAAACCACTTGTCGCGGTATTTTGATCAGAAGTCCCAAAATTTATATAGCAATGGGATCATGTCCCTACCTACAAGATGGCAAAAAGTTACCGAACAAAATGGTACCTACATACTTTAGATAAATGTAAATAATGTATATAAAAAAATGTTTTGAATTTTCTTAAAAAATACGAAGAAACTTTTTCCCCAACCTATTATAATAGAGGGCAAGCGTACTTTCTCTCACAAAACATCCGCCACACGCTATTTCTACTCCACTCATCAGCAAACAGATCACATTCTGGATGGGTGATCAGGATTTCAGGAGGGCTCACCTGGGACTCAGCTCTGGCGACAGTTTTAGAAGAAAGGGTAAAGCACTAAAGCAATCGATCGAATAGGCTCTATAGTAAAGACTTAAAGTGTCCGTTTTTTTGCTTGAAATGGATTCTAATAGCCAATAATATGCTTATTTATATATATCATAGGATACAATCTGGTAGGCGAATTGGCAACTTATTTTTTTTTTTGCAAAAAAAATGTATGGAGCTGGTATAAAAAATGCTTAATCTCCGGAACCGCAAGAATAACGGAAATACCCTTGCACACGGTTATATAACTTGTTATCGGTTATTTATGATTTTTTGAGACACTTCTTAGAGCTATCTTTTGCGTAACTTAACTTTTTTCTTTGTCATTAGTACATATTCGTAGGTGTTTTGTTAATTGCCAGCCATTGTAGATCAGATTACAATTATAGATTATATTATCATAATTCTTAGACATTTTAAGAATGAGAAATCTACACAATGTCGCTGAAGTGTACACATAGTCTTCTAGAGCCTTTTGTAATCCACAGTGCAGCGGCGGGCGGTGCAAACAGATTGCGTCGACGGCTTTGGCGATGTCCGGCGTGCCGTGTGTGGTCGGTTGATGGCAATTGTACCTACGAACCTTAACCGTAAATTGGGATCGCCTAATAGTACGCCTCTTGACCTCTACACAGAATAAGAAGTAACTTTATTATACTGTGAGTAAACGCTCCGTGGAATACCTTCATGAAAATTCAATCATCTTGATCCAAATTAAATATTCTGAGAATCAGCACCGTAATTGCGTAGCATACTATCAATCGGAATCTGAATCATGTTGAAGCAAATTGATAATAAATTGCTTCATTATTATGTTATGTTATTGCTTTTGCAAGCATTGCAATATCAGCAATGATATTATAAATACATGGTACCATTGAATGAGAGAGCAGAAGTGGCGCAACCAACTCCCTGTAACACTTCTACGTCTGTTGCTTACTTTTATTTTTGCGTAAAATATGGGGTAGTTACTTATACCGTGAGATATAATTCCAACCAAATCTTTGCACAGGTAGCTACTGGATTAAATGACTTACTACAAATAAACAGGGTGTCCCGTAAATAATGGATCAAACGTAACGGTAGGGTAGGCGGCAGCCCACAGCCGTGGTGCCAGGTGGTGGTAGCCCACAGCCGTGGTGCCAGGTGGTGGCAGCCCACAGCCGTGGTGCCAGGTGGTGGCAGCCCACAGCCGTGGTACCAGGTGGTGGTAGCCCACCTGATTTGCTATGCAAGTAATTTGAATAGTTTTTATTATTTTTTTCAATTTTGGTAATATTTTCACCGTAATAAAATTTTTTCATTTTAAGATTTAAAACTAATTAAAACGTTATTTACGAAAATGGTAAGCTATTTAAAAATGTTTAACAAAAATCATAGGTACTTAGAAATATTATCATTTGCAGCGACAGTATTAAAAAAAACCGGCCAAGTGCGTGTCGGAACACGCACAATGAAGGGTTCCGTACTTGAAAAGAATTTATCCCAAAAACAAACTTAACAATGGATCCCAAAATATTTTTTTTTTATATTATAAAACTACAAATTAACAATTTACGGACTTTTTCCTTTACTTGTGCTGGGAGACCTTGCTTCTTGATTTACTTGCGACAGTTACAAGTATCAAAATGTGTCGCAAAATGGCCGTATTTTTTTATTGCGTTGACTTAGAAGCTTGATTTTTTTAGAACTCTAAGGGATCATAAACTTACGTATTTGATATTAATTTCAACTTGATATCTACACGCGTCCTTGAGAAAAAGGGTCTTGACAGACTGACATACTTGAATTTTTTTAATGTGATAGAATTACAAATTACTTAAGTTTTTTCAGACTTTTTCCTTTACTTGTGCTGTAAGACCTTGCTTCTTGCCAAATTTCATTGTTCCAGGTCAACAGGAAGTACCATATAGGTTTTGATTTACTTTGATAGTTGTGAGTATCAAAATGTGTCGCAAAATGGCCGTTTTTTTTTTATTGCGTTGACTTACGAGTAGAAGCTTGATTTTTTTACGACTCTAAGGGATCATAGACTTACGTATTCGATATTAATTTCTACTTGATATCTCCACGCGCCCTTGAGAAAAAGGGTCTTGACAGACTGACACACTTGTTTTTTTTTTTTATATGATAGTATAACAAATTAACAATTTTCGGACTTTTTCCTATAATTGTGTTGTGAGACCTTGCTCCTCGCCAAATTTCATGTTTCTAGGACAACGGGAAGTACCTACCCTATAGGTTTTGATTTATTTGCGAGTATCAAAATATGTCGCATAAATGGCCGTATGTTTTTATTGCGTTGACTTAGAAGCTTGAGTTTTTTAGGACTCCAAGAGGCCATATTTTATTTATTTATTTATTTTATTTATTTATTTATTTATGTCAGACACAATGATCCATAGTTATGTTAGTACAGGTACCTACTTAAAAATTATGTTAGTAACAACAGAATAAAATACACGCCACATTAATACTATTATAACTAAAATTGAATTACTTATAATCAAATTGTAAAATAATCTTAATAAAATCACAAAAAATATTTAAAACACATACGTACATTACACATTTAAAATAATATCAATTTAATCAAGAAATTCATAATATTAAAAATAAAAATAATAATTAAATGGAAATATAATTAAACAATAATCATTTAATAAATGGTGACGAACTGGCATGCAGGTGCATCCACCTCTCCAACAGCACCGAGTCCCACCGCTCGGACAATACGCTCAGGATACTGTTAGTGCTGCATCGGAAGCGACTTAGCAGCGAGGCGCTCCGTTTCCTAATGATAGCATAAAAGTCATCAGTTTGCGCCTGCGCGAACATTGTTGAAGCGCTGCAAAACCACGGCAGCCCTAGCAGCACCCTAAACGCAATGTTGTACTGTACGCGTAAGGCACTGTATACTCGCTGCACATAGTTGGCCCATAGGCTGCACGTATAAAAAGACTGACAATAGGCTTTAAATAAGGCCACCTTTACTTGCTCAGTACAGCGTGCAAACCTACGTGCCAACATGTTACAGCGAACCGACAGCGCCCTACGTTCCCGCTCGATGTCCTCATTGTCAGACAAGTTATCTGTGACCCAGTGGCCCAGGTACTTAAAATGGTTAACCCTATTCAGACTGGCACCGCAAAGGGTGATCGGAGGTATAAAAGAGTAACATTTGGTACCAGCTTTGAAAATCATGTACTCACTCTTTTTAGGGTTGTACCTGAGCCCATGAGCCCCAGCGTATGTCTCACAAATGCGCAGGAGTTTTCGCAACCCCCCAACCGACGGGCTCAGCAGCACCATATCATCCGCGTAGCTGATGTTATTAATAGGCACCCCGCCTATTGAGCAACCCGCATTAGCACTGCTGAGCTCGCCAATTAGCTGGTTCATATACAGGTTGAACAAGCGGGCCGAGGTCAACCCCCCCTGCCTCACACCGCAATCCAACCCGTACACGTCGGAATATACTCCCGCCCATTTCACACTGTTCCGCTGGTGACTGTACCAATACCTAAATACTGACACTATCTCACTCGGCACCTGTGTCTCACTGTGCATCTTGTGCCACAGCATGTCATAATTTACTAAGTCAAACGCTTTCGAGAGGTCCAGGTAACAAGCGTACACAGGAGTATTTCTAGCCGTGTAGTACTGTACAGTCTGCTTGAGACAGAGGATAGCACTCTCAGTCGACACACCAGGCGTGAAGCCAAACTGAGCATCATGTATATGAAGGTGCTCCTCCAGCTGTCTGTCAAGCAGCCTGTCCAGCACCTTGGCTATGACAGTAGCGAGCGAGATAGGCCTATAGTTAGATACATCCGACACATCACCCGTCTTGTTTTTTACGATCGGAACTACCACCGTGTACATGAGATCATCAGGTAAGTAATTATGGCTGATGCACAGATTAAACAGCATTGCCAGTACCCTCGGTAGATGTACACCAGCGTGCTTCAAGTGCTCGATGCTAAGGTCATCATGACCTGGAGACTTACCTCTCACCATCTTCTTAATAATGACAGCTATATCCTTGGCTGTAAAGCTGATACTAACGTCTCCATGCTGACACTCAGCACCAAGCACCTGCGCCGCTGGCCCAAGCGGCGACTCCACTTTGAAATGACGCTGGAAGAGGCTAGCAATGTCGCATGGTGTATGAGCGTCACCTACACTCACTGGAAGACTCGACCTTGGGTTTAATTTATTTGTTGACTTCCAAAATTTATTGAATTTCTTATCAGTGTGATGTTTTGCAATAATGTCCATTCTGATCTGTTCCTCATTGTTTTGACAGTATTTTAATTTTGATTTAAATAATTTCCTAGACTTACACATTTCATTATAAGTATGCCCGGATTTAGGTTTACCCTGTAATAACCACATCTGAAAACAAAGTCGAGCCTCCCTGTGAGCACTACTCACATATTTGTTCCAGCCAGGTATGTATGTATTGTACTTCCGTTTAGGTACACTATAACTTAGTTCCGCGCCCCTAGATAATATACTAACGATATCAAGGTACATTTTGTTTAATAACAACTTATGGTCCTGAATATTACATAATGTATCTGCACATTTAACAAATTCCGATGGAAAATCTAGGTTTCTAAGATTTGAATTACAATAATCAAAATATTTTTCTATCTGAGTTTGATCCCTTTCTCCCCATTTTACCCGACTACAAACCTTACTAGGATTAATACGCTTAGGTAAAATAACATTAAAATTACATTGAACTGATATAGGATAATGATCTGACCAGTAGGTGTCATACATGACGGACACATTAAGTATAGCTGATCGATGTAATATAATGTAATAGCACATCGATGGTTATCATTCGGGGGAGCTGTGTGTAGCACAGTAGCAGGCACTATAGGTGTCGGCGGCGGCGGCGGCGGCAGCGGGGGGGCGACGTTCGGTTCACTATTATCCGACTTGTGCTCGAACGGCCGTCCATTATAAATACCGCACGGTGTTTTTACACTACCCTCCGTTGGTAGGATGTTATGCTGTGGAGACAATGCTGGGGGTCCACTCTCGTACTCAAAGCTCGACAATCTAGTTCTACCAACACCCCGTCTTAGGGTAACATTATTAACAGTCGATGCATTTTTAAGCATTTTAATTTCCAATTCCAGTTCCTCGAGCTGTTTTACTGTCACGTATTCGTCACGAATTCGTTGCATTTCACCTCTCATTGTCACCAAGTCTTTTAGTAAGCGGGTAACATCAACGTGGTCAAATAGTACCGGCGGCAATTTATGCAGATCTCGTGCTACGAAAGTAGGAATATCTTCGGGATCAGTCTCCTTGAGCACGCAGATGATGTCGTCAATATCCCTTAATGTTTTCCCCTGTCGTTTTCTAATCTTCTTACGTTTTGTTGTCGATATGCAGTCAAACAATAAGTTCTTAGCAACCAGTATCTCAGTGTCATCGAAAGCACTAGCACAAATCTGACCAATACTTTGCTCGTTCATAACGTCAAGCTTATTACAAATAAAAGCCAATACCTCGTTGATCACCACATTACAACTTGCACATTTCACAATGTTGGAAGCCATTATGAATAACGGCCCCCACCTGCACGGTAGGTGTACGCGCACAATAGAACTCGATATACGTGCGATGCCCGGCACGTGTGATACGAGACTCAACCATTCAACGACCTCAACCATAGACTTACGCATTTGATATTAATTTCAACTTGATACCTCCACGCGTTTCTGAGAAAAAGAGTCTTGACAGACAGACAGACAGACAGACAGACAGACAGACAGACAGACAGACAGACAGACAGACAGACAGACAGACAGACAGACAGACAGACAGACAGACAGACAGACAGACAGACAGACAGACAGACAGACAGACAGACAGACAGACAGACGGACAACGAAGTGATCCTATAAGGGTTCCGTTTTTTCCTTTTGAGGTACGGAACCCCAAAAACTGAATTCTGGTGGAGAAAAAGAAACTTCGTAAAAAAAATCTTGAATAAAAAATGTATACCGTAAGGTAGCGATATTTTTAAAACTATTCAAATATTTTTTTGGAAATCAGGTAAGCTACCTGCCCCTTATGTTTGATCCATCAAGACGGGACACCCTGTATAATATGATGATAAATATGTATACAATCATGTTAGTTACATCGGGATGTACTCGTATATCAGTTTTAGTACTACGTACACACCTACAGTAAGTCCGCGCTACGCTATGGTGCATACTTCCATGGCTCTGATGACACAATCATTACTTAGTACACTACATGCATGCGTTAGCACAAACACGCTAAGTAACTTTAGATTCCCACAGCTTCCATAGCATCTTCCGCTACCATGAGACAAATATTTGTCAAAGTGTTAGCACTTCATTTAGCAACACCAGTGCCAACAGTCGTGAGGTGAGGTCAGGGAGCACGTGACACACGGAGACACAACCCCGGTTTCCGTATGAACGGTGAATTCAATTTGTGTTTAAAATGAAGTATATTCATATGTACTTCATGATTTGATTGGCTGCAGCTGTTGGTATTTAAGTCTAATGAGATTTGACAACGTAGTGAGATAGGCAGTCGTTCCATGTAACATACTAGTACTCAGCTGCATTCGGTTAGACTGGTAGCTGACCTCAACATTACTTGGGAAAAGGCTAGACATATGATGATGATTAGGTTTGACAAGGTAGTATTTACTTTTCATTGATTCTGGCAATACGATGGCGTCTTCTTTATATTAATGAATTAGAGGACATTTTGGAACAACACAACCAACATTATAATTCAAATGTAACTTGATTACAAACTGGTAGTAGCTCATTGTTCGTTTCTTTGTTACTTTTTATTTTTAGTTTGTGTTTGTAGGTGAACGTGGGACAGGCCCAAGACAATAGTAATTACTATTTCGTTCAAAATATGTAATGAATAATAATCCTACCACCTGTGTGCCAACATACAAAGTACAACAATTTGTGTTTTTAACTCCATAGCTAAATTAAGAGTGTACAATGATCAATATAAAAAAAAAAAAAAAAAAAAAAAAAAAATATGAATGTTCAACATTTATGACAATATCAATACAATACAATAGTACTTAGGACAATAGAAATAAACTAGATATTACTCAAGGAATTGTATTACAAAAAACCTTTAGTAATAACAAACAAAGCAAAACTGGCTCTCTGAGTCTTTGCGGATACTATTTACTCTTGTAACAATTTTCAAGTTCACGTGCGTAAGTACTATTAACACAACAAACTCACGTTTTCGTCAGTAAACGTTGACGCAGTTAGTAAGTACATAATGAGGTACTATTTTTGTCGAAAACATAACTATTTTCGCACTTCTATAACGATAGGTACTCTAAGATAACACTTAACCGCCGACGGTTTTGGGTTGTGTTTTCGTCATGTTTTCGTGTTCGCGACTTGCTCAAAAGGCCTTATTTTCCCTTGTGGCGGAGACAAGTTGAGTGATGTGAAGCTAGGAATAGGAATATTATAGCTTGGTTTTGCTAAAAGCCTTTAATACTGTTTACCATATAATTTCTTCCCTTCAAATTGAAAACATAGCATTTAGGGTCATAATAAGATACAAGGGAATTCTTAAAAAAAATCTCAATAATATTAAATCTCACAATGATAAATAAATTCTTATTAATAGTAATATACAGTATGGAGTGCCTAAGGGTAGTAATAGGTCTTTACCTATGAAATTGCCGTTTTGTATGAAAAAATTTAAATGAATTTTTTTCATGCATTTTTTATTTGTATTAATAGAAGTAATCACCCATGCAATCAATGCATCTTTGCCAACGCAGTGGCAGTTTATTGATGCCCTTCTTAAAGAAATCAGCTGGACGGGAGGCAACAAATTCTTCAAAGGCATTTTGTACTGCCTCTCGGGTATTGAATTTTTTTCCCGCCAAGAAGTTATCCAAATTCTGGAAAAAGTAGTAGTCTGTAGGCGCAAGGTCTGGTGAGTAGGGCGGATGACGGAGAGCTTCCAACCCCAGTTCTTGCAACTTGGAGACCGTCAGCTGTGCAGTATGAGGACGCGCGTTGTCGTGCAGGAGCAGCGGAGACGAGCGATTGACCAATGCTGGTTGGAGATGTGCCAGCTTCTCCATCATTGTGTTCAGTTCTTCACAGTACACATCTGAAGTAATGCTCACCCCGTTTGGTAAGAAGCTGTGATGAATCACACCGGCGCTAGACCACCAAACAGTGACCATCACTTTTCTAGGGGTAAGTTTTCGTTTAGGGCATTGTTTAGGTGCTGAACCAGGATCCAACCAACTTGCTGAGCGCTTGCGGTTATCAAACAGAATCCATTTTTCATCGCAGGTAACAATGCGGTTCAAAATTCCTTCATTTGTGTGTCTGTTGAGCAGTGCAAGGCACGTCTCGACGCGTACTTCGCGCTGGCGCTCATTGAGTTCGTGGGGCACCCATTTGTCAAGCTTTTTTACCTTGCCAATTTGACGCAAATGGACCAATATTGTTTTGACGCTAACGTCGAAAGCTGCTGCTAATTCAGCCGTAGATTGTGTATCATCAGCTTCCACAATCGCCTTTAATTCGTCATTGTCGACCAAAGTCTTCGGACGACCGCGAGGTTCATTTTTCAGGTCGAAATTTCCAGAACGGAAGCGAGCAAACCAATAACAAGTGGTGCGTTGGTTTGTAGTGTTAGCTCCGTAAACGTCGTTGATGTTGCGTGCCGCTTGTGCCGCGTTGCTGCCACGACGGTACTCATATTCCATAATTACTCGAATTTTTAACGTATCCATGATGACGAAAAAGATTGAAATGCGATGAAAATGTAACACTAATCAATAAACAAATGACTACTTTTGGAAAAAAAAATCCATGTTTTTAAAATAAAATTAATTTGAAATTAGAATTCTTAGCCAAACAAAAATTATTTTGATTTGAAATGGCCAGTACTGCAGAACGGCAATTTCATAGGTAAAGACCTAATATGTTTATTTATTTACTAAGTACACCAACAGCATACATACAGATAAAATACTAAAGAGCAATAAGATAATAATATTCCTGGTATGTACCTGTGCCTATTGCACTCGTAATACACAGCATTCACAACAAAACAACAACGTAATTAACTTAAATAAAAAACTTATGTACACATAAAATATAATACAATTCAAAATTCAAAATAGTAGTTCAAATTAGTATTTACATTTCAAAAAAGAAAAATATAACATGTTGCCACGGAAGGTGAAGGGCTATGAGTGTGGATAAAAAAAAACTAAGATTTAATATCAACATGAATTACAAAAAATAATAATAATTTATTGGTTAGTTTAAGCACTCCCGTACCTCAGAGACTGATCTTCTAAATTTGTTGAGTGTTACACCGTGTAAGTCGGTTTCTGACGATTTACAAAAGCTGTTGTAACTTCTGTACATTCGGACCAAGGGAGCGTTGAGACCAAGATTGGATTTGCAGAAATGGATATGAAGCAACCTGGTGATGGGCTGTCTGGGAGGTTTGAAGGGACTGAATATTGGATACGCTCAACAAGATCGCTACATTTTACAAATCCGTTTGTAACTTTGTAGAGGAAAATTAGATCACGCGAACGGCGACGGCCTCGCAGTGTCTTTATATTGAAAAAGTGTAAGCGCTGTTCATGCGGACAGCGCTGGCTAATTTTCCTGGATAAATGGTATGTGTTTTGTGAATGCTCTTTGTATTCTCTCAACTCTTTGCGAATGAACTGCATGGAACGGATTCCAGGCAACACTGGCGTATTCCAACTGACTTCGTACCAGGGTATTAAACAAGACTATTCTGGCCTTTGTTAGTTGGAAGCCCCGGGTGTTCCGTTTTACAAAACCCAGCATCCGTGCCGACTTCTTAACAATGTCGTTGATGTGTGGCTTAAAATTTAGTTGATCGTCGACCAGAACGCCTAGATCCCGTATTTCACATACCTTAGACAGCGTAGTATTGCAAAGGGTGTAGGTAGTTGAAAAGGATGACTTTTTTTTAGAGAAGCGTATATTGAAGCATTTTCGTGTGTTTAAGGTCGCATTGCTAGCTATGCAACAGTTTTCAATATTTGTTAAATCGCTTTGAACGAGGGTAGTATCTGCAGGCCCCGTGATCTTCCTATAAATCAGCGAACAACAAAGCTTGACAGTGCTTGATGTGACTAGTGACGTCATTAACAACCCAACTAACAAATTAATGTTTTATAATAGTCAAGTTAACGTTTTACATTTTCATTTACGTTTTTAAGATTGGTCGTAAAAACGTAGGTACATATAAACGTCTAAAAAACGCGAAAAGGGCCCAAATTATACGACATTAATATCGTTTAGTAGGTATATAGAAGTCAGCCAATGACCGTTGAACGTTACATAAAAGTTAAATAAAAGTACAAAGACCGACTTTTTGGTCCAATACTTGTTGTGATGAGACCCTTATGTGACCGCGTATGTCACATTGCAGTTGTAATGACGTTGCACAGTGTACGAATACAATACGAATCAACGACAACCGTTTTGATTCGCGTTTTTAATATTGTGCGTGTATGAAAGAATAAGAGAAAAAGTAAATGAAGTTAATTTCCATGATTTCAAAATATCTATATTGTATCTACATTATTTAAGTTAGTGTGATATAATACTAATTGTGATAGGTATTTCTTCAGGGAACTTTAGTTTTATGACAATGTATATATGTGTTGTTGTCAAGTTTTTAATGCCCTCCTCTATTTCTTTGTAATTCAAGGGTTTTAGTTAATTATTCAAGATATGTTTTCATAATAAAGCTCCAACCATCTTGTCTAAGTTATATGGCGACCTCAATAATACATTAATATAACAAAAAGGTCGCATATACTTTTCCTTGAGACCATGACGCCCCGGCCATTTTCAGCTGACTTTAGATATCGTTACTTACTTTTTAATTGAATCACTTTTGAATGACAAAATAAAATAGAAATGGTTTAATTAAAGTGTGGGTTTGACCTATAGATGATTTAAAAGTCTTCTTAAAGTTATGTACTACCGTTGAAATTCAACATTTTAGTCTCATACAAGTCTTAATTAGTCTTCCATATGACTAAAACAGTTTTGTAATATATAAAGGTCCGGCACAAACTTTTAAGCGGTGTTTTAGTTATATAAAAGTTAAACGGCTGACACCATTATATGACGTCGTATAAGTTAGTCTTGAAAACGTTTACTCCACATATGCACTGACACCATTGTACGACGTCGTATAAGTTAGTCCTGAAAACGTTTACTGAACATATACACTGCTTCCATTATACGACGTCGTATAAGTTAGTCCTGAAAACGTTTACTCAACTTTATAATAAGACATTAAAGTCAGGCGACTGAAACATCGTAAGATGAACGTCTATTTAACATAATAGTTAACTAAATACCGATATATAACCGTTTTATAACATGAAGTCATATAAGACTGGAATTATACGACGTTTTTGCTAGTTGGGAAATAGCAAAAATAAAACGGGGCCGAGATGGGATGTTTATGTTCGGTTCCTTTCTGTTTTAGGGGCCATTCATTAATTACGTCACACGAATTTCATGATTTTTGGAGTCCCCCTCTCCCCGTCTTTGTCACAGGTGATCCTCCCCCCCTGGTGTAACGTCACATATTTTTCCAATTTAAATAAAATCTTAATTATAGTAATATTGATAGAATTGGTGATGTTAATTTTAGAGTTTTAATACTTTAGATTTATACATGTGAAGTCACGAAGCTTACGACTCGTGCCCTCTGTCAAGTCACACGTTGGGTCTCTACAAAATGGTTGAGCTGGAGATGCTGATCCACGCGTTATGCTCGTGTACGGGCGTCGTCAGTTGGGACTGGTCTTCTCTTAACTGGCAGGGCTTATTTTTAATACATTTTGAATTGCTTTAAATATTTTTTTTGTTAGGGTTGCGTACCCGAAGGGTTCCAAATGGAACCCTATTACTAAGCCTAAGCTATCCGTCCTTCCGTCGCGTGGGTCCTGCGTCTACGCATCTGCCTGTCTGCGAGCTGTATCTCATGACCCGTAATAGGGAGACAGTTGACATTTTCACAGATTATGTACTTTTAGTGCCGCTCTAACAACAAATAATATATACTTTTAGTGCCGCTCTAACAACAAATAATAAAAATAAAATAAGGGTAAAATTAAAGGGCGTAAGTACTCATACAAGAAACATTTGATTTTGAAAAAAAAATCTTACGCTGGCATTTG
This sequence comes from Cosmia pyralina, assembly GCA_946251885.1. NCBI lineage: Eukaryota > Metazoa > Arthropoda > Insecta > Lepidoptera > Noctuidae > Cosmia > Cosmia pyralina. The sequence continues at coordinate 70,210 of OX276371.1, forward strand.
GGGCGTCATTGTGTAGAACTCATTGAGTAGAGTAGGTCCAAGTTGTCTGTTTTATACCATTTTTGTACAACTGAACCTAATCATGTACCACATACTGTACTTAAAACATCTCTAACTTTGTTCATAGCTAAAGCTATAGCCGTCCTTTTCTCGCGCTGCCTTTTTTCATTAGTAAAAAATAGCGATTCTCTAATTTTATTTTAGTTTAGATAATGAACAAGAGAATCAACAAATACTAAAAGCACCGATTCATAGTTCATTGTTTGAATAAGGGCGATTTCCTTTAACTGCAAAGAATAACTTTGTAATTCACAGTTTCATTATGACATGCAAGGTATCTTTGCGATTGTTATTTAAGATGAAAAATATTGTTCGTTTAGTATTTTCATAAAAATAAAATAAACTAAATAATTAAAGGGAGACCCCATACAAGAATTTAAAAAAAATGTAGTGTTAAAATAATATTGTACGGTGGTACGGGACCCTTCGTGTGCGAGTTCGGCTCGCACTTGGCTGCTTGTTGTTTCCAAAGAACAGATCAACCTCTTCAGACAAATATAGAAACAACAAGAATAATGTACCCAGGATTTTGTAATAATCTTGACTTAAAAGTGTCCGTGGAGTTTGTTGCCCGTTCTCCTCCGCAGAGATCTACGTTTAGGAATGCGCAACTAGCTGCAACTTGCTGACTGACCTACTCTTTAACAATTCAAAAGTGCCTAATGAAGTAAATGCTTTGAGTTTGAGTTTGACGTCACACTTTGTTGACCCCCCCTCCCCCTTAATGTACAAAATAAATGCTTTGAGTTTGATGTCACACGTTGTTGACCCCCTCCCTCCCCTTAATGTGTGACGTTTATGGATGGGTGAATAAAATGTGTTTTCATTGCATGTTCAGGTGACATCCGAAGTAGATCACAATGGTGCCCCGCCCCGTCCCGCAGTCGCCGACACCCCCCCTCATCCCCGAGTACTTCGCGGGCAGAGAGGTGTTCATCACTGGCGCCACTGGATTTATGGGCAAGGTAGGTCACGTAGTCGGTAGGTCAGCACTTACATTGGCTGTGCTTAACCATTCCAGCTGGAGGTCCACAATAGCTTGTCACCCTGACCGTCTATAATGTTATTCAAAAACTTTTTTACAAAAAAATACAACCGACTTCCAAAAACAACACTACAAAGTGAATTTCGGAAGTCGGTGTCTGATTAAATGTATTTTCGTTTTTGCCACCGACTTCCGAAATTAAAGTTATTTTTCACTTGGTAGTGTTGTTTTTGGAAGTCGGTTGTATTTTTTTGTAAAAAAGTTTTTATTTTTCACTTTTTAGTGGTTCACATGTGCTTACCCCTTTGCAGCGTACTGGCGTGATGTTATGAACTGGTGTAAACAACAAACAGACATGAGATTTCAGCAATCCCAGTCCATTTGCTATCATTTATTGAGGAGTTCCGTTGCCTATCTCAGAAGTTCTTCATCAGATCTTCACCAAATTGAAAGGGGACCACTCCAAGAAAGTACTCTTCCAAAAACTATCCAAATCGCCTCAAGTGTGCCTATAAAATTGGAAGATTTCTCTCTATTTCTCCAGGATCCCATCATCAGATCCTGACTTGATGATCATGGGACCACCTGGGAAGTATACCCTTTCAAACAAAAAAAAAATCGGTCCAGCCATCTTCGAGTAATCGGGGAAAGGTTCCGACGAATTGAGAACCTCCTCCTTTTTGAAGTCGGTTAAAAATGGACTAATGAGTGTTTTACTCATTAGTCCTGAGTTTGAGTTGCTAAAACGTCTTCGTCGTAAAATGTAGCTCCTTTCAGTGTACTCGTATTACTCAGATTTGAATTTCAATTGCGTAATTGAAATTCAAATCTGAAAATTCGGTTTAAAGAAAAGTTAAGTAGGTACTTAACTTTTAATTAAACCGAATTTTTAAAATTACTTTCATTCAAACTATAAAAATTGATTAAAAAATAAAATATTAACTTTTGTAATGTAAAAATGAAGATATGGGTTAGCATGTCCAACCCACGTGTAGCAATCCACCGGGCTCAGATCCAGACTCTAGTATCGTTGAGAGATATCTCATGGATACGGAGAGTAATGGAAAACAATCAGGAGTGGCCTGAACCTGAACTGATGGTGCTAATGGTGCACGAGCCCACGGCTGATAAGTTATCGATTAATATTCGACAGTGATTGCAAAATAAGAAACATAATGATGAACGTACGCATGCGCGTACCCAGCTTTTGGCCCGGGGGGGGGGGGGGGGAGGGGGGGGGGGCAAATCAGAAATTTCTTAAGCTGGGTCCCCCACATGTTTTTTTTTTTCGCCTCATCAGTTTGCTCAATTTCCTCGGCAAAATCTATGAGAGACTTATTTATAAGCACCACAGAGATTATGCCGAGACAAAGGGCGTAATTCCTAACGAGCAGTTTGGTTTTCAAACCCAACACTCTTCCGTACAACAGGTCCACCACATCAATGAGCACATAAGCGTTGGTTTCCAACGTGGTTCGAAGACGGGTGATGTTTTCTTCGATATAGCGAAAGCGTTTGACAAAGTCTGGCACAACGGTTTCTTTACAAACTCGGTGTGCCAGACCGTCTCGTGCTCATCTTACGAGACTTTTTGTCCTACCGCACTTTTCGCTATCGTATCGAAGGAGCGCTATCCTCTCCCCACCCCATTCGCGCAGGTGTTCCTCAGGGCTCTGTGCTTTCTCCACTCATTTCCACGTTATTTACCAGCGATATCCCGAAAAGTAAAAAGGCATAGTTGGCTGTGTTCGCATACAATACGGTCATTTACTATTCCAGCCAACGCCAAGAGCCGATATCTCGCACTCTCCAAACCGCAGTCGATAAACTAGGCACGTGGTTTCGAAAGTGGAGAATCGAAGTCAATCCCGATAAAAGTCAAGCGGTTTTCTTTTTGAAACCGCCTCTCAATCGATATCACCCCACCGACCGATCACCATGTTTCGCAAGTCGACCCCTTGGGAGAAGCGAGCCAAATATCTAGGTGTGACCCTCGATGAGCACCTCTAAGCACATAAAGCAGTCTCGTTCTGAATGCACCTAACAAATTGTCACTTAAGTGCAAGTTGAGCATATAAACAGCGTGTATTCTGAACGTACGTACAATCTGTAGTGGTATTGCCCGGTGTTGTCGGTGTGCGTGCACGCAGCTGAGGCGGAATGCATTCTTCACGAAGCCGACCAGATAGCTGTTGTGTCGTGGATCGTTGACATCGCCGCATAGAACGATTGGAGTCTCTAAGTCGACGTTCGCACGGACGTAAAAATATCGCGGCGATTTTATTTCGCGCACTAAATTTTCAACGCTCTGCTTAGCGCCGAGAGTTGAAAATCCAAGAGTATATTTTTACGACGCGCTAGAATGCACTCTGTTGTTGTTTAGTAGGATTCTCAACGCTCGGCTCAACAACGAGAGCTGAAAATCTAGTGCGCGATAAAATCCCGCCGCGATATTTTTACGCGTGCGAACGTCGGCTAAGAGTCGGCGAGAGTCTGGTTGAGAGCCCGGTATCCGGTAGGTATTCATTTTGGAAAGTTAGCTGAATAACGCCCATAATTGGTGTGCTGGGGAGAAGCCCACTTAAAATGTTGTACCTAAATCATGGTGATGTTTCCCCAGGTGCTGGTGGAGCGCCTGCTGTGGACATGTCGCGACATCCGCCGCCTGCACCTGCTGCTGCGACACAAGAAGGACACCGCCCCCGAGAAGAGGCTCGCGGACCTCAAACAATCGCAGGTCCGACAACTTCAAATTCATTTAATTGCATAACACAGGTTTATACAATGTGGAGATACAATACGAAGATAAATGAACAACTGGCAACACTAATGCGTCATTCGGAACTATCAAATAAATCCTAGCATCGAAATTAAAAAAGTGGTTTTTTCAAACAAACTAAACAGTAGTGATGGTCCGACTGGTGACCTACGAGTACTATAGCTACGTAATATTATAAAGAGGTAACATTTGTAAGTTTTGTACGTAGGGGATCATTTCCGGAAATAATGATCCAATTCTAAAAATTTTTTCACTGGTAGAAAGCGACGTCATTCTTGAGTGCTAGGCTATAAGTTATATTTATATCGTGCATATTAGCCGAGCTATCACATTTTTTGTCTAACAAGTCGGAAAGAAATACCTCTTAAAACAGAATTATTTGCATGCGCTGCCACGCATGAAACGGTTGTTTAAAATTGAAAATAATGAATGGAAATCTGGTCCGTCTTAAATAATTGTACAAAAAAGTCCGCGACACCATATTTCTATCTTTTATATTTTAACTTTTATAGGTACTTCTTTTATTGTTTAAAAAACTTTCGTTTGGATGATAATCCTTATCAAAATAAATTATTTCAAGATCACAAGATCATGGAGATTTAATTTTAAGTATGTCAGTTGGTCATACACAACGTGTCGTTTTGCATCCTCGTCGAAAAGGGTGTGGTACAGACCATCAAACCAAACAACTTTTTACATGGCACCAACATCGTAATCGCGAAAAAATAATCGGCCGCCCCATACATTTGGGTCGAGTAGGTATTGAAGTTTTCTATGGGACAGTTGAAAATTTTATCGCGATTACGATGTTGATCCCATGGAGAAAGTTGTTCGGTTTGATATTCTGTATGACACCCTGAAATTTGAAGAGAATGCAAAACGACAGGTTGTTTAGTTTCGGAGATAATATAAAGTTATGTCAAAATTATGTCAGTCAAATGATATGTTGACATAAAACGGTCGCTAGCACCATAGTGTCGTAGCGACAAGGGGGCAACGTGTCCTGAGGTGCTCGTGTTGTGAGCAAAACCTCTCCAGCTGTTCCATGGCTAACAGGACAATCCCGGAAGTACGGTCAAGATCCTGCCAGCATCTTACTGGAATACTTCCTTCCTCCGACTACGTTTGCATGTTACTTACCTACCTAATATTATTAATAAAGTTTTATGTTTTAATTAAAAGACTTTTTTTTTTTAAATTCTTTGTCGTCTTATTCATCCTCCTGCCCTCATCCCAATTTACCTGTTAGCGGTCGGCGCAGCATGTCTTCTTCTTCCATACATCTCTATCAGCCGTCATCTCAGTAGTCGCCCCCTTTCTAGCCATAACAAACAAAACAACGACAATTATTTACCAATTGTAAAAATATCCCAGTTTGTCGCCGCTCACATGTTGTTTCTGTAAGGTGTTCGACGTGATCCGGCGGCACTGCCCGCAGCAGTTGGACAAGCTCAGCATGCTGGCCGGTGACGTCACCAGGCCAAGCTTCGGCCTCGACCAGCACTCCATCAGCCAGCTCCAGCAGGTCAGTTCACTCGACTGCATACAGCTACCTCTTCACCGACATGGTGGACAAAACGCTTTGAAGTCAAAACCAAAACTTATTTATTCAAATTAAGCTAAGAATCAGCACTTTATGAAAGTCAAAATGACATAAGACGGTCCCCCCGCCCGCGCCCCGCCCGCGCCCCCGGCATGCCCGCCTTTCACCACTTCTTAGCCGACGTTCGCACAGACGTAAAAATATCGCGGCGGGATTTCATCGCGCACTGGATTTTCAACTCTCGTTGTTGAGCCGAGCGTTGAGAATCCAACTTAACAGTAACAGAGTACATTTTAGCGCGTCGAAAAAACACACTGTTGAATTTTGAACTCTCGGCGCTAAGCAGAGCGTTGACAATCCAGTGCGCGAAAAAAAATCGCCGCGATATTTTTACGTCCGTGCGTACGTCGGTTTAGTGATTAAACTGGGAAGAAGCTGCGCAACAAAGTGTCTCGCAGGACAACTGTCTGTTTGGGAAGACATTGCTCGTGCGCACAGTCTCGTGAAGCTCGTTGCCCACCGCCACCTCTTGTAACTGTATTATACACAGAAATGAAAAGAGATTATACTTGAGCGTGGGAGTGGGAGGGAGAAGGAGTTGCTCCAACAGGATCCGGGTCATTTCACCTCAGAGTTTGTTTCATTATATCTATGATTTCAGTACTTCTTCTCAGAGATCATGATCTCAAAATCTTAAAACTAGATTTCCTAGCTGGCTGCAGTCAGCTAGGAAATCTAGTTTTAAGATTTTGACCAAAAAATTGACGTGCAAAAGTGTCATAAAAGATCTAATTACTGAAAAATAAACATCGTTTTATTTAATTTCCGAGTGTTCTTAAAGTCCTTTACTAATGGTTGCAGCCCACGGAGTAGAGAAAGAAGTTGCAGCCATATTGTTATGTGTGCTATTATGATATCTGTGGTCTAGCCAGTGGCAGTAAAGTTAACATTATAGCGTAATTTTTTTTTCCGATTCCAAAGCATACCTAAGTGACCAATTATCAAAATAATTAAAAAAATAAAAAACCCGATTGCAAAAAAGTCAACTTAAGTATATGAAATGCACTAAAAAGTAACACCGAAACAAGATTGAGAATAGAAAACAAAATGAAACTAAAAACAAAGCAAACTACTTCGGTTTCACAAACTGTATTATGAGCGCAAGCCTAAGTTAAATACTCGCATTAAGTTAGGCAGCAGGCGGCACGGGCACGTAGCACCCACTCGCGAATCATTGTAAACCGAAAGCGCCTACGCGCCTGCTACCAAACATAATGCGATTATCTTTCAGTTCAGCTCATAATATAGTGTGTTTAACCGAAGTGAAAAAGAAAAAAAAAATTACAAAAAAAAAACAACCGATTTCCAAAAAAATACGACAAAGTGAAAAATAACTTTAATTTCGGAAGTCGGTGGCAAAAAGCTAAAATACAGATCCAAAGACACCGACTTCCGAAATTAAAGTTATTTTTCACTTAGTCGTATTTTTTTGGAAGTCGGTTGTTTTTTTTTGTAAAAAAGTTTTTTCTATTCTCAATCTTGTTACGGTCTTTTTAGTGCTTACATATTAATTAGTTGACTTTTTTGCAGTCGGGTTTTTTGATTTTTATATTATTTATTTTATTTTACACTCTTTAGGGTCCCGGCTCACTCGTGTATACACAAAACCTGTGTACTTTTATTGATCGAAGACTTTTATTTAAAAAATACTTAATAATTATTATAACACATCAATTATAATTTATTTCTAATATATTTAGTAAAGATGCCTAACACGAAGTCCGACACACACTTGGCCGATTTTTACGCTATCAAAAACTATAAATACCTACAACCATTTGAATGTATTGATGGTCAATTTATTATTCCTAATTAAATTGTAACATATGACATATATATTTTTGTACTCTCCTTTTAATTTCCTTCGTTTTGATACCCTACTCGATAGGTTTGGTTATTTTTTTTTTTATTAATGACTTACAATTTAGCGCCAAAATCCATTTTGTTTTTTTAATTTACCTAAGGACACTTGGGTTTTTGAGACGAATCTAGCGATACTGAAACTGTCAAAATCCATCCAGCCGTTTGGAAGATACGCGGTAATAAATAAACATAACCCTTCCTTGGCAGTCGGTTAACAAACTGTTACCGCAGTTATTGTAGCTCTTCAAATGTCAGTTTAAAATTAAGTCAGTTTAAATGTCAGTTTTTATTATTAATTATTTTAAGTAAACTTTACAGACGCGATGGATAAAGTATGTCACCATAAAGTATGTAAAGTAAATATGTATGTCATAAAGTATGTGATGTTTAAGTAAATGTCACCTCATAATTATGAGCTTTGTTAGTTTATAATCTAACTCATGAGATTGTAAACTGTCGATAAATTGTGACTGTACCATACTGCTTACAATAATAACGTATAAATTGTGACTGTACCATACTGCTTACAATAATAACGTATAAATTGTGACTGTACCATACTGCTTACAATAATAACGTATTAATTTTCGATAATTTGTAATATATCCATGTCAAACCGTCATATTGTAAACGAATCCTGCACTTAGGGACAGGGTTCACAATCTGTCCGATTTTACTACTCGTAAAATTGTGAACCGTTCCTGATTGGTCTGTCTTAGAGGTAGCTCGTTCTGTGTCCATGTGTGAAAACAAACGAGATAGAAGTCAAATAAACGTATTAACCTCAATCAATATATTTTTTTAATAAACAATATTAATAATCAATAACTATTTATCCCTGAAACTTTACTCGTTTGTGTAATAGTAGTTCAATTTTACTATTAAATGTAACTCTATAACTTTTAGTTATTTTTTGAAAACCACAAAAACATCTGTTTATATTCGGCGACAAACGAACGGACAACAGCGAATGATAGAGATTGCGGCGCGGGGCACACGACGGTCAACCAATCAGCGAGCAAGGTGCGTTCCGTCGCATTCATTTATATGGTGCCAGTTCACAATTTGATGGTTTGACATAGATACATTATAAACTAACGAAAATTATACGTTATATTGTAAGCAGTAATGGTACAGTCACAATTTATACGTTATATTGTAAGCAGTATGGTACAGTCACAATTTATACTTTATATTGTAAGCAGTATGGTACAGTCACAATTTATACTTTATATTGTAAGCAGTATGGTACAGTCACAATTTATCGACGGCTTACAACCTCACGAGTTACATTATAAATTAACGAAGTTCCGCTCACACGAGCGCGGTGTGCATCGGGTCCGTGGAGTAATTTTACCTAATATTGTACGTGGTATGAGTTCTATACCAAGAAAATATTTTTTTATTATTAACGTTGTTCCATCACTATTAAGTACTAATATCGAATTCTATGCATTTAATATGATGTGTTATCTATTTCCGAACGATTTAAGATACGTCAACACTGACTGAGACTTGTCTATGACATTAAAAAATATTTTTTTCTCTGACATGTCATTGTTCGGTCCGTCGACTGTGAAAGTGTTTTACTCAGTTAATAGTTTAATTGTACTGTGGTAAGTGGGTTTATTTATGTTTCATGTTAAGAATTAACACACCATGCATTTTAAACCTTAAAACATATAGGTCATCGCTTGTTTTTTCTTACTAGAGCCATTTCTTTGAAATCTGAAGCTAAATTGTCTTTGTTCGTCTTTTTAACCATTTGTAGAAATGTAAACAATAACAAATTCAAACGAAACACAATATAATAGTGGTTTAGCCAAAAGGTTTCCAAAGAAACGAACTGGAGCTACAGAATTCTTAGAAACTGCCAACTGAAATGCCGCCAGCGCATTATGTAAACAAACGCGCGCCGCGGGCCGAATGACGTCAGCGGGTGGTACACTTGACTAGTTTTTTAAGCGGGCGTACCTGCCCGTATGAGCGGATAACTATACGGTGACATAAACACGATATAACATAACAAAACAGTTTTCCTGAACTCAAGTCATAACACTAACAGCGTTCGTGGACCTCCCTTAGATACGAGTATCTTACATCTTTTTTTTTTGTTTTTAAATAATTTGTTATAATAGAGCGTGATTTTTCAGTAGTCGGGTTTTAGTTTTTAAACTTATTTTTTATTTAAATTATTTCGGAGGTTCCTTATAATTATTGTACATGTATTTTGGCTACGGTTGGCGTGATAATATGTTTGGCTCACATCTGAGGCGTAATTTTATAGAAATGATTCCCAATTATCGGGTGCAAACCCGCGAGCAATAGCTAACAATATATATATATTTGAAATGTGCTATTTAAGCCCTTTCATTTGATACCCAACACGGCATGATTAAATTTTTTTTTTAGTTTATCACTATGTCCTCTAGAGTGAAGTGTCGTGGTAAATGAAAGACATCTGCTCTGGATGACGCCTCGATTTATTGTGTCCTCACATAGATTGAGCGTACAAGATCTTAATATATTGCTTACTTGACTAATCCTCACTATGGAGTGGTTACACACACATACATACTAATACTAATGATACTTAACTTACATACACTACAAGAGGACGCCATATTCAATTTAATGTGACGTCACATAGCTTATAACCAGAGGACAATCAAGACGCTTCTAATGATACCTCATTAATTTGTCAAATTATGATAAGTAGTTTAGATGTTATGAGGGAACAAAATGAACATACATACATACATTACATACATACATACCGGTCAAAATCATAACCCTCCTTTTTGCTTCGCCGTAGTCGGGTAAAAAATAAATAATAAATTAATAATAAATTTATTTCAGGCGACACGGCCCATAGACAAATACCTTAACCTAAACATACATATTTGAATATAAACAAAACTTGTGTTAATAAAATAGGCATAAGACTATGTTAGTAGCACTTCACTTTGCACTAGCTTGACTTTGTGCTGTTCTGTGGTACTTGTCCGCGGAAGCGACGGGACACCACGTCCTGCGGCCGAAAGTCTTCTTCCATGACGAGGGGCAGAGAACAGTTCGGTACTCGCACCACGAACGCCTTGAAGTTGACGTTGCCACGCCGCAACGTTCCAGTAACTGCACCCCGGCGTGTACTCGTCTTCTGGCGCACGTACTCCACGATGTCCGCCTTATGTAGTGTAAATAGGCGGCAGATGTACACCGGTGTAAAAGGAGTATCTTTATACGCACTACAGTGAGCTTGTTGGCGATGTTCTTCAGAAAGGTCAGGTGCGCAGCACTCGCTACCGGCGTGCGTGTGTGACCTGCACGCGTAGCATGACGTTTTGTCGATGGAAGGACAGACAAAATGCATTGACTTTATTATATTATTTTATTTATTTGGCTCACCAACAATTGAATACACAACAACAACATACATACTCGTTCATATACTCGTACATATAATATATTACAACTAGCTTTTGCCAGCGGCTTCGCCCGCGTGGATGCCGGAAAATATCCCACGGGAACATACTACCGGGAATTCGTTCCTTATTCCTTGTCTACGTTATAAAGGGAACCTCTGTGCAAAATTTCAGCTTTCTAGGTCCAAGGGTTTGGGCTGGACGTTGATGAGTCAGTCAGTCATTCAGTCAGTCAGGACTTCTCTTTTTATTTATATAGATAGATAGATGACACATTGCCATGCTTAGACGCGTAGAATGCGTAGAAATATTTCTACAATCTAACATTTTATCTATTCTTCCGTCGACAAAACGCGTTTCTATATTATGGTGGTCATGCTACGTGTGCTGATGTGTGCTGATGTGTGGACGTAAACGAAGCAAAAGGGTATTTATATGTATAAGGATCGTCGCAGGCGGCGTTCTGTAGCTTCTGCCTACCCCCGTGGGAAGATGGCGTGAATTTATGTAGGTATATATGTGTGTAAATATCAAGCGTCCCGCAGGTGTCGGTTGTGTTTCATTCGGCGGCGACGCTGAAGTTCGACGAGCCGCTGTCTGCCGCGGTGGAGCAGAACGTGCGCCCCGTCATCACGCTCATGGACATCTGCGACCAGCTGCCCAACATGCAGGTACCAACTAGCCTAGTTCCTAGTAGCGTCGGTCGCGGTGGAGCAGAACGTGCGCCCCGTCATCACGCTCATGGACATCTGCGACCAGCTGCCCAACATGCAGGTACCAACTAGCCTAGTTCCTAGTAGCGTCGGTCGCGGTGGAGCAGAACGTGCGCCCCGTCATCACGCTCATGGACATCTGCGACCAGCTGCCCAACATGCAGGTACCAACTAGCCTAGTTCCTAGTAGCGTCGGTCGCGGTGGAGCAGAACGTGCGCCCCGTCATCACGCTCAAGGACATCTGCGACCAGCTGCCCAACATGCAGGTACGAACTAGCCTAGTTCCTAGTAGCGTCGGTCGCGGTGGAGCAGAACGTGCGCCCCGTCATCACGCTCAAGGACATCTGCGACCAGCTGCCCAACATGCAGGTACGAACTAGCCTAGTTCCTAGTAGCGTCGGTCGCGGTGGAGCAGAACGTGCGCCCCGTCATCACGCTCATGGACATCTGCGACCAGCTGCCCAACATGCAGGTACGAACTAGCCTAGTTCCTAGTAGCGTCGGTCGCGGTGGAGCAGAACGTGCGCCCCGTCATCACGCTCATGGACATCTGCGACCAGCTGCCCAACATGCAGGTACCAACTAGCCTAGTTCCTAGTAGCGTCGGTCGCGGTGGAGCAGAACGTGCGCCCCGTCATCACGCTCATGGACATCTGCGACCAGCTGCCCAACATGCAGGTACGAACTAGCCTAGTTCCTAGTAGCGTCGGTCGCGGTGGAGCAGAACGTGCGCCCCGTCATCACGCTCAAGGACATCTGCGACCAGCTGCCCAACATGCAGGTACGAACTAGCCTAGTCCCTAGTAGCGTCGGTCGCGGTGGAGCAGAACGTGCGCCCCGTCATCACGCTCAAGGACATCTGCGACCAGCTGCCCAACATGCAGGTACGAACTAGCCTAGTTCCTAGTAGCGTCGGTCGCGGTGGAGCAGAACGTGCGCCCCGTCATCACGCTCAAGGACATCTGCGACCAGCTGCCCAACATGCAGGTACGAACTAGCCTAGTTCCTAGTAGCGTCGGTCGCGGTGGAGCAGAACGTGCGCCCCGTCATCACGCTCATGGACATCTGCGACCAGCTGCCCAACATGCAGGTACGAACTAGCCTAGTTCCTAGTAGCGTCGGTCGCGGTGGAGCAGAACGTGCGCCCCGTCATCACGCTCAAGGACATCTGCGACCAGCTGCCCAACATGCAGGTACGAACTAGCCTAGTTCCTAGTAGCGTCGGTCGCGGTGGAGCAGAACGTGCGCCCCGTCATCACGCTCAAGGACATTTGCGACCAGCTGCCCAACATGCAGGTACGAACTAGCCTAGTTCCTAGTAGCGTCGGTCGCGGTGGAGCAGAACGTGCGCCCCGTCATCACGCTCAAGGACATCTGCGACCAGCTGCCCAACATGCAGGTACGAACTAGCCTAGTTCCTAGTAGCGTCGGTCGCGGTGGAGCAGAACGTGCGCCCCGTCATCACGCTCATGGACATCTGCGACCAGCTGCCCAACATGCAGGTACGAACTAGCCTAGTTCCTAGTAGCGTCGGTCGCGGTGGAGCAGAACGTGCGCCCCGTCATCACGCTCAAGGACATCTGCGACCAGCTGCCCAACATGCAGGTACGAACTAGCCTAGTTCCTAGTAGCGTCGGTCGCGGTGGAGCAGAACGTGCGCCCCGTCATCACGCTCAAGGACATCTGCGACCAGCTGCCCAACATGCAGGTACGAACTAGCCTAGTTCCTAGTAGCGTCGGTCGCGGTGGAGCAGAACGTGCGCCCCGTCATCACGCTCATGGACATCTGCGACCAGCTGCCCAACATGCAGGTACGAACTAGCCTAGTTCCTAGTAGCGTCGGTCGCGGTGGAGCAGAACGTGCGCCCCGTCATCACGCTCATGGACATCTGCGACCAGCTGCCCAACATGCAGGTACCAACTAGCCTAGTTCCTAGTAGCGTCGGTCGCGGTGGAGCAGAACGTGCGCCCCGTCATCACGCTCAAGGACATCTGCGACCAGCTGCCCAACATGCAGGTACGAACTAGCCTAGTTCCTAGTAGCGTCGGTCGCGGTGGAGCAGAACGTGCGCCCCGTCATCACGCTCAAGGATATCTGCGACCAGCTGCCCAACATGCAGGTACGAACTAGCCTAGTTCCTAGTAGCGTCGGTCGCGGTGGAGCAGAACGTGCGCCCCGTCATCACGCTCATGGACATCTGCGACCAGCTGCCCAACATGCAGGTACGAACTAGCCTAGTTCCTAGTAGCGTCGGTCGCGGTGGAGCAGAACGTGCGCCCCGTCATCACGCTCAAGGACATCTGCAACCAGCTGCCCAACATGCAGGTACGAACTAGCCTAGTTCCTAGTAGCGTCGGTCGCGGTGGAGCAGAACGTGCGCCCCGTCATCACGCTCAAGGACATTTGCGACCAGCTGCCCAACATGCAGGTACGAACTAGCCTAGTTCCTAGTAGCGTCGGTCGCGGTGGAGCAGAACGTGCGCCCCGTCATCACGCTCAAGGACATCTGCGACCAGCTGCCCAACATGCAGGTACGAACTAGCCTAGTTCCTAGTAGCGTCGGTCGCGGTGGAGCAGAACGTGCGCCCCGTCATCACGCTCAAGGACATCTGCGACCAGCTGCCCAACATGCAGGTACGAACTAGCCTAGTTCCTAGTAGCGTCGGTCGCGGTGGAGCAGAACGTGCGCCCCGTCATCACGCTCAAGGACATCTGCGACCAGCTGCCCAACATGCAGGTACGAACTAGCCTAGTTCCTAGTAGCGTCGGTCGAGGTGGAGCAGAACGTGCGCCCCGTCATCACGCTCATGGACATCTGCGACCAGCTGCCCAACATGCAGGTACGAACTAGCCTAGTTCCTAGTAGCGTCGGTCGCGGTGGAGCAGAACGTGCGCCCGGTCATCACGCTCATGGACATCTGCGACCAGGTACCCAACATGCAGGTACGAACTAGCCTAGTTCCTAGTAGCGTCGGTCGCGGTGGAGCAGAACGTGCGCCCCGTCATCACGCTCATGGACATCTGCGACCAGCTGCCCAACATGCAGGTACGAACTAGCCTAGTTCCTAGTAGCGTCGGTCGCAGTGGAGCAGAACGTGCGCCTCGTCATCACGCTCATGGACATCTGCGACCAGGTACCCAACATGCAGGTACGAACTAGCCTAGTTCCTAGTAGCGTCGGTCGCGGTGGAGCAGAACGTGCGCCCCGTCATCACGCTCATGGACATCTGCGACCAGCTGCCCAACATGCAGGTACGAACTAGCCTAGTTCCTAGTAGCGTCGGTCGCGGTGCAGCAGAACGTGCGCCCCGTCATCACGCTCAAGGACATCTGCGACCAGCTGCCCAACATGCAGGTACGAACTAGCCTAGTTCCTAGTAGCGTCGGTCGCGGTGGAGCAGAACGTGCGCCCCGTCATCACGCTCATGGACATCTGCGACCAGCTGCCCAACATGCAGGTACGAACTAGCCTAGTTCCTAGTAGCGTCGGTCGCGGTGGAGCAGAACGTGCGCCCCGTCATCACGCTCAAGGACATCTGCGACCAGCTGCCCAACATGCAGGTACGAACTAGCCTAGTTCCTAGTAGCGTCGGTCGCGGTGGAGCAGAACGTGCGCCCCGTCATCACGCTCATGGACATCTGCGACCAGCTGCCCAACATGCAGGTACGAACTAGCCTAGTTCCTAGTAGCGTCGGTCGCGGTGGAGCAGAACGTGCGCCCCGTCATCACGCTCAAGGACATCTGCGACCAGCTGCCCAACATGCAGGTACGAACTAGCCTAGTTCCTAGTAGCGTCGGTCGCGGTGGAGCAGAACGTGCGCCCCGTCATCACGCTCAAGGACATCTGCGACCAGCTGCCCAACATGCAGGTACGAACTAGCCTAGTTCCTAGTAGCGTCGGTCGCGGTGGAGCAGAACGTGCGCCCCGTCATCACGCTCAAGGACATCTGCGACCAGCTGCCCAACATGCAGGTACGAACTAGCCTAGTTCCTAGTAGCGTCGGTCGCGGTGGAGCAGAACGTGCGCCCCGTCATCACGCTCATGGACATCTGCGACCAGCTGCCCAACATGCAGGTACCAACTAGCCTAGTTCCTAGTAGCGTCGGTCGCGGTGGAGCAGAACGTGCGCCCCGTCATCACGCTCATGGACATCTGCGACCAGCTGCCCAACATGCAGGTACGAACTAGCCTAGTTCCTAGTAGCGTCGGTCGCGGTGGAGCAAAACGTGCGCCCCGTCATCACGCTCATGGACATCTGCGACCAGGTACCCAACATGCAGGTACGAACTAGCCTATTAGTTCCTAGCGGGATCAATCGCGGTGGAGCAGAACGTGCGCCCCGTCATCACGCTCAAGGACATCTGCGACCAGCTGCCCAACATGCAGGTACCAACTAGCCTAGTTCCTAGTAGCGTCGGTCGCGGTGGAGCAGAACGTGCGCCCCGTCATCACGCTCATGGACATCTGCGACCAGCTGCCCAACATGCAGGTACGAACTAGCCTAGTTCCTAGTAGCGTCGGTCGCGGTGGAGCAGAACGTGCGCCCCGTCATCACGCTCAAGGACATCTGCGACCAGCTGCCCAACATGCAGGTACGAACTAGCCTAGTTCCTAGTAGCGTCGGTCGCGGTGGAGCAGAACGTGCGCCCCGTCATCACGCTCAAGGACATCTGCGACCAGCTGCCCAACATGCAGGTACGAACTAGCCTAGTTCCTAGTAGCGTCGGTCGCGGTGGAGCAGAACGTGCGCCCCGTCATCACGCTCATGGACATCTGCGACCAGCTGCCCAACATGCAGGTACGAACTAGCCTAGTTCCTAGTAGCGTCGGTCGCGGTGGAGCAGAACGTGCGCCCCGTCATCACGCTCAAGGACATCTGCGACCAGCTGCCCAACATGCAGGTACGAACTAGCCTAGTTCCTAGTAGCGTCGGTCGCGGTGGAGCAGAACGTGCGCCCCGTCATCACGCTCAAGGACATCTGCGACCAGCTGCCCAACATGCAGGTACGAACTAGCCTAGTTCCTAGTAGCGTCGGTCGCGGTGGAGCAGAACGTGCGCCCCGTCATCACGCTCAAGGACATCTGCGACCAGCTGCCCAACATGCAGGTACGAACTAGCCTAGTTCCTAGTAGCGTCGGTCGCGGTGGAGCAGAACGTGCGCCCCGTCATCACGCTCATGGACATCTGCGACCAGCTGCCCAACATGCAGGTACCAACTAGCCTAGTTCCTAGTAGCGTCGGTCGCGGTGGAGCAGAACGTGCGCCCCGTCATCACGCTCATGGACATCTGCGACCAGCTGCCCAACATGCAGGTACGAACTAGCCTAGTTCCTAGTAGCGTCGGTCGCGGTGGAGCAAAACGTGCGCCCCGTCATCACGCTCATGGACATCTGCGACCAGGTACCCAACATGCAGGTACGAACTAGCCTATTAGTTCCTAGCGGGATCAATCGCGGTGGAGCAGAACGTGCGCCCCGTCATCACGCTCAAGGACATCTGCGACCAGCTGCCCAACATGCAGGTACCAACTAGCCTAGTTCCTAGTAGCGTCGGTCGCGGTGGAGCAGAACGTGCGCCCCGTCATCACGCTCATGGACATCTGCGACCAGCTGCCCAACATGCAGGTACGAACTAGCCTAGTTCCTAGTAGCGTCGGTCGCGGTGGAGCAGAACGTGCGCCCCGTCATCACGCTCATGGACATCTGCGACCAGGTACCCAACATGCAGGTACGAACTAGCCTAGTTCCTAGTAGCGTCGGTCGCGGTGGAGCAGAACGTGCGCCCCGTCATCACGCTCATGGACATCTGCGACCAGCTGCCCAACATGCAGGTACGAACTAGCCTAGTTCCTAGTAGCGTCGGTCGCGGTGGAGCAGAACGTGCGCCCCGTCATCACGCTCAAGGACATCTGCGACCAGCTGCCCAACATGCAGGTACGAACTAGCCTAGTTCCTAGTAGCGTCGGTCGCGGTGGAGCAGAACGTGCGCCCCGTCATCACGCTCATGGACATCTGCGACCAGCTGCCCAACATGCAGGTACGAACTAGCCTAGTTCCTAGTAGCGTCGGTCGCGGTGGAGCAGAACGTGCGCCCCGTCATCACGCTCAAGGACATCTGCGACCAGCTGCCCAACATGCAGGTACCCACAAGGCTAGTCTGTTCCAAAAGTATCTGATGGAAGTGTAAAGAGACCCTGTTCTGGTTAATTCTAAAGCCTCGTGTGCAGACGCGTGTAATGTGTGACGTAATGCATCGTGCAGCTAGCCTAAGAGAGCTCCGTGTGTCAGGTGCTGGTGCAAGTCTCGACCGCGTACAGCAACGCGGAGCTGGCGACAGTGGAGGAGCGCGTGTACCCGGCGCCGGCGCTGCTGACGCAGCTGCTGGGACTCGTCGATGTGTTGCCGGCTGACATACTGGCTGAGATCACGCCCAGGTGAGTGCCGTACAATACTGACTCAACACAGACGCATCGATCAGATTAAGCAACGGTTGCCGCGGTTGGTCCGTTGATGGGTGACCATCCTTACGTACGAAGACCCCTCCGATGCCCGCGGTTTCGCCCGTGTGGATGTCAAAACTTCCCGATTTGAATCGGATTCTGTTCACAATTTCATGGGTTTATTTTTTTTTTGCGCGGAACCCTAATTCTTTTTAGGGTTCCGAGCCTCAAAAGGAACAACAGAATCATTATAGGATCACTCATGTGTCTGTCTGTTTGTCATTCCACCTGTCACAGCCAAGTTGCTCCGAAGCTAATGGACCGATTAAGTTGAGGTACACATATGAACGTCTGTGACTCAAACATGGACGGGTAAAGTAAACAAATGAATTTTGAATATGGGGGTCACTTTTGGGGGCGCTGAAATCTGCCATACGAGTACAGGTTCCCCTAGTTTGGGTTTCAGAGGCTTCATATTTTTGTAACTCAAATTTATTTCAACATAGATTTATTTATTTATTTTTTTTATTATTATTATGAGGGTCTCAATAATATATTTTTTATAATTTAAAAATATAAATTGTTTTAAAGTTATTTAAGAAAATAGACGAAAATTGACCATTCCCCCCCTTATCTCCGAAACTACAGAGCCAAAATTAAAAAAAAAAAAAATACAGAAAATAGTTCTTTACCTCTAGATTACAGGAAAACCTATAAGAAGTCTGTGGTCTTAAAATAACAAATGAAACAATCTGCCTGGCCTTTTCCCAACTATGTTGGGGTCGGCTTCCAGTCTAGCCGGATGCAGCTGAATACCATTATTTTACATGGAGCGACTGCCTATCTGACCTCCACAACCCAGTAACTGGGTAATACGATACCCCTTGGTAAGACTGGTTGTCAGACTTTCGGGCTTCTGACGACCCGTAACGACTGTCAAAGATCCACGAATGACAGCCGGGACCAATGACTTAACGTGCTTTCCGAGGCACGGAGGAGTCTCGGTATGTAAAGATGGTCCATCCACTGATCAACCCCGGCAAGCGTAGCTTAACCTGATGGATCGACCCGTGCGGCTGTTATTACTTAGCCACGAGCTCCTCTGGTGGTCTTAGAATAACATGGTATATATCTCAATATTGTGAGTACAAACCTACATTTACAGTCGGAATGTATGGGAGAACATGTTTTCAACTACAATGTTAAGTTTGTTCTTGGGATAAACTTATCCCAACTACGGAACCCTTCATTGTCCGTGGTCCGACACGCACTTGGCCGGTTTTCTAAAATAAAAGTAGCCTCAGTTAAGGCCGTCAAAATCGGTACAGCAGTTTCGGAGATTAGCCGAAACATAATCAGACATACAAAAATGTTTAAAATAGTTTTTTTGTAATAATTAAGTACTTACCGTAGGCATGCGCATACCATACGAATTTAGTAAAAAGCTGTTATTTTGACATTATAATGTATGAGGTGTAAGGGACAGCCCTCCGCAAACTAACCGGGTGCATCCAGCTTCTTATTCACCCTATCAGTCTGCGGAGGGCTGTCCCTAACTCTGCAGACGTGATGAGTATCGTTATCTAAACATGATAAAACAAAAAAAACAAAAATTTGAAGATGTTTTTTTGGGGTCATCAACCGCCGATAATGTAGTTGTCCTAGTCACTTAGAATATCAGTAAGTTTAAAAATCGGTTTTTATTTTGTAAACTTCAGTAACGTGATGCTGACGGGTGTCGATATCTCAAACTCAACACGATCGAACAGATTTTATCAACTCACACTTCAAGCACAGATTACAAGTAGGTAAAACACTACCAGCAGTCATTGACCCCGAAAAATAAATCATCAAACTTTTTATTTTTATTTTGTCGTGTTTAGATATCGGTATATTAGTTTGAGCCTGCAGGTGAATTTTTAGGACAGAAAAATATATGCGGACTGATGTTCGTCCATTTAGAGAAAGACAATAATATTGTTATAGAAAATGTGAGGTAGAAGTTTTTCCTTAATTAATTTGGTGGTGTGAAGCACTGTCAGTTATAAGCGCCTGAGAAATACGCTTGGCAATCTGTTGCATGAAGTGCGTGATGCGAACACAAACATTGCAGACGCCAACAATCCTCATTCCCCTTCTCATCACAATTTGTCACATAATTTTTACTTTATTGAATTCCAGGTTAATATCCCCGAAGCCGAACACCTACACGTTCACTAAGGCGATGGCGGAGAGCGCGGTGGCCGAGCGAGCTGTCGCAGCCAAGTATGCGACCGCCATCTTTAGACCAACCATAGGTACCAGTTATTACTAGATACAATAATAATAATACCACATTTAGAGGACCTTCGACTAGAACATGCTGTCTGTTGTTTGAGAGAATAGGTAGCAGAGTTATCCTGTGGGCCAGTATCTATGGCTACAATGTGAACATGGAGCTACTTCACGTTTTCACTCATTTAAAAGTGGAAATAGACTAAACAGTCGTTTTAAAGTCTCGTTGTGTAATTTATTAGTCACTTTATTATGTAAAAGAAAGAAACAAAAAGGGGGGAGGAGGAATCAGTGGCCTATTGCACCGATGCCAATCCAATCGAAGATCTTTTAAACAAAACTCCTCGTTTCCTTTGATAAGTATAATGTTTTTGATAAAGAACAATACGGGTTTAGGAAGAACAGATCAAGTTCACCAGCAGCATTTAACATAGTCAAATCAATGTTAAACAACATTAACGCTAAATTACATCGTCTCAGTTCTTAAACTTAAGCAAAGCTTTCGATTATATTCATCATTCAATTCTACTCGATAAATTGAATAAAATCGGTATATGAGGAATGGTTCAAATCATATTTATCGTATAGAAGCCAAACACGACGATCAATAAATTCGAAGAAAAAGCTAACAGTATCACCAATTTCCATTCCCAACCTCACCCTAATTACTTTGGTGTACCACAGGGAAGCATTTTAGGGCCACCGTTATTCCTCGTGTATGTTAACGATCTTCTCCTCGCTTCTTCTCTCTTCTTCTTCTTAATCTTCTTATTCTTCTTGTTTCTTCTTCTTCTTGTTCTTCTTCTTCGTTCTTCTTAAAGAGATTGCGTCCTTTTTGCTGATGACATAACGGTAATTCTAGACTGTAAGAACATTGAAACCTACGAGTCAGATGTAAATAACAACTTAAACAATATAAACACATGGTTAGATAACAATGATTTAAAAATTAATAGAAAAAAATTAAATATTAAATTTCACAACGCAAAAGAGTCTCCAACTTAAAATATATCATAGGAACCAATTAGTCGAATAAGTACATAACACCAAAATTTCTGGGAATAACACTTGATGAACACTTCACCTGGAAGGAACATACTGACGAAATATGCATGAAAATAAATAGATTAAATTAGGCTATAAGAAAAGCTATAGATGCGACATCCAAACCAACTGTGATGATGGTGGATCACGCTTATATCTGTTCAATTTTTCGGGTATCATTGTTTGGGGAAATTCTTCGGAAATCTCTAGAATACTAATAGCACAAAAAAATGTATTCGTGCAATCTTTACCATGGACTGGTCTGAATCATGTAGATTGTAGACCATGCAGTGCATAAATCACACTTGACAAGCTTCTTACCGTTCCTTGTTTACAATAATTACGAAATCGCAAAATTTGTTAAAATTAAGTCTGAACCCTTTGAAGCAAAAAATAATTTTAACAAACGAAAAGTCACACAGAATTCATTGAAAATCCCTGTACCTAGGATAGAATTATTTAGGCGCACTAGCGTGTATACTTATAGCGCCACTTTTAAAACGCATTACTTATCTGGATAACAGAACAAACTTATTCTGCGTGGTTTTGAAAAAAGTCATATCAGTCCCACCTGAGGTCCTACCACTCCAGGAATGCATTGTAGTCACTTTAGTTATGTAAGTGAGTGTCACCTTGTCGCTACTATCTATATAGTTATGTAAGTGAGTGTCTCCTTGTCGCTACTGTCTATATAATTATGTAACGTGTGTATAAATGTTTTATTTTCGTTCACAGAATATTCTTAGCGATAAAACTCGAATTTAATACCTAAAAATTATTATTAATTTGTCAATAATTATTGTATGCTACTGTTTGATTTTAAATACTGCCATCTAGCGGTAAGTAGCGCATCAGCCTATCCTTTTACCCAAATATATTGGAGTCGGCTTACAGTCTAACCGGATGCAGCTGAATTTCAGTATTTTACATGGAGTGACGGCATAACTGACCTCCACAACCCAGTAGTTGGATAATACGATACCCCTTGGTAAGACTGGTTGTAAGACTTTCGGGCTTCTGACGACCCGTAAAGAATGTGAAAGATCCACATGCTTTCTGAGGCACGGAGTGGTCTTGGTATGTAAATATCACCACCACCCACCCATGCACGGAACAACTGCGGCAAGCGTAGCACAACCTGATCGATCAACCCTTGCGGCTGTTATTACTTAGGCACAAGCCCCTCAAGAGTAGCAAAAGTAATGTAATTATTATTCAACGCTCAATGACGCTCTTTTCGTTGACTGAAAAGCGGGAGGCCGTAAAACGATCGTAGCTCGAGACTTAGCAAAACAACGAACTAATGGTGAATAGATTAGCGCCGAACTATCAAAATATCTGCAAATAAAAACATTTTTTCAAATATTCATCCTATTTCGTACACTTACAGTAATATCCTCCCTCCGCGACCCGTTTCCCGGCTGGATAGAGAACCTGAACGGCCCCAGCGGCGCACTGGTGGGCGCCGGCAAGGGAGTGCTGCACGTGCTCAACTGTGGCGGCGCCAAGAGAGCAGACATGATGCCTGTGGACATCTGCATCGACACGCTCGTCGCCGTGGCCTGGGAGACCGCCGTCGATGAGTTAGTACAACATATTAGGTTGGGGAAAAAGTCTTTTCGCATTATAGTATGTATGAACTTAAAATAAAATCTCCTTGGCTATACTATTTTTATCTGGCTGGTTTTGGTATCATTGAAAGTTTAAATTTTAAAGAATATAATTCCAAATTTAAATTAGGAAAATGTGAGATTTTCATTTGTTTTTCGTACTGTCAAGATGAGCGAATCTAATGAAGAAATTCGATACATTTTAAAATTTTACTACAAAAAAGGTAAAAATGCAACTCAAGCCGCGAAAAAAATTTGCGATGTTTATGGACCCAGTGCGGTGTCTGTGAGAGTAGCACAAATTTGGTTTAAGCGTTTTCAATCCGGAAATTTTGATGTCAAAGATGCACGTCGCTCTGGCGGATAAAATGGATGCCATTTTTGAAAAAGTGGAGCACGATCGGCATATCAGTAGTTACGAGGTAGCTGAAGAACTGGGAATTGACCACAAAACAGTTTTGGTGCATTTGAAAAAAACTGGGTACACAAAAAAGCTCGATATTTGGGTACCTCACGAGCTCACTGAAAGAAACCTTATGAACCGTGTACTCATTTGTGATTCTTTATTACGACGTAATGAAACCGAACCATTTTTGAAGAAGCTGATAACTGATGATGACAAGTGGATCACGTACGACAAGAACGTGCGAAAAAGGTCGTGGTCAAAGGCCGGTCAGGCTTCACAGACTGTGGCGAAACCTGGGTTAACTCGCAACAAGGTGATGCTGTGTGTGTGGTGGGATTGGAAGGGCATTATTCATTATGAGCTGTTACCATCAGGCAGGACCATCGATTTTGAACTCTACTGCGAACAACTGATGAGATTAAAGCAAGAAGTTGAGAGAAAGCGGCCGGAATTAATCAACAGAAGGGGTGCGGTTTTTCATCATGATAACGCTAGACCTCACACATCTTTAGCCACTTAGCAAAAATTAAGAGAGTTTGGCTGGGAGGTGTTAATGCATCCGCCGTATAGTCCTGACCTTGCACCTTCAGATTTCCACCTGTTTCGGTCTCTTCAGAATTCTTTAGGCAGTGTCAGGTTAACATCACGAGAGGACTGCCAAAACCACTTGTCGCGGTATTTTGATCAGAAGTCCCAAAATTTCTATAGCAATGGGATTATGTCCCTACCTACAAGATGGCAAAAAGTTATCGAACAAAATGATACCTATATACTTTAGATAAATGTAAATAATGTATATTAAAAAACGTTTTGAATTTTCTTAAAAAATGCGAAGAAACTTTTTCCCCAACCTATTATATACACATGCTACACACTGCGTGCTGCACGTACTCACCTGTGGCGGCGCCAGGAGAGCAGACATGATGCCTGTGGCTATCTGCATCGACACGCTCGTCGCCGTGGCCTGGGAGACCGCCGTCGATGAGTTAGTACAACATATATACACATGCTACACACTGCGTGCTGCACGTGCTCACCTGTGGCGGCGCCAGGAGAGCAGACATGATGCCTGTGGCCATCTGCATCGACACGCTCGTCGCCGTGGCCTGGGAGACCGCCGTCGATGAGTTTGTACAACATATCCATAGCATCACACCTGTACTCCCTAGGAGGGTAGGCAGAGCTGTATGATTCCCCACCAGTTATTTTTTTGAGTCCCATGTACAAGGAGTAGCCTAATGTCAGGCACAAATCCTAGATCCTAGATAACTTTTGACACGAGTTGGGGAACTCAGGACCCGAGGAGTCCTGTGCCCCCGGTTGAGTCCTCTACTTCATCCAGCCAACGACCAACCAACCGCTCAGCGTGCTACGATATCCATAAAGAAAGAAAGAAAACACATTTATTTAGCACAGACTAAATTAAAGAGGCAAAACAAAAAAGTAAAAAATAATAATAAAATTACGTACGTACGTGCATACGTGCTTATGTATCCATGCTACTGATATTACAGCCCTACAAGATTCTTTTGGCGCGTAGCCAAAATCGGAACTAAGGCCGCTTGTTTTGTCAAAATAATCAGGCGCCAAAAGATCCTTGTACAACTGTATGTGCTGCGTACAGTGACGGCTTAATGTAACGTGACCGTTTTACTTTGTAGCAAGCGAGAGGCGCGCGTGTACAACTGCAGCTCCTGCCTGCACCCCACCACGTGGCACCGGTTCCGCGTGGACATGCTGCGCGGCGTGCGCGCGCACCCCTTCGACAACGTCATGTGGTATCCTTTCGGAATACTTGTCGAGAACACGTGAGTACACCTTCATCCGAGAGAACGAGATCATCAATTACATAACAGCGTGCTGAAGATGATAGCCGGCAGGCTCGACTGTATTAGATACTGCAGTGATTAGCACGTCGCCTACACTCGTCGGCTACCAATATATTACTTTGTGTGTTGTTGTATTGGAATGTTTAATGTATTGTGTGTGTTTAATGTATCATTTGTCCTATTTATCTAGCGAGTTTTGTGTGTATTAATGAGTCCTTGTTACTTGATTGATTAAATGAATATATTTATATAATTAATATAACAAAAACGACGATCGCTACAAAATTGTATAATTGCCGGCACGAGTCGTGAGCACAAATTCCATCTTAACCTTAGCTGCCCTCGTCAGCGTGCTCTTGTATTCTGTTTTCTATCTGTACCTATATAAATATGCTTGCTCATATATTGATTTAATTGCTCCCGCCGTGTGCAACCTGCCGTGATAGGAAATAAGATTCGTCAGGTTGTGTGTGCTCACGACTCGAGACGGCAACTATGCAATTGTCGCGCGACCAATCCAGTTGCGTATGCACGAGCACGTCATTATTGACATAAACGAGCGCGTCATCGCGCTCCGACTGTAACTAATAATCTAACGAATAACTAAAGTTTCAATGTATGCTGTTGCAGAGTGATGCAGAACATTCTAGCGAGCACGCTTCAAACAATCCCGCTATACCTCATCCACTTTATTTCCAAAATGTGCGGAATTAAGCCGAGGTAATTAGTTTCACTTTATTTTTATAGCTAGAACTGGCTCATGTCGCCATACAAAATATCGTGTTACCCAGTAACTGCATTTGTGAACGTCAATTAGGAAGTCTCTGCATGTGAAATACTGGTATGCAACTGCATCCGGTTAGACTGGAAGCCGACCCCAGCATAGCTGGGTAAGAACACTCAAGTTACAAAACAAATATACAATGCCTATGCCCGCAGTAAATTGGAATATAATGCAATAGTTTAGAGTCCTCAAGAGTCATTCTATACTAATACTGTAGATAAGGTAGCCCTGTTGTACGAGAATCAATGCATTACTATGTTCCCGACCAATAAATCCGTGGCTTGGAAGACGACAGCAAGGCTCCTGTGCTACGCGCCAATGTGGCGCTCTCGCCGAGCTGGCAATAGCCCCACTGCCAGAGCAATATACACTTAGCAATAAGTTCCTCCAGATGCAGATATATTTTTTGACTTGCAGAGTACAAACACAAAACATGTCTTTATTTATCTGAATGTGAAAAAGTAATTGTATAGTTCTTAAGTTTGGAAATTTTTGTCTAACTTCGTTTTTAGGGTTCCGTACCTCAAAAGGAAAAAACGGAACCCTTATAGGATCCCTTCGTTGTCCGTCTGTCTGTCTGTCAGTCTGTCAAGACCCGTTTTCTCAGGAACGCGTAGAGGTATCAAGTTGAAATTAATATCCAATACGTAAATCTATGTTTTCTTGGAGTCCTAAAAAACTCAAGCTTCTAAATCAACGCAATAAAAACATACGGCCATTTATGCGACATATTTTGATACTTGCAAGTAAATCAAAACCTATAGGGTACTTCCCGTTATCCTAGAATCATGAAATTTAGCAAGAAGCAAGCTCTCACAGCACAATTAAAGGAAAAAGTCCGAAAATTGATAATTTGTAATTCTATCATATGAAAATAATTTTCAACTGTCAGGCTGTCGTGACCCTTTTTCTCAAGGATGCGTGGAGATATCATGTTGAAATTAATATCGAATACGTAAGTCTATGATCCCTTAGAGTTCTGAAAAATCAAGCTTCTAAGTCAACGCAATAAAAAAATACGGCCATTTTACGACACATTTTGATACTCACAATTGTCGCAAGTAAATCAAAACCTACAGGGTACTTCCCGTTGACCTAGAATAAAGAATTTTGCCAAAAAGCAAGGTCTTACTGCACAAGTACCTAAAGGAAAAAGTCTGAAAAATGTTAATTTGTAATTCTATTGCATAAAAAAAAAATTAAGTTGGTCTGTCTGTCAAGATCCTTTTTCTCAAGGACACGTGGAGATATCAAGTTGAAATTAATATCGAATACGTAAGTCTATAGTCCCTTAGAGTTCTGAAAAAATCAAGCTTCTAAGTCAACGCAATAAAAAAATACGGCCATTTGCGACACTTTTTGAAACTCGCAACTGTCGCAAGTAAATCAAAACGTATAGGGTACTTCCCGTTGACCTAGAATTATGAAATTTGGTAAGAAGCAAGGTCTCCCAGCACAAGTAAAGGAAAAAGTCCGAAAATTGTTAATTTTGTAGTTTTATGACAAAAAAAAAATTTTTTGAGATCCATTGGTAAGTTTGTTTTTAACCGACTTCATTAACCGGCTTTAAAAAAAAAGGAGGTTCTGTATTCAACCCGTATGTATGTATGAAAGTATGTATGTTTGTTGGTCCGCGATTTTCTCAAAAACGAATGAACCAGTTTTGATGATTCTTTCAGTGACGTGATCTACATGCTTTCAGGAAGGATTTAGTAGATAATACATTATGTAATTAGTCTTATGTACAAAGTTATATGCATAAATATACTGTATCTCTGGCATTTCTAAGTCGATTTTGATGATTCTTCTTTTCTTTCGTATTGGGCTTACTTATTAAATGTAATTGAATATTCAACTAAAAATGGGAAAATAAATTTACTTTAAAAAATGTAAAAACCAATTTCAAAAACCAAAAATGAATAAAATATCTTTCTTAAAGCATTTAACAGCTTCTGACGATGGTGTCTTTAGTCCTTCAATGCAATTTAGCTTGGCACCGACTTCAGAAGCTGTTAAGTTTTTTAAGAAAGTTATTTTATTCATTTTTGGTTTTTGAAGTCGGTTTTCACTTTTTTTATTGGGATACATTCTTTTCAGTTACGGAACCCTTCATTGTGCGTGTCGTAACACGCACAATGAAGGGTTCCGTAATTGACACTTGGCCGGTTTTTTGTTATTCTTTGACATTGTAATGTAATTTAATATTAGTATACTTAATTAGCATAGATATAAGCGATTTGGTGTAAACTGTAAGCTTCTATTTAATGTATACATGAATGATTAAATCAGGATAAAACAAAGAAAAGCATTATTTTCCTTCTTATTACTTCTCATAGTTCGTGGTTGGAATCTAGGCAGCTGCAGCCACAGAGTACATTGTGGCTGTAGCTACATAGTTCGTGGTTGGAATCTAGGCAGCTGCAGCCACAGAGTACATTGTGGCTGTAGCTACATAGTTCGTGGTTGGAATCTAGGCAGCTGCAGCCACAGAGTACATTGTGGCTGTAGCTACATAGTTCGTGGTTGGAATCTAGGCAGCTGCAGCCACAGAGTACATTGTGGCTGTAGCTACATAGTTCGTGGTTGGAATCTAGGCAGCTGCAGCCACAGAATACATTGTGGCTGTAGCTACATAGTTCGTGGTTGGAATCTAGGCAGCTGCAGCCACAGAATACATTGTGGCTGTAGCTACATAGTTCGTGGTTGGAATCTAGGCAGCTGCAGCCACAGAGTACATTGTGGCTGTAGCTACATAGTTCGTGGTTGGAATCTAGGCAGCTGCAGCCACAGAATACATTGTGGCTGTAGCTACATAGTTCGTGGTTGGAATCTAGGCAGCTGCAGCCACAGAGTACATTGTGGCTGTAGCTACATAGTTCGTGGTTGGAATCTAGGCAGCTGCAGCCACAGAGTACATTGTGGCTGTAGCTACATAGTTCGTGGTTGGAATCTAGGCAGCTGTAGCCA
This sequence comes from Cosmia pyralina, assembly GCA_946251885.1. Classification (NCBI taxonomy): domain Eukaryota; kingdom Metazoa; phylum Arthropoda; class Insecta; order Lepidoptera; family Noctuidae; genus Cosmia; species Cosmia pyralina. Next base: position 98,996 of record OX276371.1, read on the forward strand.
CAGAATACATTGTGGCTGTAGCTACATAGTTCGTGGTTGGAATCTAGGCAGCTGCAGCCACAGAGTACATTGTGGCTGTAGCTACATAGTTCGTGGTTGGAATCTAGGCAGCTGCAGCCACAGAGTACATTGTGGCTGTAGCTACATAGTTCGTGGTTGGAATCTAGGCAGCTGCAGCCACAGAGTACATTGTGGCTGTAGCTACATAGTTCGTGGTTGGAATCTAGGCAGCTGCAGCCACAGAGTACATTGTGGCTGTAGCTACATAGTTCGTGGTTGGAATCTAGGCAGCTGTAGCCACAGAGTACATTGTGGCTGTAGCTACATACAAATAAAATAATAAGTTTCAGACACTAGTTGTCTGCCATGTATACTGAACTGGGATTAGTTGGCGCAGCCGTGAGGCACACAGTACTGTTTAAATTAAGGTTTCTATTTTTGTATGTATAATATTGTGTGCCTCAATTTATTCATCCAGTTACTCATCACATTTATGAAGTTTTGCTAGCTAATTTAATTTACCCTGTAGACATCACGTGTTCCAGACCGAGCCTGTCGACCGTCAGCAAGCGCATGCACGCAATGAACGGCGCGCTGAAGTTCTTCGCGACGCGCGAGTGGCACTTCAACACCGACAACGTACGGCGTCTGAAGCAGAGACTGTCGCCGTCTGATGCCGCTGTGTACAACCTGGATCCTACTACTATCGAGTGAGTAGATGTGACCTGCATGGTACCCCGCCAACAACGAGTGACGTCGGACGCAGAGACATTGAAAGATTTTTTTTTTTTTTTGAAAATCAGTTTACTCGATAATGTGAATAAAAAAAAGGGTAGTAATAAAAGCTCCGAAAAAGTATTAAAATATGAGCATACTCAAAATATGAAATTTACTGCTTTAAATACTAACTTTCCGACAACTTGGTCAATGACTTTCTAACTGACAAAATGGATAGTGGGGCACAGGTGGATGTCATTTACACGGATTATAGTAAGGCATTTGATAGAATTGACCACAATATTCTGATAACCAAGCTTTTTGACAATGGTATTAGAGGAGATCTACTTCGTTGGTTTACTTCATACCTGGAAAACAGATCTCAGGCTGTCGTTATCAGTAACTACATGTCAAGCTGGGTTTCAGCACCTAGTGGTGTTCCTCAGGGTTCCTTGATGGGCCCGTTACTTTTTATAATTTATGTGAGTGATATCGACTCGTGTTTTCGCAACTCAAATTTGCTTTGTTTTGCCGATGATATGAAGATATTTTCTGCAATCCGTCAAATGATGACATGAATGCTCTCCAATCTGACCTGGTGCGATTGGATGATTATTGCTTGATAAATAGGCTTGATTTGAACCCTGTTAAATGTTCAGTAATCACCTTTAGCAGAAAACGTGTCCCTCTCCCTACAACCTACAAACTTAAAGGGCAGCCATTACAGAGATGTGACGGTGTTCGTGACCTTGGCGTGCTTCATGATTCCAAACTTTTATTTAGTGTGCACATTGAGCAAATAGTTGCCAAAGCTTCGAAGTATCTGGGTTTTGTTATGAGACTCGCAGGGTGTTTCAAGAAGGCCAAAACCCTTAAGATTCTTTATTGCTCTTTTGCGAGAAGTCATCTTGAATATGCGTCACAAATCTGAAACCCGTGTTATGGCAAATATATTGATCGTATTGAAAATATTCAAAAAAGATTTGTTCGTTTTCTTTGTTTTCGGCTTCGTATACCATACGATTCTGATAATTACATAAGTCTTTGCAAGAAATTTCACCTTCAGCCACTAATAAATCGTCGTCGACTGGCTGATTGCACTTTTCTCTTAAAAATTTTATCTAACGAGATTGACTGTCCGGATCTCCTGCATAAGTTTTGGTCTCAAGTCAAGAATAAAAATACTAAGTTTTGAGGTAATCGCGGCGGGGCAACGCGTCGTCGAACGGAACGCGTATGGCTTTTTTATTTTCGTGATAACTTCGAAATTAAATGTCCGATTCGAATGAATTTAAAAGTATTTTACAGCTACATAAATACCCTTGATGATAAAACTATTTATTTGAATAAGAATTAATACTACGATACTAATGTAACCAACTTCTGTTTCTACCGGCGATCTAATTAAATTTTAAAACACAAAAGCTGCTATTGTGACTTAACGGGGGGTTATCCGAATTTTCCTGTTTTCAGAATCAATTTTAAATGGTCAAATTAGTGTATTAAGGTCCTGAAAAAAATATATGCCATAGCTACATCCTTGCTTTAGGGAAATTAACGGTTCAAAACACGATAAATTGTAATTTCCTCGATAAAAAAAAAATCCGAAACATGGTCGATTTCAAAACCATTTTCCGTTTCATTTCCTAATTACAGCATAAAATGTTATGAAAATTGCATGTATCATGAGGTAATCGTATTTAGGAGGGAATTTAACGGTTGGAATTTTGAGTTTAATAGATTTTTTTTAAATAAACTCAAAATTAGTAAATTTGGCTAAATCCGCTCGCGCTGAGTCCTGCGGGACGTCATCGAGGTTGGACCTGTGTCAAATTTTTTAAAAATTCGCTCTTCCTGCAGTTGTTCAAAAAAATTCAAACAAAAGACGAACACATTAGATATGAAATTGCGACAGCTCAGAAAAAATATCTCGTAATTATATTATAGTTTTAATTCATAATATCGTTTTCGAAAATGTGATTATTTATATGTGGTATGATGACGTTTAATTGTCATCTTACGATAGTGTTAAGACACTTTGCAAATTATTATCGATAAAATTATAGTCAAGCGCGAGTAGTTTATAATTTTTTATCGTGGTCCTTTATGAAGAAGTTTTAAAACACATTTTTCTAAGACTTTTCATCAGATTCATCCACATTAGTATATTCACTCTCCATCGAACTGTCTTCACTACTAGTCTACTACCATATCCTACATAAATTACACATACTAATATAAATACAATGTGTCCGGTTGTCGGTTGGATACTAATAATAATCAACTTTCACTCTGGCAACTACAGTGAAAATTAGAATGTGCGGTTGGGGACCACCGTCAGGAATGAAGTTCCTTATAACGTATGATTTAAAATACAAACACAAAATTTTCACATCCGCCATCTTGAATTTTCATTTTGACTTCACTACCGGCTTTGGGTCCCTCGAAAACCATAAAAACGACACCCCATGATCAGTTTTGAGTACAAAAAGTCACAGTATACGATAAAATATCGTAAAATAGCGCTTTGTGAAGGTAGCCGTGGTTAGGCGGTAACCGTATCACTCAGTGCCCATGTTCTAAAGCAAGTTCGTCGATGACGTATCCTATTGTTGGTTTGTAACTTTTAACATATTGATTCTTGCACTTTTGTTTAGGTAAATAGTCCTATGGGACGGCAATCCCACATGAGCGGGGCCGGTTAGACAATATACTAAATTAATTTTGATGTCTTAGAATAGTAGATTCGATAAATTATAGCCGTAGCAGTAGGTACATCCCTTGATAATAAAGTACGGCAATTGTTCCTTCATATGTAGTTGTCAATAATTACTGATCTTCATGAGCAGTGGCCAACATCAAAAACAAAAGAATATGTTTGCAGCATAAGCAAAACAGTACGACCATTTTTAGCCCATTCTAAATTTTTTTTTTTTATTCAGTCACTAAAGGGGTTATAGGGGATACAAGTTAGACACACAATATACTAAAACAACAGCCACATTTTATAAAACTTTCCTTTACAGTACGTTTGTAGTTGTGGTCTCTCTCAGCAGCCAAAATACACAGAGAGTTAGGACTGGTGACGCGGGAGCAAGCGACCGACGACGAAGCAGCTTGTCCTGAGGTCGAAACGCGCAGCCTTCAGTAGCAATTTCCCACTGCTTGCGAAGTTTTTCGTTTTTAGTGGATAAATTAACAAACGCCTGTTCGTGTCGTTCCTGTGCAGGAACGACACGAACAAGTGTAATACCTAATGGCATAACACGAATACACTGAGTGATTCTTACAGATTATTTCTAACGAACCCGGCTATCGCTAAAAAATATAACAGTAGATTGTACACACGGGATTTCTCATTAACTGTCAGCTAACCATTGATATTTATTTTTATTATAAATATAGATGGTATAAGAGGCCTAAACTTCATGTTTTCTGTGTACGTCATGCGAACTATCAAATAACACTAGGTATATAACAAAATATAAAAAAAAGAATCGAAAAAAATATTACAGTTGAGAATCAAACTTTTAACCACGGGTTTGCAAAGCAGTCGTCGAACCGTTAAGCTATTTGGTTTGATGAAAGTTTACTAAAATAGCCGTTTAAAGGTTCAATCTGTAACTATCTGCTATATTCGTTTCCTACTCAGCCCAATGAAGTAATGGAATAATTCGCTTTTACATTGTGTTTTAATGTCACTTATATCGTCGTAGACCACGGCCGATACCGATTATCAGCATTCTCCTGCCCTTATCTCAATTTTTTTAGGGTCGATGCAACTTGTTTTTATCTTTCATACTTCTCTATTAGTCGTCATCTCGATAGTCACTCCCTTTCTAGCCACATCATCTTTCACACAGATCATCCATCGTTTCTTTGGTATTCCCTTACTCGTATAGTCATCCAGATTCATAATCAAAACATTCCAGACGACATTTTCTTCATTTCTCCGCATCACATGCTCATACCATGATAACCGATTTCCACACACACCGATACCGATATCGGCACGATATCTACCGGCGAAGACAGTGCGGGGTGAGAGTAGCGGGCATTCTTTCAATTGAGAAAACTTTTTCAAACTGCCGCCGACTTAGTAGTGTGGTTGTTTGTCGTGTCGCGATGGTCATCGATATTTACCAATATCATGGGGCTGATAATAATTGTACCTATTGTTATCGAATCGTGTTGGTACAGTTATCTGATAATGTGAAAACAAAACGACATTTTATGTAATAATCTTAGTTCACTCCACCGTAGACACCATAAAATGTAAACCTAAGGAAAAAAAATCGACATAAGAAAAACTAATTAAGTTGATCAACTGCAAATATTTTACACTGTAGCATAGATTTTCCGCGAAATCGTCGGCAGCGCCTCGTAAATAAACACGTCGCGCTACATTTGGGGGAGGCGGAGGTAGCGTTTCAAAGGCCTACAGGCCCGAACAACCTAGCCTTAACTATGATAGTTAGATATATTGGCTCGCGGACTTTTTTGAAGGTTATAATGAGTACTTTAATCATGTAGTACATATTTTTTATTTATCATCAATAGTTTTCTCAGCGCACGCCAAATAATGAATTTTATAGGCAAAATTTTGCTACTTTGGGTTACATTATTGCAATTTTCTTAAGGCTCTCTAAATTTTTTGAAAACAAATTATAGCCTATGTTACTTCCTGATAAATTAGCTTTCTACTGGCGAAAAAATTGTTACAATCGGTCCAGTAGTTTCGGAGCCTATTCGGTACAAACAAACAAACAAACAAATCTTACCTCTTTATAATAATAGGTCTTTACCTATGAAATTGCCGTTTTGTATGAAAAAATTTAAACGAATTTTTTTCATGCATTTTTTATTTGTATTAATCGAAGTAATCATCCATGCAATCAATGCATCTTTGCCAACGCAGTGGCAGTTTATTGATGCCCTTCTTAAAGAAATCAGCTGGACGGGAGGCAACAAGTTCTTCAAAGGCATTTTGTACTGCCTCTCGGGTACCTATTGAATTTTTTTCCCGCCAAGAAGTTATCCAAATTCTGGAAAAAGTAGTAGTCTGTAGGCGCAAGGTCTGGTGAGTAGGGCGGATGACGGAGAGCTTCCAACCCCAGTTCTTGCAACTTGGAGACCGTCTGCTGTGCAGTATGAGGTCGCGCGTTGTCGTGCAGGAGCAGCGGAGACGAGCTATTGACTAATGCTGGTTGGAGATGTGCCAGCTTCTCCATCATTGTGTTCAGTTCTTCACAGTACACATCTGAAGTAATGCTCACCCCGTTTGGTAAGAAGCTGCGATGAATTACAACGGCGCTAGACCACCAAACAGTGACCATCACTTTTCTAGGGGTAAGTTTTCGTTTAGGGCATTGTTTAGGTGCTGAACCAGGATCCAACCAACTTGCTGAGCGCTTGCGGTTATCAAACAGAATCCATTTTTCATCGCAGGTAACAATGCGGTTCAAAATTCCTTCATTTGTGTGTCTGTTGAGCAGTGCAAGGCACGTCTCGACGCGTACTTCGCGCTGGCGATCATTGAGTTCGTGGGGCACCCATTTGTCAAGCTTTTTTACCTTGCCAATTTGACGCAAATGGACCAATATTGTTTTGACAAAAGTTGCTGCTAATTCAGCCGTAGATTGTGTATCATCAGCTTCCACAATCGCCTTTAATTCGTCATTGTCGACCAAAGTCTTCGGACGACCGCGAGGTTCATTTTTCAGGTCGAAATTTCCAGATCGGAAGCGAGCAAACCAATAACAAGTGGTGCGTTGGTTTGTAGTGTTAGCTCCGTAAACGTCGTTGATGTTGCGTGCCGCTTGTGCCGCGTTGCTGCCACGACGGTACTCATATTCCATAATTACTCGAATTTTTAACGTATCCATGATGACGAAAAAGATTGAAATGCGATGAAAATGTAACACTAATCAATAAACAAATGACTACTTTTGGAAAAAAAAAATCCATGTTTTTAAAATAAAATTAATTTGAAATTATAATTCTTAGCCAAACAAAAATTATTTTGATTTGAAATGGCCAGTACTGCAGAACGGCAATTTCATAGGTAAATACCTAATATTAGTATAGATAATGATCAGTTAATATAATAAACGATAGATATAATTTTAAAATAACTAATTTTTATAAGCATGTCATACATTGAATATAAAATCGTTTGATATACCACTCAAAAATATTGAACCTATTCCGTCTTATTACAAAACAAGGTTCATCTACAAACCCAGGTTTAAACCATAGAACCTTTTTTGAATTTCGAACTTTATTCCGACAGACTAAGTGATCTGTTTTACAATACAGACAACTTAGTACCAGACTAAGTTGTCAGTTTTGTATAAAGAACTGTATTTCTATCACAGCTAGGTTCTTATTACAAAAACTGGCTCGATGGTTTAAACCATGGCAGAAGAAAAACCTCGTTTTGTAATAAGACCGATTTAGTCTAATATCATAAGACGCCTAGTAAAAACCACAAAGCAAAAGCTTTCATAGTCTTATCTGACCTTAATGATTCACCAACAATAGAGGGTATCTGGCGCCCGGCACCCGCTGCCGCGGCACCACAGTAAATAAATATACAGTAGGTTATCTAAGGCCGCCCGCCGAGTTATTAGCCTACTCTTGCGTTGATACCCAGGGTTGTCACTTTTACTTTTAGTTAATATTTTCGAACAAGCAGCACTTGATCTAAATTTATAAAATATAAAGCATATTATGATTGAATATTTTACCAATTTATAAATTTAGTAAAAATAAAAAGCTTTTATTCACATAACATTTATTATACTAAGTTACAAATTTGATACCGAGAAAATTTTTCTCCTGTTTCTGCACGTCCGGAACGCTTTATTATTATTTGTTAATGTAAAGTAAATTCTCATTCTTATGTAAAGTTTTTATAAAAAGCTTTTGGGAAAGCATGGACAGGGCATCTTAAATTCTACATCATTCAGTTGATCGTAAATTGACCGGCCAATTTTAATGTTGACGTGGTCCTTTTCGAAACCATATCTAACAAAAATAACTGTTGCATTTAGTATAATACACATCACCTTACAATAATAAACAAAAAGAACAGACCTCTTAACACATTTTTTTCATACGATAAGCGAAACAAAAACAAGTGTCAAGTGGCCGACCCGAACGCCGGCCAAAAAAATGCGATGTACACACAAGTATATAAGTCGATCGTCAGACTACCGGAACCATATTTGGATTGAACAACACATCAGACAATAGAAAAAATAATAATTTCAAAAGTAATTAATTTGCAATATTAATTATTGTGAAATTGCCCTTATTACAACTATACCTACGCGAAAAATATGTTTACCTAAACGATGTTTCGTACTCAATCCTCTATTTTATAGTAAAACTAGACTTCTTAAAATAAACTTTAACTCTAAACATAGTATTCAGAAAAATGCGACTCGGCTACGCTCTTAATAAAGCAAATAAACTGTGAAATAAACAATACAATACCATATTTTCTAATAATATTTAAGTATAAGTAGGTACTTACATTTCTGGTTGAGTAGGAAGTATGAAGAATGATAAGTCCGGGTTTGCGAAATCATTATTGAGGCACCCGAAAACACTACAATATTTTTTTCCCCTTTTTGAAGTCATGATACTCGTAATTTACGACAAGTGTCCGCCGCCCGCGCCGGCGAGAGTTGACGAACGCAAGCGGTCATGTAGCGTACGCGCGTGCTCACAGTCGCGCTGCACAGCCCGCACTGCCGCCACCTTATTCCCCCATATATTATGCTAGCGTGTGCGTGAAATCGCGTGCCGACATGGCGCGCGGCGCGCACGCACACATTCAAACCGAGAGCGGCACGTTTGTATGAAGATGTTTTACAGTATATATTTACTGTGGCGGCACGCTCGCTACCACAGAACAGACAAAGAGATCTCTTTATCTTTTCTGTGCTCGCTACGCTCGCTCGCCTTCGCGCGTTATTGGTCACTGTTCTAACCTAACCCAAATGATTCACAAACAATAGAGTGGATCTGGCGTTAATGGTCACAGTTCTAACCTAACCCAAATGTCGGATTGCTCTGAATCGGGGTGTTATATTATTGATGGTATCAATATTTATTATATTATACCTACGCACGAAGCGCCCGCGCGGGCCGACCCGGCCGACTGGTAGGTAGTTATTTTAATTTAAATTGAGAGTTAAAAAAGTTATTCTATATCCAATAATAGAAATTAAGCTGGTTTCTATAGAGCTTAAGAAAATGATTATTTTAGCAGAACATATGTTTTCGGAAACTTAGTATTTTTTTCGGAAGTTTAGTATTTTTTTTTTGGTTTAGTTTATTATTTGAAAGTACAGATTATTTTTCGTAGAATTATAATTTGAATAAGCTCATGTTTGTTTGTTAAAAACAACATTTTTTGTCGGTTAATTTTGTATTAATTTTTCGGTAATTCATTTTAACACAGCTTAGTTAGTATTACAGTCAACCCCAGATCGCTGGAAGTTAAGTTGTTTTTCGGAAGCTTTATTATTTCCCTAAAACAAATAGCATCGGCACATTCGTATCACTCGTTATCTGCGTTTTCTCACGAAATTGACTCAAACATTTTACTGCCTTGATAAAGACATTGCTTAACAGCTCCAAGTTCGGTTTGGTTTATGACATGTCGAGCGTGCTTATGAATAGTCGACGCTCTAGAGAACCGAACTTCTTCTAATACTTGAGGTATCTACTGCAGTAGGCTCGCCCTATACCTTAGGACTTTAGCAACACAAAAATAACCTGACCAGATTAACAAACTCAATAACAAAACAAACAACCAACCGTGAGTTTGACATTTTGACAATCTGTCAGCTTTACGTTCATTGACCTTACAGCAACCGGAAGTAATAGAAGTATCATTTTCATTTACCATTTAGTTTATTTTATTTTGTTTGGGTGGCTTACAGCTATCAATGCAAAAGTAACAGTGAGGTTATGCACGACAAGCCATTTACAAGCAAGCCTCCACAGTTGGCAATAGAGTATTGTTGTACAAGCCTCCACAGTTGGCAATAGAGTATTGTTGTACAAGCAAGCCTCCACAGTTGGCAATAGAGTATTGTTGTACAAGCAAGCCTCCACAGTTGGCAATAGAGTATTGTTGTACAAGCAAGCCTCCACAGTTGGCAATAGAGTATTGTTGTACAAGCCTCCACAGTTGGCAATAGAGTATTGTTGTACAAGCAAGCCTCCACAGTTGGCAATAGAGTATTGTTGTACAAGCAAGCCTCCACAGTTGGCAATAGAGTATTGTTGTACAAGCCTCCACAGTTGGCAATAGAGTATTGTTGTACAAGCAAGCCTCCACAGTTGGCAATAGAGTATTGTTGTACAAGCCTCCACAGTTGGCAATAGAGTATTGTTGTACAAGCAAGCCTCCACAGTTGGCAATAGAGTATTGTTGTACAAGCAAGCCTCCACAGTTGGCAATAGAGTATTGTTGTACAAGCAAGCCTCCACAGTTGGCAATAGAGTATTGTTGTACAAGCCTCCACAGTTGGCAATAGAGTATTGTTGTACAAGCAAGCCTCCACAGTTGGCAATAGAGTATTGTTGTACAAGCAAGCCTCCACAGTTGGCAATAGAGTATTGTTGTACAAGCAAGCCTCCACAGTTGGCAATAGAGTATTGTTGTACAAGCAAGCCTCCACAGTTGGCAATAGAGTATTGTTGTACAAGCCTCCACAGTTGGCAATAGAGTATTGTTGTACAAGCAAGCCTCCACAGTTGGCAATAGAGTATTGTTGTACAAGCAAGCCTCCACAGTTGGCAATAGAGTATTGTTGTACAAGCAAGCCTCCACAGTTGGCAATAGAGTATTGTTGTACAAGCCTCCACAGTTGGCAATAGAGTATTGTTGTACAAGCAAGCCTCCACAGTTGGCAATAGAGTATTGTTGTACAAGTTTTGCAATTGATTAACTATTAGGTAAATGAAAAAAATAATTTAAAATTTTTTTATTAAATTAATTAATTAAAATTAATATATCTAATTAAAAATGCATACTAATATTATAAATTCGAAAGTAACTCTCGTGTGTCTGTCGGTCTGTCTGTCTGTCTATCTGTCTGTTACCTTTTCACGCCTAAACCACTGAACGGATTTCGATAAAATTTGGCAAGGTTACAGATGGTATCCTGGGAAAGGACTTAGGCTACTTTTTGTCTTAAAAATAATCCTACTGGGGTTGATAATAGGGGATGAAAGTTTGTATGGGAAATCCAGCCTTTCTTAAGTTAGTGATTATTATGAAAATGAAGGTTAATGTTTTTGGTAGCAAATAATATGCGGTTCAGCGTTTTTGAAAAAAGCGGCCAAGTGCGAGTCGGACTCGCCCATGAAGGGTTCCGTAGCAGCAAGTAACATAATATAAAAGTTCTTGTAGTTCGTGGTAACTTTGATCGATGTTTTAATAATAGACCGATTTATGACGTATTAAAAAAAAACTACTTACTAGATCTCGTTCAAACCAATTTTCGGTGGAAGTTGACATGGTAATGTACATCATATATTTTTTTTTAGTTTTATCATTCTCTTATTTTAGAAGTTACAGGTGGGGGGGGGGGGGGGGGGGGGCACGTTTTACCACTTTGGAAGTGTCTCTCGCGCAAACTATTCAGTTTACAAAAAAATTATATGAGAAACCTCAATATCATTTTTGAAGACCTATCCATAGATATCCCACACGTATTGGTTTGATGAAAAAAAAATTTGGGTTTCTGTTATAAGTATGGGGAACCCCCAAAATTTATTATTTTTTTTTCTATTTTTGTGTAAAAATTTTAATGCGGTTCACAGAATACATCTACTTACCAAGTTTCAACAGTATAGTTCTTATAGTTTCGGAAAAAAGTGGCTGTGACATGCGGACGGACAGACAGACAGATAGATATGACGAATCCATAATAAGGATTCCATTTTTTGCCATTTGGCTACGGAACCCAAAAAATATCTCCTGCAGGGGTCAAATAGGGGTTGTTTTTAAAATTCAAAAAACTGCATGGATTTCTAAAAAAATTTGCAAGACTACATCCTGGGGAAGGACATAGGATACTTTTGTCCTAAAGGAGGTGACATAGGGGATGAGTTATGCTTTTGGTAGGAAATAAAGAAGTATGTGGTTGTAAAGACTCCTTCGTGCCTCGGAAAGCACGTTAAGGCGTTGGTCCCGGCTGTCCTTCGTGGATCTTTGACAGTCGTTACGGGTCGTTAGAAGCCCGAAAGTCTGACAACCAGTCTTACCAAGGGGTATCGTATTACCCAGTTAATGGGTTATGGAGGTCACATAGGCAGTCGCTCCATGTAAAATAATGGTATTCAGCTGCATCCGGTTAGACTGGAAGCCGACCCCAACATAGTTGGGAAAAGGCTAGGCAGATTGATTTTATTGATTGTGGTTCAGCGTTTTTGAAAAATCATCCCATAAGGGGGTACAATAGGGATTGATTTTAAAATTCACAAATAACATTAAACATTTTGTGTACCTACCTCTTTTTAAGAGATTTAAGGGATCGGAAATGTAGTCATAGTTCGTATCTTGCGGTAACATTTATTCTTTATTACATTCGACGTTTTTACGACGAAATTATTACAACAAATAACTTATGAACGAATGGACACTCGGTCAAAAGTCATTTGTATTAGAGCGTGAGCGCCCGTTCCCACGGGCGTAATAAAATTGCGGCGGGATTTTATCGCGCGCTGGATTTTCAACTCTCGTCGTTGAGCCGAGCGTTGAGAATCCAACTTAACAATAACAGAGTAAATTCTAGCGCGTCGAAAATACACAGTGTTGGATTTTGCACTCTCGGCGCTAAGCAGAGCATTGAAAATCCAATGCGCGAAAAAAAATTGCCGCGATATTTTTACGTCCGTGCGAACGTCGACTTACTGGTATAATAAATTTTAAGTAAACAAAGTCCCCCAGCCGCGTCTGTCTGTCTGTTTGAACGCGATAAACTCAAAAACTACCTAACGGATTTTCATACGGTTTTCACCAGTGGACGGAGTGATTCGCAGTGTATAATTCATTAAGGTTTTGTGTAAATTGGCTGAAATATATTGATTGTTGAAGATGTCGTACAAAGTCATGCCGACTGGAGCTTTATACCCACCATTCACGGCAACGATATATCGTAAAGATATATCGTAACGATTTGAGTTTGCAGTTATATCGGACGGCCAGTATGTTCTAAGCATCCCATGGGATATGTAGCGACATCCACGTGGGCGAAGCCGCGGGAAAAAGCTAGTTGATTTATATAATAAAATAAATAAACTCTGCTGCATTGCTCCCATGTGTCTAATCTAAATGGATGCAAAACCGAGGTCACAAAATGGCTCTTAACAAATAACAATAAGTTACAATGAGAGGATTTACTACACAGATATCGATCGCTTAACCTAATGTAGTTAATAAAGTAATATAGTATGTTTATAGTTACATTATACAGCCTTACACGTAGCTATACACAAGTAATATAGTATGTTTATAGTTACATTATACAGCCTTACACGTAGCTATACACAAGTAATATAGTATGTTTATAGTTACATTATACAGCCTTACACGTAGCTATACACAAGTTTTCACCATATTTATCTCTCCCTCAAACTCTTACAAACACCCATACACAGGTACAGTACAGGCCTCGTCACAGTTGCATTAGCTAGAAAGTATGATGCTGTTACGAGCTGGGGTTCGGGATAAATACCAGACACACTCCACATGGGGCCAAGCAGGCGCGTCGGCACGCGCGAACATTCCCTTCGCCAGGCGGCCCACAAACTCGTCCAGGCTCTCAATCCCGAGGTCACGGTGGAGCACGTCGTTCCTCACGAAGCGGGGCGCGTCGACTATTGTCCGCAGCGCAAGGTTCTGCTGCGCGCGGAGCAAGTTCCGGCTCGGCTCGCTCGTGAGGGCGAACCATGCTGGTGCGGCATAGGGCAACATTGGGCGAACGTACAACTTGTACACGCCCAACTTAACACTATGCGGAAGGCACTGCCATACACTTTTTTTTTTTTTTTTTTTTGGAATGGCATCTCGTAGTGTGACCATGAGAGGTCTCGACTAACTTAACTGGACTTTCCTGTGGGTGCCTTTAAGCGAGCTCAAAAGCCTCCAGCCAGGGGCATAAAATACTAACTAAACTTATAAACTAAACGACTGCGCACTAAGGGCACCCCCTGTGGGGTACGGACCTCGGCTTAGGGAGTCGTTGTCATTGACCATTGATAAACAAGGCAAAGCAATAGGCTGGATCAGGTTAGGGGAATTATTATTGTCAGGGGAGTTTCAAGCTACAGGCTCAGCTACGCCACCAGCTGGCTCTATTGAACCGATCAAGGGACATGAATTTACATTTACATTTACGTTAGATGGTCTTAAACGCGGTGGGCCTCGGCGGCGAGGCCGGAATGTAGATTTGTGTTTGTGTTTATGGACGGTGCTAGTTTCCCTACTGCTTTCCTGGAGGAGGGTGATAGGGTCATCAGGTTCAGTGAGGGCATGTCGCGGACGGCGGATACTACTGATTCTACTGGGGACATAGCTAGCGGACTCGACAACCAAGGGGTTGCGATGTTGCACGGCGGAATCAAAGAAGCGCTTGGAAAGGCGTTTCAAGTACTGACGGAACTGCCATACACCGCTGGCAACCCTCTATTTATATGACGAGTAAAGTTCGAGGCCATAATTCGAGAATATTCTAATACTTACAGGAATGAGCTAGAATGCTGCAAAACGACACTTAACGATCTAGAACATTCTGGAAGGGTTTAGAATGGTTTAGAAAAATCTGTCACAAATCGACGTATCGTGTAGTTCTGCTACTCGATAACAGATGGCGTTAGCGTCTACGTAACAATACGTTGTAATTTAATGATATAGGTACTGTGCTCGTCTTAGTTTCAGCTGCGTCCCGAGTCGCGACATTGGGACATAATATAATCAGTATCATAATATAATCAGTGATTGGATTTTGGCGTGCAATTACTGCTGCGTAAAATGTGTGATGTGTGAATGAGAGCAAATAAATATGTTTTGTACGCCTCAATGGTGGGACATATTTTATTGTTTTGTAAACATTTATTATGAACTAAAAATTCGCATGAAAACTATTACAAAAAATAAACGATAATTGTATTACTTTATAATACCTCACAGAAGGTGAGAAGAATACAATATTTTCCTCGAGGATAAAGGTATCTTCGTCTTGGGCGAGCTTGAACCCTTCAGACTCACAATTCTAGTACAAATACAATACAATACAATACAAAATGTTTATTTCTATACCAACTAGTTTAGATTAGTTTATGATTGGAGCCTCCCTTTAAGCATAGTAACACCTGTGTCGTCTTACAACTATTGATTTGTTCAAATCATAGGCGAGGACGCTGGCACCCTAAACACAAGTTAAATCTTACTTTGGGTGCCAGAGTTCATCGAAAACACTCTTTTTTTCATTGTTGTAACGCTGTATAGTGTTTAGCTAAGTGTTTTAGTGTACAATTACTGACGTTAATAATTTTTATTTTATTTTAATTTTTTTTATTAGTTCCTACACTTCATACTAGTTTAGCAGTACACAATGATTTTAATATATTAATTCATTTATTCCAGTTGGGAGGATCACTGCGTGGACTTCGTGAAGGGAGCTCGCAAGTACTTACTGCGAGAAAAGGATCAGGACATCGAGAAGGCTCGGAGAAGAATGCACATGTACTTAAATATTTTCGAATTTATTCTTAAGAGTTAAATGTTTCATGACTTTAGTTAAACTAATGCATAGTTCTGTGGGTTATACTAAAATAAAATAAAAAATATTACTTCACATTTAGTCAGCTATTCGACGACAGATAGCGCTGTTTTAAACTATGTTCGAAAACTTTTTACTTCCTCAAAACTATGTGTGTTTCAGAGTTTGGTTACTTTACATCAATAAAAAACTTTTTTACAAAAAAAAAAAAAACAATCGACTTCCAAAAAAATACTACAAAGTCTGGATCTGTATTTTAGCTTTTCGCCACCGACTTCCGAAATTGAAGTTATTTTTCACTTTGCAGTATTTTTTTGGAAGTCGGTTGTTTTTTTTTTGTAAAAAAGTTTTTAATTTTTCACTTTTTAGTGGGTCAGTCTGTAATTTATCTAAGTTAAAATAGCCTAATGTCAACTGTTCATCACCTTTTATAAAATATTGCATTTCCCGATACAAGGACGTTAATTGTTGAAGAGTTCTCCCAGTAAGGAACCAGGAGAACTGGAACTGATGGTGAAGTCACCATCAGCTCCACTTCAACATATGTATTGTGACGAGCATAAATTACTTAGTAATAATCGAATCGCAATCCGTGAAATACGTAGGTACTATTGAGTAGTTCTGATGGCCATCTGTGGTCTTCCTCATCAGTTCTACTTCACCGAATGGTGCTTTCCGGGAGCTAATGCACGAGTTACTATAAAAAATACCCAAATCGCTATCTTAGGTGTCTACAGGTGTGTGTGGGTGTGGGTGGTGTGTATTTGAAGGTTCCCCTCGATTTTTCTGGGATGCCATCATCAGATCCTGGTTTTCTTATCATGGTACCACCTTTGGAATATCTCCTTTACAACAAAAAAAAATATATATACGGTCGAATTGAGAAACCTCCTTTTTTTGAAGTCGCTTAAAAACATATTTATTTTCTATATTTACAGGTTATACATGATACACAAGGCCTCGAAGTTATTCCTGATACTTCTGCTGGGTCGATTGGCGATACGAACAGCTCCTGCCATCTTGCGGGCAATAGCGACACTAATACGACTACGAAGAAATGGTGCCGCGCTGCACAGTTGAAATTAATGTTGTTGATAAAACTAATCACGGAATATAGCAATAATAGTGTAGGGTTGTTACTAGCGGGATAAGAGGCGTTTAACGTCAAACTCACATTGATTATTTAATTAAGTGTAAAATGGTGACTGATATTATAATAAATTAACAGGGGAAGAGCTCAAAGTTAACCCGTAGGTATAACATTATTAGTTATTATTTTCTTAATTACTTATAACTTCCTTGGGTTAGGCAGAGCTCGTCTAAGTTGAAATGACGCGCCGGCTCCGTAAATAAATTAGCAAACGTACACTCCGGTAAATGCGGTAGTGGAGCGCGACATTTCGGCGGAGACGAGCTCTTAGGGAGTCAAGTACAGTCAACATAACACTTTATAGAAAAAGTTTAAATTTTTCACTTTTTAATTAAACTGTAGTACCTCACACAAATATAATTGAAGCTAAATCAAAAACTACACAAGCAAAAATTATTTATACAGGACTAACGCGTGGGGTTTTGTACGTGAATCGTGAACTTCTATATGAAAAAAATCACGTAAATTGTTCTAGTAATCACTGAGTAATCACTGAGTAATCACTGAGTAATCACTGAGTAATCACTGAGTAATCACTGAGCAATCGGTGTAATTGCATAACCTCCTCCTTTTTAGGGTTCCGTAGTGAACAAGGAGCCCTTGTACCAACCCATGTCCGTCTGTCTGCCTGTCTATTCGCGGCTCAGCTCGGAGACTCTTAGTACTAGAAAGCTGTAATTTGGCGGGGATACATAGTAATCAAACCAACAAGCTGTAAAAGAGTGGATATTTTTTCGTGCTCTTTGAGTGAATTCGCAAGAGTTTTATTAAATGTGTTATTAGTTATGAAAGGTAAAAAATATTATTTGTTGTTAGGCATATAATAAGGTTACATAAGTTATTTTTTAAGTTGATGACTGCACTGTCGCATTAAGTTAAGGCCTGTAATGATGGCTGTAAGGATGATAAATAAATAAATAAAAACAAAGTGCAAGCATCTCTTCAGCTAAAAGGTTGTTTAAGTGGTTGTAAAAAAAAAACTCAAGGCTGTAGCATAAAGGAAAGCTGTCACAGCCTTTGTGAGAAAATGGATGAGAGATAATAAGATACAATAAAGGTATAAAATACTGTATTTTTTCTCACTTTATTGCGTTTTGTTTATTTTTACAAGTATGTAAGTGTTATTTTGTTTGATATTTTTTTTTATTTTCTCGAGTTTACATATTTTTTTAATTGTTAATATTTTACCCAACCTACTTTTGTTGGTACCTATGTGTGTTAAATTTTAGTTTGTAAATTGCTCTGTACAACGCTTTGGGTTTCTATTCTGTAATGTTGTGCATGAAAATTTAAATAACTAAATAAGAATAGGCTTTACAAGATAACGAGTAACAGTCGACTAATTTACATTTGTAGTTGCAATGTTCGGAGAGGATGTGCCTATAGGTTTTCAACTACAATGTTAAGTTTGTTCTTGGGTTAAATTCATCCCAACTACGGAACGCTTTACTATGCGTGGTCCGACACGAGCTTGACCGGTTTTTTTTAAAGAAAATTAATAAAAAATCGTCGATTGCATAGGTACATATAACCTCCTCCTTTTTTCACTTCGGTTAATAAGTGACAAGAATTATCTCTAAAATCTCTACTTAAAGATAGAAGTTCACTTTGGTTGACTGTACAAAAACTTTTAGTGATATTTGCTCAACACCTTCTAGTTGTAGTTAGAGGGTATGGTTTCCGCTCTTAGTCCTTCATATGGACCACTGTGCGTGGCTCGACACCTTACCTGGTACTTAGTATTATTTATTGATATTTAAGTCATAGTAAGAAGTTAAACTGTGTAATACAATTTATAATTTTTATTGTAATGGTTTCATAAATATAAAAAAAAAAAAAACATTGGTTAACGGTTTTTGTTTTCGAAGAATTTGTGTAAGTAGGTTACATACCTACCTTAAAAAAATATTTTACATAAAAGGTAGGTAAATAAAAACTTTTACAAAAAAAAAAACAAATAAACAACCCACTTCCAAAAAAAAAAAACACTACAAAGTGAAAAATAACTTTAATTTTGGATGTCGGTGTCTTTGGTTTTGCACTTTCGTTTTCGTCTCTTTTGGAAGTCGCTTATTTTTTTTATAAAAAAGTTTTATTTTTCACTTTTTATTGGTGGTACTGTGAGGGGTCGAATCTCACAGGGGACAAAGAGGTAGAGGGTGGTTAAGAGGGCCGAGGGCCGCATTATATTTATAAGACTCGGTTTCAACAAATATATCACTCTTCTATCGAAGCCCCCATAGCTAGAATCTGTCTCCACCCTTGAACAAAAGCTAGTTCCGCTTTTCCTCAAAAGTAATTCGATGTCTGAATGACAGAATGTCTGAATGACAGAATGTCGGCCTGTCACATACAAGGGTGCCCAATGCAGCAAACCTCTTCAGTAAACACACAAATTCGAACACCACTCTGCTAAATAAATTAGCGCATCATCCTTATACATATTCTAAGCGGGAAAAATACGTATTAATTCTGACTAGTTACGACTTAGCAGACGAGGTTGTTGACATATGGAATGTGAGCTCGGCTGTCATTGTGCCGGTTGTCGTAACGGCCTATGGCCTGATGGCCGAAAGCCTCGACCAACATCTCTCGAGGGTCTCGATAGGCGGTTGGATCTAGGGCCTGATTCAGAAGGCAGTACTCCTCGATACGGCTCGCATCGTGAGGAGGTTCCTGTCTTTGCTGTCTTCGCTTCTGCTCCCGATACCGGCGGATCACTTTTTTTTTTATGTTTAATACCATTAAAAAAAAAAAAAAACGAAACAATAGCATTATTTCGTAGCATTGGAGGAGTAGTTTATTTGTACCTTTAGTTTTAAGCAAATGACATGGCGCCTCTTCACAATTGGCGATCATAAACGATTACCTGAAAACCTAAACTAAACCACTGAACGGATTTCGATAAAATTTGGCGAAAATAGGTCGACGGCATCCTGGGGAAGGACATCGGCTACTTTTTGCCACAAAAATGATCCTAAAGGGGCTGATAAAGGGAATGAAAGTTTATGATCGCCGATTGTGAAGAAACACTGTTTGGTTAACACCTAAACGATTTATTATTATTATTTTATTATCTAAATACTAGCGAGCCGGCCCTGCTTCGCACGATTTTTACGACTTGACCAAACATGAAGGTTTCTATGTTATAATTATGGGATCCTGGTGTCGTGAGACAGGCCACGAGCCTAGCTGAGGCACCCAGGCTCTCACAATGTACAGGGTTACTGGTAATTCGACGTATATCCGTCAGGGGCTGATAAGGGGGCCAAAATGCAATAAATTGAACCCCCCATATGTATGGCCGAAATTCAATAGTTTTCGAGATATTTGAATTTTAAGAGTTTTTCGATATTTACCCAAAATTTGACATTTAATTCCAAATAAAAAAATAAAATACATATTTGAATGGGTACCATTAAAAATGATGTTGTAGCTGGTACTTCAATTAAACTATGGACATAATTAAAACTACTTAATTTAACAAAATAATTAAAATAATGAGCGATATAAGAATAATATCTTACCAATATTTTCATTTTACGCTTCAAAAATGTTGTCTCGTCACAAAAATTTCTATGACATTAATCGTACAAATAACTAAAACGACTTGCCTATTCTGTAAGCTTTCCAAAAAGGTATAAAAGTCAATTTTAAAATACATAATTCGTGGCATGGCATGTGTTTGAATCGGCGCGGGGAGAGAAAGGGTCATTTGTTTTTGTATGAAATAAAATGCATTAAAAAATTTACGTCAAAATTTACGTCAAATTTGACACATCTTGTTCAAAATGAGCCCCTCGATTACGAATGCAGGTTCGAATTCTCTTCGGTTTTCGTCACTCTTGATGTGAACGTTGTTCTCATCTGTTGCGCCGCGTTTATTATTCGCTGTCAAAGTTCTTCGACTGAGTTTATTGGGGTCACATAAACTAATTCCTTCATATGACCCCAAACGTAAAAATCAAGTGGTGTGATATCAGGGCTTCGTGCTGGCCACGGAATTAGCCCTCCCCTCCCAATCCATCGGTTTGGATATCTCTCGTCTAGCCACTGTCACACACATAAACTCATCAACTCTCATAATTACACTCACAGACATCAAACACAAATAATTTTTTGCATTTTTACTTTCTTTTTGTAATTTTAATCCCTACATATTTTATGTGTTTTACCTTCTTCTGTACCCAATGAAAGCTATTTTGACCGATATGTGTTACCAAATAGCAATAACTTTGGCTGTTAACTTCTACTGACACTCCTCTTAAATGCTGTTAGATTGGAAATAGAACCCATGGCTGAACGCTGACCCCCAAAATACAGGTCCAGGCCTAGTTTGGGGGTTAGGATCTGATTGTTACAATACATTTGTGTGCTATTATTTTAACTTGATTGCAACATGTATTTCCTAGTGTCAAATAAATATTTTTATTTTTATTTATTATTACTGTCGGACAGTAATCCGGTAATGTGCTGGGCAACCATCATGTTGAAACATGAGGTTGTTTTTTATTTCTTCGGGAACATCTGCCAACAAATCGTCTAGGTTATTTCTTAAAAACTCCTCGTAATTTTTGCCGTTCAAATTTTGGGGCAAGAAATGAGGGCCCAGCAAATAATTATCAAGGACACCCATCCATACGTTCAGGGAAAATCTCATTTGCGACGCAGTTTCTTTTAGTTTTTTTTGATTCCTGCCTACTTTGGGTGCCCAAAAATGTAAGTTATGGTAATTCGTTATACCATCCCGGTCAAACTTTGACTCGTCAGTCCACAAAATATTTCTTAGGAAATGTTCCTGGTCAGCGTCAGCGTTTAACATAAACCGAGAAAATTCGAGTCGCCTGGCAGGATCTCCCTCGTGCAATGTTTGAACAGGCTGATAATGGTATGGGTGTCTACCTGATAGATGTACTACCGACCACACTTTCCACTGGGACATACCGAGCTGTCTTGCAACAATGTTCGTTGAGATGTTTGGGTCATCAATAAAACACTGAAGAATGGTGTCCTCTTCGTCAGCCGTGTACCATCGAGGTCTGCCAGCGTTGACTTGTGCTCTCTGAACACTGCCAGTTTCAGACAATCGTCGATAGGTGCTCCCGAAAATAGTAACGTGGGGAAGTCGACGATCGGGAAAGCGGCGTTGGTATTCTCGCCGAGCCGCAGCCGCGTTTCCATCGGCAAAACCATAACAAAACATTATGTCTGCGTATTCGTTATTAGAATACGAAGCCATGTTATCCGAAATAACAATGATAACAAAAAGAATAACAAGAGAAACAAGAATTAACAATAATGATCGATAACAAATTAACGCGATGAGAGATCGGTTAATAGCAAAATAACAACACGCGTGCTTGTGCGGCGTAGAGTCAAAACTTACTAACCCCATCACGAAGAATTTCGCCAGTAAAAACGGTTGTTTTAGCGAGGATCATAAACTGAAAACACAGGTGATTTCTCTCCCCGCACCGCGCGCCACCGCGCCGGTTCAAACACATTTCATGCCACGAATTATGTATTTTAAAATTGACTATTATACCTTTTTGGAAAGCTTACAGAATAGGCAAGTTGTTTTAGTTATTTATACGATTAATGTCATAGTAACTTTTGTGACGAGACAACATTTTTGAAGCGTAAAATGAAAATATTGGTAAGATATTATTCTTATATCGCTCATTATTTTAATTATTTTGTTAAATTAAGTAGTTTTAATTATGTCCATAGCTTAATTGAAGTGCCAGCTACAACATCATTTTTAATGGTACCCATTCAAATATGTATTTTTTTTTTTTTTTTGGAATTAAATGTCAAATTTTGGGTAAATATCGAAAAACTCTTAAAATTCAAATATCTCGAAAACTATTGAATTTCGGCCATACATAAGGTGGTTCAATTTGTTGCATTTTGGCCCCCTTATCAGCCCCTGACGGATATACGTCGAATTACCAGTAACCCTGTATACTTACTTACCTGATTAATGTATCATTGGCGAATCTGACCAATGTAAAATAATTTATGTATATTATTGTAAGAAAATAATGTTTATTGATTGATTGAATAATAAAATTAACAAGCCTTCCTGTATACTCCTTGCCACTGAAAACATTTTCGTGTAAAATGTTGCCAAGACGAGAGACCATATGGCTCGCACTAAGCCCTAACTTCACAATCTCTACACCTTAGTCAAAACTATGAGGCTTGACCGTTACCTTACTACAAGAACTATTGTATAACAGAAAAGTAATGAGTACTGCCACATAGTTTGTCTAAGGTGTACAGTTTGTGAAGTTAGGGCGTGTAGAGTTAGGTCGTGTAGAGTTAGAAGCTTGGCTCTACATAATATGATCTGATAACTTTTTGACAGTGCGAGCCATATGGTCTCGTTTTGGCAACATTTTACATGAAAATGTTTTTGATGGGATTTCACTTCTTTTTGTAAGTTGCTTATGATAAATTTAAAGATAGTTTATTTGTCAAACATGCGTACACATACACATCAAGCATGCAAGATCTTAAATAAATATAGGTAAAAAGTCCGTACATGTACACACAAAACACACTCATGTAAACATGTGTGTGTGTATGTGTGTGTGTATGTATGTATGAAAACATGTAGGTACGTTATGTGTTGAAATTTTTTATATAACAAAGAAAACAAATAATTAATTCCACAAAGTAAAAACTAGTTCACTAACATTCATTATTAAATTTTATTAGAATAAAAAGAATAATAATACAATAGCAAAATTATTGCTATAGTATTATTATTCTTAACAATACAAAAATTCAAGCATGTCAAAAGGTATCTGTCAAAAAGTCATCTGTAAAAATATAGCTGCTATATAGCACTATGTGCTGTGTATAGCACTTGTCTGTTTACAAACGAAACTTATTTTTAAATTGAATTGTTGTCATAGATTTATACGACTGCGGTATTTTGTTGTATACGAGTATTTTCGGGGCCATACAAAAAAAGCTTTTCCCCATGAGGGCAGTTTTTGCCGAGTGCAAGCAAAGTTGGCTATCGTCACGTCTATTGCCCGGAAAAGTGTCAGATAGTCGTGAAAAGAGTTGGGGGTTAGACTGCACAAACGCACAAACGATGCAACTTTAAAAATGTATAGAGCAGCCTTTTTTCTTTGTTTGTTTACTGTTTATAATACACAAACTTCCATCCCCTAATTCGGTGGGATTTGGTTTGGTTTGGTGGGAGGAGATTTACAAATAATCCTGAATTAGGTATTTTATTATTTATAACAAGGAGTCCCTATATCAATTTTCAGACCTCTAGCATTAAAATTTGCGGAAGTCTCATACAAACTTCCATCCCCTAGTTTAAGGAGTTGGGGGTCAAAGTTCCCAGTTTTAGTTTTTTTTCGTTGTTTGTGTACTAATACTACCTTACATACCAAAATTCAACTTTCTAGGACTTCAGGAAGTACCCTAAGAGTGTTGATGATCAGCAGTGAGTCAGTGACGAAATCGGGCTTTTTTAGATATCAATAAAATCTAAAGTATAAGAGCTATGCAATTCAAACTTTATATGTTTAATAAGTCTACTATTGACAACATATCCCGAGAATTTTGTTTATCTGGTATAATCCAAACCCAAGTTATGAGGTTTAAAAAAAACGACGAAGTGCTTCGAGAAAAGGTAGGTAGTGCCCTTGCACTTCACTTGGCTCGTCTCGGCGGGGGCACTACTGTGCCCCAGATAACTTTTAAACAATAAAAAAATACCTTATGTTTGAATAAATTATGTAAATAAATGTTACTTGTGTTTAGCAACGGCCGTAAAGAATATACGGTTATCTACTAAATCATGATTTTACAGAAGAGCGATTTGAACATAAAACTATGATAATTAATAGGAGAACAAAACTTCTTCTATTTAACCCCCGACGCAAAAAGAGGGGTGTTATAAGTTTGACCGCTATGTGTGTGTGTGTGTGGGGGTGTGTGCGTGTGTGTGTCTGTCTGGGTTTTTTTTACTTGAAAGCAGGTTTTCTAGCGGC
The DNA here is from genome assembly GCA_946251885.1 of Cosmia pyralina. Taxonomy (NCBI): domain Eukaryota; kingdom Metazoa; phylum Arthropoda; class Insecta; order Lepidoptera; family Noctuidae; genus Cosmia; species Cosmia pyralina. The sequence continues at coordinate 123,694 of OX276371.1, forward strand.
GGTTCTTAGACATGCTTTTTCAAAATCGGTTCAGCCTTTTCAAGGTCATCCGCTCTTTTGTTAGCTGCGGTAGGGATCTTAAACACATATTGGGTACCTATTTACTTTATAAAAGTATAAAAGTATAAAAGTATAAAAGTATTTATTTCTCAGTATATTTAAAATATAAATGTGTGTATACTTTCTATAGCATATATATTTCCATTGCATATAGTATACTTTCAAACATAAATGTGTGACCTAAAATTTGAAACACCCGAGTATGCTTTAAATAACTATGCAAGATTATGGAATTCTTGATCTGATGCTGCAGCCAGGATGTTCAGAACACTAGTACACTCTTGAAATAATAATAGCAAATATGTCGTGTTTGGATTCGTTTTGATCAGGATTTGATTCTACATACAATGCAATGGTGGCAACACGATGAGCTGGTGCTGCAGCCAGGAGATTCAGCACACTTATAAACACTTGATGTGTAGCCGTGTGTACATACAATGCAATGGTGGCAACACGATGAGCTGGTGCTGCAGCCAGGATATCCAGCACACTAGTAAACACTTGATGTGTAGCCGTGTGTACATACAATGCCAATGGTGGCAACACGATGAGCTGGTGCTGCAGCCAGGATATCCAGCACACTAGTAAACACTTGATGTGTAGCCGTGTGTACATACAATGCAATTGTGGCAACACGATGAGCTGGTGCTGCAGCCAGGAGATTCAGCACACTAGTAAACACTTGATGTGTAGCCGTGTGTACATACAATGCAATGGTGGCAACACGATGAGCTGGTGCTGCAGCCAGGAGATTCAGCACACTAGTAAACACTTGATGTGTAGCCGTGTGTACATACAATGCAATTGTGGTAACACGATGAGCTGGTGCTGCAGCCAGGATATCCAGCACACTAGTAAACACTTGATGTGTAGCCGTGTGTACATACAATGCAATGGTGGCAACACGATGAGCTGGTGCTGCAGCCAGGATATCCAGCACACTAGTAAACACTTGATATGTAGCCGTGTGTACATACAATGCAATTGTGGCAACACGATGAGCTGGTGCTGCAGCCAGGATATCCAGCACACTAGTAAACACTTTATGGTGTGAAGATCCCATTTGACAGTAAATGCATCAAAAGAGCATGCACCTGGTTCAGGAGCCATGAAATGTTCTTAGTATTGGACCTGTTCGCAAAGATGTCAATCTGGGGCTGACACAGTCTATATCACATCACTTCCATTCAATTTCTATTTTAGGACGTCCAGATTCTAGATTTGCCACAGTGTTTTGTTTGGAACTAATGTAGGTTAATGTTTACTGACAAATTATGTTAAGTTCTCTGAAATATTAAGATGATTATTATTACAAACCCATATCTGTGTTTCCTGGCAGCTTTGCCACAACCGCCTATATGCTAAGCTGTTTATTAGATGAGTCCAACAAGCACCGCCCGTCTTATGGATATAGGCTATGGGCATTGTGTTCGACTGGGGCGTGTTCGACTGAAGCCACCACCAGCACCGAAGCGGACTTGTTATAGGCTGTGGGCATTGTGTTCGACTGGAGCGTATTCGACTGAAGCCACCACCAGCACCGAAGCGGACTTGTTATAGGCTATGGGCATTGTGTTCGACTGGAGCGTATTCGACTGAAGCCACCACCAGCACCGAAGCGGACTTGTTATAGGCTATGGGCATTGTGTTCGACTGGAGCGTATTCGACTGAAGCCACCACCAGCACCGAAGCGGACTTGTTATAGGCTATGGGCATTGTGTTCGACTGGAGCGTATTCGACTGAAGCCACCACCAGCACCGAAGCGGACTTGTTATAGGCTATGGGCATTGTGTTCGACTGGAGCGTATTCGACTGAAGCCACCACCAGCACCGAAGCGGACTTGTTATAGGCTATGGGCATTGTGTTCGACTGGAGCGTATTCGACTGAAGCCACCACCAGCACCGAAGCGGACTTGTTATAGGCTATGGGCATTGTGTTCGACTGGAGCGTATTCGACTGAAGCCACCACCACCACCGAAGCGGACTCGTTATAGGCTATGGGCATTGTGTTCGACTGGAGCGTGTTCGACTGAAGCCACCACCAGCACCGAAGCGGACTTGTTATAGGCTATGGGCATTGTGTTCGACTGGAGCGTATTCGACTGAAGCCACCACCAGCACCGAAGCGGACTTGTTATAGGCTATGGGCATTGTGTTCGACTGGAGCGTATTCGACTGAAGCCACCACCAGCACCGAAGCGGACTTGTTATAGGCTATGGGCATTGTGTTCGACTGGAGCGTATTCGACTGAAGCCACCACCAGCACCGAAGCGGACTTGTTATAGGCTATGGGCATTGTGTTCGACTGGAGCGTATTCGACTGAAGCCACCACCAGCACCGAAGCGGACTTGTTATAGGCTATGGGCATTGTGTTCGACTGGAGCGTGTTCGTCTGAAGCCACCACCAGCACCGAAGCGGACTTGTTATAGGCTATGGGCATTGTGTTCGACTGGAGCGTATTCGACTGAAGCCACCACCAGCACCGAAGCGGACTTGTTATAGGCTATGGGCATTGTGTTCGACTGGAGCGTATTCGACTGAAGCCACCACCAGCACCGAAGCGGACTTGTTATAGGCTATGGGCATTGTGTTCGACTGGAGCGTATTCGACTGAAGCCACCACCAGCACCGAAGCGGACTTGTTATAGGCTATGGGCATTGTGTTCGACTGGAGCGTGTTCGTCTGAAGCCACCACCAGCACCGAAGCGGACTTGTTATAGGCTATGGGCATTGTGTTCGACTGGAGCGTATTCGACTGAAGCCACCACCAGCACCGAAGCGGACTTGTTATAGGCTATGGGCATTGTGTTCGACTGGAGCGTATTCGACTGAAGCCACCACCAGCACCGAAGCGGACTTGTTATAGGCTATGGGCATTGTGTTCGACTGGAGCGTGTTCGTCTGAAGCCACCACCAGCACCGAAGCGGACTTGTTATAGGCTATGGGCATTGTGTTCGACTGGAGCGTATTCGACTGAAGCCACCACCAGCACCGAAGCGGACTTGTTATAGGCTATGGGCATTGTGTTCGACTGGAGCGTGTTCGTCTGAAGCCACCACCAGCACCGAAGCGGACTTGTTATAGGCTATGGGCATTGTGTTCGACTGGAGCGTATTCGACTGAAGCCACCACCAGCACCGAAGCGGACTTGTTATAGGCTATGGGCATTGTGTTCGACTGGAGCGTATTCGACTGAAGCCACCACCAGCACCGAAGCGGACTTGTTATAGGCTATGGGCATTGTGTTCGACTGGAGCGTATTCGACTGAAGCCACCACCAGCACCGAAGCGGACTTCCTAATTGCTTAAACTTATTCATTTTTTAATAATAAGACAGTAAGTAATTATTATTATTCTTCTGTATTTTACATTGTTTATTGCTATAACAAATAAAGGTATTTAATAATTTTGCTTGTCTAACCGTTATTTAGAACGCCTACGTAAACTTATTAATTCTGTTGCACTGAAACAACGCCAAGCGGCCGCACACAGCCGTGTGAATGTCACTCATAGCTTTGTTTACAACAAGTGATCGCGCCGTTTGTGCGATGGTAGCTACATCTTCGTCACTTTGTGAAAAATAGGTGTCTTTACATATTAATGACTTAATTGTAAACAGAAAAAAAATCCTGTACAAACAATTCAGAATCGAATTATGTAAAAAATTAATTTAGTAAAAAGTGCAGTTAACTCTATCTACTTAGCTGCCGTCGATATGTATTTCGTTGATTATATAAATTAGGGCCTGTTCTGTAGAGTACAAGCACTGTGCGTATTCCACACTCTCCAAGTCGCGCACGCGCAATACGTTTTACGTTCTCCACTGCGGCTGCGCCCCGATACAGTCTAACCGATTTTTTTTTTCTGTCGAAAATAAACCATAATAATTTAACTTGTTCTACTCGTGAAGTGCAGTGCCATATTAATATCTATAAATATTAAAAATAAAACAAAATAAGTAAGTAATTATTATTACACACATCAAGTGTCTGGACCAAGTACATTTTATATAAAAATATGTACTAAATCTAGACTTCCAGACTGGTTTCTTACTTTAATTCCTATGTAAGTAAAAATTTACAAAAAATCAATTTTTGCAATTTGTGGGAAATTAACCTAAGTAATTAATGTCGTCAATTAAATAGCAAATAAAACCAGTCAAGTGCGGGTCGGACCATTCACAATGAAGGGTTCCGCAGTAGAAAAGAATTTATCCCAAAAACAAACATAACATAACATAATAAAATAATAAATAAACATTGTAATAAAAAAAAAAAAAATATTTTTGATGTGTTAAAATTACTTAAAAATGAACAATTGTCGGACTTTAACTTTATTTGTGCTGCGAGAGCTTAGAGTATATAATTACCACTGTAATTATATACTCTAAGTGCGAGAGCTTGCTTATTTTCCTCCCCGCGACCATTTTTAAACGCGCGAGCCGAGCATTCAGAATCCAACAGAGTGCATCTCAGCGTGTCAAAAAAACACACTGTTCTATTTTCAACTCTCGGCACAAAGCAGTGCGTTGGAAATGCAGTGCGCCGTGCGCGATAACAAAATCTCCACGGGAAAACTCGCCCGTGGGTACGAGGGCTTCTTTTGCTCCAAAGCTACATAATGGGAACTTTTTACTTTTGTCTTCCAGCTCAAATAACAATAGAATAAGAAAGAATAAGAATAAGAATAATTTATTGTTTAAGAAATTACAAATACAAACACATACATATTACAAATATTCACTTTTAACAACCTAAAATAATTGACATTTTAATAGACCAGCTGCCATATCATGACATTCTAATGCCATCATGATTCTTCTCATCCATCGCTTACCTCCAGACGAGAGCGAGCTCAACAAAACGACAAGGTGTGTGTCTGTGTGACAGTTAGGTAGCAGCTGTCAACCTTAGTGAAGTTTCAATGTACTGGCAGTTGTCGCAAGCGCAAGTGATGCAGCGAGGTTACCTGCTTTACTGAACTGAACATACTCGTACCTGTGGACTACACCTACTGCCTACATCAGCCTACATCATCCCGCTGCTTGGCAAAGGCACAATTTCATGGGTTTTATTTTTTTTAGCGCGGAACCCTAAGTCATGTTCTAGTAGCCTAAGCTACTCCATAGAACATCAGCTAACTGCAAGTGAAAATCCCGTAAAAATCGGTCCAGATGTTTAGGACATTATCTGGAACAAACAGATAGACAAACAGAGAGACAACATTTTAAAAATTGATTTTTTACTTAATATACATATATTTAGTTTCTGCATTTAGCACAAAGCTATTATTTTGACATTACAGATAGATACTTCAATTTTAGTTCTCCCTGTCCTCATCCCTGACATATTTTTCAATTTTAAATTAAATCTCATAGTAATATTGATAGAATTGGTATCAGATTTATACATGTATAGTCACGAAGCTTATAACTCGTCCGGCACCCTTTGTCACACGATGTCACACTATGTGGACTCCCTCCCTCCCCCTTCATGTATAGTCACGAAGCTTATAACTCGTCCGGCACCCTTTGTCACACGATGTCACACTATGTGGACTCCCTCCCTCCCCCTTCATGTATAGTCACGAAGCTTATAACTCGTCCGGCACCCTTTGTCACACGATGTCACACTTGTGGACTCCCTCCCTCCCCCTTCATGGAGATTCGCTAAGGAAGCCCGCGAAATTCAAATTTTCTTACGTTTTTTGCAATTTGCAGGTCAGTGTCAGGTTGTACGTTGATTAAAATATGAGACGCGGCCGTTGCTAATATGGCAAATCTCTCTACCTCAAATCTAGCGATTGCATGAAATCATGAGGTTCGAGGTCAATTATAACTTATGGAGTTGTATTGCTGATTCTAATGATTATAATTCTGTAAAGCCATATTAGCTACGGCCGCGTCTCATATTTTAATCAACGTACAACCTGACACTGACCTGCAAACTGCAAAAAACGTAAGAAAATTTGTATTTCGCGGGCAACCTTAGCGCATCTTCCTTAATGTACAAAATGTCCGACTATAAAGTATTTTCGTTGCACGTTCATCAGGTGATATCCGAAGTAGATCACGATGGTGCCCCGCCCCGTCCCGCAGTCGCCGACACCCCCCCTCATCCCCGAGTACTTCGCGGGCAGAGAGGTGTTCATCACTGGCGCCACTGGATTTATGGGCAAGGTAGGTCACGTGGTCGGTAGGTCAGCACTTACATTGGCTGTGCAGGTTGAGATTGACAATAGTTTGTAACCCTGACCAACACATGTACGTATTTTGAATAAATTCTAAATACGTAGATTGAATAAATTCAAAATACGTACATGCGTGGTTGAATAATACGTTGAGTTCGACGCTTAAACGTATTCGTAAAGTGTAGTTACTTTTAACTCAGATTTGAATTTGAATTACATTTATTTTTAGTAAAATCGTACCTATTGTTTAGATTAACCTTCATTTTTATTAAAATCACAATCTAACATAATCAGTCTAAAATAAAATTGGTAAGTAATAATTTATTTATTTATCAAAACTTAATTAAAATATACAAGTTAACACTAAATTATTAAAACTATGTACAAGTATATAATAATAATAAAATAAAGCGGAAGAGCTCATAGGGCATCAAAATATTCATCCGCATCGCTGTCAGTGGAAACAGTGGCCAAAAGGCTGGCAGCATTGCCACGTTGGATGGCAATGCTAATTCTTTGAACTAAAAATAGGCCAGCCCTCTGGTCCCGTGTGGAGTCGACCAACCGCTTGGCGATGTCCCGAAATACTCGATGAGCACTCGGACCCCAAGGCCCTAGTGTTTCAACCCCAAACGGCTCAAACATATAGCTCCCAATAAGGTTGTTATATTTGCGCCGTTTGAGGTTTTCTGCACCTGCAGCAGCCGCTCCAACACAGCACGCCGTGCTAGGAAGATGGGATGGCGCGAGGGTGTCAACACAGGTTGCATCCCACACCAAAGGTCTACCCAACTTCCAAGGCATTATGGTCATTCCGTCTGGTCTCTTCCCATCGTCGCGTGCCAAGCCATTGGCTTCTAAAACAGCTGGCACCCCGGCGGTGACAAGAGCCCGACGGATGATGTCGTTAATGCTGGCGTGCCGTGCCATCTGACCAGCGCTTTTGCTGTAGGATAGGCCATGGTGTCCGAGGCAGTCGACTCCTTCCCCGCACTGCAAGCGATGTGGAGCCCCGCAAGGAGCCCCGCAAGGAGCCCCCAGACGCAGACATGTAGCGAGCCGGAATTATACCTTATTTAGACCTATACCTTAATTAATTAATATTTATATAATTATTAATTAATACTTTCATTCAAATGTACATGTTACGGTGTGATTAATTGAAAATTATTAATAATTGTCTATCATTATTAATAATTACCGAAAAGTCGAGGTAAAATAAAAAAAAAGTAATAAAAAAAATTAAAAAACCCGACTGCGGTAAAAAACTTAAGTTAAAAAAACTGAAAAGCTAAAAACAAGCCCATTTTAAATTAAATAAATGTTGGAAGCAGGCGGGACCCATTTAAAAATATAATAATAATTTGGCGCCAAAAATCCGCCATTTCGTTTTTTTAGGGTTCCGAACCTCAAAAGGAAAAAACGGAACCCTTATTGGATCACTCGTGTGTCTGTCTGTCTGTCTGTCCGTCTGTCACAGCCAATTTGCTCCGAATCTAATGGACCGATTAAGTTGAAATTTGGTACACATATGAATTTCTGTGACCCAAACACGGACGGGTAAAGTAAATAAATGAATTTTGAATATGGAGGTCACTTTTGGGGGGCAAATAAAAAAATTTTAAAAAAAAGTTTTGCAAACTACACCATGTGGCATGTCAAATGAAAAGGCTTACTATGAGGGTCTTAAATAGATATTTTTTTATAGTGTTAAAATAAGTTGTTTTAAATTTATTTAAGAAAATTGACCATTCCCCCCCCCCCCTCCTTGTTTCCGAAACTACGAAGCCTAAAATTTTGAAAAAAATACAGAAAATAGTTCTTTACCTGTATATAATAAGAAAACCGAACAGTATTGTTCTTATACACTTCTGGACACATCTATTGGCCCACCTTAGAGTTTAGGTTTCGATGGCCCCTACCGAAATATGATTGCTAGATTGAACAAAAACTGTTGATGCAGTTTTAAACCTGATACATTTTACCATCTTTTTCGATCGTATTGTTTTAAATTTGAATTCAGAATACCATACGACATGGAGCTACGCCTAACAAGTCGGATATGCGCCTTGTTAAAGGCAATTGATTTTTGAATAAAAAACATGTTTTATCAAATAAAGGTTTAATTTAATAACGCGTGTTGCCTTCATGGGCATCTACCACAGCTCTCATACGATTAGGCATAGAGTTTATCAACCGCTCTATGAAATTTTGAGGAATCATCTCCATTTCTCTTTTATGGCAGTTTTCAACTCCTGCATCGTCTGGGCAACTGGCTGACGAGCCCTAACACGTCTTTTTAGCTCGTCCCACATGTGCTCAATGGGGTTCATGTCTGGGCTTCTGGCTGGCCAGTCCATAACTGTGATGTTCACATCCCGAAGATATTCCCTGACGATGCCGGCCGCATGGGCTCTTGCATTATCATGCATAAAAAGGAAATTTGGGCCCACATAGTCCGCGTATGGTATCACGTGAGGTTCTAAGGACTCACGAATGTACCTTTCAGCATTTAATGTTGGCAGCCGTGGTCCTGTAACAACCTCAAGTTGAGTTTTGCCGCTCGCGGATATACCGCCCCAGACAGTCCATGAGCCACCGCCATAAGCAACCCTCTCTTCAAAGCAGCATTGTGCGAAACGCTCTCCCTTACGTCGGTAGACCTTCTTCCTTCCATCATTGCCATGTAACACAATTTTAGACTCATCAGAAAAGAGTACACGGCTCCAATCTTGCTGTGTCCAATTTAAATGACTGCGTGCGAAATGAAGGCGCGCTGTTCGGTGGGCTCGCGTTAGTTTGGGGCCATTAGCTGGCTTGTGTGGTACCATATCGCGTTCTTTTAACCTTCTCCGAACAGTTCGAGCGCTCACAGATACTCCGTGGAAGTCGCGAAGTTGGTTTTGTATCTCAATGGAGGTAAGGTGACGATTTCTCAAGCTGGTCGTCACGATGAATCGATCCTGCCTTTCAGTTGTGACCCGAGATCGTGGCCTTCCTTGGCGACGAACAAAGCCGCCAGTCTCTAGGTACCTCCGATAAACATTTCGGACCGCAGATCGACTTAAATTAAGTTGAGCACTCACGTTTCTTTGGCTGTGTCCGGCCTGAATAAGTGCCACAGCTTGGGCGGCGACTTCAGGTGAAGTATCCATAGATTATTGATAGAACCTCACCTTAATGTTAAGAATAAGTAATGTTTGTTGCAAAACCAAAGATATCAATCACTTTTTCAAGAATTAAATCCAAGTAAACCAATAAAACCAAGTTTTCTTAGTATTCGATTGTTTGATATCAACAAACAGGCTCCAAATTATCTTTTGTTCCTTTAAATTCTGTGTTCGAAATTAAAAAAAAGACTATTGAATGAAATTGTGAATGTGCCAGGTTCAAAACTGCATAAAAACTTTTTGCTCGACCTAATATAAAATTTTAGCTAGGACCAAACGAAACTGAAAATACAAGGTGGGCCAAAAGATGTGTCCAGAAGTGTAGTTTCGGAAAAAAGTGGCTGTGACATACGGACGGACAGATAGACATGACGAATCCATAAGGGTTCCGTTTTTTGCCATTTGGCTACGGAACCCTAAAAACACGCTTTTATAGTAGATCTATTTAAAAAATGAAAAATAAATTATGGTTTAAAATAAAACCGGTTGAGTGCGTGTCGGACCACGCACAATAAAGGGTTCCGTAGTTGAAAAGAATTTTTATTTTTATTTTATTTATTTGGCTCACCAACAATTGAATACACTGATACAAAGATATGAGATACATGCAAAATAATTATTGACTAGTGTTCCAACTTCTAGCAGATAAGCACAACATGCATTACTTATATGACGATAAATAATGGGCACCTAGGTACACACCGAGCATAAATTATGTTAGAGACCAAATTCTAAATTAAAATCAAAATAAAGCCAAAATTAAGATTACATAAAAACAAGTTAAAATTAAAATCAAGATACAATTAAAAATTAAAATCGGACTGCAATTAAAATCAAAATTAAAAATCAAAATAAAATCAGAATCACAGTCAAAATCAAAAACAAAATCATTATTAAACTTAAAAAATAAATTAAATTAAATTTTATCCCAAAAACAAACATAAGAGGCCCTAGGTACACGAAATTTTGCCGATTTCGCTGATTTACGTGATTTTACTAACTACTATTGTTCGGGTCAATCACCGAACAATAATGTCATGTCAGCGTAATTGCGACACCGCGCTCCATGCCTTTAATTATTATGTATTACTTAGAATAAGTAGTCAGTACGCTTTCGGCTATCATATCGGGCGCGACTCAATCTCATCTTATTCACCTCATTAGTTTTAATCGTTATCCCATTTGTACTGAAATATAGTCTTTTTATAATCTTTAATCTTAGTTTATCTTTAAACTCACCCCAACCCCGAACATTGGTCCTTCGAGCCATCGGAGCGGGACCATTACGCGTGTATCAACTAACGGTACTGTGTGAGTGTCTGGCTTGGAACTTATTGCCAGACCCTGGCAAACAGAACTGAGTGGATTTACTTTCCAAAAATTTCACCATCCTGCGGATCCTAACTGACCTCGGTGCTCCGGACGGAAAAGTGCCATCATCTTGCTGATCTTGAATTATCTCGGTGCCCCGGACGGAACGTGCCATCATCCTGCTGATACTGATTGAACCTGGTGTTTACAAAAGCATCGCGTCATCTCATCGCGCTGTTACTCCAGGTTTGTTCTTGCAGCCATCGCAAGGACATTTGATCTCCAAAGAAGCCTTCAGTACAAGTAAGGTCTCCTTTTTATCTTTATAATGTCGGAAATGGATGACATTTTAGTAACCCAACAGCAACTAATCGAAGCCGTAGATAGGCTCTTCACCAATTTCAAGAAAAATGGTGCAGAGCGCAAGACCTCAGACTACTTACGTCGTCGATTAGCTACCTTGGAACAATACTTTACAGAGTTCCATAATAATCATATGACTTTGTTATCTTTTGGTGATCAATCTCATACATATTTCAGTACTAATCAATACGATCAAATGAAGGAAAAATACAACAACATTAAAACTACTATTCAAGTCTATAATCCTCTCGCAAACAGACCGCAAACCCCTGAGTTGAAACCTCCTACGTTCCAACCTACTGCGGAATCTCGAACCTCGAACCTCGCATCTAACGCTGCTTCTAAAACCCCTGCTCTTGAAGAGAGTAAAGCCGAAGGTCTCTTCAAAAAGCAAGCTACCAACTTTAAGGCTTTCTTGAGAACATGTTCTAATATCGACCTTAATCTCGTCACGGAAAAATGGGAGTTTGAAGACATCCTGAAGACGATACAATCTCGTTGGGCGGCTATTGACTCGCTTCATTGGGAGCTGGACAACGAGTATGGCAGATCAAACCCCGAGTACGAAGAGCAATTCACTCATTATGAGCAATATTACAACAAAATCAAGAAAGACATCAATAAGAAAATGTGGTCCGTTGCGCATATTGAAAAATCAACTCCTAAAATGGAGATTATGACCTTTGAGGGAAACTACAATAAGTGGATTTCGTTCAAAGATCTTTTTACCGAAGCAGTGCACAACAACCCCTCGTTGTCGAATGCACAAAAGATGCAGTTTCTAAAGAGTAAGATCAAAGGTGAGCCCGAAAAATTGATCCAACATCTCCAAATAAGCTCCGACAATTATCCTGTGTGCTGGAATATCCTCAATCATCGTTATAATAATAAACGAATGATCTTCACTTCTTATCTTAACAATCTCATGAATATCCCTACAAACCAGCAGCAATCATTAAATCATATAAAACGCATTCACGACACTACGTACGAGAGCGTGAATGCTATCAAGAATCTGGGAGTCGATGTGTCTTCCTGGGACCCTTTCCTGGTATGTATATTGTCTCAAAAATTGGACTCAGATACATACGAAAATTATCTACAAGCCTTAAAATCCCCGCGAGAGTTGCCCGTCTTGGAAGATTTCCTTAATTTTTTGGAAACTAAGTTTATGATGCTGGAAACTTCACGAAAGAAGCATGAAAATTCTACGCAGAAATCATCCTCATCTCAATCCAGCAACAATAATAAACCATAATTTTCAAAGGGTTCCAATTATAAACAAAATTATAATAATCCTAAAACGAATTACTCAACAAACCAAGTTTCGCAATCGTCAAAGTCCAAACGCAAAATTAACCATCGCAAGCAATGCCCTATTTGCAACGCCAACGATCATCGAATTCATGCATGTCAAAAATTATTGGAATTGCAACCTAATGAACGTAAAAATGCTATTGCTAACTTGAACCTTTGTATTAATTGTTTACATTATCACGAAGGCAAAAAATGCCTTTCTGAAATAAGATGCAAAGAATGCAATAAAGAACACAATACCATTTTGCATGAATCTTTTACGTCACATCGATCTGGGTCAAATGCAGCCACGATTACGAAATCGTCACCTCAACAGCAAGAAAGTAACACAGTGGCATCGCTTCTTAAAGAACCCTCAGAAATATTGCTTGCCACAGGAATAATTAACGTACAAGCAGCGGACGGATCTTACCAAAAAATGAGAGTCCTTTTAGATCAAGGGTCACAGACATCCATTATTAGGGAAGGCGCAGCACAGTTGTTAAGACTGCCGCGACGGAAATGTAACGGCTATATCTCTGGAATAGGAAATAAGGAAAACAACTGTAAGGGCATGATTACCATCAAATGTTCGTCGTTGGCTAGCGATTTCACCTTTGAAACGGACGTATACATAATGAATAGACTGATAAATAACTTACCCAGCTGTACCTTACCTACGCCAGACTGGCCTACTCTTAACCAAATAACTCTAGCAGATCCCGAATTTTATAAAAGTAGGCCTATTGATATCCTATTTGGGGCAGATATATATTCCACTATCCTCATGGATGGTATCTGTCGATCAGAAGGTATGTTGCCCATTGCCCAACAAACCCAGTTGGATCTTAAGCGGCAACTACAAAACGTACCATTGCAATGTGATCCTAAATAATATCGAGGAGATACAGCAATTTTGGGAAGTGGAGGACATACATGAATCTCCAGCAATATCAGAAGAAGATCAAAAATGTATCGAGTTTTACCAATCTTCGACCTCTAGACGGGAAGACGGAAGCTATGTCGTTAAAATACCATTCAAAGAAAATTTTGAGAATAATATAGGTGAGTCGAAAACAAAATCGATTGCTCAATTTTTCCAAATAGAGCGGAAATTAAGTAAGCAACCAGCAGTGGCACATGATTATAAATCGTTTATTTCCGAATACCTAGAGCTCGGACATATGACACCCGTTGCGCCACACGTACAGCCGGACTGCTACTTATCGCACCATTGTGTCCAAAGATCTGAGTCATCAACTACTAAATTGCGAGTTGTCTTTAATGCCTCGGCAAAAACCTCGAGTGGATACAGCCTCAATGATCTTATGTGCCGAGGGCCCAATTTACAACAAGACCTTCAGAGCCTTATCTTAAAATGGAGACAATTTAGATATGCTTTTACAGCAGATATAGAAAAAATGTTTCGCAAAATCTGGCTACATCCCGATGATCAGAAATATCAGAAAATTATCTGGCGGAACCATCCATCTCAACCTTTAAAAGAATTTCAGTTAGCGACAGTTACCTATGGCACAAAGGTCGCACCTTTTTTGGCCATGATGTCATTGAAGCAACTGGCCATCGATGAAAGGCCAAACTATCCACAAAGTTGCGCTCCAGACATCTTAGAACACTCGTTTTACATGGATGATCTTATGCATGGTGAACATTCAGCGAGAGCAGCTACACAGCTCAAGGCAGACATGATCAACCTGCTCAAATCTGGCGGGTTTAATCTCAGAAAATGGCGATCAAACTTACCGGAATTAATAGATGGTTCAGATGCACTTCAAAAGGAAGACTTTGACTTTAAGCAACCGGAGTCAACCAAAACTTTAGGTCTTCATTGGGAACCAAAAAATGATCAATTTATCTTTCATCCTATAGAATTTATCTCTCAAGACATCCTTACAAAGAGACAATTGTTATCTCAAATATCTAAAGTTTTTGACCCCTTGGGCTGGCTAGCTCCAGTCACAATAAAACTTAAGATCTTGTTCAAAGAATTATGGAAATCAGACCTGGGTTGGGACCACCCTGTCCCTCAAGAAATCTCGTTAGAGTGGAATATTATTAAAGCCGATCTATCTCACATATCTCGATTTAAAATACCACGTTGGATTGAAACCCAGGAAGAAGATATCATCGAACTCCATGGCTTTTGCGACGCTAGCACAAAAGCATATGCTTGCGTGGTGTATTGCAAAATACAGAGAAAAAATGCAACACACGTAACCCTTATTGCAGGCAAATCAAAAGTAATACCGCTGAAAAAACCACAATCTATCCCACGTTTGGAACTTTGCGGCGCATGCTTGCTGTCAAATCTTATGCGAAAAATCATCTTATCCCTATCGAGCTACAAGGTGCACGTTTATGGTTGGATTGATTCAACGGCTGTTCTAGGTTGGTTAAGTGGCGAACCGGAGAAGTGGAAACCCTTTGTTGCGAATCGAGTGAGGGTTATTACTGAAGTAATCCCTAAAGATAACTGGAGTTACGTAAAATCCAAAGAAAACCCCGCAGAATGCGCAAGCCGAGGTTTACCTGCTGCTCAATTAGCCAATCACTCCCTGTGGTGGCAAGGGCCCCACTGGTTACCACAATATAAGCCTAAAGAATCTCATACGATGCCGATTTATACAAATAATACTAACGAAGGACTCAGAGAAAAAAAGGAAGTAAATACGATCATTATTAACCCTGAAAATTTAATAATTAATCAACTATTAACAAAATATAGCACTTTAAGGAAAGTTACTCGCGTATTAGCTTACATCAACAAGTTCATCGACATTGTTGTTTACAAGAAAAAAAGAACATGTTTTCTTACTCTGCAAAATATAAAGACAGCAAGAGAAATGTTAATTAAGCACGTCCAAAACGAATATTTTGACGAAGAAATATCACGGCTTAAAAATAATGAACCACTAAATAAGAAAAGCCAAATTCTTAATCTCAATCCCATACTAGACACTAATCAAATGCTCCGTGTCGGTGGCAGACTTAAACATTCGAATCTTGATCCCGAAATGAAGCATCCCATCATAATCCCGAATCAATCGAAATTGGCAGATCTTATCATAGATGAATCCCACGAACTTGTATTTCACGGTGGAGTAAAAATGACTACTGGATTTATAAGACAAAAATACTGGATTCTTGGAGGAAACAGGGTCACAAAGAAACGATTAAGAATGTGTGTCAAATGTAAAAGACATAATCCCATACCACAACATCAAATCATGGGTGACCTACCTCCAGCACGATTGATTCCTAACCGACCTTTTTACCACACTGGTATAGATTATACCGGACACATCCTTATTAAGGCAAACAAAGGTCGTGGCATTAAAACCTGTAAAGGATATGTCGCAGTTTTTGTCTGTATGGTAACTAAAGCCATACATTTAGAAATCGTCTCAGATTTCACAGCGTCAGCATTTATTGCTGCGCTTCGACGAATGTCGGCTAGAAGAGGAGTTCCTGGGCACATCTATAGTGATCAGGGAACTAACTTCATAGGAGCCAACAAAATCTTAAGACAAGAGTTTGCAGAAATCTCCTACATTTTGTCTGACCAAGAGGTAACCTCGACAATCTCTGAAATGAACATTGAGTGGCACTTTAACGCCCCATCATGGCCATCTGCTGGCAGACTCTGGGAAGCTGCAGTGAAGAGCCTAAAACATCATCTCAAGCGTGTCGTGGGGGAGCAAAAATTAACCTACGAGGAATATATTACCCTACTATCCCAACTCGAGGCTTGTTTGAACTCCAGACCACTGTGCCCTTTGACAGAAGATCCTGAGGATCTAGACTTTTTGACCCCGGCTCACTTTTTAGCAAGTGGCCCCAACTTCACGATTGTCGAAACAGAGCATGATCTCAGAACACGTTGGCACTTGACGCAAAAAATCTATCAAGATATATGGGATAAATGGAAGACTGACTACCTCTCGCAGCTTTCTACGAGGTCCAAATGGCGACAGCATCAAAAAGATCCCAATCTTAACGACATCGTTATTATAAAAGACGACAACCTTCCCCAGGAAAATGGAGTCTAGGTCGCGTAGTAGCACTGCATCCTGGAAGTGACGGACACGTAAGTGTCGTCACACTTAAAACCAAAAACGGGTTCTTAAAACGCCCAGTATTAAAACTGTCCTTACTGCCAACAAATAAAAATGAACAAGATCAAAATGCCCCAAAGGTTGATGATAAATTGCCAGCGGCGAAGAAAAAACGTCCTATCTCATTATCAGCTATGGCTCTATCTTTGACATTATTTTTGCTATCACTAATAAGCACCGCTCAAGCATCCTACAACTTCACCCTGCTGACAAACAATAGTGTCTACTTCGACAAAATATCTAATATGCATTTAATTAGAGATGATTGGCGTTTAATAGTCTATTACGACACAAATCCTTATCAAGAAGGAACGGCGGCATTATTAAAGTATATCAAGTATCTTGAAACCTTATGCTCTACGATTAGAACACAAACACCTTGCGACGGCGTCATGTTACAACTCGAGCACGAGTTCGAAGAAATTAAACATTATGATAATATTGTCATGATAAATGATTCGTTTATGACTAATAAGAAACGTCGGCGACGCGGCTTGCTAGACGGAGTAGGCTACGTTGCAAATACACTTCTGGACACATCTATTGGCCCACCTTAGAGTTTAGGTTTCGATGGCCCCTACCGAAATATGATTGCTAGATTGAACAAAAACTGTTGATGCAGTTTTAATCCTGATACATTTTACCATCTTTTTCGATCGTATTGTTTTAAATTTGAATTCAGAATACCATACGACATGGAGCTACGCCTAACAAGTCGGATATGCGCCTTGTTAAAGGCAATTGATTTTTGAATAAAAAACATGTTTTATCAAATAAAGGTTTAATTTAATAACGCGTGTTGCCTCCATGGGCATCTACCACAGCTCTCATACGATTAGGCATAGAGTTTATCAACCGCTCTATGAAATTTTGAGGGATCATCTCCCATTCCTCTTCTATGGCAGTTTTCAACTCCTGCATCGTCTGGGCAACTGGCTGACGAGCCCTAACACGTCTTTTTAGCTCGTCCCACATGTGCTCAATGGGGTTCATGTCTGGGCTTCTGGCTGGCCAGTCCATAACTGTGATGTTCACATCCCGAAGATATTCCCTGACGATGCCGGCCGCATGGGCTCTTGCATTATCATGCATAAAAAGGAAATTTGGGCCCAAATAGTCCGCGTATGGTATCACGTGAGGTTCTAAGCACTCACGAATGTACCTTTCAGCATTTAATGTTGGCAACCGTGGTCCTGTAACAACCTCAAGTTGAGTTTTGCCGCTCGCGGATACACCGCCTCCAAACAGGCTCCAAATTGTCTTTTGTTTCTTTAAATTCTGTGTTCGAAATTCAAAAAAAGACTATTGAATGAAATTGTGAATGTGCCAGGTTCAAAACTGCATAAAAACTTTTTGCTCGACCTAATATAAAATTTTAGCTAGGACCAAACGAAACTGAAAATACAAGGTGGGCCAAAAGATGTGTCCAGAAGTGTAGTTTATTCGGAGTGTTGGACCAACGATTTGCAGAAAAATATGAGAAGGATATTGACCTTTTAAAGCACAATGAAAACCATTTATACAACCTCTGGAAAAATCAAACGTCGGTCGTAGAAGCTGAATTTAATCTCATGAAAAGGATGGAGAAAACTATTATAAACAAGCATCATAAAATAATAAATCAAAAGCTTAATTATCTCGAAGATTCCTATAAAAATCTCGCTCAGCAAGTGCAAAACATAACTATGGTCACAGACTTTATAACCTCGGCTTTCACTGCCAACAACTTGTTGTATACGCTTCGACGAATCCAGGACTCGATTTTAGATACAGTAACTGATATTTATAGTGGAAAATTAGATTTTCATTTGTTATCTCCGAAGCAACTCAGATCAGAGCTAAGCATAATATCAGCACAAATATCTGGAGAATTGGTAGTTCCTGTCGACAACTTTAATCTTAAAGATCTTTACGGCTTGCTCAAAGTAAGAGCCAAATATTCTGGCAAATACCTAATTATAGAAATAAAAGTACCCCTGATTGAAAGAGATCTTTACGAGGTATTCAATCTTATCTCGGTTCCACGCATTGTGAAAGATAACATGATGATGAAGGTCGAAACTATCTCTGAATTAGCAGCCATCAACATGAGAAAGGATTCGTATTCAACTAACACAGACACGGATCTGCAGTCATGCGTGTTACAAAACCCTGTGACTATTCTGTGTCATATCAGAAGGCCTATTCACCACATGAAAGATGATCATAGCCTATGCGAGACGATCCCAGGAACAAGAACTTGTAAAACTAAAACTACCTCGTGCAAGAATGACTGGAGAGAGAACATCGGAAAACAAATATTATTATTTATGCTGTAATAAATGTAACGTCAAACTTCTGTGTGAAAATCAAGTTGAGGTAGTTAGGTTATCAGATGCTGGTCTGTTGCGTGTTGGGGAAGGCTGTTTAGTAAAAACAGAAGATATTATGGTGTATTCAAAAAAAAAGATTGTCTAGTATAATTAGCACGACGACAAAGATTATCTCACCAGAAATATCACCAATCAATAACATAATAAATATCACTATGCCAGAAATCTCATACGACCTTGATCCCAATAACTCAGACAACCTCAGGCAATTTGAAACTAATAACCCCTCATACGGTTCGTCCGTGAGTAATTTGCCTAATATTGTGCGTGGTATGGGTTCTATACCGGGAAAATATTTTTTTATTATTAACGTTGTTCCATCACTATTAAGTAATAGTAAAAAAATTACTTAATAGTGATGGAACAACGTTAATAATAAAAAAATATTTAAAATCTCACGGACCCGATTCACACCGAAACCGTATGAGCGGTTAAGAGAAGTCTTGAGATTATGAAGCAGAGTGAACCTTTGAGCACCAATATCTCCTACCACGACGTCCATCAGTATACTGCTATATATCTCATCATATTGGGAATCTTGATATTGGTGGCAGCTCACTGTTTTAAACGTTGGTGCCAAAGGCAACGTATAGGAAATCGTTCCACTTCTACAGCAGAGTGGTCGACAGCACCTGCGGCGACTGCGTTGCCATCTCCACACACCGTTGCAGAAAGTGTTGTGATTGAGTGTAGTGAAATTAGGGAAAATGGGCAATCTAGTAGTAAATCAGTGAAAAGTGATCCTAAACGACTAGCTCTATCTAGTGAGTGTTTACAAAAAAAGGAAGATAGAGGCTCTTCACCGATATTTCGCGTGTTTTCTCTTCCTGATTTACACTGTAGCGATTCTGTTTAACTTGTAATTGTACTTTTATCTCATCTCTTAACATAACTAACCCTACATAACTATTTTAGTATTACTTAAACATTGTTTTCACCTTGTTAATATTAATTTCATTACCCATTAAACCACATCTACTCACTAATCCCATCTTTTTCTCCCTCGGGAGCATGTTCGGGTCAATCACCGAACAATAATGTCATGTCAGCGTAATTGCGACACCGCGCTCCATGCCTTTAATTATTATGTATTACTTAGAATAAGTAGTCAGTACGCTTTCGGCTATCATATCGGGCGCGACTCAATCTCATCTTATTCACCTCATTAGTTTTAATCGTTATCCCATTTGTACTGAAATATAGTCTTTTTATAATCTTTAATCTTAGTTTATCTTTAAACTCACCCCAACCCCGAATAACTATGTTCTATCTATGTTAAGGATTTGGTTTCCGCACTTAGTCCTTCATGTGGACCGTTGTGCGTGGGCCATGACGGCCGTCGGGGGTTTATCCCAACCAGCCCACCTCCCCCCAGAAGTTAAACAAATTTCCGGGTCTGTTAAGAACATTTGTGAAAGATCGCGATATTTCGAGAGTTTCTGTTCTAATTTGAGTGACGCCTGTACATTCAAAAAACACGTGCGCATCGGTTTCCTCAGCCTCCATGCAGGCCCTGCACGGAGGACTGTCCGTTATTCTTATTATGTGGAAGTGTTTGTTTATTTATTTATTTATTTTATTGTAATATATTATATATGTTAGTGTTTGTCCCGTGATGGTCCTCGTCACCAGGCGCAGCCCGTTCCTGTCCAGATGTAATAATCGCCGGGTAGGCGTACCGTCCAGGGTACGGTATGGCCTCCCTGGACTGCCTGCAACCTGGTGTCGAGGACCACCAACTTCCGCTTGTGTATGGGTGAACTCCTGTAGCCACCTGCTTAACTGGTTGAAGGGAATGGGTACGATTTTCTCAGATCCACAGACAGACGTGCTGAATGCTCTCCTAGCAAGTTCGTCCTCTGCGTCGTTACCCAGTGATCCGCTGTGTCCTTTTATCCATTGCAGTGTCACTGTGTTGCGGTTAGCTACCGCTACTCGTTCGAGTGCATCGTGACATTCTAGTATTAGTCTCGGGGTAAAGTATTTTTTCTGTAGGGATTGCAGCACTGAGGCACTGTCTGAGAGTATTCGTATATTGGTATCCGTAACTCTCCTGGCTTATATGGCATAACACGCTTGTATGATGCCCACACACTCCGCCTGGTAGACAGTGTTGAATACTCCAAGCAGACTGGATATGTTAACGTTAAGGTCGTATGAGAAGACTCCGACCCCGGTTCCGGAGTCGGTCTTTGAGCCATCGGTGTATACTCTCGACTCTTGCGGGCCTGAGTAATCCCACCGTTCTTCCGTGAGTATTATGTTTTTTTTTTCTTTTTTTCTCTCTTTATTTATTATTAGGGACTTTTATACAGTTGTACATGCCAGTCCCATCGGAGCTTATAATGTAAAACGTAACAACACAAACTTAATTAAACTATAAGCAGCTCCGGAGTTAGGTGACGACAAAACATGATGGAACATGCAAACATCGTACATATTTAACTTAAGCTCTTTAAGTAGATCTTCTCTTGCAGACTGAAATCTGACACACTCCATCAATAAATGTATAACATCCTCCAGTGTGCCACATACCTCACAATTAGACGAATCAATTTTTTTCATTAAAAATCCAAAATTATTGAGCGGCATGTGTCCAGACCTCAGTCTGTGAGCCGTAACTATAATTCTTCTGCTAAACCTAGTACTACCAAACCACGGTACATGAGGAGGCTCCGAAACTATAGACTTATACCATATTCCTTTTTCTTTAGATCTTTGATTAAAATATTCTTTCCAAACTTCATGACATTTATTTTTATATCTAGGCAATATTTCTATATAATTAGTTCCAATGTTTTTTTCCCTTCCCCCAACAATACCCAATGTTGCTAAACGGTCAGCCTCCTCATTACCCTTTATACCTATATGTGAGGGAACCCTTTTTTTTTTTTTTTTTGTTGCCGGGGTGGAAAATCCTCATGGATGTCCCCCGCCCTGGGGTGAGCGGAGGGGTCTGTCAGACTCTTACTGACTAAAAACCACCCCGGTGTTCCCTTCCCACACCTGGACCGGGGATCATGGGAACTTGGGCGCCTTCCACGATCCCCGGCTAGTGCCGGCCCGCATTCGCGGGCCTCCTCAGGCCTGCGAGTGAGGTGCAGGACTCCCCCCGCAACGTCCAATAGGGGCGCGCGCGGAACACTACGCACCGCCGCCTCGGGTCCAGCTGGATGGGGGCCGGCGGACGTCCCCGAGTCCACCGTCCCTCCGGACCTGTTTACGGGGGCTGGAAGAGGGCGTTGTCCGCCCTCCGCCGACGCCCGGGCCGCCTTCTGCGGGTCGGGAGAGTCGTCTCGATCTCCCTCTCCCTTTCCGCAGCCTCCTTCCGCGAAATGACGGTTTCACAGAAGGAGATCACCGCATCCCACGACTCGGCGCTCCCGACCATCGAACGAGCGACGGCCGGCAGCGACAGGTCGGCTCCGACCTCTGCCACGAGGGCACGGCGCGGCCCCTCCCATGCGGCACACTCTGCCACTGTATGCCACGCCGTGTCCTCCCGACAGTGGACGCAGTGATGGCACCGAGCGTCCGGCTCCCTGTTTATGCGACACAGGTACTTCCCGAAGCAACCATGCCCCGAGAGCACCTGGGTCGCTCGAAACGACAGGGAGCCGTGCCTCCTTCCGACCCATTCGCCGAGCACTGGTCGGATCGCCTCGACGGTGGCGAGGCCGGCAGTAGGGCGCAGAAGCCTGTCGCGCCATTCCGTCAACAGGACCTCGCGGAGCTGTGACCGGCGATGCTCGACCTCGCGCTGCATCGGTTCACCGCCCCGCGCCCGCGCCTCCTCACGCCATCGGTACAGTGACGCGAGGGCTCTCGCCTCTAGGTCCCAGGGCGGGGATCCGGCCAGTGCGCAAGCCGCCTCGTAGGAGATCGTGCGATACCCCCTGATAGCTCTGACGGCCATCGCCCTCTGCGGTTTTCGCAGTATTGCGATGCTGCCAGCCGTCAGGTCAGAAGCCCACACCGGGGCTCCGTACAGGGCCATGGATCGCACGATCCCCAAGTACAACTGCCTACAGGCGGTGCTTGGCCCCCCCAGATTGGGAAGCAGCGTTGCGAGCGCGCCCGCCGCACCCATCAACTTGGGCGTCAGCCGCCGAAAGTGAGGGCCGAAGTCCCACCGGCTGTCGAGCACCAGTCCCAAATACTTCATGGTTGACTCGACAGCAATTCGAGCCCCTCCGACCACAATATGCAATCCCGGCGGCGGCGCTCGTCGGGGGCTTACCCCGGTAAAGTATTTTTTCTGTTGGGATTGCAGCACTGAGGCACTGTCTGAGAGTATTCGTATATTGGTATCCGTAACTCTCCTGGCTTATATGGCATAACACGCTTGTATGATGCCCACACACTCCGCCTGGTAGACAGTGTTGAATACTCCAAGCAGACTGGATATGTTAACGTTAAGGTCGTATGAGAAGACTCCGACCCCGGTTCCGGAGTCGGTCTTTGAGCCATCGGTGTATACTCTCGACTCTTGCGGGCCTGAGTAATCCCACCGTTCTTCCGTGAGTATTATGTTTTTTTTTCTTTTTTTCTCTCTTTATTTATTATTAGGGACTTTTATACAGTTGTACATGCCAGTCCCATCGGAGCTTATAATGTAAAACGTAACAACACAAACTTAATTAAACTATAAGCAGCTCCGGAGTTAGGTGACGACAAAACATGATGGAACATGCAAACATCGTACATATTTAACTTAAGCTCTTTAAGTAGATCTTCTCTTGCAGACTGAAATCTGACACACTCCATCAATAAATGTATAACATCCTCCAGTGTGCCACATACCTCACAATTAGGTGAATCAATTTTTTTCATTAAAAATCCAAAATTATTGAGCGGCATGTGTCCAGACCTCAGTCTGTGAGCCGTAACTATAATTCTTCTGCTAAACCTAGTACTACCAAACCACGGTACATGAGGAGGCTCCGAAACTATAGACTTATACCATATTCCTTTTTCTTTAGATCTTTGATTAAAATATTCTTTCCAAACTTCATGACATTTATTTTTATATCTAGGCAATATTTCTATATAATTAGTTCCAATGTTTTTTTCCCTTCCCCCAACAATACCCAATGTTGCTAAACGGTCAGCCTCCTCATTACCCTTTATACCTATATGTGAGGGAACCCATTGCAACTTCAGGTCTATATCTCTTTTGGATAAATTGTGTATTTTAGAAAGAATTTCATAAGCTATCGGTGCACCTCTGTAACCAGAGGCGCATCGAGCTATATGTTGTAGTGCACTTTTGCTGTCTACACAAATTAATATCTTTCTATTATTTTCAATGAATAGAATATAAGTGAGCGCTTCTGAAACTGCAACAAGCTCCAAAGACATGACTGACACATAATTATTTATTTTAAAGCAAGTATTAGTATTATCCGTATTCAAAGGATCGTAGTAAGCAGCGCCATTACCATTAGCGCTCTTAGACCCATCAGTATAAATTTTATAATATTCTTGATATTTATCCGATAATTCTCTCAAAGTTTCTGCTTTAATTGAATTCACATCATAAGTCCTCTTAGGTTCTTTAATTGAGTCCAAATTAATCTTTATTATATTTTGGATGTTAATCCTAGTTACCCATACATCTAATGAGAACATTTCTGAAATCGGAGATGACCTTATACTTTCTTGCCTAACTTCCTCAAAAACACTAACAAGTAGTGGAAGCTTTTTATTTGCCCAATATCTGGTGTGTCTAAAAGCGCTAAGCTCTGATAGCTGCTTTATTATTACATTATCGGATACAGAATATGACTTTAAGCAATATTAAAATGCTAACCAACTTCTCCTAACGTGCAGTGTAGGAACACAGAGCTCGCACTCCATTACGTGTATCGGTGTGCTTCTTATAAAACTCCCTATTACTCTTAAAGCCTGATTTTGGATTTTTTCTAGTTTGTAAATATTTGTTTTAGCACTATTGTCATATAAGAAGCACCCGCCTACTTCTAATTAAAGCTATATATAGCCTATGAAGATGAATCTAATGGACACCCCAAGAGGGACTCGTAAGAATTTTAAGTAAATTGAGAAGCCTCTGAACTTTTTCAACTATTTCATTGATTTGTTTACCCCAGCGTAATGTCTTATCTAGCCAAACACCCAAATATTTATAATTACATACATTGTTAAGTTCACTATTATTTATAAGAAGCTGCACTTGCTGTTGTCTATATCCCCTACTAAAAACACAATACTTCGATTTACTTACTGATAGTTCCAATCCTAATTCGTCCAATAAAACTGTAAAAGTATTTAAAGCAATTTGAATTTTGTCTCGGCCCTCTGTGATATCCTTACAAGTAAAATACAATACGAAGTCATCTGCATACTGGCACGAATACACTTCAACAATATCTCGACAAAACTTATAAGTGGCTATATTAAAAAGTAACGGAGAGATGGGATCACCTTGGGCTAAGCCATTTCTTGCATACCTGACCATATCGATTGCGGACTCATCAGCAACTTTAAGGTGACGTTCACTAAGAAAGTTCCATAAATATTGGCAAATATTTTTACCAACACCCAAGCTATCAAGAACCTACAATAACTTGTCTATTAATACATTATTGTAAGCACTTTTTATGTCAAGAAATCAAGCTATAGTAGTGAAATTCTTTGAGAAACCTGTCTGAATTTGGGTCACTAAACGTGTAAGACAATCATAGCTGGATTGTCCTCTTCTAAAACCGACTGTATTTGGCGACAAAATTCGATTCATCTCCACATACCATTCGAGTCTTTTAGTAATCATAGCATGAAATATTTTGCATGTACACGACATCAACGAGATAGGTCTTGGTTTGCTGTTAGTATTTGAGCCTGCATCCGACTTTGGTATGGGGATAACTCTAATATCACGCCACTGCGATGGAAAATTACCGGAATTTAGTATAATATTAAAGATTTTGAGTAAGTACAATTTACCAAGAGGTGATAAATGTAAAATCATGGAATACGTAATCTTGTCTTCACCTGGTGCAGTATCTTTTTCCTTTAAACAATTATTCAACTCCTGCAACGTGAACTCAGATTCAAGCAATACATGTCTAGATGTAAAGGTAGGTTTTTGTGAAACGACATAATCTGGTGCAAGATCACATAACATTTCTCTCTTTAACTCCTGAGAACACTGAATATTAGATTTCCTGTAACCCTTCACCCATCGCAATCGACGCCACATGTCTGAAGCTGAGATTTTATAGTCAATATCTTCACACAGTTTCTTATGATCATTAGATTTTGCTTTTTGAATAGCCTGTTTAGCCTTCAAAGTTTTTCGTTCAAGTGATGCTAGATTCCTTGGAGTTGGATTGCTTCTAAACGCTTTAAGTGCTACACGACACTCAGCAACTAATTTAGATATATCTGGACCCCAATATCCCTTCGGCTTAAATTTATTATTTGGCACATTACAATACTTTATAAGGGGAATATGCTCATCGGCTGCTCTATTTATTTGACAGGTGAAATAATCATACATAACCTGAACATCACCGTCCGCATCAGAAAGGTTAAAACAATCGATAAGACAATTTTTGTAACCAGTCCAGTTAGCCAATTTGTAGTTACGTTTTTTATGGAAATAAACATCCTCATAGTAATTTACTTTAAATATAATAAATAAATGATCACTACCTAAGTTTTCATTCATAACATTCCACTCAAAATTAACAGCGATATCCACAGATGCAAATGTAACATCGGGTGAAGAAGACTGCAAAACATTGTTTACTAATTTAATCCTAGTGGGCTGTTTATTATTCAGAGATGTAAAACCAAATTCTAATGCTGACTCAAAAATTTGTTTACCTCTAGTATCATTTTTATACGACCAATTCGTGTGATGAGCGTTAAGATCTCCCGCTATTAAACAATTATTTGGAAACAAAGAAAAAATTCTATCCCAATCAGATTGTGTAGTATGAACGGAACTAGGACAATAAATTAAAATTACATATTTAATATAGCCACAATTATTAAGTCTAATACACAATAGTTCGATGCCCAGATTATTTGAATTTACCTGTAATTCCTGTACATTTAATGAATTATGAGCTACGATAGCAACCCCACCATATGAATCCTCTCTATCTCTTCTATAAATATTGTATGGATAAATATTTACATAAACCTCTTCCCTCAACCAAGTTTCACTAATTAATGCTACATGTATTTTTTCTTGCAACAGTAAACATTTAAATTCCTCTAGCTTAGGTTTCAAGCTCTGTGCGTTCCACCGCATTATATTAAAATTTATATTTTTACGTGAACAAGCCATCTTTAAATAAAGAAATAAATCTATTATAAACATCTCCTTCCGTAAGTAACCTCCAAACTAATTGAAAACATTGTTCAAATATAATATTACATACTAATTTAACTTTGACATCGAAACTACAATCGGACAAATACACTTCTTTTAATTTATAAAATAATGTTTTAAAGTCTACATTACGCTTTGTAGGCTCTTTCTCGCTTTCCATTCTTTCTTGTTGTAAATGTGTTTGCTCTTCATTATCAAATGTAAAATTACGACTCTGCTCTGACTTTTTTTTCTTTTTCTTTTGTTTCTTTACAGACTTACCCAGAATGAGTGAACCTACCGATTCTTCCGTACTTTGTTCTCCTCCGTCTTCGCTACTATTATTATGTTCACTTCTTTCCGGAATTTGTTTCTCTGGCCGAGCTTTTGTGACTAACATGTGTCTATACGAAGTCTTGTCATTATTCAAATTATTTACTTTGTTATGCGTTATTTCCTCTGTAGCCTGATATTCAACTGGTGCTTTTCTTCCCTCTAAATATGTGGACAGGGCTTTTCGGTACGTAGTATTCTTCTCACACATTATTTCTCGTATTTTCTTTTCTTTAATAAATACGGGACATGACTTTTCGAAAGCCATATGTGACATCTTGCAATTTATACATTTGTAGTTGTTAGTGTCACAATTGCTACGATTTTCCCCAAATTTCGGGCAGCGTATTATTTTTGTTGGACATGACTTT
Organism: Cosmia pyralina; assembly: GCA_946251885.1. Classification (NCBI taxonomy): domain Eukaryota; kingdom Metazoa; phylum Arthropoda; class Insecta; order Lepidoptera; family Noctuidae; genus Cosmia; species Cosmia pyralina. Next base: position 151,645 of record OX276371.1, read on the forward strand.
ATTAAATGCCCAAAACGCCAGCAACCGGAGCACTGCGTAACTGGAAACATATATGGTTCCACTTTAAATCGACACCCATACATATACACATAAGGGGGTAAAGCAGAACTTTTAAAACATAGTCGTACTGTCTCGCTGTCTACCCATTCTCTAGATACCTCCAGGCGTTTTAATCTTCTCACACTGACAATTTCATATTCACTTTCTAAACTCTGCTGTATTTCTTCTATATCTATGTTTAAATCTATCTGTTTAACAACACCATAGGATAAATTCACTTCATCTGCCAATTGGCACCTGTACCCCATATCTTGTAATTTTTGACACTTAACCAGTTTTTCAGCGTTCTCTGTATTTTCAAATTCTAAAATTACCTTGTATGCATTCTTGTACTGTATTTTGTTTATGTTTGTGATATTTTCTGATTTTAATAACTTAGCTAAACCAAATTGTTTTGGCAATACTGTATCTTTTCCCGTAATGCTTACAACATTACCCTGTAATTGTACTCTTCTTTCCCCGCTCTCAATAGTATCAGACTTCCTAGATATTCTTCTTGCTAGCTTTTTATTTCCTCTTCTAACGGTTATAAATCCATCTTCGCCTTCTATAAGCTCCTCACTGTCCTCTCTAACTCCTTTCTCTGGGACCCTCTGGATCTCCATCGGAGTACTACAACTCCCCTCCATTATGCATGGATTAACTTGTTGCTCACTTTCTTTTAATAATTCCTCTTCTGTAATATCACTTCCACTCGATTCATACACGAAATCCGTCACTTTATCCATTATCAGTAAACATTTGGATAATACGATGATACGTGGGTATATGAAAAAAAAAATTAAGAACAGAAATATTAATTATTTCTCATACGTGCGCTCGCCTCGGCTCTTCGCGCGGTGAGTATTATGTTATAATGCTTCTGAAAGCAGTGTTGTTTCGGGGCTCTATCGCATGGTGATGCCATCATTGGCTGTCGTCTGATCGCGTCCTTTTTTATGCGTATGTGCTTAACTCTAGAGTCCTTGCTCAGTGTTCCTGCTAAACTGAGCCTAAAGGCGGCTAGGGCCGTCTCTTCACGCACGATGAGGTGTAGTGGCGGCAGTCCAAGCATTGCCTGTAGGGCAGCAGTGGGTGTAGTTCTCATGCAGCCAGTTATTGCTACACAGCGAACCGTTGCAGTTTCTCAAGATCTTTTCGGGCTGTACTCAGGTCTGTCCTGGGCCACCAGACCAGTGAGCCGTATGTGATAATTGGTCGGATTACTGTGGTGTATATCCAGTAGGTGACCTTGGGGCTAATCCCCCAATTCCTGCCGAGCAGTCGCTTGCACTGCCACAGGGATATACTGGCTTTTATGATGATGTAGTTGGTATGTTTCGCCCAATTCAGTTGTTTGTCTAAAAAGATGCCCAGGTATTTGGTTTCAGTTGATAGGCTTAGGGTAGTTCCAAAGAAACGCGGTAGTTGTAATGTAGTCAGCATCCTCATTTTGTAAAGAGAATCAGCTCGGTTTTTGTAGGGTTCCCTGATAGTTGGTGTTCGTTGCACCAGTCTTCTACTATTTTCAAAGCTTGGCGCATGAGGTTACATCATCATCTTCCTGCCCTTATCCCATATTACTTGGGGTCGGCGCAACACGTTTTCTTCTTCCATTCTCCCCTGTCAACCGTCACGCTATCATTCACTCCCTTCTCTTTCATATCATTCCTCACACAATCCATCCATCTTTTCTTTGGCCTTCCTCTGCCTCTCCATCCATCAACATCTATATTCATCACTCTTTTAGTCACATGCGTTTCGTCTCTCCTCATTACATGCCCATACCAAGACAAACGATTTCCTTTCAACTTTTCTGTCACTGGCGCCACTTTCAAACTTCCTCTTATATACTCATTTCTCACTTTATCCATTCTTGTCACTCCACACATCCATCTCAACATTCTCATCTCCGCTGCATGCAATTTTTTTACATCCGTCTTCTTCACTGTCCAGCATTCCGATCCATAAAGTACGACAGGCCTTATCACGGACTTGTAAATTTTCCCCTTCAACTTGAGGGGCATCCGTGGGTCGCAAGTTGTTCCTGTAACCTGTCGCCATTTCATCCATCCTGCGTTGATCCGGTGCGTTATGTCTCGGTCTACTTCGCCATCCCCTTGGACAAGCGACCCGAGGTACCGAAAGTCGGAGCAGATCGGTAAGGGCGTTCCGGCAAGAGATATGGGCACAGGACCGGAGAGTCCGCCAAAATCACAAAACAAATACTCTGTTTTGGTCCGACTTACTCTCAGGCCAACGGTCTCCAGTCTTTTCCACCACACCTCCAATCTGCTCTGGACCTCTAAGCCACTCTCGGCAACCAGCACAATGTCATCGGCGAACAGCATGAGGTTACATACTTAGAGTATTTTCATGGGTGCCATTTATTATTTTATTTTATTTTATTTGGGAAAACAAACAATCGTACATTGTATATTATATCTAGATACACAGTATGCTATAAATAAATGTACAATCCACTACGTTTCCACATGTTACTAGTTTAAAAAAAAAAAAGATACAGTGTTGGGAAAATTAAGCAGTAATTAATTAGCTATTACATGTCTAAATAAAAGGTACATAATAATTAAAATTTATGAGCAAGGCGCTTAGTAATTTGTTCTCTAAATGTATATTTAGATAGGGCAAAAACATCAATATCATTAAAGTTATTATTGTAAGCCTGAACCAATCTCTGGAGCGGCGCTCTCTCCCCTGCATTTGTGCGGCAGGGAGTTGTAGCAAACAGTGGATAAGAGCGCGCCTCACGTCTCAACACTGTTCTAGGTACAATATAGCATATTTTACTGATTAATTCAGAGCAATCAAACCTATTATGTACAAGTCCATGGAGCATCATTCCCTGGAGCAACAAGCATTATTATTAATTATTATCATAATCATAATCATTTTATTATCAGGCACCTAGGCCCATAGATAAAATACACAAAATTATCTTAAAAACAATAATAATAAACTAATACATAATAATAAATCTTATTTTTTTTATAATTATACACGTAACGTCGGCGTCGTGTTTCGCTGCGTGGTGTCGCGTAACCGTCCTCGGAAACGTCGAAATATAATACATATAATTATTACGGTTATGTCGTCAGCATAGCCTACAGTGAAGTATCCATTATCATTGAGGATTTTGATGAGGCTGTCTACGACCAGGTTCCATAGCAGCGGAGAGAGGACGCCTCCTTGCGGGCAGCCCCTTGCCACGATGCCCCTTGTAGTGTCGTTCACAGTCACTTGCACAGCTCTCATTTTGAGCATGTTGGTGATGCAGCCTCTCAGTGTTGAATCTATGCCATGTCTGTCGAGGGCCATGTTGATGCTATTGAACATGGTTTTGTCAAAGGCGCCTTCTATATCAATGAAGGCGGCCAGTGATGAGCATTTGTGGTCCACCGCGCATTCAATTTTGGAAACTACACTGTGTAGTGCAGATTCCGTTGATCTACCAGTGGAGTATGCATGCTGTTGTTTATGGAGAGGTTTTACCCGAAGAGGTCCGTCGTGGATGTGTCTATCACAGAGTCTCTCAAGTGTTTTCAGTAGAAATGATGTGTCTTATATTTATTTATTTATTTAGGGAAAACAAACAGTAGCACAATAACAAATAGACAAAATAACTTAAATATTACATTTAACAATTATGCTACCCACTACGTTCTCCACAGATTACAATTTATAGTAGGTTTTAAAACTAGCTAGTAACACAGTTATATATTGTCCTAGAACTCAAAATGGATTTTTACATTTAAAAAAAGAAAAAAAAAGAAAAAGTAAATTTGTGCGCGTACATCAGTATTAATTATTAAATATTATTATTACATTACCTTGCTGATCCTTTAAGGTTGGTTGGATTTGTTGCCTAAATGCATTTTTATTGAGAAAAAGAATATCAATTGAACTAAACTCATTGTTATAAGTCTTAACCAAACGATGAAGGTGGTGAACGCGAGCCAGCGTTGGATTTACAGAGACTAGTAGCAAATAGACGTCGAGTACGTACCTCACGTACATGAGCTGTTCGAGGAATCAGGTAACTCAGACTCCTAACTAAATCTGGACAGTCAATATGATTGCGGCACACATTGAACAGAGTCATAACATCCAGAAGTTTCCGTCTCGACTTTAAGCTCAGAAGATCATACTTTTTAAGAAGTAAATGGTAAGACATTTTACTCCGAAAACATCTAAAATTCATAGCACGAAGGTACTTACGTTGTACTAGTTCCAATTGGTCACTATATTTTACGTAAAAAGGGTTCCAAATGGGTACAGCAAACTCTAACTGTGGCCTAATTATTGATTTGTATAAGTGCAAAAAGGTAGAAGGTCGACGAAACTCCCTGGAGGATCTCATGACAAAACCCAACATCTGGTAGGCTTTGTTATCAATTTTTTCTAAATGAGCATCCAGATGGAGCTTCGAATCTAGCAGAACACCAAGATCCCGGAGAAAACTAACTTTACTAATTGGCGTATTGGCAAGAAGGTATTCGAACTCAGTAATATTTTTCTTTTTGGTAAATGTCATAACATGACACTTTGGAAGACTAAGGTAAAGCTTATTGGAAGAGCAGTAGCTAGAGAAACGGTCTAAATCCTGCTGTAAGTTAAAACAGTCGACTCTATCAGAAATAATTTTATAGACCTTTAAATCGTCCGCGTAGAGAAGAAATTTTGAATTTTGAAAACAGTCCTTTATGTCATTGATGTATAAAATAAATAATAAAGGGCCTAAAATGGAACCTTGTGGTACACCGGAGGTGACCCGAAAAGAGGCAGATTCATAACCATTGACAACCACCTTTTGTGTTCTGTTAGTTATATAAGATACAAACCATCGTAAAAGGTCCCCTCTGATTCCATTGTAAGCAATTTTATTAAGTAGTAGTGTGTGGTCAAGTTTATCGAAAGCTTTCTGAAAATCTGTGTAAACCGCATCAATCTGTTGTCTATTATTGAGACTAACAAACAGTTGGGACGTGAAAATGAGGAGATTGCTAATTCAAGATCTGTCCTTAACAAAACCATGCTGCTCCTTTATTAAAACATTGCGAATAGCAGGATATAATTTACTATGTACCAGTCTCTCAAATAGCTTGGAAAAGGCAGATAGTATAGAGATAGGTCGATAGGTCGCTACATCATGCTTGGAACCACTCTTATGAACAGGTACAATATTTGCATGTTTCCAAACTTCAGGGAAAATACCACAAGATAAACATTTATTAAATAATATCAGTAAAGGATAGCATAATGTATCACACGTGTTTTTCAAAAAAACTGAAGGAATCCCATCAGCACCAGGACCCTTGGTAGAATCAAGAGATTTTAATTCTTTATGTACATCATCAAGAGACAGTTGCAGTTTACACAGGAAGACATCGTGGTCAGCATATCTAGATGGTGGTTCCCAAGACTTATAGTCAAATGTAGAAGGCTCATAAGCAGACTGGCAAAATGTAGCAAATAAGTTGCAAGTAGTAATAGGATCATTGGATGAGAGCTGATTATAATTAACCGTGGATGGAATTTTATTTGTAGCTTTACGGCTAGTAACGTACGTCCAAAATGTCTTAGTATTGGTAGCAACACTGTCTTCAATTGCATTAATATATTTACTATAGCAAATATCAGCTACTTTTTTCAATTTTTTCCTGTTACTCGAAAATACCTCATAATCACATAGGTTCATATACTTCTTCCACCTAGTCCAGGCTTGAGTTTTCTTTTTGTAAGTATGTATGAGACATTTGGAAAACCAATTGGGGAAATTAACATTTTTTGGTCGACATGTGGGTGTGTGTGATTTTATAATTTCGTAAAGTTTTTGATAAAATGTAGAAACAGATTCATTAGGTGTTAAGTTATCCAGTAAAACATTCCAATCCACATCACTTATATTAGTATTTATTTTGTTATCAGAAGTACATTTAGGAATATGTGTGGGGTGAGAGAAAGAAATGTGTACATAGAAGACTGGATGATATGTGTCAACAGGTAAAAGGGGGACATCAGGAGAGAATGTGACAGCATGAGTATTACAAAAAAATAAGTCTAAGATGCGTCCGCTAGAATTGAAAAAGTGGTTATATTGCATCATAACATGATGTGAACAGAAATTTGATAAAAAACGAGTTATGTTTGTCAGTTTGTTGTTTGCAGCATATTCCATGTATGATAACTTTTTTACCCAAGCAAGAGAGGGTAAGTTAAAGTCACCTGTTAAAATAATATTTTCTACGGAAGAGTCATCAACTCATCACACAACACTGACAGAGAATTAAGAAAAGTCAAGTATGTATCATCAACAGCGTTAGGGGGTATGTAAGTAGCACAAAGGATATTTATTGCTTTTTGCGGGAATTTTTACTATCACGTGCTCGGGCAAGGTTAACGGGGGCAAAAATGAAATACAGGAGGGATTTAGTTCTTTAGATACGGCTATAAGGACACCACCGCCATCTTTTTTGTTGGTGAGTAAACGGTTACGATCGCATCTAAACACCAAATAGCGTTGATCAATAAATTAATTATCAGATATGTCCAGCGTCAACCAGGTCTCTGTTAAGATAATGACGTCATTTGCATGCGACATAATATTTAAATATAGGGTATTCAGTTTAGTCCTGATTCCTCGACAGTTTTGATAATAAATGGATATTACACTATCATTAGACATTTTTAAAAACTGAGGGTACAATAAAATAAACCAAAGGAATAAAAATATTCACTATGTAACTCATAAGTATACTTAAGACATGCGAGTCATACACAAATGTGAGGGTACAACAAAAGAAGCCAAAAACAAAATAACATTCACTATGATACTCATAAGTATACTTAAAACATGCGAGTCATACACAAATGTGAGGGTACAACAAAAGAAGCCAAAAACAAAATAACATTCACTATGATACTCATAAGTATACTTAAAACATGCGAGTCATACACAAATGTGAGGGTACAACAAAAGAAGCCAAAAACAAAATAACATTCACTATGATACTCATAAGTATACTTAAAAAAAACCAACGCTGAAAGCTCACGCGGTACGTTCTCGGTAAATAACATTAAAAAGTAGATATAATCGACAGAGTAAATTATAAAAATCTTAAGCAACAATAAATGACAGCCGGGACCAACGGTTTAACGTGCTTTCCGAGGCACGGAGGAGTCTTGGTATGTAAAGATGGTCACCCATCCACGGACAACCCCGGCAAGCGTAGCTTATCCTGATGGATCTACCCGTGCGGCTGTTATTACTTAGCCACGAGCTCCACGATTTGATGTCGAATGATTCCAGATAATTTGTGTATGAATTATTTGATATGGTTAAGACATTTATTTTATTTGACATTTGATTTAGTTGGCATCTAATTTTATTGACATGTAATTTGCATATGATGGACACTTAGTTTGCATTTAATTAATTTTGACTGGCATGTATTTTTATATAATTCTTTTATATTGTACGCAACATGGAATAGATAACTATGTGGTTATTACTTATTATTATGTAGTTGGATAATTATGTAAATGGTTTTAATTGGCATTTAATTTATATCTTTTTAGTATTCAATTTTCATTTATTTCATTGTAAATATAATTATTTTATTATTGTACCTATTATTTTGAAAAATTCGAACACAATGTAAATTGTTTCATGAATAAATAAAATAAATAAAAAATAATATTGTAAAACAATTTTAAAAGAGTATCGGTGGAGTTTCTTGCCCATTCTTCTCCACACGAAACTACCTTTTGGAAGGGGCGAATAGAATCAACTCCATGGTTTTGTAAATTTTGACGTTCAAAGTGCCTTTTATGTGCCTATTTGAAATAAATGCCTTGACTTTAACTCAAACAGTATCACATTACACCTTGGTCGCGTTCGTAAGCGTTCGGGTCGGCCGACGATTGACAAAATGTTTGTTGACTTGACGTAATCACATTTTCATTCAAGAGCGCCTCATAATTTGTTTAACCTTGACACTTGTAGTTAATTTTTTTTCGTTGTATTCATTGAATTAGTTTAACAATTAGAATTGGTTTGTTGGTTTGGAACAATGATTACAAAATTAGTATAATAAGTAGCTCCAGTTTGCTTATTTGTTTTATTTGTACTTACTGCTTAGTGAAAGTAGGTACGTTGTACTCGTAATTAGGCATTTGGGGTAATTATATAGTTTATTAGGTTGAAATTACTTATTTAGAGTAGATTTGAAAAGTAATTAGTAGGATCAGTAGGATTAGGATAGGTGTTGATTGTTGTGCGACAGATTACGTATTTGCTTTGTGAGGAATCATGCTTTTCAAGGTTAAGTTTTGAAGCCGCCGGGGTCGCGGGTTGTTCGAAATAGACACCGTAACCCTGGCACAGGCAACTGAAGGAACACGGGTGGGTTTTAGTCAGTAAAAGTCTGACACGCCCTCCCGCTCTACCCAGAGCGGGAGAAGTCATTTGATGATTTCCCATCCACAAAAAAAAAGGTTATTTTTTGAAAATAAAACACATAATTAAGCTAGGCCGAGCTCGCTCGTGCGTTTATGACTATAAACTACAAACAACGCGATGGTTTTAAGGTTCCGTAGGTACCCAAAGAGTAAAACGGGTGAAACGGTATTACTAAGACTCCGCTGTCCGTCCGTCTGTCTGTCCGTATGTCACCAGGCTGTATCTCATGAACCGTGATAGTTTGACAGTTTTCACAGATGATGTATTTCTGTTGCCGCTATAACCACAAATACTAAAAAAGAGAATAAAATTAATATTCAAGGGGGCTCCCATACAACAAACGTGATTTTTTTTGCTTGTTTTTGCTCGATATTGATAACGGCAACAGGTAGACGCTTGAAATATTCACAGAATATTTAGTTATATATTCACTTTATAAATAAATAATTAAATTAAAATAAAACAAATATTTAAGGGGGGCTCCCATACAACAAATGTGTTTTTTTGCCGTTTTCATAGATAATGGTACGAAACCCTTCGTGCGCGAGTCCGACTTGCACTTGGCCGGTTTTTTCAAATATGTTCTTCAGTTCAGAACCCTGCGTTTTCTGATCTCTCATCCGTTGCATCCGTTTTACGAAACCACATTATATTTGAGATAGATAAAGCTCAATTTCTATCTGTAGCGTTAATGATTGACGAAGCTCCCGATGCAAAAGGACTTAAGGAGCAATATTTTTTTCTTTTTATCTTAAACTTGCTCCGGCTTACATTTCTCATAAAATCACCCTTCACTACTGATTACATACGTTAATAATGTTGTACTATATCATGGTGATGTTCCCCAGGTGCTGGTGGAGCGCCTGCTGTGGACATGTCGCGACATCCGCCGCCTGCACCTGCTGCTGCGACACAAGAAGGACACCGCCCCCGAGAAGCGGCTCGCGGACCTCAAACAATCGCAGGTCCGACAACTTCAAATTCATTTATTTCCTTAGCACAGGTAGCAATGTGGAGACAACATTACAAAAATAATTGAAAACACTGGCAAGGCAATAGATTGAATAGATACTAATTCATAACAGTTTTTTGGGGTCGGATCTAGTTTCGTTTGGCCGGAGGCGGAGGGTAAAAGGGGTGAAAGCTGGTAGGGGTTGGCTCCCTGATTATAACGCTATCACTCTTATTACAAGGTAATGCATATTTTTCGAGAAATTAATAAAAATTGTTTGAACCTCAAACCTGATAAATATTAAAACGAAACGTTAAAATGGGCGACTGACAACCAAATGTGTGCCATTATACTGTCTGTGGTGTAAAATGTCGTGCAAAATCTATGAAACGGAACGTAAGAAATATTAAGTACTTATGCCAATTGTGTCTTTGTTTGTTATTATCAATTTATCGTCAGCTTTAATGTCAAATAGTTTTATGCTTGTTAAGATTTCCTGTGTGGAGGCATTCGTTTTAACTATAGAGTTAAACTGATAAGCGTTATAGGGGTTACTAAACTGATAAGCGTTATAGGGGTTACTAAACTGATAAGCGTTATAGGGGTTACTAAACTGATAAGCGTTATAGGGGTTACTAAACTGATAAGCGTTATAGGGGTTACTAAACTGATAAGCGTTATAGGGGTTACTAAACTGATAAGCGTTATAGGGGTTACTAAACTGATAAGCGTTATAGGGGTTACTAAACTGATAAGCGTTATAGGGGTTACTAAACTGATAAGCGTTATAGGGGTTACTAAACTGATAAGCGTTATAGGGGTTACTAAACTGATAAGCGTTATAGGGGTTACTAAACTGATAAGCGTTATAGGGGTTACTAAACTGATAAGCGTTATAGGGTTACTAAACTGATAAGCGTTATAGGGGTTACTAAACTGATAAGCGTTATAGGGGTTACTAAACTGATAAGCGTTATAGGGGTTACTAAACTGATAAGCGTTATAGGGGTTACTAAACTGATAAGCGTTATAGGGGTTACTAAACTGATAAGCGTTATAGGGGTTACTAAACTGATAAGCGTTATAGGGGTTACTAAACTGATAAGCGTTATAGGGGTTACTAAACTGATAAGCGTTATAGGGGTTACTAAACTGATAAGCGTTATAGGGATTACTAAACCTATATTTTGTCAACTATGGTGAGTCCACTGCATTGACTACCTCCAATTATAAATGCCCTTTTGTTACACTTATTTTTAGTATTAAGTATCACGTTATTTTAATATCATTATTCTTTATTTTTTATTTTAAGTATAAGTAATGAGTTTTGAATTAATCGGATTGCGCGTTAAAATTTTTCCATACAAACTTTGATACCCTCCAATTGCCCTTTGTTCGTGCCAAGTTTCAAATTTATTAACTCAAGGAATAAGATTTTTGATAACAAACAATATCCCCCCTTTTCACCCCCTTAAAGGTCAAATTTCTAAAAACCCCTTCTTAGCGGATGCCTAGGTCATAATAGCTATCTGTGTGCCAAATATCAGCCCCATCCGTTCAGTGGTTTGTCAGTCAGTCACGGTTTCCTTTTATAGATATAGATCAAGGACATAAAATGACTCTATACGTCTTTAATGTTTAAAACTCACTCAACAAAAACGAACTCTCACTGTCACAAGCTTTCTGCAGTCTGAACGCAATTCAAGCAAAACGAGGATCTGAGACAGTTAGGCAGTCCCCGTCCGTAGATGTAAACTTCAGTGGGTGTTAACAATTATTTTAGGACATAAAAATTACCTCCAAATAATTATATTACTTACTAACACTAGCTATAAGATATTACTAACACTATGGATCGTTTGTTGTCCGATTTAATAAAATTGTGATTTGATTTTTGATTTGATAATTATGTACTATAACAAAAAACAAATGATATTTTCTTATTAATCAAAAATATATATATACGATAACCACCTTATCATATTTTTATGTTGGTACTCCATAAGAGAAACAGTTTTATTTCATGTTTTGTATAAACGTTTCTTTTCATCTAAAAAAAAAACAGTTTTTTTACGACTTTAGCCCAGCCCAAACCCATGAACCTAGAAAGCTGACATTTTGCACAGAGCTTCCCTTTATAATGTAAACAAGGAATAAGGAAAGATTTTTCGTTATCTCTTGGGACATTTTCCGGAATCCACGCGGGCGAAGCCGTGGGCAAAAGCTAGTTTGAAATAAATGCTTTGAGTTTGATCCCTACCAGCATCTTACTGGAAGACTTCCTTCCTCCGAGCACGTTTGCTCTTGCGAATCTCCACTCAAGCCAGCCAACAAAGCAAGAATGACATGGGAGCTCTGTTCCTCGTCAGTATTCACTCCAGGCGGTCAATAATGGCAAGCCGGAGGTGAGATAGTGCCCAACAGCTCGCCACATGCTGCCCTGCGGGTTTGTGTGTCTCCCTTGGTCTGGCTCCTCATCATAGACCTGTTTCGGCAAAGTAAACTCTACCGGCACAGACCGGACAGCACAGTTCGGAGCGCGCAAGCCCCACCACGACGTCAACGTAGAGATACGTACTCATACTTTGTCGTCACAACGAAACAATCATAGTACAGGACAGGAGTCCTCATTCCAATTTACCTGTCAGTGGGCGGCGCAGCATGTTTCATTCAGTTAGACATCACTATCAGCCGTTATCTCAATAGTCACCCCCCTTTCTAGTCATAGCTTAGTATAAATATGCCCAAAAAACGACATTCACTAATCGTAAAATATCCCAGTTTGTCGCCGCTCACATGTTGTTTCTGTAAGGTGTTCGACGTGATCCGGCGGCACTGCCCGCAGCAGTTGGACAAGCTCAGCATGCTGGCCGGTGACGTCACCAGGCCAAGCTTCGGCCTCGACCAGCACTCCATCAGCCAGCTCCAGCAGGTCAGTTCACTCGACTGCATACAGCTACCTCTTCACCGACATGGTGGACAAAACGCTTTCAACTCAAAATCAAACTCATTTATTCTGGCTAGGCTGAAATTCAGCAGTTTGCGAACGTCAAAATTACATAAGACAGTCCGCCAAAACGTCCCCTCACCACTTCCTCAAGGTTTTGCTGAGGAGAAGAAGAAGCTGCGCAACAAATTCCTGAGCAGGACAACTGTCTGAGTTTGTTTCGGCATTTCTTCCCAGGGATCAGTCAGCTAGGAAATGCCGGCGCCATCTAGTTTTAAGATACTGACCAAAAAATTGACGCGTAAGTGTCTTAGAAAATCTACTGAAATAAACTTAATTTTCATTTCATATACACCGTGTTCCGGACGATATACATAAACTTCGACCAGATGTACAGACCATGGAAATAAGCATTTTTCATTATGGACACATTATCGAATTCTTATTTTTTAATTGTTGTTAATTTTCATTCAAACTAAATACCTTGACGTAAATCACCCGATATGCGCCTCTTTATCCGAATTGGCAACTTCGTATTCGTAATGAAAATTTATAACATTTGGCGGGCTGAAACTTGTCAAAACTAAGTTTCTTTGGTTTTTCATCTCGTTCCTTTTTCTTCCCACAGACTTCTGATTAGTAGCACTGTCAATAAATCGCCGTACTTATCTAAAGAGAACGTATAAGGCTACCAAGCAGGTTGGTACGTATTTCGAATTGTGACTTTTTTATTGAGGAATAAAAAAAGAAATTCCATAACCAAATTATAATAACCTCTGCCCACGATATGCAGCCTTCGCAAAACTTTTCTATAGTCCTTATTTTTCCTCTTTTTCTGTAGACCTTCGACGACGGGAAGGGGAGTAGGCTACCTACCACATCTGCCGTTTCGGCTTAAGTAACAAACATTCAATCTCAACTATTGAATAAAATTTAGTAGGTATAGGTACATTTTAGTCCTAGTAACCACCTAACTTCTCGAGGAGTATGATACTTACGTATGATTACGTTAAAAAAAAATAAACTCGAAAAGGCACAAAATAAATTTAATGTAAAAAGTTTTCGAAATTACCACCTTTTTTTCGACACAAATATTCAAACGAGTCCTAATTTGGTCTTTGTCCAGCAGCCTTGAGATATTCTTTCTAAGAGCTGTTCACGGTTCTGAATTTGTATGGAGTACACCTTGTCCTTTAAGGTAGTGCTAAGGTGGTATTATGCCTTGGGATTTGCTGTAGTGGTAGGCATGCAAACCATATCTTTTCCACAGTTTCCACACTAGCTTATGGGATACACGCACGATGCTCCCAACGCGTCTCGTCGAGTGTAGGATCATAAATAACAAGATTCATTATTATGTTTTCTTGAGCGACGCTCAAATTGATTGCTCGTTCAGGGCGGCGTGTTCTAATCCCGATCTCACAAAATCTCATGTGTATGTTAATAAATGTTCGTATATCTGGCACGCGCCGACCAGGGAGTCGCCGTGGTACTCTCGTGCAGCCGCTGTAGCATTACCGTCACAGAAACCGTAGATGAAGTGAATATCAGCTTGGTGTTGAGCCGAATACTCGTACGGCATAGTGAATGTTGTAAGTAATCAAAATGATTGATTAAATTAATCGGAAACCCAAAAGCAAGTTCAATGAACAACAGTCCTGACAGTTAACATCATGCGACAAATAACAACTTAGGTATCCATAGAGACCAGACCAGTTTAATGTCTTTGATAGATTCGTTAACAAAACTGATCGTACTTCGTCGCTAACTCTCGGGTTCCTCTCGTACGTGTAAATGAAATGCAAATAGCATTTGATAGATTTATCATCAAATTAAGACCCTTTCTTATTACATAGCTCAAATAAATTTCATTAAATTAAATTACAAATATCTTTGTAACGAAGCCTTTTTAAGCAATACTTCCTATGTTAGATTTGGTTTGTAAAAGCTATAGAAGCGTTTGCGAAAGTTTATGGATAACGTGAGGAACACGGTGTAGATCTACTCTCTAGTATCTTATTTTTTGGAAATCAATCAAATATGAAAATATGATTACAATCATAGATATATGAAAGAAGTTGTTGTTGTTGTGCTGTTTTTTATATTTCTATGATTACAATACATTTAAAAAGTAATGAATGCACATACGAGTATCTTTTTGCAAAACAATGTTACTTCAGTAAACGATACGAGTCGATGACCTCGACAGCGTGCTCTAGGATGCCTTACGTCAATCACTATTGCGACCATCAGACACGACGTCATGGGAAATCTTATTGTTTTTTTTTTTATAATTCTATTTAATACTAGCTGTGCCCGCGACTTCGTTTGCGTGCATGTCGGAAAACAATAATGTGTCGCTTAGATAAGGTGTAAGTATCCTTTATAACTCCTCCATTGAAAATGAAGAATCCTCTGATCTTGCCTGGTGGGAAGTAGTGCTTCTCACCAGGCAAGATCAGAAGATTCTTCGTTCCTGGGGTTCTCTACCACAGCCCTTTCGAATGTAGTCACTGCGGTTTACAATGTCAAAGCGACGAAGTGTCACTTTGATTTTTAAAAACAAAAAAAATATCAAGGAACTTGCGCATTAACGGTGCACCTGCCGTACTCTACAAATCGACTGCCCGTCTGGCGGAGTGAGTGTGTGATATCACGGTCAGGAGTAATAGCGTTCCTGTAATCATGATGAAGAAGGATCACGCTATAAGAGCGCTGTTGAAAATTTCCCAAGAAAACACGCAAAACAACTATGAAATTATCAATATAATATTAATGTGATTTCTATTGTATCTGTGTAGCCTTTGTTAGAGATCAAAATAAATAAATTTCTTAAAAACTTGTTTTTAAGAAATTGTGAAAAGCAATACATTTACTGAGACCCACCTCTGGCTATGGCCGCCATTTTGGATTTTAATTAACCTCTTATTACTCCCGAAAATCATAAAAATTACACCCCCCGCTTTAAAATTAATTTAGCATTTTAATTATGTCCATCGATAAAAAAACTTATTACAAAAACAATAAAACCGACTTCCTTAAAAAACACTAAAAAGTGCAAAATAACTTCAGTTTGGGAAGTTGTTAGCAAGAAATTACCGAAACTTTAACGGTCTTCAATAAATACTAATAATTGAACGTGTTTTGCATTGTTGTACAATACGTGTCAGTCGTGTCACTAAGGCCTCGTTTACGAACACGCGGAGCGTCAGGCGGAGCGGTGCGCGGGGCGGGCTGCGGAGCGTCAAGAGTTTTCTCTGTTTATGACACGCCCGCGGCGGCGCAAGTGGTGGCGCACGCAATGGCACTCGCGGTATCGCACGCGGCGGCGCACGGGGTGTCATTAAGTATGTTAAAAAGAAGTTAAACCGAAGAAACCCGTCGCGTCTCCCGCTGCGTCACCTGCCGCGTCCGCCGCGGCGTCGCCCGTCGCTTCACCCGCCACATGCGACGCTACAATTCAAACAAATGCGTGTAAAATCGCTTCTCCGTAAACGCTCTCACAGAACGCCCTATGTTTGAATTTAGTGCGGGCTGCGCCGCTCAACGCGCCGCGTGTCGCCCCGCGTATCCGTAAACGAAGCCTAAAGAGACTTGACACACCACGTAGTTTGACTTGCGCAGTAGATGGGAGGCGCGGTACGGCGCTCGTCAAGTGTCATCTTTCGTGGCGCGTATTACCACCTCAATCAATCTGCCTAGCCTTTTCCCAACTATGTTGGGTCGGCTTCCAGTCTAACCGGATGCAGCTACCTACTACCTCATACTAATTCGTGTACCTACTTCTTTACATTGATATTCGGCAACTTTTTCCACATACCGTGCGCTAACCCATGTGACAATAGGTAGCTATAGCTACTGTTCCTCATTGAGGAGTTCCGTGCCAGTAGGGTTTCTTCGCAGTCCATTATCAGCTGATCACTGTTAGGTACTTCACCTACTATGTTTCATCATCCGGTCCATTCACAATAATGTGTATCCTACTGCTCGTCGATAAGTTCTATGGGGTAAGTAGGTATTTACCTACCTACTTATTTCCGAAGTCCATAATTAGTTGACCACGGACTAACCAGTAATTTGCTTTGATTTCTGTACAATAACCAAATTACAATACGTTTACCTACTGTACATTATTGAGGAGTTCAATTGTCAGATCTTCACCATAATAATAATAATATGATGCCTTCTTTTCATTTAAAATTGTCTAAGGGGCCTCTGCAAGTTGGCTTCGGCTCCTCGTACGCCTTCCAAAGGTCCGGGACACCAGGGTCCCGAGATACGCCAAAGAAAAAAAAATAATAATAATACATTTATTTCAGACCATAAGTCCATAAACAACACCCAATACAATTTTATACACAAAAAAATCATACATAAATACATGAACACACATAACTACACTAAAAATACACTAAAACAATTTACTTAAAATATTGGAATGACGCATGCATAATGAAGGTGACCATCTCGGGAGAAAACTCTTTCAAACATTGGGTGTGTGACATACGAACATGACGAAATGACAAGAGTTCCCTTTCTATGTGCCGTTTGGCTGCGGACCCCTAAAAAACAGACGAATTGAGAACTTCTTTCTTTTTGAAGTCGGTTTTAAAGATGCCTCAAGCAATCTCGAGAGAAATCCAGAAGTTCTGGATTTCTGTCTGGTTCTGGACCAGAACCAAATATAGCCCACACGCGCGCTTAACCAACCAAGCAAGCAAGGACCAACTGTGATGTATACCCTCTCGAATAAAACAAAAAAAATCCAAATCGGTCGAGCCATCGTCGAGTAATCGGGGAACATACATAAAAAAAAAAGAAATAAATAAAAAAAAAAAAAAAAGGTTCCGACGAATTGAGAACCTCGTCCTTTTTGAAGTCGGTTAAAAACTAAAACCCGACTACTGAAAAATCAAGCTCTAAAAAGTATGAAACAAGAAAATATTCTCATCTGAAATTAGAAAAAGACAAATATAAAAATTCGGAGTCACACGTAATCTGTTTGATTCATGCCTTGTCATGAGGAAACTCCGGATTTTTAATTTGTCTGTCTTTTTTAATTTCAGATGAGAATATTGTCTTGTTTCATACTTTTTAGAGCTTGATTTTTCATTAGTCGGGTTTTAGTTTTTAAACTTAATTTTTATTTAAATTATTTTGGGGTTATAATTTCGTGGTGGTAAAGTACATATTTGCAGCAGAGCCACTTTACATTTTGAAAGAAGAATAATTATTATAATTATATGCATTTTGGGTAGGTTTGGAGAGAAAATATGTTTATCTCACATCTGAGGCGTGATTTTAGAAATTATTCCCAATTATCGGGTGCATGCAAGCAAAGCCGCGAGCAATAGCTAACAATATATACTACAAATCCTGGATCCTACACCAATTCGTTGCATGATTTTCAATAGACCTTTGAGGCCTACGTAGTTATATGCGTTGTTAATATCAATGAAAACAGCCACCGTAATAAGTTTTTTAGAATCTTACTATTTTAAAAAATGTCAAAAGTCAAATAATTTATTTTAAATAGGCACTTATAAGGCACTTGAGGAAAAAGGCAATACGAGGGCTATGCAGGTGCTCAGGTGCATGGTCCTCGTATGGCCTGACCAAGATTAATTATGAAATTATGAATTATTTTGTGTATTTTTGGAACCCATTCATCATTTAAGTCCTCCCCGCAGCGTTGTCACTAACATCGGTCTTGTAAATACCTTTTCTTAGTCACCTTCATTCATTCATCCTCTCAACATAACGAAACCATCGAAGCATACACTTATACTGTGACCTTATTGGTGATATTCTTCAGAAAGGTC
This sequence comes from Cosmia pyralina, assembly GCA_946251885.1. Taxonomy (NCBI): domain Eukaryota; kingdom Metazoa; phylum Arthropoda; class Insecta; order Lepidoptera; family Noctuidae; genus Cosmia; species Cosmia pyralina. The sequence goes on from OX276371.1 coordinate 169,887, forward strand.
AGGTGCGTAATACTCGCAACCGGCGTGCGTGTGTGACCAGATGTATGAACATAAACGAAGCAAAAGGAGTATGCAAGGATCGTAGCACGTGGCGTTCTGTAGTTTCTGCCTACCCCCATGGGAAGAAGGCGTGAGTTTATGTAAGTACGTACCTCTATGTGTAAATATCAAGCTTCCCGCAGGTGTCCGTGGTGTTTCATTCGGCGGCGACGCTGAAGTTCGACGAGCCGCTGTCAGTCGCGGTGGAGCAGAACGTGCGCCCCGTCATCACGCTCATGGACATCTGCGACCAGCTGCCCAACATGCAGGTACGAACTAGCCTAGTTCCTAGTAGCGTCGGTCGCGGTGGAGCAGAACGTGCGCCCCGTCATCACGCTCATGGACATCTGCGACCAGCTGCCCAACATGCAGGTACGAACTAGCCTAGTTCCTAGTAGCGTCGGTCGCGGTGGAGCAGAACGTGCGCCCCGTCATCACGCTCATGGACATCTGCGACCAGCTGCCCAACATGCAGGTACGAACTAGCCTAGTTCCTAGTAGCGTCGGTCGCGGTGGAGCAGAACGTGCGCCCCGTCATCACGCTCATGGACATCTGCGACCAGGTACCCAACATGCAGGTACGAACTAGCCTAGTTCCTAGTAGCGTCGGTCGCGGTGGAGCAGAACGTGCGCCCCGTCATCACGCTCATGGACATCTGCGACCAGCTGCCCAACATGCAGGTACGAACTAGCCTAGTTCCTAGTAGCGTCGGTCGCGGTGGAGCAGAACGTGCGCCCCGTCATCACGCTCATGGACATCTGCGACCAGCTGCCCAACATGCAGGTACGAACTAGCCTAGTTCCTAGTAGCGTCGGTCGCGGTGGAGCAGAACGTGCGCCCCGTCATCACGCTCATGGACATCTGCGACCAGCTGCCCAACATGCAGGTACGAACTAGCCTAGTTCCTAGTGGCGTCGGTCGCGTTGGAGCAGAACGTGCGCCCCGTCATCACGCTCATGGACATCAATACTCAATATCTTTATTGCTTTACCATAATGTGTACTTAGGTGGTAATTATATAATTGAGATCATTATGGACACTGCAGGGCACAGCAAAAGGGAAGGAGAGAGGAAGCCCTGTTTTAGGAGATTATCAATAATTATTATTGCTATATTATTTAATCTAATATTATTGCTATTTTATTTAATTGTTATTATTTGTTATATTATTTATTAATAATTACCATGTCATTAATATACGAGTATTTTAAATATACTTATAAATTGCGTGATTATCATTTACTTTTGTTATCAATTATTATTCTTATATTATTATTTTTTATTATATTAGTAATTTCCTTAACATGTGCTACATTTCTTCTATTATTTATGTTTATCATTTAAATATTCATCTAAGGAATAATAGCATTTGCTTATTAGTAATTTTTTAAGTTTTACTATGTAGTAGTCTTGTTTAGAGTTTTTTTTGTGAAATGGTTTTACTATTGATGATTTTAAATTTTCTGGAAAGACCCCTTACGTAAACGATAGATTTATAAGGTGGCTTATAATGTCCGCTAATTCTTTATTACAATTTTTGAATATGGCTGTTGAGATGCAATCATATCCAACAGCTCGTGTGTTATTTAGTGAATTTATGGTTCTTGAAACATCTTCACAAGAGGCGGGTCTCAGGTAAATAGTCGAATTTGATGAATCTATTAACTTGTAATTTGGACGAGAGTTGTTCTCTTTATTTGTTAAGGATATGAAGAAGTCGTTAAAGGCAGTCGCAATTTTCATTGGGCATTCAACGATTTTTTATTGTAATCTATTGATTTTGTTGTATCAAATGGTTTTGTATCATCTGTTTTGTTTTTTTATGATATCCCGTGGCTTTACACTTACTTTTTGAATTTTTTAAATATGAATTATTGTTTTGTTTTTTAGAGTTAGATATACATTTTTTAAGTAATTTATCATATTTTATGTACGCTTTTTTGTTTTCATCTGTGGAATTTTTATAGTCACGGTATCTTATTGTTCTTTTGTGACAGGCTGATACTTTCAATCCTTTAGTGATCCATTTGGGAGCGTTAACATTTGCATGTATTTTAACTTTATTTATTGGGAAGCAAAGATTGTAATATAATTGTAACGTTTCGTGAAATATATCAAAAGCTTTATTAAAACTTTCTTGCTCAAGTACTTCGGACAGGTTAATTTAGATAAGACCTCTTTAAACTTTAACGTGTTTTCTAAGCTGAAGTCCCTTTTCATTTCATACCAGAATGGTAATCTTTGTTCTTGGTTTGACGGAAAAGATAGGGTTTGACCGGTGTTGTGATCTGATAGGAATAATGAGTGAACTTCACCTTTTGCATATTTGATATTACTAAATATATGATCGATGCATGAATCTTTACGCGTTGGTTTGTTAATGTGTATTTGTAAATTATTGTTCATTAGGATATTTTTTAAGTCCTCTGAAGGTGCATAAGACTTGGGAGTGTCGATATTTATATCCCCCGCTATGATATTTTTTTTATTCCTGTGTGAAGTTAATTTATTCAGTAGAATTTCTAATTTATTAAGGAAAGTTTTTGTACAAGAGTTTGGGATCCTGTATAAACATACTATTATGCATTTCATGGTAGGTATTTCTATTGCTCATCATTCAATTTGTATTTACATACTATCGGAGATATTTAACTGTTTAAAAGCTATAGATTTTCTAGTTAGTATGCAAACCCCACCGCGTTTTTCATTTTTTCTTGAGAAGTTACATGCTACATTATAATCTTTTATGTAAATGTTGTGCTCGTCGCCTGATTTGACAAAGGTCTCAGTGAGACAAATAATTATTGAAGTACCGTTTTCTTAAAATTTATTTAGACATAGTTCTAATTGCTCCTGTTTGTTCAACTAACCTGCAATGTTTTGGTGAAACAGTGAAGTGTTACATGCTGACGTGGTCTCGAAAAAACGTTGTACTCGTAGTCGGTGTCGGGGTGTCATTGGTTTTTATTTTAGGGAAATAATAAGTAATTTTGCCTCTAATTGGAATAGTTGCTTGTGTATTTTTAGTGTTGGTTTTTACAGAGATTGGTTCTTTGTTAGTTACAGTGTTCACGACTGGATTGTTGTATGAGTTAGTTACAGTGTTCACGACTGGATTGTTGTATGAGTTAGTTACAGTGTTCACGACTGGATTGTTGTATGAGTTAGTTACAGTGTTCACGACTGGATTGTTGTACGAGTTAGCGGCGGTGTTAGCAACGACTGGCGTTTTATACGATAGAAAAGTGTGTTTGTAGTAGTTCGTGTCTATTAAGAAGTTACTGCTTTTGCAAGTATCAAATAAATAATGTTTATTTTTATAGTACCTAATGTCTGCCAATATCTAGAAAGGTACAATTTTCAATGTTTTGTGACATATTTTTCAACAAACTGTTTAGCAACATCTCGTGCAGATGCCTGTTATGCGAAACACTTAAAATGATAACATTCGTATTTTTAATTAATTTTAACGTAGACGCTAATTCTATTATTATTTTGTTTGGGTTGGTATCGTTTTCACCAACACTTAAAATTAAAAAGTTGTTTTTACAATCACTTAGTTCATAGTTAGTTGAAATATTTCCTTCGAGGTCGCGTAAGACTTTATCGTCGAGGTAATTATGTATTTTTGATAGTTCGTCTTGTTTCTTGAATTTATGAGTGCTGAAGCGATGTTAGTGCATTGTTTTCCACCTAATATTTGAATTTTTGGTTTTCGGTCCAAAATAATTGACTGTGTGCTGCCCTCTATTGGCTCATTTTGGGAAATTGATTTTTGATTACACGTCACACTAGCGCCATCTAGGAGCTGGATTTCATCGTGCGTCAAATCCAGCTTATCAGCAATAACATTCAATTTATCCTGATTTACGCTTCGTTAGCCTTTAACCTTTTCCTTTCGTTAACCTTTTCCTTTTGTAGACGCTGACGTTCGCTTTGGTGTAGATTGCTTGGCTTTTTTAGGTGTAGATGTTGCGTAGATTATTTGTAGTTGTGAGATGGTATTTTGCTGTTCTATTGTTTGTGTTTTTAATGCACTGTTTTCAAGTAATAAATTATCTATTTTATTTTGGGCTTCTTGTAATTGTCGTTTAAGGTCTTGTATTTCATCCTGTATTGTTTCAGTTAGCTCATTTCTAGTTGACAGATCTGGTAGACTCTTTGCTAAATAGTCGTCAGCTGACAGTGTTGACTGGAAGGTATCATTTAGCGAATCATTTAACACTGATTTCTTTTTGCGTATGGTTACATTTACGTAATCCATTTTTTATTTTATGCAATAAACAAGTGAAGCAAAATAAATAAAAACGCAAAAAGAGAAATAGATTCACTGGGGATCGAATATCACCCATTTAAGCAGCTTCTCTACCGTACTTGCTATTCGTACTTTGGGAAACTTGCTGAAATACTCGTAGCTGTATTGGTACTAGGGAATACGGTTGTTATGAGAAGCGTCGCAAAGCGCACCGTTTTTTTTTTAATTTGTTTGCACTATTGATACTCGTAACACTTAGTTTTTAATTTAAAAATCACATAAAGTTTACCTGAGTTTATAAATGTATAACTGTGGTATTCGTTTTATGTTTTTAGGCTTAGTTTGAGCTTCGAGCAATGTTTTATGGAATCCGAGGTAAAGCACTCGATTGGATTAAAAGCTACCTAAGCAATAGAAAATAATGCGTTGAAATATACAAATTAAATGATCAACTTGTATCTACACCATTCAGGTCTACTCTTTTAATAAATAAGTTCGGTGTTCCTCAGGGAAGTGTACTAGGCCCTCTTCTCTTCCTTATTTACATAAATGATATTCCTAAAGTGACATCACATCAATGCATTCTATTCGCGGACGATATTTCAGTTATAGTACCGGAAAACTCAGATAGTAACTACGAACATTCATTACACAACACTATAGAATCAATAATGAACTGGTTAAAGGACAACAATCTAACAGCTAATGTATCTAAAACTAAAACTTTACAATTCTCTAATTATAACAATTCTCAATTAAAACCACCATAAAAACACTAAAATTGAAGAAGTCCTTGATACCAAATTTTTAGGTATTACCTTAATTTAAAATGGAAAAGAATTTTACAAGGTTGGTCTATGCTTTCGAAAGGAGTGGTCCTTTGTGTCTTCGTTGGTGGTAGGCTGGTCGCAGTTCATTGTATGCGGTTCCCTTCGAGTCATTTGTTTGTGTCGTTTTATATTTTTCGTTGTTCTGGTTAACTTTCTGTCCTTCAATAAACAACTGATTGTTTTGATGTTTGCAAATAATCCATTTCTTCGAGCCTGAAGCATTTCTTCTCGCATTAATTGTCTTCCTCTTCGCGTGTTGGTATCTAGGAGCTCTGAGACAAATAACCCTGTAGTGCCCTGAAGGTATTGGCTATTGCTTATTAAGTACTTGGCCATTCTTTTGCTAATTAATTCGATGACAAGTGGTGTGTTGTTGTTATTGTTGTATCTACCCATCCAGTAAGTCTCATCTGCGGCCAGCTGCCCAACATGCAGGTACGAACTAGCCTAGTTCCTAGTAGCGTCGGTCGCGGTGGAGCAGAACGTGCGCCCCGTCATCACGCTCATGGACATCTGCGGCCAGCTGCCCAACATGCAGGTACGAACTAGCCTAGTTCCTAGTGTTAGAATTAAGGATAATCATATATTTTACAGCGTTACTATTCGGAACTATATTCACTTAGGCTTATTAATCTTATTTATGTTTGATTTAGAAACGTTTCTTAGAATACATTGAAAAGTAGGTATGTTATTTGACTACAATTAAAAGTGAAGTAAAAATATGTTAAATATTTATTTGACACTAGGAAATACATGTTGCAATCAAGTTATAATAATAGCACACTAATGTATTGTAACAATCAGATCCTAACCCCCAAACTAGGCCTGGACCTGTATTTTGGGGGTCAGCGTTCAGCCATGGGTTCTATTTCCAATCTAACAGCATTTAAGAGGAGTGTCAGTAGAAGTTTACAGCCAAAGTTATTGCTATTTGGTAACACATATAGGTCAAAATAGCTTTCATTAGGTACAGAAGAAGGTAAAACACATAAAATATGTAGGGATTAAAATTACAAAAAGAAAGTAAAAATGCATAAAATTATTTGTGTTTGATGTCTGTGTGTGTAATAAATGTAGCAATAGTCCAAAGTTGAATCATATTTGGATAATTATTTTTTTATTTATTAGACTTGTTTATGATTAAGAAGTACTGATAACAGATTGTATAAATAAGAACAAGTTGACAGAGGCGGGCATTCTTGGGCAGACCGTCGAATCGGACAGACACAGCTTAATAAGTGTATCCACTGTGCTAGAAATATAAGCAACTATCTACTTACCTACATTTTGTTTAATTTGCCACCCTGATGTTTATATCAGAAGTGGAATTTGAACCAAAATGGGTAGCGACGACAGTGAGCAATACGATTGACGCTCACAAAGCGTTGCAAGACGCTCTCACCGTAATAAGCGTCGCCGTCGGCGCAGTACCACTCCAGAAAGTGTTTTTGTTTAATTTGCCACCCTGATTTTTATACTAGTAGCGTCTGTCGCGGTGGAGCAAAACGTGCGCCCCGTCATCACGCTCATGGACATCTGCGTCCAGCTGCCCAACATGCAGGTACCAACTAGCCTAGTTCCAAGTAGCGTCGGTCGCGGTGGAGCAGAACGTGCGCCCCGTCATCACGCTCATGGACATCTGCGTCCAGCTGCCCAACATGCAGGTACCAACTAGCCTAGTTCCTAGTAGCGTCGGTCGCGGTGGAGCAGAACGTGCGCCCCGTCATCACGCTCGTGGACATCTGCGACCAGCTGCCCAACATGCAGGTACGAACTAGCCTAGTTCCTAGTAGCGTCGGTCGCGGTGGAGCAGAACGTGCGCCCCGTCATCACGCTCATGGACATCTGCGACCAGCTGCCCAACATGCAGGTACGAACTAGCCTAGTTCCTAGTAGCGTCGGTCGCGGTGGAGCAGAACGTGCGCCCCGTCATCACGCTCGTGGACATCTGCGACCAGCTGCCCAACATGCAGGTACGAACTAGCCTAGTTCCTAGTAGCGTCGGTCGCGGTGGAGCAGAACGTGCGCCCCGTCATCACGCTCGTGGACATCTGCGACCAGCTGCCCAACATGCAGGTACGAACTAGCCTAGTTCCTAGTAGCGTCGGTCGCGGTGGAGCAGAACGTGCGCCCCGTCATCACGCTCGTGGACATCTGCGACCAGCTGCCCAACATGCAGGTACGAACTAGCCTAGTTCCTAGTAGCGTCGGTCGCGGTGGAGCAGAACGTGCGCCCCGTCATCACGCTCGTGGACATCTGCGACCAGCTGCCCAACATGCAGGTACGAACTAGCCTAGTTCCTAGTGGCGTCGGTCGCGGTGGAGCAGAACGTGCGCCCCGTCATCACGCTCGTGGACATCTGCGACCAGCTGCCCAACATGCAGGTACGAACTAGCCTAGTTCCTAGTAGCGTCGGTCGCGGTGGAGCAGAACGTGCGCCCCGTCATCACGCTCATGGACATCTGCGACCAGCTGCCCAACATGCAGGTACGAACTAGCCTAGTTCCTAGTAGCGTCGGTCGCGGTGGAGCAGAACGTGCGCCCCGTCATCACGCTCGTGGACATCTGCGACCAGCTGCCCAACATGCAGGTACGAACTAGCCTAGTTCCTAGTGGCGTCGGTCGCGGTGGAGCAGAACGTGCGCCCCGTCATCACGCTCGTGGACATCTGCGACCAGCTGCCCAACATGCAGGTACGAACTAGCCTAGTTCCTAGTAGCGTCGGTCGCGGTGGAGCAGAACGTGCGCCCCGTCATCACGCTCGTGGACATCTGCGACCAGCTGCCCAACATGCAGGTACGAACTAGCCTAGTTCCTAGTAGCGTCGGTCGCGGTGGAGCAGAACGTGCGCCCCGTCATCACGCTCGTGGACATCTGCGACCAGCTGCCCAACATGCAGGTACGAACTAGCCTAGTTCCTAGTAGCGTCGGTCGCGGTGGAGCAGAACGTGCGCCCCGTCATCACGCTCGTGGACATCTGCGACCAGCTGCCCAACATGCAGGTACGAACTAGCCTAGTTCCTAGTAGCGTCGGTCGCGGTGGAGCAGAACGTGCGCCCCGTCATCACGCTCGTGGACATCTGCGACCAGCTGCCCAACATGCAGGTACGAACTAGCCTAGTTCCTAGTAGCGTCGGTCGCGGTGGAGCAGAACGTGCGCCCCGTCATCACGCTCGTGGACATCTGCGACCAGCTGCCCAACATGCAGGTACGAACTAGCCTAGTTCCTAGTAGCGTCGGTCGCGGTGGAGCAGAACGTGCGCCCCGTCATCACGCTCATGGACATCTGCGACCAGCTGCCCAACATGCAGGTACGAACTAGCCTAGTTCCTAGTGGCGTCGGTCGCGGTGGAGCAGAACGTGCGCCCCGTCATCACGCTCATGGACATCTGTGTACGGATGAGGGATACGAATAATGATTATGCGATTTTATGTTTACGTAGCCTACGGCGTTGCATGGTATCATATTTTTAATCCCGAAATAACTGGTATTCATTACGTTGTTCTGTTTCTGTATTTTCCTGCGTTTCTGAGTCGTCCAAAGTATGTATGTGTTGATTCCTGGAGGTACCACAATTGGACTTACCTCTGTTTCCATGAAATGGTCGGGCGGACCTGCGCCAGCTCGTCTGCGCCACTTGTCCCGTTTTGGTCAAAGAAGTGTAAACATACGCTGTTTTGGTCAAAGAAGTGTAAACATACGCTGTTTTGGTCAAAGAAGTGTAAACATACGCTACTCGCGTTTATTTTACTGTCACGGTCGCCATGTACGGATGAGGGATCAATCTATCAATCTGCCTAGCCTTTTCCCAACTATGTTGGAGTCGGCTTCCAGTCTAACCGGATGCAGCTTAATACCATTAGTATTTTACATGGAGCGACTGCCTATCTGTACGTATGAGGGATATTATGTCTAAATGACACAACGAATTCTGATACAATACTGCCTTTTATTACAAAAGAACACAAACTTATATGGTTTACATTAACATCTCCCTCTCATCTACGTCATGTCTCTATCTCATGTGTACTGGATGTGGAAAGGGACTGGACCCCACGACACAGGGAATCCTAGTGTGGGCTCCAGAGAATTTGTATTTATTGTACCGTGTTTCTTTTTTTTTTTATCTGCGACCAGCTGCCCAACATGCAGGTACCCACAAGGCTAGTCTGTTCCAAAAGTATCTGATGTAAGTGTAAAGAGACCCTGTTCAGAGTAATTCTAAAGCCACATGTGCAGACGCGTGTAATGTGTGACGTAATGCATCGTGCAGCTACCCTAAGAGAGCTCCGTGTGTCAGGTGCTGGTGCAAGTCTCGACCGCATACAGCAACGCGGAGCTGGCGACAGTGGAGGAGCGAGTGTACGCGGCGCCGGTGCCGCTGACGCAGCTGCTGGGCCTCGTCGACGTGGTGCCGGCTGACATGCTGGCTGAGGTTACGCCCAGGTGAGCGCCATACAATACTGACTCAACACAGCCGCACGCACGGGTCGGTCGATCAGGTTAAGCTGCGCTTGCCAAAGTTGGTCCGTGGATGGACCCCTCTGGACCCCCTCTGGACGTTAAGCCGTTAGACTCGGCTATCATTCGTGAATATTTGACAGTCGTTATGGGTCGTCAGAAGCCCGAAAGTCTGACAACCAGTCTTACCGGGGTATCCTACCTTTCGCTCTGAGACATAGTACAATTTGGCAATTTTGTGGCGCCTGACAAATACGTTTAGCAATCTGTTGCAAGAACTTCATGATGCGAACACAAAGATTGCAGGCGCCAACAATCTTCATTCCCCTTCTCACCACAATGCTTGTCACATAATATTTTTACTTCATTCGATTCCAGGTTAATATCCCCAAAGCCGAACACCTACACGTTCACTAAGGCGATGGCGGAGAGCGCGGTGGCCGAGCGAGCTGTCACGGCCAAGTACGCGACGGCCATCTTTAGACCAACCATAGGTCAGTACCAGTTATTATTAAATACAATAGTAAGACCACATTATGTTCTAAACATGCGGTCATGCATGAACATGCGGTCTATTTATTGAGAGAATGGGTAGCATATTTCTCCTGTGGGCCACTATTTATATCTACAATGCGGACGTGGAGCTAATTGACGATTAACTCATTAATTCATTAACTCACGATACCTACTGTAAGGCAGTCTTTCATTCTATGCACAATGTTACGGAAACACTCGGAGTTGCCTTACGACCCTAACGCCACTATTGAGCGTAGACGTGGGTGTAGGTCGGACAGAGTTTGTGCCTTAGTGTCGGCGAAACTTGAAGTGGTCCGGCGGCAATACGACTTCTTTAGTTCGAGGCTGTACAATAAGGTAAACAGTGTACTCCATATTCACTCTCGTTCTTACAGGGACTGTAAAAAACTCACTGACGACTGGCTTCAAACCCTCACCTATGAAGACCTGGAGAGCTTGGTCAAACCCTGATTTGTTTCCAATATCGACCTCTTCCTTCCGAAATAGATTCATAACAGTCATATAAATTAAGACACACTCACGCACACACACACACATACACACACATACTCACATACCTATGCAAACACCCACACGCACATAATACTTTCGCTTGTACCTACACATATTCACATTTTTAACCTATTATTCTAGTTTGTAATCTATCTCCTGTGTTTAGTATAAATTCTAGAACGCTATCGTCCTTTTCCTGAGGTGGGCGTTAATTCCTACGACACAGTATTTTACTAATGTAGGTATTATCGCACTAAATGTTTTTGTCATACTGTGTTTTTGTTCAATAAAGAATTTTATTTATTTAATTATTTATTTATTTATTTAAATTACTGCCATCTAGCGGTGAGTAGTAAAAGTAATGTATTTTTTATTCACAGAATATTCAACGCCAAAATAACACTGTGTTCGTTGTAGGGCATTAAAAGAAAAGGAACGTCAATAAATTACAAGAAAATAGAATTATTAATACTAGGTGAAAAAAAGGTAACTTCGTATGGAGAAGAATGGGCAAGAAACTCCATAGTCATTAGTGATAATTAAAAATGTGAAGACGATGCATGTACCTAGAATCAATGATAATTATTCATTGCATAGAATTAAATTAGGTACTTAGGACGATAATACTACCAGCCTATTGCTGTCCCACCGCAGGACAAAGGCCTCTTCTCACACAGAGAAGGCACGAGCATTGATCACCACGCTTGCTCAAGACGGGTTGGCCATTTCAGACTCATAATAACTGTAAGTCCAGGATTCCTCACGATGTGTTCCTTCACCGATGTCATTAATGTGGGTTACCTGTGTATCATCGAAAAGAAATTGACAAATTATCACTTCCCAAACAATTTTCCGCATAATTTCGTTTGCCAAATTATTATTTAGCAAAAAATCTCTTCACAAATAATTATAACGCAAACCTAATGTTTGGCAAGTGAATGTTTAAACAATAACTTGTTTACCAACTAGTACATAACTACATATACCAATTTTTATGAAGTCAAATAATTTTTTACACATTTTACGCAAAATAAAATACGGCAAATATTTAGTATCGTCAGTTTTCAATTTACCATTTTTTTTTCTTTATAATCTAGTCGTTTCTGGAATAGTCGTAGGAGGTCACAGTTCTAACCTAACCTAAACATCTTTTAAAAAAAATTAACCTCGTCCCAGTTCGGTTCTCAATAGCCCGCTGAAAATAAACTCTTGTTTCCATATTTTTTTTTCTATATAATCTAGTCGTTTCTGGCACTCGTTAGCCGCTTTCGCGGCACCGCTCGCTTCGCTCGCTCGGCTCGTGCGTAGGAGGTCACAGTTCTAACCTAACCTAACCTAATCATTTTTCTTTTAGTAATTAACCTTGTCTAACTAATTATATTCTCGATAGCCTGCTAAAAATAATCTCTTTTTTCCATATTTTTTTCTATAATATAATTCAGTCATTTCAGGCACTCGCCGGCCGCTGCCGCAACACCGCTCGCTTCACTCGCTCGGCTCGTGCGTAGGAGGTCACAGTTTTAACCTAACCTTACCTAACCATTTTTCTTTTTAAACAACTTCAAAAAAAGAAGGTTTCTCAATTCGACCGTATATATTTTTTAACATTTTTTTTATGTGTGTTCTCGGATAACTTCGTCGTTTATGACGGGTGCCGCATAGTTCACGGTGAGTCGGAACTGTCTGCGGTGATACCCCAGTGAGTCGGGGTGGCGCTGCGTTATGCTCCAGTGAGTTGGAGTGTACAGCGCTGGGTTGAGGTTGAGGCTGAAGGTGATGACCAGGAATGCGCGTCCGCTGCATGCTGGTGGTCAGGATACCCGTTGAAGCAGTGGATGCTGGCTGGCTGTGTGACTCGCCGCTCGAAAGCTTGAAGAAGTGATGCCGATGACGTCACGCTGAAGGAGGTGCACGAAGGCTACGCTGACGTTCATGTTCGGGGTCACCAGTACAGAGGCATGAGGAACAGGGTGAAAAGTTCACTCATCCTCCATAGAAAAGGGAGGATCCTCCGACCAGACGGGTGTTATGTCTGGTGGGCAACTGCCCCACGGTTGATGTCGGGACGTTGTATATATGCTAGTCGCGCGGTAAACTCTGATTGCGCGATGCAGGATTGCGTGACGTCAGTGTGACGCGTAGTTCGTATGTGGCGATGTAGATTCCGCCACAAACCGATTTTGATGATTCTTTTTTTGTTGTAAAGGAGATATCCCAAGGGTGGTACCATGATACCACCCAAGGGTGGTACAAATGCTTTGAGTTTGAGTTTGATAAGTAAACCAGGATCTGATGATGGCATCTTAGAGAAATCGTGGCGAACCTTCAAATATTATAGGCACACCTATAGCGATTTGGGTATTTTTTATAGTAACTCGTGCATTTGCCGGGAGCAAAAAGCACCATTTGGTGAAGTGGAACTGATGAGGAAGACCACAGATGGCCATCGGAACTACTCAATAATACGTATTTCACGGACATTTGGTGAAGTGGAACTGATGAGGAAGACCACAGATGGCCATCGGAACTACTCAATAATACGTATTTCACGGATTGTGATTCGATTATTACTAAGCAATTTATTTTGATTCATTTTGACCGATGTTCGGCCAACGCATACAGACGTGCACATCAATGCATTATAAAAATAAATAAATTAACACTTGCATAAATACTGACCCAGTTTTATAGTGTAGTAGCGTGTTTTATAAATCAAGTGATGTTAAGGATGATTCTGACTAGATTATAATAATATACTATTTTTATAATCTGAAGTATGGAAGGCAGCCCCTTTACTCGGAGCGGGTTGACATCGCGCAGCCCTCCATCGACTCCAACACCAAGACCACCTCAACAACCCAAGCAGAACCAAGAAGTGGTTGTGGACCCAGCTGAACTAATCCCCACTCCGGAGATCCAGAACTGGATGGGATCCATTGAACAATGCTTGAATGAGGTCTGTGCTATTGCTAATGATGGAAAACTCAATTCGGAGCAGAAGTTAAAAATCAGCAATCTTTGCCGAAAAGTTGGACACGGAGTTTCTCAAATGGCCGTGCGATACCAGTCGCTGAAATCAAATGCCATACAAACCCATACCACCCTTAAAACCATGACTGAAGCTCGAGACCTAGCGGACTGTCTTACAGAGATGAACCGCACCTTTCAGGAGTCCTGTACAAAGCAAGGAGCTGGGAGGAGTGATACATCTTTTGCCGATATGGTGAAGAAGGGATCCAGCAACTTTGTTCGTCCAAACCAACTTAGCTCCGTGGCAATTTTTCCATGTGATAACTCAAAGACCAGTGACGAAACTAGGAACATGGTCCAGAACATCATATGCCCAGGTGAAATGAAGCTGAAAGTACGAGGCGTACGCAAAATCGGAAAAGGAGGTCTCATAATTAGCACGGAGACTAAAGAGGACCTGGACAAACTCAAGCAAACAGTTCAAACTGCTTCGTCAGAGCTTACCGTCAACGAACCCAGAAAGCGCAAACCTCGCATTGTAGTAATTGGAGTGCCCACATGTATGACTGAAAATGAGGTCTTTAAATGTCTCTATGAACAAAATTTAGCTGACAAACTGCCGACTATGTCCCGAGATACATTTATGACCTCAACAAAACTAAGCCACAAATCTGGGAGAAAAGGTACTGAATACTGCAATTATGTACTAGAAGTTCCAGCCGTCATTCGCAAGGCCTTGATCACCCAGGCACGACTATTTATTAATTGGACGTCCTGCCCAATACGTGATTTCACTCTGGTAACCAGATGTTACAAGTGCCAACAGTACGGCCACGCAGCCAAGTTCTGCAAAGTCACTGCCCCTACGTGTGGTCATTGCGGTGAAGAAGGGCACACCACTCAAGACTGCACAAAGAAAGCCGAAGTGCCAAAATGTGCAACATGTCTGCGCTTCAAAAAACCAGCGAGCCACAAAACGGGAGATCTAGATTGTCCAGCTAAAAAGGCTGCCGAAAACAGGTACATCAACTCAATCGATTATGAAGGCGCCTAAGAGCGCCACATAACTGTTTTTATTTTAGACTTTACTTTTTATTTACACTTTTTTTTATTATACTATGGATAGTACCTTAATTTCGGATATAGATAACAGTTTTCAGACTGTTTCAAAGTCATGTAAGGTTGAGGACTGCAGACAATATCTTTCCGTGTATCAAAAGTCACTAACCATACTAACCCAAAACATTCGTAGTATTTATAAGAACATGGATAGCTTTAACATTTTTCTTCATAGACTTAACTTTAATTGTGATATAATAATACTAACCGAGTGCTGGTTATCAAATCGCCAGGATAATCTCCCAGTAATACCAGGGTACAACGTAGCATTTACCAGAATCAATAACAATCAAAATGATGGTGTGGTTGTCTATTCAAAAGATTCATTAATGGTCACAGTCGAGGAACCTAATATACACGACTTTAAGAGTAATTGCTTAATTATTAAAATTGGTACAACCGCAGCAATAATTGCTATATATAGATCCCCTTCTGCTAGAAACTTGGATGCTTTTCTTGCTTCCTTAAACCAAATTTTTCAAGCAGTAGGCACTTTTAAGAATGTTATACTAACAGGAGATATAAATATAAACATTAACGCTGATAACTGCAATGCAGGGATCCAAGACTATCTTAATATCTACTCTTTCCATGGTTTTCTGTCCGCACATACACTGCCTACTCATCAAAGCGGTTCCTGTCTCGATCATATGATAATCAAATCCAGTTTTCCGTTTATTACGCTTGTTACTAACTCTACAATTACCGACCATCACGCGGTTTTACTGTGCCTTAACTTAACGCTGCCTAAGCAAAATCGCCCACAGACCAAAACGCAACTAAACATAAACAAACTTGAATATGATTTATGCAACATTGATTTTAACCCAGTTTTCAATACAGCTGACGCTAATTTTGCTTTATCGTTTTTAATAAAACATGTCCAATCAGCTATATTACGCAACACGACCGTTATTACAGTAAACAAGAAAAATTATAATATTAAACCTTGGATTACTCCTGGCCTAATTCGGTGCATAAGACAGAGAGATAAACTTCATCAAAGATACAGGAAGGACCCAGATAATCTCGTCACTAAAGTCACCTATACCAGATACAGGAATTTTTGTAACAACCTCCTAAAGGATTTAAAGAGAAATTACGATAAAAATGAATTAAATAGAGCGGGTTTAGAACTTTTGTTGGGACGTGATGTAGGTTCTATAGTGAGAAATTAAATGTCCATTAAGATTTACACTATGAATTTAATAATGTATTTACTACAACTAAACACGGTACAATTACTTATGATGATTAGTATGAAATGATATATAATTATGATGATTGACGCGAGTAGCCGTCAGTAAACGACTGTGTAATATGTGTTGTCGTGACAACGCGTGACTTCGAACTTAACGTGACGATGAACGTCTTAGATACTTATAAGCTCGCAAGTGGCGTGCATGTGTGGGTAAACATACCACTACATGTCCTCCCCCCTTTGATAAAGATAATTTAATAAAAGGGTAAACAAATAATTATCAAAAAACAATGAGCAAAGTGTAAACATAATAACATTGCAAATACCTAATAAAATGGTTTGGTGTAAAAGTGTATAACTTATACCTAACTCTTAATTAATAAACAATAAGACTCTACGCTAACATGAGGCATATAAAAACAACATTAGACAAATGGATACTTAAACTTAAGTCATTTTGTAAAAAAAATTAAAATACATTGGTCATAATGTAACTACTTGATACAAAAGGTTCTTAAACAAAAAAGGTTTTAAACTTAAGTTTTAACTAAGTGGTAACGATAACACAAAAATAAATATGTTACAAGTTGATATAATTAGTATGAGAACGCCACAGAATTGTTTGTTTTGTTGGTCTATTTTAAAACACAACACTTCACCGCACTTCTCACTTGATATGTTTATGACTTTGGGACTGGCGACAAAAAATGTTTTAGATGGCAAATCTCACGGTCTTTTTCACGACGCGACCCGATCTTGTAGTGACAGATGGTTCAGTTTTCTCAAGTGAGGTCGATTTGGTTCCAACCGGTGCTAACGCTGTTGTTTTGGGCGAAACAAAAACGTCATGTGGCGACTGAATTGCAGGGCTATTAATTATAACATAAGCAGGTTTGAGACGATCGAGAGAAATAGTGACTTTTCGAGAACCTACTTGTACGTCGTAATGTTTTTTGCTTCGTTTTAGGATTTTATACGGACCTTCGTACGGCGGTGTTAACGAACGTTTGACTTCGTTTTTAATGAACACGTAGTCAGATTTAGTCAAATCTTTGTGCACGAAAATGTTTCTGTTATCAGTTTGTATTCTTGTGGTCGGTTTAATGCTCGCTAATGTTTCCATGAGTTTGCAGGTATAATCTGTGTTGTTGATGTCTGCTTCGGTGGGAACAAAAAAATCTCCGGGTAGACGCATAGATTTACCGTAGGTCATCTGAGCAGGACTGTATCCTGAGTCTTCTTTAACGGTATTGCGCATTCCTAATAACACGATAGGTAATTGTTGTGACCATTGATTGCTGTTATCGCAACGTGTCATGATGGAAGCTTTTAGCGTTCGGTGCATCCTTTCGACATGTCCATTTGCCTTTGGGTTGTATGCTGTTGTCCTAATCTTTTCTATTCCAAGTAGTTTGGTCAGCTGTTTGAAAAGATTGGATTCGAATTGACGACCTTGATCCGAAGTTATTTTTGCAGGGCAACCAAAACGTGCTATCCAATGCTCGAGTAGAGCTTTCGTGACGGTTTCAGCGCTTATGTCCTTTACAGGAACGACTTCGGGCCATTTTGTATGACGATCAATCATTGTGACACAGTATGTGTATCCATCGGAAGGTGGTAATGGTCCAATTAAATCTATATGAACGTGCTCGAAACGGTCTGATTTTTCGAACTCTCCTAGAGGTGTGATTGTATGTCTTTGTACTTTACATTTCTGGCATTGTATGCAACTTTTTACCAAGTTTGCAACGTCAGAGTTCATGTTAGGCCAAAAATAGCGCTGGGCGATAAGGCGACGCGTAGCGGCTACTCCAGGGTGGTTAAGTGCGTGGACACTTGAAATCGCTTTTTCTCGAAACTCCGACGGTAAATAAAGTCGCGCTGATGACGTTGATGTTTCGAACGTAAGCTCATGGTTTGCATATGGCATGCGGAACAATTTAAATTCCAAGTTAGGTTTTTGCTTTAGTAATGATAATTCTGTATCTTCGACTTGGCTTTTGTATAATTGTTCATAATCGAAAATATCATGTAAATGAATCTCTTCTATTCTTGAAAGAGCGTCGGCGGCGTTATTGAGCTCGCCTTTAACGTACTCAATTTTGCTGCAAAACTGCGAAATAAAATCTAATTGACGAAGACGTCTTGGTGGATCGGATTTAGATTCTTTTTTCGATAAAGCAAATGTTAACGGCTTGTGATCGGTTAACACTGTGAGATCACGCCCTTCAATCATATAACGAAAGTGTTTTATTGCCATGTACATAGCTAATAATTCCCTGTCGTAGGTACTGTATTTTGTCTGGGCGCTACTTAGTTTTTTCGAATAAAATCCTAGTGGCTCTAACCGTTTGTTGACTAGTTGATGAAGTGCTGCGCCAACGCAGGTATTCGCTGCGTCGGTCATTAAAATAAGTTTGGATGATGAGTCTGGATGCGTGAGAGTGACAGCTTCACTTATGTGATGTTTGCATTGATTAAATGCGTTGACTGCTTCTTCGGTCCAAGCGATTTTAGTCTTGTCTTTTTTCTTAGCGTTGTGTAAGTAATTGTCTAAAATAGTTTGAGTGTCGGCGGCTTTAGGAATGCTCATTCGGTAAAAATTTATAAGACCGAGGAAGCGCCTCAGTTCTTCGATGGTTTCGGGTTGCGGATAGTTATTGATAGCTTTGACCTTTTCTTCGTCCGGCCGTATGCCATCACAGCTAACGCGATAACCGAGAAATGTAAGTTCGGATTTCCCAAATTCGCATTTAGACGTGTTGATTGTGACGCCAAATTCACTAAGTCGCTTGAACACCTCTTTGAGATCATGAATGTGACATTCTTCTGATTCTGAAGCAATAAGTATATCGTCCAGGTAACAAAACGTATTGTGAGTATTTTTCAAAACTTCATTGATAAATCTTTGAAACGTCTGTGCAGCATTTCTCAGACCGAAGCTCATTTTCGTAAACTCGAACAGACCAAATGGAGTTATTATTGCGGTTTTCGGTATGTCCGCGGGTGCGACGCTTATATTATGGTAAGCACGTCGAATATCAATTTTAGATAAAACTTTTTTATTTTTGAGGATGTATGTAAAATCCGTTAAACGAGGAATCGGGTAGCGGTCGGGCTCGGTGATTGCGTTTAAACGACGGTAATCACCGCACGGGCGTAATTCATCGTTTTTCTTTTGAACGACGTGTAAAGCATTTGCCCATGGGCTGGATGATGGCCTGCATATTCCTAAATCTACCATTCGCTGGAATTCGTCCTTTGCCGCTTTGTATTTTGCAGCGTTAAGTGGACGTGCTTTTTCGTAAACAGGTGGGCCATGAGTACATATGTGATGCGTTACGTTGTGTTTGGGTGGGTCCTTGAAACACTCGCTCTTAGTGAGGTCTGGGAACTCTGTTAAAATACAGTGATATTTATTATCCGAGTCGATGACCTTTATTGTAGGTATATTTGAGGCATCTTCTACGTTAGTGTTCCTAGAGAGTAGAGTGACTTTGTCAATTAACTTTTTTGCGTGAAGATCAACAAGCAATTGATGTTTGGCTAGGAAATCTGCACCAATAATGCACCGCTGTACATCAGCCAGGACAAATTCCCAGGTAAAAGCTCGGCGTAAGCCAAGGTCCAAAGTCATTTTCTGAGTCCCATATGTTTTGATTGTGGTCCCATTAGCAGCAAATAACGTAAAATCGGCGGGTTGACGATTCACGTTTTTATAGGTAATAACTGAAATATCAGCGCCGGTGTCAATAAGAAAATGTGTACCACTTTTCCAGTCGGTGACGCTCAAGCGATATGTTCCTTCGACACCTACACTCGCCAAGGCAGGTGTCGGCTTTAGTTTAACGCATTTTTGATGCATTGATCGTCGCCGCATTTCTTGGCGTTATCCCCATAAATATAGTGATAGAAGCACTTGTAATCTTTGTCTCCCGGTTGCGCTGTTTGACGCCTGTATCTATTTTGATTGTCAAGATACCGAGAGCGTGATCGTGACCGTGATCGCGACTGATAAATGCCACGACTCCTATTTTCCTCCTCTGACACCGTGAGACTCCTCTGGCGCGTGTTTTGTAGATCGCTAATTTTTTTATTTAACGCGGCAATTTCTTTAATTAAATTATTAAATTGTTGATCTGTTGATTGTTTAGGGATAGCGACCGGATTTAGAGAGCAGACTTCAGATGGCCGTGAAGTTTCCATGATCTTATCAGCAATTGCTGCGACGTTGTCCAACGTAACATCGCAGACCGTGACTACTGCGCGGACTGTTTGAGGCAGGCGATCTAACCACAAAATTTTGATCGTGTCCTCGGGAATTTTATTTCTTCCGAGTTCTCGCATTTTACGAAGGAGTTGAGTGGGTCGTTGATCCCCTAGCTCGACTTTCGTAAGCAATGTATGTAATTGCTTGGATTCGGATTCTTCATATGCCGAAATTAACCTATCCTTTAGTGCTTGATATTTACCATTTGCGGGTGGGCTCTCGAGAATGTCACTAATTTGACCCAATTCGTCTCGACCTAACTTAGCTATAACTAATTGGTATTTATGTAAGTCACCTGCTTTTTGTGCACCGATTATGGCCTCAAACTGATGGAACCACAGTCGTGGACGCGCTGCCCAGAAGTCGGCGATGCGGGAGTTGATGGTGATCGCCCCCGTCTCTGGCGGCTGGTGCTGGTCTATGGTATAACACGGACCAGCTTGCTGAGGTGCGTTGACACTACTAGGTGTGGCGGCAGCCGTGGCGGCTGTGTGCTCAGGATCAATGGTAACTTTATAGTCGGCGGCAGCAGCAGTGTTAGGGTTGACCATTTTGAAGGTTTGTAAAATAGTTCACAGTAACAATACAAACAAAATCTACGTCTGTATTGAACGCAATTGCACTCGCGGATCAAAGTATGAAACCGTATTATTTCATTCACGTCGGGGTCACCAATTTAGAACTTTTGTTGGGACGTGATGTAGGTTCTATAGTGAGAAATTAAATGTCCATTAAGATTTACACTATGAATTTAATAATGTATTTACTACAACTAAACACGGTACAATTACTTATGATGATTAGTATGAAATGATATATAATTATGATGATTGACGCGAGTAGCCGTCAGTAAACGACTGTGTAATATGTGTTGTCGTGACAACGCGTGACTTCGAACTTAACGTGACGATGAACGTCTTAGATACTTATAAGCTCGCAAGTGGCGTGCATGTGTGGGTAAACATACCACTACACGGGAAACAATAGCAAGCAACTTTGGAAACATATCAAAAACGTCACCTATATGTCAAATCAGCGTGAATCAAATTCGAGTTTACTGCTTTCTAATCCTTCACCTATCCTGTCAGCCAACGTAGTGAATAATTTTTTCGTAAATGTTGGGAAAACTCTTGCTGAGCAGATTCCAAAACCTGACTGTGTTCAACCTTCTTCCCAAAAGGCTGGAAATAGGCGTACCCTAAAATCTTTTGCCTTGCTAGACACCGACGAAGACGAAATTACCCGAATAATCTGTGGACTAAAAGATGACTGTGCTGTTGGATGGGATAATATTAGCAATAAGACACTTAAACTCTTTAAGCATATCCTTGTACCTCCCTTAACACATATTTTTCGTATGTGTTTTTCTGAAGGCATTTTCCCTAAATGCCTAAAAAAAGCAATTGTAATCCCTATCTTCAAATCCGGAAACAAAGACTTAGTTAACAACTATCGGCCAATATCACTACTGCCCTCTATATCTAAAATACTAGAAAAAATTATAAATAGTAGACTAGTTAACTATCTAGAGAAAAATGAATTTTTATCATCTGCGCAATTTGGTTTTAGAGCCAAATTATCCACAGCCGATGCAGTGCACAGTTTAACAGATTATGTCTCAGAAGAACTTGGTAAAGAAAACCAGACCCTGGGGATTTTCCTTGATCTGGCGAAGGCTTTTGATACAGTCTCCGTTTCTGCGCTTTTGTACAAATTAGAGGCTTTAGGAATAAGGGGAACGCCGCTGAAACTTTTTGCTGACTACTTAGGCGATCGTTATCAATGTGTTAAAATTGACAATATTTTTAGCGACGAGCAAAAAAACACAGGGTTTGGTGTTCCCCAGGGAAGTATTTTGGGCCCCACCCTTTTCCTGATTTACATAAACGATTTGTGTAGTTTAAATATTGAACAAGGCAAAATTATATCGTATGCAGATGATACAGCGTTAATTATCACCGCTAAAACAAACAGCGAATTGTACGAATATGCTCAAATAGGTTTCAATACTGTGTCTAATTGGCTTCACAGCAACTTACTAACATTAAATACCGACAAGACAAAATATATTCACTTCTCCATCCGCAAACCGCTTTTTAATATTACTAACTCTCATCTGTATGCCCATCATTGCGGACTCCGCTCAGTCAGCATATGTAAGTGTCCTTTTATCCTCAAAACTTGTAACATAAAATATCTCGGGGTATTAATAGACGAGTCGCTCTCTTTTAGACCACATATTGACAGTTTGGTTACAAGAGTGCGCAGGTTAATTTTTGTTTTTAAAAAATTGCGAGCCATTGCGGATAAAAAACTATTGTCACAAGTTTACTTGGCTTTAGGTCAATCTGTAATACAGTAATGTATTACTTCATGGGGTGGAGCACCAAAAACTTACTTGCTGCCTCTTGAAAGAGCTCAGAGAGCTATTTTAAAGGTAGCAAACTTCCATCCCTTTCTCTATCCTACAGATCTGCTATACAAACGTTGTAACGTGCTGACTGTTCGCCAGCTTTTCATATCGCACTTGGTATTAAAACAGCACACCATGCTTTCCTATAACATTGCAAGTACTAATAAGAGACGGAATGATATTGTATGTGAGTCAAATGCATCCTCTAAATATATCTTTGTAAACAGATTTTATACATTTTTAGGCCCATTTTTGTACAATAAATTAAATAGGAAATTAAGTATCTATAAATTAAATAATTACGACTGTAAAAAGATTATTCTGCAATTTTTACTTAGTATATCATACAGTGAGACAGAGGATTTACTCGTTGTCTGTAAATAAAACATGTTTTAGTCTTTTAATTTAATATTAGTTTTAATTAGTCTAGGTTGTTAATTTTATAATCTAATACTCTATGCACCTTTCTAGCCTGAAACACAGGTTCTACCTAGTTCAGGCAAATGAGCAAGTGTGTCCTCTAAATGTTTAATTTCTAAGTTTTTGTAAATCTGAACCATTTTTATATAAATAAACGATATTATTATATTATTATATTATTTATGCTCGTCACAATACATATGTTGAAGTGAAGCTGATGGTGACTTCACCATCAGTTCCAGTTCTCCTGGTTCCTTACTGGGAGAACTCTTCAACAATTAACGTCCTTGTATCGGGAAAAGCAATATTTTATAAAAGGTGATGAGCAGTTGACATTAGGCTATTTTAACTTAGATAAATTACAGACTGACCCACTAAAAAGTGAAAAATAAAAAACTTTCTTACAAAAAAAAAACAACCGAGTTCCAAAAGAATACTACAAGGTTAAAAATAAATTTAATTTCGGAAGTCGGTGGCAAAAAGTTAAAATACAGATCCAAAGACACCGACTTGTAAAAAAGTTTTTTTTACTTAGTACTTAGTGTTTTTTTTGGCAGTCAGTTGTTTTTTTTTTGGAAA
Source organism: Cosmia pyralina (assembly GCA_946251885.1). Lineage (NCBI taxonomy): Eukaryota > Metazoa > Arthropoda > Insecta > Lepidoptera > Noctuidae > Cosmia > Cosmia pyralina. The sequence goes on from OX276371.1 coordinate 193,476, forward strand.
AAGTTTTTTAATAATTAACCTCGTCTGACTAGTTCGGTTCTCGATAGCCTGCTAAAAATGATCTCTTTTTTTTCCATATTTTTTTTCTATATAATTTAGTCGTTTCTGGCACTCGCCGGCCGCTGCCGCGGTACCGCTCGCTTCGCTCGCTCAGCTCGTGCGTAGGAGGTCACAGTTTTAACCCAACCTAACCTAGACATTTGTTTTTAATAATTAACCTCGTCCTAATTCGGTTCTCAATAGCTTGATAAAAATAAACTCTTTTTTTCCATATATTTTTTTCTATATAATCCAGTCGTTTCTGGCACTCGCCAACCGCTACCGCGGAAAAATTATAATTAATAAATTAATTAAATTTATAATTGTAAGTTACAAACCTTTTGTATTAAATAAATGATTATATTAAAATAAAATTGCATTTATTTAATTATATAATTCCCAAAAAATCTTATTTTTGCCTTTATATTTTTTGTCATAGCAAATCATTTGATCAAATGTGTATTGTCTAAAGATTGTTTGCTGTAATAAATCATTTGATTAAAGACCAAATGCCGTAATGACATTATCCTTAGTAATATTCTGCCAAGTAAAAATTTTACCAAATGAAAAAGTGCGTACTAAAATCATTCCAAATATTGCATTGGTATAAAAAAAGGTTGCTAAAATTTGTTTGGGTAGTGAAATTTTGTCAAAATCTTTTCGACAAAACGGCAGGCACCCCAGTAATGTCCAAGATAAACTCAGAAAATTCATATGAATGAAAAAGTCACATTGATACTTGCCCGGATTTGAACCCGCATGAGACGCGAGGCTGGGCCATCATGACTTTATATCATGACCACTGGCCATTCATAACGATAGGTTTAAAGTATTAATAAACTTTTTTACAAATAAATACAACCGACTTCCAAAAACAACACTTTAAAGTGAAAAATAACTTTAATTTCGGAAGTCGGTTTCTGGTTAAATGTAATTTTGTTTTTTGCTACCGACTTCCGAAATTAAAGTAATTTTTTTTGTAAAAAAGTTTTTTTTTTTCACTTTTTAGTTGTGCTACCTACTAGGGAATCGAGAACCGGTACTGTTTTTGAGAACCGGGATTTTCGGTACTAGTCTTCAAAGGAACTGGGATTTCCCGGTATTTTCTGTACTTTCGGTACCAGTCTTTTCTTCTTTTTGGCGATGAAGAAACGTTTACGTAAAATAAGTGTTACGTGACGGGATAAAATTGCGATAGTGTAGCTATCGCAATTTTAAAAAGGGAAAGCTATCTATGACCAAGATAAATGTTTTTATTATTGAATTAAATCATTTAGTTTGATGGTTAATGGCTTATGGTATGGAATTATGGATGCCATTGTGGTGGCATCTACATTGCCACATGTGAACTGCGCATCACACGTCGCGCAAAATCCTGCATCGCGCAATCAGAGTTTACCGCGCGACTAGCATATTGTTACGTAGACGCTAACGCCATTTGTTATCGATTAGCAGAACTACACTATACGTCGATTCATGGCAGCTGTTTCTAGAACATTCTAAACCCTTCTAGAATTTTCTAGATGTTTTAGTGTCGTTTTGCAGCATTCTAGATCATCACTTACGGGAGTAAGTACTAGAATGTTCTCGAATTATGTCCTCGAACTTTCTAGAACTTACACTCGTCATATAAATAGAGGGTTGCCAGCGGTGTAGAGCAGTTCAGTTTAGAACGCGATACAGTGAACACCAGTGAACTACAGCGAACTAACAGCGAACTACAAGTGATTCAGGTGATTCTGTTTAAAGTTTCTGATTACTGTATTTGTGATTATTTAAATATAGTGTGTTTTTGGTGTAAATTGGTATAAATTTATTTATCCCGAAACCCAGCTCGTAACAATATATACAACATCCCGATATCAATCGTCGGGCAGTTGCCCACCAGAGACGACACCCATCTGGTCGGAGGATCCTCCCTTTTCTATGGAGGATGAGTGAACTTTACACCCTATTCCTCATGCATCTATACCTCCACAACATTTTCAGGATGTCATCTGGTATAGAGGCATGAGGAACAGGGTGTAAAGTTCCCTCATCCTCCATAGGAAAGGGAGGATCCTCCGACCAGAATGGTGTTGGGTCTGGTGGGCAGCTGCCCGACGGTTGATATATGCTAGTCGCGCGGTAAACTCTGCGCGATGCAGGATTGTTCGTGCCTCTATACCATAGTGGATTAATTATACAAGTAGCCTGCCTTCTTCAAATACAAATAAGAGGAACAAAAGAAGGTATACTTAAATATAGTCTAGATAAAATCTGATACAAACATAATTAAAAAATTCTGGCAGCTTAATAACAATAACCTTCAGTTACACAAGTAGCCAACCTACTGCAAATACAAATAAGTGGAACAAAAGAAAATGTATACTTACCCCTCAAGTCTAGATAAAATCTGATATTTAAATACTAAATTCTTGGTTATCAAAAGTACTGAAAGAACCGAGATTTATCTTAAATTCCGGTTCTTTTTATAGTGCGAAAGAACCGGGATTTCCCAGTACTTTCGGGAACGGGATTTCCCGGTTCTATACCCTAGTACCTACCCCAAACAAATTCTAATACCACTACCTGCAAAAGAAACTAGAACATCCGTATAAAAGTGGGGAAAGATACGTATTATTGAAGCTAACTCAAAAACTACCCAAGCAAAGTTAATCAATTTTTTATGGGATCAACTTTGAGGTATAGCCTCTCGAATAAAACAAAAAATTTTCAATTCGGACGACTCTGTAAAAAGTTAAGCGTGGTCATACATAACAAAAAAAAAACATACGTGTCGAATTGAGAACCTCCTTTTTTTTCGTCGGTTAGAGTTAGAAGCTTGGCTCTACATGAGATCTGATAACTTTTTGACAGTACGAACCTTATGGCCTCGTCTTGGCAACATTTTGCATGAACATTCTTTTGGTGGCATACTTTAATCAACAAACAACTTAATACTGACTTGCAAATTACAATGTTATTTTAACTGCCTCTGAACACCTGGCAAACCTGCGAGCCAGCATATTATTGCAGTGAGTCGTGAGCACCCTGCGTTTCTGTTCATCGAAAACACTCTTCCATTGTTGTAACGTTGCATAGTTTTAAGATAAGTGTTAGTGTACAACTGAAGTTAATAAAATGATTTTTTTTTTTTTTTTGATCCTCGTCTAGTCTAGGTCATCGTCTAGGTTATTGCGCTGACCTAAAAGCTTGATTTTTTTAGAACTCCAAGGGACCATAGACCTACGTATTTGATTCTATTAATTTGATATTAGGTTCAATTTGATACCTCCTCGCGTTCCTGTTAAAAAGGGTCTTGACAGACTGACAGACAAACAGACAGACAGACGGATAGACGGACAACGAAGTAATCCTATAATGGTTCAGTTTTTCCATTTGAGGTACGGAACCCTAAAAATGGTCGATTGATTTTATCTTTATATTTTCATAAACAAATTGGCAGGGAATTGCCATAACAATATTAATACTTTTAAATAATTCCCAAACCCCGCGCGCGAATACACGATCGTACGAACTTACATTTTCGGTGAACCAGAACGCGTGGTCGCGCCGACAGAGGGCGCTTCCCGGTTTTCCGAACAAAAAGTGACATTTTATGCACGCGATCGATCGCGTATTCAAGCGAAGAACGCTTTTAAATTGGATTTTGTGGCGAGACGTAGATTATAAATGGCTCTGATAGCTCTCTTTTGCAAAAGTATCTTGGAAGGGAAATTTAAAAACACTTACAAATTATAAAATTAAAAACAGTTACTCAATTCATTCAATTACTTTATAAACTTACAGTGGTATCCTCCCTCCACGACCCGTTCCCCGGCTGGATAGAGAACTTGAACGGTCCGAGCGGCGCAATGGTGGGCGCCGGCAAGGGAGTGCTGCACGTGTTCAGCTGTGGCGGCGCCAGGAGAGCAGACATGATGCCTGTGGACATCTGCATCGACACGCTCGTCGCCGTGGCGTGGGAGACCGCCGTCGATGAGTTAGTACAACATATATACACATGCTACACACTGCGTGCTGCACGTGCTCAACTGTGGTGGCGCCAGAAGAGCAGACATGATGCCTGTGGCCATCTGCATCGACACGCTCGTCGCCGTGGCCTGGGAGACCGCCGTCGATGAGTTAGTACAACATATATACACATGCTACACACTGCGTGCTGCACGTGCTCACCTGTGGCGGCGCCAGGAGAGCAGACATGATGCCTGTGGCCATCTGCATCGACACGCTCGTCGCCGTGGCCTGGGAGACCGCCGTCGATGAGTTAGTACAACATATATACACATGCTACACACTGCGTGCTGCACGTGCTCACCTTTAGCGGTGCCAAGAGAGCAGACATGATGCCTGTGGACATCTGCATCGACACGCTCGTCGCCGTGGCCTGGGAGACCGCCGTCGATGAGTTAGTGCAACATATTTATACCTGGCGCCAAAAGATACTTCTACAACTGTATGTGCTACGTACGATGGTAAACGTTTTATTTTCCAGCATCCGAGAGGCGCGCGTGTACAATTGCAGCTCCTGCCTGCGCCCCACCACGTGGAACCAGTTCCGCACAAACACAATACGCGCCGTGCGCGCGCATCCCTTCGACAACGTCATGTGGTACCCCTTCGTACTATTCGTCGAGAACACGTGAGTACTGCTCCGGCTACTGCTACTGTTTGTTTCTCATCTGAGTCGTCGGATAAGAAACACCGACTTTATCTGGTTTTAAAACATAATTTAAAATCATTTGTTACAAATTAGCTCCTAAAAGGCACTTTTGAACGTCATACAAAAAAATAGAATTGATTCTAGTCGCCCCTTCCAAAATATAGTTTCGTAATTCATATGGAGAAAAATGGACAAGAAACTCCACCGTTACTATTTTAAAATATTTTACAATATTTTGTACACATTAATATGATTAATCTTACTATCCTACTAATATTATAAATGCGAAAGTTTGGATGGATGGATGTTTGTAATTCAATCATGCTAGAACGGCTGAATGGATCTACATGAAAAGTACAGAGATAGATTTTTATAGTCTGGAACTACGCGGGCGAAGCTGCTGGCAAGAGCTAGTATACAGGGTGGTCAAAAAGTCGTGGATCAAACGAAATAGGAAGATAAAGGAGGTCATTTCCAACAAAAAATCTTTCTACAGCATGGCCATAATTCAATTTCCCTAAAAATTAATTGCTCTTGAAAATTGGTACCCAGAGCCGCAATTAGACTAATTAAAAAAAAATGTGACATAAAATAATAAAACAAACGGTGTTACATTATTATTATAATGTATCAGCACTACAAAAGTCCTATTGCGGCTCTGGGTACAAAATTTCAAGAGCAATTAATTTTTACGGCAATTGAATTATGGCCGTGCCGTAGAAAGATTTTTCGTTGGAAATGACCTCGACTATGAACCTACAATAAAATTACTATTGGTAGGTCCCCATTGTAATTTCTCGTCGCGTGGTACCTAGGAAAACCGTTTGATTAATAAATTCCAGTTTTTCTCCATTCAACATGTCACATTCGCTACTTCTATCATTAGGTAACTTAAATATACTGCATTTGGTGTTTGTTCATTTAGTACCAAATTATTTACCGTAATCCAATCTTGGATCTGAAGAATAGAGTTATTCACGCCGTCAAGGTTCTGTGACCGTCGGTTTATTTTAAATATTAAATAAGTGTCATTTGCAAATGACACCATCTTCGGTTGATTTTGAAGTAATTGTGGTAAATCAATAATAATAAACTAAAAAGAGGAATCGACCCAATATCCAACCTTGAGGAACGCCCATTGCCATTTCAGACCCTAATGACTTCCTGCCGTTTACTTGAACTTTAGTTTTTCTATCTTTCAGGTATACAGCTCTTGTTTACTATGATCATCTTAGTAAATCAAGAGCTGTGTTCCTAATTCTATAGTGCTATAGTTTCAGCAGAAGTTTGTTATGGTTTACACAATCAAAAGTCTTAGAGAGGTTGCAAAAGATTTCAATGGCGTCTTGTGCTTCTTCCCAGGCGTTAATAATGTTCTTTATTAGAGCGACACCGGCAGTCAGTGGTACATACAACGCCCTTTGGTGTAACCGGACTGGTGTTCATGAAAGATGGATTTTTTATTATAGTGACGTAACATTCGATTGGGTATCAACTTTTCAAACACCTTACTGAGAAGTGGCAGAATTGACACAGGCCTATAATTGTAGAAATCTTTAATATCACCGGAGTTGAACAAAGGAACTACTTTACTGTGAAATCATCCGGAAAGACTCCTTGTTCTGCACTGATGTTAAATATGAAAGCTAAATTAGATGATAAATGTTGTTTAGTAACAAATTCCGCAAAATTTCTAGTATTAGTTTACCGGCATTCATATCCTCGGTCCACGACACAGAGAACTTAATCAGGAAAATCCTAGCCTCCACACTGGTTAATTTTGATGTGCGTTGTTTCACCGAGGCTATGGATGCCTGGAGACTCGCTTGCCCGAATTCAGATCCACCCGACAATCCATCTTCCCAGAGACGGTGGGATGAGCCGCTCTGCAGAATAGTACAGAACAATTTACTTGATACGTCTGCTACTACTGCGGAGCGTGCGCGCCTGCTGGATGTGGGTAAGTGGGAGTCGGGTCTGTGGCTTCATGCACTACCGTCGTCGAATATAGGCACTTTGTTCGACGACACTACTTTCTACCTCGCTGCTTCACTGCGACTAGGAGCTCCTTTTTGTTCTCCTCATCGCTGTCACTGTGGTGAAGTTGTCAACAGCCTCGGACACCACGGCCTGTCTTGCAGCCGAAGTGCGGATCGCTTTGCGCGGCACGCAAACATCAATGACATCATCCCACGAGCCCTTGTCACCGTCGGCGTTCCAGCTGTATTAGAACCCAATGGCTTGGTACGCGACGATGGCAAGAGACCGGACGGCATGTCTTTATTTCCATGGAAGGTGGGAAGGCCTTTAGTGTGGGACGCAACGTGCGTCGATACTCTTGCGCCATCCCATCTTCCTGGCTCGGCGTGCTGTGCTGGCACTTCTGCTGCGGCTGCGGAAAACCTCAAGCGGCGAAAGTATAATAACCTTATCGATAATTATATTTTCGAGCCGTTTCGGGTTGAAACCCTTGGGCCGTGGGGTCCAAGTGCTCATGGTTTATTCAATGAAATCTCCAAGCGGCTGGTGGACACTTCCCATGGCCCAAGGGCTGGCTTTTACCTTGGCCAGAGGCTTAGCATTGCCATACAACGGCAATGCCGCCAGTCTCTTGGGTACTTTACCACTCGACAACGATGTGGAGGAATTTTTCGATGCCATATTTTAGTTTTTTAATAGTTTTAGTTATATTAGGATATAATTTTGTTATTTTTAGGTTATGTTTATTGTATAACATTTAAATAAATTTTCAAAAAAACCAATTCCCAAAAATTAATTTATTTTATCCATTGCTGTAGCCTCTGTTGGAGATCCAATAAATAAATATCTAATAGTTGAGACAAATGTTCCTGAAATAGACGCGTTGTTGAGGAGTTTGTTGTGCCACTTCTTTTTATCAGCTCAAACACCAGCTGAAAGGGCAAATTTTTAAAGTTGAAGAAGTGCTTTTCAGCCTAATTTGAATACAATATAATAGCTTTCACAATTCTTTATAGGCTTTTAAAATTCAGAGGGCTCTTTAGAAATAATTCGTGTTTTAATATTAAATAAATAAATAAAAGATTGTCAGTGATCCGAGATGTGGTTCCTCCTATGCATCTGACTAATAATCTAAAAATGTCGTTTCTATTCTGTTGCAGCGTGATGCAGAAGATTATAGCGACCACTCTTCAAACAATCCCACTACACCTCACTCACTACATTTCAAACATGTGCGGGGTTAAGCCGAGGTAATGAATGGTACACCATTTTAATACCTTGAAGTTGAACTATGGATGGTCATACATAATGGATGTAATGGTTCATCCGAAAAAAGGAGTAAAGGCAGCTCCTTTCTTCCCGTAAAACGCAAGTTCAATCAATCAACTCAGTCTATCGCAGCCTTAAGTTCTGAGTTGAGCTATACGTTGACTGAAAACTGCATGCACTGACTAGACAGGTGCACTCAAATCGGTGTGGTTCTTTCTTCAAAAGTACATCTCAGACACTAATGTAATGGTCCTCACATAATCTGTCATCTGACTAAGACTATGTCTGGACTTTAAAAGAAACGGTGACTTCTTAGTTTCGGTGTTTCTTCTCAGAGTAGTTAGAATTTAGGAGATTCTGAATTCATCTAGTTAAACATAATTTATTGTATACGTGCAATTTAGAGGATTAAATATCATTTACCATTTTATCATAAGCCGGAATTTCCCCTAACATAACATACATTGCGTGTTCCAGACCAAGCCTATCGACAGTGAACAAGCGCCTGCACGCAATGATCAACGTGCTGAAGTTCTTTGCGACACGCGAGTGGCACTTCAACACCGACAACGTGCAGCGTCTAAAGCAGAGGTTGTCGCCATCTGATGCCGCTGTGTACAACCTGGACCCTACTACTATCGAGTGAGTAGCTATGACCTGCATGGTATCAGACATACTGCCTAGTACCCCGCCAACAACGAGTGACGTCTGACGCAGAGACTGTACCCATCTGATGCCGCTGTGTACTTACAACGTGGATCCTACTACTATCGAGTGAGTAGCTGTGACCTGCATGGTATCAGACATACTGCCTAGTGTAACAAAACTGAGAACAGGTGTTCTCACGATATTCCTTTTTACTTTATTTATTCTGGAGTAATAGTAACGATCAGTGGAAAGAACCTGTGCCTTGTGTAGTTGAATCCAGTGGTTTGGACCAGCCTCCAGCAAATGTTCAGCTATCGCGGACTTGTTGCTTTGACGGTTTTTTACAGGTTTTTTGGTACAGAGAGGATGGATACCGACTGCCTACAACTTGAAATCCAGTTATTAGCAAATGCAAGCAACGCCGGTCGTCCGACGAGGTCCGCCAGTGTGTAGACGTCATTAGTGCTGCGTGTAGAAGTACCGACAGTGACAATAATAAAAATTGTGAAGACCAAGTGAAGGTAGATGCCCATACCCGCACTTTACGAAGACGTCGCTGAGCTGTCATCAGTCCTCCCGTGACCACGATCGCTGCAAGGCGGTCGAAAATGGCGTCGGGAAACAAGTAGGTACCTGTATACCTCGGAAAAAGGAATATCGCGAGAAGACCCGTTCTCAGTTTTGTTTATAATGTGTACAAATCGCGAAAGTTTAAAAAGTTTTATACTGCCTAGTACCCCGTCGACAACGAGTGATGTCTGACGCAGAGACTGTGCCGTCTGATGCCGCTGTGTACAACCTGGATTCTACTACTATCGAGTGAGTAGATTTGACCTGTAGATGGTAGACCCACTCAGTACCTGGCCACAACGTGCGACGTCTGAAGCAGATACTGTCAACGTGTGGTGCCGCTGAGTACAACCTGGATTCTACTACTATCGAGTGAGTAGATTTGACCTGTAGATGGTAGACCCACTCAGTACCTGGCCACAACGTGCGACGTCTGAAGCAGATACTGTCAACGTGTGGTGCCGCTGAGTACAACCTGGATTCTACTACTATCGAGTGAGTAGATTTGACCTGTAGATGGTAGACCCACTCAGTACCTGGCCACAACGTGCGACGTCTGAAGCAGATACTGTCAACGTGTGGTGCCGCTGAGTACAACCTGGATTCTACTACTATCGAGTGAGTAGATTTGACCTGTAGATGGTAGACCCACTCAGTACCTGGCCACAACGTGCGACGTCTGAAGCAGATACTGTCAACGTGTGGTGCCGCTGAGTACAACCTGGATTCTACTACTATCGAGTGAGTAGATTTGACCTGTAGATGGTAGACCCACTCAGTACCTGGCCACAATGTGCGACGTCTGAAGCAGATACTGTCAACGTGTGGTGCCGCTGAGTACAACCTGGATTCTACTACTATCGAGTGAGTAGATTTGACCTGTAGATGGTAGACCCACTCAGTACCTGGCCACAACGTGCGACGTCTGAAGCAGATACTGTCAACGTGTGGTGCCGCTGAGTACAACCTGGATTCTACTACTATCGAGTGAGTAGATTTGACCTGTAGATGGTAGACCCACTCAGTACCTGGCCACAACGTGCGACGTCTGAAGCAGATACTGTCAACGTGTGGTGCCGCTGAGTACAACCTGGATTCTACTACTATCGAGTGAGTAGATTTGACCTGTAGATGGTAGACCCACTCAGTACCTGGCCACAACGTGCGACGTCTGAAGCAGATACTGTCAACGTGTGGTGCCGCTGAGTACAACCTGGATTCTACTACTATCGAGTGAGTAGATTTGACCTGTAGATGGTAGACCCACTCAGTACCTGGCCACAACGTGCGACGTCTGAAGCAGATACTGTCAACGTGTGGTGCCGCTGAGTACAACCTGGATTCTACTACTATCGAGTGAGTAGATTTGACCTGTAGATGGTAGACCCACTCAGTACCTGGCCACAACGTGCGACGTCTGAAGCAGATACTGTCAACGTGTGGTGCCGCTGAGTACAACCTGGATTCTACTACTATCGAGTGAGTAGATTTGACCTGTAGATGGTAGACCCACTCAGTACCTGGCCACAACGTGCGACGTCTGAAGCAAATACTGTCAACGTGTGGTGCCGCTGAGTACAACCTGGATTCTACTACTATCGAGTGAGTAGATTTGACCTGTAGATGGTAGACCCACTCAGTACCTGGCCACAACGTGCGACGTCTGAAGCAGATACTGTCAACGTGTGGTGCCGCTGAGTACAACCTGGATTCTACTACTATCGAGTGAGTAGATTTGACCTGTAGATGGTAGACCCACTCAGTACCTGGCCACAACGTGGGACGTTTGACGCAAAGTCACCACTCGACGTAACTAATTTGTTGATCCTTTGGCAATCGAGTGGTACAATCAAATTGTGGATGTAAATGATAGACACGTAGCTGCACCAAACTGTATCCCACGGTTCTGTTATCATCAGTTTTCTGAATTGCCTTCCACTATGGAAGTAAATTTAAAGACGTATTCACGTCAAAAAAATTGCATAGGCATTGCAAGTGTGTTCCGCATATCTTAAACATATCTAACATCATGTGATTAGACATTAACATTCAGGTCACTCGTTATCTGCGTTTTCTCACGAACTTCGCTCAAACATTTTCCTTCCTTGATAAAGACATTAAATATTACTTATGTATGTCGTTGTTTAACAATTGAAACTTTACCTGTTCGGGATCCAGTGCCCGGCAATGATTATGACATGTCGACCTCTACACAGACACTGGCACTTCACTATGAATAAAATAGTCGACGCTCCAGAGAGCCGAACTTCTTCTAAAACTTGAGGTATCTACTGTAGTAAGCTTGCCCTATACCATAGGACTTTATCAACACAAAAGTTACCTGACTATAATGACAAACTCAATAATAAAACAAACAACCAACCGTGAGTTTGACATTTCGACAATCTGTCAGCAAAGTATTGTGTTCATTGACCAGTACACACGGCTACACATCAAGGTATACATGTCTAGTTTACACTGACCTCTCATTGTAAGGAAATCTTATACAATGCGAGATCAGCTTATACTGGAAATGCATAGCTTGATCCGTAGCCGTGCGTACCTACCACAATTGCATAACACACTATCAATCGGAATCGGAAAAAGTTTCATTTCAACAACATTCAATGCGTTATTTACGCTGTCGAACAAACAAATTTTTCGAATATGAAGCAATGGATTAGCAATTTGCTTCAAAATGATTCAAATTCTGATTGAGAGTGTGTTACAGCAACCAATTAAGGTGCGGGTTACAGCAACCGGCAGTAATAGAAGTGCTTTTCATTTTAATCACTTCCAACATAATAGTACACAATGATTTTAATTTTTTAATTCATTTATTCCAGTTGGGAGGATCACTGCGTGGACTTCGTGAAGGGAGCTCGCAAGTACTTACTGCGAGAAAAGGATCAGGACATCGAGAAGGCTCGGAGAAGAATGCACATGTAACTATTTTACAATTATTATTTTTGATTTTATTCTTAAGGACGCTGTTACAAATGGGTAGTTAAATCATTACTTTTTTCCACAAAAGCATGTTTATTAAATAAAATGCTTTACATTCTTAAAATGTTTTTTGGCCTAATTGTTGATAGATGTGCATGGTACGATTCTGAACTACAAATATAATTTTAGATAGTACATTTTCTCAATAAATGTACCAATGGTACATTTATTGAGAAACTGTACCTATCAACAATACATGGTACATTATACATTATGTTATTGGTACCTACATTTTCTCAATAAATGTACCAATGGTACATTTATTGAGAAACTATACCTATCTAAAATTATATTTGTAGTTCAGAATCGTACCATGCACATCTATCAACAATTAGGCCAAAAAACATTTTAAGAATGTAAAGCATTTTATTTAATAAACATGCTTTTGTGGAAAAAAGTAATGATTTGACTACCCATTTGTAACAGCGTCCTTAAGTTAAATATTTTATGACTTAATTTAATACATAGTTCTGTGGGGTCATCATCTATAGGTATTATAATAATAAATAATTCACTCTTAGTTAGCTATTAGTAGTAGTAAGTAGTAATATCTTTATTCATAACAACATAATTGTGTCGAACAGATAGATTATTATAAATATGTCCTTAAAACTAGATTAATTTAAATTCTAATATAAATAAAATCTATTACATTGTCATAATTATAACAATTACCAAGCAATAATAAATGATTCTCAAAATTTAAATAATAAAAATGTCAAAATTATTATAATTGCAAATTCCTACACAAAAAACATACAAATTAGAGATCACCTACTGAGTATAAACACTTTTCTAAATTCACTTTTCTTATTCGACGATAGGTGGCGCTGTTTTAAATTACGTTTGAAAACTTTTTACTGCCACAAAACGAATGCATTCTGTGTGGAGTAACCAATATTTTTTAATTACATCAATAAAAACATATTAATTTTCTATATTTACAGATTATACATAATCCACAAGGCGACTCAGTTTTTCCTGACACTTCTGTTGGGTCTATTGGCGATCGAACTGTTCCTGCCATCTCTATTTATTCATTTATTTGGGATCACCAACAATGAATGCACAGATATACTATAAATCACAAAAATACGAAAGGTTCTCTAACGTGTGCTCCTTCAATTACAATACGAGTGATGAACGTCTGTGGGCATCTACATCTCGCGGGCAATATTTATTTATTTATTTATTTATTCATAACAATTTTTACATTGTGTCGAATATTAGAAACAACTTTATAACTTAAAAAAATACAAAAACAAAAAAAAAAGAATAAAATAAAATACATGCCACTTAATTACAATGAGGAAGAGTAATAATAATAATAATAAATAAATGTCATTTAAGTAACTAGAATAATAATGCTACAAATAATTAAATATAGGCAATGTCAGATATCCAATGTCAATTACTTACATAAATGTCGTGAATGTAAATGAACAATAAAAGATTTTTAGACTAATAGTAACAGAAATAATAATCATAGTAAATTTCTAGTATAATATGTATGTTTACAATTTAAATGTCATTAATAGACTCAAACTCAAACTCAAACTCAAAGCATTTATTTCAAATAAACCAATTACAGGCACTTTTGAATTGTCAATGGGTCGGTCAGTCAGAAAGATGAAGCTAGTTGCCCATTCCAAAGCGTAGTAGATCCCTATGGAGAAGAACGGGCAAGAAACTCCACGGACACTCTTTTAAATCATAATATTTTTACAAAATATTGGTTACATCGTTCAAGTTGAAAATATACATGTGAGAACAATGTAGAAAGACGTGCACGTTAAAAAGCGTCCGTAATAAAAAGATAATAACTAAAACAACTAAATTAAATATTAAAATTAAAAATAAGCCATGGCAGCTAAGAGACGACCAGTCCCAACTGACGGCGCCCGTTCACGAACATGACGCATGGATCAGCACCATTTAGCTCAACCATTTTGAAGGGAACTTAATGATCCAACACACACGCCACCATCAGCGAGACATTTGAGTGAGCATGACATACTCTCAACCGCCAGGGCACACTCAAGTCAGTGAAAGACGTACCCAGTAAAAGGTAGCTTAATAGTAGCTACATAGTGCTCACACGTGCTATGCAATTATATAATACTAAGAGATTGAATCTAAACAATGCAAAGAAAGAATTCTCTCATCTTAATCTTCAGCAGGTCCAACAATATATCCGAATGCTAATCAATTAATTAATGCGTCCTTGTGGAGCAGGACAAGCATTCAGCCAAGCATTTTTGTCAGCGATGTAATCCCCCAACTTATAATATGCCTGGCTGCATAGTGTGCGTTTTATACAAGATTTAAATTTCCTTTCATTCAGCTGGAGTATGTGGGGAGGTATTTTATTATAACATTTTAAACAGTACCCCATGAAGGATGAGTCTACTTTAGCCAGTCTGAAACCTGGTTGAACTAATTGGTCCCTATTTCTAGTCCTATAATTGTGTCCTTCACCTCTTTTACCGAAAAGATTTAGATTTTTCCTTACGTACATGATGTTTTCGTAGATATATTGACAAGGTACCGTCATGATGTTAATATCTTTAAACAGTTCCCTTAGAGAATCGCGCCTGCGGAGGCCATATATTGCTCTGATGGCTCTTTTCTGCAGAATAAAAATAGACTCTATGTCTGCAGCCCGTCCCCATAGTAAAATACCGTAAGACATAATACTATGAAAGTAACTGAAATAGACCATCCTTGCGGTGTCTACATCAGTGAATTGACGGATTTTTCTCACCGCATATGCTGCTGAACTTAGCCGTCCTGCAAGAGATGTTAAATGCGGACCCCATTGCAGCCTTGAGTCGAGCGTGATCCCCAGGAAAACAGTTTTATCGACGAATTCTAGTTTCTCTTTATTCAATACTATGTCACAATCAGTACTTTTAACATTTGGTAAAGCAAATCTTACACATTTAGTCTTTTTCCCATTTAATACTAAATTATTAGCAGTGAACCAATTATGGATCTGCAGTAGGGCGTTATTTACGTCGTCAAGATTTGATGCACGTCTATTTATCTTAAAAATTAAGGATGTGTCGTCAGCAAATAACACCATTTGTGGTTGGTTTTTTAATAAATGGGGTAGATCATTAATATATACTAAAAAGAGGAAAGGACCCAATATCGAACCCTGTGGAACACCCATTTGTACTTTTAGACCGAGTGAATTGACACCATTTATTTGAACTTGTTGCTGTCTATCATTTAAATAAGATTTTACTAAACTGAGCGCAAGTTTACCTAGTCCGTAATGCTCAAGTTTCAAGAGTAAGGTTTCGTGATTTACGCAGTCAAATGCCTTGGAGAGGTCACAAAAGATTCCTATGGCATCTTGGGCCTCCTCCCACGCTGAAAATATGTGTTTTAATAAAGTGGCACCCGCGTCAGTCGTGCAACGTCCTTTGGTGAAACCAAATTGCTGATCGTGCAAGATTTGGTTGGTGTTAAAATGATTAAGCATTTGATCGAGCATTACCTTTTCGAATACCTTGCTGAATACCGGCAACACGGATACTGGTCTATAATTGTTGGTGTGTTTACTGTCCCCAGATTTAAAAAGTGGTATAACCTTACTAAATTTCATTAAATCCGGGAAGACTCCTTCATCCACACACAAATTAAATATTAATGCTAAGTATGGTGCTATAGTCTCGATTATGGATGTACAAACTTTGATAGACATTCCCCATAGATCTTCGGTCAATTTGATTTTAATGTGCCGAAAAGCTTTTTTAACTACCATGGGGTTTATATGTTTAAATTGAAATTCAACCGGGCAGCTTGGAACGTTCGCTCTTAATAAATCAATTGAGACATCGGGTGAGGAATTTAAAGCTTCCGTCGTTTTAGATGGTATATTTGTAAAGAAGTGTACAAATTCTTGAGCTACTTCTAAGTTAGAGCTTATATCACCATGAGAAGTCTCCAATGTAAAATCCGTGTTTCGTATTTTTTTCCTATTAGTTTCATTATTTATAACTTTCCACACTGCTTTTACTTTATTTTCTGCTGATTTGATCTTGTTACTAATATACAGGGCTTTAGCTATTTTGCAAGTATTTCTAAAAATTTTGGAATATGTAGCAACATACCTGTTGAACGTCACAGTGTTAATGTAAGGCTTAAGGCCATACAATTCGAATAATCTTTCCCTACTTATCCTAATACCTCTAGTTGCCCAGTCACTAAATAAAAAGTTAGGGAAAATATTTTTTGTTTTCTTTTCAAAAGTTTTATTGAATTCAGTGAGCACTACTGAAAAGAAATCCTCATATAGTTTATTTGCTCCGTCCATATTATGGCCCAGAACATTTAACCTATTACCTAGGGCACTATTGAATCTATTTAATTTGCCAGCTGTTATTGGTCTAAATTGTATTTGCACTTTTTGCAAAGTTGTTTTAGACTTAAAAGTTACTGTTTGCCCACTGTGATCAGATGGTAAATAATTTACGATGGCTTTATCTAAACAATCACAATCGCAGAAAACATTATCAATACAAGTAGCAGAAGTGAGAGTTACTCTAGTCGGTTCTGTAAAAATATTAGATAAATTGAATGATTTAAAAAGGCTTAATAATCTCCTGCTATTTG
Organism: Cosmia pyralina; assembly: GCA_946251885.1. NCBI lineage: Eukaryota > Metazoa > Arthropoda > Insecta > Lepidoptera > Noctuidae > Cosmia > Cosmia pyralina. The sequence goes on from OX276371.1 coordinate 210,277, forward strand.
AATTATTTTCCAGAATATTAATATTAAAATCACCACAAAAAATTGCAGCTTTATTACCGGATGCAAGTTTCGCTAGTACATCTTCCATTATTGACTCAAATAAAGAAAAGTTCTGACAATTAGGGGGTCTGTACACGCACACTACAACATGCCTATCCAGCTCAACACAGGATAGTTCGACGCAATGTTCCACTGATAAACCAACTATGTCATTACGTTGCTTAGATTTTAAACAATTTTTTATCAAAATTAGAGAACCTCCACGCAGCATAGATCTACGGCTAAAACAACTGCCCACACTATAGTTCTCATAATTAATTAGCATTTGGTAATCCTTTAACCAATGTTCAGTAAAACAAACAATGTCAAACTTTGTTTTTTCTAAAAACATTTCAATTTCTAATAATTTGGAAGAAATACCTTGAATATTTTGATGGAATAATTTCAAGGCATTCTGCTGAACTCCTTTTCGACAATTATTTATTTTAGAGCAAGAAGACACCTTGTTGTTGTTAGGTATAAGAATATTCTTACTGGTACCTTCTGTTGTCTTACAAACTAGTTTAAATTACTATCCGGAGTTAACCCCAAGACTTCAATATCATCACCAGGCAATGAGCTTCTAGTGAGTGTGGGACATCGAATAATAGCATAGAATAATAGCAGCCTTCCAGTAGATAACGCTTCAATTTAGTTTTGAAGTCCCTTTTGTAAAGTGATAATTTTATATCAACGGGAAGTTTATTGAAGATTTTCACTGACATGTGGCAGGTACCGTGTTCGACTATATTAAGTTTAGGAATATTAGTGTTTTTAAAATCTTTTCTTCTCGTACTCTCTCTAAGCTTTCTTTCCTCTTCAGTCTCATATTGATGTACATATTTAGAAAAATGTGTTAGGAGCACCATTATGTATAGGGAAGGTACAGTGAGAATATTCAAAACAAAGTGTCTCTTACAAGATTCCTGCTGACGAATGCAAACCATGGTGCGAATGGCCCTTTTTTGTAATACAAATGCTCTCTGTATGTTATAATCGTAGCTGCCTCCCTAGCATAAGATGCTGTATCGTAACCTTGACTCGATTAACGCGTAATAGACTTTTTTTAACTGTATAATGTCAATATCATTTCGTAGGCTTCTCAGTACATAACATGCTGAGCTGATGGAGTTTTTTAAACTTTCAAGTTCTGGTTTCCAATTTAAATAACAATCAACATTTACTCCTAAAAACTTTACTGCCTCTACCATGCTGACATGGACTCCATCCAAAGCACAATTTAGGTGACTTCTATTTTTGGAAGTGGTACGAAATAGCATTAAGTTGGTTTTACTAGCGTTCACTTTAAGTCCGTTGATAGTAAACCAATTATGAAATACCTCTAAAGCTTCATTTACGCGCAAATTAAGAGATTGAATGTTATCTGCTGAAATGATAGCATTCGTATCGTCTGCAAATACCACTAACTTTGAATGTTTCCCTAAAATATTTTCCACATAATCTATTACATCGTTAATAAATATAATAAAGAGAATAGGACCCAATATAGATCCCTGAGGAACCCCTACACTTGTGTTTTTTAATTTAGACCTAATATCTTGCTGATGAAATGCATTGTCAGAAACATTCCTCCCATTCTTATTTTCAACGCGAATCAGTTGTTTTACTTCCACGAACATTTTTCTATTTTTTAAATAAGATGTCAGAAGTTGTATAGCTTTGCCTCTCACACCATAATGCTCAAGCTTAATTAACAACAGGTCGTGGTTTATCAAGTCAAAAGCAGAACTTAGATCTAAAAAGAGACCGGCTACCATTTTCTTTGAATTTAGTTTACTTCTGACCTCCATAAGTAGTGCATCAATAGCATCTTGCGTTCCTACGCCAGATTGATAACCAAACTGTTTATAATTTAAAACCCTGTTCCTGTTTAAATGTGTAATTAGTTTAGCTTTTATTAACTTTTCGAAAATCTTTGATAAGGTTGGCAAGAGAGATATAGGTCTATACATTTTAGGATCCTGAGTAGAGCCTTTTTTGTGGACTGGGATCACCTTGGCTATTTTCAGTTGATCAGGAAAAATACTGTTCCTGAAGCAATTGTTATAAAAAATTTTTAGAGGTTCTGCTAAAATATCTATGTTATCTTTAAATATCATTATAGGTAATTCATCAAAACCGCACGATGACTTACATTCCATTTTATTTATTAATTTAACAATCTCACTAGTTGTGACGGGTTCCCAAGTAATTTCTTTATCTACTCTTTTTGTACTTTGCTGTAATAATTTTAATGCCGAATTGCTTCTTATGCTTTTAGTGATGTTTATATTTGTGTTTTCTGCAAACTGTTTTGCAAACATATTGGCAACTTCAGTAGGCTCTGTCACGAGTTTATTGCTTTCTCTTAACATTATATTTTTATGTTTTTATTTTGTTATGTTCCTATGCTTATTGATGATTTGATAGCAACACCGCGCCGCGCCGCGCTTCACACGTGAAAGGATGTTGATAAACTAATCATCTACGAGGGAATATAGCAATACTATTTTAAGGTTATTTAATAACGGGATAAGACACGTTTAACTTCAGAATAACATTAATTTAATTAAGTGTAAAATGGTGACTGATATTATAATAAATTAATAAGGGAAGAGCTCAAAGTTAACCCGTAGGTAGAACATTAGTTAATAGTTCCATAGCCGCTCATACGGTTTCGGTGTGAATCGGGTCCGTGAGATTTTAAATATTTTTTTATTATTAACGTTGTTCCATCACTATTAAGTAATTTTTTTACTATTACTTAATAGTGATGGAACAACGTTAATAATAAAAAAATATTTTCCCGGTATAGAACCCATACCACGCACAATATTAGGCAAAATTACTCACGGATGAACCGTGTGAGGGGATAGAGGATTAACACAAGTAAGTTAATAGTTAATATAGCTTCCTTGTGTTAAGTAAATAGGGTTTCAAGTACACTCAACATTGTAGTAGAGAAGTAAGTAACCCCAAACCAATTCATTATGTCATGTACTTACCACTACTTACTATATGAAAATAACAACGTTATCAACAACCAACTAGATTAAAAACCTATTATTGAAGCTAAGTCAAAAACTATAGAAGCGAAAGTCAATAAAAATGATATACCTACATAGGAGTACCGCACGGGCGTTTTCTACGTGAACTTCTAAATGAAAAAGAATCACGTAAATCAGTCTAGTAATCACTGAGAAAAAAAAACCTCATCGAATGCATAACTTCCTCCTTCTTTTCAAGTCGGTTAAAAACTGACTAGAATGAATAATCTTTCTAATACACTTTGGTTGACTGTACATAAACTTTAAGTAATACCTACCTTTATCTTGTAGTTATTTATTGATATGACTACAGAAACTTGTTTGAAGCTTCGACTCCTGAACCTAGGTGTACTTGTATGTCAGGAATCAGCGCACTCCCCCATTTTATTTGGCTTAGATACTAAAGTCAACATAGGAATAGATAAACGTATGTGCTATAAAACACAATTTTAAAAGAAGTAAAAACAAAATAAAATATAATACTTAGCAGAAATGAAAAGTATGAAAAAATATGAAAAAACATCAGAAATATAATTTATTCTGTATTAATCATGGTTTTATTTAAATAACAAATGTATGGTAAAATTAAATACAAAACTAAAACTAAACCTTAAAAATCTAACAAAAGTGGGTGTCCATGAGGCATGGTGCCAAGAACACTGGCTGCATTTCCGCGTTGAATAGCAATAGCTATTCTCTGTGCGAGAAATGAGCCAGCCCTCCTGTCACCAGCAGCGTCGACTAATCGAGGAAACAATTGCTTGAAAAATTTTTTTGAACTGGGACCCCATGGACCAAAATTTTCGAAGCCAAGCGGTACAAATATGTAGTCGCTAGAAAGCGTCACATATTTGCGTCGCTTGGCTTCTGCGGCTTCGCCACGTTCGTGCTGACGGCAGGCCGTCCGCATGCCTAAAGGTTCTAATAGAGAAGGAACATTGATGGTGGCAAGCGCCCGTTTGATGATGTCGTTAATGGAGCCGTGGCGGGAAAATCTGCCAGCACTGCGTTGGCAATATAGTCCATGGTGTCCGTTCTTGTCAACGTCGCTGCCACATGAACACCGATGACACTCGACAATGGCAGCACCCAGTCGGCGACCGACGGCGATGCGGAAGCTGCCATTGTCGAACAGCGTTCCGAGGTTGGCAGACGGTAGGGCGTATAGCCATTGTCCCGATTCAAATGCAGAGACAGCTAGAAGTCTTGCGCGGTGTTGGTCACTGGAAGAATTTTGAACCAAATTTTTGTAGACTCTCTGCACCAATGGAACAACCCAAAGTTTCTGACTCGTTGGTTCCTTCGGGAAGTTTTCATTGGGGCAGAGAGTTTTCCACGCCTCTATTGCGTCAGATGCACAGTGCAATTCAGGTGTTGGCGTATTCAGAATTTGAGAACACAGGTTTGTTATACTGTGCACCGACGAAAGGAAAGCCGGAAGAGCTACACTAGAAATTTTTCTTATTCCGATGCCACCAGATCTAATAGGTAAAGTGGCTTGAGTCCAGGAATTGTCCTCGAAGTTTAAATTTAGAATTTTTCCTAAAGCATTTTTGAGGGTGGCATCCAAGTTTTCTAAAATGTCCGTATGTTTCCAGATTGGGCATCCTCTGAGAATATATGTAAATATTGGTACAAAAAGGCAATATTTTATAATTGTGTATGCAATATGAGAATTTAATAAGCCCAATCTATTGACGTGTTCCGAAAGTATTCTTGATTTTTTTTCCAAAAGAGGTCTAACACTCTCCTCGAGTAACGGAGCCCCTAGAAGGTAAAGTGAATCCATTTGAAGAATTTCTATTTCCAGTGAAATTTCTTGAAAATTTTTAATATGAATTTTTCGATTACTAGGGTTGAATTTGTCAGATATAAATAATAGTTCACATTTTCCTAAATTTAGATCCAAATTTAAGTTCCGAAAGTTGTTGATAACATTGATAAAATCATTTTTGACCGTGTCAGCTTTACCTCCCAAGGTTCCGTCGTCTAGGTACCAGACATTTAGTTTAGAATTTAAATTAGATATAATGGTATGAATTCCTAAACTAAAGAGTGCTGGTCCTAGAGAGTCACCCTGCTGAACGCCTACTTCTGATGAAATTTGTTTGTCGTTGTAGAATAATTTTGAATGGGAACTATAACATTTCCGAATATAATTATATGCGTCTGGAGTATGGATGGATGATCCGTCAATTCACTGATGTAGACACCGCAAGGATGGTCTATTTCAGTTACTTTCATAGTATTATGTCTTACGGTATTTTACTATGGGGACGGGCTGCAGACATAGAGTCTATTTTTATTCTGCAGAAAAGAGCCATCAGAGCAATATATGGCCTCCGCAGGCGCGATTCTCTAAGGGAACTGTTTAAAGATATTAACATCATGACGGTACCTTGTCAATATATCTACGAAAACATCATGTACGTAAGGAAAAATCTAAATCTTTTCGGTAAAAGAGGTGAAGGACACAATTATAGGACTAGAAATAGGGACCAATTAGTTCAACCAGGTTTCAGACTGGCTAAAGTAGACTCATCCTTCATGGGGTACTGTTTAAAATGTTATAATAAAATACCTCCCCACATACTCCAGCTGAATGAAAGGAAATTTAAATCTTGTATAAAACGCACACTATGCAGCCAGGCATATTATAAGTTGGGGGATTACATCGCTGACAAAAATGCTTGGCTGAATGCTTGTCCTGCTCCACAAGGACGCATTAATTAATTGATTAGCATTCGGATATATTGTTGGACCTGCTGAAGATTAAGATGAGAGAAAACTTTCTTTGCATTGTTTAGATTCAATCTCTTAGTATTATATAATTGCATAGCACGTGTGAGCACTATGTAGCTACTATTAAGCTACCTTTTACTGGGTACGTCTTTCACTGACTTGAGTGTGCCCTGGCGGTTGAGAGTATGTCATGCTCACTCAAATGTCTCGCTGATGGTGGCGTGTGTGTTGGATCATTAAGTTCCCTTCAAAATGGTTGAGCTAAATGGTGCTGATCCATGCGTCATGTTCGTGAACGGGCGCCGTCAGTTGGGACTGGTCGTCTCTTAGCTGCCATGGCTTATTTTTAATTTTAATATTTAATTTAGTTGTTTTAGTTATGATCTTTTTATTACGGACGCTTTTTAACGTGCACGTCTTTCTACATTGTTCTCACATGTATATTTTCAACTTGAACGATGTAACCAATATTTTGTAAAAATATTATGATTTAAAAGAGTGTCCGTGGAGTTTCTTGCCCGTTCTTCTCCATAGGGATCTACTACGCTTTGGAATGGGCAACTAGCTTCATCTTTCTGACTGACCGACCCATTGACAATTCAAAAGTGCCTGTAATTGGTTTATTTGAAATAAATGCTTTGAGTTTGAGTTTGAGTTTGATGCTTCGCTCAGAAGGGTTGACCTGTCAATGCAATTAAAGGTGTTTTTTACATCTACCTTAAGCAGTACATCCGCTTCGCTGTCGTGAGATAGAAATGTGCGAACCGAATGTACTGCAGCCTCACAACCTCCTCGACTACCAAATCCCAATTGAGTCGGTTGAAATAATGACTTTAAATTTGGAGAAATGTTCCTGCAGTTTAGTTTTGAAGCTAGTCTGCGGAAGGTGCAGCCAACAGCAATTGGGCGAATGCCTCCATCTTTTTTATTAAAAGCGCAGAGGCGTGCCCCGAACAAAAATGGTTTGAAAGAATCCGAAATAGTCCCTGCAAATAAAAAGTTGCAAAATTTTGTTATGTCGCACAACAATGTCGTGGATATTGAGGCCACGGCGCCCTTTGAACTGACGACCGTTGGAACACTGCTCACACGTCAAAAAGACACGGGTCAACATTCATATTACAAATAGGCGATTCTGGTTGCCTACTACGCTGCATAAGCTGTGGCAGCGGAGGCAACCGAGGCGAAGGCACATCCTCATTGTCACTCCCAACGGAGGTAATAATGAATTGCGGCCGCCTACAACACTGCACGGGCTGTGGCAGCGGAGGCGGCCGGGGCGAAGGCGTATCCTCATCACTTTCAATGGGAGTGAGGTACTCGTCTCGAGATGGGGACAGGAGGGATCACAGACGAAGGGAGTGATGATTGCATCGTGTTATTTATTAACATATAGTTGAGTGGCAGGTGTCACTTTTCGGTAAAATTTTCTTCTGTAAAACGAAATCGAAAGTTGGTTTTTGAGGTCCCTACATGATGAAAAATAAGTATTTATGCTTAATTTTATTTCTGAGTACTTATAAGGCGGTTTCACATACAAAATTATTCTTAAATTATTATATCGTGCTGTGTGTGTGTGTGTGTAAGAAAGGTATGTTTATGTGCTGATCCATGCGTCATGTTCGTGAACGGGTGCCGTCAGTTGGGACTGGTCGTCTCTTAGCTGCCATGGCTTATTTTTAATTTTAATATTTAATTTAGTTGTTTTAGTTATTATCTTTTTATTACGGACGCTTTTTAACGTGCACGTCTTTCTACATTGTCGATGTAACCAATATTTTGTAAAAATATTATGATTTAACCGAGTGTCCGTGGAGTTTCTTGCCCGTTCTTCGTTCTTGTTCGTTCGCAAGGCAGTGTTCTTGCTCCTTTGTTTTTCATTATATATGTTAATGACATGCCTAAAACTATTAATAATCCAATGATTTTATTCGCTGACGACAGCACAATAATAATCAAAAGTAAAGATGATGTGACATTCGAAAAAGAAATAAACGACAACTTAAATGATATAATAACTTGGCTTACTAATAACAACTTAAAAATAAATCTTGAAAAAACAAATTACATTTCATTTGAACAACAAACAAATAATAAAAAACCAGATATTCGTTACGGTGAGAAAATTATCAGTGAAGCAGAACACACTAAATTCTTGGGTATTTGGATAAATAAAAATATGAGTTGGAAAACACATGTTGAAAACACATGCAAAAAGCTTAGCCAGTATTCTTATGCTCTCCATAACCTAAGAAAAGTGTCAAATCGGGCAACATTATTAACGGCATATCACGGGTATGTTGCATCTACTTTACGCTACGGGCTTATATTTTGGGGGAACTCGCCAGACAGAGAAATGGCGTTCAAAGAAACAATGCATAAGGGCAATGTGTGGCATACAACGCACAGAAAGCTGTAAGCCACATTTTCAACAGTTCCAGTTACTAACATTCCCGTGTCTTTATATATATGAAGTGGCGATCTTTGTCAAAGCTAATCTACATCTTTATAGCCATCCAATAAGCACCCGACACAAAAATAAAATATGCGTAAGACGACATAAAAAAGCAGTATTTAATAAAAACATTTTGGGCATGGCACCCAAAATATACAATAAGTTGCCAAAAAGTATCACAGACCTACACAAAATGGGCCAATTCAAATTATTTTTACATAAATTCCTGGTAGCAAAATGTTACTATTCAATTAATGATTATTTAAATGAAAGATGACTGATCTTATCTGAAAAGGCACCACAAATATAGTGATTATTGTAATTTTGATTGACTTGTTATAATAATTGTCATTTATCTTATTTATTTTTTTTTTTAATTTGACATTCTATTTTTTTATGTAACTCAATTTAAAATGTATTTATTTAATGTTGTTATGTAACGTAATAAATTAATTTGCACACCTCAGTAGGTTATAATACAATGTACTACTTATATCTGTAACACCTTTATAACATGTATTATGCAAATAAATTATTTGATTTGATTTGATTTGATTCTTCTCCATAGGGATCTACTACGCTTTGGAATGGGCAACTAGCTTCATCTTTCTGACTGACCGACCCATTGACAATTCAAAATTGCCTGTAATTGGTTTATTTGAAATAAATGCTTTGAGTTTGAGTTTGAGTTTTGTGTTCCTTTGTATAATGAGATTAAGTATTTATTATTATCTCTACACCCTCATAATCAAGTGTAAAGAGCCAGTTTTTACGTTAGGTTTACATTCGAGTAGCGTTAGCGGATAAAGATTTAAGATTCTATTAATTTTGTTGCATAAATATACAGAAATAAAAGCGTATTGTCGTCTTGCAAAAACCGTGTGAACCGTGTGATTTAACAGATTCAATTACGTTTGGAGTTGTTCGCATATTTCGAAGTTTACCTGGATCATATGGGGTAGATACGTGTCTTTTTAGTAATTATCTGGAAAATAAAAAATAGGTTTTCGATATGTTAAGCGTTAACAAGTTATACCTCGGCCACAAGCAGACTATAGAGCCCTATCTCCGCATTTTGTTAGACTACATCCCAAGTCTCTCCCTGAAACACCAAGGCTGTGTGTCACGGCATAGGTAAATGTTTTGCCTTTATTCAGTGCAATTTGACATAAGTCGTTATATAAATCAGGAAGAGACCGAGAATGCTCCCTGTGGGACTCCATAGATGACGGCGACATCCGAACTAATAACACTACCCTCTTTAACCCTCTGCAGATGGCCAGTAAGTAAGTCTTTGTAAATTTTAAATACCTACCGTTACCCTTATTCCACACCTTTCCAGTTTGTCAACAAGAGCAGAGATCTAGACTATGTCAAAGGCCTAAGCCAGATCAATAAAGACTCCGACACACTTTTGTTTGTTATCTAGACAAGCTGTAATATAATCTACTAACGAGGTAACGGCTCCATCTATACTTTTACCTACCCTAAAGCCAAATTGGGAGTCAGATGTGTTATTTTTTTCTAATTTTAGTCATAGTAACAAGTTTTAAACTTTGTGATAAAATTTATAATGGTTTCATAAAATATAAAAAAAATTGAATATCGGGTTGTTGCTTTCGGTAAAAACCAAATACTTAGGTGACGAAGAATTTGTGTAGGTAGGTACTGTAGGGCGGCGGGAATCTATCGCCGATTCCCGGCCACCGTAGGCGCGGGCTTGCGGACGACGAGTAATGGGCAGCTCGCCGTCCGGTAAGGACCAGGCCCGGGTCGACGGCGCGTTGTGTTCCACGCGCGCCTCAAAGAGATGTCAGCAGTGACGGGGTCAATTGGGCCTATGCCGCCGGGGTCGCGGGTAGTCCGAAAGAGATACCGTGGCCCTGGCACGGGCAACTGAAGGAAAATGGGTGGGTTTTAGTCAGTAAAAGTCTGACACGCCCTACCGCTCTGCCCAGAGCGGGAGAAGTCATTTGATGATTTCCCAAGTACTGTAAGGGCTCGAACCTCACAGTAGGAGACTTACTAAACTAATAATTAAACAAGAGGGACACTAGTTATATGGAGCTGATGCCCGCTATATTTTAAGGTTCAGATAAATTATAATTCACACTCCTTAACCAAATTGGTTCTACGCGGAGCCCTACCAGAATCTATCTGTCATCCTAGTCTTTCTAGAATATATTCCATATTTAAATGACTGAATGTCAGCCAGTATAATATTGTCGAGGCTTGATCAAAGCATCAAACCTCTACGGTACCTAATTGCTTACCTTAAAAATATATTTTATATAAACGGTAGGTAAAACAGATAAATAAATTATGTTTCCTGCTATTTGTTACCCGTTAAAATATGGCAGAATCGTCTCGTCTTCGTCACTCTACCTGTGTGACAGCGTCTCGTCTCCGTCACACGGCAATTATTGAACACAAACAGTTCATTCAATATTAAATAAATTATAAGATATGGTCACAGAACTATTACTACTCGTAGTACTTTATCTCAGTGGACGTGGTTTAAATTGCGAAAAAACCAGGTTTCCCAGCATCTTTATTTTATTAACCGACTTCAAAAAGGAGGAGGTTCTCAATTCGTCGGAACCTTTCCCCGATTACTCGAAGATGGCTGGACCAATTTGGATTTTTTTTATTTTATTCTAGAGGGTATACATCACAGTTGGTCCCATATAAAATTGATTAACTTTGCTTCGGTAGTTTTTGAGTTAGCTTCAATAATAGGTATTTTTTCCCCACTTTTATATGGATGATGTTCTAGTTTGTTTTGCAGATAGTGGTATTAGAATTTGTGTGGGGTAGGTATGTACACAACTAAAAAGTGAAAAAAACTTTTTTAAAAAAAAATACAACCGACTTCCAAAAACAACACTACAAAGTGAAAAATAACTTTAATTTCGGAAGTCGGTGGCAAAAAACGAAAATACATTTAACTAGACAGCGACTTCCGAAATTAAAGTTATTTTTCACTTTGTAGTGTTGTTTTTGGAAGTCGGTTGTATTTTTTTGTAAAAAAGATTTTTTTAACATTGAATGAGCTGTTTGTGTTCAATATTTGTTATTTCTGTACCTGAACCCAATGTTTTAAGATGTGAAATCACAGGATACTCATAATAAGAAATAATATAAATTATGTTATTATAAAAATATTTTAAAATGTAAATGATATTAAACTTTTTAAACTTTCGCAATTTGTACACATTATTTATTTATTTAACATCACATCCTATCTTTACAGGCTAACCTAAATTGATAGAGTGGTACTTACATAATAAAAGAAAACTGAACAAAATATTAAAACTAGGTACTTAGTTACTAACTATAACAATACACAGGCAGATCTGGATAACATAGCAGTCTAGAGGTTACTATAGTAAAGTCGTTCAGTGTACAAGAGAAGAGGTCCAAGCTCATAGCTTCCGTGTTGAGAGCGCACAACGCACGCGTTAGCGGAGCACGACGGAGAAGATTGGTGCGCGCTTTCGGCACCACCAGCAGCTGCGGCCGCCGGCGTCTGTTTACATACTCGTTGGGCACGCACAACATAATCGACTGCAGAATGTCTATATTAGATATTTTTCCTCTTATAACATTGAACAGGTATGTGGCTAGTGCAAGTTCACGCTTAATTTTTAATTTTGTATAGCCTACCATGCCCAAGATAAATAAGCTAGGATACAACAGCGGGTATCCCGGATACACTCCAAATAACTTTTTATACATGAACCTAACATATTTGTTTTGTATCCGCTCTAACATGAAACTGTATTTGGCCTCACTAGGACTCCAAATAGCCGCGTTGTACGAAACAAGAGAACGGGTATTCTCGCGATATACCTTTTTAAGAGGTAAACAGGTACTCCTACTTGTTTCCCGACGTTTCGACCGCTTTGCAGCGATCGTGGTCACGGGAGGATCGGTGACGACCGGCGTTGTTTGCATTTGTCCAGTACATCCAGTCATTAGCAAATGCAAGCAACGCCGGTCGTCCGACGAGGTCCGCCAGTGTGTAGACATCCTTAGTGTTGTGTGTAGAAGTATCGACAGTGACAATAATAAAAATTGTGAAGACCAAGTGAGGGTAGATGCCCATACCCGCACTTTACGAAGACGTCGCTGAGCTGTCATCAGTCCTCCCGTGACCACGATCGCTACAAGGCGGTCGAAACAAGTAGGTACCTGTTTACTTCGTAAAAAGGAATATCGCGAGAAGCCCCGTTCTCAATGTTGTTTCATAATGTAAATGATATGTATGTAAATGAAATAAAAGATAATAATATAATAATTAAATGGATTCAAAATTGTATTATTTTCCTAATTTTTGTAAAAATCAAATCCCTATATTCATAAAAAACTAAACACTATATATTTTAGTTTATTTAGTTATAGAAGTGTTTTGTCTTCTTTTTTCAAACTCAAATCATAATTCGAAAGAAATTGACAAAACACTTCTAGAACTAAAATAGGTTTCTAAAGCGTTTTAGCTTTTTCATGATTATGAGGGTTAGAATATATTTATATATCAACATTGTCAAATTCTTCTCAAGTCTCCATAGTTTTGACTGTGGCCGTCTTAAATATTCCTAACCGTCAATCATTTTAGAAACAATACGATCTAACCATAGGCATATAAAAAAAGGAGGACTCTGCGCCACGCGTATCGAAAGTGAAGCACCTTACCGATCTATGTGTGCGTGATTTGACAAAGACGCCGTCATGTCACATAATGGCGGTCGGCATACTATGATGTAAACGTGTGCGTGAGGCGCATGTTTGTTCAAACGGTACTTACTGTGCTTCACTATCGATATGCGTCGAGCGGAGTCATCTTTTTTTTATACGTCTAGGGATTTAACTTTGAAATGATTTTAGACTTCTAGAATATTTTACAGGAGACTATAATAGGGCCGTCAGTCACTGTAAAAGTCTAAGGGTGGGTTAGTTAAGGGTGGGTGGGTGTCACGCTTGTTAAAGTACCTTTTACACAAAAAGCGGTTGTTCCATTTGTTAATTTGTTAGCTGACGTCATAACTTTAACTGTAACCTTAACCGTCCACGCTTCGCTGATTAAAGTTATTGCTAAATATCTGTCACTTCTGTCAGACGCGTCGAATATCATGTCCCTGCTGCGAACTCATTTGACATGACGGTGCAACGACATGATGGTGTTACTGTTGGCCATTCTATTCTGCAGCCAAAAAAGTGTGCATTAAGTAAAAAAATATGATTTAATTACTTTCATGTTTACCGCAAATAAACGTATTTTCTTTCTTTCTTTCTTTCTTTCTTAAGGTCTCATTTTTAGCTCTTTCGATAGAAATCGACCTTAAGTGTAGTCGGCTTAAACAATCAAACAATAAATAAAAAATAATCATTAAAAAAACGTTAATTTAAATGGCCGTCGTCATTTTGTGTTATCTGTGGATTTCGTAATTTGTTGTCTTTAGTCATCGTTAAAACATATAATTAGTTAACGAAAAACAATTTTTCTTTCTCTAATAACTTTCAAATATAGTGTTATTTTTGTTACTGAAAGGAAATTAAATTCAGTGAAGTTCGCTAGTCATTGCACTTGATTCTACTTTTGTTACAAAAAAATCTTCACTTCGGTTATCAAACATAAATTAGAAAAAAAATATTTAGTAACATTACTTTTAGTCAGTCAAATTTTATAATGTTGTAACACCACCCACTGTCATTCACATACTGGCTTCAAAAGGTAAGAAATTTATTAGATTTTTTAATGAAAACCAGTAGTTTTCTTTGCAATTTTCATGATGTAAGAGTTCGTGCATCACATCTGTTTAGGCTGTAGTAAGCTAAGATATTCAATTTAAATTATAAAATCACTAAGCGTGTATGGGTTTTGATGTCTGTCATAGGTATACTATTGAGTACTAAACCAGTTTGAACTTGAATTACAAAACTTATGGGTGATCATCTTAAAGTTCGTCATTTCTGTGATCGTCACATCTGTTATCAGGGTGATAACAGATGTGACGCATGCTCTTATAAGTGACGAAATATTCATTTTGGAGGAACAGTAGTGATATGTTTGTATAGTGACGTATGTGACATTTGTTTGTATAGTGACGTATGTGACATTTGTTTGTATAGTGACGTATGTGACATTTGTTTGTATAGTGACGTATGTGACATTTGTTTGTATAGTGACGTATGTGACATTTGTTTGTATAGTGACGTATGTGACATTTGTTTGTATAGTGACGTATGTAACATTTGATTTTCACTACATATTTTTTCATAATAAATTAATTGTTAGTTAGGAAATTCTTTTATTATCAAGATTAACAGGACATTTATCATATTAGTTGGTTTGTGCAATTTGTTATGATTTTTCTGAAATATCGAGTTCGTGTTAATTTTGTTGTTTTTAGCTACAACATGGCACCTCATACACGACCTAAATAAAAAAGAAAACCAAAAAAGGGTAGAGTTGTAAAATCTTCGAAAAAGCGAGGGAACAAGTGAAACTCGCTATGAGACGACACCAACAGAAATTATCAGAAGAAAGGTAGAACTAGAAGAAAGAAAAAGGAAACGCAAAGGAAGATACAAACGAAAAAAGGAACAAGAAGAGTGTCAATGTTCATCAGAAGAGTCACTGGCATCTGAATCTTCTGATAAAAATACATTTTAAAAACCATAAAAACAGAGATGTCTGATTAAAAAAAATTATTGAAAGCAGTATGTTGAACAACAACAAACTACAACAGAAGTGAGGTCTTCATCGGCATCTTCTGACAAAGAGTCACTTCTGTGATCATATCTTTAAGATTTCTTTTTTTTTATGTTTGTCCCGTTAGTTTCAAAGATAATTATATTTTATTCCGGTTGGTTACCATTATTATTGTTAAAATATCGTCTGTAATTTACACTTTGCTCTTCACTACCGTCATTTCTGTGACATAAAGCATCATTTCTGTTACCGCCAATTTATATTTACGGCCCTTTTTTTAGTAATTAAAAAGGAAACTACGTCTGTTAGTCATTATTTTGTTGATTGGTAGTGTTACTAAACACAATAAAACTTTAAAGTATATGAAAAAAATCCATTATTTTTTTTTTTCATTTTATTTTTCCCTAAAAGTAAAATGAGCCTGTTATAATTATGCCTTCAATACCCTGCCCTGGAGTTGCATCAGAGAGGCACTCCGGTATCACCGGGTGCCAACCTACCTCCGTCGAGTGGTCGAGGCCTATTTGACGGACAGGGCCGTCATCTACCCCGGTCATCAGGGAGAGTGGAACCGGCGAGAGATGTCGTGCGGTGTCCCACAGGGATCTGTCCTGGGGCCACATCTGTGGGACATCGGGTACGACTGGGTGCTGCGCGCCGACCTCCCTAGCGGCGTCAGCGTTGTATGTTACGCTGACGACACGCTGGTCCTGGCGCAAGGGAGGTCGCACCAGGCGGCGGCTGAACTAGCGACACGCGGGGTTGCGACAATCGTAGAGAGAATCCGGCAGTTGGGACTCGAGGTGGCCCTGCACAAGTCCGAGGTCATGTGTTTTCATGGTCCTCGGAACGCGCCACCGTCGGGTTCCCAAATAACGGTAGGAGGGGTTCACATCGGAGTCGAGTCGACGATGAAGTACCTGGGACTCGTCCTCGACAGCCGGTGGAACTTCGTGGAGCACTTCCGACGTTTGGCTCCCAGTCTGGAGCGGGCCGGGGCTGCCTTGAAGCGGCTCCTGCCCAATCTGGGGGGTCCAAACGCCTCCTGCCGGAGGCTTTACGCGGGGGTCGTGCGGTCCATGGCCCTTTACGGGGCACCGGTGTGGGCGCGTTCCCTGAGGCTGCGACCAGCCCGCCGGTTGAACGCGTCCCAGAGGGTCATGGCCATCCGGCTAGTCCGGGGATACCGCACGGTCTCCTGTGAGGCGGCGAGCCTCCTTGCCGGATTACCGCCATGGGATCTGGAGGCAAAAGTTCTCGCGCACGTGTGGGAGTGGCGCGAGGAGGCGAAACGCCGGGGCGTAACTCCGCTGCCGCGAGAAATCACGGTACAGCGGACAGAGCTCCGGCGGGATCTCATGGCGACATGGAGAGTGCGATTGTCGCAACCCAGCGCTGGGCACGCCACAATTGCGGCGATAAGTCCCCTCTTTGAGGAGTGGTTGGAGAGGCGCCACGGCGTCCTCACCTTCCGCCTAACGCAGGTCCTCACCGGACACGGTTGTTTCGGGAGGTTCCTGTTTCGGATAAGGCGGGAGGAAACGCCCGGGTGTCACCATTGTGTAGATCGCCCGGAGGACACGGTGGAGCATACAGTGGAGGTCTGCCCGGCTTGGGCGGAGCACCGCCGTGTTCTCACGCAGGCGATCGGCGGCGGCGATCTCTCGCGTCCAAACCTGGTTCAGGCCATGGTGCGGAGCGAGAGTGCATGGGAGGCCGTCACCTCCTTCTGCGAAGCAGTAATGCTCGCAAAGGAGGAGGCGGAACGCGAGAGGGAGAGGCAACAGCCGCGCCCTCGCGCCCCTAGCCGCCGTAGGAGACGCCCTGGGCGGCGGGAATCGATTGCCGATTCCCGGCCACCGTAGGCGCGGGCTTGCGGACGACGAGTAATGGGCAGCTCGCCGTCCGGTAAGGACCAGGCCCGGGTCGACGGCGCGTTGTGTTCCACGCGCGCCTCAAAGAGATGTCAGCAGTGACGGGGTCCAATAGGGCCGAAGCCGCCGGGGTCGCGGGTAGTTCGAAAGAGATACCGTGGCCCTGGCACGGGCAACTGAAGGAACACGGGTGGGTTTTAGTCAGTAAAAGTCTGACACGCCCTCCCGCTCTGCCCGGAGCGGGAGAAGTCATTTGATGATTTCCCATCCACAAAAAAAAAAAAAAAAAAAAAAAAAAAAAGCCTGTTATAATTAACTTTGTCGGAAGCTATAACGTAGCCCTCGCCTTGGTGCAACCCAACCTACGTCTAGCTTTGTATCTACAGCTGTTCTTTGGTATTTATCACTGTTTATTATTAATTGTACAAGTATACTTAGTCTAATAAATGTCATAAAGTACCAGCAAGCAGTATTAACACCCGGAGGACTCCGGTCACCTGGCCAAGTTCACATGTGACACACATAGGAGCTAAAAACCTCCTCTCTGGTCGTGTAGCTTATTATCTAATTTCTCTATTGTATTTATTGCCTATTTCTATACGGATAGCCCCCAGGCTGATCGTTACAAACATTACAGAGGCAGCAAAACAAAAGTGTCGAGTATCTGAGGCGCAATTTTCGTATTTTTAAAAACATTCGCAATCTCATCACAGTCTCAATCTGTCAAAAATTGTATAGCGTTTGCCTACAGTTTCAACATTTGATTGTCGCTGGCATGAGATTGCGACTGGAATTTGAACGTTTTTAGGTTCGAGAATTGGCCTTCTGATCGCTTCATCATTCTGACAATAACTGCACACTATGTACACTAGTAAAAAAACATTCCATAAACCCAGAAGCTCAGATTTCAAAGAAATACAATCGCATACCTAATACTCATTTGTCACAAAGAGATAATAATTATGACCGCTGACAAACAAATTGTTTCGCAGAACTGACCACAACAACAGAGAAACAAATGTGGAAACAAGTGACTAACGCTAAAACATTCCCGCCGTTTCCTAGCTGTCAAACAAGTCACAGATAAACAAAAGGAAAATATTTAACTGATCCTCTGAAAAATTATTGATCTACTAATGATGTAGGTACACTTTTTAAAACAATGAGCTTTTTTTCACAATTAATTGATAGGACACCGCAACCAAATTTGAAAGTTAGGTTAAAGCTGTGATTTAAATTTTAAATCCAAGTTGGTGACAGATAATATCAATCAATCTGCCTGCCTTTTCCCAACTATGTTGGAGTCGGCTTCCAGTCTAAGCGGATGCAGCTGAATACCTACCAGTATTTTACATGGAGCGACAACCTATCTGACCTCCACAACCCAGTAACTGGGTAATACGATACTTAGTAAGACTGGTTGTCAGACTTTCGGGCTTCTGACGACCCGTAACGACTATATACAGGGTGTCCCGTAAATAATGGATCAAACGTAACGGGTAGGTAGCTTACCTAATTTCCAACAACTAATTTGAATATTAAAAAAAAAACCGTTACAGTAACCAGGATATTAATTTTTTTTCGAATTTTACGATTTTGTCTTCCAGAATTAAGCTTTTTTAATGCTGTCGCTGCAAATGATGACATTTTTAGGTATGATTTTTATTTAACATTTCTGAATAGCTTACTAATGTTATAAGATACCATTTTTTTTGAATACCGTTTTATTTGCCTTAGAAAAAATCTTGAGTTGAAAAGTTTTTTCTTTACGATGTTAGGACCAAAATTGAAAAAATTCTCCTGTAAAAAAAATGTATGACACCGAAGACCACCATTATTTTAAAAACTTGTACATTTAATAAGGTTTGCAAATTGGTATAAAACTTACGTCTAGTCCTTATCGTTACAAAGATATTGCTATGAATGTGATGAAGAAGACAGAAAATAAATTAAATTGGTACTATTCCATTTTTTCCTTTTCGTAATGGCTTATGCTTGAATGCTTGTAATCGAAGCAGGTAGTTAAGCGGATAGCATAATTCCGACCCGATGACGTCATCTGTCCGGAATTTGGGACCGCTACCTGTGGCGGAGTTGCACCTCAGTCAGTGTGAAAGGGATAGATAGCGCCGCTTTTTGGTAAATCGGTTAAATCGGTATGAAGTTGCGCAGGTTCTTTTGTTCTTTCCTGCGCCCTTCACTCGTACAGGCTTCATTGTTGCTTGATTTTATTAGTTTAGTTGTAACTAGTCTCTCTTCGAGTTGCTACGTCAGACAACTTTCGCTCCCGGTCAGTGGCTCGGTGTTTTCTTCTGTAAAATTTGACTTGTGCTGTGTTTTTGGACTTTGCTTTGCCTATCGATTTGGAACTCTTTGCGTATTGGACAAACGACTTGGCGATCCTACGGACTCCGAAAACATTCGTTTGTGTGTGCTTGTACGTGTGTGCAGTAGCGCTGAAACCTTATTCAGCCCAATGCCTCGTTATGAGTACACGCCACGGCAGTACGCCGAAATGCATTTTATCTACGGAGAAGCAAGAGGTAATGCCAGGGCGGCTGCAAGATTGTACCGTGAAAGATACCCGAACCAGGTTCGTTATCCCGATTATCGCGTCTTTATTAGAGTGCATAACGCGCTTCTTGAGGGAAGAATTCTTGGCACCGGAGTTGGTGGTACCCGTGAAGGACGACCGCGACAAGTTAATGACGAAGTCATTCTTCGAGAAATCGAGGAAGATCCGTCAGTCTCCGTTCGCGTCATAGTGCGACGCGTAGGAATTTCTAGATCGACGGTGCATCGAGTGCTACAACGGTGCCGATTGCACCCATATCACGTGCAACGTGTTCAAACGCTGACGTCGCGTGATTACCAGCCAAGAATAGAATTTTGCCAAAGGATGCTTAGAATGATTCGGGCGGACCCGCAGTTTTTTAACAAGATTTTATGGAGTGACGAGTCTTCATGCCGCCGAGATGGATATTTAAATTTGCATAATTTGCACAGTTGGCAGCTGATAAACCCATATTTGATGCGAGAGGACAGGAGCCAACATCAATTTAAAATAAATTTATGGGTGGGAATAATCAATGGGCAAATAATAGGGCCCTTTGAACTACCAGCTACTCTAAACGCCGAATATTATCTCCATTTTTTAAGGAATGAGTTGCCAAGGTTATTAGAAAACGTTCCAGAAGACGTACGGCAAGCAATGTGGTTGCAAAATGATGGGTGCCCCGCTCACTATGCGACGGCAGTAAGGGCGCACCTTGATGAAAGTTATCCGGACAGATGGATCGGCCGATTAGGACCAATTTTGTGGCCTCCGCGATCTCCGGATTTAAATCCCCTAGATTTTTTTTACTGGGGATGTTTAAAAGACAGGGTCTACAAGAATCCAATAACGTCGGAAGAAGAATTACGACAGCGCATCCAATCTGCTGCATCAGAAATAAACCAAAGCCGTTTTGTCCGTCGGATAAGAGCTTCCTTTATTAGGAGATGCAGACTTTGCATTCTTGTAGAGGGAAGGCAATTCGAACATTTATTGTAAAAACCAAATAAAACGATTTATTTGAACTAACTGTTTTTTTTAGTACGGCCTCCTAATTCTTTTCATACGCCTCAATAATTCAATGAACATTGCCTCTGAAATACTACAGTTACACATTTTAAAGAAAAAGTTTAAATGTACACACTTTTTTATTTTTTTTATTAACGTTGATTTGGAGCACCTCTCAGATTCATAGCAATTATCTTTGTAACGACAAGGACTAGAATGTACAACTTCATACCAATTTACCAAAAATACAAAAGCGGCGCTATCTATCCCCTTCACGCTGACTGAGGTGCAACTCCGCCACAGGTAGCGGTCCCAAATTCCGGACAGATGACGTCATCGGGTCGGAATATGCTAGCCGCTTAACTACCTGCTTCGATTACAAGCATTCAAGCATAAGCCATTACGAAAATGAAAAAATGGAATAGTACCAATTTAATTTATTTTCTGTCTTCATCACATTCATAGCAATATCTTTGTAACGATAAAGACTAGACGTAAGTTTTACACCAATTTGCAAACCTTATTAAATGTACAAGTTTTTAAAATAATGGTGGTTTTCGGTGTCATACATTTTTTTTACAGGAGAATTTTTTCAATTTTGGTCCTAACATCGTAAAGAAAAAACTTTTCAACTCAAGATTTTTTTTCTAAGGCAAATAAAACGGTATTCAAAAAAATGGTATCATAACATTAGTAAGCTATTCAGAAATGTTAAATAAAAATCATACCTAAAAATGTCATCATTTGCAGCGACAGCATTAAAAAAGCTTCATTCTGGAAGACAAAATCGTAAAATTCGAAAAAAAATTAATATCCTGGTTACTGTAACGGTTTTTTTTTTAATATTCAAATTAGTTGTTGGAAATTAGGTAAGCTACCTACCCGTTACGTTTGATCCATTATTTACGGGACACCCTGTATATTATAGGTATATCTTATAGTAAGTGTATGTATGTGTATGGTTTATAACCTATTTATGTGCTTGTATAAAGTCTATTTATAATTAATTAAGATATATTTTCAGTGTTCTTTTTATAATTATTCCTGTCATACTGAGCACCTGCCATCTAATGTCTTCACCACCCTTGGTTGACTGGTAGAGAATGCCTAAGGCATTAAGTCCGCCTTTGTACATTTTTAGTGCAAAAAGTTTAAATAAATAAATAACGACTATCAAAGGTCCACGAATGACAGCCGGGACCAACAACTTAACGTGCTTTCCGAGGCACGGAGGAGTCTCGGTTTGTAAAGATGGATCGACCCATTCGGCTGTTATTACTTAGCCACGAGCTCCTCCTGTTGATCACAGTTACTTGGCTATTAAATATTTTTAGGACCTCAGAATAGGAATTATTAGAGGTTCACAAAAAGAGGCGCATTAATTATATTAGCAGTTCAGTAATATTTTTAGGAAAGCAACAGGGGAAGTATTTTAGGTTCAATTAAATACATGCCGATACAAAATGGCGCGTTAACGTCAGAGGAAGCGAACGCGGTGAAGGTTGAATGCTTATTACATTGGTAAATGAGTACTCCTTGGTTGAATGACTCTGCGTCGGGCTTCCCCGGCGACTGGACGTATCGGACACAACGGAATTAGGTAAGATACTAGAGGAAACTATTGAAATGTGTGAAACATTTGAGGATAAATTTATTAACAGTACAGGTACCTGGGCCGGCAGTCTCGACATTCGCTACGTTCTCATAGCGACTTGAAATCGCTCGCTAAGTCCTAATTACATGCTCTGTGGTCCTAATGAGCTCCCCTAGACGGGCAATTGGTAATAGTTCGGTTTTATCAAAGACAATTATTGGCCACTTCAAAATCTTCTTTAATAACGAGGAAAATTGGTGATCATGATTTAATAAAAATAATTGTTTATCTTGAAAATTGGAAATTCATTACGTAAACCTTATCTTGAAAACATTATTTTTCATGGAAATTCATAGGAAGCTATGGCTTTTTTTTTTTTCTTTGGTTATGGTTTTTTTGGCTATGGCTTGGGATTTTTATGCCCATAGATATTTGACAAGTTACTATGGTAACTTGTCAAATATCTATGGACATAAAAATTTGCCTCCTTGCAACACTACGTCGGTGTCATAGACAACCAATAAGTACCTATATTACTACCCGATTTAAATTACTATCAATACTATCTTTGATCCACTTCGCGTCCAAAATATTGTTTTGTTTTGTTTTTCAATAAGTAGGTACTATTTCTTATAAAATAAAATGACTGGAGGAAGAGAAGCAGATGCAGCTGCAGGCCCGGGTCCGAGCGGCGTCAAGTAAGTACCCGACCTCAAACTACAACACCTTTTTTCTAATCTGATTTGTCGGTTCATTATTGATCGCTTTTTCTATTGACTATTCTAGTCAAACCATAGCCAGTTGAACTCAATGAGTCAAATAATGTTAAGATTTTGAAAAATTGGTTCTAGTTTATTTAAATATTTCAGGCGTAAGCGTTCACTGCGTGTTACGAGTGGCCAAACAGATGCGCTCTTATCCTTTTTAGAGGCCCGGCCATACCCGCAAATTTATCGACCTTCAGGGCCGGGATAATTTTGACGCGGGCTGGAAGGAGGTTGTGTGCAGCCGTGTGTACCTATTATTTCATTATTATAATTATAGTTTAATTCATTGTTTTAGTTTAAAAAGTGAGCTTATAGGTTATATTGCCGAGTTAGTTGTTGTTGTAATTTATTGTATTTTTTGTCAGTTTGAAGATATAATATATATATATATATATATATATATATATATATATATATATATATATTACTTAAAGTAAAATTTCTGCCGATTTCTATTTTTTTATTATAGATTTAAATGGTGATAAAAAACATCGAAAAAATCGATATATCGTTCATATTCTCAATTTCGATGTTTTTAAAATCGATGTTTTACTTTTGAAAATATTGATGAGTAGGGATGCACATTGCTAATGAAAAACATCGATATTAGTATCGATGATTTTTATGAGCGATGTTCATCCCTACTCGACACGGCACCCGCGACAGAGCACCGCGACTATCGCTTTGTGGCCTCGTCAATGCGCTTGTCTGTGTGGGTGTGCCGTTTCGACCCTTTGTACGTAGTTTCCCTACTATCCATATTTATATTGTGATGGTACCTACGAGAAACATTAATTTAAACCAAAACTGAGAGGTACTACGAGTAGGTATTACATATCACAGTCATAAGTTTAGGCAATTTTTTTTTCAGTATTATCCAACATAGAATTGTAACAATGTAACATTTTTCTTCAATTATAAATTTATAACATAAAACACAACTTTTTTTAACCTTTTTTTACTTAATTAGTTTTAAAATTATTTCTTTTATTGTCAAACGAGTATTTATTTATGAAAACGTCATATAGTCATGTTGTTTATCTTTCATTCCGAGGTTAATCATATTTAAGTTGTTGTAGTAACTGAAGTTGATTGGATAAATAAATAAATTCATTTATATCAGGTTAATAATACCCATTGCCAAACACACATGCATTAAAAATCATATAAAATAAAAAAGATGAAATAAAATTAAATACACTTCTGGACACATCTTTTGGCCCACCTTGTATTTTCAGTTTCGTTTGGTCCTAGCTAAAATTTTATATTAGGTCGAGCAAAAAGTTTTTATGCAGTTTTGAACCTGGCACATTCACAATTTCATTCAATAGTCTTTTTTTGAATTTCGAACACAGAATTTAAAGAAACAAAAGACAATTTGGAGCCTGTTTGTTGATATCAAACAATCGAATACTAAGAAAACTTGGTTTTATTGGTTTACTTGGTTTTAATTCTTGAAAAAGTGATTGATATCTTTGGTTTTGCAACAAACATTACATATTCTTAACATTAAGGTGAGGTTCTATCAATAATCTATGGATACTTCACCTGAAGTCGCCGCCCAAGCTGTGGCACTTATTCAGGCCGGACACAGCCAAAGAAACGTGAGTGCTCAACTTAATTTAAGTCGATCTGCGGTCCGAAATGTTTATCGGAGGTACCTAGAGACTGGCGGCTTTGTTCGTCGCCAAGGAGGGCCACGATCTCGGGTCACAACTGAAAGGCAAGATCGATTCATCGTGACGACCAGCTTGAGAAATCGTCACCTTACCTCCATTGAGATACAAAACCAACTTCGCGACTTCCAAGGAGTATCTGTGAGCGCTCGAACTGTTCGGAGAAGGTTAAAAGAACGCGATATGGTACCACACAAGCCAGCTAATGGCCCCAAACTAACGCGAGCCCACCGAACAGCGCGCCTTCATTTCGCACGCAGTCATTTAAATTGGACACAGCAAGATTGGAGCCGTGTACTCTGTTCTGATGAGTCCAAAATTGTGTTACATGGCAATGATGGAAGGAAGAAGGTCTACCGACGTAAGGGAGAGCGTTTCGCACAATGCTGCTTTGAAGAGAGGGTTGCTTATGGCGGTGGCTCATGGACTGTCTGGGGCGGTATATCCGCTAGCGGCAAAACTCAACTTGAGGTTGTTACAGGACCACGGCTGCCAACATTAAATGCTGAAAGGTACATTCGTGAGTGCTTGGAACCTCACGTGATACCATACGCGGACTATGTGGGCCCAAATTTCCTTTTTATGCATGATAATGCAAGAGCCCATGCGGCCGGCATCGTCAGGGAATATCTTCGGGATGTGAACATCACAGTTATGGACTGGCCAGCCAGAAGCCCAGACATGAACCCCATTGAGCACATGTGCGACGAGCTAAAAAGACGTGTTAGGGCTCGTCAGCCAGTTGCCCAGACGATGCAGGAGTTGAAAACTGCCATAGAAGAGGAATGGGAGATGATCCCTCAAAATTTCATAGAGCGGTTGATAAACTCTATGCCTAATCGTATGAGAGCTCTGGTAGATGCCCATGGAGGCAACACGCGTTATTAAATTAAACCTTTATTTGATAAAACATGTTTTTTATTCAAAAATCAATTGCCTTTAACAAGGCGCATATCCGACTTGTTAGGCGTAGCTCCATGTCGTATGGTATTCTGAATTCAAATTTAAAACAATACGATCGAAAATGATGGTAAAATGTATCAGGTTTAAAACTGCATCAACAGTTTTTGTTCAATCTAGCAATCATATTTCGGTAGGGGCCATCGAAACCTAAACTCTAAGGTGGGCCAATAGATGTGTCCAGAAGTGTATTAATTAAATAAAAGCCCTACATGTAGTCTTGGCCTTATTGTGAGATAGGTCAAGGAGCAAAATGTTATCAAACGGACGTGACCGATCTTCCCATTTTATATTCAAAATTAAATTTTGACGTACTTACGGCTACAGATCAAGCTATACATTTCCATTATAAGCTGATCTCACATTGTGTAGGATTTCCTTATAATGAGAGGTCTGTGTAAACTGGAAAGTTTAGCTTGATGTGTAGTCGTGTGTACACATTTACCTACGTTTATTATCAAATGTATATAACGTTCATCATCTGAAATTAGTTAAATTATGAAAATTAACCTGAACTCGATTTTTTATATGGCGATCGGTGTACGTAAAGGATGCTGTAACCATTTCAAAAACTAAAATAGTCTTCGTAGATAATGAAATGGCAGTTTTAGTCATGGCCAAACCGACATTTCCGGCTGGCACCTTGTAAATCAAATTATAATGAAATGAGCATAAAACTTGAATTAAAAACTACCTGCGACGATCGGCGACTAGAGTATTTCAAACGATGACAAAAAACCCATGCTACCCTAGTACAAAAAATTTTCAAAATCGCTTGAAACATCGAGTAAATTAAGTGGGGCCAAAAACTGCCACCTTGTAGTTAAAAATGGTATATCGTTTGAATCAAACACAGGGGACACTGGGACAGCCCAAAAGTGAAGGGTAAACTTATTTTTGAAAACGCTTAAATACATATTCTGATTGCCGCGTATCATATTATTATCAACATACAACATACTGACCTGCAAATTGCAAAAAACGGAAGAAAATTTGAATTTCGCGGGCTACTACTGCGCAATCACCTTAAAATTTGAGAACTTTATAATTAATAATAAAATTAATTATTGTTTTTCTTGAAAATTATAGTGAATATGTAAACCTTATCTTGGAAACACTATTTTTCATGGTTCAAGGTTCAAACTAATAAGTAGCAATAACTTTAAATTGTTAAATATCTAAGGATTTAGAAATTTGCCTCCTTGCAACATTACTATTCTAATAGCAAGCAAGTATCACAGTCAATTGTCAAGATGAAATCTATAGTTTGATTAGTTGTCTTTGGAAACTCAATATTTTGAATAGTATTATTTTCGTATTTTCCTAATAATTGTTTCATTAGTAACAAATAACTTGTCAGCAAATTATATTGCTCGGCTAACACATTTCTGGCTTAAGCGGCGACCTCACTGCATTTATAGTTTCTCATTATAGTACATAATAGCTGCGTAATGATACTTGGGGATTTGTATGGATTGGGATTCTACAGAAAGTTATCCCTAACAAGGGTGTCTGAAGACTGGGAGGCAGCATGAAGTAAGAAGCGGTCCACACCTCAGAAGGCCACATAGCTTGGAGGAGATGTAATATATTGAAGGCACGACGTAGAAGAAAACATGTTGAAATAAATGAATAGTGAAAGTTTAAAATTTCATGTGAAAGATTTTTCAATAGGTATGCAACATGCCTCGTGTAAAGTGTCTAGAATGTGTAAACTAGGAGATGATTGTGATAATGGAGATTTAATAAAATTGAAAACATGATTTGTGGCTGTCATTTATTTTTCAATAAAATAGAATAGAATATTTATTTACATTTGAAACTGAAATCAGTTTTTACAGTTGTGAGGAATCCATGTACATTCTAGCTAATATAGCATGCAAATTTAGTACATTTAAACAAATTACAAAAACGAAATTTCAATTAAGTTAACTTATCCGCTATGAAATCTTGTACAGATAATAAAAACTGTTAGCTGTTTTCTAAATTCCTACAAGGTAGGTATTTATTATTGTTAGGTATTTTATTATAAATTACAGGTGCCATACAGATACCTAACTAATATTTTTTCTTGAGTATAGAAGTTGAGAATACCGTGCACAAAAATTTCTGATATTGAGATCTCAAACAAAACTACTAAACTACTAAACAATGAAACTAGACAATGTGGTACAGAACCACATTGTCTAGTTTAATTTGAGGTAGAAAATTAAAATGTTTATATATAGGTTTTACAAATGCGGCTACTTCCAGGTTGTAAAGTATCAAACAATGGTACCTAGGCATAAGGCAACCAATATTGCCGGCAGATTTACTCTTTTTGATAAATTATGCAGCTTATAAAAGAATTAATAAGTATAACAATTGTATGAAAAGTTAAGTAGGTAAGTATCAAATTATATTGACAGTAGTAAGTCTAAACAAAACATTAGTGATGTGAGCCCACTTAAATGTTATGAATGGCTTGAACCGCTATGTACTTACACTTTTACAATAATGTCCTCTGGCTGTGACTTCCACATTAACTGGGTGTTAATTAAGATCCCTAAAAATTAACATTCACTTTTTCTACTTGACTAGTGTACTTAATTTACATTAATTACTCATGGATACCCGTTGGCAAAAGTGCATGATTTTGGTTTTTGGAGATTTATAATTAAATTATTACTTTCAATCTACTTTATTAAACTCCTGAGTGCATTGTTATTTTCATGTGGATAGGTATGCAACATGTGTCGTATAAACAGTGCCTAGATCTAGATTATTAGAATGTGTGAACTTAGGAGATGATTGTCATACTTTATAGAGATTAAATAAAGTTAAAACATGATTTAGGTACGGTTGTGTGTTATTTATTTATACACGAAAAATAGCACGATTCTCACCCTTTAAAGAGATTAATATAATAAATGAACGAATGCTATGAATATCGGCGACGCTTTCGCACTTAGTATGTTGAGTATATTCCGAACCTATAAGTGGACGTAAAAGCCTCATCGGTACAAACCCATCTTCGAGCCCGATCCGTATAATTTATGTTTGTATTGACTTAAAAACCAAAACATTTGGTAAGTATAGTTTACAATTCGCTACCAACCGAATCACTTAGCGGGCTCTCAAAATTGGTCGCTAACTGTAGTCGTACACATTACGAAAATCATAGAGATTCGGTTAAATATAGATGACAATCGTTAACTTTGAGTTTCAAGGCTACCAAATATCGTTACATCCGGATCGTTAGGACTTTGCTACTAACACGTGATTTTTGTGGTGGGTCGTAGTCAATTATTTTGACGACGAAACGCTGCAGTTTTCCATAAAACGAAAACCAGTCGTCAAAACGGTCCTCGTCGCAACTGCTTTGAAACTGAAAATGATTGTTTCATGCTTGTCAAACCATTTTGGCTATCTAGGGACCCCATTACGACTTAGCGAGCGATTTCAGTCGTTCAGGGGTCTCTACGAATGTCGAGACTACCGGCCCTGTACCCTAAACAGGTTGATTCATTGATCATGGAAAAGTTCGGTATCAGAGGTGGAGGAATCATAATATGTTTTAGTCAATGATGTATTACCCTTATAATACGGCATCACTTGTATTGTATCACAAAGAGGGCTCAAAGACGGTTGACAGGGAGAATGGAAGAAGAAAACGTGTTGCGCCGCCCCCACGTACATACCATGGGACAAGATCGGGAAGACGGCAATTACGTCACTAATAGCTGTCAAATAATTCGCTGTTTTGATTTCTTAAATAATTAATAGGTTTTAATATTGTTTAAATGAAATTATGAAATATCGCTGTGGTTATATTAGGTAGGTTAGGTGTGGTTAGGTAGGTTTATATTGGTGCCGATTCTGGTCACAAATGTCTCTAAACTGGACTAAAAATCACCAATGTTTAGTAATAATGGTACAGTTTGACAACACTAAGATGTCACTAAGTTATTTATTTTAGTGAAAATAAAAAACAATAATAATAAAGTTTATTAGGAACAATTTGAAAAATGGTAATTTTGCTATTCTGAATTTGACGTTTTTCACCTAAAATTTAAAAAATCGGACTATTTTTAATCACGATTAAAAAGGTGTGCAATAAAATTAGTTGTAAAGAACTAAAGTTCACACCATCACCTTGGCTTCAGGGGATACAACGATAATTTTGTAAAAAATCCTATAAAACCTTAAATGGTTAAATAATTTGGATTTTCCATATTATTATGTGTTATTTGACTATATTTTCGACTATTGTAGCCAAAAGTTAGAAGTTTTAGTGATCGTTGAGTTCAGTGTACAAAGCGTGTGCTGGAGAATCAGCGCCAATGTTTACCTAGTTACGCTGATGACACAGTCATCCTGGTTCACGGTAGGGATTGGTCGGAGGCCCGTCTCTTTGCAGAATCAGCGTTGCAGAAAGTTATGAAATGGTTAACTCAAAATTTGCTCACCCTCAATCTTGATAAAACAAGGTTTATCGCATTTGGTCCAAAACAAGCATCACAACCGTCCCCAAACTACTGCTTGATAGCTCATGTGTGCGATTCTGGTCCGAATGTGGCATGTACCTGTGCCAGAGTTGTACGCACGGACTCTATTAAATATCTGGGAGTAGTAGTTGATAGCAAACTTTCATGGAGCGAGCAGGTCAATTATCTGGTTTCTAGAGTGAGAAGATTGATTTCTGTTTTTAAAAACCTTAGAAGTTCCGCAAACGTTTCTACCCTGAAAACAGTTTACTTTGCACTTGCTCACTCCGTTCTTACATATTGTATAACGGCTTGGGGTGGGGCTGGGAAGTGTCTTCTCCTTCGACTTGAGAGGGCACAGAGGGTCCTTAAGGTTATGGCACATAAACCCATTCGTTTCCCGACTCACGATTTGTACTCGTTATGGAAGATACCTACTGTAAGGCAGTCTTTCGTTCTATGCACAATGTTTCGGAAACACTCGGAGTTGCCTTACGACCCTAACGCCACTATTGAGCGTAGACGTGGGTGTAGATCGGACAGAGTTTGTGCCTTAGTGTCGGCGAAACTTGAAGTGGTCCGGCGGCAATACGACTTCTTTAGTTCGAGGCTGTACAATAAGGTAAACAGTGTACTCCATATTCATTCTCGTTCTTATAGGGACTGTAAAAAACTCACTGACGACTGGCTTCAAACCCTCACCTATGAAGACCTGGAGAGCTTGGTCAAACCCTGATTTGTTTCCAATATCGACCTCTTCCTTCCGAAATAGACTCATAACATATAAATTAAGACGCACTCACGCACACACACACACACATACACACACATACTCACATACCTATGCAAACACCCACACGCACATAATACATTCGCTCGTACCTACACATATTCACATTTTTAACCTATTATTCTAGTTTGTAATCTATCTCCTGTGTTTAGTATAAATTCTAGAACGCTATCGTCCTTTTCCTGAGGTGGGCGTTAATTCCTACGACACAGTATTTTACTAATGTAGGTATTATCGCACTAAATGTTTTTGTCATACTGTGTTTTTTGTTCAATAAAGAATTTTATTATTTTTTTTTATTTATTATTAGTTATACTTTTTGAGTGATTTCGCGATTAGTTACCTACTTGGTTTCGAAGGAGGAAAAGAGCCATTTTAGTAGCTCACGAGATTAAATCGTGCGGGAGAGATCTTTCGTCGAGGGGAATCCCGAGCGCAGTTACTTTTTTGTACGTTGCAGCTTTTTCACAGCATCATTATTCTGTTCTAAAAGCATCATGCATAAGTGCAACGTTTTCCCTGTTTCACATGACTTGAGTACCTACCAGTAAGTGCAGGAAAAGATCTGCAAGCTTAGTTAGCCCTGAGGAACACAAATCCATCCGTGGAATGACCTCACTAGACTAAATATTATGTTCCTTGGGAATGACTCTACCCGGCCGTAACGTCACATTCAGTGATAGAAAAAGTTCGTCTTCATCGAATGTCTTGGTCTGAATATTTGGAAGTGGACTACTGCAAAACTTTTATTCAAAGGAGGCGTAGCTCATGTAAAGGTTTGATGCTTTGGTCAAGCCTCGACAATGTTACACTGGCTGTCATTCAATCATTCAAATATGGAATGTATTCTAGAAAGAAAAATGAACTTCGTTTTTCTTTGTAGGATGATTAGCTTGCATATTAGGTCTTTACCTATGAAATTGCCGTTCTGCAGTACTGGCCATTTCAAATCAAAATAATTTTTGTTTGGCTAAGAATTCTAATTTCAAATTAATTTTATTTTAAAAACATGGATTTTTTTTCCAAAAGTAGTCATTTGTTTATTGATTAGTGTTACATTTTCATCGCATTTCAATATTTTTTGTCATCATGGATACGTTAAAAATTCGAGTAATTATGGGATATGAGTACCGTCGTGGCAACAACGCGGCACAAGCGGCACGCAACATCAACGACGTTCACGGAGCTAACACTACAAACCAACGCACCACTTGTTATTGGTTTGCTCGCTTCCGTTCTGGAAATTTCGACCTGAAAAATGAACCTCGCGGTCGTCCCAAGACTTTGGTCGACAATGACGAATTAAAGGCGATTGTGGAAGCTGATGATACACAATCTACGGCTGAATTAGCAGCAGCTTTCGACGTTAGCGTCAAAACAATATTGGTCCATTTGCGTCAAATTGGCAAGGTAAAAAAGCTTGACAAATGGGTGCCCCACGAACTCAATGATCGCCAGCGCGAAGTACGCGTCGAGACGTGCCTTGCACTGCTCAACAGACACACAAATGAAGGAATTTTGAACCGCATTGTTACCTGCGATGAAAAATGGATTCTATTTGATAACCACAAGCGCTCAGCAAGTTGGTTGGATCCTGGTTCAGCACCTAAACAATGCCCTAAACGAAAACTTACCCCTAGAAAGTGATGGTCACTGTTTGGTGGTCTAGCGCCGGTGTGATTCATCACAGCTTCTTACCAAACGGGGTGAGCATTACTTCAGATGTGTACTGTGAAGAACTGAACACAATGATGGAGAAGCTGGCACATCTCCAACCAGCATTGGTCAATCGCTCGTCTCCGCTGCTCCTGCACGACAACGCGCGACCTCATACTGCACAGCAGACGGTCTCCAAGTTGCAAGAACTGGGGTTGGAAGCTCTCCGTCATCCGCCCTACTCACCAGACCTTGCGCCTACAGACTACTACTTTTTCCAGAATTTGGATAACTTCTTGGCGGGAAAAAAATTCAATACCCGAGAGGCAGTACAAAATGCCTTTGAAGAATTTGTTGCCTCCCGTCCAGCTGATTTCTTTAAGAAGGGCATCAATAAACTGCCACTGCGTTGGCAAAGATGCATTGATTGCATGGATGATTACTTCGATTAATACAAATAAAAAATGCATGAAAAAAATTCGTTTAAATTTTTTCATACAAAACGGCAATTTCATAGGTAAAGACCTATTATTACTAATCTGTGAGGATGACAGATAGATTCTGATAGGGCTCCGCGTAGAACTATTTTTAGTTAAGAAGTGTGAATTATAATTTATCTGAAGCTTAAAATATAGCGGGCATCAGTACCATTCAACTAGAGTCCCTCTCGTTTCAATATTAATATAGTGAATCTCCTACTGTGAGGTTCGAGCCCTCACACTTCACAGTAGGTACCTACCTACTACACTCCGTTAAAGTACGTCCCTGTATTGGGGTTGGCTTCCAGTCTAACCGGATGCAGCTGAATACCAGTATTTCAATCAAAGTGACTGCCTATCAGACCTCCTCAATCCACAACCCAGTTACTGCTGGGTAACATAATACTCCTTAGTAGAACTGGTTGTCAGTCTTTCGGGCTTCTGATTACTCGTAACGACTGCCATAGATCTACAAATTACATCTGGGATCAACTGAACGTCCTTTCCGTGGTATCGGTCTCGATATGTAAAGGATGGTCACCCATCCACGAACCGAGCGAGCGCGGCAGCTAATCAATCCTTGCGGCTGTTGTTACTTAGCCACGAGCATGTAAGATATGTATCCTAGAGAGTAATCACACACAGCATGCCACCGGGTCGAGATCGAGAATGTCACAATTTTAAGTAAGTATTATACCTTACATAGTAAGACAACATCTCAAATCGTAGGTAATTTAATAAAAACGTTATTTATTGTCATAAAACTGTATACATACGTTTACATTAAATTATTACTTATTTATTAAACTTTGACATTTAAAACGAAAGTTGATATTAATCCTCCTCTGATATTGCGCAAGTTGTGAAGTAGCTAGAGGTCGACCGAAAACGAAAACGAAATTCGGCCTAAATTTCGGCAAATCGCATTTTCGGCCGAAAACCGAAAACGAAAAAAAATGTGTTTTAGCTTGTCAATAAATTTTTGTTTGGAAAAACTCAAATAGTTGTACAAACTGTTTTTTTTTTGTATATACATATACAGGGGCAATCTTTACATCATTTAATTTTACCATTTAAACTCAAAACACATCAAACTTGATACTTTTCTCGAAGGCATAATTTGTCTATATGTCGGAGCTGGTTTAATTAGCCGTTTGGTCAACCGCCTAGCCTTTCCACTGAACGCCGCCATTCAATCAACGGCCTGAAAGATATTCAGCCATTCAATCAACAGCTAGGCAAATTACTTGGATCGATAGCGTTTAACTACTTGCCTAGCCCAGACATTTAAATTTAGTTCCATTTTAATAATGTCAATATGGCGTCGACGAGTCACAATATATCTTGTGTTTCTCACAGTTTAAATGCGTTTACGCAAAACTGAATCTTTTGGCTGCTACCTCTAGAGTGTATATAAAAATCCGGAGGCACGGAGTTACGTGAGGGCGAAGGGATTGCACTTCCCGCAGCAGCGCCGGACGTTGCAGAAGCAACTTTAAACAGTTTTGAGTTTAAGAACAATCATTATTTTTTTTTCTCAAGAACGGTGCGTTACCTTTACACTGTAATTTTAAATTGGAATGAAATCATATAGTGTTAGTGTAACGGCTAGGCGGTTGGCCAAACGGTTAATTCAACCAGTTGGCTGCGACATACAGTATGGAACTCACATCTATGCAATAAATTCAACCATATGGTTTATATCACGTTTGCTGACGATATACAAAAAATTAACGGAATCGGTCCAGTAATTAGGTCAAAAAGTAGAGTTTTAATTTTGAGTAAATTTGAACACTGTAGAATTGGATCACTAGGTCAATGAGTCAATGAACTTGAATCCTTGAATATGTGTGCAATCAAAATAAAACTATATTAGGCGAACAATGGATTGGGCACTGTGGTGCACCGCAGGTGGCCAGCTCGGTTGTCTTAACAGAGTGATTACTTTTACTGAATTTATTTTGATACTAGCTTTTGCCAGCGGCTTCGCCCGCGTGTATGTCGGAAATTATCCCACGGGAACCTTCTACCGGGATGAAAAGTATCCTCTGTCTTAATCCAGATTATAATCTAAATCCGTTCAGCCGTTTTTGCGTGATTGAGTAACAAACATCCAAACATACAAATTTTCACATTTATAATATTAGTAGGATTTATTTTGTTTGAAAATATAACTTTTTTAATTTACGGTTTTTAATTTAACATTTGATTTTGCTATACTTCTGTGGACTCTAGTAGTTTAATTCATTACACATGGTGTCAGTTCCACAGTAACGTACTCAAAAAAAAAGTTTTTTCAAAAATATTCAATGTATGTACAATACATTGAATATTTTTGAAAAAACTTTTTTCCAAAAAAAATTAAAATCGACTCCATTATAAAAACGTGGCTTTGGTTTTGAATTTTCGTTTTTTGCCACCGACTTGGTTGTCTTGGACTTACTTGAGTAGTTTTTAAGTTAGCTTCAATGAATACGTATTTTTAACCGACTTCAAAAAAAGAGGTTCTGTATTCGACCCGTATATATGTATGCATGTATGTTTGTATGTCCGCGATTTTCTCAAAAACTGATGAACCAATTTTGATGATTTTTTCACTAACGTGATCAACATAATTCCGGGAAGGTTAAAGTATATTATACATTAGGTAATTATTCTTTTGTACGAAGTTATATGCTTAAACGAGTTCGTTAGAAATGTCGGAGATACAGTTGTATCTCCGACATTTCTAAGCGGATTCTGATGGTTCTTCTTTTCATTTGTCTTGGGCACAGAACAGCTTCATCTGTTCTGTGGTCTTGGGCTTCTGTAAGTGCATGTGCACCTAAAAATTGAAAAGTAAATTTACTTAAAAAAAAAAAAACCGACTTCAAAAACGTAAAACGAATAAAATAACTTTCATAAAAACAAGTCGGTGTCTTCAATGCACCTTAGCTTGGCACCCACCGACTTCAGAAGCTGTTAAGTTTTTTATGAAAGTTATTTTATTCGTTTTACGTTTTTGAAGTCGGTTTTTGAACTATTAGGGTTCCGTACCTCAAAAGGAAAAAACGGAACCCTTATAGGATCACTTCGTTGTTTTGAAAATACATTTATTGCCACTTTGATGTTATAATAATAACTCGCTGTAAGTGTACTGTACTATAAGTTAGGTAGGTACTGGTATTCGAATTAGTGTGGGGTCGGTATCAGTACCACAAGTCACAACACAACTGTATAGTGAAAAAAAACACTACAAAGTGAAAAATAACTTTAATTTTGGAAGTCGGTGGCAAAAAACTAAAATACGGATCCAAAGACACCGACTTCCAAAATTAAAGTTATTTTTCACATTGTAGTGTTTTTTTGGGAAGAAGTCAGTAGTTTTTTTTTTTTTTGACACCCTAATATCAAAATCATCAAGTCCTGCTGATAGGTAATACCTATTAATCATTAACATCATTATTGATTGATAACTTTATTTGCTAGAATATAGGATGTACATTAGGTGTTATACAGTTTGTTTGATACACTATAACCCAAACCTTTTTTTTTTTTTTTAACGCTGAGAAATGCATTACGCATCCCTGCTCGTGGGGGACGAGACGGGGTATGTGGGACTCCTGTCGGAATGACAGTATACCCACTAAAACTCAGCGGTGTTCCCACATCGCCGTGATGGGAGGGCCATGGGAAACCGGCTCAGCCTTTACTTCCACAACCCTCCCGGCGTATGTCCGCTTAGCTGGCGGGCCCCGCATGCCCCCCAGGGTGGGGGGCTACGGGAATGGCCGGGAACACCTGGCCATATTCCCGTCCGACACTGGTGGAGGCCTGTGCAATACAGGCAAGGGTGCCCCCACACCCGTTGCCTGCTGGCTTCCACCTGGGAGGAGTCGGAGATGACTATCAAACTGACGGCTTCTTCGACCCCTCCTCCGCCTTCGGAGCGGCGCCGCGTGAGAATCGTCCTCCCGCGCGCGCTCCGCCGCCTCCTTCTGGGACATGACGTGCTCGCAGAAGGAGGCGACTGCCGCCCAGGACCTCTCATCCCCCAGCATGGCGTTAATCACGCCGGGAAGGGAGAGGTCCGGTCCGATCACCGCGATGAGACTGCGACGCGACTCGAGCCACGACGGGCACACCTCGAGGGTGTGCTGCGCCGTGACCTCCACCGCGCCACAGTCGTGGCACGACGGCGTCTCCTCCCGTCCGATTCGGTGCAGGTACGATCCGAACCAACCGTGCCCAATTAACCCAACCCAACCCCAATAACCCAATTTATTTGGGGTCGGCACAACATGTCTTGTCCTTCCATAATTACTTACTTCTCTAATAGTTAGTCATCACTAGAGATCGGATAATCGGATGCATATTAACCTAAAGTTGAGGTGTTGGCTAAGTATGGAGTGGGCTTTTGGATTGTAAAATCCCAAAATTCCGGTATCGGCCAATTTTGACTTCTGATTATAGAATCGAACGTATAATTTGCTTACGTTCAGATGTTAGTTAATATGGATTGCACTTATGTATCGAAAAAATTCCGGGATTCCGGAACGACAATTTTTAAGTTCTGATTTTGGAATCGAATGTTTTAGTTAGGTAATTGCGTTCAGGTGTTGGCTAATATGGATTGCACTATTGTATCAAAAAAATCCCGGAATTCCGGGATTCACAAATTTAGAGTGCTGATTTTAGAATGGAATGTATATTTACTTACGTTTAGGTTTTGGCTAATATGGAATGCACTTTTGTATCGATCGTCAAAATGTCGCGATTCCGGAATTGATAAATTAAGTATTTTTTGACTATTAGAGGGTAACTTTTTTATCACTAAATTTTCACAGGGTGTTTTTCTCATGAACAACTTTCACTATGGGATCAACCCTAAATCACGAAACATAAATCAGCTGTTTCATACATTTTGGTCGAGTAGGTATTAAACTTTTGTATGGTCCCATGGTGAAAGCTGCTGAAAGTGTAAATCCAAGATGGCGGCTGCGAATATTTTAAAATTTTTCGTCATGGGTGTCGTTTTCATGATTTTCAAGGGTGTTAAAGCTGATAGTGACATGAAAATGTAAATCCAAGATGGCGGCTGCGAACATTTTCAAATTTTTCGTCATGGGTGTCGTTTTTATGGCTTTCGAGGGCGTTAAAGCCGATAAGTAACACTAAAATGTTCCAAGATGGCGGCTGCGAATATTTTCAAATTTTTCGTGATGGGTGTCGTTTTTATGCTTTTCGGGGGTGTTAAAGCTGATAGTGACATTAAAATATAAATCCAAGATGCCTGCTGCGAAAGTTTTCAAAGTTTTCGTCATGGGTGTCGTTTTCTTGCTTTTTGAGGGTGTTAAAGCTGACAGTGACATTAAAATACAAATCCAAGATGGCCGCTGCGAACATTTTCAAATTTTTCGTCATGGGTGTCGTTTTCATGTTTTACGAGGGTGTTAAAGCCGATAGTGACATTAAAATATAAATGCAAGATAGCGCCTTCTTTAAAAATGTTGATGGTTTTTTAATTACTATCACACGTGTTTTTAGGTTGAAACGCGATACGCTGCGCTGACGCAGGGTTAGTTAACTAGGCATCAGGCATTTTAACTTCACTATCGGCATAAGCACACTCCAAACCCATGAAGACAATTTATATTTTAACGCCACTATCGGCTTTCTCGAAAACCATGGAAACGACACACATGACGATAAGTTAGAATATTTTACAGCCGCCATCTTGGATTTACAATTTAACGCCACTATCGGCTTTAAAACCCTCGAAAACCATGAAATCGACACCCATGACAAAACATTTTAAAATGTTGGCAGTCGCCATCTTGGATTTACATTTTAACTCTACTATCGGTGTTAACACGCTCAAAAACCATGAAAACGACACCCATGATGAAAAGTTTGAAATTTTAGCAGCCGCCATCTTGCATTTACATTTTAACGCCGATATCGGCTTTAAAACCCTCGAAAACCATGAAAACGACACCCATGACAAAAAAAATTAAAATGTTGGCAACCGCCATGTTGGATTTACATTTTAACGTCACTATCGGCTTTAACACCCTCAAAAACCATGAAAACGACACCCATGACGAAAAGTTTGAAAATTTTGCAGCCGCCATCTTGGATTTACATTTTAACGCCACTATCGGCTTTAAAACTCTCGAAAACCATGGAAACGACAGCCATGACGAAAAGTTTGAAAATTTTGCAGCCGCCATCTTGGATTTACATTTTAACGCCGCTATCGGCTTTAAAACCCTCGAAAACCATGGGAAGGACACCCATGACGAAAAATTAAATAAAATCGCAGCCGCCATCTTGGATTTACATTTTGACGTCAATATCGGCTTTAACACTCTCGAAAACCACGAAAACGACACCCATGACGAAAATTTGAAAATGTTTGCAGCCGCCATCTTGAAAGAAAAAAGAAAGAAAAATCGTTTATTTTGCACAAATAAAACGCCCATTAGAAACTAAAAAATAACAAAGTACACACATTATGCAAAGTAAGCAAAAGCCTCGTATCCAAGTTGTCTTCGATCTCAGACCAAAGACAACAATTTAAAACAGTAATTCTACAATACTCGTAGACTATGAACTCTATATTGCCTCTGGTCTGTGTTGTGACACTAGGAAATGTCATGCAACTAACAATAACAGCAGCAAACAAACAATAACAGATCCGAATTGCATAGTGTAAAAATAATACTTTTATAACAAAAATAACTAGAACACATTAATCCGTGCGTCGTATCTGTGCAAGAAAGGTCGTTTGCTCAGCAAAATGCCGTGACGTCGGACGAGCCTATCATCAGCGGCGCTGATTTTCAGCAACTACCTATCGAATACCAGCCGCCATCTTGGATTTACATTTTAACGCCACTATCGGCTTTAAAACCCTTGAAAATCATGGAAACGACACCCATGACGAAAAATTAAAAAAAAAATCGCAGCCGCCATCTTGGATTTACATTTTAACGTCACTATCGGCTTTAACACTCTCGAAAACCATGAAAACGACACCCGTCGAAAATTTGAAAATTTTCGCAGCCGCCATCTTGGATTTACATTTTAATGTCACTATCGGCTTTAACACCCTCGAAACCCATGACAGGACAGGGACATCCATTTTAATTCGGCAGCTTTGTATTTCTCGCGGGGACCACGTGTAACAAACGAAATATTTATGTGATCCCGATTTCCTGGTATTTTTAAATAAATAAAACTACATTTTATAAGAAGTTGTTTCCATACCATGTATATGTATCCGATTAGTTGTACATTCCCACATTTTCTGGAATCCCGGTATTTATATTAAGAAAAAAAATATTAAGAAGCCGCTTCCATAGTTTGTTAGCCAAATATTAACTTTAGGTAAATATGCATCCGATTATCCGATCACTAGTCATCACGAACCCGGATTTTCATGACAGCCGCATTTAGTCTGAGGACAGCCGTCATAATTTATTATGACGACCAGTTCTAGGAAGCCAAAGCTTTACTCCCTTACCGCAAACGGCCCTACGTCAACGCTGTCAAACAAACCAGTCAACAGGAGCAATATTTTATACAGTATTTCCCCAAACACGAGAGTCGAGAACTCGAGAGTCGAGAACTCGAGAGTCGAGATCGAGACGCACACGAAGTTTTTTATAATCGACGCGTTTTCTCGTCGCTTCAGTACAGCCAGCGTCGCGAAAGGCCGCGGTCACGCCGCTCCGTGCGCATAAAAAAACCTAATCGGTATCGCGCGCGAAATCAAAGTGACAGTTAATTTTTTTTATATAGTGATGAAGGGCCAAGTTAAGCGGTTTGTGAGCCAGAAGGGCAAAGCGTATGAGATACACGTCGCTAAAATGGAGAATGAGAACATTGGATTTTTAGATCTGGTAAGTTTTTGAATTTTTAATAACTAAAAGGAAAGTTTTTGTTGTGTAAACCGTTGAGAAGTTTATTATCTGTTAAATAACTGCCGGTGTCTGTCATCTGAAAAAGAAATCGAATAAAACCTTACCATATTATTATTCATAAAAAAAAAATATCGCATAATAAACTTATTTTAGTTAAAAACTGTTTAGTCAATTTCTTTCGAATTATGATTTGAATTTGACAGAAGAAGACAAAACACTTTTTAAATAAAAGAGGTTTATATCTTTTTAGTTTTTGATGTTGTTCCTACCTAAATACCTGTTTGATTATGAGACAAAAAAAAAACTGCATTTATAATTCTACAGAACTTGAGCTATAAAATTAAATTCTTAAATATGTAGATAATTTATCTGCTGGTAGTTTCTTCGAACTTGAATCGAATTAGATAATAATACACTTTTGTTCCTATCCTTATATGAGTAATACTCACTTGTTTAAATATTTTGTTAAGTTTAATAATAGAACGGCAGTTTTTTTTTTTAAAAAACCCTAAAAAAATTCATGGTTATTCATCTAAAGATAAATAGGTAAGTACCTACTGAAACTAATTTAATATCGCTATTCGCTGCGTTCATCAATACTTTTTACAGATATTGGAACAGCCGTTTTCTGTTTTTTTTTATTCCATCCATTGCAAATTTTGATCATTAAGCACTATCATTTCTTAAAATGTTTTATTGATATACCTACCTACGTAATTATTAGGTGAGGTTATGTTACTATGTATATCATCATCATAACAGCGCGTAGGAGTAGGTCATTTGTATCTCCAAACACTCATAATGTTATCATCCTCAAAATAATCATTAACAAAAACCGCATCACAATCGGTGTAGCGGTTCCTGAGATGACCACAAATAAACGAATGAAACTCCATGACGTTTAACTGGTTTATTGTAAAAGATAACAATTTATACTTCGTTAAAAACAAAATACTTCTTCGTATCTCTGAAATATTTTGTATTTTCTATACTTATGTAGTTCACATCGCTGACAAAAATGCTTGTCCTGCTCCATAACTAATTGATTAGCATTCGAAAATATTTTTGGAGCTGGAAGAGAGAAAACTTTCTTTGCATTGTTTAAATTCAATCTCTTAGTATTATATAATTGCATAGCACATGTGTGAGCACTATGTAGCTACTATTAAGCTACCTTTTACTGGGTACGTCTTTCACTGACTTGAGTGTGCCCTGGCGGTTGAGAGTATGTCATGCTCACTCAAATGTCTCGCTGGTGGTGGCGTGTGTGTTGATGGTTGGATCATTAAGTTCCCTTCAAAATGGTTGAGCTAATTGGTGCTGATCCATGCGTCATGTTCGTGAACGGGCGCCGTCAGTTGGGACTGGTCGTCTCTTAGCTGCCATGGCTTATTTTTAATTTTAATATTTAATTTAGTTGTTTTAGTTTTTATATTTTTATTACGGACGCTTTTTAACGTGCACGTCTTTCTACATTGTTCTCACATGTATATTTTCAACATGAACGATGTAACCAATATTTTGTAAAAATATTATGATTTAAAAGAGTGTCCGTGGAGTTTCTTGCCCGTTCTTCTCCATAGGGATCTACTACGCTTTGGAATGGGCAACTAGCTTCATCTTTCTGACTGACCGACCCATTGACAATTCAAAAGTGCCTGTAATTGGTTTATTTGAAATAAATGCTTTGAGTTTGAGTTTGAGTCTGAAAAGTCCTGACAAAAAGCCGGCCATTTACAAAAAAGGCTTTCTTTTTAAGGTTCCGTACCCAAAGAGCGCCATCGGGACCCATTACTAAGGCTCCGCTGTCCGTCCGTCTGTCACAGGGCTGTATATCTTGAACCGTACACTAGGTAGACATTTTAAATTTTCGCAGAGTATGATGTACTATGGCTGCTATAACAACAAAAAATAAATTATAGTTAAAAATTTAAAGGGGTCCGCACACAAGAAAAATTTAAAGGGGTCCATCCAAGGTCCATCGGTATCTGACTACGTGCTCTTTTAACTTTTTATTTTTTCATAAATAATCCTCCGCAGGTATAACGACAAGGCTCGACAACGTCCGGACGAACGGTATCGCTAGTTACAA
Source organism: Cosmia pyralina (assembly GCA_946251885.1). Lineage (NCBI taxonomy): Eukaryota > Metazoa > Arthropoda > Insecta > Lepidoptera > Noctuidae > Cosmia > Cosmia pyralina. Next base: position 253,098 of record OX276371.1, read on the forward strand.
GCTTACAGCCAAGCATTGAGTGAGTGCTCAGGTGCCTTTCACATCGCGTTTGGGGAAACCCGACACGCGGTACGTTGCCGAGAAAAGTGTCACACACGAGAACTATTGACGTACTAAACTAGCACTGCAATCATAGTTTTACATCAGAAACTCGGGAACAGCGCGGAGCTGCGCCTTAAGATGCATTGTAGGGATGCGCTGAGGTAGGGCTAGTTGTATTGATGATTCTAATGATTATAAATACACATTTGTCATGGCCGCGAATAAAATTTTAATCAACATACCCTAACTTTACTTTTTTTTTAACCTAATACTGGCTTGCAAAAATTTCGCGGGCTTTCGGCTTCTAAACCCCCGATCGCACGGGCGTAATAAAATCGCGGCGGGATTTTATCGCGCACTGGATTTTCAACTCTCGTTGTTGAGCCGAGCTTCGAGAATCCAACTTAACATTAACAGAGTATATTCTAGCGCGTCGAAAAAACACACTGTTGGATTTTGCACTCTCGGCGCTAAGCAGAGCGTTGAAAATCCAGTGCGCTATAAAATCCCGCCGCGATTTTATTACGCCCGTGCGAACGGGGGTTTAGGGAGTTGGAAACATAAAGAAAGAAAGAAAAACGTTTATTTGGACACAGGTCGTGATACACAAAAACAAAAGAAAAAAAAAGTGAAAATAATGTTTTAACAACAATAGTGTGACAAGACAACATCGCAAATAGCTGTCAAATATTTCGCTGTATAGATTAATTTGTCTATGTTACTGAAAGTAATAGTAAAATAACCGGCCAAGTGCGTGTCGGACCACGCACAATGAAGGGTTCCGTAGTTGAAAAGAATTTAACCCAAAAACAAACTTAACATAGTAGGTACCTACTTAATCCTAAAAAAAAATTTTTATGTGATAAAAATACTAATTAAAAATTTTCGGACTTATCCTTTACTAGTGCTGTGAGGACAACGGGAAGTACCCTATAGGTTTTGATTTACTTACGAGTATCAAAATATGTCGCAAAAATGGCCGTGTTTTTTTATTGCGTTGGCTTAGAAGCTTGATTTTTTAGAACTCCAAAGAACCATAGACGTTACATACGTATTTGATATTAATTTCAGCTTGACCTTTACGCGTTCCTGACAAAAAGGGTTTTGAGTTTGACAGACTGACAGACAAACAGACGCACAACGAAGTGATCCTATAAGGGTTCCATTTTTTCGTTTTGAGGTGCGGAACCCTAACAATATCGCTGTTTAGTGCGCTTCAGCAGCGCACAGAGCGATCTATTTAGCGACCATAGATATAAGTTTTTTTAACCGACTTCTAAAAAAGGAGGAGGTTCTCAATTCGGATGTTTCTATTTTTTTTTTTTTTATGTTTGTTCGCGCATAACTCCGTCGCTTGCCAACCGATTTGAAAAAATATTTTTTTGTTGGAAAGGGTATACTTCCCAAATGGTCCCATTTTTGTCAAAATCCAGTTCTGATGATGGGATCCTGGAGAAATCGAAGGAACTCTTCAAATATTATAGGCACACCTATAGCGATTTGGGTATTTTTTATAGTAGCTCGTGCATTTGCTCTCGGAAAGCACCACATGGTGAATTGGAATTGATGATGAAGACCACAGATGGCTACCAGAACTACTCAATGATAAATATTTCACGGGTTGCGATTCGATTACTTTAATATGGTTGCTAAGCAATTTCCGCTCGTCACACAATGCGGTGTGATGAGTGGTTGTTGAGGAGTTCTCCTGGTTCTTACCAGCAGAACTCCTCAACAATTAACGTCCCAGCATCGGGAAAAGCAATATTTTGTAACATGTGATGAGCAATTGATATTAGACTATTGTAACTTATACAAATTATAAACAGAACCACTAAAAAGTGAAAAATAAAAACTTTTTTACAAAAAAATACAACCGACTTCCAAAAACAACACTACAAAGTGAAAGATAACTTTAATTTCGGAAGTCGGTGGCAAAAACGAAAATACATTTAATAAGACACCGACTTCCGAAATTAAAGTTATTTTTCACTTTGTAGTGTTGTTTTTGGAAGTCGGTTGTATTTTTTTGTAAAAAAGTTTTTATTTTTTTTATATTTCTATGATACTGGCAGATTACGCTCATCAGCCTAAACCGCTGGGTCTAGTATAGTTTACATGCTTCTAGATTAGCTAGAAGCACGAAATTATGCGCAAGAGTTCCTTCGAATATCGAAGGTGAGGAAGGAATTTTGAAAAAACATCCTGTAAAGTGGCTAATGTATAGTAGGGGTACAAGTTTGTGTGGAAGTTCGTCCACGGCTTGTATTTATTCATTCTACAGGGTGGCCCGGTGGTAACAGCCCCGACTTGCGAGTTGTAGGTCGTAGGTTCGAACCCAGGCAGGCGTTTTACTTTGTGTAAATTATTTCATCACCACTGCTCTCAAAACGGTGAAGGAAAACATCGTGAGGAAACCGGCATGTCCTAGAACCAAAAATGCGAAGACATGTGACATCTGCCAACCCGCACTGGGCCCGCGTGGTGGACAGCCCACTCCCTCTCACAGAGAGGAGGCCTGTGTCCCAGCAGTGGGAACGTCATAGGCTGAATACTCAGTAACGTTCACAAATTAATCTAAAGATCGAAATATTTGACAATTATTTGCGCTGTTGCCAGCTTTCACCCATAGCTGTTGATGTGCCATATTTACTCCCTCGTTGGTCTTAGGGTCCTGGGTAAAGTGTTATAATAGGGTTTTTCGTTTAGATCCTCAGTAAAACCCTGGAGTCTCGGTTTGTGCCCGATTTCTCGCCCCTTATGACATGGGACTTAAGGCGAGTATTAAGTCGACAACAGGAATTTTTGAGAGCCTATAATGCTTTTAAATGAGCCTACAGAAAATTCCAGAAATAAATTAAGTATATACAACTTTGATAAGTATACTTCAACCTGAGCATTTTAAAATTTTTTAGGAACATTAAACACTGCAAAAAAAAAATTAAATAGGGTTGTATTAGCTACCGCTGCGCAAGTTGCTGCGCAAGTGATATTGTCACGGCTTGGCGACGATAATATTGGTAAATCTCTTACCTTCCAACTGTGCATTTATTATTTTAAAATTTTTAACCGACTTCAAAAAGGAGGAGGTTCTCAATTCGTCGGAACCTTTTTTATTTTTTTTTTTTTTTTTTTTTTACAAAACGTAATTTTAACAGCGGAAATTTAGAAATATTCGCTAGCGGGTCCGTGCGACGCGACGACTGTATGGGACTCCGAGTCGACGACTATTATAGTCGTCGTCGACTACAGTTCGCGAACATTGGCGAACTGTAGTTATAGGTAGGTACCTACTATACTTCCCTGCCAACTCCTCCGTGAAATACGAGCGTGATGTTATGTTATAACATAAGTAACTAACTGTAGCTAAACACTGCCCATGAACTTAACAATAGGTAATTTTAAATTAATTTGACGCAAAATAATTCACTTGAGATAATATAATCTAAATAGAACCAAAACTAGTTTTTCTATTAAATGTATTTTAAATTCATTGTTACCGTTCCGCTAAGGCTAAGTCTAACTATAACGTATTTGTGTGTTTGTACGCCTTTCACTAGCGGTACGTGCCGCTGGCACTGTCACCACTGGGAAGTCACCTGCGACCTTTGAAAATGCTAATGTCAAATGATTTTTTTTTTTTACTGAAAAGGAAGCGGCCAAGTGCGAGTTGCATTTGTACACAAAACGTTCTCTACCATCGTAGAATATTTAACACTTTTTTTTTTCTTTTTTTTTTCTTTTGGCTTCGCACGGTTTGTGCATTTAGTAAACGGCTCTTGTTAGGTTAGCTTCAGGTATTTTATTTTTATAATTTGTTTTATAGCGGCCATAGTATGTAGTACACAACACACTGTAAAAATTCCGAGTGTCAAAGTACATACCTGTTATGGTTCAAAAGAGTACACTGCCCTGTGACAGACGGACGGACAGTGGAGCCTTAGTAATAGGGTTCCGTTGGCACCCTATGGGTACAGCAACCTATAAATGAAGTCAAATGATTAAACTTTAAAAAAAAATGAAATGTGGAAAATGGATTATTTTGATTTAGACGTCATGGATGGATGGAGATGGAAATCGGTTGTCATAGTATGGGCATGTGATGCGGAGAAGGGAAAATGTCGTGAGGAAAGTTTTGAGTATGAATGTCGATGGCTATAAGAATAGGGGAAGACCAAAGAAACGATGGATGGATTGTGTGAAAGATGACCTGGCTAGAAAGGGGGTGACTACCGAGATGACGACTGATAGAGAAAAATGGAAAAAAAGGACATGTTGCGCCGACCCCAAATACACACATCAAAAGTGTCTAGGGATCAACATATATTTTTGCAATAACTTTTCTCCTGATTGATATTAATTAAAACTTTCTTTAAGGATTCATCAAATAAAGTGTTTTCGTTTGTCACAGTAATGATAAACCAAGTCACCTTTGCATTAATAAAGAAATTTGCCATTTTCCTAATAAAGGGATTTTTGACATTTGAACCACTAACATTAAAGTTCGAAAAAAAGACTGAAATAACAGTTTTCTTTAAAATTTTATTGGGTAACTTAAACAATTAATAATCCGTGTTTCTACCGCGAACACTAACAACACAAGAACATCGGTTTGGCATACTCAAAATGAGTTCATCCAAATCACGCTGTGGAATGGCCGCCCATGTTCGTTGCAACAACAAAAAAAGGTCTTCTTGCGACTGGATACCCTCCATATTCGGCAGAGCTCTTCTCTGTAGCATATCCCATGCATGCTCAATCGGGTTCAAGTCTGGCGACTGAGCAGGCCAGGGCAGGACATTGATGTTAGCTGCGGCGAGAGTCTGTCTTACAACTCTTGCGGTGTGCGGTCGTGCATTATCATGCATTAACTGAAATAAGGGACCGATTTGCACTTGTAGAGGAACGATGACGTCTGATACAATCGTCTCAGCATAAATTTGAGCGTTGAGGTTGCCTCTGATCCAAATCAACTCAGTTCTTCCGCCGATCCAAATACCCGCCCATACCATGATGGTTCCACCACTATAAGGATGGACTTCCTGGCAGGATTTTAATCGCTGTTGGCGTCCAGGGGTTCTCCAGTGTCGTATACGTCTTGTATCCGGTCTCATACCAAAACGAGACTCATCAGAAAAGCACACGAAACGCCATTGTTCTTCTGCCCAATTTCTGTGTTCAAGAGCCCATTGATATCGAATCCTACGATTGTGCATTGCTATAGGTGGTACCCGTAGCGGTCTTCGGGAATGAAGGTTCACTTCATGCAAGCGGTTTCTGACTGTTTGGTCGCTAATTAAGTTCCCTGAAGAGTGATGAAGCCTCACGGCTAACATCATGGCGGTTATAGTTGGAGCTCTTCGAGTTAAGATTTGAATGTATCGGTCTTGTCTCCGTGTGGTGCAGCGATACCGTCCTCCATGGCGCTCAGCCACGGTACCAGTGCTTCGGTAACGTGTCCAAAGTCGACTGATAACACTCTGACTTGTATTCAGAGCTAAAGCCACAGTACGTTGCCGGGAACCAGCTTCTATCATTCCCACGGCTCTGAGCATTTCTTCCCTGCTTAAATGACGTCGCCGCTCCATAATAACGTTGGTTTTAATCAGTAGTAGGGAAACAGTAGCACTAATAATGTCTTCAATGCGTTGTATGTTTTTATAGGGAAAATATTGACAGCTGATTTTCATCTTTTACTCGAATTTGATTCACAGTTCCTGATTCAAATTATGAAATGCACCAAAAAGGATCCATATAAATTTATAAAATCATAAATTTATTACAAAGCCACATCTCAATCTCAAGAAATCCGCATAAAAATGCTTGATCCCTAGACACTTTTGATGTGTGTAGTTTGGGATAAGGCAGGAGAACGATGATGATGTGACATTATTATTAGGTTTTGTCAAGGTGACATTTCCTCGAGTTTATTTTAATAGTCAAATTCAAAATTAATTCAATTAAATTCGATTGAGAATTAGCGCGTGGTTCTTTCAAAACACCGTAATCTTAGTATCGTAGCTATACATTTCCAGTATAAGCTGATCTCGCATTGTATAGGATTTCCTTACAGTGAGAGGTCAGTGTAAACTGAAAATTTATAGCTTGATGTGTAGCCGTGTGTACAATGGTGTCTTCACATGTTCTGACCAAGATTATGTCTGGATTTTAAAAGAGACTGTGACCTCTGAGTTTGTTTCGGCATTTAATCTGTGGAAGCTTATAAATGGCAATTTTAAGCGATATTGTACATAATTTACCTCTAAAGATATTAGACTGTTGTAAGCTTTCCGAAAATAAAATAAAAAAATAAAAAATAAAAAATTCCTCTCAGAGTAGTCAGATAGGAAACCGACCTCAATGTTATTGTGAAGGCACATTCAGTTACTGGGTAACACGATACCTACCCCTTGGCTAGACTGGTTGTCAGTCTAAGGAAGCGAAACATTCTGAAAAACTAGGCAGGAAATAATTGCTACAAGTAAGTTTTATAAGTAGATCATAATTACAATACTTATTAGAATTAACAAAATAAACAAATAGTTGCCAGATAATATCATTGCCTAAAGCATTACTTACGTCAAAAAACTGTTAAATAATTAATTAATGTTATCAACAAAAACTCGCAAAATAATGAGTTCGCAAAGAGAATAAGTGTTTCACTACATATTTAATTATAATCAAGTAATAATTAACATAATTAAGTAACTGAAAATTATATCGCCTCAGAAAAATGTAAATAAGTAAGTTTCAATGATACCTGCGCTCTTACGGCGCCATCTTTATCGTGGTTAAAATTATAACGAATGGCAATCATGTCAAACATGCGCCCGCGAGCCACATGCGCTCGCCAGCCACGTGTGGCCGGCGAATTCTTATTTCATTTCATTTATTTCAGTAATAATTTTTACATAATAATTTAAAAAAAAAATGGAAAAAATTTTTTACATTGTATCCAAATGTCACACTAAATTATATAAAAAAATAAAATTAAGAGAATTACACACTAAATAATAAAATATTTTTTATGACATTATCTTCATGAATGTTATTTTCATGCCACAAAAAAAAAACTGAAAAATAAACACTACATATAAAAGATAGGTATGAATTTTTGAAGCTCCACCAGCAGAAAACTCAAAATAATTACAAAAACATAAATAACTCGAAAACTACAAAAAATCGCGGAACATACACGGGGATATTTTCGAATACCCCTGGGTATAAGGAATTCAGATTTTTCTTTTTGACGTCACTATTTGGACCACAGAAAAGATAAAATATGAACCATCCTGTAGAGAAACCAGTTAGGCTTAAAGATATTTATTCTCAAAAAAGACACAAGTCACTTACATGAGAATGCTTAAAATAAATAAAAAGTTCGTCACAGACGTCACGGTAACATTATGATACACCCATCCAATGCATTCAGCTTTTAGAAAGGATGTTGTTTGTGATTAAATATTCAGCTAATTGAGTTCGACACCCAGCATGCGTAGCGTGACGACGTTTCGTCGTCGGAAGAATAGACAAAATGACACATGCTTAAACGCGTAGAATGCGTAGAAATAATTCTACAATCTGTCATTTTGTCTATTCTTCCGTCGACAAAACCCGTTTCTACGGCGGTCTTGCTACGAGTAAGCGTGTTGGACTAAGGTATCTCTAGGCATATAAAAAGCTATCAAAAATCATTTTAAGACCAAACTTATGTAGTCTCCGAAAGGTTAGACAGAGGTGTACCCGCATGTAGCCAGTTATGTTTCAGTCCCCCTGTTGCCACCAACCGGGCACAAATCCAGACTGCGGGCTGCTACTGAGAAAGTGAAACTACCTATATTACATAAACTGGGTTTTATAACCACGAGCGTGTCCCACGGAGGTTTTAACAAAACCTCATAAATCTTAATGATTCTCATTTATTCGTTTATTTTTAAGTATTAATTATTGTCATCAACACATCATTATCAGCGTCACACACTAGTTTCCACATTATCATACGTAATAATTAAGTTTATTCTTAATTACAGTTTACCCTAAGGTTCCGTAGCAAAAGGTTGCAGAGACCACCCTATTATTACTTAGGCCGTTTGTCCACCGCCACCGTCAACGGGACGTCAACGACAACGAGATGATGTTTACATACATTTAAGGGCCGCGTGTCCACCACACGTCCGTCACCCGAGCGCCCCGGGATCCCTGCCTCTGTACTTTCGGTAGTTCAACGCGACCGCTAGAACTTGGCCCGAGATTGTGACGTGACGGGCGGATGTGCCGGCAATACAAAACATGTTTGATCTTATCCACACACTGCTGTCGTCGCACCGGAGGCGGACGCAGGGCGCGGCGGGCGGACGGCTGGCGCGGGCGCGGCGCGGTGCCATCCGCCCAGCTTTTTTGTTTTGTCTATCTTATTAATTCATAACATACTGAACCGCCGAGTTCGGTCGCGGTAGACAAACGATCGCCGTCACCGGGACGTCACCTTCGGTGCGAATAGTCTCGTCTCTCGTTGACGTGCCATCTACACAGAATATAGTACTAAGACGTGACGATCGACCGTCACTCACAGGGCGGTATCTTTTGAACCGTAATAGCTCAGATTATAGAAGAAAGGTTTTCTTCTATAATCTGAGCGTAATAGGTTATGTAGGTACTATGGTTGCTATAACAACAAATAATAAAAATAAAAAATAGTTTAAAATAAACTTGTAATTAGAGGGATCCTCATACAAGAAACACGTTATCTTTTACAAAAGTATTAACAAAATTAGTAATGTTAGATATTGTTACGTGGTACGGAACCTTTCATGTGCGAGTTTGACTTGCACTTGGCTGCTTTTTGTTTTATTGTTAGTTACAGTCATCAAATCATCACACACTAGTTTCCCCATTGTCATACAAACACCATACAAACATTATTAATTACAGTTTTAATATTTTAATTAAGTTTGACATCATTAACGCTCTGTGAAGGGCCATAAATAATGAAATCATACTGAAAAGCAAATATCAAAAGTCCCCCGGCGCGCCCGCCCTTCACCACTTCCTAGTGCTTTAGCTGGGAAGAAGTGCCGCAACAAACTGTCCAGCAGCATAGCTGTCTGTTCAGTTAAAAGAACTTGTCCACCACATCCTTAGCCCACAAATGGCGGAGAGTGGTTCCTGCCACCTGATAATCAAGCATCTGCAAAGGGGTTTCCCGAAGCCTTGCCGACCTTTGGAACAAAGTTGTAGTGATTACATGCCTCTGTGTAAAGTCACCGGCCCCTTCAAACCGGTCAGTATGCAGAGCGATAAATATCCATGCATCACCATGCATTGCTGACCTTTTCTGACCGGTTTCTATGGGTGCACTTCCCCGGAATAACTGTATCATGAGGAGCTCCACCATTCTGTAGACATATTTGTAATCTTGTAGTGGCATGTAGCTGTAATGTCACCGGCACCCTTCAAACAAGTCAGCAATATTGTCGTCATGCCGGTATGTCTAACCGAAACCGGTTCAAACGAAGGGTATAATCATCTTCCCACCCTTGTCCCATGTTACTCGCACGTGGGGTCGGCGCAACACGTCCTCTTCTTCCATTCTCCCTTGTCCCATGTTACGTGGGGTCGGCGCAACACGTACTCTTCTTGCATTCTCCCTTATCCTATGTTACGTGGGGTCGGCGCAACACGTTTTCTTCTTCCATTCTCCCTGTCAACGATCACGCTATCATTCGCTCCCTTCTCTTTCATATCATTCCTCACACAATCTATCCACCTTGTCTTTGGTCTTCCTCTCCCTCTTCATCCAAATGCCATTTATCCATACTTGCTAATATTACAAACGAAAGAAGAAAAGAAGTGAAAGTAACTCTGTCTGTCTGTTACCTTTTTACGCTAAAATAACGACTGAACGGATTTGGATAAAGGCATCAAGGCACACAGGTAGACTATGACCTAAATTAGGACATAGGATACTTTGTATCCCAGCAGTACGTTCCCGTGGGATAATTTCCGACCTCCAAGCGGGCGAAGCCGGGGGTGACTACTGCGATGACGACTAATAGAAAAGTATGGAGGAAAATAACATGTTGCGCCGACCCCAAATAAATTGCGATAAGAGCAGCAGAATGATGACGGCGCGGGCAAAAGCTTCATAGACACTTCCCCGGGATAAGGAGGCGCTCTTGATACCAAATAAATTGCGATAAGAGCAGCAGAATGATGACGGCGCGGGCAAAAGCTTCATAGACACTTCCCCGGGATAAGGAGGCACTCTTGATACCAAATCTATTGCGATAAGAGCAGCAGAATGATGACGGCGCGGGCAAAAGCTTCATAGACACTTCCCCGGGATAAGGAGGCACTCTTGATACCAAATCTATTGCGATAAGAGCAGCAGAATGATGACGGCGCGGGCAAAAGCTTCATAGACACTTTCCCGGGATAAGGAGGCGCTCTTGATACCAAATCTATTGCGATAAGAGCAGCAGATTGATAACGGCGCGGGCAGAAGCTTCATAGACACTTCCCCGGGATAAGGAGGCGCTCTTGATACCAAATCTATTGCGATAAGAGCAGCAGAATGATGACGGCGCGGGCAAAAGCTTCATAGACACTTCCCCGGGATAAGGAGGCGCTCTTGATACCAAATCTATTCTGTGGCTCACCTAAACGTTTCTATCATTTTGAATTATGTAGGGATATAGTGATACATAATGCTCCACCTCATAGAAATCTTCTTTATTATTATAACTATGCTCCACCACCTATCCTGCCCTCTGAGCCCCAAAACATGCAGCCAAAGTGATCTCTGCGCAGCCGCGTTTATGGAAGCCTTTCCAGTATTCAGAACCAGCACTCCTGAGCTACGGGAGGGCTTACTAGCATTCATTCACAGAAAGTTACCTTAAATCATTCCGCTATTTAGAGTTGCGAACGATCTGGATTCGGGTATTGTTTCCGGTGTAGTATTCAAGACTTCATAATTAAAACGTTTCCTCTACTCAGAGCCTTAAAAAGCATAAAGTAGGTTGGAGGGACAGGCGTGTAAATAGCCGTGTGTCCTATGCGGGTTGAGGACGAGGAAAAATTAACGTCAGGATTGCACGCTAATTCAAATTGCCTATTTTGTCCGAAACTTTCAAGATTGGTGACGGTCAGATGGCGTCTGTAGTTAACCCCAGCTAATAATGCAAAGCCGTACTGTGATCCTTGTTGCGTCCTGATGTGCTAGTTCTTCTGAGCAGGTGGCCACCTTGCTTGCCCGTACACTGGTCACTTGAAAGTCTTTAATATTGCACAATTAATCGGATGCGGGTTATTATTGTAATTTTGAACCATAGAACGGTAAATCCCCAAGGATTACGGGATAACACATAAAAGTTTATGGTTTTAGCGGGTGCGATGAATTAAGATTGAAAACGTGGTTTCGCGGTGAGATGAAAATGCGTTCGAATGGCGCCGGTGCACTTTGACATCTGACAGCCGTCATTAGCTGTCACTCGCCGGTGAATCCTCAAAGCTCGCGACACACGTCCCCGGCAGCAATACATGCCTAAGGCAGACTACAGACACCTTAACACCGCCCACAATCAAAAAGATGTAAGGGGGCAATAACTTGCCACACCATAGGTACTTAGGTGCACTCGCTCCATGTAAAATACTGCAGTGCTATTCTGTAAACATCTCACCGTGATAACTCAGGTGAAGTGAGCGTGAAGTGAGCCGTCATTCCACATAATGCTAGGGGTTGACACTATTGACAGCTCGCTATAAGATCACTTCACTTATGTTTTCACGGTGAGATATTTACAGAATAGCACTACTGGTGTTCAGCTGCATCCGGTAAGACTGGAAGTCGACCACAACGTACGGGTAGTTGGGATAAGGTAGGCAAATGTTGATGATGTTTTTGAGACATTCGGAAGCATGCATCAGTGACACGATCCCTGAGTGACCTTTTAAGGCATCAATATCATGTCCTCATAACACATTTTCCGTGTGATCTTAAACACACAAATGCTTCCATTTTTTGCACTCATCTCAATCAATCAGTCCTATGTCAATGATACTTGAGGTCAAAAAGATCACAACAATAAGGTCTTCTGTTGGATTAGCCTTGCGCAAAACTTTTATTATTAGTTGTTCAACATTTTAGTTAATTATTCAAAAACTGCTAGTCCGGTTTAAATGAAATTTTGCATGCATATAGGTTAGTAAATAATCTATTATTCTAGCTAAGAATCATAAAAATTTGTTCAGCCGTTTAGGAGAATTATTGTTTTTGTTCGCAGAATTCAAATAAAAGTAATTTATGAACGTAAGACCGTTGGTGTTAAAGTTAACTCATTAACTTTAACACCAACGGTCTTATTACGAAACGAGGTTTTTCTTCTGTCATGGTTTAAAGTTTAAACCATCGAGCCAGCTTTTGTAATAAGAACCTAGCTGTGATACGAGTAGAAATACAATTCTTTATACAAAACTGATAACTTAGTTCGGTACTTAGTTGTCAGTTTTGTAAAACTCACAACTAAGGAATAAATCAATAAAGTTCGAAATTCAAAACAGGGTTTAAACCTGGGTTTGAAGATGAACCTTGTTTTGTAGACGGATAATATGTAACGTACCTAATTATTTAAATCATTGTGGTTAGTTAACAGTTGTGGTCTTCGAGCACACATTTAAAATGTTCTGAGAGTTTCCATACAATGTTGCGGTCACCGCAATTTATGCATAATTGAGTATAAAACTTTATAGAGTAGGTACAGTGTGAGGTGTTAGACACAGATAGTTCAAAAGGTAACGAACTAGGAAAAGTTTTAGAAAAATAACTTTATTATTCTGAAAGGAACCAAATAAGACATGAACTTAATTATGAAGAAAACCTGTTACTGTTTGGTCTAAACAACAATATTGCTGATAAGGATCAAATCCAACAAAGGCTTGTTGTTTGAAAAATGGCAAAAAAAGAAGCTACTCGTTGTGATTGTATCCATCTCTGCAGGTACACCGCGAATATAAACTTGTTTGAAATGTACACAGGTCTATTAAAAAAATAAAAATAAAACTCCAGCAACCTCTTAAGGGGTCGGTTAAACCATTTTGACGAGTTTGATGTAAATAAATGTACTGAACAGCTGATTTTTTTTCGCGATTTCAGGGTTGGTCGCATAGTAAAAGTTGTTCGTTACGATGAGTACAATGACCCCTTAAGAGGTTGCTAGTTTTACACATAACCCTGTATATCGGGCTATATTTTCCAGAAGCTGACCTCTCATTATACGGAAAGTCTATAAAATGCGAGGTCAGCTTAATTTGAAAATGTATAGCTTGAGAGACATCTCAAGTCATACGATGACAGTCGTGCATACTTTGCAAATTCCTATAGGGTGACGAATGTGGCGATATAGTCACCTGCATCCGTCAAAGGGGTGATTGTACCCGACACTAAACTACTATTGTGTGATCTACTCTTGCTTACATCACACTACGTGGTGAGCAATGCTCGTGCCTCCTCCGTACGAGGCGGCATTAGCCGCTACATTTATTACGTAAATCGCCGCCCTGTGTAAAGTTACAGATAAAAGACGACTTAATACGAAGTCTCGAGTTAGTTCTGTCTACCGCTATGAGTTCAAATATTAACACTAGAACTTGTGTTATTCAAACAAACACTTCATTAACAACGGATCTAAGTACTCGTGACTGGTTTGGCAGAAATAGAAACATAATAATATTATTTAAAATCCATACTTCCATTCTAATATTCATCACCTGCCTGCCTTTTCCCAACTGTGTTGGGGTCGGCTTCCAGTCTTACCGGATGCAGCTGAATACCAGTATTTTACATGAAGCGACTGCCTATCTGACCTTCACAACGCAGTTATTGGGTAACACAATACTCCTTGGTAAGACTGGTTGTCAGACATTCGGGCTTCTGACGACGCGTAACGACTATCAAAGATCCAAGAATGACAATCGGGACCGTGCTTTCCGACGCACGGCGGGGTCTCGGTATGTAAAGATGGTCACCCATCCACGGACCGACGCAAGCGATGAAGCCGTGCGGCTATTATTCCTTAGCCACGAGCCCCTCTCCATTTCCATACTAACATTATAATCGCAAAAGAATTTCACGCCATATAACGGTTGCTCGGACTTCGATGGGGACTTCACAACTTATACAGGCAGACCTTGACCTGGGTTGGGATAACTCACACAAATCTAAATAATTATTATTTAGATTTCTGTGGGATAACTCCTAACGGACAACGGGATACATTTAATCCTTGCAGCAGGTACGTGGTAGACCTCTATGCGAACGAAGCCGCTAGCAAAAGCTAGTAAGAAATAAAAAGGTCAGGAATTGCAGGTCAATAGCCGTTGTAAGAATCTTGTATACACGGCTACACATCAAGCTATAAATTTCCAGTTGACACTGACCTCTCTCATTGTAAGGAAATCCTATACAATGAGAGGTCAGTGTAAACTGGAAATGTATAGCTTGATGTGTAGCCGTGCGTATTAGCCCTGCAAAAGCCCTTTACTGCAAACCAACTGTTTTAACTATACATACTGTACTTTGGTAATAAAATAAAACTGGTTGCGCGGGCGCGGGCGCCTTGAACTTGCCCGAGTGTGTGTGGCCGAGGACGGCCGAGCGCGGACGAACGGTGAATTGAACAGCTAAAATAAAATCCTTTCTTTGATGAATCAATGCAAGATGAGATGGGTGGAAAACATTGTTGCCATCGCGGGTAGAACCTAGATGAGGGTAGCGTGGGGATTGGCACAAGAATAGGGAGGCCTATGCCCAGCAGTGGAAGATGATGATGATGAATAACGGTTTTTAAGAGCTCTGTGTGAGAGAGAGCGGGCCCGGCGGCGGCGGCGGGCCGTAGCCTGTGAACTACTTCGCAGGCCTAGCGCAGTGCGGGTGTCGGCATCCCTGTGTGTGCCGCATGCTTTGATTTCCTTTTGATATCTTCCTTCACCATTTGAACAGTAGCGATGACCGATCGATGTATCGTTTATTGAAACTCTCAGGAGCTGGATGCGTATTCGAACGAATGGCAGCAACGCCAGCAACTAGTAAGGCAAATATACGTCAGATTCTTTTTCTCTCTGAATATATAAAAATAGCTCATGTGAACTCATGTCGTTGTAAAAGTATTAGCCAGTCAGCACCGGGGCTGACTGTCCAGGGAGCTCCACACGTATATTTAGGTGCCTACGTAACTACGTATCGTAATTCGTGACGGGTATGTTATGGAGTACCTACCTATATTAATTATGTAGTGCTTACTAAGTACACTAGTACAGTAGGCACATGTAACCTCCTTGCAGACCACTTGCACTTGTACTGCTTCTGCCGGCGATCACCGTGGGAGCGAGAGAGATGTGTAGATGAACTTATAAGAGCACTGTCTCGTTCTATTTAATTCTATTCTAATCGTTGTCGTTCTTAAACCCGTTCTGGAAAGGTACATTGACGTTGGGGTCAGTTGTGTCTCCTAGGAGGGTGTTGGATCCTTATTTAAAGAACCGAAAATACACTTTGCCCGACCTGGGAATTGATTCCAGCACCTCGAGCTCAGCAGTAGCGCTGGCGACCCACCACCCAACGAGGCAACAACGTATAACTGTCGTGTATGGGTGCTGGGGTACTTACAACATACTGCCGACATTTCTTAGACCGGTGTCCTGGTGAAGGCCGCAGCAATCCGCTGGTTGCGATAAGCACCGAAGCGGTCGAAGGTTTGGGGGAGCTACGTCACGTCCTGCAGCGGACGTCTTTCGGCTAAAGTGGTGATGATGATGATGGCACTTTACCTCTGGTACTTATATATTATTCTGCCCACGACTTCGTCCGCGTGAAACCGGCCCACCCCGTCGCAACGCCCGCTTCGTTTTCGCTTAACGTTCTTTCCGAGTTTTATTTCTTTTTATTCGGCTCCAAAGGAACCTAGCGCGATGTTAAACGCGCGCGTGTGCTATAGCCTTCCTCAAGAATGCAAAAATGTTTTTTCAAATCCGACTGGTAGTTCCAGTTGTAGATTAGCGCGTTCAAACAAACAAAAAAAATACAAGTTCTTCAGCACGCGTAGCATGAGACGGTTTGTCCACGGAAGAATAAACAAAATGACACATTGCCATGCTTAGACGCGTAGAATGCGTAGAAATATTTCTACAATCTGTCATTTTGTCTATTCTTCCGTCGCCAAAACGCGTTTCTATGGTGGTCATACTACGCATGCTGCTTTATTCTTAGTAAACTAGTATTTTAAGTGTACTCGTACCTTCGGCTACGGTGAGTCGGTGACTACTTATTTCTATTTTGACGGCGATGTGTTACGAGCGCGTGCTCTGTGGCCTTATTGCGAGTTTTTATACTTACTCGATTGCGTTTACGTTAGCTTACGTCAATTTGTATGAAATAATTGTGTTTCCTATTATAGTCACCAGACGGCGCCATTAAGCTTCAGTACACATTGAAGTTTTCGTTAACGTGATCGAGTAAGTAGAAAAGCTCGCTCTAAGGCCACTGTTGTGGCTAAGGACATGTTCGAATACCATTGTGGTATTGGTATTGTATATTGGAGGGTGGTGGTTGACTCTTGAGGTGTCTCGCCTGCGGTCTACATCAGTCTTCCGCTGGGCTTCAAAGGCATAAACATTTCGCTTCTCCAAACAGATCTACTTCTGGTATTGCGCACTTAACCAGGTGGCCGGTGGCTTGCTTGCCATTCAGTAACAGAATGATGTAACATTGTAAATACCTAAATGATTTTGATGTTTTTATTTTTCGAAAAAAAAAACTGGATTGTTTTACCTATAATAGGTACTCGTTTTGATCCGATATCAATAAATAATAGGTCTTTACCTATGAAATTGCCGTTTTGAATGAAAAAATTTAAACAATTTTTTTTCATGCATTTTTTATTTGTATTAATCGAAGTAATCACCCATGCAATCAATGCATCTTTGCCAACGCAGTGGCAGTTTATTGATGCCCTTCTTACAGAAATCAGCTGGACGGGAGGCAACAAATTCTTCAAAGGCATTTTGTACTGCCTCTCGGGTATTGAATTTTTTTTCCGCCAAGAAGTTATCCAAATTCTGGAAAAAGTAGTAGTCTGTGGGGGGAAGGTCTGGTGAGTAGGGCGGATGACGGAGAGCTTCCAACCCCAGTTCTTGCAACTTGGAGACCGTCTGCTGTGCAGTATGAGGTCGCGCGTTGTCGTGCAGGAGCAGCGGAGACGAGCGATTGACCAATGCTGGTTGGAGATGTGCCAGCTTCTCCATCATTGTGTTCAGTTCTTCACAGTACACATCTGAAGTAATGCTCACCCCGTTTGGTAAGAAGCTGTGATGAATCACACCGGCGCTAGACCACCAAACAGTGACCATCACTTTTCTAGGGTTAAGTTTTCGTTTAGGGCATTGTTTAGGTGCTGAACCAGGATCCAACCAACTTGCTGAGCGCTTGCGATTATCAAACAGAATCTATTTTTCATCGCAGGTAACAATGCGGTTCAAAATTCCTTCATTTGTGTGTCTGTTGAGCAGTGCAAGGCACGTCTCGACGCGTACTTCGCGCTGGCGATCATTGAGTTCGTGGGGCACCCATTTGTCAAGCTTTTTTACCTTGTCAATTTGACGCAAATGGACCAATATTGTTTTGACGCTAACGTCGAAAGCTGCTGCTAATTCAGCCGTAGATTGTGTATCATCTGCTTTCACAATCGCCTTTAATTCGTCATTTTCGACCAAAGTCTTCGGACGACCGCGAGGTTCATTTTTCAGGTCGAAATTTCCAGAACGGAAACGAGCAAACCAATAACAAGTGGTGCGTTGGTTTGTAGTGTTAGCTCCGTAAACGTCGTTGATGTTGCGTGCCGCTTGTGCCGCGTTGCTGCCACGACGGTACTCATATCCCATAATTACTCGAATTTTTAACGTATCCATGATGACGAAAAAGATTGAAATGCGATGAAAATGTAACACTAATCAATAAACAAATGACTACTTTTGGAAAAAAAAATTCCATGTTTTTAAAATAAAATTAATTTGAAATTAGAATTCTTAGCCAAACAAAAATTATTTTGATTTGAAATGGCCAAGTCATGTATATAATCAAAGGGCCAAGTACTGCAGAACGGCAATTTCATAGGTAAAGACCTAATAATAATCTGCATAGCCTTTTCCCAACTATGTTGTGGTCGGCTTCCAGTCTAACCGGATGCAGATGATCACCAGTATTTTACACAGAGCGACTGCCTATCTGACCTCCGCAACATAGTTTTTTTCTAGATACCTACTGGTTTATTCGATACCCCTTGGTAAGACTAGTAGAGGACTGATGGGCGTGGCCAGAGCTTTGGGCCTCAGGGGCCGCACTATGACGTGACAAAAGATCATGGATCCAGCATGGTTAGTGGTCCCTGCAGTCTGCTTGAGGAAATGAAATGAAATTTATTTATTTGCCAGAATATAGGTGCATAATAATATGGTAGAATAATTTCAGTGTCTCTATATTCGACTTATCAGTCGTGCAAATATTTGTAGTACATACATGCATAATAATATCATGACATTACTTAGGCTGGAGGAAAATCTATAGTTAATAATATATCGTCTTGACATTTAATTCGGCTTAATTAGTAAAACTAGATAAACCTGCATTAAAAACCGGTTTAAAAACAGTCGTTAAAATTACATCAAACCATATGCCAACATTTTTAGAATGTTGACAGTTTTGAGTATGAATGTGGATGTCTATAGAGTAGGGGAAGACCAAAGACACGATGGATGCACTGTGTGGAAGATGATGTAACTGAAAGGGGGGGACTGCCGAGATGACGGCTAATGTAAGTATGGACGAAGAAGACATTCTGAAAGTTGTCACCTTTCAGAATGCACCTTCTTAGGCCTTGGTTACCGACTGCCGAAGAGTCTAAGTCAACGTTCGCACGGGCGTAAAAATATCGCGGCGCGATTTTATCACGCACCGGATTTTCAACTCTCGGTGTTGAGCCGAGCATTGAAAATCCAACCTAACAACACAGAGTGCATCCGTGCGCGAAATAAAATCGCCGCGATATTGTTACGTCCGTGCGAACGTCGACTAACTGTATTATTATCTCTTTCCCTTTCTGTAGTCGTTTATCTGCTAAGTAAAAACGTTAAATTCACTTACAGACAACGGGCAGCCTAAACTTCTGGGTCCAGAAGTATGACATTTTGCGCAAGAGTTCAAAGGAACTCTTTTCTCTTTTGAAGGAAAATCCTTCCTTAGAGTGCTCACCATGGAGTTATAATTATATCTATGGTGCTTACATTCGCTACGATATAATTAAAATATTATACCGATTTTTGAAAATTCACCCCTTGATTTGTTTTTTTTTTTCAAGTTTATAAGTACTCTACCTAAGTTAGCAATTTTTGCCGATGGGGGGGAATGCGATGGGAAATAAATGAGACTCTGGAACTGCTTCAAAATTGAGGATATTGCTATACTCGTATAATGGAAAATCCCAATAACAAAACTCGTTCCTTCTCTGACTGACAGTTATGAAATTATGCCATCGCGTATTGCGGGGCCATCATAAATTATCAAAATTATACATTTCGGCTCTCGTCTCGAACGAAACGAATCGGGGGAATGGTCTTAAAAAGTTAATTATTTATTAAATTAGTGTCAAAATCTGTGTAAGTAGGTATGATGGTCTGAGCTGCTTCTGAGAATGTAACCGCAGAGGAAATTCCCAGTTCGAATTGAAATCGACTACAGATTGAAAATACCTATACAGGGTGAAATTTTTAACGTTTTTATACTCTTAAGGGGTCATTGTACTCATCATTATGAATAACTTTTACTATGGGACAAAACCTGAAATCGCGAAAAAGAATCTGCTGCTCAGTACATTTATCTACATCAAATCAAACTCGTCCCAATGTAGGGAGCAGCTGATTTTTTTTTTGCGATTTCAGGTTTAGTCCCATAGTAAAAGTTGTTCCTGTATAAGTGTTTATGGAAGGACTTCAACTGGCGTAAAATGTGCTTGCACTATAGGTAGGTATGAGTACAAACCGCGCTGCGGCACTGAACACACTATTGCTTACAATTAGATAACTATATTTAATTACTTGATAACAAAGATCTAATAGCATCCTACATCTTTGACCATTGTCGAGTTGATATTATCCTAAGAATAATTTATTGGTTTGGTCATTTTCTGAAATATATTAGGTTGGGGAAAAAGTCTTTTCGCATTATAGTATGTATGAACTTAAAATAAAATCTCTTTGGCTATACTATTTGTATCTGGCTGGTTTTAATATCATTGAAAGTTTAAATTTTAAAGAACATAATTCCAAATTTAAATTAGGAAAATGTGTGATTTTCATTTGTTATTCGTACTGTCAAGATGAGTGAATCTAATGAAGAAATTCGATGCATTTTAAACTTTTACTACAAAAAGGTAAAAATGCAACGCAAGCCGCGAAAAAAATTTGCGCTGTTTATGGACCCAGTGCAGTATCTGTGAGAGTAGCACAAATTTGGTTTAAGCGTTTTCAATCCGGAAATTTTGATGTCAAAGATGCACGTCGCTCTGGTCGCCCTATTACGGATAAAATGGATGCCATTTTTGAAAAAGTGGAGCAAGATCGGCATATCAGTAGTTACGACGTAGCTGAAGAACTGGGAATTGACCACAAAACAGTTTTGGCGCATTTGAAAAAAACTGGGTACTCAAAAAAGCTCGATATTTGGGTACCTCACGAGCTCACTGAAAGTAACCTAATTTACCGTGTACTCATTTGTGATTCTTTATTACGACGTAATGAAACCGAACCATTTTTGAAGAAGCTGATAACTGGTGATGAAAAGTGGATCACGTACGACAAGAACGTGCGAAAAAGGTCGTGGTCAAAGGCCGGTCAGCCTTCACAGACTGTGGCGAAACCCGGGTTAACTCGCAACAAGGTGATACTGTGTGTGGTGGGATTGGAAGGGCATTATTCATTATGAGCTGTTACCACCAGGCAGGACCATCGATTCTGAACTCTACTGCGAACAACTGATGAGATTAAAGCAAGAAGTTGAGAGAAAGCGGCCGGAATTAATCAACAGAAGGCGTGTGGTTTTTCATCATGATAACACTAGACCTCACACATCTTTAGCCACTCAGCAAAAATTAAGAGAGGTTGGCTGGGAGGTGTTAATGCATCCGCCGTATAGTCCTGACCTTGCACCTTCAGATTTCCACCTGTTTCGGTCTCTTCAGAATTCTTTAGGCAGTGTCAGGTTAACATCACGAGAGGACTGCCAAAACCACTTTTCGCGGTATTTTGATCAGAAGTCCCAAAATTTCTATAACAATGGGATCATGTCCCTACCTACAAGATGGCAAAAAGTTATCGAACAAAATGGTACCTACATACTTTAGATAAATGTAAATAATGTATATTAAAAAATGTTTTGAATTTTCTTAAAAAATGCGAAGAAACTTTTTCCCCAACCTATTAAATCAATTCTTCATTGTCAGAGTCTGTCAGTGTCACATTTTTTATTCGGGCTGACATTCGGAAGACGGCTGAATGTCATTCTGCGGGTTTGACAATGCGATGCAATTCATTAAATTGGCGCTAAACTCTGCAGACGCGATGGGTATAACCCAACTGATGAACTGATGAAACTGATGACGCTTTGAGAAATAGCCCATCGGTATCTAAACACGATAAAATATCAAATAAAAAGATGTGATGATTTTGTGGCAGCTGGCAGGTCAACAACCTCACAGTTATTGTTATTACTTGAAGTAAGAGTTGAGAAAAACTGTTTTCTTATGTTGTATCGTGTTTATAATATCGATACCCATCGCATCTGCGGAGTTTAGCTCGCTAATTTAATTTAACCCTGTTTACAATGCTAAGTCGTAGAGGAGCTCGTGGCTAAGTAATAACAGCCGCACGGGTCGATATCCATCGGGTTAAGCTACGCTTGCCGGGGCTGGTCCGTGGATGGGTGACCATCTTTACATACCGAGACTCCTCCGTGCCTCGGAAAGCACGTTAAGCCGTTGGTCCCGGCTGTCACTCGTGGATCTTTGACAGTCGTTACGGGTCGTCAGAAGCCCGAAAGTCTGACAACCAGTGTTACCAAGGGGTATCGTATTACCCAGTTACTGGGTTGTGGAGGTCAGATAGGCAGTCGATCTATGTAAGTACAATACTGGTATTCACTGGTAACTAACATATATGTACTTTCTGAGGACATTTTATTATATAATCTAAGTTTCTGAGTTTATCTTGAACACTACTGAGATGAGATCTTTGAAGGAATACATCGTGAGGAAACCTGGACTTCGCCAACCCGTCTGCAGCAACAGCAAGCGTGCTCTGTGAGAAGAAGCGTTTCTCCTGCAATGGCAAGGCTGGTACTCATGGCAGTGGCCGCTTACTCAAGGAGGCAGCTACGTCGCCATCAGAGAGGCTAGGTAAACGAGATATAAGTACCTACGTCTAAAATTCAAATAAATAATAAGCTGATCAAGTTCACTTAAATATTGTGTGAGATTCATGTTCACCTAATTCGCGTAATTTATTTATTTATGCTAATGAATTCTTTGATAAACCAGTAATCATGGCGGATTACGTAACGTCATTCGTTGCGGAAACGTCTGCGAAGAAGAATTATTGATTTCTTTATGGTACGAGTAAGTAGCTTTTACATGTTGGTGTTCAGTTCAGTTCTACTTCTACGATTTTTAGACTTTGTCCTTTGTGCCTTGAGACCTTGCTTCTCGCCAAACTTCATGACTCTAGATCATCGGGAAGTGCCCTACTTATAGGTTTTGATTTATTTGCGAGTATCAAAATATTATGTCACACTAGCCGATGCCTGCGGCTTCGCCCGCGTGGATGTCGGAAATTATCCCACGGGAACCTACTACCGGGATAAAAAGTATCATGTATCAATCCAGGTTATAAACGATCTGTGTGACAAATTACATCCAAATCTGTTCAGCCGTTTTTGCGTGATTGAGTAACAAACATCCAATCATCTTCATAAACTTTCATGTTTATAATATTAACTAGCTTTTGCCCGCGGCTTCGCTCGCGTGTAACTCGGAAATTATCCCCGGGGAACGTACTGCCGGAATAAAAATTATCCTATGCTCGTACCCAGGTCAAGGCCTATCTATCCGTTAAGGTGTGAAAAGGTAACAAATAGACAGACAGACAAATAATAAATTCAAATAAACTTTTTTATACATAAAACAGGTTTGTATGATTCCAAGGCCCGCTTGCACCAAAAACCATAAATACAGTTAGCGCTGAACATTTTTAAAACATCATTCCATCCCTGACAACTTCAAAATTAACAGAAATAGAACAATGTTTTCAATTCGTTTAGCGCTCAACGTATTTTGTGATTTGTGGTGCTAGTGGGCCTAAATGTTTAACATAAGAATAATGCTTATTCATTTTAATATGATCACCATTAATTTTTGTGATTGACTACCACTGACCCCGTAGCCCGTGAGTGAATGACACATTCAACACACGTACAACGTGTTAACAATTTTTTTTTTGTGACTATAAATTGTAATAACTTTGACCGAGTAGACCAATTTTAATATAACTATTACTGTATTTATAACCTTAAAATCTCTTAAAAATAACTACATAAAAATATCAATATTACATGTGAATTTTAAAATCTTTCCCTGTTTTACCCCCTTGAAAAAACGCTGAAACGCGTAATTCTTTATGCATATCTTAACCCAAAAAAAAACCCAAATGCTAGGTTTCCCTTACAAACTTTTATCCCCTATATCACCCCCTCTAGGATTATTTTTAAAACAAAAAGTAGCCTATGTCTTTTCCTAGGATGCCATCTATCTTTTTGGCAAATTTTATTGAAATCCGCTCAATGGTTTAGGCGTGAAAAGGTAACTTAAGACAGAGTTACTTTCGAATTGAATTTATCAAAATCCTATTTAAGCGGACGTCTTCATCACAGTAGCTCCAATCTTTAATTTCAGTTCAATCAGTCGAAAATCTAAGAAGATTTATACAAACTTTCATCCCCTATTTTATCCCCTTGGGGGTAGAACTTATCAAAATCCTTTCAGAGCGGATGCCTACGTTATAACATCTACCTGCATGCCAAATTTTAGCCCGATCGGTTTAAAATTGACAAAGCTTCATACAAACTTTCATCCCCTATTTTATCTCCTTGGGGGTAGAAATTAACAAAATCCATTCTTGGTGGATGCCTACGTCATAACATCTACCTGCATGCCAAATTTCATCCCGATCGGTTTAAAATTGACAAAGCTTCATACAAACTTTCATCCCCTATTTTATCCCCTTGGGGGTAGAAATTAACAAAATCCATTCTTAGCGGATGCCTACGTCATAACATCTACCTGCATGCCAAACAGCCCGATCGATTTAAAATTGACAAAGTTTCATACAAACTTTCATCCCCTATTTTATCCCCTTGGGGGTAGAACTTATCAAAATCCTTTCTTAGCGGATGCCTACGTCATAACATCTACCTGCATGCCAAACTTCAGCCCGATCCCTCTAGTGGTTTGGGCTGTGCGTTGATAGATCACTATGTCAGTCAGTCACCTTTGAGTTTTATATATAGGTATATATATATATATATTTATATATTTAGATAGATGAATTAAACTTAAATAAGCAATCCCTACACAAGCCGGCAGTCGTCGCCTGCCTTTTCCCAACTAAGTATGTTTTGGTCGGCTTCCAGTCTAACCGGATGCAGCTGAATACCAGTATCTACCTACTTTACGTAGAGTGACTGCCTATCTGACTGCACAACCCAGTTACTGGGTATCACGATACCCCTTAGTAAAACTGGTTGTGAGACTTTCGGACTTCTGACGACCCGTAACGATTGTCAAAGATCTACGAATGACAGCCGGGACCGGTGCTTTTCGAGGCACGGGGGAGACCCGGTAGGTACTTAGGTAATGGATAGTCACCCATCCACGAACCAACCGCGGCAAGCGCAGCTTAACCTTCGATCGACAAGCGGCTGTTATCATTTAGCTACTTGCCCAAGTAAATAAACTCAATAAACAATAATGCAAATAAACCGGTAATTAAGAAAAAAAGAAACATCTTCATTACAATAATTCTCTTCCAATTATAAATTACAATTAAACCACTCGACCGCGGACGTGAATCATTGAATCACGGAATCAATTAAGGTGACGATAACCGACTTTTAATGATTTTAAACTGAAGATCACGTCTAAACGAGTAGTGTTTATGATTTGGAAAAAAATAAATAAAATGTTAATATTGTGAAATATTTTAGATTATGTACATTACCTAGTCCTACATACATAGTGTAATTAATTTCTAAAGTTATGTTTAACGCAGCTAACTGAGAATCACGCTAAAACTATCTGGCGTATTTTTTGGAAACCTTCACTATTTTAAAGATAACTACACTTACTTACTTTTTTTATTTACTATGCTTACCATCCGTCAGTTATTAATGCCTTGGAGTCCCAAAACGTTACGCACACTTACATTGACCTCATTGACACCATCTATCGAAGTAGCTCTGCGAACATCAAGTTACATATTTCCGGTCCAAATTTCAACATAGAAAAAGGTGTTAAACAAGGAGATCCACTCTCACCCAAGCTGTTCACAAGTGCACTGCAGGAGGTTTTTAACAAGTTGCCTGATTCGTGGCAGTCACGAGGTATAAATGTTAGCGGCCACCAGCTAACAAACCTCCGTTTTGCTGATGATATTGTACTATTCTCCACTTCACCTTCAGAACTTGAAGAAATGCTCCAAGATCTGAACACAGCAAGTCTTGAGGTTGGACTTTCAATGAACAGATCCAAAACACAGGTCATGACCAACAGCATAAAACGTAGGGTCGAAGTGGACGGACATGTGTTGCAATATGTCGATGAGTACACATACTTGGGCCAGATAGTGTCTTTCAACAATAGACAAGACCAGGAAGTCGAAAGACGAGTCCAAAATGCTTGGAAGACCTACTGGGCCCTTAAAGAACACATGAAAGGTAGTCTTCCTATAACACTTTAAAAGGAAATTCATCGACATGTGCATCCTGCCCGTTCTAACCTATGGTGCACAAAGTTGGTCACTTACTGAACAACAAAAGTCCAAACTCACGATTTGCCGACGGGCAATGGAGCGCAGCATAATGGGCGTCAAGCGTACAGACCGAGTTAGAAACACCATCCTGCGCTCCATAACTCAAGTAGCAGATGTCGGAGAAAAAACAGCCAGGCTGAAGTGGGAGTGGGCCGGACACGTCGCGCGAATGCACCCGGAGAGATGGGCAAAGATCGTCACCCACTGGACGCCTGAGGGAGGACATCGCCGTCGAGGCAGGCCACGCCGAAGGTGATGTGACGATCTGATAAGGTTTGCAGGGCCAACATGGCCAGAGATCGCACAAGACAGGGAGGTGTGGAAGGAAAAAGCGGAGGCCTTTGCCCAGCAGTGGGACACAATGTAGGCTAATAAAAAAAAAATGCTTACCGTGTTTTCATTTAAATGCGTCTAATTTGGGACTGCGCTCAACAGTCCTACTACTGGGTGGAGTACGACGCGTCGCGTGTGCTTAGCACAGAACACGCAACTACGCAAGCTCACTAAGTCAAATCAAGTCAAATCATTTATTTCAAACTAGCTTCTGCCCGCGACTTCGTACGCGGATCCTGTTGCTTAAGCAAAATAACATTTAAAAAATTTCTTTATAAACTATATTTGGGGTTTTTCCTTCAGGAGCTAATATATAAAGACCGGAAGTGTTGCTGACCCTTCAAAAAGCAACATAAAGTTGGCCATGAGAAAAACAACCGGTTGTCAGGTCAACGCCAGCGGCTTTAAGCGTCTGCCCTTGTGACTTATTTATTGTCATGGCAAAGCATGTAGTCACAGGGAACTGTGTGCGCTTAAATTTAAAGGGAAAATTGTTGGGGATGAACGGTATGCGGTATTTAAAACTGTGTACGTAGGAATTTACTTCATGCAACATACTTTGAAGCAGTGAAATCAGACTATTGTTTAATTTTGGAAAGTTTTGGTTTCTAATATTTGCCTGATCTTGATAATTGGATACGAAATATATTTGGAGAAACTTGGGGACAGTTTCAGGCAATAATGAACCAATAAGGTGGTAAACTTGGCCTTGCACTCTGAATGTTGACATAAATGGGCCTTCTGAAATCTATTTTGCACCAAAAGATGTCATTTGAAAGGCATTATTGTACGAACGGATGTTGTCCAAGAAATGTTTTGACTGTGGATGGTCACCGATTAGCAGTGATCTTAATATTTCTGGAGGATTTTGTAATATTTCAATATGTACTTTCCCGCCTGAGCAACACATACCGTTTGTTTCTTTTTGCCATTTAACAGCTTCACAAAAAGTACAATTTTTAACAATACCTCCGATGGTGGAATATGTGGCGTAGTCAATCATAGGAGTATACGTAAATGCAGTCCGTTCCTTATCAACCCAAGGAAGGTCGCCATGCCCTACGACTATATCTTGAGACACATCCGATTCTTCAGATGATATCGACATTCTGTTCAGAGAATGTCGAAGTCGATCAGAATTCAAACGTTCGTTGCGCTCTTCTTCTGTCTCTTCATGCCGTACTCCAGCAATTCTTTCTCTCTCAGTTTCTAACTGACTATGAATATTTTGTTGTGTATGTGTTCGGGACAATGTATGATAATCTCGATCAGCAGTTAGTCGCGCATCACGTTCATCACTCGTTTCAAAAGACCTGTTAGTAGATGCGCGAATACGCTGAGAACTCACGCGTGATTCTGTATAGGTTAACGTTTCCGATTCGCGAGACAATGCAAGTCGCTCACGATCAGCGGACAGTCGCATCACGTTCCGCACTTGTCTCTAGAGACCTAGAAGCAGATGCGTAGATACGCTTGGGACTCAAGCGCAATTCTCTATCCGTGAACGTCTCCGACTCGCGAGACAATGCGTGACGTTCACGATCAGCGGTCAGTCGCGCATCATATTCTTCACAGGTCTCTAGAGACCTGGATGTAGATGCGTAAATATGCTGAGAAGAGGTTTCCACGGAGCGAGTTGCAGCCTGATGTTCTCGAACAGCATCAAGTCTCTCCTGACGCTCTTCCGTAGATTCTTGGGATCTTATGATCCTCAATCATTTAGCTCCTTTGGAACATTGGGAAATATTAGGTCTTTACCTATGAAATTGCCGTTCTGCAGTACTGGCCATTTCAAATCAAAATAATTTTTGCTTGGCTAGGAATTCTAATTTCAAATTAATTTTATTTTAAAAACATGGATTTTTTTCCAAAAGTAGTCATTTGTTTATTGATTA
The DNA here is from genome assembly GCA_946251885.1 of Cosmia pyralina. Taxonomy (NCBI): domain Eukaryota; kingdom Metazoa; phylum Arthropoda; class Insecta; order Lepidoptera; family Noctuidae; genus Cosmia; species Cosmia pyralina. Next base: position 281,549 of record OX276371.1, read on the forward strand.
GTGTTACATTTTCATCGCATTTCAATCTTTTTCGTCGTGGAACAATTTTTGCTATGGTACCATTTTTGTATCTCTTATAGTTTAGCTGGTCTATTGCGGTTCTGAATCTGGTGTTCAAGTTTCCAAGATAAATCATAGCCTATACGTTGCCCAGACTTAATACCTATACAACCAAAAAAAAATCATTCAAATCCGTCCAGTAGTTCCGTTCGTGTACGAACAAACAGACACACAGACAGACAGAATTTTTTTTTTATTCGTGCTCTATTACTGTTTCTAAAACCCTCTCAATTATTTTTTTTTAATATATTCAATGTACACACAGTTTTTTTTACTGTTTTATAAATTTACAAAACCATGGGTTTGATTCTAGTCTACAATTGTAGTCTTGATTCTAGTTTAAACTTCTAAAGAAAGGCCTTTGGTATACAGGGTGTTTGGTGCATCGTTTGCCAAATTGAATTGGCCGAAAGAAGAGGTCATTTGCTATCGCTTCAGGCTCAAGTACTCATTTTTGGCCACACCGGTTTTTTTATTACAACTTTCTAATTTTTATTTTGAAAAAATCCAAAACTCAGCATTAAAGCTTAAATTAAAAAAAAGTTTTAAGTGTAGTCGTCAAATTTCATTTTTATTTACATATGTACTGTTGTATGGCTCTATCAAATTTAAAATTACTTGCCAGTTACATCTAGTTTTTTTTTAATAAATCACAAAGTTTTTGGAAAAATAAAAAATGAACTTAAAACTCAACTTTAAATAGCTATAAAAAAAAAACTAAAAGCGATCGGGATCTTCGAATTATTTTAAAAAGTTCTCTAGTCTATCCCCTTTCCAACGGTATGCAATGTGTTAAAAAACTCTTTTAATATCTTTAATAATTAGCTAAATGTGTAGTCGAGACACATCAGGCTGATATTGGATATTACGTTTAAAACACTAGTTTTCGCATAAATTACATGCTATTAGTAGATAGATACTGTTATCTCACGTCTTACGTAGTCTCTTATCTCGTTCTTACATAGGGAACTTTCCTCGAAATTGAAAAAAAAATACATTATTACAAAAATAATCATTTATTAATAAGTAATTTAATTACATACTAATCTTACAAGTCTTGTTCAAACTGTCTACCACTATTGCGTATGCACGCGCGACATTTTCGTCTTATCTCAACTGTAGTGGTGCGTAAACGCATTTCTGCTTTGATCGTCATGAAAGCCGCCTCAATGCGTTGGACTAAATCATCTCTTGTCTCAACTTCCGTGGCGTAGACGAGTTCTTTGGCCCGTCCCCAGACGTAAAAATCCAACGGAGTTAAGTCTGGAGAACGTGGAGGCCAAGGAATAGGGCCATCCCTCCCAATCCATGAGTCCGGGAATGCATCATTCAAGTACTCCCTGACGGTTATTCTCCAATGAGCGGGACAACCGTCATGTTGGAAAACAAAAGACCTGTCTTCACTGAAAATTGGCAAATCAGCTAATAATAAGGGCAACTCTGTTTGCAGAAATTCTAATTCTTGTAAGATTAGTATGTAATTAAATTACTTATTAATAAATGATTATTTTTGTAATAATGTATTTTTTTTTCAATTTCGAGGAAAGTTCCCTATGTAAGAACGAGATAAGAGACTACGTAAGACGTGAGATAACAGTATCTATCTACTAATAGCATGTAATTTATGCGAAAACTAGTGTTTTAAACGTAATATCCAATATCAGCCTGATGTGTCTCGACTACACATTTAGCTAATTATTAAAGATATTAAAAGAGTTTTTTAACACATTACATACCGTTGGAAAGGGGATAGACTAGAGAACTTTTTAAAATAATTCGAAGATCCCGATCGCTTTTAGTTTTTTTTTTATAGCTATTTAAAGTTGAGTTTTAAGTTCATTTTTTATTTTTCTAAAAACTTTGTGATTTATTAAAAAAAAACTAGATGTAACTGGCAAGTAATTTTAAATTTGATAGAGCCATACAACAGTACATATGTAAATAAAAATGAAATTTGACGACTACACTTAAAACTTTTTTTTAATTTAAGCTTTAATGCTGAGTTTTGGATTTTTTCAAAATAAAAATTAGAAAGTTGTAATAAAAAAACCGGTGTGGCCAAAAATGAGTACTTGAGCCTGAAGCGATAGCAAATGACCTCTTCTTTCGGCCAATTCAATTTGGCAAACGATGCACCAAACACCCTGTATATCTGTGTCTTAAATTGCAATTATCTCGAGCAGCCAATCAAGTATTCTAGTAAGTTCACGAACCTCATTGTATTCAAATTGTGACAGTTATCCTCTTACGTTTTATATTAGATTTTCATAAACAACCCAAACTGTCTACGCTAACTGTGGTTTATGAAAATCTTTTGAAACTGGCAGATACTGACATCTCTTGTACCAACCTACTATAGACGAGCACGGTATAGGGCACAGACAAGTAATGAGGTTACATAAGGGCCGCTGACACGTGAATAATTTAATGGGGAAGATCAGGCAAAGCTAATTGTAGATGGCGTGATCATAGCTAGGTCCTAAGGCCTATAATAAATTTGACATTTCGTTTATTCATGAGCTTGGTTTAATTCCACTATTTCGTTATTTTCATTTGTTTCAGTTTTTTTTTAATCAAGCATTTGACCTACCTATGTATACACAATATGTATATACGTATGTATTTTGCTCGCAACCACTTTCTTCATGTTTCGAACACTGTCTTTTTAGTTTTAAAAAATCTTTACGAATATCTTTAATCCACAATCTTCTAATTTTAGGGTCTCTCGGGACATGGTGGACTCCAATTTCTGAGTACGTATTTAGGAACACACAAAACGTCATTTTCGTAAAAATAAAATAAAACCACCTCACGCCTTGTATTATTAGCTTGTGTTGGGAACTAGCTACGACAGGCGCGATTTTGACAGTTGCCTTCCTCAATAAAATATATTTTTTTTAAGTAAGTAAATGTTTTAACAATACCAGCGCTGTGAGCTGCGACTGCCAGCATCATGCTGAAATAGAAGCCTCTTGGCCTCGCGCAGGACTTTCTGTATAAATTCTTACGTTTCTATGATTGTGTTATCAAATTTCTTATATAATATAGGTACCGTTTGACTTTATGTTTGGCGTCAAGAATTTAGCAACAATGATCGCTTTTGCATACTTACTGAATATTAAATCTTTAAATCCCCTGTACCCTACATAAACCACATTTAATTAAGTAATTTATACGAAGTTTCATCACAATTCCGATAATTTGAAACCACAAAATTGATAAAATAAATTGAATGAAGGTAATAAAACTGAACGTTACGAGTATGTTGGGAATCCCTCCGACACGTATGTACTCTTACACAGACACGCCGACAAGCTAACTATATGTATATCCCAGTATAAGCTGACCTCTTACTAAATGATGATAAATGATATTTATTTCTGTGAATTCGACCAAAAAGCACTTTTACACGTCAAAATTAAATTATATTTATTTTAAAACCAAATGAGTTCGGTGTTTACTCACTCAACCAAATTAATGTCGCTTCTTTGCTCTAAATATTATATACATGCTTATAGTACTGACATTGCCGATCCGTATAATGACAAGTCACCTTATACTGGTCATTTGTATAACTTTTTCTGTCCTGCGTACACAGTCACAATACTCACAACTCTTGGAACAAAGTTGAGTCAGACACGCGGAAGTCTGAGCCTTATCGAACGCACTACCTACATACAATATTATGACTAAAAGCATTTAAAAAAGGTGCTTTTGTTAAAAATGTTTTTTTATGTGAAACTGCGACTTTTGTGCTAAGTATGATTACTTAATTGCATTTTTGAGTAACAATATATAACATCAAGCCTCTATTCCGTGACTTGGCAGAGGTGTCGCACTGGATTATGAACTCTAGGTGTTGAGCCCAGCATTGAGAATCCAACAGATTGTATAACTGTTGGATTTTTTGATGGTCCAATCAAAAAAATACACTGTTGGATTTTAAATTGTCGGCTCTAAACAGTGCGCTAGTAGCTCTGCCGTGCCATTGCGACATTGACCAATCAGAAGCTGTTATGGCACACGGCATGCCACCTACTTGAATAGTTTAGAACCAGCCGTCTCGTGTAACAGGGGGTGAGCCTTTTGCCATCAGCCGGACACAAATCCAATTTTTGGGCTGCTATTGAGAAACACACAATAACACTAAACTTGGCTCAACCAGGGGATAGAACCCAGGATCTTCCGCTCAATACTGGACCAACTCTCAGACAAAGTTTTTAAAATTAACATGGCGCTTGTGCACCTCTAACATGGCGCTTGTGCACCTCTAACATGGCGCTTGTGCACTTGTGACGTTTTTGCTCAAACTTACGGTAAGTACTTATTTGTGTATTATGCACGTTTTCAAATGATGCATTATGAATTGAAAAGGTAAACTGTAATGTCTCTGTAAAAATTCGACTGGCAAATTAATTCGAAATAAAAAATCACGTTTAATGAGTACTTATGCAGTTTTAGTTTTTGTCAAAATCGGCTCCTAGACTCTAAACAAACTTTGACGCGAAAAACATTTTACAGAAAAAAACAACCGATTTCCAAAAAAACACTAGGTAGGATAAGTTTTATGGAAGTCGATAAAAAGGTTTTCATTTTTAATTTTTTTGTGGGTCCGTCAGGGTTGGGTGGCCCGGTGGTTCGAATACCGCTACCTGCTATGTGAATTACAGTGACAGGAAGTTATTTTACTACAATATCAACCTCACAGACTAAGTAGTAAGTAGTCAAAAACTAACCAAGCAAAGTTAATAAATTTTACATTGGACCAACTTTGAGGGATACCCTTCCGAATAAAACAAAACCGTTCAAATCTGGTTACCTACTCGGTAAAAAATTAAGCGTGGTGGTATATAAATAAAGTAAACCGGTCAAGAGCGAGTCAGACTCTCGCACCGAGGGTTCCGTACAAATTTCTGAATAAGTGTGCTATTTAGAGACATCGTTTTATTTTTCCTGTAATCTTTATTTATACTCCTATCACATAGAATAATTTCAGATCTTTCTCTATGCAAAGTTCGGAGATAAGGGGTGGGAACAGTATTTTTTTTTTTACATTTTTCATCAAAAGTCGTAAACTCTGCGGCCTAAAACAAAGAAAAAAATGTTGAAGAATGTACAAACAGCGCTCTTTCCTTATGATACCCCACATGCCCTAGCAGCCCCACTTCGAATTTTTAAGACCCTTTCAGTCCCTGGTGCAAAGAAATCATGTATATTTTTATTTTTTCTTATTTGCAAAATAGTTGGGCAACCGTCTTATAAAACTGTTCCAAATTTCAAATTAATAGCATTAGTAGTTATTGAGATATCCAGCTGTGACAGACAGACAGACTAAGTCGCACCGAACCCCCCCCCCCCCCCCCCCCCCTCCTTTCTTTTTCGTCGTCGGTTATAAAGAAAATAGATGTGCCCATAATTAACGTAGATTATGTAATAAATCAAAATCAACACCTAAATAAACAATGCTTACCCTAGCTGTGCTGGTGATTCGAGCCATAGAGTGAATTCTGAGAATTAAGAGAGTAGTTTTCGCTATAGTTTCGGATTTGACCATCGACGCGCACTTGAAAATTGACCCTGTATTGAACCTGTCAAAGTCAAATAATTTATTTCAATTAGAAACATAATGAAAGGTACTTTCTGAACGTTAGTTAACTTAGTTCCCTTCTAATAGTTCCAAGGGTAGTTTCGTAACACAGGGTCAAACTAAATTAGCTAGGGAAACTTCGCAGACGTGATGGGTATCGGTATCTAAACATGGTAAAGCAAAAAATAATAGTACATTTTGATACAAGTGGAGAATTTTTGTTATTGCATTGGAGACGGAATTAACACCCGACCTGTAGGTGAGGTTGTTTTTCAGCGGAGAACTGCAATAACAAATGTCCACGTGTATCAAACGACGTTTTTCAATACACTTTTGAAGAAATAAAATAAAATAACGAAAAATATTTTTGTCATGAATTATTGGGAAACTATGACTTAAATTTTCTTTTTTTTCCGCGCTTTGCTTTCGCCAGGTTGAAGGAGTAGCAAAGATATAAAGCTGATAAACAGCATAATATGAAAAATAGAAAATTCAAATATTTTTGAGTTTAGAACACAAATAAATGTTAATTTGTTCGTAAACGTTTTTTTTATTGTAATAATCATGGGTTTTGATGATATTCTATTTATAAACATTATTTAAATATTAAAAAAATATTAACGTCGTAAAGACGCATATCTCTTTGCCGAGATTTAAAAAAAAACATTCACCTCCGAATAGAGAGGACCGGTGTGAATAGAGGCATTGAACCAATTTGGACTAAGTATAGGTATAAGTTATCTGTGGCAATTTTTATTCCCGCACACGTGTTGGAAAATAAAAAATCGCACGCATGTGAAATACATTGCATTGTGAACCTAATCGTAGTGCGATATGAACCAGTTTTCGAGGAAGTGTATTGAAAATTAATTTGCTAATGTTTTTTTGGGCAATAACCGCCGCGCCCGCGCCGCGGCTGCCCAAATAAAAACAGTAACAGTTAAAATATCAGTTTTTTTTTTGTAAACTTCACAGAGGTGATGCGTGTCGCTCGATATCTCAACACGATAAGTGAAACAGATTTTATCTACTCACACTTCAAGTAACAACACTACCAGCGGTCATTGACCCCAAGAAAAAAATATGAAATCTTTTTATTTTTTCGTGTTTACATATCGATACTCATCATGTCTGCGGAGTTTCGCTAGCTAATTTAATTTGACCCTGTATAAAAATGGGCACGAAACTCCATAGTTACTCTGCTTATCCTTTCGAAGAATACAGGTTTGATGATACGTGTTCTGTCTAAACACAAATCACATTTTAATAACAGAGCTACAGAAAGCTCAATAAATCATTTACCTTACTTAATAATAATTAAATTAATGACAAAACGTATTCATGATGTAATCATTTGCACAAGGAAGATGTTCAAACCTTGACATTACCTCGACTCATTCGTCAAGTTCATTACCATCGCTCGCTTCACAGGAACCTCATAGTTGCGTGCGCGAGTTGAACACGCAATGTAACCACTCCAATTATACTCATTACACGAAGGTTCCGCCCGCCATTGTCTGACAAGATGGCTGCTGTTCGATATTCAAATTATAATGAACATGAAAGTTTTTTTTCACGGAAGTTTTTAGTAAAAGGAAGATTTCATTTTGTTATGCAATTATGTTATTTAGCAAGTAAGTTAGAGGTTAGAAATAAGTAAGTACCCTAGAGGAAGTCTGAAAGTGACACCGGTGACTGAAAAGTTGTCATGGTATGGGCATGACTGTAAGAGTAGGGGAAGACGGAAGACCAAAGAAACGATGGATGAACTGTGTGAAAGATGATAATATGGTTAGAAAGTGAGTGACTACCGAGATGACAACTAATAGAGAAGTATGGAAGAAAAAGACATGTTGCGCTGACCACAAATACACACATCAAAAGTGTCTAGGGATCAAGCATTTTTATGCGGATTTCTTGAGATTGAGATGTGGCTTTGTAATAAATTTATGATTTTATAAATTTATATGGATCCTTTTTGGTGCATTTCATAATTTGAATCAGGAACTGTGAATCAAATTCGAGTAAAAGATGAAAATCAGCTGTCAATATTTTCCCTATAAAAACATACAACGCATTGAAGACATTATTAGTGCTACTGTTTCCCTACTACTGATTAAAACCAACGTTATTATGGAGCGGCGACGTCATTTAAGCAGGGAAGAAATGCTCAGAGCCGTGGGAATGATAGAAGCTGGTTCCCGGCAACGTACTGTGGCTTTAGCTCTGAATACAAGTCAGAGTGTTATCAGTCGACTTTGGACACGTTACCGAAGCACTGGTACCGTGGCTGAGCGCCATGGAGGACGGTATCGCTGCACCACACGGAGACAAGACCGATACATTCAAATCTTAACTCGAAGAGCTCCAACTATAACCGCCATGATGTTAGCCGTGAGGCTTCATCACTCTTCAGGGAACTTAATTAGCGACCAAACAGTCAGAAACCGCTTGCATGAAGTGAACCTTCATTCCCGAAGACCGCTACGGGTACCACCTATAGCAATGCACAATCGTAGGATTCGATATCAATGGGCTCTTGAACACAGAAATTGGGCAGAAGAACAATGGCGTTTCGTGTGCTTTTCTGATGAGTCTCGTTTTGGTATGAGACCGGATACAAGACGTATACGACACTGGAGAACCCCTGGACGCCAACAGCGATTAAAATCCTGCCAGGAAGTCCATCCTTATAGTGGTGGAACCATCATGGTATGGGCGGGTATTTGGATCGGCGGAAGAACTGAGTTGATTTGGATCAGAGGCAACCTCAACGCTCAAATTTATGCTGAGACGATTGTATCAGACGTCATCGTTCCTCTACAAGTGCAAATCGGTCCCTTATTTCAGTTAATGCATGATAATGCACGACCGCACACCGCAAGAGTTGTAAGACAGACTCTCGCCGCAGCTAACATCAATGTCCTGCCCTGGCCTGCTCAGTCGCCAGACTTGAACCCGATTGAGCATGCATGGGATATGCTACAGAGAAGAGCTCTGCCGAATATGGAGGGTATCCAGTCGCAAGAAGACCTTTTTTTGTTGTTGCAACGAACATGGGCGGCCATTCCACAGCGTGATTTGGATGAACTCATTTTGAGTATGCCAAACCGATGTTCTTGTGTTGTTAGTGTTCGCGGTAGAAACACGGATTATTAATTGTTTAAGTTACCCAATAAAATTTTAAAGAAAACTGTTATTTCAGTCTTTTTTTCGAACTTTAATGTTAGTGGTTCAAATGTCAAAAATCCCTTTATTAGGAAAATGGCAAATTTCTTTATTAATGCAAAGGTGACTTGGTTTATCGTTACTGTGACAAACGAAAACACTTTATTTGATGAATCCTTAAAGAAAATTTTAATTAATATCAATCAGGAGAAAAGTTATTGCCAAAATATATGTTGATCCCTAGACACTTTTGATGTGTGTAGATTGTGGAATTTGTGGATACAGATGACGACATAGTCCCACTACGGGATGCTCTTAGCTATGCTACTTAAAATTATATTAACACGGCGAGAGGCCCTTCTGGCCCCGCCAATGCCCGGTTAACCAATCAAGGCTTTCCGGAACCCATTGCGAAAGGTCCGAATCAAAAAAAAAATCAATAAAAGAGAACGATGAATTGATGATACATAAAATTAAAATTAAAATTTAAATAACATGTTTATCTGTGACCACAGAAAATAATACGGGTTAAAGTATGAAATTACCGTTTATTGTATTAGGAACTTCGAATTGACATTGAACCTTCATGGTTTGACATTTTTGAGTGAATCTTTTCACATGGTACCTATGAAGTTCTTCTTTTAAAAAATGTGCAACATTCGCTTATCGACTTTCAGTTGTTTTTTTTATTCAGCTTAGACAAGAAAGATGGATACTTCGAAAATTCGAGTTATTTTTGAATACGAGTTCCGACGCGGAACTAACGCGGCAGAAACAGCTCGCAATATCAATGTTGCGTTTGGGGAGGGGACTGCTAATGAACGCACCGTGCGATTTTGGTATTAAACGCTTTCGTGATGGAAACTTTGATTTGAAGAACGAACCACGTGGAAGACTGCCCACACAGGTGAATAACAATGAATTGAAAGAGATAGTGGAAGCCGATCCGAGCCAAACCACCCAGGAATTAGCGGCATGGTTTAACGTTACCTTACCAACAATATTGACTCATTTGCGTCAAATCAATAAAATAAAAAATATGAGAAATGGGTGCCTCATGATTTCACTGATCTGCAGAAAGAAACGCGTGTTGAAGCTTGTGTTGCCTTGTTGAATCGATACAGAAATGAAGGAATATTGGATCGAATTGTGACATGTGATGAAAAGTGGATTCTTTACGATAACCGTCAGCGAAAAATGCAATGGCTGACCCCAGGTCAAACGCCGCAACAGTGTCCTAAAGCAAAGCTTACCAATAAAAAGGTAATGGTAACTATTTGGTGGTCTCAGCATGGTGTGATTTACTATAGCTTTCTCCGATCTGGTCAAGCAATAACAGCAGATGTCTACTGTGCCGAACTCCGAACAATGATAGCAAAACTAGCAGTGAAACAGCTCCGACTCATGAATCGATCTTCACCATTATTGCTCCATGATAACGCGAGACTTCACACAGCACGAGAAACCGTTTTATCTCTGCAGGAACTGCAATTAGAAACCATTCGTCACCCTCCGTATTCGCCAGACCTTGCTCCAACGGACTACCATTTTTTTCGTGATTGGACAATTTTCTACGTGATAAAAAGTTTTCTTCTCAGGGGGCAGTACAAAATGCTTTCACACAGTTTGTCGAATCTAGATCACGAGAGTTCTATCGCAAAGGCTTATATGACCTATTAGATGGCAGCAATGTATAGATAATAATGGTAATTATTTTGATTAAATAAATATGTTAAATTAAAAAAAAAACGAATTTCAATTTTTCAGTACAAATCGGTAATTTCATACTTTAACCCCTAATACTAATATCTGTGCCTTTGACAGTCGTTACGGATCGTCGGAAACTCGAAAGTCTGACAACCAGTCTTACCAAGGGGTATCGTATTACCCAGTAACAGGTTTGTGGAGTTCAGTCGCTCCATGTAAAATACTGGTATTCAGCTGTATCCGGTTAGACTGGAAGCCGACCCCAGCATAGTTGGGGAAATGCAGGCAGATGATGATGTTCATATTATTGCGATCGCCAATCTTCCTGCTAGACGTACTTAACCATATAGGTTTGTCCTCTGAACTGTGCGACAGTAAGCCGACGTACGCACGGACGTAAAAATATTTCGGCGATTTTTTTTCACGCACTGGATTTTCAACACTCTGCTTAGCGGCGAAAGTTGAAAATCCAACAGTGCGTTTTTTCGACGCGCTGGGACGCAATCTGTTGTTGTTAAGTTGGATTCTCAGCGCTCGACTCAACAGCGAGAGTTGAAAATCCAGTGCGCGATAAAATCCCGCCGCGATATCTTTACGTCCGTGCGAACGTCGGCTAAAAGCTCCTACAACGGCAACGCTCGTGGCGCGACACGCGGTGCCTTGTGCCGTGCGATTATATCGCGTGTCGCGCCAGTTTGTAGGAGACTTAGATTACCATAATTCCCTATTGAGCCACTGCAATAAATAAAGGCTTATCTGCATTTGTAACTTTGTGAGGTCTCTTTATCCTTACAAAAACAACATGAAAGGGTAGGTAGAGTACTTATAGGTAAATGATAAATAAACGATAAATTTATTTCTGTAAGTACCTACTTACAGAAATAAATTTAACGGTTTTAACGGTGTTTGTACAAACCTTTGTACAAACACCGTTAGCCCCCGTTCCCACAGGCGTAATAAAATCGCGGCGGGATTTTATCGCGCGCTGGATTTTCAACTCTCGTCGTTGAGCCGAGCGTTGAGAATCCAACTTAACAATAACAGAGTACATTCTAGCGCGTCGAAAAAACACACTCGTTGGATTTTGCACTCTCGGCGCTAAGCAGAGCGTTGAAAATCCAGTGCGCGAAAAAAAATCGCCGCGATATTTTTACGTCCGTGCGGACGTCGACTAAGGGCCTATTTCACGATGTCCGAGTAGCCAGTTAGCCACTACTTACCGAATAAATTAAAAAAAGAACAGATTTTGAATGAAATTATCTGCCAAGTAAGTTGTAGCTGGTGAAACAGGCCCTTACAGTAGGAATCTGTTACATTTTGACAGTTCAACAACATTCATGGCGTTATTTATGTTGTTGAGCGGACGAACTTTTCGACCATTTGAAGCAATGGATAAGCTTCAAAAATCATTCAGATTGTGATTAAAATTTTGTTTCGCAATTAGGGTGCAGACTACCAAATGAAGTGGAAAACTCTCTGAATGCATAACCTTTTCTTTTCTTTTTTTTAAGTGGGTCAAACACATTGCTTCACCCGGGGGTCGAACCTAGGAACCTAGGAACTTACATGCGACTGTCCTTTGTCTCACGTCGGCACTGTCACTCATACTGAGTGAGTTGTGTGACAGTCTCGCTCTAATGCTCGATGTGTCATAATTATGAACGCTCGAGTACTGAGTGAAAATAATTAATTACTAGTTATTAACTTATTAATAACTAATAACTAATTATATAAAATAATTAATTACTAGTTATTAACTTATTAATAACTAATAACTAATTATATAAAATAATTAATTACTAGTTATTAACTTATTAATAACTAATAATTATTTATTTTTCATAACATCCACGTGGTGCAATTACCATAATTGTAACTATTACGATTATCATACGGGTACATCCTACTAATATTATAAAATAGCACTTCCCGGCTGGCATCGCCCGCGGGGATGTCGGAAAATATCCCACTGGAACAAAAGTCCATCCTTATAAAAAACATTATAAAAAAAAATTTTTTTACAAAAAAATACAACCGACTTCCAAAAACAACACTACAAAGTGAAAAATAACTTTAATTTCGGAAGTCGTTGTCTGGTTAAATGTATTTTCGTTTTTTGCCACCGACTTCCGAAATTAAAGTTATTTTTCATTTTGTAGTGTTGTTTTTGGAAGTCGGTTGTATTTTTTTGTAAAAAAATTTTTATTTTTCACTTTTTAGTTGTGGTACCTACCCCACACAAATTCTAATACCACTACCTGCAAAACAAACTAGAACATCATCCATATAAAAGTGGGGAAAAAATACGTATTATTGAAGCTAACTCAAAAACTACCCAAGCAAAGTTAATCAATTTTATATGGGACCAACTTTGCTGTATACCTTCTCGAATAAAACAAAAATTTTTAAAATCGGACGACTCCGTAAAAAGTTATGCGTGGTCATAAATAAAAAAAAAATAAAAAAAAACATACGTGTCTAATTAAGAACCTCCTCCTTTTTCTTTCGTCGGTTAAAAAGTGAAACTGGAGAATATAGGTTGAATTTCAATGAAATATATGTGTAATATGTGTGTGTATGTGTGTGTAATTTGTGTTTGTATCCTGGAAGTGCGTTCCCGTGGGATATGTTCCGACATCCGTGCGGGTGAAGCCGCGGGCGAAAGCTAGTTGTATAAAAAAATATTAGTTATGTACACATGTGACATGCCACGGTTTAATGACATAATATTCGCATCGATGTAATCAGGTTCTCGTACAATAATTGATCAACAATTCATCAGGTTAGTAATATCAATGACTAGCTTCTGCCCGCGACTTTCCGCCATGTAAGGATTCCAGACAAATTCCAGGATTGGGCCAGTCGGTCCGTGCCGCTGAATCGGGTATACTCGGCTCCAGTCGGTCGGTGACGCTGAATCGGGTATACTCGGCTCCAGTCGGTCGGTGACGCTGAATCGGGTATACTCGGCTATATAAGTATTTATAAGTTTTTTATATTACTGTTTAAATTAGAATGAGCCGCAAGTTTGCTTCCGCTGCGCGGGCGCCAGCTTGTGGCCAGGTGCCCACTTAGCTTACACAACACAAGGTAACACAACTCAGTTCAAGATGGCTTCAAGTTCAAGAGTGCTACTTACTTGTGTTTATTTGATCGACTGTTATGCAAATTCAACTATACGGGCCAAGAGCGAGTCGGGTCGAGATAAAAATCGTATGTGTTAATCACCGAAATCTAAATAATAAGGCATATTACTTAGATTTCTGAGGTGTTAATCCAGGTTACTGTGTGCCAAATTTCATCCAAACCCGTTCAGCCGTTTCTGATGGCCGGCCGAAAGCTGTGACGGAATGGTGGCCGAGGTCAAGCCATATACCCACCGGGGCCGTCGAGCAGCGCGTTGGGTTGATGATATCGTCAAGGTCAGGCCATACCCCACGCGGGGTTGCGACAATCGTAGAGAGGATCCGGCAGTTGGGACTCGAGGTGGCCCTGCACAAGTCCGAGATCATGTGTTTTCATGGTCCTCGGAACGCGCCACCGTCGGGTTCCCAAATAACGGTAGGAGGGGTTCACATCGGGGTCGAGTCGATGATGAAGTACCTGGGACTCGTCCTCGACAGCCGGTGGAACTTCGTGGAGCACTTCCAACGTTTGGCTCCCAGACTGGAGCGTGGCCGGGGCTACCTTGAAGCGGCTCCTGCCCAATCTGGGGGGTCCAAACGCCTCCTGCCGGAGGCTTTACGCGGGGGTCGTGCGGTCCATGGCCCTTTACGGGGCACCGGTGTGGGCGCATTCCCTGAGGCTGCGACCAGCCCGCCGGTTGAACGCGTCCCAGAGGGTCATGGCCATCCGGCTAGTCCGAGAGATACCGTGGCCCTGGCACGGGCAGCTGAAGGAACACGGGTGGGTTTTAGTCAGTAAAAGTCTGACACGCCCTCCCGCTCTGCCCAGAGCGGGAGAAGTCATTTGATAATTTCCCATCCACAAAAAAAAAAGGTCAGGCCATACACACCAGGGCCGTCCAGCAGCGCGTTGGATTGATGATATCGTCAAGGTCAGGCCATACACACCAGGGCCGTCCAGCAGCGCGTTGGATTGATGATATCGTCAAGGTCAGGCCATACACACCAGGGCCGTCCAGCAGCGCGTTGGATTGATGATATCGTCAAAGTCGCGAAACACCTGGACGTACGGAACCGAGAAGTATCCAGTAAACCCAGCAGTGGGTGATTCTGGACTGAAATGATGAATGATAATGAAACATAGGTACAAACTTACACATTTATAGTATTAGAAGCATACCTGGCAGTTTAAAAATAAAACTACACAGAAATACTACGCAGGTATATCGTTATGAGATTACTCAGTAAAATAATGAAAAAACCCCATAATTTAGTGCTTCACCACACAGATAACATCAGTCGGACATTACGACTACAACAACAAAAACTACAGGAAATGAGTGTTTATACGTTAGTATAGAACTGGCAACCTACACTCTATTCGAATCCTTGTTTCCAAATTAATGTTATTTCCACATAAACCAATATCAACTTTATGGTAGTGAGAATTAAGTCGCTTTCAGGATTACTGATACTATTGCAAAAGCCACACAAATATTTGAAGTTGTAGCGTCAACTGAACATCGATAATTTTGTGTTTTTTTAAATTTCTAAAAAACAAATGTGTATGGTTAAATCATTTGGATTTTTCGTATGTGTTATTTGACTATATTGTCTACTGCCAGTACTAAAACTGAGTACCTACTTGAAATTTTTTCGAAAGAAAACAATCCAAAGTAGCGCCGCACCGTCTAATTCCTGTTTTAAACCTACGATTATACATAAACAGTTCCTTATTGTGCAGTAAATCGGAGGTATTAGAACTTACCAAGCTAAAAATGGATTTATTTAAAGCATTTTTATTTATAAATCAACATACCTATATAAACTAAGTTCCGGTGCGCGTGTCTCCTATCTCGCGTCAAACTAGACAACCATAACACCATTTCACTTACACACCGGGCTAAACCACGATTCAATGTATCTATCCTCTTCTTGATGTGTGGATAATAAATTATTCTTCCAAAGACACATATTTGTTTACATGTTTGGAAAATAAATTGCGAAAGCAGTATACATAGTACTGTATTTTCACTTAAGTAACATGACTTTAATCTAAAATATTCACATATTATGTTAAGAAAATTCTCTATATTAACATATTTTTTTTTCAAATCAATACACTACTCTTTTAAACGTGATCTCCATTTTAAAATGGGTAGTAAGATAAAAGCTCCGAAAAAAAATATGAAATGTACTGCTTTATATACTAATTTTCCAACAGTTTATATACGAGTACAAAGAAAAAACCAACCGAATAAAATAGGTACTGAAAATTCCGAAAAATCAATACAGCATTTTGCTGACGTAATATTTTTCCAGCGGCCGAAAACTACAATTATTACTACATTTTCATCGTAACTCACCTATTATAAATCATTTTATAAACTGTGGCGCTTGTTAAACTGACATTATAAAAATACTTTTCCAAGTGATTCCATAGATACTCCTAAGAAATAATAGGTCTTTACCTATGAAATTGCCGTTTTGTATGAAAAAATTTAAACGAATTTTTTTCATGCATTTTTTATTTGTATTAATCGAAGTAATCACCCATGCAATCAATGCATCTTTGCCAACGCAGTGGCAGTTTATTGATGCCCTCCTTAAAGAAATCAGCTGGACGGGAGGCAACAAATTCTTCAAAGGCATTTTGTACTGCCTCTCGGGTATTGAATTTTTTTCCCGCCAAGAAGTTATCCAAATTCTGGAAAAAGTAGTAGTCTGTAGGCGCAAGGTCTGGTGAGTAGGGCGGATGACGGAGAGCTTCCAACCCCAGTTCTTGCAACTTGGAGACCGTCTGCTGTGCAGTATGAGGTCGCGCGTTGTCGTGCAGGAGCAGCGGAGACGAGCGATTGACCAATGCTGGTTGGAGATGTGCCAGCTTCTCCATCATTGTGTTCAGTTCTTCACAGTACACATCTGAAGTAATGCTCACCCCGTTTGGTAAGAAGCTGTGATGAATCACACCGGCGCTAGACCACCAAACAGTGACCATCACTTTTCTAGGGGTAAGTTTTCGTTTAGGGCATTGTTTAGATGCTGAACCAGGATCCAACCAACTTGCTGAGCGCTTGCGGTTATCAAACAGAATCCATTTTTCATCGCAGGTAACAATGCGGTTCAAAATTCCTTCATTTGTGTGTCTGTTGAGCAGTGCAAGGCACGTCTCGACGCGTACTTCGCGCTGGCGATCATTGAGTTCGTGGGGCACCCATTTGTCAAGCTTTTTTACGTTGCCAATTTGACGCAAAAGGACCAATATTGTTTTGACGCAAACGTCGAAAGCTGCTGCTAATTCAGCCGTAGATTGTGTATCATCAGCTTCCACAATTGCCTTTAGTTCGTCATTGTCAACCAAAGTCTTCGGACGACCGCGAGGTTCATTTTTCAGGTCGAAATTTCCAGAACGGAAGCGAGCAAACCAATAACAAGTGGTGCGTTGGTTTGTAGTGTTAGCTCCGTTAACGTCGTTGATGTTGCGTGCCGCTTGTGCCGCGTTGCTGCCACGACGGTACTCATATTCCATAATTACTCGAATTTTTAACGTATCCATGATGACGAAAAAGATTGAAATGCGATGAAAATGTAACACTAATCAATAAACAATAAATGACTACTTTTGGAAAAAAAAATCCATGTTTTTAAAATAAAATTAATTTGAAATTTCTTAGCCAAACAAAAATTATTTTGATTTGAAATGGCCAGTACTGCAGAACGGCAATTTCATAGGTAAAGACCTAATATTAAAATTTGCTTCATTATTTATTACCTGTTTTTTATATTTCTATGTTTATTACTCTTCCATTACATTTTATTACTCTTACATTTACTTACTTACCTGCCACTCTAATCAATTAATTTATACCTAGGTAAAGGTATTTGTATTCTAACGAACATGTATAAAATATAACGTAACGTGGGTAAATAAAAGTAGGTAACCCAGTTTAATATGAATTAATTTAATACTTGTGACACAAGGTGTCTTTGTATGGGTTAGGTTTTAGGTACTCTATCTCAAATGAAACACAGTTTGCTATCTGTCACCATGACCGCTCGGACACGATTGCCACAGCGTGCAATCGTAATACTTACAGAAAAAATATACAAAATTATACATGAACTACTGAATCTAATTGTTGGTACGTCATCAATTCATCATTGTAGAATAAAAGTAGGTCTAGACCGTTCAGTTGCAGAATGTACAGACGCCAGCACATCAAGCTACTACAATCTGTCAAATTTATTTAATACATTTTCATCTTTATTGCTAAAGCATAAGATTCAATGTAGATTGGGAAAATTTGACAGTTTCGGGTGGCTTAACCTGCTGGCGTCTGTACCTTTCGCACAATGCACCGCATGCGCAAAACGTACCATTCTCAAAATGCACCTTTCTTATTACTTATGCACCTTCCTCTTCGCAAAACGTAATTTTTTTCTACATTAACTCTTTTACAGTGCTACAGGTAATGAAAAGGCAAATAAGGGCACGGGGCTCAATTGTATTCCGGTCCCGGTCGACGAGGCCCCGCTTGGCGGGGCCCCTATTTCTGTCTGTAGGTTTATAGGAACCAAACCAAACCGAACCTCGGAACCTAATCAACCTAGCAGGGTTAGGATTTTCTGGTCAGGTTCGGAGTAAACACTAATTTGCCTTTTCACATGAACGAACAAACGAAATGATAAGTCGAATGTGAGCGCGCCTATCGCTCTGCACCCGAACGCAACCGATGTCACCCGAAGTACGCACGAAGCGCCCGCGCGGGCCCCGACCGGTAGGTAGTTATTTTCATTAAGGGGATGCGCTAAGGTAGCCCGCGAAATTCAAATTTTCTTACGTTTTTTGCAATTTGCAGGTCAGTGTCAGGTTGTACGTTGATTAAAATATGATACGCGGCCGCAGCTAATACGGCTTTACAGAATTGTAATCATTAGAATCAGCAATACAACTCCATATGTTAGAATTGACCTCAAATCTAGCGATTTCATGAAATCATATCTGTGAAATATCAAGTGGCTACCTATTACGGTTCAAACTTCAAAGATCCAGCCTTGTGACACACGGGTGGACAGCGGAGCCTTAGGCTTCATGTACACGATGCTGGAGCCGCGCCGGTTCCGCACCGCATGCTCGTTGTTTTACTACATAACTCGGTATCAATGCGGTGTACACGCGGCTCCGGTGCTGCGCTTAGGCGTTATTCATTCGTCACAAACATGCAGTCAGCGCCGCCGCCGCCGGTGCAGCTCCGGCGACTTGTACATACATGAAGCCTTCAATCAACTCAGCCAATCGCAGTCCACTGCTGGACATAGGCCTCTCCAAGGTTGCGCCACAACACCCTGTCCTCCGTCTTCCGCATCCAGTCTACCCCAGCCACTTTCTTCAGGTCATCGGTCCATCTAGCTAGGGGGCGTCCCACACTACGCTTACCGATACGCGGTCTCCACTCTAGGACTCGTCTGCTCCACCGGCCATCGGTCCTTCGACAAACATGGCCAGCCCACTGCCACTTCAGTTTGCTTACTTTGAAAGCTATGTCAGTTACTCCGGTTCTTTTCCGGATAACTTCATTCCTGATTTTATCCTTCAAAGAAACTCCGAGCATAGCCCGCTCCATAGTGCGCTGAACGACCTTAAATTTGTGGACCAGCCCGACCGTCAGTGTCCACGTTTCAGCACCGTATGTCATAACGGGCAGGACGCACTGGTTGAAAACCTTAGTCTTCAAACATTGCGGGATAGGTGACGAAAAGACTTGACGAAGTTTTCCAAACGCTGCGCAACCCAACCGGATCCTTCTGTCGGCTTCTTTCTCAAAGTTGTGTCTACCGAGCTGGATGACTTGCCCTAGGTAGACACATAGGTACATGAAGCCTTAGTAATTGGTAATAGGGTCCCGTCGGCACCCTGTGTGCACGGAACCCTAAAAAGAACAATGTTTACTAAACAGTGCTGAAGCAGAGCATTGTTTCTCAGCACCCAATGCTATCAGCAGAAGATTATTATGAAAACATTCTGAACTGAATCTTGTGAAAAAAGTAAGTTCAAAAACTAAAACACGACTACTGAAACATCACGCTCTAAAAAATATGAAACACGAAAATAGTCTCATCTGAAAGTCGAGAGAACACCTGCATGAGGGACGCACGGAATCAGGCAGGATGGCAGATAGTTCTGGAGAGGAGGCCAGCAGTCAGTGAGTCCAGGCTGGAATGATGATGCTGACGACACAAATTTACGTCCTTGCACTCTATGCAAGGACGTTTTAGTTCAGTGACTTGCCCCAACGTGTTGTCGAGCAAACCATAGCATTATCATAAATACACTATAAGTTCCACGCCAATGCGTACTCGTAGAATACCAATATCAAGTACAAAGGGTAATTGACTTACCCGTATAACATAACATCACGGCTGCATCCCCTGAACGGTCAGGCAGAGGTGTACAACGATCAGCCACATTTCGCCAGTTATGTGGAAGTCTTCGTTGGTGTAGTGACCGCAACAGTAAAAAAAAAAGCAAAATGAAAGGGCAGTAAAAAAGAGGTGTTACAGACTGTGGCTGGAGGGGCTCGTGGCTAAGTATAATAACAGCGGTCTGTGGATGGGTGACCATCTTTACATGTAGAGTCTCCTCCGTGCCTCGGAAAGCACGTTAAGCCGTTGGTCCCGGCTGTCATTCGTGGATCTTTGGCAGTCGTTACGGGTTGTTAGAAGCCCCACACAGAACCCTCTGACCAACCGCATCGATCCACCCGTGCAGCTGTTATTACTTAGCCACAAGTCCTCCAAAAGTTTTAGCCCACAAGTTTTGTATGGAGATGCGTTCAACTTTTCTCCATACAAAAAAGGTGTTTTCTATGGACAAAAGTTGATTTGAGCTGAATAAGTTTAGTTAGTCCCTAAACATAACTGGCTACAAGTGGGTGCACAGGTGCACTTCTGCCTACACTTCGTGGAACACAGCCGTGATGTTATGTTATGTCATCAAAGAGCGCAAACCTCAAACGCATACACATACGTAAGTACAGCTTCGTGGAGAGTATTTTAATGCACCCCACGTGTTTCCTTATGGCTCCACAAATAACGATCGCGTGGGAATTATCATATGTACAGTATTGACTGACTGGACGATGGATGTACTCAAGGACAATGATGACAATGATATGTCATTGTCATCAACAACAAAAACGACATGAATCGCAATGAAAACCTAAGTGTGAATTAAATAAGATTTGCAGTGTGGATAACCTTGCGCGCCTTGCTTGACTGCATTTAATGACCCTTGACAGGAGACCAAGATTAGTAGTTCAAACTAAGCCTGAGCATAGGACAAACGAAAATTCCGTAAATTCCCAGTGAGCCTGCACAACAGCCACACGCCACTGCCACAACCACCAACACGCCGCCACCGAGCTGCGCTCTCGTGTTGTCCGCAGCTCGGTTCCCGACCCTTGCTCGGTGAAGAAGTGCCAGCTGGTACGTAGCTGAGCCTGTAGGTAGCTTTAAATTCTCCAGTTTTAATAATAATTGTCCAGATATGATCCAGCCTGTCCCCCCTAGCTGTCCTCCCCCAGCTGTCCTCCCCCAGCGACGCCCTACGCCGAGGTTCATACCCATGGCCTTAGCGTGCAGTCGCTTAGTTTATAAGTTAGTTTTATGCCCTGGCTGAAGGCTTTGAGTTCGCTTAAGGCATTCACAGGATTGTCCTGGTAAGGAGTCTCGACCTCTCATGGCCAACTACACAAAAAAAAAACAAAGTCCGCAGCTTGGTGGCGGCGTGTTGTGGCTGCGGCGTGTGGCGCGTGTGTGGCGCGTGTGTGGCGCGTGTGTAGCGAGGCTACGGCACATCGACTTCTTTTAAAAAAGTCTTTAAAGTAAAGCGTCTTCTCTGTCATACCTGTGCCTCTTTCTAGACGTTGCCCGCGGCTTCGCCCGCATATGTTAATCCAGGTTATAAACTATTTGTGTGCCAAATTTCATCCAAATCCGTTCAGCCGTTTTTGCATGATTGAGTACCAAACATCCAAATCATCTTCAGAAAACTTTCACATTTATATTTTTTATTTGCCATCGATACGAAATAGAAGAAGTCTATGTCTATGTGTCATATTAACGTGCGGTACTTTACCCGCTGATATGATATGAGTCAATGACTGTATCTAACAGTTACGACATATTAAGTATGCCTTAATCGAGGAAGGAAAATGTTTGAACTAAACTATGTTCGTGAGAAAACGCAGATGACGCGCGACCCGAATACTAATGTATTATTACATTAGTTAGATATTATGTTCTAACATAAAATGCTACCTACTAGCCGTAGATCTCCTCGTGAAGCAGCTCGTCCGGGGAAGTACTAAGTACCAAAATCTGCCGCCCCGCGCCCCGCACTACGCGGCGGAGCGCCGCCGTGCAGTGTGATAATGATAATAATTTTGAAGGGATACAAAGCAGTATCATCACGCCTGAAATCCCCGAAGGGTTGGCCAGAGGTGTATCTATAGTACACACAGCTAAATATCAAGCTAAACACTTTCTCGTATAGGCAGACCTCTCATTGTACGGAAATCCTACACATTGCGAGATCAGCTTACTCTGAAAATGCGCAGCTTGATATGTAGCCGTGTGTACACCCACATTTCGCTAATAAAGATGATTAAGTCCTGTGTAACTGGGGGAGAGCCTACTGCCACCAACCGGGCACAAATACAGACTCCGGGCCAGAAGGAAAACCCAATAACACTGCCTGTCCTGGGAATCGAACCCAGGAGCGCATGCTCAGCAGTAGCGCTTGCGACCACTACACCAACGGCAGTGTGATAGCAACTTACTTACCCATGAGACAAAACCGTCAAGAGCGAGTCGAACTCGCGCACCGAGGGTCCCGTTCCGATTTCTGAAAAAGTATGCTATTTAGAGACATCGTTTTATTTTTCCTGTAATATGTACATTTTTTTTTTTTAATATTTATTTGTTCAAGTTTTAAACCTACATAAACTTCTATCACATAAAATAATTTCAGATTTTTCACTACGGTATTTTTTTTTTTTACATTTTTCATCAAATCGAAGACTGCGGCCTAAAAAAAAAGAAAAAAATGATTAACAAGTGCAAACAGCGCTCTTTCATATAATACCCCACATGCCCTAGTAGCCCCACTTCGTATTTTTAACACTCCCTTTGAGTCACAGTTGCAAAAAAAAAATCAATCTTATTTGCAAAATAGTTTATTTTATTTATTTTATTTTATTTATTTGGCTCACCAACAATTGAATACACTGATACAAAGATATGAGATACATGCAAAATAATTATTGACTAGTGTACCAACTTCAAAACTTCAAAACTTAGTTGGGCAAACGTCATCTAAAACTGTTCCAAATTTCAAGTTGATAACATTAGTAGTTCTTGAGATTTCCAGCTGTGACAGACGGACAGACAGACAGACTGAGTCGCACTATAAAGGTTCCTTTTTGCCATTTTGGTACGGAACCTTAAAAAAAGGAAGACTCTTTAGTCTTCCATCCATCCATCCATCGTTAGAAAGGGAGTGACTACCGAGGTGACAACTGATAGAGAAGTAAGTAAGTATGAAAGAAAAATACATGTTGCGCTGACCACTAATAAATTGGGATAAGGGCAGGAGAACGATGATCGATGAGGAGTGTTTACGCGTACATGAAACACTTCAGACGCATATTGAAGGGCTCGTGGCTAAGTAATAATAGCCGCACGCGTCTATCGAAGGTTAAGCTACGCTTGCCGGGGTTGGTCCGTGAATGGGTGATCATCTTTACATGTCGAGACTCCTCCGTGCCTCGAAAAGCACGTTAAGCCGTTGGTCCCGGCTGTCATTCGTGGATCTTTGACAGTCGTTACGGGTCGTCAGAAGCCCGAAAGTCTGATAACCAGTCTTACCAAAGGGTATCGAGTTATCCATCGCAGTTACTGGGTTGTGGAGGACAAATAAGCTGTCGCTCCATGCTAAATACTGGTAATCAGCAGCATCCGGTTAGGCTGGAAGCTGAACACAACATTGTTGGGAAAAGGCTAGGCAAAGACGCCTCTGCGTATTGCAGACGTGTACCAGCGCCGGTGACAACTTACCATCAGATACCGTCTCGGCGTGTTAGCCTTTTTTCTATCGTGGAGAAATGAACATGCATACCGCACTACCACGGGGAGATAGAGCAGTTATGTGGGACTTCAACCCACTAAAACTCCACGGTGTCCTCCTTTGCCGCTTACGGCGGGAACACGGGCACGCGTTAGCACTCATCCGTGAACCCGCCGCGGCTGTCCGCCACCGGACCCGCCTCTGGGGAGTACTCCCCATCGCCGGCGCACTAGAACACATTGCACGCCGTGACCGTCCCATGGACCAAACCAGCGCATGAGCGCCAGATGAACCCGTGTCTGGGCACCGTCGGCTTGTTAGCCTAATAAAAACTCGTCGTCTCTGTCACTCATTCCTCTGGTAGTCTCTTTCTACAGCTCGATGTGTCAGAAATAACCAGCCTAAGGTGCGTTTGCACTGACGCGAAGCTGGGCGGAGTGGAGAGGAGCGGACTGTGAATTGATCAATCACGTTGTTTCCACTGACGCCGAGCGGAGATTTCGAGCACTGTGATTGGTCAATTTATGGTCCGCTCCTCTCCACTCCGCCCAGCTTCACGTCAGTGGAAAAGCACTCTTATTGTTCCACTGCCAGGCAAAGACTACAGAGAAGGCATAGCATTGATCACCACGCTTGCTCAAGATGGGTCGGTGATTTCAGACTTATATTAACCAGGTCCAGAGGACGGGGAGGGTCCAGGTTTCCTCACGATGGTTTACCTTCACCGATGTCAGTAATGTCCGGGATAAACTCAGAAAATACTCATTGAAAAAGTCACATTGGTACTTGCCTGGATTTGAACCCACAACCTCGAGCATGAGAGGCGCGATGCCTTATACTCGTAAGTACTGTCTGTATCACAGAAATCTAAATAAATTATTTATATTTCTTCCTCGATGACGTTATGGGATCCCCGCAGATAAGAAAGGAAGGACATCGTGTGAATTACCGCGCCCGCCATGACAGGTAGGTGCCCGGTGCGCGGGACGTGATGACGTACTCGTACTGGTGATGGAGTGATTGTCATTTGTTTCTTGAGGTGATTTTCCTTTTCCATTGCGTGTGCCTGCGGTGAATGACTGGGTATTGTTGTGTCGGTAAAAATCCGTGGTTTTAATATTCTGGATAAGTCAGTACTAGTCTTTTTTTTACCCGACTGCGCGACTGCAAAGACAGGGTGTGTTTTTCTTTGTAAGTATGTGGGATTCTTTATAAGTACCCTCGATACATCATCTAAGGCGCGGTTCCGATTCCAAGGTGTAGATGTGATGCGTCAACTTTTTATCACAACGCATAATGAAGTAGTGGAACAGTGGTAGCCCAGTGGTGCCAGCGCCGACTTTCGAATTGGTCGGTTGGTTGGTCGTAGGTTCGAACCCAGACTGGCGCTTTATTTTACTTCTTTGTATAAATAATTCCATGACCACTGCTCCCAAAATAGTGAATGAAAACATCGTGAGGACACCGGCATGTCCTAGAAACAAAAATGGTGACATCCACCAACAGTCACTGTGCCCGCGTGGTGGTACAGCCCACTCTCCGCTCACTCGTAGAGCGGAGGCCTGTGTCCCAGCAGTGGGAACATTACTGGGCTGATTCTGCTAAACTAAAAGTAATACAAGTACCTAATTACCTAACCTCAAGCGGCGAAACCTTATTGGTAACTATATTTTCGAGCCGTTTGGGGTTGAAACTCTCGGGCCGTGGGGTCCGAGTGCCCATAGTCTCTTTAAAGATATATCGAAACGGTTGATTGACACTTCCCGTGACCCAAGGGCTGGCTTTTACCTTGGCCATCGGCTTAGCATTGCCATACAACGTGGCAATGCCGCCAGTCTCTTGGGTACTTTACCAGTCGACAGCGATGCGGATGAATTTTTCGACGCCTTGTTTTAGTTTGTGAATAGTTTCAGTTTTATTTTTATTATTTTTAGTACCTACCTAATATAAATTGACAAAAGTCATAATTTTATATTAACGGCCACGTCTGACGTAAACTCTATTTGCATAGTCCTAGTATGATCAGCATCATCACAGAAAAGATACTTTATCTGTTCTGTGAGCATCCTAACAGCCCATAATTTATAATGAACCTAGCAGTAACGACCCCGCACGCAAGCCGCGCGCGTGCGGAAGCCCCTGCCGCTGCCGCTGCCGCTGCCGCTGCCGCTGCCGCTGCTGCTGCCGCTGACATCGCATCGCTCTACCTCAACTAGTAAAACCTGATTCAGATCGCGAACGCTACGTTTTCCTGTTCAATCTCACACAGGTGTGCTGGCTGACGCATGCAGATGTTCCGTTCATCATTCAAACGTAAAACACTGTTATTTAAACAGGGTTATTTTAGATTAGCTAGCTAAACTCCGCAAACGCGATGGTATCGATACTAAACAAGATAAAATAAAAAGATTTGACGTTTTTTTACCCGACTGCGGCGAAGCCCGGAGGGTTATGTGTTTGACCTGTATGTAAGTATGTATGTATGTCCGTTTCTTTGTTCCCTCGTAACTCTTAAACGAATGAACGGATTTGGATAAGTTATACGTCTTTAGATTTGTCTTGGTAGCGCGAGTGTCACTGGCTACATAAAAATCAAAAACAAATTAAAATGGCGGATTTGGGGGCCTTATTGTGGAGATCGAATTTTTTTTTTTTTTCTTCTAAATCCATCGAGTGGGATATCAAAATGAAGGGTTTTAAAAGGCGTCTGCAAAATCTTTCACATTTGTAAACTAAAAAGCTGGAAATAAAAAAAAGTAATTAAAAAAACTAAAAAACCCAACTGCGGTAAAAAAACTAAAAAGCTAAAAATAAGCCCATTTTAAATTAAATAAAAGTTGGAAGCAGGCGGGACCCATTTGAGTTAGAAAATATAAAAATGGGCTTATTTTTAGCTTTTTAGTTTTTTTACCGCAGTTGGGTTTTTTAGTTTTTTTAATTATTTTTTTTTTCTCGGAAGGTCAAGGACCGCTGATACAAGTAGTGTTGTTACCGGAAGTGTGAGTTGCGAAAACTGTTTTCTTATGTTTTGATATCGATATCCAGCACGTCTGTGAAGTGACGTATTCAGTTTTTATTTTCTTTATTGTGTCTCCGTTTGTCGCCGCAGTCGGTCAACTAATGTGTCATTCGGTACGATCAATTAACAAATAGTAATAAACACTACAGTATGATGACGTCAACCAACTACTACTGAATAGTATACCGGAATTCCAAAGAAATACTTGACATAATAGGAAAATATGTAAATTATTTTATTGATCTGTTAGGAAAAAAATTACCGGAATTTCCTGCATCGAATTAATAGGTTGAGGAGGTAGCAAAATACATCATCGTCATCATTGTCCTGCTCTTGTCCTAATTTGTATGTGGTCGGCGCAACATGTTGTCTTCCATACATCTTCATCTCGGTAGTCACCCCCTTTCTAGCCATATCATTATAAAACTTACGTAACTTAGGGTCAAATTAAATTAGCTAGCGAAACTCCGCCGACGTGATGAAACAAACATGATAAAACAAAAAAATAATTAATTTGATGATTTTTAGGGTTCCGTACCTCAAGAGGATAAAATCAATCAATCAAAAGTCATTTATTCAAATTAGGCTGAGAATCAGCACTTTCTGAACGTCAAAATTACATAGACAGTCCAGTCCCGCGCACGCCCGCCCTTCACCACTTCCTAGTGCTTTAGCTGGGAAGAAGAAGTGGCGCAACAAACTGTCCAGCAGCACAGCTGTCTGTTCAGTTAGAAGAACGTGATTCTATACAATAGTATGCAAAATAATTTACGCAACACAAAAAATTATATTATTTGTCAAATAAAATAAACAATTTTACGATTACGAGTTCCTCGTATAAATAATAAATAAATAAATAAATAAATATGTTTGGACATATCACACAACGCCATCTAGCCCCAAGCTAAGCAACCTAATGCTTGTGTTATGGTAACGAGATGGCTGATAAACTACTTATATACATTTTTTTTTTTTTTTTTTTTTGTAAATACATACATATTATAGATAGAAAAACACCCAGACTCGGAACAAATACTTGTAGGTCGTACAAATATTTGTTCCGTGCGGGAATCGAACCCGCGACATGCTGCGCAGCAGTCAATCGCTCAACCACTGCGCCAACCGTGTCGTCGTCGCCGTGTCGTATAGGATCACTACCGTTGTCCGTATGTCTGTCTGTCAGTCTGTCAAGACCCTTTTTCTCAGGAACGCATGGAGATACGAGTATCAAGCTGAAATTAATATCAAATACGTAGGTCTATGGTCCTTTGGAGCTCTAAAAGATCAAGTTTCTATGAAAAAATACGGCCATTTATGCGACATATTTTGATACTCGCAAGTAAATCAAAACCTATAGGGTACTTCCCGTTGATGTAGAATCATGAAATTTGGCAAGAAGCAAGCTCTCACAGCGCAATTAAAGGGGAAAGAGTCCGAAAATCGTTAATTTGTAATTAACATTTTTTTTTAATTTTTAGAATAGAGACAATGAATGAGAATGCAATTGAATTTACGGGAGAACAAGTTTTCCAACTACAATGTTAAGTTGGTTTTTGGGATAAACTCTTTTCAACTACGGAACCCTTCAATGGGCGTGGTCCGACACGCACTTGGCCGATTTTTTTGTGTGGTCCTCGACCGCAGTTAGTGTATCACTTGAAACATCAGTTAATAAAAAAGGGTTTTTTTTTTTTTGTGTAAGTCGGTATACTTCACAGACGTGATGGGTATCGATATCTCAATATGATAAAACAAAAACTTTTTTACAAAAAAATACAACCGACTTCCAAAAACAATACTCCAAGTGAAAAATAACTTTAATTTCGGAAGTCAGTGTCTGGTAAAATGTATTTTCGTTTTTTGCCACCGACTTCCGAAATTAAAGTTATTTTTCACTTTGTAGGTACACTACAAAGTGAAAAATAACTTTAATTTCGGAAGTCGGTGTCTGGTAAAATATATTTTCGTTTTTTGCCACCGACTTCCGAAATTAAAGTTATTTTTCACTTTGTAGTGTTGTTTTCGGAAGTCGGTTGTATTTTTTGTAAAAGAGTTTTTATTTTTCGCTTTTTAGTTGTGGTACCTACCCCACACAAATTCTAATACCACTACCTGCAAAAGCAACTAGAACATCATCCATATAAAAGTGGGGAAAAAGTACTTATTATTGAAGCTAACTCAAAAACTACCCAAGCAAAGTTAATCAATTTTATATGGGACCAACTTTGAGGTAAAACAAAAATTCCCTTTCCTTCCTTTCTTTCTTTCTTTCTTTTTTCTTTTTTATTCCCTTTCGAATAAAACAAAAATTTTTCAAATTGGACGACTGTAAAAAGGTATGCGTGGTCATACATAAAAAAAAATTAAAAAAAAAAAACGTGTCGAATTGAGAACCTCCTCCTTTTTTTTCGTTGGTGAAAAAGAAACCAGATTTTCTGCAAGTATCAAAACTACCAGCGGTAGTTGACCCCAAAACAAACATAATGATCTTTTATTATTTTAATTTTATCGTGTTCAGCTATCTACATATACCCATCACGACTGCGGAGTTTCCCTAGCTAATTGACGTTCAGAAAGTGCCGATTCTCAGCCTAATTTGAATAAATGACTTTTGATTTTTAATTTAAATTGACCCTGTATTTGTTCCACTGTTAGTACGTCTGCTGCTTTTATTAGAGACCTTAGTCAAGGCTCTGAGAACGTCGTCACAATGTGTTCCTGCATGAGAACAGTCCCGACAATGATCGTGAGCCACTACAACAATAAAGAATAGGGCGACCTCACGTGAGGTCAACTGACACTCGCATTTTATAAGGCCTATCAACTCCAACCCTGGTACGGTCAGCAACATAAGTCGGTTAACACTGCTACTTTTTAACATCATCTAAATTAACACAAAATTATTCGATAAACGGCTTTTTTTTTCGTTTAACAGTTAAGTGTTAATGTTCTTAAAATTTTAAGTACTTCTCTTCCGATTTGAATTAAATATTTCGCTTAATAATAAAGATTAAAAAACTGCAAGTGTTAATCGACTTTTGTTGCTGACTGTACCCTGTTACCCAGTAACTGGGTGGTGGAGGTCAGATAGGTAACCGCTCCGTGTAAAAGTTTCACCTGCATCCGGTTAGACTGGAAGCCAACTCCAACGTAATTGGGTAAAGGCAGATGATGTGTATCTGGCAATAGGCTCGCCTCCAATTACATGGAACATGATGACTGTCAATTTGCGTGACTACAAGAAACGTAAGTACTCGTCCTGATGACGCGCCGCTCACAATGTTAGAACTGTGGCTAGCCCTTCGGTGGAACAAGCGTGATGCCTCGCTGGTCCAGCGGTCGCGAGCGCTACTACTGAACACGAGGGATTGGGTTCAATTCCCAGCTCGGGGAAAAGTGTTAAGTATTGGGTTTTTAGGGTTCCGTCCCTCAAAAAGAAAAAACGGAACCCTTATAGGATCACTCGTGTGTCTGTCTGTCTATACGTCTGTCACAGCCAATTTTCTGTGAATCTAGTGGACCGATTAAGATGAAATTTGGTACACATATGAACTTCTGTGACCCAAACACGGACGGGTAAAGTAAATAAATGAATTTTGCATATGGGGGTCACTTTTGTGGGGCAAATGAGAAAATTTAAAAAGATGTTAACTATACCGTGTGACATCAAATGAAAGGGAGGGTCTCAAATATATTTTTTTTTTATAAATTTTAAATAATTTGTTTTTAAAGTTATTTAAGAAAATGGACGAAAATTGACCACTCCCTCCCATATCTCCGAAACTACTGAGCCTAAAATTTTGAAAAAAAATACAGAAAATAGACCTTTGCCTGTAGATTACAGGAAAGTCTGTGGTCATAAAATAACATGGTAAATCTCTCAATATTGTGATAAGTACAAACTTACATTTACAGTTGGAATGTACGGGAGAACATGTTTTTCAACTACAATGTTAAGTTTGTTCTTGGGCTAAATTCATCCCAACAACGGAACCCTGCATTGTGCTTGGTCCGACACGCACTTGTCCGGTTTTTTCATCTGGACGTTCTCAGTAGCAGCCCGGAGTCTGGATGTGCCCGGTTGATGGCAACAGGCTCGCCCCCTGTTGCGTGGCGAAACATAAAACACTTACAGTAACAATCATAGATTTAATTACTAGCTAGCATTGGCTTTTATTTTGACAGTTCAACAACATTCATTGCGTTAAGAGGATACATCGAAGCGTAGTTTAGTTCGGTTTGTAAGTGAAATGGCGTTGAATGTCTAGTTTAACGCGCGAGATAGAAGACTCTCACGCGTTCTTTTCACTCTATTTCTTCTCAGATTTATGACACAATTCTATACATAAATCAATTTTTAGCTTAATAAGTTCTTAACATATTTAAATACCTTTGATTTAAAGCAAATTTTACTGCACACTAAGGAACTGTTTACGTATAAAACAGAAAATAAAAGGTGCTACTTTGGATTTTTTTTTCGGTTTTATTATAACAGTAGAAAATAAGTCAAATAACACATATGGAAAATCCAAATGCTTTAAGTAGATACTTACATTCGGTTTTAGAGTAAATTTAAAAACAAAAGTTATCGATATATCCCCTTAATTACGTTGAGCAGACTTTTCGAACATATTATTAAGAAGAAATGCATTACCAATATGCTTCAAAATCGTTCATATTGTGATTGATACTTAGTAGGTATACGATATTACGCAATTAGGATGCAGATTCCAATTGAATTGTCCTCAAAGTAAAGGCCTGTTCACACGAAACGAACTACAGTATGCATTCGTTGGGTGTTTCTCACGACATTGACCGAGCGCAAGGATGTCGTGTGAGAGGTCATTACATCGCGGCGCACGCGCAGTGTGTCAACATATGTGGCTATTATGTCATACTACATGGTTAAGAATGAGAAGGATGTATGTAATGTCACCTCTGTAGTCCGCACAGGGGTAAGCAGAAACCTTACGGTCAATTTTTAGGGTTCCGGACCAAAATGGTAAAAAGGAACCCTTATGGTGCGACTTTGTCTGCCTGTCCGTCTGTCACAGCTGGATATCTCAAGAACTACTTATGCCATCAACTTGAAATTTGGATTTTTTTTTGCAACCAGAGCTGATAGGGGTTAGAAATTTGAAGTGGGGCTGCTAGGGCATGTGGAGTCTCATATGAAAGAGCGCTGTTTGCATATTCTCAAACATGCACACATGATGAAAAATTAAAAAAAAATATATTGTTCCTAATATTCTATGTGAAGTTTATGTAAAGATTACAGGAAAAATAAAACGATGTCTCTAAATAGCACACTTTTTCAGAAATCGGAACGGAACCCTCTCGGTGCGCGAGACCGTTTCCCTCTTGACCTCTCCTGCTCTTAATAACTGCCGCACGGGTCGATCGAGGTTAAGCTACGCTTGCCGCGGTGGGTGCGTGATGAGAGACGTGAGAGACCATCTTTACATACCGAGACTCCTCCGTGCCTCGGAAAGCACGTTAAGCCGTTGGTCCCGGCTGTCATTCGTGGATCTTTGACAGTCGTTACGGGTCGTCAGAAGCCCGAAAGTCTGACAACCAGTTTTACCTAGGGGTATCGTGTTACCCAGTAAGGAGGATGTGGAGGTCAGATAGGCAGTCACTTCATCGAACTTGGCTCGAACTTGGCTTATTTAGTAACGACCTACTAGCTGTTCCCCGCGACTTCGTTTGCGAACCGGGATGAAACTTAACCTATGTTCTTCTCCAGGTCATGGTTTACCGATGGGCCAAACTCATCCAAATCCGTTCAGCCGTTTTAGCGTGAAAGCAAACAAACAAACTCACTTCCGCATAATACTTATTAGTATGGATGGATGAAGCTTCTAGCATTGATATAAAGTAATTATAACAAGTCATTGGCTTCTAGGTATTGTGTACCTAACGATATTATTTATTCAGACAATTAAAAAGTCATTAAAACATTTTGTCTATTAGCCCGCATTTCTGTTAATTACCTTCTTTAATAGACTGCTTCCTCTAGCTTCTTAATTTATCGAGTAAAGAGGTACTTTCATAAGAATTGAAAAAGTCACATTGGTACTTGCCCGGATTTGAACCCACGTCCTCGTGTATGAAGTGGGGCCTTAACCTTTAACACGGCCATCACGGCAGATTCTATGGTCAAATAAATTAAAAGTATTCGAGTCAACGTGGAGTCAACCTACAAAACGATACCGAAATATTGACTCTACGTCAATTATTATTTTACGAGTTATGCTCACTCGCACTCGTAAAGGTGCTTTATCTAGCTGCTCGCTCGTACAAAGAATGCAGTACCTGCGACATTGTGTCCATTATTGTGACTGTGGGGTGTATGCGCTGAGGCATGAGGATATGTCTAAATGACTATAACTCTTATTACAATTGGCGTAGAATCTATGCGTAGAATCAATATTTTGGTAAAATTTTGTAGGTGGACCTATAAGAATTAAAAAGTAACAATTTATTTAAAATTAGATTGTTCACTTGTTTGAACCAGAAGTGCTACTCGTACACGTTGCAAGAGCTTTTTGAAGAAAAGCAGTAAATAAAAAGTAATGGAATAAATAGGTCACCATTGTTACTTATTTAATTTATTTGAATTGATTTATTTTATTTTATTTATTTGAATTACCTAATTTTATTTTGACTAAACCTAAACTTATTTTAATACTTATAATAATAATATATTTAGATAATTGACCTGGCTCACGAGGTTGTCGACATGTGGGATGTGGATACAGCAATCGTTGTGCCGATAGTCGTGACGGCCAATGGCATAATAGCCAAGAGCCTCGATCAACACCTGAGGAGGCTCTCGTTAGGCAGCTGGATCAAGGGCTTGATTCAGAAAGCGGTACTTCTGGACACGGCGCGTATCGTTAGGAGGTTCCTCTCTCAGCAGCCCTGACCACCGGTAGCTTGGACCCTGTTCCCGATATCGGTGGGCTACTGTTTTTTATATTTTTAAATGTTTTTATATTTTTTATATTCTAATATTTAAAAATATAATTTATATGTTGTATATAATACTGAAATAAAGGATATAATTAGATAACAACGGCGACATTAAACAATAATAATTATCTCTATTCCATTTTATTGATTTGATTTTTGTAAAACGTCACATGATTTGAAATTGTATGTTTATTCATTTTGTTTTGTTTTGCAGTGCCCTTACAGGGTGCATGTTTGATACTTTTTTTTTATCTTATTCCAGCCTCTGTACAACATGTTTGCAATAAACTGATTTGATTTGATTTTGATTTCAAATACTTTTGATTTATCATAAAAACATATCTCAAATACATATATATGTTATGCACTAGAAAATAAAAAAAATAAGTTATTTTGTGTAAAATTTCGAAATTTAATTAGGTACTTTTTTGGCTCCTTTTGCTTATTATTCAGGATTTATTTAGTTATTCGATAGCCTCGACGTTTACTTCGCAATAAGGTCGTCTGCACGTCTGTAAGTCTCTTAGATTCAAAGATAGAGCATACCCTATTACAGCTGATTAAAAAAATAAGATGGCTGCCATTCGCTGGGTGTTGGGTTAGGAGGAGTAAGTATACAGGGTTACTGGTAACTCGACGTATTCCTTGCAGGACGTCATAGTAGGGTTAAAATGCAGCAAATTAGGCCACCAAATGTTCTACCGAAATTCAGTAGTTTTTGAGTTAATTCGATTTTTAGCTTTTTTATGAAAAATCCCAGATTAAATCATTTGGAGCCAATTTAAAAATGATTTACGGCGCGACTGTACTGAAATTTAAGTTAACATCATAGCTGACGCCGTAGCAGATTCTTGTTAATAATTCAAAGTTCAAAAATGCCAAAAACTTTGGCAAATATCACTAAAGAAACATTTAGTTTTTTTGTGAATTTTGCTATTACTTCATACAAAATGTTGTCTAGTGAAAAAAAAAATTACTACGTCTGATGTACAAATTACTAGGAAAATATCCTTGTCTTATCAGCTATTCAGAAAGGTATGAAAGTTAATACAAAGTTAAGGACTACATTATGTGCGTCTCACAAAAAGGTGATTATTCGGAAAATCAATAAAACTATTTCGTGAATATTAGCATTATTTTTAATAATAAAATATCAGTTTAAAAACTTTTACTACACTTTCACACGTCTTGTTCGATGTGCTGCCCTCGGTTTCTAATACACGTTCTTATTCGCTTCCTCACTTCAGTTTTTGTGATTCTTGATGTGATTGTTGCCCTCATCTGGTCCGCTGCATCTCTTATTCTCTCCCTTAGTTCTTCAATTGAATTTACTGGGGTCACATAAACTAGGTCTTTCATATGACCCCAGACGTAAAAGTCTAGTGGTGTAAGATCAGGGCTACGTGCAGGCCACGGAATTGGCCCACTGCGCCCTATCCATCGGTTTGGGTAGGTTTCATCCAGCAATTGTCGAATTGTGATTCGGAAGTGGGCTGGACATCCGTCATGTTGATACATCATGTTTGCTCTTCTGTCTTCCGGTACATCCGTGAGCAGTGGTGTTAAATGATTTCTTAGGAAATCTTCATAAAGTTCCCCATTTAATGTTTGGGGTAAAAAATGTGGGCCAATTAATTTGTCGTCGATAATACCCATCCAAACATTAAGCGAGAATCTACGCTGGGATGCGGTTGGTTTCAGTTTCTTAGGATTTGCTTCTGCCTTCGGTGCCCAGTAATGTAAGTTGTGGTAATTTGTGATACCATCACGGTCAAAACATGACTCATCGGTCCACAGAATGTTTTTTAAAAAGTTTTCGCTTTCGGCGTCGGCATTTAGCATAAAACGACAAAATTCAAGCCGTCTTGGCGGATCTCCCTCTTCTAATGACTGGACAGGTTGATAGTGGTATGGATGTCGGCCTGATAAGTGAACTACAGACCAGACTTTCCACTGTGACATAGCAAGCTCACGCGCTACGATGTTTGTCGATATGTTGGGGTCGTCAATAAAACGTTGAAGAATCAGCACTTCGTCCTCAGCCGTGTATCTCCGAGAACGACCAGTGTCAATTTGCCTGCTTCTTTGGACGCTGCCAGTTTCAGATAATCGCCGATAAGTCGATCCAAAAACACTAACGTGTGGGAGTCGGCGGTTGGGAAAACGAAGTTGATATTCTCTCCGCGCCTGAGCAGCGTTACCGTCACTAAGTCCGTAACAGTACATTATGTCAGCGTATTCAAGGTTAGAATATGCAGCCATAGTCAGCACTTATGAAGGCACAGCACAGCACAAGAGCAAGATACGCAGTATCAGTTAAGGAAATAGCCAGATAACAAAACACGAGCTTGCGCGACGTAGAGTTGAAACTAACTGACTCTGACGACCAGATTTTGTAAAGTCGCACCCCGTGTCATGCCGGGAGAACAATAGTGACCAATCACAAAGCTTGCCGAGTGTTTGGGGTTCAAGCGCAGGTAAAAACTACGAATAATACGAATATGAAACAATAGGTTGACCGTCTCGCAATTTTACCTGCTCCTCATAAAACTCATTCTTTCCCTGTCACACATGCAAAAGTATTGACAATCATACCTTTCTGAATAGCTGATAAGACAAGGATATTTTCCTAGTAATTTGTACATCAGGCGTAGTAATTTTTATTTTCACTAGACAACATTTTGTATGAAGTAATAGCAAAATTCACAAAAAACTAAATGTTTCTTTAGTGATATTTGCCAAAGTTTTTGGCATTTTTGAACTTTGAATTATTAACAAGGATCTGCTACGGCGTCAGCTATGATGTTAACTTAAATTTCAGTACAGTCGCGCCGTAAATCATTTTTAAATTGGCTCCAAATGATTTAATCTGGGATTTTTCATAAAAAAGCTAAAAATCGAATTAACTCAAAAACTACTGAATTTCGGTAGAACATTTGGTGGCCTAATTTGCTGCATTTTAACCCTACTATGACGTCCTGCAAGGAATACGTCGAGTTACCAGTAACCCTGTATACGTAACCAATTACGCATGTTCTTTGACATGAGGTATAAACTATGTTTATTAAGTACCTAGTTCTATGGACTAACCAATAGAACTTTAAATTAAGATGGCAGCAGTCAGTGTCACACTGGACAATCTTGTGAACATTAGAAAATAATTGTAAATAAATAGCTTTAACTTCAAATGTTGTTACTCTTTTCAGGTACCTAAAGTGTATGTTTGGTTATGTCCTATTTAATATAATTTTGATGCAAATGTAGATATGTTGAGATTAATAAACTGTATACACAAAGAGTACTGTGAAGCCTCAAGCTTCACAGTAGGAGATTAAGTGAACTAATAAATAATACTACTTAGTGAGATTCCATTTAAATGGGGCTGTGAGCCCGCTATATTTAAAGCTCAGAATAAATTATAAAGCACTCCTGCCAGGGCCGAGCCCTGACCAGATTCTCTTTCTGTCATCCTGACAAGAAAACCAGGATTGTTTTTCTTGACAGAAGATATTCCAAATTTGATTGAATGTCAGCCAGCATTATACCAACGAGGCTTGATCATAGCATCAATCCTTACAGTACCTTCAGTGTGTTTGGATTCTATGACTACATAATATAAAATCAAACCACAATATGATAGCTTGAACTAGACTCATCGATCATGTATCGACATCAGTGTTAGCTTCCGTACAGTCAGCGTCATGTGTAAACACCCAAACATTATACTCGTAATGTCCGCTAAAACCTGTAAAACTACGTCAAACTAATGTTTATTCTTGGGCGCTAAAATGACGCATCTGACTTGGCTTGTTTACCAAAGCCACCATCTTGCCTAGCCTTTCCACATCTACGTTGGGGTCAGCTTCCAGTCTAACCGATGCAACTGAATATATAATAATAATATAGCCTCTTTATTTCCATATGAATGACTTATAAAAACATAGGATTACTACTATTAGTAATCCTATTAGTAATCATATTAATTATTATGTAATACCTATGTATTACATAATAATGTGCATGCATAAAATAACAAAATCTTACAATTCATATTCAGGATCATTAAGTTACAATATGATCCATTTACATATTTCAATAAGGACCGCTCAACGGGTAAAGGCCTCCTCCATTTTGCTCCATGTCTGTCTGTTCCTTGCTTTTGTGATCCAATTTTCACCGGCTTTTCTTATTATTTCATCAACCCACTTTTCTTTCGTTCTACCTCTTTTCTTTTTGACTTGCAACTGAATATATAATGCGTGTCAAATAACTAGACCCAAGATGGCGTCGACTTCACTGTAAAAAAAACGCAGACTGTACCAGTATTTTATATGGAATGACTGCCTATCTGACCTCCGCAACCCAAGTACTGGGTATACGATACCCCTTGGTAAGACTGGTTTTCAGACTTTCGGGCTTCTAACCACCCGTAACGACCGTCAAGGGTCCATGAATGATAACCGGGACCAACGGCATATCCTCGGCTCCTATGAACAAATTAATCGTTTTGCTTACCAATGGTGGCATTTTTATTGCCAAACTGGGCATATAAATAGACATTATTTCAAGACACGATTTGAAAGCAATACTTGTGTCCTGGTCTCCTGGTCCAGTGCCTGAGTATAGACCTTCCGCCCTGCCGGCCACAGTGACCAGGCCGTTGGCGCTGCCCCGCACCCGCCGCATCAGGGAGGCGACATCGTCGACACGCGCACCCATGTTCGTCCATCCGTGCCTCTGCGAGCATCCCTGATGCAGCTACAGGGTCGTGGCAACCCCAACAGAGCGCCCTGTGTGCGTTGTTGTGGTGTAAATAATACTTACAAAGAGCGCTAAAATGACGCATCACACAGATTTCCTTGTCCATAACTTAAAGTGCATTTAAATTAAAACTACAATAGCCGCCTTATCAAGCACTCAGAAGATGTTCTAAATAAAATAACAACAACCGGTCCTAAAGTTATTCTATTGTTCAAAACATTAATTATTATTTTATTACGCGACTTCGTTCGCGTGGAAAGGTACACAATATATTACTAGAATAACAGCCACATTTTTATAAAACTCCCTCCAAGAATTGGGCTATCAAAAGCAAAAAAAAAGCAAATCCGACTGGTAGTTCCAGAGATTAGCGCGTACAAACAAACAAACTCTTCAGCTTTATTATAAATTATTATACCTGTAGATTTTATTCGAAAGATTTTTTATTAACTCATTTTTATTATTGACGTTTTAAGATTTATTATTATTTGACTGATTATTGTTTTATTATTACGGAAGAATAAAATTATGAGGTTAACGACATTGTGTAAAAAGTTTTATTTCTGAACTAAAACCAAATTGATAGTGATGCATTGTTTTATGTTATAAAATTAAATTAAATTAATGTATTTCATGCAACACTGTAATTCTCAGACATGCAAAAAGCTTCGTCTTTTATACACATAGATATAATTATAATCTTCCTTTGTATTTATCTACTTTTAAAAGCTGCCTCGTTACTTACAGTGTCCAAGCTAGCAAGCAAGCTCGTGATGGTCCAAGCGTAACTTCAGCATGTAGGGACAACTGTTATTCGCTTTTTCCATCAGGAATTTCTCAGTAATAGCCTTGAGTCTGGAGTTGTGCCCGGTGAGTGGCAACAGGCTCGCCCTCGTCCCCTACAACTTATAAAAGTTGTAGGTTAACTTGGGACTTGTAGGGACTACAGGTAGCAGAAATGCTAACAGTGCAAAATGCATGTTCCCCGCGCATTAGGTGTAGCGGCCAGTCGTTTTCCCAGCGCCGTGGTAATAACTTGTGTACTGTGTAACTAATATAAGAAGCGTCATAGTGCTTAAGATTCATGGCCATCTGAATAGACTTTATTTCGTACACCTTATTTTCATTTACCTCCTTTTCCAACCAAGATACTCATAAGATTACGTCGGGGTCACCAATGTTGGGACCTAACATAACTGGAATATAAGACATATAAAAATTATTGGGGTAATCCGATTGATGATAATTTCCACCAAACGTAGCAGCATTCCATATAGCATAGCGATAGCGAAAGACGGCGGCCGATAAACAGACGTCTAATCAATATGCTGCCAAATTATAATATGTATAATGCCGCTGCGTTTCATAGAAATTACCCCATTATCGTAATTACTCCAAGAAACTTTATGTGTTACACATATTTTTGTCGCCAAGCAGCATTGCTGTGTTCAGGTATAATTATACTTACTGGCACTAGACACATTTTGACTTTTTCTCTACGAAGGCAATGCGCACTTCTATGGTATTTTAAATATCCATGGCCGTGGTAACCACTTACTATACAGGTGTTCTTGAAACCGAGTAACTTATAAAAAGCTAGGAACAGTCACACTGGCGAACACCAACCAACCGCTACCCATCAGAAGAGCCAACTACTTGTTTGTCATGTTTGTCATCTAATGAACTATCGTTGTATCTACAAAGACTTTGTGGCGCGCGGCCAACATCGGAACTAATGCCGCCATGTTGTTTCTTCAATACATTTCAGAAAACAATTGCACAAATGTTTACCAACAGCGCCCTCCTGACAACGTCACTCGAGCGCCAAAAGATCCTAGTAGCAGTGGCTAACGAGTGTCTGACGAAGTGAAGTCCTACATTCATCGAAATTAACCATGTGCCTTTTTTCTCCCACAGTGGCGCTACGCAACAGTCACAGAGCGTCTAATAACGTTCTTCAGCGTAGTCCTAGCAATGTTCAGCTCACTGGGCACCATCGGCGGCATCGTGGTGTACGGCGAGCTCACAGCGCTGTTCGTGAAGCGCCACAGTGCTCAGTTGGTGACTCCTGACGCGTACGTGCTGATGACCTTCGGCGGAGGACGCCCAGTGTGAGTACTGATATTATAATGATGATTTAACAGATAGGTATTTGAGTCCCGAAAGTAAGACGTATCGCAGAATTATAGGAAATAGCCATTTCATTATTATAAACAAAAATATCTTCATTTTATTCACCAATTTGTCCTAACACTGGGCAAAGTGGAATGTTCACAATTTTGTTGTCCACTGTGTCCCACTAATTGATTTTGGTGGGGACAATTACACTCGCATAAACAATATATTCACTTTTTCCCACTAGGGCTGGCACATAATCCACTATTATCATTTCCAGACCAGCAGGTAATCGCTCTCTACACATGGACGCTCTAATAGAAGACAGCCAGGCATTCGCAGCAGCCAGTGCCGCCATCATTGTGCTGCACATCATCAGCGCGGCTGCAGCTGTGGCCATGATACAGTGGGCCGCTGCTAGAATGGTACGTAACTAGAGACTTATAGTTTTTTTGACAAGAAACAAGGCTACATTGTGTTTACAAAATGAATTAGGTAGTTGAAAGGTGAAATACAATTTTTTAAATTGTTTTTTATTTATACTTTATCCTGATTACTATACCTACTACATATTTTATGATTTGGCTAAAGCTTTCGACATTCTACTTACAATGATATTCTTACAAATATGATGTAAGTACTTAATTATAGCAGTGGGAGTGGGAATACTATCTAAAATCTACTTGATTCTGATTTAACAACAATAAGTTACTAAAAGTCGTCATTAGTAGAATAAAGTTTCCAGGGCCCTAAAGTTTAAAATGGGTGCTCCACAGGGTTGAACTCTTGGTCCCTTGCTACTCTTCAAGTGTTGTCTTAGTGAACACTCACTCTCTCTCACAGGGAGGTCTGTGTTCTAGTAGTGGGAACATTATAGTATGATTATTATAATGTTTATCTGCAGGTAACTCGTCTTCGGCTGCGGCTGCTGCGCTCGGTGCTCAGTCAGGAGATCGCGTTCTTCGACACCAACACGACCATGAACTTTGCGTCTACGTTAACTGAGTAAGTTTTTGTAACCGTTTCTTACATAACCATACGATTGTATGACCCTTATAGAGTGCGCAGAAGTATTATAGTTTTTTTTTTCCGTTTCGGAAGTTATGTTTAAGCAGGCCTCCATGATATGGGGGCGAACCTATTGTCATTAACTGGGCACAAATCTAGACTTCAGCCTGCTAGTGAGAAGGTCCTAATGGAGAAACCCAATGACACTGGCCAAC
This sequence comes from Cosmia pyralina, assembly GCA_946251885.1. Lineage (NCBI taxonomy): Eukaryota > Metazoa > Arthropoda > Insecta > Lepidoptera > Noctuidae > Cosmia > Cosmia pyralina. The sequence continues at coordinate 323,415 of OX276371.1, forward strand.
CTAGGGATTGAACCCCATACTCGGCAGACGCGCTTGAAATTGGTTGCGTAGTGTTAGATGCATAGAAATATAAAAAATATATCTGTGGTTAGATGGCTGCCCCCTGACACATAGCACTTTTAACATATCTGGTGAAATGTTAATATAAAGTCTATCTATTTATAAGGTGCTATGGGAGACAGTATTGTGTATATCATAGATATAATATTTCTATGGTGTATATAGATTACAATAGTGAAGATTTGTCATAATTTTTTTTCATACAAAAAAATGTGCGAATTGATTTATTTAAGAAACCGTCCCGTAGTAATTAGTGTTCATTCGCAGAACAGTTAGAAAGAGGTAGCAATGTTTTTCATTGACGAAGCGACACATCGCACGTTGTTTGTGAACCACGTTATGCAGAATAAAGTAAATGTTTATTTAATTACTTTATTTTATCAAATTGATTTAACTATTCCGGGGTACGAAATTTCTTCACTATTATAATCTATATACACAATACTATCTCCCATTGAAGCCGCGGCAGTTAATTTTATAGCACCTATACACGAAATCTCTTCTTTTTATGTTGGCATCACATTATGACATTATTTGCCTTCATTTTGCGGCAGTCAGTGTCCTATATGCGATATCCCATGGCTTAATACATAGTTTTGAGCAAATCTAACACACAACATACATACATATAATCATCATCATCATACATATAATTACTTTTCACTTTTCGTACAAATGATATTATTTTTATTTCAGTAAATTGATTGTAGATAATACTTTTACAAGATGTAACTTAAATAACGCACCACCTTGTTAAGGGGGCATTGTACATCAGGTATTGTATTTCAGTTTTGGTCCCTTAGCAAAAGTTGTTCATAATGATGAGTACAATGACCCCTTAAGAGATTAAGTGTACCTTTACCTACCCCTTTGGGGAATACAGGACTAATATTATTTATGTTATCTACTGTCTACGTTAATAATGATGTACCTCTGTGAGAATTAAACATGTCAGTGATTGCTTTCTTGCAGTTTTCTTTCATTCATTTTTATTGTTGTTACTTACTTCACTATCCTCACCACAGAGACATGGAGAAGTTCCGCGGTGGCGTTGGCGAGCACGTAGCGATGACCGCAAACCTTGTCGGCACCGTAGTGTTCGGAGCTGCTCTGGCGCTGCACTACGGCTGGGAGCTCACTCTGTCGGGGCTGGCGGTGGTGCCCGTATCCATAGTAGTCGCGGCATTGGTCGCTAAGGTAAGGAAGAAGATTGGTGACAAGTTACTAATTTGTAATCGTGAGCCCTATGTTCCTGCCATTGGCATTCGAAGATCTTTGACAGTCGTTACGGGTAGTCAGAAACCCAAAATGAAGGACAAGGGCCAAGGACTAATGTGATACCCAGTAACCGTTCTGGAGGTGACGCAGTAGCTCCATGTAAAATACTGGTATTCAGCTGCACCCGGTCAGACTGGAAGCTGACCCCAACACAGTTGGGAAACAACTAGGCAAATGATGGAGTAGTATCTTCGTACTCTTTTGAGTATGAATGTGGATGGCTATATGAGTAGGGAAGACTAAAGAGAAAATGAATGGATTTTGTGAAAAATGATATGACTAGAAAAGGAGTGACTACTGACTGGAAATGACTGCTGATATATGCGAAAAGACCGAGAAGATTATGATGGAGCAAACTTAACACTAATAACATTCCACCTTGTCCGCAGTACCAGACCAAATGTTCAAGTAAAGAAGTGACAGCATACGGCGCGGCGGGGCGCGTGGTGGAGGAGGCGCTCGCTAACATCAGGACTGTGCGGGCGTACGCCGGCGAGGAGATCGAAGTGGACAGGTCAGTGCCGCAATAGGCTAGGCAACAAGTATTGCAACACATGAGTGCCATCACAGCACCGAGACCACTTCAGCAAAACAAGTCTTGGCCCCTTAGATACATTTCGGACCGACCAACTAAATAATTATTATGATGTAATGAATAAAAATATGGCCGGTGGTCCCGGCTGTCATTCGTAGATCTTTGACAGTTGTTACGGGTCGTCAGAAGCCCGAAACTCTGAAAAGCAGTCTTACCAAGGGGTATCGTATTACCCAGTAACTGGGTTGTGGAGGTCAGATAGGCAGTCGCTCCATGTAAAATACTGGTACATCCTACATCCGGCTACATCCGGTTAGACTGGAAGCCGACCCCAAAATAGTTGGGAAAAGGCTAGGCAGATTGATTGATTTTTTTGAATGAAAAATATGGCATTAATCTGTGAACAAATTTATGGTCGGTCGCGGCGTGGTCGCGGCCACATATCGTTCTAAAAACGTGATAAAATTATTCGATTTAAACAAAGAGTGTCTTTTAGCGTAAATGACCGTAAGAAAAATGTATGGACGGCCTACCGCTACCACCTTAAGCTTGTTCAATTTGGATGTGGACAACATTTCAATAGGCTAGTAAGTATACAGTTTTTGAGTAACTGATTTATGTTCCTTGTGATTTATTTTCCTCGAAATATGAATATTTCTAACTTCAAGAGCTATTAATTAGCCAATTCCTTGGTAGCCGCGGTACGAGACTGGAAGCACAGCCCCCTGCATCAATGCTGGCAGTCCTATCCCAACCCGATTACCTAATGCATAGGAAATATCGCTTGTATAAGCGATATTTCCGGTCGTATGACCGGGAATAGCTGGCCATCCCAGAGTTAAATTTTAAGTAGATTTTACCTGGAATAGCGGCCCATCACAGGCAAATATTTTTTTTCTTTTAACCTTGTTTCACCTTGTTTGTTTGATTAAGTAGTAATATCGAATTCCATGCATTTACTTATATAGATTAGGACAGGTTTTTTTTTCGACCGCGGCCGCGCGCGGTGTTTACTTATTATTTACGTACTTACCTACCTATTGGTATTTATTATAAGTTGGATATATATATCGGAAACAAACGATTTTATTTCATTTCATTTGCAAAATGTAAGCTTACTTTGTATTTCGTGGGCTACCTCTACTGCAGCATCCCTACTAATAACACTTATCTCCCTCAGGTACTCCACCTCCCTCTCCTCAGCTTCCCGCCACGCGCGCTCTCGCGGCGTGTTGTCCGGCGTGGGCGCAGGTCTCGGATGGCTGCTGACGTACGCGCTCAATGCCATCGTGTTCGCATACGGCACCATCTTGTGCGTCAGGGACATGGACCTCCCTGTTGAAGAACAAACCTACCACCCCGGCGTTATGGTCAAGGTAAGTCGAACTATTTGAACATTACATCAAGCCCAAGTTTACCGAAGGCATAATAAGAGGCCCGAGCACAAACGCGCAACGTAATCCTAACGTAAATTCGAACATTTTTTGGGGGAACGTACTGCCGGGATAAAAGTACCCTTTGTTCTAATCCAGGTCATGGTCTACCTTTGTGCCCAATTTCATCCAAATCCGTCCAGCCGTTTTAGCGTGAAAGAGTAACAAACAAACTCACGTTCGAATATTACTGATCGAAGTTCGATATTAGTTAGACTAATATTTCTAAATAGAGTCAACTCTATTACCATTCTTACATTCAAATGTAAGAATCCATACACTACTATAACACTTCACACACACACACACACACACACACACACACACACACACACGCACACACACACGCACACACACACACACACACACACACACACACACACACTTTGAAATGCTTGCTTAGATGGTTCTACTCGTAGCATGTCATCCTGTTGTTTCTGATGCATGTAATCAGTGTTGCTATAAATTGCAAATCCATAATTGGCTGTAAGATTGGTTTTATCTACACACATCAAAAGTGTCTAGGGATCAACATATATTTTTGCAATAACTTTTCTCCTGATTGATATTAATTAAAATTTTCTTTAAGGATTCATCAAATAAAGTGTTTTCGTTTGTCACAGTAACGATAAACCAAGTCACCTTTGCATTAATAAAGAAATTTGCCATTTTCCTAATAAAGGGATTTTTGACATTTGAACCACTAACATTAAAGTTCGAAAAAAAGACTGAAATAACAGTTTTCTTTAAAATTTTATTGGGTAACTTAAACAATTAATAATCCGTGTTTCTACCGCGAACACTAACAACACAAGAACATCGGTTTGGCATACTCAAAATGAGTTCATCCAAATCACGCTGTGGAATGGCCGCCCATGTTCGTTGCAACAACAAAAAAAGGTCTTCTTGCGACTGGATACCCTCCATATTCGGCAGAGCTCTTCTCTGTAGCATATCCCATGCATGCTCAATCGGGTTCAAGTCTGGCGACTGAGCAGGCCAGGGCAGGACATTGATGTTAGCTGCGGCGAGAGTCTGTCTTACAACTCTTGCGGTGTGCGGTCGTGCATTATCATGCATTAACTGAAATAAGGGACCGATTTGCACTTGTAGAGGAACGATGACGTCTGATACAATCGTCTCAGCATAAATTTGAGCGTTGAGGTTGCCTCTGATCCAAATCAACTCAGTTCTTCCGCCGATCCAAATACCCGCCCATACCATGATGGTTCCACCACTATAAGGATGGACTTCCTGGCAGGATTTTAATCGCTGTTGGCGTCCAGGGGTTCTCCAGTGTCGTATACGTCTTGTATCCGGTCTCATACCAAAACGAGACTCATCAGAAAAGCACACGAAACGCCATTGTTCTTCTGCCCAATTTCTGTGTTCAAGAGCCCATTGATATCGAATCCTACGATTGTGCATTGCTATAGGTGGTACCCGTAGCGGTCTTCGGGAATGAAGGTTCACTTCATGCAAGCGGTTTCTGACTGTTTGGTCGCTAATTAAGTTCCCTGAAGAGTGATGAAGCCTCACGGCTAACATCATGGCGGTTATAGTTGGAGCTCTTCGAGTTAAGATTTGAATGTATCGGTCTTGTCTCCGTGTGGTGCAGCGATACCGTCCTCCATGGCGCTCAGCCACGGTACCAGTGCTTCGGTAACGTGTCCAAAGTCGACTGATAACACTCTGACTTGTATTCAGAGCTAAAGCCACAGTACGTTGCCGGGAACCAGCTTCTATCATTCCCACGGCTCTGAGCATTTCTTCCCTGCTTAAATGACGTCGCCGCTCCATAATAACGTTGGTTTTAATCAGTAGTAGGGAAACAGTAGCACTAATAATGTCTTCAATGCGTTGTATGTTTTTATAGGGAAAATATTGACAGCTGATTTTCATCTTTTACTCGAATTTGATTCACAGTTCCTGATTCAAATTATGAAATGCACCAAAAAGGATCCATATAAATTTATAAAATCATAAATTTATTACAAAGCCACATCTCAATCTCAAGAAATCCGCATAAAAATGCTTGATCCCTAGACACTTTTGATGTGTGTATTTAAGTAAAATTGTTAAAGAGCAGTGAATTTTGTAATTAATAAATAAATAAATTAGTTAGGATTAGGATGTCACTTACTTACATATCTACATAATGACAATATCCAAGTGTTTACATGACACGTCAAGTTTTAGCAAAATTAAGCACATCATCAGCTGGGTAACTCATAAATACCTACACATACAATTCTAACACAAACTGTCACAAATAATATCCTGTAATTCTCTTCCCAGGTCCTCTTCCTAACATTCATGGCAGCTCAGAACGTGGCTATGTGTCACCCGCACCTGGAGATGTTCAGCGCGTCCCGCGGCGCCGCGCGCTCCCTCTATCGGCTGTTGCAGAGAGCGTCCAGCATCAACGCGTTGGACAGGAATGGAGTCAGGCCTGACGCGTTCAGAGGAGATCTGACCTTTGAGAATCTGTACTTTAATTATCCGTCGAGGCCTGATGTTAAGGTGTGTTTTTTTTTCTTAACAGTTAGATATGTTTCGAAATATAGTGTCTTGGACTTTTGTAGCAACTGTTATTCTTTGTCAATTGTATGAAATGGCTATATCACAGCAATGCGTAGTAGTGAGGCATTGAATCTGCGACACAATATATTTCCTTGACTGTGCAATTAAAAATTACATTTAAAAACTGTAATTACAATCACAATGTTTCTTGCTTCCCAATGCTTGGTCAATGTTTGTTGACCTTTTGTCAACTTTTTTCCAAAAGTATTTGCATCTGGTTAGTTACTTAGTGATCTATGATACAAATGGGGCATTTCATTTTTGTTAGTGGTCTATGGTACAAATGGAGCATTTCATTTTTTTTGTGGTCATCATTCTCCTGCCCTTATCCCAATCTATTTGGGGTCGGCGCAACATGTCCTTTTTTTCCATACTTCTCTATTATTCGTCATCTCGGTAGTGACCCCCTTTCTAGCCATGTCATCTTTCACACAATCCATCCATCGTTTCTTTGGTCTTCCCCTACCCTTATAGCCATCGACATTCATACCCAAAACTTTCCTTACGACATTTTCCTCACTCCTCCGCATCACATGCCCATACCATGACAGCCGATTTCCGCACAGCTTTTCAGTCACCGGTTTTTTTTGTGGTCTACGGTACAAATGGGGCATTTCATTTTTGTTAGTGGTCTACGGTACAAATGGGGCATTTCATTTTTGTTAGTGGTCTATGGTACAAATGGGGCATTTCATTTTTGTTAGTGGTCTATGATACAAATGGGGCATTTCATTTTTTTTGTGGTCTATGATACAAATGGGGCATTTAATTTTTTTTGTGGTCTATAATATAAATGGGCATTTCATTTGTTTTGTGGTCTATGATACAAATTGGGTTGCTAATGGCCCATAGAGCTTAAGAACTAGTTCTGCTTTGCAGAGCATCGTCTCTGTCACTCGTGCCTATGTGACCGTCTCTTTGTAAAGTTGGATGGTGTTCTAACACCATCCAACAGTGGTTCAGTGGTTCGGTGGTTCAGTGGTTAGTGTCTACACTAACCACTGAGACCTAGTTTTGATTCCAAGTTCTAGCATGTTTTTTTTTAAAGATTAAAAATATCTAAGTTTTTTTTTCAAAGTCAAAGTCAAAGTCAAAGTATTTTATTTGTTGAACATAGGTAATATGGTACATGGTATAAAATTTGCGTTGTGTCACTATGTTCTGCCTTGCAAGGCGTACAAATTAGGCGTAAAAAAAGAAACTACAAACTAAATAAAACTGTTTCAAACAAGTAACGTCGTAAACAAGATAGAAAAACAAGTAGATCGGACTTTTTTATTTTTTTATTTAATGCTTCTATCATATAAAAACTCATTGATAGAGTAGTAAGCCTTTTCAATCAATAATTTTTTAAGTTGCGATCTAAAATGGTTTATATTGGTCATGCTTTTTAAAGTTTTTGGTAGTTTATTATAAATCTTTGGACCCATGCCGACACAACTCTTTGAGAAAAGCGCAGTATTGTGTTTTTTTGATTTTAGTGTGCTTTGGTGACGTTTAGTATTAAGTTTTTCAAATTTAGACACATTCTCCCTAACAAATATTATAATTTCATAAATATAGAGAGATGGAAGCGTAAGTATTTTTAAACTTTCCATTAGTTTATTTGCTGTATGGTGTTTTAGTGTGCGGATATGGTGCGGATAAATCTTCTTTCATATATCTATGGGATAAATAAATAAATATACTTATTTCTCAGGTCCTCCGCGGTCTTTCCCTACGCGTGCGAGCGGGAGAGACAATCGCCCTGGTGGGTGGCTCCGGCTGCGGCAAGTCCACGCTCCTGCAACTGCTGCAGCGCTTGTACGAGCCCGAGAGCGGCAACATCACCGTCGACGGACATCAGCTGAAAGCGCTAGATTTACATCACTTTAGGACTAGGATTGGTAAGATTTATTCATTTATTTAAACTTTATGCGCAGGTAAAAAATAACTGTCAAGTAGTACCTACTTTTCTGAAATAGGGTTGCAATACACAAAACTACACAATGCTGTATGTTGAGACGGCACTCACCTAAGTACTGTAGCAACAAACTTTATAATTAGGTCTTTACCTATGAAATTGCCGTTTTACCTAAAAAAAAACAAACAATTATTTTGAAGGAACATCGTCGGTGCACTTTTGCCATTTTAATTTATTATTTATTTATTTATTCATATAACAATTCGCATTGTGATTGAAATAGTACATTAATTAATTTATTACAGCTAAAAATAGTAAAATATGAATTTCAAACAGTAAATTTCGCTAAAAAATAATGAAAGTCCGATGATGCCTCTTCAATAGAAATCCTGGGGATGGGAATTTTCACCTTCTCGTTGGATTTGAAATTCTCCGGGGCTCATTGTTGAGATCAAAATTTCCAGAACGGAAGCGGTCAAACCAAAAACGCACCGTGCATTCATTTGCGGTACGTTGTCCATACACGTCGTTCATATTGCGTGCTGTCTGTGCAGCGTTGGTGCCACGACGGAACTCGTATTCGAAAATAGCGCACTATTTCGAGATTTCCATGGTTACAGAAACATCGATATCAAAGAAAAATCGAACGGCGGGAAAACAAATGAACAGCTGATTTTTTTTTAAATATCATGCTATATTATAAAATTAATTTGAATTTAGAATTCTGAATAAAATGAAAGATATTGATCTTCACACTATCCGGTATCAAAAATCGGCAATTTCACAGACCTATAAATATATACATATAAATTCGAAAGTTTGTGTGTTACGCTTTCACGCTAAAACGGCTGAACGGATTTGGATGAAATTTGGCACACGGGTAGACTATGACTTGAAAAAGGATATGGGCTACTTCTCATCCTGGCAACAGCTAGTAAATAATATTCTATTCTATTTGCTCACGTCTTCTATTCTCTTCTAAAGCCTATTGCCATTTCATACATCAGTTGTAATTTCAACATACTTACTGGCAATATTTAAGTTGATATTTTACCCATTGATACACAAATTCACAACTGAGACAAAGTTTTTGCGAATGACTATGCACATTCTTTTGACATTATATTAGGCAATTTGTCAAAGTGTCGGTTTTTGGTGCAAAGACGAAAACCTCCAACATTTTGCTAAATCCATCATTATTATGTTGAGACTCACCTAATATTTTATTAAGACCAGCTCAATCAATTACAAGGAGTTTTACATATTCACAGTATGTTTGTCCCGTGCACAGGTGTGGTGGGCCAAGAGCCGGTCCTGTTCACGGGCACCATCCGCGAGAACATCGCGTTCGGCCTGGATGACGTCAGTGACGAGGACGTCATCGCCGCCGCTAAGACTGCGCACGCGCATCAGTTCATCACCAAGTTAGCTAATGTAAGTGACACTGAAGTTTTTGGAACGCAGTTCTTTAACACGGCTTGTAGTAAGACTGAGTGAACTGGGTGCCAATTCTCGTATAGGTACATAGAAACGTTCAAATTATTGTTAATCAAATATGTTTTATCTGTGGATAATGCAGTGGACTGCAACATTACTACTCAAACTTTGTTTATCTTATGTGTTATATATGTTGTAGTTGTTTATTATCCCTTAATAAATAAAATTCTTTTCTATTAGGAAGAAGCTGAGCCGTCAGACGTTGTCCTATCAAAAGTTTCAATGTCCATTTTTCGGGTGTTCCTTTGGGTTTTTGCTAACTTTCTTTTTTCCTAAACCGTCCCAGTATTGACGCGAACAAAACAAAAAAAAAACCTAATCGGTCGAGCCATTTTCGAGTTTTTTGAGAGACTAATGCTTGCAATTGATTGTTACATTATACGAGTATAGATATCTCTGTAGCTACCCGGAGTCTGGATATGTACCTAGTGTAGGCAGACAAAACTGACAAAATATGGTTGTCAATAAACAGCTCTGTCCACCCCTTACAAATACAATCGTGGTGTCATATTAATGCTCCTTCAATTCCCCAGGGCTACAACACAATGCTAGGGTCAGGCGGCTCGCAGCTGTCCGGCGGTCAGAAGCAACGTCTGGCGATAGCGCGCGCAGTCCTGAGGCGACCTGCGATACTGCTGCTGGATGAACCCACGTCTGCACTCGACCCGGCCGCTGAGAGACAGGTCTGTTCTTGAGCAATGTCTTCATTCTCCTGACCTTCATCCTCATCATCAATCAGCTAAAAGACGTCCACTGCCGGTCCTGCCCTTATCCCAATATAAGGCGTCATTCTCCTCGTCTCTAATTATATGTCTTCAAAACAACACAACAGAAAAGTCACCATTGCTGAAACTCTGAATTTCCCTGAGCAGTTTAAATTTTTTTCTCATTTTTAGGGTTCCGAACCTCACAAAGAAAAAAAGGAACCCTTATACGATCACTTCGTTGTCGGTCGGTCTGTCTGTCTGTCAGTCTGTCAAGATACTTTTTCTCAGGAATGGGTGGACACTGGATAGTGTAAGGAATTGAGTGAGTCTATAGAGAAGTTCGTTCATTGACAAAGAAAGATTCTCCATCCGGACAGGTAATATAGCCTGGCGGTCTACTGCCCAACTGTTGTTGTCTCAATTTAAATAGTCTCCGATAGCAACGATAAGAAATGCTTATGCGATACAGGATTCTGTAACATCAGTGGTGGCTGATATTTTTAACAACATGTCGTTCACTAATTAGTGTTTATAATAGCCGTGTCACAGATCCTCTCTAAAATGTAGTTTCCCCATCAGGTCCAAGCAGCGCTCGACGCAGCCAGCGTGGGCCGCACCACGCTCGTAGTCTCCCACCGCCTGTCCACCATCGTGAACGCCACACGCATCATATACATGGAGCAAGGAGCCGTGTTGGAGCAAGGGAGCCACCATGAGCTCATGAACAAGAGAGGCATGTACTGGAAGCTGCAGCAGGAGGATATGACTAACAAGTAAGTTTGGACCGCCATCGATCATTGTGTACCTACATGACTGGGAGCCATGCAAGGGAGCCACCAGGAACTCATGAACTATAGAGACTGGAGACTATAGCAAAAGGATAATACACGTAAATGACGAACAAGTAAGTGTGCCATACCATCAGCCATTGTGTAGGTATGTACATATCAGTAATAATGTAACTCACCACCACACACCACAAGTAACTTTGGACCACCATTGAACATCATGTACATGAGCAGGGAGCCATGCAAGGGAGCCACTAGGAGCTCTTGAGCAAGAGAGGCATGCACTGGAAGCTGCAGCAGAGAGACATGACCAACAAGTGTGGACATGGGCATGGGAAGAAGGCGTGAGTTTATGTATGTGTATGTTTGTTATGTTAATAATGTTTTAATTAATTTCTAGAAGTATCGCCACCACACTGTCTTCAGAACCAGAGCTGGACGATGATGACGTCACCGGCGCTGATGACGTACAACAGTTCACTCGGTGCATCAGTCGGCAGTCTACTCGAGGTACATAATATAATACTACCGTTCAATAATACCATGATTTAAACGATTATAATAAAAGGAGAAAACGCTTTCGGCGAGTTTTATTTTTATTTTCATGTATATAAAGTCATGGAAAATTATGTATATATAGCAAATTGATTATCAACTTAAATTGTATGTAAAATGTATGAAATGGCTATGAAACGGCAAATTGACATAGTTTGTTAATCTGCCTTACAATTTTATTTCTCTGGCTGTAGGCTCATTCTTGAATTTGTCCATCAATTTTGGGCCGATATATTATGATTCTTTTTTCATTTGGTAGAGGAAACACCCACCGCGTGCTCCCACATACTTAGTATAAATATTTAATTACCTGTGGTTGAATTAACTATTTCTAAATCACCTATAAAATTGACGACGTTATCTTATTCACAACTCTTATTCGAAAAGCCTAGGTACAAAATAATGTCGAATTGTTATTTTTTTATAAAATAGTTTCTTATATGCTACGTTTTTCTTATCCCAGAGTCGCTGCACCGCTTCACGCGCAACTCTATCCGCATGAGCACTATATCGTCTGCCCACGTGCCCTACGCCGCTGCCGATGCCCTCAACCACATAGTGAGTATAATATGCTCAGAATTATATGAATTCAGAAAAATATGGTTTCGTTTCGATTTCATCATCATCATCATCCACAGCCCGACTTCACCCACTGCTGGGTATAGGCCTTGCCAAGCCCCACACTTATGTGCCGCCTCATCCAGGTTCTACCCGCGATGGTAACAATGTCATCCGCCCATCTCGCCAGTCTCACTTCATCAATTCATCATCAATTCTTTCTAATAATTTATATGCAAATAATTTTCATTTTATAGATCACACTTGACCAGTATAGTTCTTGTTTCATTTATTTTATTCACATTCCTGGTGTGTTCTCTTGTTCCTACTAGAACTTTCCTCCTCTTTCTTTATCAACTACTTGTATATCTTGCTATTCATTCTTTCTTACGCATTTCATACAAACTTTCAAGTCCTTTTTTATAGATATGAATGAACCGATTTTAATGAAACTTCATACGCATAAGCAGGATACATAGGTCTAAAAAGTTAGTTGAGAACATTTTCGAAATATCTTATTTAAAAAAAGATAATTGGAAATCTTTGTTTCTATGGAATATTTAAAATCGGTCGAATTATTATTATTTATTTATTCTTCAACAAATTTACATTTGTGTCGAACAGTTTTAACATACCTACACGAATTACACGAAGTGATATTAACAATAAATGTAACACTAAAATTAAACAATTATCACAAAGCCAGGAAAAAGCAAAACATACAAACACTACATTCCACATTGGTCACAACATTATTATTCTTAATATATTATTAATTATAATAATTCAACATATCAATTCAAAATCAATTCAATAAAAATAAAAAAAAATAAAAAAGATATAAGTATGTCAATAAAATTAATTAAGATGTAAGTCACGTTTATCTTTGAGAAACTCTTCAATGCTGTAATAACATTTCGTCAATAACAATGACTTTAATTTTCTCTTGAATTCATTTAAATTCATACAGTTTTTCAATTGTACAGGCAATTTATTGTACATATTTACTGATTGCACTCTTGAGGCATGTTTAACGACATTAAGCTTAGGCTGTATGAAATTAGGTAGATCCATTCTTCGCGTTTTTATTCTAATCTGTCTCTGTTCTTCTGTCTCAAACTTATGGATATTTTTAATAAAGTTACTGAGCAGGACCAGAATATAGAGGCATGGTACTGTAAGAATGTGCAGTTTCTTAAAATGATCTCTAAAAGACTCCGTTTGTTTAATTCGAAGCATAGTTCTCAAGGCTCTTTTCTGCATAACGAAAGCAGCATTAATATTGTATTGGTAGCTGTTGCCCCAGAACTTTATGCTATATCTAAGTCTAGACTCTATGAGTGCAAAATACACCATTCTGAGGTGAGCAATGGTTAATTCATCTCTAAGACTCCTGAGAGCATAGCAAGCACTACTCATAGTGTTGGTAACCACTTCCAATTCCTTCTTCCAATTTAAAAGTGCATCTATTTGTACCCCCAAAAATTTTACATTGTCTACAATATCCACTTTATTCCCTAATAAATGTACTTTGACAGTATCGTTGTTCTTCACTGTCGATTTAGTAGCAACACTATTTTTCGAAAATGTTCTTAATTTACTTTTTAGACCTATGTATCCTGCTTATGCGTAATATGAAGTTTCATTAAAATCGGTTCATTCATTTCGATAAAAAAGGACTTGAAAGTTTGTATGAAAAGCCGTACGGACCCAACGCTCTTAAATCAAGACTCCTTTCTGACGCTATCTTCTACAATCATCTGCATAGTTTATTTATATTATACAAACTAGCTACACGAAAATAAACAGGTCTCAACAAGTACTAGTTCACTACTTATTTTATTACTACTCTCTTCTCTTCAGCAACCAGACGACGAAGAAGAACCTGAACAAGACAAAGAGCCCTCAGTCTCCAGCTGGTCTCTCTTAAAGCTCAACGCTCCAGAATGGCCGCTCCTAACCGGTGGAGCTATAGCGTCCCTGCTGGTCGGCGCCAGCATGCCAGTGTTCGCTCTGCTCTTCTCGCAGCTGTACGGAGTGAGTATACATTGTATAGACTACAGCTCAACGCCTCAAAATGGCCTTACCGGTGGAGCTATATCCTCCCTGCTGGTATATACAGCTCAACCAGCTCAACACTGAATTTCAGAAAGAGACTGCCACACATGTGTAAATGATGGCAAATTAAATACTTGAGTACACTGCAAATGGTGACGGTCAACAACAAATTACCTACATAAGTGAAAAAGACCTGACGTAATATGACACATGAAGCTTTAGAAAGAGACTGTCACACAAGTATGAGTGACAGAGACGGCGTGAGACAAAGACAAACTTTTTCTAAAACCCGAGGGGTCATAAAAGCCTGTCGGTCTATTCTGTAAAAATCTTACCGTGATAACTTTGGTGAAGTGAATTTAAAGTGAGTTGTCATACCACATGGTGCTAGGAATGACACTATTGACACTTGCAAGCTCACTTCACTTAGTTTTCACCATGAAATTTATCGGCTGCACTGTATTTCTAATTAGTTATTTACATTTAGGACTGCATATAACACAATATTATCTCCTCCCTAGATGTTCGCGTGGTCAGACAAGGCAGCCATCCTCTCCCAGTCGCAACTATTCGCGAGCCTGTTCGCAGGCGTGGCGGCTGCATGCGGCCTGGTCAACTTCCTGCAAGCTTGGCTGTTCAACCTGGCCGGGTCACGGCTGACGGACAGACTGCGGCAGATGACGTTCAGGAACTATCTTGTGCAGGTAAATACGTGGAGACTTGTTTAAGTCGTTAAAGTCACTGAACATTGCAGGACATAATACGGCTACGGTGACTATTTCTGTTTCGTTTTTGTAGAACATAATATTTAAATTCTCTCAAACTCAGGATACCCTGAGTTTGGGAACATTTAAATTGAGCGGTCAAAGCTCCCCAGTTACTTAGACAGTTCAATTAAAAGAAAAAAAAGGGAAAGCAAATAGTTGGTTGTCACATCAATAATATTGTAATAACTTGATGAAAAATTGTTACCTGTTTTTGTTTATCATCAAGTTTCTTAACCACTATTGTCCATACTTTCTAACGGGCAACTAATTAATATAAATAACTATTTTCACTTCAGGAACAGGGCTGGTTCGACTTGTCAAAGAACTCAGTGGGCGCGCTGTGTGCTCGACTCGCTACTGACTGCGCAGCCGTGCAAGGAGCTACTGGTAAGTTTACATATCGTAACATTTTACTTAACCCGGGCGTTATAAAACATCGAGTGATTGAAAGAGACTGGTCCCACTGGTATGAGTGACAGAGAAGATGTTCTACAAAGCAGAGCTTTTTCTAAAAGAAGATGTGGCATAATAACGGTCAGGTATTGTACAACCCGTTAAAGGCTTTCGATACTGTTCATGTTCCTTTTCTTCTATCAAAAATAACAGTTTTTAGGTTTAGACGAAGTGTTAATAGGATATTATAATTTAATGCTTTAGGTTACTGCTAAATAAAACTAAAACTCTCACTCACATAATGTAATGACCATAGTGATGAGTGGAGAAATGATTTGTAGGGTTGAAGTTCCACAAGGCAGCATTCTAAGATCATCATTACTCTACTTATAGATTTTTTAATGGGCACTTATTTATCCGAAGGCCGTTTTAGGAGGCATCAGTTAACCTTTAATGGGACTCTATTGTACAACATTTCTTTAATCCTTGTGTACTTATGTATGTTTTTCTAAGTGTACAAATCGAATTTTTTTTTGTTAAACATTGGACGTTTTAGTTAATTATGATGATGTCCCTAACCTCTATTCTTCTCCACAGGAACTCGTCTAGGCACAATGCTGCAGGGCGTGAGCACGATGACGCTGGGCGTCGGGCTCGCCATGTTCTACTCCTGGAAGATGACCCTCGTCAGCCTCCTGTCTGTACCTTGTGTGAGTATGCTTCACTTCTTTTAGTCATCATCCTCCTGGTTTTACGCTTCATTGTTTATGGTCGGCGCAGCTTGTTTTGTTCTTCCATACTAGCTAATAGTATTAGTTGATAATATTAGCCGTCCTCTTAGTAGACAGTACTCTTTACTTCTCTTCGTAGTCTATGAAAATCTGGAAGCATACTCGTATATGCCTATAATTCTGAAACACAAGGACTTGATACAGAGTAAACTTTAACTATCTATTTCTATTACCTAGGTTTTTAAAATACATAATGTATGTTGCAGATGCTTTTCGGTAAAACAGCTAGCGGTTATGTAAAACAGCGGATTCGACATCGAGCTTTAGAAAGAGACTTTCACACAGATATAAATGCTAGAGACGATCGCGACGCTCCACAAAGCCGAACTTTCTCTTAAATTCCTTATTATTACATCCGATCCCGTTGCTGTAGGTAAGTCTACATATTTATCAACAGTTCCTTTAACATGTTGACTATTTGTTTCAGGTGATGGGCGGCATCTACCTAGAGGGCTACGTGAACAAGCGTGCTGAGCGCCGCGAGCGCGCCGCGCTCGAACACGCGAGCAGGGTTGCCACTGAAGCTGTGCTCAACGTACGCACAGTACACAGTCTTGGTCAGTATGCATACATCTATACCTACTTCTATACTTCACTAGATATTATAAAAGTAAATCCCCCGCTGCCGCGCTGCGTCTGCCTTTCACCAAAGGACGGAGTGATCCGTGAGGAAGGCTTAGGTGTATACTTCGTTAAAGTTTTATGTAAATTGGCTGAAATATGACGATGTAAAATACTCCAAGTAGGATGAACATCAGTTACATTTTAATCTAACGCACATGCTAGGGGCAACAGGCTGATACAACACTACGACCGAAATAAAAATGTAGACATGCTCTGCTACCCGTGCGACGCCGGGGCGTGTTGCTGGTAATTTTATAAAAAGGTTAGGCTGTTTGTGAATTTGTATGTTTGTAAAAGATAATCTCCGGAAATACTACACTCCCGCCTGACTTCAGATAGAATACAATAGAATATTAACAGGACTACTAAGGGACGTAATTTTAATGCTAGAAATTATATAAATTATTTAATCAGGTGTGGACCTAGTATGTTGCCTAGAGGCACATCAGTAAGGGAATATAGACTTGATGTCACAGCTCCGAAACTTCTTACGTAAGTGAACTAATTTAATTCCCTTCTTCATACTACCATTGTACCGGCTTGTCTGCACATCTCCGTGATGTGAATGGGCTGCGCCAAACTAATCATAACTCGGCAATACTGTTAGCTAGGCGCATTGCTACATAAATTGGCCGATGAGAATGATAATTGCTTACTAATGGTTATAATAATCTGCGTCCTCCCCACTTCCCACTGCTGGGATACAGGTGTCCTCTCTGTGAGAGGGAGCGGGTTGTCCACCACGCGGGCCTAGCGCGGGTTGGTAGATGTCACATATCTTCTAATTTGTAAGTAGTTCTAGGATATGCCAGTTTCCTCCGATGTTTTTCTTCACCATTTTGAGAGCATTGGTGATGAAAAAAATTACACAACGTAAAGCGCCTGCCTGGGTTCCAATTCCAACCCACGACTGACAATTCGTAAGTGGGGGTTGGGGCTGATACCACTGCTGGTGTAGTTATTATATTATTTGTTAATGTTATGGCATGTTTCTCCCATCACAGGTGTAGAAGAAACCATCCTCTCCCGCTACTCGTTGTCCCTCTCAGAAGCCGAAGCCCAGTCGGCCCCCTCCCGGCGCGTGCGCGGGCCGGTGTACGGCGTGTGCGTGTGCTCGCCGACCATCGGGTACGCCGTGTCGCTGGCGTACGCCGGGTACCTCATCGCGAGGGAGGACTTGCCTTATGAGTACGCTATACTGTGAGTATCGCGCTTTTTATATTTTTGGAAGACGCAGTAGAAAATTTGAAAGGGTTGATGAGGAAAGATGAAACGGATGAAAAAGATGAAATAAAAAACAGAGAGAAGAGGGTCAGCATCATCTGCTCGCCTTTTCTCAATTATGTTGGGGTCAGCTTTCAGTCTAACCGGATACATCTGAATTACTGGGTAACACGATACTTCTTGGCAAAAACCAATTACTGGGTAACACGATACTTCTTGGTGAAACTGGTTGTCAGACTTTCAGGCTTATGACAACCCGTAACGATTGTCAAAGATCTGCGAATGACAGCCGAGACCGACAGCTTAACGTGCTTTCCGAGGCACGGAGGGGTCTCGATGTGTAAAGATGGTTACTCATCCACGGACGCTTGTACCCTTCAGATGGGGACTTTAATTACAATGCTGTTTGGCGGCAAAAGTAGAAATGGAGGTAGTACTTCCCCGGATTCCATTATTAGAAACTAGAACTGAACCCCTCTTTTCCTCGTCAGTGTATCAGAGGCCCTAATCTACGGCGCGTGGATGTTGGCTGCAGCACTATCGTTTGCTCCAAGCTTCGCGGCTGCGAGGCGGTCTGGAGCCCGGATACTCAACGCGTTGCGGAGAGAACCTAAGGTCATCACTGAAGAAACTGCTAAAGATGACGCGGAATGGGTAAGTGAAATATATAAATGTTATTATGGGTCATGACGCAGGTCTCAAATTGTTGAAATGGATGACAAATGAAAGAAAGAGATAGCGACAGGGCACGTAGTACAGACAGCAAAACAGTTAAAGTCGACGACTTACTCGGAGTCCTAATAAAAAGCGATAGTCGCGCTCTCGATCTCGATCACCGCAATCTTTTGTTCGATCTCAAAACAAATGATCGCATTAATCGATTTCTATAAAGACAGCGGTTTCTTTAGAACAATCATTATCATTGTTTAATAAAAGTATTTCCAAGTTAGCTTGTATTCAAAATGTTAGCGTGGGATGATGACATAAATTTTTTTGTCCGTCATGTTGATTACGAGTAGATATTAAAAAGTATTGAACACGTATTTCTTCTATTTTTACGTAATCAAAAAATTATGGTGATACATTGAGTTAAAATGTGGCATGACGTCACTCCTTGCTAGATTTTATACGTAGTTTGATATAGTTGTGACGTAGCGAGCCCCCACTCCCCAACTTTAATGTGTTTTATCTAAGTATTTTTTTTACTAATATTTTTTTTAATTGTATTATTCATTCTGTTTCTCACATTTCAGTCCGCAGTGGGCGAGGTGAAGTTCTCAAACATATCGTTCAGCTACCCATCCCGACCCAACGTGCCAGTTCTGCGCGGCCTGTCCCTCAGAGTGCCTCCGAAGGCGACGGTCGCGCTGGTGGGTCCCAGCGGCTGTGGCAAGTCCACGCTGTTGAACCTGTTGATGAGGAGCTATGACGCTGATAGTGGGACTGTGGTGAGTTATTATTTCTTTCATTATGGCTGAAGATATATCTAGCCTCATCATCATCTTCCTGCCCTTGTCCCATATTACTTGATTGAGGTCAGCGCAACATGTTTTCTTCCTCCATTCTCCCCTGTCAATACAACATATATATTACAATACTATTTCAGACAGAGTCCATAGGGTTAATAACAATTTTACTTAATATCTAGTGTTAGTAGGTACTGGCAGAGATTAACAAAAAATAAAATTAAAATAAAATTCAGCGTGGAGCTGCATCCACCTCCGCAACATCGGGGAATCCCACCGATCTGTGAACGCACTGAGAAGACTGTTACTGTTGGTGATATATCCACACTAATATATTATTTTAAATGCGACAGTAACTCTCTGTTAACTTGTTTCGCCTTAAATCGCCGAGTTAGGACATTGAATACTTTTTATCCCGGTAGTACGTTCCCGTGGGATAATATTGACGACAAAGAAGGCATTGTTTGTAATAAGTTACAAAATTTAATGAAATTAATAAGTTGTTGTTGTTGTTGTTAGTAGTAGTAGTTAGTTAGTAATTTAGGATAAGTTTTTTTTTTGGATATGTACACTATCGCAATAGATGTAAAATCTGTAATGATAGATGTAAGTTGGAAATAAATAAATAAATAAATAAATATTTAAAGACCAAACACTAGACTTTTACAGAATTTTATTTTTATCAGACTACATTTCTAAGTAGTATTTTAAGAAATATAAGAACGTAATTTGTGGAGATAAATAAACATCATTTTATTGTAATAGCCATAGTTCTTTCTGGTGTTGTACCTCTGCAATCGTATGCCATTATTTTCAGTTAAAACACTACCTATATACGAAGTGGTAAAAGGCACTAAACGTTTTGGGGACTTTCGACGTGCAAAAAGTGCTGATTCTCGTTCTAATTTAATATAAGAATGAAAGAAACAATGGATTTTCTTTTTTGGCTTGCCTTGATTTTTCAAAGCTTCAAAGTTAATATAATTATTGTCATTGCACATTCCACAAGTATCCTGATTAAAATATTTGTTTAATAAGTATGACTTTTTTCCCCTTCAGAACCTAGACGACAAGGACATAAAACGCGACCTAACCCTCCCGCGCCTGCGCACACAACTCGGTCTTGTACAACAGGAGCCGTCGCTGTTCTCGCGCAGCATCCAGGAGAACATCGCGTACGGAGACAACGGCCGGGAGGTCCCTATGGATGAGATCATCGAGGCTGCCAAACAGGCCAACGTGCATAGCTTTGTTACTGGATTGCCTATGGTAAGTGTTCACGGTATAAAGTGAAGAGCAAAGCTGCAAACTGGTTTATGAGAAAAGGAAAAAAACAATTTCAAAGTGTGTGCTCCATAGACAACGCTTGCTAGAAGATAAAAGGTACATAAGTAGTAATAATGTAATTAGAATGTCTTGGAAAATTAATAATAGTGAAACGGGAAGATCTGGGAACCAATATAGTAACTACATTGCCTTCTTGCTATTGATGATATTATAACTAAAACCAGCTCACAAGCCTCATAATATGAAGCTTTGTGAATCATTTGTAATTTTTCCAAAGCATTTGATTGTCTTCTGTATGAAATACGTATAGTGTATTTCATGAAGAACACAATGGAAACCCGGTACGCTGTTCTAGATCTTCGTACTTCGTAATTAGATTCAGAAAGGTATTTACGGAAAATTATCTCTCGATCTGTATTTATAATTGGAGTTCCGCCGGGCTCAATTCTTTACCCATTTTTGTTTATTATTTATAAGATCATATTATAGATTAGATTTATATTTTATTTTTTAGAGATTTTTTATAAGATGTCTCAGTCTGTATTTAAATCTCAATTTGTCATATTAATGTGTGTTACTTTAGACACCATACATTTGCATTGTTTAATATCGTCCACGGCGTTTTTAAATATGGTGGGTGAAGGTTTTTATATTGAATCCTCTTCCCCTCAGGGCTACGCTACAGTACTAGGCAGCGGTAGTGGGTCCTCACTCTCAGGTGGACAGAAGCAGCGCCTCGGCATCGCGCGAGCTCTCGTGCGCCGACCAGCTCTACTGCTGTTAGATGAGCCGACGTCTGCGCTGGATGCTACCAGCGAGAAGGTATGGAGTCTCAACATCATACAAGCTTAGTTTTTATTTACCGCAATATCTGAAGATGGGTTATTCTACTTATCAATAAACAACTTTCATTATGGGACCAACACTGATAATTAAATCACAAAAAAAAAGCATTTTCATGAGTGTGTTTTGTTTGTGTTCACGTAAATCGACGAAATGTTTTTGTTTTCCGGGTTGCTGAAAATGAAGTCAAAACAAAAGTTCAAGATACTTAAATACAACATTCTTGAAGTTTTCGAGAGACTGGTGCTGAAAATGAGATTAAAATAATGATCCTGTATCCTTCTGTAACCGCATGACATGAGAACAACTGGACGAATTAACCTTAATATTATTCAAGTTACATATTAAACAATTCGTTTGCTTGCAGACGGTGCAGGCCGCGCTGGAGACGGCGGCAGCAGACCGGACCACCATCATCATCGCGCACCGCCTCGCCACCGTCAGGCACGCTGACGTCATCTGCGTCATTGATAAAGGTAATAGATCTAACGCTTTAATTGGCTACTGCTACTTTAGTAGCTAGAAACAGCCAATAGGAGTATAACACAGTTTTTGAAAGGACAATTAAGTGTCCGTGGAGTTTCTTGCCCGTTCTTCTCCACAGGAACCTACTACGCTTCGGAATGGGCCAAATGCCTGTAAATTATTTAATTAAAATAAATGCTTTCAGCTTGCCAAGCAAGACAAAAATTACAGTTTTCAGTCATTAACTACTGTGATTTTGTGGCTGAACCCGGTAACTGGATTGTGTAGGTCAGATAGACAGTCGCTCCACGTTAAATACGCTGCATTCGGTAAGACTGGAAGCCGACCTCAAGATAGCTGGGAAAAGGCAGGCAATTGACGATGATGCAGTTGTGTTGATTGGTGAACTGAAACAAGTTTCAGAAACCGAATTATACTTTACGACCCCCGCGGCCAAAATAGAGTTGTCGATCAAAACACACTTGATGTTATTTTCCATATAACATAAGTACTACGTTGCATTTTGTGTTACAGGACTGGTTGCAGAGAGCGGTTCGCACGACGAGCTTGTCAAACGCCGCGGCCTTTACTGGACGCTGTTACAGCAACAAGCGCCCGGCGACGCGCACGCAACGTGACGTGCAACGTTGCGTGTAACATCTGTTGTAACGCAACGTGTTGCGAGTACAAATCGACTGATTTCATGTTTAGTATAATAAATTGGCTTAAATTAGGATTATGGCTTTTATAAGGCTTGAAATAAACCCTGAAAATCATATACAATGTGGAGATAATAATACGACAATACATGAAAACACTGACAATACTAATACATTCAGCATAATCAGCCTCTATACGTACCCACTGCTGGGACACAGGCCTCCTATAGTCCACCACGCGGGCCCAGTGCGGGTTGGTAATGTCACGTCTTCGAATTTTTGCTTACATGCCGGTTTCCTCACGATGTTTTCCTTCACCGTTTTGAGAGCAGTGGTGATGAAATAATTTACACAAAGTAAAGCGCCTGTCTGGGTTCGAACCCACGACCTACAACTCGTAAGTCGGGGCCGTTACCACTGGGGCACCACTGCTCGGCAATACTGCATGGGAGTATTTAGAAACTATCAAATAAATCCTAGCGTCGAAATTAAAAAAAGTGATTTTTTCAAACAAACAAATTAAGTAAATAGGTTAAAAGGCCAATCTTTGACTGTCTATAATGACTCGACTATTGGATATATTTGTTAGAATTATCGTATGCAGACAGGGAACGTCATTTTAAATACGCAGTCAATGATATAATATCATTCTACGCAGTTTAATTTATTGTCGTACTGTCATCTCCCCCTTTTATAATGGTTGGTCACACGGATCACGGAATCTCAGCGTCTATAGAGACTGCGTTGAGTGCACAACTTCTGTCACAGACAATGCCGTCAGTTTCTATACTTCTTTCTTATATCTATGCCGACACCTGTCAGTTGGAAAATTTCTAGAACAACGACACAACAGATGTAGCATTTTGAAAATTTGCATTCGTTCATTCCAATTTGACGATTGTGTTTTTGGTTCTAGTATGTCTTTACCAGTTATTGCGTTTGCGGAAAGATCATTTTCCTAAAGCAGTGATAGATTAGTGATTTCGAATGCGCACTCAGTTCAGATGGTGATCGGTTTTACAAAATTTTTCCGATTTTTTGCAAAACACTTCGTTAGTATGAAACTGGCAGGTGGCAAGTATGCATTTTCTCTACGTCCAGATTGTAGTGATTGAAACTTTGGTTTCCTAAGGCTCAGTTTCCACCAAACGGAAAAATCCTCGCGGATACTCGAGCAGTTTTTAAATGTCACGAATAGGTATACGAACTATAACAACTAACTAACTATATCAATGGGCCGGCCATATGCAGTAGTAATTCCGTTCCAAGTATCGATTCGGAATGTGGAAGGCAGCAAAACCGTACAACATCATGGAAATATCAACACGTAGTTATAGTAGTTCTCAATTCGAAATTAATTTATTTTGTATGATTTGCTGCCTTCGAAATTACGAATCAATATTTCGAAACGGAATTCCGACTGTATGTTGCCGGCCTTAGTCTAAAATTCGACGTTGACGTCACACTTGATAAACGCTTGATGTCTGCGTCGAATTTTATACTTAAAGTCAATATTGATACAGTTACTTATTCAGTGAAATTTAAGAAGTGCCCAAACATCCGCGTGGATTCGCGTGGATTTTGCCGTTTGTGGATGAGCCTACGGTCACACAATCACGGCTGTACAAATTCAGACCGTTTTTTGTCACCTCTATTTGACATACTGGTGAAATTGACATATTTTTATGACGGCCACCGCTCTTTTAGGTAAGCATAGTTTTAGTGCGAGAGAACGGTGACACGCTTGATTTGTATGGAACGTGTTGACATTATCTCCGTGCTCTGTGCTCGGGAACATTTACGTATAACGGGGCGTTCACTAATTAGGTGAAGCGATTTTGGCGATCTTTCGACCTTGGTGAGACGTTGTGAGATTTGGCTCGACCCCAAAAATCTCACGCGTGTGAGATTAGGGAGGAGTCCCTAATCTCTCGTGAGATTTTTCAAAATGCGTATTTTATGTTTTATGTTAATTTGTGCTTGATTGCGTTGGATTTATTTGCTTAATATTTTTTTTACAATAATCGCCGGCTCCCACGTGAGATAGGATGACATTCGGCTCGACCCCCTCCCCTCCTTAAACGCCTCACGTAGGTAATTAATGAACGCCCTTACATATCGCGTCATACATAACGCGAAGCTTTGTGTGACGATATAAGTACCTTCGCAGGTGATGCCCCAGCACTACGCATACTAACTATATTCTAAAACTTAAGATGTGATAATAATACTACTAGCTGTGAATATAAACTGATAGTGTAAGATTATAATTATAATAATTATTGTAAATTATTGTATTATAGATATACAGGGTGTCGTAAATGAGATTCGCTTGTATTGACAGATCGTATAATAACAAAAAAGTACTTTGAAAATAAATCTGCACCCTAATTGCGTAACACATTATCGATCGGAGTTGGTTTCATTTTGAAACAAATTGCTATCCATTGCTTCATATGTTCGAAAAATTTGTCTACTCAGCAACGTAAATAACGCAATGAATGTTGTTGAACTGTCAAAGTGAAACCAACTCCGATTGATAGTTTGTTACGCAATTAGGGTGCTGGTGTACAGTACCTACGGAAAATTAATTGTTAGTCAAATTGACACCTTACGTCTATTTGCCATGTTATAGCCATTTTAGACAACTGTCAGAAAATGACACTTGTGATTTAAATATAGTCAATATGCTGAACAATTAATTTCAAATACTTTTTTTTTTCTTTTGGCTTCGCTTTCAAATACTTATAAATAAATAAAACGTATTGGTAGTTCTCTGATCTTACATCACTGTCAAAACCAAAGTGATCTTTATTCTTGTTACAATAAGGTTGCTGTTGAGTTGCTGCTACTGAAAAGTCAATCAAAATAAAAAAAAAAGTTATCTTTATTCTCGTGTACATAGGGTGACTGGTAATTAGTGACCGATACTTAAACACATGATTATACTCATGATAACAAACAACTTTTACTATGGGACCAAACCTGAAATCGCGAAAAAAAAATCAGCTGCCCTATAGGTACATTCATGTTCGCATAACTCGTCAAAATGTAGGGAGCAGCTGATTTTTTTTTTCGCGATTTCAGGTTTGGTCCCATAGTAAAAGTTGTTTGTTATCATGAGCACAATCATGTGTTTAAGTATCGGTCACTAATTACCAGTCACCCTATATAAGGTTGCTGTTGGATTGCTGCTGTCAAAGATAAAATAACTTTGACAGGGCTGTTTGTCGCGTCACCCTGTATAATTAAGACATTAAGTACATATCGTAGCGCTATTTCTTGTGTTCACTAGCTCGCTACTCGCGGTTGGCGTATATTTACTCATAACTAGGTATTATTAGGTAAGTTTGTCAAAACCAAATACCTATCGATAACATTGTTTTGTGAAGTAACTTAATTAAAGCCATGATTACACATGCCCCAGTAACTTGCACAAGGTATGCAAGTATTCGCATTAGGCATGTATTTAATCGAATTAGTACCTAATTCCCATTTTGATTGCGCCTCTTATTGTGAACCACAAATAATTCATATTTTGGGGTCCTAAACCTACTAAATAGTTAAGTAATAGCGAGCAACTTGAATGTAACGCTCGCTGCGGCGGCACCGCTCGCTCGGCTCGCGCGCGGTTGTTCGCAGCTCCCACCCTTTTTAACCAGTTTGGTCGGGGTACCCTAGCTTAGTTACTGCGACCAACTGTCAGAAAAGGCCAGTAAGTTAAAAAAAGATGCTCAATTTTTTTAAAAAATGTCCATCATTAGAAATTCAGTAATTTTTTTTATAGGATCAGTTAAATATTTTCTTTTGCATTATCATTGTGTCATATCCATGTTATCATCAATAACAATGGTATACCAACTACAATACGCGTCACGAAAGATGAGACTTGACATACCACGTGGTTTTGCGCAGTAGACGATTTTAGGTCTCTAGCGGTATGAGGTCTGAGCGCGGGAAGGGACCGGGCGGGCTTGCTTATACTTTGGTGCAAGTTATTGGCTGTGTATTCCTGGCTTAATCAAGTGTCTGTGATTGAGTCTCTCTTGTATTTATTGTATGTCTAGGATCTGTAGTGAGCTGTCCGAATTACAGCAACATTTTAGATTGGATTTGACAAAAATTATGTAGTTAAGCTTTTATTTTACATTTATTTTAATTGGTTAATTTACTAAAGAGAAGTAGTTTTAAAGGAAGAATTTTGATAAAAATTATGGTAAGTAATAAAAAATTTAAAAAATATTGTAGCAAATAAAAAAGATGTCGAGGTGTCGTGGGACACTCGGTTGGAACGCAATTAAATAAAATAACAACGTTTGAGAATAACAAAATAAGCGTCGTAGCGGTCAAAATGTTACACATTTTACGGTCTACCTCTCGCCAATTCTGCAGAGTATACCGAGCTACAAGGAACTTCGTTAAAAAAACATATTTTCTGGACAGCACCGTTAAATGTAAGTTTTAATAAGTAGGTATTAGTATAGATTAAATTAGATAATAAGTATTGAAACATTTTCTAATTTTTAAGAATTTTAAAAGAAATGTGATCATTGCAATTATATGTAAGTTTTTAGAAGCAAATAAAAACACTTTGAATATACTTAAATACTTTGTTTTATTAATTAAATATTATTTACAATATTATACCATCGTGAAACATATGGGCTGATGGAGTTTTAACAATAAGTCTTCGCTTCTATACTAATTAAAATAATAAACTCGATGGCATCAATACATCTATAACAACAAATAATAAACTCGATGGCATCAATACATCTATAACAACAAATAATAAACTCGATGGCATCAATACATCTGTAACAACAAATAAAACGAAACGCATGTCACTAAAAGAGTGATGAATATAGATGTTGATGGATGGAGAGGCAGAGGCAGGCCAAAGAAAAGATGGATGGATTGTGTGAGGAATGATATGAAAGAGAAGGAAGTGAATGATAGCGTGACGGTTGACAGGGGAGAATGGAAGAAGAAAACGTGGTGCGCCGACCCCACGTAATATGGGATAAGGGCAGGAAGATGATGATGTTTGTAACGTCAAAAAAACAATTTTATTAATTTTTGTTTGTTTGTTCCGGCTAATCTCCGAAAAGGCTTGACGGGACTTTCACTGGCAGATACAGTAGCCACGAAACAAGTTGGCAAAAAAGTGCGAATGCGCAGTACGGAATCCTGTTGAGTGATTGGTCGAGTCGACTAGTCGACCAATCACTCACGCAACAGGATTCCGTACTGCGCATTCGCACTTTTTTGCCAACTTGCGTGCGAAGTAGCTGTAGCTGAGGTTATAAGAAAAAGGCGAAAGTTTGTGGAGTGCGTGTGTTTGTTACTTCTTCACGTTCAAACGGCTGGACCGATTTTGATGAAATTTGGTAGGTATGTAGATACCCTGAATTAACACATAGGCTACTTTTTATCCCGGTCTACGCGGGTGACACCGCAGGGCGCAGCTAGTAATATTATAAATGCGAAAGTAGTTGTCTCGTCTGTAACAGTTGATGGTGAGCCCACAATGAGGGTTAAAAAGCTTCAATATTTGAATATCTCGTGCACTCCTCAGCCTGTCTCCATGCCGCTGTCCTCCAGCCTCACAAGTTTAGGTTGCAGTACAGTGTTATGCATGCCGTCGATCTGTATGACCAGCGCGTTCTGTCGCATGTCCGGCGTGCGTTGGAGGCCGCCGGGCGTTTGTGGGATGTCCGATATGGGTTGGACGACCACAGACGGATTTTGTCCGACTTCCAACATTCGTTGGGCGACAACCGATGGTTTGTTTATAATTTCCGAGGTGCGTTTGACGGTCACTGACGACTTTTGTCTGACGCCGATAGTGCGCTGGCAACCGACCGGCGACTTTTGTAGGTGGTCCGAGGTGGGTTTGACGCTATCCGACGACTGTTGTATGTTGATGTTCGAAGTACGTTGTAAGCTAATCAGCGACGTTCTTGGAATAACCGACGCACGTTTGATGGCGATTGTTGATTTTTGTAAGACATCCGATGTGTCTGGAATACCGACCGACGGCTTTTCATGGATGTTTAACGTGCGTTTAACGCCGACTGCCGACTTTTGTCGATTGTCAGACGTATGTAGGGCATCGAGCAACGACTTTTGTATGTTGTCCGACGTTTGTTTGTGCGACGTGTGTCGGGCGCTAACCAGTGACTGTGGTCGGTTATTATTACGTTTGACGATCAACAACTGTCGGTTGTTTTTCTTCTCTACTACGGACGTGTCGGAGCTCTGGAGCTGTGAGAGAACAAGTGATAGAAAGCATTATTTAAATATAACGTCAACAGTGTAACATAGTACACAATTTTCTATTGTATACAACCCTGAATGTGTTCCATACTTAGTTTTAAATGCACTATAGTCTATACAAACACCTCGAAGCTCGTGGCTAAGTAATAACAGCCGCACGGGTCGATCTATCTGGTTAAGCTACGCTTGCCGGGGTTGGTCCGTGGATGGGTGACCATCTTTACATACCAAGATCCCTCCGTGCCTCGGTCGTTGGTCCCGGCTGTCATTCGTGGATCTTTGACAGTAGTTACGGGTCGTCAGAACCCTGAAAGTCTGACAACCAGTCTTACCAAGGGGTAACGTATTACCCAGTTACTGTGTTGTGGAGGTCAGATAGGCAGTCGCTCCAAGTAAAATACTGGTATTCAGCTGCATCTGGTTAGACTGGAAGCCGAGCCCAACACAGTTGGGAAAAGGCTAGGCAGATGATGCTGTTTGAATAGAAGTTCGTCGTTTTCTGGTGTCAGTAGGTTGAGTAATCACCTGTATCCTGGGCGCGGTCAGCTTCCCTCTTCCAACACTTGTCGCTTCCCAGCCATGTTCTGTAATAAAGTTCCTGAGAGCCACGACTTCGGCCTGCAGCTCGCTGACCTTCTTGTTCCGTCGCCTGGCGAGCTGCATGTAGCTGTTCAGCTTCTGACGCTGTTTCCCGCAGCGTATACTAAGCTTGTTGATTTGGTTTGCTTGTATGCGAATCTGAAATTAATAGTGAATAAGAAACTGCTCCAAAGAACTCTTGGCGCTCGAGTAACGTTGACTCGGGCTTGGAGGGCGCTGTTGCTAAATATTAGGGCATTTTTTTTAGAAATAGAAAATACAGGAAATGTGTTTAAGCAGTGCGCTTTTCGAAGGGTGTTCTATCCATGAATACGAACAACTTTCGCTATGGGACCAACTCCGAAAACTCGAAAAAAAAAAATCTGCAGTTTCATACATTTTGTTCGAGTAGGTATTGACGTTTTATATGAAACAGCAGATTTTTTTTTTCGTAATTTCAGAGTTGGTTCCAAATCTTGGTTTCAATCTTTGGTTTCTTATTTGGTGGGATTTTCGTTTGGTGGTGGTGGCGGTGATAGTGGGTGATGGTGTGGTGGGGTGGTAGTGTGTGTGTGGTGTGGGGTGGTAGTGTGTGTGTGGTGTGGGGTGGTAGTGTGTGTGTGGTGTGGGGTGGTAGTGTGTGTGTGGTGTGGGGTGGTAGTGTGTGTGTGGTGTGGGGTGGTAGTGTGTGTGTGGTGTGGGGTGGTAGTGTGTGTGTGGTGTGGGGTGGTAGTGTGTGTGTGGTGTGGGGTGGTAGTGTGTGAGTGGTGTGGGGTGGTAGTGTGTGTGTGGTGTGGGGTGGTAGTGTGTGTGTGGTGTGGGGTGGTAGTGTGTGTGTGGTGTGGGGTGGTAGTGTGTGTGTGGTGTGGGGTGGTAGTGTGTGTGTGGTGTGGGGTGGTAGTGTGTGTGTGGTGTGGGGTGGTAGTGTGTGTGTGGTGTGGGGTGGTAGTGCGGTGATGGTGGTGGTGGATAGTGGTGCTGGTTGGTGGGCGATTGTGTAGTGGTAATGGGTGGTGGCTCCCTGTGTATACTTGCGCACTGTTAAAAGACTTTTACTGTTCATTATTGTCCAGGTAATACAGTAAGCAGGTGCACAGGTGAACAACATGTTGAGACAACATGCGTAGCTTAAAATATTACCTATAGCTAGGTTACACAATATTATTTACCAGTGAGCCCCAAACTAGACACTAACCCCCTTACTCATAAAAAAACTAAAACGCTCTAATGTAAACCAATTTTAGTTATAGAAGTGTTTTGCCTTCTTCTTTCAAACTCAACACTTCGTACAACTAAAATACACACGTATAACTAAATACACGTATAACTAAAATAGGTTTATAGAGCGTTTTCCTTTTTAGGGTTCCGTACCAAAATGATAAAATGAAATGAAATGAAAAATGTTTATTAGTCACAAACAGTTACATGGTTTATAAATTATGAGACAACTCCAGTAAGTTATTAATAATACTTGTGTTGAGGCATATCTCGCTCTTTCCCTTAATTATTCACAAAATTGAGACGATTGAATACAAAAGGTGCCTAAAAATTTAATTTCGAAAGAATAAAACCAAAAAAGAAAAACAAACAAAAAAATAAATTACAGTATCACAGTAAGGGCCTGTTTCACCGCCTACGTTAAAGTTCAATTAACTTACTTGGCAGACAAATTCATACAAATTCTGTTTCATTTTTGAATTTATTCGGTGAGTAGTGGCTAGTCAGACATCGTGAAATAGGCCCTAAATGACTTATAACCTAATTAGTAGCTCTTAGTGTTATAGTTGTATGCCTAGCTATGTGAGCATGTATGTGCTGCTTCTTATTTTTCAACAGGTTTTGTGTTGTTGTATGTGTGTGTGTGTGTGTGTGCGCGTGTATGTGTATGTGAGTGTTGTGTGTATGTTTGTGTACATAATGGTAAAAAGGAACCCTTATGGTGCGACTCAGTCTGTCGCAGCTGGATATCTCAAGAACTAAATGCTATCAACTTGAAATTTGGAACAGTTTTTGATGACGTTTACAAACGACGACGAACGATGACGTTTTTATTTTGCAAATAAGAAAGAAATAATTTTTTTTTTTCTTTTTGCAACAGGGACTGAAAGGGGGTCTTAAAAATTCAAAGTCGGGTTACTAAGGCATGTGGGGTATCATATGAAAGTGATTTATTAAAAAAATTGTGATATGGTCGTAAGCACTGCAAACTTATGTTTTAAATAAATAAATGAAAGAGCGCTGTTTGCACATTCTCAAACATTTTTTTATTTTATGTTAGGCCGCATAGTTTTCGCCTTTTGATGAAAAATGTAAAAAAAAAACCGTTCCCACCCCTTTTCTCCGAAGTTTGCATAGAGAAAAATCAGAAATTATTCCATGTGATAGAAGTTTATGTAAATATTACAGGAAAAATAAAACGATGTCTCTAAATAGCACACATTTTCAGAAATCGGAACGGAACCCTCGGCGTGCGAGTCCGACTCACTCTTGACCGGTTTTTTAATGAATAAGGAGGTTAGTCTTTATCTTGTGGCTCGAGGTACGGATTCCAGAGTGGAGACTAGAGAGGTGGTTTCAGGTGTTGTATGATATGTTTGTGTATGTTGGGTGTGGTGTGTAAGTGTGCGCATTTGTTCACATTGTGCGTCGTTTGATTCAGTGTCAGGTTTTTGTTGTTTTGTGAAATGTATTGATGTATATATTGAACTGTTTTGTGAAATATATTTATTTATTTATTTTAAGGAGAACCAATTAAGATATCAATTGAATATAAAACATAAAGCCAATTACATGTTCTCACGGGTAAAAACAGAAAAAGTAGTACAAATCTTAGGATCACTAACAAGCACGATAGAGAAAAAAAAGACAAAAACAATATTATATACCTACATACATAATATATAAAAGATACAAAAACACTGCACTTTTGAAGAAGTCAGCGTTCAGCCGACTGCGTGCAGTATAGGTTTTGGTGGCAAATGTATCAAATGAGAACTCTTTACAAAGAACATTACAATCCTTACTCGCTCGCACCATATATGAGTATATTTAAAAAACAAGATGGCGGCGTCAGTTCCGACTTCGGCCGCGCGCCACAAAGATTCTTTTGTAGAGTTTTATAGATAAACATTACTTACCAGGTTATAACAGTCGTTCCCTGCCCGAAGCAACTCTTGCCTGAGATGTAGCGGCAACCTGGTCAGTTCCACCGACCTATTCACTTCCTCTGGTTTCACTCCGATTTCCAATTCTTCGACTTTCACGTCGCTCAATGGGTCTGGGGCGTTACTCAGCGGATCCTGGGCGTTACTCAGAGCAATCAGGTCTTCACTCGGCTGATCAGCGTTACTCAGCTGATCAGTGTCTTCAGCTAGTGAAAGCGTGTCTACACTATGCGGATCTCCCTCCTGCTTGACCGGGTCTGCTTCGGACTTTATCCCCGTTATCACTGGGTTGAACTCCGGATTGATTTGACTCTTCCGGAGAACTGTTGAGGGACCCGATGTTACTTTAATCTGGAGAGAATTATTAAACAACGTATAGTATACATCTTGGTAGCATGT
This sequence comes from Cosmia pyralina, assembly GCA_946251885.1. Classification (NCBI taxonomy): domain Eukaryota; kingdom Metazoa; phylum Arthropoda; class Insecta; order Lepidoptera; family Noctuidae; genus Cosmia; species Cosmia pyralina. The sequence continues at coordinate 356,310 of OX276371.1, forward strand.
ATGACCACATTTACCTGTTCTGTGTAACTATCCATTAAATATCGAGACCGCTCCGAGCTCCGTGCCTCGGAAAGCATGTTAAGCCGTTGGTTCCGGCTGTCGTTTGTAGATCTTTGACAGTCGTTACGGGTCGTCAGAAGCCCGAAAGTCTGACCACCAGCCACTGACCTCTATTATACAAGTACGCTGGACTAAATATACTATAAGAAACGACAGTTGATTTTTGTGCCGATTCAAAGCTGCTCGAGCTCGAGCGTGTCAGGAACTAAAATTGACACATTGTTGCAAATCGCCGATGTGTAGTTTTGTTTTGTGTATTTTGTGTTTACTATAAAGAAAGAAAGAAAGAAAAAGTATTTATTGTGACTCGCACAGGAAGATCACCAACTAAACTAAAAACACAATAATAAAAGCTAGAAAACAAAAAACAAAAATAAATTTAAAAAATAAAAATTAAATAAAAAACAGAAAGTTCTGTACGAGGCCTAAAGGCCCATATCTCAGCATGATGCTGCGCATTTAAAATAAGTGTCGCAGCGCCGGTATTCTACGTGATGACTACGGCTACGTGATGTTTAGAACATTTTAATCACGGGAGTATGCGCATTTTGTAAAATTCGCCTTAAACGCAGCGGAATAACCTTACACAATTTAATATTAGTTCCATGGACGCTCACGTTGCTGTTAGCGCCAAAATGGCCAAAATCAAATGTCTTCATTTTGACATCGACATATGAAGTCCAGCGTACTTGTCAGTCAGGGTCGGGGGGGAGTCAGGGTGTTGTCTTGTGTGGTCAGCAGCCTCACCAAAATACCAAGGAGTAACGTGTTATTTATTATTTAAATATACTTTACTGTATACCAGAAAATACTAACTGGGTTGTGGAGCTCAGATAGACAGTCGCTCCATGTAAAACGCTGGTATTCAGCTGCATCCGGTTAGACTGGAAGCTGATCACGACATAGTTGGGAGCAGGCAGATAGAGGCCTATGTCCACTGCTGGACATAGGCCTTCAACCGGTGGGTCGCACCCACATTCCACCAACAAAATATGGGCAAGCAGTGGTTATGTGTGAATAGTGTCGCTGCAACTTCTAGCAAATGGCCGGCGCAACGTTGTATCTGCGATGCGGCTGGCCATTAGAGCGCAGTCTCGCTGGTGGTTGCATTGTGGCTGCGACGTGGCCTTGATGTGGTCGTGTCACCCACACGGTTGATTTTGACGGCCATATTAATAAACGGCCGTGTGAATAAACTATTCATTTTCATACAAATTAGCGCCCGACCACGTGTTTTCGTTGTGGTGCGTGTGATCGAGCCATTTGGGTATATTTCTTGACAGATAGTGGGTTGGTTCATTTTAACATAACTGGGACTGGGAGCAGAGGCGGATTTGCAGTGTTGGCCGCTCTAGGCCTCAGGCCATGCAGTCAAAATAGCTACCAGCCGCCTCTTTCTCAGCACCCATCTTATAGACTGCATAATGAATTTACTGTATTGCCAACTTTTATCGAAATCGAGTTACTTACTTATTTTTTTTCGCGATTCAGGTTTGGTTCCATAGTAAAAGTTGTTCATAATGATGAGTACAGTGACCCCTTAAGAAGATATTGGTCAATAACCAGTAACCCTGTACCTATATACGAGTGATTTAGGAAGATTATTGTTATACGATGCGGTGCAGTGCGGCCCGCCATAATGTGCGCGAGTCTTTAGAATATTTAGGTACTTTCAGTTATTTCTTGTTACATAAGATTTTTGTCAGATTGGCCGCCCCTAATATCTGGCCGCCCTAGGCCCGGGCTTAATGTGCCTTAGAGCTAATCCGCCTCTGACTGGGAGGAGTAAATTACTGGACAGGCCACTCACCTCACAGGGGAGCGCCGAGCCGCGCGGCCGCACGGGCGAGCGCTGCAAGGGAGCAGCCGGCGCGAGCTGCGTAGACACACATTAATTTAAAAAATATACAGGGTGTTTGGAAACTGGGAGCTAGTTGTAGCTTCTCGTATGTACTCTGTTCCAAAAGTATCACATTTAGGGAGTAGACCCCCAGGTGCGTAGTACTCGCAACCGGCGAGCGTGTATGACCAGGTGTATGAACATAAACGAGGCAAAAGTAATATTGTAAGGATTGTAGCAGGTGGCGTTCTGTAGTTTCCGTTCTGCGTCCCCCCTGGGAAGAAGGCATGATGTGCTTGTGTGTATTATAGATAGTTACCGGTTCGACGCACCGCGGCCTCCCTGTCCGTGGCGCTGGTTCCGCTGCACCTTTTGGTGCCGGCAGCGATTGTCGCAGCATGCCAGGAGTCTGCACACAATACCGTCATATTATTAGTAGCATAAAAAATATAGGTGTTAGTAAGATAACTCAAAACTGGACAAGATACCTACTTTAAACTCATTCATAGGAAAGCTCGTGGCTAAGTAACAACAGCCGCACGGGTCGATCCATCAGGTTAAGCTACGCTTGCCGGGGTTGGTCCGTGGATGGGTGACCATCTTTACATACCGAGACTCCTCCGTGCCTCGGAAAGGTCCCGGATGCCATTCGTGGATCTTTGACAGTCGTTACGGGTCGTCAGAAGCCCGAAAGTCGGACAACCAGTCTTACCAAGGGGTATCGTATTAACCAGTAACTGGGTTGTGGAGGTCACATAGGCAGTCGCTTCATGTAAAATACTGGTATTCAGCTGCATCCGGTTAGACTGGACGCCGACCACAACATAGTTGGGAAAAGGCAGGCAGATTGAATAAGAACAATAAATTTTGACTATTCGTCAAATAAATCAAACTCAAAGTATTTATTTGAAATAAACCAATTACAGGCACTTTTGAATTGTCAAGGGGTCGACTCCTTTTAGAACTGCTTGTCGCTAAATTAATAATAATCATTTCCTTCACCGTTTTGAGAGTAGTGGTGATGATATTAATTTACACAAAGTAAAGCGCCTGCCGGGGTTCGAACCTCCGACCTACAACTCGTAAGTCGCGGCCGTTGCCACTGGGCCACCACTGCTCTCTACTACTGCTACGGTACTCTACTACCTTTTTCTCTACCTTTTACAAACATAATACTAAAAACAAACAAACATGTATAATATAATGAGTATAGATAGACATAGTTATGACATGATAATAAATTCATTATTTCTTATTTCAGATAGTACCTATTAGTAAGAACACCGTAAATCCTATGTTAGTTAACATTTTACACAAAAATTTAAATAAAAACAAGGCTTACAGGCAAGGGTATGAGAAAGGTGTGCTCAAATTTAAGGGAGTGTTACAGACCGTCACTCTGACCAACTTTCTCCAAGGGACCAACATCGTAATTGCATAAAAATTATCAACTGCCCCATAACAAACTTCAATATCTACTCGACTCAAATGTGACGGCTTGTTAACGCTTTGAAGGGCACTAACGAGACTATTACTGCTACGGCTATATGCCACATAACATAATCAGCCTGTAATGTTCCCACTGCTGGGACACAGGCCTCCTCTCTTCGAGTGGGAGTGGGCTGTAAACTACCACGCACGCCCAATGCGGATTGGTATGGCTATGGCCGTTTAGTATCCTTCAAAGTTTTTTTCGCGACTACGATGTTGGTCTCATGGAGAAAGTTGTTCAGTTTGCTGGTCTATACCACACCTTTAAAAACTGCCTCGTTGGTCTCGTGCTGTTGAGCGCGGCTTCCTGGGTTTGATTCCCAGTTCCGGCAGTGATATTGGGTTTTTCCATTACAAATTTCTCAGTAGCTGCCAGGAGTTTTGAAGTTGGAGGTGTGCTACTCCTGTGCCTTGGTGCGCAAGTCAAGCCATTGGCCCTGCGCCTGATCTCAAACACACACTTGACACTTAATTTCGCCCGGGCTGATAGCTAATCTCTAGTGACATAGGCTGCCATGGCCGGAATACGGTCTGGAGGACTATTATTTTTACCTTAAAAGATGGTATTGCAAAATGTTTTAAGTTCCTCAGACCAGCTTGTGTCATGTTGAACATATCACCATTGAAGTGTGCTGAACAAATGCGGCTGTACTTGGTCGGCAACCATTCATCATCTCTTTGTTCTTCTTGGATTATTTTGATCCATTTTTCTTTAATACCTGGTTCTTGTGGGAACCTAACAGTCAAACACAAATTAGTGATTAGCACAATCATCCTATAATAATAAGGGGTTAAAGTATGAAATTGCCGTTTATTGTATTAGGAACTTCGAATTGACATAGAACCTTCATGGTTTGAGATTTTTGAGTGAAACTTTTTTCACATGGTACCTGTGAAGTTCTTCTTTTAAAAAATGTGCAACATTCGATTATCGACTTTCAGTTATTTTTTTTATTTAGCTTAGACAAGAAAGATGGATACTTCGAAAATTCGAGTTATTTTTGAATACGAGTTCCGACGCGGAACTAACGCGGCAGAAACAGCTCGCAATATCAATGTTGCGTTTGGATAGGGGACTGCTAATGAACGCACCGTGCGATTTTGGTTTAAACGCTTTCGTGATGGAAACTTTGATTTGAAGAACGAACCACGTGGAAGACCGCCCACACAGGTGAATAACAATGAATTGAAAGAGATGGTGGAAGCCGATCCGAGCCAAACTACCCAGAAATTAGCGACATGGTTTAACGTTACCTTACCAACAATATTGACTCATTTACGTCAAATCAATAAAATAAAAAAATATGAGAAATGGGTGCCTCATGATTTGACTGATCTGCAGAAAGAAACGCGTGTTGAAACTTGTGTTGCCTTGTTGAATCGATACAGAAATGAAGGAATATTGGATCGAATTGTCACGTGAAAAGTGGATTCTTTACGATAACCGTAAGCGAAAAATGCAATGGCTGACCCCAGGTCAAACGCCGCAACAGTGTCCTAAAGCAAGGCTTACCAATAAAAAGGTAATGGTAACTGTTTGGTGGTCTCAGCATGGTGTTATTCACTATAGTTTTCTCCGATCTGGTTAAGCAATAACGCCAGATGTCTTCTGTACCGAACTCCGAACAATGATAGCAAAACTAGCAGTGAAACAGCCCCGACTCATGAATCGATCTTCACCATTATTGCTCCATGATAACGCAAGACCTCATACAGCACGAGAAACCGTTTTAACTCTACAGGAATTGCAATTAGAAAGCATTCGTCACCCTCCGTATTCGCCAGACCTTGCTCCAACGGACTACCATTTTTTTCGTGATTTGGACAATTTTCTACGTGATAAAAAGTTTTCTTCTCAGGAGGCAGTACAAAATGCTTTCACACAGTTTGTCGAATCTAGATCACGAGAGTTCTATCACAAAGGCTTATATGACCTTCCTATTAGATTGCAGCAATGTATAGATAATAATGGTAATTATTTTGATTAAATAAATATGTTAAATAAAAAAAAACGAATTTCAATTTTTCAGTACAAATCGGCAATTTCATACTTTAACCCCTAATATTACCAATTCTGGGGCACAGACCTCTACGAGAGAAGAAATGGGATGTAATCCACCACGCAGGCCCAGTGTGGGTTTGTAGATGTCACGTATCTTCGATTTTTGGTTCAATAACAGCCGGTTTCTTCACCGTTTTAAGACAGTGGTGATGAAATTATTTACACAAAGTGAAGCGCCTGTCTGAGAAGCTCGTGGCTAAGTAATAACAGCCGCACGGGACGATCCATCAGGTTAAGCTACGCTTGCCAGGGTTGGTCCGTGGATGGGTGACCATCTTTACATACCGAGACTCCTCCGTGCCTCGGAAAGCACGTTAAGCAGTTGGTCCCGGCTGTCTTTCGTGGAACTTTGACAGTCGTTACGGGTCGTCAGAAGCCCGAAAGTCTGACAACCAGTCTTACCAAGGGGTATCGTATTACCCAGTTACTGGGTTGTGGAGGTCAGATAGGCAGTCGCTCCATGTAAAATACTGGTATTCAGCTGCATCCGGTTAGACTGGAAGCCGACCCCAACCTAGTTGGGAAAAGGCTAGGCAGATTGATTGAAGTGCCTGCCTGGTGGGTTCAAGCCCACAACCTACAACTCGTAAGTCAGGTACGTGTTACCACTGACCACCACTGCTCCTAAATAGTGATTCAGTACATGTATCCGTACTTAATATCATAAATCCAAAAGTAACTCTAGTCCGTCGTGTCTCTGTGAAATCGTTCAGCAATTAGGGTGTGAAAGTTACAGAGCCTAAAAAAACCTAACCTCACCTAACCTTAAAACCTCACTATGAACTTAAAAAATTTAAATTAAAAAAAAATGTACTTACACATGGAAAGTAATACCTTTAGCTTTATTGGAATTCTTTGAATTGTTGTTACATTTCCTGAAGGCACAAGATGGCATTTTTTACAGCTGTTTGTGTGGTACACATGAACGTTGCTGATATGTCACAAACTGTGACAAATGAGGATTTGAGGAAATGATTTGCAGTGTGTGACGTCGCACAGCTTAGGATTGACACTTCTCGCGCGACGTACGGTGAGGGCAAATCTTTGATATATATCTCTGGCATAGCCAGTTCCATAGCTCGTTATCGAAATCTAAAAGTGATAAAACAAAAACATATTTAAATTTTCTTGATTTTAATTGTTTTAATTCTTTTCTTTTCTTTCTTTTTTTTCTTTCTTTTTTTCTTTCTTTACTTTAATTTCTTCACTTTAATTGTTTTTATGTTATTAATTGTTTGTATGTTACTAACACTATATGGATATTGTATGTCCGAAATAAAGCTATTCTTTCTAATTACAGAAGCTTTAAAAAGAAATGAGCAACAATTTATTATAATTAATGTAATTTACTTACCGGTGAAATGTTAATCCGATGTTTTTAACATCGATTTAGTTTTTAATTATTGAATTGTTTTTGCAACCAGCTACAACTCTGCCGCGCTAATTAGAAGTGCAGTAAGGATTCGTAGTTTCGAGTAAATGGCGCCCAAAGTTTTTTACGTTTATTTGTATTTTTTAGGTATAATTTTGAAGTTTAGCAAACATGTTTTGATTTAAATGTATAGCTGAATATGCGTTGTTTCATAAGAACTAACACGAGTGTCTATAAGTTTAATACAGCTGTTTTAAAACAAAAAAAAACGATCTATTGTTAGCAGGGTCTTTATGACTAAATCCAGTATATCAAGCTACAACAGCAGTAAGTTTGGAGTTACTGCGCTTTCTACTAGCAAACGCAGATTACTGCGCTTATTTCATTTTATTCAATTATTAAGAATAAGAATAATTTATTTGCATATTATTATCAGTCCGACTAAAAATTATAAACGCAGTGCAACAGTGACTTATACCTAGCTATTAAAAATAGTATTTGAATGTGAAAAAGCACACACTTACTTGATTAGATTGATCCTAACCACTTCTTATTTAAATAAAACAATGTAAGAATATTTAAAAAATGTAAATAAAACAATGTAAGAATATTTTTAAAAAAATACGTTATTCTAAATAACAAAGAAAACATAATATTTAAATTATCTTAATCACAGACAATTATTGCCTTTATTATTAGTAATATAATGTTTTCTTAAAGTTATGCTTAGTCTGACTACAAACCATATCTGCAGTAGAACAGTGACAGTAGCTTTTGAAATTAGTGAACAAACGTAAAAATTCACAATAACTTGTTTATATCTATTGTATATCAAGAAGAGATAAATGATTTGAATATATTTTTCAAAATAAAACTTAAAATTACCTATTATAAACACAACCAAGTACTATGGCACATTATGTTGAGATAAAAATCATGGATTAATATTAGGTACTTAGGAGTTCTAACTGTCTAATTGTCACCAATTACACTGAAATAATAAAATCTAGTACCTAACAATCTATAGTCTTTACAAAATCTAGGAATATTAATATAAAATAGGTAGAGTACTGTCACACTTCCTTGAGATCAGTCATAAATCAACTTCAGCCAAACTTCCTTCCTTATTTTGTACATTTAAGTTATCTTAGAGTGAATTCGACCAAACATTTATACCCAGCATAAGTCTTATTCTTCGATTAAATTTTGAATTTTTGACAGTTTCTCCATACATAAACTGTCAGTCGTCAATTTTATTCCACGAATAAAAGATATTCGACTTTGGTCAAATTAGCCCTTAATCACAGTTAAATAATTATTTATGTCTATGGCAAATACGGAGACCAATCAGAGTTAGAATTATTCGCACGACTGAGAACTTATTATTAAAGGGATTTATCAGATTCCTAAAATGCAAATGATAAAAAAATCCTTGTATTGGGCATTAGGTTTAAAAGGTTTCAGGCATTAGATTTAAAATTATTGCTGATTTAGTTTTCGCCTTTATAGTCCCCTAGGAGCGGGTTTTTGTCTAACCTCAGGCAAACTGACTCTTCATCAATGATATTATATTTAATATAATATCATTGCTCTTCACCAATTTAATCTGAAGAAAATCTAGAATTTAGTTAGTAGGCAGAGGTAAGTACTCATTTTCATCGTGGCTTATTTTAAAATCTAACGAGTGTGTGCCGCTTTTCGCTACAACCACCACAATATTCTTTTAGGTAAATTCTTGGACTTACGTACTTTGTGAATTGAAGAAAGATCTGAATAAGAGTAAAATCGGATACTTCCATGATTTTAATGTCGACAGGTTTTTGGAATTTTTTCACAGTATCAATAAAATCGTTAAGTCGTAAACTTTTCCTTTGTATTGTAATGATTGCTCGACTCTGTGATGAAAACTGTCAGCGGACATAAATGTAGGCTGGTTCGAAAAATTTAAGGATAATTGTCTGCATGGCAATCGAATTACTGTTAACTAAGAAAGACAATAATCGCCAATTTTTGTTTTGGGCTGAACAATTTATCCATCTACAAAATAGGTAAAGTAATCTTTGTTGTGTTTGTTAACTAAATATAAAGGTTTGATATATGTCTTCTTGACTACTCTCAGAAGTGCTTTCGTTCCAGATTCTGCAAATTGGAGTCTTTTTTTTCATGTTCATAATAGAACTAAACTCTCGTTATATGCTATCAATCTAGTTCTAGTTCTAGCTAGAGGGTATGGTTTCCGCACTTAGGCCTTCGTGTGGACCATTGTGCGTGATCATTATGCTATCAATCTTTTATAAGTAGTACTTATCCTTAAATTATTCACTAAACATAATTTACAAATCATAATAGCAGCAAGAGTTTCTTACTGCGTTTCTTACTAGTGAAATAAATTATGTTCAAACAAATACAGTAATGCAAAGAGCAGTAATGTGTCTTACTGCAGTTGTGCTTAGTAATTAACTTCTCGGCAAGAAACATACTGCGTTTTTGCTAGTTAAAACTACCGCTTCCGGAACAAGTATCAAAATAAGGATTAAATCACTATATAGAGCACATTACGAGGATTCCGATTTCATAAGCAACTCATTTTTCCAAAAATCCGTCCTTACTGCGTTTCTAATTAGCACGACAGAAGTGCAGCCCACCCTGTTTTAGAGTTTCACTTACATATACACCAAGTGTGAATATCAAAAGTCTTTTTTATTAGGTCACGGTCACAAAATAATGTGTTATCAGAGATATAAACAATACAATTTCAAATCAAAACACAATCAAACAACAAAAAAGCTGTCAGTTTCAACTGTCCTGTCAGTGTCAGATTCCGCTGGCTGTGTATACGGTTGTGTTCCCTCTTAATCTGTCATTATTTGTAAATAAATAAATAAAATCATTTTATTTCGGACAATTAAAAAAATCCGTAAATTGTTAGTAACAAAAACACTATAGTTAGTAACTTTAAACTAAAGAAAAATAATGACAAGACCACCCTAATAGACACAACGAGAAATGAGCAAGTATTAGTCTTCTCTCTCACAAATACTCAGAACAATAAAATAAAATAAATAAAGCACAAATCTGCCGCTTAGTAATAACTAAAGCATAGAAGGAGGGCTAAAATAGCAACTGAACTCAATATATTTGTTTCATTTTTACTTATGGAGCCGCTATAATGTTAAAGAAGGACGGGTATAAAGAAGACGTTTCGAAGTTTCAGTTGTCATTCATTTTATTCCGACTAGTGATGTGACTATGTGACCCATAAAATTTCAACGTCGATAGAATTTACAATGACGTATTCTTATACTGCCAAAAATAAAACCGTAGGTAGCTTGAGAGAATACATAATAATAGGTCTTTACCTATGAAATTGCCGTTTTGTATGAAAAAATTTAAACGAATTTTTTTCATGCATTTTTTATTTGTATTAATCGAAGTAATCACCCATGCAATCAATGCATCTTTGCCAACGCAGTGGCAGTTTATTGATGCCCTTCTTAAAGAAATCAGCTGGATGGGAGGCAACAAATTCTTCAAAGGCATTTTGTACTGCCTCTCGGGTATTGAATTTTTTTCCCGCCAAGAAGTTATCCAAATTCTGGAAAAAGTAGTAGTCTGTAGGCGCAAGGTCTGGTGAGTAGGGCGGATGACGGAGAGCTTCCAACCCCAGTTCTTGCAACTTGGAGACCGTCTGCTGTGCAGTATGAGGTCGCGCGTTGTCGTGCAGGAGCAGCGGAGACGAGCGATTGACCAATGCTGGTTGGAGATGTGCCAGCTTCTCCATCATTGTGTTCAGTTCTTCACAGTACACATCTGAAGTAATGCTCACCCCGTTTGGTAAGAAGCTGTGATGAATCACACCGGCGCTAGACCACCAAACAGTGACCATCACTTTTCTAGGGGTAAGTTTCCGTTTAGGGCATTGTTTAGGTGCTGAACCAGGATCCAACCAACTTGCTGAGCGCTTGCGGTTATCAAACAGAATCCATTTTTCATCGCAGGTGACAATGCGGTTCAAAATTCCTTCATTTGTGTGTCAGTTGAGCAGTGCAAGGCACGTCTCGACGCGTACTTCGCGCTGGCGATCATTGAGTTCGTGGGGCACCCATTTGTCAAGCTTTTTTACCTTGCCAATTTGACGCAAATGGACCAATATTGTTTTGACGCTAACGTCGAAAGCTGCTGTTAATTCAGCCGTAGATTGTGTATCATCAGCTTCCACAATCGCCTTTAATTCGTCATTGTCGACCAAAGTCTTCGGACGACCGCGAGTTTCATTTTTCAGGTCGAAATTTCCGGAACGGAAGGGAGCAAACCAATAACAAGTGGTGCGTTGGTTTGTAGTGTTAGCTCCGTAAACGTCGTTGATGTTGCGTGCCGCTTGTGCCGCGTTGCTGCCACGACGGTACTCATATTCCATAATTACTCGAATTTTTAACGTATCCATGATGACGAAAAAGATTGAAATGCGATGAAAATGTAACACGAAACAATAAACAAATGACTATTTTTGGAAAAAAAATCCATGTTTTTGCACGGCAATTTCATAGGTAAAGACCTATTATATAAACTGGACTGAGCTCTCGTACCAAAAACACGAGCAGAGAGATTATGTCATACACAGGCTGTTTATCCCTTTCTAATAGGGTGACCAAACATTGTTATAAATAACAATCAGGAAAATACGTTTTGAAAGAGAATTTGGGTCCGGTGGACATTAAGTGCTTTCAAATTATTGTTTGTAATACAAAAATATTGTAATTAAGTTACTTATATAGTGAAATAATGAAACCTTATACAACATGTTCCCGCCATCGCGACATGCCTTCAACACGCGGGTAGGGCTAGTGGCCAATAATAATAAAAATTAAAATAAGATAAAATAATTCGTAAATTGAAAAAAAAAAATTAAAACAAACAAATAATGAAATAATAACCACAATTAGGATGCAAAAGACTCATTCATGAACTTCGATCAATAATAGTTCATGAAGCTATTATTCTATGCCATCTGGTAAAAAAAAAAGGTCATTAACCAACACCGTTTTTTTATGTTCATCATTTGTCTATTGTTCTGAACCAGCTATTATTAAGCTATTAAGTAGCTTCATGGAAAAAAAGTCAAGTGGCGTGGCCTTTTCTTTCTCTTTCGTTTCAATTTTAATCCCTGCTCTACAGGTTGCTCCAAAATGCTATTTTAGAAAATAGTAAATAAATCAATAAATAATAACGTTTAATGAAATCAAATTATCTTTATATAACGAAAATGCGGAACCGTATACGTGTTGAATTAATGTCGCCATTGCAGCAGCACGTTGGGTAAAAACTATACATCAATCTGCCTAGCCTTTTCCCAACTATGTTGGGGTCGGCTTTCAGTCTAACCGGATGCAGCTGAATACCATTATTTTACATGGAGCGACTGCCTATCTGACCTCCACAACCCATTAACTGGGTAATACGATACCCCTTGGTAAGACTGATTGTCAGACTTTCGGGCTTCTGACGACCCGGATAAAAACTATACCATACCTATCGAAATACTTTTTTTGAAAGCTTCTTATTTGAAACTGAACATTGTTGTACTCTTTGTCGGTTTTGAACCGTGTACCTAGTATCTACCCATGTTTTTGAGAAAAAAAGTTATGATAGCTAGACTACAATATTGTTGAGACAAGACTTGTGTCGATTCATCAAATATGATCACGTACATGATACGTGGCTTATGAAGTAGGCAAGGGTGCATGTAGAATCTCGTTCCGGGAACATGGTCCTTTCTTGCTCTTTTTTTCGTTTGCTCTATAGAGCTGGTGTTTAGGTATTTAAGGGAAGCAAAGGGAAATAAAACTTAAGTGTATCAAAAATCAAAATCAAAAGTTATTTATTGAAACTAGACTGAGAAACAGAATCTGATAATACAAATTATAAAACCAATATCCCTACTACTGGAAAAAATTATGGTACCTACATTAGCATTCAACCCTTATCGAGATTTTGCTATACATATAATAATCTGCCGGCTTGAAATGAAGGCTACACACCACAGAATTTTTAATAATTGTTTGTGATTCGGGAATTACATCCTGGTTGGATGTTTGCTTCATTTCTTCTTTCGATGGAAAGCTGTTACCGACATAAAAATTATGTTATTTCAATCACGCGATACATAGGTACAAATTGTATTTTCGGCTAACAAAAATCAATCAGAAATACACAAAAGCTTTAGCGTCTTCCGTCTACAAAACGTCTAGAGCTTGGTCACACTACTTAGACTCAAAATTGTTATTAAATAAAATCTTTGTTAATCGGATCCTTACCTGTGAAATGAAATGCCATACAACCAGCATATGATTCACTTTTACATCTTTTGATGCAACACTTTCTCACCAATATTTTCACTATTTAAATTGAAAAAGAACCGCCATGAAACCATTGCTGTCAGATTTCAGTGTTACCAGAGTAGTTATATGATAGCTACCAAACATTCATATTAATTTGATTATTTTTACTTATGGATTTTACTTATATAAAATTATTGACTATGATGTACAGATTGTAAACGTATAAATAAAATTATTTAAAACTAATCTAAATGCAAATAAAAATATCGTGTAACTTATTTTACTTGTAGTTGGTGAAATATTTTCTACCATCTTTAACATTTTTATCTTTTGGCAATTGAGCAAAAGGGACAAACAGCCTCCGTTCGAGCTATCTCTCTCGTCTCGTTTTGCCTCTGCTAAGAGATAGATAGTTTGATAGGATACTATCAAATGTAAACCTAAGGTGCAGTCCTTATGGTTAATTTTTATATGATACGATTTTTGGAGAGCTCAGTCCTGTTTATATTATATTATTAGGTCCATGATTATATCATTGAACAACACAGATAAGTTGGTAGGAGTGTACCAGGGGGGTGAAACTTCCATACATTGACTTCAAACAAAATATTCATAGACAATGCTGCCGTCTGAAGGAAAAGGAACGGAAACTTTGGCCATAGTTTAACATTTTAGCAGATAGATAGAGCTACTTTTACCTACCTTAGTATCTACAACAAAAGTATAGCTACTATACAAAATAAATAATAATAAATAAGCATTATTGATTATTTTACTAATGCATTAGAAATAAATTTATTAAATATAGTAGCAAAATAAATAAAACCTTTTTCACAATTGAAACTAAACGTAAATGATGATAGACAGGAACAGTCAGTACCGTTGACTTTTGTAAACATTTCTTCTGTTTCGTTCAAATTTCATATTCCTGAACAATATTTTAGGAATTATTATTTATTCCATTTCATTTTGATTCCAAATCATCATTATTATTTTTGTTAATACACTTCATAAATTAATGTAAAGTTTCGTTCGTTGTTTCTGTGTCGTGTGTTCTGGTGATCTGTTTTGTGCTCTTTTACAACTTAGGACTGTGCTTGTTTTCTTAAATAAATATTATTTCATTTCTATCTACCATTTTATTCCGTTTCATTTATTGGTATGTCCCTTGATGATGGCATTTATAGTTTAAGATTTTGAAGAATGTTTATGTTATTTATTTTGTGAAATAAGTAAATTCTTATGTGTATGTTTCGAATTCTACATTTCCTCTAGAATATGAATTTATCATAGTCTTATTACACATAAGAATTAATATATTCCACAAATACATTCATTCTTCAATACAATGTTTAGGGATTTAATACTAGAAACAAAAACTCCTAAAAGCGCCATCTAGTGAGCTAGGTAAGGAGACATTAGGACATGCAGCGCTATCTCTAGGATTGAGTACTTACTTTTTACAAAACGAAAACCTGAGTGGCCCATCTATATTACTTTAGATAGTGTATTATCTATGGAGTGTACGACAGAATTTGACAGCTGATCAGTGTTGCCGTTTTAGCCACTTTGTGGCTAGATCTAGCGGATTTTCGACGGTTTTAGCCAAAAAATAATCTGTTTTAGCCCCCAAAATGAATCTAGCTACTTCTGGCTACTTTTTAGATCATTACTACATACCTACTTTTATTACTGTTTTGCCATCTGAAGTTTTAACAAAAGTCACAAAAACGGTCAAACCAACTGAAATACCATCCATAACTGATGTTTCTGGAATCTTTTCGTTAATGGATGATTCCATTAACGAAAAGATTCCAGAATTTCCAGATGACATTGTAAACTTTCAAATTGATTTTAATGTTTTTACTAAAAAAACTGTAATTTTAATGTTTTTAGCAATAAACTTGTAACCAGTTTTTAATATTTTTTTTAACAACACTATTGAATACTGTTTTATTAAATCCACTTATCCCCATCCCTATATTTTAAAATTATAAATTAACAATATTAATAGGATAAAGTAAGCCAAAAATACTTTAGCCACTTTTAGCGGAATTTCGAAAGTAATTTTTGTACAAAACTAGCAACTTTTTTATTTGATGTAGCCACAAACTAGATGGTCCTAACGGCAACACTGCAGCTGATTGATGGACATTGACATTAATGACATGAAGAACAAAACGAAAACAAAGTGCGCAAAGGATTATTTTTACTGAAAATAGGATTAAGTCAACATAAATAATCAAACATAACAAAATGTTATCGAATTCCATCAGACGGGCGAAAATAATAACGAATGCAACTCCTCTTCTAAGGTTAGTTAGATAAAAACATTTACATAACCTAAAATCTTAGTTTTCAAATCTATCTAAACTTCTTTTACTCAAACAAACGGGCTCCTTTGGAAGAAAATGTGTAAGAAGTATCAACTCTTGAACATAGTATGGACTCAATATAGTATAATGATTTTATGAATGCTGTGAAATTAAATGTTAACTGTCCAGAAGTAGGACCTAACTTCCAATAAATATAGATACAATAAAATATTACACATTCACATGGCATTCTTTGGGGCAGCAAATTAGCTATAGGAGTGGTTGACATCATGAGGTTTGTGTTTATACATTGCAGTGCTGTGCGTGGGAAGGCAGCATACGAAGGAGAGGGGAAGACCACGGTGCGCGTTATCAACCAAGAGGCTGAAGCTGGACTGATGGTCGACACATATGCCACGGTAAGCTGAAACCTCAGACGAAATAAAAAACCAAGACATAGTGCTGCTAACAATCAGGGACCGTACAACCCCGGTTAAGAGTTAAGTCTTTAGGAGGGGTAAGCTGTTTATTTTTATTTATTTATTTAATAAGGCACCAAGTCCCATAATACACATCACAAACATATACAATTAATTAATCATTAAAATAAAATACATTAAAGTTATTAGATCATAAAAATAAATAAAATACATCAAAATAAAATACAGTAAAATTCAATACAGTCACAAAATAAAAAAAAAAACACTAAAACTGACTATAAAATAAAATTAAATCATCAGTATCAGTACTTAATCAATAATCGGTAGATAACTATTGCAATACTTTGCCCCATTGTTACTGATTCAGTAACAATAAAACAAAACACCAAAACAATCATCTACCGACGGTTGGCACTCCGATGGACTCCAAGCCAATACCTGTGGATCGGACTGCTCCAATCCTCACTAATGACCCTCAACAGTTGATTGGTCGATTTTCTTAAGCTGCTGGAAAACGATGCTATGCTCGATCGAATAATAGCATAAAAGTCTCGCTTTAGCGAACATGCTCGACGTGCTACAGTACCGCGGAAATTTCATTAAGATGCGGTAGGCATCATTGTACTGCACACGCATGGTACTAAGTGTCGGTCTTTTGAATTTTGTCCACAGCTGGTATGTGTACAAACAGAGGCACGGAATAATGTCTTTTTAACACACGTGCTACAAAGGGAAAATCAGCGCGCAAACATATTGCACCGTATCGAGAGTGCCTGCCTTTCCCGTTCTATGTTGGCGTCATCTGTGAGATCGTCAGTGAGGATGTGGCCTAGATAACTAAACGTTCGCACAACCCTCACTGGTGAACCATAAATAAAAACATCTGGGATGGTTTCGGACCCTTACCAGCTCTAAAAACTAACATTTCAGTTTTCTTTATATTGTAAACCATACCATGGGAGCTGGCATAACGCTCGCAAATACCCACTAGTTGCCTGAGAGCTCTTATTGAGGGGCTCAAGAGGACCATGTCATCGGCGTAACTTATATTATGAAAGCACACCCCACCTATGTGGCATCCGACATGAGCCCTCTTCAGCTCCTCAATAAGACCATTCACATATATATTGAAAAGGTCCAGAGAAGTCACTCCCCCCTGACGTACGCCACATTTTAACCTGAAATCGCTAGACTCTGCGTCGCCCCATCAAACACTGTTAGTTTGGTTTCCGTACCAGTATTGTAACATACTTACTAAGTCCGAGTGTACGCCTGAGTCGCGCAGTTTGTCCCAGAGAATATTATAATTCACCAGATCAAATGCGCGACTCTGGTCCAAGAAACAGGCATAAACCGAGGTGTACCGACTTTTGTAATAATTCACCGTATGCTTTAACGACAGTATCGCTAGGTCTGTCGATAAACCAGGACGGAAACCAAACTGAGCATCATCTAACCTAGCACTCTTCAACAGTAAGGGCTGCACGAGACGCTCCAACACTTTACCCAGGACAGTTCCAAGGGAGATTGGTCGGTAGTTGGCAGCAGAATTGAGATCCCCTGTTTTATTTTTTGTGATCAGAATAACTATTGTTCTCATTAGGGCTTCGGGTAAGTAACAGTACTTAATTCGTAAATTAAATATCAATTTCAATTTATTTATTTGTGAACGTAGGTTACAATAGGTGTTACAGTCAAGTTATGATCTCTATAAATAGTGTACATAGTTTGACATGTAAGAATTTCCCTGCATGAATCAAGTGTTCAATGCTCAGGTTATCATGACCTGCGGATTTACCACGCTTCATACGTCTTATTACGTCAACAATATCCTGCGGTAGAAATTGCAACTGATCACAATCCACACAACTATCTACCTCACCCAACCCCCGACCACACCCCCCTGCAGCCTGGCCAGCCGAATTCACAGGCATGGGCTCCATTTCAAACATATTTGCGATTTGAGATGGCTCTATTAGACCGTCTATGGATAACGGTACATTTTGTTTGAAATTCAACTTTTTTGTGCTTTGTCAAAATTTTACGAAGTTCTTGCTTTTACAATGTGTAGCTAATATATCCAATCTGATTGATTCTTCATTACGTTGACACCACTTTAATTTGTTTTTAAATATCTTGCGATTGATTACCATGTTATCATATAAGTCACCCATAGACGGTCTACCAGCTGTCACCCACCAGTGTTATGGCATTCTTGCGCATGATGGTTCCAGCCCGTCACTGGTTTACGTGGCTTTTGTGCACCGGAGTCCCACCCATAACTTGCTATAGCCCCCCCTGGAGTATATTAGGTTGGGGAAAAAGTCTTTTCGCATTATAGTATGTATGAACTTAAAATAAAATCTCTTTGGCTATATTATTTGTATCTGGCTGGTTTTGGTATCATTGAAAGTTTAAATTTTAAAGAACATAATTCCAAATTCAAATTAGGAAAATGTGCGATTTTCATTTGTTTTTCGTACTGTCAAGATGAGTGAATCTAATGAAGAAATTCGATACAGTTTAAAATTTTACTACAAAAAAGGTAAAAATGCAAAGCAAGCCGCGAAAAAAATTTGCGATGTTTATGGACCCAGTGCAGTGTCTGTGAGAGTAGCACAAATTTGGTTTAAGCGTTTTCAATCCGGAAATTTTGATGTCAAAGATGCACGTCGCTCTGGTCGCCCTATTACGGATAAAATGGATGCCATTTTTGAAAAAGAGGAGCAAGATCGGCATATCAGTAGTTACGACGTAGCTGAAGAACTGGGAATTGACCACAAAACAGTTTTGGCGCATTTGAAAAAAACTGGGTACACAAAAAGCTCGATATTTGGGTACCTCACGAGCTCACTGAAAGAAACCTAATGAACCGTGTACTCATTTGTGATTCTTTATTACGACGTAATGAAACCAAACCATTTTTGAAGAAGCTGATAACTGGTGATGAAAAGTGGAACACGTACGACAAGAACGTGCGAAAAAGGTCGTGGTCAAAGGCCGGTCAGGCTTCACAGACTGTGGCGAAACCCGGGTTAACTCGCAACAAGGTGATGCTGTGTGTGTGGTGGGATTGGAAGGGCACTATTCATTATGAGCTGTTACCACCAGGCAGGACCATCGATTCTGAACTCTACTGCGAACAACTGATGAGATTAAAGCAAGAAATTGAGAGAAAGCGGCCGGAATTAATCAACAGAAGGGGTGTGGTTTTTCATCATGATAACGCTAGACTTCACACATCTTTAGCCACTCAGCAAAAATTAAGAGAGTTTGGTTGGGAGGTGTTAATGCATCCGTCGTATAGTCCTGACCTTGCACCTTCAAATTTCCACCTGTTTCGGTCTCTTTAGAATTCTTTAGGCAGTGTCAGGTTAACATCACGAGAGGACTGCCATAACCACTTGTCGCGGTATTTTGATCAGAAGTCCAAAAATTTCTATAGCAATGGGATCATGTCCCTACCTACAAGATGGCAAAAAGTTATCGAACAAAAGATTAGATAAATATTTAGATAAATGTAAATAATGTATATTAAAAAATGTTTTAAATTTTCTTAAAAAATGCGAAGAAACTTTTTCCCCAACCTATTATTAACAATATCACAGTACAACATGTCAATAAATTTGCAATGATCTTTATTTTGATTACAAAATACATTACTATCACAGTTTACACATTCTAAGATATCATTCGCTTTCTCCTTATGCAAATCACAATAGGTGGTATACTCCATTATCTGACCAAAACATTTATTACCCCATTTATTTAGATTTTTGCTACAATTGGCAGCCAGACCACTGCCCGTCCCTCCTACAGCACATACAACGCGCAATGGAAAGTGGTCCGAAGAGAACACACCATAAACAACATTGACTGAGCTGACAGTATTCCAAGCAGACTCCGTGACTACGCAGTGGTCTAGCCACCGGTTGCAGCCATGTGCTTCACTAGTAAAAGTATGCGTATCCGAATTTAAACCTAACATCACTATATCCGCACATATTAGCTTTTGCTCGTCACAAAACACTGGTAATTCACGACCAAAAGGCGCATTTGGGTGAGCATTAAAATCACCCATCATATACGCAGCACACACGTCGGATTCTTCTATAATTGCACTCATACGGGCAAGACAGACAGTTTATGAGGTTATCATTATCATTTGAAAAATGATGAATGGGTTTTAACCTTGAAACCCAGTAAAAGGGTTATCCCTTCAATGTGCATAACCCATTGAATGGGTTCTATACTTGAAACCCAGAGAAATGGTTACCCCTGTATTGTAATAAGATAACCTATATAAATAAGGGTTTTGTTCGGGTTATAGCTATTTGCAACGTCTGCCCATCATCGAGAGATCATATTACATTGCTCCGAGTCGAAATGTCTGTTATTGTTTTTAGGAGAGTTGAAGCTTAACCCTTTTGAACGGCTTAAGGTTACTCACATCGTATGGGTTTTTGTTTAAAGGCTTAGAAAAACCCAATTGAAACCCTTTCAATGGATAACCAAAATGGTCCCTGCAAACAATACAATGAATCATGTGTAAAGCTACACATCGCTCAGTGCTTACACACTCATACGCACACATTTACACCAAACTACAACTAATCTTCACCTCACTAAGTGCACACATATTTACGAATCCGGCCTCATCTCTGTTGACAGAGCTGAAACTTACAAAACTTCAGAATGTTAGGTCTGTATTACAGAATGATACTCGAGCCCGCCTGCGACACAAATCACTGAATATGTTTAGCGCTAAACAAAGGACATGTCCGAAATTAGTTTTTAACTATTCAAGGATTCTAACAGGAATATGTTAAATATAGTACTTGTAGCTTCATACCTAAAATGCGGAGTGCGCCATGTCATCTTATCCACTATCTTATACTAGGTACGTATTCCCTTACTGCTCTGTCTGAAAATCCACCCTTACCTACAGCCTTTAGTTAAGGCGCGGCATTAGCTCAATATTCACAAAAATTGGTTTCTTGGATTGTCAAGTATGATAGAGAAGGGTTTAAAGAAAAATTTTAACCGAATAGAATAGTAAAAAATAGTTGGATATTCCCAATAAAAAATTTGGAAGTTGCTTCACAAAAATAAACTTTGGCGTCGAACATCTCAGTATTTTCAGCGATAACGGCATATCTCGGCAACACAAATATTATTTTCAATTTTCAACCTTACGAGTATTTCAAGCCAGCTAATGATGACAATAGATTACGCGGTTGTGTGCCTTTTGAAATCGTAGTCAGTCCACGCCTTAACTGTGTGTTGTCACGCCTTAACTGTGTGTTGTTTGTTTCAGTACGGCTTCAAGCTGAACAATGGGCTCACTGTTCTCGGACCAATGGCCATATTCCCAAAGTTAGTATCATCGTCGACAACCATCCACTGCGAGACAAGTCAGAGGGTTATCTTAGGATTGATTTTTGAGATAAAGACAAAAAACCGGCCAAGTACGTGTCAGATCACGGACAATGAAGGGTTCCGTAGTTGGGATGAATTTATCCCAAAAACGTCAAATATACTTCACGGCCAATTCGCAAAAAAAAATGTGATTAAACTTTAAATTAACGATTTTCGGAGTTTTTCCTTTTAGAAAGATCCCAGGGCCGCCAGACCTTATTATTTTCTGATTAACAAAATGTATGGGACAGACTAGTGTTAGTATGTACAGAGGCCAGCACATCATGCTACCCCAATCTGTCAAATTTTCCCAATTGAATATGAACCTTATTTCTTTGAGGTAAAGTTGAAAATCTTTCAAAGAAATTTGACAGATTGTGGTAGCTTGATGTGCTGGCCTCTGTACTTTGAACAGACGCATACCTGCTAGCTTGGGCCGTGTTAACAAGAAAACAAGTAAGGCTGGCGGCCTTGGGATCTTGGCCTATTTACTTGTGCTGTGAGACTTTGCTTCTTGCCAATCATGATTCTAGATGAACAGGAAGTACCTTATAGGTTCTGATTGATTAGCGAGTATCAAAATATGTCGCAAAAATGGCCGTATTTTTTATTGTGTTGACTTAGAAGCTTGATTTCTTATAGCTACAAGGGACCGTAGACCTAGGTATTTGAAATTAATTTCAACTTGATACTTCCACGCGCTCCTGAGAAAAAAGGTGTCAACAGACTGACAGGACACACAAAGAATTGATCCTATAAGGGTTCCGTTTTTCCTTTTGAGGTACGGAACCCTAAAAAACTAAACTTTGAAGGCTCATAACTCGGAAACGGTGCTTCGTAGAGGCATGCTTCTCAGATCGCTCCACCCTCAGGAGCGGTATGAAGTGAGGACTTAACACGCCAACTGGACATAGGTCTCTTATATGTCACGCAAACAATTCGACGATGATCGGCTCTCTTAATTCGCAATCTCTTTCCTGTTACTTACTAGCCCTTAATAGGTACGCACGGCTACAGATTAAGCTACACATTTCCAGCATAAGCTGATCTCGCATTGTATAGGAGTTCCTTACAAAGAGAGTTCAGTGTAAACTGGAAATGTATAGCTTGATGTTTAGCTGTGTGTACATAAAGAAAGAAAAAAATATGTATTTTGAGCTTCCACGACTAACAAATCACAGAAAAAATACAGTTCAAAGACAAAGATTTAAATCGTTAGATGTGCCCTTACCGTACTTAGGCCACACGAAAGTGTCCAAACTAAAAAGCTTGACCGCACACATCCCGCATGGAACAATAGATACGATTTTCAGTATGAGTGAGCGGGACAATTATATATATAATATAATATTCTAATGTCAACGAAACAGAATCGTGGCAAATCTAACGATTTTAAATCTTTCTTTAGAGAAAAAAAAAAAATGTGGAATTATCAAAACGTTGTTATTCGGTTTTAAAATCTAAATGTTGTTGTTAGGACGGTGATGTCCTGGCAGGTGAGCACGGCGGAGGAGATCACGGAGCAGTCGCTGCGACTCTTCAAACTGCTGGAGCCCAAGATTGATCTATTGGTGAGTAGCTAAAACGAATATCCGGCCTTTGACCGGTTTCCGGTCCATCTGGTTTATTTTTACTGTTCAGTACCTATCTGGCCAATATCCGTCTGTACCGAATTTTGAATAAATTAAATAAAGTTACCTACTGATAAAAAAAAATGCATTCCGGAATGTTCTAAAGACGAATGAAGTCCAAATTGGCGATGTATTCTTTAGTTTGTCTTAAAATTACTACAGATGTGGCGGCTTCTACAACGCCACATGCGACTTACGCATCAAAGACCTGACGTCACACAAATACTGCATCGCGCAAGCACATTTTACCGCGCGATTGGCATATACTGCATATATAAAAAATAGGGTATATTCGGTGAACGGAGTAGAAGCCTATGGCATATCTAGTATTTATTTATTTATTATTTTTTTATTAAAAAAAATCAAAATTTAAATCATAATGCAGGTTGCATATGATTTGAATTTCGATATTTTTAAAGGATTTATTATTTTTCTTAAAAATTTATGTTTTTATTGTTCTAAAATGAAAAGTTTACAACGAATTTGTAGTATTTATTGATACTTAGATATTTTTTTCTGACTAAGCTATTAAAAAAAAAAAAAAAAAAAAAACTAGAAATGAACTAGAAATTCGGTGGACGGAGTAGACTCCGTCCACCGAATATACCTACCCTATTTTTTTCGAGACGGTAAAAAAAGTCAACCGGTATACAACATCAACCCTTGGGCATTAACCTAGCCCCTAGCCACAACATTAACCTAGCCCACTAGACACGACACCCGTCTGGTCGGAGGATCCTCCCTTTTCTATGGAGGATGAGTGAACTTTACACCCTGTTCCTCATATACTTCTATACTTTCATCATTTTCAGTGTATACCGTTTATTACTAAATCACCATTATTATTACCAATATCCGTGTGCAGGTGATAGGGCTGGACAGCCGCGAGCGCGACACGTGGGAGCGCGTGTCCCGCGCGGCGCGCGCGTGCGGCCTCAACGTGGAGGTACTGCCCACCGAGCACGCTTGCTCTACCTTCAACTTTCTCAACTCTGAGGCCAGGTCAGTATTTATTTCTCCCAAATAAAAGATGTACCCAAAAAAACAGGCTTGATTGGTATTCTCTTGATAAGTAACATAAAAGTATCTCATGAAAATGTAAAGAAATCGATCAGGAAACGTACTGTGGATGCCAATTTGTAGTGCCACTTACAAATTCAGTGCTTTGATTTAATTTTTTAAATACTTAACCTTTTGAACGCCACGGTCGTGTATAGCCGACAAATGAAAACGTGCCCAAAACGCCACCGTCGTGTATAGACGACAAGAAAACGACATTTTTAAAGTACAAAATAAATATACTAAATTAAGTTTTCTGTGTTTTTTTTTCCTATTATTTAAAACTACATTAATGAAATATTGTAAAATGGCACAAACATATATTTATTGGTTACATTTCACTAGAAAAAACAATCATTAAAAATTGTTAATCGAAATCCGTAAAAAAGTGTTCCTCACGCCACAGTCGGCAAGACACGACAGCTAGTGATGGGTAAGTAAGGTAACTTAAATTTTAAATATATGAAATATTTTATTAAAAGTAGCTTACTATTACTTTGACAATTATTTTTTAATGACAATTAATCGTATCTGAACATTCCTAATGCATAATTTTTATAGAATTGTGTAAAACATCCTAATTGATATCTATCGATTGATAATTTACTGTCCACTCTCGCGCATCCCTACGCAAAAGTGCATAAACAGTGACCTGTACGCCACAGTCGGGAATAGACGTCAAGCGGTGACGTCATTAGCGCTACAGGAGACTGCTAGTGATTTCCTACACTTATTATTATGATCGGTGGTAATAGTTAATAATAATAAATTGTTATAAATACTATACGATTATTATTTATTATGTCCCACAATGTCACATCCCTACTCGCATGCGAGGAAGTTGTCAAAAGTCTTGCCAGCCACGCCACAGTCGGCTCTTCCCGACAGCGGATGACGTCATGAACGAGCTTAGTGCTGTACCTTATTATTATTTGATTTATTCGTTTGTAGTTCTAATGTCTGCTTTTAGGTTGTTTAGAACTTTGTAACCGGTGTTTAATGATAGTATGATACTAAATAGGGTAAAATAAATAAAAGAATAATGCAACGAGTAATATTTTATTTAAAAATATGGAACGAAAAGCAATGATTAATAGGTTTTCGATAACTTGTCGACAAGATGTTGGAATCCCTATTTTTTTTGTAGGTATTTTCGCTGAATTTGTGGCTTGGCGTGGAAGGGGCGCCGATGCGTTTACGCTCTGGCGTTCAAAAGGTTAAACCCCAAATTCTAATTTTAAATCACCTTTAAAGATGTTTTGATTTGACAGTTGAAGTTAATTTTTAACCGACTTCAAAAAGGAGGAGGTTCTCAATTCGTCGGAACCTTTTTTTATTTTATTTTTTTATGTATGTTCCCCGATTACTCGAAGATGGCTGGACCGATTTGGATTTTTTTTTGTTTTATTCGAGAGGGTATACATCACAGTTGGTCCCATATAAAATTGATTAACTTTGCTTGGGTAGTTTTTGAGTTAGCTTCAATAATACGTATTTTTTCCCCACTTTTATATGGATGATGTTCTAGTGTGTTTTGCAGGTAGTGGTATTAGAATTTGTGTGGGGTAGGAACCACAACTAAAAAGTGAAAATAAAAACTTTTTTACAAAAAAATACAACCGACTTCCAAAAACAACACTACAAAGTGAAAAATAACTTTAATTTCGGAATTCGGTGGAAAAAAACCAAAATACATTTAACTAGACACCGACTTCCGAAATTAAAGTTATTTTTCACTTTGTAGTGTTGTTTTTGGAAGTCGGTTGTATTTTTTTGTAAAAAAAGTTTTTTATAGCCTCAACTTTTTCAACAGGATTTTTTGGAAAAAGTGGTGTGATAAAAAAGTTGAAACTTCTAACTACAGATCAATGTGTCCTTTAGTGAGTGATAGGGTAGATAATAAATACATATATTTCCCGTTGGGGCAGGCACCACTTACATTGATGTCCATGTTAGCTTGCTTCAAATTAATTTTTTAATTTCTAATAAATAGTGCGATTTTTTTTTACAATTGCCTAATTCATTGTAAATAACAAAGCTTTTAAATGTACATATTTTAGTTATGGCAACAGAATGTATTTATTTTACTTTGGCAACACTTAAAAATGACGGTTATTTTATCATAGTTATTTCTGGGTGGGGCAAAAGTCGTTTTGAATTGTAAAAATGGAGTGCAGACTGCAGAGAGTGGTCTTGGAGCTACGAAGCGAGTTGGTTGTCTCTGATGTCAGGACTAAAGTTATCTTGCCGAAGAACAGTGTTTAATTTTAAAATTGGAAGATTTTTTCACATTTAATAGCGGGCGACCCCATTGCCATCACCCGGGTACGGACCCAGACTCCGGACTAGAGACTAAACTGCTACTGGGAAATTCCTAATAGCAGTTTACCTGGCGTGAGCATTAGAGGACGACGTAGACATACTAATCCGATAAGGGTTCTTATACCCAAAAAATCTCAACGGAACCCTAAAAAATAATGGTGTTTTGTTTCGACAGATCGGTAGCAGGCGCGCTGATCCCGCCGTCCTTCATCCCGAACATCAACGAAGACGACATGCTGCACACCAAGTTGCATTACCACGACGTTTTTAACAAGCCACTGATGTAAACACCTGTAACACTATACATTCAGAAACTTAGATAATTCACATGTTTTGGAAATTTAAACTTAATGTCGTACACAAGAAAGTTCAAATTTCATTACAAAATACGGTCACTTAAAAATCAACTAACAGGTAAACCAGAAAAATTATGCGCTTCGGTAATCTTCGTGTTCCCGAATTAGCACGAACGTCGCGCCACAGAGTAACCCCTCACAAAGGCAATATTATGCTTCTAAGTTTTTAACCGACTTCCAAAAAGAAGGAGGTATATGTTCGACTTTATGTATTTTTTTTTAATGTATGTGCTTTCGAAGTGGTCGCATTGTCACCAAGTCAGAATCTGATGAGGGGATCCCATGGAAATCGAGGGAAACCTTCAAATATAGGCTCATCTATAGCGATTTGGGTATTTTTTATAGTACCTAACTGGTGCATTTGCTCTCAGAAAGCACCATTTGATGAAGTGGAACTGATGATTAAGACCACAGATGGCCATCGGAACTACTCAATAATAAGTATTTCACGGGTTGCGATTCGATTATTTTAATATGGTTGCTAAGCAATTTATGCTCGTTACAATGCATATGCTGCAGTACTCCAGGAGAACTCAACAATTAACGTCCCTGCATCGGAAAAAGCAATATTTTGTAAAAAGGTGGTGAGCAGTTTACATTAGGCTAGGCTAGGTTTAGGCTTAGATACTTCATTACAAACTGACCCACTAAAAAGTGAAAACTTTAATTTTTTTTTTTACAAAAACTAAACAGCCGACTTCCAAAAAAAATACCACAAAGTGAAAAATTACTTTAATTTCATACAAGTTCTGAGGACAGACACGCTTCGAGTTCCTGTCGTCTAGAAGTTGCAATGCGAGCACGTTGCGTACTTAGCTGAGACTCACGTTGATTACAATTTTCTGATGCGCGAATTATTGTAAATTATCTAAGATTCTGAATACTACGGACCACCACTCAAAAGCCACAACAGTATGCGGCCCTCAATTTAGCACATCGAGTTTTCGTCTCACGTCGAAACAGTTCGTCTTTGTCTCGCGTCGTCTCTGTCGCTCATACCTCTGTGACAGTCTCTTTCTAACCCTCGATGTGTCATATTATTGTATCAGTTACTAACTGGGAGTACCTATATCTGCTGACTTACCTTACCAACCTAAGTAAGGTAGGTAAGGTACCTTACCTTATAAGTTAGACAATTTTGTAAATAGTTGAATAGTATAGACGTTATTTAATAAACTGTTATTTTCGTTAATTTAGACGTCTTTTATTTTTAGCTTTTGAAATCGGTGAATGAAACAAAATGTAACAATATACAATTTTAATACTGTTTAAAAAATAGACACAATAAAAAAAATAAACGTCTTAAAAAACGAAGACATTATCTGTGGCTCCTGTCAGGTGTCACTTGTTGTGTCAATGTCAGTCAATCAGCGGC
This sequence comes from Cosmia pyralina, assembly GCA_946251885.1. Lineage (NCBI taxonomy): Eukaryota > Metazoa > Arthropoda > Insecta > Lepidoptera > Noctuidae > Cosmia > Cosmia pyralina. The sequence continues at coordinate 384,389 of OX276371.1, forward strand.
GAGCATTGGGCGCCATCTAACGACAGCTGATGGAGTTAGAACGGTTAGTGCAGGATACTCGCATTTAAAAACCATCGGTTCTTCGACAATCTTGCATTAGCTTACTGGTTCACGAATATGGAACTGAAATAGGACATCAAATCATATGTAATAAAACATAAGCAAGGGAATAACACCAGTTACCACGGAGTGTAGTCAACAAAAAATGGAGAAGCACTTTTGCATAGTCCTTGGAATCACATTCACGTTGTGATTTTGTGTGATGTGTCGTTGGTCGGTCTCTCTACAAGCTAAAGATACGGTTTCCTAGGAAAGCGGTTCCGTTATATTATAATGTCCGTCATGAAAATCTGTCATTTTCAAACCCCGTCTCCCAAAGATTGAAATCGCTAGACTTGCCCCCATCGCACTTAGTCACGCGAAAAAGTTTCAATACTGAGAAGAGTGAGCTCACACATTTTTAAATAACGTTTCCATGACAATCAAGTCAAGTTACTGCGTCATTGTGTGTCAGAGGTGTCAAATAGAATCCGAAACACGAGTATCTTTTGACGCGGTAGGGTGACTCTAACGATATAAATCTTTGCCGCTGTCATCATTTTCATGACAGTCGTCACAGCGGCCGATAAGTGCGGTCACCGCTCTTCTAAGGTGAGGCCAAATGATCTTTATTTTATAATCTGCTTAGTCACGTATTTTATGCTTCATTCTATTTCACTTATAAGTCCGGTTTGTGTTACACGTTGACGCAAAATCAGTTATCATTTTGCGGAATCTTATTTGCTCATGAATTACCTACGTACCTACCTACTAATGTTGCGTGTAATTATCCAGTTTGTCCTCACCCTAAATTAAGTACTTGTTTCGATTTAATTGGATGCTATAATGACACTCCATGACGAAAAACGTGTACGTTACCTATAAGAAGTTAGCTCCAACACCAAACTGCAGGCCCTGAACATGTATGTCTCGCGACTGCGTCCTCAACGGCACGACATAGTTGATCTCCAGTCGTGCGGCGCGCCCGATGCGCACGCACACGCCCGCACCGCACGCCACTCGCGCGTCGATCAGTCGCGACAGAGATGACAGTGTCAAGTCCGATCGTTCTGTGAAAGGGCGCTACAGTGCTACTTGAATCTTTTGGCTCTTGAATGACATTCGACAGGGCAGGCATTGACAGGCGTTGTGGATAAACATTTATGAAATTGAAAAACCCGGCCAAGTGCGTGTCAGACCACGAGCAATAAAGGGTTCCGTAGTTGAAAAGAATATAGGTATCCCAAAAACAAACGAACATTGTAATCAAAAAAGAAAATTGTAAAGTGTATGTATGTGTATTATTAGTTTATAACCTATTTATGTGCTTGTATAAAGTCTATTTATAATTAATTAAGATATATTTTTAGTGTTCTTTATATAAGTATTCCTTTCATACTGAGCACCTGCCATCTAATCTCTTCACCACCCTTGGTTGACTGGTAGAGAATGCCTAAGGCATTAAGTCCGCCTTTGTACGTTTTGTGTGCGAAAAGGTTAAATAAATAAATAAATAAATAAAATTGTGATTAAATGACAAGTTAACAATTTTCGGACTTTTTCCTTTACTTGTTCTGTGAGACCTTACTTTTTGCCAAGTTTCATGATTCTAGGACAACGGGAAGTAGCCTATACCTAGGTTTTGATTTATCTGCGAGTATCAAAATATAAGACGCATAAATGGCCGTATTTTTTTATTACGTTGATTTAGAAGTTTGATTTTTTTAGAACTCCCAAGGGACCAACGACCTACGTATTTGATATTAATTTCATCTTGATGCCTCTACGCGTTCCTGAGATAAAGGGTCTTGACAGACTGGTAGACAGACAGACAGACTGACGGACAACGAAGTGATCCTATAAGAGTTCCGTTTATCCTTTTGAGGTACGGAAGCGGAACCCTAAAAATATTATTTCCGTAAGAACCTGATTCGGACGATAGTGATAGTGATGCTAAGGGCCGTACCTCACCGGGACACCATGGTGACGTCACCAGACCGCGCACAGCTTTGTGGTGGTACCTACCTCACCTGGCGCCCGCTTGGTTACACACTGCAGTCAACCATACATTCTGTGGCCGCGACCTGGCTGCGCCACCTGGCTTTCCGGTGAGGTATGGCTCTAAAGAGATATCGATCAAAGCCGATTGAACAGTTTTGATATCTATGCTGATGGATGCTCCGCACGCACTGTTTACCTCACGTGGGTGCTGCGATCCCTGACCACCCACGGAGCCCCTGCATTTAGGTGTTGCAAGCTGTTAGTGAAAACTGGGATCAGAGAAAGAGAGGGGAGAACCTAGTTGTAACGTGAGGTTCTGACCTGGGAAGGCGAGGCAGCCGGCGTTGAGGAACAGGTGCGTCTTCACCAACTTGAAGACGCCTTTCCGAGCGCCCGGCAGCGGCAGCGGCGCGTACAGGTGCACGCCGCTCGCCCAGTATGCCTGCACGTAATACGAGACTCATAGCATTCACCATCTGCCTGCCTTTTCGCAACTATGTTGTGATCGGCTTCCAGTCTAACCGGATGCAGCTGAATATCAGTGTTTTACATGGAGCGACTGCCTATCTGACCTCCTCAAACTCGTTGTTAGACTTTCGGGCTTCTGATACCTACCCGATATGACTGTCAAAGATGTACGAATGACAGTCTGAACCAGAGTTAGAGACAGGATTATGGTACCTTCTACTGTGTAGGTATGGCCACGTGGCCATCCAGCTTATGGCCAGAGGGGGGGAAATCAACCCAGAGTGAAGTAAAAAAGAATTAAGGAAAAAAATAACAACGGTTAGACTGGAAGCCGACGCCGACATAGTTGGAAGAAGGCTAGGCAGATGATGTGTTTAGGTACTAACAATAATTATGGATTTTCCGAATTAAAATTATTTATTTAGGTATATAAGTACCTACCTACTTACCTACACTTTGTTGAACACCACAAAAATGGATAACAAAAAATAAACTACAATGGGTGGGCTACAAAAAAAAAAAAAAAAAAAATCATTATTAATAACATCTTTTTTTTTTAAATCGTTTGAACAAGGTGTCACATTGGATAATTCGTCAGTCAGTATTACTCACCCTCCCGCCGACAGCCTGTCCATCCATGTGTGGGCCGACGCCTCTCTGCTGGAAGCCGCGCAGTGTGGTGGGGCCGCCGAGGAAGAAGTGGTCGGGTAACATCGAGCCGTGCAGGTCGTGTAGTATGCCCAGGGCGCCCGTTGCTTGTAACACCTGGATACAACCAACAAGGTTAGGTATTGGTATTTATATTCTTGTATTCCTCATGTCGCATTATGTGGGGAATTCCTGCGTAGCGTGGACAAGTTTCAATATTTGGGCCACTGGGTCACTAGCGATTCATAGGAATGTTTTGTGTACAAGCCATGTATAAGTGGCTAGGCGCCCCGTCGCGCGCCGACAAAAAATCTCAAGGACAATTCTAATGACGTCGCGCGGGGAGCGGGACGCGTCAGTGGTTAAAGATGACTATGACATTGAAAGGGACCGCCTAGCTGTCCGTTGTAAGGTTGTACCATGCTGGCCCGCAGGTTTGCACGATGTACGAGGGCAGCTTCTCAAAGTTTACTGTCAGTCCTTCTACACGTGCAGTCTGTGGGGCAGCTTCACTCAGCGGGCATACAGCGACCTACTCGTTGCCGTGCTGCGGCTGCCGTGGCGTTGTAGTGCGTCAGGGATGTTCGCAGATAATAACATTGATGGTTTTGCCGCCATCATTAGAAAATGTGTACCCCTGATGTCGCGTGTCCGCGGCGGCAACAGTCTTCTCGGTCACAGATCGGTGGGATTCCCCGATTTCGCGAAGGTGGATGCAGCTCCACGCTGAATTTTAATTTTAATTTTTTTGTTAATCTGTTTCTGTACCTACTTACTAACACTTGATGGTAGATGCTAAGGGGGTGCGCTAAGGTCCCGCGAAATTCAAATTTTCTTACGTTTTTTGCAATTTGCAGGTCAGTGTCAAGTTGTATGTTAATAATAAAAAAAAAAATTCTTTATTGAACAAAAAACACAGTATGACAAAAACATTTAGTGCGATAATACCTACATTAGTAAAATACTGTGTCGTAGGAATTAACGCCCACCTCAGGAAAAGGACGATAGCGTTCTAGAATTTATACTAAACACAGGAGATAGATTACAAACTAGAATAAAAGGTTAAAAATGTGAATATGTGTAGGTACGAGCGAATGTATTATGTGCGTGTGGGTGTTTGCATAGGTATGTGCGTATGTGTGTGTATGTGTGCGTGAGTGTGTCTTAATTTATATCTTATGAATCTATTTCGGAAGGAAGAGGTCGATATTGGAAACAAATCAGGGTTTGACCAAGCTCTCCAAGTCTTCATAGGTGAGGGTTTGAAGCCAGTCGTCAGTGAGTTTTTTACAGTCCCTATAAGAACCAGAATGAATATGGAGTACACTGTTTACCTTATTGTACAGCCTCGAACTAAAGAAGTCGTATTGCCGCCGGACCACTTCAAGTTTCGCCGACACTATGCCACAAACTCTGTCCGACCTACACCCACGTCTACGCTCAATAGTGGCGTTTGGGTCGTAAGGCAACTCCGAGTGTTTCCGTAACATTGTGCTTAGAATGAAAGACTGCCTTACAGTAGGTATCTTCCATAACGAGTACAAATCGTGAGTCGGGAAACGAATGTTGAATAAAATATGATTCGCGGCCGTAACTGACATGGCTTTACAGAATTATAATCATTAGAATCAGCAATACAACTCCATAAGTTAGAATTGACCTCAAAAAATTTTCATGAAATCATGAGATTTGATTGAGAAAACCGTATGAAGATCCGTTCTGTAGTTTTTGAGAACACACATACAGACAAACAGACGCGGCGGGGACCTTTTGTTTTATAATATTATGTAGTGATTACCACCTAAGTGAATGCACATTGTGGAATGCAATAAATCATTGAGTATTGTACTCACGACGCCAAACTCTTGAGACAACGTATGATTAGCCTGCAAATGCATCTCAGACTTTAGGTTGACAATACTGCCCCCAACACCGGCCACCTCGTTGCTGATCTGCATCCACACGCCATGGCTCGGGAAGATCTCCTCGTCTCTGTGGTCCACGCTGATTGTGTGTCGGATTGTCGATTTCAAATATGGACCTTAAGAACACAAGCATATAGGTGAATATCGTCATTCTTACATCAGTTTACATCAATATTATCATCATTAGGTAAGCTATGCTGAGCTGTGCTGCGCTGTACACGTTTTGCCCGATCTCCTCCATAGGAACTAGGTAATACTACTAGTGCCTGTAACTAGTTTGTGCTATATTACATAGCTTTAGTGTTTGGCTTCACTTTGTGTTAAAACAAAACTGGGATCCCACGATACGTTGGTACCTACCTATTGTCAGTACTGTACGGGTTTATGCTTTGGTCAAGCCTCGACAATGTTATACTGGCTGACATTCAATCATTCACACATGGAATGTATTCTAGAAAGAAAACCCAACCTGGTTTTTCTTTGTAGGATGACAGATAGATTTAGCTAGGGCTCCGCTTAGGCAGTGTGATATTTTTTTTTATCTTGGAATAGAGATATTATTATAAATATATACGGCATAAGCCATTCGTCTCCCGGTCTGTCTCTATTTTCTGTAGGTACGAAATCCGCCAGTAAAGGACCTGCGAGTACCGGGCCTTTACAGTACTTACCGGCTACCCACCTACTGCCACCGCGTGCCTACCCACCCCATTACGATATAATAAACTACCTGTTCTATGTCAGTGATCTTCTATCTACTGAAGCTTTATATGCAAGCTCTAAGCTGCTCTCCTTTAGAAAACTCTACATACTACACATGGTACTAAGATATCACAAAATTCTACCATTTAGTCATGCCAAACTTAATAAAAGACGTTGTGATATAGTAGCCCCTACATACCCAGCACGTTCAATTTTTGCAAGTCGCCAAAATGTAACGCAAGCCCCACGAGTTTATAATAAAGTTTTTGAAAAACAATTTTTTGAAAAAAAAAATGTGTTTATTATCTTAAAAGATAATAAACACATTTTTTTTTTTCTATCTGCTTCGCTCGCTCGTAGGACATTGGCGCGCAATACTGACAGTACACCTCGCGCTGCTGCACGCAGTTCAAAGTTGTTTGACGAAAAAACAGCACGAAACAGTTAGCCGACGTTCTCATGGACGTAAAAATATCGCGGCGATTTTTTTACGCGCACTGGATTTTCAACATTCTGCTTAGCGCCGAGAGGAAAATCCAACAGTGTATTTTTTCGACGCGCTGGGATGCACTTTGTTGTTGTTAGGTTGGATTATCAATGCTCGACTCAGCACCAAGCTTCGATCAATAATAGCACTATTATTACTATTATTGATCGAAGGCACCAAGAGTTGAAAATCCAGTTCGCGGTAAAATCCCGCCGCGATATATTTACGTCCGTGCGAACGTCGGCTTAGCGTGGCTAAGCACAACAAACTTTAGCGTTGATTGTTATTTTTTATTTTATTTTTTAGGGTTCCGTACCTCAAAAGGAAAAAACGGAACCCTTATAGGATCACTCGTGTGTCTGTCTGTCTGTCACAGCCAGTTTGCTCCGAATCTAATGGACCAATTAAGATTAAATTTGGTACACATATGAATTTCTGTGACCCAAACCCGGACGGGTAAAGTAAATAAATGAATTTTGAATATGGGGGTCACTTTTGGGGGGTAAATAAGAAAATTTAAAAAAAAGTTTTTCAAAGTATACCGTGTTACATATCAAATGAAATGACTTACTATGAGGGTCGTAAATATACTTTTTTTAATTGTTTTAAAGTTATTTAAGAGAAAAAAGACGAAAATTTACCATTCCCCCCCCCCATCCCTTATCTCCGAAACTACGGAGCCTAAAATTTTGAAAAAAATACAGAAAATAGATCTTTATCTGTAGATTACAGGAAAACCTATAAGAAGTCTGTGGTCTTAAAATAACATGGTAAATCTCTCAATATTGTGAGTACAAACTTACATTTACAGTTGGAATGTATGGAGGAACATGTTTTTCAACCACAATGTTAAGTTTGTTCTTGGAATAATTCATCCCAACTACGGAACCCTTCATTGTGCGTGGTCCGACACGCACTTGGCCGGTTTTTTTATTGCGGAATGGGCCTGCTCTTAACCTCAATCTCTTGTGGAAAGCGATAAATGAGGTGTACGATGAATTCCTATGAAAAAGAAGAATTGATACTAGTTGGCCCTTCCAAAAGGTATTAGCGGTTGGAGAAGAATAGGCAAAAAACTCTATAAGTAGTCCATAGTTACTCTTTCGTTTTACAATATTTTAGAATATCATTGTCGTGATTTGTTTGAATTAATTTAAAAAATAATAATATACCGAACTACAATATCCACTGTGGCAACACTGCCAACTGCCAAAGTAATAATATTGTAACAAACTTTTAAATGTATTTTCACTATGGCAACTGAATATATTATTTTACTTTGGCAACACTTAGAAATAATGGTTATGATATTATCGTTATTTCTGGGTGGGGCAAGTTATTTGAAATGGTAAAATGTAGAGCAGAGTTAGTCGTCGTTAAAAGTTTTAGAAAGAAAAGAGTATTTTCTTCATAAAATGAAGACTATCTAATATAAAATGACTATACTACCTACTTACAACAGGTATATAGTATATGCAAATTAGGCAATATAACTCACCGCTGCTTTCCCTAACCGCGAAGGTAGTTTTGTTGATGACTGACATGTCACGAAGTAGCCCCTCCCACTGCAGGTTGTGTTTTATCTGTAAGGCACATACCATCAGTGTACAATCTTGGTACAATCCAACAGCAACCTTGATGCACTGATATTAAAGATCACTGTCATTTTAACATACTTGTCAGTGACAGCGACCCAACAGCAACCTTATTACAACGAGAATAAACGTCACTATGATTTTGACAGATGATGATGATGATGATGATGGTGATGCGAAATCAGAGGAAAAATAACTGTAAGTGAACCAAACATCAGTGATGCAATTTAAAATTGTCAGCGCTTTTTTAGCAGCAGTAAGGGCGACTTTCGTAGGGCAAGTGTTATCACTGATGTGCAATTGACTGTACTTGTCATGAGTTTATAGGCTCGCGGGTTCACCCCCTATTACTTAAATGCTACCCACCTCTGCCCCCCCTTCGGGAACTCATCATTCTCCTGCCCTTATCCCAATCTATTTGGGGTCGGCGCAACATGTCCCTTTTTCCATACTTCTATAATAGTCGTCATCTCGGTAGTCACACCCTTTCTAGCCATGTCATCTTTCACAAGGTCCATCCATCGTTGCGTTGGTCTTCCCCTACCCTCATAGCCATCGACATTCATACTCAAAACTTTCCCCATTCCTCAGCATCACATGCCCATACCATAACTTTTCAGTCACCGGTGCCACTTTCAAACTTCCTCTTAAGTAGGTAGGTACTCATTTCTTATTCTATCCATTCGTTTAACACCCACACATCCCTCTTAGCATTCTCATCTCAACTGCATGCAATTGCCTTTTATTCATCCCTTTTGTGGCCCAACGTTCTGATCCATACAAGACAATACCCTAATTGCGTAACACATTATCGATCGCAGTTGGTTTCATTTTGAAACAAATTGCTAATCCATTACTTCATATTATATGTTCGAAAATGTTGTCTGCTCGACAACGTAAATAACGCAATGAATGTTGTTGAACTGTCAAAATGAAACCAACTCCGAATGTGTTGTGTTAAGCAATTAGGGTATATGTCTTCCCCTTATGTTTAAGGAGATTGTTCCCGTGACCTGCCGCTATTTCATCCATCCGTCCGATCTGCTTCGCCAGCGCTTTGCGCCCCTGCGGGAACCACAGATGTAATACTAATATGATGTGTATTGTCTCACCGTTGGCGACGTCTTAAAGCCTACGTTGAATTGTATTCCTCGGTCGAGCAGGCGGTACCCGGACCACGGGTACTCCTGGTTCTGCTGGTACAGTGACGCCGACAACCTGCACACAATTATTATGTACGGTCAGCAACATAAGTCGATTCAATTAACACTGCTACTTTTACACATGTAAGTAAATTAATACAAAATAATTTGATTAAGTTTTTTTTTCTAAAATACCTAAGAGTAGTAGATTTTTAAATTATTTTACTTCTGTTCCGATTTTAATTAAATATCTTGCTCAATAATTAAGATTTAAAAAACTGAAGTGTTAATCGACTTTTGTTGCTTACTATTAGGGCAATTCAACATGAAGTTATGCTGCGCTAAGTTGCGCTACGCTTTATTTATCTGGACCTCGCACATTATTATACTAAAAACAAACTGTACGTAATGCGCTTTTTGTTTGAAACACTGCTGTGCTGACTTGCAGCTCATTTCTCGCCTACACGACAGTCAATCTGCCTGCCTTTTCCCAACTATGTTGGGGTCGGCTTCCAGTCTAACCGGATGCAGCTAAATACTAGTATTTTATATGGAGCGACTGCCTATCTGACCTCCACAACCCAGTAACTGGGTAATACGATACCCCTTGGTAAGACTGGTTATCAGACTATCGGGCTTCTGACGACCCGTAACGACTGTCAAAGATCCACGAATGACATCCGGGACCAACGGCTTAACATGCTGTCCGAGGCACAGAGGAGACTCGGTATGTAAAGATGGTCACCCATCCACTGACCAACCCCGGCAAGCGTAGCTTAACCTAATGTATCGACCCGTGCGGCTGTTATTACTTAGCCACGAGCTACACGACACAGTAAAATCTCCAAATCTTGCTCAGTTTAGAGTTGACGGTAGAAAAACAAAGTTAGCTTCGCTACGCACAGCATACCTATAGCAAAGCCATAGCTTTATAAATTAACAAGCTGCTGCCCGCGACTTCGTCCGTCTAGTAAACGGGCAGAGATAAGTACAGACGCCAGCAGGTCAAGCCACCCGAAACTGTCAAATTTTCCCCGTCCAACTTGAACCTAATGCATTAGCGTTAAAGATGAAAATCTATTAAAGAAATTTGACAGCTTGAAATTGCTTCATGTGCTGGCGTCTGTACATACCATATTATACGAATAAATAAAATTGAAGTTCTGTTTATAATGTCAAAATAACAGCTTTTTACTAAATGCATAAGAAAGTTTAAACTCGCAACAAAAAAAAAAAACATTTTAAATTTTTTCGTCTATCTGTCTGTCTGTTCCAGCTAATCTCCGAAACGGCTGGACCGATTTTGACGGGACTTTCATTGGCAGGTAGCTGATATTATAAGGAGTAAGTTAAGCTACTTTTATTTTGGAAAAAAATAGGGTTCTGCGCAAAAAAAAATTAAACCCATGAAATTGTGAACAAAAGTCGGATTTGATAAATTCTTTTTGTATTTGCTAGCCCAATTCTCGAGGATGGCTGTAGGCTATTTAACATCACGCTACGACCCTTAGGAGCCGAGCTAAAAGAAATAAGTCGGAAAGAACGCTAAGCGAAAACGAAGTAATAGCGCGGACGGGCGATGCGACGCGCGCGGCGGGAGGGTCGGGAGACGAGGGAGTCTTATTAAAATACGACGACTTCCACGTGAACGAAGTCGCGGAGCCACAGCGAGTTTTTCATAAAATTGGCGCGTTGTCGTGTATGACTGATCAAAATTGATACAACTTGAGTTGCGCCATGCGAGAGTACCAGTTGCATCGCAGGTGACAACGTCCGTTGCCAACCGTCACTGTGGCAAAGTTTAGCCCAGAAAGGCTATAATAGGCTACATCCTGAATATACAATGTGTCGTTTTGCATCCTCGTCAAATTTAAGGGTGTGGTACAGTACAGACCATCAAACCGAACAACTTTTTCCATGGCACCAAAATCGTAATCGCGAAAAAATAATCAGCCGTTCCATACCGTTCGTTCGTTCGTTGTCGTTCGTTATATCTGACTGAATGGCTACAACAAAAAAACTACATATCCACGGAGTCTTTACTTACATTCATAGAATAATCCCTATTATCATTACACTACCCAACTCACACTATAATTGATCACTCATTTATCTATTCAAGCCTGGTCCCTGCATACTCACTCACTCTCACTTGCCCCCTTAGAGGTACACACACACCCCTATACTCACCACTCATACTCTTACACTACACATACTTTCTCTCTCACGCACACACTCACACACATTACACACCGGCACATAAATATGTGACTTGGCCTCCCTCGCGCTAAACACTGGTTGCAGCTATACCTTTATGATAAACTGCCCTGTATGGCCTAACACTGTCTCCTAAGATACAGGACTACCTAGTTTAGGAGACAGGGTTACATAATCTGTGTAGATTTATGTAGATATCTGTGTTTGTTGTTTTGTACATCTGCTTTTGTGTACCTATCATGAATCTTGTGTGTGTAATAAATATTATTCTTATTCTTATTCATACATTTGCGTCGAGTACATAGGTATTGAAGTTTTCTATGGGACAGTTGAAAATTTTTTCGCGATTATGATGTTGGTCCCATGGAGAAAGTTGTTCGGTTTGATGTTCTGTATCACACCCTGAAATTTGAGAAAGAGATAGCAATTGTTTTCATTGACAAAGCGACCACAGAACCAAAAGAACAGATTGTTCTGTGGAAGCGACACATCGCGCGTAGTTTGTGAACCACGTTATGCAGAATAACTAAAGAAAATGTTTATTTACTTTATTACCTAGGTACTTACTTTATTTTCTCAAATCGATTTATCTATTCCGGGGTACGAAATTTTTTCACTATTGTAATCTATATACTATTATTATAGAGGAGCTCGTGGCTAAGTAACAACAGCCGCACGGGTCGATCCATCAGGTTAAGCTACGCTTGCCGGGATTGGTTCGTCGATGGGTGAGCATCTTTACATACCGAGACTCCTCCGTGCCTCGGAAAGCACGTTAAGCTGTTGGTCCCGGCTGTCATTCGTGGATCTTTGACAGCCGTTACGGGTCGTCAGAAGCCCGAAAGTCTGACAACCAGTCTTACCAAGAGGTATCGTATTACCCAGTTAATGGGTTGTGGAGGTCAGATAGGCGACTGCCTACTATGCTGCCTGCTATGGAGCGACTGCTCCATGTAAAATACTGGTATTCAGCTGCATCCGGTTAGACTGGAAGCCGACCCCAACATAGTTGGGAAAAGGCAGGCAGATTGATACTAGTAATGTATACTATCTCCCACTGAAGCCGTGGCAGATATTTTTATAACACCTTATTATGTAGAAAATACTCACGCGGGGTCCAGCGGCTTCAGCGGCAGCGGCTTAGTCACCGTGATGTTGCAGCTGCAAGTGTTCCGGTAGCCCAGGCTGTAGGCCGCCTGCGCGCGCTCGCCGCGGCCCCATAAGTTTGGCAGCTTCAGTCCTGCGCAGTGCTGGAACTCAGAACGAGTATCAACCTACCTTTCCACCAGAGAAGTGTGTCGCGTGCTACACCCTTGTTGTTCGGCCGGCATGGTTCGGCAGAGCCAGGCGGCACAATGTCCATTCGATTGCCGCCCGGCCTGTGCCGAATTTGCCGACCAATACGAGTGTAACACCTCCCCTGAGGTAGCTAAAGAAACTATGTATATATTTCCACTCAGCTAACTGCTCTAGCGGAGCGGGCAAGATGTGCTATGAAGATGCGCCTTGCGCGTATATAAAAGACTTCACAGTTTTTCAAACTATCTTCTCGATAATATTATCAAATTACTTATAAGTTACGCAAACCTAACCTGAAGTATTTAATTAGCTCTGGGGTCAAGCGGGATGAAATTCAGTAATGATTGTCCGCCTTGCCGCAAGCCGGACAATCATTACTGAATTTCATTACAAATAACCCGCTAGTCAATAATGTGATTAAAATTTGGGATCTGAACTAAAAATCCCTACTTATAGTTTAAAAAAAAAAAAACTTTTTCGAAAATCTATATACTTAATTGCTTTTTACTATCTCGAAGAAGGTGTGAAAAGTAGAGTATTCTCCTCGGGAATAAAGGTGTCATCGTCTTAGGCGCCCGTGATATAAGACACAGCTTTATCCCCTTGGTGAATAATCTATAAAGCTTCGTTCATCACTTTTGTATCAGAGCTAAGCCATCATCACCAGGGCTGCTACGAGTAGATTGTATAATTGAATACAAAATCTGTATAACTTGGTGTGTGTTACCGATCACCACGTTGCCCTCGTCCTCTCCGACCGTCGCGTTCACACCGCCGACCATCCGCGACATCTCGCGGACTTGAAACGTCACCTGCCCATACGATAAACTGGACATCAGTGAGGAGGTACGCACGGCCACAGATCAAGCTATACATTTCCAGTATAAGCTGATCTCTCATTGTATAGGATTACAATGAGAGGTCAGTGTAAACTGGAAATGTATAGCTTGATGTGTAGCCGTGTGTACAATGACGTTTTGGGACAAAAACTCAATAACACACGAGCGTAGGTGGAGAATTGAATTTCACGAGATGACGACGACGTGAATGTCAGGTCTTGTACGGTTTAGTGAGAGTCGACAGGTCTAGTGAGTTTGTTTCGGAATAGTCAAATAGGAAACCACGACCTCATCTAGTTTTAAAAATATTATTGACGTGTAAAAGCGTTTGCACTTACAGAAATAAACATTTAAGTATCATTAGTGAGTGTCTGTAATTACAAAAGTGTGTGTATGGTCTCTTGAGTAACAAGTCTTGTGTGTGTCTGTGTGTGTGTGTGAGTACCTCGAGACCATCGGGCGTGGCGTCGGGGCCGGAGGACACGTCGATGTAGACGCACACATTACGGAAACATCCGAGGTTGTCCAGAGCCTGTCGAACCTACACACAAAACCACATGAGAATCCATCAACTCGATACCGTTAAGTAGAGCCTTTGTAAAGGAGCTATCAAACACCGTCAAAGAACCGTTGCTGTATTCCGGTTTGAAGGGTAGTTATGGGTGGCATTGCAATACAGACACGTGACATAGGCCAACCGGTTTGCAAGGGTATGAGCACAATAAATATAATGAGGACAAACTAAACTACGTATACTCGTAAACGATCGAAACGGTGCGGCACACTCACACAGACGCGCGCACTGACGAGCCTCCAAGCGATAGTCGCGGTGCTCTCAGTATAAGTATTTTTATTGTGGCTTAGGCGTCTCGTCGATGCGCGCGTCAGTGTGTGTGCCGTTTCATACGTTTGTTCGTAGTTTCACTGCTGTCCATGTTTATATTATATTACGAGTCCCTCACCAGCTACTAACTAAGCACTAAAGGCGGACTATTTTAATTAGCTGCAGTAAAATGACACTTCTTACTGTTAAATCATTAAAATATGTGTGCATTTTTTAACAAAAAAACAGATGTGTAATTTTACTGCAGTTAGTTAAAAGTCAGACTATTCACATTTCTGTGCCGTGTTTATGTGTTGTGTAAGTTAGTAAGGGTGTGAGTGAGTGCGAGTTGTGTGGGGGTATGAGTGTGGTTTATGTGTGGTGAAAGTGGGGGTTGGTCATGAGTGAGTAACTTGAGTTAGTAAAGGTGTGTGTGAGTGTTTTAAGTATGTGTACCTTTTGAGCACGAACGATGACATCCTCGAAGTCTTTCGCTTTGAACAGCTCGACGACGGTGCCCTTCACTACATCGTCTTTCGTACGCTTCAATCCGTCAATGTTTACACGGTCCACGCGAGCCTGAAACATTTTTCATAAAAGTAATTTTATGTAAGAATAAACCTTTCGCACCCTGGTTTTCAGAAAACCTGTTTTTTTCCCTAGCTCTGTCCCACTCCTGGGTAAAGACTTCCTTTCTTGGAAGCAAGGATACCTATTTTACGTAGGTATCTTGAGTTCATAATTCTCGGGACCCTGGGGCGCACGAGGGGCCAAAGCTAACTCGCAGAGGCCCATTAGACGTTTTAATGAAATGAGGCACCAACTGACGATTAACCGTGTTCGCATTATGTAAGTGCAGTGCACCCAAGGGCAACCCCCGGTTGGTGTTGGACTATTGCAGGATATGGAAACAAAGATATTGGATTATGAGTTTGTGTGGCTAAGGTGAACTGGTTATCTAGAACTTTCCATAGTCCTAGATAGGTATGCCAGCAATTAATGTTGAAATACTATAGCGAACGACGAGTGAAATCAGCTGTTCACTTTCTGCCTAAAACAGAGTTCATCGAACTCACCGCATACCTATTAGGTGCCTACCCCTCTCACGCTCAGACGCTTCGATTTTTGTCCAAAAAACAAACAAATCAGATTGATTGGATTCCCGTAACGTTCCTGAAATAATTTCATGTAGGTACCGGTCATCTAAGTATTAATATTGAATTCATCCCATCAGTCTGCGGAGGGCTGTCCCTTACACGTTTAGTAAGTAGGTACCTTTACACGTTTGAGCGCGTAGCCTGCTTTGCGCTCAACCTCCTCGTCCACTACCACTTCCTGTTCTTCTGGGAGATCCGCCGGAAAATGGGGTTCCACCTGAATCGCACACACACAACAAATCTAGTTGTGACAGACAACATCAATGTTGGCTCCTCTAACTCAAACCCAAAGCATTTATTTCACCATTAAACATTTATATTTACAGGCACTTTTGAGTTGCCAAGGAGTTGGACAGTCAGAAAGATGAAGCTAGTTGTCCATTCCAAAGCGTAGTAGGTTCCTTTGGAGAAGAACGGGCAAGAAACTCCGTGGGTGAACAGTCTTTTAAATCAAGCAACTTTATTACAATCATGGACACGACAAAGTAGGAGTGCTGGCCAAATAATGGCTGGGCCTAACCTACGCGTCCGGTATTGGTTATTCGTTGGTCTAGTGGTGTTAAGAGCGTGACTACTGAGTGCTGAGCCTATGGTCCTGGGTCTGAGCCCCAGGTCGGGCAAAGTGTTATTGTGTTTTTCCACCAGAGAATAATTAGCAGCCCGGAGTCCAGATTTGTGACCAGTCTATCGGGCAATAGGCTCACTCTCACTCGCCCTTGTTACATGTGACACCCTTATTCTTCGCGGGAGGTTTGATGATCGCGCGTTACGACATGGGAATTAACTAGCGAAGTGTGGGTGTACGATGTTGTGGTGCTGCCTACTCTTTCGAAATAAGTACAGGCATGTTCTGTAAATAATTACCTTGGCGTGAACAATCCCCATTATCTATTAACTGTTATTTGACTAACTTCCTAAATAAATAAATAGGTAGGTATATAAACAAAATGCATCAAAATGAAAAATATTTCTAAATTATTTCTGATTTCCTTTGATAATTACAGTACCTAAACAAATATCATAATTGACGTTTTATGTTATGCACAGAGTACTTTTTTTATATACGTAGGTAGGTAATTGTGAGCCTGGCAAAGAGTTCGGTTTCCAAGCAAGTGATAAAGAAGATAAACTTCTTCGTTCCTCTAGTCGTCGAGTGGGAGTGGTTGAAGGGGTTGAAGCAATGGTTGAAGGCGCAATGACAGCTGAGCTGGAGGTTCTGGGCTCACCTCAGGTCTCAAAATTGTTACATTTACTGTAGTTTTGTGGGAGACGCAAGTGCAGGATCCAGTCTAGCATGTTACGAACATTTAATTATCGAAGTCCAGAAAAACTAAAAACAAAACCTTTTTGCAACTGTTGATTAGACTCTCAGTGCAACAATAAAACGTAACGTCAAAAAGTGACAACTTCAGCCTGCTGACAAATGAATGTCAATTGTCAAGGATGTTTGCCTTGCGAAATAACAGTTTTTAGCATTCTCTATCGTCTGCCCTTGTCTTTTCAAACACAATTGAATGAGACAGAAATGTCAAGGCCAAAACTGAAAGATGCGTTGTTAACGGAGTGCAGCGCAGTTATAGTGGACGTGTCTGTCGTGCACATATTGTTAAAAATATTATTTTTATCACGGAAATCTCTGATCTAACTGCGATAATATTGAATTACCACAAAAAGTACTTAAAATACAATAATTCTGTCGAAAGATTTGACTCGAAACGTTCGTAATAATTACGTAAATTAGCCAGAAAATCGTGATCAAAGTTTACGTTTCTTTTGTGGATGTAAACAAAAGGGATGTTTTTGAAACAATGCGTGTGGTAAGGGGGCGTGAATGAAGTTCATGCACGACGGAATCGCAAGAACATTCAGAAGAATATTTTGGAGAATGAGCGGCGTCAGCAGAGACGCTCCTCTTGGGGTGCAGTTTATTCAAAAGCTCAGTAATTATTGTTGCCCGCGACTGCAGATCAACCGATTACGATGGTGAGTCACTTAGGCTGTATAAGTAATATCTTGATGCTGTTTTAAGTTTTAAGAAAAGATATACTGTCATGTATGCTCAAATTCCAGGCGAATGTTTTTTTGTTTGGCTGGCTGCAAAAAATATTTGAAAGGCTTTGAATTTCGTGAAAACTAGCTGGGTAATGCTCTTAGCAGCGGTCTCAGGTTGGTGCTAATAGCTAACAATGCCACCTGTACAAATGTTGACTGAAATGCCAAATTATAAACCTTATCTTTCTTTTCATCAAAGTCTGATCAAGTATTAAACAAGATCTACATACACGACATATTTTTAGTAGACATGAGATTAGACAACAAATTACAGTACAAGGCTGTAAATATGGCTCATACCTACCATATTAACATTTTTTTTCTGCCTCAGGCCACCCTTTTCCCAACTCTGTTGGGGTCAGCTTCCAGTCTAACCGGATGCTGCTGAATTGTATTTTACATGGAGCAACTGCCTATCTAACCTCCACAACCCAGTTACTGGGTACTACAATACCCTTTGGTAAGAGTGGTTGTCAGAAACTTATTTTGAAAAATGTTACATGGTAATTGTAAATTTTATACTGGTCATCACTTTACTCTGTGTTTATAAAAAGGGGGCTAGAGTTTCGTAGGTAGAGCATTATATCTGTCACTCATAGGCAGACGCTTCATGTAAAATACTGGTATTCAGCTGCATCCGGTTAGGCTGGAAGCAGACTCCAACACAGTTGGGAAAGGCAGGCAGATGATGATGTCTCTGTCACTCGTACCTGTGTGTGTCAAATTATTACACAGCATAATCATAATTGATTATGCTAACGCATAATCATATAATGTTCCCACTGCTGGGACATAAGCCTCCTCTCTATGAGAGGGAGTGGGCCGTAATCCAGGTCAAGTGCAGGTTGGTAGATTACACGAGTTTTTGGCTAGGACATGCGTTTCCTCACAATGTTTTCCATCACCGTTTTAAGAGCAGTGTTAAAGAAATAGTTTACACAAAGTAAAGCGCCTGCCTGGGTTCAAACCTACGAGCTACAACTCGTAAGTCGGGGCCCATTACCACTGGGCCACCACTGCTCCTATTTCACAGTTTCCTGTCAAACGACGATTTCCCATTCTGAATTTGACTAAAGTGACACAACTTAATTATATTTTAGTTTGACAGGACTAAGATTGTACGGAGTTATTAGTTTAGTGAAAATGGCAATTTTGCTATTCTGAATTCGACTGTTTTCACCTAAAATTTTAATTATCAAACTAAATCAGACTATGTTTAATCGCGATTAAAAAGGTGTGGAACAAAATTAGTTGACATGAACTAAAATTCACACTGAGACCTTGACTTCGGATGCAAAAACAGTAGTGTATTTTTTTCTTTTCTTTTGCATATATCTCGAAAACGGTGAGTCCTATCGCAAAAATAATGAAAATTTGGCCCCCCTTTATAAAGCGCATAAACCCCTATGACTCAACATGTAGGTACAATAAAAAGGTACCTACATTCCATATAAAACACGTTGAAGCTGCCCCCTCCCTGCGCCCCTCCAGCTCTAAAAGATATTTGACCCGGTAACGACAACGACGTCTGTGAACAAAATATGACAAGCCTGTCACTTCATAGTGATTTCGTTAGTTCCAATTAAAGCCACCGGGTCAAATATACTACAGGCACTATACCACGCGGAGTCACGATTGTCAAACTCGATTTTAGTTGTGTCAAAATTGTTATTAAATTTAGAGCTTTTCTTTGCAGAATAGCTCTAAGATTGTCATAGCAAAAAGTAAGGAATTTTAGTGATAGTTTAGTTAGTTTAGTTCGGTGTACAAGAGAATCGGCACCAATGACTGATTCATAGTAGCTGTTCATTGTCCTATATGATATACCTACATTTATAATTGCATTACATATTAATTTATCAGGCTTGTATCAAAGTCTATGTCTAAGATTCAACGGGGACATGGACAATACTAGTGATCAGTATCTCAACTCAAGACTAACTCTTGTTTAATAATTAAAACTTATGATTGGTACAGTCAGCGTCAATAATACTGGGACAAACACACTGTTCAAAATGATCTAAACAACTATGAAAATGAAATATTAACTCAATGACACTTTTGTGTGCGTGTTATTTTGATGTAAAGGAAGTGTGTTGAGAGATGAGTAAAACCTTCGAGAAACACTAAAGTCTTTTTTAATTGTTCCAAACACCATTACAATATTGTATTTAGAATAACTGAATACACGCGTCTGTAGTGTGCGATATAGTACAACTGTTCACATAGGTGGTTCCGGGGCAACTGAGGCTAGCTGCGCTCTTGATTTACTACTCAACTACAAAACATATGCGTCAGCATTCCTCTACACTATTCTCCCCTTTTTTTTTAAATTTTTTTTTTTTTTTTTACAAAAATTATTTCCAACTTCATTATTTTAAAATACAAAGTTTTGTTAACTGAACATGGTTACAACACTACAGCCGTTACCAACAATTTGCTTACACATAATTTTTTTATCGTACACATAACTTCGTAACAGGATACTTTACCATACGCTGACAAGTTACACAATTATACAATTACAATGTTGAGAGTTATAAGTTTTATATTCACGCTATTGTACCAAGGGTACAAGCAGATACATTTATTCTCTTAAAAATTACCTTATTATTTAAGTTACACAATAATTAAGGGTAGTCGCCATGCCAACCTGCTCTGCTATAAAATAGAAAGAATCAACACCACAAGGGCCTGCAGCAGTTGACATGGCGACGCCAACAAAGTAAATAACACTCAATGCATTCTTATCGTCTATTACACAATACACTTAAAAACACTGTTTGATTTGGATGAACGAAGATTCCGATCTGGTATCAAAATACCACTTTGGGAGGTGACATATTACTCATTTGTGGTGTTACAGTTTCCACCTTAATAATAGGTCTTTTCCTATGAAATTGCCGTTTTGTATGAAAAAATTTAAAGGAATTTTTTTCATGCATTTTTTATTTGTATTAATCGAAGTAATCACCCATGCAATCAATGCATCTTTGCCAACGCAGTGGCAGTTTATTGATGCCCTTCTTAAAGAAATCAGCTGGACGGGAGGCAACAAATTCTTCAAAGGCATTTTGTACTGCCTCTCGGGTATTGAATTTTTTTCCCGCCAAGAAGTTATCCAAATTCTGGAAAAAGTAGTAGTCTGTAGGCGCAAGGTCTAGTGAGTTGGGCGGATGACGGAGAGCTTCCAACCCCAGTTCTTGCAACTTGGAGACCGTCTGCTGTGTAGTATGAGGTCGCGCGTTGTCGTGCAGGAGCAGCGGAGACGAGCGATTGACCAATGCTGGTTGGAGATGTGCCAGCTTCTCCATCATTGTGTTCAGTTCTTCACAGTACACATCTGAAGTAATGCTCACCCCGTTTGGTAAGAAGCTGTGATGAATCACACCGGCGCTAGACCACCAAACAGTGACCATCACTTTTCTAGGGGTAAGTTTTCGTTTAGGGCATTGTTTAGGTGCTGAACCAGGATCCAACCAACTTGCTGAGCGCTTGCGGTTATCAAACAGAATCCATTTTTCATCGCAGGTAACAATGCGGTTCAAAATTCCTTCATTTGTGTGTCTGTTGAGCAGTGCAAGGCACGTCTCGACGCGTACTTCGCGCTGGCGATCATTGAGTTCGTGGGGCACCCATTTGTCAAGCTTTTTTACCTTGCCAATTTGACGCAAATGGACCAATATTGTTTTGACGCTAACGTCGAAAGCTGCTGCTAATTCAGCCGTAGATTGTGTATCATCAGCTTCCACAATCACCTTTAATTCGTCATTGTCGACCAAAGTCTTCGGACGACCGCGAGGTTCATTTTTCAGGTCGAAATTTCCAGAACGGAAGCGAGCAAACCAATAACAAGTGGTGCGTTGGTTAGTAGTGTTAGCTCCGTAAACGTCGTTGATGTTGCGTGCCGCTTGTGCCGCGTTGCTGCCACGATGGTACTCATATTCCATAATTACTCGAATTTTTAACGTATCCATGATGACGAAAAGATTGAAATGCGATGAAAATGTAACACTAATCAATAAACAAATGACTACTTTTGGAAAAAAAAATCCATGTTTTTAAAATAAAATTAATTTGAAATTAGAATTCTTAGCCAAACAAAAATTATTTTGATTTCAAATGGCCAGTACTGCAGAACGGCAATTTCATAGGTAAAGACCTAATATTAGGTATGGTTGTTGAACTGATTACCATTTCCTTTCTCAACCATTTCCTGACGCCTTTAGTGCATCTTTGTTTCACTGTGTAAGCCAAAAATATAGTCAACACAACTATGGTGACAATCATTACAACGCCAATAATATTCAATTTGTTATCCATTTGAGATACGTTCGACAGATTTTCGCTAACAATCACATTTTCCTTTGTCTTACTTCGACAAATGTATCAATAATGACCAATTATTTTACTTTAAAATTCATAATTCATTTATTGACCTAAATTACAATTCTGCCTATTCAACGATATTTCAGGGGCTTGTTGCTTACTCGCCCTGTTCGCGTAGTATAAGTTTTGTTACTGGTTTCGCTTGCTTGAAAAGTTACTTTTTTAACTACTTTTTTATTTGCTTTTTTTTCATTACTATTCGTTATTTTTGATGGCGGCTCTGATGGCGATTCTGGTGGCGGTTCCAGCTCTCTTAACATATACGCGGGTTTGAGACGATCTATTGATACTCTAATATGTCTATCTGGTAACTGTACGCGAAATACTTTATCATCTCTGCTGATGACGCGATATGGTCCGTCGTAAGGAGGTTGTAACGGTTTCCGTACTGCGTCGTTTCTAATAAACACATAATCGCTTGTATACAAATCCTTATGCACAAAAATCTTGTGTGGTGACTTATTTTCTCTACTGGACGGTTTGAGTTCCTTAATTACGTCCTTCAATTTGTTTACATAACTTTGATCATCACATAATTTTACATTACTAGTGTCGTAAAAGTCACCAGGTAGCCTAATGTTGCTACCGTACAACATCTGTGCTGCAGTTACGCCTGTGTCGGATCTACTAGCTATTCGTAACCCTAACATTACTGTTGCCAATTCGTCTACCCAGCTCTTGGTACCTAAGCGAGCTTTTAACGCGGTTTTTAAAGATCTATGCCATCTTTCCACTGCGCCATTACATTGTGGGTGATACGGGGTGGTGCGCGTTTTTTTTATTCCCATCAACAACATTAATTCTTTAAATAAGCTACTTTCAAATTGTCGACCTTGGTCGCTTGTGAGTTTTGCTGGGCAACCAAAACGGCTTATCCAACCTTCATACAACTGTTTTGCAACGACTCCGGCAGTAATTTCTTTTATCGGAAATGCTTCGGGCCATCGCGTATATCTATCTATAATTGTCAAACAATATCTATATCCATCCTGTGAAATTGGTAGTGGGCCTACGATGTCAATATGAATATGCTCAAAACGACTGCTAGCTTGAAATGTTCCTAAATTAGATACGGTGTGTTTCTGTATTTTTGCTTTCTGACACCCAATGCACGTCTTAGCCCAATTTCCAACATCCTTATGCATGTTTGGCCAAAAATATCTATCTGATACCAATTTTCTACTTGATCTGATCCCTGGGTGGCTCATATTATGGATCGACTCAAAAACTAAACGACGAAATTTTTCGTCGTTTAGCCTAGATGCGCTACTGCTGAGCATGAGGTCCTGGGTTCGATTCCCAGGTTGGGCAAAGTATTATTGAGTTTTTCCATCAGTAATTTCTCAGTAGCAGCCCGGAGTTTGGATTTGTGTCCGGTTGATGGCAATGGGCTCGCCCCCATTACACTGGTGAACTGTGGGTGTAGTACAGGTAGGTACATCTCTGCCTAACCCTTCGGGGTACACAGCCGTGATGTTATATTATGTAACTAACTACTTATTTATTGGTTTTATTATAATCTATCTATCTATATAAATAAAAGGAGCTCGTGGCTAAGTAATAACAGCCGCACGGGTCGATCCATCAGGTTAAGCTACGCTTGCCGGGGTTGGTCCGTGGATGGCTGACCATCTTTTCATACCGAGATTCCTCCGTGCCTCGGAAAGCACGTTAAGCCGTTGGTCCCGGCTGTCATTCGTGGATCTTTGACAGTCGTTACGAGTCGTCAGAAGCCCGAAAGTCTGACAACCAGTCTTACCAAGGGGCATCGTATTACCTAGTTACTAGGTTGTAGAGGTCAGATAGGCAGTCGCTCCATGTAAAATACTGGTATTCAGCTGCATCCGGTTAGACTGGAAGCCGACCCCAACATAGCTGGGAAAAGGCTAGGCAGATTGATTGAAATAAAAATGAATCGCTAAATGGTTACTAAGCGCAGAACTCGAGAACGGCTGGACAAACACGATGTTTTTGTTTTCCGAGCTGTATGGAAAACATTCCCCGCGCGGGGAAAGAGGGGTAGGGTTTGTTTCATTTTCAACCATAGAGCAACACGGCCCCCCGGTCCGCCGCCGCCGGGGCCGTGTTGCTCTATGTTTTCAACTGCTGCGCGAACCGCGCACATCTGTGTCAAACTGATAGCACGTCTTCCTCGTCGGAACTCATTACGACATAAAAATATTTGAATACGCAGGACGAACGCTAGCGCTTGATACGCTTGTGTATGAAAACAAATGTTTATGTGTAAGGTTTTTGTGTAATGTTTCACAAAAAGACACGCAGTAGACACAGCTTTAGAAAGAGAAAGTGTCAAACCTACGGATTACATCAGATTGCCATACCTAGAACAGACTTTGTATGGGAGGAGGCAAAAGTCCTCGCGCACGTGTGGGAATGGCGGGAGGAGGCGAAACGCCGGGGCGTAACTCCGCTGCCGCGAGAAATCACGGTACAGCGGACAGAGCTCCGGCGGGATCTCATGGCGACATGGAGAGTGCGATTGTCGCAACCCAGCGCTGGGCACGCCACAATTGCGGCGATAAGTCCCCTCTTTGAGGAGTGGTTGGAGAGGCGCCACGGCGTCCTCACCTTCCGCCTGACGCAGGTCCTCACCGGACACGGTTGTTTCGGGAGGTTCCTGTTTCGGATAAGGCGGGAGGAAACGCCCGGGTGTCACCGTTGTGTGGATCGCCCGGAGGACACGGTGGAGCATACATTGGAGGTCTGCCCGGCTTGGGCGGAGTACCGCCGTGTTCTCACGGAGGCGATCGGCGGCGGCGATCTCTTGCATCCAAACCTGGTCCAGGCCATGGTGCGGAGCGAGAGTGCATGGGAGGCCGTCACCTCCTTCTGCGAAGCAGTAATGCTCGCGAAGGAGGAAGCGGAACGCGTGAGGGAGAGGCAACAGCCGCGCCCTCGCGCCCCTAGCCGCCGTAGGAGACGCCCTGGGCGGCGGGAATCGATTGCCGATTCCCGGCCACCGTAGGCGCGGGCTTGCGGACGACGAGTAATGGGCAGCTCGCCGTCCGGTAAGGACCAGGCCCGGGTCGACGGCGCGTTGTGTTCCACGCGCGCCTCAAAGAGATGTCAGCAGTGACGGGGTCAATTGGGCCTATGCCGCCGGGGTCGCGGGTAGTTCGAAAGAGATACCGTGGCCCTGGCACGGGCAACTGAACGAACATGGGTGGGTTTTAGTCTGACACGCCCTCCTGCTCTGCCCAGAGCGGGAGAAGTCATTTGATGATTTCCCATCCACAAAAAAAAAAAAAAAAGACTGTATGGGAAAAACATAAATGTGGTTTCCCCGTGCAATTTTCTTCTTTAGAACCTTCCTCTGACTTCAACGACCTCACCCCTCCACCCTCACCTCTACCCTGTATACTTTACTCATGTTTTACAAAATAAAAATAAGTATAATATACTCGTATTGTATTTGTAAAGAATATTAAAAAAAAAAAAATTGTCGAACTGGTCCAGCCGTTCTCGAGTTTTGCGCTTAGCAACACATTTAGCCATTCATTTTTATTTACATCGATACATCGATAGGTAGATTGAAGTTAATTGCTCGGTGTAACCAGTTGTTTTAATTATCAACACCTAGCCTTGCCTCTACTATGTTTGGTTAGCTCTGAGGCTGAATATCAATGTTTAGCGTGGCGTGTCGGATCGAGCGTTAGAAAGAGACGGTCACACAAGTATCAGTGACTGAGACGGCGAGTAATGTCGCAGCCAAATGGTTTAATTAGCCGTTTGGTCAAACGACGCCGTTCAACTAGCGGCCTGAATGATATTCAGCCGATACTTCTAATACAATATTTAATGAACTGGCTGGCTGTTTCTACAATAGGGCCATCTGCTTCTGTAACGTCTCCGCACTGCGGGAAGTCCAATCCCTTCGCCCATACGTAACACAGGATAGGCACGCATGCTCATCTCCGCAGCTTCGGCTTTCATGCTCAGCTCCGGATTTTTATACAGGGTTACTGGTAACTCGACGTATTCCTTGCAGGACGTCATAGTAGGGTTAAAATGCAGCAAATTAGGCCACCAAATGTTCTACCGAAATTCAGTAGTTTTTGAGTTAATTCGATTTTTAGCTTTTCTATGAAAAATCCCAGATTAAATCATTTGGAGCCAATTTAAAAATGATTTACGGCGCGACTGTACTGAAATTTAAGTTAACATCATAGCTGACGCCGTAGCAGATCCTTGTTAATAATTCAAAGTTCAAAAATGCCAAAAACTTTGGCAAATATCACTAAAGAAACATTTAGTTTTTTTGTGAATTTTGCTATTACTTCATACAAAATGTTGTCTAGTGAAAAAAAAAATTACTACGTCTGATGTACAAATTACTAGGAAAATATCCTTGTCTTATCAGCTATTCAGAAAGGTATGAAAGTTAATACAAAGTTAAGGACTACATTATGTGCGTCTCACAAAAAGGTGATTATTCGGAAAATCAATAAAACTATTTCGTGAATATTAGCATTATTTTTAATAATAAAATATCAGTTTAAAAACTTTTACTACACTTTCACACGTCTTGTTCGATGTGCTGCCCTCGGTTTCTAATACACGTTCTTATTCGCTTCCTCACTTCAGTTTTTGTGATTCTTGATGTGATTGTTGCCCTCATCTGGTCCGCTGCATCTCTTATTCTCTCCCTTAGTTCTTCAATTGAATTTACTGGGGTCACATAAACTAGGTCTTTCATATGACCCCAGACGTAAAAGTCTAGTGGCGTAAGATCAGGGCTACGTGCAGGCCACGGAATTGGCCCACCGCGCCCTATCCATCGGTTTGGGTAGGTTTCATCCAGCAATTGTCGAATTGTGATTCGGAAGTGGGCTGGACATCCGTCATGTTGATACATCATGTTTGCTCTTCTGTCTTCCGGTACATCCGTGAGCAGTGGTGTTAAATGATTTCTTAGGAAATCTTCATAAAGTTCCCCATTTAATGTTTGGGGTAAAAAATGTGGGCCAATTAATTTGTCGTCGATAATACCCATCCAAACATTAAGCGAGAATCTACGCTGGGATGCGGTTGGTTTCAGTTTCTTAGGATTTGCTTCTGCCTTCGGTGCCCAGTAATGTAAGTTGTGGTAATTTGTGATACCATCACGGTCAAAACATGACTCATCGGTCCACAGAATGTTTTATAAAAAGTTTTCGCTTTCGGCGTCGGCATTTAGCATAAAACGACAAAATTCAAGCCGTCTTGGCGGATCTCCCTCTTCTAATGACTGGACAGGTTGATAGTGGTATGGATGTCGGCCTGATAAGTGAACTACAGACCAGACTTTCCACTGTGACATAGCAAGCTCACGCGCTACGATGTTTGTCGATATGTTGGGGTCGTCAATAAAACGTTGAAGAATCAGCTCTTCGTCCTCAGCCGTGTATCTCCGAGAACGACCAGTGTCAATTTGCCTGCTTCTTTGGACGCTGCCAGTTTCAGATAATCGCCGATAAGTCGATCCAAAAACACTAACGTGTGGGAGTCGGCGGTTGGGAAAACGAAGTTGATATTCTCTCCGCGCCTGAGCAGCGTTACCGTCACTAAGTCCGTAACAGTACATTATGTCAGCGTATTCAAGGTTAGAATATGCAGCCATAGTCAGCACTTATGAAGGCACAGCACAGCACAAGAGCAAGATACGCAGTATCAGTTAAGGAAATAGCCAGATAACAAAACACGAGCTTGCGCGACGTAGAGTTGAAACTAACTGACTCTGACGACCAGATTTTGTAAAGTCGCACCCCGTGTCATGCCGGGAGAACAATAGTGACCAATCACAAAGCTTGCCGAGTGTTTGGGGTTCAAGCTCAGGTAAAAACTACGAATAATACGAATATGAAACAATAGGTTGACCGTCTCGCAATTTTACCTGCTCCTCATAAAACTCATTCTTTCCCTGTCACACATGCAAAAGTATTGACAATCATACCTTTCTGAATAGCTGATAAGACAAGAATATTTTCCTAGTAATTTGTACATCAGGCGTAGTAATTTTTATTTTCACTAGACAACATTTTGTATGAAGTAATAGCAAAATTCACAAAAAACTAAATGTTTCTTTAGTGATATTTGCCAAAGTTTTTGGCATTTTTGAACTTTGAATTATTAACAAGGATCTGCTACGGCGTCAGCTATGATGTTAACTTAAATTTCAGTACAGTCGCGCCGTAAATCATTTTTAAATTGGCTCCAAATGATTTAATCTGGGATTTTTCATAAAAAAGCTAAAAATCGAATTAACTCAAAAACTACTGAATTTCGGTAGAACATTTGGTGGCCTAATTTGCTGCATTTTAACCCTACTATGACGTCCTGCAAGGAATACGTCGAGTTACCAGTAACCCTGTATACTCAATACTCAATACTTTATTGCATTCCACATGTATTCTTAGATGGTAAAGCTTATAGTTAGACCACATGGACCCTGTCGGGCACAGCAATAATAAGTGGGTTAGGAGAGAGGAAGCATTTATAGATTTTATTATACAACATAATAGGTGGGGAATTTCTGAGATAAAATAATTAATAGTATATAGTTATTATTAGATATGTAGGTACCTATAATTATTATATTAGTATAAAATATGAATTAAATCAATAGAATAAAATATTAACAGTTTTCAATTTTAAGATAATTTTAAGTAGCTAATAAATCAAACAAAAATTTTTAAGTCAGCTAGTTATGTTTGTATTAGTCTATCACTTAGATATTCATTTACCGAGTAGTAACTTTTAGTGAGCAGAAATTGTCTAAGTTTTTTTAAAAATGTGTTAATTTTTTCTTCTTTTTTTATTGATGCGGGTAGTTTATTATATACTGTAATGGACATTACATAGGGACTTTTTGAGTGCATTTTTAATCGGGAACTGGGTATGTTTAGTCTAGATCGGTGTCTGAGTAGATAGCGTGTCTGGATGTCTTCTCGTTTGGAATAGAATTTTGGATGTTTCCGCACAAAGGAGAATGGGCATTTTGGTACTCGCTCCAATAGCAATCATTGTGGTGTCATTGGATAGGTCTTTTAATCAGGAAAAATATTTACTATGGCGACATGTCCCAAATCCTTGTCTGAAAACCACGGCAAGCCCCCAAAGTTCCAGTTTTAGTTAATATCATAATTGCAAGTACGATAATATTACATACCTATCATGGTTGAAATACGAAAAAAACAATGTAAAACAACATTATTTAAAACGAGAAATGTATTGTGTTACTCATAGACTCATAAAAAAAGGAGGACTCCGCGCCACGCATATCGAAAGTGAAGCACAGTAAGTATGCCAGGACCGTTTGTACAAACACGCCTCACGCACACATTTACATCATAGTATGCCAACCGGACGCCATTACGTGACACAAGCGACGGCGTCTTTGCAGGTACTCATATCACGCACACATAGATCGGTACGGTGCTTCACTTTCGATATGCGTGGCGCGGAGTCCTTCTTTTTTTTATACGTCTATTGTGTTACTATTCATGCATTATATCGTGATATGATATGATAATGGTGAACACTTTTGAAAATATGTTTTTTTACATAAAAAAGTAGTATTATCTTTAACATTTCTGTTTTTTGTTACAACGGTGACTATAGACCTCGGGGATAGGGAACCAGCCGCGGGGTGGGGTAGGTGGTGCGCTGTGCCAGTGGACAGCCTTTTGTGCCGCGACATTCACTAGTCGTTGTATCGTTCTGTGCGTGAAACGACGTTCCGCAGCTGTTTATTCTACCTAGTACTTTGTTATACCGTTTTCATCACTGACCCCGGCGCCCCTTTTGGACATTGTTACCCGCTACAAACGTTTATCTTGGCTAGTGTTGTGGACTATTGTAGTGCTTATCGATTTGGAACATCGTTATGGAAGAAAATCGCAACTGTGTGATGTGTCGGCGAGGCCTACATCATGCTAGATACCAACAGCATGTTTTAACTGATGATCTTCCAAGAATGCACCCCGAGTTTGTGGCTTACATACGAGAACATGCCATTTTGGAGGTTAGTACATACTTCATTAAACTATTTCGAACTTCACCAGCTTCAGTTTTTCTTTTTAGAAGCGGTTTGTTTATATTATTATTGTCTGTTATATTTTTATACCTGAGCTATTACAAACGTGCGAATTGAGCCCTAAATCATTTTAATCGGACCTCTTGCTCGCACTTACAGGTCTTATTGAACTACTCTAGTGTTGTGTGTAAAAGTGCGTTTCCGAACCGAGCTGCAAACTACCAACTGCACGTGTTTATTTTCTATGTAGCGCGGCTGTATGGTCCGTAGCTAAGGGTGTTCGCTTCATAGAAAAAAAAAACACGTGCAGTACTAGCTACCTGCTTCCGAGCGGCATCCCTTTATATCAGTAATGACTTGTGCAGCTTTCTCACAATCCTTTAATCCTTTTATGACTCAGTTCGCACGTTTATAGTTCTTCTTATTAAAACACTTCTCTGACCACCTATTGTGTGTTTGCTATTGTTATCTATTCACTAAGCCGTCACATCGGCTATACATAAGATATATTTTTACTTGCATTACTTAAAATATGAAAACAATAAAAGTATGCCATGACTTTAGACCTGAACACCTACATACCGCATTGTTTTAAATGTTTTCATAAAAATACAACATAACATCAGCAAGATCGTATTCTACCATTTTCAGGTAGAGTTCGACAACACACGACGTGTGTGTCACCGATGTTGGCAGAGAATTGACAACGTTGTAGGAAGACCACCTGTCATACCAGAAGTAGAACAGAATGTACGAGAGCTTCAGGTTCCAGACTACACTCGAGCTCCAAACACTCCAGGGCATTGTATCTTTAACACTTGCCAAAACGCAACCCGCCATCGAATACCAGAGACGATCAAGATTCACATTTTCTGTGAATATAAGTTATATATTCCTGACGGTGCTAGAGTATGTGGACAACACCTTGAGAGCAATGCTTGGGAAGAGCTGCCTCAATTCTGCAATGTCACACATAACTTCAATGCGCAACAGTTTAGCGACGTTTGTGACATGTTGAGAATGGCTTTAAATCGTGGACCTAGGCTAGATTTCAACACAAGAGGTGCTTTAAGCAACGAGGATGTGTACTTTTGGACAGGACGCAAATGCGAACAGTTTGATTCCATATTAGAACAAACACCCTCACTAAGTGGGAGGTGCATGGAGCCTCGAACTGCGTTAGGCATATATCTGACGAAACTACGTACCGGAGACTCAGATGAAAGACTAGCGACGTTATTTAATATGTCACGAAGAAAGCTGGAACGTTTACTAACTATTGTGCGCGAATGCCTCATGAATGAATATGTAATATTACACTTGGGAGTGGACCATATGAATAGAAACGACGTTTTAGAAAAGAACCTCACTATACCAAGAGGGTTATTTGGCAATGAAGAAAACAATAAAGCTATCGTTATATGCGATGGGACTTATATATATATATCAATAAAAGCTCGAACTTTTTGTTCCAGCGTCTATCTTATAGCCTGCATAAGTTCCAGAACTTGCTGAAGCCGTTTTTAATTGTGTGTTCCAATGGCTATATAATCGATGTTTTGGGACCATACGCTGCCACTAAGACTGATGCGAACATCATGAGCGATATAATGAATGATGGAGAAAACCCATTGCATTGCTTTCTTCAACCGAACGATGTCTTCATATTAGATCGCGGCTTCCGGGACAGCTTAGATGCTATCGAAGCATGGGGATATGAATCCTACGTTCCACCATCTAAAGACAGATGGGAGACACAGCTAACTACTGAGCAAGGTAATGAAGCTCGATCAGTTACACTATGCCGGTGGGTAGTGGAAGTGGTGAACGGGAGGTTCAAACGAGATTTCAAGCTTTTGCGGCAAAAATATTTTAATAAAACACTACCAAAAATGTTCATTGATTTTAAAATCGCCGCAGCTATGTTTAATAACTTCCACATACCCATCGATGACAACATTCAAGCAGAGGCCTTCCTAAACATAATCAGGGAGAAAATAGATTCCCCGAATCTACTTTATGATTATGTTGAAAGAAAACATTTGAATAACCGAAGAGCGGATTTTCAAAGAATAGAAAGTCACGAAATACAGAACTTCCCACTACTGACGGAAGAACAGATTATTTTACTTTCATTGGGCACCTATCAACTGAAGCTAGCCCGATCCTACTGCAGCGAGCATTTATCAAATGGACTATACATTCTACAAGTATATAGAGAAAGCGCACTCCAAGATTTAAATGAATATGGTATAAACGAAGATGCTTGGCTTTTACGCGGACGCATACAGTCGCGTCACGTACGGTCAAGAACTTATTATTGTTATGTATTAGTAAAAAACAATGTTAATGAAAACGAAACCAATATCCATAACATTTTATGCAATTATTACTGCACGTGTTTGACCGGACGACGAACAATCGGCACTTGTGCTCATATAGTTTCAATCGTTTGGTATCTAGGATATGCCAGACATGTAGGCTTCACTGCTCCTGCAGCGTTCCTCAACGATGTCATTATTGTTGATAATAATGTTTAAAAAAATAAATAACGTTTCTTACTTTTTCAATTTTTTTTTTATTCCTGAGTGTTTATTCATTTTAGTATCTATTAATCAACAAACACAGGATTCTATAGAAGAAAATTATATAATATCACCATTATCTTAACAAAATGAAACAAAAACAAAAAAAAAATACTTAACACAAAATAACACCGTTCCGACAGCAAATGGAGACAAGCGACTCGGTTATCATTAATCCTTGTAAAAAGACCTTTCCAATGATATATATATTATGGCTATTGGACCGAGTACCAGGCTTCATATATTTTTGCCCATGATCCTTTGCATGTTTCTAAAATGTAAATACAGGGAAGGGTTAGAATATTGTGTTTTCGAAAGAAAGGCTTGCAACTATCGGTTTGCTCAATGTTTACGAGGATTCTGACCAATTTCTTTTGTAGGGTGAAAAGTGTTTGTGCACCTGTGCTGTTTCCCCAAAGAGTTACACCATAGCTAAGCCATGCATAGGCATAAGCATAATAGGTGGAGAGAGCTGTTTGTAGGTTGGTGGTCTTTTTTATTTCACGGAGGGCATAAGAGAATTTAGAAATCTTTGAGTGAGTTTTCTGTATGTGTGATTTCCAGTTTATGTGAGTGTCTATAACTAGTCCGAGTAATGTAAATTCGTTGACAGTTTCTAATTTTGAGTCGTTGAAAATAAAATCTAAAGTTAAAGGATTTTTTTGGTAAGGGTGGAAAGTTATTAATTTAGTTTTGGGGTAGTTTATCTCGAGGTTATGTTCATTCATCCAGTTGCATGTTTTAGTAAGTATGGAATTGAGAGTTTCTTCTATATTTTCATTGTCTTGGCATGAAACTAATATGGATATATCGTCCGCGAATAAGACACATGGGCCTTCTATGGTCTTCGGTAGGTCATTAATATATATTAAAAATAAGAGACATCCTATGACGCTTCCTTGAGGAATTGAGGCGTTAATTGCTTTACTGTATGATCGAATTTTTTTAATTTCATTATTTTGATGGTCACTCTAGGAGTAGTAGAAAAAAAGAACGTGGAGTTAAATGCGTTAAATGCGTTTACGCAGAACTGCATCGGGTGCCCCGATTCAGTTCTGCGTAAACGCATTTAAACTGTAAGAAACACCAGAAATATTGTGCATTGTCGACGCCGTAGTGACAGTGTGGATTTCAGCGCCAGGTGGCATAAAATGGAAGTAAATTTAAATGTCTGGGTTAGGCAAGTAGGTAAACGTTATCGATCCAAGTAATTTGCTGAATATCATTCAGGCCGCTTGTTGAACGGCGCCGTTTGATGAAAAGGCTAGGCGGTTGACCAAACGGCTAATTAAACCATTTGGCTGCGACATGTAAATAAAAAAAAAATATAATAAATAAATATAGTACTTACCTATGTCATATTGACAGCCGAGTTTTGTAATTTAATTTCTAATCCAAAATATTGGTTTGTTGCAGACTTACATAACATTATTTTATTTAAATTGATGATTTTATTCTAATCTCTATATGATAAGAAGTACCTTCGCATGTTGCTAATTAATACTTACTTCCTCAAAACATAATTACAAAATAATGGTTAAAAGATAATTAAAATTAGTTAGAAACATGACAATATTATCAAGTCATGACCAATTTGTACACGAATATAGCATTGTAAGATAATTATTTATCTAATAGGCTCGCCTCCTGTTACATGGGACTCATACATAAGCCTCCGTTCCCAAGGGCGTAATAAAATCGCGGCGGGATTTTATCGCGCACTGGATTTTCCACTCTCGTTGTTGAGCCGAGCGTTGAGAATCCAACTTAACAATAACAGAGTACATTCTCGCGTCGAAAAAACACACTGTTGGATATTGCACTCTCGGCGCTAAGCAGAGCGTTGAAAATCCAGTGCGCGAAAAAAAATCGCCGCGATATTTTTACGTCCGTGCGAACGTCGACTTACTGGCTGCGACTTACGAGTTGTAGGTCTTAGGTTCGAACCTCAGACACTTTACTTTGTGATTTTATCACCACTGCTCTCAAAACATCGTAAGGAAACCGGCATGTCCTAGAATCAAAAATTTCGAAGACATGTGATGTCTACCAACCCGCACTGGGGTAGCGTGGTGCATTACGGATTTACGGCCCACTTCTTCTCATAGAGAGGAGCTTGTGTCTCAGTAAGGGAACCTGGAACGCACACACACGCACACATGTTAATACACCTCTACTACGCCTTCTTCGGGGATTATAGGCGTGATGATACATCATTTTAGACTATGTAATATTGTGGCCTAAATATTTCAAAGCATTGGTTTTTTTTAACCGACTTCAAAAAGGAGGAGGTTATCAATTCGTCGGAACCTTTTTTTTTTTTTTTTTTTTTTTTTTTATTTTTTTTTTTTTATGTATGTTCCCCGATTACTCGAAGATGGCTGGACCGATTTGGATTATTTTTTTTTTGTTTGAAAGGGTATACTTCCCAGGTGGTCCCATGATCATCAAGTCAGGATCTGATGATGGGATCCTGGAGAAATAGAGAAAACTCTTCCAATTTTATAGGCACACTTGAAGCGATTTGGATAGTTTTTGGAAGAGTACTTTCTTGGAGTGGTCCCATTTCAATTTGGTGAAGACCTGATGAAGAACTTCTGAGATAGGCAACGGAACTCCTCAATAAATGATAGCAAATGGACTGGGATTGCTGAAATCTCATGTCTGTTTGTTGTTCACACCAGTTCGTAACATAACATCACGCCAGTACGCTGTGAAGGGGTAAGCACATGTGAACCACTAAAAAGTGAAAAATAAAAACTTTTTTACAAAAAAATACAACCGACTTCCAAAAACAACACTACAAAGTAAAAAATAACTTTAATTTCGGAAGTCGGTGGCAAAAACGAAAATACATATAATCAGACACCGACTTCCGAAATTAAAGTTATTTTTCACTTTGTAGTGTTGTTTTTGGAAGTCGGTTGTATTTTTTTGTAAAAAAGTTTTTATGAATCATTGAAACAATAGATGATAACAGTATTATTATTACAAGTCACAGTTATCATGTCATAAACGTAAAATGAAACAGTTTGTACTTCTGTACAAACTAGTAGGTAGGATCCGTACTACTCTAGCGAACTCGCACGCACTCATAGACATCACACAGGCTGCGCGTGCGCGTACAGCGAGTGCAAGCGCACTCCGAGCGCGACCGGCACCTTATCTGCTAGAGGTCTAATTCCTTCGATTGATACTTAGTAAATCGTACCCTAAAGAATCTAATTTTTCTTTACCGAAATTCGAAACAGCATTTAGAAAAATTAATAGTTATTCCAAATTCAAATCGTACACAAACTTTTTGTAAATGCTCTGTTGCGTTTAATTTTCCGATCCAATTTTTACATCATCAACATAATCAATCTGCCTGCCTTTCCCAACTATGTTGGGGTCGGCTTCCAGTCTAACCGGATGCAGCTGAATACCAGTATTTTATATGGAACGACTGCCTATCTGACCTCCACAACCCAGTAACTGGGTAATACGATAGCCCTTGGTAAGACTGGTTGTCAGACTTTCGGGTTTCTGAGGACCCGTAACGACTGTCAAAGATCCACGTATGACAGCTGGGACCAATGGCGCTTTCCGAGGCTCGGAGGAGTCTCGGTATGTTAAGATGGTCACCCATCCACAACCTGATGGATCGACCCTTGAGGCTGTTATTACATATCCAGGAGCTCTTACATTATATCATCAACATAACTAAATAAAAAATCTAAACCTTGTAGACTGTGAGGGACGAAGACAGAGATGACGCTGCTCAATACAAAACAGACATTTTGCTAAAACAGGAGGTGCCAGATTTATTTTTATATGGCCGTTTTCTGAATGTGCATAATATTATGTTTGTAGGATCACTAATTCCCTCGCAGCGGCTTTAAATGTATGTAATGTATGGTTACATTACATCATTAAAACATCTCTTATTGAGATATCATTACTAATCATTATATTCGTGACTTCAAAAAAAAAAACAACCGACTTCCAAAACAAAAATACTACAAAGTGAAAAATAACTTTAATTTCGGAAGTAGGTGTCTTTAGATCTGTATTTTAGTTTTTGCCACCGACTTCCGAAATTAATTGTTGAGGAGTTCTCCTGGAGTACTGCACCATATGCACTGTGACGAGCATAAATTGCTTAGCAACCATATTAAAGTAATTGAATCGCAAGCCGTGAAATACGTATTATTGAGTAGTGCCGATGGCCATCTGTGGCCTTCCTCATCAGTTCCACTCGTTCCACTTCACCAAATGGTGCTTTCCGGGAGCAAATGCACGAGTTACTATTAAAAATACCCAAATCACTATAGATGAGCCTATAAAATTTGAAGGTTTCTCTCGATTTCCATGGGATCCCCTCATCAGATTCTGACTTGGTGACAATGATACCATCTCGAGAGCATACCCTTTCAAACAAAAAAAGAATTTTTAAAATTGGTCCACAATTGGCGGAGAAATCGGTGTAAATACCTACATTAAAAAAAATATTCGCAAGCAATTGAGAACCTCCTCCTTTAAAAAAAAAATGGTTATAAGTAAATATGGCGGCCGTAGACGTTGTTTATTGAATTGAAAACTTCTTCACGCGAACCTGCTCGTCTCGCTCGGGTCTGTGCTGGTGCTGAATCGTATATACTCGGCTCCAGTCGTATGTTTTCAATTCTGTCGTGTGGTAGTAGCTCACACCCTCTTTTTTTTTTGTTTTATTTTCTTTCATCGCTCAAGGAGCCACTTCAGACGGGGCTTTATATAAAAAAAAAACAATTACCTAGCGTTGCATTTTATTTATATTGAATCAACACCAACAAATCTACTTGACTATGTACAAAGAAGTGTGCCAGATGCGTCCGGCACTTAGTAGCTACTTGATCTGTTTATCGAACTTTATAAGACAATAAAGGCTAAGTCCACTTAGGTGCAAACAAGTTTACATAAAAAGTACTCTGATACCTCATTTAGAACATGATCGGTCTACAATGTTCTCACTGATGTGACTCACGACTCCTTTGCGAGCATTACTGCTTCGCAGAAGGAGCTGACGGCCTCCCATGCACTCTCGCTCCGCACCATGGCCTGGACCAAGTTTGGACGCGAGAGATCGCCGCCGCCGATCGCCTCCGTGAGAACACGGCGGTGCTCCGCCCAAGCCGGGCAGACCTCCACTGTATGCTCCACCGTGTCCTCCGGGCGATCTACACAATGGTGACACCCGGGCGTTTCCTCCCGCCTTATCCGAAACAGGAACCTCCCGAAACAACCGTGTCCGGTGAGGACCTGCGTCAGGCGGAAGGTGAGGACGCCGTGGCGCCTCTCCAACCACTCCTCAAAGAGGGGACTCATCGCCGCAATTGTGGCGTGCCCAGCGCTGGGTTGCGACAATCGCACTCTCCATGTCGCCATGAGATCCCGCCGGAGCTCTGTCCGCTGTACCGTGATTTCTCGCGGCAGCGGAGTTACGCCCCGGCGTTTTCACGACATCCTCTCTGTAAAAGGGAGTGAGTCATAATCCAACACAGACACAGCGCGCAATGATGGATGTCACATGTCTTCGAAGTTTTGGTTTTAGGACATTCCGGTTTCCTGCCGATATTTTCCTGCAAACGGTGACGATTTCATGTCGTTCGTTAGAACCAGGGATGTAGTGGATATTCGCATCCGCATCCGCAATTGCGGAGCTTCCGCATGTGTTTAGACCTCCGCATCCGCATTAATCAATGCGGAGTTCATGCGGATGCAAATGTGGGTGGAAAATGAACATTATAAATAAAAACATAATCATCAAAATAGAAATTAAACTCGTAATCATTTAAATCATCGTAGCTCTCAATCGTCACATTTTTTTTTAATATTATTGTTTTTTTATTTATTTATAATTATTATTTTATTATAATTGTCGCGATTTGAATTATGGTCAACATACAACAAAGACAAAGACATTTATTCGTCGGATATGGTAGCAACAAAGTTGGTATATAAAATAATTGTGTTCAGGACACATCCGCCGCTAAAAGCGGCATACGAATATTTACAATAATATGTGTACATGGGCATAAAACCCAACTTATAAACTACATACCTATACTCTATAAAACAATATAGAACACTTAAAACTATAGACATACAGACACATTGGTGCCGATTCTCTTGTGAACGCACTAAACTAAAATTAGAGAATCGCTATCTTTTACTAACAGGCAGCGCGAGAAAAGGACGGCTATAGCAACGAATTTAAACAGCGCTGGAATTTGCAAAAAACGTAAGAAATTTTGAATTTCTCCTTATCGCCTTGACGGATCCCTTAATGTGAGCCACCAAATATCCGCATCAGCAATTACGTCCGCGGATGTAAAAAAATTCGCAACCGCAACATCCCTGGTTAGAACGATTGTGTAGTGTAGAATAAGTTGTTTGTTGGTTTGTCTTTCTTAATAAAAAAAGCACCAGATCGACATGGATAGTTTATGGGCTGGACTGTGGACTGTATCTTCTTAAGGCGCTACCCCGACCAAAACCTTGTGATATTGCTTTATTCAGAGGCTATTAACTCATTAATTAAGAGTCACTACATCCAAAAGCACATTAATAAAGTTTGATATCTTCAAATTCAAATTCTTTATTGCGAACTAAGTGTATAACTTTGAAGATGTTAACAATAGTAGGTTCTTAGAACTTAGTTGCCTGTTAAGGCATTGCAATTTAAATTGTTATAAATATTTAAAAACATAGGTATACCTTAAAAAACAAGCAAAGGAAGGAATTCGCATAAATAGATAATTATGTCAAACTAATAGCTATTGAGAGTTTAAACTCGGTTTAAGAATTCTTCAGGAATCGGGCATCAATAATTCACGTTTTATTTTATTTGAAAAATTTGTGAAATCTATGATCGTCGGCGTAGCGCCTAAATAGGATTTTTATCCCGGAAAAACGCAAAATAGGAAAGCCACGGGAGCGAAGCAGCGGGTTAAGACCATCATTATTCTTATCCGACTGCGGCGGACCCCAAAACGAACGAAAATGCCGAAATTATTACGAGTAATTTCGGCATTTGGTTACTAAACATAAGGTAAGAGGGGAAAAATAATCGACAGAAGGTCAAGCAATGTACCGAGACGTGATAGCGTGTATTGTTTATTATTAATTAAATTAGTTAACTGTCTGTAACCGCTAATTACAAGATATCGTGACATATGTAAAAAAATAAAATAAATAAATAAATAAATAAATAAAATGCAACTGATAACGGTAAAGGAAACAATTTGATTTTAAACGCCTTTATTTCGTAGCAGTAAGAGCGATTTTCGTTGTCGACCCTACCTACACGTGGAATATTAACATGAGAGCTAGTGTGTGGACTTGCTTTCCTAAAATACCATCATCCAATGGCTCGCGCGGGCTGACAGTAGTGTGAACCTTTGGCGTTCGGTTGACATTCGAGCACACATTGACATACACGCAAAAATCATAACCGTTCATAAGTCGACGTTCGCACGGACGTAAAAATATCGCGGCGATTTTATTTCGCGCACTGAATTTTCAACGCTCTGCTTAGCGCCGAGAGTTGAAAATCCAACAGTGTGTTTTTTCGACGCGCTAGAATGCACTCTGTTGTTGTTAAGTTGGATATTCAACGCTCGGCTCAACACCGAGAGTTGAAAATCCAGTGCGTGATAAAATCCCGCCGCGATATTTTTACATCCGTGCGAACGTCGGCTAACAGTCGTCAAAAATATAAAAGGTAATTTCAAAAACTAAAACCCGACTACTGAAAAATCACGCTTGCCGCGGTCGCACTTTTACTCATTTTTCACAATTTAAACATAATTATTTACTTAAACAATATGACATTATACATATTTGTAATGCACTCGTCCTTTCTTTTGATACCAAACATGTAAGTAAGTAAGTATATCATTTATTCTCTCTTCACAAAGCTGACTTAAAGTTAGTGTGTACAAAAAATGTCTCAGCTGTATTCCACCTTTGTGAGAGACTGGTGCTGGTGCTGGTGACTGGTGTCATTATTATTTCAACTTAATTCTTTTCGAGGTCAGAAATTTACGTGTAAAGTCCACCATATTAAATTTATGGAGAACTCATTCATTAAAATCGGTTCATCAGTAATTTAGGTACTACACACGCAAATACATACTTATATACATACTTACATATTAGGTTGGGGAAAAAGTCTTTTCGCATTATAGTATGTATGAACTTAAAATAAAATCTCTTTGGCTATACTATTTGTATCTGGCTGGTTTTGGTATCATTGAAAGTTTAAATTTTAATGAACATAATTCCAAATTCAAATTAGGAAAATGTGTGATTTTCATTTCTTTTTCGTACTGTCAAGATGAGTGAATCTAATGAAGAAATTCGATACATTTAAAAATTTTACTACAAAAAAGGTAAAAGTGCAACGCAAGCCGCGAAAAAAATTTGCGATGTTTATGGACACAGTGCAGTTTCTGTGAGAGTAGCACAAATTTGGTTTAAGCGTTTTCAATCCGGAAATTTTGATGTCAAAGATGCACGTCGCTCTGGTCGCCCTAATACGAATAAAATGGATGCCATTTTTGAAAAAGTAGAGCAAGATTGGCATATCAGTAGTTACGACGTAGCTGAAGAACTGGGAATTGACCACAAAACAGTTTTGGCGCATTTGAAAAAAACTGGGTACACAAAAAAGCTCGATATTTGGGTACCTCACGAGCTGACTGAAAGAAACCTAATGAACCGTGTACTCATTTGTGATTCTTTATTACGACGTAATGAAATCGAACCATTTTTGAAGTAGCTGATAACTGGTGATGAAAAGTGGATCACGTACGACAAGAACTTGCGAAAAAGGTCGTGGTTAAAGGCCGGTCAGGCTTCACAGACTGTGGCGAAACCCGGGTTAACTCGCAACAAGGTGATGCTGTGTGTGTGGTGGGATTGGAAGGGCATTATTCATTATGAGCTGTTACCACCAGGCAGGACCATCGATTCTGAACTCTACTGCGAACAACTGATGAGATTAAAGCAAGAAGTTGAGAGAAAGCGGCCGGAATTAATCAACAGAAGGGGTGTGGTTTTTCATCATGATAACGCTAGACCTCACACATCTTTAGCCACTGAGCAAAAATTAAGAGAGTTTGGCTGGGAGGTGTTAATGCATCCGCCGTATAGTCCTAACCTTGCACCTTCCGATTTCCACCAGTTTCGGTCTCTTCAGAATTCTTTAGGCAGTGTCAGGTTAACATCACGAGAGGACTGCCAAAACCACTTGTCGCGGTATTTTGATCAGAAATCCCAAAATTTCTATAGCAATGGGATCATGTCCCTACCTACAAGATGTCAAAAAGTTATCGAACAAAATGGTACCTACATACTTTAGATAAATGTAAATAATGTATATTAAAAAATGTTTTGAATTTTCTTAAAAAATGCGAAGAAACTTTTTCCCCAACCTATTACATACATAGTCTGCTAAAATCAAACTCTTCCTTTTAGCTTAGCCGTAGTCGGGTAAAAATCAATCAATCTGCCTGCCTTTTCCCAACTATGTTGGGGTCGGCTTCCAGTTTAACCGGATGCAGCTGAATACCAGTATTTTATATGTAGCGACTGCCTATCTGGCCTCCACAACCCAGTAACTGGATAATACAATAAACCTTGGTAAGACTGGTTGTCAGAATTTCAGGCTTCTGACGACCCGTAACGACTGGCAAAGATCCACGAATGACAGCCGGGACCAACGGCTTAACGTGCTTTCCGAGGCACGGAGGAGTCTCGGTATGTAAAGATGGTCACCCATCCACGGACCAACCCCGGCAAGCGTAGCTTTACCTGCTGGATCGATCCGTA
This sequence comes from Cosmia pyralina, assembly GCA_946251885.1. Lineage (NCBI taxonomy): Eukaryota > Metazoa > Arthropoda > Insecta > Lepidoptera > Noctuidae > Cosmia > Cosmia pyralina. Next base: position 426,644 of record OX276371.1, read on the forward strand.
CGGCTGATATTACTTAGCCATAAGCAGTCACTTAGCAGAACAGTCGTCAAAAATATTCTATCTATTTATTGTCTCGATAATCACGTCTCGTCTCCTCTTCCGCAGGTACCAAGCCTCAGTGCTGATGCTGACATTCTTCACGTACATGACGTACCACCTCACGAGGAAGCCGATCTCCGTGGTGAAGTCTGTGCTGCATCAGAACTGCTCGGCGCTGGTGCCGCCGCCTGGGACCGACCCTCATGACGACCAGTGGTGCAATTGGGCGCCTTTTAGTGAGTATTCATCACAGAACAGCATCTGTTCTGTGGTATTCATCATCTCATCATCTGCCTGCCTTTTCCCAACTATGTTGGGGTCGGCTTCCAGTCTAACCGGATACAGCTGAATTATTATTTTACATGGAGCGACTGCCTATCCGACCTCCACAACTCAGTAACTGGGTAATACGATACCCCTTATTAAGACTGGTTATATAAAGATGGTCACCCATCCACGGACCAACCCCGGCAAGCGCCCTGATGAATCGACCCGTTCGGCTGTTATTATTTAGCCATGAGCTCCCATCCATATTTACATACCGAGACTCCTCCGTGCCTCGGAACGGACGTTAAGTTGTTGGTCCTGGCTGTCATTCGTGGATCTTTGACAGTCGTTACGGGTCGTCAGAAGTCCTAAAGTCTGACAACCAGTCTTACCAAGGTGTATCGTGTTACCCAGTTACTGGGTTGTGGAGGTCATATAGGCAGTCGCTCCTTGTAAGATACTGGTTTCCAGCTGCATCCGGTTAGACTGGAAGCCGACCCCAAGATAGTTGGGAAAAGGCAGGCAGATGATGATGAGACTGGGAGTTTGGATTTGTGCTCGGTTAATGGCAGGCTCGCTCCCTATTACATGGCTCTTGAACACAACTGTTGACATGTGGGTGTACTGCCTCAGCCGCTGCCTATCCCGCACTGTTTTTGCGGGATTACACATGCGGGATCCGCGGACTGAAAAAAAAATGGAATTCGAAGAAAAATGGGCGACAATACCTATGCAGTCTTTAAAAGCATGCTCATCGCGCGACTGTACTCTTGAACGAGACAACTAGGGATACAGAAAAAGAATTGAGACTTGAGTAGTTTTGAGTAAAGTTGAGTATACTTACTCGATACTTTGGTTACGATCGCGATACCGAGAGTTTTCATAACCATAAGCATCGATACTTTTCACTTTACTCGATACACGAATTGGTCTATCTCTAATTCAGGGACTTCCCGGTAAAATAAAATTACTTTAGGGAAAAATTAAGTGCACCATGTTTGGACGATATCTCACGGTGAAGTCAATTTTGTCATTATTCCAATGCAATACAGTTAGTTATTTGTGGTAAATAACTACATACTTATAAAATTTCATAGGACACTTCATAAATTCATGAACATAAACTACATACAACAAAATTTACTTTAAAAAAAAGTAAAAACCGACTTCAAAAACGTGAAACGATTAAAATAACTTTCATAAAAAACTTAACAGCTTCAGAAGTCGGTGCCAAACTAAGGTGCATTGAAGAATTGAAGACACCCACTTCAGAAGCTGTTAAGTTTTTTTATGAAAGTTATTTTAATCGTTTCACGTTTTTGAAGTCGGTTTTTACTTTTTTTTAGGTAATATTATTTTTCCATTTTTAGTTGAATGTACAATTACATACTCGTATGTATGCCCAAGACGAACGAAAAGAAGAATCATCAATATCGGCTTAGAAATGCCGGAGATACAGTACATTTATGCATATAACTTCGTACATACTAATAATTACATAATGTATTATATACTAAAACCTTCCTGAAAGTATGCAAATCACGTTAGTGAAAGAATCATCAAAATTGATTCATATGTTTTTGAGAAAATCGCTGACAAACAAACATAGATACATACGGGTCGAATACAGAACCTCCTTTTTTGAAGTCGGTTAAAAAAAGTATGATTTTATTTCGCAAATCCCGCGGATTCGTGGGATTGATGACCTCGATCCCGCAAGCTGGCGGGATTGAGATTTTGATGCGGCATTGGATTCCCTAGGCATAATGTTATGTACATATTTCAAACCATGTAATATATTGTAACACGTTTCATATTCGGTTTGTTGCAGATACGAGCGATGCGAACACGTTGCTTGGAGCTCTGGATTCTGCCTTCCTCTTTTCTTATGCGGGCGCCATGTTCGTCTCAGGTATGCTGGACTACTATCTATAGGTATATGTTGACCGATACCGCTGTACCGCGCCTTAACTATGTGCGCGGTGAGACGGAAGGGCAGTGCGGGCCGATCAATCGTCAACGGTCACGGCGCTGGCGGCGGCGTCGCGCCCCCCGCGGTACAGCGGTATCGGTCAAACTTGGACTACTATCTTTTTTATTACTTATACCTGCTGTGCTTATACTATGCTCGGATTTTTAATTAGCTGCAGTAAAATGACACTTCTTAACTGTCATTTCGTTAAAAAATGTTCTCATTTGATAGCAAAATGACAGTAGAAGTATCAATTTACTAAGTCCGACCATTGATTTCGATCTATTATATTGTAGACTAGCCCGCGAATTCGTCCGCGTGAAATGTCTTGTTCCCCCGACTCACTTTGTCGCATTGTATCGCCTGCCCGCGCTATTAGTTCGTTTTCTCTGACTTTTTTTTCCTTTTGCTCGGCTCATAAGGGTCTAGCGTTTTGTTAAATAACCACCAACCTCTTGAATTGACCTTTGATTTTTGCCTTCCTCATGAATTTGGCTATCAAAAGCTAAAATATTTTTTCAAATCCTAGTGGTAGTTCCAGAGATTAGCGCGTTCAAACAAACAAACTCGTCAGTTTTATTATTAGTAAGTATACAAGGTGTACATAACGCACAACCTCTTAACTTAAAAGTTGTTCATAATGATGAGTACAATGATCCCATAATAGGTTGTGCGTTATTTCAGTTAAAGTTACACCTTGTAGGTAGTAATAGACCAACAAGAAATACAAATTGTCTAGGCGAGTAGGAAGTAAGTACCTATAGTGCTTTAGCTGGGAAGAAGAAGTGGCGCAACAGACTCCTGCAGCACAGCTGTCTGTTCAGTTAGGAGAACTCAATACAAAGTACTATCTTTCCTAGAGGTATTAGACATATACAACATCAGTTTTAGTATATGCGAAACCCGAAACACGCGTCTAGTATTTTTATGTAAAGAATCTATGTACAAAATTTCAAAACTGTATCATGAATAATCACAAAGTTATAAGCTTGTTATGTTACCTGGTTGTCCGTACAAAAACATGATCACCACGCGGCGCCCGCTGTACGCCCGTGCCTAGTGCCGCTATGACCTGCAGTGACTTGTGTTCGTCGCGCGGTGTCCATATTGTAACCTTTTTTAAAGATTTTTGGGGCAAAATATAACACGGTATAAAAATTATTGGAATCGATTCAGTTACGAGTATTTATTCTGAACAAACTATATTTAGGTTTCGCAAATACTAAAAATAATGTTGTATACTTACCATATTTTTTTTAAAGAGTGCCCGTAGAATTTCTTGCCCATTCTTCTCCATAGGAATTTACTACGCTTTGGAATGGGTAACTAGCTTCATCTTTCTGACTGACCGACCCCTTGACAGTTCAAAAGTGGTAATTGGTTTATTTGAAACTAGCAGCGCCCCGCGATGTCACCCGCATAAGTCTCGAACCCGTAGAGATTTATTTATTTATTTATCATCCTTACAGCCATCATTTCAGGCCTTAACCTAATGCGACAGTGCAGTCATCAACTTAAAAAATAACTTATGTAACCTTATTATATGCCTGACAACAAATAAGATTTTTTACCTTACATAACTAACTACATTTAATAAAACTTGCGAATTCACTCAAAGAGCACGAAAAAATATCCAGTCTCTCATGGAGTTCGTTCACCACCCGGATTGCTCGGCTGAGGGGTGCTTTCGTCAGTCAATTCGTTCTGGCCACGGGCACTTTTAACAGCTGCGGGCGTCGCCGCCTCCACACATATCGGTCTGGCACGATATCGGGATGTGTTAATCCATTCGCGTTTCTAATATTAGTAGTCTAAGTAAATGATTTGAGTTTTTTTTTGTTGAGTTATTGAGTTGAGTTTTTTATCCTACGACGGCTAGTCACTAGATCAGGCTTTGCAAGGCTTTTGCCGGTAATTAGTAATTAGAAGCTAATTACAAATATTTAATAATTCAATGAATGGCCAGCTGTGTGGATGCATCGTAATACCGTCGACTATCAAGGTCGGCGATTCGCTTGCTGAGCCGTAACAAATATTTGCATGGTCTACAGCTGTTTTAGCAATGTGTGTTATGTTCTTTAATTATATTACTTAATTGACATTATAATGATTTTACCTTTTCAAGGAGGACTTACTAACTTGTTGTAGACATACCTGTTAACTTGTTGTTTTGTAAGAACAAGCGAGATTTTCGCTCGAAAATATGTTAATTCTCTCTCTCTCTCTCTCTCTCTCTCTCTCTCTCTCTCTTTTTCTATTATAGTATACTTACCTAGAAAGAGACAAAAGAGAAAGCGTGAATTTCGTCAAAATGAAAATCCAAGACGCAGCTGGCAAAATTTTAAAAATTTTCGTCATGGATGTCGTTTTCATAGTTTTCGATGGTGCTAAAGTCGATAGTGAGCTCAAAATGTAAATCCAAAATGGTGGCTGCGAAAATTTTGATTTTGTTTTAAATCATACGTGTGAAGGAACATCCGATCGTTCATCGAACATCTGACCAAGATTGTGTCTGGAAAGTTATCTGGTGGAACTAGTCTGATTTTAAAAAGAGCCCTCCGAGACCTCTGAGTTTGTTTCGGCCTTTCTTCTCAGAGTAGTCGGATAGGAAACACCGACCTCAGCTAGTTTTAAATTAAAAGTTATTTTTAACGTGTAAAAGTGTTTTACGAACCAATTTACAGAAATAAATTCAAACTCAAAGCTTTTATTTCAAATAAATCAATTACAGGAACTTGAATTTTCAAGGGTTCGGTCAATCAGAAAGATGAAGCTAGTTGCCCAAAGCGTAGTAGGTTCCTATGGAGAAGAAGGGGAAGAACTTCTCGAAAATATGATTTTTACCTCTGCCTACCCCTCCGAGGATTGCTGGCGTGATGTTATGTTAATGTTGCAGGTATGGTAGCGGAGCGGGTCGATTTGCGATACTTCTTGTCATTTGGCATGTTGACTTCAGCCATCTTCTGTTACCTGTTCGGCATCGGACGGACGTACAATATACATAACATATCATACTATTTATTAGTGCAGGTTAGTGAATAAAAATACACACTTTTGTGCACTGGTTCTTAGATTCACTGGTTCTTCGTTCTTGATTATTCTACCAGCGGACGTTGACCCCGTAATCAACTGTAGTTACTTCAAATTATAAGTTTAGTTAATATTTTTTATTTTTATTTTATCCTCATTCGATATTGATAGCTAACCGCGCCTGTAAAGTTTCGCTAGCTAATTTAGTTAAATAGGTAAAGGTAATTCCTTGAACCGTAAGTTTTGCCCACTTTCCAGGCAGGGGCAGGTATCGCCCAGACCACCGGCTGGCCGGGCACGGTCGCTATCGTTGGCAAATGGTTCGGAAATAGCAAGAAAGGACTCATTTTTGGAATATGGAACTCTCATACTTCGCTGGGAAATATATTGGGTAAGTTGCCTAGTTGTGGGCTATTTTGAATGGGGAAAAACTGTCAAATTAGTTCCGCGTAGATGGCGCTGAGTGTTTGTTACTCAGCGGTCAAATTCCTTGTTAAAAGCTTGAGGTATAGTCCTACCAACTTATCTGTGCACTGAAAGAGAACGCCACCGTCGATTCGTCGACACAATCGAATGACATGCGTCGGCACAAACGAAGACATTTCAACATGAAGGCCGTAGTTCCAATTTTCGCCATTTCACAGATAAGTTGGTAGGAGTGTAAGTGTTTTGTCTCGCCGAATTAACGTTTTTCATTCAAGATCACTTTGACAAGTGACAAACACTCAGCGCCGAGATTTTCCGCGAGAGGTCGCGGCGAGCCTCCCCGCAAACAACCTCATTACCACAGTCATTACAGACGACACTGTTGTTGCCGTGGTGGAGCGATGTGCGCTGCGCTACGTGTCGCGAGTTCGATTCCCGCACGAAGCACATATTTTGCGTAACTTAGAGATTGTTCTGGTTCTAACTGTTGTTCGAAATAAGTACGGTTGTGATAAGTCTGGAAAACACCGATAATTATGTACTTAGATATGTGTATTACAGAAAAATATTGTGTTTATTTTATTTTTATTATTTGTTGTTGTAGCGGCAATAGAAATATACACTCGTGTGAAATTTTCAACTGTCTACCTATTATGGTTCATGAGATACAGCCCGCTGACAGACTGACGGACGGACAGAGGAGGCTTCGTAATAGGGTTCCGTATGGAACCGTAATAATAGAGTTCTGTTTGGCACCTTTCGGCAACGAGTGAGTGAGTGACAGAGCGAAAGTGTAAGGATAAGGAATGATCCTATGTTTAAACTACAAGTATATAAATTTGACGGTTGTTACAGGTACAATAATGGCAGCAGAATACGTGGACTCTGATTGGTCGCTATCGTTCATCTACCCCGGGTTGGTGATGGGAGCCGTGGGGGCGGTGGTGTGGCTGTTCCTGGCGCCCGAGCCGCGGCTAGTGGGGCTGGGGTCCGCTGTTGCTAATAGTAGGCAATCGGTAAGGGTTAAGGGTTAGGCAGACCCAAGAAATAGGTATTGTTGAAAGTATAATAACCGTAGACTATGTTTGAATCAATTAATAAAGTTTGAATCAATCAATAAAGTTTGAATCAATCAGCCAGTACATTGCAATTATCTCACATTGAATCGACAACTTGCATGAGGAACAATCATATGATTAGTTAAGTGGTAGTGAGTGACAGAAATTAAGCCATTTTTTATCAATCAAATTTTTGGCAATGTTACATTATAAAATTAAAATAAACATTACATAATAATTGATTTAAAAATATCCCTTTTCGGTAAATCGATCATAAATAAAAATCGAATCATAACTGGTACCGCATTATTATAAAGTTGGGACTATATTAATCTAAATACTATCATTACATTGGGCATATAAAATGAATTAAATCAATCACTCACAGCCATCCCGCCAATCAACGCGTTCAGATGAAGAAGACGAGGTGGATGATGACGACTCTTCGTCAGTCATAGTAGGGGATCAGGTAAGCAATCATCACTTTATATGCGAATCAATCAAAAGATAAAATTGTCTTAAAAAAACATTCACTTTTGAACTTAATGAAATAGATGTGAAATACATGTATGACTAAATTTTAGGTATGGTAATATTGATAATATTCTAATCCAACAGACAGTATAAATGTTGCAGATTGATTATCGAATTCGTTATTTTACATAACCGCTAGCTGTTTCACAAAACAGCTCCGGCTGGATTGTCAATGCGTTACGTTTTTAACGAAACTACTACCCACGTTTAGACGTAATGCAGAATGGCTTATCTGCAATCAAAATAAGCGTTTGCTATGGATTCCGGTTGACTGAATCGGTCGCAGTGACTATGCTAGAGCACCCTGACCTGGTTTAAGTTAGGTTAGAACTGTGAGCAACTGGCAGCGGCCGGCGAGCGCTACTTCCAAGTTGGTCAGAGTTACTTGGCTATTTAGTTTTTTAGGACTAAAACTGATAATTTTATGTTGAAATTGACCTTAAAATCACTGTTTTCACTTGAGTTAGGGTCATTTTCACTCATATTACTCGTTTTATTTATTTCTATTTAAAACGCCATTATTGTTGTTAAGACACAGAATAAAAACGTACAATTTGACGTTTCATTTCACGCTGTTTTACATAACTTCTAATAGTTGACCCGTTGCATTGAGTAATGCAAAACGTTTATGCAATTCTGCGTGTTAATGTTTAGTAATTATAGAAAATCGCGAAACGTCGTTCAGCTGTTTTGTAAAACAGCTAGCGGTTATGTAAAACAGCGGATTCGACAATCCATCAGCCGATCAGCGACATACTTTCTTGTTTAATTTTTCAGTCTTTAATTTTTGTAAGTTGTTTTTAAATACCGTTTTAATTAATTCAATAAATAAATTGTAAATAAAGGCCGTCGTGCTGGAATAGGACTTTGTGCATTGAGTAAAGCCCAGAATAAAAAGATTTAAAATAGCTTTAAAATAAAAAGGGTCAATAAACTTTTATTTTCTGTACCTACCCAGATCCCCAGTTAGAAAGGTCATATTACTTATATAAAGATTTTGACTTCATTTTAATATTTTTAAAATGCCTTTAAAATAACAATTTTGTTTTATTTTACAGTCGGCAAGTTTGCGACCTAACCGGCATTCGTCTAACGCAGCTCAAGTAAGTATTACTACAGAATAAATACTTATTATTTAAAAGACCTGGGCGTTCCTGTAACGGTTACTGTCGTGCGTTTGTGTAATGGTCGAAGTTATCCCTAGCTCGGGAACAGTGTTATTGGGTTTTTTCATTAGATATTTCACCCGGAGCACAGATTAATACAGATGGGACACTCCGCATGTAGCTACAAGCACGCGGCGGGCTCGACTCAGTGTGGGCTGCCGCGCACCGGCCGGCTCGCACGTTAGTTCGATACTCACTCACGCGCCGCATCGTAAAAGAAGACAATCCTAACGAGTCAGAAGGTATAAGAGTTACGCGATAGAAAGAGAGGCAACTTGTAGGTGAATATAACTGGAGGTAATGAAGCGTTGTGCGACCTGAATTGCACTTTATTGTGTCGTTGCAAGAGTCGCTTTTTATTTCATGATTTTGCGGAGTGTCCCATCTGTCAGAAGTCTGGATTTGTGCCCGTTTGATGGCAATAGGCTCGATCTTTCTGCCATTGGACTTAAATAACTATAACTGTCAAAATGAGGCCGATGTAATAGCCCAGGAAATAAAGACTGTTTGCGTAAAAGCTAGTGTGATTAGATTACTTACCGAAAGAGACTAAGATATTATTTGAAGCTTAATGTGCAAAACAAAATCATTGAGAATTCGTGTGCGAAAAAGATATTAATAGTCGAAAGTCGCACTTTTTTTGTTACAAAATATGGTCTTAGGCTAGATATTTTGGTTAATTTGCCTTTATTTTGTCTTATTTGCCTGGGCACCCTCTGAAGTGCAGGTGTAAAGTTATGTGTAATCATGAGATCTCCCTCTTAGCAAGAAGACACAACAAAGCGCACCTCCTTGCACCGCGCGTCTCCCGACAGCGCGGTCTCACAATAGTGCGCTCTCTCTATACCGGTCGTGCTCGAGTGCCCTCTCTTTCTGCTGTAGTTACTGATCATGACATCTCTCTTAGGCTAGCAAGAAGACGCAACACAGCGAACCTCGCTGCACCGCGCGTCTCTCTAGAGCGTGGTCTCAATATCATGCGCACTCTATATCTCGGGCGTGCTCGAGTTCTCTCTTTCTCTTTCTTCTCTAGTTACTAATCCTGACATCTCTCTCTTAGCAAGAAGAGGCAACAGAGCGCACGTCGCTACTCCGCGCGTCCCCCGAGAGCGCGGTCTCACTATCGCGCGCTCTCTCTATCCCGGGCGTGGTCGAGTTTTCTCTCTCGCTCTTCTTCGCGAAGCTTGTCAGCTACACGTTCCTGTATTGGCTGCCGTCTTATATCAGGTTTACTATGCGTAAGTGGAAAATTAAGTGTTTTGTAAGCGATGTTGTTGTTTACATTCAGCACATTTGCACAACTTGCAAGGAAATGGGAAATAAAATGTTCAACATTCGCGGCCGGAGCTATTTGGGCTTTACAGAATTGTAATCATTAGAATCAGCAATACAACTCCATAAGTTAGAATTGACCTCAAACCTCATATTTCATGAAATCGCTAGATTTGAGGTCAATTCTAACTTATGGAGTTGTATTGCTGATTCTAATGATTATAATTCTGTAAAGCCATGTCAGTTACGGCCGCGTCTCGTATTTTAATCAACATACAACCTGACACTGACCTGCAAATTGCAAAAATCGTAAGAAAATTTGAATTTCGCGGGCCACCTTAGCGCATCCCCTTAACCTTATCTAATGCCAAGAACATATAATTGAATGTACCGTTTATTGTTCGAGCCGCCGCGCCCCTGTGCTTGTTGGATCTGGATGCTAGTAATAATGTTTATTATCTCTAGCGGATCTCTCCGCGCGACAGTCAGGCGAGCTGAGCACAGTGTTCGACGTGGGCGGCGTGACGGGCGCCATCCTGGCCGGCCTCGTCGCCGACTGCACCGGCTGCCCCGCGCTCGTGTGCGTCGCCTTCTACACCGCGTGCGCGCCCATGGTGAGCTAGAACCCGCGAGTGTACCGCGTGTGCGCCCGAGGTAACCCGTGCTCGTCAACTCGCGAGGATGGGACGCGAAGAACAGACCGCGGATCATCTGTAAACACTTTTTCTTACAACGTTCTGGTTTTCTTCTAAAAGGATGATTTTTGAAAGCCATGTGAAAGAAAAGAAAGAAAGAAATAAAAAGTATTTATTGATTCCATTCTTGTTGATGTGACATTTGACAAAATAATCATTCAAATAAATTGGTTCCGTACTATGACGTGAAAAAACATCATGGATCCACCATGCATGGTCCCGTTGAGAAAAAAGGATGGTATATATAGCTCCGTCTCTCTCTGTCTGGAACCATGATGGATCCATGATCTTTTTTACGTCGTACGGCCCCAGGTTGTAAATCACTATTCTTTTTCACAAACTCTTTATTCAAAGTGTCAGTTACCATAATATACGGGAGGTTTTTCACAATTTATCAACAACTCTATACAAGGTGCTCGTATTTTTATCAACAACTCCTTCGATAACACTCGCAGTTTCTTTTGTCATGCTAGGTATTAATATCCACTTTCCCCAGCTCTTCATCTACCAGTACTGGGGCGCGGCCTCGTACCTGCTCAACGTGGTGCTGCTGGTGATGACGGGCATGCTGGTGAACGGGCCCTACGCGCTCATCACCACGGCCGTCAGCGCCGAGCTGGGCACGCACAGCAGTCTGGCGGGCAACAGCAAGGCGCTGGCTACTGTCACTGCCATCATTGATGGGACGGGCAGTGTTGGTAAGTCAAACTCAAACCATTTATTTCAGTTTTGAACTGTCAAGGGATCGGTCAGTTGGAAAGGTGAAGCTAGTTGCCCATTTCAAAGCGTAGTAGGGGTTCCTATGGAGAAGAACGGGGAAGAAACTCTATGGACACTCCTTTAAATCAAAATATTGGTGTTATCATTAATGTTAAAATTATACATGTGAGAACGATGTAAAAAGACGTGCACGTTAAAACCGTCCATAGTAAACAATTAATAAATGAATGCCGTGGCGGCTAATATGACCAGTCCCAACTGACAGCGCGCGGTCACGATCCTGACGCATGGATCTGCACCATTCAGCTCAACCATTATGAAGGCAGCCAAATGATACACGCCACCATCAGCGAGACATTAGAGTGAGCATGACATACTCTCAGCCGCCAGGGCACATTCAAGTCAATGAAAGACGTTCCCAGAAAGTGGTAGCTTTACAGTACCCTAAAGTAGCCCAAGTTACTCCTTGTAACTTAGGCTACTTTTATATTGAAAAAACAATTAGGGTTCCGCGCAAAAAAAAAAAAAAACCCAAAAAATTGTGAACAAGAAGTTTATTTGAAAAATTATTTTTGCATTTAGTAGCCCAATTCTCGAGGAAGATTTATAGCTACGACCCTTAGGTGCCGAGCAAAGAGAAAAAAGTCTGAAAGAGCGCTAAGCGAAAACAAAGTAATAGCGCGGGCAGGCGATGCGACGCGGCGCGAGGGAGACGAGGGAGTTTTATTAAAATGTGGCTGTTATTTTAGTATATTGTGTATCTTACGACTTCCAGGCGAATGAAGTCGCGGGGCACAGCTAGTATATACTAAAAAGAGGAAAGGAACCAATATCGAGCCTTGTGGAACAACCATTTTTAATTTTAAACTGAGTGAATTGACACCATTTATTTGTGATTGCTTTGGTCTATCGTTTAATTAAGATTTTACTCAATTGAGCGCAAGTTTACCTAGACCGTAATTCTCAAATTTCAAGAAAAAGGTTTTGTGACTAATGCAATCAAATGCCTTGGAGAGGTCACAAAAGATTCCTTTGGTGTCTTGGGCCTCTTCTCACGCTGTAAATATGTGTTTTAATAAGGTGACACCGGCGCCAGTCTTCAACGTCCTTTGACGAAACGTATGGTTTTGCCAAAGGACTTTGTTGATCGTGTAAAATTTTATAGATGCTAAAATGATTGAGTATTCGATAAAGCATTACCTTTTCAAACACCTTGCTTAAAACCGGCAACACGGATACGGGTCTATAATAGGCTAGTTGACAGTTTTTAGGAAACCGATTACAAATGATGATTAAACAGTTGGTTTTAATCAAATTTCCTAAGGAAAGAACTGATTATTATCTAAACAGCCGTTTTAAAATTCGGTGAATTTTACCCTTAGTCGTCAAATCTGTGACAGATTGCCTGCTGCTTTCTACCCTCTGCTTCTGGCTTTCCCCTATGATCTTCGATATCGATTCAAATAATTGATTATTTATTTGTTAGTTTCTTTTTTCACTAATTAACGAATCTAAAAAAAAAAATCGATATCATCGATTATTTGTTACTGTATTAAATCGATGAATTGCGATTTCAAAATAAAGAAGTGATTGGATGTCAGTGATCTAAATATCTAAAACGCAAGCAGGACGGATGGGCGTTTTCAAAACGTGACGTTTTCGTTTTGATATTTCTTAAAATCATACATTTCAGTCATATTTTTCTGACTATTCCTTAAATAAACATGCGACTGCTATTTGCTTTTTTATAATTTTGATACTTTTAGCTCACAACCATTCTACATAATGTCTTAAGGTATTATTCTTACTGTCAAGTAGTCTATTACCCCCCGTACGCACGGGCGTAATAAAATCGCGGCGGGATTTTATAGCGCACTGGATTTTCAGCGCTCTGCTTAGCGCCGAGAGTGCAAAATCCAACAGTGTGTTTTTTCGACGCGCTAGAATGTACTCTGCTATTGTTAAGTTGGATTCTCAACGCTCTGCTCAACAACGAGAGTTGAAAATCCAGTGCTCGATAAAATCCCGCCGCGATTTTATTACGTCCGTGGGAACGGGGTCTTATTGGTGTCTTTACTACCCCCGGATTTGAGAAGTGCCTTCTTAACATACTGGTGATACTCGTACAAATAGTATAGTTTGTAGTTAGACACATCTTTTACGCTTATTTAAAAATCAAGGGACGTCCAAAGGCGTCCCGCGGTGCGTGATTTTACAAACGAGTACGCTGCTAACAATGAGATGGAAATTCGTTTGAATTCATGGGCGCTCGTAAAAGCATGAACCGTGGAAAGTCACTTTAAAAAAACTTTGGATGGACTGTGGAAAGATGATATGGCTAGAAAGGGGGTGACTACATATGACGACTGATAGAGATGTATGGAAGAAGGAGACATGCTGCGCCGACCACTGATATATTCTGATGAGGGAAGGAGAATGATGATAATATCTACAATAAGTTAATTATTCATTTAATTTGTTTACAGGAGCAGCCCTAGGCCCCATGCTAGCCGGCGTGGTGTCCAGTCACTCGTGGACGCACGTGTTCTACATGCTCATCGCGTGCAACTTCATGGCACTCTTCCTGTTGTTAAGGTGACTAGTATTTGAACAATTCTTGGGTTGGGTTGGTTTTTTACAGTCCGTTCAACCGATTTTGACTTCTATTCCGTAGGCAAAAGGCCAATTAACAGCAAAGAAAGTGGTTACAATACCAACTGTTTACTGCAGCTGCCATTTGTCATGCCACCAATACAATAGAAGTCAAAATCGGTTGAACGGACTGTAAGCAAGGTTTATTTAAATTTCTAATCTTATTTCAGAAGGAGTATGTACCTACCTATAGTTTTATTTTTTGTTCAGATTGTTTTGAACTGTACATTCGTCGATATTTTTGCCACTGACTGTGCATCTGATTATTTTATTTAGGTACACAAGCAGCAGGTCAAGTTACCACAAACTTTCAAATTTTCTCATTCGATTTTGAACTTAACCATCAACAGCTTACAGCGCAGTGGCGCCCTCATCGTTTGTTTGGTTATTTTTTTTATTTTAGAATGAAAATGCAGAAAATAAGCCGGAATAATTGTTGAAAAAACGGAAACAAGTGGTCCACTTGTTTCCGTTTTAACTAATATAATAAAACATAACAATATAGAGCTACTATTTGTAATAATAATAACGTATAGTCTTGTGGAGCACAACTATTCCGGCTTATTTTCTGCATTTTCATTCTAAAATAAAAGAAATAACTAAACAAACTATGAGGGCGCCACTGCGCGCTCGGTAACCTCTTAAGGCTCACTGTCACAATCACTTGGAGAAAATTGACAGTTTGGTATAACCTGATGTGCCTGTACCTACATAATATACCGGATGACTTTTTTTACCGTCTCGAAAAAATAGGCTATATTCGGTGAACGGAGTAGAAGCCTATGGCATATCTAGTTTTTTTTAATTTAATAAAATCAAAATATAAATCACATTGCAGGTTGCATATGATTTGAATTTCGATATTTTTAAGGATTTATTATTTTTTTCAAAATGTATGTTTTTATTGTTCTAAAATGAAAAGTTTACATCGAATTTGTAGTATTTATTGATACTTAGATATTTTTTTCTGACTAAGCGATTAAAAAAAAAAAACTAGATATGCCATAATTACGCTTCTACTCCGTTCACCTAATACACCCTATTTTTTTCGAGACGGTAAAAAAGTCATCCGGTATATTATTATTTTTTTTTAATTTAATTTATAGCATATTTTTCGTTCCAGCAACTTTCAATAAATAAATAAAAATAAATAATTAAATCACAGACTGCCACTAAACCCTTTAATTCTTGTCAACAGGATAGCTCGATCTGAATTCTTGAAACTAAGACAAGAACGACGGATGGCTTCCCCGCCGCGTGTGCGTATTGAATAACTTAACATTATTGTCAATATGACCATACGTAAGTTCCATAAGGTCAACTGATGGTTAATATGGCCGTACATATGTACAGTCAGCAACAAAAGTCGATTAACACATGCAGTTTTTTAATCTTAATTATTAAGCGAAATATTTAATTCATATCGGAACAGAAGTACTTAAGATTTTAAGATCATTAACTCTTAACAGTTAAACAAAAAACAAGCAGTTCATCGAATCATTTTGTGCTAATTTAGATGATGTCAAAAAGTAGCAGTGTTAACCGACTTCTGTTGCTGACCGTACCATAAGGACTAGAGCTTGTCCACTCTAAAATGACGCGCCCCACTACTTAAATTTGTATACGTACACTACAGTAAATACGGAAGTGGAGCGCGCCATTTCAGAGTGGACAAGCTCTACTTTAATATAGTCAATATGACCATAAGTACGAGTATGTACCATAAGGTTTTATGGGCAATACCCGCGCGTTTATATGACATATCGAGTGTGTGACAGAGACGACGCGAGACAAAGACGAACTGTTTCTGAAACTCGATGTGGTATATTTATGGTCGGGTACTATATAGTCTGGTCTTTGCGTATGACTGCTATAAATTGTTTATTTTTGTTAATGAGAAATCTAATTTGTGCCAATCTTGAATCCCCCCTCAACTGTCGCTCGACCGCCGGTCGGTAACAATAGAAATTTAAAAGGAACGATGCCTGGGTAAAAAAAGAAATTCTATTTAGTCCGTCAGTCAAATAATAAAAAAATATTAGTGTAGTATTTTTTACTTTAAAACGTATTAAAGTTGGAGAGTGGGGGCTCGCTACGTTACAACTATAACAAACTAAGTATAAAATCTTGCAAGGAGTGACGTCATTCCACATTTTAACTCAATGTATCGCCATAATCTACATGTCGGACAAAATCAATTATTAATCATCATCCCTATTGTGTCTCATAATATGACAGTAGAAGGTTTATTTTATGCATTACTACAATACAAGGTTGATATGAGCGAGAGGCAATAAATTAAACCACATATACTTTGTATCATTTTCAGCCTCTTTACTAAAAATCAGATAAATACAAGCAATAGTTTAGTCACAAGATTATTTTTTAGTTTTTTCTTTGTTGAAACACGACGTATCTGCCCTAACAGCTGACTAAGTATGTTGTTGAAAATTCTGTCGTTTATAGGTGTATGACCCTAGATAAAACCACCTAGATAAGACCAGTTAGTTAGTTAGTTAAGTATGGCATCTCGCAGTTGACCACTGAGGGTCGAGACTGCTCAACCGGGCGTTTCCTGTGGGTGCTTTAAGCGAACTTAAAGCCCCCGGCCAGGCTTAAAACTAGGGTAAATTATTAGTCGACTGAGCGTCGCTAATAATAGGACAGCCAGACGGGGCAGGCTGGATCATAATGGGGGGCTGGATCATAATGGGGGGCTGGATCATAATGGGGGGCTGGATCATAATGGGGGGCTGGATCATAATGGGGGGCTGGATCATAATGGGGACCTAGATAAGGCCATAAAACGACAGAATTTTTGACGCGACGTTGCCGATTTGTTACGCACGTCAGCGGAAATGTCTACAAATAATGTTTACATTATAATTAGATCATTAAGCTATTTTATTTGTTCGAAAAAAGTTTTTTCTTATTTTTCTTCAAAACTTTTTTTTAATAGTTCCGAGTTAACACTATGCATCTACAGTATATGTGGTTTAATTGAATGTCTCTCGCTCATATCAACCTTGTAGTGTGTAATAATGACTAAATATAAAACAAAGTAATGTCAAAGATATGGGTAAAGACATACATAACATCACGGCTGCATACCCCGAAGGGTTGAACAGAGGTGTAGCTATAGAACACCCACGTATCGCCAGTTATGTTATATAATATTGGACAACAAGTTCTCTAATATTATAGCACAGCCAACATTTACCTGACCAACGGTGGCCCAATACTATAGCCACACTAGCCAATATTATAGCCAACATTTACCTAATAACAAAGTCATCAATAGCCAAGATTTGCCCAAGTTTGGCCAACTTTGTATGTAAAAATTAAGGCTAAAATTCTTTATCTTGGTACGATGCGTACGTTATTAATTATGAGAAATGAGTTATTATGCAGCAGAGGCCAGGCAAGTCCTATAACCTTTAGTTAAGAGTTAACTGTCTGTTAGGCTGTGTTAACGTACCTATCTATATCAACCCGACTATCTGACGTAAAACTTAATATATTATCTCATATAATAATTATATCAAATGAATTTTGTAATTATTTATGTACTGAATAGATTTTTGACATAAAAATTATGTGAAAATTTATTATATGAAGCGATGAATTTCTGTGGAATCATGATATTATTATGACCGCTATTTAATTTCGAAATTAAGAAAACATTTTGGAACGAAGTTCCATAACGCACGTTATACTCTGCAGACTTAAGCCACAGTTTCCTAGAAGAGCGCTGGCCGCCATTAACGTCCGCAGTGACGGCTGTCGTGACAATGATGACAGCGGCAAAGATTTATATCGTTAGATTCACCCTACCGCGTCAAAAGATTCACTTCTTCAGTCTCACTTCTGTTTCGTTTTGACACCTCTGACATGCAATGACGCAGTGACTTCACATGATTATCATGGAAACGTTCCTTAATAATGTGTGAGCTTACTCTCCTCAGTATGGACACTTTTTCTTTTGATTAAGTACGGTGAGAACAAATCTAGCGATTTAAATCTTTGGGCAGCGGGGTTCGACTTAATGTCAAATACTGATGAAAATGACAGATTTTCATGCCGACCGTAATATTATGACGGAACCGCTTTCCTACACCTAGAGCGAAAGAAGTGGAACATTTTGACCGTCATGAAATGAGTCATGAGTTCATGACACTTTTTTTTATTGTTTTTCATTTTATTAAATTTAAATCAAAGTACTATTTTTTTTCAGCCAAGCACTAGATCGTTGCATTTCATAATTATTTTTAACATTTACTCTATAATAAATAAAAATATCTAATCGTAATACTTCAAATAGAAAATAAATGACAGAATGTAATTTTTTATGAATAAATACCAAAATAACTAAAAAAATAGCATACATGCTTATAAATAACAACGATCTAGTGCTTGGCTAAAAAATATAGTACAATGATTAAAATTTACTAAAATAGTCACGAAAAACCTCTAGATATGCGATGTTGCCAGCCCGCGTGCGACGAACGCTCCGACCGTGGGTGTCCCACGACACCTCTCAACTTCTTTTTTACCGACATTAAAAGAAGAAGGTCCTAAATTCTAATCACTGTTGTTGTAATTCTTAATACAATTTTGTAAAATATTCTATTCAGTAGTACGTACACACAACAGCACATTAAGTTATACCAATCTGTCAAATTTCTCCAAATGATTTCAGACCTTAAAATGTTGATGGTTAAGTTCAAAATCGAATGAGAAAATTTGACAGTTTGTAGCAACTTGACCTGCTGTGTGTACTTACAATATTATTTTTTTGCTTTTTTTTTTGTTTGTTTTTAATTAATAGTAATAAAATACCTACAACGTGTAACGTAGAGAGTATAATATACTTAGTAGTAGTTCACTATTGAAAAGGTAACAAAAATATTAAAGCTTTAGCCGAAACTAAACTTTATGTGTAGGCATTAAAGTTACTTTTCCGAAATAATATACCCTTTTCGTTGCATATGGAAGAATGGTGCTTTTTATAGTCAGGTATAGTTCGCACCTTCGGTAAGACAAGGGCACAACTGCACTTTTTGTGATTTTACAGGAGAGCCATTTTGTTTTTTTTTTTTACATTCAATACCGTATTATTCTGCTCAAAAAAAAATCATAAATAATAAATAAAAAGCATTTAAATCCTGTAATGTACATGCACCTAATCACTTCAAGGTGGTATGAGCAGAATAATACGGTATTGAATGTAAAAAAAAACTTAAAATGGCTCTACTGTAAAATCACAAAAAGTGCAGTTGTGCCCTTGTCTTACCGAAGCGAAGGTGCGTGTTGTTTATTTAAATAGTGTGACATTTATTTTACAAATGAATGGTGTGATTAGATTGCGGTCAATCATTATCCGAGGTCGGAATAAATACCTAAACTTCGAGGACGGCAGTAACAAGAGTGGATAATAACCTCCTTTAAAATCCCGGAATCATTATAAATATGACGATTAAATCTCGGGATTTAAGAAATTGCTAATTAGTTATTATAAATATTTAATTTGTTACAAATGTATTCAAAGTGCAATAAATAATTCAAAATTTCTTAAATGCCGAGTTTTAATCTTCAGTCGATCCGTCAGGTTAAGCTATGCTTGCCGGGGTTGTCCCGTAGATGGGTGACCATCTTTACATATCGACACTCCTCCATGCCTCGGAAAGCACGTAAGCCGTTGGTCCCGGCTGTCATTCGTGGATCTTTGGCAATCGTTACGGGTCGTCAGAAGCCCGAAAGTCTAACAACCAGACTTACCATGGGGTATCGTATTACCCAGTTACTGGGTTGTGGAGCTCAGATAGGCAATCGCTCCATGGAAAATACTGGTATTCAGCTGCATCCGGTTAGACTGCAAGCCGACCCCAACTTAGTTGGGAAAAGGGTAGGCAGATTGATTTGTTTATGATTCTGGGATTTTATAGGAGGTATTATCCACTTACTTCTTTCCTCGAAGTTTAGGTAATTATACTCTACCTATTTCGACCTATTATTATACAACCCCAAAAAAACAAATTGTTTGCTAAACTTCACAGACTTGACGGGTATCGAAATGTAATGAAAAGAGAAACAAAAAAAGTTTTTCCAAACTCTAGTTTTGATTAACTACAGCACACACAGCTGATTACAGGAGAAATTGGCGCTGGCAGGGTTATTGGTAAAACACCAGCGACCTCTTAAGGGGTCATTGTACTAATCATTATTAACAACTTTTACTATGGGTCCAATCTTAAAATCGCGAAAAAAAATATCAGCTGCTCCCTACATTTTGACGAGTTTGATTGTAGGGAACAACAGATTTTTTTTTCGCGATTTTAAGTTTAGTCCCATAGTAAAAGTTGTTCATAATGATGAGCACAATGCCCCTTAAGAGGTTGTTAGTGTTTTACCAATCACCCAATACGTGTTATATTGTGAAGTTTGGCTAGCTAATTTAATTTGACCTTATATATTGATCGCCTCATCCATGTAAAACACTGGTATTCAGCTGTATCCTGTTAGACTGGAAGCCGACCCCAACATAGTTGGGAAAAGGCAGGCAGTTGAGGTTGATGAGGATAATACTGGTCGACTCAAAACATAATCGATGATTGTAATCCGGCTGCCATACAGCACTAAGGATCGACCAGAACAGTCAATGTGGTTGACCGCAATCTAGTTGTATCTTGAGGAGAAAGCGCCAGGGTAGCCCGCGAAATTCAAATTTTCATACGTTTTTTGCAATTTGCATTATTAGCTGGTTGTATGTTCATCAAAATTTGATTAGTGACCGTAACAAGTATGTAATTACAGAATTAAAATTATTAAAGTCATCAATACAACTATTTAAGAAGACCAGGTATTCCTATTTAATGACTATTTCATGAATCAACCACTCAATCAATCAATCAAATACATTTGAGGATTATACTAACTTAAAAAGTTTTATTGGTGACTTTAATGGTTTTAATTCTGTAAATACATTTATGTACTTGTAACGGTCGTGTTTTGATCAACTTACGACCTACAAATTGCAAAAAACGTAAGAACATTTGAATCTCGCGCGCTACCCGGGCGCTTTCCCCTTAATAATCCTACTTAAAAGTATTAATTAGAAAACTATTTATCAAATGCTTTTATTTTTAGTAAATTTTATTCTTGATGATAGCGTGATGTTTGACCTGTAAAGTTATTTTGACAGCCTTGCTGTAAATTGGGCCAACCAGTGATAAACAATTTTTTTTTTAACAAACTTAGTTCAAAATCATCAATCAAATCCGAATTTATAAACAACTCTCTCGTAAAAATCAACCCAAACAAACCAAACCTACTACCTAACTAAACATGTTTCATAACTATAATCTTTCCAACCATTTATCTTACTTTTGACAGCGCAAGTCTGTACAAGTCAGAGATGATTTTTAACTTGTTAGCCACCTATTGCAGATTATCGTTTTAGGGCGTCTCGGCGTTTCCAGGCACTTCTACCTTGTACATACCTATTATATATAGTCAATGGCTCACCTCCCATCTTGCATCGCATGCTTGGTCACCTGCACACGTGAGGACCTGGCTGCGTCAGCGAACGTTATTCGCGTTACTGAATTTTGGGCCTAACAAAAAAAATTGTAGATATTTTTTAAAGATAGATTATTTGTTAACTTTTGTTATTTTAAAGTTGGTAAACATATTGATCGATTCGTTTTTTAAAGGAACCCAGCAATATAGTGGATTATCTAACACTGCCATTCAAATGTTTTATTTGGGTTTCTACACAAGTCTACGGTTGCTTATTGCAAACAATTTAAAAAATAACGTTTTGTACTTTTTTTACTATAAATTGCCGTTGACCGCACGTCGCGTCGATGGTAACTGGTAACACTTCGACCTAGCTGGCCTGGCGCAGTAAGGAGTTTCAATATAATAAGAGGCCAGCTTTATACTGGGGACCAAGTCTGCTAACGCAATGAGGGTTTTCTGAAATTATCAAATGACGTTCACTAGGTGGCAGCACTGAGACGTCAGGTCCGGGCACCTGTCAAAACTGTCAAAGCGCCTATATTTTCTTTAGTCGTGACTGAATGATGAACGAATGAATGAAACGAACTATGAACGTCATCATATATTTTATATTCATTGTCGAAATGGAAGACCTCTTGTCATAGTGGCGCCAACTGACACCTGACACAGAATGGCCGATCATTGACACCGTTATTGTTGATTTTGACAGTGTTTGTAATCTCAATGGGGTTGTTTCCTGGAAGCTTCGCCGCAAGAGAGCGCTGTGTATTTATTTGCCAATAGCCAAAGTCATCTTCAAGACGAAGCGACCAATCGGCGACAAGAAAAATCACTTAGCACTATTTCGCGACAAAGTTCCTAGCAATGAACTCCATCGACAGCTGAATGAAAGTAACAAACACTTAGCGCCATCTACACGGAACGGAGTTTGACAGTTTACTTCCCCATTGAAAGACGTCATGGCTTTCCGGTGACTATTCATAATTTCCTATTATTTTGACATTTTCTTTTGACAACTAACACGCCATTATGAACGGCTACCAGTTGGCGCCACTAGCACGGAAGGTGTCTGTCAAATATTTATTTATTTATTTATTTATTTATTTATTTATTTTATTACTGAAAACAAAGTATTGAAATAGGTACACGTTAAAAATACATTTTTACAAAATAAGCACTATTAGATATCTCAAAACGTGTGGGTGAGCACTGCTCTCCTAGCTAGGTTATGGAAACCTGTGTTAAGGAGAAGCAGTCCGGTCCCCTAAGGTACAATGACAAATAAAAGTTTGCAGGTTAAATTACATAGAAGTTCGATGTTTTTGTTGTGCAATCTTAAAGCCTGCAATTCAAAAAACATATTTATAAGCTTCCTTAGAACTGGTTTTCTGTTGGTTTTTTTGTTTTTTGAGATACCTTACCTTTGCACAAGTTTTTCTTTTGTTCCACAGGTTTAGCCCCCTCTTTTTTTAATTCTAATCTTAATTCATTAACTTTCACTGCACCGTACCTTGAATCGTCCATAATGAAGTAACAATAAGTTTCTTTCGACAAAAACACAAATAAATAACAAAAAGGTGACCGTCAAGATGACGGGATCAAGTCACCAATCTAAAAATGTATCACATTAAAGTGTTTGTACTACATATGTACTATATGTACCCTAAACAAGACATTTCACACACGGTCATGTACTTATGACGTACTAAGTTTCCACATTTGATTTTGCACGAGCTCTAACGGTTTTCATATGAATTCAGCGATAGCATGAATCATCAAATTGGCGGAACCAATGTTTTAATCACTTAACTTTAATTTGGCATTTACAATTGTATTGAAAATTGAGTATTTACTACTACTATCTACTACTATTTACTACTTTTTTTCTTTGTATTAAGTCTTAGAAATTGAATTACCGGCCTCTGAGTAGCGCATCCAGGAGGTCCCACCACTTTGGCGTCAAAGTGGCGGGACCAAGGACGTATTGACATACTTCCTCCTTTACCTTTAGAGGTACAAATGTCTTGTTTAGGGTACAAATAGTACTTAAGTAGTACAAACACTTTAATGTGATACCTACATTTTAGACTGGTGACTTGATCCCGTCATCTTGACGCTGACACAAAAAGCCATAGGTTCCGCGGTCATTTGACATTTCTCTATACCTGTCGTGTCAGTGGCGCCACCTGACGTCGATTTTTATTGTGGTAGCCCCCACTAGATTACGAACTTTTGACAGAATAGTAATGGCGTTGTCTTGGCATGATTGTCATAATGACCAATCTTTGAAAAGAGCAGACTTGGCCTCCTGGTTTGTTACCATTGACACACGGTCTACGGTGTAAGTAACACCGACGATTAACTTTGTGCTATGTGTTAAAAAATGAGCGTTTTTGGTGTCTAGATAGGTATATATAGCAAGTCTGTTTTCAGCTTTTCATCGGCAATTGTGTACGAACCCTCTAGTATTAGTCATTCCATAAAACCTCTGCATTGATTGGACACTGTGCGCAATGAAATGAAACTGTTTATTCTGTAAATAGGAAATCGGAATCAATTTTACACGTCAAATTAAAAAAAATAAGCTAAATGGAGCCGACATTTCCTATCTGACTACCCCTGAGAAGAAATGGCGAATCAAACTCAGGGGTCAAAGTCTCTTTAAAGTCCAGACATAATCTTGGTCAGATCATGTGAGGACAATGTAGATCCATGTCTGAAATGGTCTTTTGAGGAAAGAACCACACAGATTTCATATTTAAGTAGACCAGTCCATTTCATAGCCTACGGAATAGAAAAAACATGTGGAAGTGCCCGCGCAGATATCCGGCGCGTCACAATTATGCGGAAAAAATGTAAAAAAGTAATAACAACCTTCGTCAGTTGTAATAAGTCTTAATTTGGTATGAACAACAAATAAGCCTTTCTTTAAAGTTGTATTTGGTGTTCATATTCAATTAAGACTTATTACAAATGACGAAGGTTGTTATTATTTTACATAATTATGTTTCCTAATAATTGTGACACGCGCCGTGGGCACTTGTTTTTTCTATATAGCCTACTTTAGCCGGTCAATGTGGAGGTATCTTTAGCCTTTAGTGAAATCTATGTATTCCTTTAATTTTAATTGTGATGTTTCTTTTCTATACTACTTTATTATAGCAAATTATATTTATTATAGCATTTAGCGCCAATGTTGGATCCAAAGTTTGTACAGGCGATGGAATTACATACATAAACTCACCCCTTCTTCCCATGGGGGTAGGCAGAAACTACAGAACGCCACTATACTATATACTATGTACGATCCTTACATACTCCTTGACGATTAAATTATTTTAAGAAATATTTTTTTTCCTGATATTTATCTATTTTCCTACATTTTACCTGTGTCAATACATGTTTGTATGAACTCTTATTATTATAATTTTTTATAGAAATGTTTCATACAAAACTTGGCTCCAATATTGGTTCAAATACGATGGCACAAAGTGTCTTTTGTGTGACAATAGATAGTATTTTGTGTAAATTATGACGTATTTTATTATTTTGACTACTTTTATTAATTTTTCTGTAGACTGTGCAATTATGTGTGTTATTTAGTTTATCAATTCCTTTTTCTTTGTCTTTTCCCAACTATGTTGGGGTCGGCTTCCAGTCAAACCTGATGCAGCTGAATACCAGTATTTTACATGGAGATACTGCCTATCTGACCTCCACAACCCAGTAACATCGGTAACACGATATAGACGCGGTATATCGTGCTTACACACACATAATTGCACAAATCTACAAAATATTATTAATTTGAATTCAAGCCAAATGTATGTCACACTTGTAGTGAAATAAAATAATATATTTTAATGAATAACATATCTAGAATTATGTATTTTATTTTGAACTAAACTATTTATAGATAATGTAATGTGTTTAAGGTGGTTTCAAAACTATCTCTCTTTGAGAGCGATCTGCCATTTGATAACTGTCAAGATGATGATTTGACAGATTCATATTATGCTCTGACATTAAAATTAAGATGACGGTTAAATTAAAATATTGAAGGCAAATCAAGTTATTTTTTGGGCTCCAGCAAGCATTTATAACATTTATTTGTAAACCTTTTTACCAATACCATAAACTCCAAAAGAGTGCGTTCCTAGAGCTGTTTGGTGTCTGCATCCATTTCAGACCCACGGTACCCCTGGCCATACCCCCGGTGGTACCGTGGGTTTTTAAAAGTTAAACGGTACCATCGACTACTAGTGTTGTGATGCAACAGCCATGGCTGATAAAACACGGTGTTAACAGTAAATAGGCAATTACTATAATATGTTTATTATTCTAAAATAACTAAAAAGACATTTTGTATAACAAATCATAGCTTTTTTGAAGCTTTTCACTAAACCAACATGTCACACACTACAAAAAAAATGTATAGGTACTACGTAATTAACGCAATTTCTCTAGTCCGTAGCCTACAGATATGACTTTATGTACAATTTGGAGCTGTATGCTCATTATGTAATCATCGTTGACGATTTGATCTTTGCGTCTTTTTTTTGGAATCATCTCCAAAGTGTGAACTTGCTCTAGTACGTGAAGCAATCGCATCAACGTAACCGTGTTTTTATTAATCAGTTTGTTTATTTTTGAGTGGAAGGCTTCTAAAATGTTTGTTGTTCGGTGGCGTTCACCAAACACACTAATTATTTTCGGACTATGGACCTTGAACCAAAACGATTCAAGATATTTTATAAATGCTTCTGGTATGTTATCGGCTTCAGCTTTTATGTAGTCCATACCCTGTTGAATATTGTCTTCAGGAAGAAGCGGCAAGGCACTTGCCAATGCAACGATTCTACGCCCAGATTTCGTTTTTGTGCATCGTAACGACTTGCCTTTCTTCCAAATGTTGCGAGTCCAATGATAATAGCACCCTCGTAATGTAATATCTGGACATACATTCAAAATTGCATTCATCGCACCTTTTTCGTAGTCAGTGTGAACTTTATGTGGACTCCACTCTGGAAGTTGCGATTTTATCATATTGAACAAAATCGTATAACTTTTTTCAGTTCGATCCGACATTAGTGCGAAGATTAAGGGTCTTAATTTAATTGTTTCCACACCACTCCCTATGTCACCGTGAATGTTATATAATTGTGCAAAGGGTTTTGGGCAACAGTAAAAAGTACCATCAAAAAAGTATTCTTTTATATTCGGAATTATTAATCGAGACTCCTTTGAGCAAAAAGCAATGATCCGGGTTTGTTTGTTTCCTTCCTCGCAATAATAATCGGCTAAAATTAAATTATGATATTTAATGGGCACTTCAATTTCTTTCACATTCCGAAATACAGTTTTGGAAACTTGTGCTGACTTGTTTCGCGCATCTTGAAGGAAGTGCTTTACGCTTTCATATCGAGGATATTCCCCATTCACAAAATTCAGTCCAGAATTTTTAAATTCTTTCTTTTTCTCGTCGTATAGTTGTTCGATGGGTTTATCCGAATTAAGCACTCCTTCACGCAGCTTTATCTTTTCTTTTAATATTTCATTACTCAATCCATTTAACTCACAACTATGATCTTTGCTTTTGATAAATATGCAATCCTAAAATGAAACATAGACGTAAGTTACTTAGTACGAAACTCTGAAAACTGGAATAATTATTAAAAAATACATTACAGCATTACCTTTGAAATTTTGACAGTACCACAACATTTACTTTTATTGTATGTAGAACACCGCCATAATGTTGACCCATCTGTGTAAGTCTTGTGTCGATGGTAACGGTAATTACCCCGAAGAAGGGCGGTTCCGCCATTTATTTTAATGTAATCTATTTCCATTGACTTTTCTTTATCTTCCTCTTCCATGGTATTTTCTCACAAGTACAGAAAGAACTCGCAAAATATTAATATTACAATTCCCTTGTTTTTTTAGACATTTGAAAGAAGAAAAATAAGAACACACTTTCAAAAACCCAAGAGGTTGTAAACAGAAGAGGTTTTACTATTTAAACGCAAAACAGGTTTTACCAACTATTTAATAGCAAATATAGGTACTTACTTGCATTCATTATTGGAATATGCATTTTCTATTATTTACCTAATTAACTAGTTATCATGCGAGAGATATATAGGTCAACACATCACTAGGGTCACATACTTGATGGTACCGTTTAACTTTTAAAAACCCACGGTACCACCGGGGGTATGGCCAGGGGTACCGTGGGTCTGAAATGATCATCTGGAAGCCGACCCCAACATAGTTGGGAAAAGTCTACGTAGATGATGACTACCTATCAAATGTCATCACTATAAACTGCGGAGCCGTAAGATATCACTTCCAAAAATATTAACCGAGTTCTTAACTATCGAAATAAAATTGGACAATTTTAGCCCTGTATTTTCGGTAGTTCAGGGCTGAAGTTCAAACCATCCAGCCCGAAAGTGGCACCTATATTTTTTTTTTATAAATGTCATCTCGCATGTCAACCTAGGAGGTTGTGGGCTGCTCTTCCGGTCTTGCCTGTGAGTGCCTCAATAAATTAAGGCCTCGACTACTCGCTAAGGGCACCCCCTGTGAGGCGCTCAGGACGTCGCTGGGGGGAGGCCAGCAGCGGACACAGGCTGAATCGGATTATTATTATTATGGGGCCAATTTAAAGCAACAGGCTCAGCGGCGCGGGATGGCTCGAGCAAGGGTCACAGTACCCGGCGTTAATATAGCATATCGATCATTAGACTGTATGAGTGACAGAGACAACGCTCTACAAAACAGACAAACTTTTTCTAAAACTCACATGCAACATGTTGACGGCCGGGCGCTTTGCTTTGATTTAAAATTGTAATTAGCATTTATTATCAAAATAGTATTGTATATAATTATAATGTTGTACAAATGTGTCTTATATAAAAAATAAATATACAATTTTCAAATTTAAATTCATTTTTTATTTATCATCATTAACAAATTATTCAATTAAATTAGGTACTTAATATTAAATCTTATAGTACAAAAGCAAGCTAATTAGAACTACAAAGTGTCTGTAATATCTAGATGTTATCAAAATCAAAGATTTAAATCGTTAGATTCGCCTGTGTCAAAAAACGGTCACATTTCTGTTTCATTGATACCAAATATACTATTGTCTCGCATACTCATACTAAAAAGCGTATCTATCGCTCCCTGCGGGATCAGGATCTGTGAGCTACTCTTCTAAGTATGGATGGATGGACACTTTCGCTCTAATTAAGTAAGGTCAGGGCTAATCTAACAATTTAAATCTTTGATTGAAATGTCAGATTTTGGCATGAACTTTTAAATACATTTGTGAAATCCTAATCAAAGTCATTGATCAGTTAATCTTATGTTCGTTTTGCCAGTTACGTTTGGCCCCTTGTAATAGGGGTATGAGATCCCACGTTTGATTCCAAAGTCTTGCACAGTGCAGTTTTAGTGTCATTTATAAATACTAGAACATATTAAGCTAGCTTAGCTTGATTATTGCTTTGAGACAGCTAAAATTCGTTTATACCCGTGGTCCCTCCCGTAGTCCCTGGAAAGGAGCACGGGGAATTTTGTTACCCGTAGTCCCTCCGAGAAATACAATGCTGCCGAATTAAAATGGTAGTCTCGAAAACATGATTCGCGACAAATATACATATTTGTTATTGTCGCGAATCATATTTAGACTGCCATTTTATTTCGGCTGCATTGAATTTCTCGGAGAGACCACGGTAACAAAATTCCCGTGCTCCCTTCCAGGGACTACGGGAGGGACCACTGGTAATAAACGCTCTAATTGACTACAGGCTCTGCATAAGAGTAACCAGTCCCAGTTATGCCAAAATGAGCCAACCATGTGGCACCGGCCGGCTCGCACGTTAGTTCGATACTCACTCACGCGCCGCATCGTAAATGAAGACAACCCTAACGAGTCAGAAGGTATCGATATCTAAACACGATAAAACACAAAAAACCAGATTTCTCAACTCGTACTTCAAGTAACAAAACTACCAGTGGTCGTCGACCCCAACAAAAATAATCACATCATTTTTATTTAGATATTGATACCCATTACGTCTGAAAAGTTTCGCTAACTAATATAATTTGACTTAGCTTTAACTACCCAAAATCTGAACTACGTACTAGGAAAAATGGGAAAATAATTGTTGTTGTTTGGTTCACAGTGGCACACTTAGGTCTTCTCAAGGGCTTGTTGCTCGCAGGTTGCTCCTATTTAAATCTTTCTTCTCGTTACATAACACAATCTTCACATTAGCCTCTCTGTCTTAAGCCCGTCCTAGCGGCACGATGAATGACAACGCATCACCAGTGGACCCCCACGAAACCCTTTGTAGTTGGAATATTGTGATCCAGACTGCGAAGACCGCCATCCATGCTATTGCTCCCACTGCAGACATTAGTACATCTGGAAAGGTAAGGTGAATGTGGGATTAGCAGATAAGTTTGTAGGTGGAAATAGACTGATTTGACATGATGTCATGATAATGGGTGATACACAAACTAACTTATAAAAATACTAGTTTTTGCCTGTGTGAAGCTCGGAAATTATCCCACGGAAATGTACTACCAGGATAAAAAGTATCCTATTCCTAATCCAGGTCATGGTCTACTCATTTGCCGAATTTCATCCAATTCCATTCAGCCGTTTTAGCATGAAAGCTTAACAAACAAACTCACTTTTGCATTTATAATATTAGTTTGTATGTCAGTTTGTGGATGGAAATTGTGGTGAAGGGATTGGAGGAGGCCTTTGCTACTGTTTTGAACTACAACTATCACTCTGAAATAAGGATATGTTTTATTGGGTTTGGTTTCCGCACTTAGTCCTTCAAGTGTCGGTGGTAGTCATGGTGACTGTTGTTGGTCATTCCAACCAGCCCACCTCTCTCCAGAAGTAGATTATGTCTTCTGGTCAGTATAGAACATCTGTAAAAGATCTAGGTGACTCTATGGTTTCTGTTCTAATCTGGGTGATGCCTATAAATTAAAAGAGCAAATGCGCAACGGTTTCCTCAGCCTCCATGCATACCCTGCACAAAGGAATATCCGTTGTGCCTGTTGTGTGGAAATGTTTGTTTAGCGAGCAAGGAGTTTGTTTCACAATTACTTACATTTCTTAATCTGCTTTTGTTCCTCATAAGGAGGCTTCATAAATGCCTCTTTGAAGAACCAGATGGCGTTCACTCCCCACACGAAGGGCAGGAGGAGGCATCCCACTGGAAAATAATGTAAAATAAATTTTAAAAAGAATAACAGTAATAAGAGGATGTTATTTTAGAGAAAAAGGTCCCAGTAATAGAAAAGTTGAAAGGGATCCTTCCATCTTGGTATGGAAATGCAATGAGATGAAACGCATGCATAAAACTTCAAGGGTAAGAGGTTTAATATTATGGATGGGAGAGGGAGACCAAAAAAACTTTTTCTTTTTTTTTTCTCATCTCTCTTTGGGGTTCTAAAAGAGGTATAATGTATCCAAAAAAAAAATAGATAGGTACTTCAAAAAAGCGATTTTTTTTGTGCATTTCGGACTTTCAAAAATACACTAAAAAGGGTCAATCCTACCCAAAAAAAAAACTGCTACTATATAAAAGCGAGGAGTATTAAAGTAAAGTGGTTCCAATAAGACTTTCAGATGGGACAGATGGATTGTGGGTTTTGTGATGATTGTGACCCCAAGTAACATAGACCCAGGAAAGTTAGAAGGGTGTCGTTTGAAGTGATTACGCATAAAGGATACGCTAGCATAACGCTGCCATAATAATTATGATAATAACAGGAAATTAAGTTCATCAGTAGGTATGTCCACCACGGAGAACTTGACTATTCAACAATCCTTTTGGCGAGTAAAGCTGCGGTATTTTTGAGGGTAATTTGTAAACAGCATAATGGCATTGGCATGCATTTTTAAAAGGAAGACAAACTGTGTCGCGATTTTAATCATTCTGTGAAGCATTTTAGTGGATAAGATACCTTTGAAATACCACTTGCAAAGTTCCAATTTCTTGTCATTAGGAAGGCGTGTTAAGTCCATTTTATAGAAATAATATAATTGAAAACTTGTTGAAAACAATGTTTCGCTTTTCGGGGCACAAGCACAAAGATTTTTTCTGAGTCACATAAAACTTGAAAACTCCTAAAATGCTAGCTAAGCATAACATGTAGGCTGTCTTTTTGTATGACTTAGTAAGAATGTATATATGGCTATCTCACTCTAGCCTGCTCAAAAGGCTAAAACTTCAATATTACGAAATATGGAATGCAAAAATCAAATGTCAATGTCTTCTACATTTTACGTTCCATTCTAAGTTAATTTTATATTGGTGAATTTTTACTTTTGAAGAACGATATTTCTCTTTTATTAAGTATTATTTAATCAAGGACTGAAAGTTTATAGGTCTATTGTTTAATTATGAAGAAAAATGCATAAATTCCACATTTTTTACAGTTCGGTCAAATTGTTGACATCTGAGAATCTACGATCAGTAAGTATATTACGATCCTATCTTAAACGTTCCGATAGACGCAGCAAAAAGCGTAATATTTACTTCTATGGAAAGTTTGAGCTCTGTTTACCTTTTGAAAATTTTACCATTTTAATTTAACTTTACATCTCACTTTTAGCTTTTCAACAGTTTTTTATTTAAACGCTAAAACTGCTTCTCAGAAACAATGTAGCGTTGTTCATGTCAATAATTTATGTCTGCGTGTGTTAATCGGAACGTAAATACCTAACGAAACAAAAATGGCGTAATTTGTTGAATGTCAATAGTCGAAAATGTGTAAAAAGTAAATAAAAATGTTTTCGTTGCCCAGTTGTTTGTTATCATGTTTAATTCTCCTTCTGTATAGTTCAAAAACATGTAAGTATTGTTTGTAAAACCGCTATTCGTCTAAAAAAAGGAGCACCTTTTTTTGGAAAAATTTGGCATCCTCCAAATTATTTTTTTTTGGTTCAATTCAGGTTTTTTAGCCTTGAAATTTGTTTTGACCGTGGTTGTTAGTATAGCTTATCAATTAAGGACAAGGTTTGTAGCTAATCGCATCAAGTGTATCTCAGAATGCATCAGGAAAAATATTTTCATTTTGCAAACTTATTTTCGACTCTAAAATTTTTTGTGTGGTATCTAACGGGAATTTTAAAACGGAGATAGATCCTTTCTCTTTTGCTCCACTATCCTTTTTGTTTACATATTCTACTAAACTTGGCAATATTTGAAGAAAACTGGTTTGATTAAATAGGTACCTATTTATTTGATGAAGATATATGTAATAAATATTTTCTAGTTACATAGCAACACTGTGAAAATGTCAATTTAGTTTGTAAATTGAAATTAGTAAAAAAGTTTACAGTATTTATCTGTAATCCCAGTTTTCAAACTTACCCTTACCACATAGATATTCGATAGGATATCATCGCTTGATACATAACATACCTTTTGAATCACTTATACATACCCAGTTTTTTTAAATCCCTACACTAAAATTAACCAACTCTCTGTCAAACCTCGAGTTAACTGATGTCATTGACTGACTGAAATAACAAAATCCAATCAAAAACCGCCTAACGTTAATGTTGATCTGAACTCGAAAGCTCTAAAGTCCAGATATTAAGTTCTGTATACCAATTCTAACAATGAACCACAGCAATTTACATATCCTGTGAGCATGCATCAGTGATTGAGTATCTCAACCCTCTTTTATAGAGCTTCACAACCCATCACACTATGGCTTGTTGAGTGAGACAGTTTAACTTCTGAACTATGAATCACAGGAAGATAATAATTACTACTAGGCCAGGTGTATTATAATTACTTTGTTATGATTAGTGCTTCATGACTAATTAAGCTAAGTACTCTTATGTTTACTGTTTGAGAGGATAGATTATTAATTAGGAGAGCTTAGTCATTAATAATAGAATGTACACTGTGCAAAGTTGTAACCTGATGGATTGACCGTGCGGCTGTTATTACTTAGCCATGAGATTGTAATACAATCCCAAGGTTTAAAAAAAAAAAAAAACTAAAAGTGAAAAGGTTCATTCAAAGAGGTGAAATACTGAATTAGTATAGTTCAGTTTTGACTGCCATATCCTACTATTTCAATATTTATGATATTAGCAATTCGCAACTCATAAATGCATTGTCAATTCGCATATGAAATGTACTTGCACATCCGTGAAATAGTGTGGAAGCCAGCACACTGCGCAAGTTCACATTAATTCACAGATAATTAACACTGGATTCACATTACTGTGCTGTATCGCTTCGTGAACTTGTGACGTGTTGTGACGCCTTTTAACGCAGTATTAGCCAATCAAAATTAGTTGTCACAACGAATTTGACGACGAACCTGTTCAGGACTATGTAACATCATATCTGACATGACATAGTCATGAAGAGATTCCTTTGATTGATGTATCCCGCGTCACGACAGTCATGTTCCGGTGGCTTAAGACTTGCACAAGTAAGACTTGTGCAAGTCTTACTACTGCCTATAGTCCTTATCAAGGGGTATTGCGTTACACAGTAGGTAACTAACGTACGTTGGTATATCCTAGGCAGATGATGATGACTTCCCTAGATAAGGTCCTTCATAAATTGCAATTTGAGTGAATTCACAAAACTTCAATTAAATGTAGTAATTATGTAAAGTAGGTACTCATTTTAAGACAATTTTTTTTAAAGATCATACCTACTGTTTCACTAACAAAACAGAGCTTTTTATTTCAAGTTAAGTGATTATGTTTGTATAATGCAGGTACTATCAACAAAACGGATGCCGTTACACCTTAAAGTTGCTTTTTGTATACAGATTCATTGAAGAAACCCTGCCCCTATGGTCCTTTGTTCTCGTATACTTAACAGTAGAAAGTGGACATCACAAAACATTTGCAAGCAATAAAGTTTCAAAATTGGAAAAGTCTGGCTTTTGTCGATGTTGTGTGTAAATAAAAAATAAGTAGGTACATTTTGTTCTTCATTTGGTTTGGTACAAAATGTTTGAGCTGGATGGTACTGGTCATCTCTTAACTGCCAGGGCTTATTTTTAACCGACTTCAAAAAGGAGGAGGTTCTCAATTCGTCGGAACCTTTTTTTTTTTTTTTATTTTTTTTTTTTATGTATGTTCCCCGATTACTCGAAGATGGTTGGACCGATTTGGATTTTTTTTGTTTTATTCGAGAGGGTATACATCACAGTTGGTCCCATATAAAATTGATTAACTTTGCTTTGGTAGTTTTTGAGTTAGCTTCAATAATACGTATTTTTTCCCCACTTTTATATGGATGATGTTCTAGTTTGTTTTGCAGGTAGTGGTATGAATTTGTGTGGGGTAGGTACACAACTAAAAAGTGAAAAATAAAAACTTTTTTACACAAAAATACAACCGACTTCCAAAAATAACACTACAAAGTGAAAAATAACTTTAATTTTGGAAGTCGGTGGCAAAAAACGAAAATACGTTTAACCAGACACAGACACCGACTTCTGAAATTAAAGTTATTTTTCACTTTGTAGTGTTATTTTTGGAAGTTGGTTGTATTTTTGTGTAAAAAAGTTTTTTAATCTTATATTTTGAATTGTTTTTAATTTTTGTTTTACATTGCTCTCACATAAAAGAAGCAACAAGAATAATGTATCCAGGATTTTGTAATATCTTGATTTAAAACAGTGTCCGTGGAGTTTCTTTCCCGTTCTTCTCCATAGAGAACTATGTTTTGGAAAGGGCAACTAGCTTTAATTTTCTAACTTACCAACACTTTAATTGGTTTAATTGAAATAAATGCTTTGAGTTTTGTTTAAATTTAGTTGAGTACTGCTGTTTAAGTACTAGTTTCATAATGTAGATATGTATTTAGTTTTAAATATATCTGATATGATATTAATAATAGCAGATAGCCACACTGTCGAGCTGGGTCTAGGCTAGGATCTGTAAAGGTGGTTCAAAGAATAAACTTGAGCTTGACTACTTGTCAACTTTTACTAAAGCGACCCTCCCATTTCAGGCTGTGGCGATATTCCGTCCCCCTCCCTCGTGCTGTACATGCCTGGCGAGCCCGAGTACACAGACGTGCTAGTGAGGCGTGTGCATGACAATCTGACGCTGGTCTGCGAGCTGAGGGGGGACGTGACGCCCAGGATCTACGTCTGGAACTATATGAATGATAACGGGAGTAATGCTGATGTGTAAGTTTGTGTTTTTATTATAATTTAAATTATTAAGGGTAAGATACAGAGACAGCAGAGAGACATAGAGGGGCTCGTGGCTAAGTAATAACAGCCGCACGGGTCAATAAATCAGGTTAAGCTACACTTGCCGCGGTTGGTCCATGGATGGGTGACCACCTTTACATACCGAGACTCCTCCGTGCCTCGGAAAGCACGTTAAGCCGTTGGTCCCGGCTGCCATTCAAAGATCCACTCTTTGACAGTCGTTACGGGTCGTCAGAAGCCCGAAAGTCTGACAACCAGTCTTACCAAGGGGTATCGTATTTACTAGGTTGTGGGGTCAGATAGGCAGTTCCTCCATGTAAAATACTGATATTCAGCTGCATCCGGTTAGACTGGAAGCTGACCCCAACATAGTTGGGAAACGGCAGACAGACGATGATAGTAAGATACAGAGACGAAACATACCTTTAAGTGCTTGAACTCATCTCATGCTTCGATCTGTCAAAATTACGACAAAACGGGTGCCCGGTGAGAGCAGTGGTGGCCCAGTGGTAACGGCCGCGACTTACCAGTTGTAAGTCGTAGGTTCGAACCCAGACTGGCGCTTTGCTTTGTTTCAATTATTTCGTCACCACTGCTGAAAACATCGTGAGGAAACCGGCATGACCTAGAACCAAAAATTCGACGACATGTGACATCTACCAACCCGCACTGGGCCCGCGTGGTGGATTACGGCTCACTCCCTCTCATAGAGAGGAGGCCTGTGTCCCAGCAGTGGGAACATTATAGGCTGATTATGCTTATGCTATGCTATGGGTGCGCGATTGCTATGCGTGAGATTTTGGGTTCGATAACCAAGACTGGCAAAATGTTTTGGAGCTGCGTCGACATTCGTGATATTTCAACAAAACTTATTCCGGGATATCGCCACAAAACTAGTTACGTGTAATCTGGTGTGACGTCTGTTTCCTGTGTTTTATCTCATGTTGACATTGTATTATCTCTTGTTTAATCCTAACTAATATAAAAGTAAATTTGTTTGTTACCTTTTCACGCCTAAACCACTGAACCGACCGTCCTGAAATTTTGCATATGCGTTGTCAGGTGTACAGAAACGGACATAAGGTAACTTTCATCCCGAAAAAAGATACTGTTTCCGAGGAAAATAACAATTACGTTCTTATGATAATAGATGGCGCCACGTGTCTTTCGAATTATGTTTGAATTATATTATCATAGAAACTTCATCAGTGTGTTAAGAGTTTTTTTTAAATTTAAGTACCTAATACATTTTGTGAGTGTCGATAGACCGGTTTTTAACCGACTTCAAAAATGGAGGTTCTGTATTCGACTCGTATGTATGTATGTTTGTTAGCCCGCGATTTTCTCAAAAACTAATGAACCAATTTGATGATTCTTTCACTATCGTGATTTACATACTTTCAGGAAGGTTTTAGTATATAATACATTATGTAATTATTCTTATGTATGAAGTTATATGTACTGTACCTCCGGCATTTCTAAGCTGATTTTTGATGATTCTTCTTTTCGTTCGTCTTGTAATTGTATATTCAACTAAAAATGGAAAAATAATTTTACTTTAAAAAAAGTAAAAACCGACTTCAAAACTAAAAACGAACAGAATAATTTTCATAAAACACTTAACAGCTTCTGAAGTCGGTGTCTTCAATTTCTTCAATTCACTTTAACTTGACACCGACTTCAGGAGCTGTTAAGTGTTTTATGAAAATTATTTTGTTCGTTTTTGGTTTTAAAGTCAGTTTTTGCTTTCTTTAAAGTAAATTTATTCATCCTCTTAATTATCCTAACTAATATTATAAATGCGAAAGTGAGTTTGTTTGTTACGCTTTCACGCTAAAACGGCTGAACGGATTTGGATACAATTTGGCACACGGGCAGACCATGACATGGAATAGGACATAGGCTACTTTTTATCGACACGCGGGCGGAAGCTAGTTATTAATACATAACATAACATCACGCCTTGTTTCCCCGAAGGGTTGGGCAGAGGTGTACCTATAGTACACCCACACTTCACCCGTTAAGTCCCATGTAATAAGGAGCGAGCCTGTTGCCATCAATCGGGCACAAATTTTAATCTGGGCTTCGCACACTGCAATTTAATTTTCTTCTTTTACAGTATCCTCAAAGGCGAGCCCAAAGGCCCTACATCCAGCAGTTCGCTCTCGAAACAGGACTTACAAGCGGCAGACAGTGGACAGTACATGTGCTCCGCGCCGCCATTCAGCGTCACCAAGTATATACTGGTGCAGACAAGAGGTGGGTACTTACATCATCAAGCTGTAGCAGTCCACTGCTGGATATGCTCTGGCTCAAAACTGTCTCATGAAAGTGTAAACAAATCCTGTTTCAGCCTCTATACTCAAGAACTACTAATGCTATCAACTTGAAATTTGGAACAGATTTAGATGATGTTTGCCCAACTATTTTGCAAACAAGAAATATTTTTTTTTACAACAGTGACTGAACCTGTCCTGGAAGTGGGGCTACTGGTGCATCTGGGGTATCATATGAAAGAGCGCTGCTTGCTCATACTCATTTTTTTTTTGTTTTTAGGCCGCATAGTTTTCGTCTTTTGATGAAAAATGATCTCCGAAGATTGCATAGAGAAAAATCTGAAATTATTCTGTGTGATAGAAGTTTATGTAAAGTTTACAGGAAAAATAAAACGATATCTCTAAATAGCACACTTTTTCAGAAATCGGAACGGAACCCTCGGTGCGCGAGTTCGACTCGCTCTTGATCGGTTTTTATTTAATATTAAGTAGGTTCTAAAGTGTTTTTTGTTTGAAGCTCATAATTTCCTCTCCATAGGTCCCAAATACTGCGGGCGCGGCGCCTTCTGGTGCGGGCAGCGCTGCATGGCGCCGCAGTACGTGTGCGACGGACGCCGCGACTGCGAGCTGGGGGAGGACGAGGCGCCGCACATGTGTCCGCTCAGCGTTTGTGCGCGTGAGTGGATTTCACTAAACTATACTCCATTTACAATAACATTAGACATTTCAACAAACCTTCTTCACAGTCCGTTCAACCGATTTTGACTTCTATTGCGTTGGTGGCATGATAAATGGCAGCTGCAGTAAACAGTTGGTATTGTAACCACTTTTTTGCCTTTAATGACGTCCTCAAGCTTACGGAATAGAATTTGCATATAAGATTGTGTATAAAATTGTGTACAATACAGACTATTCCATCTATCCAAGAAACAAATATAGAGGCATGAGGAACAGGGTGTAAAGTTCACTCATCCTCCATAGAAAAGGGAGGATCTTCCGACCATACGGGTGTCGTGTCTGCTGGGCTACTGCCCAACGGTTGATATCGGGACGTTGTATACTTATATGCTAGTCGCGCGGTAAACTCTAATTGCGCGATGCAGGATTGCGTGACCTCATATCATTGTGATGCGTAGTTCGCATGTGGCGATGTAGATGCCGCCACACAGCACTCAAAATAAATAATGTATTTATTTACTCTTGTGTAATTAAACAATTTCTCATCTGCAACCTCCAGGTAGCGACAAGCTCAACTGCTCAACAGGCCGCTGTATATCGGAGTCGGCTTGTTGTCGCACCAGCAGTGCGCTGTGTCAGCAGCCGTCGTGCTGCGACGAGCATCCGAGATACTCAAGATTAGAAGGTAGGTACTGTGAGGTCTCGAACCTCACAGTAGGATATTTACTAAACTATTAAATAATACGAGAGGGACTCTATTTAATGGAGCTGAAGCCCTCTGTTTTAAAGCTCAGATCAAATATCAAAATAATATTCCTACTAAAATTAGTTCTTTGCCGAGCCGTGACCAGATTCTATATGTCATGCTGTCAAGAAAACGGGGATCGTTTTCTTGATAGAAGATATTCCATAATTGAATGATTGAATGTCAGCCGGTATTATATCAACGAGGCTTGATCAAAGCATCAATGCTTTACAGTACCTAGGTACAGAAAAAAGTATAAAAGTACTCTCATGTCTTCAACACTCAGTTCTGTGATTAGCTTTGTTTACACGAAGAACTTTTAAAAAATTTTGATAATGTCTAGAATGACATTTTGAAGAAAGGTACGCATACATCAGTCATCGTGTAGCTCAAACCGATTTCTTTCTTTCTTACTCATCATTATGAACAATTTTTACTGTGGGACCAAACCGGAAATCGCGAATAAAAAATCAGCTGCTCCCTACATTTTGACGAGTTTGATATAGATAGGTAAATGTACTGAACAGCTGATTTTTTTTCGCGATTTCTGGTTTGGTCCCATAGTAAAAGTTGTTCATAATGATGAGCACAATGACACCTTAAGAGGTTGCTGGTGTTTTAAAAACTCGAGTGGCGTGACCATTTTTTTCCCGTTCGTTTTAATTTCATCTCTGCGCTACAGGTTGCTCCAAGATGCTATTTTAGAAAATTGTAATTAAATAAATAATAACGTTTAATGAAATTAAAATATCTTTACAAAACAAAAACGCGGAACCGTATACGCGTGTCAAGTTAATGTCGTCAAAGCAGCGGCACGTTGTATAAGTCACATTCAAATAACCTTTTTTTTCCAGGCTACGTCGACGTAGAGTATCCTCCGTTATTTGAAGACCGGCACGCGGGCGACGACTACGGGTTCATACAGTCCACCATATACACTGTCACTGGTAACTATTGTTTTACCTTCAGCCTGCGACTTATTTATTTATTTATATTTCGTCCACTTGAAACATGTAGCCGTCCCCCTCCGCCCCCATCGCGTCGCATCGCCTGCCCGCGCCATTAGGTTCTAGCATGACGTTTAATAGTGATTCTCTAATTTTAGTTTAGTGCGTTCACAAGAGAATCGACACCAATTTCTGTCTAAGCTATTAAAATAAAAATAAAATAAAAAACTAGGTATGCCTTTTAAGCTTCAACTCCGTTTACTTATTATCTTACCCAGTCATCCGGTATACAATTATGTGCTGAGCAGGCGTGATGATCACTGCTCGTGCCTTCTCTGTATGCGAAGAGGCCTTTGTCCTGCGGTGGAACTGTAAGAGGCTGGTATTATTTATTATATTTATTTATTTCTAGTTAATTAAAACGGTTATACACCAATTACAATAATTAACCTAGAAACACAATACTAATATTGTAATATCTACTACATACTTAATAAATAATAGTGGAAATTCTCTCATACTTTCTCTCGTAAAACTTCAGACACACTCGCATTATCTCTCTCCATTCATCGGCAAACAGATCACAATCAGGATTGCCTGCCAGGAGGGCATTGAGGGCTTCCAGAGTCCGACACACCGGCGACTCTGCTCTAGCGACCGTACGACATGCTGGCCGAGCAAACAATTTGTGCCTCTTACTGTGGCGGTGACCTATATAGTTGCCAGGCACATTGACAAAATAGGTTATGTAGCTCAGGACAGGCGATAAGCCCTCTGAGGGTTTTGCAGGCTACCGCAATCTGATTCAAACCTCGGTAACCTTGGTATGTATGTGAAGCAATAGATAAATACGTGTCCTCCCCTCCCCAGCGTGCGCCCTAATCTTCATGATAGCGGTAGTGTTGCTGGTGTCCGCGATCTGCAAGATGCACATGAAGCGAGCCGCGCTGCGCAGCTACGCGCACGCGGAGCGCGCCACCCGCCAACATTACTCCATGCAGTATGCACAGGTAATAATAACAGGGATGATGAATAAACATTTATTGGCTCCTAAAACACAGGCTTGTGGCTTAGTTTGAGGCATCAGTTCGCCCTATAATGTGTCTCTAATGTACAGTCAACAAAAGAGATATCTAGGCAGGGCAGAGTAACATATTTGTATGTGAATTGCTTCATGTTCAACTTTATATATATTACTTTGTTTTTGCAATACTCCTGCATTGTAACACACCAACAAAAAATTGTATATTGTCACGAAATTGAACATGAAGCAACTCACATACAAATATGTTGGTATACCCTGCCTAGATATCTCTTTTGTTGACTGTACAAATAAACATTTTTTATTTTATTTATTTTTGTCCGTCTTGTAGATTATTATTAAAAAATATTGGACACGTATTTTTTATTTTTTTTCGTAATCAAAAGTTTACTGCGATATATCCAGTTAAAATATGGCATGACGTCACGCCTAGCTAGATTTTATACGCAGTTGTGACGTAAGCGAGCCCCCACTCCCCAACTGTCTAAATTTTTTTTTATTAAATAGAATTTCTTTGTTTTCACCCAGGCTTCGTTCCTATTAATTATTATTGTTGTTTTTTAAAGACTTCTTAATAAGTTTGAAAATTGATTTCAAAACCTGTTAAAAAGGTGAATTTAAAAGTGACTTCAACAAATCAGATCCACTTGCAGAACAAGTCAATAAATGCGGTTAGCGCTAAACGTCTTAAAACATAATAGGGAGGGACTATGCTTGGGTGAAAAATAAACTACACTTCTGGACACATCTTTTGGCCCACCTTGTATTTTCAGTTTCGTTTGGTCCTAGCTAAAATTTTATATTAGGTCGAGCAAAAAGTTTTTATGCAGTTTTGAACCTAGCACATTCACAATTTCATTCAATAGTCTTTTTTTGAATTTCGAACACAGAATTTAAAGAAACAAAAGACAATTTGGAGCCTGTTTGTTGATATCAAACAATCGAATACTAAGAAAACTTGGTTTTATTGGTTCACTTGGATTTAATTCTTGAAAAAGTGATTGATATCTTTGGTTTTGCAACAAACATTACTTATTCTTAACATTAAGGTGAGGTTCTATCAATAATCTATGGATACTTCACCTGAAGTCGCCGCCCAAGCTGTGGCACTTATTCAGGCCGGACACAGCCAAAGAAACGTGAGTGCTCAACTTAATTTAAGTCGATCTGCGGTCCGAAATGTTTATCGGAGGTACCTAGAGACTGGCGGCTTTGTTCGTCGCCAAGGAAGGCCACGATCTCGGGTCACAACTGAAAGGCAGGATCGATTCATCGTGACGACCAGCTTGAGAAATCGTCACCACTCCATTGAGATACAAAACCAACTTCGCGACTTCCACGGAGTATCTGTGAGCGCTCGAACTGTTCGGAGAAGGTTAAAAGAACGCGATATGGTACCACACAAGCCAGCTAATGGCCCCAAACTAACGCGAGCCCACCGAACAGCGCGCCTTCATTTCGCACGCAGTCATTTAAATTGGACACAGCAAGATTGGAGCCGTGTACTCTTTTCTGATGAGTCTAAAATTGTGTTACATGGCAATGATGGAAGGAAGAAGGTCTACCGACGTAAGGGAGAGCGTTTCGCACAATGCTGCTTTGAAGAGAGGGTTGCTTATGGCGGTGGCTCATGGACTGTCTGGGGCGGTATATCCGCGAGCGGCAAAACTCAACTTGAGGTTGTTACAGGACCACGGCTGCCAACATTAAATGCTGAAAGGTACATTCGTGAGTGCTTAGAACCTCACGTGATACCATACGCGGACTATGTGGGCCCAAATTTCCTTTTTATGCATGATAATGCAAGAACCCATGCGGCCGGCATCGTCAGGGAATATCTTCGGGATGTGAACATCACAGTTATGGACTGGCCAGCCAGAAGCCCAGACATGAACCCCATTGAGCACATGTGGGACGAGCTAAAAGGACGTGTTAGGGCTCGTCAGCCAGTTGCCCAGACGATGCAGGAGTTGAAAACTGCCATAGAAGAGGAATGGGAGATGATCCCTCAAAATTTCATAGAGCGGTTGATAAACTCTATGCCTAATCGTATGAGAGCTGTGGTAGATGCCCATGGAGGCAACACGCGTTATTAAATTAAACCTTTATTTGATAAAACATGTTTTTTATTCAAAAATCAATTGCCTTTAACAAGGCGCATATCCGACTTGTTAGGCGTAGCTCCATGTCGTATGGTATTCTGAATTCAAATTTAAAACAATACGATCGAAAAAGATGGTAAAATGTATCAGGTTTAAAACTGCATCAACAGTTTTTGTTCAATCTAGCAATCATATTTCGGTAGGGGCCATCGAAACCTAAACTCTAAGGTGGGCCAATAGATGTGTCCAGAAGTGTATTAGAATTTGTCGTACTGTACTCAGAGGGCCCAGACAAAGTAACATTCGATTAGCGATGAAGCTAGTAGTGAAGCCAAGAAACCGGCCAAGTGCGAGTCGAACTCGCGCACAAAGGGTTCCGTACCATTACCTATAAAAACGGCAAAAAAAATCACGTTTGTTGTATGGTAGCCCTCTTAAATATTTATTTCATTCTGTTTTTTAGTTTCATACGCAAAACACGCGCATTGACGTGGAGTTGCGGATACCAGCCTGTATTACCTATTACCTATTTACTATTTGTTGTTATAGCGGCAACAGAAATACATCATCTGTGAAAAT
Source organism: Cosmia pyralina (assembly GCA_946251885.1). NCBI lineage: Eukaryota > Metazoa > Arthropoda > Insecta > Lepidoptera > Noctuidae > Cosmia > Cosmia pyralina. The sequence continues at coordinate 470,612 of OX276371.1, forward strand.
TTCAACTGTCTAACTATCACGGTTCATGGGACAGACAGACAGACGGACGGACAGCGGAGTCCGAGTAATAGGGTCCCGTTTTACCCTTTGGGTACGGAACCCTAAAAATGTATGGTGTTGACATAAGCTATCGAAATGTCACGTGATCATGTCAATGTCACTTTGGAGGTGTAGCGATGCAGAAATAGAATCGCACCGAAGCGAATGCCATTTGTGTAGGCCCTCAGGTACGAATGTACGTATGAAAAGTAATGAATTTCACTCTCCTACTTGCATATAACGATATGCAAGTAGGAGAGTGAAATTCATTACTTTTAATGGTACTTGTGTCCTTGGTCTTGACCTTTGAGTTTTCGCGCTGAACTTGTAACACTTGTATGTCGTTAGTTTAGTAAATACCAACGTATCTAATAATATGGTCTCCTATTGCAGACGCACCGCTTCCCGCCGTGTTACGAAGCGTCTCGTCTGCTGGAGCAAGAGGGCCGCCTGGCGTCGCCCGCGCAGTCGCCCGCGCACGCACCGGATAGACACGCGCTACAGGTCAGTATTTGTAGTTTGTCTTTTAAAAGTGCCCAAGGAGCTCGTGGCTAAGTAATAACTGCGGCACGGGTCGATCCATCACGTTAAGCTACACTTACCGTGGATGGGTGAAATTACGTCCCGGCTGTCATTCGTGAATATTGACAGTCGTTACGGGTCGTCAGAAGCCCGAAAGTGACAACCAGTGTTACCAAGGGGTATCGTATTACCCAGTTACTGGGTTGTGGAGGTCAGACAGGCAGTCGCTTCATGTAAAATACTGGTATTCAGCTGCATCTGGTTAGACTGGAAGCCGACCCCAACATGGTTGGGAAAAAGCTAGGTAGATTGATTGTCTTTTAAAAGTGCCTGAATCAATCAATCTGCCTGCCTTTTCCCAACCATGTTGGCGTCGGCTTCCAGTCTAACCGGATGCAGCTGAATACCATTATTTTACATGGAGCGACTGCCTATCTGACCTCCACAACCCATTAACTGGGTAATACGATACCCCTTGGTAAGACTGATTGTCAGACTTTCGGGCTTCTGACGACCCGTAACGACTGTCAAAAATACACGAATGACAGCCGGGACCAACGGCTTAACATACTTTCCGAGGCACGGAGGAGTCTCGGTATGTAAAGATGGTCACCCATCCACTGACCAACCCCGGCAAGCGTAAGCTTAACCTGATGGATCGACCCGTACGGTTGTTATTACTTAGCCACGAGCTCCTCCCTGCTTTTAAAAGTGCCTATTAACTGAAATAAATAATTTAGACGTTGAATGTGTGAAGTACACTGCAGCCAGCGTTGCTTTTATATGAGTGACGGTTTGACAGCTTTTGAAAATAAATTACAAAAAAAAATGGAAATGATTATGATAAATTGCAGTACTTAGTTACCTGACGATTGAAAAATCGCCTCTTAGCCGGCTTTCACACGGACGTAAAAATATAGCAACGATTTTTTCCGTGCACTGGATTTTCAACGCTCTATTTAGCGCCGAGAGTTGAAAATCCAACAGTGTGTTTTTCCGACGCGCTGGGATGCACTCTGTTGTTGTTGGATTATCGATGCTCGGCTCAACACCGAGAGTTGTAAACTCAGTACGCGATTTTTATCGCGGTTTTTTTTTTTTTTTTTTACGTCCATGCGAACGTCGGCTTAGTGAAATTCGCAATCTTGAACACTGTATATTTACACTTTGAAAAAAAAAATGTTTGTGTTCTTAAGGTTTTTTTTTTCATATTTTTTTAATAAAAGGAATCATTTGATTTATTCAGGTAAAACTGACTTCAGTTGACTACCTCGGAAAAGAAAAGTGGAAATAAATTCAAGGGTCGCATTTTATAATCTTAAATAAAATGTTGTGTTTAGTTACAGTGCAGCACAGAGTGCCCCGCGCCGGAGCCCGGGGCCGCTGTTGAGGCCGAGGCGGCTCCCCCGGAGCGCCCGGGCTTCGGGCTCGCGAGACTGTCCGCTATATTCTCTTCACGGTACCGACAGGTAAAATAAATCAATATATATTTTAAATTTCAGAATAATATATTTACGGTTCACAAAAACAATTTTCCAAATAAAATATAATATTCCAGAAAGAGGTGGAGAGGTGTGTATAACAATACACAGAACGCCTGGAAATATCTCTTATCTGTGAATTAAAATTGACGTCTTTTGTATGGTGAATACTGTCAAAAATTCAAAATTATTCTTCGGATAAAAGATGGCTTTGGAAACCATTTATTCAACCAACATCGTAATCGCGAAATAATATCAACTGTCCCATACAAAACTTTGAATAAGAAACTCGACCCAAATGTATGGGATAGTTGAAAATTTTTCGCGATTACGCTGTTGGTCCCATGGAGAAAGTGGTTCAGTTTGATGGTATGCACCACACCCTTTATGTTTGACCACGACCTTTTTGATACACTCTGTATAGCTTCTTCACGATAAGATCAAGCCTATATTTTTTTAACAGATAAGCAGAGGTGTTCGTTAAACATACTTACTTTTTTTCAATTAGAGTTGTGCGTAGGAGTGTCTTGTGTTTGATCCCCAAGACGAGCAAAGTGTTATTGGGTTTTTCATCAGCAATTTCTCAGCAGCAACTCCGGAGTTTGGATTTGTGCCCGGTTGATGGCAATAGACACGCCCCCATTACATGATGCTTAAACATAACTGGCGAAACTACAGGATGCCAAATTTTAATACAACATTCTCCCACAGGTACCAACCCAAAGCGACGTCGAACTAACAAATGTTCGCTCAACATCCCTCAACAATTCCCCAACCAGGAATCGAACTCTAGACAACTACCGGAGCCCAACTTACTGCGACCTCAACGCTTCAGAATTCTACTTCACCAACCCAGAAACCGGGGACTTTGCTAGAGATTTAAATTACATGGCAACACCAGTGGAATATATGAGGAGGAACTCTAGCAACACTTTAGAGAGGGTTATAGATCAGCTAGACAGACAGAGGCTGACTCTACAGCTAGGAAGGTTTCAGTTCACTATTCCTAGATTCGGTCGCCGCGCTGAGACAGACAGACGCCCAGACACTCCGAACGTCGCCGAAATTAATATAGATGACCTGGATTTTGTTCGAATGACCTCACATGATACGTACACGTTAAACGGACGCACGATACGTCTTTTAGGGGCGAATTTTGAGAATTATCCCGTTTTACCCGATGGGACACGGCCTCCGCCTTATAATGAGGCTATGAGGTGTAAGTTCTTCGGGCCTCCACCGGAGTATTTGAGTCGTGAAGGCCTCAATGCGAGGGTCGATGAAGAAGCTAGGAATAATGTTGAAATGCCGCCTTGTTACGACGAATTAGCTTCGGGAACCGGTACCGGTAATAATAATACCGGTACGCAAACGGTTCGTACCGGTACCGCTTCTAGTTCAAATGCTGGAAGTTCCGGTACCAATGTAGCTAGTTTTAATGGTAACGTTGAAAATAACGGTAATAGCGCCAGTGTAAGAGATAGATCTATAGCTGCTATTTTAAATAACGGTACAGAAAATAACGGTAACGCTAGAAATAACGGTACAGCTAATATCGGTATTCATAACGCTCCGGTAACGAATAACAATAATAATAGTGCACAAAATAACGCACTAACGGATATTAATAACGAAACGGTTAACGTTAGTAACGATTCGAATATGAATAACCTTCAGAGTATAAGTTCTATTATAAACAACTTGCCGGCTATTGACAGTGATGTTAATGCTAATGATACCGCTATTAACTGTTAAACTACGGTTTCCTAGAAGAACGGTGGCCGTCATATTGTAACGGCCGTCATGGAAATTTGCAATTTTCATCATCGGCCTAGCCTTTTCCCAATTATGTTGTGGCCGGCTTCCAGTCTATACCAGCAGCTGAATACCAGTATTTTTCTTGGAGCGACTGCCTATCTGACCTCTACAACCCAATAACTGGGTAATACGATGCCCCTTGGTAAGACTGGTTGTCAGACTTTCGTGCTTCTGACGACCCGAAACATTAATTTATCATTTTTACCAGTATTTACATTAGGGTTAAAAACGCTCAGTACACGGACGTTACTGTGTGACTGTTCACCGACCGCTTTTTTAGGAAACGGATGCTTGAATAACTGTTATTGTAACCGTTATTTTGTAAAATGCACGTTTTTTTTTTTTTTTTTTGTTAAAACACTTTAGGCAGCTATATTATGCAATTACAAAAACTCTTTATTTGGAATAATATTGGCAACTTACTTAAACGCGCAGGCGCGGTGATCATTAAACAAAAATATAATTCCGCCACCAGTGCCGCACATCAGTTCTACGAAAACCGCCCTTATTGCTACGTTATAAAGGCGCAGTCAATGTCAAATTGTTACCACTGATATGCGGATGATTTTACTAAATTGACATGAAAATAATTTTAGCAGCTTTATACAGGGTGTGGCGCAAATAGTGGTCCAACGTGAAGAGGTCGATCACCGTACATTCAGCTATTACATACCGCAATTTGAACCATTTATTTCTAGTCTCGGAAAAAAATATTTTTATGTTATTTGAAAAATTTACACCATGTTTTAGTAATCTGGCTGTATTTTCTATAAATGACATTATTTTTTTTATTTTGTTTTTTGTTTATAACTGTGAAATGCATGCTGTGCATGTGTTTTTTTTACATGCAAATTTTTAAAAAAATTAGTAAAGCAAGTTGTCATTTAAAAAAAAAAATGTATTCAGAGACCTAGGGGAAAAAATGGTAGCTGAATATACGGTGTATCGACCCCTTTACTACTTTGGACCACTATTTACGCCACACCCTGTATAAAACTGTAAGTTGATGCTCGCGGTAAAGTTACTAAAAAGCATGATTTTATATTTTTATTGCCTATTTTATTATTATATACCTGTTTAAAAATATGACAGTTACACGAAAATAAACATTTTTTTAAATATTTTTTGAATCAGTTCAAGCAAAATATTAGTTAAGTGCAGCTTTAAAATAACTAAGTTAAGCAGTTATTAAATCAGGTCGCGAAAAAGATGGTTCACCTAATCTTGCCATTGTATCCAGTTATAACTCTAAGCAGCTTTATACGCGGTCACGAAATGGATGGGTGTGCACCAGTTTGAAAGTGTATAGTTTTAACTTAACCACCGTAAATATAGTTAGGAGTGCCTTAGATTGTGTTGTAATGGTGGAATGAGATGATAGTGAGGAAAAGAAAGACATTTGAAGAAAAAACACTCGTCAATCGCCGGATTATACAGATTTTTATTCGTTATTTTAAATCGACATAACAAATAGATATAATAAGAAATGAGTACATAAGAGGAAGTTTGAAAGTGACACCGGTGACTGAAAATTTGTGCGGAAATCGGTTGTCATGTTGGAGGAGTGAGGAAAATGTCGTGAGGGAAGTTTTGAGTATGAATTTCGATGGCTATGGAAGAAAGGAAGACCAAAGAAACGATGGCTGGATTGTGTGAAAAATGACATGGCTAGAAAGGGGGTGACTACCGAGACGACGACTAGTAGAGAAGTATGGAAAAAAGGGACATGTTGCGCCGACCCCAAATAGTTGGGATAAGGGCAGGAGAATGATGACGAGTTTACATCGACATATAATAGTAAAAAAATATTCTAAAAAAAAGTTAAAAATAGCCAACCGACACGGGCACCATACGGCCCTCCATTTTGGCGCGCTTAGTGTGACGTCATAGTCTATGACAACAAACAAACAAAAAATCGCAATCACTCCTACTATCAAACACATTGACATTTATTGTTGTCATAGATACGTCACATTCGCTCTGGTCAATGGAGTCGCTTTTCAAATATTTGAATTTCCCACAGTTTTTTTTTGCACTTTTAAAAATAGAATTTCTTGCTCAAAAAAATAAAAAATTGATCCTTATTTAAATCACATGCATATTCCCTGTTCCTGGGACACAACACATCACCCCAGTTCAACAATCATAGAAATAATAAAAAGTACATAATTTGTCGAAGAAAATTCTTTAAAAAAAAAACTACAATTGACATTACGCTGTCGTCTCATTCCGCCATCTTGCACTAACATACGATTCACGTAGATAAATATAAACGTAACACGATTATGTACAGTACACCGCGCAGGTTGTGACATTAACCTGCTAAGAATTATTGAAGAGCTGTGATTTACTTGTGTGGATTACTGTACGTCAGAGAATTATAAAACAGCTATGATTTATTTTATTTTACTCCAGTTACACACACACACACATTACTGACATCGGTGAAGGAAAACATCGTGAGGAAACCTAGACTTATATTTAATATAAGTCTGAAATCGCCAACCCGTTTTGAGCAAGCGTGGTGTACAATGCTCGTGCCTTCTCTGTGTGAGAAGAGGCCTTTGCCCTGTAAAGGGGACAATAATTGAAGACTGTATATCAGTAGTAACATTTTGAAATATGAAAAACGCCTCAGTCTATAACGTTCCCACTGCTGGGACACAGGCCTCCTCTCTGTGAGAGGGAGTGGGCTGAAATCCACCACGCGGGCACTGTACTGGTTGGTAATTTCTCATGTCTTCGAATTTTTAGTTCTAGGACATGCAACTGAATTATGTTTAAACGTTTAGCTATTGACAGCAACGTTAACGCCAACGGTAAGCGATATTAACGGTACCGGTAAACGTTGATAACGGTATATCAAATACCGTTTTTGGTATTTTTTTATTAAATCATGGTTTTTTTTTTTTACACACTGATGAAATCAATGTGTTTTAATATAATCCTTTCACATAATGTCACAACATGTGAGATCTACTGTTTATAATAATAATTAACTTTTAACTAAGCTTTTTATGTTGCCATAATTATAATATAATAATATTTTAATTGTATAGCAACATTAGTGATACTCATTTGTAATTGTAAATAATATTAATTTTAGTTGCGTTTCGGTCTATAGTCGTTGCGATGTTTTGTCGTGCGACATAATCGTGCGTTGTTGCGTTCTGGCCGTCCTTGTTTTTTTTAATGCGACTATTTAATATACACAAAATAAAAAGAGACAACTGCAAACTTGCATTATTATCTCAATTCTATGCAAAAAATATGCAATTATCTTTTTGTATAGTCGAGCTCGTAATAAATATGTCACTTTTAACAACAATTCCTATTCAATTGATTCAAACTCCACCAAAATTGTAACTATGTAACTCTTGCGCCATCCCATCTGCCTGGCTCGGCGTGCTGTGCTGACGCAGCTGCTGCGCCGCCTTACCGGTAATCATATTTTCGAGCCGTTTGGGGTTGAAACCCTGGGGCGGACCCCAGTCCGAGTGCCCATGGTTTATTCAACTAATTCTCCAAACGGCTGGTTGGCACTTCCCGTGACCCAAGGGTTGGCTTTTACCTTGGCCAGAGGCTAAGCATTGTAATACAACGCCGCCAGTCTCTTGCGTACATTACCAGTCGACAGCGATGCGGAAGATTTTTTGACGCCATTTTTTATAGTTTTAGTCTCAGATCAACAAAAAGGAGAAGATGGAGCGCCGCGAACATCAAAAGTGAAGCCACCTTTTTATCTATGTGTGTGTCGCAAGGGTTATCATTTGTTAAATTGTTTCTCTATAATTTGGGGAATAATATTGTATGGGCAAGATATCATATTTAAATTTGTTTAATCAAATGGGGAAATTTTAAATCATATTTTGGCAACCCTTGCACTTTATGTCACTGCGTTCGTTCGTTGAGGTTTTTTATTCCAAGTAACCTAAACTCATAGTTTATTTAATAAAAAAACGATGTTATTTCAAGTATTTACAAGTGAAAAGTGATTCCGTGAGACTTTTTATGTGATTTGCTATTGTTTTTACAAGTTTTCAATACACAGGAAGGTATAATTCTATTTTTTTAAACTATGTTAACTAGACGACGACTCATCACGTACTAAGAGCGGTGAGCGTGGTTTTAGTTGTATGTGTGTGCGTGAGATTGTATTTTACTTGTAGCAGCACGGTTTTGTGGCTTTACTTTTGATGTTCGCGGCGCTCCTTCTTCCTTTTTTTGTTGATCTGAGGTTTTAGTTCGGTTAGGATATTATATTTTTTTGCAATAAATAGTCTGTTTTTATTTGTTTGTAAATAAATAAAGGTATTCGTTTTCTGTCACATAGACAGATAGGCATGTCGTTTTATGACGTGCGCCTGACCATAGGGTGATAAAGAGATTACGAGATCGACTATACAGCCTTTGGTATATAATTTAATTATCACATTTGTTTTGAAATATTTTGTGCAATTATAAAGTGTTGTGCAACAAAATAATCGCACTCACGACTAAACTTACAAATAATCTGCCTTATAGTAGTAGGTCGTATTTCAGAGGGCATTTCATTATTCTGTTATTGTTGTCTAGTTATTATCAATTTTTATCTTCACCTGTTACGTGTTTTTGTCGCAGAATTGTGTCGCAAGTGTGTGTCCCTTTAAAATACAAAAAAAAAAGAATCTAAGAATTTTTTAAAAGTTAAATTATGTGTGTTACTGCCGCATTCAGAGATATTGCTTAATATAGTCAATCATCTATACTAATATTATAAATGCGAAAGTAACTCTTGTCCTTTTCGCGCCTAAACCACTGAATCGATCGTTATGAAACTTGACAGATAGGTATCCTGGATATTTATACCTATTAAAAATGGTGAAAAAAATTGAAATTAAGGCGAAATGGTTTCGGAACGGGGTTTGGAGCATTGGTATGGCCAAACAGAGCATAGAATTTTTAAAATATTTCTTTTTAAAATTCTATATGCATTACATTAAAATAAACCCATAATCTCCTTATGTTTTTAATGGTGAACGTGTACACGAAATTTTATTGAAATTGTTTTAATTACAATCAAATAAAACAGTTTTTTCTCATAAAAATGATAATTTTGAGGAAACTGCGATTTTTTTGTATCGAACCAAATTGTGTCAATCGTGTTTTGGCCCTCATGATTTATTAAAGAAAATCTTACATTTTTATAATCATGAAAAATAATAAGTTTTTGAGAACAAAAATTGACTTTGCGTGCAGCCGAAATGCGTTAAAATAACTTCTTTGGGACCCATTTCGCCTTAATCAAATCTGTCGCGCCGTTGGATGAACTCCTTCGGTCACGAGACCGACGGCGTTCCAAGATATACTTGTCAAGCTTTAGTTAATTTAATTCTTATTATTGTTAACAATTGTCTCTGGGTGCGACAGTAAGACCACTTTCTACACGACTGTCCAAAAATGAGTGTAATGTTTTTCTTGGCGGGATGTATACTTTTTAGCCAACGATGCGACACGCTTTCACAATGAGTGCGACAAATCGCTTAAGTATCACATATCTTGTTATTTAGCACAAAATCGTTGTTTAAAAACACTTTCAATGTTACATTTGTATGGAAACTGATTAATCTTAAATTTGCTAATATATTCAGTATTCGGCTTTGAATAGTTGACGAAAGCCGAATTTTTTTTGTCATCATCTGCCTAACTTTTCCCATGTTGGAGTCGGCTTCCAGTCTAACCGGATGCAGCTGATTCTTACCACTATTTTATATGGAGCGACTGTCTAACTGACCTCCACAACCCAGCTGCTGGGTAATACGATACCTATGTAAGACTGGTTTCCAAACTTTCGGGCTTCTGACTACCGCTTACGACTATCAATGATTTACGAATAACTACTCCTGTTGCTTCGTTTACGTTCATACATCTGGTCATACACGCACGCCGGTTGTGAGTACTACGCACCTGACCTTTCTGAAGAACATCACCAAAAAACAACATTGAGAACGGGACTTCTCGCGAGAAGACCCGTTCTCAATGTTGTTTATAATGTGTACAAATCGCGAAAGTTTAAAAAGTTTAGTCACCAATAAAGTCGGTATCCGGCCTTCGTTACTTACTATTCGGCCTGCAACTCAATATATTAGCAATTTTAATAGTATAGTCACCCAGCTTGCCTATATCTGTGTATTATAGTTTCAAATGTTAGTACTTAAGTATTACTAAGTGTATGATGTGTATATGAGTGAGTTTAGTATCGGCTTTCTGTTAATCAGTTATTTTTATTAGGTACTAGCGACCCGCCCTTGCTTCGCGCCATCTCCTGATATATTGACATGTCAAAACATTTTTTAATATATCTAAGTTAAATATGTATTAAGGTATTATACATATAAACCTTCCAGAATAAATTCTCCAAATGATGGCGCAGGCCGCATCAAAATCTATTGTGCAGTTTAAATTTAATAAGCGGAAAACTGGCATAGATTATAATATAATTTGTATAGATTTACTATGCTTCCGTTGCTTTGGTATGACATTTGTTTGACCATTTTATAAAACAATGTCGCTTTTCGTGTCTCGTCTGTGTGACCGCTTATTTCTTCTAACCTACGCAACAGATTTTGATGCGAGTTTCACCATAATAAATAAATAAATATTTGTTTATTAATGGCAACTAGGTCCAATTGTTAGTAACATTGTTCTTAAAAACTATTGTTAGTAAACACACATAAACAAAAACAAAAAGAAAAAACTGTAGGGTTAGCCGCGGGGACTTCTGACCAGCATCTCCACAGCGTGCGACAACCAAGGTGCGTCGCACTTTTCAATGAACATACTTAGGATGCCATTTGAACTAGACCGCGCTCTTGTTAGGATGGAATACGTTTTTTTGCGCATTATGGCGTAAAAATCATCGGTATGCGCTAAAGCGAACATACCGAATAGCGCGGCAGTCCCAACAGCATCCTGAAGCAGTTATTATATTGAATACGCAGGGCGTCTAGCGATCTCTTGGTATGCCTTACTCACAGACCGCTCGTGTAGGACGATTGGCAATACGCTTTAAACAGCGTAACCTTTACCTCATTACTACAACGAGCGAACCTATGTATCAGCATATTGGCCCTGACCGCTAGCGCCCTGCGCTCTCGATCAATATCTACGTCATCTTTGAGGTCTCCGGTTAGAAAGTGTCCCAGGTATTTAAATTTGTCTACTCTTTCAAGTGGCAGCCCGTTCAGCATTACATTACATAATTTAGAGATTTATTCCCGAAGGTTTATGTGTATAATATTAAAGATTTAGTTCGGAAATCTCAATATTTTGGCAAGTCATAAAAATTCGTATGGTTGGGTCGGTAATTTTATAATATTTAAATGTTCGTACAAATTTATGCGATCTTATGTTGGATAATAGACCTCACCCAAATTACGGAACTTATTTTTTTTTACCGATAATACACGAAGTTACCCGAAGACGATACTGAGCTAACTCGAAATGTATGATAAATGTATGTTCTACCTCCCTAGTATTAGTGAATAAATACTACAGTCCGACCAAATAATGCTTTACGATACAATATACTCGTATACTGTGACATTTGTGTGTCATGCAGTATCAGACAGCACAGCGTTTCATACGAATATAAACCTTAACTGTCTTACTACAAAAGATTTAAAAACATGTTCAACGCGTTTCTTACGTTTTTTATGTATGGCGCAGGACACGCGTTGAACCTAGGTTTAAATCTTTTGTAGTAAGATCGTAAGTGTTTATGGTTAATGGTCATATTCAATATCAAATATAGGCTCCACAAGTGGCGATACTTCGAATAAGAACTAGTTGAGAACAGTAGCATTTCATGCTAAAATAGACCTTATTTTTATAAAGTTAATGTTCAAATTCGTATGAAACGCTTGATCGCAGTCGCGTATAGGAATATGCATATTAACATTATACAATTAAAGTTCATTTTTGAGTAGTCTTTCTACCACGCTATGACTTTTTAATTTTACAGCTGTCTTTGTCTTGTTTAATGTGCGAGATAGCAATAGTATGAAGTTTGTTGCTGTTATTGTATGACACATGAACGGTTATTTTCTCCAGTTGTAATGAAATACGTAATCACTGTTTGAACTTACATACATTATATACAAGAGACCTCTTCATAAGGTCTGGTTAACTTATCTAGCAGATAATTTTGTACAAATTCTGTTCATTTTTTATTTATCTGGTAGCTAAAAACCATAAAAGATAATAATATCTATAATAAAATAATGAATGTAAGCTTAAACAATTAAAAATGTAAAACAATAATATTGGAATTATCGGCTTAAATCTTTAAATTAAATTAAAAATTGTAACAATTTAGTGAATTTGTAAATAAACAAGTATGTTAGTATGTGGTTATGTGAAGCTATATTTTTATAGAAAACAAACAGCATCACGCCCGGATTCACATTACAACAATACATGTCTTAGACGAAGAAGGTTTTTTTTATTTTCAACGCAAAGTTTTGGTAAAAAATAAATAAAAACATGCTTCAAGTTATGTATGGCTCAAAAGGCCCTTAAAGCTTTGCACCCAGCTTCCAAACACCCTGTGTATTAAAGTTTCTATAAAAATATAACTTTATAACAATCCATATATAAATGTTATTCTTATATGTAGTTAATATTAGTGAACTAGATCTGCAACTATTTTTGCATTCAATCACTGTTAGAATATTGACGAATTTAAATTAATAATAATAATAATAATAATAATAATATTTATTTATTTACTCAAAAACAGTAGGTAGGTACAGTACATTCTTACAAATATTAGGCTTACAGTTTAAATAAATAAGAGAATGAGCATCCGCAGCTGAACTAGGCGTGAGCCTGTATCTCAGCTAACAGCGCCGTTTCCCCTCAGAAACAATATACTAGGTAACCTAAAATTAGCAAGAAGCAAAAGTTTAGGACCATTACTAATCAAATACAATTAAGAAATTAAGGTAAACTAAACTTAAATTACTAACAATTTTTGAGTGTGTGTGTGTGTGATTAAAGGATTATGAGAAATGAAAATTTCAAAACATGTTTTCGTGTTGCTGGCAACAATGTATTTATTATGTGTTACTGGCAACACACTTGTGTAACTTTTGTTTACTATAAATATCTGGCTTAGCATTCTGTAATCAAGCTTTCACAGTACCCAATCGTATATGACACAAAATAATAATAATATAGCTTTAGAAAAGAATGTCACACAAAATGAGTGACAGAGAGGGCGCGAGGCAAAGACGGGGCTGTGCTTGAAACGTTATATACCATTGTAACGGTCGGGTACTGAAAATCATCATCTGCCTGCCTTTTCCCAACCATGTTGGGGTCGGCTTCCAGATGCAGCTGAATACCAATATGTTACATGGAGCCTGTCTGACCTTCACAACCCAGTTACTGGGTAACACGATACCCCTTGGTAACACTGGTTGTCAGACTTTTGGTAACGACTGTTTAAAGATCTGTGAATGGTTCTAAAAATATAATTTAAATTCGTCAATATTTGGTGTAATCTTGTATTTTTGCAATCGCCACACTTTAGTTATAGTTGATGTACACGAAAACAATAATTAATTACATATCAGTAAATATTTTATTACGATTCTTTAAGAAATTCTCTCATTCTTTGTGCTGTTAACGCGAACAAATAATTAAAATAATGTAATCTTTAAAACTAAGGCTTTGGGATTTGTAAAACAAAATAAAAAATATATTTTTGTCTAAAACTTAATAGTAATAATAAAAATGGTTACTCCCGCTGGCAAATTTTTAATAAAAAACGCTTTCGAGTTACAATTAAAATAATATAAGTTGTGTTGACAGCACATAGAATTAGTGTTACTATCTCGGAAAATTATGAGGAATAAAAAAGATAATTACAAAAAAAAAAAAAAACGAATGTCAAATGAAGCGGAGCACTCGGAGAAATAACAGATTCACTGCTGTTTTAATTGTAAAGCAAATTGACATCCTTTGTGAATATGCTGTATTATAGCGATTTTAGAAAACTGTCAGAATGACAGTGTGATTTGCATAAACAGACAATTTAAATAGTAGCTAGCCAATTTGCTAACCAATTAATTTCCCTGAACACATAATTGTTACTTTCTTTACCACACGGTGGCAGAGACATCGACGCGCTACCGTAGATTCGGTAATGAAACTGGACCCCCTGCGTTGAAATTTTTCGTCGATTTAAAAAAAAATCTGTTGTTTCCTATAAAAGCGCAATACCTACGCTGTTAAAATGATGGAATAGATATATATATATATTTTAATAACCGACGAAAAATTGTAACACATTGGGGTCTAGTTTCATTACTGAATATGGATTTGGCGTCGATGTCCCTGCCACCCTGTGTATTTTGGGCTTAATTCCTCTGATCAACATCTGCCTGCCTTTCCCCAACTGAGTTGGGGTCGGCTTCCAGTCCAACCACATGCAGCTGAATAATCTGATCTCCACGACCCAGTTACTGGGTAACACTAACACGATACCCCTTGGTACTTTTGTTCCTCTGATATGTTGTGATATCTTTCTTATTTCTGTATTCTGAAGTATTTTGTGAGCAACGGTACTACAGTCAGTACAAATTGTCTCGTCCTACCTTCGATGCCTTACCCTAACGTAAGCTAATAAAACTATTATGTTTACATTAATACTCGGCTTTTATTTAATTATACCTTCAAACTCTAACACACTCGGACGAATCCCTGCAGAAATACTCCATGGGAACACATTTCGCTACCATTTCGTTCCCATGGGTCTCATTACCGGTAGCGGGTGAGCCTATTAGCATAAAGTAAGCAGCATTACATCATAGAAAACCGCCGAAACAACGCGCTTCGAAATCTCAGTATATACCAGTATGCAACAGTTCGAGCGCGCGGCAGTTACGCACGGACGGACGCGCATCTACTGAGCGGCCGTAGATAATTAATTCAAGGTCACTGCCCAGATAAACATGAACGTCAAGACGACGGGACCCCGCCAGATTATTCGAATATCATGTAAATAGGATTTAATACAATATTTATACTATTTCATACTTTCACAGTAAAATTCTACACTCATAAAATTTCAAAATATTCTACAAAGAAAGTGGTCCCGCTATTTTGATATCAAAATGACCACTATTCAGTTAATGAAAAATACAAGGCGTGATCTTAAACTGAACTCACCAAATTTTAATACGATTTAGTACGACTACGTTTGAATCGTTATTATACTTTTAAAACTGTAATTTCATTAAAAAAAAAGTGTTTTTTTTTTATATTTACATCAGAAAAGCGCCTGAACAACAAGTATCATTTTAAGCCAAGCATAATTTTATGGCTCTTATAATTTATTTAGGCGTTTAGTTGTTGCAGTTTTACTTTGGGAGGGTTATTCTAGTGCATTTATTTTAGTTTGTTTTCCTATGAAATTAAAAGTGATTTGAATACAAAACCAAAATGTTCAAAAAGATAATTGAAAATTATTGTAATATTAATTACTTAATTTATGAATAACAATTTATTTATTTTACAATTTTGTCTATCGGAAAAAGTATACGTATTTCTATATTGGCATTACATTCTCTGCAGCTACCACAACACTTTATGGATTCGTTAGGTTTTATGGCAACTGTTCTAAAGCGCCAAGTGCATGGTTTCCTTGTAAACTTCCACAATTCTTCCCGTAATAATTCAGCCCATGTACGTGTTGGTAAACACCATTTTTTATGATATTTGCTCGATGTTTTTAGGGTTATTTCTTTTTACATAATTATGTAACAGAAGTAGTCTTAGTAAATAAAATTATAAGTATAAAATATTTCTAAAAACAAATTCTATGTCTATGCGGCCCAAACGTTTTAAACGCCTAAACAAATTATAAGAGCCATAAAATTATACTTGGCTCAAAACTTTTTACAAAAATACCAACCGACTTCCAAAAAAATACTACAAAGTGAAAAATAACTTTAATTTCGGAAGTCAGTGTCTTTGGATCTGTATTTTAGCTTTATGCCACCGACTTCCGAAATTAAAGTTATTTTTCACATTGTAGTATTTTTTTGGAAGTCGGTTGGTTTTTTTGGAAAAAAGTTTTTATTTTCCACTTTTTAGTGGGGCAGTCTGTAATTTATCTAAGTTGCAATAGCCTAATATCAACTGCTCATCACCTTTTACAAAATATTGCTTTTCCCGATACAAGGACGTTAATTATTGAGTAGTTCTCCCAGTAAGGAACCAAGAGAACTGGAACTGATGGTGAAGTCACCATCAGCTCCACTTCAACATATGTATTGTATGAGCATAAATTGCTTAGCAATAATCGAATCGCAACCCGTGAAATACGTATTATTGAGTAGTTCCGATGGGCATCTGTGGTCTTGCTCATCAGTTCCACTTCACCAAATGGTGCTTTCCGGGAGCAAATGCACGAGTTACTATAAAAAAATACCCAAATCGCTATAGGTGTGCCTATAAAAATTGAAGGATCCCCTCGATTTCTCTGGAATGCCATCACTAGATCATGGTTTCCTTTAAATACCACCCTTGGGATATCTCTCCATAAAAAAAAGAATCATCAAAATCAGTTCATAAACGACGAAGTTATCCGCGAACACACAAAAAATATATATTTATACGGTCGAATTGAGAAACCTCCTTTTTTGAAGTCGGTTAAAAATGATGAGACTATTTCTTACTTTAAATATAATAAACACTATTTTTTTTTATTGAAATTAAAGTTTTAAAAGTACAATAACGTTTCAAACGTAGTTGTACTAAATCGCATTAAAATTTGGTGAGTTCAGTTTAAGATCACGCCATGTTTTTTTTCATTAACTGAATAGTGGTCCCGTCATTTTGATATCAAAATAGCGGGACCACTTTCTTTGTAGAATATTTTGAAATTTTATGAGTGTAGAACTATGCAAGTATGAAATAGTAGAAATATTGTATTAAATCTTCATAGATAAACTACCTACTGTCGTTATTTTATTCTGTGCTATTAGATACCATCAATCGCAACAAATCTAGACTCCGGGCTGTTACCAAGATAATTTTCTTAGTAGAAAATTCACCACCTCACCTTTATTCAGAGATACGAACCTGGTTGTGAAGACAACGCCATCTGTGATTTCATTAGGAAGATAAAACAATATTAATTCAGCTACTCGATATGAGATGGCGGTGTGTGGCTCTCAAAAATAAATTCTATTAGGACTCATTCCAAATAAATTAGAGTAATTTACATCTACGCTTTTTAGGGTTCCGTACCCGAAGGGTCCAAACGGAGCCCTATTGCTGTCTCTCACGTGTTCGCCTGTCCGTTGTCTGTAACACAGGTTTTTTCAGCAAACGGTTGGAGCTACATCAATCTTCAAAGTTTCACAGTATAAAATATGTTTAAGGGGATCCGCAGTAGTAGCCGCGAAATTCAAATTTTCTTACGTTTTTTGTAATTTCAGGTCAGCGTCAGGTTGTATGTTGATAAAAATATGATACGCGGCTATAACAAATATGAATTTACCTACATAATTTTAACCACAAAAATCATCAATACATCTTTCTAAATTCGATTTCCTGCGGATTGGTCTGATTTCGGACTGCACGTTAAGCCGTTGGTCCCGGCTGTCATTCGTGAATCTTTGACAGTCGTTACGGGTCGTCAGAAGCCCGAAAGTCTGACAATCAGTCTTCTTCAATTAGTCTGTCAGGCAGGATGACACATCAAAAATTTTCGTTTCTTTTCAATTTATTTTGAAAAATTCATTGAGTCTCAATAATATCGCAATGAATGTGCGCAATATGGATGGAGTTATGGAATTATGGAGAAGTATCTTGACGCTGCGTGACAGCGTAAGCGTGGGTGACCCATGTCCGCCCGTTCGATGTCCACCGCGCACAGGATGGATGGAAAGCAGCACATGAAGTAATTTTTTGCTCCGTTGGTGTAATTGCTGTATGGCGTTCTAGTTGGAGGATAAATAAATAAATCTCGAATCTCGAAACCTTAACAAGGGGTATCGTATTACCCAGTTAATGGGTTGTGGAGGTCAAATAGGCAGTCGCTCCATGTAAAATAATGGTATTCAGCTGCATCCGGTTAGACTGGAAGCCGACCCCAACATAGTTGGGAAAAGGCTAGGCAGATTGATTGGTCTGATTTCAGAAATTAGACGAATACGCAGGAAATCTAACTCAGGAAGATGTATTGATGATTCTTATGGTTAAAATGATGTAAATACATATTTGTTATAGCCGCGTATCATATTTTTATCAATATACAACCTGACACTGCTGCTGCTGCTGCTATTTAGCTACCACTTAGGGAAGAGTGAGACAGCTGTGACACAAGTACTATTGTAACTTACTGGGGCTGCTTCAATTTATGTGCAGACGCCAGCACATCAAGCTACTACAATCTGTCAAATTTCTTTAAAAGATTTTCATCTTTATCGCTAAAGCATTAGGTTCAAAGTTGATTGGGGAAATTTGACAGTTTCGGGTGGCTTGACCTGCTGGCGTCTGTACAACACAATGTTTAATTAAAATAAATGTTTTTGTATACGACCTGATACCTGCAAATTGCAAAAAATGTAAGAAAATTTGGATTTCGCGGGCTACTATTGCGCAATCACCTTAAATGTTTTTAAGGGGGCGCGAAAAAATTTTTTTGACCTACTCCATCGAGGGGGTATCGTTGTTTAGAACTCGTGGAGTAGGTAATACTGTATTTTTTGTTTTAAAAAATATTGGAAAACAAAGGAATGAGAAGTCACCAAAGCTAGCTTTTTTACAATATTTTGTTTCGAAGATTTTTTTTTAACTTCTTATTCACATATGAACTTGAAACTTGGTGATAATGTTTATTATTATGTATATACTAAAAAAAATGCCAATTTATTGACAAATCAATTTGGTACGGAACCCTAAATGTGCGAAGTCCGTCACGCCCTTGACCGGTTTTTTGAGTAATATTTAATGCCATTTAGCTTGACACACCAAAAAAGGAACGGTAGAATATTTTGGAGTGTTAAAATAAAAGTGTTTTTTGTACACAAAATACGTTTTATTAGACATTGTATATTTAGCTACACACGCTACGTGTACAATGCAGACGCTTTACTTTCATGGCACTCAGCTACAACGTCTTAGTTATCATCTGCCTTTATGTTATATGCTAGAAAAGAATTCATTTTGAACTAAATCACGACTGAAATAGAGTAGAAAATGGCTTGTAAGAGATCATTCATAATATGGGCGTATATTCGCATATGCTATTTTCAACTCTATTTTAGTTGTGATTTATTTATTATACTACTCAACAATGAGTATACTATTACTTAACAATTTGTACATTGCAAACTTTAGTCAAAGTGCCACATTACTTATCAATTTGTCAATGAATATTGCTCAAACATTTTTCTGCAGTCTGCGCTGACCTGTCTTTAAAGCTTAGTATCCACTGCAAAAAAAAGGGTTGAGCGAGAAATAGTTACACTATACTAAACTCACTAAACTGTGATACTGGAGGATAATTTATACAAGCGAAGCTGCGAAGGTATATAAGGTACGTATCGTAGGTATGTAACTTGTTACATATAATATAAAGACAGATGACGTTACAAACAAAAACCATAACTAAAACCAGTATCCTGGTTAACCGGTTGAATTAGTAAACAAGTGCAATGTTAAGTTACCCGGTCAACCCGAACACTGACCAACAACGGACATTGCAGACTTTTAATAATAACTTAGTAAAAAAAAAACAAATTTGTTCAAATATAATACTGATCTTAACAATAAAAAATACTTTTGATTTCAAAAATAGCTGCCGAAAATTAACTCGTGTAAAAATATCTTCATAGCGATCAACGCCATCTATTATTACAAAAATAAAATAGTTAGTTCAGCTACTCGATAAGAGATGGCTCTAGTGCGGCACTTAAAACTTATACTCGATATCTTGTGACGTAATTCGGAATACACTGTTAGATAATAATTTCAAATGGTACTTGATCTACTATGCTACACTGTGTTTAATGTTATTTTAGCACTAATTAGTGCCATCTACATTGTCACATTAACTACGTTAAGCCTACACGCTTTTAGATACAGATGGCCTTCAAATATTTAGTACGTCTTCAAGCGAGTCTAGTGCAGTCCACTGTAGAACATAGGCCTTATTAATACCGAGTGAAAAAACGAATAATTGTAGGCAAGGTTAACGTCACGCGTCAGTAGTAAATCTTACGAAAACCGACCTTACTGCTTCGAAATAAAGGCGTTCATATACAAAAAATCATATTCGGTTCATATTTTCAGGCGGTTACTAAAAAAAAAACCAGCTGTTTCATACGCAACACTTCACTTTCTAACGGTCGAAAAAATTCCTACGCTTGGGGTGGTAGAATCATGTGTTGAATTCACACTCTGTAAGTATTTATACGTTTTGTTCAAGAAAACATACCTACTAAATATCAAAAGGCGTTAATGCAGACTCCTACAATTTTTATATTAAGTTAGTCTAGTGACAATTGTCCATACAACAAGGCCACCGCTATTATCTTTATAATAATTATTATTATAATATATTCACAATCATTTTTATACACAACAGTACCCAGGCGTAAATATGATACAATACAACGCGTTTTATGACGACGTGAGAGAAAAAAAACTTTTTTTTAAGGCTCTACCCCAACCAAACGACCTTGAGCGTTCGGTCCTTCTCTGTCCCGCCGCTCAGTCTCGCTCTGTCCCGCTCCCTGCGTACGCCCCTTTAAAATAGAATTCACAAAATTGTTGGAATTATTTTAATAAAAAGGAATAGCGAACTTTTGAAGTAAATTAAAACGTGAATTATTTAGATTTTTAAATTATCTATCCATTAATGTAATCCTCGAATGATTAACCTTTAGCAAAAGACGCATGCAATCAATAATTTTAGTCACAATTTTACAAGGAGATTTTAAATGTATTTATAACATAATAGGTTGGGGAAAAAGTTTCTTCGCATTTTTTAAGAAAATTCAAAACATTTTTTAATATACATTCTTTACATTTATCTATAGTATGTAGGTACCATTTGTTCGATAACTTTTTGCCATCTTGTAGCTAGGGACATGATCCCATTGCTATAGAAATTTTGGTAATTCTGATCAAAATACCGCAACAAGTGGTTTTGGCAGTCCTCTCGTGATGTTAACCTGACACTGCCTAAAGAATTCTGAAGAGACCGAAACAGGTGGAAATCTGAAGGTGCAAGGTCAGGACTATACGGCGGATGCATTAACACCTCCCAGCCAAACTCTCTTAATTTTTGCTGAGTGGCTAGAGATGTGTGAGGTCTAGCGTTATCATGATGAAAAACCACACCCCTTCTGTTGATTAATTCCGGCCGCTTTCTCTCAACTTCTTGCTTTAATCTCATCAGTTGTTCGCAGTAGAGTTCAGAATCAATGGTCCTGCCCGGTGGTAACAGCTCATAATGAATAATGCCCTTCCAATCCCACCACACATACAGCATCATCTTGTTGCGAGTTAACCCGGGTTTCGCCGCAGTCTGTGAAGCCTGACCAGCCTTTGACCACGACCTTTTTCGCACGTTCTTGTAGTACGTGATCCACTTTTCATCACCAGTTATCAGCTTCTTCGGAAATGGTTCGGTTTCATTACGTCGTAATAAAGAATCACAAATGAGTACACGGTTCATTAGGTTTCTTTCAGTGAGCTCGTGAGGTACCCAAATATCGAGCTTTTTTGTGTACCCAGTTTTTTTCAAATGCGCCAAAACTGTTTTGTGGTCAATTCCCAGTTCTTCAGCTACGTCGTAACTACTGATATGCCGATCTTGCTCCACTTTTTCAAAAATGGCATCCATTTCATTCGTAATAGGGCGACTAGAGCGACGTGCATCTTTGACATCAAAAATTCCGGATTGAAAACGCTTAAACCAAATTTGTGTTACTCTCACAGACACTGCACTGGGTCCATAAACATCGCAAATTTTTTTCGCGGCTTGCGTTGCATTTTTACCTTTTTTGTAGTAAAATTTTAAAATGTATCGAATTTCTTCATTAGATTCACTCATCTTGACAGTACGAAAAACAAATGAAAATCACACATTTTCCTAATTTGAATTTAGAATTATGTTCTTTAAAATTTAAACTTTCAATTATACCAAAACCAGCCAGATACAAATAGTATAGCCAAAGAGATTTTATTTTAAGTTCATACATACTATAATGCGAAAAGACTTTTTCCCCAACCTAATATAATCATTCTCCTGCCACTATCCCAATCTATTTGGGGTCGGCGCAACATGTCCTTTTTTTCCATACTTCTCTATTATTCGTCATCTCGGAAGTCACCCCCTTTCTAGCCATGTCATCTTTTCACACAATCCATCCATCGTTTCTTTGGTCTTCCCCTACTCTTATAGCCGTCGACATTCATACTTAAAACTTTCCTCACGACATTTTCCCCGCTCCTCCGCATCACATGCCCATACCATGACAACCGATTTCCGCACAACTTTTCAGTCACCGGTGCCACTTTCAGACTTCCTCTTATGTACTCATTTCTTATTCTATCCATTCGTGTAACACCACACATCCCTTTTAGCATTCTCATCTCACCTGCATGCAATTGCTTTTCATTCATCCCTCTTGTGGCCCAACATTCTGATCCATATAAGACAGCAGGTCTAACCATTGTTTTATATATCTTCCCCTTAAGTTTAAGGGGAATGCGGGAGTCGCAGATTCTTCCCGTGACCTGCCGCCATTTCATCCATCCAGTGTTAATCCTATGCTTAACCGTCCGATCTACTTCGCCATCGCTTTGCACGAGTGAACCGAGATACCGAAAACCGGAGCAGACTGGGAGAAGCGCGCCATCAAGCGCTATGGCTCCAGAACTGAAGATACCGCCGAAATAGCAGAACATACACTTCTGGACACATCTTTTGGCCCACCTCGTATTTTCAGTTTCGTTTGGTCCTAGCTAAAATTTTATATTAGGTCGAGCAAAAAGTTTTTATGCAGTTTTGAACCTGGCACATTCACAATTTCATTCAATAGTCTTTTTTTGAATTTCGAACACAGAATTTAAAGAAACAAAAGACAATTTGGAGCCTGTTTGTTGATATCAAACAATCGAATACTAAGAAAACTTGGTTTTATTGGTTTACTTGGATTTAATTCTTGAAAAAGTGATTGATATCTTTGGTTTTGCAACAAACATTACTTATTCTTAACATTAAGGTGAGGTTCTATCAATAATCTATGGATACTTCACCTGAAGTCGCCGCCCAAGCTGTGGCACTTATTCAGGCCGGACACAGCCAAAGAAACGTGAGTGCTCAACTTAATTTAAGTCGATCTGCGGTCCGAAATGTTTATCGGAGGTACCTAGAGACTGGCGGCTTTGTTCGTCGCCAAGGAAGGCCACGATTTCGGGTCACAACTGAAAGGCAGGATCGATTCATCGTGACGACCAGCTTGAGAAATCGTCACCTTACCTCCATTGAGATACAAAACCAACTTCGCGACTTCCACGGAGTATCTGTGAGCGCTCGAACTGTTCGGAGAAGGTTAAAAGAACGCGATATGGTACCACACAAGCCAGCTAATGCCCCCAAACTAACGCCAGCCCACCGAACAGCGCGCCTTCATTTCGCACGCAGTCATTTAAATTGGACACAGCAAGATTGGAGCCGTGTACTCTTTTCTGATGAGTCTAAAATTGTGTTACATGGCAATGATGGAAGGAAGAAGGTCTACCGACGTAAGGGAGAGCATTTCGCACAATGCTGCTTTGAAGAGAGGGTTGCTTATGGCGGTGGCTCATGGACTGTCTGGGGCGGTATATCCGCGAGCGGCAAAACACAACTTGAGGTTGTTACAGGACCACGGCTGCCAACATTAAATGCTGAAAGGTACATTCGTGAGTGCTTAGAACCTCACGTGATACCATACGCGGACTATGTGGGCCCAAATTTCCTTTTTATGCATGATAATGCAAGAGCCCATGCGGCCGGCATCGTCAGGGAATATCTTCGGGATGTGAACATCACAGTTATGGACTGGCCAGCCAGAAGCCCAGACATGAACCCCATTGAGCACATGTGGGACGAGCTAAAAAGATGTGTTAGGGCTCGTCAGCCAGTTGCCCAGACGATGCAGGAGTTGAAAACTGCCATAGAAGAGGAATGGGAGATGATCCCTCAAAATTTCATAGAGCGGTTGAAAAACTCTATGCCTAATCGTATGAGAGCTGTGGTAGATGCCCATGGAGGCAACACGCGTTATTAAATTAAACCTTTATTTGATAAAACATGTTTTTTATTCAAAAATCAATTGCCTTTAACAAGGCGCATATCAGACTTGTTAGGCGTAGCTCCATGTCGTATGGTATTCTGAATTCAAATTTAAAACAATACGATCGAAAAAGATGGTAAAATGTATCAGGTTTAAAACTGCATCAACAGTTTTTGTTCAATCTAGCAATCATATTTCGGTAGGGGCCATCGAAACCTAAACTCTAAGGTGGGCCAATAGATGTGTCCAGAAGTGTATATTCAGTTTTGGTTCTGCTGATTTTCAAGCCAACATTCTCCAGTTTCTGTTGCCATTTCTCCAGTCTGCTCCGAATCTCAGGTACATGTTCACCGACAAGAACAATGTCAATGTATTTATAACATATAAAAACAAATAAGAACGTGCAATGTGATGATAGAATATCGAACATTATTAATGTGCTTTTGGATGTAGTTTATTACTCTTAATTAATGAGTTTGTAGCTGCATCAACATATGCATACCTATACAGAGGAAAGCGCGCCGCGCGCGCCAGCCGAGCGACCGACCACTCTGCTGGCGCATGGCTATCGCCACCGCGATGGTGGCGCTCCCGTTCGTGCTTAGTGTGAACTAAAGACAATACGTGCAGTGCCGGGGCTGTGGTTGGTTTACTTAATTTGCAATGTTTTAAACTCACCCGCAACAATATTTTTCATTTTTGTAAAAGAGTATAAACAGCTAAGCATACCTAAAATAAACTCAGTACTATTCAGTGTCTTCTCTTTTAATCATCTCCAATACCTAACAAGTTAATATCCTCTGAATAACGCACTATTGCAAGGTTTTGCTCGGGGTAGCGCCTTAAGTCAGTTTTTACGGATGGGTACCTACTGTAATATTGTTAATGACGAAATTACACAACATGACATTTTAAGTCTGCAGAATACAGTTTGAATGTGTTACAAAAATATTCTTCAAAAAATTATTAGGCCCAAATACAAATTCATTGAATAATTGTTTTTTCTTTAAGGTCACACGACCAGTACGTCGTGTGACATGTTATTACTGTAAGCAAGTTTTTAAATAAAACTTTATTTAGTTTGATTAAGTTTAAAATATTGTCTGGTCTACAAAAAAATATTTGTTCTGGGTCTGAGTCGAGTCGAGTCCGACTGTACACAATATGGTCAAATTAACGAAGCTGGCGAGATTTGACAGACATGATGGTTGATACCTAACTAGACAGATAAAACAAAAAACCGGTCAAGGGCGAGTCGGACTCCACACGAAGGGTTCCGTACCAGCGAACTATATTTAACATTACTTACATATTTAAAAAAAAATACTTCATTTAAAAAAATGTGTCTCTTGTATGGGGATCCCCTTAATTTTTAACTTTATTTTATTTCTATTATTTGTTGTTGTAACGGCAATGGAAATACACAATCTGTGAAAAGATTTTTTAACTCAGATATTCAAGTATTTACACTACCCGTAATCAGCTGAATTTGACAAAATTAGTTTTTTTTTTTATTATCATCGTTTGATATCGATACCCACCATTTCATCTGTGTAGTTTCGCTAGCTAAGTTGACCTTACTTGTTTTATAAGTTTATGACTCACTGACAATCTCACTAATAATTGTGATGTTATTTTATCAATACATATTTCTTGATGTCTTTTATTACATATTATAGAAAAAAATATATATATTATAAGAGATCATCATTCCTCTTAGATTCACAGATATAGTTTGTATAAATATTACAGCAAGAGCTTTATTAAGTTATTTCCAGAGGTCTAATATACGCCAGTTATATAATACAATGCGAGACTTCAGGGTAAAATTAAATTAGCTAACAAAACTCCACAGACATAATGGGTACAAATATCGCAAAAAAAAAAAAACTGATTTTCCAAACTCTTTCCTCAAGTAACTACACTACCTGCAGTCGTTGACCCCAAATTAAAAAACAAAAACAACAATCATTGTTTTTTTGTTTTCATCATGTATAGATATCGATACCTACACATCACTATGTGGAGTTTCGCTAGCTAATTACTTTGACCCTGTATTACCTTAACATAACATCACGCCTGTAATCCCCAAAGGGATTGGCAGAGGTGTCCGTATCTACAGGGTGTAAGTGTAAACAGTGGCAAGGGGTCATTGTACTCATCATTATGAACAACTTTTACTATGGGACCAAACCTGAAATCGCGAAAAATCAGCTGTTCAGTACATTTATGTTCGCATAATTCGTCAAAATGTGGCGAACAGCTGTTTTTTTTTTCGCGATTTCAGGTTTGGTCCCATAGTAAAAGTTGTTCATAATGATGAGTACAATGACCCTTAAAAGGTTGCCACTGTTTACACTTACACCCTGTATAGTACCTACACCCACATTTCGCCAGTTATGTAATAGGGGGCAAGTCTATTGCCATCAACCAGGCACTGATCCAGACTCCGGGCTGCTACTGAGAACCTACGACCCCATGTTAAGAGGGTTGTCGCATTTTGTCACCTCTCTTCTCCTTCTGTTTCTCTTCTTCTTCTTCTTTTCTTGTTTTTGTTCTCTTCTTCTTTCTCTTTTTTTCTTTGTCACTGTACCAAATTTTCATGAAAAGATGCTTTTTTGAAAAATGTAATCACTAAGCGAAGTAGTAAATACCATTAATTTATTAGGGAATAGTTATAAACACATTTTTATTGTGGCATTTATTTATTTAACTCATCTCAACAGATAATACTTTTTGAGCTGAGTTTATTTGATAACACAATAGAAATGTGTTTTTAAAATTAGGTACCTATTAAATTAACATTATTTCGAACAATATTATTGATTACATTTTTTCAAAAAGCACATCTTAAAAATTTGGTTCCGTGTGAGCGCGAGAGGCGATAAAACACGACAGCCCTCTTAAGTAAACATACGACTTTATTCCTCTCAAAATGCGTTATATTACTAATTCTACAGCTACATACAATATATTATAATATTTATACAGTTTTAAGTTACTGAGATTCTAAGTACTAATATTCACAAAATTAAATATTATTCAGGTTTAAATATTAGGTGCCTTAAGTATAGTTACAAGCACATGCCACATGACAGCTTCGTCTGTGTGATGGCAACACTTCTGCGATATCTGTGGTACTGCAGATGTGCATAGACAACGGTGACAGCTTGACATCAGGAGGGACGTCGGCTTGATTGCCACTCATCATTAGACGGTTATTTGGTAAATATAATGTTTGTAAAATGCAATTTTACATCTTTTTTTGTCATTTTTGTTACCTACTGTTATGGGACAAATTAAATTAGTTAGCGAAACTCCGCAGACGTGATGGGTATCGATAACTAAACATGATCAAGCAAAAATAAATTAATTTGATGATGTTTTTTTTTTTGGGGTCATCAACCGACGGTGAAAGTCAAGAAAATATTTGTTTAAAATCAGTTTTTTTTTTGTGTAAACTTCAAAGACGTGATGGGTATCAATATCTCAACACGATAAAACAGATTGTATCAACTTACACTTCAAGTAGGTAAACACCAACACCACCAACGTTCATTGATCCAAAAACAAAACATCAAATCTTTTTTCTTACGAAATAAACCCATCACGTTTGTGGAATTTCGCTAGCTAATTTAATTTGAGCTTATATACTGACATGACATGACATACTTGAATGAAACTAGTCAAAGCATATGATAACCAGCAAACATCAATTAAATAATGCTTAATCTCGATACCTCTCTCCCTCCACATGATACAGGTATAGTCTATTCCAAAAGTATCTCAAGAAAATATAAACAAACCCTGTTCCGCGTATTCAAATAATCAAATCAAAGCACTCCATTTGTAAACGGCACTACAAATTGGCATCCACAGGTATCTGTTTTCGGATCCATTTAAGTTTCTGATGAAAATGACTTTTGGAACAGATCATACATTCGAGACGTGTCAAGTCAACAAATGTTGCAAAACATTGTTGCAGCAACATGTTGCACACACTTATTGAATGAAATGTTGCTAGCAACATGTTACAAGTTCATTGTGTAATTAACTTAATTTATTGACGAGTAAAGTTGTTATTTGTTTGAATATACTTTACATGTATTAGAAACATGGTATTCAAGTTTTGTCATCCTAGAATCAACTTAATTTACACGGTGGTAAAGTTGTTATTTGTTTAAATATACTACATGTGTTATCTTTTAGAATACCTGTTATTCAAGTTTTTGTCATTCTGGAATCTAGTTAATTTACTCTTCAGTAAAGTTGATATTTGTTTGAATATACTTTACATGTGTTTTGTTTTGTAAACAAGTATTCAAGTTTTGTCATTCAGGAATCAACATAATTTACACTTCGGTAAAGTTGATATTTGTCCGAACATACGTGTTAGAAGGGTAGTGTTACTGCGGTGGCTGGTCGTCATCGTCGGCTCTTAAGGCGAGCATGTCGGGCAGCTTGTAGTGTTGCATGTGGTAGGGAGGCTCCGGACTAGTGCAGGGCCGAGTTGGCTGCAAGTGAGAAAGTAAGAAACAGACTGCATTACAACTATTGAAGAAATAAAACGCTTATGCCAAAAGGGTCTGCATAATTTCAGAAGGCAACACTCGGGGGTCGGTATAGTACGCGCAAGTACGCACGCGCAAACGTCATTATTATTAAACAATCAAACAATCATTATCATAATTAATAATCAATTATTTTTGTTATATAGAAAAATAAACAAACACGTAAACAACGTGGCTTCACTTTTGATGTTTGCGGCGCTCTGTCTTCCTTTTTTTGTTGATCTGAGGTTGTAATAAACGCTTTTGAGTTACAACAGGTCAGAAAATGTTAAGTTTGGTAGGTACCTGAGTACTGCGGCCACGCCTGCGCCGCGGCAGTATACCCTTCCGCGCCATGAAGAACCTGAAACATTCCGTCACAAGTATATTTAGTTCAGGACGCATTAGTGGAGCTCGTCGTACTAAAGCCAACGAGATAGCCAGACGAGATAAATTTCATGCTTTGTGATTTAAAACTTTAACTTAATTGCGTATGGTTCAGTTTCCATTGGAACAAAATTATTTTATAACCTTTATTGCCGCGGTTGTTACCAAGGGGTATCGTTTTACCCAGTAACTGGGTTGTGGAGGTCAGATAGGCAGTCACTCCATGTAAAATACTGGTATTCAGCTGCATCCGGTTAGACTGGAAACCGATCCCAACATAGTTGGGAAAAGGCTAGGCAGATGATGATGATATTGCTGCGGT
This sequence comes from Cosmia pyralina, assembly GCA_946251885.1. Taxonomy (NCBI): domain Eukaryota; kingdom Metazoa; phylum Arthropoda; class Insecta; order Lepidoptera; family Noctuidae; genus Cosmia; species Cosmia pyralina. Next base: position 500,079 of record OX276371.1, read on the forward strand.
TGGTCCATGGATGGCTGACCATCTTTACTACCAAGACTCCTCCGTGCCTCGGAAAGCACATGCAGCCGTTGGTCCCGGCTATCTTTCGTGGATCTTTGACAGTAGTTATGGGTTGTCAGAAACGCGAAAGTCTGACAACCAGTCTTACCAGTTACGGGGTTGTGGGTAGTTAGCTGCATCCGGTTAGACTGGAAGCCGACCCCAACATAGTTGGGAAAAGCCTAGGCAGATTGATTAACAGACTATTGTACAGAACCAAGTTCTTCTAACTGAACAGACAGCTCTGCTGCTGGACAGATTGTTGCGCCACTTCTTCTTCCCAGCTAAAGCACTAGGAAGTGGTGAAGGGCGGGCGTGTCGAGGGACTGTCTTATGTCATTTAGTGCTGATTCTGAGTCTAGTTTGAATAAATGATTTTTGATTTTGATTGAACCTTACCGTATAGTGGAGATGGGTATGTTGAACTGCTCGGAGACGGTCTGGAACGTCAGGCCGCGACTGACACAGTCCGCGGCCTGCCGTAACACTACCTCGCTGCGTCGGATTCTCTTGTTGATGTTGAACTCTGCGGGCTGGGAGGGGAGCAGCTGTAAGGGAAGGTCCTAATGTTCTACGTTATACAAGTAATTTTTGTTGTTAGTTGGTGTAACTTCACAGATTGATAGGTGTCTAAAAAAGAAAAAAAGTTTTTTCAATACACTTCCTCGAAAACTGGTCCATATCGCACTACGATTAGGTTCACAATGCAATGTATTTCACACGCATGCGATTTTTCATTTTCCAACACGTGTGCGGGAATAAAAATTGCCACAGATAACTTATACCTATACTTAGTACAAATTGGTTCAATGGCTCTTTTCACATCGTCTCTATTCGGAGGTGAATGTTTTTTTTTAATCTCTGCAAAAAGATATGCGTCTTTACGGCGTTAATATTTTTTGAATATTTAAATAATGTTTATAAATAGAATATCATCAAAAACCATGATTATAACAATAAAAAAAACGTTTATGAACTAATTAACATTTAGTTGTGTTCTAAACTCAAAAATATTTGTATTTTCTATTTTTCATATTAGGCTGTTTATCGGCTTTATACCTTTGCTTCTCCTTCAACCTGGCGAAAGCAAAGCGCGAAAGCTTAATATGAAAAATAGAAAATTCAAATATTTTTGAGTTTAGAACACATATAAATGTTAATTTGTTTATAAACGTTTTTTTTATTGTTATAATCATGGTTTTTGATGATATTCTATTTATAAACATTATTTAAATATTCAAAAAATATTAACGCTGTAAAGACGCTTAACCCTTTCCCGAGATTAAAAAAAAAAATTCACCTCCGAATGGAGACGGTGTGAATAGAGGCATTGAACCAATTGTGACTAAGTACAGGTAAAAGTTATCTGTGGTAATTTTTATTCCCGCACACGTGTTGGAAAATAAAAAATCGCACGTGTGTGAAATATATTGCATTGTGAACCTAATCGTAGTGTGATAAGAACCAGTCTTCGAGGAAGTGTATTGAAATGTACTGTTGTAAAACCGTAATTTCAGGTGGCAAAAGGAGTATGCAAGGATCGTAGCAGGTGGCGTTCTGTTGTTTCTGCTACCCCCGTGGGAAGAAGGCGTGAGTTTATGAATATACGTAATTTCAGGTAAATACAAGAAATTGTACTTATTAGAGATTTAAATCTAAGTCTGTGAAGTTTCGGCAACGAGTAAAAGAAAAAACATGTGTAACCAATGTCTAATCTATTGTTAGCGACGATACGTAATTCTATTTTAATTAGTTAATTTTAGATTTTCATTGTACGCATTAAATAAGATAGAAAATCATAGGTAAAATATTGTTCTGCGGTAAAAACAAGATATTAAATTGTTTCACATTCTTAACACTTGGCGGCGCCACCTGTACCAAATGATACCGAGAGCTTAAGAACCAAGGAACTTTACCTTAAAGAGAACCGTTTTGGATTTTTGTAATTTTTAAGGCTTAAATTAAGTTTTATTGATACAGTTTTTTGTATATAGCTAAAATAAGTCCATTCCTATGTTTAGAAATTAAGGCAAACATTGTAAGGGATGTTTTATCACAGAAAACAGCCAAAGTTAGTTTCCCATACCAAAGTCACATTAGTGCCGTGTGCACCATTGAAGCGCTCTGATTGGTCGAGAGTAAAATGATTAGTGCCGTGTGCAAAATTGAAGTGTTCTGATTGGTCGGCGCTTTCTATAAAAAGGGGCAAGTTTCTGTGGTCAGGCACCCCGACCAATCACCATGTTTGGTAAGCCGATCCCTTGGGAGAAGCGAGCCAAATATCTGGGGGTGACTCTCGATCAACGCCTCTCCTTTGCGGAGCACATTAAGCTGGTACGTTCACGGGCCGCTTTTGCCCTCGGTAGATTACATTACGTTTTAAATGCACGCAGCAAACTATCTCTTAAGTGCAAATTGCGCATCTACACTGCGTGCATTCGTCCCATCATGACGTATGCGGGTTCGGTATTTGCACACGCCAAACCCCGCTATCTGCATCGGATGCAGACATTACAGAACCGTTTCCTCCGAAGGATAACGGGCGCCCCTTGGTTCGTTCGGAACGCGGACCTCCACCTTGACCTCAGGATCCCCACGATCCATCAATTTTTGAAGCGCGGCTCGAAGCGTTTCTTTGATGCCGCCGCGAAGCATCGCAACCCTTTGGTTGTCGAGGCCGCGCGTTATACCCCCTCTCAAATTAGTAAGACTCGCCGTCCGCGTCATATTCTCACCGACCCTGATGACCCCATAACCCTCCTTCAGGAGAGTAGCAAGGCCACCAGTACGGTTTATAAACGTAGACCACCCCGGATTACATTCCGACCTCGCCGCCGAGGTCGCAATCGTAACCGCCCCCCCCCCTATCCCCTACTCGGTGAAGCTGTGCCAGCTGGGGGCACAGCTGAGCCTGTAGCACTTGTCCCCCCCGTCATGATCCAGCCTGCCCCGTCTGGCTGTCATATTGATATTAGCGACGCTCAGTCGACTAATAATTTTCTCTAGTTTTAAGCCTGGCCGGGGGCTTTAAGTTCGCTTAAAGAACCCACAGGAAACGCCCGGTTGAGCAGTCTCGACCCTTAGTGGTCAACTGCGAGATGCCATATATAAATAACTAATGTGGTCAGGCATTCCGAATCCAGCAGTATTACGAGCAACAAGAAAGGAAAATAAAGAAGAAACCCTCTGAAGAAGTAGTGTTTTATTCACTCTGAAGAAGTGTTATTTTATTCGCTGCGCCTACATACATCTCTACGCACCTCCTCATGAACATCCCGCCAGCGAGCCCGCTCCATAATAGTCAACATCATTAACAGTGGTCCTTCGATAGCCGGATCGGGTTCAAGAAACTGAGAAGATGCCTACTACTACGAGAGCAAAATCGGCGCAGTCGAAGGCTACGAGTGAAAGTGCTACTACTACGGGTACCAGTGCTACGGATTGGAGTCTGAATACGCCGAGTGAATCTACAAGTACGGAGACTACGAATACGTCGATAGCAAATCGATCGACACTTACAATGAGGTCGCCACCGAGCAGCGTACAAGGACGCCAGCCAGCCGCACACCATTCTAAGGTTGCTGCCGGAGAAGAATCAACACCGGGGGATGTAACTCACACCCCCCCGACCCGCACCACTGAAGAAGAAATCGAAGCGTTGAATCCCACACGCCAAGAAGAAAGTCATCCAACGCTGCAGAACTTAGAAAGAAGTGTTGCAATAAAAACACGCCCCAACGAACGAAGTGTACCGACGTCAAGGGAAAGTCTGCAGCCGCCTCACCCTAAGAAGTCGACCCGCGATACAGACACACATTCTGTTCGCTCGTCGCATAGGAAGAGAGCAGAAGCGCAAGCAAAAATGACATTGGCACTAAGGGAATTGGAATTGGCAGAAGCGCGATCAAGAGTGGCTCAAGCTGAACTAGAACTTTTGGCTGCAGAGTCAGAAGAAGAAGATGGTGCCGGAGAAGAGCTGTACGAACGTACTCAAGAAGTTGAGAAGTGGTTTATCCAAACCGGGGCCAGACCTAATAAGGATCAGAGGCCGATCGAGACGGAAGAAAAGAAGAGTGACATTCAGGAATTGGCTTCAGTCATACTTAAGTTATCCGAGAAGTCACGTGATATTGTTTCACCAAAGCACCTTGAACTCCCTCACTTCAATGGGGCCTGCGAAGAATGGTTGGCTTTCAAGAGATCATATGAAGATATGGCCGCTTCCTTCAGTAACACACAGAACCTAGCGCGCCTTAGAAGAGCAATCCAAGGAAAAGCAAGAGAAGCCGTCCAAAGCCTGCTGTTCACTGCTGAAGACCCACGCGAAGTAATCAAGGGACTTGAGGCAAGATTCGGTAGACCTGGAGCGCTGGCACTAGCAGAATTAGAGAAGCTGAAGAGCCTGTCAAAAGTCGGCGAGAATCCAAGCGACATATGCGTATTTGCAAGCAAAGTGAAGAACGCCGTCGAGACAATCAAAGCCTTGAAGAAACCACAGTACCTCAGTTCTCCTGAAACGCTAAAAACCGTAGTGGACAAGATGCCAACATCCATGAAGTTCCGTTGGTACGCCTACCACAGGAGCCGAAGAGATGAAGAAATTCAAGAACTATTACTCGTCGAAGCGTTTTTGGAAACAGAAGCCGACATGTGCGGAGACTTTGCTCCACCTGAAGTGTCTTCGGAGCAAAAGAAGGGAATAAGAAAACCCGTACATACGGTACAAGAAGCGTCACAAGAAAGATACAAAAAGACATGTCCGATTTGTGAAGAAGAGCATTTCGCAATAGAATGCAAGAAGTTCAAAGAAGCTAACCTAGATGAAAAATGGGACATGATCAAGAAAGCGAAGATATGCTTTAAGTGCCTTCGATTCAAGCACTCAAGAATCAACTGTAAAGCTCCAGTGTGCAAGCAGTGTAGAAGATGGCATCATACTATCCTACACTCTGACAAACCACCAGTGCCAGTAGAGAACGAAAAGGACAAAGAAGACAAGGGAAACTCGTCAGAAGAAAAGGTTGCCTCAATCCACAACACTAAAGGGGAAGAGAAGGCATACCTGAAAATCATCCCAGTGGACCTTTATGGACCAAAGGGCCGAGTTCGTGTGCTAGCATTATTGGATGAAGGGTCAACGGTCACACTCTTAGACGCATCAATAGCTGAGAAGATTGGAGCCGAAGGGAATCAAGAAAAACTCACAATTGAAACAGTCGGTGGGAAGATGATAAGAAAGGATAGTTCTCAGAAGATTGAGTTGAAGATAAAAGGGGCTCATAGAAGAGACAAGAAGACTATCGTAGCAAGAACCATCGACGACCTGAAGCTGTCTGAACAAAGCATAAATAAGGACACCGTGAAGAATTGTCAGCATCTAAAGGCAATTGAAGGACAACTTCTCTACGTCACGGAGAGACCCAAATTGTTGATAGGCCAAGACAACTGGGGACTCATAGTAACAAGAAGACTGAAGAAAGGCAAGCCATCTGATCCTGTAGCATCCCTCACCAACCTAGGGTGGGTGTTACACGGATGTGAAACAGGAGCGAATGCGTTAGTGAACTTCACTCACTACAACAGATCCACATCCGATGAAGAAAGCATAGAAGAAATCGTCCGAGAACATTTCCAGTTAGAGTCTCTTGGGATTCAAAATCGGTCACCAACTAATGACAGCGACAGAAGAGCATTGGAAATCCTCGAGAAGACTACGAAGAAATTGTCAAGTGGTCAATTTGAAACAGGACTCTTGTGGAAAAAAGAAAACGAGACCCTACCCAACAACTACAATCAAGCAATCCGACGCCTGATCAATATTGAAAAGAAATTGGACCAAGACAAAGAAGCCAAAGAGCACTATGAGAAGCAGATTCAGAGTCTAATTGAAAAAGGATATGCAGAGAAGGCTCCAGAAACCTCGAACAAGGGAAGAATATTTTACCTACCCCACTTTGCTGTTGTGCATCCGGTTAAGAAGAAGATGAGGATAGTTTTCGACGCAGCTGCCAAGTACGAAGGGAAAAGCCTCAACGACGCCTTGCTATCAGGCCCAGACTTATTGCAGTCACTATTCGGCGTACTGCTACGCTTCAGGGAAGGGCCAGTGGCTGTCATGGCTGACATTCAAGATATGTTCCTTCGGATCCAAATTAGAGAAGATGACCGAGACAGTCTCAGGTTCTTGTGGCGTGGAAGCCGAAGAACGGGCAAGCCTGAAGAATATAGGATGTCGTCAATCATCTTTGGAGCAGCATCATCACCGGCAACAGCAATATATGTGATGAACAAGAATGCAGAAGATTTCAAGAAGACTCATCCCGAAGCAGTGAAAGCAATAAACAGAAACCATTACATGGATGATTATCTACAGAGCTTTGCATCTACAGCTGAAGCAAAGAAGATATCAAAAGATGTAAAAGAGATTCACGCAAGAGCAAACTTCCATCTGAAGGGTTGGGCCAGTAACAATTCGGGGGTACTATCAGAAGTAGATGACACCAATCAAGAAGATTCTTTGCAACTAACAAAAGAAGAAAAGACTCTGGGGCTAAGATGGCGGGTAAAAGAAGACGCGCTAGCCTTCAATATTGGACTGCGCAATACATCAAAGGACTTGCTAGATGGCAGAAGAACTCCTACGAAGAGAGAAGTTACAAGCGCCGTAATGTCTACCTTTGATCCAATGGGTTTTGCAACACCAGTCTTAATTCAAGGAAAGAAATTAATTCAAGATATTTGGCGAACAAAAATAGACTGGGACGAAGTAATCAATGAACCACAAAGAGAAGCTTGGACGAAATACTTGGAAGAAGTGTCGGCGTTAACAAGACTAAAGATTCCAAGATGCGTCTCACCCTGCGGCAGAAAGGGACAGCTGCATACGTTCACCGACGCAAGTGAAGAGGCCTACGCAGCGGTAGTCTACTGGAGAATGGTCGAGCCCGGAGGAAGAGTTCACGTTTCCATGATCGCTGGCAAAGCAAGAGTAACGCCAACGAAACCAGTATCAATTCCAAGGTTAGAGCTACAAGCGGCCCTACTCGGCAGCAGACTAGCAGCCACAGTTGAAGAAGAGACGGAGCTTGAAATATCAAATAAGACCTACTGGACAGACTCTAGTACAGTTCTGCAGTGGATAAAGGCGGAACCAAGAAAGTTCAAAACCTTCGTGGCTAATCGACTGGCAGAAATTGAAGAGAAGTCCAAGCCAGAAGACTGGAGATGGGTACCGACTAAAGAAAACCCAGCGGATGACGCCACGAGGGGAACCCCAATTGGATTTGATCACAACGCCAGATGGTTCAAAGGTCCGACATTTCTCCGTAAACCAGAAGAAGAGTGGCCATTTCAAGATTTCGACGACAGAGAGTTGATCGGGAAGGCAAACTGGAGAATCACGCAAAGGCTTGCAGACCACTTCTGGAGAAGATGGATCAAAAAGTACCTACCTCTCCTAATGCCAAGGAAACTCCAAGGGAGAGAAACCAACGACCCAAGGGAAGGAGATATCGTGCTAATAGTGGACGCTACGCTACCACGAAATGCATGGCCTCGCGGAGAAGTTATTAAGACATATCCTGGACCAGATGGAAGAACCAGAGTGCTGGACGTGCGGACATCGGGAGGAATACTTCGCCGTCCAACTCGACGGATCGTCGTGCTCGTCCCTGCGGCATCGTCGCATCCAGAGAACGACGTGCTGCGCACCGTGGGGGAGAATGTTAGCGACGATACGTAATTCTATTTTAATTAGTTAATTTTAGATTTTCATTGTACGCATTAAATAAGATAGAAAATCATAGGTAAAATATTGTTCTGCGGTAAAAACAAGATATTAAATTGTTTCACATTCTTAACACTTGGCGGCGCCACCTGTACCAAATGATACCGAGAGCTTAAGAACCAAGGAACTTTACCTTAAAGAGAACCGTTTTGGATTTTTGTAATTTTTAAGGCTTAAATTAAGTTTTATTGATACAGTTTTTTGTATATAGCTAAAATAAGTCCATTCCTATGTTTAGAAATTAAGGCAAACATTGTAAGGGATGTTTTATCACAGAAAACAGCCAAAGTTAGTTTCCCATACCAAAGTCACATTAGTGCCGTGTGCACCATTGAAGCGCTCTGATTGGTCGAGAGTAAAATGATTAGTGCCGTGTGCAAAATTGAAGTGTTCTGATTGGTCGGCGCTTTCTATAAAAAGGGGCAAGTTTCTGTGGTCAGGCAGGATTAGCCCGTGGCCGAACGCAACTGGTCGCAGTCTACGCCCAGTTGCCTACTCGCGCGGACCGCAAATTTTTAATAGTTTCTCTCTGTGTTCGCGCAGGTAACTTAACCGGCATCTGCGTGAGCACAGGGGGGAGCCACCGGGCTGCCCGGTGAGCTTGCTCACCGCCGCGGTCGCGGGGGCCACGCCCAGCAAGATGCCCAAACCCGGCAAGCGCGACTCGCTGGGTCGCGTTTCCGGGTCGCCTGAAGCCCGTCCGGCGTTGGACCGGGCGACGTCGATGTCGATGCCGAACATCGGCGACACGTCATCCGGTCCGCCGACGGCCGGACCATCCCAGCACAGCGGGAAGAAGAGGACGAGCGAAGCGGGGAGAAAGGGGAGTGGTGAGGATGCCGCTGCAGCTGCCGGCCCGCCGACGTCATCGGCACCTGCGCGCGTTGCGCCGGCGCCGTCGTCGAGCCGTCAACAGGCGGTCCCGATCCGCCCCGCCGCGTTTCGCCCAGTGCCCATCGCACCTTCGGGTCCCGCGTCAAACCCAAGCCGTGCGCCACCAGTGCGCGCCTCAGTGCCTACAGTGCGCGGGGCTGCGCCCGCGCGCGCCCCGGCGCCCGCGTCGTCCGCTACGCGTGCCGCCGCGCCGCGCGCACAAACTGTATTGTCAGCCGGGCACACGCGTGCCTCCGCGCGCTCCGTCGCACCGCCGCCGCGTTTCGCGTCGCCGCCCGCTCCAGCCACTGTGCGCTCCGGCGCACCCGATCCCCGTCTCTCGCTGGCGGGCTCGGCGATGGCTGAGCGTGAGCGGCCCGCGCTAGTGCCAGTGAACGTGAAACCAAGTGAAGTGAAAGTGAAGTTAATGACAAGGGTGCCCGACTCACCGGCACCCCCCCGCTCTTCTGCATACGACTCACCCGCCGGGCTATCGGCATGCTCATCTCGCGCGGGATCGAGCATGTCGCTAGCGTCGGTGGGCTCGGCCGGGTCCGGTCGCGGCGACGTGTCCGGGGATACGACGCCGCGATCCGGGCCGCGGCCCATCGTGGGAGATGCAGAACCGCCGCTGGGGTTCGAGTTTGAGTTTGAGCTCGCCGAACCCAGATCCCAGCGGAAGCGGCGCGGGAGAGACTCCACTGAGGCAACACAGGAGGCGAAGCGACAGGACCTTGGAGGGCCAGAGTCGCCCACCTTCGCGGACATGGCGCGTACTCCGCCGCCAGGGGTAAGTTTTAGTGTGGCTAATTTACCCCCTGCCCCCATTGCATCTGATGTGCCCCTTATTACGACCACCCCCGGCGCCGCAGCGACGGCGACGACGTCGACGGCAGCGAAGCCGGGGAAGAAACCCAGGTACCCGCCGTTGGTAGTGGAGAGGCTGCCGAACTGGGCCTCCCATTTTAGGGCCCTTAGGGAGAAGCTGGGCCGGCCACCAAACGCCAGGCCCTTTGGGACGGGGGTGAAGTTCACCCCCGACACCGAGGATGAATACAGGCTGGTTCAGCGATACCTGACCAGCCTGGAAAAAGAGGAGGGAGTCTCCTGGTTTGCCTACTCCCTACCAGCGGACAGAAGCTTCAAGGTCGCCATCAAGGGGTTGCCGGCGGATACGCCCCCCCAGGAGATCGAGGAGGAACTCCGGGCGTTAGGTTACCAGCCGGAGTATGTGCGCCATATTAAGGGCGCACAAGGACGACCCGGCTGTGTTTTTCACGCCATCTTGAAGAAGACCCCTGACGTCCGGGCGATCTTCGACACCACCGTGTTTTTATACATGCGGGGTGTCAAGATCGAAGCCTGGCGAGGTAAACGTGGGCCCGCTCAGTGCCACCGGCACCGTCCGCTCGCTTGTGTGCGATGTGGAGAGGGGCACGCTGCGCATGATTGTCCGCGCCCGCGGGATGAGCCAGCCACCTGCGCAAACTGCGGGGGCGCGCACCCCGCGTGCAACCTAAAGTGCCCCGTATTCCAGACGGAGATCAGGAATAAGCGAGCGGGGACTGTCGCCATCACTGCCTCCACACGCCGGCCACGAGAGGCCACCGAAAGGCAGGGGGAAGCAGCAGAGGAGACCCAAGGCGCGTCGCTGATGGCGGCAGCCAACGGGCCCACAGCCAGGACGGAAGCCACCTCCTCGAGGCGGAGGAAGAAGAGGCGCGGGGGGAAAGGAAGAGGGAAGAAGCCCGAAACCCCCGCGGCGACACAGGGAGTACTTCCCGAGGCCGCCGTCCCTGCCTCAGCGCGGGCTGTGAAACAGCCGCCGACCCATGAGGAACCTACCACTAGCGCCACCAATGCGCAGCGGAAGGGGAAGGAGGCCGCCACACACAAGAGTGGCGGCGCGATCGACGCCAGCGCCACTTCGGTGCAGCGGCAACTGGGGGAACTACAGAAGTTCCCCAAACCGACGGGTGGCGCCACTGGTAGGCAGCCGCTACAGAAGGGAGAATTCACAGCCTGCGCCATACAATTGTTGATGGACCTGATCAAGGCCATCAGGCAGGGACAGGATGTGGAGACGGTCATCCTCGATGGCCTGGCCACACTGCTTACGCTGTATCATGGCTAGCTCATTGAGGGTGATCCATTGGAACGCCCGCGGCCTAAAGGGAAAGGTCGCACTCCTCCGCCATCTCCTGAGGGAACAAAACATCGACGTGGCGCTCATAAGCGAGACGTTCCTGGGACCTGAGGACAGGATCAGGTTCCCGGGATATCTCGCTTATCGTAAAGATGAGCAGTCGGCAACGCACAGGAGGTACCGTGGTCTGGCGGTACTTGTGAAGCGAAGAGTCGTACACCAGGAGCTCCCCCCGCCGTCACTCACCACCTTTAGCGCGCTGGGTGTCCAGCTGCACTTAGCCGGCGAGGATATAAACTTGTACGCCTGCTACAAGCCGCCCGTGACTCCTCTGGACCTGTCAGAGTTGCGGGCCTTGCTGAACCACACTTCACGTGCCACCATCCTCGCCGGGGACCTTAATTGTAAACACCCAGCGTGGAACAGCAGCGTCTTGAATACCGGGGGTAGGCGGCTCTTCGCGGACGCGGAGGCCTTCGGGTACACGGTGTCCGGCCCGGACACGCCCACCCACTATCCGGACAACATTGCCTCAATGCCAGACGTGCTGGATGTCGTAGTCTACCGAGGGCTACACCGCCAGATCACGCAGCAAGTTATTGACGACGAGTTGCAGTCGGACCACCATCCTGTACTCGTCGTCATATCGGGGTTGCCGACCCGATTGAAGCCTCTGGCGCCACGTCGATCAACGGACTGGAAAGCCTACACAGATAAAGTAGAGACCACTACGCCGACTCGGCCTATTACCACCGCCGCGGACGTAGACTTACTGACGGACGAAGTCACTGCTTGTATACAGGGCGCCTTAGAAGCGGCGACGATTACAACGCAACCGCAGGGGAGAGGGCTATTGCCGCCCCTGCCATCACACCTGAGAGCGATGATCGCCGCGAAGAGGCGCATACGCAAGCAGTGGCAACAGCTGAGATGTCCGACGCTCAAGACGCAGCTCAACCGTCTCGCGGAGAGGGTGAAGGCCGAGCTAAAGGCGTACACCGCCGCGGGTTGGGAGGAACGTATCGACGCCGCTACGGATAGTTGGCCGTCGGTACACAAACTCTGCAGCCAACTGATGAATACCCCAACCCCGGTGCGCCCGCTACGAAGCAGCGACGGGGCGCTTAAGTATGTATCGGAGGACCGGGCGGAGGTCTTCGCCGAACACCTGGAGCGTCAGTTCCGACCGAATCCGACCAACGACCACGAGCATGTCGCGGCAGTTGAGAAATACCTTGGAGACTACTTCGCTACGCCGATAGCTCCCGAAGAGGACCCCGTCTTTTTCTCGCCGGGCGCAGTGAGACGCGCCATCCTAAGGACGAAGCCCAGGAAGGCCCCCGGGGCGGACGGTATCTCCAACACAGCGCTGCGCCACCTGCCGTTCCGTATGGTAGCGGCGCTGGCGCGCCTGTTTACGGGGATACTGCGCACAGGGGCCTTTCCCGCCGCGTGGAAGGAGGGGCGCGTCGTTATGCTGCCCAAGGCGGGGAAGAATATACTGAAGCCGGAGAGCTATCGGCCGATCACGCTGCTGTCGACCGTCTCCAAGGTGTTCGAGGCGCTCCTGCTGCGACACCTCCTACCACATGTTGCGCCACGACCCGAGCAGTTCGGTTTTCGGTCGGAGCACAGCACGACGCTTCAGCTGTCGAGGGTACTGCACCACCTCGCAGCCGCACTAAATAAGAAGGAATACTCGGTGGCAGTATTCCTCGACATGGAGAAGGCCTTCGACCGTGTGTGGCACGAAGGACTCATTTATAAACTGGCCACGTCAGACGCGCCCCGTCGCGTCGTAAAAGTGGTCTCTGCTTTTCTGTCCCACAGGACCTTCAGGGTGGTGGTCGACGGAGCGCTCTCCGGCGCTCGGCCGGTGCGCGCCGGTGTGCCGCAGGGAAGCTGCGTTTCGCCGGCGTGTTACTCACGCTACACCGACGACATCCCCACAACCGCTGAAGCCATGCTCGCGCTGTACGCCGACGACGCCGCGTACATTACCACCTCGCTTAATGCGAAGTACGCGGCGGTGAAGATGCAGCGCGCACTGAACTTGCTCCCTGAGTGGCTGTCCAAGTGGCGGCTGTCCGTCAACGTGGGTAAGACGCAGGCGATGGTCACCGGCGCCGCGCCTCTCCCACCACCCTTGAAGCTGCAGGGAGCCGACATCGCGTGGTCGCCCCGGGTCAAGTACCTGGGGGTCACCATAGATCGTCGGCTCTCAATGGAGGCACATGTCCGCGCGGTCGCCGCGCGTGGTAGGGTCGCCCGCAACCTCCTGCGACCAGTGCTCTCATCCAGCATCCCGGCGCGCGTCAAGCTGGGCGTGTACAAGCTGTACGTGCGCCCGCTCTTGACGTACGCCGCCCCTGCGTGGTTCGCCCTCACGAGCGAGACCAACCGTAAGCTCCTGCGCACGCAGCAAAGTGCTGCGTTGCGCACTATCGTCGCTGCCCCTCGCTTCGTGAGGAACGATGTCATCCAGCGGGACCTCGGGATTGAGGGCCTGGACGAGTTTGTGCGGCGCCTCGCGAAGGGGATGTTCGCGCGTGCCGGCGCGTCTGCTTTGCCACACATTAAGCAGATTGCGCCCTGGCATACGCGCCCCCCTGACGCGAGGAGACCCTTGCCCCGCGACCTGCTCGCGGACGTGTGACTCCACCCCGGACTGGACTTCCGAGTGAGTCGCTCTCAGCTTACACGCGGCTCACTTGTGACAATAGACTCCACACATAACATACATCTGTTGCGTGATGCGTGCTAGGATAATTTAGGCGTGTCGCGCAGCAAACAGTAGACATTCACCTCTATACAGGCGCATAAATACACGCGTGAAGACGCAGCGCGGGCGCGCGATTCACGTAGACACCGGGTGACGTCACACAACACAATGTCACCCACACACCCATTACACGGTCTCCCTAACCCGTGCCAGGCTCGGCTAGCTCTGAAAGTGGGGCGGGCGGGAGCCACTCACCCCTTCTGTAGGAACGTCGAGTCCGTATCTCTGTCGCAGGTCGCCTTCTGCTGGGCTTCCCCCATGTAGGTGGGGGTTCCACCTGGTAGGGGTTGACCGCCGGGATACGGTGAAGAAAGCGGCGCTGATTAGCAGCGTCGTGGCGTGCCTACAGACACAGATATAGCAACCATTCACAGGGACGCGCATATCCGCGTCCCACCATCCTTAGGCCGCAGTAGGCCGAGCCAATGAGGGGCCCGTATTGACGGGCCAACGTATAGCTGCTGCGGAGAGGGGGCCACGCCCCGGCACCGCCAATCGCACCCCCCATGACGGGGTGTAGCGATGACCAACTAGAGGTCAGGCATTCCGAATCCAGCAGTATTACGAGCAACAAGAAAGGAAAATAAAGAAGAAACCCTCTGAAGAAGTAGTGTTTTATTCACTCTGAAGAAGTGTTATTTTATTCGCTGCGCCTACATACATCTCTACGCACCTCCTCATGAACATCCCGCCAGCGAGCCCGCTCCATAATAGTCAACATCATTAACATCTATGCTATCAATAAAGCTGAAGAGTTTGTTAGAACGAGCTCTAGAACTACCAGTCGGGTTTGAAAAATTATTTTTAAAGATAGCCCAATTCTTGAGAAAGGCTATAGGCTATTTATCATCACGCTAGAACCCTTAGGAGCCGAGCAAAAAAAAATCCGTCATGATCTTAGAAGTAACTCGGCAACAGATGTCGCTACTCACCATACTAGGCGGCTGCGCCTGGTCCCCCACGTGTATGACGTTGACTGAGGCGGAGGAGCCGGGGCCTATCGTCATGATCTTAGGCCTGATCTCGCGGAAGTGGGGGCTTTGCAGGTGTAGCGCCTGAAAACGTAAAATGTAGATGTGTACAATTATGGCCACCCCCGACATAGTTGGGAGCAGCTATGTTGGAGCAGCTATGTTGGAGCAGGCGGCAGATTGACTTACATTATTAACTTGTCGTATGATGAACGCGGGCGGCTCGTCGCGCGTGTCATACGTGTGGTCGTCCGGCGGGCGCGCGCTCGCTCCGCCCCGCTCCGGCTCCGTGTCCGAGGGACTGTCGTACTGACACTGCACGTTTGCTATTGGGAAATCTGTTGGAAGATATAGTCTGTTGTAGTGAGGTTTTGCTAAGTAAGAAATAATAAGTAAAAAAGAAAATGTACATACTCATTCCTTTTCAGTCTGATCTGATTGAAAATAATGCCCCATTTCTATTAGAGCCACCAGAATATAATTTGGCCCAGTGCACGGCATATTATGTTTCTTCTGATTCAGGAGTGTTGATCAATGCTCCTGCCTTCTCTGTATGAGAAGTGACTTTTGTGTTGAAGTGGGCAAATACCTCTTAAAAGTGATCTTTAAAATCTCTCTACCGATTTATTTCAATGCTTTTTAGGTAATATAAGGTTAAAAATAATAGAACATGGTGGACACGACAAAAATCATTATTATTAATAATTATTATCCGTAAAATACAATCACCCGTAACACATAGCTTCTATATACTGGCATATTACTCCTCGATTATAAGTATTCCCCATTGACAATGATAATATTCCCAAAGATGGGAATTTCAGACAATTTTTGTGACCAAATTATTCTCATTTTTATTGTGTATCTCTTGTACAGAAAAAAATATATTGTTACATTGGCGCCTGAATGAAATTGACAGGGGCGTTGTTGGTAAACATGAAATTGCCACATTGACAGGGGCGTTGTTGGTAAGTAAACATGAAATTGTCACATTGACAGGGGCGTTGTGAGGGCGTTGTTGGTAAACATCAAATTGTCACACTGACAAAACAAGAAGGTTGCATTCGTTCCGATTTTATCCATTGGATAACCCACGCGTCTAAAGAACCGTGTTTCCTAGAAGAGCGGTGGCCGCACTTAACGGCCGCAGTGACGGCTGTCATGAAAATGATGACAGCGGCAAAGATTTAAATTGTTAGATTCGCCCTACCGCGTCAAAAAATAGTCGCATTTCTGTTTCGCTTTGACATCTCTGACACGCAATGACGCAGTAACTTCACTTGATTATAATGGAAACGCTGTTTAATAATGTGTGAGCTCACTCTTCTCAGTATGACACTTTTTCTTGTGACTAAGGGCAAATCTAGCGATTTAAATCATTGGGGAGTGGGGTATGACATAATGTCAAATGCTGGTGAAAATGACATTTTCCTGACGATCGTTGCGGCCGTCACCTATAGTTTTTGCGCTCTAGCATGGTGCGGGTGACACATGTCAGTATGGCATGACTAGGTCAGTGACAATATGCACAATTCAATTTTATCGATAACGATTCTTACAGCAAAAATCTCGTTCTCCTAATAATTTAAAAAATGTCTGATATATCATATTATTATGAAATTTATTTTAAAACATGTATTTAATACAAAACATTAAAAAAATCACATTCAAAGCACTACCGACATTTATTTTAAAAATAATTTTTTTTTCATGGTATAATTTTTTCGGCTAATTTAACTCTATAGATGTCTAACAACAAAAATTTAAAAATAGATACAGTAAACTTCCTTTTCTATAAAAAATATCGACTATCGATAAAAACCCATAATAGCAATACATCTCATCGCTAAACATGTCTATGGCGTTACGTTACACGCCTATCACTTTGCTTCATCTTTCTTTAAGTTTGATTTTATTTGTAGATAATAACATTTTGGCAGGATGATTTATTTAATTTACTAGGGTTATTATTGAATCCGTATTTTACGATTATGATATTTAGGGTGCAGCTAAAATATTAAATCATGATTGTAAATCGCGATAACGTTCAGAGTGAAAAGAAACAGTTCGTCAAATGTCACCCGCACCATGCTAGAGCGCAACAATTATACGAAACTAAACTTTAATACAACGTTCAAAGACTCCATCTTTTATCGTCGGAAAAACCAAACTTTGTCTAATTATAAATTAAACTACCCATTTCAAGATTTTAACGAGAATTTATAGTTTTCACTAATGAAAAAGTACGCGCGGATAAAATATGCAAAACCTGTGATACAAATAGGAAATTCCATCGAATGGGCATTAAATTGACGAAAAAATCGCAGAGTATGTAATTATAATTACGTTACACAATTAATTCACTTATTATAATTATTTTACTTACAATTTAGTTAAGTACATCAATTATGTTTTAGATTAATAATTATTTTGGCTTATTGTAAAATAAGAACAAATACAAAAATTTTACTAAACTTGATAAAAAAAATGTAAATAAATTATAATTAAATTATTTTTATTATTAATTAAGTATAGTATATTGCCGCGTGGTCCCGGCTACTGATTTGCTGTGGCATAAAGGCTGCTATACACGAACAGTTACAAACACAGTTTTGGCTCATCTCTAGACATAAAATTGGCACCGTGTATTGATGTCAAGGCATCAATGCGTGCATCTGATCAGACCAAACTGACGTAGATTGAAGATTCGCCTGATAAGTTTGTCCTCTCCGAGTGCGGAACTTACGGGGCTTCAGAGCAAATGGAGGTCAGGTAGTCTCTCTAGCTTCTTACGCATATATTTAAACAAAATAGGATTTTCTAGCTCTCTTTTTTACATTATGTGGAAGAGGCGGTAGGGATTTGTTCCGAGGAAGGGATATAATTGTATAGATACAATTATACCCCTCCCTCGGAACAAATCCCTGTAGACATTGCAAACAATTATTCCGAACAGGGATCAAATCTTTTGGGTTGGGACACGTTTAGTTTGCGCTCACTCATTGGATATTGCGCAAATATTTTTTCATTAACTTTAGTAACAATGCAAGGTCAAATAAAATTAGCAAACGAAACTCCGCAGATGTGATAGATCGATATCTAATGAAGATAAAATGGCGACAGAAAATAAAAATAACTAGCTGACTACGAGGTCAACGGCTGCTGGTATTTAATTGAAATTATGAGGTTTGATTTTTTTGTTGTTGTATCTTCATAAACTATCGATACTCACCACATTGCGGAATTTCGCTAGCTTATTTAATTTGGCCCTGTATAAATAAGCGCAAATAAAATAACTCATTGCTTAAATAATAACTGGTCTAATCTTATTACTTACGTGTTATTGCTAAATTCTTTGCGAAAGCGAAACCTGCCAATAGGGCGGGACATCGCATTAATTACATAAAATACAGCCTCCTAATTATTTTAATTAAGTATAAGCTAAATAATTATTCTACTCAAGCCGAATACCTCGTGAGGAAAGATAATAACTACGTCCTCTAAATAATTCTACGGCTTAATTAAATTACAAAAATATTATAATTATTCACACAATAAAAAATTAAGTACAATAATTATTTTAAATACGATAATTATTTTCCTATAATTAATTAACTTACTATTAGTCGTTGCCAGTGAAAAACAAAATCAACAATAATTATAAATAATTAACAAACAAAAAAAAGTAATAATTTACTAAATATTTGCGTTGGATTAACACTACTTTGGCAAATTAGGAACTAAAAATATAATTATTTGGTTTACAAACTATGGGTAAAGTTTTTGTATATTAGTTAGTGTAGTCACACAGGTATTGCAGTCAGATTAGTCGAATAGTCAGAAAATCATGATTTAAAAAACAAAAAAAAAAACAGTCTGTTTTGTTTTAATTTTAGACCTTTTTCATTTGTTAATATAATAACATAACAGAACATAACGATGTTTAAGCACCATGAAATAGGCGGCGAGCCTATTGCCATCCACCGGGCACTAATCCAGACCTTGGGCTGCTACTGAGAAATTCTAGACGAAAAAACCCAATAACGCTTTGCCCGAGCTGGGAATTGAACTCAGGACCTCATGCTTAGCAGTACCCCTCGCGACCACTAAACCACCGAAGCATTCAAGTTGTTAATATAATCAATATACGGAGTTAGGTATTCATAAATTACTTTTTTATCGACTAAAACTGTTACAGTAGGTATCGATTTATCTGACTATTCGAGTACTTAAGTAATCGTAATAAATTTATAGTTTTTGGTCAAGTAATATACTATTGGCACTTAGTAACTTGATAACTGAAAATGTTGAAGGTTTTTTTTTTTAATTTTTATGTTTAATGATTCCTCCAGCAAGGAAAATTATTTATGAAAAAGTTTTTGCTAAACGGGTCACGGGAAAATTTTACGATTTTTTTTTAAGTTCAGTCACTGGCTAGTTTATTGTTTAGATTACAAGACATTATTTATTGCACGAATGGCGCCCGCGCTAAACGAAAATCTTTTGGCTATGATAGAATATAAGTGCAAATAGATTGTGTTCGATCGATCATCCATCCACCATTTAGATCGATCATCGAGGTTTGATGTTTGATGCAATCGACGTCGATTGTTTTCATTCGACGTCGATCGATAGTGTGACCATGCATTTGTTTTCAAAAAAGGCGATCGATATCGACTGGTCGACGTCGAACGACGGCAATCTATCAACACCTTAACTTTTGATGAAATAAAAAATGACAATTTTTTTTTAAGTTTACATTAGACTAGACACAACGTGTATATCTTAGGAGGACATATCTTTACATTTTTTTGAGAAACACACACTCACTTTTAAGAAAAATACTCTTATTGCTGCTCAAAGGCTAAAATTGCTCGATTTTTACGATAATGATTGTTAAAAATCGAGGCAAAATGTGGTAGTGAGGAATCGATTTGTAAAACTCATTCACGATCGACGAAATTATGAAAATCTGTATGCACCCTTATACTAAGGAATTCTGACTACCAATCGTGTGGCAGTTTCTTTGAAGGATAAAATCAGTAATGAAGTTATCCGGAAAAGAAGCGGAGTAACCGACATAGCTTGCAGAGTATGGCCATATTTATCAAAGGGCCGATGGCCAGTGGAGCAGACGAGTCCTGGAGCGGAGACCGCGTATCGGCAAGCGTAGTGTGGGACGCTTCCAGCTAGATGGACCGACGACCTGACGCCTGGTGACTGGGACAAACTGGACGCGGAAGGCGGAGGACAGGGTGTTGTGGCGCAGCCTGGGAGAGACTTATGTCCAGCAGTGGACTGCGATAGGCTGAGTTGATGAATCGTGCGAGAATCGCAGTGTTTTCGCAGCTTTTTTTGTTGGCATTGAGTGGCAATTTAGTAGTAAGCACGTTAAGACATTGGTCCCGGCTCATTCGTGGATGTTTGACAGTCGTTACCTACGGGTCATCGGAAGCCCGAAAGTCTGAAAATCAGTCTTACCAAGGGGTATCGTATTACCTAGTTACTGGGTTGTGGAGGTCAGATAGGCAGTCGGTCCATATAAAGTACTTTTTTCTTCAATGAGTGCTCCTGAAGAGTCCCGCAAGTAGCTTCCTGAAAAATCTCATGAAGACTTATCGTTCTGGTGTTATTGTTTTCAACGTCACGAAACCCTTCCCCATCAAGACTTCAACACATAGTCACCGGCCGTTGTCCTGAAGATATCAAGAATCTATAGGTACAGGGCGTCAGCGCCGCTTGGACTGGGAGGCCTACACTCACACCGGGATACACCTGGATAGGCACACACCCTCCTTTCAGTTTTCACACCCGTCCGGCACATCAGCCACATCCAGTTAGCCTGTAAGCCAACCTCAACACACTTGGGAGAAGGCAGGCAGATGATTACCGTAATTGCTGCACACGCTTTCAATCACAATCCGAGGAGGTCTTGAAAGAAATTCCTAACACATTGCTGCATATGTTTGAAAAATTCGTCTGCTGGACAACGTAAATAATCAACGTGGCTGAACTGTCGCCACTTTGGCAGGAGGTCTTCCATTTCGACAATGGATACAAAATACAAGGTGGAGACGACAATACGACATTAATTATATTAAACTGCGTATAATGCAAAAGTCTTGATGATGATCAGGATATTGAGAGGGAGCGCAGGGCTTTAGCGGTCAGAGGTAACATGCTGGCCAGCAGATTCTCCCGCTGCTCTGAACAAGGAAAGATAACGTTGTTTAAGGCGTATTGTCAAAGCTTTTATACGGGAAATCTGTGGATCAGTCACACCAAAAGATGTCCTGCGCGTCCAGTATAAAAACATCTTCGTTGATTTTGGGGCTGCCTCGCTTCTGTAGTGCATCGGGGACGTTTGTGCGTTATTGCACTGATGGCTTTCATGCCGTCATCCGCAAGAAAACTGTATTCCTGATCTGCAGAATGTGTGGCAGCTGCAACGGAATTCTGAAAACTGTAGCAGATAGGATCTCTTCTCCGTTATGGAGATCCTTTGTTAAGCAGGTAGATTGAATGTGTTTTAATTTAATTATATTTAAATGTGTTTTAATTTAATTTTCTTTCATTTTACTATTTTTAATTTTTAAATTGAAATCGGACTGTATGGACATGTTATCTGAAATAAATTAATTTAATTTAATGTAATTAATAACTAATGGCGTTCCCAGTCTGCATACGAAAATTCAATCAAATATATCCAATAGTTGTGTCACTACAGCTAGCCGGCTGATCGGCGAAACCATCACTAGGTACTGTTTAGTTTGTATGAAAAAAGCACTTTTTTAATTTCGATGCTAGAATCTAAATATTTGATAGTTCCAGAATACTTGTATGCATTAGTATTGCCATTGTTTTAATTTATTGTCGTATTCTTGTCTCCACATTGTATATGACGACGTTCATCATTCGTTTTATTCATTCGTTCATCATTCAGTCACGACTAAATATAGGCGCTTTGACACTTTTGACAGGTGCCCTGACCTGACATCTCAGTGCTGCCACCTAGTGAACGTCATTTCAGAAAACTTTCATTGCCATTTTATGTGTGTTACGCAATCGCACCGCAGCACGTCTACTCAAAATATTACTAGTAAAGATATGCCCACAATAATTCCCTAAACTAACATTACCTTGACTACATCTTACAATCTTTGGTTCTTAACGCTAGCTCCCTGTAGACACAAACTCCATTTATCTAAACTTTATAGCAGTTTAAGTATATTGATAGAAAAATCTAGATTATTTTACTTAGAACTCTAATTCCCCGTATTCTCAAACAACACTTAACTGTACGCCCGAAATTCTGCCAGCCAGTCTTACCTTACCCAGTAACTTGGATTGTGGAGGTCAGAACACAAAACACTAGGCACGTGACGATAAACGTAACTTTGAGACGTTTTTATAAGCATTTCTGTCAAATTGACAGCATCAGCGCAAGCCCACATACCCGCGGGTGATTTTTTATCGCGCATTGGATTTTCAACGAACGATTTTTGTCAAGAGTTGAAAATCCAACAGTGTATTTTTTAACGCGCTGTAATGCATTCTGTTGGATTCTCAATGCTCGGCTCAACACCGACCTTTGAAAATCCAGTGCGCAATAAAATATCGTCGCGTTTAAAAATCGCCCGCGGGAACCTGGGCGGTGACTTAAAATGAATGGTGTTTGAGAATTCGGCCATAAATACTTCATGGTTACAGACATGGCAGAGGTCAGTAGTAGTACCATAGTAGTTGTACAACTAAATACAGTCGGATTAGGAATAGAGGTACCCTCGTTTTACGAAATATTACGAGATTATTGATTAATAACTGAGAGTAAAAACATTGCCCCCATTCTGGGACAGTCGGGTATAAAATAGTATAGTTATACGATTATTAATATTATAAAATTGATTTTAAAAAATCCTTAAGCCCGATTGGCATCGATCAAAAATTTTCTCGATCGACAAAATCGATCAAGTCAGCAGGTTCCCTAAGCAAGCTCTTAAGTTGCAGGTTACTTTAACAAAAATATAAAAGGATAATGTGTAAAATTTTATAACATTAACAAAGGTCGTAATAATATGACACATCGAGCTTCAGAAAGAGACTGTCGCACGAGTGACAGAGACGACGTTAGACAAAAACGAACTTTTTCGAAAACTTGATGTATCATGGTTACAGCCACTTGCTATTTGGCTACTATTTGAACGAGAGTACCTACCAACAGAGCTACCAAAAAACTTAAACGTTACATTTGGCAAGATTACAAAAAGACTTACAAGGTATCATCATATTTCTCGGACCTCGACTCAACCATGAGATCTAACGGGTCCAGAATCTGCGTTCTGGCACCACGTCTACCTTTGGAAAACTGACTCTTAATATCATACTTTTCCATCCAATTCCGTAAAGTTTTCCTTGGCACTCCGTACTTATTTGAGGCTGCGTATACACTGTAACCTTTTTTCACGGCGATTAAGGCGTCTCTGAGATGTTGCGACGAGTATTGCTTGTAAGATTTCTCTTGGAATACATCAGTTTCTATGTTGACGATCTCGTTCGGTCGTCTTCCAACTAGTCGCGGTCTTGCATGGATGTTTAAGGGGATGCCGTGGTCCATATCGATAAAATGGCGCGTCACAATTTCCGTTGAAGTTCGAACTCCTGAAACAAGCAAGGTCAAGAAACCGCCCTTTAAAATTACAATTAAAAACATAAAAAATAGGGAGTGAAGAAACATGGGCGTTTCTTTTCCTGGCTTCTTACAGGCAGCTGTGGCTTGCGCAGAGAATTGTAAAGCTACTCTTTTTCTATGAGATTGTTTCGGTATAGTTCTTGCAATTCAAAAGCGCACATGGCATGCATTCTATGCACACTGACATTATGGTTCCACTGTGTTACGTGCACTCGAGAAATGGCAGAACTATACTAACATTCAACTGTTTACTTTCGGAATTAAAATTTTCGAATTACTTCTCAAAGTTGGAAAGTAGAAGCTTCAATTTGAAAGTCACAGTTGACGTTTTTGTCTCATAGAACGAGGGTAGTCGTACAAATCCTTTAATGTAACGTGTACAGCTGAAAGATAGTTCACTCTAGTATGCTAATTAATCTAAGGCTTATCAGTTAATTAATATGCTACTTTATGAACTACGATGAATTAATTTAAAAAATCTTCTTTGCCAGACGTTTAACGGCAATTGTGGGCAAAGAATAAGGAATACAAATGGGAAGTTAATTTAATAATCAATAACTAAAACATGGTTTTTTTTTGTGGTAGGTATGACCACATAAGTGAACCATGATTACTACTTCTGCAAAATATATATTTTTGGGAAACTACCATGTCTAAATTATTTTCATAGAGATGATTTTTTTATGAATTTTTTAAAAAGTTTTGTAAGTACATACATATATTAAGTGTTTAGCAATTTTACTAAGAGTGAACTATCTTCATTAAAATACGGGGAAAAGCATGCGTTTTGTAAAAAGCGAGGAAAAGCCGCTCTTCTGGGTTTTTTTTGGGATTTTAATATCCAAGCGTGGTTTAGGTACTAATTATAAATTTTGGTAGGTACTAATAACAAAACATTTTTAGATATAGTCGTATCAATTTGAAGAGGATATCTTAATATCCAACATCATCATTCATTTTTTCATTAGCATCTTAATGCTTACAGACGTGTTTTTGTCAACCGACTAATAAATCTGACGGTAAAAGTTTATCGATCGGCGAAATGGAGCAAGTGAGTAGGTTTCTTTCGGCGGTTTTAAAATTAAAGTAGTTAATATTATTTTGTAATAAAATAATTTCATAAACATAATTAAATCTTGTAAAAACTAGGATAGTCGTACTAAGCTCCAAAAATAATCAATATTAAAACTTTAAAAAATCAAGTAAAAAGGGAAAATTACATAGCAAACCAAATTTTAAGAATGTGAAATGATCTTCTACCTCTCAAGCCTCGCTAGAGGAAATGTTTAATTTCACTTTATGGTAAAAAAAAAGAAACAGCTGTTCCTTACATTTTGACCTCAGTTTTGCGATCATATGTATGGAACAGCAGATTTTTTTTCGCGATTTCAGGTTTGTTCCCATGGTAAAAGTTGTTCATAATGATGAGTACAATGACCTCTTAAAATATTGCCCATGAATTCAATGTCACCCTGTATAATCACTCTATGGTATATAATGTACTTACACTTGACGTCCGGGCGTCGGCGTCGGCGTCGAGGCTTGAGAGGTTAAAAAAGATTAATAAATTGAATAAAACGACCAATACACGGTAAACCTCAATTTAATTGAAACATAAATAATTACAATTGGTATGAAATACATTAAGTACAACCAGTAAATAATAATAATAATAATACGCGAACGCAATGACCGACATAATACTGTTTATGAACATACAATGTAGCTGAATATACATTTTATTGTGAACTGGCCTTTATATCACATGACGCCGGTAGATCCCGAAAGGATGGGCAGAAGTATCGCACCCACATTTCATCAGTTATGTTTAAATCCAAAGTATAGCCAATCTCGTAATTACTTTACCAGTTTTAACAACCATTTCCAGTCAACTGAAACTTCACTAAGATTCATCATCGTCATCATCATTTCGGCCAAAAGAAGTCCACTGCAGGACACAGGAGCTTCCCGCATCCAGCGGATTACTGCAACCTCTACAAGGTCATCGGTCCACCTTGTGGGAGGCCTTCCAACGTTACGTCTTCCGGTACGCGGCCGCCACTCCAGAAACTTTCGACCTCATCATTCTGCGAGCAATGTGCCCTGCCCATTAAGAACATAACTATCTAATTATCAAATAGACCAAATAGACCTCGTTATTCTTTTATGACGTACAGATGACAGTCAACCTTAGGGTGATAAAGGAATTACTAGGTCTAATGTATACGTCAGCAACAGACTGGTCCCGGTTGTCATTCGAAGATCTTTGACAGTTGTTTGACAACCAGTGTCACTTCGTGTTATGTATCGTGTTATCAAGTAACTTGGTTGTGGAGGTCAGATAGTCGCTCCATGTAAGAAACTGGTATTCAGCTGCATCTGGTTAGACTGGAAGCTAACCACAAAA
This sequence comes from Cosmia pyralina, assembly GCA_946251885.1. Lineage (NCBI taxonomy): Eukaryota > Metazoa > Arthropoda > Insecta > Lepidoptera > Noctuidae > Cosmia > Cosmia pyralina. Next base: position 525,772 of record OX276371.1, read on the forward strand.
CAGTTGGGAAAAGGATAGACACATGATGAGTTAGAAAATTAATCATTTCAGTTATAAGGGACTGGTTTATGCTGATGATGAAAAGATTTGGTGTTAAAATCGAGCACTGCGCGCGTATAAAAACCAGTTCACAATATAAACGGGACAAGGCTTAGCATTTTAATACAATGTATATATCTACAGTAGACACTTACAACTATATTATTATGTATATATTTATATACTAGTAGGCACTTCATGGGTTATAACGCGTTTTGTATATTTATGTGGGTAGTGCGTTCCATTTTCAGCGCTCGGCTCAGTACAGAAAGTTGAAAATCCAAAAGCGCGATTTATCTAAGCACTAATATAGGTGTCGCCTAGTGGTAGTAAAAAAAATGTGTATAAGGCGTGCTACCAGGTACCTATATATATTATCCGGGCGTTAATATGACACATGGAGCGTTAGAAAGAGACGGTCGCACAGGTATGAGTGACAGACACGACGTGAGACATAGGCGAAATTTTGGAAAAAATTTCGTTGTGCCATTAACAGCTGCGTATAAGTCTAGGTTTCTGAAAGCATTTTTAAATAAATTCATCTGTTGTCATGACAACTTATGTGATTGATTTTTTATGTTATTGGATAGCAAGCAAGCGGTCACCCTCACCTAAGGACATTGCAGTACCAGAGGCGTCGCAGAAGCGTTGCCATCCCAGAGACTAAGGTGAGGTGTCTCACGAGCCCGCAACTACACCGGCACCCATACCCTTCAAACCAGAACACCAGCAATGCTTCACAATAATCAGCCTATAATGTTCCCACTGCTGGGACACAGGCCTCCTCTCTGTGAGGAGTGGGCTGTAATCCACCACGCGGGCCCAGTGCGGGTTGCTAGATGTCTTCACATGTCTTCGAATTTTTGGTTCTAGGACATGCCGGTTTCCTCACGATGTTTTACTTCACCGTTTTGAGAGCAGTGGTGATGAAATAAATTACACAAAGTAATGTGCCTGCCTGGGTTCGAACCCACGACTCCACTCGTAAGTTGGGGCCGTCACCACTGGGCCACCACTGCTCCAGCAATGCTTCATAACATCAAGCTCAAAGCAAGATCGAGTTGTTATATATATCAATAAACAATCATTTGTGAAACCAGATTGTATTAAATGTCTTTCGGAAACCAGAGTTAGTATTTTCGGATAAAAATGCAGATAGAGAAACTATTAAGTACTATTTATTTTTAAGACTTTTCACTAGACCATAAAAATATACAAAACACGGTGTTACAAGAGAATAATAACTTAAACCATTAGAACAGTATTATTTGATAGGAACGTAGGTAATATCTAGGCCATTCACTGTGGCTATTCAGATAGTTAACCGTAGGGATAGTTATATTAACCGATAGGATATTCGACTATCAAACTTGCTGAGAAACGGTTTAAATAGAGGATGATACTATCGATAGTTAATCGTAGGGATAGTTATAAAATCGTTTAGATAGTCGACCATCGGATAAGCTATGAAACTGCTAAATAATTACTCAAGTTGAGTTAAAAAGTCGAGCATAGTTAAATCAGTGTGATAGTTGACTATCCTTGACATTAACTACTTAAATAGTTAGTATGTATATGTAAAATGACAGTTAATTCTAACTAGCAAACCTTTAGGAGACTTAACTATAGTAGTCAATTACAAGATTAAATAACTATCCCTTCATGACAAGTTAACCATTACGATATTAGGCTAACTATATTGCCAGAATTGTTGAGAAATATTATTTAACTAACACGATAGTTAACCGTCACGATAGTTAACTGTATATCAGAATAAAATGACGGAATTATAAAAAAGCAAATTATTATTGATTTAACTTCTTTTTAAGTATTATTAAGGCCTATAACAAACACTTAGTGAAGGAAAATGGAAACGTGATCATTAAAATAATTATAACAATGCTATTGTCATTCGTAGATCTTTGACATTTGAAAACCAGCTTTACTTATGTATCGTGTTACCCAGTTACTCGGTTGTGGAGGTCAAATAGGCAGTCGCTCTATGTAAATACTGGGTATTCAGCTGCATACGGCTAGGCTGGAAGCCGACACCAATATAGACGGAAAAGGCTAAGCAGATCATGATAGTAATATTTTAATGATCAACCATTTCTTTTAAATTCTCACCAAGTAAAGTTTTAAAAATCTCAATATAATCGATGCCCAAACATAATTTATCCTAATTAAGTACAATAATAATTATAAAATACTATAATATATAATAATTATGTATAATATAAATAAATTAATACAAATATAATTTATAATATGTTAAGCCGTTTTTAATAGTTATTGTGAAGTGGTTATTTTTAGAGGATTGTATTAATTTTGATTTAGATTTTGGTAGAAACACTAAACATATTCTTATCAAAACTTTTTTTAATAGAGTTTTCCTGCTCTATGTAGCAAAATAGCATAAGCATAATAATATCAGCCTATAATGTTCCCACTGCTGGGACACAGGCCTCCTCTCTGTGAGAGGGAGTGAGCCGTAATCCACCACGCGGGCCCAGTGCGGGTTGGTAGATGTCACATGTCTTCGAATTTTTGATTCTAGGACATGCCGGTTTCCTCACGATGTTTTCCTTCAAGTTTTTGGATTTTCGTAATAGTCCAAAATTTTTAATTGTGTCTAACTAGCGACACGCCCCTGTTTCGCACGGTTTTTACAACGAGATTTCTTTATTAAGTATTAAGTTTAATATTAATGTACGATACACCTAAACCTTCCGGAATGAATTCGATGGTGAAAACCGCATTAAAATCGGTTGTGTAGTTTAGAAGAACAAAGCGGTCACACAGACGAAAAGCGACTTTGTCCAATAATCCATAGTCCGTTTTGTCAAATCTATGATTGATTTTAATGTATTTTCTAAAAATAACCACTGCAACATTAAAATGCTTAATATAATTTCAATATTAAACACTAAAAATTTCATTTTAAGTCTTTTCTTTATATATATTTGGACGAAGTCCCATCAAGCACTCGTTTTTGAAAAAGGCCAATCATTTCATTTTTATAATTAAATATAATAATTATTTTAATTTATATAAGTAACTAATTAATTTATTACACAAGCATATAACGACAAAATTACTAATAAATAATTATAATGTGAGAATGTCTCAAATGTTTGTATACTTGCAACACTGCCCCAATAAGCTGGCAACATTATCACCATTTTTTGTTTAATAAATAATTTGTTATTTAATTTAAATAATATTGTATTTTTTTTTTTTACTCTTAATATTATTATGTGATTTCAAGTTGATTTATAAATTATAAAGATTAAATACTAAAATCAAATAAATACTGTAAAAACAATCATTTCTGCCCAGGTTCATATATTTGGAATGAACCCATAAAATTTTTGTTGATATCAATTACGTAAAAAAATTATAAATTGTACTATAAAGCTCTATTTTAAAAAATAAATCGCACGCTTAATAGCTGGCTTCACTGAAAAAGGCGATTTCTGGCAAATCGCCGTTAAATCGAGATCTAGTCGCTTACTAGCCAGTGTAATAAATATGATAATGAACAGTTAAATAATATAACTTACTATTTCAAATACCATGGATTAAATCTATGTAAAAAAAATTGCACAAATCCTAATTTTGATTCAAGGCAAGCTCTCATAGGTCAGTCAGTATTCAGACTGTTATTGATTTTAAACTGAAGATCACGTCTAGGCGAGTAGTGTTTGCGATTTAGCGATTTGGGAAAAATATATGTTATATTAGAGCATTTTCTTAATAACTTAATATGTGAATATTTTAGATTATGTTTATATTACATAGTGTAATTAAGGACGCTGTTACAAATGGGTAGTCAAATCATTACTTTTTTACACAAAAGTATGTTTATTAAATGAAATGCTTTACATTCTTAAAATGTTTTTGGCCAAATTGTTGATAGATGTGCATGGTACGATTCTGAACTGTAAATGTAATTATAAATAGGTTCATTTTCTCAATAAATGTACCGAACTAAAAATTTTCACTCCGGTACATTTATTAAGAAACTGTACCTATCTAAATTTATATTTATAGTTCAGAATCGTACCATGCACATCTATCAACAATTTCGCCAAAAAACATTTTAAGAATGTAAAGCATTTTATTTAATAAACATACTTTTGTGTAAAAAAGTAATGATTTGACTACCCATTTGTAACAGCGTCCTTAATTTGTAAAGTTACGTTTAACGCGGATAAAAAACTGAGAATCACGCAAAAACTATCAAGCGTATTTTTATGAAATATTCACTTTATTATCTTTTATTATACGTGTTTTTATATGATACCTTTTGTGTTATGTATAATAAATTAATAATTTGTCCTGGACGGGCGAGTCTTATTACTGGCTGGACGTACGACACGTTGCGTGAGCTCAGCACAGAACACACGAGCTAACCACTCAAGGTCATTGACATATATCTGCGTCTTAAGCGTGCGAAATACTGTATTTTATTAGCCTCTACAAATGGCAATATCAAAATGTAACATCCGACACACACTGGATACGCAGCCTCGCTAGCACCTTGCTGAATTGCACACAGCATGAGCTGTTCCCAGTAACTGGGTTGTGGAGGTCAAATAGGCACGTGGTTATACTGGAAGCCGACCCCAACATAGTTGTCGATCCAAGAGAAGAAGTACAAAAACAATACATTTGAGCCATTCTTCAAATTATCTAAGAAACATCTATCTTTGGGTACAATATTGCGGGACAAAATAATAGGAATACTTTGTACACCACCCGAGCGTTAATATGACACATCGAGCGATAGAAAGTGACGGTCATACTGGTCTGAGTGACAGAGACGACGCGAGACAAAGACGAACTTTTTGTAAAACTCCATGGGTCATAATTAAGGGTGGGTGTACTATGTGACTTTTTGTATGGAGCCGTCAGAAGGCTTGCATTATACAGGGTGTAATTTTAATACCGTTATTACCGTCTTAAAGGGTCATTGCACTCATCATTGTGAATAACCAAAACTGAAATCGCGAAAAAAAACGGCTGTTCCGTACATTTTGACGAGTTATGCGAACTGTAGATAAATGTAGAGAACAGCCGATGTTTTTCACCGATTTCAGGTTTGGTCCCATAGTAAAAGTTGTTCATAATGATGAGTACAATGACCCCTTAAGAGGATAACGGTGATTAATATTACTCCCTGTCATAGTCAATGTTTATTGTGGTCTGTGAACATTTAGGAGATATCTGAAGTGTTTTTGGAGTCCACCAAATTATCAATTACAGTCAAAACGGTTCAAGTTTTTAGGAGTCAGAGTATTTTAAATATTGACCTTTGTTTTAAGCCTTTTATGTTTTGGCGAAATAAAGAATTTATTTATTATTTATTTAGTTAATAGCATTGACAAAGTTGGCAATGTCGCAAATTGCTATTAAATATTTCGCTGTTTTGATTAATTTGTTAATATTACTTTATAAAATTATTAAATAGCGCTCTGTTATGCACTAAAGTATTGATCATAACCGTCGAGTAGGTACAGAACCTCCCGTTTTGAAAAGTAGATACTTAACAATTTTTGAACTATTTTACTCACATATTAATTTTTAATTTCGTCATAGATTGCCAACCCAAATATTCACACACCACACACAAAATACTAAATAATAAGAAAAAACTCATATCTTTGGACAAAATAAATAAAAATAATAGATCTTAATTTAAAAAATATTTTTCAGAAAATTTCATAAATTAGATTTTTTCGTTTATCTTTGCTTTTCTTTGGCAGTTTCTTTTATCTTTCGTATACTGGCCGTTTTGGGCCTATCTCTATAAAAGTCTTGCAGCACCAATCTCAAAAACTGCTCGACAATTTTAAGTAATTGCTCTTAAAAATAGCCATATAATTTTAAAGTACATTCAATCCTAATTATAACAATAAGTCGTTTATTCAACAGAGAAAAAAAAACATCATTTAAACCTTATTTCCTAGAACTTTGAATTGCATATAACAGAAAAATTGCATATAAGCACCTTTGACAGCTGTCACTGTCAAAATTGACGCTACTGGCTGGCATAGTGCCTTGTGTTGGTGAGACTAGCAATTCTACCTCCTTTCAGAGATTTTTTTATTCAAATTGCTAATAAGACACGGTTGGCAACGACCCTATAGTCTGTTCCAATTGTATCTAATGAAAATGTAAACAAATGCATCAGAACACGTACCTGCGGATGCCAATTTGTAGTGCCACTTACAAATGAGTGCATTGATTTGATTATTCAACACGAAATTCTAATTTTAAATCTAAAGTTGAAACCTTCTAAATCTAAATACAAATGAATGTGTTATTATAGTTTGACTGATACCGCTGTACTACGCATTAAGTATGTGCGCGGCGAGACAGAAGGGCAGTGCAGGCCGCTCATTCGCCAACGCTCACGGCATCCCACCCCACGCGGTACAGCGGTATCGGTCAAATGATAATTGCCTTTAGTGAGTGATTGCGTAAGAATTAAACCTGAACAGGATTTGTTTACCTTTTCATCAGATATTTTAGTCTGAGGTGTAAAGTACACACACATTAGAGTCCCAAGCCCATTCTTCACTCCCACCAACATAAATACACTAACGGGGTGATAATAAATGCCACATCGAGTGTTAGAAAGAGACTGTCACACAGAACAGAACAAAGCAGAACATTTTCAACCCGATGTGTCACATTAACGTCCCCACTCTATAGCTGTAGAAGGTTCTTTTGGCGCGTGGCCATAATCGGAACTAACTCGTTATTTGAATACATTTCACAAAACAATTGCACAAATGTTCACCAACAGCGCCCCCCTGTTAACGTCACTCGAGCGCCAAAAGATCCTTGTAGCAGTGACCAGCTCATTCATGCAATGACATATTCAAAGCAGAGTTGCCATCCTCAACTTTCGTTTCTCCATCTTTTTCCTCATTTTTCGTCACCCCTTCATCTTCGCTCGAAACGGTAGAATTTGTAAAAGTAAGAAAATGTTTTCCGAAATCGATTTCGGCCTCGTAAGCCTCGGTTTCGGTGCCACTTTTCTCATAATTCTGTGTTTCGGGGACGTTAAAGTCGAAATTTTTGTATTCTTTCTGTTTTTTGCTGTTTTCGACGAATTGTTTGAGTTGTTGAGGCATCGGGAAGGAGGACTTTATGTGGCATCGCTTCATCCAGTTGCGGAGGGATTTGCGCGGGACTTTGTGGGTTTGGGCCGCTCTGAAAGACAAAAAAAGCATTATTTAATCTAATAATAATTCATTATTAATTTGGCTACGGGGAGACCTTAGCATTGGGGCAATATAGGTTGCAAAAATATTTATAATAATAATTTGGCTGAGAACTAGCACTTTTCCAACGTTAAAACTCAAGTACTTTGAAAATAATGAATTTTTTCAAAGTTTTTTTGTCCAGAAAACTATAATACAAGTGTCAAAATTCGTCAAATTCTAGAGCGTGCTCTATAATGAGAGCAACAAATGATAAAATGCATTTTTTTTTTGTCCGGCTTACTGATTATTGGGCCACCAAGATACAGGCTATGCCTAGTTTGGGGCCCACGGCTATTTCTTATGGTGTATAACTTGTGTGTGTGTGTGTAAAATAAATTATTCTTATTCTTATTTGCCTATTTCACAGACACTTGTGGTGGCAATGGGCGATTTTGACTCTCACTTAGCCGGTTTCCTTAACTTGCCAGAAAAAATAGTAAAACACTTTTTTTCACCATTTAGCGACTTTTAACACATTTCACTCATTTTGTTACGATGTTAAAAATTCGTTTAGCACACAATGTATTTAGTTATTGGTGATGGAAGCCAGCCATAACAGTAAAATATGAATTAATTTAAAGACTCACCTGTATATACTCCCTCCTTTCTTAACGTCCATTAGGGCTGCCCACATCGCCTCATTCGAGTACCTTCTATTAGGGTTGAACTTTCCCATCATAACCCTTTCCAGATCCTTACGCGACAACCCTGACGAACTAACTTCTTTCCCCTCCAAAAATTGGTCCAAATCAGACTTTAGCACAGTCTCCCCGATATCTACATTCCTATCTTTAAATATGGGCGGTCTGCCCCGCCTTCTCATCTGAGCTTTCTCCCTCAATTTTGGGAAAATTTCTTTAGTGGCAACACCGTCTTTGCTCTTTGGTATCAACTCTACTTCGGATTTCTGGTTTTTGGTATCAGGTTTCGTTTTTTTTACTTGGCTAGCTTTCAGCAAGGATACTTCTAACTCCCCATTTTGCTCTAACCAAGCCTTGTAGTAATCATTTTCAGATTTCTCGTTTGTCTTATGTAAGTAAGCTTCGTCAGTTGGGTTTGTATTAAAACCGTATTTTGAAAATTCATTCCTAATTTCAGTGGTTGACATTTTTGAGAGTCTGTTTATATATTCGGAGTTGACTTTAGCGAGGTTTTGTAACTTCGTTTGGAAGAATAACTCGCTTTCGGGCTTCACACGGAGGTAAGGGCGACGGCCTAAAATAAAATTGTAATTAAATCATGGAAATATAAGCATTGAACCATGAATGGGAGGATACATATTAAAAAACTTGACTTAAATGTCTGTAAGATAGTCAAAACGACCAATTCCAATAAAAAAAATTATAAGGGTTCCGTTTTTGCCATTTGGCTCATCATCTGCCTTATCCCAACTATGTTGGGGTCGGCGTCTAGTCTAACCGAAGGAAGCAGAATACCAGTATTTTACATCGAGCGGCTGCCTATCTGACATCCACAACCCAGTAACTGGGTAATACGATACGCCTTGGCTGAAGTCGGTTGTCAGACTTTTGGGCTTCTGACGACCCGTAACGACTGTCAAAGATCCACGAATGACAGCCGGGACCAACGGCTTAACGTGCTTTCCGAGGCACGGAGGGGTCTCGATAGGTACTGGACGGTCACCCATCCATGGATAGGCCTCGGCTAGCGTAGCTTAACCTTCGATCGCCCCGTGCGGCTGTTATTGTTTAGCCACAAGCCCCATCATTTCCATTTGCCATTTGGCTACGGAACCCTAACAGACAACATTCATGGTTCAATTTATTTTTGCTAAAATATGTAAATAAACAGTTTTCTACCGAATTTTATAGTAAAAAAAATTGGCCTACCTTACAGACATTTTTTTTTTAATTTTCGTTTTCATTTTCTTTCGACAATGTCCATTCACAATATGATCTTCGCTCTACACACACGTTTGTCTATGGACGTTTTTGACCGCGATAGAAATCCAATTTTATTTATTTATTTTTTGTAAAGAAAAAATTGAAAATATTCAGTAAAAATATAAAATTATAAAAAAAAATAAAATAAGCAAGTGACGAGAGGGAAGTCACATTGCAAACAAACATTGATTTATTTAATTGATTAAATAATAAAAATTGACAAAATAAAATATTGTGTTTTTTTTTATTGTTATTATTTTACTCACCGGATGGTTGTCCTAGACTGCTGCCTGGTTTCCCTGGTTCATCATCCTGGAAATATTATAAAATAACATACATTTTTGCCCTTCTTTGTTTGATTTGCATGTTCTAATATCTTCGTTAAGTTTCAACTTATTAGCCGCTATAATATTGCAACAAATCACCCCTATTTCCCCTCAAATTACCCTATTTCTCATAATTACCAGAATTACTCATAAACAATCCAATTTCCTTCAAGTACCTCCAAAATTCCCCTCGTTCCTCCCAAATTCCCCCATTCCCCTTTTCAACAGTCCCTTAATGTCTACTCTCTCTAACATCATTTACGTTTCTACACACTCCTAAAGCGTATGTACCTACACTCGATTCCTCATATTTTACCTAGTCCTCCCTACGTTATCCACTTTTCGCTCAAACTCCTACAATATTCCCCTGACTCCCCTAAACTCCCCTACTTTTCCCCTTTAAATATTTTATTTCCCCTACTTTTCCCCTTTAAATATTTTAAACCTACATGGACGGTTTCACCTGGTTATTGGTTATTTTCTATGGAGCAGAGCAGGTAAAAAAGAACCTCCATGGTTACTCTTTTGAAATAATTTGACTTTTACAATATTTTCAAGTTACACTGTTATGGGAGACAACTTATACAGGGTGTGGCGTAAATAGTGGTCCAACATGAAGGGGTCGATCACCGTATATTCAGCTATCACATACCGCAATTTGAACCATTTTTTCCAGTCTCAGAAAAAAATATGTTGATAATATTATTATTTGAAAAATTGACACCTTGCTTTACTAATCTGGCTGTATTTTCTATAAGTGACATTATTTTTATTTAATTTTTTGTTTATATCTGTGAAATGCATGTGCTATCACATGCAAATGTAAAAAAAATATAATAAAGCAAGTTGTCAATTTAAAAAAAAAAATATTCTGAGACCTAGGAAAAAAAATTGTTCAAATTGCGGTATGTGATAGCTGAATATACGGTGATCGACCCCTTCATGTTGGGCCACTATTTACGCCACACCCTGTATATATTCCCTTGAAACTTCCCCTACCCCCTGTTCGTCGGACATATGGATTCCTCACCTCATTAAACTCCATGTTATCGTTGTCCAGCTCTCCATAGTAAAGTCCGTCCTCTTCCACCGTCTCCTCTTTAATGTCCGCTCTCTCCTCAGACTTCCTCTTTTTAGTGCCGTTGGTTGTTGTTGCGTTGTTGTTATTGGTTGTTGGTTTTGACTGGTGTGTTGTTGGGCCTGGAATTGAGGAGGAGATATTGAGAACTCATAGCATTTAACGCTAGAAATAAATAATCAATCCTGATCCAATTATCGACATTAAGGCCGTTTCCTTAAAGCTCCATTTATACGGTGCAAGTTTATTGCCTGTTGTTGTATGCCATAAATTAACTGGCACCGTTGAAACCACACGTAAAATATGTGGTTAGCTTGCGTGTTTTGTACTGAACTCAGTCAACGCATCGTACGTCCAGCCAGTAATAGGACTCGCCTATCAAGGAGCGCTGTCCGAAATTAGACGCTTTATTAATTTATAATACATAAAACAACGTTTAAAACACGGTATATTAAAAGATAAATAATTGAATTATCTTTAAAATTGTGAATGTTTCATAAAAATACGCTTGATAGTTTTTGCGTGATTCTCAGTTTTTTATCCGTGTTAGACGTAACTTTACAAATTAATTACTCTATGTAATATAAACATATTCACATATTAAGTTATTAAGAAAATACTCTAATTCCACACACAATAGTCCACATCCAAATCCTCTAACTAGAACAATGCTTTAATTTAACACATATTTTTTCAAATCATTAACACTAATCATTTAGACGTGATCTTCAGTTTAAAATAATTAAAAGTCGCCATAAGAAGGCGGATCTCAGATTCAAGTGTTTCTTCTGTTACCATGTGTCTTCAACCTATCTCGCAATAATGGCCGATGTATACCAGATCTCTAGATGATGCTCACTACTTTAGCATATACTGACAATACACAAATAACGAATGTCGATATATCACTCAGGTACAGCACCACGCCGCCGGGGTCGCGGGTAGTTCGAAAGAGATACCGTGGCCCTGGTACGGGCAGCTGAAAGAACATGGGTGGGTTTTAGTCAGTAAAAGTCTGACACGCCCTCCCGCTCTGCCCAGAGCGGGAGAAGTCATTTGATGATTTCCCATCCACAAAAAAAAAAAAAAAAAAAAAAAAAGGTACAGCACCACAATGTTCAATGGTTCGTTTATCTTCGTAAAAACCGAAATATAGCGAATAAAATGTGATATTTGAATTAGATTGAGGCACTGATAGGGACGATGCCTGGGTAAAAAAAAAATCTAAGTATTATAGTCCGCCAGTCAGACAATAATAAAATATTAGACAGTATTTTTTTCTTTATCATAATTATTAATAAAAATTACTTAGATAAAGCGCATTGAAGTTGGGGAGTGGAGGCTCGCTACGTCACAACTATTACAAACTACGTATAAAATCTAGCAAGGAGTGACGTCACGCCATATTTTAACATGTATCGCCGTGATCTTAATTCAATATTTTTAATATTTAGCCATCATCCCTATTCCGTTATTCCCATAATAGACCAGTCACATTTTATTCACTATATTTCGCTTTTTCCGATGATAAACGATGAAAACTTTGAACGTACTGTACCAAATTATATATATATATTATTATTATTTCTTTTATTTCATTTTTAAACATATGATTTACATTTTTAAATATTTTTATAAAAAATAAAAATAAAAAAAAAACATTTTAAAATATAAAAAATTAGCCTACCGGTATCGGGAACAGGATCTATTATTATTATTTTTTAAATTTTTTTTATTACAGCATATCTAGCCTAGATGATGCTCGCAACCTAAGTGATACATCGGTGATCTCGTGGGCTTAACAAAACATCAGGAACTCACCGTTAACAGCGTTCTCTCGCTGCGCATTCGCGACGAGTGCTTCGCTGGCGACCGTGAAGTCTTTGCTGTCCGGCTTGCCGAGCTCCGATGTTAAGTTCGACGTGTCGCTTGAACACAGACCTAGGGAAGGACAAAGAAAATATGGGAAAATTAAGAAAGAAAATTGTCCTGTGAAGCTGTGAAAAAGATAAATATAGTCATAGGGACATTATCAGCGTAAGAAAGAGAATGTCACACAAGACAGGTTGAGTGAAGGAGACGACGCTCTACAAAGATGAACTTTTTATAAAAGTAGATGTTATACAGGGTGGCAGGGACAATGACGCGGAAACTGCACCCTAATTGTGTAACACACTATCGATCGGAATCTGATTTTGAAGCAAATTGCTAATCCATTGCTTCATATGTTCGAAAAATTTGTCGGCTCGACAACGTAAATAACGCAATGAATGTTATTGAACTGTCAAAATGAAACCGATTCCAATAATTGATAGTGTGTTACGCAATTATGATGATATTACATCATGAATTCATCAGAATCATGTATTGAATCCAGGGTTACAGGTTGTGCGTCAATGTCCCTGTCACTCTGTACTTGAGTCCAGGTAATGTAATTATGTTGAAAGGTAAACTAAGTATCGATTTATTAAGAAAAAGAATTTGGAAAAGAACATCAAGGAGATAGGAATGATTGTAGTAAGGGCCTACTTTCTAAACATTTACAACAAAAAAAACTACTATACTACACAATAATTATTTCATCCAGATATAGCAGCAAAAAAAACAGTGACAATAATTTGGAACTTGGTGAAAAGCTGGAAGTAAGTCTCTTTTTGAAAGTAAATAATAAATGTCTTGAGTACGATCGTGGAGGGCTCTCATCATTCTCCTGCTCTTATTCCAATATATTTGGAGTCAGCGCAACATGTCCGTTTTTTCCACACTTCTCTATCAGTCGTCATCTCGGTAGTCACCCCCTTTCTAGCCATGTCATCTTTCACACAGTCGTCGTCGACCGTTTCTTTGGTCTTCCCCTACTCTTATAGCCATCGGCAATCATACTCAAAACTTTCCTCACGACATTTTCCTCATTCCTCCGCATTACATGCCCATACCATGACAACCGATTTCCGCACAACTTTTCAGTCACCGGTGGCACTTTCAAACTTTCTCGTATGTATCTTTTCTTATTATATCCATTCACGAATCATTCAAGTGTGGTGTTACGTGTAACATTCCTCTTAGCATTCTCATCTCAGCTGTATGCCAAAATAAGACTAAGGAAACTATGGATGGTGTAAAAAGATGGTATGGCTTAAAAGAAGGGCGTTTAGTAGTGTATTTAAGAGACTGCTATTACTAAGGATGATGATAAACCAATAGTTATAGCTACCTCTGATCTGCAGCGCCTCAGCAGACTTGAGTAGACTGGGCAGCTCTTCCTGCGTGACATTCACCTCGCCTTTGTACATGAAGTCTACCAGCGCTTGCATCTCGCTGAACCTGCAAGAGAGAGAGAGGGAAATATAAATAATAGTCCCGGTGACCGGCGGTCAAGGCTATCAATATCAGCACAGACTAGCCATCGACAATAGCAAGAGATATCACAAGGGTGCAAAAATAAATAATGTACATAAATGCCTACGTAAAGTTAAGTTTTTTATAGAGAGGCTCATGGCTAGGTAACAGCTATAAGGTTCGATCAAGTCTATGTTACGCTTGCCAGGGTCGGACCGTAGATAGGTGACCATCTATTTCATATCGACATCCTTCTGTGCCTCGGAAAGCACGTTATACCATCGGTCCTAGCTGACATTCGTAGATCTGTGATAGTCGTTAAACCAGTCTGTTACGCAACGATATCGTGTTTGGCAATCGCTCCATGGAAATGACTGGTATTCAATTGCATCCCGTTGACTAGAAGCTATGGTGTTACCAGTAACTGGGTTGTGGAAGGTGGAGGTCACATAGGCAGTCAAAATACTGGTATTCAGCTGCATCCGGTGGCCTTAACATACTTAGTTGGGGAAAGGCTAGAAAGATGATGACTTACCGCGTATCCTTCATCAGCACTATGGGATGGTCGCAGACGTTCTGCACTTCTGTAGCAGCTGTTGGACGAGTTACGCCGAACAAGCCGACAACACAAGCTTGTGAAATCGCAGTTGACGCGACTCACAGGGCTCGTAGCTTAGTAACAGCCGCACGGCATGATGGATCACGTATTAAACTACGCTTGCCAAGGTTTGTCCTTGGGTGGCTGACCATTAATTTTTTACCAAGACTCCTTCGTGCGTCGGAAAGCACGTTAAGTCGTCGGTGTCCGATGCCCTTCCTTGATCCTTGAAACCGACTTGCCAAGTAGCATTGTGTTACCCAGTACCTCGGTCGTGGAGTTCAGAGGCAGTCGCTCCATGTGAAATACTGGTATTCACCTGCATCCAGTGACCCCCACTCAAAGCATTTATTTCAATCAACCTAATTACAGGCACTTTTGAATTGTCAAGGAGTCAGTTAGAAAGATGAAGTTGCCCATTTCAAAGCGTAGTAAGTTCCTATGGAGAAGAAAGGGCAAGAAGCTCCATGGATACTCAACATAGTTGACAGAAGGCTAGGCAGATGGAGACTTACCGCATATCCCTCATCAGCACTATGGGATGGTCGCAAGGGTTCTGCAGCAGCAGCCGCTCGAGGTACGCGGAACACGCTGACAACACAAGCTTGTGACATCGCAGCTGACGCGATTCGCACGCGAGCGTCACGTCAGCGAACTGTTCTGTTAGCAGGAGGCGGGGGAAAACCGCCTGGAATGGAGAAAGAATACATATAAGTTGAATAGTAATATCAGAAAGATTAACAGAGGCTAGCCAACTACGCAGGAGATATTAGTGCACACGATGTGTGTCATCAAAGACATACAGTGACGCTATTATAATGAAGTGTTAATGCCATCATTGCTCTGTTGCGAAAAAGAGACGCTGCTATTCGCCCTGGATAGCTCTACCTCTCTCTCTTGCACTGGAACAATGATGGCTATATAACACGTCATAATACGGCGTCAGGTGCACTCTCTCTTTCCTCACTGTCTTAATATGCTCTCTAAAGCTCAGGGTTAAAATTGTATTATTACTGGTTATTAGTTAAATAATTATTGGGTCATGAAAGAACTAATGAAGTGTGATCTTCCTCTATCCCTCAAGAGAAGACTCATTGACATGTGTATTCTTCATCCTCACGTATGGTTCTCAAACATTGTCTTTGACAATTCTGCAGAGGTCCACGCTCGGGGTTTGCCAGAGAGCTATGGAACACATATGGATATAATACTTGTAGACCAGGTTAAGAATACAATAATCCGTTCCATCACTAATATAACTGATGTCACTCGGAAAGCTGCCATGCTAAATGGAATTGGGCTGGACACATTTGCCGCATGTTAGACGATCAATGGACCAAACTTAGGACCCAGTGGGTCCCGCTTAATGGCAAACGACTTCGCGGTAGGCCCAGACGGAGATGGCGGAATGAGTTGGACTCCTTTAATAAAGATCGGTCCTTGGCAGCTATAAAATATCGTCATCATCAGGCTTTAGCAGTCCACCGCAAGATATGAGTCCTGGATTTTAGGGTTTCCGAAGCCCTCAGACCAGTTTGAGCGACGATTTTTAAGGGTAGTATGATTCGCGACCGTACCAAATCTGTATTCATAGAATTATATCATTAAAATCATCAATACAACTCTCTAAGTTCATATAATCCTAATGAATGACTATTTCGTGAAATCTTGATAATTGAGTAATTGTACTGATTCTAATAATTATATTTCTATACTTAAATACATATTCGATACGGTCGCGAATCATACTTTAATCAACACACACCCAGAAACTGTGCAGACAGTTGACGCCAAAAACGGCCCAAAAATAAGTACAGAGCATCAACATACCTGTAAATTGGTGTGATATGAGTTCCACCGCACACAAAACTGTTGCGGGGGCAGCGCCATCTTACGTCCACAAGTCAAACTATTACACAACTATCTTAACATATCTTTGGCCAATCACTTCACTTTCCTTTTTCAAAAAAATTGCACAAAACCGTTACTATTCCTTATTTAAAAAATTGCACAGTTCAAAAATTTTCCCACCAAAATCGTTATCACAGTGTATAAATTCTAATGCTAACAAGTATAAAATATTTTTCTTTTTTTTGCTAATTTATTAAGTACGACGAATACTTCGTTTTTTTTTTTAATTTTAAGTAGAAACTTTTTAGACTAGACTGTATATTTTAAGGTTTGAATACTGGAACTGTATTTATATACCTGAAAAGAGAGAAAACATAATGATTAGTAAATATGCAAACAAAACATTCACATTGGTTTGCCGATCCGAGAGAAGAACAAGAGTCGGATGCAGCATTACATTTTAACCCCTTCAGGGGATGATTTTCAAAAATCCTTTCCTAGTGGTCACTCCCGTGTAATAAGGAACTCTGTTGTCTGTCAGTAAATGAATTAATTAATTTAAGATATACAGTGTTGTTGGTAAAACACCAGCAACCTCTTAAGGGGTCATTATACTCATCATTATGAACAACTTTTACTATGGGACCAAACCTGAAATCGCGAAAAAAAATCAGTACCTACATTTATCTACTTCATACTCGTCAAAATTTAGGAAGCAGCTAATTTTTTATTCGCGATTTTAGTTTTGGTACCCCCAATTACTTGACCAATATTAGAGAATATTGGTCAATAATCAATAACAAATAACCCTGTACATTATTTTTTTTAAGGGGTCACTAAAATCCAAACAAAACTAAAATCAATAATTGGGGGTACCAAATAATTGGGGGTATTATTTTTTTCAAACTCTTTTGGGAATGGTATTCTGTAGTTTCTGCCTACCCCAATGGGAAAAGGCATGAGAATACAAACAAAACTACTTTGTGGACCTTTGATACTGAGCCGAGCCAACTCGACAAGCGAGCGATCGTAAATGAACGCCGGGGCCTCATTAACATTCACAGATTAAGAGCCTCCTACTGCCATCAACCAGACACCGGGACGACTTGACCTCATGCTCAGCTTTCCACCATCCACTGCCACCAGACCAACAAGACAACTAAATCAAGTCGAGTCAAAGCCTATACGTTATAACTACATATTTGTCATTTATTGAGCCCTATGAAGATAAGTTATAAGTACTTAGTACTTATTAGATTGTGTTAATATCCATATTAAGATTGAAGTAGTGATAACACGAATACAACAAACTATTGCTACTCTTGTTGATATTGCTCCTTAGGTTCATAAACATGTCAGTCACCGACTAAAACATTAATTCATTTGAATAACTCAACAAGAGTAAGAATGCATTCTCAGCAGTCACCCCGACAGAAGAACATGACCAAAACATTTTTACACACTATGCAAAAAAAAATCTCAGACATACCCTTAATGCACACCACAGAACCTACCCTTAACAACCCCCGAAAAAAGCAAACAAACAGCGCAAAACTTCCATCGCATAATTGCAGAAGTTTCACCCTAAGTGCAAGCGAGACAGCTGTACGTTTCGCTGCTCTCCTCTAGACTTTGTTTGAAACAAAATGTGGGTACATAAAAATCGATAGGGGCCGTCGACTGTGACCCTATGGGTATGTATACCTTTAATATTATGTTGATGTAACGCGGGTGTCATTGGCCTGACTATTTGAAATTGTATCGATTAAAGACTAGATAGGTACTTATAGCTATATTATTATACAAACTGCATGGCGGCTTCATAACAAGGATTAGAAATAATAAAAAGCATATTATTTTTTTTTTGTAATTGGGTGGCATAAAATTAAAAAAAAAACACAAAGTGAAAAATAACTTTAAATTCGGAAGTCGGTGTCTTTGGATCTGTATTTTAGCTTTTTGCCACCGACTTCCGAAATTAAATTAATTTTTCACTTTGTAGTGTTTTTTTTTTTGGAAGCCGGTTGTTTGTTTTTGTCAAAAAAGTTTTTTATTTTTCACTTTTTAGTTATGGTAGGTACCCACACCAATTCGAATACCACTACTAGCAATGTAAACAACAGTAACAGCAACTATTAGAATATCATCTAGGTACACAAAGTGCATTAAATACGTATTATCGAAGCTAACTCAAAAACTACCCAAGCTAAGTTGATACAACTTATATGGGACCACCTCTGAAGTATGACCTACCAAACAAAAAAATAATCATCAAACTCAAACTCAAAGCATTTATTTCAAATAAACCAATTACAGGCACTTTTGAATTGTCAATGGGTCGGTCAGTCAGAAAGATGAAGCTAGTTGCCCATTCCAAAGCGTAGTAGATCCCTATGGAGAAGAACGGGCAAGAAACTCCACGGACACTCTTTTAAATCATAATATTTTTACAAAATATTGGTTACATCCAACTCTCAACCATCAAAATCAATTCATAATTTTATTGTCGGAGTAATCGCGAAACAAACACACAAAAAAAAACATATAGTCGAATTGAGAACCGCCTCCTTTTTTTTGAAGTCGGTTAAAAAGTAGGCGGGCCGTCCGATAGAAAGTGTAAACCGTAGCCTATGACATCTGCAATACCAAGAGGGTTTCCTATGCGTTCACGACCGTGTATTGTTTCCTGTGCATGCAACTTTATTCAAACTGGTACACAAACTCAAGCTAAAACTCAAAGCATTTATTTCAAATAAACCAATTACAGGCACTTTTGAATTTTCAAGGGGTCGGTCAGTCAGAAAGATGAAGCCCATTCCAAAGCGTAGTAGGTTCCTATGGAGAAGAACGGGCAAGAAACTCCACGGACACTCTTTTAAATCAAAATTTTGTTACAAAATATTGGTTACATCATTCATGTTGAAATTATACATGTGAAAACGATGCAGAACGTAAAAAGCGTCCGTAATAAAAATATAAAAAAAAGCCGTGGCAGCTAAGATATGACCAGCCTCCACTGACAGCGCCCGTTCACGAACCTGAAGCATGGTTTAGCTAATTAATAAACTACACTGAATCACTGATAATTTAAAGAACTGGCAGAATTAATAGTACGTATCTAGTTATCTGGATGACTTACTCAGCAAGTTTTTAAATAGATTTCAAATGGCCATTTCTAGAGATTTTCGATGATTTTATGTCTGTAAGTAGGTTAAATATGATTCGCGGCCGTAGCTAATATGGCTTTACAGAATTATAATCATTAGAATCAGCAATACAACTCCATAAGTTAGAATTGACCTCAAACCTCATGATTTCACGAAATTACTAGATTTTAGGTCAATTCTAACATATGGAGTTGTATTGCTGATTCTAATGATTATAATTCTGTAATGCCATGCCAGTTACGGCCGCGTCTCATATTTTAATCAACATACAACCTGCCACTGACCTGCAAATTGCAAAAACGTAAGAAAATTTGAATTTCGCGGGCTACCTTAGCGCATCCCCCTTAAATGAAATTCCTTATCCAACAAATCGTACTAGGTAATAACACGAAAGAAAATCGCGAACCTATGTTTACAAAGAACGGTAGTGTTTTGACGTAGATTATGAAAACGAAACACCGCCACCGTCGTGACGCACGAAAAATTGTGCGAGTATCCGAATTACAGGGTTTTAACTTATGTCGGGGCCACACCAACGTGATATGCCGTTAATTATCGCGATGATGGACAAAGACCGTAGGTGTAGCCACAACTTATCGCGATAATTTGACAAAGGTATTCACATTGCCGATTGATGTGGCGATAACTCGGGTGGCGGCCGGCGTTCAAGTGTGGCCACTCAATTTATTGCGATAAATATCGGAATAATTACCGCGTTGTTTATGGCGATGATGGTCTTTGACGTTGACGTTGGTGTGGCCCCGGCATTAGGCAGTGGCCATGGAGATTCTTGCCCGTTCTTCTCCGTAGGTACCTACGCTTTGGAATGGGCGCCTAGTTTCATATTTCTGACTGACCAACCCCTTGAAAATGAAAAAGTGATTTAAATGTTTTAATTGGAAAATATGCTTTGAGTTTGAGTTTGCAGGTTTTAGGACTCATTTCTCAGGTTGTAGACATAAAACCCGGTTATTTTCATATCGCTGTCGACTGGTAATGTACTCAAGAGACTGTCGGCATTGGCACGTTGTATGGCAATGCTTGACAAAAATAATAAAAATGAATTAAATTGCTTATCCAAAAAACAAACTTTTACCTTGATCAGACAAGGTAAAAGTTTGTTTTTTGGATAAATTAATTTCAACTATACGGAACCCTTCATTGTGCGTGGTCCGACACGAACTTGGTCGGTTTTTTTATTTCATACTCAGTCTACTATTTTGAAGGTAAACACTAGAACGTTGATTTTATGCTAACAGAATTGCTAGAAGTGATATAATATTATATTTCTTTTCAACATGGAAGTTATAAGCAGTTTTTGAAGGGCGCGTTATCCCTGTCAGAATATTTAAAAAATAAGAATGGCTTTCCTCATTTCTTTTTAGCTAATACATGATTCAAAATATTTGATTTCACATAAATCGACATGGGCAATTCACTTATGAGACGTCAGAAGCTAGGTGCACGGTTCCAATTGGTCTTTCCCTATGGAGAAGAGCCGCCAAGAAACTCCACGGTTACTCTTTTAAAAATAATTGGCTTTTACAAAGTTTTCAAATAGGTATGGGGGATAGTATAGTGGGCATGAATCTTAATTACATAAATGAAATGAAGATGCTACACAGAAGCTCAAAATAAACGAACTGGAGTCTCAAACTCAAACTCAAACTCAAAGCATTTATTTCAAATAAACGAATTACAGGCACTTTTGAATTGTCAATGGGTCGGTCAGTCAGAAAGATGAAGCTAGTTGCCCATTCCAAAGCGTAGTAGATCCCTATGGAGAAGAACGGGCAAGAAACTCCACGGACACTCTTTTAAATCATAATATTTTTACAAAATATTGGTTACATCGTTCAAGTTGAAAATATACATGTGAGAACAATGTAGAAAGACGTGCACGTTAAAAAGCGTCCGTAATAAAAAGCTAATAACTAAAACAACTAAATTAAATACTAAAATTACAAATAAGCCATGGCAGCTAAGAGACGACCAGTCC
This sequence comes from Cosmia pyralina, assembly GCA_946251885.1. Lineage (NCBI taxonomy): Eukaryota > Metazoa > Arthropoda > Insecta > Lepidoptera > Noctuidae > Cosmia > Cosmia pyralina. The sequence goes on from OX276371.1 coordinate 547,350, forward strand.
CAACTGGACGGCGCCCGTTCACGAACATGACGCATGGATCAGCACCATTTAGCTCAACCATTTTGAAGGGAACTTAATGATCCAACACACACGCCACCATCAGCGAGACATTTGAGTGAGCATGACATACTCTCAACCGCCAGGGCACACTCAAGTCAGTGAAAGACGTACCCAGTAAAAGGTAGCTTAATAGTAGCTACATAGTGCTCACACGTGCTATGCAATTATATAATACTAAGAGATTGAATCTAAACAATGCAAAGAAAGTTTTCTCTCATCTTAATCTTCAGCAGGTCCAACAATATATCCGAATGCTAATCAATTAATTAATGCGTCCTTGTGGAGCAGGACAAGCATTCAGCCAAGCATTTTTGTCAGCGATGTAATCCCCCAACTTATAATATGCCTGGCTGCATAGTGTGCGTTTTATACAAGATTTAAATTTCCTTTCATTCAGCTGGAGTATGTGGGGAGGTATTTTATTATAACATTTTAAACAGTAGTCTTTAAAGCGATGTATTTTTAGTCACATTCTGACTCCATAAATTCACGACCAAACAAGATTTTTAAATCAATCTGCCTAGCCTTTGCCCAACAATGTTGGGGTCAGCTTCCAGTCTAGCTGAATAACAGTGTTTTACATGACACGCCTGCCTATCTGACCTCCACAATCCAGGTTAAAGGGTGACACGATACCGAGATTTTTTTAAACCACAGACAGTAAACCTAATCAATAAAATCATGCACGCGAATCCTTAAACAAATCTTCCCATTCACAATTTCACATTAGTACAAAAGATTCGCACCACCCTCAAAACACTTCTAAATTCAAAAATAGTCTCAAAAAAAAAACGCCCTTCATTACCACGACCACTATAACTCGACAATCAGGGGTGGCGCTGCTTGTCACGAAAAACGTCAAAATTACTTGAAAGTAGAACTTAGTTCCGTATTCCGCCGTCTATCAAAATATGCTGGCTGGATTATGTATGAGGGCTCTAAAAAGCAGGGAGGGAGTGTTATCTTGCAACGGGTGCGGGCGTCGACCCTAGGGGCGCCCGAAAATAGACATTGCGGGGGTCCACGGCAGGCGCGGTTAAATTTGGAGCGACTTTTGAGGCCAGACAGTTTCTCATTAGTGTAACGTTATTCTTGAGTAAAAGAATTATTGTGGAGAAAGATTTATTTTAGGTTCTGATTTGACCTTTGTTTAATGTAGGTGGGGTTAAGATTATAATATCTCTGTTTTCTTATCAGAAAATTGTATAATCTGTTATGATAAAAATAAAATTGTCGAAATGTGATGGGTATCGGTATTTAATAGCAAAAACGAAAAAAAAAACTATTTCTTGAATTCTATTTTTAAGTAAACAAACAATTGATCACGGGGTCAACGCCCTTTTGACACGCGTTGTTAGAATAAAATAGATTTTTACAAAACCATTTTGTTTTGTTTTAATTAAGTAAGTTAATTAAATTAACTGTTAAGTTCCTGACAATAAAAAACCGGCCAAGTGCGTGTCGGACTTTGCACATTTAGGGTTCCGTACCAAATCTGATTATCAATATATTGGTATTTGTTAGTAAAATATACGTAGGTACGATGATTTTTATGGTCAAAAATTTCTTATTTTCGCGAATATCAAGAAACAACCATACACTGGCCTGCAAATTGCAAAAAACGCAAGAAAATTTTAATTACCACAGCACAATCATCTTATAATCTCTAGCTCACATTCAAGGTGGAGACTGTCAAAGATCCACGAATGACAGCCGGGACCAATGGCTTAACGTGCTTTCCGAGGCACGGAGGAGTCTCGGTATGTAGAGATGGTCACCCATCCACGGACCAACCGCTGCAAGGCTATTATTACTTAGATAGACACGAGTCCCCCTAAGCAAGTACCTATGATCCGTATTTCAAGTCAAATTAAGGAGACATCGAGTTCATACGTTGCGATGGCAAAGTAAAGATACTCGAAGTGTTACTTAAAATCGATAACACAGAAGACTGTAAAGAATCGAGTAATGTGGGTCAATTTGAATCGATACAGCCAAACATTATGCTCTTGCCACGAAAACTTAGGCGCTGTTTAATAACGCGTTAAGTGCTAGTGTCAGTGTTACGTCCTCATACGTCAAACTCCATAATGCCATGTTTAGCGTAAACAAACAACGTAAACTATCTGTTAAAGTGGGTTAAAACAGTCTAGGGAGGCTATGCCATCTCTAGATGGCAGGCTAACCAGACGTTTATTACGCCTGGACAGGAACTGCCTGCGCCTGGTGACGGGGACCATCACAGGACACTGCTCACTAAACAAACATTTCCACACAATAGGAATAACGGACAGTCCTCTGTGCAGGGCTTGTATGGAGGCTGAGGAAACCGTTGCGCACGTGCTCTTTGAATGCACAGGCGTCACCCAGATTAGAACAGAAACCCATGGAACACCCGGAACTTTCACAGGTGTTCTTCTTCTGGAGGGGTGGCCTGGTTGGAGTAGCCCTCGACGCGGCCGCCATGGCCCACGCACAATGCTCCACATGAAGGACCAAGTGCGGAAACCAAATCCTCTAACATAGAACCTCAATTGTCAAATCAAAACCATCTTCAACGTGATCAAAAATCAAAATTTCGGGTTTCAAGTATTCAAATAATCAAATCAAAGCACTCACTTGTAAGTGGCATCACAAATTGGCATCCATAGAAAGGTTTTCGAATCCATTTGTTTACATTTTCATTAGATACTATTGGAACAGAGTATAGTTATCGTACGTTTTCATGTTTTCTTTGTACGACGCATACGGCACTAGTTTTTTATTTACACTATTCAATTGTTCAAATTATAGTAATGATGCAAGTGTTATTGTTATTTGAATTGACAACAGTTTGTAAATGTGAGAGGTACTATTAGTTTACTATATCCTTACTACAAGTGATATCATATCGTGTTTGATTGTAAATTATCAGGGATTTTCTGTTGTTATAAAAACAATAATAGCAACTGCTATTAGTTTTCCTAATCCGGAAAGTATAGAAAAAAATTATAATATACGTCGATCAAGAAGAGAAACTCCCGTTCCAAACACCGAATGTCGGTACATGCGCTTTGGGGCGTATCTTTTAATTTCTTAATTTGCTATGCTGAAAGAAAAGCTATTGAGCTTTCAAATGATTCTTTAAAAAGCAATGTTTTGACTTTGCACAATCTTCCAGCAAATGAAATCTAAAACTTAAAATGAGTGGATTATTTTTGCAATAGGGATGCTGACTAAACATTATTTTGTCCGTCATGTAAGTTATTAAAAAATATTGGACATAGATTTTTTCTCTTTTTTAACCGACGACAAAAAAAGGAGGAGGTTCTCAATTCGACATGTATGTTTTTTTTTTATGTAAGACCACGCATAACTTTTTACAGAATCGTCCGATTTAAAAAAAAAATGTTTTATTCGAGAGGGTATACATCACAGTTGGTCCCATATAAAATTGATTAACTTTACTTCGGTAGTTTTTGAGTTAGCTTAAATAATACGTATTTTTTCCCCACTTTTATATGGATGATGTTCTAGTTTGTTTTGCAGGTAGTGTTATTAGAATTTGTGTGGGGTAGGTACCACAACAAAAAGGAGGAGCTCGTGGCTAAGTAATAACAGCCGCACGGGTCGATCCATCAGGTTAAGCTACGCTTGCCGGGGTTGGTCCGTGGATGTGTGACCATCTTTACATACCGAGACTCCTCCGTGCCTCGTAAAGCACGTTAAGCCGTTGGTCCCGGCTGTCATTCGTGGATCTTTGACAGTCGTTACGGGTCGTCAGAAGCCTGAAAGTCTGACAATCAGTCTTACCAAGGGGTATTACCCAGTTAATGGGTTGTGGAGGTCAGATAGGCAGTCGCTCCATGTAAAATAATGGTATTCAGCTGCATCCGGTTAGACTGGAAGCCGACCCCAAGATAGTTGGGAAAAGGCTAGGCAGATTGAGGTACCACAACAAAAAAGTGAAAAATAAAAACTTTTTTACAAAAAAATACAACCGACTTCCAAAAACAACACTACAAAGTGAAAAATAACTTTAATTTCGGAAGTCGGTGGCAAAAAACGAAAATACATTTAACCAGACACCAACTTCCGAAATTAAAGTTATTTTTCACTTTGTAGCGTTGTTTTTGAAAGTCGGTTGTATTTTTTTGTAAAAAAGTTTTTACATAGATCAATGGTATGACGTCACTCCTTGCTAGATTTTATAGTTGTGACGTAGCGAGCCTCCACTCCCCAACTTAAATACATTTTATTCTAAGTAAGTAAATCAAAAAATACGTGTCTAATATTCTTTTTATTATCTGACTGACGAACTAAATAGGTTTTTTTTTTACCCAGGAAATATCCCTAGTGTAACATGTCAATAAAACCCGGCAGGACACTCGTCAAGCAATAGAATGACAGGTTCAGTAAGGAGCTTGACGCTAATGCACGCTAATGGTAAGGAGACGAGATGTTCCAGTGATGCGGTAATAATCACAGAGCAGATAATTTAATTCTGTGGTAATAATCGAGGTCGAATCATGAGGTCCTTCCACGATATTTACAATAAAGACATATTAAAAATAAAAACTAGGGTGCATTCGATACTTCGGGTTTGTCGATATATCGGTATCGGCGATATTTTTATTGCCGGTACAACGATACTTTTAACATTTCGCGCTTTAAAAAGTAATGAGATCGCGCGTGCTGTTTCGTCTATTTCGTTGAAAACGCGGCACAAACAATGAAGCCTTCAAAACCAAATTTGAAAAAAAAATGGCGCAGAAATACTTTCGTTTCTAAATGAGTTGTGTCGCATCGCATCCGAGAGACTATTTTCTAGTTCCACCGCAGGTCTCATTCAAACAGACTTGCAAAATCGCCTATCTCCGCAAAACTTGAGAATATTTTGTTTTTAAACAAAAATCTTAATAATGTTAATTTTAATTACTTATAATCTCATTCTCAGTCTGCAATTTTTTACATTACTAACTTAATAATAAAAAAAAATAACCCAACCTGTGTTTTATTTATTTTACCGATATTTTTATAAGAGTATCGGTATCGGTATCGTATCGGCAAAAAGGCGTATCGATGCATCTCTAGTAAAAACACAATCATAACGTTAGTGACCATGTCAGTGTGAGTCCAAGAGGACCACCACATGTAAACGAGCTATGGTCTAAAATAGCCACAGTGTGGGTCCAACAAGGCAGAGTGTTCGCTCCTTATATACACTATGGTTCGTTCACTCAGCAGACCCATGCAGAGATAAGTAGATTCCTGTTGGAGCGACTAGTTGAGGGCTAAAAATATGGGATCTGGGCAGGGGTGTCAAGCTGGATTCTCTTATAGGGCCTTGGTCATGCTTGTGGGCCAGTCATTAAAAATTTTCGCAAAAAAAAAAAAAATTATAACAGGAATTCAGAATAGAATAGAATTAGAATAGAATTCAGAAACTAAAGTGGCTCAACCATTACATGGCTAGATTCTAATATTGTTTAGCAGCAGACCGTTTCGGGATCAAGATATGGATTGAGATACAGAGATTGATCATGTCGCGGGCCACGGGCCGGGTGTAGCCCGCGGGCAGTATGTTTGGCATGACTGGAGTAAACGAAATGATCTAGGAGAGTAAATAAATAAATGACAAATCTTATCAATAATTGATTCGTACACGTGGCGATTTTTTATCGCGCATAGGATTTTCAACGCATTGCTTAGCGCTAATGTTGAAAATCCAACAGTTTTGTCGCGCTGCTCTCTGTTAATTTATCCATGTTCGACTCAACACCAAAAGTTGGAACACCCAGTGCGCGGAAACAATAGTCACGTTAAAAAACCGTCCATCATGCGAACCTGGACTATGTTTGATTCTTAAACCAGGCAGGGCTTCTTGAAATTCTTACTTCCCACCAGCCTGAACTAAAACGTTTACACACGTTCACGACTAGGAGAGACCAACACAACGGACACTGAATGGCGAATAGGTTTGCCATACAGCGTCTGCTGTCGCTGATGCCGCACAGGCTGTCCCGGAATGGACCACCTTTTAACGGGTAACTCATCATTATGAACAACTTTTAATATGGGACCAAACCAAAAATGGCGAAAAAAAAAATCAGTTGTTCCCTACATTTTGACGAGTTATGCGAACAGTATGTAGGGAACAACGGATTTTTTTTTCGCGATTTCTGGTTTGATCCCATAGTATAAAAGTTGTTCATAATGATGGGTACACACAATAAGCAAGTCCTTCAGACCACAGAGACGTCACACTTTATCATTGTTGAGTCAAAGATAAAGTACAATAAACCACAACGTCTTACGTAAACTGACTTAGAGATGAACTGAGCAATTTCTGACCTTCCGTCTGTGTGCAAAATAGATAGACTATAGTGTAACTATAGAGTTACTAAACAATCCCATTTAGTAGGATGAGTAATAAACCTATAATAAGTTTGTTTGTATTATTCATTCGGCTTCCGATTTTGCAAAAATGTGTCTGAATGTCATTTGTTAAGTAAGAAACGAGTAGGGAAATTAAAAACCTGGATGAAAGATGATAGCGTGACGGTTGACAGGGGAGAATGGAAGAAGAAAACGTGGTGCGCCAACCCCACGTACCATGGGATAAGAGCGGGAAGATGATGATGAAGAGAAAATCGTGGAAGAGGAAGATCCACAAAGGATTGAAGCTCCAAAGTAAGTAAGAATGAAATATATATTTAAACTAGCTGTTGCCCGAGACTTCGTTTACGATCCAGGATGAAAAGTAGTATATGTTCCAGGTCTTGGTCTATCTGTGTGCCAAATCCGTGCATCCGTTTTAGCGTAAAATCGTAACAAACGAACAAACTTACTTTCGTATTTATAAGTTGCTTTTCGTGTCTGTATATGTAACCCCTTAGTTTTTTTAAAACTACGCAACGATATAGCGCAGAAATCTCGATATTTTGACATGTCGCCCGCCACATCACACACTCATCATTCACCACTCACCACCACCACCACCATACCACCACTCACCACCATCACACCACCACCACCACACCACCACTCATCACCACCACCACCACCACCACTCACCACCACTCATCACCACCACCACCACCACCACCACCACTACTCACCACCACACCACCACCACTCACCACCACACCACCACCACCACTCACCACCACTCTCACCACTCATCATCACTTGTGCGAAGCAGGGGCGGGTCACTAGTAATGAATAAAACTTAACATAATCTTTCAGGGCCTTAGCACACCTCCGCCGCGAAACTGCATGTTGTTACCGTGTGATGTTCCGCTACTCGAGTAGCGGAACATCATGCAAGTCAGTTGAATTTAACTAGGTACTGTGGCTTCGCTGCTATAGTTTCGCGGCAGAGGTGTACTAAGGCTCTTAAACTGAAAACTCAAAGCATTTATTTCATTTAAACCACTGAGAGGCACTTTTGAACTGTCAAGAGGTCGGTCAGTTAGAAAGATGAAGCTAGTTAGCGTAGTAGCTCCTATGGAGAAAAACGGGCAAAAAAACTCCACGGACACTCTTTTAATGAAATAATTGACTGACTTTCAGGAATGGCAGAATTTCATGAATTCATATTACTAAGGCCCCATTTTGTGGTATTACTAATGAAGCTACGACCAGTTTCTGTAAGTTGCACGAATGTTGGCAACCAGCCAAGGGAACTGGAAGACGAAGAAGATATCAAGTTTTGTGGAAAAATATTATGTTGAGTGTAAATCTTGGAAGCGAAACATCATCGTTAAGGGTTAGGATTGGATTCTAGTCCAAGCCCCCCAATGGGGTATAAAACTGTCAAATTAGTTCCGCGTAGATGGCGCCAAGTGTTTGTTACTTTCATTCAGCTGTCAATGGAATGTCCCGAGGTGGTCCCATTGTCGCCAACTCGGAATCTGATGACGGGATCCCATGGAAATCGAGGGAAATCCTCAAATTTTATATAACGATTTGGTTATTTTTTTATAGTAATTCGTGCATTTGCACGAAAACACCATTTAGTGAAGTGGAAGTGATGATGAAGACCACAGATGGCATCGGAACTACTGAATTATACCTAAGTATTTCATGGGTTGCGATTTATGGTTGCTAAGTTGCTATTCTTGATCGAAGGTTGCTAAGCAATTTATGCTCGTCACAATGGATACGGTGAAGTGGAGCTGACGGTGACTTCACCATCCGATCCAGTTTTCCTGGTTCTTAATAGGAGAACTCAAAAAAAACCCAAAAAGCCTCAAAAATTAACGTCCCTGCATCGGGAAAAGCAATATAATCTAAAAGGTGATGAGCAGTTTACATTAATTAGGCTATTGTAACCTATAAATTACAAACTGACCCAGTAAAAAGTGAAAAAAAAAACTTTTTTCCAAAAAAACACTACAAAGTAACTTAAATACAGATCCAAAGACACCGACTTCCGAAATTAAAGTTAGTTTTTACTTTGTAGTGTTTTTTTGGAAGTCGGTTGATTTTTTTATGGAAATTTTTTTGTATTTGTATTGATACTTAGTGAAATTGTGTGCCTAATAATTAGTATGAGTTTATTGTCACTTGATAATTAATAAATCTAACTATCTACGTATACATTTAAATAAAAACAAACGGCTAAATGTTTTGCTAAGCTCAAAACTCGAGAACTGCTGGACCAATGTTTTTTTTTTCAAATATTCGTTGAAGGCCGACGGACGTTCTTATGAAGAGAAAAATTAAATAAATATGCATTTTCTATGGAGATTTTGTATGAATTCAGGACAACGTCTGTCGGGTTAGCCAGTAGATAATAATTTCGTCACAAACTCTGTCATAAAAGTCAAACGTCGTCTTGAGTCTTGATACGAAATAAAAACCAATTGACGTTGATAGTAACCACGCGATCGGGCAGTATGATTCATTTCCCTCACTCGACTTAATTCTAGCGCAGAGATAACGAGTCAATTACGTATTTCTTCCATTTTTTAGACCTGTATAGGTATATTTACCATAAGAGTAGGTAACATTTGGTAAAGAAGCACCTTAAGGGCATATTTACGTGCACCTATTATTTTCTCGACTACGTCATGGCCAACATTTTGAACTCTGTGATTTTGAATTAAGGCCCTATGATCCGACGCTCGAGCCGTGTACTGAACTGAAGTAGGCTCGCGAGTGGTTGCCTCCGCATTTGGTAGGTATTTAAACAGTCATTATTTTAATAATTTTAACACGACAAACTCAGCGAATTGCACTAAACTAAACAAATCTTACTACTTTTTCATTTATATGAAAATATAAGAAAAAAACGTCTGTTTTGTAGCTCTGAGATTGATTAAACATTACGAAAAGGGGTAGCTTTGGGATTTTTGTCTATCCAACAAAGTAAATCTAATCGTGATTGGCTATCCGTCAAACACTTCCCTCCTCCTCCTCCTCCTCCTCCTCTGATCCTTAAATAAGATACTTATATCTTTTTTCTCAGAATTTTCTAATACTGTTTTTTATTTTTCAAAAACCTAATAAGCGCGGTCTATGTCGGGTCGTAGCGCCTTAAAATGACGGTTCGGAAAAGTGACACGCGCCCGCTGTGTGGGAAAGGACTGTTTGAATATTGCGTAACATTATTATTGCTCCTTGACTGGGCATGGTTTAAATGTTACAATGGCTGTTCTAGCTGTCTTCCTTTTTTTTGGAGGAATAGTTATTTTTTTAAAAAAATATTATCTAATATGATTAATAATCTTACGAGGATTACAAAATGTCCGATTAGCGTGTTTTGATGACTAACGATAGCGAGTCGGAAAACCCCGAAGTCTTTCTTTCATGTTTGTACAGTCCGCCGGCAGTCTTCCGACGGGTGGTCCGGTCCACTCATAAAATATGGACCGCCAGTTTTTATGAGCGGGCTCTTGCCGGCGAACTGTATAATGTGTGGGGTCTCACACATTATAAAAAAAAAAAAACCTATCGCTGACACGCTTTCAGGAAAGGGTAGACAGTTAGAAAGAAAGAAATAGTATTTATTGTGACTCGCACAGGAAGATCACCAACTAAACTAAAAACACAATGATAAAAGTTAAAAAAAAAATACAAAGTTCAAGTGTTGATAAGCCCGCGATGTTTAAGCCCCTTGTAATAGGGTTCGAATCTATTGCTTGCTATCAACTGGGCACAAATCCACACTCCTTAGAAAAACTCAGTTTGCCGTTCACCTGGGAATCGTCGAAGCTAGGCACCCTTGCACAGCAGTCATGCTAGCAAAGCGAGCAGTAGACCAACGGGTCAGTAGATTTCGACATCATCCTACCTTTTCCCAACTACGTCGGGGTCAGCTTCCAGTCTAACCGGATGCAGCTTAATATTAGTATTTTACAAGGAGCGACTGACCTACACAACCTAGTAACTGGGTAATACGATACCCATTGGTAAGACTGGTTGTCACACTTTCGGGCTTCTGACGACCCGTAACGACTGTCAAAGATCCACGAATGACGAGGCACGGAGGAGTCTCGGTATGTAAAGATGGTCACCCATCCACCAAGTGAAGAAAGAAAAGACACGAAATAAATTAATTTGACCCACGTTAAGGCACTCATTATACTTATAATACAATAAAGGAATAAGCCCAAAAGCCACGTCATAGCACAACCTAGTCCTCCATTAGTGTTAATAGAATTCAGTAAATACTATATAGCAGACAGCCTCTCTTTGTGTGTGACGTCAGAACAACGTCACAGCAATAAGATTGTGGTAAGTACAAGACTATCGTATCTTGAGAATTTAGGAAAACAGTTTCGGAAAGATAAAGATGAGTTTTTGAGATCAAACCGATGATTTTGAGTGTGAAAATACAGGGCGAAATTTTAATGGTTGTTTCCCTCTTAAAGGGTCATTGCACTCATCATTATAAACAACTTTTAATATGGGACCAAACCTGAAATCGCAAAAAAAATCAGCTGTTCAGTACATATTTATCTACTTACATGAAACTCGTTAAAATGTAGGGAGTAGCTGATATTTTTTTTCGCGATTTAAAGTTTGGTCCCATAGTAAAATTTGTTCATAATGATGAGTACAGAGGAAAACAACCATTAAAATTTCACCCTGTAGGTATTACAGGCTGCACGGGTCGATCGAAGGTTAAGCTACGCTTGCCGCTGTTGGTTGGTGGATGGGTGATCTATTACATATCGAGACCCTCCCTGCCTCGGCAAGCACGTGAAGCCGTTGGTCCCGGCTACGATGGTAGTCACAAACCCAAAGGTCTAACAACCAGCCTTACCAAGGGGTATCGTTTTACCCAGTTACTGGGTTGTGGAGGTCAGTTAGGCAGTCGCTCCATGTAAAATACTGGTATTCAGCTGCATCTGGTTAGACTGGAAGCCGCCCTAATATAGTTGGGAAAAGGCTAGGCAGATTGATTCACATCTAGTATCTATACTGATTCATACCTAGAAACCAGTGGTGTAACTTGCAATTTGCGGTTGCAGTCTGCAGCCCATCTCGGACTTGTACCTTTAGGCTGCTTTTCCATCAGAGATGTGCTATGCAGCTATGCTGCGAGGATGTGTAAGCTAAGCTACGAAACTATGTGACCGTTTCCACTGATGCTAAGCTGTGTAGCGGAGCGAGTAATATGTGCTGTGAAGATGTGCAGCTCGAGCTATGCGATGCATCAACAGTAGGGAAGGCACGGGGAGCGGCAGCGACACCACTCGCGCATTCATAGCTCCTATCCATAGCACGCATCCTTCCATATAAAAAACATAGATAAGTTGCACCCGTTTCCACCAGTGCTATACTATGTGGACCAATGAATGTGATTGGTGGATATGAAACGCATCCATAGCAACGTAGCGTAGCACATCTCTGGTAGAAAAGCACCCTTAAGCAGTATGGATGTGTTCCGGATTGAAGCATTACGAGAATTATCTGGCTATCAGGCACAATGCCAAACACGTAGGGCACTTCCAAAAAATCCAACAAACCGTGTTTTTTTACACAACAAACCGACGAATGAAACAAAAACTGAAAGCCTAATTTGTTTTACTTACAAATTAAGAATTCATTAAAGTTAATGTTTATTTTACAAAACGCAAATAACTAACGGAGTTAGGACAGCGGCCAAATCAATCTACTCATATATGTAGGCGGACAGTGGCTGTAGCATAGCGAGTCGGAAGCATATGAGCCGAAATAGCTTCGGGTTTCGGGACCCCAGACTAACGAGGACACAGGGACGTAGAGAGAGACAGAACGCTGGCGAGGTAAACATGTGGTATCAATGACAAATAAAAGGTACAGGGGAAAAATTATGGATGTCAATCATAGAAATATATCTATGATGTCAATTTTAACAATCAATTTTTCCATAATTAGAGAAAATTAGGTTCACAACCTCATGGTGTCTCCACAATATAAATATGGAGTAGTTATCTACTCCATATATATTTTTTTTTATTTTTTCTTTTTTTTTTTTCTTTTTTACAAAAAAAAAAAAATAAACGACTTCCAAAAAAGCACTACAAAGTAATAAATAACATTCATTTCAAAAGTCGGTGTCTTTGGAACTGTATTTTAGTTTTTTGCCACCGACTTCCGAAATTAAAGTTATTTTTCAGTTGTAGTTGTAGTGTTTTTTGGTAGACGGTTGTTTTTTTTTGTAAAAAAGCTTTTATTTTTCACTTTAATTTATGGTACTATGCACAAAACTTAAGCATGCTCACTTAAGAAAATATTCCTGTGAGAGCGCAGCTAGTGACAAACGAACATTGTGCGATCGAGTCGTGAGCCGTGCATGCGAATATCGCCTTTGAGGTCATCATGCGGAACTTTGGCCCATAGTACCTAGCTACCCCACGCCAATTCGTACACCACTACTTGCTATATAAACAACAGTGAACAACAGTGACAGGAACTAGAACATCATCTAGATACACAAAGTGGATTAAATACGTATTATCGAAGCTAACTCAAAAACTACCCAAGTATGACCTACCAAACAAAAATCAAAATCATTTCATAATTGGCGGAGTAATCGCATAACAAACACACAAAAAAAAAAACATACAGTCGAATTGAGAACCTCCTCCTTTTTGGAAATCGGTTTGAATGTCACAAAAGAAACTGAAATGACCTACACTTCTAGCTTAATTCAGTACTCATCATCTTCAGTGATGTTATTTATATTGGTATCCACCAAAGTGTGTGTGAATCTTTGGGTTCATTCGAGTAATCGAGTTTGGTGGGACCACGCTGGGGTCATTGCATTTAATTAATTTATCTGTATCTGAGGGACTTAGCACACCTCCGCAGCAAAACCACAGTAGTTCAATTCAACTGACTCGCATGATGTACTCGAATCGAGATTCAAATAGCGGAACATCATGCGGCTTCACGATTTCGCAGCGGAGGCATGCTATGGCGCTGAGTCCTGAGTGGAGACCGCGTATCGGCAAGCGTAATGTGGGACGCCCCCCAGCTAGATGGACCGACGACGACCTTTAAAAGTGGCTGGGACAGACTGGATGCCGAAGGCGGAGGACAAGGTGTTATGGCGCAGCCTGCGAGAGGCCTATCTTCAGCAGTGGTCTGTTATCTAGTATGGATAGCTCATGCCGTGATAAAGATATTAGCCATGTCAGCAAGGCGGTAGCGGGGCTGAGTGTCCAGGGAGCGCCCCACGTACAATTTAGACCTCACTAAAGTTGCCTTACCCATTAGACAAACAAGACAATAGGTACCTACAATTCTATTATTCTGAGTATTGTTCTGGCCTTATGCCAAAGACCACATACTTTTAAAGACCATTCTTGCGCTCATTAGGATTCTTTAATCAGTATTAGTATGAGTAGGGATATGACACATTTCCTGTGTTCTCGAATTGACCTAACCTAAGCGTCGTACCCACGTGCGATATTTCCCTCGACGATTTTTTGTCGCGCACTGGATTTTCAACTTTCAGTGTTGAACCGAGGATTGAGAATCCAACAGAGAGCATCCCAGCGCGTCAAAAAAATACACTGTTGGATTTTCAACTCTCGGCGCTAAGAAATGCGTTGGAAATCCAGTGCGCGATAAAAAATCGCCCATGGGTACTGAGTACTGCTACTGTTCGAGGGCTAACGCAATTCTGGACATGACAGTACCAGCGCGTTAATATGAGAAATCGAGCGTTAGAACGAGACTGTCACACAGGTATGAGTGACAGAGACGACGTGAGACAAAGCGAAACTTTTTCTTAAACTCGATGTGTCATTTTTACGGCATCCTGGGTACTTTATTACCTCTTCGAACCATAGTTTATCCCAGCCACTGTTTAATACTATATGTAGATGTAGGGAAATTACCTGCCCTCGTCGTCATCTTCCTGCCCTTATCCTATGGTAAGTGGGGTCGGCGCAACACGTTTTCTTCTTCCATTCCCTCCCATCCATTCCCTTCATCACCCTCTTCCTTCCTTTTTCTTTTTTTTTTTCTTCTTCTTCTTTTTCATTTTTTCCTTTCCATTTCCTCGTTTTCTTCGTTTTTTTCTTTTTCATTCACTCCCTTCTCTTTCATATCATTCCTCACACAATCCATCTATTTTCTCCTTGGCCTGCTTCTCCCTCTCTATCCATCTATCATCTATATATTATGTTCATCACTAAAGAGTGAGGAAGGATCACCCGAGTCTCCTCTCTACTCAGCACAGCACATGCCTTGCCTATACCAAGCCAAACGATTTCCTTGCAACTTTTCTGCTGGCATCAATCACCGTTCATTATATCTCTATGGCCACGAATTGCTTTGGCTAACCTGGTAGACAGGTAACAGACTCCGGACCCAGGTTGGTCGAATCAAAATCAAAAGTCATTTATTCAAACAGGGCTAAGACTCAGCACTTTTTGGACGTCAAAATGACATAAGACAGTCCCCCAGCACGCCCGCCCTTCACCACTTCCTAGTGCTTTAGCTGAGAAGAAGTGGCTCAATAACATCCCTAGCAAAACTATTCAGGAGGAGATTCTTAGATGCCTCCGTCCTGGAGTGTAAATGTGGTGCTGTTCCACGAACGATGGGACATTAAGAAATGATTTCAATTGTCCCAAAATCTATTTTAGTTTATAGAACTAAAGAAAAAAAAAACTAAATCCAGGTAAATTTTTTCTAGTTTTTACCATATTATCTACTTCTACAATTTTCATTAACCCGTCGCGCGCTAATTAGCAGACACAATTGAAATTCTATTGTTATCTGTACACATGGTGTGCAATCGACATTTTAAGAGTTAAAAGTGTTCATAGATTCATAAAGTTCTCTACAAAATAATAAGGAATGATTTCATATCGTTACTTTTTTAGTCCAATCAATCGATTTTTTGGTAAATAGATAATTGCTTCATATTTTGCAATAAATTACCAGCGTTGTGTCATCGCGTTTCTTTTTCTTTTCTATTTAGTCCGACAGTGACCCTCTTTTTACAGAAGACAAGCCTTAATATCGTATCCTGCATGTCCTACATGTTATAGGAATCGATGGCTTCAAAATCATAGCCAATTTCCCGGCCGAATCCATTTAGAATGTTTGTTAATGAAAGTTAAGGTGTTTGCGCAGTAGTAGCCCCCAAAATTCTATTTTTTTTTTCAGTTTTTTTGTAATTTGCAG
The DNA here is from genome assembly GCA_946251885.1 of Cosmia pyralina. Taxonomy (NCBI): domain Eukaryota; kingdom Metazoa; phylum Arthropoda; class Insecta; order Lepidoptera; family Noctuidae; genus Cosmia; species Cosmia pyralina. Next base: position 563,028 of record OX276371.1, read on the forward strand.
GTCAGTATCAGGTTGTATGTTGATAAAAATATGATACGCGGCTATAACAAATATATGTATTTACATAATTTTAACCATAAGAATCATCAATATAGAGATGTATTGATAATTCTCATGGTTAAAATTATGTAAATACATATTTGTTATAGCTGCGTACCATATTTTTATCAACATACAACCTAATACTGACCTGCAAATTGCAAAAAACGTAAGAAAATTTAAATTTCGCGGCTACAGCTGCGGATCCCCTTTAAGCAGTATCAATCTATGCGAACCAGCAGCACAGTGGTAGTTTATCAAGTGACAATATAGCCTCTAAGTCCACGATAGTCTAGGATGACCTAAATAGATAGGATCAATGACCCGAAAAGTTGTTAACTCACGGCTTGTAGTGAGGCGAATGGGAGAAGCACCTACGAGAGATGACTTAAACATTGTTCATTTTATTTTACCCAGACTTTTTTCCCTATAAGATTCCGACGAGTTCAAACGAAAATAGGAAAATGTTTCATCATAATTTTTGGCAACAAAATTTATTTTTAATCGATGAAAAAAAAGGAGGAGGTTCTCAATTCGACACGTATGTTTTTGTTTTTTTTTTTTGACCACTCGTAACTTTTTCAGTGTCGTCCGATTTGAATTTTTTTTGTTTTATTCGAGAGGGTGTACATCAAGGTTGGTCCCATATAAAATTGATTAACTTTGCTTGAGTAGTTTTTGAGTTAGCTTTGAGTAATTTTCCGCCACTTTTATATGGATGATGTTCTAGTTTGTTTTGCAGGTAGAATTAGAATTAGAATTTGTGTGGGGTAGGTAAGGTACCACAGCTAAAAAGTGAAAAATAAAAACTTTTTTACAAAAAAATACAACCGTCTTCCAAAAACAACACTACAAAGTGAAAAATAACTTTAATTTCGGAAGTCGGTGGCAAAAAACGAAAATACATTTAAAAAATAAATTTAACCAGACAGCGACTTCCGAAAAAGTTATTTTTCACTTTGTAGTGTTGTTTTTGGAAGTAGGTTGTATTTTTTTTTTGTAAAAAGTTTTTATATAAGAAAAGAAGTCCTGACTCCTGACTGACTCATCAACGCCCAGTCCAAACCCTTGAACCTAGAAAGCTGAAATTTTGCAAAGAGGTTCCATTTTTAACCGACTTCAAAAAGAAGGAGGTTCTCAATTCGTCGGAACCTTTTTTTTAATGTAGACAAGTAATAAAGAAGGATTTCCCGGTAGGACGTTCCCGTGGGATATTTCCCGACATCCACGCGGGCGAAGCCGCGGGCACAAGCTAGTAGGCAATAATTATTCACGAAGCCAAAATTTGGAACATCCTACCAGCCTGAAACTACATGAAATCATTTCGATCTGCCTAACCTTTTTCCCCAACTATGTTGGGGTCGGCTACCAATCAAACCGGATGCAGCTGAATACCAGTATTTTACATGCAGCGACTGCCTATCTGACCTCCACAACCCAGTAACTGGGTAATACGATACCCCTTGGTAAGATTGGTTGTCAGACTTTCGGGCTTCTGAAGACCCGTAACGGCTGTCAAAGATCCACGAATGACAACCGGGACCATGAAATTATTTATTCCGTAAAATAGGATATCGGAAATTCGGAATCACATTTAAAGGTCATGTTTAAAAAAAATAGGCTAGATGGAGTCGACATTTCCTAACTGACTACCCCAGGGGTCGAGGTCTGTTTTAGAAAGTCCAGACAATCGTGTAATAAATGCAGGGTAGCATCCCTGACCGTGTGGGTGGGGTGTGCTGGCTACTTTCTATTCCTATAACCCGTCAACCCATCTTTTGGGCACGCTCGTTCCATCGTAGACCTCATCCATCGCTAACCATCAGGCAAAATAAAGGTCAAGAGCAGTTCCATTTTCAAATATTAAAAAAAAGAATAAGAAAAATTGTTTAGTAGCTAATCTATATGCCAGGAATTTTAAATATTCTGAAATGGTTTGAGGAAATGATAGTCTAAACACGATTTACGTAGGCACCTAGGTGTAGATAGACACCCGTAAGGTACACAAAACCACGACTTTTGTTATCAGTTATTCTTAAATTTTTCCTCATTTCCACATGCACAGATCAAAAATAAGGTATTTATTTACTTACACCGAAAAACGATAAGACTAAACCGGAAATTATCAAATTCTTTACTTATCTGTGTTTATAGGATGTACAGGTAACTTGTATTGGTCCGAAAAACGCACAATCATAGAATTTTTACAAATTATTTGGGGGTTAAACACTCAGATAAAAAAAACACTGGTTTACATGATTCACGTTTTTCAACACTGTCATTGTGCCAGTATTCAGAGTTCTTATCTAAAACATTTTCCTGTACTCTTTTATTGAAAAAATAGGCCTCAAAACTGTGTTATTTAATATTATATCTTATCGGTATTTTAAGTTAAACTGTGCGGCAAACATTAGCTAGAGTTATGACCGATAAAAAGTACCTAAGCGCAAATAATCAGAAGGTACTTTTTTCAAATCACTTACCGAATAGGTATCAGGAGTTTTACACAAATTACACACAGTTTCCGTGCGGTCTTAAAGCGAGAGCTACAATGGTGTTCGACAGTACAAAGCCAACATTTGGTCGTTCCCAAAATAGTACCATATAGCAGGCCCCAACTAAAGTTATAAACATTCTCGGCGCACACATGCACATGAAAAAAAATCAATATTTAAACAATCTCACTGAACGCGACGCACGGAACGCAATACAAGTACAACACACGACAATATGGTCGATGATCATTTTACTGAAAAAATGTGACTTTTCACAACCTTCGTAATATAAGGGAAAACTACGAAAATAGACTTAATACTCACATTTGTGAGCCCGACCGTCGCGTCGTTCACATCACGTATGCAATTAGCGACTCCGTCTCCTTATTTTTTAACGATGGAAAATCAATAATTTTTTAAGAGCACAAAATTTTGTTCATATTTTTCCGTCGGGCCCCCGCTCTCTTGCGTGGTCTCGCTCCGACACTTAAAAATGAAAAACCCATTGCAAGAAAACTGTGGTACCGAAAGAGATGCATATACGTCGGTGATTGTAAATAATGATGAGGAACGAATCATAACAAACGAAAGAGACAGTCGATGGACTATGGAAGCATTTAACAATAACAAAATGCGTTACGTAACAATAATAACATTGATTTATCTCAATACTCACCGTTTGTTAGGTTAATTGTAGATGTTTTAACGATAAATTATAGCTTTTTACACATTTTTGTAACATCGCGAATGCATTTTGACGCGTCCAATCATCCGTCAGACGGGCGCCATTTGCAATTTGTGTGCATCTGATTCGGCTCGGCTCCTATTTTTGTTAGGTTGTTGTTTGTTGTTACCTTTTTTGTTTGCATTGAGACATCATTAAAAATTAAAATGTTATAATCACTGTTTTTAGCGTCTTTTGTGGTAAGAATTTCTTATCTGAATTAACATTATTTATTGCTTCATTCACAAAAATGTATGATCAGCTGGAGTGATGACTTTTGTAGCATGGCAACATTTTCAAATGTCACATGAGTAGTGGGCGCGAAGGTTGAACGAATGTCACACAAACATTTTTGATGATTGTTGTTTACTTTGTTGAAAATGAAATGAAATGAAATACATGAAAAACATAAAATTAAATAGTAGACAGACAGACTGCAAGAAATTGTGCAAGTTTTGTATGTTGCCGTTTCACAATAGGTATTTTGGGGTTTTGATGTTTTACCTCCAACATAAAAATTACTTACCTGCTAGCTTTATGTGAACCTTGGCCTCTGTGTCTACCATTGATGCTAATAAAATTTACAACTATTTGTATATACCTACCTAAGCAAAAAAAAAAAAGCTGCATGCAAAATAAACTATATTATATTATACTTTAGCCAAAAACAAAGTAGGTCTGTACTACTTATCACAAAAAAGATGCGACTACGCAACGTAAGCCGTTCTTTTTAAATTAACACAAGCAAGTAAAGCATGCTAGGTAGGTACACGCCAATTTTTCATAATAAAAAAATAATAATATAGATTTATCGGATTGAAGTTTGAACAAATCTTTTTACGAAAACTTTTTTACAACCACAGTTTAACAACAACAGAACTTTTCACAAAACCAATAAGTAACACTTAAAACTTGCCTAACACGATTTCCCAAATACATTTTCAACCTTTTAACACTAAGGTCTTACTGTATCTCGAATTTTTTCACTCGCTTTTTGTCTTTTTGTTTACAGATTAGCATTTCTTTTTAGTTTTTTCAGCCATATTGAATTTTTTCAACCTTGGTTGAGATTTGCAATTTAATCAAATAAATGATTGTATTATTTAAAACAGTGTCTATGGAGCTTAGCAAGGGGGATAATTAATTATTTATATTAGTAAACATTTTAAGATGCTTCTCATATTCTCATTCAAGAAGTTTGATTTTTTTAGATTTAATTTTTTTTAACTTGATCCAATGCAGTCACACATTGAATCACACTTTATAGGGTGTGAATAGTCAATACAATGGTCTATATTTAAAAAAAAAATGCTATTTACATATTATCCTACCTTATTTTTTGCTCCTACTTACTTTTTTCTTATAATTATATACATAAGTAGGTAAGTCAAAGTTTATTACTGACCGGATTTCAGTTTATTGCGAAAAAGTTTTGTAACATTCTGCCTAATATCAAAACGTACGCACGGCTACAGATCAAGCTATAATTTTCCAGTACTTATAAGCTGATCTCGCATTGTATAGGATTTCCTTACAATGAGAGGTCAGTGTAAACTGGAAATGTATAGCTTGATGTGTAGCCGTGTGTACAAACAACAGCACATCAGAGGGGCAATTTCTGTATTTTTAACAACGTTCGCAATCATCTCAGTCTCAATCTGTCAAAAATTGTATAGCGTTTACCTGAGGCGTTTACCTACATTTTTGACATTTGATTGTTGCTGACATGAGATTGCGACTTGAATTAGAACGTTTTTAGGTATGAGAATTGGCCTTCATGTTATACCAATCAACCTGTGAAATTTCTTCAAATGATTCTAAACCTTAAAATGTTGCTAATGAAGTTCAAACTTGACCTGCTACTGTGTGTCTAGCTTTTTCTTTTCGGTAAGTCGTCCTCTTCAAAAGACCCACTTTCCGCGGTGCTTATTTATTTATTAAAACATACTGTACAAAGACGAACTAATGCCTGAGGCATTTCCTACCAGTCAACCTTACCAGGGTTGATTGAGCGGAAATTTGGCGTAAAATCGGTGACAATGCAATATTTTAGCAGTGAAAGTATCTAATTTGTATGTGTGCTACAATATCGCATTGAGTCTAGCCTGTGAGGATATTTGTATGTTTGGAGTGAATAAATAAATAAATTTTGGTACTATCGAGCTGATCAGTGGCCGGAAGATGGCTACAGGAACTCAGTACCTAATAAAACGACGCAACCCTATCGAGTTTGGGCTTCTTTGATTCGTCTTGACAAGGATTCTGGTTTTATATGATATCCAGAATAACAAACCCAAGTGTAGGTTTTGTTATTCTGGATTTTTATTATTTATATTTTATAAACCACTAGCTGAACCACAGAACAGATACAGAGATAGCTGAACCGACAGACGGACGTCCTGTCCAAACATGTAAGTACCTACACATACCCCCCCCCCCCCCCCTGTACATACCTACGAGAAAATTATTTTTTTTCATCTTTTTTTTTTCGTGAACTTTTCCCAAGTTTTAATAGGTACCTACTTAGTTATTGTGCTATTCGGGGCGGAGACTAATCCAACAAATCAAAGATCGTAAAATTCGGTCCAGCCGTTCTTGAGTTATAAATGGTGTAACTAAGTAACCCGTCTTTGTTTTTCCCGACGAAAATAAAAGGAGGTTCTCAAGTTGACACGTAGGTATATATATGGGGTGACTGGTAATTAGTGACCGATACTTACACACATGATTGTACAAACAACAAACAATTTTTACTATGGGACCAAACCTGAAATCGCGAAAAAAAAAATCAGCTGCTCACATTTAAGTTGGCTTTACTCGTCAAAATGTAGGGAGCAGCTGATTTTTTTTTCGCTATTTCAGGTTTGGTCCCGTAGTAAAAATTGTTTGTTATCATGAGTACAATCATGTGTTTTAGTGTCGGTCACTATTTACCAGTCACCCTGTACATATATTTTTATGTTTGACCACGCATAACTTTTTACAGTTGTCCGATTTGAAAGATTCTTATTTTACTCGGGAGGGTATACCTCGAAGTTGGTCCCATGTAAAATTTATTAACTTTGCTCGAGTAGTTTAGCTTCAATAATACGTATTTTTTTCCTACTTTTTATGTCGATGATGTTCTCATTTCTTTTGCAGTTCTTCCGAAACTTCCGAAATTAAGGATATTTTTCACTTTGTTGTTTTTTTTGGAAGTGGGTAGTTTTTTTTTTTTGTAAATAAGTTTTTCTGTACTTAAGTCGGGTGGGTTTAGTCGCTCCATGTAAAATACTGGCACAGAGTAATAAAGCTACAGTGGTTTATCTGGGCAGACACCGGCCATGCGGCAGCTTTATGGTCAGTCAGTCTCGGATACGTGACTGGCATTCCGAAGCGCGTCGTTTCGGCCGTTCTCTATGAAAATAAACTACTGTATCATTTCATTATTATACTGTGGTACTGGTATTCAGCTGCATCCGGTTAGACAGGAAGCCGACCCCAATATAGTTGGGAAAAGGCTAGGCAGATGGTGATGATGGGTGGGGTAATTTCGACTGTGGCGTAATTATAAATAATGAGATTAGCTGTTACTGTATTTGTACGAAAACGCTATCTATATCTAGGCAGGTACCTAATGAACAGTTTATTTCGAAGAAAACTAAATGAAGCTGCTAAAGACTAGGTATAAGTTAATTATGAATTTGATTTATCCAATTTGTGTGTTCATGTTGTATTTATTCGTTTGTGTTTATTGTTGTATGATGCATTGATTTTTGTATAATTTAAAAATGTTGTTTAATATGGGTTCCTACCTGAAATAAATGAATTTTATTATTTTTTTTATTAAAGAGCTAACCGTAACAACTTCTGATTGGTCAATGCCACAATGGCATGCCAGCTACTTGCATAATTTTGTACAAGCTATAGCCCAGTCATAATCGACACAAAAAAATGCAAACATCGCAAATGCGCATGTAACTACGACTCGTTTATATGTTGTTAGGTCCTCTGAGAGCAGTCTGTACCTACCCAAGTTTGCAATACTGAAAACCTTGTGCTACTCCCATGGTGCATGGTGCATGGTGCTCGAAAAACTGCGAAATTCTGGCACATTTTTCAGCTTTATTGGAAAATATACTTTAAGTACGTGTTTTTAAGTATCTTTATTCTTTGTTTTGGTTACAAAATTACATTAGGAAAATGTTGGTGAGGACTATCCACTCAGGGTTTGTTTAGAACGTTGCACCACTTCATCTTGCCTTGGCAGAAAAGGGCAGAGGTGGTCACACCCACTGATGGCAGGAACAAAACCATCCCTCGTGGAACCTTTCTTTCTTTCTTATTTTTGAGAAAACTATGAAGCATAGAGCCACCACTTTAGAATTATAGTAAATTAATTCTAAACAAGTTCTTGTTTGATTTTCTCTTCAGCCGGTACGTGTCTTGGCAAATGACAAAATCGATAATTTTTCACTTTTTGGAAAAAAGTGCCCATCTTTAACTAGCGGTATCTGCACAACCAATAGGCTCAAATTGTAGTAGTTTGCTTCACCAACATATGAACAAAGATATTTAAAAACGCGACCCTAAGGTATATTTTCTAATAAACAGCTGAAACATGTAGGTGCCTATGTACCAGAATTTCGCAGTTATTCGAACACTGTGTGAGCAGCACAAGGTTTTCAGTGTTGCAAACTTGGGTAGGTATAGACTGCTTTCAGGGGACCTAACAACTAAAAGAATCATAGTTACATGCGCGTTTGCGATGTTTATGTTGTTATTGACTGGGCTACTATGGCATGTGTGGTACATAGCACCCTAAGGTGGGAGGATGCACCGGTAACGATTTGTACCCCAAATCCATACTTACAACCTACGGTTATGTCCTGTTTCACCAGCTCTGGATTATTATATTCTTTGGGATTCCTGTTGAATAGCACTTCTGACAGATTACTCACACACACAAACACACCCCTACATACAATTTTATTCTTTCTCATTTTTATATCATGGAGTAGAATGACAGTTTTTTGTTGATCAATGTAAACCTAGACCGCAAACTACCTCTTAAAATACCCTAGCTTAAGAGGTAGAGCATTAGTTTTTTGTACAGATTTTGCAACAGCAACGATAAATATATTCTAAAACGAAATGTCAACCTGTGCGTCGAACTCTGTATGTTTTTGGATAAATAAAGATTTATTTATTACTTGCTAGTTCAATGGTTGAATCTGGGTACACCTAGGGGATACCGACCATTCTCCATCAGTCATCATCTGGACTTTCTAACCATATCATCTTTCACACAATACATCCGTTTCTTTCGTCTTCCCTACTATCCACATTCGTACTCAAAACGTTCCTCACGACATATCCCTCATTCTTCCGCATCACATGCCCATACCATGACAACTGTTCGGCCACTGGCACCACTTTCAAAATTCATAGTATTGAATATAATCCATCTGCTTGCCTTTTCTCAACTTAAAAATAGTTGGACCACAGCACCTTTTGAGAGTTCCGTGGTCCAATTCATTTAAAAAATAACTTGCCAACTCTAAAAACCTCAACTGCATCTTTATTATGTTTTTCCAATATTGCAGAGTGACAAATTTGCAGAAGGCTGGGATTACATAAAAGAAGAAAGTGGTGTTGAAGCTAACAAACTGATTCAATATATAGAGCGTTACTGGATTAAAGGAAATTTTGATGAATTTTCTCAGCTTATAAGCGTATTAAGCCAGAGGCATACGACTAATAACATTTCAGAAAGCTCACATGCAAAACGAAGTCGGCGCATTAATGCAAAAAATGTTACAATGTTACATCTATTAAATGTTTTAGAAAATTTTACAACTCTATCAAGCGAAATCGCACACAAAAGACGCAAGGTACAAATTAAGAATGAAGATTATATACGAGAAATTCAGCTACAACTGATTTCAGGTGATATTACCTACTGTAGGTCATGCTGTAGATAAATTTCGTTGAATTTTGTAAAACATTGTAAAAAAATAAAGTTTAAAAATTAGTCACTCGACTTTAATTTTGTTATTTTACTGCAAAGAGGTTCAATATAACCGTAACCAGTAGGTACCATACACACATAAAGATGCAGTTGAGGTTTTTAGGGTTGGCAAGTTATTTTTTAAATGAATTGGACCACGGAACTCTCAAAAGTTGCTGTGGTCCAACTATTTTTTAAAGTTGGACAACTGCCCCTATAAAGACCCATGGTCCAGCTAGTTATACAGAGCAGTTGGACCACTGCCCCAGAAAGGTTGGGGTCGGCTTCCAGTCTAACCGGATGCAGCTGAATACCAGTATTTTACATGGGGGATACAATAATAGTTAAAATAAAACACCTTCAATAATAATTTCCTCATTTAAATATATATTTATATAATAGTAATCTGTTACGTATTTTTACATAAATAGTCGACGAGCGCCGACGATTTTACAATTTATAAATAATAATTATTACAATAAATTATTTTTATTTATCATTAATACAGAAACACTACGATTTAGCAATTCTTTGGTTAAAATTAAGATTCCCGCGAACTTTTCAAGTTAAAACAATATAACAATGATAAAATTATAGAAAAAAGAAAACAACCACGCTGAAAGTCGCGTTTACATCGAGTTTCGGAAGCCGAATTCGGCTTTTACCGTGTCCGAATTCGGCTTTCCGAGGCCGAATGCCGACACAGGGCTATATTTAGCTATATTTTTACACTAACCATTGACTAAGGCGGATGTAAGCGCGACGTCAAAGCATTCTTAACTATCGGCATTATATCTAGGTTAGAAACTTTTGTAAAAATAGATAAACGACGCATCCCTTATGTATTACATACGTATCCAAAGATTCTCGAGAACTACCTTACAAGGAACGGGTTAGAACGTAACGTACAGTACCCGGGCGGTAAAGGCGCTCCCACACCGGGAACATTCGTCTGTAGGTGTAAATAACAATCCAAGAATCGATTTTGAGCATTACTATACATCTATAACCATTACCACAGCATAATAATGTTACAGTAGTTTATTTTAAAAGAAAACGGCGGAAACGACGCGCTTCGAAATCGCAGTACTATATACCTGTAGGCGTATTTATCTACCGATTAATTCAAGGTCACTGCCCATATAAACTACTGTAGCTTTATTGTACTGTGCCACTACCTCGGTTTTCCTCACTGACTGATGTAATGCTCGAATCTGAACTGTTACATTACAAGGAGTGAGGAAGTGCCTAAATGACACAACGGGCCAGTTACCTCTGACAGCAGCAATCCAACAGCAACCATAAAGTAACAAGAATAAAGATCACTTTGATTTTGACAGTGATGCTAGATCAGAGGTGACATAACTGTGAACGGCCTGTAGATGATGGCAAAATTAATGTGACAAATTGTCGCGCGATTCAATTACTATGATTGGCTGTTGAGTAACTGGCCCAGAGCTTCAGAAAGAGTCTGTCGCACAGGTATGAGCGACAGAGACAACGACGAACTTTTTGTTCAATCTTCATGTGACGTAGTAACCGCCTTGTAAGTACTGTAGGTACATATATATTCATAAAAGTACAAAAATCCAGGTGTAATTGGCTATTTAGAAACTAATTTTATTAATACTACTATAATTTCAACAATTTTATTAAACAAAAATACTGATTTGTACAGAAAATAAGTATGGCGAGAGAACTAATAAATAACACAACACAAAGTAATGATTGACTAGATAAATAAAAATAAATTAAAAATATGGACCAATTGATTATATTCTATAATAACTGTTGAAAGTTGCAACATTAATTAATATTTTTTCAACGCTGCGTTTACTATCTTCTTATAACTGTCACCTGCCAATGTTTTGATGTTGTCACTGGTGAGTTAAAATATAAAATGGTACATTGGTTGTTCTGAAGAGCAATACACGTTTTATTTACGCTAAAAAAACCTGCCCTCTATCGGCGAATAATCGGGAATAAAACAATCCCAACATTGGTCCTTCGAGCCGGATCAATTTTGGGATTATTCGCCGATAGAGGTTAATTTTTAGCGTAAATAAAATGTGTCTTGCTCTTAAGACCAACCAATATACCATATTATATTTTTACTCACCGGTGACAGCATCAAAACATTGACCAGTGTCAGTAAATAGATTATTGCAACTTTCCAAAATAACTTATTTTTATTTTGAGTTTGAGTTTGATTAATTATTTCATGCACTAACCTTAATATGGACGGGTGGAAAGTTGATATTATTTTTATTTTTGTACGTTTGTATTAGTACACACAAAAACTATAATATCAATTAAAAATAAAAATTTTCTCTATAGAGAGAATCAACATAACAGAACGCCTGAAATCCCCGCAGGGCAGGCAGAGGTGAAGTCCCATGTAATAAGAGACGAACCTACTCTCTTCACAAAATCTATGAATACGTATGTAAGATACATTTTTAGGGATCTCTATCAAATTACAAAATACGTTTATTTATTTTTAAGCTAAGTGTCAGCGGTTCCGTATATCGAGACAAGCATTAACAATTCATATAATATATAATTTATTTTTATATTTTGAACACACTATTCTAACCCGCCGTTTAGAAGTTCCGACTGTCATATTACTTTTATTTTATATAAATTAATATATTTATGATTTAGCTAGCAACCGACCCGTGCGAAGTCGGGGCGGTTTTATGTCGTAGTGTCGTATCTGCCTGTTGAGTCGTGCATGTGCGTTAGATTAAAATGTAACTTTCTGATGTTCACCCTACTTGGAATATTTTACATCGTCATATTTCAGCCAATTTACACAAAACCTTAATGAATTATATACTTAAACCTTCCTCATGAATCACCGTCCACTGGTGACAACCGTATGAAAATGCGTTCGGTATTTTTTGAGTTGATCGCGTTCAGACAAACACAGGCGCGGCGGGGGGACTTAGTTTTATAACATGTGTAATTTTTATTGATAACAGAGTAAATCTATCATTAATTTAAATAAATAAATGTTGAGATGGCAACTATTAATTGGAAACCAATAATTTATATAAGTAATAGGTAAACAGGTCACCTGAAGGGACCGTATAGACATTTTTAAAAGGCATTTATCTTAGAGAAAAAGTTAGTTTAATATGCCTGTAAGTACACCGGCACCCTTCAAACCAGAACACATCAACTCCTTGGTGGCAGACATATGTATGGTGGTAGCACTGCCCGGACCAGCTCCTTCACAAAGAACTCCACTGCTAAATGAGCAAATTGACAAAATCCACTATCAACATTAATATTGTATCTTAAAACATCAAAACAATATAACAGTCAAAACTCACGCCCCATCGCATTCAAATATCGACCTTAATAACTTGATTTTACATTATTTTTGTACCATAATTATCATTCAAATGGTAATATGTTATTACTAAAGCACTTAGTAACGTAAATACCATACATTGACAACGGATTGACGCGCGGACGCGGGTCATCCGCGACGGACCGGTCAGTCGCCGCTGAGCCGTCGAACAAGACGCACGTATTTATAAATAGAAACAAAATGCCATAAATTCGACATGTAACATGATTTTTTGAAACGGTTGATAATGTTTGAGGAACTTGTGTGTTGCTAAGTTGCTTGTATAATAGTTTTTTCATAATAATAATAATTAAATGAATATATTATTGAATAAAAAAAAGTCAATATAATTGACTAAATTCAAGCCAAGTCAAGCCTGAACACAATATTTTACTAATTAAACATTTTAAATAAAATGCAGCTACAGGTTAATTTTTAACCGACTTTTTTATTAAAAACCGTTAACAGGCAACCAAGCAGTAACCGTAGCATAACTCAATAATAAAAATGCATAATAATATCTATCTTACAACCACACAATTACTTTCGAAAAAGCGCTATCTATAAAAATTAGAAAAAAAAAATTATAGTAACAATAATTATAAGTATTTTTATTAGTAAATAAATTATGAGGGGAGGGCTGTGAAAAATGGCAACGATGTAAGTGTTGTGTCGTGTTTTTGGCCATTTCACCCTTTATTGAAAACTAGCTTCTGCCCGCGACTTCGTCCGCGTGAAATTTCTACTCCGTCGCATGGCATCGCTTGTTCACGTTATTACTTTGTTTTTTTTTCTTTTTGCTCGGCTCATGGGAGTCTTAGCGTGATATTAAATAGCCTCAAAAATTGGGCTAAAATATTTTTTCAAATCCGACTGGTTCTGTTTTATTATTAGTAAAGATAGATAAAACTAAGTTGATTCTCGTTACTAAAAATTATAACACAAAAATGTCGGTGTTGCCACTAAAATATTAATTAAATTTATCTAAATATAAATACTTTAAGCATCCCGCTTCAAAAACATGTCCAGTCGATGACCCCAGATAAATATCCACCTCACCAAGTTAAATTCTAGGGAGGAGGATACTTATCTCTGGTAAACGGACAAAAACTTTGAACATTCCCAAAAAAAGTTGACTAAAACCACGACACATCACTGTAAAAATAATAAATTAATACAATTATTACTATTAAATAATTAATTAAACATATGTTTAGCTATCTAATCAAATCTGCTCCATATTAATTGCATAGTATATCTTGACAAACATATCATCACGATATGTTCCCCGAAGGGGAAGGCAGAGGGGTATCGTATATTTCGACAGTTATGTTTTAAGTCCCATGTAATAGGGGGCGAGCCTATTGCCTTGTCAAATCTGAACTTATAAAAAAATATAAGTCTGAAATCGCCAACCCGTCTTGAGCAAGCGTGGTGATCAATGCTCGTGCCTTCTCTGTATGAGAAGAAGCCTTTGCCCTGCAGTAGGACAGTACAGTTTTTGGTCAAGAATAAGGACAACAAAATAAATATCTATATGTCCTTTTCTCTCTCAAACTATTTTCGTATCGATGTATCTCATTCTAACAAACTCTATTGTCGAGATATACTATCAACCAAGTTTATTGCATTGACCAAGTTTATAAAACAACAAATAATAACAACGCCATCTAGCGACCAGATTCATCATCACAATTTATTATGGCGCCATCTAGTAGACGAAAGTAAACTGTATGTGATACAAAAAATATCAATAAATACAACATAAAGCTAGTTATACCCGACTGTTCCAGAAGGATAGTATTGTTTTAGAGATGTCCTGTTAATTTGGTTTCTAGTCGAGTCCGAAATTAATCGAGAAAAGTCGAAATATAGAAATCGACGAGTTCATTGAACTGTCAATATTTAGAACACCGGTTTCGCGGCGGAGATCCAATATCCGCCTAAACAGGGTAAAAGTAGATTATTTACAGTTTTTACTAATTTAATTAAACTTCCGTCCACTAGATGGCGCCACAATGCTAACGGAAGTAAGAAGACAGTTTTTAACAAGTATAAAGGCTACAATTTTGTTATCACGGATATTTGTTTTGTGTAAAAATAAATACTTTTATGTACTGTTGCTACGGGCTTATAGTACTTGTAGTGATACAAATATTAAAAAAAAAAATGTGTAGAAACAAATAATATTGTCACTGACGCATATTCAACATGTTTTCATATAAAACCTATACTCGGAGACAAATAAAGGGACAATAGCGGTCAATGAAGAGAGACGAAGAATAAAAATGTTTTGTTCCTTATGCAGAATTCGCAACGTCTTGTTTTACAATCTGCAATTTGTAGCTTCCCATTAGTGAAAGAGTTCTAGGAATCGGATCAGAAGATTACCCCTACCACAGAATACATAATAGTACAACTACAGAAGGTTCACTCCGCAAAAACAATTAAACAAATAACGACTCTTGCTACGACACATTAAAGTGCAATTCAGGTCGCACAGCGTTTATATTCACCTAGAAGTTGCCTCTCTTTCTATCGCGTAACTGTTATACCTTCTGACTCGTTATCGTTCTTCTTTTACGACGCGGCGCGTGAGTGAGTATCGAAATAACGTGCGAGCCGGCCGGTGCGCGGCAGCCCACACTGAATTAGCCCGACAAGTCGAGCCCGCCGCGCACTTGTAGCTTCATGCCTAAAATGCGGAGTGCGCCTGCCCCTACATACAAACTCACTTTTATACATGCTAGTCGCGCGGTAAACTCTGATTGCGCGATGCAGGAATTTGCGTGACGTCAGTGTGACGCGTAGTTCGCGTGTGGCGATGTAGATGCCGCCACATTACAAAGAGATATTAGGAAAAGTTCAATGACCGCTACTGCCACATTATTTGCCACTAAATTTTACTTATATTTTGTATTGCCACAACAATAATTTGTATCACTACAAACACACAACCGACTTAACTCTTGTAATAATTTCTATATCGTACCAATATTGCTAACTTGTACAAATTTTGCGTAATCTTCTTACTTCTCATGTACTTGTACAATTTTAGTATTTGCAGTCGTATCGCGGCTTGTGACGTCAGAAAATAGGACCGGTATTGACCAAGACTTTGAAGAAATAAATATTTCAAAATAACTTTTAGTACATTTTGGGGACTGTCTGTTTCAAAAGTCATCATCTGCCTAGCCTTCCCCAACAAGTTTGGGGTCGGCTTCCAGTCTTACCGGATGCAGATGAATACCAGTATTGTCTGTTTCAAAAGTAACTGATAAAAATGTAAACAAATTCCCATAGCTTTTTTATTGCTTTGATTTGTTTATTTGAATACATAAACGCGAAATTATAATTTTAAATTACGTTAAAGATGTTTTTCATTTGACAATTGAGGTTAATTTCTTAACATCAATCTTCGTCGTTTATTTTTCAATTACAATTTAATAAAAAAAAGACAGATGTCGCGGGACACCCGGTTGGAACGATGTTCCTTTCGCTGTACAATATGTATTAATACAGAACCATCTAGTATGTTTTTTTATTTCTCATAATCATTTTATTTTTGTGGTTTATAAACATTATACAAGTTAACACTATTTACACTAGGTATGGTTTTTAGCTTGTTGACAGCAGAACACTTCTTCGTGACGTCACAATTTCTGCCAGTTTACTCCCACCACAAACTGCATTAAAGAACTTCGTTCCAAAAATGACTAAATTGTAATAATTCAATCAATCAATCAATCTGCCTGCCTTTTCCCAACTATGTTGGGGTCGGCTTCCAGTCTAACCGGATGCAGCTGAATACCATTATTTTACATGGAGCGACTGCCTATCTGACCTCCACAACCCAGTAACAGGGTAAATTGTAATAATTGTTGTTGGAAATTCAAACAATAAATAATTGTTGGTGAATATAGTGAGCTAAAAGGTTGAAGCCTTCTAAATGTTTATGAATGTGTAACGAATTCCCTTTAAGTGAGTGATGCGAATGAATTTAAACTGAATAGGGTTTGTTTACGCTTGCATCAGATACTTTGGAAACAGACTATAGTTGAAATAAATGACCGAACCGAAGTTTATTGCGTCACTTGTTCCCAGCTAAAGCACTAGGAAGTGGTGAAGGACAGTAATGCTGATTTTCAGGCTATAAATGACTGTTGATTTTGATCTAGTTGCACCTAAGCCTACCATACCGGCCTGCCGACGTCACGAGCCACCTCTTCATACAAATAGCCGCACGTGGTGACGTCACAGCGAGCGCGACCGTGCGGGATGCTACGTGTGTCGTTGCAGCTCGTAGAACAACACGTAGGCTTCCGAGGAGACCACGTTACGACTGTTTATTGGGGTTACTCTGGAATTAGAGAGGGAGTGATTACTGATCATATAAGATAAAATCAATTATACAACATTATTTTTAGTATATGCGAAACCTGAATATAGTTTGTTCAGAATAAATAACTGAATCGATTCCAATAATTTTTATACCGTGTTATATTTTTGCCACCCAAAAATCTTTAAAATATGTTACAATATGGACACCGAGCGAGGAACACAAGTCACTGCAGGTCATAGCGGCACTAGGCACGGGCGCACAGCGGGCGCCGCGTGGTGATCATGTTTTTGTACGGACAACCAGGTAACATAACAAGCTTATAACTTTGTGATTATTCATGATACAGTTTTGAAATTTTGTACATAGATTCTTTACATAAAAATACTAGACACGTGTTTCGGGTTTCGCATATACTAAAACTGGTGTTGTTTAAGAAATAGGCTATTTATTTATTAAAACAACATTTTTGCTTTTTTTATGCTTGCTTAGGTGGTGCTAGCATGTCATCCTGTTGTTTCTGATGCATGTAATCAGTGTTTTTATCTATTAAAGTATAATTTTAAAAGAGCTGTGGATTTTGTAATAAATAAATAAAGATCTAAGTAATTTTTTATTAACATAATAAGCAAATACGTGTCTAATTTTGTTTTATTATCTGACTGACGGACTAAATAGTATTTCTTTTTTTTTTACCCAGACATCATCATCTCTATTGTCGAAATAAAAGGAACTGTTAGTCGACGTTCGCGCGGACGTAAAAATATCACAGCGATTTTTTTTCGCGCACTGGATTTTCAACGCTCTGCTTAGCGCAGAGAGTTGAAAATCCAACAGTGTTTTTTCAACGCGCTAGAATGCACACTGTTGTTGTAAAGTTGGATTCTCAACGCTCGGCTCAACACAGAGAGTTGAAAATCCAGTGCGCGATAAAATCCCGCCGCGATATTTTAACGTCGGTGCGAACGTCGGCTTATTCCGCGTGTGCTGCGCAAAAATGATGCTAAAAGTGGGTGTTAGTATGCCAATAAAGGTTAAAATGCAGTAGCTACCTGGAGTCGTTATACTCGTGCCAGTCGCCAGTGTAGGGATGCTTGCAGTACGCCGTGTAGTGACCGGAGTACGTGGTGCCTGCGGGGGGACATATTATTAACATGGTGTTTCACCTATACATAAGCGGAGAGTTGGTGGTCCTCGACACCGGGCTGCAGGCAATCCAGGGAGGCCATGCCATCTCTAGATGGTAGGCTGACCACAGGTTTATTACGCCTGGACAAGAACGGCCTGCGCCTGGTGACGGGGACCATCACAGGACACTGCTCACTAAACAAACACTTCCACACAATAGGAATAACGGACAGTCCTTGAATGGGGACTGAGGAAACCGTTGCGCACGTGCTCGTGAAACCCTCGGAACACTCGGATCTTTCACAGAAGCTCTACTTCTGGAGGTGGGCTGGTTGGAGTAACCTCCGACGGCCGCCATGGCCCACGCACAATGGTCCAGATGAAGGATTAAGTGCGGAAACCAAATCCTCTAACACAGAACATTGTGTTTCTTACATGATACTCAGAGGTCGGATTAAGTAGAGTTTATTTACCTAAACTTCGACTCACTTAAAAAAAAAACTCCTTTAAAATCCCGGAATCATAAACGTGACAATCAAGTCCCGGGATTTAAGAAATTGCGGTGCGTAGTACTCGCAACCGGCGTGCGTGTATGACCAGATGTAAACGAGGCAGAAGGAGTATGTAAGAATCGTAGCAGGTGGCGTTCTGTAGTTCCGCCTACCCCCATGGGAAGAAGGGGTGAGTTTATGTTATTTATTGCACTTTGAATACATTCGTAACAAATTATTATTTCGATGAATCTTATTACGTTTTTAAGCCTCCGTACCTTTTAAACTGTTAAATTAAAGTGCTTTGTTTTGCTAGAGAAAATAAATTCTTGAAAAGCTGGCTGGTTATTGTGAGTATTTACTTGATTATATTGCGATTAACCCTTTAAACGTCACATGTACACCTGGGTGTTCGTAAGAGTCCCAAGCACGAAACGTCAACGGAACACCTGGGTGTACATAACGCTCGGTTCCCATTGGACGATGGTATTTTACGTTTATTTGCATTTGCAACACGATTTGGCTCTATCATTCGACTAATCGATTCATACTTGACCGGTTTTAATAACATTTTAAAGGCAACACCACTAAAATGTCAAAAAAAAAGTAAAACAAAATGTATCTGTGGTTATTTAAACAAGACGCCATTTTCTGTCTTTCTTGTTGGAAGACCTACGTTGTTGTTATGCTGCAATAAATGAACACGAGGCGTAAACGGACAATAATCATATACAGAATTACTGAGAAATAAGTGTAGATTTCGAATTAAATAAATAAATAAATAATAAATAAATAAATCTTTATTTTATTTCTCTCATCACAAAGGTACACTTAGTTTTATTTTATAAATAGAGACAAGAATAATAACTTTGTTACAAAACCTAAAATATGATCCTTTGTGAGAGACTGGCGTCCATACTAGGATACCCTGTGTGACAGATCACCAGGCTCTCACCCCGAATTTAAACTAATAACAATAGTAAATAATTTAAAAAAAAATGTATAGTGTGCGTGTGTGTAGTGTGTGTGTGTTGCGTGTGTAATGTGTAAGGAGAGGTAGAATGATGGTGTGAGTGTGTGTATGTGAATGGTGTTGGTTACAGTCAAGAACCCGAAAAACATGAAACATTACGAAGGAACAATAAGTAGCTGCTCCGTGGCGTCATAGTCCAATTTTTGTAACCAGATAGAGAGGGTTTTTTTGCAACGCTGCTTGGGTAGGGCATAAATTGAAAAAATTCCATTAATTTTGTTATATAAATAGTTTCCAAGAAAACCAAAATGTCGACGGGAGAAAGCAGTATGGAACTGAGTTGTGGGACAGACAGCGTGTTTACGTCGCTTACCTTCAAATAAAGTAGGATTATAGGTAAGATGAGAGTGTTTGCGCAAGATCGTATTTAAAATGAAAAGTTGACGTACAGTTAACACTCCAGTTCGCTCATAAAGTTCTCTAGTGGGAAACAAGAAAGGCATGAAATTACTAACCTTTAGAACGGCCCTCTGTGCACGTTCGATCCGGAGCATTGATGTTTTTGTCGCACCACCCCATACCGTTATACAGTACGAGATTAGCGATTGGCATAACGCAAAATAGACTGATCTCAATAAGCCAGTGTCCGCAACATGACGAAGATTTTTAAACACAAATATCAGTTTACGTATCCTAGCGGAAAGAGCATGTATGTGCGGGTGAAAACTTAGCGTGCTGTCTAGCATAACGCCCAAGTACTTTATTGAATCTGTTTTATGAAGGTGGGGACATAAGCAATAAGCACTATGGGACAAAATGCACGAGGATGAATGAGCGGTAATTTTGAAATCGTCGAGTGAACACGAAGGTTTTTTTATGTAGAAAGAAATATACTTTGTCTTATCAACATTGAGAACGAGTCTATTACTAGCCAGCCATGACAACACCAAGTTGAACCCCATCTGTGCACAACTGTAAACTTCGGGCCAGGTGTCGGCTTCAAACAAAAGCGCTGTGTCATCAGCGAAAGTAATGATCCTTCCGCTGGGCATCAAAAGTTCACAGAGGTCGTTGATGAAGGTCAGAAACAAAGGGGGGCCAAGGATACTGCCCTGTGGGACGCCGTGCACGACGGGAAGATCACCACTAGTCCACTCACCTACCTTAACTCTCTGGAATCGGTTAGTAAGGTAATCGGAGAAAAGCTTTAGTTGTGCATCTCTTACACCAATGGCCTCCAACTTCTTCACCAACAGAGGGACGGAGACCGTGTCAAAGGCCTTGGCAAGGTCCATAAAGATTACTATAACCTTTTTGTTTTCGTCGAGTTTTTCAGAAACAAACTTAGTTAAACCGTGAATGGCGTCGCTGGTCGACAAGCCATATCGGAAACCGTACTGAGAAGGGGATAGCAGTGAATTGCCTTCAAGGTAGTCAACCAAGCGCTTCTTCATGATCCTCTCCAACACCTTAGACAAGACTGGCAGGATGGAAATTGGTCTGTAGTTATTGACACAGGCTCCGTCACCACTTTTGAAGATGGGGCGAATCTCCGCAATTTTCCAGGCTTTTGGGAATTTGCCGGAGTCAATGGCAAGGTTGCAGATAAAAACGATTGGAGGAATGAGGATCTGTCTATATCTCTTCACAATGCCGGTAGAGATGTTATCATAGCCAACAGCGCACTCAGACTTCAGACTATGAATGATATTATCAATCTCTGCCAGGTCCGTGGGGAAAAAAACCATCGAATGGGGGTGAGGTTTGAGCGGTGGTGAGGGGACAATGTTACCAGAACTACAGCGGTCAGCGATATTTTTACCGATGTTAACAAAAAATTCATTGATTTTGTTAATAGAAGAAATAGGATCCAAGGTATCAATTAGCTGTCTAGCCTCGTTTTCAGATTTTTTTGTGTGGGTAATGTCTTTTATTTTGTTCCATAAAATTTTGTTATTAATTTTAGCCGCAGATTGGAGTTCCAATTTATCATGTTCCCTTTTTATCCTTTTTAAAAGTTCGTTGCAAAAATTTCTGTATCTTCTATAGGTTAATGTTATGGTTTGGTTGTTAGGATTTTTTTTTGCTTTTTGGTGCAGTGATAGTTTATCGAAAAGTGACAAATATTTCAGTGAAAAACTAACGAAACTTTTGTAATGCACAAATGACCATGATGGCTGCCGTCATGCTGCCGTATTGAGTCATGTTTTTACGATAAATATTATTGTAAATTATTTGAAATACACATAAGTAGCTAGCTTATTTATCTACGAACATAATTTGGTTAACATCTACTAGCATTATTACGTATTGTCATTGGAAACGTATTTCAAAGAGTAAAATTCGTTGGCCGCCAGTGGCCCGACGGCGCCGCGCGCGCCGGCCGCCATGTTTTTGCGTAGTGTAAACAAAAACTTTTTATTACATTTTATGGCGTAAAACATTAATTTAACTGGAATAAGTTGTGTTAACATTACCTACATATTATTTTGTTATCGTAATAAAGTGTTTTTTGGTGAATACATACGTGAATTCGATATATAGTGATAAAGTTTAGTGCGTAAGTGAGTGAAAATTATCAAAGTGATAATATATGGGATCACTGCGAGTTAAGGTCAGTTTTATTTGCTTATTGAATTATGTAAATAGTTAGGTAAACTTATAACGAAGCTAGGAAGGTATAATATGTACCATGATAATTGCTATGAATTGCCGATTTCTCAGTTTTTCTGAAGGCCTACCCAAAAATCAAAAAGTCCTTTCAATTAGCCGACGTTTGCCGGACGGACGGGGACGGGCGGTTACACGTTCAAAGGGTTAAAAGAGTAATTATAGAACTTAAAATCAAAATATCTCAATCAATATACATATAGCTATTTACGTACAATTACAAAACTTTCTTATTGCCACTAAACATCATCATTCTCCTGCCTTTATCCCAATCTATTTGGGGTCGGCGCAACATGTCCTTTTTTCCATACTTCTCTATTATTCGTCATCTCGGTAATCACACCCTTTCTAGCCATGTCATCTTTCGCACAATCCATCCATCGTTTCTTTGGTCTTCCCCTACTCTTATAGCCATCGACATTCATACTCAAAACTTTCCTCACTCCTCCGCATCACATGCCCATACCATGACAGCCGATTTCCGCACAACTTTTCAGTCACCGGTGCCACTTTTAGACTTCCTATTATGTACCTACTCATTTCTTATTCTACCCATTCGTGTAACACCACACATCCCTCTTAGCATTCTCATCTCAGCTGCATGCAACTGCTTTTCATTCATCCCTTTTGTGGTCCAACATTCTGATCCATACAAGACAGCAGGTCTAACCATTGTTTTATATATCTTCCCCTTATGTTTAAAGATTTGGATATTGACACTAAACAAAAAACCTGAATAAAGTAGTACAAAGTAAATAAAACGAAAGCACTTTCAAATTGGAACCCTAAAGACGTAATAAGATTCATCGAAATAATAATCTGCTACGAATGTATTCAAAGTGCTATAAATAATTTGAAATTTCTTAAAGCTGCACGGTTCCATCGATCAAATTAAGCTACGCTTGCCGCGGTTGGTCCGTGGATGGGTGACCATCTTTACATACCGAGACTCCTCCGTGCCTCGGAGAGCACGTTAAGCCGTTGGTCCCGGCTGTCATTCGAAGATCTTTGACAGTCGTTAATTACGGGTTGTCAGAAGTCCGAAAGTCTGACAACCAGCGTTACCCAGTAACTGGGTTATGGAGTTGCAAATAGGCAGTCGCTCCATATAAAATATTCTGATGCATCCGGTTAGACTGGAAGCCGACCCCAACATAGCTGGGAGAAGGCTAGGCAGATGAAGATGGATGGAATACAATACCAGAGGCACTGCAGATGCGTCGCCATGCCAGACGAAGCTGGAATGTGTCACGTGCGTACCTGAGTGGTTGCTGACGGCGTACAGGTTGTAGACAGCCGGGTTGCCTCTGGTTGCCGCGAAGGGCGACATGTCCAGGTTGTTTAGAGGGAACTCGACCAACACGTTCAATTTGCCACGGAAGCGCTCCGTTGGCGAGAATCTGGAAGCAAAAATCAGGTACAGCTTATTATACAGGGTCAAATTAAATTACCTAGAGAAACTCCGCAGACTTGATGGATATCGGTATCTAAACACGATAAAAGAAAAAAAACCGGACAAGTGCGTGTCGGAACATGCACAATGAAGGGTTCTGTAGTTGAAGAGAATTTATCCCAAAAACAAACTTAACAATGGATCCCAAAAAAAAAAAAAAAAAATGTCATAAAACTACAAATTAACAATTTTCGGAGTTTTTCTTTTATTTGTCCTGGAAAACCTTGCTTCTTGCCACATTTCATTATTCTAGGTCAACGGGAAGTACCTTTTCAAGTTACTTGCGAGTATCAAAATATGTCGCATAAATGACCGTATGTTTTTATTGCGTTGAATTAGAAGCTCGAGTTTTTCAGGACTCCAAGAGACCATAGACTTACGTATTTGATATTGACAACGAAGTGATCCTATAAGGGTTCCGTTTGTTCCTTTTGAGGTACGGAACCCTAAAAAAGAAGAATTGATGATTTTTTTCTTAGATTAACGAGCACTAGTAGTGTTGTTTGCAGTGTGAGTTTACTAAACTCGCGTTTAGGCTAATTTTTTAGTACATACATAATGTAATTTTATTATTTCAAATAAATTAAGTAAAAACATTTTTGTTGTTTTTAGGGCTCCGTACCGAAGGGTTCAAACGGAGCCCTATTGCTGTCACTCACGTGTCCGTCAGTCCGTCGTCTGTCACACAGGTTTCACAGCCAAACCGTTGGAGCTACAGTCTTCAAATTTTCACAGTATAAGCATCTTGTTGACCCAAAGCCATAAAAATTGTTAAAAAAAAATATTTTAAAATGTTTTTAAGGGGGGATGATCCTGTACAGATAAATGGGGGCGAGAAAACAAAAATTTGACCTGCCCCATCGAGTGGAGTATGGTTGTTTAGAGCTTGTTGAGTAGATAAATACTGTATTTAAGTTCCCTTCAAAATGGTTGAGCTAATTGGTGCTGATCCATGCGTCATGTTCGTGAACGGGCGCCGTCAGTTGGGACTGGTCGTCTCTTAGCTGCCATGGCTTATTTTTAATTTTAATATTTAATTTAGTTGTTTTAGTTATTATCTTTTTATTACGGACGCTTTTTAACGTGCACGTCTTTCTACATTGTTCTCACATGTATATTTTCAACATGAACGATGTAACCAATATTTTGTAAAAATATTATGATTTAAAGAGTGTCCGTGGAGTTTCTTGCCCGTTCTTCTCCATAGGGATCTACTACGCTTTGGAATGGGCAACTAGCTTCATCTTTCTGACTGACCGACCCATTGACAATTCAAAAGTGCCTGTAATTGGTTTATTTGAAATAAATGCTTTGAGTTTTTTGAGTTTGAGTTTATTGTTTTAAAAATATTGGAAAACAAAGAAATGAGAAGCCACCAAAGGCAGCTTTTTTTCACAAATTTTTTAACTTCCCACTCACCTATGAACTTAAAATTTGTTGACAATATTTATTATTATATATACAGGGTGTAAGTGTAAACAGTGGCAATCTTTTAAGGGGTCATTGTACTCATAGGACCAAACCTGAAATCGCGATAAAAAATCAGGTGTTCCCCTAACAATTTGACGAATTATGCGAACATAAATGTACTAAACAGTTGATTTTTTTTTCGCGATTTCAGGATTGGTCCCATAGTAAAAGTTGTTCATAATGATGAGTACCTACAATGACCCCTTAAGGTGATTGCGCAGTAGTAGCCGCGAAATTCATGTTTTCTTACGTTTTTTGCAATTTGAAGGTCAGTGTCAGGTTGTATATTGATAAAAATATGATACGCGGCTATAACAAATATGTATTTACATAATTTTAACCATAAAAATCATCAATACATCTTTCTAAGTTAGATTTCCTGCGTATTCGTCTAATTTCCGAAATCAAACCAATCTTAGAAAGATGTATTCATGATTTTTGTGGTTAAAATTATGTAAATACATATTTGTTATAGCCGCGTATCATATTTTTATCAATATATAACCTTACACTGACCTTCAAATTGCAAAAAACGTAAGAAAATTTGAATTTCGCGGCTACTACTGCGGTTCCCCCTTAACTCCTTGAAGGCTTTCTGCTGTGTTTGAAAGATTGCCACTGTTTACACTTACACCCTGTATTTTACTAACAAATACCAATATATTGATAGATCAGATTTGGTACGGAACCCTAAAAGTGCGAAGTCCGACACGCACTTGGCCGGTTTGTTTTAATTCCTCCGATAGACGTGATAAGGCCCCTGCAAGTAGTTAACCCAAGGTGGTGGCGCACCGACGCGTTACCTCTTGAGATGTATGACGAGCACTTGCGGGAACTTCTGCACGGTGAGCCACTTCAGGCACTTTCTGCGCACGCCGCACTTCGAGCATGTCTGAAACATACAATATATAATATTATTACTACAAGAAGAGGAGCTCGTGGCTAAGTAATAACAGCCGCACGGGTCGATCCATCAGGTTAAGCTACGCTTACCGGGGTTGGTCCGTGGATGGGTGATCATCTTTATATACCGTGACTCTTCCGTGCCTCGGAAAGCACGTTAAGCCGTTGGTTCCGGCTGTCATTCGTGAATCTTTGACAGTCGTTACGGGTCGTCAGAAGCCCGAAAGTCTGACAACCAGCCTTACCAAGGGGTACAATATTACCCAGTTACTGGGTTGTGGAGGTCAGATAGGCAGTCGCTCCATGTAAAATACTGGTATTCAGCTGCACCCGGTTAGACTGGAAGCCGACCCCAACATAGTTGGGAAAAGGCTAGACAAATTGACTAGATCTTAGCACGGCAATCCAAGGTCGGACTTCAAATAAATATGTGAAAGACCAAGTTGACGACGAGCAACGTGCATCGCAGGATCACCGCGGCGGGCCCCCACCCGCCGCGGTGATCCGATCACAATTGTAATCAATTTATCATTGTAATTTAATAGTACCATGCAGTCATTTAATTGTTTTCAATCGTGTATTTCATTTGTATGTCAATATTGGCAAAGCTTAGCGCACTACCTGACTTTTAAGATCTTTTTATGTAAATTACCTATGTTTTACAAATAAATTATTCTATTCTATTCTACAGTAAACCTTGTATATATGTCAACCTTGTAGCAAATGAGCGACATGTCGATGAGGTTGGATATGTAGATGAGTATCTCTATCTTAGTCAAAAAGTCTCTTTCCAGGCAAGACAACACAAAGAAGTTGCAAGACGCACCAAGAATGCCTGGAAGAGCTATTGGGTCATGAAAGATCTAATGAAGAGTGCTCTTCCTCTATCCCTCAAGAGAGGATCGTCGACATATCGCTCATTTGCTACAAGGTCGACATATATACAAGGTTTACTGTAGAATAGAATAGAATAATTTATTTGTAAAACATAGGTAATTTACATAAAAAGATCTTAAAAGTCAGGTAGTGCGCTAAGCTTTGCCAATATTGACATACAAATGAAATACACGATTGAAAACAATTAAATGACTGCATGGTACTATTAAATTACAATGATAAATTGATTACAATTGTAAAAACGTCATTTCTCTAAGTTCTATAATAATAAGAGAGAGAGGGCAGATTCTGCCATCTCTCTCTCTTATTAAGAATCATCAATTTTGAGATATGTCAATGATGTAACAAATAAGCGATGTGCGTGTGTGATGTGTGTGTGTGTGGTGTGAGTGTGTGTGGTGTGTGTGTGGTGTGTGTGTGTGGTGTGTGTGTGTGGTGTGAGTGTGTGTGGTGTGTGTGTGGTGTGTGTGTGTGGTGTGTGTGTGTGGTGTGTGCGATGTGTGCATGGTTTGTTCCCATACATCCTCACGTATGGTTCTCAAACATGGTATTGGACAATAGGAATGATGACTGGCTAAAAAAAAGAAATTCTATTTAGTCCGTCAGTCAGATAATAAAAAAATATTAGACACGTATTTTTCGCTTTATCATATTAATAAAAAAATACTTAAATAACACGCATTAAAGTTAGGGAGAGGGGGCTCTTTTAATTACGCAAAAAAGTAAAAAATACGTGTTCAAAAATCATCCCTATTCTGCAGAGGTCCACGCTCGGGGTTTGCCAGAGAGCTATGGAACACATATGGAGTACTCTGAATATTATACTTGTGGACCAGGTTAAGAATACAACCAACCGTTCCATCACTAAAAAGATGATGTCACTCGGAAAGCTGTCATGCTTAAATAGAATTGGGCTGGACACATCTGCGCATTTTAATTTTCTCTATTACGATGTTGGTCCCATGAAGAAAGTTGTTCAAATTCATTTAACTAGCTTCTGACATTTCATAAGTGCCCATGTATTTTGTTTTTGAGATTCCCTCCCCTTCCCTTCCCTTCTGTGCCATTGTCGGGTTAGAACTAATTAAAATTGTACACCACTGACCGGCTTCTCGTCGCCATCCATCTCCTCTTCGCGCGTGAAGTGCGACAGACACTGCTGCAGCTTCATGTTACCCGTGCGGGACGGGATCGACAAACTGGGGACAAGAACATTATTGTTTAAGCTTATCCACTAACGCCGCGTAACGTCATTAGGATTGTCCTTGAGAAATATGCGACATTTTGTCGGCGCGCGACGGGGCGCCTAGCCACTTATATACAAAAAATTTGTATCAACGGACATTCAACGAATGACTATTTCCTAAAGTGGATAGACTAGACTAGATTACGAATTTTGATTTAGAACAATAGATGACTTAGTTTTTTATCAATTAACTCTTAAAATGTCGATTGTACACCATGTGTACAGATAACAATAGAATTTCAATTGTGTCTGCTAATTGGCGCGCGACGGGTTAAAAAAAAAACAGTTTGTTTATATTACCGCCAATAAAAAACAATTCAAATATTATTACAACCGACTACCAAAAAGAAAACACTACAAAGTGAAAAATAACTTAAGTCTTAAGTGAAATTAGACAACTAAAATAATAAGTAAAAAAAAAGGTAAGGGCCACCGCAGGCAGAGGAGCAAAATTCTAGACAATGTTCATTGCTGTTACGTTTTGAATGAAAATCTGTGCGAACACACAGCACACACACACACACACACACACACACACACACACAACACACACACACACACACACACACACAGCACAGTTTTCTGTGCTATCTACTATCAATTTTACAACAAAAATCTGCTGGAGAATTTTGCTGCGCTGACTGCGATTGCCCTTATTAAATACTAAAACAGGTCGTGCAAGAGATGTTAAGTGTCTATCTATATCATGAGTCTTCAATGTTAATTTCATGTTTTCTACACATAATGAGAGTAGTGGTGGCCTAGTGATAATGGCGATTTGTAGGTCCTAGGTTCGAACCCTGACAGGCGCTTGTGACATCTACCAACCCGCACGGGCCCGCTGGTGGCTTGCGGACCACTCCCTCTTCCGAGAGGCCTCTGTCCCAGCAGTGGGAACATTATAGGCTGATTATGCTACATATATTGCTATCTGTCGATAGGGGAGCTCGTGGCTAAGTAATAACAGCCGCACGGGTCGATCCATCAGGTTAAGCTACGTTTGCCGGGGTTGGTTCGTGGATGGGTGACCATCTTTACATACCGAGACTCCTCCGTGCCTCGGAAAGCACGTTAAGCCGTTGATCCCGGCTGTCATTCGTGGAGCTTTGACAGTCGTTACGGGTCGTCAGAAGCCCGAAAATCTGACAACCAGCCTTACCAATCGTATTACCCAGTAATTGGGTTGTGGAGGTCAGATACGCAGTCGCTCCATATAAAATACTGGTATTCAGCTGCTTCCGGTTAGACTGGAGGCCGAACCCAACATAGTTAGGAAAAGGCAGGCAGATTGATTGATAATGCTATCTGTCGTGTTACCTGAGGTCCCAGAAGGGGTCGAAGGTGACGCTGTCGTGGTTGCAGTGCGTACAGCGCAGCGTGGACTTGAGCTGCCCCACGAATATGTCGCCCACTCGACTGTCTTCCATGCGCAGGTATCGGTTCCACGCTTCCGAGGCTTTTGCTGAATCGCTGAAAAGGAGAATTAGAAAATATT
Organism: Cosmia pyralina; assembly: GCA_946251885.1. Taxonomy (NCBI): domain Eukaryota; kingdom Metazoa; phylum Arthropoda; class Insecta; order Lepidoptera; family Noctuidae; genus Cosmia; species Cosmia pyralina. The sequence goes on from OX276371.1 coordinate 592,698, forward strand.
AATTCTGTGTGCTCACATAAATAGACAAATTAAAGTGGAATTACATGAAAATCGTTGAAATAACAGACTGTTCCGCTGTAGAGCCTTAACTGGGTTATCGCCCTACCACGCCTTTTTTAAAAATAGGAATATTAACCTAGAAAATAAGAATTAAACGAAATTCATATTTAATTTGGTTCGATTTCATTTTTTAGGGATCCGTACCCGAAGAGTACCAAACGGAACCCTATTACTAAGCCTCTGCTGTCCGTCCGTCTGTCTGTCATAGGGCTCTATCTCATGAACCGTAATAGGTAGACAGTTGAAATTTTCACAGATTGTGTATTTCTATTACGGCTATAACAACAAATAATAAAAATAAAATAAAGTTAAAAATTAACGGGGTCCCCATATAATAAACTTTTCATTTTGAAAAAAACACCCTAGCATGTGCGGTGTCATTGTCTAGAACTCATCGAGTAGAGTACAAATGTATTTTTATTTTTTTTAATCTTCAAAAATGATGAAATAGGGGGCCGTAAAGTTGTCAATATTAGACCATTTTTGCACGAGCTCTATCGCTACAATTAAACAAGTTAAGAATTTGAAACTTCTGTATATCATGTACCATATAATCAACAAATACTAAAAACGTCGATTCATAAGGTATTTTGTTTAAATATGGGCGAGTTTTTTGCAGCTGCAAAAAATAACCCTGTACATTTTCTCCAATAAATGTACCGAAGTATAATTTCACTCCGGTACATTTATTGAGAAACTGTACGTATCTAAAATTATATTTATAGTTCAGAATCGTACCATGCACATCTATCAACAGTTTGGCCAAAAAAATTTAAGAATGTAAAGCATTTTATTTAATAAACATACTTTTGTGTAAAAAAGTATTGATTTGACTACCCATTTGTAACAGCGTCCTTAAGAAACTAATAAGTTATGAAAATGTGACATTTACCTCAGGTTGTCGTCAATCTCGGTGAGGATAGGCTTGGGTTTGGTGGTGACGCGGTTCACGTCCTCGTGCAGACCTTCCAGCAGGTAGCGGAGGAACTCCTGGGAATAAAACATTGTTTCCGTTAGCCATATTGAAGAAAATATGGGCATTCTTCCCATTGCAGTGTAGCAGAGTTATTACTTTTACGAGGGGACGAAAATATCCCACGATATGAGTCTCGACAGACTTTTCGTCTCCTACTAAACATGCATAAGCATAATCCTAGCCTATAATGTTCTCACTGCTGGGACCCACGCCTCCTCTCTGTGAGAGGGAGTGGGCTGTAATCCACCACGCGGGCGCAGTGCGGGTTGGTAAATGCCACGTCTTCGCATTTTTGGTTCTAGGACACGTCGGTTTCCTCACGATGTTTTCCTTCACCGTATTGAGAGCAGTGGTGATGAAATAATTTACACAAAGTAAAGCGCCTGCCTGGGTTCAAACCTATGAGCTACAACTGGTAAGTGGAGGCCGTTATCCTGGGCCACCACTGCTCTCATTATATGTAGAAAATTTAGAGTAAATTATTCATGTGAATGAATTAATAGTCTCTCTCTTTTACTACAACACAAGTTTTATGTATTACTAACAAACATGAGCCTGATTACTTGAAATATACGTTTTATTATTATACCTCTTTGACATATCTCAGGACCCCGGGGTCCCGGACTTTTGGAAAGCGTAGGGGGCCGAAGCCAACTCGCAGAGGCCCGTTAGACATTTTAATGAAATGAGGCACCAACCGACGATCCCTGTTCGCACTATGCAAGTGCACCCAAGGACAACCCCCGGTTGGTGCTGGACTATTGCAAGATATGAAACCAAAGATATTGGATTATGAGTTAGGGTGGCTAAAGTGAACTGGTTATCTAGAACTATGGAAAGACTATGGCCCCTGTCTGACTAATGTTTTATATAAAATACACAGATAAATTGGCAGAGGGTAACTCGCACACTGAATAATGGGCCCCCGGAACGGTCGCTAGCACTTAGTGACGTATCGACAAGGGGCAACATGTCCTGAGGTGCTTTAGGAGTGGAGAGCACGTTTGCTCTTGCGAAACTCCACTCAAGCCGGCCAATAAATACAAGAAAGAGGTGGGAGCCCTGTTCCTCGTCAGTGTTCACTCCAGGCGGTCAATAAAGGCAAGCCAGAGATGAGGATCAAGACTTCTCTCGGGAGTTAGGGTTCGTGGGGTCGCTACTGCTCAACAGCTCGCCACATGCTGCCCTGCGCGTTTATGTATCTCTCTTGGTCTGGCTCCTCACCCTAGACCTGTTTCAGCAAAGTGAACTCTACCGGCACAGACCTAGCTCTTATTACTATGACAGTTTTCCGTGGAGGGTAATAATGACCCTATCACCTTAGGGTAAATTACCTGCGCGTCCTGCTGGCTGTAGCCCATGAACCGGGGCGCGAACCTCTGCACCTGTGACTTGAGAGCCGTCGTGTTGACCACCGCGTCCTTCTCGCCGCGGAGCCACAGTTCTTTTATTACTATGCCGAACGCTGTCAACAATAAGCAAGGTAATGTACAAATTTATGGCGATGTTAGATTCATTTTCACCACGTTTAGAGTCAACTTGTTTTAAATTAAGGAAAACACCACTTTACCTCATATCACAACCCCGTTTTAACTATAAACAACCCCATTTTGACCCAAAACATGTATTAAAGTCGAATTATGCTTATACCACGACACCTGATCGTCGCCAAATGAACACCTTATTTTCTCCATTTTCACTAAACCATAAAATAAAACCCAAGCAATGCCCTGAAATTGTCATGACCTTTTTTACAACACATCGTAATACAATTTAAGCCCAAATGGCAACCCTATTTAACCTAAATTCCCAACCCCATTTTACCCTAATGTTCAAACCTATTTTGCCTTTAATGTTTAATTATTTTTTATAACAAATGTCAACCCCCTTTCCCCTTAATCACGGGGTAAATTGGGGTTGCGTAATAGAAAGTCAGATTGAAATCTTACCTTTCATAAACGATAGCGAGGTATTGATATCGTCGGCATATTTGTCGTCAGTCCAGTACTCGAGGAGCGGCTTGGTTTTCGACAAACATTGTTGCACTATTTCTTTATAATATTGACGTATTTCGAGATTTTGTGGAAAAATAATTTTACTACAAAACCACCCTATTCCACCCTGTTTTACCCCAATTAACTAACCCTATTTTAGACCAAATAACTAACCCTAATTGACCCAAATTATCAACCCTATGTTAGTCCAAATGTCAACCCTATTTTATCCTAAAATCATAATTGAAAATTTATAAAATGATCTTACCTTTCATAAGCGCCCCTTTCATACACGACAGCGTGGTGTTGATATCGTCAGTGTATTTGTCGTCAGTCAAGTACTCGAGCAGCGGCTTGGTATTGGACAGACATTGTAGCACGCTGTTCATGAAGCATGTGTTGCCGATGTTGCGGAGACCGTTGAGGCCTGGAAAATGATGGGTGGGCGTTAGAGTCAGTATAGACAGAGCAATTAATACTTTAAGGGGATGTTTAATACTTACTCTTAGGGCTCATTATACGAATACCAGAAACTAATTTTGAATTTTTAACAAATTTTATTCCACGCAAGTCGTTTCTCCCGGCTGTCATTTGTAAATCTTTGACAGTCGTTTTGGGTAGTCAGAAGCCCGAAAGTCTTGACAACCAGTCTTACCAAGGGATATAAATATAGTACGTTTTTCCGAGTAACTGGGTTGTGGAAGTCACGTAGGCAGTCGCTCCAACTGCATCCGGTTAGACGGGAAGCCGACCCAAACTGTTGGGAAAAGGCTAGGCAGATGATGATGAATTGATTACTACTCACCACTAGTATGACTTGATTGCTTCTCTGTTCGGCCGTCAGAAACCGACTCGGATCGCTCGCTGCTCCGCCGAAGCCCGCTAGGCCCACTCTTTCCACCGGCCAACTCCTGCCAGTCAGATAAGTGTTAGACAATATTTTTTGTCAAACTTTTCCAGTCGCTAAGACTTTTTCTCGCAGTATGAAATGATTGAATACCGAAATTACAGCAGGAACATACTGTGAGGATCAGCGCAGAGTGAGAAACAAAATGCTCGATCAATCTATGAAAAAATGCTCGAGTATTTTGATGCTCTGTCTAAATTGACCCTTAAGTCGTTTAAAAAATAATTAAAAAAAAAAAAGCTGCGAAATAAAATCGTGCGACTTTCTCAATCACACTATGCACTTGCGTTCCACTAGATACTCGAAAAAACAAACGCAAGTTAACAATTGAACGCAAAGGAAAATTTAAAAAACAAATTCGGGGTAGTGGAACGAAGGGCATTGAAAAGCACAAATGGGGTAAGTGATTAAACTCATGCTGAACATAAACTAAAAAGGAAAACACAAAAACAGTGCAATCTATGGTTTAAGCATTCAAAATAAGAATAAAACCAGTACTCTAATTTTTGACAGTTGTGACGTTTAAACTGTCAAAGTAACGGCAGATGTGTAGAATGCGCTGACACATCGATGTGAAGTTCGTACGAGTAATTTTAAGGTTGTTCTATTCCTACTTTGATTGCAAAGTAGGTAACTCACCAACATTCTTGGATTACTTACCAAATGATGTTAACCGCTGTTTCCACGAAAAAGATTAAAAAACAAACAACTTCAGACAGAATAACTCTTTATAAAACGCCTTTTTCCTAGGAAAAAAATCCTAGAAAAATCTTACATATAGAAAAGAACAATGGATTGACTCCGAAGCCACCTACATATCGGGAAAAAGTAAATCCTTTTAAAACTCCTTAGAGATGAAAATACAATAACGAAAAAAATATCGACGAACTGGATTTTTGTGTGTATGTAAAAGTACTCGCAAAATGGATAGTATAGTGCTGGATTAAGGTTTAGTTTATTTTTAAGTACATTCAGCCTCATCACAAAATATTCCAAAATATTGTATGTGTAGCCACAAAACATAGTACTTATTTGTAGCTTCACAATGATACAATATTATGGAACACAGATTGCAGACAAATGTTGGTGTCTCAGATCAACAAAAAAAGGAAGATGGAGCGCCACGAACACCAAAAGTGAAGCCACCTTTTCATCTATGTATGTGTCGAAGGGTTGCCATTTGTTAAATTGTTTCCCTATAATTTGGGAAATAATATTGTATGGGTAAGATATATTTAAAATTGTTTAATCGAATGGGGATATTTGAAATCGTATTATGGCAGCCCTCGCACTTTAATGTCACTGTATTCGTTCGTTGAGGTTTTTTGTTCCAAGTAACCTAAATAAAACTCATAGTTTATTTATTAAGAAAACGATGTTATTTCAAGTACTTACAAGTGAAAAGTGATTCCGTGAGACTTTTTATTTGATTTGTTATTGTTTTTACAAGTTTTCACTGCATAGGAAGGCATAATTCATTTTTTTTTAAACTATTTTAACTAGACGATGACTCGTCACGTACTAAGAACGGTGAGCGTGGTTTTAGTTGCAGGAGCACGGTTTTGTGACTTCGCTTTTCATGTTCGCGGCGCTCCACCTTCCTTTTGTTGTTGATCTGAGGTTGGTGTAAACTTCTTTTTTATGCTGGCTGAGCCTACACATTCTAAATCCACACACTACAATGTTAGTGCATCCACAATTCAAAATTTTAGTCATTCACCCATAAAATTTGAAAATCTATTTCAACATCACAAACGGGACTGAAAATCACTGCGACAAGGTAAGAGTAAAACTTAGCGTAATTTGCGTTTTTCAAAGTGAGTAGGTATAGCCGAAAATACGAAGCATATTTTGGTTTCGTTGCAAAAAGAGTCCGCTTGAACAGGCCAGTACTTAAACGCACATCAAAAATTACCAATTTTTCACAAACAAATCAGGTTTATGGGAATCCAATAAACCTCATTTGTTTTTTTTTGTGCACAAATCGGAGCTTCGGTTACGGGTTGGGAGGGGTAGGTAATAGGTATGCAGTGAGTTCAATGAACTCTGTAGCTACGCAGAAAGTGACAGCTGATTTCACACGTCGTTCGAGAGTATTCCAACATCCATTGCTGTTTTTTTTTACATAAATGGAGTGCTGCGTACAGAGAATGTAATTTTACATTGAAATAAAGGAATAGTAACTGAAAAAACGATAAAAAAAACCTGAGAAATTTTCCGGTGGAATATGATTCAAAATAAGGAGCTGAATGTACCCTGTTAGTTTGCGGAGAGCTGTCCCTATATGTAAATTATGTGTACAGCCGCAGTAAGCACAAGAATGGGTTACCATCAGAGAGGTGCGCAATTTAAGTATGTAATTTTAGACGATGTTTAAACGCCCAGATCAACACGGACGACTTTTTAACGCGACGTTTTTTTATGGCGCATTGCATTTTCAACTCTCTGTGCTGAGTCGAGGATTGACAATTCAACGGCGAGCATCCCAAGCGTCAACAAAATACACAGTTGCATTTTTAACTTTCGGCCCTAAGCAGTGCGTTGATAATCCAGTGCGCGATAACAAATCGCCCATGGGCAAAGTATAAAGTCATCAAAATCTGACCAGTCTGTTGGGATAGCTTGAATACGTTAGAATATATTTTTGAGTAACGCAAATTACGCTGCGTTTTCCCTCGTTTACCCTCGCAGTGGCGTACCATCCGCGCGAAGGTCACCGCCGCGAGCCGCACCGCGTAGCGGCTGTGCTCGCGACCGCTGAACACCACCCGCCGCGACATACGACCGTTACCGAGTGGACGCGTCTGAGGCCGCTCTTAGGAAGAAAGTCATCGGAGATACATTGTTGAGGTTTAAGGTTATTTTATGTTGCAAATTTGGAATATACAAAATTATTTCATTACAAGTAAGTAGTATTTTTTATGACTTTTAAACTGCAGGGGGCTACCGCCATTTCTTATAACAGTATTATTTTAATCTTACATCACTTACTCGAATGCATGAATTCAGCAGTTTCCAATTCAACTTCAAATACCCTACTTACTCATTTGATATTAGGACTACGCAGCGTAAGCGCTCTACGCATTATTAGCCTTTTTCGTATGCCATAGTAGCAAAGCATAGTGCCACGGCCCACGAGCCGTGCCGTGGGCCACGGCACGTTCGCGATTTGAAGACCGATGGTCACAGTGAGCAAACACATCCCGGATGGAACGATAGATACTATTTTTCTGTATGATTGAGCGAGACAATACTGTAGTGCAGTGTGAGTGAGGCCTATGTCCAGCAGTGGACTGCGATAGGCTGAGCTGATTGCATGCGTAATAAAGAGCTTTCCTCAAATATTTTATTACTAAGTACCATGTATCGACCCCGCAAGTATACAGTTTAAAAGGATAATGCGTAGAGAACTTTCCTCAAGATTTCTACCCTACTTCGACCATTAAACATAAGTAGCCACTAGCACCCCAATCGCGGAACACACTGAGAAATTACTTATACATTGCTTCATACTGTTTGAAAAATTTGTCTGCTCCACAACGTAAATAACGCAATGAATGTTGTTTCTCGGAAGCTTAGCCGCGAGAGAGCGCTGTGTCTTTGTCACTTGTCAAAGTCATCTTGAAGACAAAGCGACCAATCGGCGACAAGAAAAAACAGTTAGCGCCATCTCGCGGAAAAGTTTTCAGCAAGGAACTAAATTGGTAGCTGAATGAAAGTAACAAAGACTAAGCGCCATCTAGTCGGAACTAATTTGACAGTTTTCTTCCCCGTTGTTAGCATGTTACGCTTCGCAATTACCCCACTGGTATAGTATATTGACCCCAAAATTGTACAGTGTTATGGTGATGCTTACAGAACTTGCCTCAAGATTTCTACTCTATTTAAATGCGTAAAGGGCTTTCCTCAAATCTACTCTCTATTTCAACCATTAAACATAACTAGCCACCTGGTATGTATTGACCCCATAGGTCCGCCCCCCGACAAGGGGCTGGCGAGGTTGCGAGGGTCGCGGGTGCGGGCGGCTGGGCTGCGGCGCGACGCTGCGGGGCCGCGGCTCGAAGCACCGTCGACATCCACACCTTGGGCGGTAGGAGGTGTTATGATGCTTGGATGGCACTGGTTACACATACGCACATATACACAACGCTTTTGGGGGATTGAGAAATAATGCAGTGAAAGTGCCTATATTGGACCAATGTGTTAACCCTTTTCAATCCAGTCCAGAATCCAGTGTTGGATTACAATAGGTAGAAGCTAATTACGATCCAGTGCTAATTCAAACACTGGATTGAAATACTGGCTCCACTGAGGGCACATTTTGTTTTAAATAAAGCTTTTAACGAAAATAAGTTTGTTTTACAGCACGGTTATTGTTAAATTGCCAGTTTTGGGTGCAAAAGTACCCATCACCAAGTACCGAAATCTACACACTCTCGGTATGGTAACATGAGCAAAGTATTTAGTTTAGACTGTGACCTTCAATATTTTACAACATAGCGTAGAATATGTGGCTCTTGGCTGAGAATGTTGAAATAATGGCCATTTTCTCAAATATTTAAGCGACAGGCTGTTTTGTCCCTTCGAAGATAGCGTTTGTACATGTGCGTATGTCAAATCCAACTAACAGTATGTACTACTTACCTCATGTCCAAGAGCGATCAGGCCTGTTGTCAAGCATGCTAGTATCACCAGGGCCTCGTAGTAAGTTAGCATAGAGTTACTGACGGCAAGTTGACAAACTCCTTCGTCGGATTTTTGTTTTTTCAAGTTTTTTTTATCGGTTACAAGGGTTAATTCGAAATTTGAATGTAGGTGTGGTGGAGTATGGTTGTTAGGGGGGAGCAGTTTTCAAATTTGAATTTCTTAGAATAGATCAAGATATGTTGGGAAATGGAAAGCAGGGAATACAAAGGATCCAAAAGTGGGGAGTCCTTGTCAATACTAAAAATTTTAAAGATGGAAACTTCGCTAAAACACCACTTAAAGTTTAAATAAAAGTTTTAATACAACTAAAAACGAAAAATGTCAAGTTTATATTACTTTAAAATTAAATGTTGTTATGATTTTTATTGACTTATAGTCCAGTTGCAGAGTTTGTTATTTTAAAAAGGCTATTGCGATAGTTTATCTGTTGACCACAAACTTTGGACGGCACAATAATTGTCTATGCAAAAACAGTTCACATCTCAAACGGCGGCCTTCGATCTTACAAAGAGTTCTCACACACTGTAAAAAACCGTCTTTTAAACACTCATCATTAAATTTTCAATTTTCAAAAGGGCAAAGCCCTAAAAGAGGTCACACATAAGAAAAAATCAACACTTCATTGTCTTTGCTCGGCGAGGAGTTGGTTGCTGTCAAATCTGACAGCGGAATGCGCGGGAAAAATGGCGTTTAGGTTATACCGGCGGGAAAATGCATTTTAACAATTTATTTACGTTTGATCACACATTATTTCGTGCGACTTTCGCTATGATGGCGCGACGGTGACTGCTCAGGCGCCGTGAGGAGGGTGGAAGCCAAAAACCGATGCCAAATTTCACAATCGGCAGCTACGTAACTATTGGTGATCATAAATATATGTAGCTTGGACTCACGTGGCTAGGTTGAGGCATGGGAGCGTGTGTACTTCCAGACTGACAGGCGAGGCGGGAAGTTTATGGGGTGAGGTTGTTAAGTCCGACCGAGAAAATGCTACTTATGGTGTAAATATATTTTTTTGACTGCAGTGAATTCTGGCATATTGTTTTGCTACGTAGTTTGACATGCCAATAACACATAACATAATAAAGCTATTCCCCAAATGATAAAGGCTGATTTACACAGGGTCAACAGGCTCAGTACCTGACTCCGAATGAAGTCAGATCTGGCGCTGAGAACTGACACTCACTGTTTACATGCAGTCAATAGTCGTACTACGAGTGCAACAACAACAGTGAGTCAGTTCTCGGCGCCAGCTCTGACTTCATTTGGAGTCAGCCGTCATCCTGTGTAAATCTATATAAATAAAGAGAGAAGTCCTGACTGACTGACTCATCAACGCCCAGCCCAAACCCTTGGACCTAGAAAGCTGAAATTTTGCATAGGACGGATTTCCCGGCAGTATGCTCCCGTGGGATATTTTCCGACATCCACGCGAGCGAAGCCGCGGGCAAAAGCTAGTTAGATATGTATAAAACATTATTAGTCGAAGAGATGGCTCAGAGAAAGACTGTAACAGGATGAATATCCTTAAATGAAATCAGCAGCGAGTCATACGCACTTAAACACCGCTAGAAAAGTCATCATCTGCCTGCCTTTTGCCAACTATGTTGGAGTCGGCTTCCAGTCTAACCGGATGCAGCAGAATACCAGTATTTTACATGGAGCGACTGCCTATCTGACCTCCACAACCCAGTAACTGGGTAATACGATACCCCCTGGTAAGACTGGTTGTCAGACTTTCGGGCTTCTGACGACCTGTAACGACTGTCAAAGATCCACGAATGACAGCCGGGACCAACGGCTTAACGTGCTTCCCGAGGCACGGAGGGGTCTCGGTATGTAAAGATGGTCACCCATTCACGGACCAACCGCGGCAAGCGTAGCTTAACCTGATCGATCGACCCGTGCGACTGTTATTACTGAGCCACAAGCCCCTCGCTAGAAAAGTACGAGCATAATAATTATTTAAGTAATCAATAGAATCTATTAGGCACTACATAAAAACTGTTTTACAAAAAATTACAACCGACTTCCAAAAACAACACTACAAAGTGAAAAATAGCTTTAATTTCGGAAGTCGGTGTCTAGTTAAATGTATTTTCGTTTTTTGCCACCGACTTCCGAAATTAAAGTTATTTTTCACTTTGTTGTGTTGTTTTTGGAAGTCGATTGTATTTTTTGGTAAAAACGTTTTTATTTTTCACTTTTAAGTTGTAGTAGCTACCCCACACAAATTCTAATACCACTACACCTGTACCTACAAAACAAACTAGAACATCATCCATAAAAAGTGGGGGAAAAAATAAGTATTATTGAAGCTAACTCAAAAACTACCGAAGCAAAGTTAATCAATTTCATATGGGACCAACTGTGATGTACCCTCTCGAATAAAACAAAAAAAAAAAATCCAAATCGGTCCAGCCATCTTCGAGTAATCGGGGAACATACAAAAAAAGGTTCCGACGAATTGAGAACCTCCTCCATTTTGAAGTCGGTTAAAAATAGCAATAAGTCCTTGGAACTTTTTCAAGGTACTCACGGCGGATTTCCGTACAATGAGAGGTTAGCTTATACTAGACATGTACTGCATGATATGCAGCCGTATGTACACTCACTTCGCTATAACGATAAGAGGTAATCGATATAGTATTGAGATTTTATCGAGTTACACTACTGTCGACGAAACAATGTTGTATTGTCGCCCTCGTGACGTCATCACATCACGCTTGTATTCACCGGAGTTAGGCAGAGCTGTACCTATAGTACACCCATCACACTTCGTCCGTTATGTTTAAGTCTGATGCAACAGAGGGCGAGCCTGTTGCCACCAACCGGACACAAATCCAGACTCAGGAAATTCCAAACGGAAAAGCCCATTAACACTGCCCAACCCGGGTATTGAACCCAGGACCTCATGCTCAGTATTAGCGACTTCGACCACTAGACCAACAAGCTCCTCGTAACTATCACTTTTGACAACAATTCCCAGTAAATTGAAACTTCACTAAAGTTTTGGTTTCTTAGGAAAGCAGCCGTAACGGCCGTCATGAAAATCTGTCATTTTCACCAGCATTTGACAAACTCAAACATTTATTTCAAATAAACCAGTTACATACACTTTTGATTTGTCAAGAGGTTGGCCAGTCAGAAAGATGAAGCTAGTTGCTCATTCCAAAGCGTAGTAGGTTCCTATGGAGAAGAACGGGCAAGAAACTCCGCGGACACTTATAAATCAAAATATTGTTACAAAATATTGGTTACATCATTCATGTTGAAAATATACATGTGAGAACAATGTAGAAAGACGTGCACGTTAAAAAGCGTCCGTAATAAAAAATAAAAACTAAAAACAACTAAATTAAGCCATTAAGTCAAACCCCGCCCCTGAAAGATTTAAATCGCTAGATTTGGCCTCACCGTACTTAGTCATAAAAAAAGTGTCCATACTGAGGAGAGTGAGCTCGCACATCATTATCCATGATACTCAAGTGAAGTCACTGTGATGACCTCTTGACATTTTGTGTATGAAAGGCCTTATAGTATACAGGGTTACTTGTAATTCGACGTATACTTTGCACGACGTCATAGCAGGGTTAAAATGCAACAAATTAAGCCACCAAATGTTCTACCGAAATTCAACAGTTTTGAGTTAGTTAGATTTTTTTAATGAAAACTACAATTCAAAAATGATTTACGGCGCGACTTTACTGGAATTTAAGTTATTATCATAGCTGATGCCGTAGCAGATCTTTGTTAAAAATTTAAAGTTGAAAAATAAACTTTGGCAAAGATCACTAATTAAACATTTTATTTTTCGTAATTTATATTTTTCTTACACAAAAATTACAAAATAAAAAATACTGAATTTCGGTAGAACATTTAGTGGCTTCATTTGTTGCATTTTAACCCTACTATGACGTCCTGCATGGAATACGTCGAATCACAAGTAATCCTGTATACAGGGTTATTGGTAAAACACCAGCAACCTCTTAAGGGGTCATTGTACTAATCATTACTACTTTTAATATGGGACCAAACCTGATATCGCGAAAAATTACCCCTTAAGAGGTTGCTGGTGTTTTACTAATAACCCTTTTTTTTTTTTTTTTTTTTTTTTTTTTTTTTTGTGGATGGGAAATCATCAAATGACTTCTCCCGCTCCCGGCAGAGCGGGAGGGCGTGTCAGACTTTTACTGACTAAAACCCACCCGTGTTCCTTCAGTTGCCCGTGCCAGGGCCACGGTATCTCTTTCGAACTACCCGCGACCCCGGCGGCTTACTAATAACCCTATATATAAAATCAATTGCCGTGCGGTAGTCTCGCATAAACCCGAACATGGCTCGACCGATTCGTTTTTTTATTTATTCGCCTCGATGCTGGGGTAGTTTAGGAAAAAAGAAAATTAGGAAAAACCTAATGGAATAGCCGAAAATTAAAACAAACATTTTTGTCTCTCGTGGTACGAAATTCACCAGGTCATCTAGTATCCAAAAGCACTACAAATTGACATCCACAGGAACAGGTAAGATTGCTGATCCATTATCAATTCATGGACAAAACAAAAGCCAAATTACAATTTCGAGCGTATCATCCAATTACGGAGCTGAGCTGCCCCATTGCAATCTTTACGTAATATCATTGTGGACGACTCAACTGTGTCAAGGATATGCAGTCAAGGTTAGTATTCCATGGTTTGTAATGTTAATAACTTTGCAGACTATTGTACAGAATCAAGTTCTTCTAACTGAACAGACAGCTGTGCTGCTGGACAGTTTGTTGCGCCACTTCTTCTTCCCAGCTAAAGCACTAGGAAGTGGTGAAGGGTGGGCGTGCCGGGGGACTGGCAGACTGTCATTTAGGTAAATGACTTTTGATTTTATATGATTGGCGACTCTGAGTAGCGGTAACCAATTTTGAAGGCTTGTGTCGGATTGCTAGTCTGAATAGTTCCTGAAATTGTGTATCTAAGGTTTCCACACACCTCAATCTGCCTAGCCCTTTCCCAACTATCTTGGGGTCGGCTTCCAGTCTTACCGGATACAGCTGAATACCATTATTTTACATGGAGCGACTGCCTATCTGACCTCCACAACCCAGTAACTGGGTAATACGATACCCCTTGCTAAGACTGGTTGTCAGACTTTCGGGCTTCTGACGACCCGTAACGACTGTCAAAGATCCACGAATGACAGCCGGGACCAACGGCTTTCCGAGGCACGGAGGAGTCTCGGTATGTGAAAATGGTCACCCATCCACTGACCAACCATGGCAAGCTTAGCTTAACCTGATGGATCGACCCGTGCTGCTGTTATTACTTAGCCACGAGCTCCTCCTACAGGGTGCAAGTGTAAACAGTGGCAATCTTTTAAGGGGTCATTGTACTCATCATTATGAACAACTTTTACTATGGGACCAAACCTGAAATCGCGAAAAAAAAATCGGCTGTTCAGTACATTTATGTTCGCATAATTCGTCAAAATATAGGGAACAGCTGATTTTTTTCCCGCGATTTCAGGTTTGGTCCCATAGTAAAAGTTGTTCATAACGATGAGTACAACTACCCCATAAAAGATTGCAACTGTTTACACTTACACCCTATCGACCCGGCCCTGCTTCGCACGGTTTTTACGACTTGACAAAACAAAGTTTTCTATATTATATGTAAGTTAAATATTAATGGATTATACATATAATTATAAACCTTCCGGAATAAATTCTCTAAATGATAGTGAAAACCGCATCAAAACCCGTTGCGCAGTTTAGAAGAAGAACGCGGCCACACAGACTGACACGAAAAGCGACTTTATTTTATAATAAGTATAGATTAGGATGATTGATATACAGTAGTCCCCAATCTTTTTGGCCGGGTTGATAGGCGCGAGCCGATGCGCAGAATGCAAATTTAGGTATCAGTTGGGACGATAGAGGAACGTACCATGCGCTAGATAACGGTCGCCCTCAAGTCTGTCTGTCTGCTTGAACGCGAATTAACACGATAAACTCAAAAATTAGCGAACGGATTTTCATACGGTTTTCACCAATGGACGGAGTGATCCCTGAGGAAGGCTTAGGTGTATACTTCGTTAATGTTTTATGTAAATTGGCTGAAATATGACGATGTAAAATACTCCAAGTAGGATGAACATCAGTTACATTTTAATCTAATGCACATGCTAGGGCCAACAGGCTGATACAACACTACGACATAAGCTATGCTACCCGTGCGAAGCCGGGGCGGGTTGCTAGAATGTACTTCATAATATTAAGTAAAAAAAAAAACGGTTGTACACATACCAACACAATTTGCACCCAGACAAGCGGCGTGTAATCCCACTTCATCACCACATTCCTTAGTACCACTAACACAGCACTCATTGTCACTCTTATTACGTCACGCGTCTCTCTGACGTCATCAAAGTTCATTGACCTTCCAAATTATGTCTGAGAAGATCAACTTTGCTCTAGTTTCATTAGCTCTCTCGAATTGACATTTTTTGGCGGGAGTTTCTACATTTTTAGACTCTTAACAGTTTTATTTTTGAATCGTGTATGTATGTCTTAGTTCTCATTCAGCCTTGCTGTTTCAAAAAACAAATAACAGACCCGATTGAGTAAATAAATAAATAATTATTAATATGTAACCCAAAGTGTTAAGGAATCTATAAGTCCATTATTTAATTTTCTGTATTTTTTCACAGCTCGATTTTTCGGTCAACCAAGATCAAAATTAGTCTTTCAGTACTTTGAATAATACACAGGTAACACAAGTTATCTTATTTTATTATTCGGTCTAGCAACACAGGTACATTTTTATAACACGATTCAAGACCAAGTCTCACATAAACGCAAAACAGAGAATCTTCAAAGCCGTCTTAATTTTGCGACCTTGAACTCAGCGTCGGCAAAAACTTGTATACTTCCAAACATGACAAAATTCTCACTTTGGCATTGGACCTTGAATTAGCTTGGCGTTATTTAATAGTAAGTATAATTTGGCAAAATTCACTGCGTCATGGTACTTTTTTCTTTTATTAATCTTTTAGGCAATCAAATTCAAAAAAATCAATCTACCGATCCTTTTACCAACTATGTTGGGGTCGGCTTCCAGTCTAACCGGATGCAGCTGAATATCCGTATTTTACATGGAGCGACTGAACACTACACCCCTTTAAATGCCCTTTCTCCCACAAACAGTCCAGATCCAAAAATGTCCAAAATATAACACCAAAAAAATCCCGTAATTTTTCAACTAAATTTTTCTCTCACAAACACGAAATAACGACAGTAATTTATTGGCAACGCGACGTCTGCTTGTTTCCGCAAAAGGTGTTATACTAAAAATACAATGTAGGTAGTTATCATAATGTCATATCAATATTTATCTTACATCTTTGTTATCCGTGACATATGAGTTATGTAATTTAGTTAGCATTATTTTTTACAAACCGTGATCGTGACGAGGGATACTGGAAATTTGCTCGGAAGGCGAAAAAGAATAGAAGCTTTTTTTGCTCAGTAGGGTGTCAATTTTGGTATCTGGACATAGTCACTTCACTCCATTTAAAAGCTGCATCTAGTTAGACTGGAAGCCAACCAACCACAAGATAGTTGGGGAAAGGATAGGCAGACGATTCAGAAAAAAAGAGTTTCGACTTCACCAAAGTCTTTGTTAACCTTCAAAGCAAGGAGTGAACTGGGATCTTCTGGGCACGCTCGTTCCATGGTAGACTTCATCCATCGCTTTCCACCAGGAGATCGAGGTCAAGAGCAGAATCATTACAGAGATAAAAAGTCGACTGTTTACTGTAAGTCCGATTCAAAACCCTTTTGGCTAAGACTTTTTGTCGATACCAAATAGTTTTTAACGAATTATTTACATACTTGTAAAGTTGTATACTGCCGAGAGCATACGTGGGTGTATGTAGACGGTCATCGCTGACCTATGATGCACAGGCACATTTCGGGAGCATCATTAATACGGAAATTCCTTAAATCATCTTCCAGCGTTTCCCAACCAGATCCCCAGGTCGTCGTACGACTAGGTGCAGCCGAATAAGTATGAATGTCTTAACGGGAAGGACAGAAACCAAAGCTGACTAATTTGGATAGGGTAGCAGTCCGCAGTCTGGATCTGTGGCCAGTTAGTGGCTCACCCTCTATTACATGGGACTTGTTGGGAATGGTTTTTTGAGAAAAACCAATGCAGATTTGCGTGTTTTGCATTTGGGCAAATAAGCAAACTCGAATGTCAAGATCTAGTCTTACAAGATCCAAAAATCTGCCTAACATTTTCCCAACTATGTTGGGGTCTGCTTCCAGTCTAACCGGATGCAGCTGAATACCATTATTTTACATGGAGCGATTGCCTATCAGACCTCCACAACCCAATAACTGGGTAATACGATAGCCCTTGGTAAAACTTTCAAGATCCAATTAGGTGTGAATACATTAACATAACATTACACCTGTATTCCCATTCATTTCAGCTGAAAGACCTCCCCAAGCACCGTCACTTCGACCGGTTCTGTGCTTCCCGCATCCAGCGGATTCCTGCAGCCTTCATAAGCTCATCGGTCCATCTGGGCCTTCCAACGTTACGTGGGCAGGGTACATTGCTCGCTGCGACGGAGCCGAAAGGTTCTGGAGTGGCGACCGCGTACAGGAAGACGTATTTTGAGAGCAGTGATGATGAAATAATTTAGTTTCTTGCCCGTTTTTCTCCATAGGAACCTACTACGCTTTGGAATGGGCGTCTAGCTTCATCTTTGTGACTGTCCAATCCCTTGACAAGCAAAAGTGCCTGTAATTGGTTTATTTGAAATAAATGCTTTGAGTTTGAGTTTTACACAAAGTAAATCGCCTGTCCGGGTACGAACCTACAACTCGTTAGTCGCGGCCGTTACCTCTGAGCAACCACTGGTCTAAAAAAGTAAGGATAATGTCAGAAATTGCATTTGAAAGGAAGAGCTATACATATTTCCCTATATGGACTGATAAATTCCATTTCTAATACACTGCCAGCCAAATTAACAGATCCCAGATACAACATAATGTATACAACCGCTAACCTATGATCACATTAAAATCATTGTTTCCAATTGATGTTATGCACACTGAAACTAATATCAACTTTGTGGTAGTGTCAGTTAAGTTGATTTCAGAATGACCGAGTACAATATTGAAAGAGACATAAAAAAAATCAAGTTGCAGCGCAAACTGGACTTTATGTGTAGTATCTAAAGTAAATTTTCCAAAAACACACTTTTGTTTATATGTTTGGTAGCTAAATTGTGGACTGTTAGTAGCTAACACGATCGTGCGTGTTGTTGCGTTCTCCATGACCGGTTCGATGACGTCACTGCACGTCAGTCGTCAGGCTACCAAGGTCAGCTAACCGCGTTTTGACGTCACACTGTACACATCAATGGATATCACCTGAAGTTTCACAAAGACTGTTTAGAGATAAAGATTTTTTTAAGTATATCTTTTTAAACAAAGTCTTGTCTCTTGACTAACAGTATTTTGTAAGGAGCGACTGCTTATCTGACCCCCACAACCAAGTTACAGGGTAACACGGTACCCATAAGACTGGTTGTCAGACTTTCGGGCTTGGCTACCCATAACGCATGTCAAAGATCTTCGAATGACAACCTGGACGAACGGCATAAAGTGCTTTCCGAGGCCCGGAGGAGTCTCGGTAGGTAATGGATGATCACCCATGGTTATTGAACTGTTAGGCCTCAGCCTCGAATTTTGCGGGCAGCGGGGCGGCAGCGGCGGCGGCGGCGGCGCGTCTCGCATTGTCCCGCCCCGCTTCCGCGCCGCTGTTTTCGAGGTCCGGTCCATTTGTTTTTACGCATAAAATCCGGTCGCTCCCGCGCCGCCGCCCCTGCCCGCAAAATTCGAGGCAGAGGCCTTAAATGCTCCCGGTGATGCTGCGCTTTTAGGTACAGGCGGATTATGTTATGTATGTTAATACTGTCTCCTGTACACAAGCCGCGTTGATTCAGCAGTGGACTCTCATAGAAAAGCAAATGATTCTTATAAGATAACAATAACTATAATAAAATATTATAATTATATGTATTAGGGTTCCGTACCAAAACGGTAAAAAGGAACCCTTATGGTGCGACTTAGTCTGTTGTCCGTCTGTCACAGCTGGATATCTCAAGAACAACTAATGCCATCAACTTAAAATTTGGAACAGTTTTAACTATTTTGCAAATAAGAAAGATATAATTTTTTTTTCAACAGGTGTCTGAAGAATACCTT
Source organism: Cosmia pyralina (assembly GCA_946251885.1). NCBI lineage: Eukaryota > Metazoa > Arthropoda > Insecta > Lepidoptera > Noctuidae > Cosmia > Cosmia pyralina. The sequence goes on from OX276371.1 coordinate 611,615, forward strand.
TTCGAAATTTGCATAGAGAAAAATCTGAAATTATTCTATGTGATAGAAGTTTATGTAAAGATTACAGTAAAAATAAAACGATGTCTCTAAATAGCACACTTTTCAGAAATCGAAAGGGAACCCTCGGTGCGCGAGTCCGACTGGCTCTTGGCCGGTTGTTACATAAATTAATACACACAAGCCGCTTTGATTCAGCAGTGGACTCTCATAGAAAAGATTCTTATAGAATAACTATAATAAAATTAAAACAAACATTTATATCAGGGATAATTGCTGGTGTCTGGCTTTTGTTAAATCAATTTCTAAATAGATTTACTTATTTAAGAAACCATGGTTAAATTGGATATAGAAGAGAACCCCCAAGTCGCTAATAGCTATCGCCAATAGTACACACTATCTTAATCTCAGTAGATTTGCACTGTAAACGTGGGTTTTATCGAACACCGCAAAGAATAACGATCTTGGGCACAATGCCATATTCACTACCCCCAGCTATGTCGCCGACAAGCCAGCATACACCATTGTGTACACGGCATACCACAACGTTGGGACACCGCGTATGAATGAGTGTGAAGCGAAGATCCTAGCCGTAACACTTCTTAAAACAAATCTATTCTTATAACTACTAAAACGTTATGAAATCGCCATTTTTCCGTGCAATTCCGCGTGCAAAACATAATCAAAATAAACAACCAACTCCTCTTACCGAATAAAACGAAGAAATCACATTTAACATTTAAAAAATATCACAATTACAAAGAAAAAATAGATTGCAAAAAATGTTGTATCGAAAAGCTCAAATGACATAAATGCTAAGCTTGACAGATTTTTGGCTTTTGGAACGCTCCGTCAAACATTACAAACGGCCAGTTTAGAACCATAGACGCGAAAAAAGTTTCAACACAAAAGAGGTTAGGTTCGCAAACGTCAAAATTTTAGCGCGCTTTTTGTCAAGATGGCGCCGTGACACGTGGCGTTATAAAAGCGTGGCAGTCTGCTGAGATAATTTCCCGCGTTATTTTATTTCTAGACGTTACATTTCGCGCTGTTTATTTTTAGCCATGAATTTCTATCGGAAAGGGGACGTCGGGTCGTTCACTAGATACTGTCGCTTGGATATATTGATGCGAAATGTTTTCTGGCAGCCAGCAATAAGTATGTAGTATTAGTAGATACTTTAGCGATGAGTCTGATTGAGCAAATTGCTCGGTAGAATTCGTACTTCTAATATAAAGGTAAGCATGTACTCAATCCCTCTCACAGAGAGGAGGCCTGTGTCCTGGCAGTGGGAACGTCATAATTATGCTGATTATGCAATGCTTATGCTATGCATTCGAGGCTTCATCGAGAATTATTCTGTCTTTGGAGGTCAATCAGCAGACTCTACTTTAGTCGCCGATTATAGTCCCAACTACCCACGATCTTTTTTATTACGGGATGGGTCTGCTCTGGACCACGATCTCGCCTGATTACGATGGATGAGGTCTGCGATAGGAAGACCGAATATTTAGTCACGATTCACTTTTGCTGGTTATAAAAACTACTTTTAGAAAGAACAACTTTTTTTTGCCAACTCCGGCAAAGCCCAAAAGGAGGATAATATTTTTAACAAAGGAACAGCAAGACATGTGTCACAGTTATTGTAAAAACTCATACAAAATGAGAACATACGTGTGACATATATCTCGTTGATAGACTGAGATGACATTCTAAACATCTCAGCTACTCGATATTTTTAGTTATCGAAGTTCAATGATTTGGCTCAAGGAATGTACGATTTACGAGTACAATTATTGCATTAGCCAACGACTCTTAAATCTTGATGGGTATGTGTTAGAATTTTGAAGTTGCGATTCGGGAAGAATGCATAATTTATGATTGTAGAACCATTTAACACTAAATAAGTGGTGATCAGAGATGAGTGCATTAATTTACGATTGCAGAACTATTGCGAAAGCTTAAAATTTTCCCATTTATTTTGGGGTCAAAGGAAAACTCCAGAATCTCCCTAAATGGTTTTCGCAAGAGTTTCTTTAACTCTGGGTTAATTATTGCGCTTGTCAGGACTAGGAGAGGATTCAGCCAAGTCTCAAGGTAGGTCAGCACCCTAATTGCGTGACACACTATCGATAACAATCTGAATGATTTGGAAGGATATTGTCAATCCAGTGCTTGATGCTTCATCTGTTCGAAAAATTTGTCTGCTCAACAACGTAAAAATCGCAATGAATGTTGTTGAACTGTCAGGATCGAAAGATATCGATCGAAAAAAAGGGTGGGAGGCTTTTTGCCCCTCAGTGGACACAGGCTGAATTAACTAATTTATTTATAGGTCTGGCTTGTCAGGAAACCAAACAAGAAATAGTGTCCATGAAACAAGGACATGACACTGAACTAAGCTGTTTTTGGGAGCCTTAAATATGGTGTAAAAGGGCGTTATGAACCTTTACGATGATGTGATTTCATAGGCCTAGGATGAGGAAGATTTAGACAAAGTAGAAAGAAATAGAAACAGACCCCAAAAGATCTAATGAAGGATACGCTTTCTGTCTCGGATAGGGTCTCAGCATTATGCTGAGCGATGGCCGTTTTGCGTAGATGTGACGCATATTTTCTCCCAACTTGTACTTTTTTGCGTTTGTGTTTTTTCTTTGCGTCATGTTTTATCGCAAATAATTGGAATCTCTTTTTTTCTATCTTGGACATAGGTATAGGCAGTTGTAAAGTGCAGATTTTCAGCCCACAACTCTGGACGCAACTAGAAAAGTTCAAATCCAGGTGTGTAACAGTCTCAGCAGTTCATTGGCATTTGTATTGAGGTCATGTATTTGTGTGCGTGACGCCTACGTGTCGCGGCGTGTGTATGTGTGAGTTTTTAAATGGACTCTATCTGCTTGTGTTCATGGGATCCTGGTACTTGCTAGGTAACAGCACAGGTGGTGGAATGTTGAGATTTATTTGGTTTTATTTAATAACCTAAATGTGTCGATCATTAATCATTATGTAGCTTATTGTAATTATTACTTTTTACACATATTTAACACGTGCTTATAATTAGGTCAACCACTTACGACGGGGATCGGGACTGTTTCTCCTAAACACAGGCTATGTTGTAACCTATCTAGGAGAACAGTACGGCACCCACTAATTAAGAACCGAAGCTTGTGCTATAAACATTACCTACCTTGCCATGTAATCTAGTCCTTGTTGAACAATAAATATATATTTTAAATGTCATTTAAATCCTAAACTAGGCGGTTTTTTTTAGTAAATAATACGGTACGGCAGTTTGTTATTTAACATCACGCTAGGACCATTAGGAGCCGAGAAAAAAGAAAGAACATTAAGCGAAAACGAAGTAATAGCTCGAGCAGGCGATGCGATGCGACGGGGTGGATCGGGGAACAAGAAATTACACGCGGACGAAGTCGCGAGCAGAAGCTAGTATCCAATATTCGTTGAAACGCAGGAGTAAAACCAACAAGCCAACATTCTGCGTCATTCAACGTGTTATTCATCGCACGCAACGGTCAAATATTTAGTTGAATTGTCCCTGACATCAGTGAAGATGTAATCAGTATCTGCGTATTTAGTATCAATTTGAATGCCAGTAATATTAGTAGAATCCTCGAAAGAATGCTGGTCTAAACTTAAAATTCGAAGACATGTGACACCTAGCAACCCGCACTGGGCCCGCGTGGTGGACTATGGCCTACTCCCTCTCACAGAGAGGAGGCCTGTGTCCCAGCAGTGTAACATTATAGACTGATTATGATATGCTATGCTTAACTGAAATGACGCTCAAAGAAAAAATGTTAAAAACTTTCTCTTAATATAATAATGTATTTGATAAACGTTCATTGGAAAAAGGGATCTAGTATAAAACCATGCAGTCAGCCTTTTCGTGTGTCCCGCTTTATGAATAGTAATTTAAGTAGAAATTAGTTATTACGGCTCATAGACTCAGATCTGCACCCTAATTGCGTAACATATTATCGATCGGAGTTGGTTTCATTTTGAAACAAATTGCTAATCCATTGCTTCATATGTTCGAAAAATTTGTCTGCTCGACAACGTAAATAACGCAATGAATGTTATTGAACTGTCAAAATGAAACCAACTCCGATTGATAATGTGTTACGCAATTTGGGTGCTGGACACATTCCATGTAGGTACTCGCTTAATTGTGTGGAGTTGATATGAGTCTAATAGAAATTATCTGTTCGGGGTATTGAGGTTGAACCGACTTGAAATAAGCAGATTCCATAAAATTATGTATCAATCAAATGGTGATGATGCGAAGTCTGTTCAGGTTCATGACCCAAATATAAGCTGTAGCAGTGTGTATCTAGGGTACGATGCGACTGTCATACGCATTACTATTACAAAAGTCCCTAATTGAACAAAGATTAAAAAAAACATAATATGGGATGCAGAAAGCCACTGTAAGTCAAGTTGGCAAAGAAATTAATATAACTATCAGAGAAATTAATATGTCCCGGAGACATATAGTTATTTCAGAAGTAGACGTCAAAAACCTTTTTTCAAAAATTACATATTTTCCCGAAGAACCACTGGTACCTAAACCAAATAATCCTAAAATCACCAACACAAGACACCACCTAAATCTAAAACAGCGAAATTGAAGACGCAACAACATTTAAAAACCAAACATCATTGTCTATATCAGCTGAAAAGGACATCAAAAAATATCTAAAACTAACACACACTAATTTTAAAAATAATTGACGAAAAACAAAACTAAAAACGTGCATATAAAAGAGCCAATATAAATGAGGTGCTGAGTTTCACGGCTGCTTCGATTTGGCGACAAAATATTAATAGGAGAGGTCAATGTCTAGCAACGGATTGGGGTCTTGATAAAAGAAAAATCCATACTAATAAAAAAAATATATAAATGCGACAGGAACTCCATGTCTGTCTGTAACCTTTTTTGATTTGGATGAAATTTGGCACACAGGTAGACCACCATGATCTGAGCTAGAACATTTTTATCCCGGTAGTAGATACGTTCCTTTGAGTAGTATGCGACATCCACGCGGGGAAGCCGCGAGCAAAAGCCAGTAAGTAATTATGTGAATAACCAATAGGGTGACTGTAACTTAAGTTTAAAAGAAGGTAGGTAACTTTGGATAGATTTGAAGTCGATTGATAAATATATCTAAATTTAAACTGCTAAAATCAAAGCCTGATTTTATATAATCTTATCTTTCGCCAAGGTCAATCCTTCGCAAACAATTTCCCAACAATTCAACAAGAAATCGAAGACAAAAAAAAAACACTCTTTTAACGAGAATTTCACAAACGCCATCGAAGAAGCCACGAAATATTACAAAACAAAATGATTACTTACCCCTTTAATATCTTCTAAATTACTTACCCCTTTAATATCTTCTAAATCTTTCGAGTCCAACACTCTTCGTCTTGCAGACGGAGTCTCAGGGCTCAGGTCATCAGTCGGCTCACTGATCGTACTCTCAGTGCTAGTCTCCATAGATTTAACATCTTCCAAATGATTCGTGCCTTCCTCACTCTTTTCCGTTCTCTTTTTCAAATAATTCTCATGTTCGAAAGTTTTATTCTCAAAACCGGTACCGCTCGGTGATTCTATATCATTATCGAGAAGTATTCTTTCATCTTCTGAGTCTATATATTTCAAATTAGCTCTTGCTTTTCTAGGTTCACTTTTAATGTCATTCTTAGGAGCTTCTTCGTTAATTATATGATTTAATTCTATTTGTTTTTTCGGCGTTGTCCCTGAGGAGACAGGCTGCGAAATCTGTATGTAGGAAGCGAAGTTAGATGTATGCTTTGGCGCTTTCGTTTGCTTTTCTATATCACTTTTTATATCTTTGATTTTATGTCCTTCAGAATGATGTTTCTTGTAATCTAAATCGCCATTTTCTACATGGATGACAGTGGATTTTTCTAATATCTTCCCTATAGGGTTGTTTGGGTCTAGCTGGCTTTTAATGCTGGCTAAACGTTCGGAAGGCAGTTTTGAAGTTAGAGAAGTGGACATGGAACTATTTCTATCGTGAATTGGTTTCGCTAGACACACTGGCTCGGATATAGTTTTACTTAGTGATAAATCTGAGTTGGAGTTCGATCGGGAGCTAGAGGACCCAATCTCCCATCGCAAACCATTTTTTTCGTACGGTAGGTGAACTGGTACTGGTTTCTCGTCCTTAGGGACGATTTTCGTATACCCTACTGTACCATTTTCGCAATCCTTTAGTTGGTTTAGATACTGTTCGGTGTACCGCGAATCGTTTGCTGGTAGTTTCGTTACCGTCATTTTTTGATCAAATCTCTTTCTGATCTCGGAGACCGAAGGTACTTCGTTCCCGTTCGTATCTTTGACACCGTTAAGCATCCCTCTCTTGTAAGCTGGCGAGGTTTCCTTATACGATCTTCGTTCCGGTCTCTGCTTTTCAAATATTACGCTTATTTTTGGTTCTTGTGACGTAAAATGCGACATGTGAACAGTGTGTGTTAGTTCAACATTTATTTCATGCTTTGCTGTAATACCTGGTGTATCATTCATGGTACTGGCTGGCTTACTGATCAATCGTGAGTACTAGGATGTTGTAAAGTAGCAAGATGTAGCATCAATGTTACACGTGGATGGTATTACAAGCAAATATCGCATCTATGTTACTACGGTGACACGTTTTGAAAGGTTATTATTGTATAACGTTTTCTGGCGGTTAGGGCCTTTCAATCGGTGCAAGTACTACTATTTTGGAAGCTGTCAATTGAATGTTTGGCTCTTTATTAAGTGCGATGTTAAAGAACGTACACACACACTCACACGCGCACACATTATGTTTGTGTGCCTGCGAAATTTTTGAAAAAAATACCAGTTGTTTATGGTTTTGGTAATTTTGAAAAAAGAACATAGCTGATGATGATGATGTTGAGATGGTCTTCGGGGCAGTTCGTTAAAACGAACTTTGCCGAAGTGATGTGATGATATGTATGTATGAATGATGATTTGTACGTAGAAAAAAAATCAGTCACGAAGGATTATTGGATTTTAACGAATGAATTTGAAAACAAGAAACAATTTAGACAAAAAATGATTTAAAATAAGTAGGTAGATGGATGACGTCTTGAGAAATTATTTTTCATAATATTTCGTAGGGAATGTTTTCTTTTTTTAATTTACTTTAATTACGTTCACTTTATTATGTTTTTACCTACCTTACGTAAAAAGAAATTCAACAAACAAGAAAAGAAAACAGCCAATCGGGTTACTGGAAGGCTAAATGAAAAAATAAAAACTTTTTCATGCTGTCATTGTGACAACAGAAACAACAAACCACACAGACATAAATAATCTGTAGAGTGAAAGCGTGACAACATTATACGTAAGTATATCTATCTCTTTTACACTTAGGAATAGACAATAGAGAGATGAGAGAATTAAGTTTGCAAAAATTATGTTGAATTAATTAATATGACATCACGCCTGTATTCCGCCGAAGGGTTGGGCAGAGGTGTACCTAATAGTAGACTCATTTCGCCAGTTATGTTTAAGCCCCATGTAATAGGGGGCGAGCCTATTGCCATAAATCTATATTGTAGGCGCGCGATCTGAGTGCAGTCGGGGTATGAGGAGCGGGACGGGTGCAACTCCCCCCGCCCGTCGACACCTCGCCGCGGCCGCCTGTAGTTTAGTGCTGAGCTGATCTTGATGTCTCTCGCTCGCGCGCTTATCGATAGCGTTTTACTCAAAGGGATGGATTAATGGAAGATACCGTAGACCGATTTGTCATTGAGGTCGGCGATGACAGTGATGATAGTTTACAATAATAAACTTGTTTGATTAAGATTTCCGGCTTTCCCACAGTTTTCTTAAAGTAGGGAATATATGCATGATATTTTCTTTTTTTTTATACCATAGCTTGTAACAAAAATATCTAGCGCAAATATAATAAATAAAATGTGTTAAGATACAAGCAGTTTGAACGTCCACTTTTAAGGTGTCAAAGAAAAACATCGAACTCCGTTCATTGTCGCTAATTAGGTCACATCACTAGCGCATTCCTCAGAACTGCACTCAGATCGCGCGCCTACTGTACTTCGAGATGCTATTGAAATTCCAGATGGAAAAATCCAATAACACTTTCCCCGACCCGGGAATCGAACCCACGACTTTATGAAGTGATGTTCAAGTCCCATGTGACAAATTATGCAAAGAAGATATAAGGAGAAATAATTAAATAGATATTTTAATTTGCCTTACCAATGCTGGACATAGGATCACCCCAAAAAATGAGAATCCCTTTTGGACACTCCAATCAATAACCTCTGACCACCACATTGAAAAGAAATAAATAATGCTAAAAATATTCATGATCAGAAATTCGTTTCAACTGTTATTTTAAATTGTTAACACTTTCCAAGGTTAGGAACGGTAGGTCGTACGACAGAGGTAACAAATCAGTGGCCTCTTCACCTGCCTGCCTTTTCCCAACTATGTTGGGGTCGGCTTCCAGTCTAACCGGATGCAGCTGAATACCAGTATTTTACATGGAGCGACTGTCTATCTGACTAACTATGGTATAGTGGAGCTTTTGTAAAAAAAATACTAGCCAATATCAATTTATGCATGCACTTTGTTTTCTTTTCGTAATATTCTGACATGTCGTAAAAAAATATAAAATTGTCACTCCCCCACGCTACAGATTCTTTCAGTTAAATGTGTATTGTGTAGTCTGCCCACCATACACTAAAGTGCAGTAACAGCAAAATCACGATTTCGAGTAAAACGCATTTAAAGTTAAGAATTGATTTTAAAAAATCAACAGAATGTATAAGCAAAAAAATTTGAATGCAGAAAGGTTGTAAAGGCATAGGTTCACACGTTAAAGCAATAAAAAAAAATATATCTTAATAACTGAATTTATTATGGCCATTTATTCTTTTTGGTGCCTATTACTGCATAGCCTTTTTTGTAAAAAATACCATTTTAAACTTAGTAAAATGCAGCAAAAAGCCCTATTACTGCGTTTGGATCAGTTATTTTGTCAAGAAACCCAACTAACATGCAGTAAGGTCAAAAAAATACTGCATTTTAGTTAGTTTTTTAAGAAAAAAGTGTTCAATTTACTAGTGCAGTAAGAAAAATAGCTAGTTCACATTTTAAAGACCGTTTATTTCTTATTATTTAATCACAATAATTCAACTCACTTATGTAAAATTTACATATCAAAAATAAAAAAAAACATCTAATTAATAAAGGACCCTGCGCAGAATGCACAACCTCCTTTGACAGTTTTCTCTTAATATTAACATTTATTTTATTCAGTTATATTATTCAGTAAATTAACAATTAGTTTAATTTACTATAATTTGTTAAACTTGATCCCAATTAAAATGCAGTATTTAAAACATTAACTGCACTTTAGCTAGGAACAATCATATCTGTGTCATTATGCTATCCAAACTAATCTGCAGTAATGCTGTATTTTACTGCGTGTTAGTCAGTTTATAATGATAAAAGAATGTTAAGTATTCACAACTAAAATGCGACAAGCTTTGATTTTACTGCATTTTAGTTGGGAGTTCGTGACAATAAATTGTATTTTCTTAATTTGCAGTAAAAATAGCTTGTATGGCGGTAAATTTTACTGCGTATTAATTTTTTTTTTAATTTTTTTCCAGAAATATAAAACTATCTAAAGAACTGTAAAATTATATTGCTTACTGCATTTTAGTTATGAAACCTTAAAATTTAATCTGCAGTATAATTTATACTGTATTTTAGTTGGGAAATCACGCCAAATTGTTAATTTTTTTCGTTTGCAGTAAGTGAAAACTGTTAAATAAAAACCATTCTAATAGTCTTAGAAATAAGTAAGTTAATTCAATAGAAAGCTTAAGAAACCCGCTTTCAGAATCACTAATAAAACGAAAAATCACAAAAGGGCTGTTACTGCTCTTTAGTCTCTGGTGGGCAGTAGTGTAGTGTATTGTAGTATGTAGTGTGTAGTTTTTTTTAATGCTTTTTGCTTAGTTTACCTTTTTCTATGAATGTAATGTGCCAATTTAGGCAGCCAAACGTCTTAGCCTGAAATTGCTGAACCATTTTTATTTTTATGAACTACATATTTATTTAAGTAAGTACTAAGTAGAACTTTTTAATGTATTTTAGTTACTTATCGGTTTCATGTATTTATTATCTTAGAAATAAACGATTTATAAAACTTTTAAATTATATTTTTTGAACAAAAAAACTACTTTTGTTTTTTTTTTTTTGTAACACTTTTTTTATACTATGACGTAGTACTTTTTTTTCTTATATCATCAAGTAAGTATTAAAGTAGTATTTCTACTAACCTTGTTACATTTACAATGATTTGTATTAAAGAATTTGTGACTCATTCTCAAACATTTTTCGGGTCAAGGTGAATAATATTATTCAACTGTTTGAGAATTTTACAGACTTATTTTTTATAATCATTCAAGGAGATTCCGTCTATTTAAATCAGATTTTTCGGATTCCTAGACAATATTTTAAATTACGTTTCTTATTTTATTTTTAAAAGGTTTTCTTTTTAATCCTAAGATACCTACCGTAGAAAATATTAAAAGATTTTTTTTAAATGATACCTATATTGTCTTGTTTTGTGTATACTCGTACATTGAACAAACTCTAATCATTTGTTTGTTAATATTAAACTAGTTCACAATGAAGAAATTTCGAGTCCATTTTAAAACAATATAAGTTCTATTGACCCAAAATTATACGATCATCAGAGTATGTCCACTAATAAAAAAATATGAGAAACCAAATATCATGTCATGTATCTGTATAAAAAAAAATATAAAATTTCGCAGACACTCAAAATAAAAGTACTTATAAATAAAAGAAAAGAAATATAATACATTGATACAGAAAAACAAAGAGAAAAATTACCTCTGAAATCGTTGCCGCAGAATTCCTTGCTTTTCTGGCAAGTCTTGACGGGTCTGCCGCCGGTGGTCTTCCGATATCATTTGATATTGACTTCGACCTTGATATCTCCCCATAATTCTGGTTCTGCTGCTGCTGCTGAATCCTCTGCGTCAACGGTATATAATTCGCTGGAGAATATTTGTTATACCACTCCGCATGTGACATTGCCAAATCAGCAGAAGTTAGCACAGGTCTCCGATTCCTCGGTAAGGGGTCACTTGAGGTCTTGCTGCTCTCACTTCGAGTTGTCGAAATATCTCTAGACCTGGACTCACTTCTGTCGGACCGATACCTGCTGCTGGAGACACCGCTGTCAGAATCAGCGATGCTCGGGGCTCGAGAACTCCTTTGTCTCTCGACCAGCGTCTTCCTTTCCCTGTTCCCATCAATATCAGAGAATCTCGAGCGGTACTCAGACCGCTCGTAGCTGCGTAGGGTGTCATAATTCCCGCTTGTGGACCTGTAGTATGGCTTCTCGACTGTGGATGAAGTCAGGGTAGATCTGTAAGAGCCTGACAGGCTGGAGGAGGTGGTGTTGTACCGGGAAGGCGACACGACAGGCATTTTCGCAGATTTGTTTCGTTTTGTTCCTAGTGTGTTTGACACATATCCTTAATATAGTCTCGGCTTACGCTATCCTAGTCTAAGTTAATTTTAATTCTGGACGGCGGTCGTTTTCTTTGCATTGTTTTGTTTTATTTACTTTTCTGTATAATTGTTTGGGTTTGTTTTCTGGAACAAAAGAGATATTTGGTTAGATAACAATTTAATTGATCAAGAGGCATCGTGTTGCCCAGTAACTGGGTTGTGTAGGCAGCTCTGCACGTAACATTCGGGTATTCAGCTGCATCCTGTCAGACTGGAAGCTGACCCCAACATAGGCAAGACAGATGATGCTAACAATTGAACTGATCATATCTGCCTATCCTTTTACCAACTATGTTGGATGCAGCTGAATAATACTCGTATATGAAAAACAAGAAAAAAAAAACCGACCAAGTGCGTGTCGGACCACGCACAATGAAGGGTTCTGTAGTTGGAATAAATTTATCCCAAGAACAAACTTAACATTGCAGTTGAAAAACTATTCTCCCATACATTCCAACTGTAAATCTAAGTTTGTACTCACAATATTGAGAGATTTACCAAGTTATTTTAAGACCACAGACTTAAGGTTTTCCTGTAATCTTACTATTTTCTGTATTTTTTAAAAAAATTTTGGCTCAGTAGTTTCGGAGATAAGGCAGAGAAAAGTTAAATTTTCGTCTATTTTCTTGAATAACTTTAATACAATTTATTTTAATATTATAAAAAAAATATATATTAGAGATCCTCATATTGTCCTTTCATTTGATATGTCACACGGTATAGTTTGCAAAACCAATTTTCTTATTTGCCCCCAAATTCATTTATTTATTTTACCCATCCGTGTTTGGATCACAGAAGAAGTTCATATGTGTAGCAAATTTCAACTTAATCGGAGCAAATTGGCTATGACAGACAGACACACGAGTATTCTATAAGGGTTTCGTTTTTTTCCTTTTGAGGTAATTTTGAACAGATTAAAAACTACTTCATTGGTCTGGTGGTCGTAAGTGGAACTGTAAACATTAGATCCTTGTTTCGATCTCCACGTCACAAGCGTTATTGCGGTTTTCCATTTTTCCATTAGGAATTTCTCAATAGCAGCCCAGGGTTGCCCGGTTAGCAGGAATAGGCTCGCCCCTTACTACGCCCACGTAGTACGTCTTAAACATAACTGGCACAACGTGAATGAATCTTCTGCTACCGCTTCGGGAACTAGAGCGCGATGATATGTTATATTTTTAATCTAGTATTAGTCAATATTCCTACAATATTAGGTCATTATATGGATAATGACCTGATATTGTAGGAATATTGACTCAATCAATCTGCCTAGCCTTTTCCCAACTATGTTGGGGTTGGCTTCCAGTCTAACCGGAGCAGCTGTATTTAGTAGTAGTAGGAGCAGTATTTTACATGGAGCGACTGCCTATCTGACTTCCACAACCCATTAACTAGGTAATACGATACTCCTTGGTAAGACTGGATGTCAGACTTTCGGGCTTCTGACGACCCGTAACGACTGTCAAAGATCCACGAATGACAGCCGGGACCAACGGCTTAACGTGATCTCCGAGGCACGGAGGAATCTCAGTATGTAAAGATGGTCACCCATCCACGGACCGACCCCGGCAAGCGTAGCTTAACCTGATGGACCGACCCGTGCGGCTTTTATTACTTAGCCACGAGGAATATTGACTAATACTAGATTAATTCAACTATGGAGTTGAACGGTAAGAAAAGCTTCGAAGTGCAATAGAGTTGGTTTGCCAAGAATGAGTCGTTAACTATTGCCTTGAAAAGTTGTAGTTAATATAATTATCATAATACAGAAACACGCGTTTAGGGCATTGTGTATATGCGTTGTGTGGCTGAGAAAACTGGCTAAGTGTGAGTTGGACTTACACCTAAGTTCCATACCGCTAAAACTCATCATTATCAGCCTAGCCTTTTCCCAACTACACTTCTGGACACATCTATTGGCCCACCTTAGAGTTTAGGTTTCGATGGCCCCTACCGAAATATGATTGCTAGATTGAACAAAAACTGTTGATGCAGTTTTAAACCTGATACATTTTACCATCTTTTTCGATCGTATTGTTTTAAATTTGAATTCAGAATACCATACGACATGGAGCTACGCCTAACAAGTCGGATATGCGCCTTGTTAAAGGCAATTGATTTTTGAATAAAAAACATGTTTTATCAAATAAAGGTTTAATTTAATAACGCGTGTTGCCTCCATGGGCATTTACCACAGCTCTCATACGATTAGACATAGAGTTTATCAACCGCTATATGAAATTTTGAGGGTTCATCTCCCATTTCTCTTCTATGGCAGTTTTCAACTCCTGCATCGTCTGGGCAACTGGCTGACGAGCCCTAACACGTCTTTTTAGCTCGTCCCACATGTGCTCAATGGGGTTCATGTCTGGGCTTCTGGCTGGCCAGTCCATAACTGTGATGTTCACATCCCGAAGATATTCCCTGACGATGCCGGCCGCATGGGCTCTTGCATTATCATGCATAAAAAGGAAATTTGGGCCCACATAGTCCGCGTATGGTATCACGTGAGGTTCTAAGCACTCACGAATGTACCTTTCAGCATTTAATGTTGGCAGCCGTGGTCCTGTAACAACCTCAAGTTGAGTTTTGCCGCTCGCGGATATACCGCCCCAGACAGTCCATGAGCCACCGCCATAAGCAACCCTCTCTTCAAAGCAGCATTGTGCGAAACGCTCTCCCTTACGTCGGTAGACCTTCTTCCTTCCATCATTGCCATGTAACACAATTTTAGACTCATCAGAAAAGAGTACACGGCTCCAATCTTGCTGTGTCCAATTTAAATGACTGCGTGCGAAATGAAGGCGCGCTGTTCGGTGGGCTCGCGTTAGTTTGGGGCCATTAGCTGGCTTGTGTGGTACCATATCGCGTTTTTTTAACCTTCTCCGAACAGTTCGAGCGCTCACAGATACTCCGTGGAAGTCGCGAAGTTGGTTTTGTACCTCAATGGAGGTAAGGTGACGATTTCTCAAGCTGGTCGTCACGATGAATCGATCCTGCCTTTCAGTTGTGACCCGAGATCGTGGCCTTCCTTGGCGACGAACAAAGCCGCCAGTCTCTAGGTACCTCCGATAAACATTTCGGACCGCAGATCGACTTAAATTAAGTTGAGCACTCACGTTTCTTTGGCTGTGTCCGGCCTGAATAAGTGCCACAGCTTGGGCGGCGACTTCAGGTGAAGTATCCATAGATTATTGATAGAACCTCACCTTAATGTTAAGAATAAGTAATGTATGTTGCAAAACCAAAGATATCAATCACTTTTTCAAAAATTAAATCCAAGTAAACCAATAAAACCAAGTTTTCTTAGTATTCGATTGTTTGATATCAACAAACAGGCTCCAAATTGTCTTTTGTTTCTTTAAATTCTGTGTTCGAAATTCAAAAAAAGACTATTGAATGAAATTGTGAATGTGCCAGGTTCAAAACTGCATAAAAACTTTTTGCTCGACCTAATATAAAATTTTAGCTAGGACCAAACGAAACTGAAAATACAAGGTGGGCCAAAAGATGTGTCCAGAAGTGTATGTTGGGGTCGGCTACCAGTCTAATACTAGTATTTTACATGGAGCGACTGCCTATCCACAACCCAGTTACTGGGTAATATGATACCCCTTGGTAAGACTGGTTGTCAGACTTTCGGGCTTCTGACGACCCGTAACGACTGTCAGATCTAAGAATGACAGCTGGGACCAACGGCTTAACGTGCTTCCCAAGGCACTGAGGTGTCTTGATATGTAAAGATGATCACCCATCGACGGGCCTACCGCGGCAAGCGTAGCTTAACCTGATCGATCGACCTGTGCGGCTGTTAATACTTAGCCACGAGCTCCCATCTTATTACAAAACAAGTCCTAATTTTAATCCATTCCAAACTTGCGAGTCAGTTTATTCCATCTTGAACTTGTTCTGACGAACGTAAAGTTAATTGCTGGCTTTAAAACCGGTTTTAACATGAGCTAAGTTGCTGCCCGGGCCTCGCCCGCGTGGATGTCAATACTTTCCTATTTCACTCGGATTTTGTTCACAATTTCATGGGTTATATGTTTTTGCGCGGAACCCTAATTATTTTCTAAAATAACAAGTTACTCCATAAAACATCAGCTATCTGTCAGCGAAAGTCCTGTCTAAATCGGCACAGGCTTTTCAGAGATTAGCCGGAAAAAATAGACTACAAAATTTAAAAAAAATGTTTTTTTGTCATTTATTAAAAGCTGTTATTTTGACATTTCCAAACAGATACTCCAATAATATTCATTTGCATAGATGTTACCATATTTAGAATAAAGTTCAAAATACAATAAATTGTGTGAACATCCGCACTTCTGAGGACTTGAAAAACGCCACTGATGCCGCGATTGGCGTGGCCACCTACTGCGCCCAACTCATCTAACATCTATCTATAAAAAGAGACGTCCTGACCGACTGACTGACGCATCAACGCCCAGCCCCAAACCCTAGAACCTAGAAAGCTGAAATTTTGCACAGAGGTTCCCTTTATAGGTAATGTAAATAAGGAAAGAATTCCCGATAGTACGTTCCCGTGAGATATTTTCCGTCATCCACGCGGGCGAAGCCGCTGGCTAACGCTAGTCTAGATACTAGTTGTTTGTTTGTTTGAACGCGCTAATCTCAAGAACGGATTTGAAAAATTCATTTTAAATTAAAAAATTAAATTAAAATTCATTTATTTCGGAACCAGTCCATATTGTCCATGCATGTGAAATTATAAAATAAATAACATTACAAATACATTAATTAAAATTTTGCATTTCTATTTTTATTTAACATCCCGCTACGACTCCCGAACAAAAAGATAAAAAGATAAGAAAAAGCGCGGCGATGCGATGCGACGGGGAACAAGAAATTTCATGCGGATGAAGTCACCGGCAGAACTACTAAAGCTAGTAATTTAAAATAATATTAGTACCTTTGCCAACGACTGGAAAAGGTCTAGAAGAATATGTGAAAATTTCAACTGGTTTGCTATTTTATTTAATTACTAGCTGCGCCCCGCGGTTTCACCCGCGTAGACCGGGATAAAAAGTAGCCTGTGTTAATCCAGGGTATAAGCTACCTACATACCAAATTTCATCCAAATCAGTCGAGCCGTTTGAGCGTGATGAAGTAACAAGCATACAAACACCAACACTCACAAACTTTCGCCTTTTTTTTTTCCTAAACCCTGTTTCCTAAACTAGGAGGCCTGTATCTTAAGAGACAGTGTTCGGCCAGATGGTTGCGTAAATTAAGTAAATTTTTATGAGTGAAATTTTGCCGATCTATCTATTTTTCCTTTATAATATTAGTGTGATTTATTTCCTTTATACGTTTAGGCTGAGGATTTGAGGAGCGAATTTCAGAATTAAAAAAGAATCACTATCACAGCAGTTTCATGTTTTTTGTTTGCCAATACTAATATCGTTTACATTGGTTTCCATAGCAACCAGGTAGTCTAGTCTATAATCAATCATTTGTTAAATCAAAGATATTAAGTAGGTACATGTTTTAACAATTATGATCGGTATTTCCGACTATGTCATACAAACTGATTAGTTGTTGAATTCCTTAAGTTCTGAGTTGAATTACTGACAAATGCTTGTACTGATTGGACAGGTCCACTCAATCTGTGTGGTCCTTTCCTCAAAAGACACTAATCTACATGTTCTTCATAAGGCCTGAACAAGATTATGTCTGGCCTTTAACTTTAAAATAGACTGTGACCTCTGAGTTTGTTTCGGCCTCTCTCCTCAGAGTAGTCCTCAAACGCCGACCTCATCTAGTTTTAAGACATAATTTAATTTTGATGTGTAAGTGTTTAAAGAACCAATTTTCGGAAATAAATATCATTGAATCAATTAATAGGTATACAGGGTCAAAATAAATTAGCTAGGGAAACTCAGCAGACGATGGGTATCTAAACATTAATTATTTTGATGATGTTTTTCTTGGGGTCATCATCCGCCGGTAGTGTAGTCACTTACAATATCAGTTTTTTTTTGTGTAAACTTCACAGACGTGATGGGTCAACACGATAAAACCGATTTTATGAACTCACACTTCAAGTAACAACACTCCCCGCGGTCATTGACCCCAAAAAAATCACCAAAACATTTTTATTTTGTCGTGTTTAGATATCGATACCCATCACTTCTGCGGAGTTTCGCTAGCTAATTTAATTTGACCCTGTATTATCCCATATCCAAGTTGTAGAGCAAACTGGACTTTATGTGTGGGTTATAAAGTTAATTTTCCAAAACTACATAAGTATTCGTTTACATATTTGGAAAATAAATTGCGAATGCAGGATACATAAGTATAAAGGTAAAAATGTAATATTATTTAACAGTACCTACCTTATAATTGGGTCATGACGTTATTTAAATACCCATTTGATGTAAATTAGGACACAGCATGCAATTTGAATCATCCATCACTTTTGTTTATTACTGGGTAATTTATTAACAGAACCATATTTGGGAATTTAAAAAAGATTCCTTGAATGACTTATCATTATCACTGGTCCTGCTCACAACCGTTCTGACTGACTGACTTAATATGGCTCTTTAAAATGGCTTGAAAACCAGGTCAGAAATTAGGTAACTTATATTATAATATTGTGAAATAATTGACTAGTTTTCATAAATAAGTAAGAAATTACATTATTAAGGAATAAATATTTTAATTTGATATGCATAAGTAAATTGCGCAATAATATGTAAAATATTTTTTTTTTTAATTTTTTGCATAAGTAAGTAGGTACTTACACAATATTATCTTAATTTTAGGAATTTGAAAAGCAAAATAAATATGTAATTTTTTCGACATTCACTCATTTATTTGATTATAAGTAATTATAACTTCTTTTCCATGATGAGAATATGTTTAGGCTGCAGTGGAACAGTTTAAGCTGATAGAGATAATACTAAAAATACATATAGTTATGTATTTTATTGCTAAATATTTAAAATGGTTACTTAGCACTAATTTTTATAATTTTATAGGCCATAAATACCTACTTTCTGTACAACTATTTCTGTGAACAATATTGGTACGCCTTGCAAGGCAGCGCATAGTGATACAATTTTTTTTTTTTTTATAACATCATGTAAATTTAACCTATGTGTCACAAATAAATAATTTTGAATTTGAATAGTACCAATTAGAAGTTGGCTCCACTTCATTTCAATAGCCTAATATGCATGTTTGTTGTGGAGAAACTAGTTTAGACTAACAAAAGGATAAGACAGACATTCCAGAATAAGTTTGTATTGATTATGTAATCAGAATCATATAAAAACTGGCTTAACACACCTGTAAGCTATGTTTTCTTAGAGAATAAAAGAAAAAACATTAATCTTATCTTATTTACAACTACCTTCTACCCGCGACTTTGTCTGCATGTTTGTTGTTTAAACACATATTTTATGCTATGACACTCGGCAATTCTGTAGCTTCCAATTATTGAAAGAATTTTCGGAATCGATTCAGTAGTTCCGATGATTACCCCCTACATACAAACTCACAAATTTTATCTCCTATAAAAAGGGTGAACTATAGGACCAAACCTGAAATCGTGAAAAAAAAAAATCAGCTGTTCAGTACATTTATCTACATCAAACTAGTCAAAATGTAGAGCAGCTGATTTTTTTTTCGCAATTTCAGGTTTGGTTCCATAGTAAAAGTTGTTTATAATGATGAGTACAATGACCCTTTAGGAGGAAAACTACCATTAAAATTTCACCCTGTTGTATTTTAGAATAAGATAGCACTTTAGGTAATTTAATTTACTTTGCATTCATATTACTAATAAAATTAATGAGTAGGTGAATGGCCCTCAATGACAAAACAATAACATAGAATCAGCTGTTAATAGTATTTCAGATAACAATACTACATCACACATTATTTTCAAGTAACACATGTTTTCTTTTTTCAAATCATACCTACATAAACTCACGCCTTCTGCCCGTGGGGGTAGGCAGAGACTACAGAACAACACCTGCTACCATCCTTACATACTCATTTAGCTTTGTTTATGTTCATTCATCTGGTGTACCTCTACCATCAGGGAACATACAACAATAGCAGCAAATAGCGGAATATCAGGACAAAAAGTTATAAAAATTATCTGTGTGCCAAATCTCATCAAAACCTGTTCAGTAGTTTTTGCGTGAAAGAGTAACAAACATCCATCGTCACAAACTTTCATGTTGAAAATATTAGTAGGACGTCCCAGAATTAAATGCACATGATTATTTTCCCGATTTCAGATTTGTTCCCAATGACCCCTTAAACGGTTGTGCATTCAATTCTAGGACATGTTGTAGATGTGATTGATTTGATAAAATGTCCTTATTAGTGATGTTGCCCAAAAAGGTCAAGTGCGTCCTGCGTAGTACTACTAGTACTCGCAACCGGTGTGCATGTGCATGTATGAACCCAAAATGTAAGGATTGCAGCAGGTGGTGCTCTGGAGTTTCTACCTACCCCCATGGGAGGAAGGCCTAAGTTTGTGTGTTATGTATGTTGTTCATTATCTATGTAAGTAATGCTTATACAATCCACCTTTGTTAATCTCAAATGACCTAGAAAATGAGCTTTATTGTCAATACAAAAGAATGTTTAACAAAGACTGGATTCTTGATAGCATGCAAAGGTACAAATTACAATAACATTGGTGAATGTTGCTAGATTTATTTTACTCTTTTTATTTGGGTAATTTATAAAAATGTAGGGGGGCGTTTTTTTGAGGATTTTGAGTGATTATTTTAGCGATATAGTGAGAAAAGCAGAATATGTTTTAAAAAAATATCGCGACATTCTTGTTTATAGCTTTAGCAAGCAGGTTTTATGAAAAGTGAAAGGCAAAGTTAACAGTCATCGCCAGTTATTTACGAGCAAACTTTTTTCTTAGACTTCCAACAATTGCCTTACTAGGAGAACGAAAATTTCGCAACTGGTAACTCTCATTCGTAAAAAAAATATTGCCGTGTTCGTCGCAAGTAAAACACGGTTACCGCGATGCGTATTCTATTAACCAAGGTCATGCACTAAGAATTGATCCAATTAAAACCACTACGGACATTCCGCGCACAAAAGAGTCCACATAACAAAACCGGACAGTTTTAGGTAGATTAGGAATATTACCTTACCATTAAAAAATGCGTAACCTGATACCACTGTTATAAAATTGATATTATTCGTCAAGGCCACACGTTATAAAGTATTTCTGAAGCGTAATTACAACTTTCACAAGTCTTCACCGCCTCGCACTCGCAAAATCGCCAAATATAATTCCAAAAATACTCTCCAGTGTTATATTTAGCGACATAGCATGACACAGCCTAAGTTCTTATAAACACAAATTTAATCCGTTTATTCACGTTACATCACGTGTTTGGTACGGCATAACGTAAATATCGATCGGTAATAACCAGTTTTCGTGTGGAAAATACATTAGATACTCACAAAATATGAAAAAAAATCTCCGGTAACTTGGTAACAGAATCACACGGTTATAACTTCGACTGTCGTGTTTACATCAATTATCTCATTTAACACTCGCGTCGTACACTTTTAGCGACACTTTTGTATATTTAATTGTATTAAAATGGAGCGTATACGTCGGAAAAATATAATTTTCTTGTGCTCCTATGTAATTTTAGAAGGCTCCATGACTCCAATGGCCTGACGTCACTCAGATTGTTGGCAATCCTATTTTTATGCCACTTCCTACTCAAACGATAAAATGTCTTAATAACTTTATTTTTCGTGCAATTTTAATCCTTTCCACAATGCATTAAAGCATACTTTAGATTTACTTCAAGGATTATAAACCTGTGATGGAAAATTTTAGTGCTGCCATTACAAAAATTTTAATTTTTGTTTTACTTTTTTAAGTGTGACTCAACGCCAGCTGATTGTTTTCAGTAAATATTTTTATTAATTGATTATTGATTTATTTTATTTATGTTTTACAATAAATTAATGGTTGGTTTATTTTAAAATGATTCCAACATTAATCGTCACGTTAGAGAAAAAAAATTATTTATTTACTTGACGTTTTAGCTTCTAGCAATTTAGCTACTCATCACTAGATGGCGCTACATATATTAGTAATTTCATTCGACACAAGATGTTACTATACGAGGCGAAATTAATAGGTGTTCCAATTTCAACCATGCAATAATTGATACAATGCCCATGCGTCTGTTAGTGTCCACGTCCAGATCAACTTTTTGTTGATCTGAGGTTTGTGTCTAATCCTATCCAATAGGAGAGTAGAGATCGTGTTATGTTAGGAGTTGAGGAGGAGCTGTAATTGAGCTCATGTCTCGGACAGAAGTAAGGTAGGTTTAGCTGTAGCACGGTGAGATGACGATTATTGTGCTAGTGGGTTGCCAACTTTTTTTAGAAGAAATAAAGTGTTTCTGATTTCAGAGAGGGTAAATAAAGAGTACATTATACTTATAAAAAAGAGTAAATAGACAAAATATTATTTTCAAAGAAACATTTTTTTTTCCTACTTTTAGCGGAAAATTATAACAATTTTTCGCTTGTTTTTTTCTATAACACCTAATTTTAGACATGCTACTAAGTTCAATTGGAGGCCCTGGGGCACGTTAGGATAATAATTATTTATAATCTTAGGGGGAATGCAAGATGTATCGTATTACACTCTGGGTTGTGGACTGTGGTAAAATCCTGGTATTCAGCTGCATCAGGTTAGACTGGAAGCCGACCCAAACAATCAATTAATCAATCTGCCTAGCCTCTTCCTATGTTGCGGTCGGCTTCCGGTCTAACCGGATGCAGCTGAATACCAATATTTTACATGGAGCGACTGCCTATCTGACCTCCACAACCCAGTGGCATGTGGGTGGGTGGGTAATACTACACCCTTTGGTAATTCTGGTTGTCAGATATTCGGGCTTCTGACGACCCGTAACGGCTGTCAATGACAGCCGGGACCAACGGCTTAACGTGCTTTCCGAGCCACGGAGGAGTCTCGGTATGGAAAGGTGGTCACTCATCCACGGACTAACCCCGGCTAGCGTAGCTTAACCTGATGGATCGACCCGATTTATTGCCTTGACATAGTAGCTTGATTTTTAGAATTTGAAAATTTTTAAACTTTCCAACCCGTCTTGAGCAAGCGTGGTGATCAATGCTCGTGCCTTCTCTGTGTGAGAAGAGATCTTTGTCCTGCAGTGGGACAGCAATAGCCAAGTAATAGCACAGTCTATACGTCATACAGTCGTCCGATGAAGCCCGAGCTGCTGACGAAACTCGCCTAACTACGTCAGCAGCGCGGGCTCTCGTTGCACGACTGTATGAACTGTGGTAATAGGCTGGTATTTATTAGACGCACAGTAAAAATGAATAATAGCAGCAGTGTAGTGGAAAGGAGAATATTTTATGCCTCTTTATATCTAACTCATTTGCTGACAGGGGTACACCTACCTACTTACCTATAAGAGACTGGCGTGGTTCCCGAAACGCTCAATAATAGGTAGTAGGTAATACGGGGTGGGATCCGCAACTCCACGACAATGCGCGTATTTTGCGTATGGGTGGGAAAATCGATCATTCGATCTACCCCAGCTCCTCAAAGAAGGCCAGCAGCGCCTTAATATCACTGACAACCTCACGGAGGGTACTTGGGTTACCGAAGTACTTTGCCCTGTATGCGGCGACCACCGGGCAGTTTAGAAGCACATGAGCTGCTGTCTCGTCGTCCTCCATGCAGGCCTTGTACAGCGGACTGTCTGTGACTCCTATGACAAAGAGGTGTTTATTAAATGACCCATGTCCAGTTATAGCAGCTGTAACTGTACGCAGCTGTTGTTTGGTTAGTCGGAGAACCTGTTTTGTGAGGCGGCCGTCAATTTTAGGGAGTGCTTCCTTAGCCTGCCTACACTCACCTTGGTCCGACCAAAGTTTGTGATGCTGGTCCCTGGTACGCTCCCTTACCAGAGCGCGCAAGTACCCGAAGGGGAGCGGCACCATGGGTTCCGGTCACACTGGTGCCATGCTCGACCCCCTTCTGGCAAGTTCGTCGGCTGCGTCGTTGCCTAACGAGCCGCTGTGTCCTTTGATCAATTGAATGGTTATATTATTGAGTCTACCCACCTGGTTGAGACGCTGGTGGCACTCGTATATTAGCCCAGAGTCCACTGTGTGACTACTTAGCGCTTGCAGAACAGCCATGCTATCTGAGAGTATGCGGATTGAGTGGTGCTTAACTTCCCTGGCCGTGATGGCCGAAGCGGCCAGGGAAATGCCCATGCACTCGGCCTGGAACACAGTGATAAGGACCCCCAATGGTGTGGCTATGTGTATGTTGAAGTCCTCTGAGAAGATTCCAGCACCCGTGCCACTACCTGTTTTGGATCCATCCGTGAAGATGCGCAGCTCTGCGGGGCACAACCCCTCGCATCGGCGATCCTCGTGAAGCTGGATCTTGTATTTTTTATCAAAAATAAATTGTTTGGGTACCCGGTCATTTACAGCTTTCGTAATGGGGAGTTCCTTATTACGTCCCTCAAGCGTCGCGGTGTTTGGTGTGTTACTCTTACCCTAGAGATTTACTGCATTAAGACGTACCGCCGCCACCGTTGCTTCCTGCTGTATGAACAGGTGGAGCGGTGGTAAACCCAGCATGGCTTCAACTGCTGCAGTCGGAGTAGTCCTCATGCAACCCGTAGTCGCCGTGCAGGCTAGTCTTTGCATATTATGTTGTAGTTTATTGGAGGCTGTAACAAGTTTGGTGCGGGGCCACCAGACCACAGCCCCGTAGGTGATCATGGGGCGGATCACTGCGGTGTACAGCCATAGTATAATTTTCGGGGATAGGCCCCACTTCTTACCTATCATTTTCCTGCATTGCCAAAAGGTGATGCAAGCCCTGTTTAGTTTATTGTCTAAATTACTACTCTAGTTTAAACTTACTGTCTAGAATGACCCCGAGATACTTGACTTCGTTGGTAAGCTGGAGCTCTGTATCGAACAGTTTTGGTAGGCGGAAAGGGCCTAACGCTCGTTTATTTATGGGTAAACATGACTAGCTGGAGCTGCTGACAGGGGTACACCTACCTACCTACCTATAAGAGACTGGCTTAAGGGTTCCCGAAACGATCAATAATTGCAATTTTCAATTTTAATTGACTGATACACATTGATGCGCAAATTGATCGTCTACCAAATGTAATTGAAGCGATTGAAAATATTATTTACTACCAATACAAATTGATGGCAATAGAGATGACGCCTGGGTATAAAAAATGTAGATAATTCTATTTGGACGTAGTTAAGCAGAAAGGACTCAATCCACACTTTGACCAAAATTGAGTTAAGTATGCCATCGTACTCCTGAGGGTTGAATCTATCATGTAGTGAAAATCCTATTTTTAAAATGTACACGGAAACTAGTTTTTCACACTACCCCGACTCAACCCACAGTATGAAGAGCATACAAAATGTATTTGCTGAACGAACTCAGTCCGCTTGAATTGTTTCTGAGTAATGACATTTCTATGAGTATGTTCTTAAGGTCGATAAACCAGAATAAACTCAAACAGTTTGGATCCTTTCTAAGAATTAGTTTTCATTGGAAATATCATTTTATCAAATAACTGAAATGACTCAAACAGGTTGGGTCGTTTCTGTGATATAGGTTTACTGACATAAAATATTTCTTTTTGTTTATCAAAAACGACTCAAAACACTTGAGATATTTTAGAAAATATTTTTTTGATGAACATCACATTTAATATCAAATAACCTAAATGGACTCAAGCAGACTGAATCGTTTGTAAGGAATAGATGTAAATGACTGATACAAATAATTTTAATTGAATTGAAACGACTTAAAACATATGTGTTATCTAAGTGTTATAAGTATTAGTAATATTTAATCAATTTCTATTTTTGTTGGAAGGACTCAAACTACCTATCTCCTTTTTGTGAATCAGGCCAAGTATTGTAACGAGTTTGAAAACAATTGTCTGAAATAATTTTTTTTCGTTTTGCGTTGTTTTGATGTATTAAAAATAAGACTTATATTACTTTTCAGACGTTTTTTATAGTGGCAACATTTTGTTGGTAAATTACTCTCAAAAACTGGCAACTCTGCCATTTGCTCGCACACTGACTGGTGAACGCGTGTTTTGTTTTATTTCGTTTATGTATGTGAAACAAAACAAGTGAATTGAGATGCGACGAATTGATCGAATTTTGTTTAGTGCCTTGGGACATGGGATTAACGAAAAGACTGAGTTTTCAGATGGTAAGTAATGTTTTTTCACCAGGCTCATTTCTAACCTCAAAACTATTTTGCCTTTTCGTATATGGATACCTAAGTAAATGGCGATAAGGAAGACACTGTAAAGATTCCTTTTCACTATTTTCTTTTAATCATAACTTAGACTGAACATTATTACAATGAATAGAGAGCGACTCGGAAGAGATTTCTGCGGCGAGGAAGCCGGTGCTGGCGCCTGCAAAGGATGACGTAGTTCAATCAGGTAGATAGAATACCAATTTTAATTTTATACATAGCTAACTAATATTTTTAGTCTTCCGTACCCAAAGGGTTATTATTGTTCGCAGAGATAACTTTGTTTTTCATAGGCTTTCTGTGAAGTACAAACTTAATTTTACTACAGATAATTAATTTATTTAAAAAGTAAAGTAAGTTGATATGAAACATTTTTTCCAGCTGTAAACTGACGTGACGATCAATCGACATACTGAGTACATTTAGTTACCTACCTATCTAGGTACTTCCGTCAGTATTATTCACAATCTACCTGCGTAAGAATTGTTTGTGACGTATTATTATAGCGTTTTTTGCACATTTTAATGAGCTTAATGCACCTTTTTGGTTTGCGGTGTTCATGATAATATTAATTATTTTTTAATACTGATTATTTTCTTATTAATAAAGCATGGTCCAGCAGTAAGGGTTCAATGTTTGTGGTATTTTGATGTACTAAATGCTTTTGCTCTGTTTTTGATTTTGTTATATTTTATTCCTCATATCTAATGTCTAATAAAATTGCACCTACTAACCTATTCTTCTACTATGACAACTCTTAATAATAGATGGAAATATACCTGAGGCCCCTTCGGGATTTGAAGCAGATGAGTCCAAGGACATCGACTGCCAAGGTACTTGAAAGAAATTGACTAAGAAATGAATTAGAGACCTAAATGAATGGCAGAATTGAGTGATTTGTGCTCTTTTCTATATTTTCAGATGACGGATTTCAAGACACTAGTAATCCTTTGTGCTCTTCAGCGACTCTGGCTGTAATTAAACTTGATGAAATTGTGGGATCAGGTAGGTATATCACTTTCCTACATAGCACAATATTGTAATTGGAGTAATATTTATGTAAGAAGTGAACTTACTTTTCTATACCTCACTACCTACTTTCTTTACTCAACCAGATGTAGAGTCTCCAGCTGCTCCTGTGTACTCTCCACTAACTCCGCTTGTGACTACGCGAAAAGCCATAGCAGAAACATGTAAGTCAGAAAAGAGTGATTCCTATTTTATATTCTTTTACTCAAACATGTAAGAAAATAAGCAGGCTAAGGTATTAATGACTGCTATGACTCTAATGCGCTATTCTACTTGTTCTTACCAGGTGTTGAATCACCAGCTGCTCCTGCATTTTCTCCGCTAACTCCTCTTGCTACACGGAAAGAAGCTGAAAACAATAATTCACCAATACCACCAATGTCACCGAGTACATTAGAGCTGTTTGAAACCCTCAGCCAAGATCTCTCTACAGTTGAACATGAGTATATTGACTTCCCAAAAAGACGCCATAGTAATGGAGTTAGTTATAGTGACCTTAAAGAAGATGGAGACTATGACGACGATACAGAATCTGATTACGTACCTGACAGTGGAGAAGAAACTGATGCTTCGCATTTATCTGTAAAGCGAAAGAGAAGGAAGAGTTTTGAAATCCCCGAGAGCGACAGTTCGGAGAATGAAACTATAACAGAGGGTTTGATTCAAACTCATGTTGCTATGGTGCACGATAATCAAACTAGAACTAACAGAACCACACAAATGCGACACAATGAAAGCCCGCTCATTGTTACAAATGCCGTTCACAACGACATAACGGTTAGTGAAATAATTTCAATGTGTCAAGACTCTGATACTGAATCTGTTCATCCCGAAGCTGAAGCTGCTCATCCCATTACTGAAAACAATGACGCACTACAAACTATGGGCCGGTCCAAACGTGGACGCAAAAGAAAATACCCAGAATATTGTCTCTCTAAGAAGAAGGATAGGAAATACATGAATTTACCATATCATGTCAAAGACAAACTAGTAAGATCGAAAGTATTCTATGATTATCCGTGCACCTGCAAGCAACGCTGTCACTTACTTGTTCCAACAGAAACACGAAAACAAGAGTTTGATAAGTTTGTAACATTGGGGTCATACGAAGCTCAGCTGTTATTCATTTTAAATAATGTCAAAGAATCTGAAAAAGCTCGATCATATACCTCAACCAAAAGCAAAACCGGTAAGAAGAAACCTAGACAGTACAGAAGAAATTATTATATTTGCGAGAATGTCGTTTGTAAAGAAATGTTTTTAAAAAATTTTCAAATATCGTCTAAAAGAGTTGACATATGTTTGACCAAAAAGCGAACAGATGAAACTTACAACGACAAGAGGGGTCGAAAGCAAGGTGGTTGGAATAAGACCTCTGAAGAGAATATCGATTTTGTTAGAAATGTCATTAATTCCCTCCCAAAATATGAATCTCATTACAGAAGAGAACGAAGCAATGGCACGCAATATTTAAAACTAGGTATGACCGTCCAAAAAATTTACGACGTCTATCTTACAGAATTCAAAAAAGTGTACGGCAGCGAGAAGAAATACGTCTCTTTTGCTGCCCTGAAGCGCGTATTTTATACGAATTTCAATCTCCGCTGTAAATCTTTGAAGAAGGATACTTGCAAGAAATGCGATTTATTAGCCCTTGAGATTAAGAGGTGTTGTGTACCAGAAGAAAAAGAACTGTTGATCCAGCAAAGAGATATTCATCAAATGAGAGCGGAAGGTCTTCGTAATCAAATGTCTCAAGACATGGCGCGTGCTAAAACAGATCCCAAATTTGAATGTCTTACCTATGATCTCGAAAAAACACTACCTTTGCCCCGTATACCTACTAACATAGTATTTTATAAACGTCAGTTATGGGTTTATAACGCTGGGATCCACGTTGGCTCTATCGATCAAGGACGATGCAATATCTGGGTTGAAGGGGAAGCCGGACGAGGAGCCCAAGAAGTTGGCTCGTGCCTCATAAATTTCATTAAAAATGATCTGAGGGATGGCGTAGAGAATTTAGTCCTTTGGAGCGACTGCTGTGGGGGACAAAACAGAAATATTAAAATAATCCTCATGCTAAAAACTATACTTAACAGCCACCCAAATCTCAAAACAATAACTTTTAAATATTTAGAGACCGGCCATTCCTTTTTGCCTAATGACACTGATTTCAGTAAGATTGAATGTGAGCTTAAGCGGCACGAGCGAATCTACACGGCAGAAGAATACATGAATATCATGAAAATCTGTAAAAAGAAAAACCCCCTTCAAGTTACTAGGATGAAAACACAAGATTTTTTAAGTACAAAAAAAATAGAAAAAAAAATAGTTAACCGCAAAATATGTACAAATAAAGATAAAGTAAACTGGCTAAAAACTAAACAGATTTTATTGCAAAAAGAAGATCCATACTTACTTACTATGACGTCAGAGAGTGGAGATATTCAAAAACTGGATTTGTCGAAAAAAACCAGAGGGGTTACAATCCAATTTTCAGAAGAAGATTTCGAAGTTCTTTGGCCCCAGGGAAAAGCCATTCCTCAAGCAAAGCTCGAAGATCTCAGATCTATGTTTACTCTTATACCCGAAGACTGTCACGCATTTTATAATAGCCTTAGCGGAAGTACCTCTATCACCGAGGATGTTGATGGATACGGGCCAAATCTTGATTTTGACTTGGAGGATGACGGAAGTTAATATTAGCGGTCATTATTGCGCTGTTTTTTCTATTTTTTTAATTTTAATCATTAGATTTTTACGTGAGTTTTGTTAATTTTATAATCAAGGTCTATAAATATATAAGTTTATTATAATAATACTTGTTTTCTTTTTTTTATAACTTATTTTCTAATCGATGGGTAGTTTTGAGTCCATTCTGAGAAAGTAAAAAAAAATACCTCTCTTTACAAACTTAAGTTTAATTGTAAGGACTCAACCCACATTTCACTTAATATCACGAAATCTATTGCAAAATATATCACTATTTTGATGGACAAATAAAATATAAACTATCTTCTTAATAATAACGGACAAAAATTTAAAAAAATCTAACTTTTTGTTGGAGAAATTTCAGCTGAAACTTCAAACGCCCATACCTCAAAAGTGACTTATTGTGGATTGAGTCCTTTCTGCTTAACTACGTCCATTTAGTCCGTTAAAAAAATATTAAACACGTATTTTTTGATTTTAATTATCCTAAAAAATACCTGTTTTTGCCCATGTATAGGTACGATATTACACACTATTAAACTAAAGGTTTTTGGTATGATAGTGACAGCGGAACACTGACTCCTAAGTCACAGGATCTCCTAGTTTGGGAGTCAGGGTTTACTGTTTGTATGACCTTTATTCATTGAAATTCATGCGACCTAGTTTTTAAGGATTGTTGAAGGTTTTTGTATAAAATAAAGATTTTTTTTTTTACATAAGTAGACAAGATGCATTAAAGTTGGGGAGTGGGGGCTCGATCCGTCACAACTACGTATAAAATCTAGCTAGGCGTGACGTCATGCCACATTTTAATGTATCGCCGTAATCTTTTGATTAAGTACACATAAAAAAGAAAAAATACGTGTGCAATATTATTTAAGTAGTAAACAAAATGACGGACAAAAAAAAATGTTAAATCAATTTTAATGCAATTGATCGTTTCGGAAACCCTTTATACCTTGACCACCTTTTGGTGAAAATATTAGTCAGCCTTACTACCACCTTGCACACTGGCCAATATTTTCTCGACGGCATGCACTATTATCTTGGCTGCGAAAGACAGAGCAATGGAAGTCTATAACCATTGTAATCAAAGGTCAATCAATCTGCCTAGCCTTTTCCCAACTATGTTGGGGTCGGCTTCCAGTCTAACCGGATGCAGCTGAATACCATTATTTTACATGGAGCGACTGCCTATCTGACCTCCACAACCCATTAACTGGGTAATACGATACCCCTTGGTAAGACTGATTGTCAGACTTTCGGGTTTCTGACGACCCGTCACGAATGACAGACGGGACCAACGGCTTAACGTGCTTTCCGAGGCACGGAAGAGTCTTGGTATGTAAAGATGGTCACCCATCCACTGACCAACCCCGGCAAGCGTAGCTTACCCTGATGGATCGACCCGTGCGGTTGTTAGTACTTAGCCACGAGCTCCTCCATTGTAATCAAAGGTATACCTACTGTTAAAATAAAACCAGCAATATTGTACAAATAACATTTATTTATTTTGCAGAAACATTGACGCTAAGTTATTATTGGCGTTAGTTAAGAGAACCACGTACTTACCTATTTAGCAGATATCAAAAGCGATCAACATTAATTAAATATTCGACAACAGGAACTATTAGGGCTCAAGGCAAAATGTATCTACTGTTAAGGAGTTTTGAATGTGCGATTTCTCACATATCGGGCGCCTGTCAACTTTTCAAACTGTCAATTTTATTCAAAATATTGACAGTATAGTGGTAGGAAAAATAATAAGTTGCAAGTAAATATTAAACTTATGGTAGGTACCTACTTATCAAAATTCCTTGACTGTAGTACATATGTACAAATACATTAATAAACATTCGCACAGCGAAACGATTACTATTATTGATTTTAATTGTGCCAAAAAAAATTTTTGCAATATCGAGTTTCGTATGGTCCCGCAATAATTGCTATATACGATGATGTAAATCGCATTAAAAGCATCGGTCACAATACAGAGAGACATGAAAATGACTTTAATTTATAACATTTTATTAAAGTTAAAGAAGATGCACTGTAGGTATTGTTCACCACATAAAACACACAGGACAATAAAGTGCATTGTATGTATCCACAAAAACATAACCTAAAAAATATTTCTTCATAATCTTCTCCGGTCGTGTCTTCTCAATTCCAAGATGTTGAATGTTGTATAGTCCGTAAACCAGGAAAGTTAGTAGGCCGTACAGTCTCTCCCAAAGTTGTAATGCAGTACTATACAACCTACTACCTCACCCAATCTGCGGCGCTTTATCTTCTCTTCTTAGTCTTCTTCTTCTGCAACTTGAGGGTAGGAAACTAGAGTGGAAGTGTACAGTCGTGGAATTAAAAGGTATGAGTAGCCATTTTTCAAATATCTGCTGACTGATTTTTGTGGACGATTAGGTAACTGCAATTCTGTTAATGTCACATAAGTCAAGTCACATCAATTTAAAATAGATTCCTTCCCTTAGCGACACATAATATTATTGTGTCACGTTTTGAAGCTGTTCATTTTAAAATTACTGGCAGTAAGAAGTCGAAAAAAAGTCTCATGCACCACGGTGTGAAAAAAGTAAAAAATAATGATGGTGATTAATCTTTTCATTCCTCGACTTTACAAAGATTAAGTATTATAATGATTTTATAAACACACAATTGCAACATTAAATAGGTGTACCTAGCTACCTAGGTCACAATTTACAAAAGACCACAATTTTGATACATCTTAATTAAAAAGATATAATATCACTAACAAATCTTGTATTTAGGTAATATAATAAGAATATGCTGGAAAATTATGAATTTTACAAGTAAAATATTTTTAATAAGAAAACGCGGTATTTAGACAGTAAAACATACGATTCAATACACAGTTTAGAATTCGACACTGTCGAGTAGGATTATAGCACTAGTAGATATAGAAATGTAATAAACTATAGGTACTAGGCACAAAAATACACAATTTTGATACGAAAAGTAATAATTATAAAACGTGTATACCAATAAGAAATACACGTAGTACAGGCACCCAAAAAAGAAAATCTGGTGTTTGTTTCACTAGTTTCACTTAGACCAGACACTAAGTTGTCTTACTGCTGGACTGGACACTGATTATTACGTGCCCAATCTAGCAGAACATGGATATCATGTGATTGTGCAGAAATAGCCCGTGAAATTCAAATTTTCTTCCGTTTTTTGCAATTTGCAAGCCCTATCTGGTTGTACCTATGATGATAAAAATGTAATTCGCGGCAATAACAAATATGTATTTACATAATTTTAACCATAAGAATTATCAATACATCTTTCTAAGTTAGTATATCTTAGAGAGATGTATTGATGACTCCTCAAATACATGATAATGATACAGTCAACAAAAGAGATATCTAGGCAGGGTAGAGTAACATATTTGTATGTGAATTGCTTCATGTTCAATTTTATATAAGTATAATACTTTGTTTTTGCAATACTCCTACATTGTAACACACCAACACAAAATTGTATATTGTCACGAAATTGAACATGAAGCAATTCACATACAAATATGTTAGTATACCCTGCCTAGATATTTCTTTTGTTGACTGTACATAGGTATATATTTGTTATTGTCGCTAATCATATTTTGATCAACATACAACCTGACACTGACATGCAAATTGCAAAAAACGTAAGAAAATTTGAATTTCGCGCCTACTACTACGGATCCCCCTTTAAAATAAGCAATTACGCAATTAAAATTCAAAATAAACAAAAAATCAAGGGTACAACAAAAGGAAACAAATTAAGATAAACTACAATAGACACTACAAGAGATGTGCCAACTACATCTATTAATTTATGAATAATTAATTCTACTAACAATGCTGAAATTAATAAAAAGGTGAAAAAAAAAGTATGCAGTTATTTATGAAATTATGACACATCGAGTATTAGAAAAAGTTCGGCTAATGTGAAAGTCTGTGGGGAACTACGCATCACACTGACGTCACGCAAAATCCTGCATCGCGCAAGGAAAGTTTACCGCGCGGCGACAATGTCTCGACATCAGTAGTCGGGCACTACACAACACCGGCGTGGTCGGAGGATCCTCTCTTTTCTTTGGAGGATAAAGAACTTTACTCTCTCTCCTCACACCTCTCCATGTCTCTTTCTAATACTCAATGAACGATAGATAGGTACCGTTTTTATTATTCGACACACAGTTTAGCACATCCCTTCTACGCCATCAAAATAAGATTCTATAAGATCACCCATTTCAAAAATTGAGAGCTTTTCTATATTGATAAGATTTCTACGGCTTGAATAAGAAAGTTGTGGTCATTAAGAGTGTGTTACAGACCATCGAACTGAACAACTTTCTCCATGAGACCAACATCGTAATCGAG
Organism: Cosmia pyralina; assembly: GCA_946251885.1. NCBI lineage: Eukaryota > Metazoa > Arthropoda > Insecta > Lepidoptera > Noctuidae > Cosmia > Cosmia pyralina. Next base: position 645,738 of record OX276371.1, read on the forward strand.
AAAAAAATATCAACTGTCCCATACAAAACTTCAATTATCAGCCGTCCCATTCATTTAGGTCGAGTAGGTAACTCGACCCAAATGTATAGGATGGCTGATTATTTTTTCGCGATTACGATGTTGGTCCCATGGAGGAAGTTGTTCAGTTTCATGGTATTTCTGATACATGCTGTATAGAACGTGATGACACAACAACAATAGCTAAAATTATTATTGTAGATAAAGGTATAATACTTATTACTTATTTTGATAGCAAATTACACTACACAGCAATAAAAAAGTAAAGAAAAAAAAAAGGAAGAAAAACAAAACGGCGAAGAGCGACGAATTCCCGCCAAAACTGCGCCCGCGTATCACCAAACTTGTGTGGGGGACGCACACACTCACGACTCAACGATCGCACGACAGAAACACGGCTATTTTGTCGCAAAAACAGATTATACTAAGAATACTAGCAATACACACACACACACAACACCACGCGTCTATTCCCCGAAGGACACACACCAACCTCTGCTTCACTCTTCGAGGATTACAGGCGTGATGCTAGCAATATTTGTTGTATACATGTTGCATTCTTTTGTAACTCCTTCAAATGCTTGTGACAGGAGTGGATTAACGTCAAAAGTGCAACGGTTCCATTAATAAAATGTCACCCGTTGAGCTATCGAGGTTTGAAGTACGACCAAAGTCGCCTAAATACGACATGTCTGGTCTGCGTGCGACTGAAAAGTCGCGCAGTCGCGTCTCCCCAACGGTTAAACGCACAAGTTCGGATCTACGGGTTCCAGTTGAGGGGGCCATGGCTAAAAATACATAGGAAATAAAATAATAATAGTTTTAGCACACATTACAACTTTAAAACAACTTATAGAAAAGTAGTACAAAAATGTGAAACAAGTTCATTTTTTCTCGGCTCTGCTCGCAAAACGGTGAGGGAAAACATCGTGAGGAAACCGGCATGTCCTAGAATCAAAAATTCGAAGACATGTGACATCTACCAACCCGCACTGGGCCCGCGTGGTGGATTACAGTCCACTCCCTCTCACAGAGAGGAGGCCTGTGTCCCAGAAGTGGCAACGGTGATTCAAAGTAGTAGCTATTCAAAGTTGCAATGTGTGCTTTAAGAAAAATTACAAATTAAAAACAAACAACAATTTAACTAAAAAATTGTATAAAGAACTGTGCTAGAAAAAAGTAAAGTAAAATATAAGAAAATAAAAGTGAAAGATTAGGCTTATTGTTCAATATTAAACAAAGACTAAAAACATATATCAGTAGAATTGTCTACCCTGAAATGACGCGCCCCTCTATCGCATTTACGTATGTACAGGGCATATCAGAAAGACGTAGTCAAATTTAAGGGTGTGGTACAGCCCATCAAACTGAACAACTTTCTCCATGGGACTAACATCGAAATCGAGAAAAAAATATCAGTTGTCCCTACAAAACTTCATTACCACTCGACCCAAATGTACGGGACGGCTGATAATTTTTTTTCGATTACTATGTTAGTCCCATGGAGAAAGTCGTTCAGTTGGATGGTCTGTATCACAACTTTATGATAAACCCAGTATACAAATTTAAGTAGTGGGGCGCAGACAAGTTCTAATATACGTCAGTTATGTTTATTAAGCCCCTTGTAACAGGCTCGAGCGTATTACGGGGTACAAATTTGAAATCCCCGCTGCTACTGAGAAATTCCTGATGAAGGACCCTAAGTATAACACTTTGCCTGCCCTGGAAATCAAACCCGGGATCCCGAGCTCAGCAGCAGCGCTTCCTGTTCCAGATAATTATCATCAGGATGATTTACTTTATGTCTCACTGACATCCAATTACATTCGCGGAATGAGAAGGTTAAAAAGCGAAACCGCCAGAGTAACCCACGAAATTCAAATTTTCTTATGTTTTCTACAATTTGCAGGTCAGTATCAGGTTGTATGTTGATCTGAATATGATTCGCGACCGTAACAAATCTGTATTTATAGAATTATAATCATTAAAATCATCCATACAACTCTCCAAGTTCAAATAACCCTAATGAATGACTAATTCATAAAATCTTGATATTTAAATTGTATATCATTGTATATAATTGTGATTATATATCTGTAAATACATATTTGTTACGGTCGCGAATCATACTCCCAGACACTGAGCTGCAAGCTGCAAAAATCGTAAGAAAATTTGAATTTCGCGAGCTTCCTTTCGCTTCCCCCAGCAATTTTCGATTATTCATTTACCTTTCACACATAGCGGTCATATTATGTCACCTTTTCGAGCTACGAGTATAAAATTGGAAAAATACTAACCTAAACGACTGTTCATCATGAAATTTAAAATTATAATGAGGGCTTTCTGAAATGACGTCGTGGCAGCATTGAGACGTCAGATCCGTGCTCCTGTCAAAAGTGTTATCTTTGGTCGTGACTGAATGATGAACGTCATCATTATGTTCACTGTCGAAATCGAGTCGAAATGGAAGACCTCTTGTCAAAGTGGCACCAGATCGTGGCGTGATTTTTTATGAAAACCCTCATTATTATTCTAATATGCAAAAAACGATGCACACATCCCTGGTGCGCAGGGTTCGGGTTAGCTCCAGCGGCACCATGACGGCGTTCGCGCAGAGGTTCAATTGTCAGTACCTGAACCATTGCTGTATGGTTCACATACTGAGCAATCGAAGTCTGTAATCTCCTTTTATGTGCTTTTATTTAATTTTTAATTGTTTTGTCTAAGGTCGTTTAGGTCGAAATAAACGTTTTTTTATTATAGTCATTTCTCAGGTTAGATTATTCGGAAATTTTAAACGTCAGGACAGCTTGAAATATTAGAATCACCGTTATCTTGCCCGTATCCCATGTGGTGGAAGCGCAGCATGTCTTCTTCTTCCATACATCTCTATCAGCCATCATCACAGTAGTCACTCCCTTTCTAGCCATATCATTGTTCACACAGTCCATTCATCGTTTCTTTGGTCTTCCTTTCTCATAGCCATCCACATTCATGACCAGTTCCAAGTCTTCATCTGCCCAGCCTTTTCCCAACTATGTTAGGGTCGGCTTCCAGTCTAACCGGATGCAGATGCACACCAGTATTTTACATGGAGCGACAGCCTATAAAATAAAATAAATAAAAATCTTTTAATTCAGACCATTAATTAGTCCATTTGGGTTAGTATATCCCTCCACAAACCTTACACCCACTCCACTCCATTCCACTGGATGTCAGAATTTCGGGCTTATGATGACCCGTAACTACTGTCAAAGATCAACGAATGGCAGCCGGGATCAACGGCAACGGCGTGCTTTCCGAGGCACGGAAAAGAGGAGGGAGATGAAGAGAGGAGGAGGAGGGGGAGGGGAGGTAGTAAAGATGGTCACCCATCCACGGACCAACCGCGGCAAGCGTAAATTAATCTGATCACAAGTTTCAGTATTCCCTTTAATCCTAATTAGGTACATTGTAAGCGCGCAAAAATGGTTTTTAACTCTAAAAAACCATTTCATTTCTTATTAGACACTCTCCATCTACCACATACTTTCATACATACTCACATAACATCAGTTATTTTGTAAATGGGCTTTCCAATAGTGAAGTCTCCATGCCAGCCCGGAGTCTGGATTTATGCCCAGTTTATGGTGGGGAGAGGGGCTTGTGGCTAAGTAATAACAGTCGCTCGGCTCGATCGATCAGATTAAGCTAGGCTTGCCGCGGTTGGTCTGTGGTTGGGTGAACATCTTTACATACCGAGACCTCTCCGTACCTTGGAAAGTCCCGGCTGTCATTCGTGGATCTTTGAGAGTCGTTACTAGTCTGTACCAAGGGGTATCGTATTACCCAGTTACTGGGTTGTGGAGGTCAGTAGGCAGTCGCTCCATGTAAAATACTGGTATTCAGCTGCATCCGGTTAGACTGTAAGCCGAACCCAACATAGTTGGGAAAAGGCTAGGCAGATAATGATATGACTTAAACGCTTGCCCGACTATAGTATTTTTATCAAGTGTACAAACACGCCGTGAATGTGTGCGTGTAGACGAGTAGCGCATATAACACACACACACACACTTCCGACTTCGCCATTGTCTCGGACGGTACCGAGAGGTCCTGCGCTTACGCACACACTCACAGCGTGTTTGTATACTTGGTAACCACGAGTAAACCGCGTGTCACTTGGATGCACTAGTGGACAGATATTAAACAGGGATGCCGTTTAATATCTGTCCCATACAGGAATTATCTGTCAGGAATACAGACCTCATGGGATATTCAGCCCATTTCCACAACAACTTGCAAGGAAATGGGAAATAATATGGACAACGTGAATGTGTAAACAGGTCGCTTCCCTTGCCGTTGACGTTGCTGCTTGCCTTGCCTGGCGATCCCCAAATTGGCGGTTTTTTGGCAGACATCAAGGGAAGGGCAAGGCGAGCGCGAATGAGTGTTTATGTAGGTATTGCTCTCTCGCTCACTTGCCATCGAATTTCTTCTCCATTGTTGGAAAGACGTTGCCACTGCCATATTTAGGGAAATATTTCCAGCAGCGCGAATGGCAATGGCAATGGCTGAATGTCAACGGGGTATAATAAGTTCCATATTTCAGGGGACGAGCTTATTACTAGTAACAAGGCCAGAACCAGCCTCCAGGCAACTATTAAAGACCACCTGTTAGTAAAACTTAATAACACTTTGCATGACCAAGGAATTGAACTATGATCTGCCTGTCTCGTCCCAACTATGTTGGAGTCGCCTTCACGGGATGCAGCTGCAATACCAGTATTCTACATGGAGCGAATACTTATCTGACCGCCACAACCAAGTTACTGGGTAATACGATACCCCTTGATACTGGTTGTCAGACTTCTGACGACCCGTCACGACTGTCAAAGATCTATGTATAACAGCCGGGACCAACGGCTTAACGTGCTTTCGTGCGTGGTCTTGGTATGTAAAGATGTTCACCCGTCCTCGAGCCGACCGTGGCAAGCGTAGCTTAACCTCATCGATCGAATCATGCAGCTGTTATTACTTAGCCACGAGCCCCTCTAAATCAATGAGGCAGGTACTCCTATACGTTGCTAACTTCTGCTCCTGTCCCCATCATAAGGCCACATCAAGGCCTTCAGATGAACCGTCAAGTTTAGTCAGCAGCCTTCGATCGCAACACCTGAAAATTATAAAAATAACATAATATTAATTTCCAGTTCATTTTATACAGGGTCAAATTTAATTAGCTAACGAAACTCCGCAGACTGATGGGTATCGATATCAAAACATGATAAAACAAAAAAGTAATTAATTTGATGATGTTTTTTTGTGGGGTCATCGACCGCAGATAGAGTAATCACTTAAAATATTAGTTCAAAAACCAGTTTTCTTTTTGTGTAAACTTTACAGAAATGATGGATAATACTCGTCGTATCTAAATACAATAAAACAAAAAAAAAAAAAAAATTCCAAAAAAAAAACTAATCCTTTTTGTTTTTATTTTATCACTAGGTGCGCCCCGCGGTTTCATCCGCGTAGAAAAAATAGCCTAAAGCTATCTACATACCAAATTTCACCCAAATCAGTCCAGCCTTTGAGCGTGAAGAGGTCACAAACATACAAACACACACACACACTCTCACAAACATTCGCCTTTATAATATTAGTGTGATTAGTGTGATGTTTAGATATCGACAAGTACCCACCACGTCTGCAGAGTTTCGCTAGCTAATTTAATGTGACCCTGTATTTGTGCTCGGTTGATGGCAATAAGCTGCCCCCGATTACATAGGACTTAAAGACAGGGCACATAAGTGTAGACTTCTAGCTGATACTGGGAAATTCCTAATTGAAAGCCCAACTACTATTATTGCAACTGGTAGTCGAATCTAGGACTCAGTGGTCAGCAGTCGAGCTTCGGACCATTACACCAACGAGACATTATATTCATTAAATAATGTTATCATTACTTATTTCAAAAACCGGTCAAGTGCGTGTCGGTCCACGCACAAAGAAGTGTTCCGTAGTTGGGATGAATTTATCCCAAGAACAAACTTAACATTGTAGTTGAAAAACATGTTCTCCCATACATTCCAACTGTAAATGTATGTTTGTACTCACAATATTGAGAGATTTCTATCTATAATATGTATGTATTTACAAAAAAAAATGTATATAAGTAGTTTATCAGCCATCTCGTTACCATAACACAAGCATTAGGTTGCTTAGCTTGGGGCTAGATGGCGTTGTGTGATATGTCCAAACATATTTATTTATTTTATTTATTTATTTATTTACCATGTTATTTTAAGACCACAGACTTTTTCAGGTTTTCCTGTAATCTACAGGTAAAGATCTATTTTCTGTATTTTTTTCAAAATTTTAGGCTCAGTAGTTTCGGGGATAAGGGGGGGAATGGTCAATTTTCGTCTATTTTCTTAAATAACTTTAAAACAATTTATTTTAAAATTATAAAAAAATATATATTTGAGACCCTCATAATACTCGTAAGCCCTTTCATTTGATATGTCACGCGGTATAGTTTTCAAAACTTTTTATTTTCTTATTTGCCCCCAAAAGTTACCCCATATTCAAAATTCATTTATTTACTTTACCCGTCCGTGTTTGGGTCACAGAAATTCATATATGTGCCAAATTTCAACTTAATCGATCCATTAGATTCGGAGCAAACCGGCTGTGACAGACGGACAGACAGACCGACTCACGAGTTATCCTACTAGGGTTCCGTTTTTCCTTTTGAGGTACGGAACCCTACAAAACGGCCAAGTGCATGTCGGTCCACGCACAATGAAGTGTTCCGTAGTTGGAATGAATTTATCCCAAAAACAGACTTAGAACATTGTAGTTGAAAAACATGCTCTCCGATACGTCGATTTACGTCACGGTCAATTCTCCAACTGCAAATATAAGTCACTTAACGCTTTCCTAACTTTTTCCTTTACTTGTGCTGTGAGAGCTTGCTTCTTGCCAAATTTCATGATTCTGGGTCAACGGGAAGCACCATTAGGTTTTGATTTATTTGTATGTATAAAAATATTTCTCATGAATGGCCGTATTTTTTTATTCCGTTGACTTAGAAGCTTGATTTTTTTTAGGACTCCAAGGGACCGTAGACCTACGTATAAGATATTAATTTCAACTTCATACTACCACGCGTTCCTGAGAAAAAAGGTTTGACATATTGATAGACGGACAACAAAGTGATTCTATAATGGTCCCTTTTTTTTCTTTTGAGTTACGGAACCCTAAAAAAAGTAAGTACTTTACGAACAAATTGTTACACATGCCTAATTATCATCCACAAACTTCTGTACAATGTTAATTTGTCCAAAATTATCACTTGAGTCAAACAATACACTTATTGTTAATGTCAAACTGATTAATTTGACAGTTCATATCCGGTAGTGATAGGAATACACATTATAATTTTGACTACTAACGTTTTCGAGGGGCTCACGGCTAGATAATAACAGCCGCACTACGCTTGCCGCGGTCGGTTTGTGGATGGGTGACCTTCCATTATTACCTATGGAGACCCCTCTGTCTCGGAATAGGTCCCGGCTGCCATTCGTAGATCTTTAACAGTCGTACGGGTCATCAGAAGCCCGAAAGTCTGACAATCAGTCTTACTAAGGGGTAGCCTAGGTATTACCCAGTAACTGGGTTGTGGAGGCCAGATAGGCAGCCGCTCCATTTAAAATACTGGTATTCAGCTGCATCGGGTTAGACTGGTTGCTAACGTCAACATAGTTGAGAAAAGGCAGGCAGATGATGATGACTCTGTTTTTGAATTGGGAATTTGAATTGGAGAACCTACTCTGATAAAAAAACTATCCCTTTCATAGAATTTATAACAAATCGAGGTATCCTAAGTCAAAACCCAAAAAGAAATAGGTAATAAAAACAGCTGACCATAAACTATACCAACAACGACAATTGAAGAAAAGAAAAAAAAAACACCAGTTCCGAATTCAAAACATTAACTTCCTACATTTTACCGTTAATTCTTCAATCATTTCTCACAAATAAAACGGAACTAATCTTACAAAAAAATTATAAAACATTTTACGATTTTTACCGAAAAAAGTCACCGGTTTTTTGCTTTTTTATTTTATTTTGCGCGGTGCGAAACATCTGTCTTGTTTTCTCACGGTTTGAACGTTTTTAGGGTTCCGTAGGTGTACTAAGGCTCCGCTGTTCGTCCGCCTGTCCCAGGGCTGTACTTATCTTTTGAACCGTAATAGGTTGTACTTGATATTTTCACAGAGTTTGTACTACTTACTATGACAAAAATAATAATAAATTAAAAATTCCCAATCGATCGTAATTTAAAGTATTTAAAAAGAGATTATGGGCCTATTTCACGATGTCCGAGTAGCCACTACTCACCGAATAAATTCAAAAATGGAACAGAATTTGTATGAAATTATCTGCCAAGTAAGTCAATAGGAACGTAATCGTAGGTGGTGAAACAGGCCCGTAGTGTTAAATATTGTACGATGGTACGGAACCCGTCGTATGCGAGTCCAAATCGCACTTGGCCGCTTTTTTCTTTTTTATTATTATTATAAAAGTTTTGGCGTAAGGAAGCTCTCGCCAAGTCGCCACCTGTTACGTGTAGGGGATACCATTTACCATTTTTTCGATAATTTAAAAAGCTTTTGGTTACTGTATACATAGGTACTAAATTGCTTACGGTAACTTTAGGTTTAGTGATGTTTTGCTTAGGTAAACGTCGCATGTAGGGAGTTGTAGGTCGTGGGTTCGAACCCAGGCAGGCGCTTTACTTTGTGTAAATTATTAACCGACTTCAAAAAGGAGAAGGTTATCAATTCGTCGGAACCTTTTTTTTTTTTTATGTATGTTCCCCGATTACTCGAAGATAGCTGGACCGATTTGGATTATTTTTTTTTTGTTTGAAAGGGTATACTTCCCAGGTGGTCCCATGATCATCAAGTCAGGATCTGATGATGGGATCCTGGAGAAATAGAGAGAACTCTTCCAATTTTATAGGCACACTTGAAGCGATTTGGATAGTTTTTGGAAGAGTACTTTCTTGGAGTGGTCCCATTTCAATTTGGTGAAGATCTGATGAAGAACTTCTGAGATAGGCAACGGAACTCCTCAATAAATGATAGCAAATGGACTGGGATTGCTGAAATCTCATGTCTGTTTGTTGTTCACACCAGTTCATAACATAACATCACGCCAGTACGCTGTGAAGGGGTAAGCACATGTGAACCACTAAAAAGTGAAAAATAAAAACTTTTTTACAAATAAATACAACCGACTTCCAAAAATAACACTACAAAGTGAAAAATAACTTTAATTTCGGAAGTCGGTGGCAAAAACGAAAATACATTTAATCAGACACCGACTTCTGAAATTAAAGTTATTTTTCACTTTGTAGTGTTGTTTTTGGAAGTCGGTTGTATTTTTTTGTAAAAAAGTTTTTTTTCATCACCACTGCACTAAAAACGACGAAGAAATCGTGAGGAAACCGGCATGTCCTAGAACCAAAAATTCGAAGACGTGTGACATCTACCAACCCGCACTGAGTACGCTCACTCCCTCTCACAGAGAGAAGGCCTGTGTCCCAGCAGTGGGAGCATTGTAGGCTGATTATGACTTGGGAGGTGCGAGTTTTTAAAGCGATTGAAGAAATCGTTTAAAATAGTGAAATAATTATTGATCTGAGTGGAAATTCCTGTAATTTGAAGAACGTACCTAAGTACTCCAATCTCAGTCATGTCAAAAATACTTCTTTTTATGCATTTCTGACTTTTTGTCGCCGAGACGAGATTGATAAAGTTCTATTCAAAATAGATTTTTAACGTTTTTACGTTTGGGAATTAGCTTTCTGGGGAATTGAGCGGAGTAGGAAGCAAAATAGAAACGTTGTTTTGGCGCCAAAGATATACTTAATAAATAAACAAAGTTTGGCGCCAAAAATTTTGTTAAAAAGTTATGACTTTTAAGTCTAACACACAGGACAAATAGCTAGTCAAATATCACTTTTATTTCACTGATTATGACACTATCCTTTCATTGGTTCCAGCATTGATTTCTTTATTAAAATTTGTTATGTACTACATTCAGAGAAATATGTTAAGTATTAGATTTACACGCTCTGAATAATAATTGGCCTAAATAATGTAATTAATTTAATAGAGCTTTCTTAAAATAGAAAGAACAGTTTATGACTTCCATTTTAATAATATAAAGAGGTATTTGTGAGTTTGTATGTAGGGGGTAGTATTTTTTTTTTTGGGTTTTTTGTCATCTATGTAAATAAAAAGAGAAGTCTGGACTGACTGACTGACTGACTCATCAACGCCCAGCCCAAACCCTAGAACCTAGAAAGCTGAAATTTTGTACAGAGGTTCCCTTTATAATGTAGACAAGGAATAAGGAAGGAATTCCCGGTAGTATGTTCCCGTGGGATATTTTCCGACATCACGCGGGCGAAGCCACGCGGGAAGTGCTAGTAGGATATAATTTCACTCGGACAAAGTCGCGGGCTGAAGCTAGTTTGACAATGAATACATTCATTTTGTTGTCTTATTTAGAGGCCCACTTCAGTATCATTTTAGAAAAATTATTCTCTATTCTTTTGAAGATTTCAAAACAATTCACGTTTACCCAAACACAGAATTTTTGTGCTAAAAATGATGCCCAAAATAACCGGCAGGTGTTAGTGTGGGTGTGCGGGGGAGGGGGGTGTCTAGCAAGCGTCTAGACAGCGGGGGGTGGAGGCAGCGGGCGCGGGGGGGTCGTCTAGACATAGCCTCATCGACTTGCCTGGTTGCTACGTTCAACTTGGTAGCTCTTGCGAGCGATGGGAGCCTGGTACTTTTGTAATTGGAGTTGGATGTTATGGATGAGTTTAAGGATTAATTAGAATGGTTTTTAGATAATTTAGGGGTTGCAAGACAATATAAATAATGGTAGAAATAATTAAAATAAAGGGTTAGCTTTCAATGACCATCCAAATTTTCACAGGGTGTTCTTTATACCCATGTTTTAACTTTCACTATGGGACCAACTTTGAAATCACGAAATAAAAATCTGCTTTTTCATACAAAAGTTACCATAAAAAACCTACTCGACCTAAATGTATGAAACAGTAGATTTTTTTCTCGTGGGAAATGCTCATGCATTCTGCACTACCACGGGGAAAAAGTGCAGTTATGTGGGATGAAGGACGATGATGACTACATGAAGAGGTAACATTGTTCGTTTGTTGGGAAGAGGTAATAAGTAAGTAACGATCCGATTAAAACAATTCTTTCTCTGAAAGAAAGCTACATGATCATATCGAGTGCCATAGGTAGGAAGGTATATTTGACTTTCAAGCGGACGGAAGTCGCGGGCAGAAGCTAGTCTACTAAACTAATGCTATAAAGATAAAAAAAAATTGGATGTTTGTTTGTAATCGATTAACTCAAAAAATACTAAACCGATTTTAAAAACGCTTTCACCTATACAAAGCTACATTATCAGTGAGTAATATGAGGTGTATTTTATCGACTTCCACGCGAACGAAGCCGCGGGCAGAAGCGAGTTTTAAATAAAATATAATGTTCAGCTGTCACAGTGTCAATGAACCTACTCAACAATGAGAAAATCCTGATATTTATCCTTAACTAGCTGCGCCCCGCGGTTTCACCCGCGTGGACCGGGATAAAAAGTAGCCTATGTATTAATCCAGGGTAAAAGCTATCTACATACCAAAATTTATCCAAATCGGTCCAGCCGTTTGAGCGTGAAGAAGTCACAAACATACACACACACGCATACACACGCACACACACTCACAAACTTTCGCCTTTATAGTATTAGTGTGATATTCATTATTGGAAGGAAAAAAATCAATGAAATATTTACCTAGAAATTGTAATGTTTTTTAATATCCAATTCATTCATGAAGTTGGCATGGTGTCATTTGTTTTCAGTTCGGGAGACTCCAGCCTTGTGCAGTCTTCAAAAATCCTGAAATGAGAAATTAAAAAAAAAGTTAGTAAACTAATTTAAATAAAAACACAGCACTGAGGGATACAATGACCTGATCTCAGGCAGTCGGAGGCATCTTCTTAAATGAATTTAAAGAAAGAAAGAAAGAAGAAGAAATTTCTATTGCCTCCGACTGAATCAGAGTGGGTCAACTTGTTTACATCTTTTTTAAAGTTCACTTTTTTAATCAGTTCGAGTTTTTGATTTTTAGGGCTCCGTACCAAAATGGTAAAAAGCAACCCTTATGGTGGGACTCAGTCTGTCTGTCTGTCATAGCTGGATATGTCAAAAACTACTACTTAATGCTATCAATTTGAAATTTAGAACAGTTTTAGATGACGTTTGCCCAACTATTTTGCAACAGGGACTGAAAGGGTGTCTTAAAAATTCGAAGTGGGGCTACTGGGGCATGTGGGGTATCATAATATGAAACAGCGCTTTTTCATATTCACAAACATTTTTTTCTTTTTTTTAGGCCGTATAGTTTTCGACTTTTGATGGAGAAAAAAAACCGTTTACCCCCCTCCCCTTATCTCCAAAGTTTGCATTGTAGAGAAAAATCTGAAATTATTCTATGTGATAGAAGTTTATGTAAAGATTACAGGAAAAATAAAACGATGTCTCTAAATAGCACAATATTTCAGAAATCGGAACGAAACCCTCGGTGCGCGAGTTCGATTCGCTCTTAACCAGTTTTTTTAAATTTATTCTTCCATACTTCTCTATTAGTCGTCATCTCGGTAGTCACCATATTATCTTACACACAGTCCATCCATCGTTTCTTACCATACCACGTTCTACGAGTATCATATTCTAGCAAATAAATACTTTGATTTAATTTGAACATATTTTGACATTATTGACACAGTGACTCATAAAACCACGATCCCAAACTTCCTGCTAATAATATATACAGACATATTATTAATAGCGACGTAGACACAATAATAATAGCGGCCAAAATAACCGGAAATGATGTAGACATGGCAGATATGGCTACTATTATATTAACAAAGTATTATTATTTCTTAGGAATATTTTGATTCCTCGAACTGTGGTAAAATGTGGAGGTTTTTTCATAGTAGACTGAAATACGAGGATCTAGTAACATAGTACATGATATTATGTATGTAGGTTGGTATAATAGACATAGCATAATCAGCCTATAATGTTCCCAAAGCTGGGACACACGCCTCCTCTTTTCGAGAGCGAGTGGGCCGCCACGCGGACCCGTGCGGGATGTTATAATTATATCACAATGTCTTTGATTCTAGGACACGTCGGTTTGTTTCCTCACGATGTTTTCCTTCACCGTTTTGAGAGCAGTGGTGATGAAATAATTTACACAAAGTAAAGAGCCTGCTTGGGTTCGAACCCACGATCTACAACTCGTAAGTAGCGTCCGTTACCACTGGGGCACAACCGCTCTCAAATAACATTAGTAAATTATTGTAATTGTAAAAATCATCCGAAGTAATTTGAGGTTATTTGAACCTCAAATGTCAAATAAAAAGATCTTTAAGAGGATAAATCTAAGAGTGGTTTAGCTCGGTGTAGTTTGACACGCACAGGAATTTGAACGCGCTTCGTTTAAATGTAGATTTATGACAAAATGCTATACATAAATCAATTTTTAGCTTAGTACGTTTTTAACATATTTAAATACCTTCGATTTAAAGAAAATTTTACTGCACAATAAAAAACTGTTTACGTATAATCGTATAAAACAGAAAATAGACAGTGCTACTTTGGATTTTTTTTCTATACTTAGATTTTTTTTTTAATGTAATCATGTTTCGGTTTTTGTAGAGCACTCTACTTGGCCTATTTTTTGGTCAAAGAATCAGCATTGCCATACAACGTGGCAATGCTGCCAGCCTTTTGGGCACTTTTCCTGTCGACAGCGATGCGGACGAATTTTTTGATGCCCTATGATTATTTCCCCTCCTTTTTTATATACTTGTACACATTTTTTTTTAAGACTGTTAGATTTTAAATTATGTAAATAAAACTTGTCTGTACCTAAATAAATAAAAACCTAATATTTAATTTAAAAAAAAACAAACTCAATTTGTAAGTGGCACCACGCATCTACACACTACGTTTTCTGATCCAAATAAATGGATCATCACTTTAGAAACATATTAGACAATATTTTAATTGTGACTTAGATCTTGCCACCTTTAAAATTGAACCGTTCGGTCTATCTATAGCTAAGTAAATAAGTGCACTCTAATAGATTGGTTATCAGTTGACTATTTACTATTTACTCATAGATAATAGAACTAACGCCTATTGGCTGACGAGTAGCTGATAGCTTGCCGAGTAATCGACCACTGACGCTGTGGGTGATAAGCAATAGTACTCGTGTAGTACATAGTGCAGTGCTATCATTAATAGTTTAAATTATAACATAATATCATGCGTGCATTCCCCAAACAGAGATGTCACCATCTACCTGCCTTTTCCCAACTATGTTGGGGTCGGCTTCCAGTCTAATCGGATGCAGACGAATACCAGTATTTTACATGGAGCGACTGCCACAACCGTGCAACAGGATAAAACGATACCGTTTGGTAAGACTGGTTGTCAGACTTTCGGGCTTCTGACGATCCGTAACGACTGTCAAAGATCTAGAAATGACAGCCGGGACCAACGACTTAACGTGCTTTCCGAGGCACGCAGGGGTCTTGGTATGTAAAGATGGTCACTGATCCAGGAACCGACCGCGGCAAGCGTTAGCTTAGCCTGATCGATCGACCCGGGCGGCATTACTTAGCCACAGGCCCCGTATTGTCATCAAATTGCCACCCTACGTCAATTTGCCGTGTTATTTGTAGCCATTTCATACAACTAGCTGTCAATTATTCACAGTTGTGAACTTTTTAATTCGTTGTATTGTATAACGTTGCTAAATTGAAGAGTACAACTGTGTCGTAGCATGACGACTGAAGTGACAGGTATTACGTTTAGTCGGTTAACCAGACACGTGGTATTTCAGGGAGTACAGATAAATTACAAACTGATCCACTAAAAAGTAAAAATAAAAAAACTTTAAAAAAAACCGACTTCCGACACACTACAAAGTGAAAATTAACTTTAATTTCGGAAGTTGGTGGCAAAAACCTAAAATACAGATCCAAAAGACACCGATTCCGAAATTAAAGTTATTTTTCACTTAGTAGTATTTTTTTTGGAAGTCGATTGTTTTTTTTTAATCCGAAATGTCCTGCATTTTCACCTTCTAATTCTGACTTTCAAAATTTGGGGATGTCAACCGAGCTTGCCTTTAGTGAAAGAATTTTCGGAATCGGATCAGTAGTTCCGAAGATTACCCCTACATACAATCAATCTGCCTAGCCTTTTCCCAACTATGTTGGGGTCGGCTTCCAGTCTAACCGGATGCAGCTGAATACCAGTATTTTACATGGAGCGACTGCCTATCTGACCTCCACAACCCATTAACTGGGTAATACGATACCCCTTGGTTAAGACTGATTGTCAGACTTTCGGGCTACTGACGACCCGTAACGACTGTCAAAGATCCACGAATGACAGCCGGGACCAACGGCTTAACGTGCTTTCCGAGGCACGGAGGAGTCTCAGTATGTAAATATGGTCATCCATCCACGGACCGACCCCGGCAAGCGTAGCTTAACCTGATGGATCGACCCGTGCGGCTGTTATTACTTAGCCACGAGCTCCTCCAAGATTACCCCTACATACAAACTCACAAAATATAGATATCTGCCTAGCAACACGTCTTCCTAACTTAAACGAAGTACGCTAAACCGGTTTCTTCATTTCAGACAAAAAATCAGTCTGGTTGCAGTCTGGGTGACGGGGTCAGTGCCCTCGCTGGCTAAAAGCCTTGAACTTCGTTATCTTAGATAAAGCCTGAAGGGTAACCGAAGATTTCCGATCTATGTTTTTTAGGGTTCTGCAGTCAACAAAGAATTGTTATAGAATATAATAGAATATATTTATTGTAAAACATGAGTATACATCGTATACATCGTAATAATATATGCAAGGTCTTAAAAATCTGCATGTTTTACCATTTATGGCGTACAAAACAACATTATAATGGCGTATAAAACGGTATATAGTTTCGCCATGTCTGTCGGTCTGTCCGCGGATTAGCTCAGAGACTCTTTGTACTAGAAAACTGGAATTTGGCATCGGTATCACGCCTACAAAGTGGTAAAATAAAATCTTGAAAAAAAAAAAAAAATTGTAGGGCGCCTTGCATGTAAAGTGGGGATGATCTTTTTTTTTCTGGTCTACCCCATGGTGTGGGGAATCGTTGGATAGATCATTCAAAAATATTGCGGGTCTGTGAACACCATTTTTCGATTCAAGGATCCGTTTGCGTATTAGTAAGCTTTAAAGTGCAACTTTTTGTAGTCTGTGTCCCCCCCTGTCTGCAGTGTGAAAATATTTATAAGGCTTATAGGCTTTATAAGTTAACGAGTAATAGTTGACCAACTTACATTTGTAGTTGGAATGTATGAGAGAGCATGTTTTTCAACTAAGTTAAGTTTGTTCTTGGTATAAATTCATCCTCCCAACTACGGAACCCTCCATTGTGCGTGGTCCGACACACAGTTGGCCGGTTTTAACTTTATGGTGGACTAGCGACCCGCCCCTGCTTCGCACGGTTGCACAAAATGTTGGGATTTCTTTAATACATTTAAGTATAAGCTAAATGTATTAAACACATAAACCTTTCTGAATAAATGATTTAAATTGTGGCGAAAACCGCATCAGAATCTAATGTGCAGTTTAAGAGATCTAAATGGTCATACATGCAGACTGACACGAAAAGCGAATTTGTGTTAAAGTATTTGTGGATTAGGGTCAAATTAAATTACGAGTAAGTAGCGAAACTCCGCAGATGTGACGGGTAATCGATATCTAATCACGACAAAAAAAGAGATTTAATTTTATTTGGGAACAATGACCGCTGGTAGAGTTGTTAATTGAAGTTTGAATTGATAAAATCAGTTTTATCGTGTTGAGATATCAAAATCAATCCCATCATGAAAAAAACCGATTTTTAACTGATTTTTTAAGTAACTACACTGCCTTCTGGTCAATGGTCTCAAAAAAAAAATCATCAATATTTTAGATATCGAGCGATACCCATGACGTCAGCGGAATGTTGTTAGCTGATTTAATTTGACCCTGTAGATTGACTAGAATAGGGACGACCTTCAAAAAGTACCCTACATAGAGCTTTAGGAAGAGACTGATGACTTATGAGTAGTTATGAGTGACAAAGACGTCGAAAAACATTGCCATTTTGATGACAAAAACATTGCTTAAAAATTTCGTAGACAATTTACTACGCTGCGTAGCAATTTTGCTACGACGCGGTGCTACGAATTTATCTAAAATAATTTTAAATTAATTTGAAGCATTTAAATCGCACTATTGTGTTAATATGACACATCGAGCGTTAGAAAGAGACGGTGACACAGGTATGGGTGACAGAGACGACGTGAGACCAACACGTAACTTTAGAAACTCGATGGATCATTCGTATTGTAGGAAGATCATCATTCTCCTTCCCATATCCTAACTTATTAGCGGTCGGCGCAGCATGTCTTCTTCTTCCATACTTCTATATCAGTTTTTATCTACTTAGTCACCCCCTTTCTAGCCATATCATCTTACACACTGTCCATCCATCGTTTCTATGGTCTTCCCCTACTCTTAAAGCTATCCACATTCATACTCAAAGCTTTCCCCACGATATTTTCCTCATTCAAACTCAAACTCAAAGCATTTATTTCAAATAAACCAATTACAGGCACTTTTGATTTATCAAGGGGTCGGTCAGGCAGAAAGATGAAGCTGGTTGCTCATACCAAAACGTAGTAGGTTCCTATGGAGAAGAACGGGCAAGACACTCCGCGGACACTTGTAGGAAGGTGTCTCACTGTAGGAAGATACGAGGTCCGAATATTCCCGATGATACCCGATGTTGCCCGATGATAGCCGAACACAATACATAACTTCACTAACAGATGGCGCGGCATACGCTTATAATTGTCACTACCCTTTGTTAAGAGGGGGTTAATTTTTTTTTATTTTTTCGCAAAAAGTGTAGATTAGTGTGGATCTATTTGCGAAGTGGGAATTGTTGTGAGGGTGAGAAAATACTAATAAATAATCTGACATTTCGAGTAGGCTGATGTAGTAGGTAACTGGGTTGTGGAGGTCAGATAGGCAGTCGCTCCATATAAAATACTGTTATACATCTGCGTCCGGTTAGACTGAAAGCTGACCTCAACATAATTGGGATTAAGCTAGGCAGATAATGATGATGTCATATGTCTAGGTTAGGTATTTGCTGGACGGTTCTTATCAAAGATTTAAAAACTAAGGACCGCTTTCTTGATCCGCTGTTAACTCAACCAATGGTTAAACATCGTAACTAATGGTTGAATTTTGGTTAAATGTGAAAGGCTAAACATGAATGAGTTAACATGAATGTATTCATGTTAAGTCATTCATTTTAAAAAATAGTAACTAAGTACTAAAATAGTAACTACATAGATATATGAAAGAAGACCCTGTTTTTTATATTTCTATGAGTAACTAGCATTTTGGCAAACACATTTAACCAAAATTCAACCATTAATTACTATGTTTAACCATTGGTTGAGATAACGACGGATCAAGAAATCGGCCCTAAGCCACCTTCAGACTGAGACGTGTTTCTTGGAAGTTTGTTGCGCTATTTCGTCTCACAAACACTTGGAAATGGTGATGAGTTAGCGTTTTCAGAGCTGTCTTTTGTAACTTGACGTACTGAATAAAGTTGATGCTGATTCTCATCTTAATATATAGATAGTGTCGTTTAAGGACTAGTAAGCCTAGCCTCTCTACGGTATTCTTACTAGGATTATGAAACATAACTTAACTTTAAGACAATCATAACAGTTTTTCTGTCGCTTCAATACACATTGAAGAGACAGAGACAGCATCACTTAACTGTAATGCTGGAGACAGCATTACAGAGACAGAGATGTCTCTCTGCCTAGCCTTTTCCCAACTATATTGGGGTCGGCTTCCAGTCTAACCGGATGCAGTTGAATTCCAGTATTTTACATGGAGTGACTGCCTATCTGACCTCCACAACCCAGTAACTGGGTAAACGATACCCCTTGGTAAGACTGGTTGTCAGACTTTCGGGCTTCTGACGACCCGTAACGACTGTCAAAGATCCACGAATGACAGCCGGGACCAACGGCTTAACGTGCTTTCCGAGGCACGGAGGAGCCTCGGCATGTAAAGATGGTCACCCATCCACGGAACAACCCCGGCAAGCGTAGCTTAACCTGACGGATCGTCCCGTGCGGCTGTTATTACTTAGCCACGAGCTACATAATAAGTTATTACAATATTGAAATATTAACACAAATTCTCCATTTGAAAAACACTACAAAGTAGTGTCCTCACTAAGCCAACGTTCGCAACTTTTGGCCGTTTCAAAAAAGGAACGAAAAAAAAACCGTCATCATTGTACCGCATCCCTTTAACGTTTAAAAAAAAGTTTAAAAAACCTCTTTTGTGAGTCTTCCATGCTGGCTGAGCAGCTGATTCCTTTGCCGGTGGCGTAAATTTATATTTAAAAAAAAAACTGTCAATGCGCGCGAACCTAATTATTTTTTACGCGGATTATAAAAATGTAAGGTATTGTGTTACTGAAATGGAGTTTATTAAAGTTTTTTGGGTAAAAAGGTTCCGTATGTTACAATTTTAATTTTATTATAATTTTTAAGGTAAAATCAGCCGCACGGGTCGATCGAAAGTACAGGAAGGCACAGGCAAGCTACATTTGCCGTGGTTAGTTCGTAGATGGGGGACCATCTTTACGTACCGAGACCCCTCCGTGCCTCGGGTACCGGCTGTCATTCGTGGATCTTTGACAGTCGTTACGGTTAGCCAAAACCCCAAGTCTTACCAAGGGGTATCGTGTTACCCAGTAACTTGGTTGTGGAGGTCAGATAAGCAGTCGCGCCATGTAAAATACTGGTATTCAGCTGCATACGGTTAGACTGGAAGCTGACCCCAACATTCATAGTTGAGAAAAGGCTTTAAGGTAGATTTATGTTATAATTGTAATTGCAGACTCATTGATTTGTTTATAAATAAGTACAATAGACAGGATTTGAAAGGGTATTGTCTCGACGAGGTTAAGGCCATCTGGTCAAGGTCATGTTTTGGATGGGTCGAAACACTGTTTACAAACAATACTCTCGATTCTGTCTTTTTCGAAGAGCACTTTATATAATACACTATTTAGGTATATTTTTAATTTTCGATTTTATCCAGTTTGTAAAAATAGATGTATGGACGTTATCATAATCAGCCTATAATGTTCCCACTGCTGGGACTGCTGTTCTCTGTGAGAGGGAGTGGGCCGTAATCCACCACGCGGGCCCAGTGCGGGTTGGTGGATTGTGGATGTGTATATCCGGCTCGAAGGACCACAAATGTACAGGAGTACATTTGTGCGCTAGTTATTTTTAGGGAGTACGTTTGGTTTAATGAGAGTCTGTTGAACGTTTCACAAGTTTGTAATTATTTTAAGTTTGAAGTTAATAATACATAAAAATCTACTCGTTTTACACTATTATAAATAGGTACCAGATTAGAAATAGAAGTTAAGATGTTATGCTAAATTATTCACACATTAGGTATAGGTCAGAGAGTCGTCTCACATTTTAAGTAGGTATAGGTATTGCCGCGCGAGTTCTGTATACTGTGAGACGACTCTCTGACCTATACCTAAAGTATACCTAATGTAAACGAGGCAGAAGGAGTATGTAAGGATCGTAGCAGGTGGCGTTCTGTAGTTTCTGCCTACCCCCCATGGGAAGTAGGCGCGAGTATATGTATACAGGGTTACTTGTAATTCGGCGTATTCCTTGCACGACGTCATAGTAGGGTGAAAATGCAACAAATTAAGCCACCAAATGTTCTACTGAAATTCAATAGTTTTTGAGTTAGTTAAATTTTTAGTTTTTTTTTTATGAAAAATACAATTCAAACATGATTTACGGCGCGACTTTACTAAAATTTAAGTTATTATCATATCTGATGCCGTAGCAGATCTTTATTAAAAATTAAAAGTTGAAAAATGCCTAAAACTTTGGCAAAGATCACTAATAAAACATTTTATTTTTCGTAATTTATATTTTTCTTAGACAAAAATTAAAAAAAAAAAATACTGAATTTCGGTACAACATTTGGTGGCTTAATTTGTTGCATTTTAACCCTACTATGACGTCGTGCAAGGAATACGTCGAATTAGAAGTAACCCTGTATAGGTAGAACGTAGGCACGACACATCGAGCGTTAGAAAGAGATGGTCGCACAGGTGTGATAGACAGAGACGACATGAGACAAAGAAAAACTTAATGTTCTATACAGTATTTAATCGTCATCATTTAAAAAGGTTTTTACATCACACTTACGGAACCCCAAAACAGGGGTGAATATCAACCCGTCACGCTGCACGTATTGATTTTATTGATTTTGTACAACTATTGTCAAAAATATAATGTATCAATTGTTCAAGTTTGTATTGGGGTTATCAAAAAGGGTGGCTCATGGCTAATAATAAGTAATCGCGAAGTTTTTTTTTTTTGTGAAAATGCACTTTTTTACTATTTTTTAAGGTTGTCGGCATTATTAGCTTTTTTTGGGGTTATTATTAAACAGTGAAATTGAAACTTCTATTAAATACTAGCTTTTGCTCGCGGCTTCGCCTGCGTGAAATTTCTTGTTCCCCGACACACTCCGTCACATCGGGTGAAAAAGTATGCTTAGATGGTTTGGTCATGTTGAGAGGATGAATGAAAGGCGACTAACAAAAGGTATTTACAAGGCAGATCTGAGTGGAAACGCCGGGAGGGGTCGCCCTAGGAAGACATGTAGTGACCTTATTGGTGATGCTCTTCAGAAAGGTCAGGTGCGTAAAACTCGCAACCGGCGTGTGTTAGATAAATGTAATTATTATGTGTCTAATATTTAAAAATAAATACTTGAGATTACCTTGATTCCGGAAGTTAGTTCGGTTGTGATTAAAATCATCGAATCATTGTAAAACAACCTTTAGATTATTAGAATAACTGTTTGTTGGATATCGACATCTGTCACATTTACGAAGCTTGAGACCAATGTAGAAGTATCTAATTTGATTGGTTATTGTGTTTACGAAATATACCACTCTTAACTTGTCAAAATCGTACAGATGTTATTACTATAAATAATTAAATAATATTTGATAGTGACTGTAGTATATCTTAGAATTAATATTGCTATTTTAATATAATAGGTTGTTTGAAACGATTGATACAATACTGTCAGTTGATGTTTGATAGGAAGGGATAAATGGAAGGGGTGGTAGGATATAAAAAGGATTGTAATGACATTCTCGAGGCAGTTGCTCAGTGGATGTTCAAGTGGCTAGTGCTAGTGCCGTTGTGATGTGAAATATATCTACCAGGTGTCATGTAAGTTACGTAATTTCATATTATACCTTAAATATTGTTATTATGTTGCTATTATTCTGAGTTATAGAATTAACTGTTTAAGATAACTATAAATTGTGGAAATATAAGAAATGTGTTGATAGAATACTATAATACTGTTTCCATGGAGTTTCTTGTCCTTCTTCTCCATGAAGACCTAGTTTTGCGAACGGACAATAGCTTTCTCATTAAAGATGAATAATTATTGACAAGTCTAATTGAAATAATAAATATCTAGTCTTGTCTTTCTGTGCTTTTCTTTATGAAATCCTTCCCTTACATACCATATTCATAATACTTTCATACACAATGAATAACCAATAACCATTCTGACATTTAAGGTTAGCTATTTGCGTAGTAGCTATATATATGCTTATAATTATATATTATATCTAATCTATTATATCTATCTATATGCGTGTGTGACCAGGGGGTCTACTCCCTAAGTCTGTCCGTCCGTCCGTCTTTCCGTCCGTCTGACATAACCATCCATCAAAACAAGTGTAAAAGTTAAATTTTTCGGACGGGCAAAAACACATCGGGAGTAGGGACAACGTTCAAATCGTGTTGTCATTCATACTTCATTCAGGCCCCGAACCAATCATCCATCCGTAGTTGATACGGAGTAGGAAACGCTCGTAACGAAGGCCGAAACTACGAGCTTCGTACTTAGGGAGTAGACCTCCTGATGTATGAACGTAATCGAGGCAAAAGGAGTATGTAAGGATCGTAGCAGGTGGCGTTCTGTAGTTTCTGCCTACCCACATGGGAAGAAGGGGTGAGTTTATGTATGTATGTATGTATGATGGAAAAAGTAGTGAGAAAAAGAGTAGTAGAGAGTAGTGTAAAAAGTTTAAAGTAGTGAGATATAAAGTTGAAACGTTCTAAATACAGAATTCCCTTTAGTCAGTGACTGCGTAAGAAATTAATGTCAACACTGTGTTCAGATATTCTTAGAACAGACCAATCAATCTGCCTGCCTTTTCCCAACTATGTTGGGGTCGACTTCTAGTCTAACCGGATGCAGCTGAATACCAGTATTTTACATGGAGCGACTGCCTATCTGACCTCCACAACACAGTTACTTGATAATAATACGATACCCCTTGGTAACACTGGTTGTCAGACTTTCGGGCTTCTGACGACCCGTAACGACTGTCAAAGATCCACGCATGACAGCCGGGACCAACGGCTTAACGTGTTTTCCGAGGCACGGAGGAGTCTCGGTAATGATCAACCCAGGCAAGCGTAACTTAACTTGAAGGATCGACCCGTGCGGCTGTTATTACTAAGCCACGAGCTCCTCCTCCCGATTTTTAGTACCCATACGTAATATGTCAAATCGCAGCAAATGATGTTCTATTTTTTCCGTCTACCCACATGTGAAAAAGGCGCAACAATTCAATAGCCCAAGTACTGTATACCTATCAACAATACAATATAACTCATAAACACTCATCATAACTGTACATAACTAACTATAATATGTAGCTATTATCTTATCATCATTGTGTCAGTCGTTTGCGAGGTTGTCACGTATATATACATACATACATACATAATTATACATCATATTTCTTTGTTATGTATCACGTAGCGTAATTATGGAAGGATACTATTAAATACTTTGTATTTTTATACATACATACACATACATAATCAGCCTATAACGTTCCCACTGCTGGGACACAGGCCCCCTCTCTGTGAGAGGGAGTGGGCTGTAATCCACCACGCAGGCCCAGTGCGGGTTGGTAGATGTCACATGTCTTCGAATGTTTGGTTCTAGGACATGCCGGTTTCCTCACGATGTTTTCCTTCACCGTTTTCAGAGCAGTGGTGATGAAATAAATTACACAAAGTAATGTGCCTGCCTGGGTTCGAACACACGACCTACGGATACGTACCAATGGGCCAACACTGATCATATGGATTTATTTCTATAATAATAATAAAAATATTTGTGTCCCATTCTAGGGAAGTCTTCTTATACAGGGTCAAATTAAATTAGCTAGCGAAACTTCGAAGATGCGATAGGTATCGATGTCTAAACACGACAAAATAAAAGAATTGTTGATTTTTTTTTGGGGTCAATGACCGCTGGTAGTTTTGTTAGATACTTGAAGTGTGAGTTGATAAAATCTGTTTTATCGTGTTGAGATATCGATATCCATCACGTCTGTGAAGTTTACAAAAAAAAAAACTGATTTTCAAAGTGATATTTTACATGCGGTTGACGACTCCAAAAAATATCATAAAATTAATTTATTTTTTGTTTTATCATATTTTGATAGCGCTACTCATCACGTCTGCGAAGTTTCGCTAGCTAATTTAATTTGACCCTGTATATCTCATATGATGATGTGTCTGTAGTAACTAACTCTAATGTCTCGCTGATGGTGGCGCGTGTTGGATCATTTAGCTAATCCATGCGTCAGGTTCGTGAACAAGCGCTGTCAGTGAAGGCTGGTCATACCTTAGCGGCCACGGCTTATTTTAATTTAATTTAAATATTTGAATTGATTTTTTTTTAAGGACGCTTTTAACGTTCTGCATCGTTCTCACATGTAAAATTTCAACATGAATGATGTAACCATTATTTTGTAACCATATCTTGATTTAATAGAGTGTCCGTGGAGTTTCTTGCCCGTTCTTCTCCATAGGTGCCTATTATGCTTTGGAATGGGCGCCTAGCTTCATCTTTTTGACTGACCGACCCCTTGACAATTCAAAAGTGCCTGTAATTGGTTTAATTGAAATAAATGCTTTGAGTTTGAGTTTTTTTGAGTTTGAGTAAATAACACATGTACCCAATACTATTACCACTTCGTCACTTTTCTTTTAATTCCCATTTCGACTGACACATGGATCGAACTTTGAACACTACGGCATGGCATTGCAACCACAATTCATGTAATTTCTTAAAAACCAAAATTCAAAGATATACAGGGTGTATGAGAAAGGTGTGCTCAAAAATTTACTTTAAAAAAGTAAAAACCGACTTCAAAACCAAAAAGGAATAAAATAACTTTCTTAAAACACTTAATAGCTTCTGAAGTCGGTGTCAAGCTAAAGTGCATTGAAGAATTGAAGACACCGACTTTAGAAGCTGTAAGTGTTTTAAGAAAGTTATTTTATTCGTTTTTGGTTTTGAAGTCAGTTTTTACTTTTTTAAAGTAAATTTATTTTTCCATTTTTAGTTGAATATATAATTACAAGACGAACGAAAAGAAGAATCATCAAAAAATCGGCTTAGAATAGAAATGCCGGAGATACAGTACATTTATGCATATAACTCCGTATTTAAGAATAATTACATAATGTATTATATACTAAAACCTTCCTGAAAGTATGTAGATTACGATAGTGAAAGAATCATCAAAATTGGTTCATTAGTTTTTGAGAAAATCGCGGACAAACAAACATACATACATACGGGTCGAATAAAGAACCTCCTTTTGTGAAGTCGGTTAAAAAGACTCGGTTAATCGAGAAAAAATTATCAGCCGTCCCATACGTCGAGTATTGAAGCTTTGTACGGGACAACTGATAATTTTTTTCTCGATTACGATGTTGGCCCCATGGAGAAAGTTGTTCAGTTTGATGGTCTGTACCACACCTTCAAATACTACATGGGAACGTTATAGATAGATTATGTCTGTCGATAAACCATGGCCGCCTCAACAAAGACGTGAACCAACTACCAATTTATAGAACATAAAATAATATTAATTATTTATCAGTCTTTGTGTTTGTCGGTTTAGGTCTTACTACATGATTAGTATGCTAGACGAGTCTGTGCACTGATTAGGATCTTACATTGCCCCTGTCTCGTTGGTCGTCGAGTGGTCGCATGCGCAACTATTTCCACGTGGAGTCTTTGGGTTCAATTTTTGGGTAAGGTCAAAAAGAAGTTTAAATATCCTCATCTGAAATTAGAAAAAGACAGACAAATTAAAAATCCGAAATCACACGTCATGTTCAATCGAACAGATTACGTCTGACCCCGGATTTTTAATTTTTCTAATTTCAGATGAGAATATTTTCTTGTTTCATACTTTTTAGAGCTTGATTTTTCAGTAGTCGGGTTTTAGTTTTTAAACTTATTTTTTTTTTCTTTATAGGTGATTTTCAGCAGCGGCCTAGAGTATTTGTAATTAGTTGGTGGCAATAGCCTTGCCCTTTACTTATTACTAGCTAAAATATAACTTAAGTTTTGAGTTGAGCTGCGCGATTACTGACAAATGCGTGCACTGACTGGACAGGTCTACTCAATCTGTGTAGTTCCTTCCTCAAAAGACCATTCTACATGGTCTTCACATGATCTGACCAAGATTATGTCTGGACTTTAAAAGAGACTGTGACCTCTGAGTTTGTTTCGGCCTTTCTTCTCAGAGTAGTCAGATAGGAAACCGACCTCAGCTAGTTTTTGAAAAGATTGACGTGTAACAGTGTTTGTATAAACCTACTTACAGAAATAAATCATTTATTTATCATTTAACTGGCAGAATGTGGGTGTTAATACCTTCTGCCTACCTCTTCGGGGAATACTGGCGTCATTATATGCAACCTTTACAAGGTCAAATTAAATTAGCTAGCGAAACTCCGCAGACGTAATCGGTATCGATATCTAAACACAACAATATAAAAATAAAAAATATTTGATGTTTTTTTTGGGGTCAGCGACCGCTGGTAGTGTTGTTACTTACTTGAAGTACGAGTTGAGATATCTGTTTTTTTTGTTGTTTTATCGTGTTTTGATATTGATCACGTCTGTGAAGTTTACACAAAAAAATACTGATATTTTAACTACACTGCGTTTGATGACCCAAAAAAAACATCAAATTAATTTACTTACTTTTGCTTTATCAATTATCATGCTATGATATCGATACCGATCTCATCTGGGGAGTTTCGCTGGCTAATTTAATTTGACCCTGTTTCCTAGGCTCTACTCTAGTTTCAAAAATTGGGCCTCCAAACACCCGTATTAAACTTATAATCAGGTAACCTGCCTGTTTTATTGCGAATAAATTATATAAAAAAAACAATTTTGTATGAAGAGCCTAGAGTTCTGCTGACCTAACATAATAATGTCTCAAGGACATGTCACGGGTCACACGACCGCGTCAGCACGTCTGACCGATTCTGACCCAGTGGACTGTGACGAACTGACGAGACAACTGTTTATATACATGTAGGTACCTATGTATGCGGTACTTGTTGCTATATGAGGTTGATGTATTGTGTACTTAGCTTACTAGGAATTTAACGTGTGGCAACACTGAGTTATGGTGAAGGAAAACATCGTGAGGAAAGCACGTTTGCGTTTCAATGCATGCATAGCATAATCAGCAATGTTCCCCTGAGTGGGGCGTAATCCAGCACGCGTGCCCAGTGCGGGTTGGTAGATGTCACATGTCTTCGAATTTTTGGTTCTAGGACATTTCGGTTTTCTCACAATGTTTTCCTTCACCGTTTTGAGAGCAGTTTACACAAAGTAAAGCGCCTGTCTGGATTCGAACCTACGACCGTAAGTCGAGGCCTTTACCACTGAGCCACCACTGCTATCAACTTATAATGTTCGCATTGCTGGAACTCAGGGCTCTATATAAGAAGTTGGGTTACCCATAGATAAATATCATCCGTCTCTCCACAATTTCACTGCCTACACTAGGATGCATGCCTACACATATACTTCCATATCCTATAAGCGCACGTCTTCCCCACCATTACCGCGCCCCCGGTCTACTGCTTGGTATGCAATGGTCTCTACAGCACCATGCAACATGAGGCAACAGGGGCTAGTGTGAATCTGTGGGTTCAGTCGGGTCAAACCACGCTGGGGTCGGTGTACATCATTAACACATGACTCAAGACAGTTTCCTCGCAAAGCTGGCTTCCACCGCCGCTTCTGGTGACGAAATATGTAAATTCTGTAAATTAAAGTGCCTGTCTGGGTTCGCAAAGGACCCAAATAAAAGATGCCTGATGCCTAAATGGTCGTAAATCCAGACTCCAGGCTGATAATGAGAAATTTCTAATGGAAAAATCGACCGACGCTTTATATGACCTGAGGATCCAACTCAGGACTATAATATATTTTCAACATGAATGATGTAACCAATATTTTGATTTAAAAACTTTTTTACAAAAAAATACAACCGACTTCCAAAAACAACACTACAAAGTGGAAAATAACTTTAGTTTCGGAAGTCGGTGTCTGGTTAAATGTATTTTCGTTTTTTGCCACCGACTTCCGAAATTAAAGTTATTTTTCACTTTGTAGTGTTCTTTTTGGAAGTCGGTTGTATTTTTTTGTAAAAAAGTTTTTATTTTTCACTTTTTAGTTGTGGTACCTACCCCACACAAATTCTAATACCACTACCTGCAAAACAAACTAGAACATCATCCATATAAAAGTGGGGAAAAAATACGTATTATAGAAGCTAACTGAAAAACTACCCAAGCAAAGGTAATCAATTTTATATGGGACCAACTTTGATGTATACCCTCTCGAATAAAACAAAAAAAAATTCAAATCCGACGACAAGTTATGCGTGGTCATACATAAAAAAAAAAATAAAAAAAACATACGTGCCGAATTGAGACCCTCCTCCTTTTTTTTCGTCGGTTAAAAAGAGTGTCCGTGGAGTTTTTTGTCTATTCTTCTCCATAGGAAACTACTACGCTATTTGGAATGAGCAACTAGCTTCATCTTTCCGACTGACCGACCCCTTGACAATTCAAAAGTGCCTGTAATTGGTTTATTTGAAATAAATGCTTTGAGTTTGAGTTTGAGGAATTCCTGATGGAAAAACCCAATGCCTAACAATTTGCCCGACCTGGGAATTGAACCAAGACCTAATTAATGCTCAGCAGTAGCGCTATGCGACCACTAGACCAGTGAGGTAGTCTGCTTCATGCAAACATTTGCTAAAAATCATGGAAAAGTATCACAATATGCTGACCTTAGTCTCAGTGCGTTCAATGACCTATGACATGACCTACGACAATATTTTCCACCTTGCCGTTGAGTTTATATGTCATAAAAATGGCGGTGCGGTTGTTAGCAAAATTGCAACTAAATTGACGATCTCCTAAAGTGGCAACACTTATTTCTCTAAGTACAGTCAACAGCAAAAGCAAATACAGAAATTCAATACTAATGAACGGAGTTCGCGTCAGAACTGTGTGGCGTCGAAGTGATTCAAAAGTATGTGATTGTAAATTATACCAAACATTTACTACTAGTACAGCTGCCATATATTCGTGATCAGTTTTGTTTAGTATTGAATTTCTGATTTTGATCATCTACTTTTGCTGTTGACTGTACTATAGCTTCGCCCGGCGACTTCATCCGCGTTGTTTTAACATTGCAATATCCTATGACACTAAGCAATACTGTAGCTTCCTAATAGGAAAAGAATTTTCAGAATCGGATCAGTAGTTCCGGAGTTTACCCCCTATATACAAATTAACAAATACCTCTTTATAATGCAAGGTGTGGCCTGCAATTTCGTTCCCGTGCTCTATCTAACTGTTAGATCTAATATCACACGGTCGATCTGTCAATTCGTTGCTGTGCAAAGAAGGATAACTTACTTAGGATTACAATAACCGACTTTTAATGATTTTAAACTGTAGATCACGTATAAACAAATATTGTTAATGGTTTGGTAAAAATATATGCGTTAAATTAGAGCATTTCCTAATAACAGTGAATATTTTAAATTTTGTATATTTAATTAAAGCTCGTGGCTAAGTAATAACAGCCGCACGGGTCGATCCATCAGGTTAAGCTACGCTTGCCGGGGTTGTCCGTGGATGGGTGACCATCTTTACATATCGAGACTCCTCCGTGCCTCGGAAAGCACGTTAAGTCGTTGGTCCCGGCTGTCATTCGTGGATCTTTGACAGTCGTTACGGGTCGTCAGAAGCCCGAAAAGTCTGACAACCAGTCTTACCAAGGGGTATCGTATTACCCAGTTACTGGGTTGTGGAGGTCAGATAGGCAGTCGCTCCATGTAAAATACTGGTATTCAGCTGCATCCGGTTAGACTGGAAGCCGACCCCAACATAGTTGGGAAAAGGCTTGCCAGACTGTCTAGTCTAATAATAACTGTTCTTCTTTACATAACATCATGCCTGTATTTCCAAAGGGATAGGCAGCACTATATCTCCACCACTTTTGTTATTAGTACCACGTTATAATAGACACACAATAATAAAATTATTCCCAAAAAATACACCCTACAAAACCATACCTTATTTCCAATCCCCGTTCTACACAACACAAACCATAACATTTATTAATAACACTAAACAACACAACACCAAAATTGAATTTCAAAAAACACGAACACGAAATATAGAGTCAAAAATAATTTACGAAACAACCACAGACTATAACTATCGCGGGAAAATTTGAACACGGAGCGCGCATCTCCCATGACAGTTGGAGAGGTACTAACGTTAGGCAAACGCAGTAAGCGTAGACAGCCTGCTCGGCACGGTGTTGCTAGCCATACTGTTGATACTGCCCTTATCACCCTTCAATAAAACCTAGAAGAATCGTAGACTCTTTTGTGTGAAAATACGTGGGTTTTGTTTTATGCTATACGATATTTTTTTATTGTTACACATTTAAGTTTTTGAAGTATCAAAACTTAACGAAATGATATGTTTCCAATAAGAAATAAGAATTTACTACAATTAAATTCACTGACAGACAGACATCACACAACCTAAACCGTTTGGTCTAAAAGCATGAAATTATGCACAATACTTCCTTTTATAACTAAGGAAGGATCTTTAAAAATTCACATTTATAGGGGTTAAATAGGCGATGCCAATTTGTATGGAAATTCGTAATTTTTAGATACCAATGGGAAGTCTAATCGGACACACGGCTTGGTAGAAAATAAATACACAACAATTTTATAAAAGAGGTCTAAAAAATTATCAAACTATCGGAATCTAATTCCCTTCTTCGGCTAACTTCCTTATTTTTGTTATTTTTTTAGATTTTAGATCTTTAACTGTCACCAAGCATTACTAAGCTACATACTATTACAGGCGTATGACACATGTCAGCTTTATCTCTGGAATGTCAACGCATCTATGATCTGGTATTGCAGATCTCCTCTATCATCAGATCAGCCGCCTGCTAGTTTACCATCCCAAAAAACCCCGCAACAATTCCCCAATTCCCTATAAACCGGGTAAATTTTCCCATCTGGCAACACAGTCTACCTCTGCCAACAATTGTCCTCAACCGATAGTCTGTTTTGACTTGCGTCTTATCAATAAGGCCTATATTTAGCGCGACATAACATTATGACCTTCTCATCCCATGGGTGGTGGTTAAGGTGACTTCTCTGACGTTCTAATGCCGATGCAAGCCCCTTACTTGAAGGGTTTCTTATTAGAAGCCATCTTACTAAGTTTATATATACACGAAATTGTGTTTGTTGGTTTGTCCACACACCAAAACACAGGGCAATTTTTTTATCATTACCCAAATTTTGACAGGGTGTTCTACCCATGTATATATGAACAACTTTCACTATGGGACCAACTCTGAAATCATGAAAACAATAATCTGCCGTCTCATACATTTTGGTCGAGTATGTATTGAACTTTTTATAAAACAGCAGATTCTTTTTGGGGAGTTTGAAAAAAATATTTTTGCATTTGCTAGCCCAATTCTTGAGGAAGGTTATAGTTAGCTATTTAACATCACGCTACGACGCTTAGGAGACGAGCAAAAGAAAAAAAAGTCAGAAAGAACGCTAAGTGAAAACGAAGTTATGGCGCGGGCGAGGCGATGCGATGCGAGGGGGTGGGTCGGGGGAGCAAGAAATTTCACGCGGACGATGTCGTGGGTAGGAGCTAGTGATATATAGAGGTGACATTCTAATAAGTCTCCTAACCTTAGATTCTTAGTAGATTCCCACCATGAATACACATAAACACATCATTATTAGTTTCGAGAATTTGAACTGTAATTTGGGAGTATAGGGGTGTACCACCTCTGCCTGCCTCTTCGGGGATTACAGGCTTATAAATACTACTAGCTTCTGCCCGCGACTTCGTCCGCGTGTAATTTCTTTATTCCCCTGAACCACCCCGTCGCATCGCATCGCCTGCCCGCGCTAATATTACTTCGTTTTCGCTTAGCGTTCTTTCTGACTTTTTTTTCTTTTTGCTCGGCTCCTGATGGTCCTAGCGTGATAGCCTATAGCCTTCCTCAAGAATTGAGCTATCAAATGCAAAAATAATTTTTCAAATCCGACTGCTAGCTCCAGAGATTAGCGCGTTCAAACAAACAAAAAAACAAACTCTTCTGCTTTATTATTAGTAAATATAGAATAGATGTAAATACGCTAACTTTTTTTCTCACAACTGCACTCAGAGACATCTAATAAAAAAAATCAATCAGCCAGTCAGCTTGCCTAGCCTTCTCCCAACTATGTTGTTGGGGTCGGTTTCCAGTCTAACCGGATGCAGCTGAATACCGGATCTATCTGATCTCCACAACACAGTTACTGGGTAACACGATACCTCTTGGTAAGACTGGTTGTCAGACTTTCGGGCAAAACATTGACAAAATATACTAGGTATTTTGGAACGCAGAGATTGAGATTGAGCTAATGATGACATAATGACCTTATTTCAACTTATTTGTGGTCGCCGCAGCATATATTCCACTTCTGCCATACATCTCTATCAGCCGTCATCTCTGAAGTCACTCTTTTTGTCTTTTTTTTTTTTCACATTAAATTAGCTAGCGAAACTCCACGAACATGATCGTTATCGATATTTATGATGTTTTTTTTGAGGTCAACGCCCGCGAGAAGTTTAGCTTTTTTTTTGGTAAAGTCGTGTTTAGATATTAAAAAAAACCGGCCAAGTGCGTGTCGGACCACGCACAATGAAGGGTTCCGTAGTTGGGATGAATTTATACCAAGAACAAACTTAACATTGTAGTTGAAAAACATGTTCTCCCATACATTCCAACTGTAAATGTAAATTTGTACTCACAATATTGATAGATTTAGCATGTTATTTTAAGACCACAGACTTCTTATAGGTTTTCCTGTAATCTACAGGATTTTTTTCAAAATTTTAGGCTCAGTAGTTTCAGAGATAAGGGAGGGAATGGTCAATTTTCATCTATTTTCTTAAATAACTTTAAAACAATTTATTTTAAATTATAAAAAAATATATTTGAGACTCTCATAGTAAGCCCTTTCATTTGATTTATATCACATGGTGTAGTTTGCAAAACTTTTTTTTTTTAATTTTCTTATTTGCCCCCCAAAAGTGACCTCTATATTCAAATTTAATTTATTTACTTTACCCGTCCGTGTTTGGGTCACAGAAATTCATATGTGTACCAAATTTCAACTTAATCGGTCCATTAGATTCGGAGCAAACTGGCTGTGACAGACGGACAGACAGACAAACAGACACACGAGTGATCCTATAAGGGTTCCGTTTTTTCCTTTTGAGGTACGGAACCCTAAAAATCAAATCAAATCAGATATTACTTAGTGAACGTGGGTAATTAGTGCACGGATGTTAAGTACGTAGAGCATATCTGTGGAGTTTCGCTAACAAATTTAATTTGACTCTGTTTGCTGGTCAGTCGTTACGGGTATAATCAGACTTACCAAGAGGTATCGCATTACCCAGTAGCTGGGTTGTGGAGGTCAGATAGGCAGTCGCTCCATGTAAAATACTGGTATTGATTATTGAGCTGCATTCAGTTATACTGGAAGTCGACCCCAAAAGTTGGGAAAAGATTAAGCAGGTGATGGATAATGGTGCTGGTCAATTGAAAATAATGACTGTCTCTGAATACGGCACTAAGCAATGTGTCATCTTTGTAAAAAGCTCCCAATATAAAATTATGGATGTGTTCGACCAGCTCTGCCCACCCTGTCTGTGTTATCAAAGGTTTGGACTCACAGAGGTGAACGCCCCCGCTGTCTAGACTTCGCCAGCTTAGATCTCTGTCTACCCTCATGTTTACACGTTATACGGGCTTCTTAGAATGTCTGATGCATATTGATAGTAATATTGTGTATTTGAAGACAATTAATTACGGAGAAATAAACTTGAAAGCATTTGTTTGTTTTGTTGCATTGAGCTCCTCATTACTAATGTAGTGTTAAGACTAACAAAATTTGGACATTTAAATGGTCTCAAA
Source organism: Cosmia pyralina (assembly GCA_946251885.1). NCBI lineage: Eukaryota > Metazoa > Arthropoda > Insecta > Lepidoptera > Noctuidae > Cosmia > Cosmia pyralina. Next base: position 680,529 of record OX276371.1, read on the forward strand.
TAAAGGATTTTTTTTTACTCCTCCGTGCCTCGGAAAGCACGTTAAGCCGTTGGTCCAGGCTGTCCTTCGTGAATCTTTGTTATTCTTTACGGACCGCCAGAAGCTCGAAAGACTGACAACCAGTCTTACTAAGGCGTATTGTATTACCTTTGTTATACCATTGTTACTGGGTTGTGGAGGTCAGACAGGCAGTCGCTTCATGTAAAATACTGGTATTTAGCTGCATCCGGTTAGGCTGGAAGCTGACCCTAACATAGTTGGGAAAAGGCTAGGCAGATGATGATGATTTTTTAAATATTTTTTTTTATTTGGTTCAAATACACCAACAATTACAGGCACTATTGTATTGTCCAGCGGTCGCTCAGTCGGAAATATGAAGCTAGATGCCCATTCCAAAGCGTAGTAAGTTCCTATGGAGAACGGACAAGAGACTCCACGGACACTCTTTTAAATTAAAAAAATGGTTACAAAATATTGGTTGCCACGTTGGATGGTTCTGTGGGCTAAAAATAGGCCAACCCTCTGGTCCCGTGTAAGTCGACCTACCAACCGCTTAAATACTCGATGAGTACTCGGCCCTAGTGTTTGAACCCCAAACGGCTCAAATATACACAAATATATATCCAAATAAGGTTATTATTATATTTGTGCCATTACTAATTGTTTCTTGAAACAAGATTTTTCTATTTGACGGACATAAGTCTTCTTATTGACACTTCTCTTCTACAGTATTGGAACGAAAGCTTACAGTAAACATTGAAATAATAGTTTAATTACAAAAACACTTACTAACCTTTACAAATTGATTCTTCTTGATTGAAATAAAATCCATAACGACTAGACATGTCCCAAATCATGTCACGTGGGGTTCCATTTTGAATATCTGGAACAAAAATAAAAAATTTGCTTAATGATAAATAAATGATAAATGATTTATTTCTGTAAGTAGGTTTGTACAAACACTGTTACACGTCAATCTCTTCAAAAACTAGCTGAGGTCGGCGTTTCCTATCTGACTACTCTGAGGAGAAAGGCCGACACAAACTCAGAGGTCAGTCTCTTTTGAAGTCCAGACATAACCTTGGTCAGATCATGTGAAGACCATGTAGAATGGTCTTTTGAGGAGGGAACTACACAGATTGAGTGGGACCTGTCCAGTCAGTGCACGCATTAATTTGTCAGTAATCGTGCAGCTCAACTCAAGCTCAACGATTCGACGAACAATACCAAAGAAGGACATGTGGACAGGCCGCATAAACTCAAACTGCCAAACTATGATTACAACTAACTGAGAAAAGGATAAAAAAAAACAAAGACCCACGTAGTGTTCACATGCACAATCATTAAAAATTATATAATACTTTACAAAGTAAATAGGTATTCATGACGTTGTATAGTATCTAAAAAGGTTAATTACCTTTTTAGCGAAAAAAAATTTTTTTTTTTGCAAAATTATTTAAATCAACATTAATTGTGTACGGTCAGTAACAGAAATCGGTTAACATTGCTACTTTTTGACATCATCTAAATTAACACAAAATGATTGGAAAAATTGCTTCTTTTTCGTTTAACTGTTAAGACTTAATGTACTTAAAATTTTAAGTTAAATATTTCGCTTGATAATTAAGATTAAAAAAGTGCAAGTGTTAATCGACTTTTGTTGCTGACTGTACACAAATTTATTGGAGCAGCTCAATCCCAAGCCTTTTTCTCCTCAAATAGTCTTTGACCGTATAAAAGGCTTTCTGACAAAGTCGCTATAGAAAATATTTGAATTTATTAAGGCTTATAAAAACGTCTCTCAGACAGAGAGGAGGCCTGTGTCCCAGCAGTGGGAACGTTATAGGCTGATTATGTATAAAAACGTATACATTGGCATCTAAACGAGTCACTTATTTTCTTACTACATTTGCTGATCTAAAAGTGAGATACTTTTGTACTCCATCCAGGAATCAAACCCTACCTTTATCCACTAGCCCAATCACTATAAAAGGCAGTACGAACCTATGTTATATGTATACCTATAGTTGTGCTGTTTTAAAAGTGAGTTCCATTTTTGCCCGACACAGGAAATGAACCCCCGACCCCAACCTATCACTAGCTCAATCACTAAAAGACAGTAAGTACCTATCACCTAAAAATCTAGTTAACCTAAAAATAAAAAAACTAATACATACCTACATCCTTAAACGTATAAGAGGACGCTACCCCACACAGTATTGAGTTGAGGTAGGTCAGTGACTAACATCTACTGACCTATATTTGAGACACAGGGTGCGACAAATCTTACTAGATTATTATTATTTTATATATAATAATATTTTTATTTCTTTATTTACTCAAAAACGTACAGTACATTCTTACAAATATTAGGCTTACAGTTTAAATAAATAAGAGAATGAGCATCCGCAGCTGAACTAGGCGTGAGCCTGTATCTCGGCTAACAGCGCCGTTTCCCCTCAGAAACAATATACTAGGTAACCTAAAATTAGCAAGAAGCAAAACTTTAGGACCATTACTAATCAAATAGAATTAAGAAATTAAGGTAAACTAAACTTAAATTACTAACAATTTTTGAGTGTGCGTGAGGATTTGTGTGTGAGAATGAGAGGGTGAGTGTGTGTGTACTGTGTGGGGGTGTCTGTGTGTGTAAGTGTAAGTGTATACATATGTCTACATGATAAATGGACAGGAATAGAGTAATATACATTTATATATATATACAAACAAAAATATTAACTGATTATTTGAATAAATTTTTCAGTGTCTTCGTATGATAGTTTCATTAAAAATTCATATGCCTTCTTTTTAACCGACTTCAAAAAGGAGGAGGTTCTCAATTCGTCGGTACCTTTTTTTTATTTTTTTTTATGTATGTTCCCCGATTACTCGAAGATGGCTGGACCGATTTGGATTTTTTTTTTATTTTATTCGAAAGGGTATAGGTACCTACATCACAGTTGGTCCTGTATAAAATTGATTAACTTTGCTTCGGTAGTTTTTGAGTTAGCTTCAATAATACGTATTTTTTCCCCACTTTTATATGGATGATGTTCTAGTTTGTTTTGCAGATAGTGGTATTAGAATTTGTGTGGGGTAGGTACACAACTAAAAGTGAAAAATAAAAACTTTTTTACAAAAAAATACAACCGACTTCCAAAAACAACACTACAAAGTGAAAAATAACTTTAATTTCGGAAGTCGGTGGCAAAAAACGAAACTACATTTAACTAGACACCGACTTCCGAAATTAAAGTTATTTTTCACTTTGTAGTGTTGTTTTTGGAAGTCGGTTGTATTTTTTTGTAAAAAAGTTTTTTTACAATGGAATTTGTTAAGGGAAATTAACTTTTGCTCGTTAATTTAGAATTTGACAATCAATTCTGGTTGTACTCCGCTTGTATTAATATAATTCAATCATGATTCAAAAGACACGCATTTTCTTACCTTTTGTTAAGTAGTAAAATTTTATTTATTTCAATTCATTGCAAAATATAGTTTTGTATAAATTAGAAGCATTTTTTCAATTTTTGTGAATGTGAGTACCATGGGGCCGTTTATTATTGTATTAGGATGTTTGTAAGTTTGACTTGAAAGAGCATGCCAGTTGGGAGTTTGTCATTCTCACTTAAATGTCTCGCTGATGGTGGCACGTGTGTTAGATCATTCGGTTCCCTACAAAATGGTTGAGCTGGATGGTGCTGATCCACGCGTCATGTTCGTGAACGGGCGCCGTCAGTTGAGACTGGTCATCTCTTATCTGCCAGGGCTTATTTTTAATTTTATATTTTGACTTGTTTTTATGTGTTTTTTTTATTTTTTTTACACGAAAATAATGCACCCAGGATGTTGTATTACTTATCTTAATTTAAAAGAGTGTCCGTGGAGTTTCTTGCCCGTTCTTCTCCATTGAGATCTACGTTTTGGAATGGGCATCTAGCTTCAACTTTCTGACTAACTGAACGACTCTTTGACAATTCAAAAGTGCCTGTAATTGGTTTAATTGAAATAAATGCTTGAGTTTGAGTTTTGAGTTTGAACGTGGCCATAAGAACGTTATTGATGTTTTCCTCGGGAACAGTACTTTTTTCGGGATGAAAGGTATCTACCCTATGTCCATTTCTGTACACCTGACAACGTATATGCAAAATTTCATTATGATCGGTTCAGTGGTTTAGGCGTGAAAAGGTAACAAACAAACATACTTTCGTATTTATAATATTAGTTTTTTTTTTTTTCTACATAAAACTACGCCTGTATACCCGGGAGGGGTAGGCAGAAGAGTATACAGGGTGAAGTATTCAAGTGGGCGTGGATGGCCAAATTCGAAACTATGAGGAATATTGTAATGCTGAATGCAGTACAATCCTTGAGACGTCAAATCCAGCTACGTATTGAAAACAATAGTCATCATTTTGAACAATTTTATTAATCAGTTAAGGTTTATTGTAACATAAGAAAAATAAAAAGAGTATTTTGTTAAAAATGAGCTCTTTCCTTTAGTTTGCTGTATGTCGTTACTTCCCAGAATTCGATCCTTATTAGCGACACTGTCGAATGGTGCAATAATACAGTGTTTTTTTATTCAAAATCAAAGGGTTCGTTCCTGGCTAGAAATATTGATTTGTCAAAAATCCAATGATGCACTTTTAGTTTTCATCAAAATCGAGCCCGAGAATCCTTTGTGTACTTTTCGCTATTCCTCATAGTTTCGGATTTGGCCATCCAGGTTCACTTGAAAAATTCACCCTGTATATTACCATTTATTACCCACATTTTATTACTAATGTTTAAGTCACACGTAATAGGGGCGAGCTTATTGCCAGCAACCCGGCACAAATACAGACTCCAAGCTGATATCAAATCTTTTCTCAACCTGGGGACCGAACCCTTATCCCAATTGATTTGGGGTCGGCGCAGCATGTCTTCTTCTTCCATACTTCTCTATCAGTCGTCATCTCGGTAGTCACTCCCTTTCTAGCCATATCATCTTTCACACAATCCATCCATCGTTTCTTTGGTGTTCCCCTACTCTTATAGCCATCCACATTCATACTCAAAACTTTCCTCACGACATTTTCCTCATTCCTCCGCATCACATGCCCATACCATGACAACCGATTTCCGCACAACTTTTCAGTCACCGGTGCCACTTTCAGACTTCCTATTATTTCTCACAACTATTTTAACGATAAGTAATACCCACGCTTGCAAGATAAAAGTTCACCGTCTAGGATGTGAACCCACGACCTCTCGCTCGCCAGACAATGTCGGTCGTTAGTCTGTTGTCGTTCATAAATTACTTACCAATAGACTGAAGGTCAATTTGAAGTTGAATTAATTGTTTCTAGAATTGTTGTGTCTAAGAAGCCCTTTGAGTTAAAGTTTAAATTTGTTAATAAAACTACCAATACATTGAAAAATCAAATAAGAAGCCATAATGGTTTTCATTTCATTCAATCAATTTGCCTAGCTTTTTCCCAACTATGTTGGGGTCCGGTTCCAGTCTAACCGGATGTAGCTGAATACCAATATTTTACATAGAGCGTCTGCCTATCTGACCTCCACAACCCAGGAACTGGGTAATACGGTACCCCTTGGTAAGACGTTGTCAGACTTTCGAGCTTCTGACGACCCGTAACGACTGTCAAAGATCCACGAATGACAGCCGGGACCAACGGCTTAACGTGCTTTCCGAGGCACGGAGGAGTCTCGGTATGTAAAGTTGGTCACCCATCCACGGACCAACCCGAAGCGCAGCTTAACCTGATGGATTGACCCGTGCGGCTGTTATTACTTAGCCACGAGGTTATCATTTCTTTGAATGAGAATTATTTTTTATCTTTTTTAAACATAAATTTATTGGAATTACGAGAATAATCTATATTATTTTCTTTTGAGAATAATTTATGAAAAAATCGAATTCCAAAAACATTACAGTGACTTAATTAAAAACGTTCAAAGTGTTGTTTAAAACTTGACAAAAATTGACGTATGTTTGACATAATTATTGAGACTGACATTAAATCAAATCAAAAGTAATTTATTCAAACTAGGCTGAGGATCAACACTTTTCGAACGTCAAAATGACAGTCTGCCAGTCCCCCGGCACGCCCGCCCTTCACCACTTCCTAGTGTTTTAGCTGGGAAGAAGAAGTGGCGCAACAAACTCCTTAGCAACTGTCATGAAAGACAGAGATTATGACGAAACTGTCGAAAGTTTTCCTGCAGCAGGACAAAGGCCTCTTCTCACACAGAGAAGACACTAGCATTGATCACCACGCTTGCTCAAGACCGGGATGGTGATTACAGACTATTCTTCTTGATGTTTTCTTTCACAGTTTTAAAAGCCTGGACTTGAACAGCTACTTATGATCCAATTCCATAATTAATATTTTATTTGTATTATTCCATAATTATAGATATTCTTTCCAACCATTTATTAAGAGGCTGGCGCGTTTTGTCACCTCTTAGATTGTTAAATGAAAAGATGCTTTTTTGAAAAATGTAATCAATTAAAGGACTAGTAAATAATGTTAATTTAGGTGCCTAATTATTAAAATACATTTATATTATTTATTAGGGAATAAAGTGGATATTGTAGACAATGTAAAATTTTTGGGGGTACAAATAGATGCACTTTTAAATTGGAAGAATGAATTGGAAGTGGTTACCAACACTTTGAGTAGTGCTTGCTATGCTCTCAGGAGTCTTAGAGATGAATTAACCATTGCTCACCTCAGAATGGTGTATTTTGCACTCATAAAGTCTAGACTTAGATATAGCATAAAGTTCTGGGGCAACAGCTGCCAATACAATATTAATGCTGCTTTCGTTATGCAGAAAAGAGCCTTGAGAACTATGCTTCGCATTAAACAAACGGAGTCTTGTAGAGATCATTTTAAGAAACTGCACATTCTTACAGTACCATGCCTCTATATTCTGGTCCTGCTTAGTCATTTTATTAAAAATATCCATAAGTTTGAGACAGAAGAACAGAGACAGATTAGAATAAAAACGCGAAGAATGGATGTACCTAATTTCATACAGCCTAAGCATAATGTCGTTAAACATGCCTCAAGAGTGCAATCAGTAAATATGTACAATAAATTGCCTGTACAATTGAAAAACTGTATGAATTTAAATGAATTCAAGAGAAAATTAAAGTCATTGTTATTGACGAAATGTTATTACAGCATTGAAGAGTTTCTCAAAGATAAACGTGACATACATCTTAATTAATTTTATTTTTTTTTTAGTTTAATCTTTTTGTTTATTGAATTTATATTGGTTTTGAATGATATGTTGAATTATTATAATTAATAATATATTAAGAATAATAATGTTGTGACCAATGTGGAATGTAGTGTTTGTATGTTTTGCCATGCTTTTTCCTGGCTTTGTGATAATTGTTTAATTTTAGTGTTACATTTATTGTTAATACCACTTCGTGTAATTCGTGTATGTTAAAACTGTTCGACACAAATGTAAATTTGTTGAAGAATAAAAAATAAATATTGTGTTATTTAATAAACTTATTTTAAAATGTATTAGCTGTCTTTGAGATGAGAAATAAATGCCACAATAAAAATGTTTTTAATAGTTACCTATTAAATAAACATTATTTACTAGTCATTTAATCGATTACATTTTTCAAAAAAGCATCTTTTCAAAAGTATAAATGCGGTAATACACAGGTGGTAAATATCTTGTGCGACGACACATTTTGCCATATTTTGGCTGCAAATGTTAATAGTAGTTAAAGGTGCTTATTTTAAGCAATATATACCACAATTGAAAAAAAATAACAATTCGGAACATGAAATTATTTAAAATAGATAATCAAACTTCAATTAACACAGCCAATAAAAAAAGAAGAAAACACACGTTTGGCACAACATAAATAATAACAATAAAATTATGTCTACAATCACGGATTTCAATAATATTCACTAATCTACGTCTATTAGTCTACAATGCGTTCCTGTAATGATAGGACCGACATTAATTTTACATTCTTAAAAATTTGGTCCCATTTGAACGAAAGAGGAGATAAAACGCGGTTCCGTACTTGCAACCAGCGAAGTTCCGTACTTATTGACAGGCAACCAAGTGAAAAAATGCAATATTTCATGGACGCTGTTTTTAGGGTTCCGTACCTCAAAAGGAAAACAAGGAACTCTTATAGCATCACTGTCCGTCTGTCTGTCAGTCTGTCAAGACCTTTTTTCTCAGGAACGCAAGGAGGTATCAAGTTCAAATTAATATCAAATACGTTGGTCTATGGTCCCTTGGAGTTCTAAAAGTATCAAGCTTCTAAGTTAACGCAATAAAAAATATATTTTGATACCCGCGAGTAAATCAAAACCAATAGGTTATTCCCGTTGACCTAGAATCATGAAATTTGGCAAGAAGCAAGGTTTCATAACACAATTAAAGGAAAAAGTCCGTGTAATTTTTAATCGACTTCAAAAAGGAGGAGGTTCTCAATTCGTCGGAACCTTTTTTTTTTTATGTATTTTCCCCGATTACTCGAAGATGGCTTGACCGATTTGGATTTTTTTTTTGTTTTATTCGAGAGGGTATACATTACAGTTGGTCCCATATAAAATTGATTAACTTTACTTCGGTAGTTTTTGAGTTAGCTTCAATAATACGTATTTTTTCCACACTTTTATATGGATGATGTTCTAGTTTGTTTTGCAGGTAGTGGTATTAGAATTTGTGTGGGGTAGGTACACAACTAAAAAGTGAAAAATAAAAACTTTTTTACAAAAAAATACAACCGACTTCCAAAAACAACACTACAAAGTGAAAAATAACTTTAATTTCGGAAGTCGGTGGCAAAAAACGAAAATACATTTAACTAGACACCGACATCCGAAATTAAAGTTATTTTTCACTTTTTAGTGTTGTTTTTGGAAGTCGGTTGTATTTATAAATAAATTCAATTGTTATAAGAAATCGAATCGTTAACACATTAGGACATCACTAATTGAATAGTACTCGAGCTGTTAAAACTAAAATAAATGCTTGGAAAGATTATAATATGCTTGCCGAGGTTGGTTTGTGGATGGGTGACCATCTTTACACCAAGACCCTCCGTGCCTCGGAAAGCACGTTAAGCCGCTGGTCCCGGCTGTTATTCGAGACGGTCGTTACGGGTCGTTAGAAGCCCGAAAGTCTGACAACCAGTCTGACAAATGGGTATCGTATTACCCAGTAACTGGGTTGAGGAGGTCAGATAGGTAGTCAGCTGCATCCGGTTAGACTGGAAGCCGACCCCAACTTACTTAAGAGAAGCCAGGCAGATGATGATAACATTATAACATCACGACTGTATTCTTCGAAAGGTCAAGTAGATATGTATTTGTATGGTACACCCAAATAATCACTTTCAAACAAGCAGACCTCGAACTACTGTTGAGAAAACCCAATAAAATTATTCCCGATCTGAGAATTGAACTAGGACCACTCAGCAGTCACTTCGCGCTTCCAACCACTACACCAACGCAACCAATCCCTAATTAATATTAACTAAATCACGGTCAAGCTTTTGACATCATTTAACAAAAATCAAATTTGCCCGATCCTGTATCCTGAAAGACTACGCACACAGACACAACGAGACATCGCACACGGACACAGTGTAACGTGTACAGACACGGAGTTCCACGTACACAGATGTAGTTGAGTCTCGGTGTTGTATACAGGGTGTTCAAAATTGTGTGTGCTTAAGTTCTGATTTTAACCTTCCATCTATCACAGATCATACGTTTCTCAAGTAATGACATTGTGTCATAGAGCCGAATCATTATGAGTGACACATCAACACAGTGGCAATGCCGCCAGTCTCTTGGGTACTTTACCAGTCGACAGCGATGCGGAGGAATTTTTCGACGCCATCTTTTAGTTTCATAATAGTTTTAGTTATGTTAGAATCTAATTTTGTTATTTTTAGGTTATGAAAACAGATTAAATAAATTGAAAACCTCAACACAGTTATTTCTTACTTTTCCGTACCTCAAAAGGTAAAAACGGAACCCTTATAGGATCACTTCGTTGCCCGTCTGTCTGTCAGTCTTTCAAGACCCTTTTTCGCAGGATTGTGTGGAGGTATCAAGCTGAAATTAATATCTAATGCGTAACGTAAGTCTATGGTTCCTTGCAAGCTCTAAACGAAATCTTCTAAGTCAACGCAATAAAAAAATACGGCCATTTATGTGACATATTTTGATACTCGCAAGCAAATAAAAACCTATAGGGTACTTACCGTTGACCTAGAATCATGAAATTTGGCAAGAAGCAAGGTCTAACAGTACAAAATAAACAAGTCCGAAAATCGTTAATTTATAATTTTATCGCTTATAAAACTATTTTTTGGTATTTTTTTTTTTATATTTAAAAATGTGATTAATATAAGTCAATCAATCAATCTGCCTGCCTTTTCTCAACTATGTTGGGGTCGGCTTCCAGTCTAACCGGATGCAGCTGAATACCAGTATTTTATAAGGAGCGACTGCCTATCTGATCTCCACAACCCAATTACTGGGTAATATGATTCCCCATGGTAAGACTGATTGTCAGACTTTCGGGCTTCTGACGACCCGTAACGACTGTCAAAGATCTACAAATGACCGGAGGAGTCTCGGTATGTAAAAATGGTCACCCATCCACGACCAACCACGGCAAGCGTAGCTTCCCCTGACGGATCGACCCGTACGGCTGTTATTACTTAGCCACGAGCTCCTCTCGTATTGAAAATGAAATAGAGAAATAATAATATTTATATTATCCTTGGTATTTGTTATTTTGAATGATCGTTACTTTGTGGATAAGTATAATCACTACAATGGCTTGTATCGGCTGGTTGACCTTGATAAGTACCACACGTATTAATATGTTACAGTCGTTTTTACAACAGAGCTAGGGTGTATGAAATATATTAGTTTCATTTACTATGAATTTAAAGATACTTCATTTATTTATTTTAATACCATCAACCAGCTTTATTTACATAATTTTAAATCTAACAGTCTGAAAAAAATAATATGTACAAGTATATAAAATAAGGAGAGGAACTAATCATTATAAAAATAAAAAAAATAATCAAATCTTTATTTTGCTTAGGTAGAGATGAGATGTGAAATTTATATAAAGAATTGAGACAGTAACCTTAAAATGTATGTGTTGTGGGGCAAATAACTACAATTATAATCAAGCATTTATTATTAAAGTTATAAGTACTTACATGTTTTAGTAAAAGAGGAGCTCGTGGCTAAGTAATAACAGTCGCAATTGGGGATCCATCAGGATAAGCTACGCTTGCCGGGGTTGCTGAAGCCCGAAAGTCTGACAAGTCGAAAGTCTTAGCAAGGGGTATCGTGTTACCCAGTTACTGGGTTGTGGAGGTCAGATAGGCAGTCGCTCCATGTAAAATACTGGTATTCAGCTGCATCCGGTTAGACTGGAAGCCGACCCCAACATAGTTGGGAAAAGGCTAGGTGGATTTGATTTTTTATTTTGATTTCGTAAATGTCTTTTCTGGTACTTACTTACAATGATATAATATGTACAATATTTGATCCCACATAAGGAAGATTTGACATTAGCACATTTTTATACAATACTATTTTTAATGAGTCGTAATGGAAAAATAAAAAGCCCTAATTTACAAGATCACAAACGATTACCTATCAAATCTTATAGAGAGAGAGAGAGTGCTTGAATTTTTGTGAGAAGAATGCATGACTGTGTTAAACAAACTATATATTATGTAGTGTAAGTAATTATATTTAAATAGTGTAATTGGTTTCGGCCGTTCTATTTAAAATAAATAAATAAATAATAAATAAATAGAAATTTATTGAGAAATCGTATTCATTACATAAAAAAATACTCTACCTAAGTAACTTCATATTATCTAAATGTAGGTATAATAAAAATCATAACTCCTTAAATCTATAAATACAATAGACAGACAAGTTCAAACGTTTTCAAAAAATCAAATCTCAAAAAAAAACAACACCTATATAAGTCTGCACGCACACAAAGCCAACCCTGTATCGACACGTCTGCCTCACTCACACATACATAAAGCGTAGGAGTTGCACGCACACAGCTAAATATCTGTCTCTCTACAAGTCTGGAACGCACACAGATAAACGATGCTCTCGCAAACACACAAAAACGAAGCTCAAAGGCGGCACACACACAAACAAAAATCAGTGTGTCTAAGCGTCTGTAGACACACACCGACACAAAAGGTTCATTGACCGTTCGTCGTTTTTGCAATGAAGTAAGGTTTTAGGATTTTTTTAAACTCTAACATTAAGCTTTTTGTCTGAGAATTTTAGACTTTAGTACTAAATAAATAAAGTTTGAATTGACTGTTTTGTGGTGTAAAGTAATGGTTTGATCGATCAGCTGATTCTTATCCTATGAAAGTCGAAGGATGTATGTTGGGGCTTTCTCGTCGTTAACGGATACCCCGGTAGTTGTTGTAGGTAGTTAGTCAGTTCACACCAAACCACTGTTATGTCCAATAGTTTATTTATGGAAACAGTTTAGAGTTAAGTTATGTTTAGTTATCTGAGCCGCACTTGATGTTATGTTATTAGGTAATGATCAACCCGCACACTGTCGCGTGACGGAGTTTTAGTTACGACTGAAGTTATGTTAATAAGTATAAATTAGGTACGCTTAAACGACTAAACGTAATTTTGCTGTATGAGCATTCTTGGCTCGTACATGCTCCCGAGGGAACGATATACGTACTCAGATCACCAAACTTGCGTTACAAGTTAAATAGCTAAGTATAAAAATGTTATAAAACTACTAAAAGCAATCAAAACAATAAGTAAGAAATAATTCTTAAATAATTAATCATAGTTTGAATCTTGTTCCAATTGCTGAATGTCCACTTCGTATTTTAGCGTAGGCAGGAATTTCCTTTAGTTCTATATCTTCTGTCCTCTGTCGAGTCTTTTTCGTGTTGGTGTTGCTATTGCTCTTCTGACGCGATTGAAGATATCTTCTTATTTGCCAAACTATTATAGCGGCGACGATTCCTCCCACCAACAAAGTGCTTATAGCGTAGTTGCCGATGTCGTGGACACTTAGGTCGTTCGGTAGGCTCTCTCGTCCTTTTAGTGCGGTTATCTGGTCATCTAATAATTTGTGTTCTTTAGATAAGTTTAGTTTTGGTAGCACAATCTTTGTGTTTTTGAACGTATTCCACATATCATTTGGTGAGTCAATAGTGGGTACCTCCAAGGTAATTCCAATATTAGTACTGCTACTAAAAACGTTATGTGAGTAAATTCTTGCTGCTGAAGTATGCAGTCCTGACCTAGGGCAAGGAGCCCCGCCTTTGTTATAATTGTTGTTGTAATTCGATTTTCGCATACAATGCGAGTCGTACATTCATTTATGCAATTATACAGCCATATGTTTGGTCTCTGTAATTTTATCCATCGGTCAGAGCATTGTTCTGGTATCCAATCACATGTAATGTTATTTGCATTTTGACTTAGTATTTTAGCTTCGCAAGATGCCGTGGCTCCATGCAAGTTGCTGATAGTTGTAGAGGCGTGGCAGATGTGATTGTCCGCTGTTATTGTTGTACATTGCTGAAGATCAACCTCTTCCATCTGTATGTAGGTATTCTTTACGAAGTTGACTCCAATATATTGTGTTGTTGTATCTATCACCTGACATTGGTTAGCAGTTTGCAGTCTAGGTATAGCTATATTGCGATACAATGTATACTCGTCATCACTTAGTAACGGGATATGTAATTCGAAGAGTAGATACTTTTCGGTGAGCCGGGCTTTCACATAAATAATTTTGTAAATATTTTTTATGTTAGCTCCATTGCTGTGTTTGATAGGTAACGCTAATCTTTTCGGTATGATACCGGCAATGTAATCAAGTTGTTCCGATAGCTGCTCCGGTGTGAATAATTTCATATCAAGATGGCCTCTGTAGATATCTGTCAATGCACTTAGGAGCATTTCTTGGTTTCTTCTCAGTACTGAAATAAGTAAGCCAGCAGTTAACGCCCCAGAGTTGACGTCATTCATTGTTTTCATTATTTGAAATCTGTTTTCTATCACTGCTGTATTATATTTCGTTTCGTTCATAAATTGCTGAATTGCTTCCAGTTGCGTCTTTACAAAGTCTTCATTTTTCTTGATGACGTTGTTTTCTGCCTCGATAATCAGCGTCTGATTTCTTATCAGCTGTAATTGATATTGTTCGTTCGTTTTGATTTTTTCTATGTCCTGAGCGTATTTTTCGGCGAAATCGTTGTCAAGGACACCAAACAGGGCTCGTGCGAGATTTCCTACGCCGTTGACGTAGCCACGTCGCCTTCGTTGTTGATGTTGAGACCGTAGCAATATGTTATACTCGTTCAGCTGGTTCATTTCGAACTTGAGTTGTTTTGTCGTAGAGTGACAAGGCTCGTTTGGCATCGTGTCGCATAGTTGACCTATATGATTCACGAATTCCTCTACCTTTGCTGTACTTTGCCAGAATGTTGTCAGGTTATAGTATACTAGAAGTTTCCATTCATCGTGAATAAGTTGAATATTTCCGACGGGGTCAAAGTAAACTGGTTGGTTTTCAGCTAATTGAGTTATTTTGAAATGCTGCAGGGGTGCTGCTTGTCCACATGTTAGCGTTGTAAATGCTACTAGTAACACCATAAGCAAGCTGTTTACCCTTTTCTGGGTTTTATTAGTCTCTTTCTTTTGCTTGCCGTGCTCAGTTGCTGGACTCACTTCTTGTGACTCAGCGCCTCCGCATACCTCGTTTATAGGTAGTGGGGCTAGTTTAGTTATGGGTCTTTTTAGTACCCCATTTTGTGTCTTGAGCGTGACTACTCGTACTAAGTCATCGCTCCCTGGGTGCAGTTCCACTACTCGTCCCATAGCCCATTTGCTTGGGGGTAGATTACTTTCCCTGACGAGAACTAGTTGTCCCTTCTGTATGTTTTCTTTAGTTTGTTGCCATTTGTTTCGGTTTTGTAATGAATGAAGGTATTCGTTCGACCAGCGATCCCAATAGTGTCGACGCATGAGCTCAATGAGTTTCCAGTTGTTTCTGATGTCTATCGCTTTCATTTCTTCAGGTTCATTGAGTGGTAGTGTTAGTGTTGGACTCCCCGAGAGAAAGTGACCCGGGGTGAGGTATTCCAGATCTTCCACATCTTCTGTTAATGGACATAGCGGTCTGCTGTTCATGCACGCTTCGATTTGTGTAAGAAGCGTTGCAAATTGTTCGTAGGTAAGCTTCTGTTGTCCAATTACCCGTTTCAGGTGTGCTTTCATGGAACGAACTGCAGCTTCCCACAAGCCTCCTGCTGATGGCCAGGATGGAGCGTTGAAGTGCCACTCGATTTGAAGGTCGTTGATCTCTTTAAAGAACTCTGAAGATAGCATTGTTTTAAATAGTTGGAACTCTTCTTTCAAAACTCTTGCGGCTCCGACGAAGTTGGTTCCATTATCGGAATATATATGTTTTGGGGTGCCTCTTCTGGCGCACATTCTTTTAAGTGCTGCAATGAAGGTTTGCGTTGATAGGTCCGAAACAAGTTCGATATGTACTGCTTTTGTGCACATACATATGAATATGGCTATATAGCCTTTGCAGGTTTTTATTCCGCGGCCCTTGTTTATCTTTACGTCCACATGGCCTGTAAAGTCGATACCGGTGTGGGAAAACGGCCTCGATGGAGTGATCCTTTCTTTAGGAAGGTTGCCCATCAACTGTTCAGTTTGGGTTGTTGCGTATCGACGACATCGAATGCATTGTCGCAGTATTTTCTTGACAGTTCGATTGCCGCTGATAATCCAGTAATTGTTTCTTGTGTCAGCTAGCGTTAATCTTGCTCCACCGTGTAAGGTTTGTTGATGTGCCTTTTCAATAATTAGTTGCGTTAGTCTTCCCTCTCCTGGTACGAGGACGGGGTGTTTCATTTCCACTGGCAAGTTGGAGTGGTTTAGACGTCCTCCAACTCGTAAAACTCCGTAAGAGTCCAAAAATGGATTAAGTTTCAAAATGGTGCTTCTGTTAAGAAGTTTTCCACCTTTCTTGAGTGAATTTATCTCATTTTCAAAATAATCCCGTTGCACTGATTTGATAATTATAAACAGTGCGTTGTTTATTTCATTCAAGTTCAGTTCATGGCACTCAGTTGACCTTCTTTTGTTTCGTAACGCATCAGCGAAACGTATCACCAAGGCGAGTATTCTTGTAATACGATCTATGTTGCTATGTCGCTCAAGTAATGAATCGATTAATTCATTTTTAATCGACGTGGGTTCCGTACTATTAGTCGTGTAACAGTTTGTTAAGAAGCCCTCGTTTGTGGTGTAAGTTTCTTTTGAGATAAGGGCTTGTTTTTCTACCTCCTTAAGCCATTTAGGGCCTTCCCACCACAGAGTAAAGTTGACCAGTTTTGTCGGTGGGAGTCCTCTTGTTGCACAATCGGCAGGGTTTTCGTTAGTCTTCACGTAACCCCAGTTTATCGCAGGCACGATGTTTAATATTTGTGTGGTTCTATTGGTTACATACTTTTCGTATTTAGTTTGACTTCCTTGAAGCCATGCTAGAACGACTTTAGAATCAGTCCCAGCAGGTAATCCTGAGCTCGTAATCTTCCAAGATCTTAGTTATCCTTTGTAGGAGTTTCGCTAACAAAACTGCGGCGCATAATTCCAACCTCGGTATTGTAGTTTTCTTTTTTGATTGGTGCCACCTTTGTTTTTTGCCGCGAGTAGTGTAGTTTCATACGCGCCGGTGGGTGACGTAGTTCGGCTGTAGATAACGCATGCGTAGGCTTTCTCGCTCGCGTCACAGAAGGCTTGCAATTCGATCGCCCTGTTGTTTTCATTTTTTTATCCATCTCGGTAGACTTATGTATTTTTATGTTTGGCAAATCAGATTTAATTTCCAACCATTCGTTTTTGTATGGAGTCTGGTACATTTTCGTCCCAACCGATGTTTTGATACGTATCACTCCATATTTTTTGGAAAAGCAGTTTTTGCTTGTAGGGTAATTGGAGCCAACCAGCCCGAGTGGATCGTAGATCTTGCTTATTTCTGACAACAGCCTGCGTTTAGTGTAAGGTGCATTTTTTGTTGTTGCTAGGCGCTTCGCTAATAAAATGGAATGTGTCGCTTTGCGTCATTCCAAGTGAGCCCAAGGGTTTTGCTGAACTCTTGTTGCTTGAAGTTAAATTCGTTATTGTTACTTTTCTCTTTCTTCTGTAGTTCTTTGAGAATAGTTGGTTCGTTCGTGGACCATTTCCGTAAAACAAATCCACCTTTCTTCAGTAGTTCGCTTAGCTCCCTTTGCAGTAGTTTTTGTTGATTCTATGGTATGGTGGCCCGTGATGGCATCATCCATATAAAAATTCATTAAGTAGCGCCTTTTGGGCCAGAGGGAAAGCGTTGCCTTCATCTTTGGCCAGCTGTTGGAGAGTGCGCATCGCTATGTATGGTGCGACTTTGGTCCCGTATGTTAGGGTACACAGCTGCATATCTCGCAGTGGTTTCTCTCTTGGAGTTTTCTCCAAATTATTCTTTGAAGACATTGTTGATCTTGATGAATTAGGATTTGACGGTACATTTTTTTCAATGTCCGCCGTTAGAACATAATCTATAGCTCCGCCATTTTATGATCAATGCTAGAATGTCCTTTTGAAGGTTGGGCCCTTTTTTCCATCAAATCGTTTAGGCTGTGCCCTGAGTCTGTCTTCATTGATGCGTTAAAAACAGCTCGTAGTTTCGTTGTTGTTGAGCACTCCCTTACCACGCCGTGGTGTGGTAGGTAGGCTTGTACTCTACTATCGGATTCTGTCACTGGTTTCATGTGACCTAATTCGATGTATTCTTGGATGAATTCTTTATAAAGTTTAGCGAAATGTTCTTGTCTTGCCATTTTCTTTTCTAACTGAAGAAATTGTGCTGTTGCTTGTGGTTTCGAGTTACCAAGGTTTTGTTCATAGTTAGCGTTTCATCGGCAAATTTCACCACATAACGCCCGTTGCGTAATCGCTCTGTTGTTTCTGTGTAATACTTTTCACAGAAATTGGTTCCGAAGGGATGTCTTCTATCTCCCAAAATTTTGTTATGTTGTCTAGCTCTGTTAGGGTAACTAGACAGTTGAACTGCTTTGTAGCACCACACAGTATCCAACCCAACTTTGTCTGTTGCGCTACTGGCGAGTTATTGTTCTGCTTGATTATTCCTCCTAAGATCACATCGGAGTAAACATCTGCTCCAAGCAGTAGATCGATGGGTCCTGAGATGTTGTAGTCTGGATCAGCCAACTTGATGTCATGAAGGTGCGTCCAGTTGCTTGTGTTGATCGTTGAGTTAGGCAGATTGTTAATGAGTTTACTCATCACTAATGCTTCGGTTCGGAATGTATAATCAGAGTGGATAGACTTGCATTCCAATTTTATCAACCCTTTACTCTTGCCCATTATAGTACCAATGCCAGTGACCGCAGCATTCATTCTGTTTCGAGGTAAGTTCAACCGTTGAGCAGCATTTTCTGTGACCAAGGTTACTTGAGAGCCTTGATCCAGTAACGCCCGGAGGATGACGTAATCTCCTTCCTTGTTCTTGACTCTTAGTTGAAGAGTCGTTAAGAGTATCTCTTGTTCACCGTTGATATGATTAGATGTTCGCTCAGCCACCGTTGATGTGGTTGGCTTTGATTGTTGCCCTTTCAGATTATCATCATGGAGAAGTGAGTGATGTTTGAAGTTACACGTGCGGCATGTTTTCGTTGAATTACATTTATTTCCGCCGTGACTGAACAAACAATTTTTGCACAAATTTAGGTTGCTTGTTGTTTGGTTTCGCGTTGCGACATCCATGTTCAAAAATGTAGAACACTGCCTCAGCGTGTGTTCGTTTTTGCAGAGTGGACATTTCCTTAGCGTTGCATGGAAGGTTTTTGTCCACTTTTCTGTTGCTTTAAAGTTCGTTGACTTGCTGTTGTTATAACTTTTATGTTGATTATTCGTCGAATTATTTTGTTTCCCGCCATTCCTCTTGGTACGGGATGTTTCCTGCGTTATGAATTGCAGTTCTAGGAACGTCATAAACTCCTCTAAGTCTGGGAGCTCTCTTGCATGTTTCATCGTCTTGATGTAGTCACCGTAAGTGACGTCATCCAGTTTTGAGGATAGTAAGTACACGATAAGTGGACCCCATTCTGGAATATTGATGTCAATGTTTTCTAGCCCATTTAAGCACTCTTTCGTTGTGTCGTACAGCTTCTTCATGTTATTTGAGTTCGGTTTTTCGATGGATGATTGATTGAGAAGTGTGTCTATGTATGAGGTGAAAAGTAATCGCTTGTTGTCGTAGCGGTGTTGAATAATATCTAGACATGATTCATAATTCTCAGCACTCACAGGAAGGTGCTTAATTAACTTTTCCGCTTCACCTTTCAATTTAGATTTCAGGAACTTCATTTTCTGCGTTTTGTTCAGCGTTGGGTTGTTATGAATCATTTCAAAGAATAAATCCCTAAAACAGATCCAATTGTTGAAAGTTCCGTTGAATTCCGGTAATTCCATACGCGGTGTTGTTTTTTCGTAGTGGGATGTTTCAAAGATTTTCCTATTTAGCTCTTCCTTTAGGTTGTCGTAGACTTGCTCCCAATGGTCGAATTTTGCTTCATAGTCTTTGTCGTTCCCTTGCAGTAAGTAGCTTAGTTCCCAGTGAATCTTGTCGATGGATTCCCATTTAGATCGTAGTATGTTGACTTGATCTTGTAGTTGCCACTTCTCTTTCATGTTATCCAGGTTAGTTTTGGAGACCGCCCGCTTGAAGGCGTTGAAGTTACACATTTGATTACGTAACAGCGTTGATAGGTGCTTGTCCGTTTCATCTCCGATTTGTTGGTGTACTCCAGTTGTATCAAATTGCGGTGTTCCGGGAGTTTCTAGTATTTTCGGTTTTGGCATACCCGAAACCCCAGGTTCGTTCATCAACATGTTTCGTAGTTGATTCATAGATTGCATTGTTTCGTCAAACATGCTTCTTGTTATAATGAAAATGTCTTTCTTAAAGTAGTCATGTTCTTTTTGTATAGACTCATACTTCTTCAAGATTTCATGATTCGATCGAAATTCATCCCATAGGGATTGTAAAGCTTCGATTCGCTTGTTTAGGTAGTCTGTGGTTTTTCTACTCACAGCATCCTTTTTGTAATTAGTTTGAAGAGTTTTGATTCTCTCGTAGCTGCTTTGCTGCTTAGTTATAAGTTCCACAAATTCAGGATAGTCTTCTGTCGACATTGTATATGCCTTGTGGCTGTTAGTGGCTGGCGTGTAGGTACTCACGAAGTTTTCGGAACTGAAGTAATCGCAGTGGACGTTATCCCCGCTGATTATTTCTTGTTTGTAGCGGTAGACGTGATCTCCGCTGTAGTAAACGCCGCGGACGTTGTCCTCGGTGATTGTTTCTTGATTGTAATTTGTAGCAGTAGACGTGATCTCTGCTGGTTCGTTAGTTGAAGGCACTCAACGTAGCTCACCCTCCTTTACGTCATGTACAACGTCTCAATGCTACTGGTTAGACCCGCTTGTGGGAAGCCAACAACACCGATTTGCTAACGTAACTGGGATATACCACGCTAAGCACTCTGCTGATGAGGAGACACGACGACTCACAGGATGATTTGCCGTGTCGTCCGGCTCGAAGGACCAAAAGATGTTGGGGCTTTCTCGTCGTTAACGGATACCCCGGTAGTTGTTGTAGGTAGTTAGTCAGTTCACACCAAACCACTGTTATGTCCAATAGTTTATTTATGGAAACAGTTTAGAGTTAAGTTATGTTTAGTTATCTGAGCCGCACTTGATGTTATGTTATTAGGTAATGATCAACCCGCACACTGTCGCGTGACGGAGTTTTAGTTACGACTGAAGTTATGTTAATAAGTATAAATTAGGTACGCTTAAACGACTAAACGTAATTTTGCTGTATGAGCATTCTTGGCTCGTACAATGTACAAAAAAAAGCTCTTTGGAAAGCACATCCTGGTATTTATTTTTTACTATCGCAATCAGTCTATAGAGCCGCACGGGTCGATTCATCAGGTTAAGCTACGCTTGCCGGGGTCGGTCCGTAGATGGGTGAGCATCTTTACATACCAAGATTCCTCCGTGCCTCGGAAAGCACGTTAAGCCGTTGGTCCCGCTGCCATTCGTGGATCTTTGACAGTCGTTACGGGTCGTCAGAAGCCCGAAATTCTGAAAACCAGTCTTTATCAATGGCTATTGTATTACCCAGTAACTGGGTTGTGGAGGTCAGACAGTTAGCCGACCCCAACATAGTTGGGAAAAGGCGGCAGATTGATTGAATCAGTCTATAGAACTTCTTTTTTAATCATCATCTGCCTGCCTTTTCCTATCTATGTTGGGGTCGGCTTCCAGTCTAACCGGATGCAGCTGAATACTAGTATTTTACATGGAGCGACTGCCTATCCGCCTCCACAACCCAGTTACTCGGTAACACGATACCCCTTGGTAAGACTGGTTGTCAGACTTTCGGGCTTCTGACGACCCGTAACGACTGTCAAAGATCCACGAATGCCAGCCGGGACTAACGGCTTAACGTGCTTTCCGAGCTAGTTTAACATATATTTTTTCCAAAGCATTAACACTTCTCGTTTAGACGTGATCTTCAGTTTGAAATTGTTAAAAGTCGGTTATTTTCGCCTTAACATAAGCTAGCTACCGATAGCTAATGTTATTATTGTACACCATAGCTACAGACATGTTGTGGTGGGGGTTTTTTTTTTAAAATTTTTACTCACCTGCAGCAATAATAAATAATATTGTAACCTAACTAAAATTCAACAATGCAGCTTGGTAATTGAATTTATTATAGTGGTACTAAAAACGATGACATTTCAAGCTTTAAATAAGTTGCCAGTATAAGCTGATCCTGCAACGTATATGCATTTCGTGATGTGAGAGGTCAGCTTATACTGCAATATAATGGCTTGATGTGTGCGTACTTATTTCTCTGTTCGAATAATTTATTTCAAAAGGAACTACCACAAGTATGTATAAATTCACAGTCAATTTACCTCTTATTTTGCAACATTACCAAAATCACAGAGATCTTTATTATCGTTGTAATAAGGTTGCTTTTAGGTTACTACCATTGACTAGTCTGTCAAAATCAGAGAGATCTTTATTTTCGTTGCAATAAAGTCGCTATTGGGTTGCTGCTGCCAAAGTAGTCAGATGTAAAATGAACAGTCTTTAGGTACAAATAGGTATGTATATGTCATGTATCATATATGGCATCCGCGCATTGCATAGATCAGCATTTTCCGTCGCCTTGCACAAATTATAGCGCAGCGCGACAGTGCACATTCAGCATTCATAGTCAGCTGTACATGAGTACAGCTGACTATGAATGCTGAATGATCACACAACATTCATATATCATTAGTTACGTGGTAGTTAAATATATTCAATCATTCAAGCTAATACCTTTTTGGTCCTTCGAGCCGGATACTAGTGTATACAAAAAATTACCTTGTGACAATGTGACAAATTACAGTGCTTAGAAAATGTCAAAGAGGATTTCTTTAAGACAAATGAATGACTTATTGAGCTTTGAAAGCGCTTAAAGGTCGTTTAAATAATATTTTAATTGATCAGGAATCCAAGATGAAAGGATTCTGTTGTATAGGTATCTCTTTGACAGTGAAGCGGTAAAAGAAAAAGAATGTAAAGTAAATCTTTTTTGGCAACCAAATTTCCATCATCTGCCTGCCTTTTCCCAACTATGCTGTGGTTGGCTTCCAGTCTTACCGGATGCAGCTGAATACCAGTACTTTACATGGAGCGACTGCCTATCTAACCTCCATAACCAGTTACTTGGTAAAACAGAGTTCACACTTTTAGGCTTCTGGCTACCCGTAACGACTGTCAAAAATCTACGAATGACAGCCGGGACCAAGGACTTAACATGCTTGCTAAGGCACGGAAGAGTCTTGGTATATAATAGATGTTAATCCATCCACGGACTAACCTCGACAAGCGTAGCTTAACCTTCAATCGAGTCGTGCAGCTGTTATTATTTAGCCACGAGCTTTCAATTTCTATGCGGTGCAATAATTTCCAACTGGAGAAAAACTTTCTGACCACGTGGGCCTTTCATGATCAGTCTAAAACGTTCCCACTGCTGGGACACTAGGCCTCCTCTTTTCGAAAGGGGCTGTAATTACCACGCGGGCCAAGGGCGGGTTGGTAGATGTCACATATCTTCGAATAGTTCTAAGACATGCCGGTTTCCTCACGATGTTTTCCTTCACCGTTTGCGGCAGTGGTGTTGAAATTATTTTACACAAAGTAAAGCGTCTGTCTAGGTTCGAAACCACGACCTACAACTCGTAAGTCGGTGCTGTTGCCACTGGGCCACACTGCTCACACGCGGGGCTTTGTTGGACTTAAAATCCAACACCCTGTGTCCATGAACCCCATAAAAAATCAATACATCAATTTAATACACTATTGGCCACTTTATTCCGTTTTTTTTGACCCACCCCTTATAGTAGGGTGCTTGGGCCAATGGGAACACACCCTTACTTTCACCCCAAGTCATTATTATTAGAAAAAAGAAAGTGATCGAGGGTAGTATGCTTTCAACCCCTTTGTGATATATAGGGGTGAATTTTTTATGCTTATTTTTATACTGCTCCAATTTACAATGAGAATTATTTTTTGGGAATTTTGATGTTGGGTGCTTATGGCCTGGTTGACTTTCTTTGGATAAGTTCCGGTTAATTTATCTGGTAGGTAGATATTTTTTTGCAACTACTGTTCGGTTTTTTTATTTATCTTGTAGAATATTAGCCTATACGGAGATTGTGAAACAGGCTCTCAGACTAAATTCAATATTAGTGTTAAAAATTAAGTTAAAGAAAAATACAAATAAAAAACACAATGTGTTTATAGCAGAAAGTGGAACATCTCCTAGTAAAACATTTTGTGTGTAGAAGTACACTCAGCAGCAGGTCAAGCTTTCTCATTCGATTTTGAACTTAACCATCAACATTTTAAGGTTTAAAATTTATTTGAAGTTTGACCCTTTGGATAACCTGATGTGCCGTTGTCTGTGCAACCATCTAAACTCCACCATCCAAAATGACTTCTGCAATCGATCTTTTGTTGTCATTTTAGTCATGTTATGGCCAGGGAGGGAACAGTGGTGGCCCAGTGGTAACGGCACCGACTTACGAGTTATAGGCTGTGGGTTCGGCCCCAGACAGGCGTTTTACTTTGCTTAAATACTTTCATCACCACTGCTCTAAAAACGGTGAAGGAAAGCCGGCATGTCTTAGAACCTAGAATTCGAAGACATATGACCTCTACCAACTCTCATTGGGCCCGCGTGGTGGATTACGGCCCACTCCCTCTCGAATACAGGAGGTCTGTGTCCCAGCCGTGGGAATCTTATAGGCTAATTATGCATGAAAAGAGGCTTTTTGCCCAACAATGGGACCGCTACAAAGGCAGATATGATCGATATTGTTAAAGCTTTTAAAATGTAAGGAAAATGAAATGTTCAACTTTTATCATAAGAAAAAATACTTGACCATTTAGTTAACGAATTTTTATTTGAGGTCATGTAAAGCCTTCTTTAAGATATTTAAAGCCTAGAACGAAAGACATCAACGCGTTTTTAAATCAAAATAATTAATTATTTTAAACAATTTAAACATAAAACAACATAACGACTGTACCCTAGAAGGTTAAGGCAGAAATGTAGTTGTATATTAGGCTAGGCAATTTTTTATCACTACTAAAATTTTCACGGGGTGTTCTACTCATGAATATGAAATACTTTCATTATGGGACTAACTAGGAAATCACGAAAAAAATCAGATGGTTCATACAAAAGTTCAATATCTCGACAAAAATGTATGAGACAGCAGATTTTTTTTTTTTTGTCGTGATTTCAGAGTTTGTCCCGTAGTGAAAGTTGTTCATATTCATGGGTAGAACACCCCCTGAAAATTTCGGTAGTGATAAAAAAATTGTCTTGAAGTAGTATACGAGTACTTCACCCAGATTTCGCCAGTTATGTTCGAGACCCATGTAAAAAAGGATGAGTCCATTGCCATCAGCCTGGCACAAATCCAGACTCCAGGCTGCTACTGCTGCTAGATTTTCCAGATAGAAAAACAATGTTTTTTTATGACTTCGTGCTAAATAAGGTCATGAGGGGCTCGTGGCTAAGTAATAACAGCTACACGGGTCGATCAATCTGGTTAAGCTACGCTTCCCGGGGTTGGTCCTGGTTGAAAATCTTACATACCCCGTACCTCGAAAAGCAAGTTAAGCCGTTGGTCATTCGTGGATCTTTGACAGTCGTTACGGGTCTTCAGAAGCTCGTAAGTCTGACAACCAGTCTTACCCAGGAGTATCGTATTACCTAGTAACTGGGTTATTTAGGTCAGATAGGCAGTAGCTCCATGTAAAATACTGGTATTCGGCAGCGTCCAGTTAGACTGAAAGCCGACACCAACATCATCTTCCCACCCCTGTCCCATATTACTTGGGGGCGGCGCACCACGTTTTCTTCTTCCATTCTCCCCTGTCAACCGTCACGCTATCATTCACTCCCTTCTCTTTCATATCATTCCTCACACAATCCATCCATCTTTTCTTTGGCCTTCCTCTGCCTCTCCATCCATCAACATGTACCTATATTCATAACTCTTTTAGTCACATGCGTTTCGTCTCTCCTCATCACATGCCCATAACCAAGACAAACGATTTCCTCTCAACTTTTCTGTCACTGGCGCCACTTTCAAACTTCCCCTTATAAACTCATTTCTTACTTTATCCATTCTCGTCACTCCACACATCCATCTCAACATTCTCATCTCCGCTGCATGCAATCTTTTCTCATCCTTCTTCTTCACTGCCCAACAGTGAAAGCCGATCCCAACATGGTTGGAAACGGACAGGCAGATGTTGAAGTGCTACATAAGCAGAAAACCACTTAACGGTAAGTGGTCACCATCTCTTCTGGACATCTGCAGTATCAGAAGCATCACAGATGCATCGCCATCCCAGAGACGAACTTTGCATGTGTCATGAGCGTGTAAATACACCGGCGGCACCCACACTCTTCAAACCAGAACACTGCAATGCATGGTGGTAGCACTAGCTACTAGTACAGATGATGGTACATACATAACCCCACGCCTTCTTCCCATGAGGGTCGACAGAAACTACAGAACGCCACTTGCTACGATCCTTACATACTCCTTTTGCATCGTTTACGTTCATACATCTGGTCATACACGCACGCCGGTTGCGAGTACTACGCACCTGACCTTTCTGAAGAGCATCACCAATAAGGTCACTATATGTCTTCCTAGGGCGTCCCCTCCCCGCGTTTCCACTCAGATCTGCCTTGTAAATACCTTTTGTTAGTCTCTTTTCACTTATCGTCTCAACATGACCAAACCATACTCTTTAAAAATGTTGGTTCCTACTACTTTAATCTAAAAAACCGGCCAAATGCGTGTCGGACCACGCACAATGAACGGGTTCCGTAGTTGGAATGAATTTATCTTAAGAACAAACTTAAAATTGTAGTTGAAAAACATGTTCTCCCATACATTCCAACTGTAAATGTAAGTTTGTACTCACAATATTGATAGATTTACCATGTTATTTTAAGACCACAGACTTCTTATAGATGTTCCTGTAATCTACAGGTAAAGATCTATTTTCTGTATTTTTTTCAAAATTTTCGGCTCAGTAGTTTCGGAGATGGGGGGGGGGGGGGAGAATGGTCAATTTTCGTCTAGTTTCTTAAATAACTTTAAAACAATTTATTTTAAAATTATAATAAAATATATTTGAGACCCTCATAGTAAGCCCTTTCATTTGATATGCCACATGGTGTAGTTTGGAAAACCTTTTTTTTTTAATTTTTTTTTTTGCCCCCCAAAAGTGACCTCTATATTCAAAATTCATTTATTTACTTTACCCGTCCGTGTTTGGGTCATAGAAATTCATATGTGTACCAAGTTTCAACTTAATCGGTCCATTAGATTCGGAGCAAATTGGCTGTGACAGACGGACAGACAGACAGAAAGACACACGAGTGATCCTATAAGGGTTCCGTTTTTTCCTTTTGAGGTACGGAACCCTAAAAGTATTTACAAAACGATTTTTGTCACTCATAAGCGTTGGGTTGTATTTCACCCCTTAATGTTATCCCTTGTTGAGGGGTGAACCGTATTAAAAGCGTCCAGGGTTTATCCCAACGACCATGGTCGTTGGTTTATCCCTATAGCAACGTCCAATCATAATACAGGAGGAGAGAGTGACATTATAAAATTCTATACTGTTTAATATTATTAACTGTGTTCGCAACTTCAACCCCTTCTAAGATTCGCTTGGGGGTTGAATTTCTGTAGGACACATGGCATCTATGTCCTTCATTTAGAGAAACATCACATCATCAGGCGAAAGACATCCACTGATGGATATACTTACACTGTTTGTCCATTGCACAACACCGGGAATGGGACGTTCGACGAGAACAAGATGACGGCGCCGAAGTAGCGATTGTAAGTACTTTAATTTACTATGGCCGAATTATCTCGTTTCTCATTGACGTCCCGTTCCCGGTGCATTGGAAAAACAGTCTTAGGTTTCCCCTAAGCATCTATCGAAAGTTGGTTTTTCGATATACAATTATTTACTACTAGGTTTAGCCCGCGGCTTCGCTCGCGTGGAAGTCGGAATTTATCCCACGGGAACGTACTTACTACCGGCATAAAAAAGTATCCTATGTCCTGACACATGTCAAGGACTACCCGTACAAGAATTTTAGCGTAAAATCGTAATAAACAAACTCACTTTCGCATTTATAATATTAGTTAGGATATTTATTAAGGGTGGGTTGCACCAAAACTTAGGTTATAGTTTCCGTCAAAGTTAAAATGACTATAGAATGACTATATACCTGCTATAGCACCGTCATGTCAAATGCCTTCGGAGCAGGGACATGGCATTCGACGCGTCTGACAGAAGCGACAGATATTTAGCAATAACTTTAACCAGCGAAGCGTGGGCGGTTAAGGTTACAGTTAAAGTTATGACGTCAGCTAACAGATTGTCAAATGGAACAACCCATTTTTTGTCTAACTGGGGTCTAACTTTAACAAGGGTGTGTAGCGCCATCTTACTTTGACTATAACAAACATCGCACCTTCTTCAGTTTGATGTTCATTATGGTTAAAGTAAGATGGTGTAATCCATCCTCAATCTGCCTAGGCTTTTCCCAACTATGTTGGGGTCGGCTTCCAGTCTAACCGGATGCAGCTGAATACCAGTATTTTACATGGAGCGAATGCCTATCTGACCTCCACAACTCATTAACTGGGTAATACGATACCCCTTGGTAAGACTGGTTGTCAGACTTTCGGGCTTCTGACGACCCGTAACGGCTGTCAAAGATCCACGAATGACAGCCGGGACCAACGGCTTAACGTGCTTTCCGAGGCACGGAGGAGACTAGGTATGTAAAGATCGTCACCCATCCACTGACCAACTCCGGCAAGGGTAGCTTAACCTGATGGATAGACCCGTGCGGCTGTTAATACTTAGTCACGAGCTCCTCCACCCTGCAACCCACTCTAAGTAGGATTGTTTTTATATCTTCTCATTTAAATAGATTATTTTTAGAGTTCCGTACCTCAAAAGGAAAAAACCCTTATAGGATCACTGGTGTGTCTGTCTGTCTGTCTGTCCGTCAGTCTGTCTGTCTGTCTGTCTGTCTGTCTGTCTGTCTGTCTGTCCGTCTGTCACAGCCAATTTGCTCCGAATTTAATGAACCGTTTAAGTTGAAATTTGGTACACATATGAATTTCTGTGACCCAAACACGGACGGGTAAAGTAAATAAATGAATTTTGAATATAGAGGTCACTTTTGGGGGGCAAATAAGAAAATTAAAAAAAAAGTTTTGCAAACTACACCATGTGGCATGCCAAATGAAAGGGCTTACTACGAGTGTCTCAAATATATTTTTTTTATTTTATTTTTTTTTTATATATAATTTTTTTTTTTTTTTTTTATTTATTTATTTTTTTTTTTTTTTTTTTTTTTTAAATAAATTGTTTTGAAGTTATTTAAGAAAATAGACGAAAATTGACCATTCCCCCCCCCCCCGTTATCACCGAAACTACCGAGCCGAGCAGGAAAACCTATAAGAAGTCTGTGGTCTTAAAATAACATGGTAAATCTATCAATATTGTGAGTACAAACTTACATTTACAGTTGGAATGTATGGGAGAACATGTTTTTCAACTACAATGTTAAGTTTGTTCTTAAGATAAATTCATCCCAACTACGGAACCCTTCATTGTGCGTGGTGCGACACGCACTTGGCCGGTTTTTATTTTACTAAGTACGTGGTACTTGTTGAAAGGCCTACGTTGTCTTCCCATACCTATTAACACTGTTATTTGAAA
The DNA here is from genome assembly GCA_946251885.1 of Cosmia pyralina. NCBI lineage: Eukaryota > Metazoa > Arthropoda > Insecta > Lepidoptera > Noctuidae > Cosmia > Cosmia pyralina. The sequence goes on from OX276371.1 coordinate 710,078, forward strand.
ACAATCTAAATGCCAATTATTTAAAAAAAAAAAAAAAGAGTAACCGTAGAGCCGTAGAATTACTCGCCGGCTCTTCTCCATAGGAAACGACCAATTGCAACCGCGCACCTAGCTTCTGACGTCTCATAAGTGCCCATGTAGGTTTATGTGAAATCAAATATTTTGAATTTGACTCAAATATACATACATACATCGTGTTCCTGGCGATAGTGACTAACAGATCTGGTCTGTATCGCACGATCAAAGCGGATGCTGTGACGCGGTGGGGGGCAAGGGGGAAGGGGGGGCAGTACGCTTATGTGTATGGAATTAGGGTTCCTTAAGTCTTGGGTCATTTAATAAGGTGGGCCTAAAAATTGTCTCCAGACGACCTCGAAGACCTCAAAGACCTAGACCTAGAAGACCTCGTAAATTCAATATTTTTTTTAGTAGAAAATCCTTGGATGTCAATTTAATAAAGTAATATTGTTTATAGTCCTCAATTTTATTATTGTCAATACGTCAATACTTCCCCATTTGAATCGGATTTTGTGCACAATTTCATGGGTTTAAATTTTTTGCGCGGAACCCTAAATCTTTTTCTGAAATAAAATAAGCCTAAGTCCCGTCAAAATCGGTCCAGCCGTTTCGGAGGTTAGCCGGAACAAACAGACAGACAGACACGGTCAAAATTTATAATTTCTGCAAAAGGTGATAAACCTAGTTTTATAATATGTATTGTGACTTCGTATACGTACACATAGAAATATATATCTATGTACGTACAGTATATTAATTACTACGATATAACTAGATAAGTTTACAGAAAAAAGGTGCGAAGGGCCTTCACAAGATATCCGCCCGTCCTCCCAGAGAGAGAAACATAGCCCCCCCCCCTTGAGCAAAATGTTTGAGACGATCAATAATTGAATATTCCCCAAAAACGATTCACACAGAACACCGTCCAAGCGTGCGCTCGCGCCTGACCTTTCGCCGGTGTAACCCCTGTGATTCAGAGCCACATAACGAGCGCATGATCCGGTCGGACGGCTACCGAGATACGCGAACTGTGTTGGTGTGTGCGTGAGGCGCGGGCGCATTGTTATACGGGATTTTTGGAGTACGGTATTGGGAAGGTCACGTGATTTTTATGCGTCTTTTTTGGTCGGTTTTTTTTTTATGAAGCCTCAAAAAGGCTGAACGAGTAACAGCGTGTTCCGATTCGCAACATAATCGATTATATCGCTTATGAGGCAATAGGCATGATGCCTGGGTTAAAAAAAAGAAATTCTATTTAGTACGTCAGTCAGATAATAAAAAATATTAGACACGTATTTTTTACTTTATCATATTAATAAAAAAATACTTAGATAACACGCATTAAAGTTGGGGAGTGGGGGCACGCTACGTCACTTCTACGCGTGACGTCATGCCATACTTGTAAGTCAATGTATCGCCATAATTTTTTGGTAACGTAAAAAAAGAAAAAATCCGTGTCTAATATTTTTTAATAATCTACAACGATGACGGACAAAAAAAAATAGTTAGTTATGGTCATCCCTATTCCAAGTCACCGTCAGCGCGACAAGATAGCTCTAAATAGTTGCTGTGACGTCATAAATGATATCATTAACGCCGCCATATTGAGCTATCATCGCCCATGCTTCTGAGCGTTGGCACTGTGAGCGAGCGATCTAAGAAGTGACAGTGACGGGCGACCGGTGGAAAATAATAGCTACTCTCAACGTCAAAATGATCTTCTTCCGAGTTAATCACATTTAAAACAGCAACCCGCAACCGCTGGTGCTCCATATTGTTTATTGCAATTATATATTTCTTCTGTATTCACGCACAAACCAATTTTAACAAAATGTGATTATATATAAAATGTGGTTTGTTTATCTGTCAGTGTCAACTTCTACGTTGCGTTCAAGCGTTCCGAATGGATCTTAAGTTTAAGCTGTGATGGACGCCATTTCCCATTCGGAACGACTTGTGAGCGTGAGTAGTTTGGTACAATACGCGCCACGAAAGATGAGACTTGACACACCACGTGGTTTGACTTGCGCAGTAGACAATTTTAGGTCTCTTTAGCGGTATGAGATCTGAGGCGCGGAAAGGGACCGGGCGTCATCGGGGCGGCGAAAGAGCGCGGAGGCGCGGTCAAGTTTCATCTTTCGTGGCGCGAATTGTAGTAGTTTTGGCACTGTTAGCGCCATTCGGAACGCGCATTTGTCATATTACGCGTACAGCCATTCTGTCTCTATACTCTACGAAGAATAGTCACCATCTCGTTCTATACATACAAAGTGACAATTTTTCTTTTGCAATTCTGACTAGCAGTTCCAGAGATTAGCGCGTTCAAACAAATAAAAAAAGTGGAATGGCTGGAAAACCTCTATCTCTCAAGAAGATTCACAGAATATTTCATTTGGAGTTAGTGTACCTATATAATGAAGATTATAGTTTCGTTAATTGCATTTAGAATTTTAGACAGTTCATCTAAATATTTTTACAAACGATGTAGAGCTCCCAGTTTTTTGAAAAATTAACACTTCCCATATAATTTAGAATCGAATAACCATGCTTCACAAAACATATTATTCTGAAATAATTGTAGGCAAGTCGCATCCGTCAAAATGTCGTTGATTTGCCGTGCCGTACGCAACAGTGGACACGCACAGACAGTTCGAAAGGCAATGACACCAGTCAGACTCAAACTAGATCTGCAGATACGGGCCGGAGACCAACCATCACGACGCGACAGTTACGAGGCACGGCAGAGTTTATGGTGGAAAAATCATTTAGAAATAAAAACTTGTCATTTTTTTTTTTGTTTTTTTTTTTTTTGTTTTCAGGTTTCCAACCGTAAACTAATCATTTGCAGGATTGATCAAGGTGACAGTTAGCAGACACATCGAGCGTTGGAAAGAGACTGTCACAGGGCCATGAGTGACAGAGACGCCGTGAGACAAACCCGCCAAGCGCGTGTCGAACCACGCACAATGAAGGGTTTCGTAGTTTGGATGAATTTATACCAAGAACAAACTTAACATTCTAGTTGAAAAACATGTTGTCCCGTACATTCCAACTGCAAATGTAAGTTGGTCGACTATTACTCGTTAACTTGTAAAAGCCTACTTAGCTGTCATAGTTTTAATTTCGTTATAATGTATACTACTGACATGATTCTTTTCACATATACAAAAAACAATCATGTAGTTGGGGGACGACCATATTCTTATATCTATGGGGACGGCACATGACTATAACAAAAATTAGCACTATGTTCATAGACCTGCAATATATGGTTCCTTATTGATTACGGAACCCTAAAAATGGAAAGGTCACTTTGGTACTAGCTTGAGTTGAGCCTGTAGCCTAGTAATACTTAGTACAGTAGGCTCTCGTCAGCGGTAACAGAACCAGTATAAGCTGACCTCGCATTCTATTGAAACACCGTGCTACGCGAGGCCAGCTCAAGGTCAATTTGTCTGACGAGCGGCCACTGTACTTATGAAGCAGTTTCTGAAACCTTCGACGAGATTCGCCAAGTTCCTGTACACCTGTGCCTGAACCAAGGTTCAGACCTGGGGTTTTTGTGACTAAATAGGGTAAACCACGCCTAATTTTGGTTCAATTAGCCCCAAAACAATTTTTTCTCATATTTAATTTTTTCAGAAGCTCGTGGCTAAGCAATAACAGCCGCACGGGTCGATCCATCAGGTTAAGCTACGCTTGCCGGGGTTGGTCAGTGGATGGGTGACCATCTTTACATACCGAGACTCCTCCGTGCCTCGGAAAGCACGTTAAGCCGTTGGTCCCGGCTGTCATTCGTGGATCTTTGACAGTCGTTACGGGTCGTCAGAAGCCCGAAAGTCTGACAACCAGTCTTACCAAGGGGTATCGTATGACCCAGTTACTGGGTTGTGTAGGTCAGATAGGCAGTCGCTCCATGTAAAATAATGGTATTCAGCTGCATCCGGTTAGACTGGAAGCCGACCCCAACATAGTTGGGAAAAGGCTAGGCAGATTGATTGATTTAATTTTTTCAGAAATTTCTCAGTAGCAGCCCGGAGTCTAGATGTGTGCCCGGTTGGTGGCAATAGGCTCGCCCCCTACTGCATGGGACTTATAAACATAAATGGCGAAATGCGGGTGTACTATAGATACAGCTCTGCCCAACCCTTCGGGAAAACAAAGTGTGATGTTACGAGGGCTGTCGCATATTGTCACCTTTCTCGTTCACACGGAACCAAATTTTTAAGAATGTTAAATGAAAAGATGCTTTTATGAAAAATGTTATCAATTAGAGAACTAGTAAATAATGTTGGGGTTGAAACACTAGGACCATGGGGTCCGAGTGCCCTCTTAGTTTTTCGGGACATCGCCAAGCGATTGGTCGACTGTACACGTGACCAAGGGCTGGCCTATTTTTTGGCCAAAGAAATTAGCATTGCCATAAAACGTGGCAATGCTGCCAGCCTTTTGGGCATTTTTCCTGTCGACAGCTCCTTTTTTTATATACTTGTAGTAGGTACATTTTATTTTTTTTAAGACTGTTAGATTTTAAATTATGTAAATAAAATAATGTTAATTTAATAGGTAACTATTATAAATTCATTTTATTGTGGCATTTATTTAACTCATCGCAAAAACAGATAATACATTTTGAACTGAGGTTATTAAATAACACAATAAAAATGTGTTTTAATAATTAGTTAGTTATTAAATTAACATTATTTACTAATTGATTACAGTTAAAAAAAAAAAACATATTTTCATTTAAAAATCTTAAAAATTTGGTCCCGTGTGAGCGAGAGAGAGAGAGGTGACAAACTGCGACAGCCCTCTGTGAAAACAAACTCCTCATAGTAACAAGAATTATCCTTGAAGTCGAGTTCCAACTATTGAATTGTATGTAAAAAGTGTATGTATGTGTGTATTGCGTAGGTCATGGTTTTCCGTTATTGTGATAACAAAGTAATGTACAAAGATAAAACGTTATGTAATTACATGATTTTTAACAGAGGATTGGTCCACAGTAGCTCAAGACAGAGAGGAGTGGAAAGGAAAAAGAGAGAGGTGCAGTGGTATAACACAGACTAAAAATAAAATCACACTAATATTATAAAGGCGAAAGTTTGTGAGTGTGTGTGTTTGTTACTTCTTCACGCTCAAATGGCTGGACCGATTTGGATGAAATTTGGTATGTAGATAGCTTATACCCTGGGTTAACACATAGGCTACTTTTTATTCCCGTCTACGCAGGTGCAACCGCGGGGCGCAGCTAGTAATAAATAGATAATGAATTTTGTATGATTTGGACTACTTTGCCTGTATCCTGGAACGGGAATGCAAGGATGTAGGTACTTATAGCAAAAAGACAAATACAAGCCTATTGCCATCAACCGGGCATGAATCCAGACTCCGGGCTGTTTGTTTCTAATAAATTCCTGATGGAAAAACCTAATTAATCACACTTTGGCCAACCTGGGGATCGAATCCAGGACTCCATGCTCTGTAGACCAATGAAGCAGTTATTTAATTAACTATAGCAGTATTAACATTCAATGAATTCTAAATATGTTACATACATTGTTATCAAACCATGTAACTAGATAAAGTTTGCCATGTTCTGTTAATAGATGGCGTTAGTAGTATGTAAGATGAAAATTTCAAAGTTACTCGGCGTGTCCCAGTGAATTCGTTTGCGTTGTTTTTCACGATTTCTTACTTGGTTTACAGGGATGAAAATTAGCTGTCTGTTATTATTCCAGGAAATTTACTATCTGTGTAGAATTCGTATCAAATTTGCTTTAGCCGTTACGATGAATTGAGTTGTAAAAATGTTTTTTTTTTTGTTTTAAAGGATGATGTTCCCTCATCATGGATAGATCTTCGGTGTCCACTATCGGGCCTGGAGTTCCTAAATATAATGAAGATGTTTCTTTTTTCATTTTGGCACAAACTTTTTTTAAGTAAAATGTTGTTTATAGAAATTGTAAAATATTTCAGGACATAATGCTCAGTCCAAACAATAACACCCGCACTGGGCCCGCGTAGTGGATTACAGCCCACTCCCTCTCACAGAGAGGAGGCCTGTGTCCCAGCAGTGGGAACATTATAGGCTGGGTCAGTCTTCGGTAAATATGTACATACATACGTTTCCCAACGACTGAGCAATAGTCTCCTTTCTTTAAACAACAATTATCATAATTATTGTAGCTCAATATTGTTCCCTATTTGGGGCAATTTTATGCAATAGAAGTAAACAATTTCTAAAACAGTTATTAAGGTTTTAAGTATTTTAAGCAAGATATCATTTTAAACCAATTTTAACCGACTTCAAAAAGGAGGAGGTTCTCAATTCGTCGGAACCTTTTTTTTTTTTTGATCCGATTACTCGAAGATGGCTGGACCGTTTTACAAAAAAATACAACCGACTTCCAAAAACAACACTACAAAGTGAAAAATAACTTTCATTTCGGAAGTCGGTGGCAAAAAACGAAAATACATTTAACTAGACACTAGAACTAATAACTGAATGGTTAAAAACATTGACATACGAGGAAACTGAACTAATTCTGAGTAGATCATGCTAAAAAGTTACACGTAACACATAATAAGAGACCATGCACACAAACACATACGTACACACCCACCCACACACGCACTTTACTACCCAACGCACACACACATACATACACAGTTGAGCAACTATCTTAAGAGCACTCATTTACTTTAAATCTATTATAGTTTTTAATTTGCATTTGTTTCCTTTGTTTGTTTCCTTTTTATAATTTTACTTTAGTTTATTTGTTTCAATTATGTAAATGTAAAATAGGGGAAGTAGCGAGTCGGCCCCAACACAAGTATTGTAAATTACTTAATGGGGTTGCCTCATAATACACTTATGTACTGATTTAGAAACAATAAACAATTTTTAATTTAATTTTTTAATTTAATTAACTTTGTAGTGTTGTTTTTGGAAGTCGGTTGTATTTTTTTGTAAAAAAGTTTTTTTAAAATACTCCGTATCGTAATTCCCTATAAAGTTTATATTATTTAAATTGTATTCCAGCCTTAAGTCCCGTTAACACCTTATAGGGCTTATAGAGAGTCCCTTAAAAGGGACCAAAACATTTCCCTTAACTCTTAAAATGTCGATTGTACACCATGTGTACAGATAACAATAGAATTTCAATTGTGTCTGCTAATTGGCGCGCGACGGGTTAAGGGACCCATAAAATTACAAAATTTTTACCACGCCTGGTGAACAGCCCACTCCCTCTTTCAGAGAAGAAGCCTGTGTCCCAGCAGTGGGAACGTTAAATCTAGGCTGACTATGAAAGAAGCTTAGAAACTCTGACGTAGAAAGTAGGAATTTGGCGTACCTCAGATTCATATTGACACACAATTTGGCAGTAGTTAGCAAGTCGGAAATGCCTATTTAGGTGTTAATTTTGTCTAGGCCCAGTTTAACACCTTTTTTTTAAATGTAGCTTTGAAGGGCTAAAAAAATTTACTTACCTATACTTTTAGGGATTTAATGCTTTTTGATAATTATGTTTATAAATATAATAATTATTTTATCAGGCAGTATGAATTTTATCAGTATTTCTCATCAAGAACCAGGGCAGCATGACACACAAGGGAGGAGCCCTTTACTCAGCAGTGGGAGGACCAGGATTGCTAGCGATGATGATGATGATGATGAACCGTTGTTTGAGTTCAGTTTGTATCTAAAGAAAGAGGACAAAGTTACCTAGGAGATTTCCTGGGTTTGATTTGCAAGGACGAGCTACGGCTTATTAAAACTCCAACAGGATTTTTTAAAGTAGAGGTAAGTTGAGATTTGTGCCGAGTTAAAAGTCATCATCATCTGCCTAGCCTTTTTCCAACTATATTGGGGTCAGCTTCCAGTCTTACCGGATGCAGCTGAATACCAGTATTTTACTTGGAGCGACTGCCTGTCTGACCTCCACAACCCAGTTACTGGGTAATACGATATCCCTTGGTGAGACTGGTTGTCAGAATTTCGGGGTTCTGACGACCAGTAACGACGTTAAAGAACCACGAATGACAGCCGAGTTAAAACCCATAAATGGGACTAAAACATAATGTCAGTTATTAGTTTTTAACTCAATGTACATTGCTTAGTTGGTTTCATCATTTCAAGGTCATTCATCATTCTCATATTTTCTCAATAATTAATTACTTTAATGGTTGGTTAAAAAAAAACTGATAAAAATGTTGGTGAAGACGAAAAAGTTGGCAGATGATGATGACCACTTTTTAACCGACTTCAAAAAGGAGGAGGTTCTCAATTCGTCGGAACCTTTTTTTTTTTTTTTTTATTTTTTTTTTATGTATGTTCCCCGATTACTCGAAGATGGCTGGACCGATTTGATTTTTTTTTTATTTTATTCGAGATATACATCACAGTTGGTCCCATATAAAATTGATTAACTTTGCTTCGGTAGTTTTTGAGTTAGCTTCAATAATAGGTATTTTTTCCCCACTTTTATATGGATGATGTTCTAGTTTGTTTTGCAAATAGTGGTATTAGAATTTGTGTGGGGTAGGTACACAACTAAAAAGTGAAAAATAAAAACTTTTTTACAAAAAAATACAACCGACTTCCAAAAACAACACTACAAAGTGAAAAATAACTTTAATTTCGGAAGTCGGAAGTATATATCTTCGAGTAATCGGGGAACATACATAAAAAAAAAAGGTTGCGACGAATTGAGAACCTCCTCCTTTTTGAAGTCGGTTAAAAAGGTAAAGTCGTATAGAATGATGTTTCATGAGAGATTTGTTATGCTGCACTTTAAAGCATAATTTTTTTTCTTTCTTTTTTTTCTTTTATTCTTTCTAAGGACTGTCATTCATACTGGTATTAAAGGGCTTACAAAGCAAAGCTGGCAAAGGTCACACAAAGCATAAATTAAAACGCACTTTATTCAAGCCAAAAGAACCATTTCTTTTATAATATATCAAACTGGCCCTTCTCTAGAATCCTTAAGACCAAACTGGTCCTTAGGTACAATTTTCTCTTGCTTAGGTTTCATTATTCAGAGGTGACTTAGCTGTATCTTCTGCATTACTTATACGTAGGTACTATATATAGTACAACGCATTAAAAGAGGCAATCTATTCAAGCCCAAAAAAGGACCATTTTTTATATCAATTTGGTCCTTCTCTAGAATCCCTATAGACTTAGTTAATCCTTTAAAAAAATAAAAATAAGTTTTGCTGAATAATGTTATGAGGTGGCTTAGTTATGGTCCATCATGAGTAGTTCATGACATTCGTTATGTTTAATGAGCTATTATTACCTAATTATTTTGAATTTAGGCACTATTGTAATCGGTCATTATCTTAATACCTAACAAGAGATATTTAATGTCGTTGGCCAATGAGAACTTTAAAATGTTATTCCTTTAAATATATTCTAGATTATAGACTGCCTTCTTGATCAGTGGTTGCAAGCGCTACAACTGAGCATGAGGTCCTAGTTTCGATTCCTGGGTCAGGCAAAGTGTTATTGGGTTTTTTTAGTCTGGATTAATGGTTGATGGCAATAGGCTCGCCACCTGTTACATGGGACTTTAACATAAGTTGTGAAATGTGAGTGTACCATAGCTGCACTTCTGCCTAACCCTTTGGGGAACAAAGCCGTGATGATATTATGTGACAGTAAAACAAACTTCCTTCTAGAAACCTAGAGCCAGTCTGAAGACTTTCAAAGGGCTCTCAAGAAGCTGCCAAAATTCGCTCAAAGAGTCGTTCAGGGCTCTTTAGCCCTTAAGGCCTTAGGACCATCTCTAAAGACCAAACTGTCCTTCAATACAATTTTCTTATTCTATTCTAAGAATTTTAGTAAAAATTGTGAGACCTTGTTTCAGTAAAACAGTCGTACATAATGATGAAACAGTTTTATATACCTACACTTTGTAAATACTCAAGCGAAATTGGTTGTGAATTAGTGTTAAAAGACTTACTGACAAAGATTGCACATTTGACCATCCTTAGAGTTGTTATAGGGCCTCAGCAGCCCCAAGGTTAGTAGGGACCAGTTTCTTTGGGGCTTGTTGCCCTAAGGACCATTCCCTTTAGGGTAAGCTGTGACGAAAATGATCCTAAAATTGAATTTTCTTTTCCTGGCCCGAGAATAAATATGTCAAAGGCTGCACAAGGTTGTATAACGCTCAAAAGACCAGTTTCTTTGGGACCAGCCCTATGGACCCCACACACACTCCCCCCCTCCCCCCCCCTTAGGGATAAGTGTGACGACAATGGTCCTCAAACTGAATATTCCAATATAAGGAAATAATACTAGATTGCTAAGTCATATTGACTGAGCTATTACGTAATGCAATGGCAGATAGTATTACATATACTTTGTAAAGTGTATGCGCACATTAGGTTAGGTTAGGTTATGAATAGCTGTGCTATCTCCAGCTAGTGTATATGTCTGTCAAAGGTCACACATTGCATTAGGGTTGTAAAACGAACTAAAGATCAGATGTTTGGCCTTAGGACCATTCCCTTTAGGGATAGCTGTGACGAAAATGGTCCTCAAGCTGATTTTTTTGTTCTATGGCATTAATGCTTGTCTGCGAAGTTATATTGTGTGATCTATTACTAATGTAATGTTGGATAGTAATATCTATACTTTATAATGTATGTGTACACGCACAGAAGGTTATTTTATTGAAAATGTTCCTAGATATAGTGACGAAAATTTAACAGAGTATGAGAGTATGTGAGTGTGTGAGATGTTTTGGTCTTATTGAGAGTATGAATGAAAGGAGACTAAGAAAGGGTAGGTTACAAGACAGATGTGAGTGGAAACGCCGGGAGAGGACGCCCTAGAAGGACACATAGGTAGTGACTTTATTGGTGATGTTCTTCAGAAAGGGCAGGTGTATGAACGTAAACGAGGCAAAAGGAGTACCTATGTAAGAATCGTAGCACGTGGCGTTCGGTAGTTTCTGCCTACCCCCATGGGAAGAACGCGTGAATTTATGTATGTGTGCTCCCCGGATCTGAATGAGTAAAGATTTAGCGGTCATAGAAATGCTTGAATCAACACTAGGCTCTACGTAACACGTTCGTGACGTCTCTAGATATTTCAAGCAGCCACGTGGTTCGCCTAGGTTAGGTTATATTTACACGTCAGATCTTTCTTGAGATATTCTCTTTTCCAAACCTAGCTAGGCTATCGTTACAAGTATTGTCTAGCTAGAAAATGTGAAGATTATGTTCAGAGAAATAAATTCAACACTACCTTCCAATTTAGGGCTTTCTTCCTTCCTTCGAACATCGCTATTTTTTTTTTAAGTGCATCTAAGACAATATTTTCTTCTTGTTGAGGCCTATATCAGATTGCAATGACAGGAGGTGATGTGGTATGATTAAATGGCTAATCAAATTAAGATTCAGGAAAGTTTATTGATCTTGATTGATCTTAAATGGTTCAATTCATACTTTAGACATTTGTCTTGGATATTTGGACGATTTTCTTTGAGAATCTAATTGGGTATTCGGGGTAATGAGAAGTACCCACTGAAAGGTCCAAAGGGCATGCATATGCTTAGGGACCAAAGCCTTCCTCAATACTTGTCTTTTGGATCTTATTTTAGGGAAAGGTTTACGACTCTTTTGCCTAAAGAAATTTTAACAAAGGTGCCATAAGGACTAAGGGATATTGTATGGAGAGTATAGTAGGTATCTACAAGGCAGATGTGAGTGGAAACGCTGGGAGGGGAGGCCCTAGAGGAGGACGTAGGACGGACCATAGTGGTAAAAGAAATGAACTGTTTTCAGATGGAAATTTTTTCTATCATATTTTCTTTTTTTTATATTAGATACTTACCTACCTAAGATGGTAAAAATTAAAGAGATCAGGTATCGGAGAAAAAAAAATGGAGGTGACACAATCGAGATTGAGGAACTTTAGAAGAAGGAATATTACCATGGTTTTATGCCAAAAATATTTGGGGGTTGTTTCAAGATTTTGCTCAATAATATAGTTAACGTAGCCCTTTCCCTTATTAACTATGGATTAGACCAGGGCATCAGAGGACCAGGGAAAAGGAAAAATGTCAGTACAGGTAAAAAAAATAATGGTCCTATGTTCTGGACTGAAAATGATGAAGGACTGGTCATTTACCCCAGCAGTGGGAAATCACTGAAAAACAGTAATTTATTGTATTTGTTCTGTTCCTCTAATTTTTATGAGCTGTGTTATTCGTTCTCTTCTGACTGCTTTTGTAAACCTGTCAGGTATCAATGTTTTATCCAGGGCTTTTTCAGTGACATTACGACTCTTGAAGGAGAAATAATTTACGTCACGACATTCACGTTGACACAATCTCCCTCCCTTTAATGCTCCACGTTTGAAGACCGATTCCCAAAATACAAGCCGTGGCTCAGTTTGTGTACAATTTTCAGTACCTAAAGCAAAATTAAATAAATAATGTATCTGTGTACCAAATTCTTCTAAATTCTCTCATGTGACAATAAACTTTTTTCTTTTTTTTTAAGGCTGGAGGACATAGGTATTTTGGTAAAAACACCTACGCAACTTCACATTGGCACTAATACAATTTTCTCAAAGGGTAGGACTACCTAGAGTAGTAGAGGAGAGTTAGCTTGAGTCCTTAATAAATTTTTGACAGGATTTCTTCCCCTATCGTTAAGGGATAATTACATATTTTTTGTTTTAATATTTGCGTCTTTTACTGGAACTAAGGCGAGACCAACGATTTTATATTATAAAAGAATTTAGATATTTTTAGGAATTTGGGAATCTATATTCTAAAATGGAGTAATTGTAGGGGGGATTAAAACTAGGATAGAGGGAGAATTAATTCCCAATTCTTATCATCAATAGGAAGTATAAAATGCAGTTGTTAAGTTTTTACTAAAGGTGTAAATAGAATTAAAGGACCAATTTTCGAAGTAAAGCTGCTTATGTCGCGGTCAGTTAATGGATGGGTGACCATTCTTTACTCAATGTGATATTTCTATGTATTGGAGGGTATGTAGAACTGTTGTTAAGGGTAGTCTGAGACATTAAATTCAGGAATATGGTCTGACTTTAGACGGTATTGTCCAGTAACTGGGTTATAGAGGTCAGATAGGCAGTCGCTCCATGTAAAATACTTGCTGCATCCGGTTAGACTGCAAGCTGACCTCCATATAGTTGGGAAAAGACAAGCAGATGATGATGTAGGTAGGTGAGTATAGGTAGATCATCCACCAGTCACACTAGTCTAAGTTCATGGCTCAAGGAATAGTATTTTTTTCTTCGTATCCGAGCTACGTCTGCTTTTCTCCATCAATGGACATTAAAGGACAAATTTATTCTATTGGATACTGAATTATGAATAAAATTATTGATGGAATGGAACCGGTCCTAACCCAAATTTAAGAAACTTATTTGGGAGGAAAAGTCCTAATTCCGGCAGTGGACTGCATAGGGTTGAGTTTATTATAAAAATTGGGAATTATTTTCAGTCATTTACGGTCGAAATAAGACTAAGTTCCTTCGGTCCTCAATTTTTGTTGCATAATATTTTTCGATGCACGTGGTTCTATAATATGATTACCGTAAAAATTTAACCCCTTGGACCCTAATATACCCCTTGAGCATAAGGGGTGAAACATTTAAATCGTAGGTTACATACCTATCACGGAGTTTTCCTCAATGTCACCACAGTAGTAACGCAGCTTCGGTTTACAAATCCTTTCATATAATGTCACCCGTAATTACTGAAGCACGTTTTTCAAAATAACCACTATCACCATCCGAATATCACCGAATAAAACACAGCATTTTTCACACTAAACAATTCTCAATTCATTCCTAGCAACACAAATTTAGGCCTAACGCACTCACACGCCGAAAACACGACGAAAATTCTCTACAAACCCGAAATTACAGAAAAGAAATTTGAATTCTTAGTGCCGAAACGAAATATAGAATGGAATTTTCGTACCCCGACCGTAGACGAATAGGGTATGTTTCAAAATCCGAATGCTAGCGCTATGTCGTATCGTTAGAAAGAGACGCACATATCTCTCTTGTTCGCACTTCAAATAGAGTTCAATGTACCGTCCTACTGAAACGTGGGCGCGCGCAACGATGTCTCTGTCTCCCTCGCTCGCGGTGGCGGCGCGGGTGTGTGAGCGAGACGGGCGATCCCGGTCCACTTTTTGTTCCGAACTTGTATTTCGATCGATATAGCGCACCGTCGTAGTCTTGGTACTTTATTTTTAAGTTTTTGTTTTCTGAAAATTCATTTGCTGGTAGAGTCTTTCCTGTGCATTTTTAATGTATGTGTGAGTATTTGATTCGTATAGGCGTTTTAGAATACGAAAGTCATTTTTAAATGTACGAAAACGACTGAAATTTGGCGTTAAATAATTCTATTTCTATTCTAATGTGAAAGAACGTAAATGCATTACAGATTCCCAGTTTAACATTTACCGATTGCTATTCATTAGTACATATGTTAATTTTAGAAATACATTGATGACTGCAAGTGTTAAATATGCGCTGCTTAATTAGCAAAACGCAATGTATTTTAATTAGTTTTATTAATCAATCTTTTCAATGACATTTTTTAAATACGGTTACTTAGTAATTTTAACCTGATCATGATTAATAAAAACTTTATAAGCCATTGTAATTATCATGTAAGTTAATTAATAAAAAAAAAACTACTTTCACTAAAGCAAAGGAATTATAATTAATGCCTTATGAAAGAAACAATACCGCATTATGTCGTAAGGCCGGCTATACACGGTCGACTAACCGCGACGATTAATATTTAATTTCGCTTGGTTTATTGAGCTTCACATTGGGTCTAAGTTATCATTCGGTCTGAATCTTGCGACGTTTATTAGGTTTAATTAAGGAAATCTAGTTATTTAAGTAATGGTTTTAAGTGACAGACGGATATACAGTTTTATATTTGTGTGTGTTGAAATATTTGTAAAATGCTTTTGTTTAGTAATTTTTTTTGCCCAAAACACGTTTTATCAATACCCTTAGATTACATTGCAACGATCACTTAATTTATTTTAATAACATCATCAACATAACAGCTTTACTTACAGATCTAAATATTTAATAAAAACCTTTCTTTGTAATCATATCAATAATTAACCCCAATTAAAACTTCCTCAATAAATTAAAACGACACACTTAAAAATAAATAAAACATTAATTTAACCTCAAAACATTTCAAGAACCTCCATTACACAGCCAACATTTCAACACACATTATTTATCGTAACGACGACTTGTCGCACATATAAGTTGTATAATCAGAAGTCAGTACCGAGCCTAACGATGCACCGCAGCGCCGCTTGGCAACAGCGCTGTCTATTTATAGACGGTTATAAATAGCTCTTAAATCAGTCAATTAAGAGGCTAGACAAGAAAGAATGTAGTGTAAAAACTTCACTGATTATCCGTGCAAAGTTTTTGTGCTGTCGGGATGCAAGTATCAAGTACTTTCGCGTTTTTTTTGTTATTTTCTGAGGAATAAGTATTGTATGCGTTTTAAAATAGGGTTTGTGGGTAAAATGGGTTACTACTGCGTTTTACGGCAGACTTACTTCTGTAATGGCTTTTATTCTATTTGTGCATTTTTTGTGTCTTGCACTGGACGTATTTTGGTTGATATGATGATAATGATGCTCATGATGCTTTTGCTCATTTGCTGGGAAACGTGGTTAAGGAATTTTCAGCTGGACTTGGGCAGGGCAATTATTTTCTTACTTTTGTACAAAACCGTAGTTCACCGATCGTCTGACTTTTCTAACACTAATCCCTATTTTACTTAAACAACACTTAGCATTCAGACTCTCTTAAAAGTATATCTGTCGCCATAATACACTTCAAAATGACAGGGACAGCATGAGTATTAACGATGACTTTAAAATGTGTTGTGTCTGTCACTCACTCGTAAATGCCATATTTCTCTTCTCTCTCTATCTTTTTAAGTTAAGTCCACATTACACTTGACTTCTAGTCTAAAAGGTATTAAGTTTTACTAGCCCATTGATGGATAAACCGACGTACAGTCAACTCACGTCAGTGATAACAATTTGTATTTGACAGCGCCTTTTTGCCGTAGCAGTAAGGGCAATTTTCTTAGTGCAAGTGTTGGCACTGATGCAGTTCACGGTACAAAAGATAGAACAATAAGCCATATTGTCCGCAAGAGAAGAGCGATGCTATAAATATTTCGTGTTAGCATAGAATACACTCGCTGCGGCCCGCAGTCATAAATTCATTCATAAATTAAACGTTGCCATAGCAACAATCTCGACTGACGGTGCTGGAAATAGCATTCGCGATGCCCTTGCGCATGCAAGCGAATTTTAACTTTAAGAGCAGATTTTTAAAGTGCATCATATTACGGTGGCGTGATTGAGAATAATTTTCAAATATGTTTGCAGACTTTTAGTGGTTTTCGTTGTAGTTTTGACGCTAGTGTGTTAAATATATTGAAAACTGCCGCATTCTAGTATTGTTCTCCAGTCTTTGGGTTTATCTATAAGACAGAATTAACTTTTCGAAGAACTATAACTTATTTGTCATTTTGTTATCTATATAAATAAAAAGAGAAGTCCTGACTGACTGATTGACTGACTCATCAACGCCCAGCCCAAACCCTTGGACCTAGAAAGCTAAAATTTTGCACAGAGGTTTTCTTTATAGTGTAGACAAGGAATAAGGAAGGAATTCCCGGTAGTATGTTACCGTGGGAAATTTTTCGACATCCACGCGAGCGAAGCCATTCGCAAAAGCTAGTTTTACATAATTATCTCATAGCCTTTTTTCAATTAAGTTAGGGTCGGCTTCCAGTCTAACTGGATGCAGCTGAATAACAGAATTCTCCACAAACTCCAATCTATACACAAAACTCAGAAATCTAAAACTCTCACTATTGAGTTTTTTGTAAGTAAAAGGTTTTTACTTTAAAAAAAAACACTTGATTTGACTCAACACAAAAAATACACCAAAAAATCTAAAGAAAATCCCTACACTAAAAAAAAGAACCATTATGACTAAACTATTAAAAGAGCAATCTAAATTCATGCGATACTCCAACACATTCCTCGCGCGTTGAAGTGCACCGAACAGAATTAAACGTTGGTATTCTGTTCACCCCGTCGCAAACTGGTTACAGCATTGGTCAAGGCTGCATGTGCTTCAAGTGTAAAAATATTTCGTGCCTTGAACAGGACTTGGTATAATTAAAAATAGGTCTACTGCATAATATGTGGTGGGCCTTGACGGGTTTTTCAAGGGCACGACTGTTTTTGCTTGGCTAGATGTTGGAATTTGTGTCAGAAAATTTAGAGGTAAAATAAAAAAAATCCTCTGCCTTTGTCCCAATTTGCTTGTGTCTACTTCTACCATAGATGTGTATTGCAGTGCATTGCTCTTAAAGCTATTCCGTCCTAAAACATACCTAATCGAATCCTGATTAAAATAGTTTCTACAAGTGGCAATACATTAATGTATTGTGAAATTTAATAAAAAAAAGAAGTGAATATACAACGTGTCGTTTTGCATCCTCGTCAAATTTCATAGTATGATACAGAACATCAAAGCGAACAACTATCTCCATGGGACCAACATCGTAATCGCGAAAAAAATGTCAACTGTCCTATAGAAAATTTTAATACCTACTCGACGAAAATGTATGGGTCGGCTGATTATTATTTCGTGATTACGATGTTGGTGCCATGGAAAAAGTGTTCGATTGGATTGTCAATAACACATCCTTAAATTTGACGAGGATGCAAAACGACACGTTGTTTTAATATTTCTATAGGTACGTCCGAAAAACCCAGCAGTCCAAATGCGTAACACACAGTAGGAATCGGTTTCATTTTGACAGTTCAACAACATTCATTGCATTGTTTACGTTGTTGAGCAGACACATTTTTCAACATATGAAGCAATGAATTATAAGCTACGCTTGCCAGGGTTGTTCCGTGGATGGGTAATCATCTTTACATACCAAGACCTCACCGTGCCTCGCAAAGCACGTTACACCGTTGGTCCCGGCTGTCATTCGTGGATCTTTGATAGTCATTACGGGTCGTCTGAAGCCCGAAAGTCGAAAGACAACCAATCTTCCCAAGGGGTATCCTGTTACCCAGTAACTGGTTTGTGAAGGTCAGATAGGCAGTCGCTCCATGTAAAATACTGATATTCAGCTGCATCCGGTTGTACTGGAAGCCAACCACATCATAGTTGGGAAAAGGCTAGGCAGATTGACTGGCTAGCATTTTAAACATGATTGGTATTCTCATACAGGTCATGTCTAAGAAAAGGACACATCAGATTAAGTATAAAAATTATGACATTTGTTGAGTCCTTCCTAAATAACCACGCTTTGTCAACTTTGCAGAAAATTTCATAAAATTAATAAAAAGTGAAGAAGCCTTATACAGTAATCCAAGTGCTCAGAATATAGTTATAACAAAATTACTGGCTATAAAACTTGCCATAACAATTTAACGACAATATTTTAAGGTTATAATAACCAAAAATATCATATTTCCACCACCATGTATGTGTTCTGTGACAAATTCATGTAATGTTTATGATAATATGTTTGCAAGAACATGTTATAAAAAAATGTGTAAGTTACACATTTTATTATAGGTACATTATATCCCATGGTAAATACTGGTACATAAATTGGTTATTTTTTTATTAAAAGTAAGATCGTAGGTGTTGGGACAGTCATACTTACATAGACTTTCGTGGCCGAATGACATAAATAAGCATTATAATCTCATCTTGTTTGTTCGTATGCGTGTATATTTGTTTCATTTTCAATTCATACGTCCTTCACAATGTGTCCCAATTTTTAAACTAGAACACAATTACATACTAATAGGTCTATTTTGTTGCAATTATGTTAATTTACGCTTGCTAGACATGATTCATGTTTCTAGTTTTATTTTAAGAGAAAAATAAGTTTTTTTTTTTATTGGAAAGATCTTTCCTATAATCAGCAATATTATATATTACTTAGTACTTCTCAATCAATCTAAGTTTTTTTTTTGTTTTTATGTCTTTAATCTACACTAAGAATTATTTTATCCTATATGGATTCGTGAATGTGATGCACCAACAGTCAGACACAGATAGAAGTTATCGATCCGTCACTCATTTCATTATGTTAAATCATTCAGTTTTAACCAATTAACATAAAATTAATTTTGTTTTCCATTATTATTGTCGTGTCATAAATTAAAGTGACAGAATAATTAGTGACTATTAATAACACAACAGAGCGTACCTACTTATTTTGCATACCTTAAGAAGTATTAAGCAAAACATATTATATGAAGTATTTCAAATATTTTACGGACACATTTCAGAATTTTACCACAAAAATTCCACGTCTAATTAATAAAATTGCAAAAAAAAACAGCTTCCTACATTCCAGGCATTCCATCGACACTGAATGAGCATCTAATCTTAACACAGTCAACTAATTA
Source organism: Cosmia pyralina (assembly GCA_946251885.1). Lineage (NCBI taxonomy): Eukaryota > Metazoa > Arthropoda > Insecta > Lepidoptera > Noctuidae > Cosmia > Cosmia pyralina. Next base: position 729,614 of record OX276371.1, read on the forward strand.
TAACACCTTTCACCAGACTTCAATTACCGCCACTTCACAACTTCCCAAGAAAAAAAAACTTCCTTTACAAAAAAAGCCAGACAGACTATCAAAATTCACGGCCGCGGTATAAACTCGCCTTTCGATGGGCGACTGAGGTAGGCGGGCGCGAGCGAGCGAGATAGCACTATATTTTTAAGAGCTACGTCTCGGTCGCATAACGGTCCGGCGCCCGCGCTTGCGACCTCAAACTTTTTTTAAATCGACCGCTTTTTTCCGCTGTTTTAATTTGATTTTCGATGAAAATTATATAGTTTTGGATTCAGGAAGAACGAGCCATCTGTTTGGGGAATGTTCTTTTTTTACATTTTCTTTTTTTTGCCTCTGAAGCTCGTAAAGACGCAAGGGTCTGGTCGTTCTATTTTTAGAATGGATATTTTTCTTGGAATTCTTTGTAGTTTTCGTGAAATTGATCTCAGGATGCACTCTACGAGTCTGGAATAAGGTCAAATATTTCACGTTCTTTTGTTACGTGTAGTAAAAGTATTTTTTATTTCACATTTACTGACCAGACGACATGGCGTTATTGCCGTGTACCATTTCAATGTTATTTTTTGGGGTCATTTTCAAATAAATTTTAAAAAAATGTTTCATTTTAGACTAATAGGAATATGGACAACAATATTTGGATGACTTTTTATTTTATTTTTAATTAATTCTTTATTTGATAGAACACTAAAGATTCCGTATCGTAAATTCTTAGAAAAACGTGTCTTTAATTTATTAATTAAATCTCAATAAATAGTAAATTTATACTTGCATTACTTTGTGATTGCAAGAATATACTGAATTTTTAAAAATATTAGACAATTAACTTCACGTAAAGTATCAAAATTCATTCTCTATATTTCCTCTGCTATAAAATAGTAAATAATATTTTTTCTACACCATAGTATTTTTTATAATATTCTCTGTTTCATAAAAATTACGGATTAAAGCAAATAATTTTATTTTTCTATTTTTAAATGTATCTACGGTTATGCTAAAAAAATCTTTATAGCGGCTACAATTTTATATTTATTTTTATCAAATATTTTTGTGATAAAACGTAAAATTTAATATAAATGGGTTAAAAACTAAACAATTAAACGACCATTTTGTAAATTTTAATTTTTTTATTTGCTCTATCCACTTACCTACCTAATTAATAGATGTGTTAAGGCACACTGTACTTAGGTACCTACTTACCTATTATACCTACCTAGGTATGTATAGGTAGGTTAGGAAAATATTTTAAAGCATGAGATTCTAAGTAAAATACAGAAAAATACATTTAAATACTTTTTTTTTTTTACAAAACACGATTTTCAAAATCTGAAAAATATACAAAATTATATTTACCTAAGTTGTCAGTCCAGAGCCTTTTATGTTTTATACCTAATCCTGCTTTTTATAATCAGTTTAATAATTTCATAAAAAAAATACAGACATGCGTTTTTTTTTTAATAGGTATTCAAGTTTTTTTTACAAAATAATGCTAGGTATGTAGTAGGTAGGTGCTGTGACGATAAAAATAGATTTATTTTATTACTAGCTTGATCACGTTTTGTTTATCAAATGAAAAAACTGAATACCTACCTATTATTAGGTATAAAGTGCCACTTTGTTCAAGTTCTCTATTTATTAGTTTCTTTAGAACATATCATTATAGGTAAGATTTACAATTCTATTCTGCAAATTAAGAGTACGTTTTCATAATAATTAGTAGGTATATAGGTAGGTACTGTATAAAAACAACATTTTTTTTTTATTATTTAGAATCGTTTTTACGTTATTTTTTTTTAATAAGGTCCCTGGATTTATGTCTAATATAACTTTATTACAGACCTAATATATAATAATTGAGAAAAAAAAAAAAACTATCGATTTCAGGTAAATCATACAACATGACACGTTTGTACTAAACGTAAATAAAAGTAGATACCTACCTAATGATTATGAATACATTTTTGTAAAAAATATTCTTACAAATAGTAAGGTAAAAAATCAGTCATGATATTCGTAACTTTTTAAACTTTATACCGAAAAATATTACTAAGTACCTAACTGAAATATATAAAAATAGACTAATTTTTAACTACCCTAATACCACGTTTAGGTATTAGAAGAGAGACTAGTTTCTCTATTCATACCTAAAATGCCCAAAGATAATAAAATAAAATTCATTACAATAATAAAAGTGTGAAATAAAAGATATAAAAGTGTCGATAAGAAGTAACCTATGTCCTTCTCCAGGTCATGATCTACCCGTGTTCCAAATTTCATCCAAATCCGTTCAGCCGTTTCAGCGTGAAAGCGTTACAAACAAACAAACTCACTTTCGTATTTATAATGTTAGGTTAGGATTATTACAAATATCACGGAGTATACCCAGTTAATATCCATATACAGGATGTGGCGTAAATAGTGCTCTAACGTTAGGGGGTCGATACACCATATTTATATTCAGCTCTCACATACCACAATTTGAACCATTTTTTTCCCAGTGTCAGTATAAAATATTTTAATATTATTATTTGAACCTTGTGACACCTAGCTTTACTAATTTGGCTGTATTATCTATAAATGACATTATTTTTTAATTTTGTTTTTTGTTTATAACTGTGAAATGCATGTGCTATCACATGCAAGTATAAAAAAAAATACAAAAGCAAGTTCTCAATTTAAAAAAAAAAATTCTGAGACCTAGGAAAAAATTGGCTCAAATTGTGGTATGTGATAGCTGAATATACGGTGTATCGACCCCTTCAAATTGGACCACTATTTACGCCACACCCTGTAGGTAACTACTAAATTACTTAAATTATGTGACCGATATTATTTACCATCGGCAAAAATCACGTAATTCCATACAAACTTTCATCCCCTATTCAACCCCCTTTAGGGTATAAATGTACAAAAATCTTTTCTTAGTGCTCACCTTCATTACTTAAAAAAAAAAAATTAAAAAAAAAAAAAGGTTTATTGGAACTCTTGTATAAAATTTCACGCTTCTAGACGCAACAATTTAGGTTGTGCGTTGTCTGTCAGTGAATGAATTTAACATTTTTATAGTAGAAGATGGAGAGGTGTCTGTCTGTCTGTATGTTTCTTACGTTTTCACGACTGAATAGCTGAATTGATTTCGAGGTCTTTTGGTTCGAATATAGCTTGAACAGTAAGGAATGACATGACACAGTCAAGTCAAATATTCTGACAGATAACTTGTTAAAAAAGCAATCCCGAAGAATTAATTGGGGTAAATTGACAAGTGAAGTTTGTATGAAAAAATCCAAAATCTACGCGGACAAAGTCCAGGTACGAGGCTACTAAATTATTAATTGAACTCTAATTGAATAATTAATTGTCTTCGAACGCTTTTACTCATTATGACTCTTTTATAAACTCAAGGTCATCACCATTCTCCTTCTCCAATTTGTTTAGGGTCAGCGCAACATGTCTTCTTCTTCCATACAACTCTATCAGTTGTCATCTCGATAGTCACCAACTGTCTACCTATCCATATCATCTTTCACACAGTCCATCCATCGTTTCTTTGATCTTCCTCTACTCTTAGATATAGCCATCCACATTCTTAATCAAATCTTTCCTCACGACGTATTTTATAAACTCAAGGTCATCACCATTTTCCTGACCTTATCCCAATTTGTTTGGAGTAAGCTCTATTTAGGTTCATCTTGGTTGTCCCCCCTTTCTAGCCATATCAACCTTCACACAGTCCTCCATCGTTTCTTTGGTCTTCCTCTACTCTTATCCACGTTCATACTCAAATCTTTCTTCACGACGTATTTTATAAACTCAAGGTCATATATCATAATATGAATCTTCTTCTTTTGTATTACCCTGAACAGTTAGAAGTTAAGCCGTGGTTAAAATAGTTACCAGTCAGTAAAGTGGTAGCAAAGGTTGACGCCAATCATCATCTGCCTAATCATTTTTCAACTATGCTGGGGTCGGCCTCCAGTCCAACTGGATGCAGCTGAATACTAGTATTTTACGTGAAGTGACTGTCTGCCTACTTATGTATCATTTTACCCAGTAAACGGGTTATGGAAGTCCTCAACCCAGTAACTGGGTAACACGATACCCCTTAGTAAGATTATTTCTCAGGATGCTTGTGGAGGTTATTTTAATACAACCTTGATAAAATTCTAAAGAAAAAAATGTATCCTTGAAAAGAAATAAAAAAAATAAATAATGCAAGGAAGAGCAGAACAAAAAATAAATAAAAAAAAAAGATGGCCTTCACACTCGGCTTCATGCTAAACTGTTCATGTCACGCCATGCCGTGATGGCCGGAAGGTTCACAAACCTGATTCTCAACCACCAGAATAGGGATGATGACTAAAATGTTTTTGCTCGTCATTACCTACATTATTAAAAAAAATTGGACACGAATTTTTTCTTTTATTACGTAATCAAAAGATTACGGTGATACATTGAGTTAATATGTGGCATGACGTCACTCCTTGCTAGATTTTATAAATAGTTTTTTATAGGTGTGACGTGGCGAGCCCCCAACTGCGTTTTATATAAGTCTTTTTTTATTAATATGTTAAAGCAAAAAATACGTGTCTAATATTTTTTTTATTATCTGAATGACGGACTAAATAGAATTTCTTTTTTTTACCCAGGCATCATCCATATACATATTTAGAATTTGGTATAAACAGACATTATATTTCAATGTCAAGCAAGGACTTAATCTTAAACACTACTGTATTACTATGAAAGAAACCATCATGAACTTCTTATTGACATCCATTTTGACAGTTGAGCTACATCCATTGCGTTGTGTTGGTAACAGTAAACACGGCTTCGTTAGCAAAAAAGTGCAATGGAGGATCCATTGTTGAGTTGCCAATATTAAGGGTAGGTTGCTACAAGGGCTAGGTTATAGTTTCCGTTAAAATTAAAATGACCATAGAATGACTACCTGCTTTTGCACCGTCATATCAAATGACACGACATCCGACGCGTTTGACAGCAGTGATAACTTTAACCAGCGAAGTGTGGACGGTTAAGGTTACAGTTAAAGTTATGACGTCAAATAACAGTTGTCAAATGGAACAACCCATTTTGTGTCTAACAGGGTGGGTCTAACGAGGAGCTCGTGGCTAAGTAATAACAGCCGCACGGGTCGATCCATCAGGTTAAGCTACGCTTGCCGGGGTTGGTCCGTGGATGGGTGACCATCTTTACATACCGAGACTCCTCCGTGTCTCGGAAAGCACGTTAAGCCGTTGGTCCCGGCTGTCATTCGTGGATCTTTGAGAGTCGTTACGGGTCGTCAGAAGCCCGAAAGTCTGACAATCAGTCTTACCAAGGGGTATCGTATTACCCAGTTAATGGGTTGTGGAGGTCAGATAGGCAGTCGCTCCATGTAAAATAATGGTATTCAGCTGCATCCGGTTAGACTGGAAGCCGACCCCAACATAGTTGGGAAAAGGCTAGGCAGATTGATTGAAGGGTGGGTTGCAAGAACTTTAACTATAAAAAGCATCCAACTGAAGGTGCGATATTCGTAAGATGGAGCAACCCACCCTAAGACAGCGATTGTGACTGGGAGTGCCGCAAGACTGAATGGTGTGAAACCTTCAACACGCAGAGTAAGCGTGGTGAAGGTGATCAATGAAAATTCTTTCTCTGTATGAGGAGAGGACTTGTCGGTATCAGAAGTTTTTAAATCAAAAGAAATTAAATCAAACTTCTAATAAAAAAAGCTAATTATAGACTTTTGCTCGCGTCTTCGCCCGCGTGGATGTCGGAAGTTATCCCACAGAAACGTAGGTACTACCGGAATAGAAAGTATCCTGTGGCCTAACCTAGGTCATGGTCTATTTATTAGGCAAATTTCATCCAAATCCGTTCAGCCGTTAAGACGTGAAAAGGTAAGAGGCAGATAGATAGACCGACAGACAGTTACTTTCGCATTTTTAACCGACTTCAAAAAGGAGGAGGTTCTCAATGTATGTTCCCCGATTACTCGAAGATGGCTGGACCGATTTGAATTATTTTTTTTTTTTTGTTTGAAAGGGTATACTTCCCAGGTGGTCCCATGATCATCAAGTCAGGATCTGATGATGGGATCCTGGAGAAATAGAGAGAACTCTTCCAATTTTATAGGCACACTTGAAGCGATTTGAATAGTTTTTGGAAGAGTACTTTCTTGGAGTGGTCCCATTTCAATTTGGTGAAGATCTGATGAAGAACTTCTGAGATAGGCAACGGAACTCCTCAATAAATGATAGCAAATGGACTGGGATTGCTGAAATCTCATGTCTGTTTGTTGTTTACACCAGTTCATAACATAACATCACGCCAGTACGCTGTGAAGGGGTAAGCACATGTGAACCACTAAAAAGTGAAAAATATAAACTTTTTTACAAAAAAATACAACCGACTTCCAAAAACAACACTACAAAGTGAAAAATAACTAATTTCGGAAGTCGGTGGCAAAAACGAAAATACATTTAATCAGACACCGACTTCCGAAATTAAAGTTATTTTTCACTTTGTAGTGTTGTTTTTGGAAGTCGGTTGTATTTTTTTGTAAAAAAGTTTTTATTTTTCACTTTTTTAATATTAAAGTATGCATTGAGCATTGACTATCATAAAAATAAAACACCAAAATCTTCCGTAAAATACAATAAGCCACGTTGTAAACCGTGCCGAAATCAACTCAGTAGTTTTCGATGGTAGAGTTTATTATAACCAAGGGGTATCGTGTTACCCAGTAACTGGGTTGTGGAGGTCAGTTAGGCAGTCGCCCCATGTGAAAGACTTGTATTCAGCTGCACCCGGTTAGACTGGAAGCTGACCCCAACATAGTTGGGAGAAGGCAGGCAGATGATGATAACATTACAACATCACGCCTGTATTCTTCAAAAGATTAAGCAGATATGTATGGTACCTATACCTAAATATAGGCCGTATACGAAATTTTGCCGATTTCTCTGATTGAAAAGGCTTGTTTTCGATAGTATCTATCCTGAATATACATACACACACTATGTAGGCACTTGTTATGTTCATGCGCAGCCGCCTTGTTTTAATCTTATCTTAGGTAAACAAGAAAAATAGTTGTATGAGTGAATCATAATAGACTAGTGCTTTGATCGCGTCTCTGTTCGCGTTGTTTTCTGATTTTCCAATAAATTTCATTTCAACACTTCCATTTTAAACCACTTTGGGGGTTGTCTGTTTTTTATAAAAAGGGTATAGTCTTCCCACTGTTGGGATACAGGCCTCCTCTCTGTGAGTGGGAGTGGGCCCAGTGTGACACCCTAATAGCAAAAAAAATTTGATAACAAAAAAAAAATATCCGTCATGTAGGTAGATTATTAAAAAATATTAGACACGTATTTTTTCTTTTTTTTACGTAATCAAAAGATTACGGTGATACATTGAGTTACAATGTGGCATGACGTCACTCCTTGCTAGATTTTATACATCGTTTGTTATAGGTGAGCCCCAACTTTAATGCGTTTTTAACCGACTTCAGAAAGGAGGAGGTTCTCAATTCGTCGGAACCTTTCCCCGATTACTCGAAGATGGCTGGACCGATTTGGATTTTTTTTGTTTTATTCGAGTGGGTATACATCACAGTTGGTCCCATATAAAATTGATTAACTTTGCTTTGGTAGTTTTTGAGTTAGCTTCAATAATACGTATTTTTTTCCCCACTTTTATATTGATGATGTTCTAGTTTGTTTTGCAGATAGTGGTATAAGAATTTGTGTGGGGTAGGTACACAACTAAAAAGTGAAAAATAAAAACTTTATTACAAAAAAATACAACCGACTTCCAAAAACAACACTACAAAGTGAAAAATAACTTTAATTTCGGAAGTCGGTGGCAAAAAACGAAAATACATTAAACTAGACACCGACTTCCGAAATTAAAGTTATTTTTCACTTTGTAGTGTTGTTTTTGGAAGTCGGTTGTATTTTTTTTATCAAAGTATTTTTTTCTGTTATTATGATAAAGCAAATAATACGTGTCCAATATTTTTGTATTATCTGACTGACAGACTAAAAGAATTTTTTTTTTTAGCCAGTCATCATCCCTATTGTTGCGTAACACGCATTCAATCACACTCTAAATGCTTTTGAAGGATATACGTTTAATCCATTGCTCCATAATTTAATATTTTCGAAAAATTTGTCTGCTCAACAACATAAACGACGCAATGAATGTTGTTGAACTGTCAAATTGAAACCTTTTGCTGATGTAGGTAAGTGTGTCACGTAACTACACCGCAGCGTAGGTTGTTGGATATAAGAATGACTGTTGTCAGGGTTCGAGCTATCTTTTACATTTACACCAATCTTCGTGAAAATCGATTCAGTGGTTTCGCAGTGAAAAGGAAACGCTGTGGCATTTAAATTATTAAGTATAGGGTAATTCAAACAGTGACGTCAAACAGAAAAAAAAATCTGAATTCCTCATACCCAGGGTACCTACTTATTCGAAACTACCCCCGTGTGTATATGTTCCGCGATTTTGATGTTTTCGAGTTATTTTTGTTTTTTATAATTATTTTGTGGAGCTTCAATAATCCACATCTATTTTTGTAGTGGGTTTTACATTTTTTTTTTTTTTTGTAATATGAAAATTACATTCAAGACTACAATAAATAATAAAATAATAAATAATAAATAAATATGTTTGGACATATCACACAACGCCATCTAGCCCCAAGCTAAGCAACCTAATGCTTGTGTTATGGTACAATGTAACAAAAAAAAAAAAAAAAAAATGCCCACTACAAAAAAACATGAAATTTTGAAGCTCCACCGGCAGAAAATTGTAAACAATTACAAAAACAATAATAACTCGAAAACTACAAAAAACATACACGGGGATATTTTCAAACACCCCTAGATATGAGGAATTCTGATTTTTCTTATTGACGGCACTGTTTGGACCACCCTGTATTATTAGAAAATTAAGGATGATGTGCAATTCTTTTTTTTTTTTGTGATGCTACTTGCAAACAAAAAACAAACATCACACTAATATTATAAAGGCGAAAGTCTGTGAGTGCGTGTGTGTGTGTATGTTTGTTACTTCTTCACGCTCAAACGACGTGACCGATTTGGATGAAATTCGGTATGTAGACAGCTTATAACCTGGATTAACACATAGGCTACTTTTTATCCCGAAAAAATGTAGTGCTCCTGTGGGATGAGCAAGAAATTCAAATATATTTGCTATTCTTTTAAACTCAAACGCCTCGACCGATTTTGATGAAATTTCGTGTGGAAGTATCTGACACTCTGGATAAACACATAGCACACATAGGCTACTTTACATCCTGAAAAAATGTAGTGTTCCCGTGGGATGAGCAATTTATTTGTGAATACTTTTCTCACCGATTAAATAATACACGTTTTAATGTATCTCATAAATCGCGGGTAACACCGCGGGGCGCAGCTAGTAACTTATAATGTCAAAAAAAACCGTATTTAACACGCATCATAAAATATCCTTGCATTGATGCATTGAGATACTGATTTGAATCAGTACCTCAAAGGTTGACAATACTACTTAGGACTGGGGTTCTGTTATAAGACGGATTCTCATAATCCGGGGCCTGGAACATAACCGGGTCCCAAGGTCTATGCTAATATATTGTCAATTTAACCCTACCTTACCCTTAGTTGAGCTTTGAGCTACACGATTACTGACAAATGTTTGCACTGACCAGACAGTCCACCAACTGGTTCTTTCCTCAAAAGACCATTTCAGACACCAATCTACATGGTCTTCACATGATCTGACCAAGATTATGTCTGGAATTTAAAAGAGATTATGACCTCTAAGTTGGTTTCGCCATTTCTTTTTTCAGTAACTGGTGAAATAAATAGGTTTTACTTAAGAGTGCGTAAGCCGTTGGTCCCGGCTGTCATTCGTGGATCTTTGACAGTCGTTACGGGTCGTCAGAAGCCCGAAAGTGTGACAACCAGTCTTACCAAGGGGTATCGTATTACCCAGTTAATGGGTTGTGGAGGTCAGATAGGCAGTCGCTCCATGTAAACTACTGGTGTGGTATTCAACTGCATCCGGTTAGACTGAAAGCTGACCCCAACATAGTTGGGAAAAGGCTAGGCATATGATGATTTAATTTCATTTCTATAAATCTTACTAGCTGAAAGTTTGTATGTTTGGATGTTTGTTACTCAATCATGCAATAACGGCTGAACGGAATTAAATGAAATTTGGCACATAGGCCGTTTAAAACCTGGATTAACACATAGGATACTTTTTATCCCGGTAGTAGGTTCCCGTGGGATAATTTCCGACATTCACGACATTCAAAGCTAGTTAAAAATAATTTTATATTATCAAGCTACACCGATGTTCATAGTTCCCCAAACTCCTCAAAGCCACAGTATATAATAGGTATATAACAGGTGATGTAATGGAAATTACGTCAGACTAAATATTAATTAAAAGTTGTGACAATATTGTCAAGGTTAGTCGACTATTGATAGTCGCTATGTATAGGTACCTATGTTAGTCATTTCGGATAAATTAAATGATGGTGAAAGGAAATGATGTTTATTTCTTTAAGGCGAGTAGTGCGGCCAACTAGCGCCATCATTGAGAAAAAAATCATAAGTCTGGAGATATGGAACATTTTGAAATTTCCTATGCTCACATTTTTAGTTAAATGTTGTACAATTTTTTGTATTAAAAAAAAACAACACTAAACCTCGTAGGTTCGAAGCCTTAGCAGTTAACGTCAATTAATTAAATATCTCCAGACCACGGACTAGAAAAAAAGGACTCCGCTCCACGCGTATTGAAAGTGAAGCACCGTACCGATCTACTCGTATGTGTGCGTGATTTGACAAAGACGTCGTCATGTCACGCGTAATGGCGGCCGGTCGGCATACTATGATGTAAATGTGTGTGTGAAGCGTGTTTGTACAAACGGTCCCGGCATACTTACTGTGCTTCACTTTCGATATGCGACGCGTGGCGTGGAGTCCTTCTTTTTTTTCTAGTCCGTGCTCCAGACTTATGATTTTTTCCTCAATGGTGGCGCTAGTTGGCAGCACTACTCGCCTTAAGTAGATCTTTCAGGACACTTTTACACGTCAATTTTTTAGTCAATATTGTAAAACTAAGTAGATGGCGTTGGCATTTCCTAGCTGACTGATCCCTGAGAAGAAATATTCGGAATTTCTTCTCTCTGAGGCTTAGAGGTCATGATCTCTTTTGAAGTCCAAAAGTTATATTAAAAGAAAACGTTAAATTTGACGAATTCTTAAGAGAACCCTACAACAGTTGGCAAGCTTGTTTTGAAATTAAAAAATAATAAAGATGTAAACTTACTTCGACGTCCAGCATTTTGTCGTTATAATCTGTAACAATATAAAAAAACATTTAAGTAAGTAGGTATTTTTTTTTTTTAATATTTACTTAATGGTATCAGCACTTGACTGAATAGGTAGGTTAAGTACCCGAATTGCCCAAGTTGTCAAAAAGAAATATAAGTCCGTATATTTTTTTTTAAATTTTATTTAATTATTATAAAAATAGTACCTAACCATGTGAATTCTTTGAAGGATCACTTTTCTGTATCATCTTATTGAACATAAAAATCCACTGCTGCACAAAATCTTCCTCTCATATAGAGCGACTCAAAAAAAGAACAATTGAAATTCGTGATCGTGCGTTTGACAGTGACAATAGGACGCTACTATCCATCGTGAATTCTTGACATCAAAAAAGATGTCAAGACACAGACCACGAAAAAAGATCATCAATCTAAACAAATTAAATAATAACCTAAAATTCGTAGACGCCTCCAAAACAAATGGAACATCGAACATACGAGTAATTTGGTCAACGTTCCACACAAGCCCCTCCACATTTAATCAAATATACAAACGAACCCATGTACCAAACATAGTCCCAAATCCCAAAAAAAAAAACGAGAAAATAAGCGAAAAAAAAAAATTACCTCCACACATTCCAGTCTCAGACAGAAAAAAACCGTAAAAAAATCGAAAACGCACCCCGTGGTAAATTACGTTTTGAAAAAAGCGTACCCCTACGAAAGGAGACGAAAAAAATCCGACCCCACCCTAAAAACGTGCAAGTGTCAAAAATGTATGCTAGGTGAGAGTGGGATGGAGTTACAAGCTAGAGCGAGATGGAAGATCCCCTCAGTAATAGACCCTGCACGCCCTGATCTATGATGCACGGGAGCGAATCGGACATTTTGCGTTTTTCTTATTTTATTTTGTTTTTTTTTTTTTTGCTTAACTTTGTATGCAAATTCGACAAAGAGATTGGCCTATCTGTTCGTATTTGTATGTAGTCTTTATTTTTATTCACTTAATAAAATGTCGCCACGGTGATTGTTGCAAAAAATTGGATTCACTGTACCATTGATTTAAAAAAAAACTACCAGTTATAGTGGAAGCTACTCATCATAAGACTCAGCCTAAGACTTCCACTGCTGGACATAGCTCCCACCTAACCATCGCCAAATAGAGTCAAAGACAAGGAGCATTATGAGCGAATAATTTAAAGATCGGTAGGCCCCGTACGTCAGAGGTAACACAACCATTATAAGCAGGCCTCATATTCTATTGAAACTCCGTACTGCGCAAGTCCATCTCAAGGTCAAAACTCTGACGTGCAGCCTACCCAGATATAATAATTCAGCTATTGGTATGACAGATTTTATAATCTTTGTAGGATACTTTGTCTTATAACAATGATTAACAACTACGAGTATGTAGACTTAATATTAAGAAAAAAAAAAGGTCGTGTTGGCCAAGTAGTTAAGGCCTCGTCTCTAAATTTATAGTTGTTGTGTATGTGTAAAAAAAACGTAATCGTGAGGAAGTCTGGACATCCAGTTAATAATACCTAAGTCTGAAATCGCCAAGCCGTCTTGAGCAAGCGTGGTGATCAATGCCCGTGCCTTCTCTGTGTGAGAAGAGGCCTTTGTCCTGCAGTGGGACAGCAATAGGCTGGTATTATAGGATACGACACATATTAACTAATCAATGTAGGACACTTTGATTAGGTATAATGAATTAACAACTTAGTAAAGTGAACATATCTATAGAAAAACATCCGTCCAATGTCAAGGCTCCATCAAAATCGGATCAGCAGTTTCTGAGACTTGTTCTTATAAACAAACAAAGAATGCTTACGTTAGAAGAATTGCGTTGTAATTGTAACACGATAGTTGGAGAATGCGTAGTTTGATGATATAGGAAATTATATGATGTGGGTAAATTTTTAGTGTTGGTTGTGTTTGTCTTGAAATGAAATGCAATCTCTGGGTTCTATTTACAAGGATTTTCTGGAATTTTTTTACAAGTATAGTATCAGTTTGGCAAACTACCAATGTACTACAGACTGACTAACTATCTACCTATCCTACCTACCTATCTATTTATTAATGTATGTATATGTTGTACATGTATATGGTACACCATGGACTACCTGCAGAATTGTCTCTCCTTGTCCCCATACTCCATCCAAAGGTTGTCTGTAAAAGATCGCTTTTAGCGTTAAGACCGCCCATTGTGTCACTCTATGTAAAATTTCAACATTGTAACATTGTAACCTGTAATTTAAATGGTGTGCATAATAAAGAGTATTGTATTCTATTCTATTCTATTCTACCTACGGTGAAGGAAATCATTAAGAATCCAGATGTCAGGTCTGAAATCACTAACCTGCAGTGAGCAACGGTGGTGACCAATTCTCGTTACTTCTCTGTATGAGAAGAGGTGCCTATTTGTCCTCCAGAGGGCGGGACAGTCACCTCAGGCTAGGTAGTGTGACTATCTCCATAAGGAGATAATAAGGACAAGTGGCCTAGAATCCAAAAAGTGCGTGAAGGAGGAAAAGGTGCAACACCGGAATGAACACAACATGATTATACAGAAATGTTTTGGTGTTTGTTACTCAATCACGTAAAAACGGCTGAACGGATTTGAATGAAATTTGGCATAATGATAGACCATGTCCTATTTTATAACATAGAATAATTTTTATTTGAATAAATGCAGGAGTTTATTTAGGATACCAGTAAAATTGCAGACATAAATAAATGTTTCATAATTTTTGGAACAACATGGAGTGACTGCCTATCTGACTTCCACAACCCAGTTACTGGGTAACACGATACCACGCGGTACTAATGGTTGGTTTGTTCTGCGGTTCTGCCTGACTTCTGAGGGGAAATAACAGGCCTGTAGATGTCTTTATTAATCGATATAGGTAGTAGGTTGTGTGTTTTTGTGTGTTTCCTCTACCTACTAGTAAACAGTGACCCTTTCTTTGTGGAGTTGCGTGGGATGATAAGAGAGCATACGACATAATGAATGTGCGTCTTATTAAGCATGTTCACTGGTAGATCAATGAAGGTTCTCAATGTTTGAATGTCTACAATGCAGATAAACTATGAAATATTTTTTAGGGAATTTGCAGAGTTTTAACTTTGTAAATTCTGTGGAGTTGGTATAAAATACAAGTATTCAGCTGCGTCTGGTTAGATATGGATGTTGACCCCAAAATAGTTGGGAAAGGCCAGATAGATGATAATGTTGATTCTTTACAGTAATTACAAACATTTTTCAGCGAGATCCTTCTAAAGAAAATGCAGTTGATATTAATGATCACATATAATCAACCCACACCAATAAGATTAAACTCTTCAAACAAATGAACTCTGCCGATCCCCAGCGAAATAAACTGTCCCCGTGAGGCAGTGAGTAATAAAATGCGTTTGTGTGCGTGCGGATGAACGAACTCGACGTTACTCGTCGACGCGGCGGCCATGTTGCCTACGTCACACGGCCTTGTGCGCGCGCGCCGAGATATACCTAGCTTAGTTTTGGAAATTATGACCTTGCAACGCTTACTATATGATTTATCAATTTACATACGCGCTGTTGTGAAATTTTTAGTGAAAAAAATTGGTTAGAAAAGTAAGATGTGGGGTTTTTTTCAGTGCGTTGTGTCAAGTGGGTTTCGTGAAAGTTGGGGTCTATTTCCAGCAGTGGACGTTTATAGGCTAAACTAAAATGTAGCGTTGAATGATGAACTTTAGACTGTCTCAGGAGATAGTTACAATGTTGCAGGATCATACTCTAGGTACTTATCTTGTTGGGACATTCAACGAAGTACATTGATTTTTTTTTAACACATAGAATAGGTAGTACTCGTACAATGTAGCTTTCAACAGAAGATACCTATGTTGAACATTAAGTTTTATATTTTTTTTGTTATTTGGATGAGTTTTTAGTCTCCCAAAGCATGTTCACAATATTGAATACCTAATGTCTTATAGGCCTAAGAAGACAGTAATAGGGATGATGAAAAAAATTAGTTTTTTGTCCGTCAAGTATATTATTAAAAAATATTGGACACGTATTTTTTCTTTTTTTACATAAAAAAAAGATTACAGCGATACATTGAGTTAAAATGTAGCATAACGTCACTCCTTGCTAGATTTTATACGTACGTAGTTTGTTATAGTGTGTCGTAGTGTAGTGAGCCCCGATTCCCCAACTTTAATGCGTTTTAACTAAAATGTTTTGTGATAAAGCAAAAAATACGTGTGTAATATTTTTTTATTATCGACTGACGGACGAAATAGATTTTTTTTACACTATTGTGCTGCTACGTACTTCACTCCTTGCTAGATTTTATACGTACGTAGTTTGTTATAGTTGTGTCGTAGTGTATGGAACCCCGATTCCCCAACTTTAAAGCGTTTTAACTAAAATGTTTTGTGATAAAGCAAAAAATACGTGTGTAATATTTTTTTATTATCGACTGACGGACGAAATAGATTTTTTTTACACTATTGTGCTGCTACGTACTACAGTAGCACACTCTTCTTTTCTTCATTTAAAGAAGAGTTTGTTACTATAGTAGTAGTGCAATTACTTTCTTCTTTGGCTGAAAGAAAATCATATAGTAAAAGGAGTGATATCCAGGTCATATCACGCTTTTTATGTGATTATCATATGTGTCTGTATTGCATAACCTTTGGCAATTATAATACCAGCCTATTACTGTCCCACTGCAGGGCAAAGCCACTTCTCATATAGAGAAGGCACGAGCAAGTTGGTGATTTCAGACCTACAAGTCCAGGGTTCCTCACGATGTTTTTTCATAGAAATAAGTACCTATATACACACGACAGACCGTTGAAATAGCTTGTAGATGGAGAATTCCTTCAACATAAAGTAAGTATCACACTCTACTCATCGACTTTCTCGGAATCACACAAGCCCCTTATCATTTCTAGAAAGTCATGACTAAGGTCACTTAACATTACTTAGGTACTGAATAAACATTAATTAGGTACTTAACTGTAGACTTGTATTATACATAGCTAAGCTGCTAGTATGTGTGCCTTATAGCCTAATATTGAAATAGCCTTCACTAGTGGCGTACTTCAATGTGGTCAGGCGCATTCTTGCCAGTCAGCCTTGCTAAGTGCCACCTTGCTAACTGGCTAAAGCAGACAAATTCTCATATTGTTTGTGTCGGAAGAAGTTTATTATCTTTTACCTGGTTTCAATAAAATCTCTATCTTGTTTTGCCTCTATCTATCTATGCAATATAAAAAGAGAAGTCCTGACTGACTGACTCATTAACCACAGCCCAAACCCTTGGACCTAGAAAGCTGATATTTTGGACAGAGTTTCGCTTTATAATGTAGACAAGGGGTAAGGAAGGATTTACCGGTAGTACGTTCCCGTGGGATATTTTCCGACATCCATGCGGGCGCAGCCGTGAGCTAGTACGGGATAATTTGGTACTTCGTAGACACATTTTGTTTATTTTCATAGGTGTAAACTTCAGGAGTTCCGCCAAAATTAACTTTTCAGGGATGATCTCCCTTACATGTGTTTTATTTTAATAGGTTTAACTGGTTTTGTAGATTTTGGGTTACAGAACTTTGCCTTGGTCAGTTGATTTGTTACTTGATAGTCATATTTCACCAAACTACAGGATTTAAAAAGAGGTTTCTGCCAAAATTTAATTGTTAGGGTTGATCTCCCTTAGAAGCAGTTTTTATTTTATTGTTCAAAACTTGTTTTGTAGATTTTGAGTGCACAGAATTTTTATATTGCAGTTTTAAAACGACACGTGACACTTTTTCGGTCAAGTATAGTAAGTTACAAAAACAATTAACTTTTTAAAAACAGGCTCATCTTTCATTCATTGGTCAAACAAAAAAAAAGGGCGATGCAAACTACGATTTCAACGTGCAGCCGAAAAAGTTTCGCAAAAGGTCATGCACAACGACCGCTGATAGTACATAGTTTTTAATTTTATCCGGAGCCCTATTGGACTCAGTTTAAAAAGCTTTCTTGTAAGGTCTAATTTCATTATCTATTTTTGGCACGAACTTGATTTCAGTTATATTTCAATACGAACTCATGGAACGCTAGCTATAATAGATATTAATAAAAAGACGTGTTGCTGGCAAACCCAGAATTTTACCGCTTTGAAAGATAATTATATTGACCGTTACCTATAGAGTTACATAATACAGTGAGAGAAAAATAATCCTAACTAAAAAGTGTAATTTTAATTTAAAAAAAAGTAAATTTAAAAATCAAAAAACCCGACTGCACAAGTGAACTTTAAAAAAGATGGAAACAAAATTACTTAATCTCATCAGTTCTTAGTATCAGAAAATACCTATTGCCTCCGACTGCATGAGATTAGGTCATCTTGATTCCATAGTTCACTTTTTACGCAATCGGGTTTTTGTTTTTTTTTAATTTACTTTTTTACTAGGCCATTTCTCTCCAGGTCAAAATTAGGAAGTGGTGAAGGGTGTTCATTTAGGGGACTGCCTGTTGCCACTTCTGACATCCAAAAATAACAGATACATATTCATTTTCTATATGTGGAGTTTACTAACCATTTCCTTCCCTACCTCATTGTCACATTGGCAGAATGTTTTCCACACTTGGTAACATTTAAATTATTCATTGCAAACATATAAAAGCTCTTAGGAACAGCAGTGGGACATAAAGTTGCATCAGTTTTAAACTCAAGGTTTTGTAACAGGGGACATCTTGACGCCTCATTGGCGTACTGGTTGCTAACGGCTCCTGAGCTTGCACTGTGAGGAGCTTAGGCGGCATTTACTGCATTTATTTATTTGCTTCAATAAAAAAACCGGTCAAGACCGAGTTGGACTAACGCACTTAGGGTTCGGTACCATCACATATTTTATGTATTTTCGTTGATGATTTCTGAAAAGTGTGCTACTGTAGATAGATATTATAGACATCGTTTTATTTTGCCTGTGATCTTTACATAAATCTCTATCACATACATTAATTCAATTTCAGATTTTTCTCTATGCAAACTTTGGGGATAAGGGGGGAACAGTATTTTTACACCCCAGTTACTAGGTAACACGATACCTTTTGGTAAGACTGGTTGTCATACTTTTAGGTTTCTAAGTTCTAACTACCCGTAACGACTGCCAAAAATCTACAAATGATAATCGGAACCAACGTGTGAAAAGAAAATAACGGTTCTATTGAATGACCTGCGACTGTGACTTAGTTTAATAGCGATCCGATGTTTTAAACAACTTTTCCTTCTTCTATTAATTAACGAATAAAAATAAGGTCAAATAATTGATAATTACTCCCATTCATACGTGCGGAAAAACATTATAATTAGGTACCTACTTATGTATTTTGTTCATGAAAATTAAACACTTTTATTTTTTTTAGGTAGGTACTACACTGTCTAGATACTAAAAAAAAAACATTGTTTTTTTGTTACATTATTATTGTAGTTTTACATTATTATTTTTAGTTTTAATTTTACTAATTATGAAAACTTAAAACAATATTTTTCGTTTATCCATGTCTAGAAACCAAAAAACATGTTTAATTATTTTGTTTTGTATTTTACGCACTCTTAACTAAAACCTATTTATTTCACCAGTTATTGAAACAAAAAAACAAGAAAAAAGTACAAAATAAAATAAATAATTTAAAATGTCCGCTTGCCCGCTAGTACCGAACCTCGAAGGGCCAAAAATCAACAATAATACGGCTAGGGCGTTCGGCCCTGCCATTGGTCGGTCCCTTCGACGCATCGACTGCATCATAGAACCACTAGTAATGTTAAAACAGAAGTATCACGCCTAGTGAGATGCGATAAGACAGAGTCGTGTTGTTAATAATTTGTTAGAAATTCAATCCTCTCGAACTTTGACATTTCATAAGTATTTTTGGTTTGTTATTATATTTTTGTCTTTGCAAATTGTATCATACTTATTGTGTAAACTTTATTTTATTTAATGTTTGGGAAAATAAATGGTTACACATTACAGTATTACACAAAATTTGAGCTAGAGTGAGTAAAAGAAAGAAAGAAAGAAAATACGTTTATTTGCGGTAAACATGACGCAAAGAAAGAACACAAACACGAACAGAACAAGGTGGGGGAAAATATGCGTCACATCCACGCCAAACGGCCATCGCTCAGCATAATGCTGTGACCCTATGAGAGACAGAGCCACAGCGCTGGTTTTCAGTTAAAGCCGGCGTTAACGTGATGAAGTCAACCGGTGCAGCATATGATGGGATAAAAATAACAAAATAATAAGAAATAAAATAAATATAATACATAATTCAAAATGGTTACATGTATTAGTATAATATTTAAAATGGAAACATTACCTTCCGCAACGAACTTAAGCGCTGCTGGCGTTATGCAATCTGTGCGCGCAGCTGTCATAAAACTATTTGTTTGAAGTTTTGAAGTTTTGACATATTGTTACGTAATAATTATTATCATGACTCAAAACATTAGATATTCTTTCCATGGAGATAGGCAAAAACTAAAGAACGCCACCTGCTACGATTCTAACATGCACACTCCTTTTGCTTCGTTTACGTTCGTTTCACATAGTATGAAACCATGGCCAGTCATTTAAATGTGACGTAGGTTACTTTATTTTATTTATGTTATTAAATTGACCTACGTTATTTTGTTTAATTTATTTTCTACGTAGGTATTATATACTTTATTGATATATTTGTTGAAACCCATCCAACAACTAGGCTATTTTTAAACAAGATACTCGTAGATAAAACAGTTTTTTTTTGTAAAAAAAAAAAATATTATCTTATAATTCTAACATGACCACTGACCATTTGTAATCTCCACTTCTCATCTTCACGGTTTAATTTCCTCCTGATCACAAAATACACTCTGTATTAATTTATTTAATTAAAAACTACTCCAGTATAAATAGTTAGTTAGTCGCATGGTTTTTGTAGTTACCTTGTAATTTGACAATAACTATAACTCTATTAAATTCTAACTCACGTAGGTATATAATATGCATACCTACATATTTTTAACTAATACTAATACATGATTTGATTTATCTCTGTCATAATAAGATACTATTTATTTAGTAGTGTCAACTAACAAAAAAAAAAAAAAAAAAAACAAGTCAACATATTGCAGACTTCTCCTTCTGCACGTGTCTACTCCGTGATAGACCCGAATCTATGCGTTTCCTGATTGGCTGCCGTGGGTGACTGACGATGACTCTCAACTGCCAAGGAGCCAAGGGCCATTGGATAGATCAGTTATTTTTATTTTATATCGTTTTGTAGTAAATGTAACTTTTTGAGGAAGTGGGGAGAAATGGGATGTTTGTTACTTTTGTTGGTCTATTTTAGTAAATGTGGGAAATGTATTTATGATTCAATACAGTTTGTTAGATTTGAGATAGGAATGAGACTTTTGTGGTCAGTCTTTCTTTTGCGAATATGTTTGCGGATTAATTTGCAGATTTTTTTTCTGTCGTTCGTAAGTTAAGTCAACGTCAACTAATTAATTTCAAGTAGGCCTTGAAAAGGTACTTTTTAACGTCAACGTTTAGGTACAAGAAAATATAATTGATTCTAGTTTCTAATTCAAATTGTTTTTAAACTACGGAGAAAAGTTAAATCTTTTTTATTAGGTTACTGAATCACCAGGAATTAGTACTTACCTACCTACGAATCTTACGCGACCTTGTACAAAAAATATTTCGTAAATTTTATGATAAAATGTCATTAAACTCCAACAAAAAAAAAAAAAAACCGCTTCGATACTTATTTTAAAAGAAAACAAAAATTATATAGGTATTTTGATTATACTTACAGATTCTATACAACAAAATTGTCCAACCCAAAAAGATCTCTACAACTAGAGTTCCCGACCTCAATCAGAACTCAGGTAAAAAAAGGGCCCGTCCCGCTATTGGTCTACGACCACATGTTCTATCTCCATGTAGAGCTCGACCAATCAGAGCGACTCTATCCCAGACCTGACCTACAGTCATGTGCTCTATCATAGACTCGATAGAGTAGGGATTGTACATATATTTTCAATTATTATAATGTAGTATTTTTTTAAGGTTAAGGCAGGGTTTTATTTGGGTTGAATATCCATTATAAAAAATCATCAGAATGTTGGGCCATAAAAGGGATGAATGAAAAGCAATTGCATGCAGCTGAGATGAGAATGCTAAGATGGAAGTGTGGTGTAACACGAATGGATAGAATAAGAAATGAGTACATAAGAGGAAGTCTGAAAGTGGCACCGGTGACTGAAAAGTTGTGCGGAAATCGGCTTTCATGGTATGGGCATGTGATGCGGAGGAGTGAGGAAAATGTCGTGAGGGAAGTTTTGAGTATGAATATCGATGGCTATAAGAGTAGGGGAAGACCAAAGAAACGATGGATGGGTTGTGTGAAAGATGACATGGCTAGAAAGGGGGTGACTACCGAGATGACGAATAATAGAGAAGTATGGAAAAAAAGGACATGTTGCGCCGACCCCAAATAGATTGGGATAAGGGCAGGAGAATGATGATCTATTATAAACAAAATATATATATATGAATTTCTCAGTAGCAGCCCGGAGTCTAGATGTGTGCCCGGTTGATGGCAATAGGTTCGCCCCCTATTACATGGGGCTTATAACTGGCGAAATGCGGGTGTACAAGCTAAGGTAAGTACACCTCCGCCTAACCCTTCGAGAATTACAGCCGTAATGTTATCATCATCAACATCACCTGGCAGGCTGTTCCCTACTATGTATCTATCTCGTGTTTAGTATAAATACTAGAACGCTATCGTCTTTTTCCTGAGGTGGGCGTTAATTCCTACGACACAGTATTTTACTAATGTAGGTATTATCGCACTAAATGTTTTTGTCATACTGTGTTTTCGTTCAATAAAGAATTTTTTATTTTTTTTTTTTTTTTATGTTGAGGTCAGCTTCCAGTCTAACCGGATGCAGCTGAATACCAGTATTTCACATGGATCTGACCTCCACAACTCAAGTTACTGGGTAACATAATTTATACGATTTGTTATGTTATGTAGTTTAATTTAAGCAATCAGTGTAGGTAATAACGTTCCCACTGCTGGGACACAGGCCTCCTCTCTTCGAGACGGAGTGGGCTGTAATCCACCACGCGGGCCCAGTGCGGGTTGGTAATGTCTTCGAATTTTTGGTTCTAGGACATGCCGGTTTGCTCATGATATTTTCCTTCACCGTTTTAAGGAAAAATAAATCGTTTATAGTGACCCAGTTACTGGGTTGTGGAGGTCAGATAGGCAGTCGCTCCATGTCAAATACCTACTAGTATTCAGCTGCATCCAGTTAGACTGCAAGCCGACTCCAACGAGAAAGGCTAGGCAGATGATGATGGCGAGCTCTCTCGAGAGAAGAATTGCAGTCCCGTAGGTCTCGATACGAAGATCATGCAATCATTGACAGACAACGGTTCAACGGCCCCGATACTGTAATCAGTTGTATTTTTAGCTTTGTTATTGACTGCCTGGATAGCACGCCAACTGGCCGCAGGGCTTTGTACTAACACTTTGTTTGCCCACAATAATGAAAGTGAATTCAAGTGCCACTTTTGTTATATTTGTTTGCAATCAATCATTAAGGCACCGCTCTGCAGACACAGCTTAGCTACGCACACATACTTAGCTTCGTTTTCTATGAAAATGTTGGGGGAACGTCCACTGCGAGCCACGGCTACGCCACGCACAAATGTGTGGCTGACAAACTAATGAATCGCGCAGCTAACCTGGCAAACCTTTCCGTGTGCGTCCTGCGTATCTTCTCTTAGTATCTTTTTCTTGCCTTTCATCATCAGCCTATAGCAAAGTCCACTGCTGGACAATAGCCTCTGCAACCCACGCCATACAACTTAATCCTCGGTTACTCTCATCCAGCTTTTCACACCATCTTGCCTTTATAGTATTTTTATTAGTGGTCGGATGCATGTCCTCTACTTTAATATCTCTATCAGCCGTCATGTCAGTAGTCGCCCCATTTCAAGCCATATCATCTTTCACATATTCCATTCATCAATTCTATGGTCTTCCCCTATACTCTTACAGACATCCACATTCATACCCAAAATCTTTCCATACAACGTGGCAATGCCGCCAGTCTCTTGGGTACTTTACCAGTCGACAACGATGCGGAGGAATTTTTCGACGCCTTGTTTTAGTTTTATGTTAGGATATATTTTTTGCTATTTTTAGGTTATGTTTATATAATCAAATAAATATTTATTTATTTAGGTATTTAAAAAAAAATATCTTGCCTCACGAGTCACGAGATTAGATACTATGATATTTATTATTTCTACCTTATCTTTTATAAAAATATTGTGTTTATTATAGCTGTCAGCTCCACATTCATATTCAAAACGTTTCTTTCGACATGTCCTCTTTTCCTCTCTTATTTAAATATCAATAATGAAAAAAATATTAGCTATGTGTTAACAGCAACACTCTTAATTAGGGAATATCTTAACATTACAAACGCCTGTTCTCCTCGAAAGGGTAGGGAAAGATGGAACACACATAATATCGTTAGTTACCTATGTTATGTTATAATAAAAAGTAAGTTCAAAAACTAAAACCCGACTACTGAAAAATCACGCTCACCGCGGTCCGTCTGTAACCAATTAAATTAATTTTATTATCTCCACTTTTACTTATTTTTAACAATTTAAACATATTTATTTACTTAAACAATAGGTACTCGCATAACATATACATATACATATTTGAAATGTGCTCGTTAAGACCTTTCTTTTGATACCAAACATGTCATTATTATCACAATTGAATTTTTTTTTCGTGGTCAGAAATTTACGTGTAAAGTCCACCATATTAAATTTAGGGAGAATTTATATAGCCTATGTCACCCGGACCATTATTACAAATCTATTGATACCTCATTCATTAATATCGGTTCAGTAATTTAGACGCTACGGTGGAACACACGTAAATACATACTTATATACATACTTTTTGGCTTTGCCGTAGTCGGGTAAAAAGGGCGAGGCTATTGCCATATCAATCAAAAATCGACAACAAATCTTTTCTAACTGTGAATCACATTAAAACACTCAAAACTAAAATTTTATGCTATTTGTTAAACTGAATTCAGTAAATCAAATCGTTTGCCAAAATATTTTTTTTTATTCCGACTTTTAAAACATCGATTGTCGCAGTGTGTAACTGATTGCTTTCAGCGGGTTACACAATTTTGCTGCAAATATTTTTACCACGGCATATTATATGATTCACCGACCCTGACTATCCACATACGTGTGGTGATGCTAAGTGGTGTCACCAACTATGATCATCTGCAATATCAGTGCCATTTAAAATCTGCCTGCCTTTTCCCAACTATGTTGGGGTTGACTCCCAGTTTAACCGGATGCAGCTGAATACCAATATTTTACATGGAGCGACTGCCTATCTGACCTCCACAACCCAGTTACTGAGTAATACGATATTTCTTTGTACGACTAGTTGTCAGACTTTCGGGCTTCTGACGACCCGTAACGACTGTCAAAGATCCACGAATGACAGCCGGGACCAACGGCTTAACGTGCTTTCCGAGGCACGGAGGAGTCTCGGTATGTACAGATGGTCACTCATCCACGGACCAACCGCGGCAAGCGTAGCTTAACCTGATCGATCGACCCTTGTAGCTGTTATTACTTAGCCACGAGCCCCTCCAGTAGTATCAGTGCCATTCGTGCACGCCAGAGACAAAGCCGAAATGTGTCATGTGATGTCTGTAACGTCACCGGTACCCAAACCCTTAATACTAGAACGCTTGTTGTGAACCCTGCTGCAGAAGCAGGCTAATGGAATGCCAAAAGTGCAGAATGCCGGTAGTCAGAATCCCGAAAGTCTGACAACCAGTCTTGTCGTGTGAAATCGTGTTACCCAGTAACTGAATTGTGGAGGTCAGATAGGCAGTAGCTCCGTGTTAAATACTGGTATTCAGCTGCATCAGGTTAGATTGGAAGCCGACCCCACATAGTTATGAAAAGGCTAGACTAAGATGATGATGAAACGACTTCCAGTATTACCCGAAGTGTTGGGCAGAGCTGCAGCTTACAGTACACCCACATTTCGCCAGACACCGGGCTGCTACGAGAAGTTCCGGATAGAAAGACCCAATAACACTTTAACCGACCAGGGAATGGTACCTAGGAGAGTCCACTAATTTACACCCAATTCATTTAAGTAAATATATTCATATATTTGGCAGCAGTAATCAGTAAGTACTTAAAATTCCTTAGTTTTAACGCCTCTGATCAATATGTTGATAGTATTCTGTCGACAGCTTCAGTTGCCAAGAAACGGTGACAAAGGTTCATCGACTTCTTAGTGGATACATAATATATCTTCACGCCGGTATTCCGCTAAGGGATAGGCAGATGTGTGAACTACATTTCGTTAGATATATTTAAGTCCCATATAATCTGGAACATGCTTGCCGGGGTTGGTCCATGGATGGGTGACCATCTTTACATACCGAGACTCCTCCGTGCCTCAGACAGCACGTTAAGCCGTTGGTCCCGGCTGTCATTCGTGGATCTTTGACAGTCGTTACGGGTCGTCAGAAGCCCGAAAGTCTGACAATCAGTCTTACCAAGGGGTATCGTATTACCCAGTTAATGGGTTGTGGAGGTCAGATAGGCAGTCGCTCCATGTAAAATAATGGTATTCAGCTGCATCCGGTTAAACTGGAAGCCGACCCCAACATAGTTCGGAAAAGGCTAAGCAGATTGATTGATAATCTGGAACATTCTGCGAGACCCGCATTTCCCTTAAAGTTATGGGATATAAAACAATGGTTAGACCTGCTGTCTTGTATGGATCAGAGTGTTGAGAATGCAGCAGAGATGAGAATGCTAAGAGGGATGTGTGGTGTTACATAAGGGGAAGTTTGAAAGTGGCACCGGTGACAGAAAAGTTGTGCGGAAATCGGTTGTCATGGTATGGGCATGTGATGCGGAGGAATAAGGAAAATGTCGTAAGGAAAGTTTTGAGTATGAATGTCGATGACTATAAGAGTAGGGGAAGACCAAAGAAAGATGGATGGACTGTGTGAAAGATGATATGGTTAGAAAGGGGGTGACTACCGAGATGACGACTGATATAGAAGTATGGAAGAAATAAATCCAAATAGATAAGGATAAGGGCAGGAGAATGATGATGATGATTTAAGTGCTATTATAATGGGACTATGGATAGCCACTCTTGCAACTTTATTTTAGCAAGAGGTCCTGGGTTCGATTCCCGGGTCGAGAAGTGTAATTGGGTTTCCATTTGGAATTTCTCAGTAGCAGCCCGGAGTCTAGATTTGTGTGATTTGTCTAACCTAGCCCTTCTGATGATGACTATAAAAGAAAAGTGATAAACCACTTCGTTATAAGGAAGTTCAAATGTTTGATATTACCAAGTTTCATTTCAAGTCAACACCCTATTCATATCAATCAATCTGCCTACCCTTTTCCCAACTATGTTGGGGTCGGCTTCCAGTCTAACCTGATGCAGCTGAATACCAGTATTTTACATGGAGCGACTGCCTATCTGACCTCCACAACCCAGTAACTGGGTAATACGACACCCCTGGTAAGACTGTCAAAGGTCCACGAATGACGGCCGGGACCAACGGCTTAACGTGCTTTCCGAGGCAAGGAGAAGTCTCGGTATGTAAAGTTAAAGATGTTCACTCATCCACGGACCAATCCCGGCAAGCGTAGCTTAACCTGATGGATCGACCCGTGCGGCTGTTGTTACTTAGCCACGAGCTCGTCCAACAAACACAAAATTTCATTGATAGAAAATGTCTATCTTGCTATTCTAATCGTTTTAAAGCATCTGATCAGTAAATCAGTTATCATATCCCTGGCAGGTTGTGATTGGTTGACGAAACATGAGATACCTACCTATATGTATAACTGTAGCTTTATCTCGCGGCTTCGCCCGCGTGATGTCGGAAAATATCCCACGGGAACGTACTACCGGGAATTATTCCTTCCTTATTCCGTGTCTACATTATAAAGGGAAACTCTGTGCAAAATTTCAGCTTTCTAGACTCTAGGGTTTGGGGCTGGGCGTTAATGCGTCAGTCAGTCGGTCAGGACTTCTCTTTTTATTTATTCAATTTTTATTTATTTATTTACTTCGGACACCAATATAATCCAGTTTGTTAGTAAAACATCTTATAACTAGTGTTAGTAGTAAGCTAAAAAGTTGAGAGGTGTCAAGGGACACCCGGATGGAACGAAGTTCCTTTCGATTAATTAGTGAAGGAATTGTAATATTTTTTTTTTAAGTTATAATAATATTTTTGTTATTATTAACAAATATAATGTAATATAAACTTAATCTTTCTATAAGAGAGAGAGAGAGAGAGAGACAGACAGAAACATGCGCACGTCGCACAGCTTACAATAGCTTACTATAGCAAAAAGTGTCGTTACAACTTTTCGTGAGAATTTTTTCCGTCTAGCCCCCTTTCACAACGCGCGATAAGGAACTTCGTTCCAACAAACAAGGAGAAGAACAGTAGGTGACTTATTATTTCATGTATACATGGATTTCTCAATCGATGAACTTTCGGAAGCCGGTAGGTAAGTTATAAACGTTTTGACTCTCAAAGGACCTGTTTTACAGACAGTATCGAATACAATTAAAAATTAACAGAGATTTGGCACAAATATGTATCACTTTAGTACATATTTCTAGAGCAGTGGTGGCCCAGTGGTAACGGCTTCGACTTACGAGTTGCAGGCCGTGGGTTCGAACCCTGACAGGCGCTTTACTTTGTGTAAATAATTTCATCACCACTGCTCTCAAAACGGTGAAGGAAAACATCCTGAGGAAACCGACAAGTCCTAGAACCAAGAATTCGAAGATGTGACATCTGGCAACCCGCACTGGGCCCGCGTGGTGGATTACAGCCCACTCCCTCTCACAGAGAGGAGGCCTGTGTCCCAGCAGTGGGAACATTATAGGCTGATTATGCTACATATTTACTCCACTACCACTGCAGTACCAGGTACTCTTCAGGACGAGCTACTTCAGTGCCTTCACTGAGAACTCTACCCCTATAGACACATCATAAAAAGTTTGTGATCACTAGCAAAAGCTGATATGTTTTTAAAATTTAACTTTATCAAGAAAAAATGTTTACGTTACATACAATAAAATGCACTGTGCATTTCTATTTTAAAAAAATATACAACGTAAACACTTTTTTTTTTTGATAAAGTTAAATTTTATAAATATATCAGTTTTTGCTAGTGGAGGAGCTCGTGGCTAAGTAATAACAGCCGCACGGGTCGATCCATCAGGATAAGCTACGCTTGCCGGGGTTGGTCAGTGGATGGGTGACCATCTTGACTTAACGAGACTCCTCCGTGCATCGGAAAGCACGTTAAGCCGTTGGTCCCGGCTGTCATTCGTGGATCTTTGACAGTCGTTACGAGTCGTCAGAAGCCCGAAAGTCTGACAACCAGTCTTACCAAGGGGTATCGTATTACCCAGTTACTGGGTTGTGGAGGTCAGATAGGCAGTCGCTCCATGTAAAATACTGGTATTCAGCTGCATCCGGTTAGACTGGAAGCCGACCCCAACATAGTTAGGAAAAGGCTAGGCAGATTAATGTATGGCAGTTCTTTTAATTTCCTTTTTTTATGGCGCATTGGGTACATGGGTTGCCGGGTACATGATGTACCCGGTGCGTCAGGTGAGTGCAACCGGTACATGAATTATTTTTTTACTGCCGTTTGAAGCCGCTGGCCAAAGCTATGGGCTGTTATTTTGTCACGGAGACTAAATTGACAAGTGAAAATGTTAAAATGACCTTTATAATAATGTAATGTAGGTAAGCTTCACTTGGCACTTTAGTCTCCGAGATTACAAAATGCACTTTAGTTTCGTTATAATCATATTATACTAGCTTTTACCAGCGACTTCCCCCGCGTTAATATCGGAAATTATCCCACAGGAACCGTACATTTTTTCAACATAAAAACTAGCCTTGCTATTCCAGACTATAATCTATCTTTATGCCAAGTTTCATCCAGATCCGTTTAGCCGTTCTGGCGTGATTGAGTAACAAACAAACATCCATCCATCCATCCAAACTTTCGCATTTACAATACTTATTAGTACCTACTCGTAAGACTAAGAAGTAAGATGATGGTGAGATCCGGTGGAAATCTTTAGTAACAGACTCTAGGATAAGCAAGACATATATGACTGAATTGAAATGACATTGTTTATTCTGATAGGATATCGGCATCACTATTACACGTCATATTAAAAAAATAAGCTAGTTAGAGACGACATTTCATTTTTCATTTCAAGCCGTACCAAGTTTGTAAATATATATATTTGTTTCTTTGTAAGTTAGTATAAGTTAAGTACTAGAATATAAGTGATTTGGTCGTAAGCACTGTAAACTTATGTTTTAAATAAATAAATAAATAAATTTCGTATCTCTGAAAAAAGAAAAATTAAACTCGTGGTCAAACTATTTTGTAAGTCCAGACATAATCTTGCGGTCAGATCATGTGAGGACTGAGGACCATGTAGATTAGTATCTGATTTGGTCTTTTGAGCAAAAAGCACACAGATTTGTGTAGCTGAGTTAATTATTTATAGAGTTAAGTCAAGCCCAAAAGATGGTTAGAATTGAAAATTGTTAGAAAAATTTCAAGTAAATTCGTTAAAGTCCCAGCGAATTCTGTGGGCGTCTTTGTTATACGATCGAAGCAAAGGGGTGGGGACGCCCATTTCCAAAATGGCTACCCACCGACTAAGATTGTGACGTAATACTTATTAATAAGGCCAGATGATTCCCGCTATAATGAAGATTTTTCATCAATTTTAAACAAAAATTCAACAAAATTTCAACGATTTTTGGTAAATTTTTAACAATATGCTTGAAGACAAGGAAGTTAAGTGTCGACCTTCTGCGCATCTGTCAAAATTATCGATCGCAATTTCAATTACGTCACAAGGGTTTACTTATAAATACCTACATCACTTTTCTAACCAAACAACACAAAGAAAGAGCACATTTTCTTAAAAAAAAACATTGTTTGCAACACCAAAAAAGTATCCAAAAAGTTCGAATCACGCAAAAATATCAATATCCAAACATGAAGGTTTCATTACAAAAACCAACTTAAAAAAAAAGAAATTTCATATAGAGAATAGAAAGCTACTCACCTCCGCGAATCCAACATGGCCGACGAACAAAGACATTACGAAAAAAAAAACTGTAATCCTTAAAAACAACATAACAAAATGCTGGAATTATGCTGTGAATGTCACTAAAAGTGTCATTTTGTGTAAAAAATTAGTTTTAAATGTTTTTCGATGCGACACGACGTTGCACTCCGGTGCATTGGGATGTACTGAGGGCCTGCATTGGCAGGGCGCACTCACACAGACGCAGTTAGCTCCCACACACATGAAGCGTCCGTCCGCGCGACTCTGCACTCGTGAAAGCCAGAACACTGCAACTTGCATTTACCATAGCAACAGTAACAAATTACTGAACGACTTTTTTATGATCACGACTTTACTGTTTTGAAGGGACAGCAGGGATTGAAGCTTGTGTTTGATTAAAGATATCGTTTTAAATCTTTTTGGGTGGAAAAGTTCTAAACTTTAATTAAATACTTGTATTACCGTCATTCCTTCATAATAGGATGTGGATTTCACAGTCTTAATTAACACTTCGGTAGACAATTACTAAGAAAGAAAGGCTATTTAAAAAGTTTGAAAACAACTAAGATGATGCTTAGGTACAATAACTGAGCCTCTGATTAGTTTTTCTCACTAAGAGTCGATTCGTCTCAAAAAGTCTTACATTGAACCTACATTGACATTATTGCAAACTGCATGCCACTTTACATCTGTTGGTAACCAAAGATGGATACTTTGGTTTTTATAGGAAACGATAAGTACCTACTACATCAACCTTTCAAATAAAAACTTTTTTACAAAAAAATATAACAGACTTCCAAAAACAACACTACAAAGTAAAAAAATTTTTTACAAAAAAATACAACCGACTTCCAAAAACAACACTACAAAGTGAAAAATAACTTAATTTCGGAAGTCGGTGTCTGGTTAAATGTATTTTCGTTTTTTGCCACCGACTTCCGAAACTAAAGTTATTTTTCACTTTGTGGTGTTGTTTTTGGAAGTCGGTTGTATTTTTTTGTAAAAAAGTTTTTATTTTTCACTTTTTAGTTGTGGTACCACTACCTGCAAAACAAACTGGAACATCATCCATATAAAAGTGGGGACAAAATACGTATTATTGAAGCTAACTCAAAAACTACTGAAGCAAAGTTTCCCCTAGTTTAGGAGGCAGGGTTTCCACCATTCCAGGCACCTTTTTACAATCAAAAAAAAAAAAAAAAAAAAAAAATTAAAAAAAAAAAAAAAAAAAAAAAAGTTAATCAATTTTATATGGGACCAACTTTGATATTACCCTCTCGAATAAAACAAAAATTTTCTAATCGGACGACTCTGTAAAAAGTTATGCGTGGACATAAAGATCGCCTAAGCATATTTTAAAGCATTCAGCTAGATATGCCCTAAGAAAGTCACCGTTGAGGCAGTGATGAAATATTTAATATATGCCTTTCAATGACCGATCATAATCACAGAATTGGAGATAGCTATATATTTTTCAGTAGCCAAGAGAACACTGCCGCAGATCCATCACGAAAACACTAGTATAACAACTACTTATAATGAAGTGCCTGGGTCACACATTACGTCAGCTGATGACGAGGAACCGTATCGTTCCAGGAAAACACACTAAATACTATAAATAGACATATTACAGACTATACTGTTAATTGCTCACTTACTGTAACCCTCCAGACAGTTGAACATGTTATAATTGAAAAAAAAACCGGCCCAGTGCGTGTCGGACCACGCACAATGAAGTGTTCCGTAGTTGAAAATAATTTATCCCAAAAACAAACTTTACATTGTAATCCCAAAACAATATTTGTTTATAGGATAAAATTACAAATTAATAATTTCTTTGTCCTTTACTTGTGCTGTGAGACCTTGCTTCTTGCCAAATTTTATGATTCTAGGTCAACGGGAAGTAGAAAATATTAATTTCAACTTGATACGCGTTCCTGAGAAAAGGGGTCTTGACAGACTGACAGAAAAAAAAAAATAATAAAAATGTTTATTTGCACCTTCAAAATTAAACATAAAGAAAACAGGTTTACATAAAATAGGCCAAAAGGTAGTTAAAATGTTTACATGTTAGAGTTGCTACTAATACCTAAGCTAAGATAACTTAATATCTTGTGTTATAGGTATCAGCGCCCATCCTCATTTGCATTCACATAATATTAAATGCATTAGAGCCATAAAGAAGAAGACAACGAAGTGATCCTATAGGGGTTCCGTTTTTTTCTTATGAGATACGGAACCCTAAAAAGAGTGGTATGAACTTGTTTATTCATACAAATTCAATACTTTGTTAAAAATTTCTTTAAACATTTAAAAAAACTTTTAAAATAGTAGCCCACTTTGGAAAGCTCATTAAGACATTGGTCCCAGTTGTCATTCGTGGATCTTTGACAGTCGTGACGGGTCGTCAGAAGCCCGAAAGTCTGACAACCAGTCTTACCAAGGGGTATCCCCTTGGTAAGACTGGTTACGTCTTACCCAGTAACTGGGTTATGGAGTTGTGGAGGTCAGACAAGCAGTCGCTTCTTGTAAAATACAGATGTTTAGCTGAATCTAGTTAGACTGGAAGCCGACCCTGAGATAGTAAGGAAAAAGCTAGGCAGATGATGATGAGTAACCAATCAGCATTGGTAACAGGGTCGAAGTTGCCGGCGGCCAGGGTAGAGCCCTGACGGCCAGCAGCTTGAGAGGAACCTGCTCAATATCCAGGACTACTGCTAAGTGTTGGTTTAACATAACATCACTTGGGTCTTGTTCGATCCCTGGGTCGACAAAGTGTCACTGGGGCTTCCCATTTGGAAATCCTTAGAAGCAGTCCGCGGAGTCTGAATTTGTGACCGGTTACCCACCCCATATTACCTGGGTCGTACAACGTAACTGGCGAAAAGTAGTGTACATAAATATATGAACTGTGCACATAGCTGGTAACCAGAGTAATCATCATCCTGCCTGCCTTTACCCAACTATGTTGGGGTCGGCTTCCAGTCTGCCCGGATCAGCAGAATAACAGTATTTTACATGGAATGACTATATGATGGCAGGTTACAAAGTGTAGACTGTATCTCATGGTTTTATTGGTGACTAGCTGACCCGCCAGACGAAGTTGTGTCAAAAAAAAAATTTTTCCCTATTTTTTTTAAACCATCTCAGTAAAGGGGAGAATAAAACAAAAGCAAAATTAAAATCGGTCAAGCCGTTTTTGAGTTTTAGCAAGATTAACGGACAACAATTGATTTTTATACCTACACAGCTATACTAAAAGATAGATAACATCAATAAAACAATATTTAGTTGGTTGTCGAATACATATAAGTACAACAAACAAATTACAATGTATAAAATAGCTAAGTAACCAGTATTTTGCCAAGAGACACAGTCTCACAGACTGTGTAACTACGGAAATTAAACAATACGATCTTAAAATTTGCATCATCGTCACTAACAACATCATCAACATGGTCACCGTCATCGTAACTATGAATCGACGGCAGTCATAAGGTTACAGTGAAGTCTGTGGTTTTATTTGGATTAGGTATAGACAATGTCTACCAAACATTTAGTCCACGTTTGTGATCATCCTCCTGCCATCATACTACTGATTTAGAATGTTAGTGGTCGGCGCAGCACGTCTTCTTCTACCATACATCTTTATCAGTCGCTATCTCAGTATCCTCAGTACTCACCCCCTTTCTAGTCGTATCATCTTTCACACAATCTATCGTTTCTTTAGTCTTCCCCTGATCTTATAGTCATTCGCAAACTCAAACTTTCGTAACATTTTCATAATTCCTACGTACCACCTACATGCCCACAATGACAACCAATTTCCATCATAGGACTATGTTAGAAATGAAGAATCATAATTCTTCATCATTCCCCTGCCCTTATCCTAATTTATTTGGGGTCGGCGCAACATGTCTTCTTCTTCCATACTCTCGGTAGTCACTCCCTTTCTAGCCACATCATCTTTCACACAGTCCATCTATAGTATTTTTGGTCTTCCCCTACTCGTATAGCCATCCACATTCATACTCAAAACATTCCTGACGACATTTTCCTCATTCCTCTGCAGAAGTGAAGAATCATCATTAATATCAAACCCTAAACTAGTCTGATGGAATATAGTTCAAAACCTAAATCAAACCGATACTTAACTTTACCTCCAGTGTAAAGTGATTTTCGACCCTATTGCCTATATACATAAATAGGGATATTCCTAGTACTTCCCCTTTTTAACAAAGAGTTTTACCACAAGACTAAATTCTTGTGGTACCTTACTACTATCTACTTTTTAAACGACTTCCAAAAAGGAAGAGGTCATATAATTATGTTCAACTGTATGCATGTTTTTTTTATGTATCGGGACTGATTTTTTGTCCATTACTTAGAGCTTTAATACAAATTCAACTTAACCAGCACAGAATGAATAAGTGACAGCATTTATGTCAGACTTTCTTGAACATCACTTAAACTGCATACTTTATATGAATTAATAAAATGTAAATCCTTTTTTGAAACCTCAAGGAAGGAAAACGCAGTAGAAATCGAACTTTGTAACTACACGAATAACGTTACTTAGTAACGGTTATTACTTTTCTGAAAAAGGAACCAGTATGAGTAAGTCTCCTTAACATACGAGTAAATATGTCACTTTGAACTCTCATAAAAGAGGGGTAAAATTTCATGCTTTACCAATGAGAGATCTCAAAAAAGCCGGAGCCAGTAACTATACTACCAACAAAAGCGAAATAAAAAAAAAGAGGTGAAAAAGGGCATGTTTAACTAATGCCAAATGATGGTCATATTAATGTAACAACGGACTTAGCAGATACATAGTTCTTGGAAAAATTATCAATAGGTAGAGCAAACACCACAAACAACACAACAACAACATCAACAACATCAGCACCAGCAACAGCACCACCACAGCATCAGCAACATTTAATTAGGTTACTTCAATGTTTTAATTAATTTCGACTTTGCTAATACCAAATAAACAATAAATGGATTGTCTGAAAAATGATATGCCTAGACAGAGGTGACTAATAGAAAAGTATGGAAGAAGAAGACAATGCTGTGCCGACTCCAAATAAATTGGGATAAGAACAAGAGAATGATGATAAATTTTGATAATCTTACATTTGACCAAATTCATCAACTGAATTTTAAAACACCAGCCAAATAATATTCATTCAGAGATTAAACAAGCTTGTATAAACCATAGTACAGCTATCATTAAATACTGTCTTACCTAAACTAACCACAATGTAAATGTATCCATTACAATATTATGCAAAACATTCAATGTTTCAGGATTTCCCACCGTTCAATGCTGGGCACTGAGTCATGAAAATAGGACTTTCCATAGACTATAATTACAGTTTAGCTGTAAGAGACTGAACACGCATGAGGAAAATGATTACATCAATTATAATAATAGATTCATTTAATTGATTTTTATCATTTATCATTCTCTTTGCTTTATTAGTGGTCGGCACAGCATGTTTTCTTCTTCCGTACATCTCTATCAGCCGTCATCTCAGTAGCCACCCCCTTTCTAGCCATATCACCTTTAGTAGTGGTCAGCGCAGCATGTCTTCTTCTTCCATACATCTCTATCAGCCGTCATCTCAGTAGTCACCCCCTTTCTAGCCATATCATCTTTAGTAGTGGTCGGCGCAGCATGTCTTCTTCTTCCATACATCTCTATCAGTCGTCATCTCAGTAGCCACCCCCTTTCTAGCCATATCATCTTTAGTAGTGGTCGGCGCAGCATGTCTTCTTCTTCCGTACATCTCTATCAGCCGTCATCTCAGTAGCCATCCCCTTTCTAGCCATATCATCTTTAGTAGTGGTCGGCGCAGCATGTTTTCTTCTTCCGTACATCTCTATCAGTCGTCATCTCAGTAGCTACCCCCTTTCTAGCCATATCATCTT
Source organism: Cosmia pyralina (assembly GCA_946251885.1). NCBI lineage: Eukaryota > Metazoa > Arthropoda > Insecta > Lepidoptera > Noctuidae > Cosmia > Cosmia pyralina. Next base: position 766,216 of record OX276371.1, read on the forward strand.
TAGTAGTGGTCGGCGCAGCATGTCTTCTTCTTCCGTACATCTCTATCAGCCGTCATCTCAGTAGCCATCCCCTTTCTAGCCATATCATCTTTAGTAGTGGTCGGCGCAGCATGTCTTCTTCTTCCGTACATCTCTATCAGCCGTCATCTCAGTAGCCACCCCCTTTCTAGCCATATCATCTTTAGTAGTGGTCGGCGCAGCATGTCTTCTTCTTCCGTACATCTCTATCAGCCGTCATCTCAGTAGCCACCCCCTTTCTAGCCATATCATCTTTAGTAGTGGTTGGCGCAGCATGTCTTCTTCTTCTTCCACACATCTCTATCAGCCGTCATCTCAGTAGTCACCCCCTTTCTAGCCATATCATCTTTAGTAGTGGTTGGCGCAGCATGTTTTCTTCTTCCGTACATCTCTATCAGTCGTCATCTCAGTAGCCACCCCCTTTCTAGCAATATCATCTTTAGTAGTGGTCGGCGCAGCATGTCTTCTTCTTCCATACATCTCTATCAGCCGTCATCTCAGTAGCCACCCCCTTTCTAGCAATATCATCTTTAGTAGTGGTCGGCGCAGCATGTTTTCTTCTTCCACACATCTCTATCAGTCGTCATCTCAGTAGCCACCCCCTTTCTAGCCATATCATCTTTAGTAGTGGTCGGCGCAGCATGTCTTCTTCTTCCACACATCTCTATCAGTCGTCATCTCAGTAGCCACCCCCTTTCTAGCCATATCATCTTTAGTAGTGGTCGGCGCAGCATGTCTTCTTCTTCCGTACATTTCTATCAGTCGTCATCTCAGTAGCCACCCCCTTTCTAGCAATATCATCTTTAGTAGTGGTCGGCGCAGCATGTCTTCTTCTTCCGTACATCTCTATCAGCCGTCATCTCAGTAGCCACCCCCTTTCTAGCCATATCATCTTTAGTAGTGGTCGGCGCAGCATGTCTTCTTCTTCCGTACATCTCTATCAGCCGTCATCTCAGTAGCCACCCCCTTTCTAGCCATATCATCTTTAGTAGTGGTCGGCGCAGCATGTCTTCTTCTTCCGTACATCTCTATCAGCCGTCATCTCAGTAGCCACCCCCTTTCTAGCCATATCATCTTTAGTAGTGGTTGACGCAGCATGTCTTCTTCTTCTTCCACACATCTCTATCAGCCGTCATCTCAGTAGCCACCCCCTTTCTAGCAATATCATCTTTAGTAGTGGTCGGCGCAGCATGTTTTCTTCTTCCGTACATCTCTATCAGTCGTCATCTCAGTAGCCACCCCCTTTCTAGCAATATCATCTTTAGTAGTGGTCGGCGCAGCATGTCTTCTTCTTCCATACATCTCTATCAGCCGTCATCTCAGTAGCCACCCCCTTTCTAGCAATATCATATTTAGTAGTCGTCGGCGCAGCATGTTTTCTTCTTCCGTACATCTCTATCAGTCGTCATCTCAGTAGCCACCCCCTTTCTAGCCATATCATCTTTAGTAGTGGTCGGCGCAGCATGTCTTCTTCTTCCGTACATCTCTATCAGTCGTCATCTCAGTAGCCACCCCCTTTCTAGCAATATCATCTTTAGTAGTGGTCGGCGCAGCATGTCTTCTTCTTCCGTACATCTCTATCAGCCGTCATCTCAGTAGCCACCCCCTTTCTAGCCATATCATCTTTAGTAGTGGTCGGCGCAGCATGTCTTCTTCTTCCGTACATCTCTATCAGCCGTCATCTCAGTAGCCACCCCCTTTCTAGCCATATCATCTTTAGTAGTGGTCGGCGCAGCATGTCTTCTTCTTCCGTACATCTCTATCAGCCGTCATCTCAGTAGCCACCCCCTTTCTAGCCATATCATCTTTAGTAGTGGTTGACGCAGCATGTCTTCTTCTTCTTCCACACATCTCTATCAGCCGTCATCTCAGTAGCCACCCCCTTTCTAGCAATATCATCTTTAGTAGTGGTCGGCGCAGCATGTTTTCTTCTTCCGTACATCTCTATCAGTCGTCATCTCAGTAGCCACCCCCTTTCTAGCAATATCATCTTTAGTAGTGGTCGGCGCAGCATGTCTTCTTCTTCCATACATCTCTATCAGCCGTCATCTCAGTAGCCACCCCCTTTCTAGCAATATCATCTTTAGTAGTGGTCGGCGCAGCATGTTTTCTTCTTCCGTACATCTCTATCAGTCGTCATCTCAGTAGCCACCCCCTTTCTAGCCATATCATCTTTAGTAGTGGTCGGCACAGCATGTCTTCTTCTTCCGTACATCTCTATCAGCCGTCATCTCAGTAGCCACCCCCTTTCTAGCCATATCATCTTTAGTAGTGGTTGGCGCAGCATGTCTTCTTCTTCCATACATCTCTATCAGTCGTCATCTCAGTAGCCACCCCCTTTCTAGTCATATCATCTTTAGTAGTGGTCGGCGCAGCAAGTCTTCTTCTTCCACACATCTCTGACAGCCGTCGTCTCAGTAGTCACCCCCTTTCTAACCATATCATCTTTCACACATTCCATTCATCGTTTCTTCCCCTAATCTTATAGCCAACGCTCACGACTTTTGCCTCACTATATTACACTAGGTACTGCCTCCTTGATCTATAGTAATTGCAAGCACTACTGCTGACCTGGTCCTGGGTCCATTAACACTTTACCCAACCCAGACAATAGAGGCTAAGCCAGACCAGGGTTTTTCCAGCAGGAATTACTCAGTAGCAGCCCTGAGTCTGGATTTGTGCCCGGTTGATGGCAATAGGCTCGCCCCCTATTACATGGGACTTTAACAGAACAGGCGAAAATGGGTGTATTACTGTAAGTACACTTCTGCCTAACCCTTTGGCGCAAACGTGCGTGATGTTATACAAGGAAAGGTGTAGTCAATATTAAAGGTGTGACATAAACCTTCAAACTGAACAACTTTCTCCATGGGACCAACATCATCAATCAATCAACTCAGCCAATCGCAGCCCACTGCTGAACATAGGCCTCTCCAAGGTTGCGCCACAACACCCTGTCCTCCGCCTTCCGCATTCAGTCTATCCCAGCCACTTTCTTCAGGTCGTCGGCAGCTGAGGGGCGTCCACACTACGTTTGCCGAAACGCGGTCTCCACTTCAGGACTCGTCTGCTCCACCGGCCATCGGTCCATCGACAAACATGACCAGCCCACTGCCACTTCAGTTTGCTTACTTTGAAAGCTATGTTGGTTACTCCGGTTCTTAATCTAACATCGTAATCGCGAAAAAATAATCAGCCGTCCCAAGCCGAGTACCTAGGTATTGAAGTTTTGTATGGGATAGTTGATATTTTTTTCGCGATTACGATGTTGGTCCCATGGAGAAAGTTGGTCAGTTTGATGGTCTGTACCACACCGATTTGACTACACCTTTCTGGTAAGCCCTGTATTATGTTCATTTAACCATGAACCTTTTTGGAGCAGCAGTGAGGCATACACTATTGTTGTTAAAACATTATTTTCACTTTTTTTTCTTTTGTTTTTTGTGTTTTGTGTTTTACGAGCAGTGTCCAAATAAACGTTTTTCTTTCTTTCTTTTCTTTTTATTTACGTTTGGAAAAGCACACTTCTAATTAGGCGGCATTATTAGACTTCTTTATGATAGGCAAAAGGAAAAATACTCTCTTAATGACTAAACTTGGATGACAGTGACAGACGATCTCAATAATGTTCAGGCGGTTGAATTTTTCCAGGTATAGTCATATTTCTGTCCTTGACTGGTTACTCAGAGGGATCCCATGCAAAGTAGCTAAGGCTCGCAAGTGTCCGTGGCATTTTTTACCCGTTCTTCTCCATAGAAACCTAGCTACTACGCTTTAGAGGTTGCATATTAGAAAATCAAAACTTTCCTGAGGAAATTTCAAAAGAACAACGTACAAATCAACAAAGTTTAAAATAACGATGGTCATTTGATCAAAAGTTCAGCTGACCAAAGTCTGGAAGATCAATGTTTAAATTATTTATTACACTATTGACCAAATCGTTTAAAGGTCAAAATGGATTACTGGATAAATTAAACCCTAACCCTGAACGGTCGACGTCAGGGGCAGCCCGAGGTTCGGTTGGTTAGGTTCCTTTAAACCCTGCAGACAGAAATAGGAGCCCTGCTGAGCGGGGCTCCGTCGACCTGCTGACGGAAACCCTAACCCTATTAGACGGTCGACATCACGGGGAGTTAGGTTCGAAATGTATTGATATTTTAAAATGACATCTAGCAACTTTTGATCAGTCGTTCATTTGATGTCACATACATTGGGATTTTAAAATTTTTCTAAATAAAACATTTGGTCATTTAAATTTTGTTATTTCGTTTATTGTTCTTTTGAAATTTGCTCGAGAAATTTTTGATTTTCTAATATGCAACCGCTTTAGAAGTTTAGAATGAGCAGCTAGCTTCATCTTTCTGACTGTCCGACTTTTTGTCAATTCAAAAGTGCCTGTAAAATGGTTTAAGAGGGCTATCGCATTTTTAGGGTTCCGTACCCAAAGGTTAAAACGGGACCCTATTACTAAGACTCCACTGTCCGTCCATCGGTCTGTCACCAGGCTGTATCTCATGAACCGTGATAGTTAGACAGTTGAAATTTTCACAGATGATGTATTTCTGTTGCCGCTATAACAACAAATACTAAAAAACAGAATAAAATAAATATTTAAGGGGTTTTTAATTTTTATTTTCCCATATAACAGACATGATTTTTTTGCCGTTTTTATAGATACGGAACCTTTCATCCGCGAGTCCGATTCGCAATAGGCGGGTTTTTTGAAAAATGTAATCAATTAGCGAACTAGTAAATTTATTGATAATGAAATTAGCCTCGGATATTGTATAGAGAAATAAAATCAATTACTTTTAATATTAGATCTTTACCTATGAAATTGCCGTTCTGCAGAACTGGCCATTTCAAATCAAAATAATTTTTGTTTGGCTAAGAATTCTAATTTCAAATTAATTTTATTTTAAAAACATGGTTTTTTTTTTCCAAAAGTAGTCATTTGTTTATTGATTAGTGTTACATTTTCATCGCATTTCAATCTTTTTCCTCATCATGGATACGTTAAAAATTCGAGTAATTATGGAATACTTGTTATTGGTTTGCTCGCTTCCGTTCTGGAGATTTCGACCTGAAAAATGAACCTCGCGGTCGTCCGAAGACTTTGGTCGACAATGACAAATTAAAGGCGATTGTGGAAGCTAATGATACACAATCTACGGCTGAATTAGCAGCAGCTTTCGACGTTAGCGTCAAAACAATATTGGTCCATTTGCGTCAAATTGGCAAGGTAAAAAAGCTTGACAAATGGGTGCCCCACGAACTCAATGATCGCCAGCGCGAAGTACGCGTCGAGACGTGCCTTGCACTGCTCAACAGACACACAAATGAAGGAATTTTGAACCGCATTGTTACCTGCGATGAAAAATGGATTCTGTTTGATAACCCCAAGCGCTCACCAAGTTGGTTGGATCCTGGTTCAGCACCTAAACATTGCCCTAAACGAAAACTTACCCCTAGAAAAGTGATGGTCACTGTTTGGTGGTCTAGCGCCGGTGTGATTCATCACAGCTTCTTACCAAACGGGGTGAGCATTACTTCAGATGTGCCAGCTTCTCCATCATTATGGAGAAGCTGGCACATCTCCAACCAGCATTGGTCAATCGCTCGTCTCCGCTGCTCCTGCACGACAACGCGCGACCTCATACTGCACCGCAGACGGTCTCCAAGTTGCAAGAACTGGGGTTGGAAGCTCTCCGTCATCCGCCCTACTCACCAGACCTTGCGCCTACAGACTACTACTTTTTCCAGAATTTGGATAACTTCTTGGCGGGAAAAAAATTCAATACCCGAGAGGCAGTACAAAATGCCTTTGAAGAATTTGTTGCCTCCCGTCCAGCTGATTTCTTTAAGAAGGGCATCAATAAACTGCCACTGCGTTGGCAAAGATGCATTGATTGCATGGGTGATTACTTCGATTAATACAAATAAAAAATGCGTGAAAAAAATTCGTTTAAATTTTTTCATACAAAACGGCAATTTCATAGGTAAAGACCTATTATATACATAACCTAAAACTAACAAAATTGTATCCTAACATAACTGAAACTATTAAAAAACTAAAATATGGCATCGAAAAATTCCTCCGCATCGTTGTCGTCTGGTAAAGTACCCAAGAGACTGGCGGCATTGCCACGTTGTATGGCAATGCTAAGTCTCTGGCCAAGGTAAAAGCCAGCCCTTGGGTCATGGGAAGCGTCAACCAGCCGCTTGGAGATTTCGTTGAATAAACCATGAGCACACGGACCCCACGGCCCAAGGGTTTCAACCCCAAACGGCTCGAAAATATAATTACCGATAAGGTTATTATACTTTCGCCGCTGGTTTTCCGCGGCCGCAGCAGGAGTGCCAGCACAGCACGCCGAGCCAGGAAGATGGGATGGCGCAAGAGTATCGACGCACGTTGCGTCCCACACTAAAGGCCTTCCCACCTTCCATGGAAATAAAATTATAACTAGTAATAATATTAATTTAATAGGTACCTAATTAAAAACACATTTCTATTGTGTTATCCATAGATATATGAAAGAAGGTGTTATCTAATAAACTCAGCTCAAAAATTATTATCTGTTTTTTGAAATGATTTAAATAAATGCCACAATACAAATGTATTTTTAATAATTACCTATTAAATTAATGTTATGTATTAGTTCGCTAATTGATTACATTTATCAAAAAAACAACTTTAACTATAACATTTTTTTTAAATTTGGTCCCTTGTGAGCGAGAGAGGTGACAAGTTTTTTTTTGACTCTGTGAGTTTGAACGACACACGTTCTTACTCGTATTCGATCAGGCTCAGAATGTCCCTTTCCCAAAATGTCCCTCGGTTTCAAAACGTCCCTTTCCCGAAATATCCCCTTCCCATAACGTCCCATTCCCAGAATGTCCCTTTCCCAGTATTGACGGGAAACCTTGATGCGATTACAAACATTTAAACTAAGTTGTTTAAGAACAGACAATGTGCAAAGTTTGAAATAATATTAATTATGAATTAACCTAACTTTTATCGGTAACAATTTGGCAACAGGTTTTTTATTGCTTTAAAAACTGTTCACACAATTCTCGACTAGTAACCCAGTAAGCTCGATCTCTGCCTACCCCTCAATAAAAATCAGTCGTAATAAAAAAAAAATAAATCAAACTAAAATGTCAAATACATAGTTATGATTCGTTCAAGTAGTTCGCAGTTCGAATTATGAATGTGTGCGAGACGCCACAGCCTAGACAACACAGTATGGATGTACGTAGGTCATGGTTATCGAACTGAAAACTTTACTCTGTGGCTTAACTGCGATCTATAATTTTGTATACAAGTCTGATTTTTGACGATGGCTGGAGAGTTTTGAATGGAAAAATGAAATCGTAGGTTGTTAGACTCATAAATATTATAAATAAAGGCAATTGTTTATTTTCCATGAAAACACATGCTTATAACATGTAGAATATCAAATAGAGGAAGATAAATCAGAAATATGGTTACAATTTCTTTTTCACTTTTGAAAATGGAGCCATACTGCCGCCATATTGTTTTTTTTTTAAACTATAACCAGTATCACTGGGGATGATGTAAGAATTCTAACGATACCCCATACATCTAAATCTGTTCAGGCATTTAAAAGTTATGGTGGATTATAGAAACTCACGTTCATGAACCCTGAAAAAAACGTCGTGTAAAAAAAAATGATTATTGAACTTACCATTGTCTGTCGAGAAGAAGGTTAAGCTATGCTTACCGAGATTGGTTCGTGGATGGGTGACCATTCATAACATATCGAGACCACTTCGTGCCTCGGAAAGCACATTAAACCGTTGGTCCTGGCTGTCATTCGTAGATCTTTATTGCCAGTCGTTACAGATAATCAGAAGCCCGAAATTCTAACAACCAGTCTTACCAAGGTGTATCGTATTTAGCAAGTTACTGGGTTATGAAGGTCAGATAGGCAGTCTCTCCATGTAAAATACTGGTATTCAGCAGCATCCGGTTAGACTGGAAGCCGACCCCAATACAGTTGGGAAAAGGCTCCGCAGCCTTTCCCAACTAAAAATTACGCTCAGAAAGGCTGAAATTCAGCAGTGGACTGCCATACATAATCAAAACATTTTATTTCACATAAACCTACATGGGCACTTATGAAACGTCAGAAGCTAGGTGCGCGGTTGCAATTGGTCGTTCCTTAAGGAAAAGAGCGCAAGAAACTCCATGGTTACTCTTTTAATATATTGTGTTGGCTGATAAGAAGGGTGACAATGTCAATAGCTTTTAGAAAGTTGGTCGTGGGGTCAAAAATGTTATGTGTATTTACTAATCCTATTTCAAAGACATCCACCAACCCGCACTGGGCCCGCGTGGTGGATTACGGCCCACTCCCGCTCACAGAGAGGAGGCCTGTGTCCCAGCAGTGGGAACACAATAAACTGATTGTATCCAGACCCAGCCGCAAAGTACATATACTTAGTGTTCCTAGGCGTAGACTTAAATTGTTTTCTAATAATGTATATTATAAGTTTGGGGATTACATAACTGATAAAAATGCTTGGCTCAATGCTGGTCCTGCTCCACAACCACAACTAATTAATTAACATTTGAAGATACTGTTGGAGCTGCTGAAGATTGTAAGACTATCATTGCATTGTATAGACTCAATCTCCTTTGTATTATATAATTGCATAGCACATGTGTGAGTACTATGTACATACTCTAAAGCTACCATTTACTGGGTACGTCTTTGTTTGACTTGAATGTGCCCTGCCGGCTGAGAGTATGTGACGCTCACTCTAATGTCTCGCTGATGGTGGCGCGTGTTGGATCATTTAGCTAATCCATGCGTCAGGTTCGTGAACAAGCGCTGTCAGTGAAGGCTGGTCATACCTTAGCGGCCACGGCTTATTTTAATTTAATTTAAATATTTGAATTGTTTTTTTTAAGGACGCTTTTAACGTTCTGCATCGTTCTGCAATGTTCTTTAATGCGTCATGTTTACCGCAAATAAACGTATTTTCTTTCTTTCTTTTCTTTCTTTCTCACATGTAAAATTTCAACATGAATGATGTAACCATTATTTTGTAACCATATCTTGATTTAAAAGAGTGTCCGTGGAGTTTCTTGCCCGTTCTTCTCCATAGGTACCTACTATGCTTTGGAATGGGCGCCTAGCTTATCTTTTTGACTGACCGACCCCTTGACAATTCAAAAGTGCCTGTAATTGGTTTAACTGAAATAAATGCTTTGAGTTTGAGTTTGAGTTTGTATACTGACTGTTTGTAACAAATCACCTGATGGCTTCAAAACTCTCAGCCTCAGAACAGTCGGTTAATTATTTAAATTTCTTTTAAGCAAATGTTATTACTCGACTGATTTGTACATTATTGCCTACTAATCAGATTTTATCTCCTTGTCTTCATTGAATTTTGACTTAAATATAATTAATCTCTTTTGTCTCGTTTTGCAAACGCGGTCGCGCGAGTGTGCAAGGCGCCATAAGATAACACGGGCAGCGTCCGCCGCGCCGCGCGACACGCTCCCGCTTCTCAGTCGCTTTGATCGCACAAGTGTGGCCGAAGCTTAATGATACCAAAGGTTACAATTATGTAAATACATAGGTATTTGATAAAGTCACGAATCATATTTTGATCAACATAGGACCTGACACAGACACAATTGCAAAAAACGCATAAAAATTTGAATTTCGCGGGAATCGGTTGACCCAGAAGTTACAGTTTTCAGGAAACACAGACTTCAGTACGATTATATTCCAAAGTAAAATAACATCACGCCAATAATCCTGAAAGGGTGGCCAAAAGGTATAGGTTCTCTATATATTAAATTCATGGGCATCCAAGAGGAGCTCGTGGCTAAGTAATAACAGACGCACGTGTCAATCCGTCAGGTTAAGCTACGCTTGCCGGGGTTGGTCCGTGAATGTGAGACCATCTTTACATACCGAGACTCCTCCGTGCCTCGGAAAGCACGTTAAGCCGTTGGTCCCGGCTGTCATTCGTGGATCTTTGACAGTCGTTACGGGTCGTCAGAAGCCCGAAAGTGTGACAACCAGTCCTACCAAGGGTATTACCCAGTTACTGGGTTGTGGAGGTCAGATAGGCAGTCGCGCCATGTAAAATACTGGTATTCAGCTGCATCCTGTTAGACTGGAAGCCGACCCCAACATAGTTGGGAAAAGGCTAGACATTGATTGGGCATCCTCACTATGAACAACTTTTACTATGGGACCAAACCTGAAATCGCGAAAAAAGTTTTAGATTTTCCCTATATTTATGTTCGCATAACTCGTCAAAATGTAGGGAACAGCAGATTTTTTTTTTGCAATTTCAGGTTTGGTCCCATAGTAAAAGTTGTTTATAGTGATGAGTACCTACAATTACCCCTTAAGAAGATGCCCATGAATTCAATTTCACCCTGTAGTCACATCTACATTTCGACATATATTAGGATTCGAGGTAACTCAAGCTAGCTGAAAAAATACTGGTTTTATATAAGCAAATAGCCAACTATCATACTTTGAGCTCCCAGATTCATTTCAGTTTACGACAACGGGAGCTATTTTTAAAGTGGACGTAAATTCTTGGGATGTTGGTCGTCTAACATAAGTTGATCTCTATGTTAATCTATTTGTTATGGATGTTAGGTGTTTATATTAAATGGACGCTAGTATATAGATGTTACAACTAATGTTATTTGGACTCCCGGGACAATCGTCCCGGGAGTACACCAATCGGTGTAGAAAAATACATGTTTGTGTTTGTCGGATCAAAAATTTAAAATAAATTACTTATCATTTTCAATTGAGGTTTTTTAACTTTAAAGTTAAAGTATTATTGTTTTTATTAGATTTTTTTTTATTAAAAACATTATAATGTATAATATTAAAAATTAAATTAATTAATAAAAAGAAAAAATAAGAAATTAATCAATTTATGACATTTTCTTTGTGTGAAGTTTTTTTTTTGCAGATTGCTAGGTTACGGCCTAGTATGACTGTTGAGTGTTGGTCCCAGGTTTGATTCTCAGGTTGAGTAAATTGTTATTGAATTGTTTCAGTAGTTATTTTTCAGTGGCAGCTCGGAGTCTGAATTAGTGCCCGGTTGATGACAATCACACTAATATTTTAAAGGCGAAAGTTTATGAATGTGTGTTTGTATGTTTGTTACTTCTTCACGCTCAAACAGCTGGACCAATTTTGATAAAATTTGTTATTGAGGTAGCTGACATCCTGGATTTACACATAGGCTATTTTTTATCCGGAAAAAATGTACGGTTCCTGTGGGATAATTTCCGATATCCACGCGGGCGAAGCCGCTAGTAAAAGCTAGTTAGTTACTTATAAATGCGAAAGTAACTCAGCCTGTTACCTTTCACGCCTTACCGGCTGAACAGATTTCGATGAAAGGGATAGACCATGACCTGGGTCAGGTTAGAATATAGGATACTTTTTATTCCCTTACCCCCTTATTCATAAAAAAAGTAGTGCTCTACAAATCTATTTTAGTTAAAACTTTTTACAAAAAAATACAACCGACTTCCAAAAACAACACTACAAAATACACTAAAATAACTTTAATTTCGGAAGTCGGTGTCTGGTTATATGTATTTTCGTTTTTTGCCACCGACTTTCGAAATTAAAGTTATTTTTCACTTTGTAGTGTTGTTTTTGGAAGTCGGTTGTATTTTTTTGTAAAAAAGTTTTTATTTTTCACTTTTTAGTTGTGGTACATACCCCACACAAATTCAAATACCACTACCTGCAAAAGAAACTAGAACATCATCCATATAAAAGTGGGGAAAAAATACGTATTATTGAAGCTAACTCAGAAACTACCCAAGCAAAGTTAATCAATTTTATATGGGACCAACTTTGAGGTATAACCTCTCGAATAAAACAAAAATTTTTCAAATCGGACGACTCTGTAAAAAGTTATGCGTGATCATACAAAACATACGTGTCGAATTGAGAACCTCCTCCTTTTTTTTCGTCGGTTAAAAATAGTGTTGATAAAACACTATTTTAACTGAAATAGGTTTGTAGTGTTTTAGTTTTTTATGAATAAGGGGTTTAGTACATACGTTAACGTGAGATAATTTCCGACACACACACACACACACACACACACACACACACACACACACACACACACACACACACACACACACACACACACACACACACACACGGGGAAGTCGCGGGCATTTAGTAAGTTATAAAATAACTGGTGAAATGTGGGTTGCCTTTACAGATACACTTCTGCGTATCCCTTCCCGGAATTCAGTCGTGATGTTTTGTTTCAAAAACAAAAGAAATTTATTCAAACTAGACTGAGAATCAGCACTAAATGACAGTCAGACAGTCCCCCGCACGCCCGCCCTTCACCACTTCCTAGTGCTTTAGCTGGGAAGAAGAAGTGGCGCAACTAACTGTCCAGCTGCACAGCTGTCTGTTCAGTTAGAAGAAGAACTTGATTCTGTACAATACTTGCAAATACGCAAAGTATAAAATGTCTAGTCGGTACGTGATTCACAATAGCGCAATGTTACCCTTTATTGTACGTTTATCTGCCACAGATAACCTCGTGAACTGTTGTAGTTTAATTTATTAGATAGTTATTCACTAATATAGGTACTTAGTACTATTTTATACAGGGTGTACAAGAAAGGTGTGACCAAATTTAAAGGTGTGGTGCAGAACATCAAACCGAACAACTTTCTCCATGGGACCAACATCGTAATCGCGAAAAAAGTTTCAACTCTCCGCAAATGTATGAGACGGCTGATTATTTTTTCGCGATTACGATGTTGGTTCCACGGAGAAAGTTGTTCGGTTTGATGGTCTATACCACACTCTTAAATTTGACGAGGATACAAAACGACACGTTGTACTTCGAAGTCTGAACAACCCTTGCACGTAATTACTAGGATCTCGAAGTACGTATATATGATTACGGCAATTACAACTTATTATTAGCTTTTATTCCTCCTCCTTTATAATCAATTCATCACATACGAATCGTTTTATTAGTAACCGATGCATGGTTGCTCGTATGTAAATTATGAAAATTGTCAAACTTCAAAAAAGGAGGAGATTATAATATGTTCGTCTGCATGTGTTTTTTTTTTATGTATGTTCATCAATATTTTTGTCAATTGTGGAATTCTTTTTAGGGTTCCGTTCCAAAACGGTAAAAAGGAACCCTTATGATGTGACTCAGTCTGTCTGTCCGTCTGTCACAGCTTGATATTTCAAGAACTACTAATGCTATCACTTGAAATTTGCAACAGTTTCAGATGATATTTGCCCAACTATTTTGCAAATAAGAAATAAATAAAAATATAATATTTTTTTTTTGCAACAGCGACTGAAAGGGGGTCTTAAAAATTCGAAGTGGGGCTACTAGGGCTTGAGGGATATCATATGAACGAGCGTTGTTTGCACATTCTCAAACATTTTTTTCTTTTTTTTAGGCCGCATAGTTTTCGACTTTTGATGAAAAATTATAAAAAAATACCGTTCCCCCTCCCCCCCTTACCTCCAAAGTTTGCATAGAGAAAAATCTGAAATTATTCTATGTGATAGAGGTTTATGTATAGATTACAGGATAAATAAAACAATATCTCTAAATAGCGCAGTTTTTCAGAAATCATCAACAAAAATTACATATACATATACGGAACCCTCGGAGTGCGAGTCCCACTCGCTCTTGACCGGTTTTTTTTTTATTTGGTAGAGGAAGCTTGCGCAGTGGTCCCATATAAATTGTATAGGTAACTTTGCTTCCCATATAACTTTGCTTGGGTAGTTTTTGAGTTAGCTTCGATAATACGCATTTAATACACTTTGTGTATCTTTGATGATGTTATATATTTCCTTGCTATAGCAAGTAGTGGTAAATGAATTGGAGGTACCATAGCTAAAAAGTGAAATTTTTATAATGTTTTACAAAAAAAAAAAAAACCTTCCAAGTGCGTGTCGGACCACGCACAATGAAGGGTTCCGTAGTTGGGATGAATTTGTCTTAAGAACAAACTTAACATTGTAGTTGAAAAACATGTTCTCCCATACATTCCAACTGTAAATGTAAGTTTTTACTCCCAATATTGATAGATTTACTCGTACCATGCTATTTTAAGACCACAGACTTCTTATAGGTTTTCATGTAATCCTTTTCATTTCACATGCCACATGGTGTAGTTTGCAAAACTTTTTTTTTAAACTTTCTTATTTGCCCCTCAAAAGTGACCTCTATATTAAAAATTAATTTATTTACTTTACCCGTCTGTGTTTGGGTCCCAGAAATTCATATGTGTACCAAATTTCAACTTAATCGGTCCATTAGATTCGGAGCAAATTGGCTGTGACAGACGGACAGACAGACAGACAGACACACGAGTGATCCTATAAGGGTTCCGTTTTTTCCTTTTAAGGTACGGAACCCTAAAAACAACCGACTTCAAAAAAACACTAATTAGAAAGTGAAAAATAACTTTATTTTCGAAAGTCGGTAGCAAAAAACTAAAATACAGATCCAAAGACACAGACTTCCGAAATTAAAGTTATTTTTCACTTTGTAGTGTTAGTGCAGATTCCAGTCTCCAACAAAGTATTTATAAATCTTCTTTTCTTTACTTATATTTTAAGGGAACCTTTGTGGAAAAGAAAGTAATGTTATTGTTTACTTAAAAACTTTTTGCGCTTCTAATGATGCACACCTTTTTTAATAATTGAGCCTCTTTTTAATTTTCTGGCTTTTTTTCATAGTTAGTCGCAGTAACTAAGCTACGGAACCCCGACCAAATGGATTAGGTTAAGTTAGATCTGTGACCAACCACGCGCAAGCCGAGCTAGCGAAGCGAGTGTTGCTGCGAGCGCTACATCCAAGTTGATCGTATTCGATTTTTAGGACCCCAAAATAGGTATTATTTCACAAATAGACTCGCAGTCATTATATTAGAATGTTCAATAATATTTTAAGGAACGCAAAACGGGAATTATTTGAGGTTTAATTAAATTAAATATTTCCCTCCTGTCATGTATCGCCTTCAAAGCCGTCAGTTCCTATACGTCATTATTAGTGATGTCATAGTACGAGTAGGTACACAATGACATCCTTAGTTTGTATGGAACTGTTGACAATGTTTCCGTACTCTATGGCGTCTACCGATACATGGCTTTGTCTAGACCCAGACGAAACACTTTATTGATCAATCCTAAGAATAAACCAAACCACCCCACCGGGCGTTGCACAGCCGGGAGGCCGTTCCTAGATAGTTATGTTTGTATGTTATTGTGTCAATTATAGGTCTTTACCTATGACATTGCCGATTTTTAGGGTTCCGTACCCAAAGGGTAAAACGGGACACTATTACTAAGACTCTGCTGTCCGTCCGTCCGTCTGTCACCAGGCTGTATCTAATGAATATGCAATGATAGATATGCAGTTGAAATTTTCACAGATGATGTATTTCTGTTGCCGCTATAACAACAAATACTCAATCTGCCTAGCCTTTTCCCAACTATGTTGGGGTTGGCTTCCAGTCTAACCGGATGCAGCTGAATACCATTATTTTACATGGAGCGACTGCCTATCTGACCTCCACAACCCATTAACTGGGTAATACGATACCCCTTGGTATCTTGGTAAGACTGATTGTCAGAGTTTCGGGCTTCTGACGACCCGTAACGACTGTCAAAGATCCACGAATGACAGCCGGGACCAACGGCTTAACGTGCTTTCCGAGGCACGGAGGAGTCTTGGTATGTAAAGATGGTCACTCATCCATAGACCAACCCCGGCAAGCGTAGCTTAACCTGATGGATCGACCCGTGCGGCTGTTATTACTTAGCCACGAGCTCCTCATGAGAGCTACCTAAGGATCCAAATTCATGTTCTTTTTTTTTATTCATGGGTATGTTCTCTGACTGTGATTGTGTATACATGTGTTATTATGTAAACATAATACGGGGCACAGCGATTTGAATCGTTTATGAATAACTTGATAACTTTTTGCAAGTACCTATCGGTAAAAAAACTGCATAAAAAAATCCACGAAACTTATTTCTGATCTTTAGAACACTGAAGGGTTCGAGGCGTACAAAGTTGAACCAAAACAATAATAGGTTCTTCGAAGTGTTGAATTTTCGACTCAAAATTCGTAAGCTTTTTTTTGTTCTCTCTGCCTACATCCGGAGAATGCTGGCGTGATGCCAAAGTAATTAATGCTATTATTTGAGAAACTACGCGGATAGGAATGAGCGTACACGCGAATTATCGTTAAATAGAAGCAGCTTCGGAAGTGTTAACCAACTTCTGTTTTTTTTTTCTCGTCATCATCATCTGCCTGCCTTTTACCAACTATGTTGGGGTTGGCTTCCAATCTAACCAGATGCAGCTGAATACCAGTATTTTACATGGAGCGACTTCCTATCTGACCTCCACAACCCAGTTCTTGGGTTGGATACCATGCGATAAGAGTGCTTGTCAGACTTTTTCTGACTACCCTTAACGACTGTCAAAGATCTATTAATGACAGCCGCGAGCGATGGTCCCCATCATCACCACGCTTGCCGAGTTGCCGCTTGGCAATTATTGCAATTATAACTGGTGAATTTGTAATTGCAATGATGTTGATCAATAATTGTTTCTTTACATTTAGACATTTATAATTTGAGGACAATCTTGGTTTCTATTATCCCAGTGAAATGTAAACAGACATAACGTATCAAACTCAAACTCAAACTCAAAGCATTTGTTTCAAATAAACCAATTACAGGCACTTTTGAATTGTCAATGGGTCGGTCAGTCAGAAAGATGAAGCTAGTTGCCCATTCCAAAGCGTAGTAGATCCCTATGGAGAAGAACGGGCAAGAAACTCCACGGACACTCTTTTAAATCATGATATTTTTACAAAATATTGGTTACATCGTTCAAGTTTAAAATATACATGTGAGAACAATGTAGAAGGACGTGCACGTTAAAAAGCGTCCGTAATAAAAAGATAAAAACTAAATTAAATATTAAAATTAAAAATAAGCCATGGCAGCTAAGAGACGACCAGTCCCAACTGACGGCGCCCGTTCACGAACATGACGCATGGATCAGCACCAATTAGCTCAACCATTTTGAAGGGAACGTATCACCACGTCAGTATTCTCTGAAGGGTTAAGCAAAAGTGTATAATTTCACAAAAACATATATCTGGTTATGTTTAAAAGCTTTAAAGACCTCTATAGTAATAGGAGACTATCCAAACATGGATTGGAATTACAAGTATCTAAGTATAGCCAGTAAAGACAACTAAGTATTGTTAAAATTGGCTGATACACTCAATAATCTTAAAAATATATTGGCATACATTTTTCCAGTAGCTACACAACGTCGATTGAACACACATTTAAGCTTATCCCAAATCATAAATAGCGAGAAGATAACTCCAATTAAAGACATCTCAAGACATACGCAAGTAAATCTTAAGTACATATCGACATAGCAACAGCAATTTTTACAACGCACCATTTTCAACTTTACCCAAGCCTTTGACACTGTTCGCATGGACATTCCACCTTATTTTTTAAGCTGTAAGGTTGGGATTGGGCTGTAAGATAAACATTTCACTTACTGAACCTTAAACTGGTTGAAAAATAATTGATAAGAGGCAAGCAAGTTGATTTTTGCTGTACCTTTTTGTGCGTGTTCCACAGGGCTCGATCCTGGGCCCATTGTGAGCGTCCTTGATTGCGACTGGGGGTCGCACGCTGTATGACCGACTTACGAGCTTAAGACCTCGCAATTGAATTATAAAATATGTTATTCTTAGGGTTGAACTTGTGTTTATAAGAGGTGTTGTGAATAGATAAGTTATTTGAAGATTTATGGTAATTTTAAGCGTTTTTTAGAAAGGGTCGTTGGCCTTTGAGGTTGATTCTCATGACTCATGGTGAAATAAAGGGTATGTTTTGTTGTTAGATAAATATCTTTGGCTATGGAATTATACCCAAATATAATAATAATAATATATGAATTAGATCCTTACCCCAAAACGTAAACATCACGCCTGTATTCTCCGAAGGGGTAGGCATCGCACATCCATATGTCGCCAGTAATAGGTCTCATGCTATAGGAGGCAATCCTATCGCCATTACCCGGGCACAAATTCAGACACCCATCTGCCGCTGACAATTTCCTAATTGAAAAAAAAATCACAACTTTTTCCACCTAGATTTAGACTCGTGAAGTCTCTTGTATTATCATCACAAGGTGATTCTCAAGGTCGTGAGGGTTCATTTCAAATACTGGCACTTTTGAACTGTCAAGAGGTCGGTCAGTCAGAAAGATGAAGCTAGTTGCCCAGTCCAAAGCGTAGTAGGTCCCTATGGAGAAGAACGAGCCAGAAACTCCATGGACACTTTTTAAACAGCCTGCAGTAGAACAGTTTTTTGTGCTTACCAAGGAGTATCATGTTACTCAGTAACTGGGTTGTGGAGGTCAGACAGGCAGTCACTGGTATTGATATTCAGCTGCATCCGGTTAGACTGGAAGCCGACCCCAACATAGTTGAGGTTAAAAAATGTTACTGCGCAGGAACTATAGTTATAAGAAAGAAGGCAGTAACTTTTTTAGGAACCAAATGGTGAGAGAAAATGCGCGAAAAATCATAGAGCCTATGTTCTGACTTACTTGCCAAAATATTTCGGCTGTACTGTAAATTGGTTCAAAAAAACATCGTCAAAATTAAATTATGTCTTGACGCAAACTCAGAGGTCACAGTCTCTTTTAAAGTCCAGACATAATCTTGGTCAGGCCATATGATAAGGACCATGTAGATTAGTGTCTGAAATGGTATTTTGAGGAAAGAACCACACAGATTTGAGCGGAGTTGTCCAGTCAGTGCAAGCATTTGTCAGTAATCGTGCAGCTCAACCCAGGACATGTTTTAATTTGAGCTAAATGTTTAGTAACAGCAAAAATTAGTTCCTGAGATCACAGCTCAATACGCTGCTGTCTGCGAAACAGGTAGATATATACAAAGCTAGGTGTGTGAGGTCGCGGAAGTGGCCGCCGGGACGTTGACCCCGCCGTGAGCGAGGCCCGGCCGGGCGGGGCGAGGTCGCAGTGACAGCGGGAAAAGGTCGGTGGATCAAAGAAAGAACTTAAAGTATTAGAAAAATAACGGTATTTAACCGAAGAAAATTACAGATATCTTTTAAATCATGCCACTTTTTAACCGACTTCAAAAAGGAGGGGGTTCTCAATTCGGATGTTTACTTTTTTTTTATGTTATGTTCACGCATAACTTCGTCATATTATATAGACGGATTTGAAAAAAATATTTTTTTGTTTGAAAGGGTATGCTCTCGAGGTAGTCCCATTGCCAGCAAGTCAGAATCTGATAAGGGAATTCCATGGAAATCGAGGGAGACCCTCAAATTTTATAGGCACACTTATAGCAATTTGGGTATTTTTATAGCCACTCGTGCATTTGCTTTCGGAAAGCACCATTTGGTGAAGTGGAACTGATGATGGCCATGGCCATTGGAACCACCCAATTATACCTAAGTATTGCCCGGGTTGATATTCGATTAAGTACTTTAATATGGTTGTTTAGCAATTTATGCCCGTCACAATGCATTATGGTGATGGTCACTTAACAGTCAGCTCCAGTTCTCCTGGTTCTTACCAGGAGAACTCCTCAACAATTAACGTCCCTGCAATATTTTATAAATTATTGATTTCAAAGGTTATCATTCAAACTCAACTCAAACTCAAAGCATTAATTCCAAATAACCCAATTACAGGCACTTTTGAATTGTCAAGGGGTCGGTCAGTCAGGAAGATGAAGCTAGTTGCTCATTCCAAAGTGTAGTAGGTTCGAATGGAGAAGAACGGGCAAGTAACTCCACAGGAATGGTTACAAAATATTGGTTATATCATTCATGTTGAAATTATACTATGTGAAAACGATGAAGAACGTTATAAGCGACCGTAATAAAAATATTAAAAAAAAAACAATTGAAAAGTTAAATCAAAATAAGCCGAGGCAGCTAAGATATGACCAGCTTCCACTGACAGCGCCCGTTCACGAACCTGACGCATGGATTAGCACCATTCAGCTCAACCATTTTGAATATCATCAATCTTTAATATCGAAATAGCATTATCCTACTAATTTGTATGTTTGAATTTGTAACTGAGTCACGTAAAAACGGCTGAACGGTTTTGGATGAAATTTGACACACGTAGTTTATAAACTGGATTAACACATAGGATACTTTTTATCCCGATAGTACCTTTCCGTGGGATAATTTTCGACCTCCAAGCGGGCGAAACCGCTGGTACCTAAATAATTATATCGAAATAGTGGAAACGCACTCGGTAATTCAGTTCCTGGATCAAAGAAAATTATGGGGGAAAAATAAAAAATATTTTTTCTTTCTTCTTTTTTATAAAATTTAAGTATAAATAAAATAAAATAGCTTTGGTAGTCAGTGCCCAACAATATCATATCATATATACAGGGTTACTGGTAATTCGACGTATATCAGTGAGGGGCTGATAAGGGGGCCAAAATGCAACAAATTGAACCCCCATATGTACGGCCGAAATTCAATAGTTTTAGAGACATTTGAATTTTAAGAGTTTTTCGATATTTACCCAAAATTTGACATTTAATTCCAAATAAAATAAAATACATATTTGAATGGTACCCACCATTAAAATGATGTTGTAGCTGGCACTTTAATTAAAACTACCTAATTTAACAAAATAATTAAAATAATGAGCGATTTAAGAATAATATCTTATTAATATTTTCATTTTACGCTTCAAAAATATTGTCTCGTCACAAAAATTACTATGATATTAATCGTACAAATAACTAAAACAACTTGCCTATTCTGTAAGCTTTCTATAAAGGTATAAAAGTCAATTTTAAAATACATAATTCGTGGCATGGCATGTGTTTGAACCAGCGCGGCGGCGCGCGGTGCGGGGAGGGAAATCATCTGTGGTTTTAGTTTATGATCCTCGCTTAAACAACCGATTTTACTGGCGAAATTCTTCGTGATGGGGCGGGGTGTGCGGGCGGGGGAGTACACGGCGTCTGCTGTGCTCGCGTCACCTTCCCTAGTAAGTTTCGACTCTACGCCGCGCAAGCACGTGTGTTGTTAACTTGCTATTAACAAATCTCTCATCGCGTTAATTTGCTATCGTTCATTATTGTTAATTCTTGTTTCTCTTGTTATTCTTTTTGTTATCATTGTTATTTCGGATAACATGGCTTCGTATTCTAATAACGAATACGCAGACATAATGTTTTGTTATGGTTTTGCCGATGGAAACGCGGCTGCGGCTCGGCGAGAATACCAACGCCGTTTTCCCGATAATCGACTTCCCCACGTTACTGTTTATGGGAGCACCTATCGACGATTGTCTGAAACTGGCAGTGTTCAGAGAGCACAAGTCAACGCTGGCAGATCTCGACGGTACACGGCTGACGAAGAGTACACCATTCTTCAGTGTTTTATTGATGACCCAAACATCTCAACGAACATTGTTGCAAGACAGCTCGGTATGTCCCAGTGGAAAGTGTGGTCGGTAGTACATCTATCAGGTAGACACCCATACCATTGTTAACCGTCCAAACATTGCACGAGGGAGACAGGCGACTCGAATTCTCTCGGTTTATGTTAAACGCTGACTAGGAACATTTCCTAATAAATATTTTGTGGACTGACGAGTCAAAGTTTGACCGGGATGGTATAACGAATTACCATAACTTACATTTTTGGGCACCTAAAGTAGGCAGGAATCCAAAAAAACTAAAAGAAACTGCGTCGCAAATGCGATTTTCCCTGAACGTATGGATGGGTGCCCTTGATAATTATTTGCTGGGCCCTCATTTCTTGCCCCAAAATTTGAACGGCGAAAATTACGAGGAGTTTTTAAGAAACAACCTAGACGATTTGTTGGCGGATGTTCCCGAAGAAATAAAAAACAACCTCATGTTTCAACGTGATGGTTGCCCAGCACATTACCGGATTACTGTCCGACAGTGGCTAGACGAGAGATATCCAAACCAATGGATTGGGAGGGGAGGGCCAATTCCGTGGCCAGCCACGAAGCCCTGATATCACACCACTTGATTTTTATGTTTGGGGTCATATGAAGGAATTAGTTTATTATGACCCCAATAAATTCAGTCGAAGAACTTCGACAGCGAATAAAAAACGCGGCGCAACAAATGAGAACGACGTTCACATCAAGAGTGACGAAAACCGAAGTTAGGAAGAGAATTCGAACCTGCATTCGTAATCGTGGGGCTCATTTTGAAAAAGATGTGTAAATTTTTTTATAAAATTTGACGTAAATTTTTTAATGCATTTAATTTCATACAAATACAAATGACCCTTTCTCTCCCCGCGCCGATTCAAACACATGCCATGCCACGAATTAGGTATTTTAAAATTGACTTTTATACCTTTTTGGAAAGCTTACAGAATAGGCAAGTTGTTTTAGTTATTTGTACGATTAATGTCATAGAAATTTTTGTGACGAGACAACATTTTTGAAGCGTAAAATGAAAATATTGGTAAGATATTATTCTTATATCGCTCATTATTTTAATTATTTTGTTAAATTAAGTAGTTTTAATTATGTCCATAGCTTAATTGAAGTGCCAGCTACAACATCATTTTTAATAGTACCCATTCAAACATGTATTTTTTTTTTATCAAATTCAACGTCAAATTTTGGGTAAATATCGAAAACCTCCTAAAATTCAAATATCTCGAAAACTATTGAATTTCGGCCATACATATGGGGGGTTCAATTTGTTGCATTTTGACCCCCTTATCAGCCTCTGACGGATATACGTCGAATTACCAGTAACCCCGTAGGTATATCAAATAAAATAAAATAAAATATTAAATCAAACCAAATAAAAGGCACTTTTGAAACATTATTTTGAGTTTGAAATTTTATTATCAATGTTTAGCGCAACGTTTGTAACGTAAAATACAAATGACAAAAAAAATATGACCAGAATGATCACGTTTGAACAATGCCTACGGGAGCTGGTCAGCAGGACAGAAAAAATTAACATTACATTTTGATTGGGTAGGTTTGTATTTTTGTTCGGAACAGGAAGACATTTCACAATTTTAAAAAAAATAAATGAAATATACTTACATTTTATCTAATGATGAAGACTGCATCCTTGTTGTGTTTCATCCCAAACCTGAAAAGAAGAAAATTTCTATTAGAAAGAGGTTAAAAAAATCTTGTCACAAAAAAGTAAAAAGTTGCGTTTCAGAAAGAAAACTTAGCAGAAGATTATAATAATGTCGTTTAGTATGAAGGGGTGATCCTTCCAGGAACCTCGCAGGTCAATCGAGCTCTCTTCTAAACGTATTGCCCCACTGCTGGGCAAAGCAACCAGTACTATATCTAAGAACAACTTAATCAATATTTAGTAGGGATGATGATTAAACATATTTTTTCCGTCATTTAGGTTATTAAAAAATGGACACGTATTTTTTCTTTTTTGTTGTGTTTGTAATTATCAGGACAAGGTTTGAATGAAAGAAAATATTTGAAAAGTAGCCGGTGAAATTGGAAAATTCGGGAAAACTGAAAGTGCATTTTCTAGAAGTGGGAAGTTTGTATTGAATTATTCAAATTTTGAGGTTTGTCGGATCAGGTATTTGAGAATAAAGTTTCTTTAAACCTAACCTAAGTACTGTTTTAATACTCCACGCTAACACTGGCACCATACCTCAACCCGCCGCGCATACGACTGCAGACTATACCCTTCTCTCTCACACCCACACACAACCATACATCCATCCCCCTTCCACACTAAGAGAGAGTTGCCTTGGGAATTTGGGCATCAGTAGAACCAGAAATACAGAAAGAGGGTGCATGGGGGTGAAATGGGGTGTTGCGGGGTGAAACGGGGGTAAAACTCACCCCTAAAACAGTTCGATTAAAACATATACATAGACATCTATATAATGTAATAAAGTTAAAGAGTTGGTTTGTTTGAACGCGCTAATCTCTGGAACTAGCAGTCAAAATTATTTTTTCATTTGATAGCAATTTTTGAGGAAGGTTAATTAATATCACACTACGACCCTTAGGAGCCGAACAAACAGTCAGAACGCTAAACGAAAACGAAGTAATAGCGCGGGCGGGCGATGCGATGCGACGCGGTGGGTCAGGGGACCAGAAACTTCGCGCGGACAAGGTCGCGGGCAGATGCTAGTATTCTAGTATTAATTCTGACTTAGTTCATATTTTATATTGAATTGAGGTAGTATCATGCTACTTAATTTGATGTGACGTAATTTGGTGCATTGCTGGTATTAGGTAATATTAGGTAAAGGTCCAGCAGACGCGTATAGGTTTACGTCTAGATTACTTTTAGACATAATAATAATATGCTGGTATTAAGGCGCCGATAAACGACTTATAATCATTTTAAACTATGTATCACGTCTAAAGGAGTAGTATTAATGATTTGGAAAAAATATATGTTAAATTAGAGCATTTTAGATTATGTTTATATAGCATAGTGTAATTAATTTGTAAACATAATCAGCCTATAATGTTCCCACTGCTGGAACACTCACTCCGGCTGCAATCTACCACCTTTTTCCCAACTATGTTGGGTTCGGTTTCCAGTAGCTGAATACTAGTATTTTACATGGAGCGACTGCCTACCACGCGGGCCCAGTGCGGGTTGGTAGATGTCACATGTCTTCGAATTTTTGGTTCTATAACATGCCGGTTTCCTCACAATGTTTTCCTTCGCCGTTTTGAGAGCAGTGATGATGAACTTAAATACACAAAGTAAAGCGCCTGTCTGGATTCGAACCCACGACCTACAAATCTTATTTAATATAAATAATTTGTAAAGTTATGTCTAACGCGAAAAAAAAACTGAGAATCACACAAAAAAAAATTTAAAGATAATTTAATCAAAAATCAATCTGCCTAGCCTTTTCCCAACTATGTTGGGGTCGGCTTCCAGTGTAACCGGATGCAGCTGAATACCAGTATTTTACATGGCGCGACTGCCTAACGATACCCCTGACTGGTTGTCAAACTTTCGGACTTCTGACGACCCGTAACGACTGTCAAAGATCCACGAATGACAGCCGGGACCAACGGCTTAACGTGCTTTCCGAGGCACCGTGGAGTCTCGGTATGTAAAGATGGTCACCCATCCATGGACCGACCCCGGCAAGCGTAGCTTAACCTGACGGATCGACCCGTTCGGCTGTTATTACTTAGCCACAAGCTCCTCTATTATTTAAAGTCCTCTATCTCTATATATTTAAAGATGATTTAATCATATATATCTTTTAGTATAAGTGTGTTATTAATAATGCGTGCGTGCGTGCGTGTGTGTGTGTGTGTGTGTGTGTGTGTGTGTGTGTTAAGTATAATGAATTAATAATGCGTCTAATTTGTGACAACGCTCCTTGATGGGCGAGTCCTATTACTGGATGGACGTGTGACGCGTTGTGTAAACTCAGCACAGAACACGCAAGCTATGCCGCCTGAACCACTCAAGGCCGTTGGCTTATATCTGCGTCTTAAGGAACCACTTGTCGGCGGCTCGAACTCGTTGGTGGCGTAGCTAATATGCATGCTATTACTTGTTACTTTATTTATTTATTTTATATTTATTTATTTAGGTAGTATATATTTATTTATTTTTTGAAATATTTAGTGAAATAGAAGATGATTTGTAATGAAAACGAGCGCGTATTTCGTAAATAATCCTTTGGGCGTAGGTATAGATATTATGAAAAAACTTCTGGATGTATTTATTAAAAAAAAAACTAATTTGAATTTTTGATTATATTATCTATCCCTCTACGGTAACAATTTTGCCATTTTTAAACTCCGGGAGCTATTTATTTACGCCCAAAGATGCGTTAAAATTATTGTTGAAATATGGAAGTTTCAACGCTCATAACTTCCAAACCAATATTTTTTTTTCTGATTCTGCTTGCATACAGAGCTAGAAAATGACGAGAAAAATTTAAAATAATTTTTATTTTTGAACGTACACCGTCAAACACAAGTAATCACCATACTACGTTTGTATGGAAGTTATTATGTTGGTGTCGGCTTCCAGTATTCAGTGGGATAATGATGTATACCTATTTGTGTGTATTGTTCTACTGTTGTACTACAATTGTCCAAATTCGTGGACCACCTGGTCAAATTTTATCAGTCAATCGTCCTTGAGTTAAATAGATATAATGTTTGATACCTACATATGTATATTGCTTTTGTCTGTCCTTGCAGATAACCGATAGCAGAAAGGTCGAGATTAGAGTGCCAATTGACAATATATCTTCACGTCTGTATTCTTCTAAGGGATAGGCAGAGGTCACACGACCACATTTTCCTACCTACATTAACAGAGCACTAATCCGGACTCAGGACTGCAACTGAGGAATTTCTGATAACACTTTTTTCGACGTGGGGAACATAATTGACCTCAAGCTCAACAGTGCGCTTGCGCAAGTCCAATGAGGCAAACGAGTGGACGTGTGAGTTTAACAAAGGACTAATTTCATGTTGGAATGAGCTTTGTGCTATGAAAGAAACCTTTGCACGACAGTATAACGGTATGAGATAAAAAAAAAGCGACGGCCTTCGCAAACTAAGTCATGGCACATGAAGTAACACACAAATGGTTAACCACTCACCTTTTGATTTTTACGTAATATCATCATCATTAGCTGTTTAGCCTTTTCCCAACTATGTTGTGGTCGGCTTCCAGTCTAACCGGATGCAGCTGAATACCAATATTTAACACACAACCCAGTTATGGGTAATACGATACCCCTTGGTAAGACTGGTTGTCAGACGTAATATTTTGGTATAGAAAGGCTATCCATCACACCTACACTATGCATTATCATGATTACACTCCAGCAGAGACACAATTCAATCCGGCCTACCACAGTCCGCAGCTGGACAATGGACATAGGCCTGAGCACCACCAAACCCGGTTCACGCATCCAGTCTGTCCCAGCTGCCTTGGGCAGGTCTCCAAAGCTACGCCTTCCGGTACGCGATCGCCACTCCAGAACCTTTCAGCCCGATCGGCCATCGTTCTGCGTAATATGCCCTGCCCACTGCCACTTAAGTTTGACAATTCTTCGGGCACGCAAACATCAATGACATCATCCGACGAGCCCTTGTCACCGTCGGCGTCCCAGCTGTATTAGAACCCAATGGCTTGGCACGCGACGATGGCAAGAGACCGGACGGCATGTCTTTATTTCCATGGAAGGTGGGTAGCCCTTTAGTGTGGGACGCAACGTGCGTCGATACTCTTGCGCCATCCCATCTTCCTGGCTCGGCGTGCTGTGCTGGCACTGCTGCTGCGGCTGCGGAAAACCTCAAGCGGCGAAAGTATAATAACCTTATCGGTAATTATATTTTCGAGCCGTTTGGGGTTGAAACTCTTGGGCCGTGGGGTCCGTGTGCTCATGGTTTGTTCAACGAAATCTCCAAGCGGCTGGTTGACACTTCCCGTGACCCAAGGGTTTTACCTTGGCCAGAGGCTTAGCATTGCCATACAACGTGGCAATGCCGCCAGTCTCTTGGGTACTACTTGGGTAATAGTTTTAGTTATGTTAGGATATAATTTTGTTATTTTTAGGTTATGTTTATATTAAAAGTAATTGGTTTAAATAAATGTTACTTTACATTAACTCAAGATATTATAATCATAGCGAGTCAAAACGTACTCTAAAACACAATATTACGAAACTGCCAACACGTTACTTTTGTTTCAAAAGTTTTTCTTTGTCCGATAAGAAAGATTGAAGAAACGTTTTTGATAACATGATATGGAAAAGAAAGTCACCGATAAATTGATGTCGGAATCAACGAAATCGATTGATAGAAGACTCGACTAACACAATGGCTCTCGTATCAGCAAAAACAGGTGGAAAAATAATGTCATAATGTGAATGTGCCATAATTTTTGCAAATGGCGTCATAATGTCATTGTGATTTTACACTGATGTTGTAAACAGATAAGAGAATTAGTTGACAATGCAAGCTACACACCCCTGAGGCAATGCAAGCTACACACCCCTGAGGCAATGCAAGCTACACACCCCTGAGGCAATGCAAGCTACACACCCCTGAGGCAATGCAAGCTACACACCCCTGAGGCAATGCAAGCTACACACCCCTGAGGCAATGCAAGCTGCACACCCCTGAGGCAATGCAAGCTACACACCCCTGAGGCAATGCAAGCTACACACCCCTGAGGCAATGCAAGCTACACACCCCTGAGGCAATGCAAGCTACACACCCCTGAGGCAATGCAAGCTACACACCCCTGAGGCAATGCAAGCTGCACACCCCTGAGGCAATGCAAGTTACACACCCCTGAGGCAATGCAAGCTACACACCCCTGAGGCAATGCAAGCTACACACCCCTGAGGCAATGCAAGCTACACACCCCTGAGGCAATGCAAGCTACACACCCCTGAGGCAATGCAAGCTACACACCCCTGAGGCAATGCAAGCTACACACCCCTGAGGCAATGCAAGCTACACACCCCTGAGGCAATGCAAGCTACACACCCCTGAGGCAATACAAGCTACACACCCCTGAGGCAATGCAAGCTACACACCCCTGAGGCAATGCAAGCTACACACCCCTGAGGCAATGCAAGCTACACACCCCTGAGGCAATGCAAGCTACACACCCCTGAGGCAATGCAAGCTACACACCCCTGAGGCAATGCAAGCTACACACCCCTGAGGCAATGCAAGCTACACACCCCTGAGGCAATGCAAGCTACACACCCCTGAGGCAATGCAAGCTACACACGCCTGAGGCAATGCAAGCTACACACCCCTGAGGCAATGACGGACATTTTGAAACACCGTTTTCCAGGCCGTTTAATCTCCCGTGTTGGCGATTTGACCTGACCGGCCAGATCTGACGGCGCCAGACTTCTTCCTTTGGGTCTTTTTGAAATCTCGCGTTTACCAACACAAACTACAAACCTCGTGTTACGTATGTGTATCAGTCTTTATAAAATATATATTATCTGTGGTATTTCCGGATCCTGTTGTCTTGTCACCGACTCCGATCGCTCGTCATGCAATGGCTGAATACACGATACATAAAATAGTCTGGTCGTCTTATTTATTTATAATATCTGGCCACCCGTCGTAACATGGTGTCAGAAGATACAGAAGAAAAAGAAGTCACAAAAAACCACAAAAGTAAGTGCCGCAAACAGTCAAAAAAAAAAAAAAAAAAATTTCGAGTAAAACGTCGCCGCGTGGTCCAGCCCTAAAATGCCGGAAAATAAAAACGCAAATAATACAAGTTATCCCCTGCCGCCGAGTAATTTCAGCTTAGATATCAACAACTCGAACATGCCATTGGCTTGGAGAAATTTCAACACAAGTCTAGAGATTTACATGATAGCCAACAATTTAGAAGAACAACCAGACAAACGAAAGGTAGCCATTTTACTACAAATCATAGGCCCAGACGCTCTTCAGATATTTTACTCGTTTAACATACAAATTGACAAGATCACCTATAAGGATTTACTCGCCAAATTTGAAGACTACTTCACACCACGTGTCAATATTTCCGTCGAAAGACATAAGCTGTTCAACAGAAAACAAGGTCCAGATGAAGAAATTGAGACATATGCCACGGATCTCAAGAATCTAAGTATCCAATGCAATTTTGAAGGTCTTGCCGATGATATAGTAAAGGACATATTCTCATGGAACTTAAATTCATCTTGCTCGTACATCAGAGAACGTATCCTGATCGAGAAACCATCAACATTTGATGCCGCCGTCAGTCTCGCTAAAACACTAAGAAATACTAGGTTACAGGCTAAAGCTTTATCAAGCCAAGAAGTAAGTGTCGTTGCCAGTCGTCAATCGCATCACAGTCGCCAAACACATCGTAGTCAAGAGAGTCGCAATCAAAAAAGTCACAGTCAAAGAAGTCACAGTCGTCAAAGAAGTCATAGCCGTCAAGAAAGTCAAAGTCATCAGTCTCAAACAAGTCAAAGTCGTCAATCAAGTAAAGCATCGTCCAGTCAAGAACCTCAATCCAAACAGTCAACCAAGAATTGTTCCAGATGTGGTCAAGTTCACCGAACAAAATGTCCAGCCATAGGAGTCATCTGTAACAACTGCCACAAGCCCAATCACTTTGCCAAGTATTGCCGCAGCAAACATGTGAGATCCATAGAAGAAGAAGAAGAAGAAAGTACGGGTACTGATACTTATTTTCTAAATAGTCTTTTCACTAATGAGATTTCTGTCAGCAAAAAAAACCCTTATCATACAACTTTGTCCATAAATAGTAAGAATGTAGACTTTTTACTTGATACAGGTGCTGACACTAACATTTTATCATTTAACTCTTATAAAAAACTTAATTTGCCATTGAGTAGTTTAAAGAAAAGTAGTCACAAACTATCAACCTTTAGCGGTGAAGTATTACCGACTGTAGGTCAATGCATTCTGTCTGTCACACATAACAACAAACTATACAATGTTAATTTCCACATTATAGATATACCCTGTAGGAATATTATTGGTCGCAACAGTTGTGAGAATTTAAAATTAGTTAAAAGAGTCCATAATGTCCAATTTCATGAGTCACTCAATGTATCACAGCTTGACAAATATAAAGATCTCTTCTCAGGAATAGGTTGTCTTAAAGATTATGAATGTCATTTGTCAATGAAGCCTGATGCTGTACCGTCTATAGATGCCTGTCGTAGAATTCCATTCAGTCTCTTAGAACAATTAAAAGAAGAATTAGCCATGTTAAAAAAAAATCAAATTATAGTCAAAGTCGAGGAACCTACTGAATGGGTAAGCTCAATTGTAATTGCATCAAAGAAAAATGGTAAACTACGCCTGTGCATTGATCCAAGAAAACTTAATAAAGCCATTATGCGTCCTCATTATCAATTTCCAATTATTGATGAAATTAAATCCAGCCTCTCTGGTTCACAATATTTCACTACCCTAGATGCAAACAAAGGTTTTTATATGCTAAAGTTAGATGAAGCTTCCTCAAAACTATGTACATTCATCACACCTCAAGGTAGATATAGATTCCTAAGACTTCCCTTCGGGATAAATGCAGCCCCAGAACTGTTTCATTCCATCATGACAAATAGATTCAGTGATATTCCAGGAGTCAAAATCATGATGGATGATTTCCTAATTTACGGTCAAACTAAACAAGAACATGATTTTAGGTTGAAACAAGTCTTAGATAGAGCTAGAGAAATAGGAATAAAATTTAATAAAGACAAGTCTAATATATGTAAAAGTGAAGTCAAGTACCTAGGACACATCTTTTCTAAAGATGGTGTGAGAGTTGATGAAAACAAAGTGAAAGCCATTTGCAGTATGCCACCACCAACAAATGTCACAGAATTACAAAGGTTTTTAGGTATGGTTACATACTTAGGCTCATACATAGAGAATTTGTCAGATAAAACTTCTAATTTAAGAACACTTCTGTCTAAAGATAATGAATGGTCTTGGCAAGAGAGACATAATGTAGAATTTAATGAATTAAAGGAATGTATAACAAAAGCCCCTGTCTTGACATATTATGATCAAAATAAACCAATTACACTGTCAGTTGATTCGTCTAAAGATGCCATGGGTGCAGTGATTTGCCATGATAAACACCCCATAGCATATGCTTCAGCTTCATTAAGCTCATGTCAACAGTCATACTCTCAGATTGAGAAAGAGCTGTTAGCAATCCTATTTGGTTGTACAAAGTTTCACCAATATGTCTATGGTCGCCACACTTTAGTTGAAACAGATCACAAACCAATAGTATCGCTGTATAAAAAACCAATTTATAACATTCCACCCCGTCTTCAAAGAATAATGCTAAGATTACAACCATATGACCTGAACGTAACTTACAAACCAGGTAAATATCTTTATGTAGCTGATACTCTGTCTAGAGCAGCTTTACCAGAACAGTCATTACATGATCTAGATTCTGATCTAGATTTACATGTCAATTTAGTCATTAGATCACTGTCAGTTAGTCCAAATAAACTTAAATCTATTCAAGAACAGACTTCCCAAGACAATGAATTGTCACTCTTAAGTAAATATTGCATAACAGGTTGGCCTGAACATAAAAAATTGCTTCCAGACATACTTAGGCCTTATTTTCCTTTAAAAACCGATATACATATAATTAATGGTATTGTCTTCAAAAACAACAGTGTCATTATACCAGTAGCCATGAGAAAAGACATTTTGAAACAGATACATGAAGGTCACCAAGGTATTCATAGTTGCCAAAGATTGGCAAGAAATCTAGTATACTGGCCCAATATGTACTCTGATATAGAAAAATATGTTAATAATTGTCATAACTGTCTCACTAACAGACGCAGCAATTCCAAAGAGTCACTACAGCCCCATGAGGTAAAACCAATCCCTTGGAATAAAGTCGGAGTTGATCTATTTGATTTCAATTCAAACAAGTATGTCATAGTCGTAGATTATTTTTCCCAATATGTCGAGCTTGTAAAGCTAGCAGGTGGTTCTACTAGTAAAATTGTCATTAGTCACCTAAAGTCTATATTTTCCAGACATGGAATACCCAACATTCTAATTTCAGACAATGGTCCCCCATTTAACTCAAAAGAGTTTAATCATTTTGCTTTAGATTGGCAAATACAACATATTACATCAAGTCCCTATTATCCACGGTCTAATGGTCTTGTAGAAAGAACCATAGCCACGGTTAAAAACATATTAAAGAAATGTCTTACTGATAATACAGACCCTCATCTAGGATTATTACAGTATAGGAATACACCTAAAGAAAATATGTATTCGCCTGCCCAATTACTAATGTCCAGGACACTCAGAACTAAACTTCCAGTCTTAGAACAAACTCTGAAACCTAAAATACCTAACTACAGGTCTCTAACAAATAAAACTCAAATAAAAGTGAACAAATCACAGATTTATTATAATAAACATACTAAACCGTTGTCTTCCCTAAACATTGGTGATAAAATTTACTTCCAGAAACAGCCAGACAGTATTTGGACACCTGGTACTGTGTCAGACATAGGTCCACAGCCTAGATCATATACTATTGTCTCCCCGGAAGGTACTTTTCGCCGTAATCGCCAACATATCCTACAGCCAAAACATTCACCAACTGAGTCCGCTCCTAGTAGAAGAAGTTCACTTCAATCCCCATCAGTTCCACTTGACACTGATCCACCGTCGCCTTCCAATATACTGCCGTCGTCATCTCCATCTAATTATCAATCTCCTTGTACAAGTAATCCTGTCCAAGAATCTGAAACAAAAACAAACACATCACATACACCAAATAAACAAACTCAACACACAACTTATTCTTCATTCGGTAGAGCAATAATAAAGCCCCGAAGATTTTGAAAATTGGTCTAGATTAAGTTCTTAATTTGTACTTAGTTTTAATTTAATATACTAAATGTATTGTTTGTTGTACAAGCATTGTCAAACCTAATTTTGTTTTGTTAGTAGCTGTCAAAACTTAGTTAAGTCAATTTGATAGACGTCACTGTCAGAACTGTCGCAATGTAAATGTCAGTCAAGTCAACTTGTCACTTCTTAGAGATGTTCCGTTCCACTTAGTCTACTAGTATATAAGAATTTTGTTAATGTTAAAAAAAAAAAAAAAAAAAAAGAGTATACTTACGTACCATGTTCCACGTAATGATTCCATTTTCTTTTCTTAATAAGGGAGATGTTACGTATGTGTATCAGTCTTTATAAAATATATATTATCTGTGGTATTTCCGGATCCTGTTGTCTTGTCACCGACTCCGATCGCTCGTCATGCAATGGCTGAATACACGATACATAAAATAGTCTGGTCGTCTTATTTATTTATAATATCTGGCCACCCGTCGTAACACCTCGCAAGTCTTGAACGCCAATTGAACAAGATATTACCAAATTTGAGCAAGATTAATTCAAAATGCCGTAAAACGAGTACAAATATGCATCAACTCAGGTGGTGATCATTTGACCGATATCATTTTTTCGACATAAAGTCCAAGCCAAGCCCAATTTTTTTAATCTTCTCAACAAAATGGCAGCCAATTCACAATAGGAATTCACAATAGGAGGACTTTTGCGACAACTAATAAGAGAATATCTCATTCTTTGAGAACAATTACCCAGTCAGCAAGCTGGGAATATCCAGGGTATGCCCCACGTATTTATATTAAAGTATCACTAAGTCTATGCAGTAAATATTCTGAAAGCACGAGGATAATAGCGAATATCTTATGTGATGACTGTGATGAGCCAGAGACTTAACATCTTACTGTATCTTTAAATCAATCGTAAGAATTAGACCGACTTCTTCGATAAGCATATTATGGAAGTCTAAAGGGCTCTTAGTTAAGGGCAAGACATCCAGCTCGGTAGGCACAACTTTGAAAAAGAAGCTGACAGAAGGATCCAGTTGTGTTGCGTTTGGAAAACTTTTTCAAGTCTTCTCGTCGCCAATACAGCAATGTTTGAAGACTAAGGTCTTCAACCACTGCATCCTGCCCGTAATGACATACGGTGCCGATACGTGGACACTGGCAGTCGGGTTGGTCGACTAGTTCAAGGTCGCTTAGCGTGCTACGGAGTGGATTATGCTCGGAGTTTCTTTAAAGAATAAGATCTGACCTTGTTTGTCGAAGGACCGATGGCCGATGGAGCAGACGAGTCCTGGAATGGAGACCGCGTATCGGCAAGCGTAGTGTGGGACGCACCCCAGCTAGATGGACAGACAACCTTAAAATGGTGGCTGGGACAGACTGTATGTGAAAAGTGGAGGACAGGGTGCTGTGTCACAGCCTAGGAGAGGCCTATGTCCAGCAGTGGACTGCGATAGGCTGAGTTAAGGAGCTCGGTCCGAGGTTTAATCAATCTGCCTAGCCTTTTACCAACTATGTTGGGGTCGGCTTCCAGTCTAATCGAATGCAGCTAAATACCAGTATTTTACATGGAGCGACTGCCTATCTGACCTCCACAACCCAGTAACTGGATAGTACGATACCCCTTGGTAAGACTGGTTGTTAGACTTTCGGGCTTCTGACGACCCATAACGACTGTCAAAGATCCACGAATGACAGCCGGGACCAACGGTTTAAAAAAAGCACGGAGGAGTCTCAGTATGTAAAGATGGTCACCCATCCACGGACCAACCGTGGCAAGCGTAGCTTAACCTGATGGATTGACCCGTGCGGCTGTTATTACTTTGCCACGAGCTCCTCGCCTCGCCTCCGAGCTCGGTCCGAGGTTAATACTAACACCAAACCCATTTCAGCCAGCAAGCAGCATCCCTGTGTTTCGATTCGTAGGATAGGAATGAATGTTGGTGTTATTACTGGCACTTATGACATTTCAGTCTTGTCTTAGGGTTTGCAGAAAAACAACAAAGTCATCTATGTAACCTTCGACCTAATTAATTAAAACTCTTGTCTGCTTGTTTAAAATCTATTACAGTTTATTCTAAGTACACTTGTTTCGATAATTATTCAGTTAGCTTAATCAATAAATTGCTGTAACTACCGATTGTATCAACTGACATGTTTGTCAACAAAATGAGTTACCCTAAATGAGTTTTTATTCCGTGAATGAAGGACCATTTACAAGCGGAGACTGATATGTGTAAACAGTTACTACTGTACGCACCACGATAGGTATATCATGCTATATGAGTGGCGCAGTACATAGGTACACTTGCTGAGGTCGGTCCGTGGATGGGTGAACATCCATTGAGAACCCTCCTTGCCTCGGAAAGCACGTTAAGCCGTTGGTCCCGGCTGTCATTCGTAGATCTTTGACAGTCGTTACGGGTAGTCAGAAGCCTAAAAGTTTGACAACCTTACCAAGGGATAATTCCCAGTCATGGTGTTACCCAGCAACTGGGTTGTGGAGGTCAGATAGGCAGTCGCTCCATGTAAAATACTGGTATTCAGCTGCATCCGGTTAGACGGGAACACCAACATAGTTGGGAAATGGCTAGGCTAATGATGACCTTCCTTATAAGCTGACCTCTCATTTATATGTATTTACAATGCGAGGTCTGCTTATACTGGAAATGTGTAGCTTGATATGTCGTCGTGTTTACCAGTTCATAATAAGCCTAATAATGTTCCTACTGCTAAGACACAGGCACAATACACAGACCTCTCCGTGAGAGACCGTGGGCCATAGTCCACCACGCGGGCCCAGAGTGCTACGAAAGATGAGATCTGCCTCGCCTTTGAAGATCGAAAGCATGGAAACAGAAAATTGTTTGTAATTATGCTAGTTCTGTTTGAGCCCAGTGTTACCGGCCGCGACTTACAAGTTGTAGGTCTTAATCCAGACGGGCGATTTACTTTGTGTAAATAATTTCATCACCACTGCTCTCAAAACGGTGAAGGAAAACATCTTGAGGAAACCGGCATGTGCTAGAACCAAAAATTCCAAGACTGGTGGCATCCACCAACCCGCACCGTGCCCGCGTGGTAGATTACGGCCCACTCCCTCTCACCAAGAAGGGGCCTGTGTCCCAGCAGTGGGAAAATTATAGGCTAATTATGGATGTTTGATTCCTATGTCATAGGAGGCAAGCCTATTATCATTTACCAGGCACAAAACCATGTCTTCTGTCTGCTATTGAGAAATTCGTGATGGAAAACCAAATCATCATCATCCACAGCCCGACTTCACCCACTGCTTCTCCATAGGAACCAATAGGAACCTGCTACTACGCTTTGGAATGGGTAACTAGCTTCATTGTTCTGAGTGACCGACTCCTTGACAAATCAAAAGTGCCTGGTGGCTGAATAAATGCTTTCAGTTTGAGCTGGGCATAAGCCTCTCTTTTCTTGTACCAGCCTCATCTAGGTATCACCCGCGATAGCAACAATATCGTAATGGCAAACCTCGTATTGACCCTAACACTTTGCTTTTTAACGCTCAGCATTCACGTTGCGAGTGGGACCACTAGATCAACGGCGCTGCCAAAGCAGAGGATGATGGAACGAAGTATCCTCGGAGAACGACTTACCGACCGGATACGGAACACTATACTGCGCTATAAGACACAACTCGCAGACGTCACGCCCGCCGGACACGTGTGCCGCATGTCGGATGCATTGTGGGCTAAGACCACCACAGCATGAGTTCCTGAAAACGTCCAACGGCATCGCAGAAGACCCAGGCGTAGATGGCGGGGCGAACTTGACGCTTATGTGGCGGTATCTATATCGACACATGCGAACTTCAACCCTCTCCTGGTCGACGCCATCAGTCAGCCTGAACCTGGCGCTGTACATGCCACTCACTGGAGTATAACGCAGCGCCACCCCGACTCAGTGTCGAATCACCGAAGACAGTTCCGACTCACTGGAACCTCAACTGGCACTGGCAAGCATCGCAAGATACACGACCCAGCCGACTATCGACTTCCGATCTCCAGAGGGGAGTGATGTGGCGGAATCTACATCGCCACATGGATCACACAGACGTCACGCGAAATCCTGCGTCGCACAATCAGAGTTTACCGCGCGACTAGCATGTATACAACGTCACGACATCAACCGTTGGGCAGTTGCCCACCAGACATGACTTGACAGGATGAGTGAACTTTATTTCCTGTTCCTCATGCCTCTATACTTATAGGAAGGATTGGTCCATATTGGCTGCGGATCGAGTTGAGTGGAACAAGGAACGGGAGGCCTTTGCCCTGCAGTGCGACAATACAGGCTGATTATTATCAGTAAATGTCTATTCCTGAAGAATTTTTCAAATCTTTGTAAAAATCGACTATTTAACTATTGAAATACTAATATTTAGCACAATTCCCCAACGCTATCTTATCATGAATATGCAAATGATAACAACAAAGCAATTGTCAAGAAAACGATCGATAGCATTCAGAGTCACCAACTTATATAAATTGACACGCGGCAATTTTTGGAACTCAATCGACCTGCCTTCCTTTCCCCAACTATGTTGGGGTCGGCTTGTAGTCTAACCGGATGCAGCTGAATACCAGTATTTTACATGGAGTGACTGCCTATCTGACCTCCACAACCCAGTTGCTGGGTAACACAATATCCCTTGGCAGCAATTTTTGGTAATAGCGCTCAAAATGTAAAATTAGCAGTGCCACTCTGACAGGTCAAGTCTCTTTGGTCATAGATTATAGGCTTTTTGGTACAGATTCCTATCTTCAAGCTAAGTATGTTAGGGGATCAGCATAGATAAACGTTTTTATCTAACCATCTAGGCAGTAACCTTTCTTTGAATCTTAGCAAAAAATAATAAACTTAAGTAGTTTGTTCTGAAAATGTGTTAGAAATCTATAATCTAAGTCAAATATCATAGGAACATAGCGTCGGGTTCTGGGTTGGATCTCAATCAATCTGCCTTGCTTTTTCCCAACTATGTTGTGGTCGGTTTCCAGTCCAATCAATCAATCAAAAGTTTATTGTGGATCATAGGTATGTATAGTACAGTTCTTAAATATTTGAAAATTTTGATCAGCTATGTCCCGCCCGTAGGGCATACAATAATAATAATTACATTTAAACAATGAAGATGTCAAATTCAAATTATTATATAGAAAATAAAATTAATTGCATATATGTATAAGGTTCAAAAAAAAAATTAAAAAGGATAACAAATTAAAATAGGTAGGATGTCAAATTATACACATAAAATTCAAAAAAATAAAATTAATCACAACAAACCAAAATAAGAAATTACAAAATCATAATATAAAATAAAAATAGATTATAGTGCATAATACATTATGGTCATTGAACACATCACGACTGGGTGGGACTATATTTTAGTAAAGATTTGTCGGACAGAAATTCTTTTATAGAGTAATAACTCTTGTTTACTAGCAGATCATGGAGAGTCCTTTTAATCGGAACACAACCCAGGTACTGGGTAACACGATACCCCTTGGTAAGACTGGTTGTCAGACTTTCGGGCTTCTGACTACCCGTAACGACTGTCAAAGATCTACGAATGAGAGCCGGAACCGCAAAGGTTCATGTCAATGTGTGTTCAAATGTCAACCGAACATTATAGGTTCACAATGACTGTAAGCCCGTGTTCGCCATTGAACTATGGTATTTTACGTTTATATAATATAATAATGTTTATATAAGTATCAAAAATACTAA
Source organism: Cosmia pyralina (assembly GCA_946251885.1). NCBI lineage: Eukaryota > Metazoa > Arthropoda > Insecta > Lepidoptera > Noctuidae > Cosmia > Cosmia pyralina. The sequence goes on from OX276371.1 coordinate 805,524, forward strand.
CTGTTTATCAAAAATAACAAATGCGCATAACTAATTGAATATCAAAACTTGTACAAATAAAGGATTTATAGGATTATTGGGCACCCCGAGGTTCGGGTTGGTTAGTTTTCCTTAAGCCCTGCAGACAGAAATAGGAGCCCCGCGTGCGCGGGGCTCCGTCGACCTGACCTTAAGTTCAATTTATTTAGACATGCATGATGTGCAAACAGTATTTTTGATGTACGTATTCTGTTGGGACAAATTGATATTTTTTATACTACCCTATAATATTTTTAAATCTGTGAAGGCACTTGGCAATAACTCAAAAAGTTAGGGCTGCTCTCCTAAGAAGGTTTCCTGTAGCTGCTCTGCAATGGTTAATGTAGCTGCCACCTTTAGCTGCCTCATCTCTAATTAACATCCTCTTTAATATTTGTATACAGAGTTGAAAGAAAAACAACAAACCAGTCTAGTGGGAGTCGGACTTGCACATGATAGGTTCCGTAGTTGAAAAGCATTTATACCAAAAACAAACTTAACATTTTAGTTGAAAAACATGTTCTCATATACATTGATATACTTCACTGTCAATTCTCCAAATGTAAAGTTTGTAATTCCAGAAAAGATTTTGATGTGATAACTATATTTACAAATTAAGGATTTTTGGACTTTTTCCTTTACTTGTGCTGTGAGACCTTGCTTCTTGCCAAATTTTATGGTTCTAGGTCAGCGGTAAGTCCCTAAAGGTTTTGATTTACTTATGTGATTATCAAAATCATTCATTCATTCATTTATTTTCATTAATCATTTACATTGTGTTGAAAATTACATATTAAATAAAATTAAAGATAAATGATAATGATTGCATAAATGGCAGTATTTTTTTACTGCGTTGACTTAGAAGCTTGAATTTTTTAGAGCTCCAAGGGACCATAGACCTACGTATTACATAATAATTTCAACTTGATACCTTTTCGCTCTCCTGAGAAAAAGGGTCTTGACAGACTGACAGACAAACGGACAACGAAATGATAGGATCATTTCGTTGTCCGTTGTGGGTTCCGATTTTTCTTTTTGAGATACGGAACCCTAAAAAATTCTGAAGGTTAAAAAAACGACATTATGGATTGTAATACAGATTGAAACACGTTTCTTGTATGGGGACCCCTAAAATTTTTTAAATTATTTTATTTTTATTATTTACGGCAATAGAAATACTTTCAACTGTATAAATATTACGGTTCATGAGATACAGCCCGCTGACAGACAGACGGTCAGCCGGGGCTAAGTAATAGGGTTCCGTTTGGCAACCTTCGGGCAAAAAAAAATCGCATTGCTATTCCTCTGCCTACCCGCTGGCCAACAACCGCCGTAACAACCCAAACTAACGTTAGACGATCCGGCGCCCCCAATGATAAGCTCTTATCAGTTCTGATAACAAGTACTTTGACATGGTAATATTGGCCTGTTTCTGTTTTATTACGCCTCTAAATAGAAATGAGGCTGAATGTGCCCAAAATAGGCCGCGACACGTGTAGCTACAGACAGTATGAGACACGTGTCGCGCTGAGCACTATGACTTGTGGAGTGTGGGTGCACCTTTATGATACTGACAAAATAATAATAATAATAAGTATTAAGAGCCCATAGGTAGGTACCACAGAAATCCTTATTATTTAGATTTCTGTGGTAGGTACCGAGTACTGAGAGAGAGCGAGGCTGAGTTGCTTTTTACGGTGAAAATAATGGTAATTTGAAAAAAAAATAATAAACATAAGACCTTCTTTAGAGCTAGTTCAGTTAGGATGCAAAGTTTCATGATTTAATTTGAAGTATTTTTTTTAATACCAGCGGTTTATTGTTCGGTTTGGAGGAAACTTTGTATTTTTTTTCTGTCGAGAAAATTTTATGGAATCGTGTTTTTGTCAAACATAGTACGTGACATTAATCCTCAACTTTACCATATATTTATTTCAAAATTAATGCTGCAGTATTTTCGACATAACGAAGGATCATGCTAAGCCATTGACTTTAATTTATTTCAGACTAACTTTTGCCCGCGGCTTCGCCCCCGTGGTATTCGGATAATATCCCACGGGAACGTACTACCGGGATTAAAAGTATCCTATGTGTTAATCTAGGTTATGAACTACCTGTGTGCCAAACGTCATCCAAATCAGTTCAGCCGTTTTTTCGTGATTGAGTAATAAAATAACAAGTAAGTACTTTGACATGTTATTAGTGGCTAGCTATTATTACCTACTCCTCTAAAAAGAAATGAGGCTGAACGTGCCCGAAATAGGCCGCGACACGTGTAGTGTAAGGGCAGGTGCAGACAGTACAAGCATGTGTCGCGATGTGTCACTCTCACTACGCATGAGTTGTGGAGTGTGGGTGCACCTTTATTTATTTTTTATATACTTATATATAAAAAAAAAACTTTATTTTATACAATAACCTTCAACAATGCTTAAAAACTAGGTCGCAAGAAGTAACAAACATACAAACACACACACACTCACAAACATTCGCCTTTATAATATTAGTGTGACTAGCTGCGCCTCGCGGTTTCACCCGCGTAGACCGGGACAAAAAAATGACTTTGGAAGCCTGCCACAAGATACCAACTCAATCTACATTTAATTCCTTTTTACGATAGCAAACTTGGCACTTAACTTCGTTTACAAACAGCGCAAAGAGAAAAGAAAAAACGAATTCAATAAAAAAAAAGTGTGCCAGGAAAATAATAAAGGGTAGTAGTGAAATTGGTATTGATTATTTTTCCCAACAGAATACATCAAAAATACTGTTTGCACATCAAAATTTGCATGTCTTAATCAATTAAACTTAACGTCAGGTCGACGGAGCACCGCGGCGGGGCTCCTATTTCTGTCTGCAGGATTTAAAGGAACCTAACCAAACCGAACCTCGGGGTGCTCAACATTTATAATTTGGACAAATTTTGATATGTAGTGCAATAATAAGTTTATTAGATGCGCATTTGTTATTTTTGATGAACAGTTAGTATTTTTGTGTATAATTAATATTTTTGTTGTGACAGCATCAGCACTATTCGAACGTCAAAATTACAGTCAGAAAGACAGTCCCCCGGCACGCCCGCCGTTCACCACTTCCTAGTGCTTTAGCTGGGAAGAAGAAGTGGCGCAACAATCTGTCCAGCAGCACAGCTGTCTGTTCAGTTAGAAGAACTTGGTTCTATACAAATAGTACGCAAAATAATTTACAGTACGCAACACAAAACATTCAATTATAGTATTTGCCATATTTGGTTTATTTTCGTTCACTGTTCAGGAAGAGTGCGCCCAAAAAAGTATTGAAATTCGTGAAACGCAAATCATATTATTTAAAACCTTAGTCGGAAAGTCAGAATCCCAAAAGTCTGACCACCAGTCTTATCAAGGGGTATCGTGTCACCTTAATGGGTTGTGGAGGTCAGATAGGCAGTCTCTATATGTAAAATACTGGCATCCGGTTAGACTGGAAGCCAACCCCAACCAAACAAATAAAATAAACGACTAAGGCCAAATTTTTCAATCGTCAGATATTTTTACTTTTATTTATGGAATAAATATGGCGGTTTGACAGCTTTTGTATAATAAATATGTCAAACTGTCATATTTATTCTTCAAATAAAAGTTATCTGACTATTGAAAAATTTGCCTTGAGTAATTAAATTAGTTCTATATTTCAGAACAGATAAAACAAAATCGATTAAAAGAAAAGATTTCATACCTATACACATGAAAATAACAAAAAAAAAAAAACCGGCCAAGTGCGTGTCTGACCACGCACGATGAAGGATCCGTAGTGCTATTCTGTATATACATCACCGTGAAAACATAAGTGAAGTGATCTTAAAGTGAGCTGTCAATAGTGTACTCAACCCCTAGCATTATGTGGAATGACGGCTCACTTCACGCTCACTTCACCCGAGTTATCACGGTGAGATGTTTACAGAATAGCACTACCGTAGTTAAGATGAATTTATCCCAAGAACAAAGTTAACATTGTAGTTGAAAAACATGTTCTCCCATACATTCCAACTGTAAATGTAAGTTTGTACTCACAATATTGATAGATTTACCATGTTATTTTAAGACCACAGACTTCTTATAGGTTTTCCTGTAATCTACAGGTAAAGATCAATTATATAGTATTTTTTTCAAAATTTTAGGCTCAGTAGTTTCGGCGATAAGGGGGGGGGGGGGAATTGTCAATTTTCGTCTATTTTCTTAAATAACTTTAAAACAATTTATTTTAAAATTATAAAAAATATATATTTGAAACCCTCATAGTAAGCCCTTTCATTTGACATGTCACACGGTGTAGTTTGCAAAACTTTTTTTTTAATTTTCTTATTTGTCAAGTGACCCCCATATTCAAATTTAATTTATTTACTTTACCCGTCCGTGTTTGGGTCACAAAAATACATATGTGTACCAAATTTCAACTTAATCGGTCCATTAGATTCGGAGCAAATTGGCTGTGACAGATGGACAGACAGACAGACAGACACGAGTGATCTTATAAGGGTTCCGTTTTTTCCTTTTTGAGGTACGGAACCCTAAAAAAACACCACAAAAACATAACCTCTTTCTTCAAAGTCAGTTAAAAATAGTTCATATAGAACCTCGAGAAAGATGCACAGATAACACACAACAAAGTTAAACATTTGTTTAAACAAGTAAATAACAGAATCATTCACGATTGGCTGAACATTCCCGTACTATCCTAGAAATAGTTCAAGTAGTGAGTAAAAATGATCAGCCAATCAGAGACCGGTATTTTTGGGCATATTTTTTCTATATCTTATCTATTTGTATGTGGTTATGGGTTTCTGGATCTATGTAACGATGCATGTGGAATATTTATTAGAAGTTGGAGGAATATTGTGTGTGTGTGTGTGTGTGTTTGTAAGTTGTGTGTCGAAACTTCTGGCCCTGCTGGGTCTGTTATGATGTTTTCATTTAAGGCGCGGTCTGACTACGATTTTAAACGTCACACAACCGCGTAATCTATATTGTCACCATTAGCTGGCATGAAATAAGGTTGAAAATTGAAAATAATATTTGTATTGCCGAGATGTGACTAAGCTGCTAATGTGCATTTATTTTCCGGGTTTTCTTTAGATTAGTCAGAATTACACAATAAATTATATAATTGTCTGGTTAAAGTTTAAAAAAAATACTAATTTCAAAAAATAAAAATAATAAATATAAATAAAATCAAAGTTTATATTTGTGGAGCAACTTCCAATTTTTTTATTGGGAAACCGACGAAAAAAAAGGAGGAGGTTCTCAATTCGACACGTATTATATATATATTTTTTTTTTTTATGTATGACCACGCGTAACTTTTTACAGTCGTCTGATTGAAAAATTTTTGTTTTATTCGAGAGGTTGGTCAAAGTTGGTCCTATAAAAAATCGATTAACTTACCTTGGGTAGTTTTTGAGTTAGCTTCAATAATACGTATTTTTTAAGGCCTTTTTAAGGCCTGTCGTACTTTATGGTTCGGAATGCTGGGCAGTGAAGAAGACGGATGAAAAAAAATTGCATGCAGCGGAGATGAGAATGTTGAGATGGATGTGTGGAGTGACAAGAATGGATAAAGTGAGAAATGAGTATATAAGAGGAAGTTTGAAAGTGGCGCCAGTGACAGAAAAGTTGAAAGGAAATCGTTTGTCTTGGTATGGGCATGTAATGAGGAGAGACGAAACGCATGTGACTAAAAGAGTGATGAATATAGATGTTGATGGATGGAGAGGCAGAGGAAGGCCAAAGAAAAGATGGATGGATTGTGTGAGGAATGATATGAAAGAGAAGGGAGTGAATGATAGCGTGACGGTTGACAGGGGAGAATGGAAGAAGAAAACGTGTTGCGCCGACCCCAAGTAATATGGGATAAGGGCAGGAAGATGATGAATACGTATTTTTTCCCCACTTTTATATGGATGATGTTCTAGTTTGTTTTGCAGGTAGTGGTATTAGAATTTGTGTGGGGTAGGTACCACATCTAAAAAGTGAAAAATAATATCAGCGGCCTTGAGTGCATAGATTGCGTGTTCTGTGCCGAGCTCACGCAACACGTCGTACGTCCACCCAGTAATAGGACTCGCCCATCAAGGAGCGCTGTCCCCAATTAGACGCATTATTAATATATCTGTACTCTATAAATAAAAAGAGAAGTCCTGACTGACTGACTGACTCATCAACGCCCAGCCCTAACCCTTGGACCTAAAAAGCTGAAATTTTGTACAGAGGTTCCCTTTATAATGTAGACAAGGAATAAGGAAGGAATTCCCGGTAGTACGTTCCCGTGGGATATTTTCCGACATCCACGTGGGCGAAGCCGCTGGCAAAAGCTAGTTTTACAAGTAAAACCAAAGGTATTATTTAATAAATCATGTATTTATACTAAAACATAAATAATTAAATGATCTATAAAATAATGAAGGTTCCATAAAGATATGCTTGATAGTTTTTGCGCGTCAGACGTAATTTTACAAATTAATTACACTATGTAATATAAACATAATCTAAAATATTCATATATTAAGTTATTAAGTAAATGCTCTAATTTAACGTATATTTTTTTCCAAATCAGTAACACCACTGGTCTATGGGTGATGTTCAGTTTAAAATCATTTAAGTCGTTTATCGTCGCCTAGTAGTTAAAAAATCATTCCAACCTTCCATACACTCCAAATAATTCAATCCAACATTTGTACTCGTCCTCAACTCGTTAATAATACCAGACACATGCAAACTTTACGTAAGCGTAGTAATAATAACGGCGCGCACACATTATCGTTCGTAGACGATTTTTTTTACGTCTGCGACAAAAACCAGTCTGGCTGTGTGCGCCGGCTCTTATTGTTAGCTTAGTGTAGTGTACACATGGTCTTATGTTGTGTGGAAGTGGAAGGGGGGAGTTTGCCGTTTGGTGAAGTTACTAGGTTTCATGATAGTTTTTTTTTTACTAAGTTAAGTTTTAATTTACGCCATGATTGTCTTCTTAGGAATTTGCTATAGAATAATCTCGTCCTTCTAGGGGAAATATCATCTTGCTATTCAGTTTTGGTAATTCAACATGACACGTTTATAACTTAACGCATGCTATTTTCTTACTTTTTTTCAGAAAGTAAGTAGTTGATAACACAGAGTTTATTTTAATTTACCCCTGTCTGCTTATTGTTTGTATTTATAACCTGTTTTTATTAAAACAAAAATCTACATTAAACCTACAGAAGTTTAAGATTTTTAATTTTGTTGAAATGCCAAAACTTTTTGACAAACGTGCATAATGCATAGATCACGAGACCGTCAATAAATGTCCTTCGTGTATTTCAGATTGAGGTCTCCTTTCCCTAGCGATTGTTGATTGAAACGTTGTTGTCTAAGAACGCTGTTAACGTATCGACATCTGACGCATGTCACCTAGCTAGGAAAGGCGAGAGACTGAAATATTTAGGTACTGTTTATCTATGTAGTTGTAACCGTCAACTGTCAACTTGTAGACGAAACTAAGATTTTGTGACTAGAAATATTTACTTACGCGAAGTCTTTACATAAATAAGTTTTAAGTTTCATATTTGGCATTACCTAAAAAGAGTAAATAAAAGAGCTTCACGGTCTAAGATAATTGTATTTGTGTATGATTGCCAAAATTATATGAATTTAACTATCTAGACATTTACCAAAAAGTCAAAGCTCTCTCTCCAAACCGCGACACAGACGTGGTTACAAAATTATGGTTGATATTATTCAATCGGTTGACGTCGGAAGGGCGTGGTTATTGCGTCACCCACCTACCGGATACTTCACGCTGTTAATGTAGGAGAGATAGGCAGACAGCAATCAATCTGACTGCTTTTTCCCATCTATGTTAGGGTCGGCTTCCAGTCTAACCAGATGCAGCTGAATACCAGTGTTTTCCGTGGAGCGGCTGTCTATGTGACCTCCACAACGGTAACCTATAACACGATACCTGGCAGAAAGCATGGTCATAAAAATCTTTATCGTGAGGGCCCAGTGGATAAGGCCTCGGCTCTCATGTACGAGGTTGTAGGTTCAAGTCCGGGTCAAAGTGACTTTTTCAATTCATAATTACTTATGTAATTTCTGAGTTTATCTTGGACCTTAAGTACTGACATCGGTGAAAGAAAACATCGTGAGGAAACCTGTAGTGCTGTTCTGTAAACATCTCACCGTGATAACTTAGGTGAAGTGTGCGTGAAGTGAGCCGTCATTCCACCTGACGCTAGGGGTTGACACTATTGACAGCTCACTTGACCTAAGTTTTCACGGTGAGATTTTTACAGAATAGACCCGCTGGACTTGTAGTTAATACTAGCTGTTGCCCTCGACTTCGCCTGCGATCCAGGATGAAAAGCAGCCAGGTTCTTCTCCAGGTCATGGACTACAGATGTGCCAAATTTCATCCAAATCCGTTCTGCCGTGCGTGAAAGGGTAACAAACAAACAAACTCACTTTCGCATTTATAATATTACTAGCTTTTGCTCGCGGCTTCACTCGTGTTAGTATTTAGAATTTGACAATCAATTCGGATTATACACAAATTAAACCTTTGAAATATTCTAAATTCGTTCTCAAAGATAAATCCTAAACTTTAAAATAGTATGTTAATTTCAAATTGTTCACTGTCTCATTTCTGAGTTGAATTTTAAAATGTAAAATGTAAGTGCCTATTTTCACGGTCATGTGACTTACGGTGATGTGACTGACAGTGTGACTTACAAAAACTGTTCAGATTACAGAAAAAAAGGAAATGAGTAAAGTGATACTGTCAGTCTCAGGTACAAGTTTGACAGATTCATTTTTAAATTTACACAGACGTTTCTAGATACTCTCAAAAAATGTCTACTTTATAGGGAGTAGGGCTAAAATAAAACATAACAAGTGAGAGAAGACTCAGAATAATTGTGTCGTCACATTTTGGTGAGTGAGAATGACCAAAAAAAAAAAAAAATCTCTAATCTCTCTCTTCTTCTCGGAAAAATGTGTTAAAAATATTGTTACTCAGATAAGATAAAATTATAATAAACTAGCTTTTGCTCGCGGCTTCGCCCGCGTGGATGTCGGAAAATATCTCACGGGTACGTGATACCGGGAAATCCTTCCTTATTCCTTGTCTACATTACGAGTATAAAGGGCACCTCTGTGCAAAATTTCAGCTTTCTAGGTTCAAGGGTTTGGGCTGGGCGTTGATGAGTCAGTCAGTCAGTCAGTCAGAACTTATAGGTATAGATAATACCAACCTAAGTATTACTGTCCTACTGCAGGACAGAGGTGTCTTCTCATACGCAGAAGTCACGAGCATTGATCTTAATTTTAAACTGTTTTTAAGTTTTTATTTTTTTTAAGTTGTTCTCACATGTAGAAGCAACAAGAATAATGTACCCAGAATGTTGTAATACTTATCTTGATCTAAAAGAGTATCCGTGAAGTTTCTTGCCCGTTCTTCTCCATAGAGATCTACGTTTTGGAATGGGCAACTAGCTTCAACTTTCTGACTAACTGACAGACTCTTTGACAATTCAAAAGTGTCTGTAATTGGTTTAATTGAAATAAATGCTTTGAGTTTGAGATCACCACGCCTGCTCAAGACGAGTTGGCAATATTAGAATAGGCAATAGCTTTTCTGCAACAAGTTCAAAGTCAAATCATTTACAGTTTTTATCATTTGCAGGTTATTTCTTCAAACCGGTCACTCTATGATAGATAACCCTCAGTATTATTTTCTAATAGATAAGCCGTGTGCCCATCCATTGGATTCCCATAGGCAAACATGACCAACTTCTGTACAAACTTTCATCCCATATTTTAACTCCTTTAGGGGATGAATTTTCAAAAAATCTTTTCTCAGTGCTCACCTTCATTATACCTTTCCCCCTCCCACCCACTATTTACCACCAAACGAGCATTCCTGCAGGGTGTAACCGTCCGTGCACTTGGAAGTCCCTGAACTGTCTCCGAACCCAAGTGGGAAGGTGTAAGTCGAACCTCGTAAAGTGGGCTACCTTGTCGAAAAGGCAGCAGGGTATGGATGTAGAGCTATGCTCCACCAGGAGGTGGAGCATAGTTTGAGCCATAGCTAGTGTCGCCACTTCAGATAGGAATCTGACCGACTATTCTGAGGAAGTGGCGATACGAAGAAGAAGACCTTTATTATAGGAATAAGGAACTCTTACGCAAAATTCCATGTCTCTAGATCCAGCGGTATAAACTGTGCGTTGACTTTCAGTGAGTTTAAGATTTTTATTAAGTAGATTTATTCAGCAATTGTTACATTCTCAGATCAACAAAAAAAGGAAGATGGAGCGCCGTGAACATCAAAAGTGAAGCCACAAAAACGTGCTCCTGCAAGTAAAATACACGCTCACGCACACACATACAACTGAAACCACGCTCACCGCTTTTAATACGTGACGAGTCGTCGTCTAGTTATAGTTAAAAAAATTGCACTATGCCTTCCTGTGTAGTGAAAACTTGTAAAAACAATAGCAAATCACATTCACTTGTAAGTACTTGGAACAAGAAACCTCAACGAATAAACAGTGAGAAAGTACGAGGGTTGCCATAATACGATTTAAAATTTGCCTATTCGAATAAATATGATATCTTACCCACACAATATTATTCCCCAAAATAAAGGGAAACCCACACACACATAAATAAAAAGGTGGCTTCACTATTGATGACCGCGGCGCTCTATCTTCCTTTTTTTTGTTAATCTGAGATGACATTCGAAAGTCACATTGCCATGTATAATATTTTAAAACCACAACCGCTATTTTCCAAAATCCCAAACTATACCAACCGTCCAAAAATAAGTCGTTCATTAAAACAATTCTCACAAAACATCGTACCATTCTCGTCAGACACTATTAATGATTTGTCAGTCACAAACGACCCGTCTACCCACGCACTTAATTCTGAACTTGTGAACTGCGGCTGCTATGTTACAAGGTGCCACATCGTCTGCTCAGGTTTATAACACAATATTATAGTATTAGAACATGTTGTATCATGTCTCACTCTGAACCAAGTCCATTGACCTGTCTAGTTGGGTAAGACCTTGAACTCTTGGAGAGACAGGTGGTCATTTTTAGGGTTACTTACCTCAAAAGGAAAAAAACGGAACCCTTTTAGGACCACTTCATTTTCCGTCTGTCTGTCTGTCTGTCAAGACCCTTTTTTTCAGGAACGAAATCAATAGGCTACGTTCCCTTGGAGTTCTATGGAAATCAAGCTTCTAAGACAATTTAATAAAAAAAACTACTATTATTACTACTATTATTGATACTCGCAAGTAAATCAAAACCTTTAAGGTAGACGTACTTCCCGTTGACCTAGAGTCATGGTCAGGTCTCACAGCACAAGTAAAGGAAAAAGTCCGAAAATCGTTAATTTGTAGTTTTTATAACACATAAATAGAAATATTTTTTGCGGTTACAAACTTACATTATTTTGCAGAGAGTATTGTCCGTGACGTTCTCGTATATTCGATGTATGGGAGAACATTTTTTCAAGTTGATTCTTGGGATAAATTCATCCCAACTACGGAACCCTTCATTGTGCGTGGTCTGGCACGCACTTGGCCGGTTTTTTTTTAAATTTCAGCTGCCTGTTAGCGCATAATCAGCCTATAAAGTTCCCACTACTGGGACACAGTGCGGTTTATATGGCGGTATTGTCACATGTCTTCGAATTTTTGGTTCTAGTACATGCCGCTTTCCTCACGATGTTTTCCTTCACTTTTGAGAGCAGTGGTGATGAAATAAATCACACAAAGTAAAGTGCCTGTCTGGGTTCGCATTCGAACCTACAACTAACGTCACATAAGTCGGGGTCGCTACCACTGAGCCACCACTAGCTGCTGTAGTCATAAGCTTTTTTTTTTCATGTTTGTTGAGTAGCCTTCAAACAGTCGGGCCACCAGATGGCCCCCACGCTTTGGACAACATAACTTTTAAATTGCTATCAAAATTCGCAATGTTTTATTTCACATAGGTAAACCTACATCCTGGGCACTTATGAAACGTCAGAAGCTAGACCAGGTGCACGGTTCCAATGGGGAGGGACACTACCAATTTATCCCGCTTGGATTTACATTTTTTACGAAGATACACCGTTTTCCTGCAGATAAGGAAAGAAGAAAACTGTGGGTCTTTTCCTAAAAATTGAAACCAAATTCAGCGCCAAGGTTATTTAGTATGCGAGTGTATCCTTGAAAACATTAAACAGACCGACAGCAGCTGACACTTACCAGCGAGGGTGGCGACATCTGTAATTAGCTTTGTCCGTCCCTCTCCATTGGTCGTTTCCTATGGGGAAAAGCCAGCAAGAAACTCCACGGTTACTCTTTTAATCCACTGTAACTAATCCCATAGACGAACCCTTATCTGGTAGGTACGACACGGCGCGGCGGTACACATAGACAGACAGATAAAATATTTATTCAGTGTACAATCTGCCAGCCTTTTCCAAACCATGTTGGGGTCAGCTTCCAGTCTAACCGGATGTAGCTGAACACAAGTATTTCACATGGAGCGACTGCCTATCTTGACCTACATAAGTTTACACAACCCAGTTACTGGGTAACAGGAAATTCCTTGGTAAGACTGGTTGTCAGATTTTATGTAGCAGAAAACTGTAGCAGAGTCTGAGAAACGGTGTCCAAAAATTAAGGCTAAGGTATAGACCATCAAACTGAACAACTTTTAGGTACCCATGGACGAACATCAGTCAGTCCCATACATCTGGTCGAGCAGGTATTGAAGTTTTTTTTTTTTTACAATTACGATGTTGGTCACCGGGAGAAAGTTGTTCAGTTTGCTGGTCTATACTACACCCTTAATTTTCGGACACCTTTTCTCATACACATTATTTAACTAGCCGAGAAGTTACTTTACCAGTATCCCAAAAGATATTAGGGCTCCCTCTGAAATATTTTAAATGTAAATTACATGGTAAAAAAGTAAGTGCCTATTTCACGATGTCCGAATAGCCACTACTTACCGAATACATTCAAAAACCGGCCAAGTGCGTGTCGGGACACACGCAGTAATAGGGTTCCGTAGTGCACGCCGCCGCCCGCCCGTCGTTATTCGAGCGTAAATATTATTAATTTAGAAATCATCCTACTATTTAATAATATTATAAATGTGAAAGTTTGTATGTTTGGATGTTTGTTACTCAATCACGCAAAAACGGCTGAACGGGTTTCGATGAAATTTGGTATACAGATAGTTTATAACCTGGATGAAGACATAGGATACTTTTCATCCCGGTAGAAGGCTCCCGTGGGATAATTTCGGACATACACGCGGGCGAAGCCGCTGGCAAAAGCTAGTTATTAATAAAAATGTTCATTATGATTTTATTTTTAAGTATATACAAACTTTCACATTTATAATATTAGTAGGATAGTTTCACAAGGTTCATAAACTTAGATTTACTACCTGTTTTACATAACTAACAACGTTATACAAGTAATGTTTAATGGAATTTGTACGAAAATTTTACTGTTCCAACCCCTAAATCGAAAAATTGTTGTCACAAAACCGCAATATTTTTGAAAGATCTATCCAACAACACCCCATACCATGGGATCGACGAGAAAAAAAAACATTCCAACTTTACGTGTACAGAAGGTACCCTAAAATATTTTTTTTTTCATGATTTTATTTTGCCACTTTGTCGGCGTGATGAATATGTATATCCATGCCAAATTATAGCTTTCTAGTACTTAGAGTCTCTGAGCTAAGCTGCAGACGGACATAGCGAAAGTTCCTTGTTGACTACGGAACCCTAAAAATGGAACAGAATTTGTATCAACAAGTAAGTTAAGAGGAACTTAATCGTAGATGGTGAAACAGGCAGGCCCTAAGTGATAAATGTTACTAATTTACTGATATGTAATTTACTGCTCAGATTTAAAACTGTTTAAAAACTTAATAAAACATTTTGAATTACAACTTTGTAATATTAGGTAAAATTACAGTTTAATTACGCCGTTATTATTTATGCTAGGTACATAATTATAACTTGATTTCTTTAAAATGGTGAGACATGTAGATCTTAACACTATTATTGAGACCATTAAATTCTACCATGTTGAATAGAATAGAAAGTATATACTGGACGACTGTTTTTACCGTCTCGAAAAAAATAGGGTATATTCGGTGAACGGAGAAGCCTATGGCATATCTAGTTTTTTTTTTTTTTTTTTTTTTTTTTTTAATTAAAAAAGATCAAAATTCAAATCATAATGCAGGTTGCATATGATTTAAATTTCGATATTTATAAAGGATTTATTATTTTTCTTCAAAATTTATGTTTTTATTGTTCTAAAATTAAAAGTTTACAACGAATTTGTAGTATTTATTGATACTTAGATGTTTTTTTTTTGACTAAGCTATTAAAAAAAAAAAAACTAGGTATGTTATACGCTTCTACTCCGTTCACCTAATATACCCTATTTTTTTCGAGACGGTAAAAAAAGTCATCCGGTATTTATTTGCATTAAGTAATAAATATATACTATTCTATTATTCTCCTGGCCTTATTACAATTTATTAGGGTTCGGCGCAACATGTATTTTCCTTCCAAACTTCTCTATTAGTCGTCATCTCGATATAATAGTCACCCCATTTACACATGTATACTCTATACCAGTCTATTCCCCTCTATAATACAATCTATGATTTATCTAATAATTACATAAGAAATACCCAACCCCATTGGTCCCTCTTTGAATAAAAATAATTATGTTAATATAAAAATTAGTTCACATGAAGTTCATTTAAATTCACCCTTTTTTATTTACATTTGAATGTAAAGTGTTATAATATTATTTATATGTAGTTACCCTAATGTCTCAGTGTTCCACGTGTAACTAGCTAAGTTACTCGATCGCTTCCCGTACTCCGAGATTGAGAAAAATACTCAAACTCAAAGCATTTATATCAAATTGCACTTTTAAATTATCAAGCAGGGGTCGGTCAGTCAGAAAGATGAAGCTAGATGCCCATTCCAAAGCGTAGTAGGTACCAATGCAGAAGAACGGGCAAGAAACTCCACGGACACTCTTATAAATCAAAATATGGTTACAAAATATTGGTTACATCATTCAAATTGAAATTATACGTGACAACAATGCAGAACGTTAAAAGCGGCCGTAATAAAAACACACAAAAAAAACATTCCAAAATTTAAATTAAGTATATCAAAATAAGCCGTGGCAGCTAAGATATGACCAGCCTCCACTGACAGCGCCTGTTCATGAACCTGACGCATGGATTAGCTAAATGATCCAACACACGGGCCACCATCAGCGAGACAGAGTGACTGAACTGTTAGTACAGTACCGTACTGTTAGGCCACAAATCAATGGTAAAATAACCAGCATAAGCTGGCCTCGTATTCTATTGAAACTCCGTACTATGCTGGTTCAGCTCAAGGTCAAACGTGGTACCACCTGACATGCGTCTACTGTACAAGGTTGGTCCTTTCAAGTCTTCATCATCCGCAGCGTCAGCGTAACTTATCTTCTTCAATACATAATTATATCAGCCGACATCCCATAAAATTATGTCACCTTACGGCGACCACAAACGATTTTTTAATGATTTTAAACTAAAGAGTAATGTCACGTCTAAACGAGCAATGTTAATCATTTGGAAAAAAATATATGTTAAATTAGAGAATTTTTTTATTATCTTAATATTTGAATATTTTAAATTATGTTTATATTACATAGTGAAATTAATTTGTAAAGTTATGTCTAACGCGGATAAAAAACTGAGCATCACGCAAAAACTATAAAGCGTATTTTATGAAACCTTCACCATTTTAAAGATAATTTAATTATTTATGTTTTAGTATGATACATGTTTTAATATAACACCTTTTGTTTTATGTATAATAAATTAATAACGCGTCTAATTTGGGACAGCGCTCCTTGATGGGCGAGTGCTATTACTGGATGGACGTACGACGCGTTGCGGAGCTCAGCACAGAACACGCAATCTATGCACTCAAGGCCGTTGGCATATATTTTTATTAGAGAGGGCTCTAGCAAAGTTGATATTTAAAAGTTACTTCTATTTAGCGAATTGGCAGTGCACCTTCAGGCTTGGCAGACAAATAAAATAGTCATAGGCTTATGCTGTTAGTAGTTGAAAACAAGACAGCTTTATCCTCTGCATTTATTAACCGAGTTACGATTAATTATTATTTAAGGAGAATCACAATGTCTATACAAAACGCGAACAAAAACTGCCATGTCATCGTGCAAAAAAAAATCATTTTAATAAATGAATATTTTATTTTCATTCTAAGTAACCCTTTTTGAGAAAGTGAGAATCTAACCTTGATGACCTTAGACCACCCTAATCCTTATCAAAAGGGCTAAAACTTGACCTTATACGTCTCCAAGGTCACTCCCATACTTTAAATAAAACTTGTACAAGCAAACAGGTATGATTTACATTTAAATGTAGATTGGGGTGAAGACTATGTGAACTTTTTTCTAATTTGAATATTATTTTGTGTTATAAATTAGGGTTGGCCTATCAACATCTATTTCTATTTGTCTATTTCTTAATAGATGGTCATAGGGTCATATTATATAGGGTATTTTATAAGACCCTTTTTTGGGGAAAATTATATGGCTTGCCCTATTAGAGACTTGAGTATTGAAGGGTGAGTTAAAATTTATTTCCATTTAACTACACTTCTGGACACATCTTTTGGCCCACCTTGTATTTTCAGTTTCGTTTGGTCCTAGCTAAAATTTTATATTAGGTCGAGCAAAAAGTTTTTATGCAGTTTTGAACCTGGCACATTCACAATTTCATTCAATAGTCTTTTTTTGAATTTCGAACACAGAATTTAAAGAAACAAAAGACAATTTGGAGCCTGTTTGTTGATATCAAACAATCGAATACTAAGAAAACTTGGTTTTATTGGTTTACTTGGATTTAATTCTTGAAAAAGTGATTGATATCTTTGGTTTTGCAACAAACATTACTTATTCTTAACATTAAGGTGAGGGTCTATCAATAATCTATGGATACTTCACCTGAAGTCGCCGCCCAAGCTGTGGCACTTATTCAGGCCGGACACAGCCAAAGAAACGTGAGTGCTCAACTTAATTTAAGTCGATCTGCGGTCCGAAATGTTTATCGGAGGTACCTAGAGACTGGCGGCTTTGTTCGTCGCCAAGGAAGGCCACGATCTCGGGTCACAACTGAAAGACAGGATCGATTCATCGTGACGACCAGCTTGAGAAATCGTCACCTTACCTCCATTGAGATACAAAACCAACTTCACGACTTCCACGGAGTATCTGTGAGCGCTCGAACTGTTCGAAGAAGGTTAAAAGAACGCGATATGGTACCACACAAGCCAGCTAATGGCCCCAAACTAACGCGAGCCCACCGAACAGCGCGCCTTCATTTCGCACGCAGTCATTTAAATTGGACACAGCAAGATTGGAGCCGTGTACTCTTTTCTGATGAGTCTAAAATTGTGTTACATGGCAATGATGGAAGGAAGAAGGTCTACCGACGTAAGGGAGAGCGTTTCGCACAATGCTGCTTTGATGAGAGGGTTGCTTATGGCGGTGGCTCATGAACTGTCTGGGGCGGTATATCCGCGAGCGGCAAAACTCAACTTGAGGTTGTTACAGGACCACGGCTGCCAACATTAAATGCTGAAAGGTACATTCGTGAGTGCTTAGAACCTCACGTGATACTGCGTGATACCATACGCGGACTATGTGGGCCCAAATTTCCTTTTTATGCATGATAATGCAAGAGCCCATGCGGCCGGCATCGTCAGGGAATATCTTCGGGATGTCAACATCACAGTTATGGACTGGCCAGCCAGAAGCCCAGACATGAACCCTATTGAGCACATGTGGGACGAGCTAAAAAGACGTGTTAGGGCTCGTCAGCCAGTTGCCCAGACGATGCAGGAGTTGAAAACTGCCATAGAAGAGGAATGGGAGATGATCCCTCAAAATTTCATAGAGCGGTTGACAAACTCTATGCCTAATCGTATGAGAGCTGTGGTAGATGCCCATGGAGGCAACACGCGTTATTAAATTAAACCTTTATTTGATAAAACATGTTTTTTATTCAAAAATCAATTGCCTTTAACAAGGCGCATATCCGACTTGTTAGGCGTAGCTCCATGTCGTATGGTATTCTGAATTCAAATTTAAAACAATACGATCGAAAAAGATGGTAAAATGTATCAGGTTTAAAACTGCATCAACAGTTTTTGTTCAATCTAGCAATCATATTTCGGTAGGGGCCATCGAAACCTAAACTCTAAGGTGGGCCAATAGATGTGTCCAGAAGTGTATTAGATATAACACAACATAATATCACGGCGGTATTTCCCGTAGGGTTGAGCAGAGGAGTAGGTACTGTCTACAAAAGAGATATCTAGGCAGGATATACTAACATATTTGGTGAATTGCTTCATGTTGAATTTTGTAACAATATACAATTTTGTGTTGGTGTGTTACAATGTAGGAGTATTGCAAACGCAAAGTAATATATATATAAACTTTTTTACAAAAAAATACAACCGACTTCCAAAAACAACACTACAAAGTAAAAAATAACTTTAATTTCGGTGGTCGGTGTCTGGTTAAATGTATTTTCGTTTTTTGCCACCGACTTAGAAATTAAAGTCGGTTGTATTTTTTTGTAAAAAAGTTTTTATTTTTCACTTTTTAGTTGTAGTATCTACCCCACATAAATTCTAATACCACTACCTGCAAAACAAACTAGAACATCATCCATATAAAAGTGGGGAAAAAATACATATTATTGAAGCTATCTCAAAAAGTACCCAAGCAAAGGTAATCAATTTTATATGGGACCAACTTTTATGTATACACTCTCGAATAAAACAAAAAATTTTCAAATCGGACGACTCTGTAAAGGTTATGCGTGGTCATACATAAAAAAAAAATTTATACTTGTCGAATTGAGAACCTCCTCCTTTTTTTTTCGTCGGGTAATAATTGAACATGAAGCAATTCACATACAAATATGTTACTCTACCCTGCCTAGATATCTCTTTTGTTGACTGTACATATAGTATACCCACATTTCGCCAAAGTCCGTTTACTATATTTTTAGGGCTCCGTACCAATATGGTAAAAAGGAACCCTTATGGTGCGATTCAGTCTGTCTATCTGTCCCTCTGGCACACACAGCTGGATATCTCAAGAACTACTAATGCTATCAACTTGAAATTTGGAACAGTTGTAGATGACGTTTGCCCAACTATTTTGCAAATAAGAAAGATTTTTTTCTTTTTTTGTAACAGGGACTGAAAAAGCGCTGTTTGCACATTCTCAAACATTTTTTTTTATGTAAAAAAATACCATTCCAAGGGGGGAATGGTATTTTAAGGGTCTTATCTCCGATGTTTGCATAGAGAAAAATCTGAAATTATTCTATGTAAAACGATGTCTCTAAATAGCGCACTTTTTCGGAAATCGAAACGGAACCCTAGGTGCGCGAGTCCGACTCGCTCTTGGCCGGTTTTTTTATTGGGGATTCTCAGTAACAGCCATCTAGATTCGTGCCCATGATTGATGGCAATAGGTTCGACTCCTATTACAAGAAACTTAAACATATCAGGCGAAATGTGGATGTACAATACAGACGTCAGCACATCAAGCTACTACAAAAAAAAAAAAAAAATCTTTAATAGATTTTCATCTTTATCGCTTAAGCATTAGGTTCAAGGTTGATTGGGAAAATTTGACAGTTTCGGGTGGCTTGACCTACTGGCGTCTGTACTATCTTGCAAGTGCTAGTCAATCGCGCCCTCCCCCGTCTCACCGCTCACATACCTCAGGCGGTGACTAGCACTTGCGCGCAGACAACACACAACACCCAACAACACAACAACACACAACTCAACAGCAACAACAACAACTCAACACACACCAACAACAACACCACAACCACCACAACAACAACAACAACTCTGATTACCCCTTCAGGGTATACAGGCGTGATGTTATGTTTTGTATCATGCCCTATTTATCTTAATTTCAGACACGGGCCTCCTAATGATCGCCACAATGGACGGTCTAAGGCAAAACTGACAAAAATCGGACAAGTGCAAGTCAGAAAATCAGTGATGGTTCCGTACCAACTATTTAATTTTTTTATTTAACAAGATTGTTCCTTTTTTTTTTTGTGGATGGGAAATCATCAAATGACTTCTCCCGCTCTGGGCAGAGCGGGAGGGCGTGTCAGACTTTTACTGACTAAAACCCACCCATGATCCTTCAGTTGCCCGTGCCAGGGCCACGGTATCTCTTTCGAACTACCCGCGACCCCGGCGGAACAAGATTGTTCCTACAAAACTAACCCGCACTGGGTCGGATTACGATTACGGCCCACTCCCTCTCACAGAGCGGAGACCTATAGTTCCAGCAGTGGGAACATTACACGCTTATGTCTCACCAACTCTAATGAATCTTGTGACAGAAGTACCACAGACACAATTCACGCTTTAAGGGTGGTACTCCCAGATAGCCCGCGAATTCCTTGTTAGTTCTGTCACAGGCCTGGCCTTTGACTGGCCTGGTGTACACATATATAGAGGTACGAGGCTCTGGATGTATAAAGTGTTGCGTCTGGTGGGCTACTGCCCGACGGTTGATGTCAGGAAACTCTGCTTGCGCGATGCAGGAATTTGCGTGACGTAAGTATAATGCGTAGTTCGCATATGCCGATGTAGATGCCGCCACAAATGCATTAAGGACAGTTCAGTTCTGGCTGGCTTCATGTAGGACCTATATTGTAGGTACACGTTAGTCAGTAACAGAACACAGAACAGGCCTCGAGCACCTCGAGTTTGGAACCCAAGCATTATTATATACAATAACATCACTACTGTATCTCCCGAAGGTGATGGCAATTTTTTTTAGAAGACAAACATTTTGCCAGATTTATTTCTTAAGTCGCATGTTAACGGGACCCTTTTAGCAAATCAAATAATTTATTTCAGATAAATAAGTATCCATATAAAATTAAATTTAAAACTCAAATTAAAACAAAATTGAAAACAAAACTAAAAATAAAATTAAAATCAATTTTGAAAAAGTTAAAAAATAATAAATTAATAATAATAAAAAAATAATAATAAAAAATAATACTAAATAATTTTTAAATGCTTTCTTTTTTTAAGAAATATTAAAAAAATTAAATAGATAAGAAAGAAAATAAATAAACGACATAATAAATAATAATATATAATTAATTTTTATTATTATTTTATGAAGGTACTCTAAAAGTACCTACGGACCCCTAAAACCAAACGTGAATACAAATTACGATAGACACTATTTAAATTGATCTAAAAAGTATACGGATGTTAGTGTTAAGAGAAAAAATATCTACGATTCGGTGACGTCATAGTGATGTCATAGGCAGGTTCAATGCACTGAACTGTTAGTAAAAGGTGTGCATTAGAACGTGGTGACTTAACGTCTGATACCTGGAGACAGCCTCGCTACCATCTTGCCGACTGTCACCAAAGCATTACTGAGAATGACGCAGAATACAATAGAATACTCTTTATTACGTACAGACGCCAGCAGGTCAAGCCACCCGAAACTGTCAATATTTCCCAATCAACCTTGAACCTAATGCTTTAGCGATAAAGATGAAAATCTATTAAAGAAATTTGACGGATTGTAGTAGCTTGATGTGCTGGTGTCTGTACATGAATGAATAAAAAATAATGAAATAAATAATAATAATAATAATACCCCACCGCCGTATCTCTACGTTGACGTCGTGGTGGGGCTTGCGCGCTCCGAACTCTTGGTCTGTGCCGATGGAGTTTACTTTGCCGAAATAGGTCTAGGGTGAGGAGCCAGACCAAGAGAGATACGTGAACCCGCAGGGCAGCATGGGGCGAGCTGTTGGGCAGTAGCGACCCCACGGACCCTATTTCCCGGGAAAAGTCTTGCTCTTCACCTCTGGCTTGCCTTTATTGGCCGGCTGGAGTGAACACTGACGGGAACAGAGCTCCCACCTCATTCTTGCCTTTATTGGCCGGCTTGAGTGGAGATTCGCAAGAGCAAACGTGCTCGGAGGAAGGAAGTATTCCAGTAAGTGCTTGTAGGGATCTTGACCATCTTCCGGGCTCTGGGATTGTTCTGAGAGCCGTGGAATACCTCTCCACTCCTCAAGCTCCTCAGGACATGTTGCCCCTTGTCGCTACGTCACTATGTGCTAGCGACCGTTTCCGGGGGCCCATTATTGAGTGTGCAAGTCAGCCCCTGCCAATTTATCTGTCTATATTATATAACATTGGTCAGGCAGGGGACATAGTTCTTCCATAGTTCAAGGTACCCAATCCACTATAGCCACCCAAACCCATAGACCCAATGTGTTTTGTTTCCATGTTCTGCAATAGTCCTGCACCAACCGGGGGTTGTCCTTGGGTGCACTTGCATAGTGCATACAGGGATAATCGTCGGCTGGTGCCTCCTCGTCATTTGAAATTGTCTAAGGGGCCTCTGCGAGTTGGCTTCGGCCCCTCGTACGCCTTCCAAAGGCCCGGGACCCCAGGGTCCCGAGATAAGCCAAAGACAAGAAATAATAATAATAATGAAATGCGCCGACCTCAGCGTGGTTTGACCAGACTCTATTACTGGAATGAACCCACAGATTCACACTAGCCCCTGCTGCCTCATGTTGCATGGTGCTGCAGAGACCATGGCATATCAAGCAGTAGACCGGGGGCGCGGTAATGGTGGGGAAGATGTGCTCTTAGGATATGGAAGAATTATTAGGTATAGCCGTACCGGCCATATAAATTACCAGATAAAAATGTAAAAACAGCCAGTAGCGTCGCGACACCTAGGGTAGATGGCGGGATGAGGTGGACAGCTATATCAGGAACTTGTGGAAGCCATTGGCCAAATAGCCAGCAGTAGAATAAGGATGATGACTAAAATTTGTTTTGTCCGTCTTGTAGTTTATTAAAACATATTCGACACGTATTTTTTCTTTTTTTACGTAACCAAAAGATCACGGCGATACGTTGAGTTAAAATGTGGCATGACGTCACTCCTTGCTAGATTTTATACATCGTTTGTTATATTAGGTCTTTACCTATGAAATTGCCGTTCTGCAGTACTGGCCATTTCAAATCAAAATAATTTTTGTTTGGCTAAGAATTCTAATTTCAAATTAATTTTATTTTAAAAACATGGATTTTTTTTTCCAAAAGTAGTCATTTGTTTATTGATTAGTGTTACATTTTCATCGCATTTCAATCTTTTTCGTCATCATGGATACGTTAAAAATTCGAGTAATTATGGAATATGAGTACCGTCGTGGCAGCAACGCGGCACAAGCGGCACGCAACATCAACGACGTTTACGGAGCTAACACTACAAACCAACGCACCACTTGTTATTGGTTTGCTCACTTCCGTTCTGGAAATTTCGACCTGAAAAATGAACCTCGCGGTCGTCCGAAGACTTTGGTCGACAATGACGAATTAAAGGCGATTGTGGAAGCTGATTATACACAATCTACGGCTGAATTAGCAGCAGCTTTCGACATTAGCGTCAAAACAATATTGGTCCATTTGCGTCAAATTGGCAAGGTAAAAAAGCTTGACAAATGGGTGCCCCACGAACTCAATGATCGCCAGCGCAAAGTACGCGTCGAGACGTGCCTTGCACTGCTCAACAGACACACAAATGAAGGAATTTTGAACCGCATTGTTACCTGCGATGAAAAATGGATTCTGTTTGATAACCGCAAGTGCTCAGCAAGTTGGTTGGATCCTGATTCAGCACCTAAACAATGCCCTAAACGAAAACTTACAACGCGCGACCTCATACTGCACAGCAGACGGTCTCCAAGTTGCAAGAACTGGGGTTGGAAGCTCTCCGTCATCCGCCATACTCACCAGACCTTGCGCCTACAGACTACTACTTTTTCCAGAATTTGGATAACTTCTTGGCGGGAAAAAAATTCAATACCCGAGAGGCAGTACAAAATGCCTTTGAAGAATTTGTTGCCTCCCGTCCAGCTGATTTCTTTAAGAAGGGCATCAATAAACTGCCACTGCGTTGGCAAAGATGCATTGATTGCATGGGTGATTACTTCGATTAATACAAATAAAAAATGCATGAAAAAAATTCGTTTAAATTTTTTCATACAAAACGGCAATTTCATAGGTAAAGACCTATTATTTGTGACGTAGCGAGCCCCCACTCCCCCAACTATGATGATGAGTCATGTCTAAGTATTTTTTCATTAATATGATAAAAAATACGTGTCTAATATTTATTTATTATCTGACTAACGGACTAAATATATTTTTTTTTTCACCCAGGAAACATTCCTATTTCATAAATAATTTTACTCTTTTAATACTAATTTCAGAAACATATTCGGACTCAAAATTCTTTAAGAATTTCAATTTGGATGACATGTTAAAGAAGTTAGTAAAAACTCCTTCTTTGTCTTTGAACATTTTTTTATTTTTGTTATCGTATAGGCCAGCTCCTGGTCTCGATCTCACCTGGTGAAGAGAGATGGCTATGAGTTCTATGATGGAAAATATAAACTCATTAAAAAAAATGACGTTGTTTGGCTGTAAGTGAAGATCGAAATTAGAAGCAATGTCCTGGACTGCTACGGCTAAATCGATGCAGAAAAAGCCTTTTTAACGTAGGTATATACTCCTGCTTGTTGAAAAAATCTTTATTTTAAAGCTTAATCCTTATAATTACAAGAATGGCAAATAAAATAATTATTTGTACATATACCTATTTTAAAAAAAAAACAGAAGTTTAAGTGCTTGAAAACATAATTATTTTTGACATCATTTTTACGAATAAAAACAATCATAGAAATATAATGTACTTATTTTATATAGGTATTTTTACTTTTAAAACTAAAGATAAAAATAAACGGCCTGGTTCCAAGGATTATAACAGGAGGCATTTATGATAATTAGATAATCAAATATTTTATGGCTAATTAGTATAATTTTATTCACATAGTTTTGTGGTTAAAACGGCACGTGCTTATAGGTTATATATAATTAACTATTCTATCAGTTAATACACCTTCACTACAACTTGAATGAAAGAAATTGCCACTAGGTTTGATTCCAAGGTCAGGCGAAGTGTTACCGTGTTTTTAACCGACTTCAAAAAGGAGGAGGTTAGCCATCTTCGAGTAATCGGGGAACATACATAAAAAAAAAAATTAAAAAAAGGTTTCGATGAATTGAGAACCTCCTCCTTTTTGAACTCGGTTAAAAATGGTAATTTTCATTTGTTCTTTTCTTATCTCCTGTGACTTGTACACACGGCTACACATCAAGCTAAGTATACATTTCCAGTTTACACTGACCTCTCATTGTAAGGAATCCTATACAATGCGAGATCAGCTTATACTGGATATGTATAGCTTGATCTGTAGCCGTGCGTACACCGACACCTAATTCGAATAACTATGAGACAAACTATTTGTTGATTGATCTCTTCAATCAACTGTTGCACCACCAAGCTGCTAACAGCCAATTCTGTTTCTCTTTTTCTTTTTTCAAAAAAGGAAAAAGAAAATAGTGTCAAAGTGAAAGAGACACAAATAGAGACTGAACAGACAGAATACATTTTAATTTGTTTCTTTATTTTATTTCAAACTAGCTTCCCACCGCGGCTTCGTCCTCGTGGTATGTCGATAAAAAGTTTCTTGTAATTCCCCACGGTTCAAAGTATCTCCATACCAAATTTCATCAAAATCGGTACAGCCGTTTAGCGATAAAAGCGTCACAAACGTACAAAAAATCAAATGTTTTCTCTTTCTATTATTAGTTTAGATTTGCACCGCTAACCTATGGGTGATTTTGTTTTTTTTTTTTTAAGAAAAAGTAAGTAAATTAACATTAATAGTACCAAAAAATAACACAATGTAAGCACTTTTAATCTAGGTTGGTATTGGTAATACTCGTAGATTTACCAGCCATTTCACATCATTAAATACACAAAAAGAAAATAGTGCCAGACTGACACTGTGCTGTCAGTCACACCGAGAACAAAGACGAAACCATTTTTGCAAAAGAGGATTTAGTTTCAAAGAGAAGGAGATAGAACTACTATAGTCTATAGTCAATACTTCTAGTGTAGGTACCTTATGTATAATATTTACCGCCAAATCTTAGGCTTTTACGTCATCATATTTACGTAAGATTGCACATGCATACATTTAGGTTCTCACATTTTTTGGTGAGCTTGAAAAGCACGTGTATTAAATAGATTGTGCCTGTAAATAAAACTTTAAAAAATAACCTGAAAAGTAACAATTACAATAGGAATGATGCCTGGGTTATAAAAAAGAAATTCTATTTAGTCCATCAGTCAGATAATAAAAAAATATTAGACACGTATTTTTTGCTTTATCATATTAATAAAAATTACATAAATAACACGCATTACAGTTGGGGAGTGGGGGCTCGCTACGTCACTTCTACATATAAAATCTAGCCAGGCGTGACGTCACGCCATATTTTGACTCAATGTATCGCCGTAATCTTTTGATTACATAAAAAAATAAAAAATACGTGTCCAATATTTTTTTTATAACCTACAAGACGGTCAAAAATTTTTTTTTGCGTGAATATTGTTAGACTGGTTGTCAGACTTGGTCTTCTGACTACCCGTCACGACTGTCAAAGATCTACGAATGACAGCTGGGAACAACGGCTTAACGTGCTTTCCGAGAAACGGTCTTGATATTATGTAATCGATAGTCACCCATCCACGAACCGACCGTGGCAAGCGTAGCTTAACCTTCGGTCGACCCGTGCGGCTTTTATTAATTAGCCACGAGTCCCTCCTTCGTTTGAAGTGACACGTGTCCGTCTGTAACAATGACATACAGGAATCCTATATCCGACGTATCGTAATTATAATAATTGATTAAGTGTAGGATGTAGGTGACCAAGTGTAGGATGTCAGAGTTACCACATACACTTTAAAGGCCATTGCGTATCAAATAGGTACCATTTGTATCAAAACGGTCCCGTCCTGACAATATTGTTTCAATGTCAATGAAATTGCATTCCAAAGTAAGTTTTTTGTTGTAGATTTTTCAATGGTGTATTTTTTTATTTTTTTTTTTGTTATATTAAATATTTTTTTAGGGACTTCCTATAAATAGTTGGATTTTGGAAAATTTCTATTCAAAGCTTAGATTATAATTTTTAATTTACGATTTAAGGTGTGATTAATAGACGTATTAAATTAAGTGTTTATCTCAAAACCTCAAAAACCACAACAAATGTTTATTGTAATTAATATTGCTAGGGTTACCTATAAAGATCGGCCAGTGCGTGTTGGTCCACGCACAATGAAGGGTTCCGAAAAGAATTTAACCCAAAAACAAACTTAACATTGTACTTAGTTAAAAACATTTTTTTTATGTGGTAAAATTGCAAATTAACGATTTTCAGACATTTTTCTTTACTTGTACTGTGAGACCTTGCTTCTTGCCAAACTTCGTGATTCTAGGTCAACGGGAAGTACCCTATAGGCTTTGATATACTTGCCGCATAAATGGTGATATTTTTTATTGTACTGACTTATAAGCTTGAGTTTTTTATTTGATATTAATTTCAATTTGATACCTCCACGAGTTCCTGAGAAAAAGGGTCTTGACAGTCTGACAGACAGATAGACGAACTACGAAGTGATCCTATAAGGATTCCGTTTTTTCCTTTTGAGGTACGGAACCCTATTTATTGTTAAAGAAACTTACCCAAATTTTTTATAACATACTTATCTAAGTAGGTTTTATATACCTATAACAAAAAGTATACAAACTATGTTTCAGATTTCGAGTTACTCTTAATACAACTTGTAATGTTACAAACTTCACAAATTCTTAAATATGCAGTTTATTTAAACTTTCATTGGCACTTTTCTAAAGTCATCTTTCAAAACAAATGGTAAATAATTGGCAGGAAACTGCTTAAAAATTAAAAAAAAAAAAAATTAAAGTAAGGAGGTTGACATTTGTTGCAAACTCATTTTGTATTCTTGTTTCATTTTAATGCAACATCACGTCTGCCTAGTAGCAGCTAGAATTTAGTCTAGACCGAGCACGTGCTATTTATAACCCCAAAAAGTCTAGATCTTATTCTTACACGACAATCTAGCACTTGTTTACATTTACAAGCGCATTTCTTTATTTTTTTAAAAGATTATTTTATGTTTTCAATTTGAAGGATATTTTTAGTTGTTTGTAAGTGGAAAGTTCAACATAACCTAACTTTAAATTATATCATTACAGGCATCTCAAACTGTCAATGTATTTAACCTAGTCTTACACAAAATCCTAATAATGTAACGTTTGGACTTTAAACTTTAAAGAGATCATGACCTCTGAGTTTGTTTCGGCATAACTTTTCAGGGATCAGTCAGCTAGGAATTGCCGACGCCATCTAGTTTTAAAATATTGACCAAAAAATTAATGTGTCCTAAAAGATCTACTTACAGAAATAAACATTTCATTGCCTTAGTCAATTTTGAAAAAAAACAATGTTCCATTGAAATATTCAGCAAGAGAAATTCCTGAATTGGTATTTTCAAATGAATAATGGCATTTTTTTAAATTTTATAGAAGATAATGATTTTTAATTCGTGGACATTTATGAAACTAAATAATCTTCAGGATAAAACAATCAATAAATAAACATTTTATGGTTAGAATAGATTTTTTAAAATTTTTGTTGTTTATTTAAAATTCGCCCCACACCACGCCTATACGGTTAATAAAATTCTCGAGAAACCTTTAATGTTTCGGTCTAAAATACAGGGATTCAGGTGTCATCTTTTTACCTACAATGAAAAATAAACTAGTGCAGTTTATATCAGAATAAGTACCTAGACCTACTAAGTATTTGGCTTGTTGCTATGCTGGCAACAGCAGTTCAAATGTTTCCATTCGTTTTGTTTTATTAAATTGTTTATTAATTGCAAGTTGTATTGTACGTTTCTATAATACATTTTTATCATTAATTTGAATTTCTTTACATAATTTCACGTAAATTAGATCTATGAAATAAATTGGTAATAACCCATTTCAGACATGGATCTACATGGTCCTCAGTCCTCACATGATCTGACCAATCTGGACTTTAAAAGAGACTGACCCCTGAGTTTGTTTTGCCATTTCTTCTCAGGTGTAGTCAGATAGGAAATGTCGACGTCATCTAGCTTATTTTTTTTAATATTTTTTTTTTTTTAATATGACGTGTAAAAGTGATTCCGATATATATCCTATTTACAGAATAAACAATTTCATTTCATTTGATTTCATGTATTCAGTTTTTTACTTCCATGAATTCCTTGCCTAGTAAAATACATAGTAGGTATATTTGTATTTCTAAAACTGTATTTGGTAGGTACGTAAATTAAATCATAGACATTAAAAACTATGGTATATAGCAACAAATTATTATCCTAAAATACGCACCTATTATCTAAGCGTAGATTTACCAGCACACATTATTTTACGTCCAATTAAATAAATAAAGTCTAAGGCAATCCTAGTCTTTTCCTAATAAGCTATTTAGCACAATAAGGGCCAACGTCACCAATTTCGGATAGTTATTATTAAAGGCTCCCGCAGACAAGCGCGACGCGAAGCTTTGATTTCAAATCATTTATTTCAAATAGGCATATAAAAGACACCTTTTAACGTAAAAATTAAAAAAAAAAAATTGTCGCCCCTTCCTAAAAGTACCTAGTTTCGTGTGGAGAAGAATTTATGAGCAAGAAACTCCACCGTTACTCTTTTTAAACTGTTTTACAATCTCATCTTACTAATATTAAAAATGCGAAAGTTTATATGGATATTTGTTACTCAATCACGCCAGAACGGCTGATCAGATCTAGATGAAATTTGGCACAGAGATAGATTATAGTCTGGAATAGCACATAGGTTACTTTTTATCTCGCAAAATTTACGGTTCCCGTGGGATAATTTCCGACATTCACGCGGGGGAAGCCGCTGGTAAAAGCTAGTATTTTGTACATTAATAAAATTATATAAATTATATGTGAAGATGATGCAGCTAGAATAAAATGACTAGTTAGAAGTACCACAATAGATAAAAAGAATTAAAAATGAAGTAATGGCAGATAAATTAATTATGTGATAGATACATGGTGCTCACATATGTACAAATATTGTAAAAGTAATACCTACGATTTTTTTAATGTTAACAAGTCATAAGTCAGTGTGTGAGTTAAGTAATCGAGTAGGTATGTAAAATCAGTATCATAAAAATAATAAATTACACAAATACATTAGCAGATTGAATTTGTCTAGACTCTAGTCAGGGATTTCCAAACTATTTTGGGTAAAGACCCCTTTTCCAAAATGAACTGATACGTCAGATCCCTGTAGCCAAATTACTTTAAAAATCCTATCTCTATTTTTTTTCCTGTTGATACAAAATACTTACCAATTTAAAAACTTTGCGGTTGGTTAAGTAAGTAAACTTGACATCATTTTCTCATAAAAATTTAATAAAGTAAATAGACTTCCTACTAAAATATTAGTCGTTCTTATAACAAAATGGTACACGTAACGCAACTTCTACACTATTTATCTTGAAAGTTTCAAAGAAGAACGTGTGTTAATTCATAGGGGTCGATTTTTAGGCCTCATCGACCCCCAAAATCAGTTTTGGTTTATGTCGACCCCTGAGAAACCGATCAACCCTAAGGGGTCGATATCGACCACTTTGAGAATCTCTGCTCTAGATTATCCTATGGCACAGGACCAGCATTCATAACTTGGATATAATCCTCTAATTTGTAATCAAAGATTGTTTACAAAGCGTACTTCTAATATGAGTTTTAATTTTTTTTTTATTTAATTACAATATATCACATGGTATTTTGATGTAACATTTAACACAGTACCCTATAAAAGATGTATTGTAAGTACTACCTACTTTAGATATTCTGAATTTTTTTTTTATTTAAGTATGTAATAAAAATGGTTGGCCGCGTCGCGCTATCGCGTCGCTCCTGTCTGCGGGAGCCTTTATGCAGTAATTTTATTTGATTCAAGCAATAAATATATCGACTAGAATCTCCATTATTGCTTCTAGAAATTCATAATAAATAATTGTTGTTGTGTCCTTTAAAAAGAGCTCTTGGTACGCACGGCTACAGATCAAGCTATACATTTCCAGTATAAGCTGATCTCGCATTGTATAGGATTTCCTTACAATGAGATGTCAGTGTAAACTGGAAATGTATAGCTTGATGTGTAGCCGTGTGTACTAAGTAAGTAAAGAGTAATTTTTATTACTAATACCTACCAACAGTGTTGTTATATACGAAGCACAATTTGCAACATGGTTTGACTTAAAAAACATAATCAGCATTTATATTGTTGACTCTCTGTGAGATGGGAACATGGCTTGAACTGTCAGAAATCATGACAGATTTAATTCCAATAACCAAAATAGACTCTTGTAAATTGAGAGATATTTAAACCGAATAAGAAGATTCAATTGAGATCATTCTTCGTCTTCTCACAACATATCGGCGCGATCTACAAGTGTCCCATAAATAATGGATCAAAAGTAACGGGTAGGTAGCTCACCTGATTTCCAACAACTAATTTAAGTAGTTTTAAAAAACCGCTACGGTACATAGATATTTTTTTTTTCGAATTTTACCATTTTCTCTACAAGAATTCAGTTTTTTTTTTCTGTCGCTACAAATGATTAGGTACATTTTTAGGTATGAGTTTTTTTAAACATATCTGTATAACTTACTATAATGTAATAAAATACCATTTTTGTAAATAACGTTTTAGAAAAAAAATCTTGAATTGAAAAGTTTTTATACCTATTGAAAAAAAAAACGACTTATTCTAAGTTACGTTTTATCCATTAAATAGGGACACCCTGTATATGAGAATATTTCATGCAGTGGTATTAATATTATCCAATCAGCATGGTTGGCAGACAAGCATCAAAGCTTCTCTACTTTTGGTTGCTATGTGCCTAGCCGTTCCCTAACTATGTTGGGGTCGGCTTCCAGTTTAACCGGATGCAGCCGAACACCAGTATTTTATATGGAGCGGTACCCTGACCTCCACAACTCAGTTACTGTGTAGTAGCTATGTATTGCAAAAGACTCTTAACAGACTCTTGACAGTAGTAAAATTGGAATTAATTTAACCTCCTTGGTCTCAATTATTCCCATTTAAGTCCTAGAACTCTTTAAATAGAAAAAAGTCTGTTGTCTTAACCACAAACTGGCCTTTTTGATTCAACATAATGCAATTTTGGCAAATATTAAAAAAAAAATCTTCATCAAATGAAGGTTTTAAAAAGGCGTATTTTAAAATTAGCCCTCGCAAATGTCCTGGTGCCGGTAGGGACCAGACATGGGATGAGATATTATATATTTGAATTTTTGAGCTTATATGCTATGTTTATAACTGAATATAATTGATATTTAAGTATATATTGACACATTTTTTTGAGATTTGTGCCCTAACATACTTTTAAATGATCAAAATGTGGTTTAAAACTTTAGGCCTAAAGTCTTGCTAAGGAGAAATAAAAAAGTTCTTCAATATATCTTATGAAATCCATTCATATAGCATTTATGGTTTTTTTTTAATAATGTAAATGTAAATCTATTTTTTTAAATACGACTAAAGATTTAAATATTTTAAAATTTTAAATTACACTTGTGTTTAAAATTGTTTAAGATTTTTAATAGTTGAAATAGCCTATAGTTGTTGCAGACTGTACCTACTTTGCAATGCTTTTAAGCTTTATTAAAAAGCAATGACAATCATGTATAAACGTATTTTTCTAGAAAATAGCGAATAGTCTGTCAGGGAATTCATTATTATTGAATTTCTTGTACGTTTAACATTATTTTTTCTCTGTTTTATACCTAAAAGACTACAGCAAAGCCGAAAAACTTATCAAAACAAGATTTGTCTTTGATTTGGCTATTTTAATACACTCAATTGATATACCTCTCAATTTTAGTCTAACAAAAGTCAAATTAATTATTATTATTTACAATTAATTCTCATTCTACGGGGATTAAGGACTTTTTAAGCGATATTAAGCCTTAAAACAATGAAATACCGCGCGGAAGTGACTTTGATAGGGACGCGAACTTTGTGATAAATTTTCTCTCTCAAAATAATTACTAAATAAATCAATTCTTTATAATACAGGTAGAATACACATAGACTAACTAATATTATACTGTTTTTAAGCGATATTTAAAAGTTTTTCGCGGTTTTAGCAACTTTTTCGTGAGTTCGCGCGCCAAAACCATTCTAAGCTAGGAATCGGTCAAAAATCCTCTAAAATGTATTGTTTTGTTACTAATAAATGTCAATAAAGATAAAATAACACTAATACTCACATTTTCAACTGGAACCGTGCAGAAAAATCCATTTGAAAGAGTCACATGAACTTGAAATCACGCCTCCGCGCGTGGGCACACAGTCACTTCACATAATCGTAAAAAAAACATATAAACACTTGAAAATCCATCAAAAATGTCTTTTAATCATAAACTGGAATGAATTTGGAGCACAAAACGACAATTTTCCAAATAGGCCTATAAGAATCTTATTGGGATCAAACCTTGGCTATTTGTGCAAAATTTTCGCGGATCGGCGCGCTAGCCGCCAATTTAGGCCTACAGACAACCGGGCCTGCACACGCGCGCCCTGCCACCTATACCAAAACACTTTTAACACTCAAATGATAATAAAACATACGATATATGGATCACTACCTAGATAAGGGACCGAAAAGTCATTCCGTGTATCAGAAACTTATACAAGACTGATTCAAACACGTGGTTATAATCTCGAGGCAAACGAGCGAATTTAAAAGAAAAATAACTTTGGAAAACACGGTTTATTTTGAATTTTAAATTTCGAAGGGTTTGGTTCGAATGAAGGGCTGTTTTTTAAATATTTTTTTTTAAATTTGTCTTATTTTTTGGGACGGTTGGTCGGTTTTTGGGTGGTTGTTAAGGGTTGTTTAGGGATAGGGTGACGGGAGCTTGTGGTTATCGGTGGCGGGATGTGGCGCGCGCGCGGCTTGCTTGGCAGAAATGGCGGGCCGACGCGCCAGCGTACGGTAACCTTGTACCACGCTGCTAGCTACGAGTTACGCCTAAAAGAGGCATCAATATCCGTAGGTATACATATCACATCTAGCTACCTACCTTTTAAACAACTATATCATAAAAATTATCTTTAGAAAAAGTTTTAAATAAAATCTACCTACCTACTTATATGTATTTTTTGGAATTTTATTTTAAAAACTTATTTTTTTTAAAATTACCTTTTTTTTAAATCTAAAGTAAAAACTCTTTTTCTTATATAAAAAATAAATAAATTGTTTATTCTGTAAGTAAATAATTATATTTCATTTCATTTTTCAAATCAGATCTTCCGTTTTTAAAAACCAGTAGATTGACCTATCTATATTTTTCTATATATTTCAACCATAAAAGGCGACGAAATACTGTGTATAGTCTGTCTATCTGTTTGTCTAGCTATATCGTTAAATGACTAAGTATTTAACTTATGTGTTGCTATTTCTGTAACAATTTAGAAATTAAGATCAAGGAGTCTAAAAGTCATTTTATGGCGTGTTAAAAGACTTAAGTAAAAAGCTGTGCTGTTCTAGCAAATTGCTAGCTGTTGCCCGTGGCTTCACTCGCATGATGTTAACACTTCCCTATTTAAAAAGTATGACATTGGATCCCGCACTAGGATACCCTGTGTTGCAGCATCCAGTCTCTTCCGACCGATAATATGAATTATAAATATACTAGCTGCGCCCCGCGGTTTCACCCGCGTAGACCGGGATAAAAAGTAGCCTATGTGTTAATCCAAGGTATAAGCTATCTACATACCAAATTTCATCCAAATAGGTCCAGCCGTTTGAGCGTGAAGAAGTATCAAACATACAAACACACTCGCAAACTTTCGCCTTTATAAAATTAGTGTGATTAGTTTGATTTGGATCGGATTTTATCCACAATTTCATTGGTTTTCATTTTTTATCGTGGAACCCTAATTATTTTTCCAAAATAAAAGTATATACGTTACTGTAATAGTAAGTAATAGTACTTTAAAATAAAAGTAAGTTACTCCTTATAACATCAGCTGTCCGCCAGTGAAAGTCCCGTCAAAATCGGTCTAGCCGTTTTGGAGATTAGCCGGAACAAATAGATAGACAGACAAACAGACAAAAATTTTAAAAGTATGTGCAGTTTCTTTTTGTTATAAGTACTGTATATACTTTCATGTGCATTTAGTAAAATTTGTAAGTATAAGAGCTCGTGGCTAAGTACTATCAGCCGCACGGGTCGATCAGTCATGTTAAACTACGCTTGCCAGTATTGCTCCGCGGATGTGTGACTATCTTTACATACGAGACTCCTCCATGCCTCGGAAAGCACGTTAAGCCGTTGGTCCCGGCTGACATTCGTGGATCTTTGACAGTCGTTACGGGTCGTCAGAAGCCCGAAAGTCTGACAACCAGTCTTACCAAGGGGGATCGTATTATCCAGTAACTAGGTTGTGAAGTCAGATAGGCAGTCGCTCCATGTAAAATACTGGTATTCAGCTGCATCCGGTTAGATTGGAAGCCGACCCCAACATAGTTGGGAAAAAGCAGGCAGATGATGGGAATCGTTATCTAAATCTTCGTTATTCTTCCTCCTTCTGAGTTTCTTACTCTGGTTTATTTTGATTCTTCCCGAAGAGGGTCAGCAGCACCAATAAATAAAATAGTTAGCTTACCAGGGAGGGAGCCTGGACAAAATCCCTTTTCTAAGCGTTAACGCCAACGGAAAGATCAAATTGTATGAAGTTGACATTAGCTTCAGAGATGTCACGTGACTGCTGCTGTCAACTCTTTCCATAGGCGTTAACGGTTATGGCGGCTGTACACATTCTCGCTCGAGAGCTCTCGCTGTCTCGCCCGAGAGGCCTCGGTCGAGAGGAGTGACCATGTATACACACTCGCTGAAATCATTTTCAATTGTTGACGCCGAGGGACGAACCAGAAGTTACTGCTGCTGTTGCACTATGTACCACTACTTATTGCCGTTACTTACATCTAAATTATGCAGAAAAATTTTTTAAAAAAAGTGGCGTAAACGAAGATGGTGGGTGGTCACAATTCATCGTAACAGAACATGGTACGAAGTAGTTTTTACAAGTTTTTAATTTAATTTTACTTTTGGGAGAAGCGAGAGTGTACAGCGACGCGCTCGCAGTTTGCGTTCAAAAAACCGGCCTAGGACGGAGAGCTGGCGAGGTACACCGAGACACGCCGAGGCGCCTCGGACTGTCTCGGCGAGAATGTACAGCCGCCATTACAGAAAAGGGATTTTGTCTAGGCCCCCTGTGGCGTCATTCAAAGATTTGACTTTCAATTCAAGAAGAGCTTCGTTTACTCAGTACTTCAACAGAGGAGTTTCAGGCCGGGCAGTGTTATTGAATTTCTTAGTAACAGCCCGGAGTTTGGAAGTGGCGGTGTGATACCCGCGTGCCTTGGAAAGCACGTTAAGCAGTTGACACTGCACTCTCTCCGGTCGTGTCAGATTGCCATCCCATCGGACTATGAGTGTGAGCAAAGAGAGAGTGCACCTCTTTATGCGCACACGCCTGCACTATAATATCTCCCGCGACGATGGCTAGTCTCCGCCGAGATTGGGTCTTCATGGCTGAAATCTGGTCTAATTTGTATATGCCCTCATTGTCAAAAGACGTCCAATGTCCACTGCTGGACGATAGGCTTCCTTCAAGTTATCAGTCCATCTTCTGGTACGCGGTTACCAGTCCAGAACTCATTGGCCTCATCAGCCACCTGTTCTGCGACCAATGAGCCGCAGCTACTGCCACTTAAGAGCCTAAACTACCTCAAATGGCTTAACATGATCCTCCGTTATGTCGAAAATACTGCAGCATTAATTTTGAACTAAATACATGGTAAAGTTGAGGATTAATGTTAAGTACTATGTTTGAAGAAAACACGATTCCATAAAATATTCTCGGTAGAAAAAGAAACCGCTGGTATTCAAAAAATACTTCAAATTAGATCATGAAACTTTGCATACGAACTGACCTAACTATAAAGCAGGTCTTATGTTTTTTTATTTTTTCCAAATTACCATTATTTTCTCCGTAAAAAGCAATTACCTAAACTATCGGCGCCCAGCACCACACTCAGTTTCGCTCACTCAATCCGCGAGCAGTATTGTGCGAGCGAGATAAAAACCTGAGGTAGTATGGGCTCTTAAGTTGATTATATTAGTTTTATTATTTCTCCTGCGAGTCTCCACATTCATGAGGTCATTAGACTTAACAACAGGATTAGATGTCTGCTTGTCCAGTATACTGATAGCATGTGTAAATACTAGTACTTCTGCTATAGAGGTATGAGGAACAGGGTATAAAGTTCACTCATCCTCCATATAAAAGGGAGGATCGTCCGACCAGACGGGTGGTGTGTCTGGTGGGCTACTGCCACTTGAAGGTCTGTACCACACCTTTCAATTTGACCACAACTTCACGAGGAAGACGCCTTACCTACTTAAAATTAGTCTCCCGTGGCCAGAGATCTAGAAAAACCGACCCCATCAACATAGTTGGGAAAAGGCTGTTTGTAACTGTTTTATCCTGTCCCATTATTAAAAAAACATTAAAAGAATTATAAGAAATTTATTTCGCAATAAAACAGCTATATTTCGAAATAAAGTGTTTCAAGTAATTTAATATTTAAATATGTTATTCTTATTAAAGTTTGTAGGTATTATAAAATATTAAAACTTAATAGCAATATTATGAATGAATAATTTTATGACTTACGATAATTTCAACCTATTATTTTGACATGCCTGTAGTTTTTATTAAATAACCTTGCTGTTTTAGACCGTATGAAAAAACATGGTTCCCAAGATTTTTTGGTTCCTTATCAAGCTATACAAAAGTGAAAAAATTGATGAAAACGGTTCAGTAGTTTTTGAGTTATGTCCAAAAATGTGCACATACGGTCTTAAATATAGTTATAGGTAGAAAGATCAAGATAACATTGCCTTAAATTGGTTTTATAAAAATGTTTAAATAAATATAAAATTTTAATAGTTTATTGGTGATCAAATGGACATTATATATCTATAGTAACAGTATTGTGTTTCGTTCATTGTTTTCTAAAATGGCTAATAGGGTGAGGTCACCAGTTATCATTAAAATTATTACGAAAATAAAAGGTAGGCTATATGTGGGCGTTCTTCTTTTCTGCCGGCAACACCTCCGTCACACTCTTGAATATTATGCCACAGTTATTTTGTAAAAAGCAGTAATTAATAATGAATTAAAAACGGAAAAGTGCTCAAGTATTGCAGGTAAAAAAACTGTTTGTGAAAAAAATATACACTTCTGGACACATCTTTTGGCCCACCTTGTATTTTCAGTTTCGTTTGGTCCTAGCTAAAATTTTATATTAGGTCGAGCAAAAAGTTTTTATGCAGTTTTGAACCTGGCACATTCACAATTTCATTCAATAGTCTTTTTTTGAATTTCGAATACAGAATTTAAAGAAACAAAAGACAATTTGGAGCCTGTTTGTTGATATCAAACAATCGAATACTAAGAAAACTTGGTTTTATTGGTTTACTTGGATTTAATTCTTGAAAAAGTGATTGATATCTTTGGTTTTGCAACAAACATTACTTATTCTTAACATTAAGGTGAGGTTCTATCAATAATCTATGGATACTTCACCTGAAGTCGCCGCTCAAGCTGTGGCACTTATTCAGGCCGGACACAGCCAAAGAAACGTGAGTGCTCAACTTAATTTAAGTCGATCTGCGGTCCGAAATGTTTATCGGAGGTACCTAGAGACTGGCGGCTTTGTTCGTCGCCAAGGAAGGCCACGATCTCGGGTCACAACTGAAAGGCAGGATCGATTCATCTTGACGACCAGCTTGAGAAATCGTCACCTTACCTCCACTGAGATACAAAACCAACTTCGCGACTTCCACGGAGTATCTGTGAGCGCTCGAACTGTTCGGAGAAGGTTAAAAGAACGCGATATGGTACCACACAAGCCAGCTAATGGCCCCAAACTAACGCGAGCCCACCGAACAGCGCGCCTTCATTTCGCACGCAGTCATTTAAATTGGACACAGCAAGATTGGAGCCGTGTACTCTTTTCTGATGAGACTAAAATTGTGTTACATGGCAATGATGGAAGGAAGAAGGTCTACCGACGTAAGGGAAAGCGTTTCGCACAATGCTGCTTTGAAGAGAGGGTTGCTTATGGCGGTGGCTCATGGACTGTCTGGGGCGGTATATCCGCGAGCGGCAAAACTCAACTTGAGGTTGTTACAGGACCACGGCTGCCAACATTAAATGCTGAAAGGTACATTCGTGAGTGCTTAGAACCTCACGTGATACCATACGCGGACTATGTGGGCCCAAATTTCCTTTTTATGCATGATAATGCAAGAGCCCATGCGGCCGGCATCGTCAGGGAATATCTTCGGGATGTGAACATCACAGTTATGGACTGGCCAGCCAGAAGCCCAGACATGAACCCCATTGAGCACATGTGGGACGAGCTAAAAAGACGTGTTAGGGCTCGTCAGCCAGTTGCCCAGACGATGCAGGAGTTGAAAACTGCCATAGAAGAGGAATGGGAGATGATCCCTCAAAATTTCATAGAGCGGTTGATAAACTCTATGCCTAATCGTATGAGAGCTGTGGTAGATGCCCATGGAGGCAACACGCGTTATTAAATTAAACCTTTATTTGATAAAACATGTTTTTTATTCAAAAATCAATTGCCTTTAACAAGGCGCATATCCGACTTGTTAGGCGTAGCTCCATGTCGTATGGTATTCTGAATTCAAATTTAAAACAATACGATCGAAAAAGATGGTAAAATGTATCAGGTTTAAAACTGCATCAACAGTTTTTGTTCAATCTAGCAATCATATTTCGGTAGGGGCCATCGAAACCTAAACTCTAAGGTGGGCCAATAGATGTGTCCAGAAGTGTATGTATTGTGAAACTTTAGGAAGAAAAACGATTTGTTTTCGGAGGGGACATGACATTGTCGATGAAAAAAAAATGACCCAGGTACCTAATATTTAAAAAGACCAAGATCGTCACGAAGCCTAATAGAGTCACAATTCCTCCTGTCAATCCAAATTATCTTGCAGGTGATCTTGTTGGTTGGTGGTCTTGGAGCACTTTATACCTACATGAAACTTGTAGACAGTTAAAACAAAAATAACCTTTGGCCAACAAAAACCTTTTTACACCCTGTCTATAGTTCGGTAGACATACCTAAATAAATAAAATACACTTCTGGACACATCTATTGGCCCACCTTAGAGTTTAGGTTTCGATGGCCCCTACCGAAATATGATTGCTAGATTGAACAAAAACTGTTGATGCAGTTTTAAACCTGATACATTTTACCATCTTTTTCGATCGTATTGTTTTAAATTTGAATTCAGAATACCATACGACATGGAGCTACGCCTAACTAGTCGGATATGCGCCTTGTTAAAGGCAATTGATTTTTGAATAAAAAACATGTTTTATCAAATAAAGGTTTAATTTAATAACGCGTGTTGCCTCCATGGGCATCTACCACAGCTCTCATACGATTAGGCATAGAGTTTATCAACCGCTCTATGAAATTTTGAGGGATCATCTCCCATTCCTCTTCTATGGCAGTTTTCAACTCCTGCATCGTCTGGGCAACTGGCTGACGAGCCCTAACACGTCTTTTTAGCTCGTCCCACATGTGCTCAATGGGGTTCATGTCTGGGCTTCTGGCTGGCTAGTCCATAACTGTGATGTTCACATCCCGAAGATATTCCCTGACGATGCCGGCCGCATGGGCTCTTGCATTATCATGCATAAAAAGGAAATTTGGGCCCACATAGTCCGCGTATGGTATCACGTGAGGTTCTAAGCACTCACGAATGTACCTTTCAGCATTTAATGTTGGCAGCCGTGGTCCTGTAACAACCTCAAGTTGAGTTTTGCCGCTCGCGGATATACCGCCCCAGACAGTCCATGAGCCACCGCCATAAGCAACCCTCTCTTCAAAGCAGCATTGTGCGAAACGCTCTCCCTTACGTCGGTAGACCTTCTTCCTTCCATCATTGCCATGTAACACAATTTTAGACTCATCAGAAAAGAGTACACGGCTCCAATCTTGCTGTGTCCAATTTAAATGACTGCGTGCGAAATGAAGGCGCGCTGTTCGGTGGGCTCGCGTTAGTTTGGGGCCATTAGCTGGCTTGTGTGGTACCATATCGCGTTCTTTTAACCTTCTCCGAACAGTTCGAGCGCTCACAGATACTCCGTGGAAGTCGCGAAGTTGGTTTTGTATCTCAATGGAGGTAAGGTGACGATTTCTCAAGCTGGTCGTCACGATGAATCGATCCTGCCTTTCAGTTGTGACCCGAGATCGTGGCCTTCCTTGGCGACGAACAAAGCCGCCAGTCTCTAGGTACCTCCGATAAACATTTCGGACCGCAGATGGACTTAAATTAAGTTGAGCACTCACGTTTCTTTGGCTGTGTCCGGCCTGAATAAGTGCCACAGCTTGGGCGGCGACTTCAGGTGAAGTATCCATAGATTATTAATAGAACCTCACCTTAATGTTAAGAATAAGTAATGTTTGTTGCAAAACCAAAGATATCAATCACTATTTCAAGAATTAAATCCAAGTAAACCAATAAAACCAAGTTTTCTTAGTATTCGATTGTTTGATATCAACAAACAGGCTCCAAATTGTCTTTTGTTTCTTTAAATTCTGTGTTCGAAATTCAAAAAAAGACTATTGAATGAAATTGTGAATGTGCCAGGTTCAAAACTGCATAAAAACTTTTTGCTCGACCTAATATAAAATTTTAGCTAGGACCAAACGAAACTGAAAATACAAGGTGGGCCAAAAGATGTGTCCAGAAGTGTAATATTTTTTAAATAGTAAGTAGATACATACTTGAAATTACTTAGTTTAGGTACTACGGCTTTAATTCTTTAGTAACTACCTATGGGCGACCGAGCTCTGCTCGGGTGAAAATAGAGAAAACGAATTTTCCCAGATATGAGATCGATTTTTCGCCCCCATAACCCCTAACTACATTGCAACTTTCATTGAAATCGTTAGAGCCATTTTCGAGAAAGTGATTACAAATATACCTATTAACAAATATTGCTCATTATATTAAATGACCAATATTTGACATTTTAAATCAATCTGCCTAGCCTTTTCCCAACTATGTTGGAGGCGGCTTCCAGTCTAACCGGATGCAGCTGAATACCAGTATTTTACATGGAGCGACTGCCTATCTGACCTCCACAACCCAGTAACTGGGTAATAGGATACCCCTTGGTAAGACTGGTTGTCAGACTTTCGGGCTTCTGACGACCCG
Organism: Cosmia pyralina; assembly: GCA_946251885.1. Taxonomy (NCBI): domain Eukaryota; kingdom Metazoa; phylum Arthropoda; class Insecta; order Lepidoptera; family Noctuidae; genus Cosmia; species Cosmia pyralina. The sequence goes on from OX276371.1 coordinate 848,124, forward strand.
TAACGACTGTCAAAGATCCACGAATGTCAGCCGGGACCAACGGCTTAACGTGCTTTCCGAGGCACGGACGAGTCTCGATATGTAAAGATGGTCACCCATCCACGGACCAACCCCGGCAAGCGTAGCTTAACCTGATGGATCGACCCGTGCGGCTGTTATTACTTAGCCACGAGCTCCACAATATTAATTTGACATTTTAAAATAAAACTTAATTTGCTAGAACCTAAACTAATGGCAACATTCGTTACTTACATTTTGTAAGCCTACCTATAACCTCTTTGTAATAAAAAATAACCACTTACCATAACATGTCAAATAATAGACACTAATTTCCAACCTATATTAAACAATACGTACAACCTTACCCACCTTACCTACCCATGCCTTTAGAAGCCTGTAAAGATGAAACATGAACCATCTAAATACCTTGAAGGCTTTTACAGAACGCCACGTGCTGCGATTTTTACATACCTAGTCTAGGTATAAATTTCTACATAAACTAATAAATTAAAAACCGGCCAAATACGTGTCAGATAGGGTTGCCAGATTTTTTTTGATCCCGTAAAGGACAAATGCTCAGTTTGGTTAAAAAAAACGGGAAATTAAATTTTCCCCGGGACAAATGAAAAACATGTAGGTATTTTACGTTCTTATTTTTATTTACTTAATGCTACTTTATTTTTAAAAAGATCATGTAAGTAGGTAAGTTTCAACATAATATCTTTGTTTGATTTCACATATTTGTAAAATTCAATGCAGCTATAGATAAAGTTGAAAATGGTAATTAATTCACTCTTTATCAAATCCGGGGTTTTGCGCATTTTTTGCGCATATCAGTCCATTTGAATGCCAACTGGGAAAAAATCCTTTCCACAAAGCAGTTGTTTTAGGGATCCTGTTGATAAACGATATATGTGTGTGCCCAAGATACAGGCTTGCCTAGTTTGGGACCAATGTTAAATCTTTGTTACCTATTTTATCAATAAAGTTTTTTATTTTTTTTATTATTATTTATGTATGTAATTACAAAAAAGGTAGAGATTTTATTCTGGAAAAATTTTCCATGAATTTCTTCCACTTCTCAATCGCAATTGCAGAGAGAATGCCTCTATGTACCTTTTTTCAGTGCTAAATAAACTTAGGCATGCCAGGTATGTAATATCGTGCTCACTGTCTACTCACTTTAAGTACCTAAGACTCGAGGAGCTCGTGGCTAAGTAATAACAGCCGCACGGGTCGATCCATCAGGTTAAGCTACGTTTGCAAGTTTGGTCCGTGGATGGGTGACCATCTTTCCATGTCGAGACTCGGAAATCACGTGGATCTTTGACAGTCGTCACTGGTCGTCAGAAGCCCGAAAGTCTGACAACCAGTCTTACCAAGGAGTATCGTATTACCCAGTTACGGGTTGTGGAGGTCAGATAGGCAGTCGCATGTAAAATACTGGTATTCAGCTGCATCCTATTAGACTTGAAGCCGACCCTAACGTAGTTGGGAAAAGGCTAAAAGGGTATCCCATGATTATCTACTTAAGAGGCAGGTGTATGACCAATAAATAAATTTTAAGGGAGAGCGAAAACAAAGAGTTTTCTCTCTCCGCCCCTAAGACGACCCACTGACCGAAACAGCAGATAATGAGAAGTAGAATGTGATGTGATGACCCAAATTCCCTAATCAATTAAACAACTAGGAATCTATGAGATAATCAACGAGATAATATTCTACAGCAACGATTTAACAGTTCTACTGATCCATTTTCTGCATCAGCATAGCAGGAATATTTTATTTCACATACACATTTTATTCCTAAGTAATAAGTGCACGGTTCCAATTACTCTTTCCTATGGAGAAGAGCCGACAAGAAACTCCACGGTTTAATCTCCGTTCACAGACATGAATGTGTCTAAAGACTAACCAGAGCCAACAGGACATAGCTTGCTAACGTTGCTACATATTACTAATCTGTGGAACATTTACTCTAAAATGCACTATAAAGGTACCTATTTGTATTAAGTTTTTACGGGTTTATAAATTAGCTATTGTTTCTATTTATGTGTACCTACCTAGGTACCTACGAATGACAATGAGGATGGTATGTAGGTACTACACCATCGTGAAAAGCCAGAAAAGGCAGACCAATATAGCTTAGTGATTGCTAATTTCCTTGTTGAATACAAATTAGGTAGGTAATGACAATCGCTTCAGGTAAAATTCAGGTAAATTTGAGCCTGGATTTAATTCAAACTGAAAGGCAAACTTGGAAAAATTCTAGACTGACTAAAAATTGTTTCTTTATAACTGTTAATCAACTATTTATGTTCTAAGATTTATTTCATCCAATAAAACTGAACCAGAATGACGCTTTAGGCATAATTTTGTCATTGGGTATAAAATAAATCAATGAAATGAAGTATTCTTCAATAAATCACGATTTTCTACTGGGCGAGAGAGTTTCACGTGCGAGTTTCTTCTTTCTACAATAGCTGCAGGCATTAGAAACGTGTTAGATCACAAAATGTGCAAAATACAGGTTTAGGTATTAAGTCCATCGCCCATGTCTAGACTTGTAAGCTTGATTTTAGTATTCAACATTTTTCGTAAGAGTACGCCATCTATTATCGAAAAGCAACAAAAAGTTACGGCTATTCGTTACTAGATGGCAGCACACGCAGCTAATTTCAGTAAGGCTGAATGTGAATTTCTGTGCTTGACAACCGAAAAACTTGACAACAAGTTCGCAACTCTCAACCAACTTCATATCATTACAAGTAAATCTGAAAGATGGCGACAGGCGTAAAGTTTTACAACGTTGAAGTAAACGATTTTATTGCTAATAAACAGACAACTCACCCGGAATTGTCTGCAGAATGGCTTAAATTAGAAGAATTGTACAACAAAAAGTGAGTACTACGGCTTCTTACCGATATATTTCTTGCGATATCAAACTTGTAAAGTCACCGTGTGATTGTGTCATTACCCCTTAGTTCTCAAAAACAGTGTCTTTTAATATAAATTCAATTAATTAAACCTCCTTGCTTCCTTTTAAACTTCTCAGGAGCATTCGTTCCTTGTTATTCAACAAATAATTAGTACCCACAGCCAAATTAAAAGATTTCCAACGAGAAACGCGGCAACTAGCATTGTTTCTCTCTTTGTGTCCTGTTTCACCTCGATTTCCTGTAGTAAACTCGGCTAATTAGTACTCTACCACGCTTTACTTCACGTAGGTAAATACTAATTATGCTGTAAAAACAACAGCTGCCAGTTCCCTTGCCTCTATTTATCAATAATTGTCCACTCCTGCCGACGGGGAATCAATAATTCATTCAAATAGACATCAACATGTCTCGACGTACGATCTAAACAAAAGGAATATATTAAAAGGACGTTTTTTGTTCATCACAAAGTTAGTACATTTACTAAACTTGCCCTACTTTTTGTTGTGACTGACAGAGTTAACAGTTCATATGTAGACCCACCAACAACCTAACCTCTACAGCCTATTCTTTGGATCCTGTAGGTAGGCCATGAAATTGTGGTGCATCAGAAACAACATAGCAAAGTTTTTTATTAGTACCTGCTTGCTCTATAAATCTCAGACCCCATAAAAACCAAGACAGCGCTGTCAACATTGATGTGAAGCCGGTTTCGTAAATATGTGTGCACTTGGTGTTTAGTTGTAGTTTGGTGTAAATGTGTATGCCAGAGAGAGGTGTAGTTTTTCCGCATGCTTCACTGTATTGTTTGCAGCGCTATGCCTTGATTTTTTATTTGGTCTCAGGTTTAACCTAAATAATATTCTTCATGACAGCAGTAATTGGTATGAAAGTCAAAAGTTCAAGTAATTTTTTTCATAAATTGTCATTTTTGTTGAAACATGAGGACAAAGTTTACAAATTCAATTAATTCAGGTACCAATTTATGATACCTTTTTTTTAATTTGGTAAACTACAAAGGTACAAAGAAGAATAAACGTGAATTAAGTTATACATATTAGGTTGGGGAAAAAGTCTTTTCGCATTATAGTATGTATGAACTTAAAATAAAATATCTTTGGTTATACTATTTGTATCTGGCTGGTTTTGGTATCATTGAAAGTTTAAATTTTAAAGAACATAATTCCAAATTCAAATTAGGAAAAAGTGTGATTTTCATTTGTTTTTCGTACTGTCAAGATGAGTGAATCTAATGAAGAAATTCGATACGTTTTAAAAGTTTACTACAAAAAAGGTAAAAATGCAACGCAAGCCGCGAAAAAAATTTGCGATGTTTATGGACCCAGTGCAGTGTCTGTGAGAGTAGCACAAATTTGTTTTAAGCGTTTTCAATCCGGAAATTTTGATGCCAAAGATGCACAACGCTCTGGTCGCCCTATCACGGATAAAATGGATGCCATTTTTGAAAAAGTGGAGCAAAATCGGCACATCAGTAGTTACAACGTAGCTGAAGAACTGGGAATTGACCACAAAACAGTTTTGGCTCATTTGAAAAAAACTGGGTACACAAAAAAGCTCGATATTTGGGTACCTCACGAGCTCACTGAAAGAAACCTAATGAACCGTGTACTCATTTGTGATTCTTTATTACGACGTAATGAAACCGAACCATTTTTGAAGAAGCTACTAACTGGAGATGAAAAGTGGATCACGTACGACAAGAACGTGCGAAAAAGGTCGTGGTCAAAGGCCGGTCAGGCTTCACAGACTGTGGCGAAACCCGGGTTCACTCGCAACAAGGTGATGCTGTGTGTGTGGTGGGATTGGAAAGGCATTATTGATTATGAGCTGTTACCACCAGGCAGGACTATCGATTCTGAACTCTACTGCGAACAACTGATGAGATTAAAGCAAGAAGTTGAGAGAAAGCTGCCGGAATTAATCAACAGAAGGGGTGTGGTTTTTCATCATGATAACGCTAGACCTCACACATTTTTAGCCACTCAGCAAAAATTAAGAGAGTTTGGCTGGGAGGTGTTAATGCATCCGCCGTATAGTCCTGACCTTGCACCTTCAGATTTCCACCTGTTTCGGTCTCTTCAGATTCTTTAGGCAGTGTCAGGTTAACATCACGAGAGGACTGCCAAAACCACTTGTCGCGGTATTTTGATCAGAAGTCCCAAAATTTCTATAGCAATGGGATCATGTCCCTACCTACAAGATGGCAGAAAGTTATCGAACAAAATGGTACCTACATACTTTAGATAAATGTAAATAATGTATATTAAAAAATGTTTTGAATTTTCTTAAAAAATGCGAAGAAACTTTTTCCCCAACCTATTACTTACATAAACTCACGCCTTCTGCCCGTGGGGGTAGGCAGAAACTACAGAACGCCACCTGCTACAATCCTTACATACTCCTTTTGACTCGTTTACATTCATACATCTGGATATACATTTTAAAATTAATTATCTTGAATAAAGATATGTTACTACTATTAAGATTCACCATCATTATTAAATCAATAGGTATATCCTTGAATAAACTCGAGTCTTCGAAAAACAACCAGCACCAATTTGTTCCATTACTTACCTAAAAAACCTGATTGAAATCATAACTTCTACCTAAATTCCCAACATTCAATGTCATTTTCCTTTTTTTAAATTTTCAAATATCTTTATTTATCTTGAAAACAATAATTAATAAAATGCACTATATTTATTAACTACATAAACTAAATATACATAACCTTTGTGAGTTTGTATGTACGGGGTAATCTTTGCAACTACTGATCTGATTCTGAAAATTATTTCAATATTGGGAGGCTATTATTGTCGAAAGTCATTTTAGTATTTTTTTATGTTAAAATGAGAAATTTCATGTGCACAAAGTTGCGGGTAGAAGCTCTCCTAAGATACATTCACATATAAATAATAATTAGATGGATTTGCCATAATTCAATTTATTCATGTTTATTTCCTCACTGTTTCCAGACTATGGCACCAGCTGACGCTCAAAATCCAGGAATTGGTGGAGATGCCCTCAATGCAGACTGGAGACCACCTCATTACCCTCTACGCCAATTTTCTTAGCTTTTTTGAGAACAAGTAAGTATCTATGTTGCAGCCAAATTGAAGAATACGGCTTTATACATAACAGCTAGCTGAAATACATAAAGGCGCTGTTTTCTGTTACGACAGATTGACGTTCAAAATGTCGTAATGATACGTTCGCCAAAACGGCGGCCATCTTTAGCCCTATTGCAAACAGATCAAAATATAAGGCAACCAAGCCAAGTAGGTAACTGCAACCAACTTGGGTGCGTGCTGGCCGCCGCCGCCGCAGCCGCGGCACCGCTCGCTCGGCTCGAGCGTGGTTGGTCACAGTTCTAACCTAACCTAACCATTTTGGAACTAAAATCTACAAAGTGACGCGCCATATTGTACTTATTATGGCGGAGAGTTATCAGCCTCATTGTAGAACGCGATGCACTAGCACAATGCGGTGTACGTTTATTAAATTTTTGACTGTCTGTTTGTTCCAGCTAGTCTCCAAAACGGCTGGACCGATTTTGACGGGACTTTCAATGGTAGATAGTTGATATTATAAGAAGTAACTTAGGCTACTTACTTTTATTTTAGAAAAAGAATTGGGGTTCCACGCAAAAAAAATAAAACCCATGAAATTGTGAACAAAATCAGATTAAAGTAGTGGGATTCGAAGTATTGACATCCACGCGGGCGAAGCCGCGGGCCACAGCAAGTCGAAAATAAAGTGTCTTTCATTCCAGAATAACTCATGTTCAAATGACATTTTTCTCTCATTCCAGAATAAACCCGCTATCCCTGGTGGAGATAATAGCGCACGTGATAAAGCAGTACACCAACAAGAAGGATGCCATCGCGTTCCTGGAGAAGATTGAGGTCAAGGTCAAGGCTAATGATGAGGCGCTGGCGCTTTGTAAGGTGAGAAGTTCTTCAAACTAGATTGTTTTATTTTATAGACATTAAAGGCACGCTAGTCGTTTATTCTTCCATACAAACGTAGTTTGGTGATTACTCGTTTATTTGACGGTGTACGTTCAAAACTAAAAATTATTTCAATTTGCCACGTCATTATCTAGTCCTGTATGGAAGCAGAATCCGAAAAAAAATATTTGTTTGCATGTTATGAGCGTCGAAACGTCTATATTTCAACACTAATTTTAACGCATTTTTGGGTGTAAATAAATAGCTTCCGCAGTATGAAAATGGAAAAATTGTTATTGTATAGGGATATATAATTTACTTAAAAATTCAAATAACTTTATTTTGAATAAATACATCCAGGATTTTTGTCATAATATCTAACGCCCAAAGGTCTGTTCATGGAATTTACGCGATCGTTTTCATTTTAAATTATTGTCTATTGCACTAAATACATAAAAACTAAATAAATAAATAATTAAAGTGATTAAATAGTACTTATATACGCCAGCCACGCCACCGAGTTGGAGCCGCCGACTAGTGGTTCCTTAAGTTACTCAGGCATCAATCAATCTTGAGTTAGCTGTTATGATTGGTTGTCCAAAATAAACGACAACCAATCATATTTTATGTATAACACAACAGATTCCATTGAAAATCTGAAACTTTTCAATGCTGAAACCAATAATGAGAAGATGTCGTGATGGTCCAGTTAAGGTCTCGCTACTTAGTCGACGTTCTCACGGACCTAAAAATATCGCGGCGATTTTTTTTCGCGCACTGGATTTTCAACGCTCTGCTTAGCGCCGAGAGTTGAAAATCCAACAGTGTTTTTTCGACGCACTGGGATGCACTCTGTTGTTGTTAGGTTGGATTCTCGAAGCTCGGCTCAACACCGAGAGTTGAAAATCCAGTGCGCGATAAAATCCCGCCGCGATATTTTTATGTCCGTGCGAACGTCGGCTTTATAGTTATGGGTTCAAATCTGGGGTACCAATGTACTTTCTGAGTTTATTTTGGTGAAGGAAAACATCGTGACCTGGACTTATATAGCCTTAATGAGCAAGCGTGGAGACCAGCATACTTCACTTCTAAACCATCAAAACAACACCCTACACCACTAATTTTCCAGGTGCTCCAAGGCCAGATCTACCTGGAACAGCTAAATGACCTGGACTCCACGGAGAAGATCATTGAACAGCTGGAGGGCACGTTGGAGGATGCCGACGGTGTCACCCCAGTGCATGGCAGGTTTTATAAACTGGCTTCAGAGTACTACAGGTGAATACTGCTTTAAACCGTTCATCAAAGTTGATTTTTATTTATTTTTCATCCCAAAGTGAGTAATCGCCATTTTCATCTGGAAAATGATGCACCATCATGTGCCTGCCTTTTCCTATTTATGTTGGGGTCGGCTTCCAGTCTAACCAGATGCAACTGAATACCAGTATTTTACATGGAGCGACTGCCTATCTGACCAACACAACCCAGTTACTGGATAATACCCCTTGATAAGACTGGTTGTCAGACTTTCGGGCTTCTGACAACCCGTAACGATTGTCAAAGTACTGCTTTGGCTTACAAAGGCTTAACGTGCTTTCCGGGGCACGGAGGGGTCTTAGTATGCAAAGATGGTCACCCATCCACGGACCAACTGCGGAAAGCGTAGCTTAACCTGATCGATCGAGCCGTGACTGTTATTACTTAGAGAAAAAATCTCACAAAACTTGACGAGACATTATCATCAAGTCAAGTTCCGTAAGATTTTATCATCTCGAGAGTCTTTGATGCATCGTTGTACAAATGAAAATGGCGGATAGGAGGGGTCATGTGCTATCTCCCCAGGCCCCAAGCCGTTCCTTGAATTTCTGACGTAAGAGCCTAATACTACCTCAAATGGCTTAGCATGATCCTCCGTTATGTCGAAAATACTGCAACAGTATTGAAATAAAGTTGAGTATTAATGTTGAGTAATATGTTTGACGAAAACACGATTCCATAAAATTTTCTCGACAGATAGAAAATCCAAAGTTACCTCCAAACCGAACAATAAACCGCTGGTATTCAAAAAATACGTCAAATTAGATCATGAAACTTTGCATACTAACTGAACTAACTTTAAAGCAGGTCTTATGTTTTTTATTTTTTTCAAATGACTATTATTTTCACCGTAAAAATCAATTACCTAAACTATCGTCGCGCAGCACCGCACTCAGTCTCGCTCTCACTCAGTCCGTGAGCAGCATCGTGCGAGCGAGATAAAAAGCTGCGGTAGTATGGGCTCTTAATAAAAGTATGATGTAGTTTAGTGTCCAACTCACTATTTGCATCGTTCGTCCCCAGAGTGCGCGGGCCCATGGCGCGCTACTACCGCTCGGCGCTGCGCTACGTGGGCTGCGCAGGCGGCGGCGCGGACCTGGAGCCGGCCGAGCGCCGCGCCACCGCGCTGCGGCTGGCGCTAGCGGCCGTTATAGCGCCTAATGTTTACGATTTAGGAGAACTGGTGAGTTAACAGGATAATTGATACAAAACTATCCTCCATTTAAGGCCCATTTAACGATGTCCGAATAGCCACTACTCACCAAATAAATTCAAAAATGGAACAAATTTGTATGAAATTATCTGCTAAGTACGAGGTGCATTCAATAAGTACCTAGCCTCATCGCCAGAGGGCGCTGTAGTTTCAAAAGAGTTTTACCACAGTGTAGCACATTCTTTTTTAATTCTTTTTTCAAATTTTCATTCCAATCCCTTCATTTGTTTTAATTTGACAACTTATGGAAGCGAACGTGTCGATCGGTTTTACAAAAATGGAAAAAGAGCAATATCGTTTGGTGATTCGAATCCTATTTTTGGAAGGGAAAACGCGCATCGAAATCAAAGAGCGCTTGGATGCTGTGTATGGTGACTCTTCTCCATCGATGGCCACCGTCAAGAATTGGTTCAACGAGTTTGCACGTGGCCGTACGTCGGTTTTTGATGAACCACGTCCAGGTGCACCGAAAACAGCTGCTACGGAGGAAAACATTAAAAAAATCCATGATCTCGTATTGGCAGATCGCCGATTGAAGGTTCGGGAGCTAGCTGAGACTGTAGGCATTTCAGAAGGAACAGTGCATCATATTCTTCACGAGGAACTCGGCATGAGAAAGCTGTCGGCGCGATGGGTGCCGCGTTTACTCACACCAGAAAACAAGCGCTACTGTGAGACCACATCGGAGACGTGTTTGGCGCTGTTTAAGCGGAATCCAGCGGAGTTTTTGCGTCGTTTTGTGACCGTCGATGAATCCTGGATCCACTGGTACACACCAGAGACCAAGGAGCAATCAAAACAATGGATCCAGACCGGGGAACGTGCTCCAAAGAAGGCGAAAACTGTAAAATCGGCCGGAAAAGTTATGGCCACCGTTTTCTGGGATTCACAAGGTGTGATCTACATCGATTACCTCGAGAAGGGTAAAACAATTACAGGGCTTTACTATGCCGATTTATTGGGCCGATTCGACGCCGAATTAAAGAAAAAACGACCCCATCTGGCGAAGAAAAAAGTGCTGTTTCACCACGACAACGCACCGGTTCACACGTCTGCCGTTGCCATGGCCAAATTGGTCGAACTACGCTACGAATTGCTGCCCCATCCACCGTATTCTCCAGATTTGGCCCCTTGTGACTTCTTTCTGTTTCCTAATCTGAAAAAATCACTCGCCGGGAATAGATATGGATCGAATGAGGAGGTCATCGCCGCCACGGAGGCCTATTTTGCAGAGTTTGACAAAAACTATTTTTCGGACGGGTTAAAAAAGTTGGAGCATCGCTGGGCTAAGTGTATCGAACTAAAAGGAGACTATGTTGAAAAATAAATTGCCACTTTTCCAAAATTTTCGTTTACTTTTTGTAGGCTAAGTATTTATTGAATGACCCTCGTAAGTTAATAGGAACTTAATCGTATTTGGTGAAACAGGCCCTTACAATATGATTAGACATTTAAACAAACCTTTTTTACAGTCCGTTTAACAGATTTTAACTTCTATTGCGTTGGTAGCATGACAAATGGCAGCTGCAGTAAACAGTTGGTATTGTAACCACTTTTTTGCCTTCAGTGCCATCCTTAAGCCAACGGAATAGAAGTCAGAATCGGTTGAACGGACTGTAACAATTCAAATTTCATGTATGAGCAAATGTTTTTTTTTTTGTGAATTTTTTTGACGTTTTAATCGATATTATGCTATTTGGACGGAGATAAATCCAAAAAATCAAAGAAAGATCTTTTAAATCGGTCCAGTCGGTCACTCGCATCTCCATCTTATTTTTAACAATGGGTACAACAATAGTTTTAAGTAAATCAGCTGGAAGATACGAGAGACTCCGACACAAGCTAAAAAACATTGCTAGCACTCGCGGTAAGTGCTTACCAGCATATAGTAAATGCTCTATACTTACGCTGTCATGACCCGGCGACTTGTCTCTCTTTAAGTTGCGTATGACAGTAGCTACCTCCCTGGCCGTAAACTTTCATGTTCCTTATTTCTACACCTACTTTTAGTACATTCAGTAAATTCCAAAATGAAAATAATAATAAAACTCATAAATGTACTTGTTTTTGAATTAATATCGTTATTGTCGCAATCCATTGTTGATATTTTTGTGAGATCCTTCGGCTCATTCTTTAAAGTCTATGTATCTACGAAAAGAAATCCCTTCTGGCCATAAATTGTCGTCTAAAAATAAATGCAATTTATGCCTTTGTACAAAAATTTTATAAGCATCGTAGTTTTTCTGTTATCTCATTAAAGTTTTCTCTCTCAAATTTCTCTCAGTAAAGATTACAGGAAAAATAAAACAATGTCTCTAAATAGCACACTATTTCAGAAATCGGTACGGAACCCTCGGTGCGCGAGTTCGACTCGCTCTTGACCGGTTTTTTTATAATTAAAATAAATAAAGACATGTTTTTTAATTATATGATTTCCAAAAAAAAAAAAAAGAAAAAAAAAACCCCTAATTTCCTTCTGAAATGAAAAAAGATTGTAATATGTAAATAAATAAAAAAAATCTGATTATTTTGATATGTTTAAATTAATCATGATTTTTTTTATCAACCCTGTTCTTTTCTTCTATCTGACCGCCATAACCCAGTTACTGGGTAACCCTTGGTAAGACTGACTGACGACATACTAATAAAATAACCAATTTTCTCTCTCTCTGCAGCTAGCGCACCCAATCCTAGAATCCCTGCACGGCACACCAGACGCGTGGGCATGCGAGCTGGTACGAGCCGTAGCCTCAGGAGATGTAGCGCTGTTCGAGAAAGTGAAGGCCTCTGCTCACCACCCTGATCTACAGCGGACTGATAGACAACTACGGCAGAAGATTGCAATACTGTGTCTTATGGAGGTGAGGAGTATTTACATATCTATAGAGTACTAGCTTTTGCCAGCGGCTTCGCCCGCGTGGTGTTCGGAAATTCCAACATCTGCCTCATCATCTGCCTAGCCTTTTTCCAACTATGTTAGGGTCGGCTTCCAGTCTAACCAGATGCAGGAGAATACCAGTATTTTACATGGAGTGACTGCCCATCTAACCTCCACAACCCAATTACTGGATACAATACCCCTTAGTAAGGCTGGTTGTCAGACTTTCGGGCTCCTGACGACCAGTAACGACTCAAAGATCTACGAATGACAGCCGGGACCAACGGCTTAATGTGCTTTCTGAGGCACAGAGGGGTCTTGGTAGGTAAAGGTGGCCACCCATCTACGGACCGACCCCGGCAAGCGTAGCTTAACCTGATCGATCGACTTGTGCGGCTGTTATTACTTAGCCATGAAATTGACCCACGAAAATGTACTACCCATATAAAAAGTAGCCTGTGCTATTCCAGACTAATCTATCTCTGTGCTAAATTTCATCCAGATCCGTTCAGCCTTTCTGGCGTGATTGAGTAACAAAGATTCATCCATCCAAACTTTCGCATTTATAATAGTAGTAAGATTAGCTTTTGCCCGCGGTTTCATCCGCTTGGAGATTGAAGAAAACCCTTCTTCATGCAGAAATACAGGGGTGTATCAGAAAGGTGTGGTATAGCTCATCAAACTGAACAACTTTCTCCATTGGCACAGAATACATAATAGTACAAGCTCGCAAGTAAATCAAAACCTACTATAGGGAACTTCCCGTTGTCCTAGAATCAAGAAGCAAGGTCTCACGGCACAAGTAAAGGAAAAAGTCTGAAAATTGTTAATTTGTAATTTTATCACACACAATATATTTTTTGGGATTACAAACTTACATTTGTGGTTGGAGACGTGACGTTTATCAATGTATAGGAGAACATGTTTTTCAACTGCAATGTTAAGTTTGTTTTTGGGATAAATTTTCAACTACGGAACACTTCATTGTGTGTGCGTGGTCCGACACGCACTGAGCCGGTTTTTTATACAAGGTGGAACTTAAATAACGCACAACCTCTTAAGGGGTCATTGTACTCATCATTATGAACAACTTTTACTATAAAAAATAAATAACTTTTTATTTCAGAAAAAACACATTTTACGGTTCACAAAAACTATTTTCCAAGTAAAAATAGAATATTCCAGAAAGAAGTGTATCGAAGAAGAGTGGTGTGTGTGTGTGTAGTGCACTACGGGACCAAACCTGAAATTGCGAAAATAAAATCAGCTGTTCCCTACATTTTAACGAGTTATGCGAATATAGAACAGCAGATTTTTTTTTGCGCATTCATATTTGGTCTCATAGTAAAAGTTGTTCGCAATCATGAGTACAATGACCCCTTAAGAGCTTCTTAGTGTTTTACCAATAACTCTGTACAGTCAGCTACAAAAGTTGATTAACAGTTGAGTTTTCTAAATCTTAATTATTGAGAAAAAATACTTCATTAAAATCGGAACAGATGTAAATTTTAATCTGTTATATGAAATGCTAAAAAGCTGGTTATCATATCATTTTTTTTTTTTTTTTTTATCATGTTAATTTAGATGATGTCAAAACGTAGCATTGTTAACCGACTTCTGTTGCTGACCGTACCTATACAAAAATATAGTTTTAAATATACTAAACTTAATTTTTTTTTTTCAGATGGCGTTCAATCGTACCTCAGCCCAACGCAAGCTGACTTTCGCTGAGATAGCTCGTGAGGCGAGGGTACCCATAGATGAGGTGGAATTACTAGTTATGAAGGCTCTAGCTGAGAAACTTATCAGGGGACACATTGATCAGGTAAATAACATCATTATGGTTTCTTAGAAGAGCGGCAGTGACGGCTGTCATAAAAATGATGACAGCGGCAAAGATTTAAATCGTTAGATTCGTCCTACCGCGTCAAAAGATAGTCGCATTTCTTTTTCGGTTTGACACCTTCTGACACACATTGACGCAGTGACTTCACTTGATTATCATGGAAACGTTCCTTAATAAATGTGTGAGCTCACTCTTCTCAGTATGGACAGTTTTTCGTGTGACTTAGTCACGAATAAATCACCCCTCATGATTATGGTGATTCCCCTCATGGTGATTTATTCGATATAAAGATTTAAATCGATAGAATACACGCAATAAAAAATACAGCCATTTATGCGACATAATTTGGCAAGAAGCAAGGTCTCACAGCGTAAGTAAATGAAAAAGTCCGAAAATTGTTAATTTGTAATTTTATCGCATATTTGTTTTTGAGATTTCTAGTTTACCACAACAATGATAAGTTTGTTTTTGGGATAAACCCTTCATTGTGCGTGGTCCGACACGCACTTGGCCGGTTTTTAACCAACTTCAAAAAGGAGGAGGAGGTTCTCAATTCGTCGGAACCTTTTTTTTTTTATTTTTTTTTTTTTATGTATGTTCCCCGATTACTCGCAGATCGCTGGACCGATTTGGTTTTTTTTTTTTTTTGTTTTATTCGAGAGGGTATACATCACAGTTGGTCCCATATAAAATTGATTAACTTTGCTTGGGTAGTTTTTGAGTTAACTTCAATAATACGTATTTTTTCCCCACTTTTATATGGATGATGTTCTAGTTTGTTTTGCAGATAGTGGTATTAGAATTTGTGTGGGGTAGGTACACAACTAAAAAGTGAAAAATAAAAACTTTTTTACAAAAAAATACAACCGACTTCCAAAAACAACACTACAAAGTGAAAAATAACTTTAATTTCGGAAGTCGGTGTCTAGTTAAATGTATTTTCGTTTTTTGCCACCGACTTCCGAAATTTAATAATTCGAATAAAACAAAAAAAATCCAAATCGGTCCGGCCATCTTCGAGTAATCGGGGAACATACATAAAAAAAAGTTAGTAAAAAAGTTTTAGATACTAAAGTGCATTCCATAATAGCCACAACCACAACTTTAGGCAAATATTCATCCAAATATCCAATCTATAATGATAATGTATGTTAGTTTTTATATTATGCGCTGCGGTTACTGATAATCAGTGTTCATTTGTCTCCAGGTGAACAGCACAGCACACATCGGCTGGGTGCGACCGCGCGCCCTCCCGCGAGGCGGAGCGGCCGCGCTGGCGGCCCGGCTCGACGTGTGGTGCGGCGCCGTGGCCGGGGCAGCCGACCTGCTGGCCAATGCAGCCCCTGATCTGCTCACTGCTTAGTTGTACGTGATGGTGAGATATTGTAACACTGTACAGTATTTTTATAAAACGAAGCATCCCGCGTTTTACTTGTGTTCACCAAATGTACAAACACGCTGTGAATGTGTGTGTAAGCGCAGGAGCTCTCGGTACCGTCCGAGGCAGTTTTGGTGTCGGAAGTGTGTGTGTTATGTGCTGACGCTACTGGTCTTCACGCACAGCTGTTTTATTTACATAAATGGAGTGCTGCGTGCAGAGAATATAATTTTACATTAAAATGTTCTAACGGACGTAAAAATATCGCGGCGAGATTTTATCGCGCACTGGATTTTCAACTCTTGGTGTTGAGCCGAGCTTCGAAAATCCAACCTAACAACGACAGAGTGCATCCCAGCGCGTCGAAAAAACACGCTGTTGGATTTTCAACTCTCGGCGCTAAGCAGAGCGTTGAAAATCCAGTGCGCGAAAAAAAATCGCTGCGATAATTTTACGTCCTTGCGAACGTCGGCTTACTGTAAAAAAGTTGAAAAAAAAATCCTGAGAAATTTTCTTGTGGAATATGATTCAAAATAAGGAGCCGAATGCACCCTGTATTATAAAGAGGTCAAACTTGTGAGTTTGTATGTAGGCGGTAATCTTCGGAACGACTGATCCGATTCCGAAAATTCTTTCACTAAATGGGAAGCTACAGTATTGCCGAGTGTCCTACGATATCTAGGTTAAAACAAGAAATGTCACGCGGACGAAGTCGCGGGCAGAAGCTAGTGTAATTATCATGACTTCAGTTTACACCGTGTTTATTATTGAGCCACGTTGAACGTATTTTCAGTAAATAAATTGTACCTTTTTTGTTTCAGTTAAGAGACCCCACAGAGGGTGCAAGTAGGCAGTGCAACCAACGAAATGTATTCGTCAAATCTTCCTCCCAATACCTTTTAATTACAATAACAATAAAAAGTAATTCTAATATTGTGACATTTATTTTTTACCCATGTTCTACTGGTATAGGGTTCAAATAGACTAAATATCCTGCCTAGAAAAAAGCCATTAGCTGCGAGCAACTTTGAAGTAGCGCTCGCTCGGCTGGCGCACTATTGGTCACTTCTTACCTAACCTAACAGTTCACACAATATTTCGATTGTTTTAGTAGTAATACCAACAGATTATTATAAACTAACGGTTCTCACAAGCTTAGGTGACAGACAGCAAGCAATCGCCGTGTGCCAGCAGGGTCTAAGACTCGTGCGTTGAGCGGTGTGGCTAGACATTGGCATGGCCACCATCAAGGATTTTAATTTTGATAACACAAAAAAATTGTCGCCAAATATGGTCGGTCACTGGTTCAAAAGTTTATAGGTGGCCATCCTGGAGAACATCTCCCCAGCTTGGCCACATTTATATCTCAAAAACTAGGCCACCTAGCGAAGATCTGTTTTCTCCCAAATTTTGTCGCTAAAATATTGGTCGCAATTTTTCGCCAAGTGACAGAGTTAGTGGGGGTCTTAGTTTTGAATTAAATTTTTAAGGTATAGCTAGATCAAATAGTTTTCGTAAACTCTTCGATCTAGCTCTTGGACTATACATTAAATATTGCATTATGTTAACATTTTGTCGTGATGTAGTGACATTTGTAGGCAAGTGCCATATCGGCCATTTTTTGCGACAAGTTTTGCTGTCAAACGGTCATGTTTACTTTTTGTATTATTAAATTTTGCGAGGAAATTACAAGGAGACCTTTAAAACTGCATGTAAATTTTAGAAAACAGCAATTTAACTTTGGTTATGTTATAGTAACAATTATGTTCCTTGATTGACACAACCCTAGCAATGGCAGCCATTATTTGAGACATTATGAATTAATCGTATTGTTCTGAGAATGAATCGTAGGGTATAGGGTATGCACCTTTTTTTTGTAGGTATTTCCAGTCCATATATTATTTATATTATGTCTATGCACAAACCACATTCAAAGCCGTCAGTTTCTTTAAGTAGGTACGTCATTAGTGTCGTAGTTCGAGTACGGTGACGCATTTGGTTTGTATGAAAGTGTAGACAAAGCCGCCCGCCTCTAGCAGAGGCCTCTATGCTTTGGGTAAAAAGAGATGCTAACAATATTACTATTCTAATTTCATTGTTGCTACGCTTCCACCTTATACCCCGTTTATAATAGGTCTTTACCGATGAAATTGCCGTTTTGTATGAAAAAATTTAAACGAATTTTTTTTCATGCATTATTTATTTGTATTAATCGAAGTAATCACCCATGCAATCAATGCATCTTTGCCAACGCAATGGCAGTTTATTGATGCCTTTCTTAAAGAAATCAGCTGGACGGGAGGCAACAAATTCTTCAAAGGCATTTTGTACTGCCTCTCGGGTATTGAATTTTTTTCCCGCCAAGAAGTTATCCAAATTCTGGAAAAAGTAGTAGTCTGTAGGCGCAAGGTCTGGTGAGTAGGGCGGATGACGGAGAGCTTCCAACCCCAGTTCTTGCAACTTGGAGACCGTCTGCTGTGCAATATGAGGTCGCGCGTTGTCGTGCAGGAGCAGCGGAGACGAGCGATTGACCAATGCTGGTTGGAGATGTGCCAGCTTCTCCATCATTGTGTTCAGTTCTTCACAGTACACATCTGAAGTAATGCGCACCCCGTTTGGTAAGAAGCTGTGATGAATCACACCGGCGCTAGACCACCAAACAGTGACCATCACTTTTCTAGGGGTAAGTTTTCGTTTATGGCATTGTTTAGGTGCTGAACCAGGATCCAACCAACTTGCTGAGCGCTTACTGTTATCAAACAGAATCCATTTTTCATCGCAGGTAACAATGCGGTTCAAAATTCCTTCATTTGTGTGTCTGTTGAACAGTGCAAGGCACGTCTGGACGCGTACTTCGCGCTGGCGATCATTGAGTTCGTGGGGCACCCATTTGTCAAGCTTTTTTACCTTGCCAATTTGACGCAAATGGACCAATATTGTTTTGACGCTAACTTCGAAAGCTGCTGCTAATTCAGCCGTAGGTTGTGTATCATCAGCTTCCACAATCGCCTTTAATTCGTCATTGTCGACCAAAGTCTTCGGACGACCGCGAGGTTCATTTTTCAGGTCGAAATTTCCAGAACGGAAGCGAGCAAACCAATAACAAGTGGTGCGTTGGTTTGTAGTGTTAGCTCCGTAAACGTCGTTGATGTTGCGTGCCGCTTGTGCCGCGTTGCTGCCACGACGGTACTCATATTCTATAATTACTCGAATTTTGAACGTATCCATGATGACGAAAAAGATTGAAATGCGATGAAAATGTAACACTAATCAATAAACAAATGACTACTTTGGGAAAAAAAAATCCATGTTTTTAAAATAAAATTAATCTGGAATTAGAATTCTTAGCCAAACAAAAATTATTTTGATTTGAAATGGCCAGTACTGCAGAACGGCAATTTCATAGGTAAAGACCTAATATTCAGCCCATTTCCACGACAACTTGCAAGGAAATGGAATATAAAATGGGCAACGCGAATGTGTAAACAGGTCGCTTCCCTTGCCATTGATGTTGCCGCTTGCTTGCCTTGCCTGGCGATCCCCAAATTGGCAGTTTTTTGGCGGACATCAAAGGGCCGGCAACGCGAGCGTGAATGACTGTGTACGTAGGTATTGCTCTCTCGCTCACTTGCTATCGAATTTCTACGTTCTCCATTGTTGGAAAGACACGCACGAGGCAATGTAAGCACTCGTTTCCCTTGACGTTGCCATAGCAACATTTATGGAAATATTTCCGGCAGCGCGAATGGCAATGGCTGAATGTAAACGCGGTATTAGATTTTCAACTCTAAAATACACGTACCATTGCTATAAGAGTAAGAATTACCATGAAATAAAACGTATTAGTTTTGCCACACACTCATTTTAATTTACAATTGGTGTCAATGCCATCTAGCAACAAGACGCAACACTACGTTGAGTAACGATTACAAACACTATCTCAATAGATGATGCTGTTCTCAGTTAAAGTATGTATAATCGATGCTGATCTTCACAATGAAGATAGCATCATCAATGAATGAATGGCTCCTATATTATAAACCCAGTTATCTCTTCCCGAATACATAATCTCATAGCTCATATCTACTACGCAACACATATAACGTCGATAAGGAAAGACCTTGAATTTTAAAAGGCGTTCTCTAAGCAAAAACACGAGTTTTCTACAGATTTCTCATACAAAAAACGTAATACCATTAATTGGGTTCATGTTGGAGTATTGTTCGTGAAGAAAAAATTCGTCTTGTGGAGAGTATGAATCAATGTTCACTATTAATTCAGATTCAGTTGAATGAACATTCATAGTTTCTATGAATACTCCGTTTCTTTTATGGGGTAACCATAGATATATGAAAGAAGTTGTGTTACTGTTTTTTATATTTCTATGGGGGTAACGTAAATAGTTATACTGAAACGACATTGTTTTAGCGCTTAATGTCTAATGATTTCAAATTATCATTTTTTAGTTGTTGTTGCACTTAGCGATAAGACAAATCGATATTTTCTACTGACGTACACCCCACACCGTCTCCTAATTTGAAATTGCCGCGTGTGACGTCAGCCGGGCCCAATGACGTCACTAGGTCTCCCGCTTGACGGTGATCACTCTATCTATCTCACTTAAACGTTAGACACATGAATCAGATAGAAAGAGACGGCGCGAGTCGCGTAAAGGTTGTGAATCGAGTTCTTATTTTCGTAAGCCTGTGTTGTTCAATTGAATCCCTACGTATTGATAAGAGAAACACTGATAAGGACGTCTGTCAACACCTGTTTGACGTTCGTAGTGAGATCGTAATGATCGCGAATTAAAATCATCATGATTTCGTATTGAATTATGCGTGTAAATGTGAATATAATATAAATTAAATAGTGTTTGTTAATGAAACATCGAGGGGCGCACATGAACATCCCAAAGCGAATGACGTGAGTGACACTGGCGCCATTGCGGCAGTCGACGCGAACTAGCGCCAGTAGACGAATTTCGCTCGGTGGGTAATGTGAGGTCGAGCGAATTATTTCAAGTTTCTCACGAAATGGCCAGCAATATGAAGCCAATGCACAAAAGCAAACATTTCCCAATAGACCAGCTCGTGTGTGTTGGCAATTATGAGCTGGAGAAAACGATTGGCACGGGAAATTTCGCTGTTGTAAAACTCGCTACACACATTATAACTAAGAGTAAGGTGCGTACCCTTTTGTCGTAATGTCGCGTATCACTGTGGTTTTAGTGTTTCATTCTTGTATTACTCGTTTATAAAGTGTATTTGGAGGTGTCAGTGCGATCTCAGCAGTGTAGTGAGCGATTCTCGTGTTGTGATAAGTGGTTTTTTTCCATTCATCCGAAGCCTTCCGTCGGCAGCGGTCAGGTTTGCCAAACATTACAATATAACCCGTTTTAATCTACAACTAGCTGATGTACTAGGGCGAGAACGTGTTTGTTAAAAAAAATAACGTTAAACAAACCAGTTTGATTGTACATTGTTGACTATAAACCGGCTAACATAGTCGACACTTTTCCAATCAGTCGGTTTATAAGTACTTTAGAAAATTTTGTGGAAAAAAGTTCGAATCCTGAGAATTTTTATTTTTCTGCCTTTGCCTTGTTCTAACTTTTTAATTCATCTTTCATGTACAAAATGGCGCGAATGGGTCATTTATTTTTCAGCGACCTTTTTCATTGTTTTCTGCGTCAATTATGACCAATTGATGTCTTCATTCAGTGGTCACTTTGATCAATTATGTAGTGTCTCGTTACTGCTACTATTTCGTTCAAATGCGTACTATGAGACTGAGCGTTATTCTCGCCTACATTGCATTGATTACTTACATTGCAAAAACTTTTGTTTCGAAATCGATTTTGGAAGAACAAAGCCAGTTGTAGATAGATAACGTATTTGTTAAAAACAAAACACTAAACATTCTTGAGATACAATCTAATTAAATTTTACAAAGTGTTAATTACTACAATGATACATAATTCTTTTTTGAACCAATATATTTTCTTCCTAAATTGACATATCAAAATCTGTGCAGCAGTTTCTAAGAATGATCATAACATGAACAAACCAATACACAAACCTATTAAACCTTTTTATGATGTTGTTATTACATAACAAATGATAATTAAGTAGTCAATTAAATAAATTACAACTGGTTTCTTATTGGAATCTTCATGATAATGGATCTATCAAAGACCTAATTTTGACGCATAAGGTCAAAATTAGGTCTTTGATAGATCACAAGGATGTAGGTACCATTTTTCTGTGTCTCTCAATAGCAAGGCTCTGAAGATAAAAACTGTTAATGAGGAAATTGAAGCAAATTTACCACATACTGCACCAGATCAAACGTATGCGGTAATTACAGAAACAATTAAAAACCCATTGTGTCTTGCATAGATCTGCGATCAACACATACAAAGAGTTAAAACCGAACCAAATCAACTGGCAATGGATCATATGGCAAACCTAGTAATATTCACAAGACTGAAAAGAAGGGCACCAAAACACTTAAATACAACCAGTATGAATGAGCTGTAGCATCAATTGGTTGGGGCAGTGACTTCATACATTGCAAGATCAGTAACAATCATCTACCTATTGCTGAAAGTCCCAGGACATTGCATTAAATAAAAGGAGATTAAAAAGAAAAACTTGGTAAAAATTACATGTTTAAAGTGTTTTGAAAGAATCCTTTCTTCAAAACACAGACTTATTAATGATTTTTGATACATTAAAACTGATATTGATCACAATTAACAATATTTTGTAGGAATCGGTGCTGATCAGCTGATTTTAACATTTCACTCTTTCTAAACCACCACTGCAAAATTATTGACACTGATCAGCTGATTTTAACTTTGCATCTGTTCCAATACTACCAGCTTCTAATGATTGAAGTATATATAAATAAATTGTTTTTTTTTTTTTTTTTTCTCAAATATGGATGAAGAATCTTATCAGTTCTGTGGAGAATGTACACTAGGGCCGGAATATCTTGGCAAGGCTGAACATAGGCACTCAGAACATTCACATATGTTCTCTCACTCACACTCCTCATGTCACCATTTGGTTCCTAAAACATGTTACTGCGCAGCCTTCTGCATGAAATTCGGACTTGCCAAGATAAATCGGCTGTACTGTACTCAATTAAAATCTTAAATTCATTCATTCACAGGCACAAGACACAGCCTAAACCGCTTGGTAAGCATGAAATTTTGTACAAAACTTCCATAAACAACAAAATAATGAATGAAAATTAATTTCCTAAAGAGGATGGAACTGTGTACGGAGCATGTATGCATTGAGAATGGGTAAACATACCAGTTGGCAATTAAAGATCATAACAATGTAGGGGCATTTATAGACTCAAATCTGACATATAGACACTCAGATCTAGGCAACAAACTAGCACCAGCATCATAATTCTCCTGCCTTTATCCCAATTTATTTGGGGCGGAGCAGCATCTTTTCTCTATTGGTTGTCATCTCAGTAGTCACCCCCATCCTAGCCATATCATCTTACACACAGTCCATTTTTTCTTTAGTCTTCCAACTCTTATAGCCATTGTTTATAAGAGTGGCGTCCATGGCTCAACTGACTATTAGGCTGTAGATCCACATCGCAGACAATGCCTCATTGTCTCTGGCTCATTATGGACTAACACCTGCACTTTCAAAACTCCGATTAAGGGCGAATTTCACCAATGAAAGTGATTGTGATCAACACACATATCTAAACTGCCTTCAAGAGCTATGCTGTCACTGATGATTGTTATGGAATATTGACAGTGACAGCTCTTAAACACAGTTTAAGTGTGCTGATTGCGTTCAGTTTCATTGGTGAAATTAGTCCTGAGTCTTTTGTAACTTTAGGAGTAACAATCAATCTGCCTAGCCTTTTCCCAAATATGTTGGGGTCGGCTTCCAGTCTAACTGGATGCAGCTGAATACCAGTATTTAAACATGGAGCGACTGCCTATCTGACCTCCACAAACCAATTACTGGGTAACACAATACGCCTTGGTAAGACTGGTTGTCAGATTTTCGCACGTCAAAAATCGACGAATGACAGCCGGGACTAACGGCTTAACGTGCACGTTTCCGAGGCACGGAGGAGTCTTGGTTTGTAAAGATGATCATCACCCATCCACGGACAGACCCCGGCAAGCGTAGCTTAACCTGATGGATCGACCCGTGCGGCTGTTATTACTTAGCCACGAGCTCCTAACTTCAGGAGTAACATGAAAACGAATAAGTTGGATTTATTGATATATGCAGTTTAGTTTCTAGCCAGACTGAATCTTGTAATCTTGAGCTGATCACAGTGATAAGATATTTCAAGTGTCATTGACTTGAGGAAGAAGATGACCTTTCGTATTTATATTTTCCAAGAAGGAGATAACTGAACATACAACATAACATCACACCTGTAATCTCCGAAGGGTTAAGCAGAGGTGGCTTGTGGAACACCCCCTCTTAACTGTTGATCCACCTCCTAGTTTGGTAACAATAGAAATTTAATTGTGTCTCATGACATGATAGGTGAAGTTCGCTAGTTATGTTCAAATCCCATGCAATAGGGGACGAGCCTAATGCCATCAACCGAGCACAGTCTAGACTCCGGGCTGTTACTGTGGAATTCCTGATAGAAAAACCCAATAACACTTTGTCCAACATGGAAATCGAACCCAGGACCTCGTGCTCAGCATTAGCGCTTGCCAACACATAATACCACCACATAATAGGACCAACACATAATAGGTCTTTACCTATGAAATTGCCGTTTTGTATGAAAAAATTTAAACGAATTTTTTTCATGCTTTTTTTATTTGTATTAATCGAAGTAATCACCCGTGCAATCAATGCATCTTTGCCAACGCAGTGGCTGTTTATTGATGCCCTTCTTAAAGAAATCAGCTGGACGGGAGGAAACAAATTCTTCAAAGGCATTTTGTAGTGTTAGCTCCGTAAACGTCGTTGATGTTGCGTGCCGCTTGTGCCGCGTTGCTGCCACGACGGTACTCATATTCCATAATTACTCGAATTTTTAACGTATCCATGATGACGAAAAAGATTGAAATTCGATGAAAATGTAACACTAATCAATAAACAAATGATTACTTTTGGAAAAAAAATCCGTTTTTAAAATAAAATTAATTTGAAATTAGAATTCTTAGCCAAACAAAAATTATTTTGATTTGAAATGGCCAGTACTGCAGAACGGCAATTTCATAGGTAAAGACCTAATATTTTTTGTAATTATTGCCTGACTAGAATAAAACTTGAGCAGAGCCCTTAGTCAATGATGACGACTATGTGGGTGAAATTTTAATGGTTGTTTTCCTCTTAAAGGGTCATTGTACTCATCATTTAGAACAACTTTTACTATGGGACCTCAAATCGCGGGAAAAAAAAAATCTGCTGCACATACAGAAATACTACAGCACATACATTGCAGCATTGCATTGTTACTGCACTACATTTATCTACTTACATGAAACTCGTCAAAATGTAGGGAGCACCAGATTTTTTTTCGCGATTTTAGTTTTGGTTCTGCATAATAGACAAGTCAATCTGCCTAGCCTTTTCCCAACTATGTTGGGGTCGGCTTCCAGTCTAACCGGATGCAGCTGAATACCATTATTTTACACGGAGCGACTGCCTATCTGACCTCCACAACCCATTGACTGGGTAATACGATACCCCTTGGTAAGACTGATTGTCAGACTTTCGGGGACCCGTAACGACTGTCATAGATCCACGAATGACAGCCGGGACCAACGGCTTAACGTGCTTTCCGAGGCACGGAGGAGTCTCGGTATGTAAAGATGGTCACCCATCCACGAAACAACCCCGGCAAGCGTAGCTTAACCTGATGGATCGACCCGTGCGGCTGTTATTACTTAGCCACGAGCTCCTCTGCATAATAGACAAGTATGGAAGAAAAAGACATGTTGCGCCGACCCCAAATAAATTGGGATAATGACAGGAGAATGATGAGCCCTTAGTCCACAGCTGGTAACGTTACAAGTCTTCACAATTTGGATGAGCAAACTTACTGCATGATTAAGAACTCCGTTTTTCCTAAAAACCAGTTTCAAATTATTCAGTTTATTTTTTAATTTTTTTATTAGCTTATATTGTGTCCCACTGCTGGGACACAGGCCTCCTCTCTGTGAGAGGGAGTGGGCTGTAATCCACTACGCGAGCCCAGTGCGGTTGATAGATGTTACATGTCTTCGAATGTTTGGTTCTAGGACATGCCGATTGACCGTTTCCTCACGATGTTTTTCATCAACGTTTTGAGAGCAGTGGTGATGAAATAAATTATCTATACAAAGAAAAGCGCCTGTCTGGATTCAAACTCAACTCAAACTCAAAGCATTTATTTCAAATAAACCAATTACAGGCACTTTTGAATTGTCAATGGGTCGGTCAGTCAGAAAGATGAAGCTAGTTGCCCATTCCAAAGCGTAGTAGATCCCTATGGAGAAGAACGGGCAAGAAACTCCACGGACACTCTTTTAAATCATAATATTTTTACAAAATATTGGTTACATCGTTCAAGTTGAAAATATACATGTGAGAACAATGTAGAAAGACGTGCACGTTAAAAAGCGTCCGTAATAAAAAGATAATAACTAAAACAACTAAATTAAATATTAAAATTAAAAATAAGCCATGGCAGCTAAGAGACGACCAGTCCCAACTGACGGCGCCCGTTCACGAACATGACGCATGGATCAGCACCAATTAGCTCAACCATTTTGAAGGGAACTTAATGATCCAACACACACGCCACCATCAGCGAGACATTTGAGTGAGCATGACATACTCTCAACCGCCAGGGCAAACTCAAGTCAGTGAAAGACGTACCCAGTAAAAGGTAGCTTAATAGTAGCTACATAGTGCTCACACGTGCTATGCAATTATATAATACTAAGAGATTGAATCTAAACAATGCAAAGAAAGTTTTCTCTCATCTTAATCTTCAGCAGGTCCAACAATATATCCGAATGCTAATCAATTAATTAATGCGTCCTTGTGGAGCAGGACAAGCATTCAGCCAAGCATTTTTGTCAGCGATGTAATCCCCCAACTTATAATATGCCTGGCTTATTATATTCGAACCCACGACCTACAACTCGTAAGTCGAGGATGTTACACTAGGCCACCACTGCTCAGTTATGCTTAAGACCCATGTAATAGGAGACGAGATAGGGCTCAGCTCCAGACTCCAGACTGCTACTGAGGAATTCTTGTTATAAAACCCAATAACGCTTTTCTTGACCTGGAATCGACTTACTTCTAGAAAAAAAGCGAAAAGATTCGCAGTATTAAAAAAACGGAATAATAATATGGTGTACGTTATAAGAAAACAATTGAATTATTCAATTAAATTAATGTTACAATCAATTATTTACAAAGTGTAGTAGAATATTAGTTGTGTTTGTGTAGCTTAGGTTATTTATTATATGAAGGGGAAATCCGAGTTGACAACTTTGCGAATTTTATGTAAAAAACTGGCACTTCCCGTGCGCAAGTCTTTGTATACAATGGACTAGCTTTTGCCAGCGGCTTCGCCCGCGTGGATGTCCGAAAATATCCCACGGAAACGTACTACCGGAATTCCTTCCTTATTCCTTGACTACATTATAAAAGGGAACCTCTATGCAAAATTTCAGCTTTCTAGGTCCAAGGGTTTGGGCTGGGAGTCGATGAGTCAGTCAGGACTACTCTTTTTATTTATAGCTAATATCGGTCAGCAACCTTCTCTCATCTGCCTGCCTTTTCCTAACTGTGTTGGATTCGGCTTCCAGTCTAACCAAATGCAACTGAATACCAGTATTGCTTATCTGACCTCCACAACCCAGTTTCTGGATAACACGACGATACTCCTTGGTAAGATTGGTTGTTAAACTTTGGGGCTTTCGACGACCCGTAACGACTGTCAAAGATCCATGAATGACAGCCGGGAACAGCGGCTAGAACCACATAACTGCACTATCTCCCCGAGTAGTGAGCATTTCACCACTCGAAAAAAAAAAATTATGTGGCCAACCGCGCGCGAGCGTTACAATCCAAGTTGTTCGCCATTATTTGGCTAGATTTAGTATTTTTAGGACCCCGAGGATCGATTAGATACATGGCCCTGTACTTACATAGTGTAGGTACCTACTTACCTGCTAACATATAAATAAAAAGAGAAGTCCTGACTGACTGACTCATCGACGCCCAGCCCAAACCCTTGGACCTAGAAAGCTGAAAATTTGCGCAGAGGTTCCCTTTATAATGTAGACAAGGAATAAGGAAGGAATTCCCGGCAGTACGTTCCCGTGGGATATTTTCCGACGAGCCGCTGGCAAAAGCTAGTCCTTTGTATACAAAGACTCGTTTACACACGCAAACATGGGTATAAATAATAATAGTACATTTATAATTCAGTTCAGTCTGGATTTGTCCAGGAAAGTCAACAGGAAATCCTAGGTGTTTAACTGTTTATCTAGCCTGGCTCTAAATCGGCGATGACATACTCGGTTAGGATGGGTTCTGGTGAAGACTTGGGTGCGTACCTACTGCATACGACTAGATATTTTTTATATGGATGACTAAGCAAGGAGTTATACTCCATCGGTTTAGGTAAAAAAACTTTTTTTACAAAAAAATACAACCGACTTCCAAAAACAACACTACAAAGTGAAAAATAACTTTAATTTCGGAAGTCGGTGTCGGTGTTAAATGTATTTTCGTTTTTTGCCACCGACTTCCGAAATTAAAGTTATTTTTCACTTTGTAGTGTTGTTTTTGGAAGTCGGTTGTATTTTTTTGTAAAAAAGTTATTATTTTTCACTTTTTAGTTGTGTACCACACAAATTCTAATACCACTATCTGCAAAACAAACTAGAACATCATCCATATAAAAGTGGGGAAAAAATACGTATTATTGAAGCTAACTCAAAAACTACCAAAGCAAAGTTAGGTAATCAATTTTATATGGGACCAACTGTGATGTATACCCTTTCGAATAAAACAAATAAATCCAAATCGGTCCAGCCATCTTCGAGTAATCGGGGAACATACATAAAAAAAAAAAAAAAAAAAAAGGTTCCGACGAATTGAGAACCTCCTCCTTTTTGAAGTCGGTTAATTAAATAAAGGTAAACAAAAAAAAAACACGTGTCTGGTTAACCGACTAAACGTAATACCTGTCACTTCAATCATCTTGTTACGACACAGTTGTTCTCTTCAATTTAGCAACTTTAATTCACAACTGTGTCGTAGCATGACTACTGAAGTGACAGGTATTACGTTTAGTCGGTTAATCAATCAGACACGTGTTTTTTTTGTTTAAGTACCTTTATTTAATCATACCTAAACCAATGGAGTATAGATTAAAAATAATAGGTATAAGGCAGTGGCTCCATGTAAAATGTTATTGAGCTGCATCCGGATAGACTGAAAGCCGACCCCAAAAAAGCTGAGAAAAGTCACTGGCGCCACTTTCAAACTTCCCCTTATACAAAGTGTAACGTTAATTGCGCAAAACCTCTGAAGGGGTCATTGTACTCATCATTATGAACAACTTTTACTATGGGAACAAACCCGAAATCGCGAAAAAAAAAATCAGCTGTTCAGTACAGAACAGCTCATTTTTTTTTTTTCGCGATTTCAAGGTTGGTCCCATAGTAAAAGTTGTTCATAATGATGAGTACAATGACCCCTTCAGAGGTTTTGCGCATTTAACGTTATACGTTGTATACTCATTTTTTTATTTTTTACTTTTTCCATTTTCGTCACTCCGCACATCCATCTCTCTTGAAATGTATTTATAATTATCGTTATTATTTTTTCCTACACTATCGCATTGGGTTACTGTAATGATAGCTGTATGTATGTCTGTAATAAATAAATAAATCTCAATATTCTCATCTCCGCTGCATGCAATCTTTTTTCATCCGTCTTCTTCACGGCCCAGCATTACATACAGTACGAGAGGCCTTATTGTGGACTTGTAAATTTTCCCCTTTAACTTGAGGGGCATCCGTGGGTCGCAAGTTATTCCTGTGACCTGTCGCCTGTTCATCCATCCTGAGTTGATCCGTTGCGTTATGTCTCGGTCTACTTCGCCATCCAGTTGGACAAGCGACCTTCACAAAGAACTCTTCTAAGTAAAAATACTTAATTTTTGTACTCCAAAAGTTATTTTGAAGCGTTTCCTAAAGCAATTATTCTTAAAAACAATATAATTAATAACTCGATTGATAGCGAAAATATTTTCCGTTGGCCTCCCTATTAAAATCGATAGGAAAATATTGATTTTCCAAATTATTAGGAAGAAATATTATGATTGGCATCACTTCTGTGGAAAGTGTTTACCTTTATTATGATGGCGACAGCTTCGGATGCACGTGTGAGGTCATAACAATCTTGAGTAATTATTTTGTCACAAATATCTGAAACTTTTCCATTAAGTTAACATAACTGCTGGATACAATATACAAGAGGAGCTCGTGGCTGAGTAATAACAGCCGCTCGGGTCGATCCATCAGGTTAAGCTATGCTTGCCGGAGTTGGTCCGTGGATGGGTGATCATCTTTACATACCGAGACTCCTCCGTGCCTCGGAAAGCACGTTAAGTCGTTGGTCCCGGCTGTCATTCGTGGATCTTTGACAGTCGTTACGGGTCGTCAGAAGCCCGAAAGTCTGACAACCAGTCTTACCAAGGGGTATCGTATTACCCAGTTAATGGGTTGTGGAGGTCAGATAGGCAGTCGCTCCATGTAAAATACTGGTATTCAGCTGCATCCGGTTAGACTGGAAGCCGACCCGAACATAGTTGGGACCAGAGGCGGATTTGCCCTAAGGCACTTTAGACCCGGGCCTAGGGCGGCCAATCTGACAAAAAACAGATGTAACAAGAAATAACTGAAAGTACCTAAATATTCTAAAGACTCGCGCACATTATGGCGGGCCACACCGCACCGCATCGTATTACAATAATTTTCCTAAATCACTAGTATATACAGGGTTACTGGTTATTGACCAATATCCTCTTAAGGGGTCACTGTACTCATCATTTTGAACAACTTATACTATGGAACCAAACCTGAAATCGCGAAAAAAAAATCAGTACTTACCTAACTCGATTTCGATAAAAGTTGGCAATACAGTAAATTCATTACGCAGTCTATAAGATGGGTGCTGAGAAAGGGGCGGCTGGTACCTATTTTGACTACATGGCCTGGGGCCTAGGGCGGCCAACACTGCAAATCCGCCTCTGGTTGGGACCGGCTATGCAGATTGATTGAACTGCTGAATACAATGTGGATTTACTACGGCTCTGTCTAAATCTTCGGGGATTACTAGTGAATGAAAATATGTAAAAATCGATTGATATAAAAACTTTTTTACAAAAAAATACAACCGACTTCCAAAAACAACACTACAAAGTGAAAAATAACTTTAATTTCGGAAGTCGGTGTCGGTGTTAAATGTATTTTCGTTTTTTGTCACCGACTTCCGAAATTAAAGTTATTTTTCACTTTGTAGTGTTGTTTTTGGAAGTCGGTTGTATTTTTTTGTAAAAAAGTTTTTATTTTTCACTTTTTAGTTGTGTACCTACCCCACACAAATTCTAATACCACTATCTGCAAAACAAACTAGAACATCATCCATATAAAAGTGGGGAAAAAATACGTATTATTGAAGCTAACTCAAAAACTACTGAAGCAAAGTTAATCAATTTTATATGGGACCAACTGTGATGTATGCCCTCTCGAATAAAACAAAAAAAAAACCAAATCGGTCCAGCCATCTTCGAGTAATCGGGGAACATACAAAAAAAAAAATAAAAAAAAAAAAAGGTTCCGACGAATTGAGAATTTCCTCCTTTTTGAAGTCGGTTAATGAACCGAGCACTAATTGAAAATCCGGGCTGCTATTGAAAAAGGACCTGGCGATTTTTATCTCCAAATATTTCAGGAACATAACACTTTAGTTAGGATACCATACTCGTATTACTTGGAATTTTTTGTTTGTATAAGAGTCTGAAAGTGGCACCGGTGAGGCGGTGACTGAAAAGTTGTGCGGAAATCGGTTGTCATGGTTTGGGCATGTGATGTGGAGGAATGAGGAAAATGTCGTGAGGCAAGTTTTGAGAATGAATGTCGATGGCTATAAGAGTAGGGGAAGACCAAAGAAACGATGGATGGACTGTGTGAAAGATGATATGGTTAGAAAGGGAGTGACTACCGAGATGACGACTGATAGAGAAGTATGGAAGAAAGGGACATGTTGCGCTGAGCTCAAATAAATTGGGATAAGGGCAGGAGAATGATGATGGTGTCCCCTATATGAAAAAAAAAGTCGAAAATTTTGAACGTCAAAATGACATAAGACAGTCCCCCGGCACGCCCGCCCTTCATCACTTCTTAGTGCTTTAGCTGGGAAGATGAAGTGGCGCAATAAACTACCCAGCAGCACAGCCGTGTGATTCTGTAAGACCTCATTCTAATCTTCGAATCTGATCCGCTGTAAGTTTCTTGATTGGCATTCTAAAAACTCGGTTGATAATTCGAATTTACACTAGCGCTAACCTTGCGAGCGTGTCAGCGAGTTGAACTAAATTGACCGTAAGATTTTGACAGATAAATAATGAGATTACGTAAGAAGTGGCATTCAGTAAGGTAATTCCCCGTCACTTCGACGCTCACTTCGCACTCGAACCCGATTCAGTGTCAAATAAAAAGCATCTATTTTTACGAGTGAGAGTGAATAGCGATGTGAGATGCAAGTTGTTGTTTGAATTTTACAGAATCGACGTACAGCTGTCTGTTCAGTTAGAATTCTAGCACTATTATATTGTTACTTGAACTATAGCAGTAGCAGTCAGGGGCGATCAGGTTAAAGCTACGGGTCTGACAACCAGTCTTACCAAGAGGTATTGTGTTACCCAGTAACTGGGTTGTGGAGGTCAGGTAGGCAGTCTATGTAAAATACTGGTATTTAGCTGTATCCGGGCGTCAGGCGTGAGTCGAGTTTTTGTTTTTCGTACTTGGTCTAATGTTTGGCGTTGCGGTATTTATTTTTTAAATATAGCAGCTTTATACTGAGATACAAGCTTGGCCTCGCTTTTTTTTTTTTTTTTTTTACATAGTTGGGAAAAGGCAAGGCAGATGATGAGGTATTTCAGCTTTTTCTCTGAGATGGCAATGAACGTAAGATGCCAGGCGGTTTGCGTGCTGATTACCAAACAAGAACACAGAGTTTGTTACCAAAGAAAGCCCTCATCTTACCCTCCGTAATACTTGTAACAATGCGAATTACTTCACAAAAGTTTCGACTTATAATAACAGTTAAATTGTTACATAATCATGGAAGTTTACCTTAACAAATCGTTAACAATAACGTCTATGTGAACTAGAGTTAGGCCAACTAGTCGGTTGCAAAAAAGACCGACTAATCGGCTGACTAGTCGGTCAAGTTGCATTGCTTCTGGTGAAGTTTAGGTTCGAGTTGGGTTCAAAACCGAAACTGTGATTCTAAAATTTAAAATCTAGCACACAAATCAATCTGCCTAGCCTTTTCCCAACTAAGTTGGGGTCGGCTTCCAGTCTAACCGGGTGCAGCTAAATACCAGTTTTTACATGGAGCGACTGTCTATCTGACCTCCACAACCCAGTAACTGGGTAATACGATACCCCTTGGTAAGACTGGTTGTCAGACTTTAGAGCTTCTAACGGCCCGTAACGACTGTCAAAGATCCACGAATAACAGCCGGGACCAACGGCTTAATGAGCTTTCTGAGGCATGGAGGAGTCTCGATATGTAACCATCTTTACCTACATATAATAACTAAGGCTAAGTAATAACAGCCGCACGGGTCGATCCATCAGGTTAAACTACGCTTGCCGGGGTTGGTCCGTGGATGGGTGACCATCTTTACATACCGAGACTCCTCCGTGCCTCGGAAAGCATGTTAAGCCGTTGGTCCCGGGTGTCATTCGTGTATCTTTGACAGTCGTTACGGGTCGTCAGAAGCCCGAAAGTCTGACAATCTGTCTTACCAATGGGTATCGTATTACCCAGTTACTGGGTTGTGGAGATCAGATAGGCAGTCGCTCCATGTAAAATAATGGTATTCAGCTGCATCCGGTTAGACTGGAAGCCGACCCCAACATAGTAGGGAAAAGGCTAGGCAGATTGATGTGTGTGGAGAGATGTATGATGAGTGTGAGTGTATGTGGTGAGATGCCTGATGAGTGTGTTGTCTGAGTGTCCACTAGGTAAATAGCAAAAGGAATAGGCGAATAGCTTCATCTATCTGAATGACCGACTCCTAGACCATTCAAAAGCGTAGGGTTCATTGAAATAGGCAAATGATTTTAGTTAGTTTGGCTACAAATATGGCCAGATAGTCGGCTTTCCCAAATAGTCTGTACATCTCTAGTGAGCGGTATTCACGATAAAAACTGCGACCTCAGAGGCTTTGTGCCCCAAGGTTGAACACAAGGAGAGTCGTTGACTTCACTTTTTAATTTCTTACTGCGTGAATTTCCATTATTCAGCCCTCCTAGACACTAGCGAATTTTTTTTGTGCATTGGATTTTCAACGCACTGCTTAGCGCTGGGAGTTGAAAATCCAACAGTGTATTTTTTTGACGCGCTGAGAATGCTGAGATGCATTCTATTGGATTCTCAATGCTCGGCTCAACACCTAGAGTTGAAAAACCATTTCCGTGACAAAAAATCGTTGCGTTAATGATCGATCGCCCGGTGACTTTTCCTGCTGGAAGCTCTTCTGGAAGGTCGGGTTTGCGCCCTGCCGGAAGACTGCCGCGACTCCTGCTAGAAGTACGCAGTTTGTATGAAATTTTGGTCTACTCCTTGCAACAGAACGGTGACCTCGAATTTTGAAGTTGAGCTCGTCAGAAGTTCTAAACATTTGGTCAGTGCGCATTAAAATAAAAATAATTTGTTTAAGTGTTTTATAATATTAGTAATAATAAATAACTGTGTATATTATATATAACATTGGTCAGACAGGGGACATAGTTCTTCCATAGTTCAAGGTACCCAATCCATGTAGCCACCCAAACCCATAGCCCAATGTGTTTTGTTTCCATGTTCTGCAATAGTCCTGCACCAACCGGGGGTTGTCCTTGGGTGCACTTGCATAGTGCATACAGGGATAATCGTGGGCTGGTGCTTCTCGTCATTTAAAATTGTGTAAGGGGCCTCTGCGAGTTGGCTTCGGCCTCTCGTACGCCTTCCAAAGGTCCGGTATGTCTCGGGTTAGGGTCCCGAGATCTATTCGTACTTAATACAATGATGAGCACCTCTGTGGTGGTAGTAGCTGAAGTCCAAAATAACCACTACAGACCGTTCATATTTTTTTTTACCTCTGACAGCTCTGATAGCAGCAATCCAGTAGCAACCTTATTGTAACGACAATAAAGATCACTTTGATTAAAAAAAACTTTACAGTGGCAGCAAACCAACAGCGGCCTTATAGTAATGAACATAAAGATCATTGTTATTTTGATAGTGATGCAAAATCCGAGGTAATAAAATAACTGACATACTGTATTAGTGTATTTCACAAAATGATTACCAGCTGCGATTGACAGGGGTGCCCCACTCCTGCCAGGGTCCGCGGGTTGTCCTGCCAGGGTCCGCGGGTTGTCCTGCCAGGGTCCGCGGGTTGTCCTGCCAGGGTCCGCGGGTTGTCCTGCCAGGGTCCGCGGGTTGTCCTGCCAGGGTCCGCGGGTTGTCCTGCCAGGGTCAGGGTCGCGGGTTATTCGAAAGAGATACCGTGGCCCTGGCACAGGCAACTGAAGGAACACGGGTGGGTTTTAGTCAGTAAAAGTCTGACACGCCCTCCCGCTCCGCCCAGAGCGGGAGAAGTCATTTGAAGAGTTCCCACCCAAAAGAAAAAACCAAAAACTAACCATTTACCACCGTGGACCATGGCGGTGGACTACTTTTCACCCTTACGCCCCTAGTAATAAGGTTGAAAAATGGATTCTCTTTTATCTTTACTTCCCAAAAACAATCAACACAACAACAC
The DNA here is from genome assembly GCA_946251885.1 of Cosmia pyralina. Classification (NCBI taxonomy): domain Eukaryota; kingdom Metazoa; phylum Arthropoda; class Insecta; order Lepidoptera; family Noctuidae; genus Cosmia; species Cosmia pyralina. The sequence continues at coordinate 883,736 of OX276371.1, forward strand.
AACTAACATTACAATCAGTGAAAGAAGGCCATATACCATACCGACCTTTCTTCTCCAGTCCTTGCCTATATGTTTATCTGACGACACCGGAAACCTACCAGACCCTGGGCTACTGCCTCCGTACAAGGTTCACAGCAAAATCCTTGAGTTTCAAGGTCTTGGTACGAATCGTGCTAAGGTTACAGCGTTGTCTACCTACACGCGATTTTTAAAAGGTATATTACTCTTGAAAAGTTGGGTTTTAAGCATAGATATATGAAAGAAGGAGATATGCCCGGTAGTTGAAAATGTATCAGAACCCGATGTCGCTAGGTTGGCCCCACCACCGCGCCACTACTACACATGTAGTTCAATAAAAGCAATAGATACAAAGTCGCGCACACACTTGCAATTCATAAATCAGAACATACTACACAATCAATTTATAAACCTTAACTCGTCACACACAGCGTGCATTTACCATGCACCGTACAACTTACTCACACAAAAACATCTGGCGCTATTATTGTGTTGTGCAAAAAGCAATTTATTTTACATATACGCTAGTGATTGACTAAATCGGAAAGTTATCGATACTTCCATTTATTACTGTACAAGAAAAATTTGGGGTCCTGAAAATAAAATAAAAAATGATATGTCCAGAAAGTATTATATATTTTAAATAAAAAAAATGTATATTAAAAAAAAAAAACACGAATCAATAAATTAAAACAATCCGGTTAAGTTGGTTTAGGCTGTGAAACCATAGGAATTGTTGAACCCTGTTATGATGTGTTTACTCACTGACCTGTAAAGTGGAGGTATTTGTTCAGTACTTGACGTACTCTTAATTTTGGGATTGCCCATTCAAAAAGCCTGCGAGTTTTCTTTAGAGGCTGGAACATTTCTGCCTTAAAGTGAATTGAGCATATGGTGCTACATTTTGTTGGGAACCAGTTAGGTGGCCTTCCTGTGGCATCAATCCATTATTTTTTTGTATTTGTATCTTTTGGGAAGCTAAAAAGGTACTTTATGAACTTATTTATCATTTACATAATAAGTATCTTAAGCTATAGTCTATATAGTCTATAGGAACTACTTGGCCGCTGAGACAGGGGTGAGGCGGCGGTTCGCAACGCACGTACTGAGTAATGCGCCCCCGCTCCTCCATCCCACCGCTCACATACCTAAGGCGCGGTCAACTAGTTCCGCGCGGTCTATACTTCTTAACCTCACGATGAGTAAGCAGGTAGCAGGCAACAGGCGAATAGGCTTTTGTTATTAAAAAAAAAACCCTTAGTTAAGAAATAGTTAAATATATGAAAACAAACACATGCCATACTCATGCATAACAAATAAATAGCATGAATATGTTGACTTATTTTAAGCAAAAATCACTAATATTTTATCTGAACCATACCGATTACTACAACGCATTCGAATCTTGTGGTGCATAGTTAAAGACTTTAGCGGAAGTAAAATACCAAAACCAAAAAAAAGTAAGGAAATAGCACGAAGATGCGATAATTTAAACCCTAAAATACTCTACCTAAACATTAATAAACTTACTTTACGACCGTTGGTTATGCATTTCTCAACTAGGTAATATAATCAAAAACAGTAAAAAAGATTATTTTACATTCTCAAAGGTTTTCCAACCGTACTTAAACGTCATCTTTTCAAGTGTTCCAACCGGGCTAAAACGGTTGACAAATTGAAAAATAAACTATAATAGCAATATAATATTCGCTGGGCAATCGACATTATTATCGATAGCCTACTTTAGTGGATCTTAACCTCATCACTATCTCGCCGCAAGACACAGCGGCTGTACTATGCGACGCTCCGCGTAAATAAAGTATCGTTTTGTTATTTTTACATTGCTTGTCCAGTCGCTTAGCGACATACTTAAGGTAGTGGTTAAGGAGCAATGTATTTGCTGCAAAAATAGTACAGCCGCTGCGATATTTGAAAACAAAAATAACGTAGTAAAAGCAAGAAATATTTTACGATTTGTTGTTTTTTATGATTTTAAAGATAAATACAGTAAAATACTTTTAATTACATATGGTAAGTGATTCCGTGAGATACGAAGTTTTTAATATCACTTCGGTTTTTGCAGGAAACCACTGAAGAACACGGCATTTTTATAATTTATCGTGACCACGGTCGAAAGCGTACTAGTTCGCGGAGACGGCCATTTGGCGAGTAAAGGCACAGCGTGCGCATAACGCGTGGACACAAACACGCCCCCATGCCACTTCTCCTGTTTTTTATATTTCTATGGTTTTAAGAGTATACATCGAAGCGTGGTTTAGCTCGGTGTGTAAGTAAAATGGCGTTATGGCTGTCTAGTTTGACGCGAGAGAGATAGAAGACTCTCACGCGCACCGGAATTAAACGCGCTTCGTTTAAATGTAGATTTATGACAACATTTTTAGCTAAAGTAAGTTTTTAACATATTAAAATACCTTCAAAGGCAAAGACATATTTATTGCATCTTCGATTTAAAGCAAATTTTACTGCATATAAGGTGTTTATGTATAATCGTATAAATCAGAAAATAGACCCCAAAAAAGAAATTTTTATGTGATAAAATTTCAAATAAATAATTTTTGGGCTTTTTCCTTTACATGTGCTGTGAGACCTGGCTTCTTGCCAAATTTCATGATTCTACGACAGCCGGAAGTACCCTATAGGTTTTGATTTACTTGCGAGTATCAAAATATGTCGCATTTAAATGGCCGTATTTTTTTATTGCGTTGACTTAGAAGCTTGATTTTTTTAGAGCTCCAAGGGACCTATAGACCTACGTATTTAATATTAATTTCACCTTGATTTCTCCACGTGTTCCTGAGAAAAAGGGTCTTGAAAGACAGACAGACAGACAGACTTTGTCTTGGCAAATGACCTTAGCGATAATTTTTCACTTTTTGGAAAGGTATCTTCGCAACCAATAAACCTAGTGCTTGAGTTAGGCTCAAATTGTACCAAATTTAGTTTGCTTCACCAAAACATAGTACAAAGATACTTAAAAACGAGTCCTTAAGGTATATTTTTCAAAAAAAAACTGAAACTAGTGCCAGAATTTCGCAGTTTTTCGAGCACAATGGGAGCAGCACAAGGTTTTCAGTGTTGCAAACTTGGGTGTAGACTACTGTCAGGAGACATAACAACATATAATAATATAAAAGATAAATAAATAAATAAATAAATAAATATGATTGGACATATCACACAACGCCATCTAGCCCCAAGCTGAGCAACCTAATGCTTGTGTTATGGTAACGAGATGGCTGATAAACTACTTATATACATTTTTTTTTTGTAAATACATACATATTATAGATAGAAAAACACCCAGACTCGGAACAAATACTTGTAGGTCGTACAAATATTTGTTCCGTGCGGGAATCGAACCCGCGACATGCTGCGCAGTATTGGAATATGGGTTTGGAAACGAAAACAATGTATGTATTCTAATATTTCTTCTATTAATAAGATGCACATTACATTTGTTACTTTACTTAACATTCAGCAAGACCGGAAAAGCATACATGACACAGATTATAAAACCAAACAGAAGGCGCCATCAGGTGGCAACAGAATAAATACTAATCAATAACTTTTGTGTGACCAGAGTTAAATTTTTCTAATTGTAACACTCCCACTAAAATTTAACCCACTTTAAAATATATATATCTAGTACATCTTATCATTTCATCTAGTACAGCCCTCCCACTAAAACAAAAACACTTTAAGAAAATATATAGGAGAACTGGAGAACTAATTAAATAACATCTGATTCCTCAGACAGTTAAAAGTTTGAGTGGGCAAAGCTTTTGTTAAAATATCAGCTAGTTGAACTTTACTTGGAACATATTTAATTTTTATTAAACCCAACTCAACCTTTTCCCTTATAAAATTATATTTAACATCTATATGCTTTGTTCTTTTGTGATAAACAGGATTGTTAATTAAGTTTATTGCACTCTGATTATCAACACAAAGCATAAAACATTCACAACTTTCACCTAATTCTAACATTAGCTGCTGCAACCACACTATCTCTTTTGCAGCTTCACAAGCAGCCACAAACTCTGCTTCAGTTGTGGAGAGAGCAATAGTCTTTTGTTTTTGACTAGACCATGTGATTGGACCATTATTCATTTTAAAAATATAACCTGTTGTAGACTTACGCGTATCTATGTCGCTTGCAAAATCTGAATCTGAATAACCAATAAGATCATTACTTTCTCCATACTTTATATACAAATCTTTTGTATTAATTAGGTATCTAAGGACACGTTTCACAGCATTTACATGTTGCTGACTTGGATTGTTAACATATCTGCTTAATACATTCACAGTAAAAGATATGTCAGGTCTAGAAACAGAACACAAAAATAATAAGGAGCCTATAGCTTCTCTGTAGGGAAAATTAACAGTATTTTCATCTACATTTTTAGTAATAATAACATTGACGTCTGCTGGAGTACTGGCAGGATTTGCACTATCCATACAGAACTTCTTAATAATTTGTTCTATGTAGTCCCTTTGCTGAATACAGATATAATTATTTATTCTTTCAATTTCCATGCCCACAAAGTATTTCAAATTTAATTCTTTGATTTTAAAAGCTTGTTTTAAATATTCAATTATTTCTTGAATAAGCTGTTTACTAGAAGATATTACCAAGGCATCGTCAACATAAATGATTAAATATACTTTAATCTTATCAAATAAGCCTGTAAATACACAATTGTCAGCCTGACATTGTACAAAACCATATTTCTTTAAAAATTTAGTAAACCTTTTATTCCAGCAACGAGAAGCCTGTTTTAAACCATACAGTGACTTATTTAATTTTAACACACAATTATTGTCCAATAACACACCTTCAGGTACTTCTATAAAAATATTTTCTTCTAGGTACCCATTTAGAAAAGCAGTTTTCACATCAAATTGTTGAATTTCTAACTGATATTTTGCTGCAATAGAAAGAATAATTCTTATAGAGTCATACCTGATTGTTGGGGAAAATATTTCTTGATAATCAACATCTTTAATCTGAGTGAACCCTCGTGCACATAAGCGAGCCTTATAACATACTTGATTATTCTCATTCCTCTTGAACGCAAAAACCCACTTAGTAGTAAGAGTTCGCTGACCAGATCTTTCAACAATACTCCAAGTTTTGTTTTCTTCATGTGCAGATAATTCTTCTTTGATGGCTTCTGACCATTCATTCTTCTGTGGACACTTTAATGCTTCATCATACGTTTGAGGCACTGACAGCTCAACTAGGTTTGCTTCCATACGTCTATTATTTCTTGGCCTGAAAGTTATGTTCTTATTTGATCTGTTCCCTTTTTGTTGAGGTGGTTCATATGACGGATCATCACTGTTGCAACTCAACAGACTATCTTCAGACTCAGACGTTGAAGATTCAATTAATGTACTATCTGTCTTGCTTACTTCTGTTTCATTATTCTGCATTACTGTCTCATTATTATCATCATCACCAATGTATATTTGTGAAATATTCTTTCTTATTTCTGTAACTTGATGTTCATCAAAGATGACATTTCTTGATATTTGTATTGTCTTTTTATTTATATTATACATTCTGTAATTGGTGTTGTCATAACCAACTAGTATCATTTTCACACTTTTCTTATCCAATTTTGTTCTTAATTGATCAGGAATATGAACATATCCGACACTACCAAACACCTTCACATGTCCTAACTGAGGTTTGGTACCATTCCATAACTCAAAAGGAGTTCTATTAGGAGTCTGGCTAGAGGATGTTCTGTTTAATATGTAAACTGCACAGTTCACAGCTTCAGCCCATAGGTATAGTGGCACATCTCTTGCATACAACATTGAGCGAGCGCTCTCTACTATGGTTCGATTCTCTCTCTCTGACCGTCCGTTTTGTTCTGGTGTGTATGGAGCAGTAAGCTCATGAATTATCCCTTCTTTGTCCAAATATTCCTTAAAAACTTTGTTGACATATTCTCCTCCATTGTCTGTGTGTAATATTCTAACACTATGCATGTATTTATTTTTAACAATGCTGTTATATTTCTTGAACATATCCATGACATCACTTTTGTTTTTAATAAAATATACATGCCTGTAACTTGTAGCTGCATCTTTGAATAACACAAAATATCTCATACCCTGAACTGATGTGCAGCTCATTGGTCCACAGACATCACTGTACACCAAGTCACCAGGCTGTAGTTCTCCCCTTATAGATTTGTGAAATGGAAACCTGCTCTGCTTCCCATATGCACATGCCTCACAAATAAAGTTCTTTTGATCACTGTCATTAATTCTCAAACCTTCAACCACATTATTAGTACACATGTTTTTTATTTGTTTTAGGTTTAGTCCCAGCCGTTCATGCCACATTTTGATATCACTTTGATCATTTTGAACCAAATTACAGGTCTCTGGAACCACTACTTTTATCTTCAACTCATACAAGTTATTTTCTGTTATTTTTGCACTCATTACAACTTTATTTTCTTTATATATTAGAGCACTTGTATCTTTCTTAATTATAATGTAGTTTTTCCGTATTATAACACCTTCTGAGAATAAGTTTCTTCGCAAACTTGGAACATACAATACACCATGCAGTTCACCAGTCTCCCACTGGCCATTGACGTATCTTTTTATTGACACTTTGCCGATGCCTGACACCTCCACAGATTGTTTGTTTCCTAATGTCAGTGACTTCTGGTTGCATTCAAATAATTCATAAAAGAAGTCCTTTCTAAATGTCATGTGCGCAGAGGCACCGCTATCCAATATCCAAGTGTCTTCTTCAGGATTACAGGAACTGTCTTCTACATTAAATGCCAACATATCTAAACCTTCTTGTTGAGGTTTTCTTGATTTATTTTTCTTTGGATATCGACATTCTTTAGAAAAATGTCCTCTTTTTCCACAATTATAACATTCAAATCTATGTTTAGTAGTTTTATTTTGATTTATATCACTACCAGATGCCTTTGGCTCATTTTGCTTTGACCGATTCTTCCATCCCTTATTGGTAACAAGAAGAGCTGTCTCTTGTTCTTCAACAGAAGCCAAACTTGCTTCTTCGTCTAATAGACGAGCAGTTAAGTTATTTAAAGTTTGTTGTTTGGGATCTAATGACATCCATGCTTGACGCAATGATCTGTATTTCTGTGGCAATGTTCCAAGTATTTTTGTAAGTATGGCCATTTCGCTGATATCCTCTCCACTTTCTTTTAGCTGTTTTGCTAAGATTTCGACCTTCGAAATATGTTGTGCTACACTGTCATTGGCTGACATTTTATACTGATAAAACTTTTCATGAATTAGCATTTTACATAATTCACTCTTTTGTTCATAGATAGATTCTAGTTTTGTCATTATTTCTTGTGCTGTTTCACAGTTTTCTATTAGTGTTATTTGCTTGAAATCCATCGACGAGGTGATGATTACATCGCCATACCATCATTTTTCAACCAGTCAGTACTGTTTGTTTCTGGTTTTGACATTGAAATATCAATTCCTTTAGCTTTCAAGGCGCACTTGATCTGGAACTTCCATTGTCTGAAGTTATTTCCATCAAACTTTTCTAAACTCATAGACCGCGTGGGATCCATCTTACAATTTCTCAACTATGGCGTCGCTAATTTTTCGATAAATATTTTAACTTTTCCTTGCTGTTTTCTTGTGAAACTTCTATTTGCCGAGTACACTGGGCCCATAACCTATTGGAATATGGGTTTGGAAACGAAAACAATGTATGTATTCTAATATTTCTTCTATTAATAAGATGCACATTACATTTGTTACTTTACTTAACATTCAGCAAGACCGGAAAAGCATACATGACACAGATTATAAAACCAAACAGAAGGCGCCATCAGGTGGCAACAGAATAAATACTAATCAATAACTTTTGTGTGACCAGAGTTAAATTTTTCTAATTGTAACACGCAGCAGTCAATCGCTCAACCACTGCGCCAACCGTGTCGTCAAAAGATACATATATACATGCGCGTTTGCGTTGTTTGCATTTTTTTTTTGTCAATAAGACTGGGCTATAGTGAGTTTTTTCCAATGTTTTTCGCTAAAAAAATAGGTTAGAACTGTTAGAAGTAGATGTTTTTGAGGTCCCGACTTCTTTTGTATGCGATAACATTGAAAAGTTTAACTTTTACACAAAAAGAACTCTTAAAAAATCAAACTTTCATCCGTGTTCATTCCATTATTTTCCTTATTTTTTTAAAGTACCTTGTTAGCAGCACGAGGAATTTGGTTTCGTGCCCGGTAGCTGGCCATAAGCTCCCCCCTATTACATACTACCTCAAATGGCTTAGCAAGATCCTCCGTTATGTCGAAAATACTGTAGCATTAATTTTGAAATAAATATAATGGTAAGCCGTGGCAGCTAAGAGATGACCAGTCCCTACTGACGGAGTGACGGTGCCCGTTCACGAACATGACGTATGGATCAGCACCATTCATCTCGACTATTTTGAAGGGAACTTAATGATCCAATATACACGCGAAGCTTTCAAGAAACGATGGATGGACTGTCTGAAAGATCATAATCATCTTTCACACAGTCCATCCATTGTTTCTTCCCCAACTTAGTGGGGAAAATAAATAAATAAAAGGTTTATTCACAATTAAGATACAGAAACACACTTAAAATGTACATTACATTACAGTTCATATAATGCAAAATCTGTATAAAAGTATATAAACCCTGTCTCATAGACTAGGATAGCCTGTATTCTAAAAGACAGTGTTCGGCCAAATAATTGTTTTTAAATAATTAATAGAGAAATGAACGGTGTTGATGCTAATAAGCTTCGGTAATTTTGTTATGTGTAGTGAAAGAAAAATTATGTATGTATGGTGTGTGTTATGTTACGTATGTATGGTGTGGTGTAATGTTATGTATGTATGATGTGTGTTATGTATGTGTGAGTTAAATGGATTGTAGTGTTACGTTTGAGTTTATAATTGGGGAATATAAGTGCCTAACTGTGTACGTTTTAGAGTAAAGGCTGTAAGACTGCTACTGCCTAGGTGTTGGAATACTAGGTGATGTATGTAAGCAAAGACTCCGTGTAGGCATAGTCCTTTTGTAGTAGCCACTCTGTTACTACGGATTTTATTTTGTATGTGTTTAATTTTAAAATATTTATTAGCGAATTTACGTTGTGATACATGTGTGTACCTAATATGTAGAATGCAAAATGAATGAATGTGAAATGCTAAGCAGATGATGAAAAGTGAATGTTCTATACTTCTCTGCTTACTCCTTCGGGGAATACATGGGTTATTATTTCTTTATGTCGGGTTTTCCATCAGGAATATCTCAGTAGCAGCCCGGAGTCTGGACACATCCAGACTTGGGGTTCGGCTCGGTTGGTGGCAATAGGCTCGCCCCCTATTACATGGTACTTAAACATAACTCACTCACTTTTTCGAAAAACCTGAAATGGAGGTGGGCAGGCCACAAAAAAGATAAAGAGGTCAAGAAAAAGAAAAAATCTCTTTATCTGTTCTGTGGGGCAGGCCATGTTGTAAGGTATTTTGATGATCGTTGGACAATCAGGACAACTGGATCTTTGACAGTCGTTAAGCCGTTAGTCCCGGCTGTCGTTCGTGGATCTTTGACAGTCGTTACGGGTCGTCAGAAGCCCGAAAGTCTGACAACCAGTCTTACCAAGGGGTATCGTATTACCCAGTCACTGGATTGTGGAGGTCAGGAGATAGGCAGCCGCCCCATGTAAAAGACTGGTCTTCAACTGCATCCGGTTAGACTGGAAACCGACCCCAACATAGTTGGGAAAAGGCTAGGCTGATTTTTGGACAATCAGGACAATTAAATGGGAAGGTCCACCAGGTAGCAGAAACAGGCCGGCCATGCGCCCGATGTCAGGACGAGATTATTGCGAACGCTGGGCGAGATTGCCTGGACACCGCGTCAGATAGAGAAAAGTGGAATTTTTCGGAGGAGGCTTTTACCCGGACCCCCGTCCACACACTAATGTTATTTTCGACAAAAACCTAAGATATCAAGACCATATAAACACTCTGAGTAACAGATTACGGAAGCTAATTTATGTATTCAAAACGCTGAGACTTGTAGTCGATAAAAATATTATGAAATCAGTGTACTATACCCTTGCTCAATCTTTAATATGCTACTGCATCACTTCTTGGGGTGGAGCTCCAAAAACTACCCTGATAGAAATTGAAAGAGCCCAAAGAGCTATACTGAAAGTGTCGTCTTTTCGACCGTATCGATACCCCACTGAGCAGTTATACTGAAAACATGCTTATGAAAACCTAAACTTACAATCACGCACTCTCACACACCCACACACTCACACACCCACGCATTCACCATACTACACATCTACTAACATTCGTCTCGCATTCTTAACCTTTAAATATTAATCAAAATAAATAATGTTTGATTCCTTATTACATTCTGTCAGCGCGCTTGGAATGCATAATTTACAAAATGAAAATGTAAAGGGTTGGGATCCTGGTGTCCTGAAACACAGGCCACGAGCCTAGCTTAGGCACCAGTCTCCCACAATATTGTATACCTACTTATTTGAATTGTGTATTCAGTGTCGAATCTAATCAATGTACTGTAATATATATACAAATTATGGTGAGAAATAAAGTTGGTTGATTGATTGATTGATTGATTTTATTTAAATCATAATTATTTTATTGAGTACCTAATCGAAATTAATCAATTAATTTATTTAGATGCATGATTGAAATCTTAATTCAATAATTTTAAGCAATGCGAAACCAGTATGGAAAATTTTATTTGTTGAATTTATTTTATTTAATGTCCCTTAAACCCTTCGGGGATTACAAGGTGTGATGTTATGTTATATTAATGTATTTCTTTTTAAAACTGCATCGAAATGCATTTCCGAGCTACGCTCTCACAAATTCCTAAAGACTGACAACTTCCTTGAATCCTTATCTCCTCATCTCTCGACACGTGTCGATAATATTATACAACTAGTCGCGACTCGCGAGTTCGCGACACGACCTCCCAGGTCAAGGCTATGTTCAGCACTGAAAGAAAATCTTTAGTATAGTACTGCGAGTATGTAGGTACTTAGCAACGTTATTTACGACATAAGTAAGCGATCGTGGGAGGAGAGGAGCTCGTGGTTAAGTAATAACAGCCGCACGGGTCGATCCAACAGGTTAAGCTACGCTTGCCGGGGTTGGTCCGTGGATGGGTGACCATCTTTACATACCCAGACTCCTCCGTGCCTCGGAAAGCACGTTAAGCCGTTGGTCCCGGCTGCCATTCGTGGATCTTTGACAGTCGTTACGGGTCGTCAGAAGCCCGAAAAACTGACAATAAGTCCTGTCATGCCAGTTACTGGGTTGTGGAGGTCAAATAGGCGGTCGCTCCATGTAAAATACTGGTATTCAGCTGCATCCGGTTTGACTGGAATCTGACCTCCACAACACAGTACGAGTAACTGGGAAATACGATACACCTTGGTAAGACTGGTTGTCAGAATTTCGGGCTTCTGGACGACCCGTAACGACTGTCAAATATCTGTAATGGCAGCCGGGCCCGACTGCTTATCGTGCTTTCCGAGGGGTCTTTGAAGTGGATAGTCACCCATCCACGGACCGACGTCGGCTAACGTTGCTTATAAAAACGTAGATCGATCGACTCGGTCGGCTGTTAGCCACGAGCCCCTCAAATTTTTAAAGAAGTATGATGATTTCATCGGACCACCAAGTCTTATGACAGTCCACACATATAAACTCAGGCCTTCTTTCCATGGAGTAAGCAGAAACTGACCTTTCTGAAGAACATCACCAATAAGGTCACTATCTTCCTAGGGCGTCCCCTCCCGGCGTTTCCACTGACATCTGCCTTGTAACTACCTTTTTTTAGTCGCCTTTCATTCATCCTCTCAACATGACCAAACCATCTAAGCATACTCTTTTCAGTTCCTCTTGTCTTGTGAAAAAACTTGTCTGTCACTATTGTTTATTACAAACTTGTCGTATGTCATGTTATAAGTTATGTACGTGTTATCTTGGAGATTACCTTGTTGTATCCGATTGTGTTATCAGTAACACGCTATCACAATAGGCTTAAAGAGATCACTACATTGTATTGTTTTTGTTATTCTGTGGTACAAAGGCCTCTTCTCTCATTCTACTCTAAAAGATTACGCATATATACACCTGGCAGGGTCAGCAGAGGTGTTAAGGGAATATTTATATTGGTTAAATCATTTGGATTTTCCATAATGTGTTTTAAATTTTATCGACAGAAAAAAAAATCCAATGTAGCACCGTCTTTTTTCTGTTTTATACGATTAAACGTAAACAGTTCCTTATTGTGCATTAAAATTTGCTTTATATCGAAGGTATTTCAATATGTTAAGAACTTACTAAGCTAAAAATTGATTTAAGTATAGCATTTTGTCATAAATCGATATTTAAACGAAGCGCGTTTAGTTCCGGTGCGCGTTGGAGTCTTCTATCTCGCGTCAAACTAGACAACCAAATGGCCATTTCCTATACACACCGAGCTAAACCACGTTTCTTTATATATTCTCTTAAGTCCTATGTAAAAGGGGGCGAGCTTATTCTATTACTATTGACGGGCCAAAAATCTAGACTCCGGGCCACTACTGAGTGAGCAATTCATAATGAAAAAACCTACACTTAGATATGAAAAACGCAATAAAACTGCCCGACCTGGGAATCCCAGTCAGGATGTTATGTCCCATGGGCAGGGACCGTACAGTCTTTCGAAGGGGTAAGCCGTTTATGAAGTTACCTTTGTCATGTGAAACAACTCCTGTAATGGGTTTTAGCCTTGAAACTCAGTAAAAGGGTTATCCCTTCAATATTGATAATCCATTTTATGCGTTCTATACTTGAAACCCAGTGCAAAGGTTACCCCTTCATTAAGATAAAGCGTTTTGTGCGGGTAACCATAATTAGCAATTTGCAACGTATGCCCATCATCGAGAGATCATATTACATTGCTCCGAGTCGGAATGTTACGCTGTTATCTTTTTAAAGAGAGTTGATACTTAATCCTTTTGAACGGCTTAATTTAAGCCTTTGAAAAGGGTTACCCATATCGTATGGGTTTTTGTTTAACTGCTTAGAAAAAACCTATCGAATACCTTTCAATAGATAACCAAAATGGTCCTTTAAAGCCATTCAAAAGGGTTACCCATATCGTATGGGTTTTTGGTTACAAAATGGTCCCTGCCCACTTGCGAAATGTGGGTGTACTATAAGTACACATCTGCCCAACCCTTCAGGGATTATAGGCGTGCTGTTATTAAGTATTATAAAAAATACAAGTTAAATATGTTTGGACATATAAATATGTTAAATATGTCATATGTAAATATGTAAAATATGTAATAGTTAGTATTTTTTGCAGGAGAGCTCGTGGAGAGGAGCTCGTGGCTAAGTAATAACAGCTGCACGGGTCGATCCATCAGGTTAAGCTACGCTTGCCGCGGTTGCTCCGTGGATGTGTGACCATCTTTACATACCGAGACTCCTCCGTGCCTCGGAAAGCACGTTAAGCCGTTGGTCCCGGCTGTCATTCGTGGATCTTTGACAGTCGTTACGGGTTGTCAGAAGCCCGAAAGTCTGACAACCAGTCTTACCAAGAGGTATCGTATTACCCAGTTAATGGGTTGTGGAGGTCAGATAGGCAGTCGCTCCATGTAAAATACTGGTATTCAGCTGCATCCGGTTAGACTGGAAGCCGACCCCAACATAGTTGGGAAAAGGCAGGCAGATTGATTGACTTTAATGTAAAGCCCCCGGTATGGAAATTTTATGAGGAGTGAAATACAAGCGTTAACTCAAAAGCGTTGTTACGTTTTTCTGCACAACTAAAATCAAAACGAATGTCTTTACACCTTAAAGTTGCTTTTTGTATAGCACTGATTCATTGAAGAAACCCTACCCTTATGGTCCTTTTTCTTTCAACAAATATCAGAAAAATCAGGATTTTTTTTTTTTGTATATTATATTACCAGCTTCTGCCCGCGACTTCGTGTGAAATTTCTTGCTCCCCAATCCACCCCGTCGCATACGCACCTAATTTGTTTTTGCTAAGCGTTCCTTCTGACTTTTTTTCTTTTTGCTCGTCTCCTAAGCGTTGTAGCGTGATGTTAAATAGCCTATAGCCTTTCTCAAGGATTGAGCTGTCAAATGCAAAAAGAATTGTTCAAATCCGACTGGTAGTTCCAGAGATTAGCGCGTTCAAACATACAAACAAACTCTTAAGAAATATTTTTTTCATATTTATTGCTTCCATCGTGAAACTTGATCGAAGATTTAATTGATTTGTATTTTAGTTTGAGAAAGGCGGAATAATTATGATGAATGATAATTATGTAAATTGGTCCAAAACACTTAGCCGACGCGACGTTCGCATGGACGTAAAAATATCGCAGCGGGATTTTATAGCGCACTGGATTTTCAACTCTCGTTGTTGAGCCGAGCGTTGAGAATCCAACTTAACAATAACAGAGTACATTCTAGCGCGTCGAAAAAACACATTGTTGGATTTTCAACTCTCGGCGCTAAGCACAGTGTTGAAAATCCAGTGCGCGAAATAAAATCGCCGCGATATTTTTAACCGACTTTTCAAAAAACAAAAAGGAGGAGGTTCTCAATTCGTATATTTTTCTTATGTATATGTACACCGATTTGACCGACAATTGTGGACCTATTTTGAAAAATATTTTTTTGTTTGAAAGGGTGTGCTCTCGAGGTGGTCGCAATGTCACCAAGTCAGAATATGATGAGGGGATCCCAAGGAAATCGAGGAAAACCCTCAAATTTTATAGGCACACCTATAGCTATTAAAGTTGCCTAACCATAAGAACTCCCACTTCAGTATAGAGTTTATTCGTGGGGTACCGATAAGGTCGTCTATAGGCAACTTTTAGTAGCGCCCGCTGAGCTCGTTCTTTATAAAGTCTTGCCCGCACCGCCCCACGCTAATGCAGTAATTAAGAACGCATAACGCAAGAAAAATAACTTTAATTTCGGAAGTCGGTGGCAAAACACTAAAATACAGATCCAAAGTCATCGACTTCTCAATTTAAAGTTATTTTCACTTTGTAGTATTACTTTTGGAAGACGGTTGTTTTTTTTTTTGTATAAAAGTTTTTTTACGTACGTGCGAACGTCGACTTAGACAGAAATAAATTACTACATGTTATAAAACTAGATAATGTCTGACTGCATCTAACCGACATTATTGTTGAAATTTAATATTCAAATGAAGATCAGTAGCTTATAAAACAAGTAACTTTCATCTTGCATGCCGCTATAATAGACACAACATAGACTGACGATTTAAACACCTGTTATGTATTTTTTTAAATCATGAAGTTTTTTGCTGTTTGGGGCTCTTGAGCTCGATCTCGCCTGATGGAAAGCGATGAATGAGGTCTAAGATGGGACGTGCCCAGAAGATTCCTGTGCACTCTTGCTGTGACGGCTGACGGGTTATATGTGGAAGGGAACACAGACGCTGGCAGGGAGTTCCACTCTTTGCGCATACTACATTATGGTCATGTGAAGGAGAAGCTGAGTACAACTGAAACGTAAAACGCCTTAGAATTCATCAATTCCCGTCCCCTGGATTTCTATTGCAGAGGCAATAACGAACTTTCATTAAAATGACAAAAGTGAATCTAAGATGTTTCTTTAAAAAAAAAAAATTTTCATTTTTTCTAATATAAAACGGCAATTGAATTTTACCTAATTCGTTTAAATTTAAATTGATAATAATTATTTTCTTAGATTGTTTTTTAAGTAATGTACCTAATAGGTACATAATTGAGTTTCATTGACCCTGGTTTCATTGCGTGTCTGCTCTTATAATTCGTCCTGTTTTTAACCGACTTCAAAAAAGGAGGATTTTCTCAAAAACTAATGAAGCACTTTTGATGCTTCGTTCACTAACGTGATCTAGGTACATAATAGGTTGGGGAAAAAGTTTCTTCGCATTTTTTAAGAAAATTCAAAACATTTTTTAATATACATTATTTACATTTATTTAAAGTATATAGGTACCATTTTGTTCGATAACTTTTTGCCATCTTGTAGGTAGGAACATGATCCCATTGCTATAGAAATTTTGGGACTTCTGATCAAAATACCGCGACAAGTGGTTTTGGCAGTCCTCTCGTGATGTTAACCTGACACTGCCTAAAGAATTCTGAAGAGACCGAAACAGGTGGAAATCTAAAGGTGCAAGGTCAGGACTATACGGCGGATGCATTAACACCTCCCAGCCAAACTCTCTTAATTTTTGCTGAGTGGCTAAAGATGTGTGAGGTCGTTATCATGATGAAAAACCACACCCCTTCTGTTGATTAATTTCGGCCGCTTTCTCTCAACTTCTTGCTTTAATCTCATCAGTTGTTCGCAGTAGAGTTCAGAATCGATGGTCTTGCCTGGTGGTAACAGCTCATAATGAATAATGCCCTTCCAATCCCACCACACACACAGCATCACCTTGTTGCGAGTTAACCTGGGTTTCGCCACAGTCTGTGAAGCCTGACCGGCCTTTGACCACGACCCTTTTCGCACGTTCTTGTCGTACGTGATCCACTTTTCATCACCAGTTATCAGCTTCTTCAAAAATGGTTCGGTTTCATTACGTCGTAATAAAGAATCACAAATGAGTACACGGTTCATTAGGTTTCTTTCAGTGAATTCGTGAGGTACCCAAATATCGAGCTTTTTGTGTACCCAGTTTTTTTCAAATGCGCTAAAACTGTTTTGTGGTCAATTCCTAGTTCTTCAGCTACGTCGTAACTACTGATATGCCGATCTTACTCCACTTTTTCAAAAATGGCATCCATTTTATCCGTAATAGGGCGACCAGAGCGACGTGCATCTTTGACATCAAAATTTCCGGATTGAAAACGCTTAAACCAAATTTGTGCTACTCTCACAGACACTGCACTGGGTCCATAAACATCGCAAATTTTTTTCGCGTTTTGCGTTGCATTTTTACCTTTTTTGTAGTAAAATTTTAAAATGTATCGAATTTCTTCATTAGATTCACTCATTTTGACAGTACGAAAAACAAATGAAAATCACACATTTTTCTAATTTGAATTTGGAATTATGTTCTTTAAAATTAAAACTTTCAATGATACCAAAACTAGCCAGATACATATAGTATAGCCAAAGAGATTTTATTTTAAGTTCATACATACTGTAATGCGAAAAGACTTTTTCCCCAACCTAATACTTTCTGGAAGATTTTAGTAGTAATACATTATGTAATTATTAGTACGAGTATGTACGAAGTTATATGCATAAATGTACTGTATCTCCGGCATTTTTAATCCGATTTTGATGATTCTTCTGTTCGTTCGTTCGTTCGGCTTGCCTATGTAAATATTTAACTCTTCTTCTTCTATCCCTGGTCCCTTTATTTGGGGTCGGGTCTCCTCACTTTCCTGCGCCAAGTGTTTTTATCTTGGGTTGTCGGTTCAGGTAATTGGGCTTTCCTGAGGTCTCTTTTTATATTAGGTCTTTACCTATGAAATTGCCGTTCTGCAGTACTGGCCATTTCAAATCAAAATAATTTTTGTTTGGCTAAGAATTCTAATTTTAAATTAATTTTATTTTAAAAACATGGATTTTTTTTTTCCAAAAGTAGTCATTTGTTTATTGATTACTGTTACATTTTCATCGCATTTCAATCTTTTTCGTAATCATGGATACGTTAAAAATTCGAGTAATTATGGAATATGAGTACCGTCATGGCAGCAACGCGGCACAAGCGGCACGCAACATCAACGACGTTTACGGAGCTAACACTACAAACCAACGCACCACTTGTTATTGGTTTGCTCGCTTCCGTTCTGGAAATTTCGACCTGAAAAATGAACCTCGCGGTCGTCCGAAGACTTTGGTCGACAATGACGAATTAAAGGCGATTGTGGAAGCTGATGATACACAATCTACGGCTGAATTACCAGCAGCTTTCGACGTTAGCGTCAAAACAATATTGGTCCATTTGCGTCAAATTGGCAAGGTAAAAAAGCTTGACAAATGGATGCCCCACGAACTCAATGATCGCCAGCGCGAAGTACGCGTCGAGACGTGCCTTGCACTGCTCAACTGACACACAAATGAAGAAATTTTGAACCGCATTGTTACCTGCGATAAAAAATGGATTCTGTTTGATAACCGCAAGCGCTCAGCAAGTTGGTTGGATCCTGGTTCAGCACCGAAACAATGCCCTAAACGAAAACTTGCCCCTAGAAATGTGATGGTCACTGTTTGGTGGTCTAGCGCCGGTGTGATTCATCACAGCTTCTTACCAAACGGGGTGAGCATTGCTTCAAATGTGTACTGTGAAGAACTGAACACAATGATGGAGAAGCTGGCACATCTCCAACCAGCATTGGTCAATCGCTCGTCTCCGCTGCTCCTGCACGACAACGCGCGACCTCATACTGCACAGCAGACGGTCTCCAAGTTGCAAGAACTGGGGTTAGAAGCTCTCCGTCATCCGCTCTACTCATCAGACCTTGCGCCTACAGACTACTACTTTTTCAAGAATTTGGATAACTTCTTGGCGGGAAAAAAATTCAATACCCGAGAGGCAGTACAAAATGCCTTTGAAGAATTTGTTGCCTCCCGTCCAGCTGATTTCTTTATGAAGGGCATCAATAAACTGCCACTGCGTTGGCAAAGATGCATTGATTGCATGGGTGATTACTTCGATTAATACAAATAAAAAATGCATGAAAAAAATTCGTTTAAATTTTTTCATACAAGACGGCAATTTCATAGGTAAAGACCTATTATTTGACCACCAGGTCAATGGCGGGCGGCCTCTGCCTCTCTTTTGTTCCGGCAGGTTTAGTGCAATTTGTACCACATAATCTTCATTATGTCTTTTAACGTGTCCATACCATCTTAGGCAGTTTTCAGTCATTCAATCAGTCAGTCAGTCAGTCTATGTAAATATTTAACTAAAAATGGAAAATAAATTTTCTTTAAAAAATAAAAACCGACGTCAAAGCCTAAAACGAATAAAATAACTTTAAAAAAAAAACTTAACAGCTTCTGAAGTCGGTGTCTTCAATTCTTCAATGCACCTTAGCTCGGCACCGACTTCAGAAGCTGACATTAAGTTTTTTATGAAAGTTATTCGTTTTTGGTTTTGAAGTCGGTTTTTACTTTTTTTTAAGTAAATTTTTAATCCGAAATGTCCAGCTTCTAATCGTGGTTTTCAAAATTTGGGGTTGGCAACCCTAGGTTAAAATGCAACATTTTTTGTCTTTTATCCAAAAGTTAATAAGTTGAACGCAACTAGACCACTGACTGAGATCGCACCATCAATTTCGGCAACGGTTCCTTAAGATGGATGCGCAAACGCAGCCCGAGTTCTATATTAGCATCTATAATGTTCCCACTGCTGGGACTGCGGCCTGCTCTCTGTGAGAGCGTCACCATGCGGACACAGTGCGGTTTGGTAGATGTTACTTTCCTAAACTAATGATTTAAAAAGTATTTTTTCTATATTTTTCAGGTAGCTATAAAAATTATAGACAAATCAAGATTAGATGAAGATAATTTAAAGAAAACTTTCAGAGAAATAGCCATCATGAAGAAACTAAGACATCCACACATAGTTCGATTGTATCAGGTAAGAATAATCCTTTTATTAATAACATCATTATAAGTCGGGTATTATCATTATCTATCAGGTTAAGCTACGCTTGCCGGGGTTGGCCCGTGGATGGGTGACCATCTTTACATACCGAAACTCCTCCGTGCCTCGGAAAGCACGTTAAGCTGTTGGTTCCGGCTGTCATTCGTGGATCTTTGACAGTCATTACGGGTCGTCAGAAGCCCGAAAGTATATCAACCAATCTTACTAAGGGGTATCGTATTACCCAGTTAATGGGTTGTGGAGGTCAGATAGGCAGTCGCTCCATGTAAAATACTGGTATTCAGCTGCATCCAGTTAGACTGGAAGCCGACCCCATCAGTCTACAGGTAGTCCACTGCTGGATATAAGCCTCTCCTATCGCACGCCATTCAGCTCGGTTCTCGGCAACTCTCATCCAGCTGCTACCAACCACCCTGCGAAGATCGTCGCTCCACCTAGCCTGTGGGCGTCCTACCTTACGTTTGCCGATGCGCAGTCTCCACTCAAGAACTCGTCTACCCCAACGGTCCTCGGTTCTACGGCTAATATGGCCGGCCCATTGCCACTAGCTTCCTTATTCTGTGATGAGCCGACAACTTTTATTAATATAAAATAATAATACCTAATCATCTCATATTCTCATTGCCTAGCCCTTTCAAATGTTAGGGTCAGCTTCCAGTCTAACCGGATGCAGCTGAATTCCACTATAGTCAGGTACGGGTAGTCAGAAGCCCGAAAGTCTGACAACCAGTCTTACCAAGAGCATCGTGTAAAATCGTATTATCTGATAAGTGGGTTGTGTAACATCCGGTTACTCTGTAGCGATAGTTGGAAAAAGGCAGGCAGGTGATGACTTCAAAGTTTTCTCACAACATTTCCTTATGTACAGTCAGCGACAAAAGTCGATTAACACTTGCAGTTTTTTGAATCTTAATTATTAAGCGAAATATGTAATTAAAATCGGAACAGAAGTATTTAAAATTTTAAGAACATTATCTCTTAACAGTTAAACGAAAAAAAAAGCAGTTTATCGTATCATTTTGTGTTAATTTAGATGGTGTCAAAAAGTAGCAGTGTTAACTGACTTCTGTTGCTGACCGTACCTATGTGACAAATTGACTAATAATTCTAAATAGAATTGAATAAAAGTAATCCATACACAACAACAACAACAACACAACACACAACAACAACTCTACAACTCTTCACACTCAGTCCTACACACCTACCCACACTGCTATACTTACTCTATTTACAATAAGATAGACATTTAAACAAACCTTTTTTTACAGTCCGTTCAACCGATTTTGACTTCTATTCCGTAGGCTTAAGGATTGCATTAAAGGCAAAAAATTGGTTACAATACCAACTGTTTACTGCAGCTGCCATTTGTCATGCCACCAACGCAATAGAAGTCAAAATCGGTTGAACGGACTGTAAAAAAGGTTTGTTTAAATGTCTAATAAAAGGAGTATACACACTTTGATATGCTTCGATGGTGCTAACATGTCATCCTGTTTGTTTATTAAATTGTAAATCCGTAATTGGCCGTAAGATTACTTTATTTATTTTAAGTAAAGTTATTAAAGAGTAAAGTTATTTTGTGAATAAATGAATAGGTGTAATAGATGTATTTTAAATGAATGATATAATTAATATTTTCAGGTTATGGAAAGCAGTCACACAATATATTTAGTAACAGAATATGCTCCGAATGGAGAAATTTTTGGTAAGTCATTGTTTACTTGCGAAGCAGGGTCGTTTTTAGGTACTATGGACAAAACTTAAGCATGCTCACTTAAGAAAATATTCCTGTGAGAGCGCATATAGTGACAATCGAACATTGTGTTATCGAGTCGTGAGCCGTACATGCGATTATCGCCTTTGAGGTGATCATGCGGAACTTTGGACCATAGTACAACTCAATTATTGCGATCGATTGGCGATGATAGTCGATATTGATCGCCTCAAAAGTAATTGATGGCCTATTGTACATTGTATGTACGTAACCCGGCTGTCACGCAACACACTGGATCGATCCTAAGGGGGATCCGCAGTGGTTTTCTTATGTTTTTTGCGATTTGCAGGTCAGTGTCAGGTTGTATTTACATCAAAATATGATTCGCGATAATAAAAACTATGTATGTACATACTTTTAATCACAAAAGTCATCAATACATCTTTCTAAGTTAGATTTCCTGAAAAAACATTCAGTGGGTAGTTTATGGCGCCAATTCTCCTCCCACACTACGAAGTGGTGAAGGGCGGTCGTTTTGGAGGACTGTCTTTGAACTACTGATGTTCTAAAAGTGCTGACTCTCAGCATTATTTGAATAAATTATATTATTTAGGGTTCCGTACCGAAGGGTTCAAACGGAGCCCTATTGCTGTCACTCACGTGTCCGTCTGTCCGTCGTCTGTCACACAGGTTTCACAGCCAAATGTTTGGAGCTACAGTCTTCAAATTTTTACAGTATAAGTAAGCATCTTGTTGACCCAAAGCCATAAAAATTGTCAAAAAATATATTTTAAAATGTTTTTAAGGGGGGAGGGATCCTGTACAGATAAATGGGGGGCGAGAAAACAAAAATTTGACCTACTCCATCGAGTGGGGTATGGTTGTTTAGAGCTTGTTGAGTAGATAAATACTGTATTTTTTGTTTTAAAAAATATTTGAAAACAAAGGAATGAGAAGCCACCAAAGTCAGCTTCTTTTACAAAATTTTGTTCCGAAGAATTTTTTTAACTTCCCACTGAACTATGAACTTGAAATTTGGTGATAATGTTTATTAATATATATTTTATTATGAAATATCAATACATTAATAAATCAAATTTGGTACGGAACCTTAAATGTGCAAAGTCCGACACGCACTTGGCCGGTTTTTTACTTATTAACCGACTTTAAAAAGGAGGAGGCTCTCAATTCGTCGGAACCATTTTTTATGTATGTTCCCCGATTACCTACTCGAAGACGGCTGGACCGATTTGGATTTTTTTTGTTTTATTCGAGAGGGTATACATCACAGTTGGTCCCATATAAAATTGATTAACTTTGCTTGGGTAGTTTTTGAGTAAGCTTCAATAATACGTATTTTTTCCCCATTTTTATATGGATGATGTTCTAGTTTGTTTTGCAGATAGTGGTATTAGAATTTGTGTGGGGTAGGTACACAACTAAAAAGTGAAAAATAAAAACTTTTTTACAAAAAAATACAACCGACTTCCAAAAA
Source organism: Cosmia pyralina (assembly GCA_946251885.1). Lineage (NCBI taxonomy): Eukaryota > Metazoa > Arthropoda > Insecta > Lepidoptera > Noctuidae > Cosmia > Cosmia pyralina. The sequence goes on from OX276371.1 coordinate 906,701, forward strand.
CAACACTACAAAGTGAAAAATTTTATTTTCGGAAGTCTGTGGCAAAAAACGAAAATACATTTAACTAGACACCGCGACTTCCGAAATTAAAGTTATTTTTCACTTTGTAGTGTTGTTTTTGGAAGTCGGTTGTATTTTTTTGTAAAAAAGTTTTTCTATCATCATCTCTTAAAGGTTTTTTTTCATATGTATGCAAGTTAAGATGCGCAGTCCGACTAAATCCTGCCGTCGCATCATCTCGTGCCGAAATGGAATATGAATACTTTACGCAAATCCAGTTCTCGCTTTGGCACGACATGATGCGAAGCCAAAACCTTGTCACGCATGCGTAAGCCTAGCTAGTTGTTTTTCTGTCATATTCATTACTAATTCCTCAATCCACAGACCATCTAGTATCCCGAGGTCGCATGTCAGAGTCCGAGGCTGCGCGAGCGTTCGCACAAATGGTGGCCGCGGTCGGCTATTGCCACGCGAACGGGGTCGTGCACAGGGACCTTAAGGCAGAGAATTTGCTGCTGGATAAGAATATGAATATTAAGGTTAGTAAAAAAAATAAATATATGTACAAGTATATAAAAAAGGAGGGGAAATAATCATAGGGCATAAAAAATTCGTCCGCATCGATGTCGCCAGGAAAAGTGCCCAAAAGGCCGGCGGCAGCATTGCCACGTTGTATGGCAATGCTAATTCTTTGGCCAAAAAATAGGCCAGCCTTTTGGTCACGTGTAGCGTCGACCAACCGCTTGGAGATGTGCCGAAAAACTAAAAGGGCACTCGGACCCCATGGCCCTAGTGTTTCAACCCCAAACGGATCGAACATATGAGTCCCAATTAGATTGGAGTATTTGCGTCGTTTCCGCACCCGCAGCATCCGCCCCAGCACAGCCCACTGTGCTAGGAAGATGGGATTAGGTTAATGCGTGTTTGACACTTGGTAAAGCGCGTGTCATGTCGCTTGGTGAGATAAAAGTACTGGCAATGGCTTTCATTTTGACAGTACAACCACGTTATTTACGTTGTTGAGCAGACATTTTACGAACAAATGAAGCAATGGATTAGCAATAAGCTTCAAAATCACAGATTGAGATTGAAGTGTGTTACGTAATTAGGGTGCTGAACTGCAAATGATGCACCGCATTGTTTCCGCGTTTATATACTTTTGACGGCTTTTACTGAGTTCGATACTTTGTCGGGTGATCCCAATTATCTGCCTAGCCTTTTCCCAACTGTGTCGGGGTCGGCTTCCAGTCTAACCGGAACTATTTTACATGGAGCGACTGCCTATCTGACCTTCACAATCCAGTGACTGGGTAATACGATACCCCTTGGTAAGACTGGTTGTCAGACTTTCGGGCTTCTGACGACCCGTAACGACAGTCAAAGATCCACGAATGACAGCCGGGATCAATGACTTAACGTGCTTTCCGAGGCACGGAGGAGTCTCGGTACGTAAAGATGGTGATCCCAATAAATATGATAATTTTTAATCAACAAAATTACACAAATGCATGTATTGCTGCATCACATTTATATAATTCTGTTGTGCCAATGTTTTCTAATAATTAGAATTAGGTAATTTTAGTAAAAATGTAATAAAAATCACAGTTGAAATTGGCGATGTTTACGATAAATTAATACGAATTTGATCTTTTATAGAGACGTGTTTTTTCTTCTGGCTACTTAGGGCTAAATAATAGGTCTTTACCTATGAAATTGCCGTTTTGTATGAAAAAATTTAAACGAATTTTTTTCATGCATTTTTTATTTGTATTAATCGAAGTAATCACCCATGCAATCAATGCATCTTTGCCAACACAGTGGCAGTTTATTGATGCCCTTTTTAAAGAAATCAGCTGGACGGGGGGCAACAAATTCTTCAAAGGCATTTTGTACTGCCTCTCGGGTATTAAATTTTTTTCCCGCCAAGAAGTTATCCAAATTCTGGAAAAAGTAGTAGCCTGTAGGCGCAAGGTCTGGTGAGTAGGGCGGATGACGGAGAGCTTCCAACTCCAGTTCTTGCAACTTGGAGACCGTCTGCTGTGCAGTATGAGGTCGCGCGTTGTCGTGCAGGAGCAGCGGAGACGAGCGATTGACCAATGCTGGTTGGAGATGTGCTAGCTTCTCCATCATTGTGTTCAGTTCTTCACAGTACACATCTGAAGTAATGCTCACCCCGTTTGGTAAGAAGCACAATCACAATGAATCACACCGGCGCTAGACCACCAAACAGTGACCATCACTTTTCTAGGGGTAAGTTTTCGTTTAGGGCATTGTTTAGGTGCTGAACCAGGATCCAACCAACTTGCTGAGCGCTTGCGGTTATCAAACAGAATTCATTTTTCATCGCAGGTAACAATGCGGTTCAAAATTCCTTCATTTGTGTGTCTGTTGAGCAGTGCAAGGCACGTCTCGACGCGTACTTCGCGCTGGCGATCATTGAGTTCGTGGGGCACCCATTTGTCAAGCTTTTTTACCTTGCCAATTTGACGCAAATGGACCAATATTGTTTTGACGCTAACGTCGAAAGCTGCTGCTAATTCAGCCGTAGATTGTGTATCTTCAGCTTCCACAATCGCCTTTAATTCGTCATTGTCGACCAAAGTCTTCGGACGACCGCGAGGTTCATTTTTCAGGTCGAAATTTCCAGAACGGAAGCGAGCAAACCAATAACAAGTGGTGCGTTGGTTTGTAGTGTTAGCTCCGTAAACGTCGTTGATGTTGCGTGCCGCTTGTGCCGCGTTGCTGCCACGACGGTACTCATATTCCATAATTACTCGAATTTTTAACGAATCCATGATGACGAAAAAGATTGAAATGCGATGAAAATGTAACACTAATCAATAAACAAATGACTACTTTTGGAAAAAAAAATCCATGTTTTTAAAATAAAATTAATTTGAAATTAGAATTCTTAGCCAAACAAAAATTATTTTGATTTGAAATGGCCAGTACCTATGAAATTGCCGTTCTGCAGTACTGGCCATTTCAAATCAAAATAATTTTTGTTTGGCTAAGAATTCTAATTTCAAATTAATTTTATTTTAAAAACATGGATTTTTTTTTTCCAAAAGTAGTCATTTGTTTATTGATTAGTGTTACATTTTCATCGAAGACCTAATATTAGGTCTTTACCTATGAAATTGCCGTTCTGCAGTACTGGCCATTTCAAATCAAAATATTTTTTGTTTGGCTAAGAATTCTAATTTCAAATTAATTTTATGTTAAAAACATGGATTTTTTTTTCCAAAAGTAGTCATTTGTTTATTGATTAGTGTTACATTTTCATCGCATTTCAATCTATTTCGTCATCATGGATACGTTAAAAATTCGAGTAATTATGGAATATGAGTACCGTCGTGGCAGCAACGCGGCACAAGCGGCACGCAACACCAACGACGTTTACGGAGCTAACACTGCAAACCAACGCACCACTTGTTATTTGTTTGCTCGCTTCCGTTCTGGAAATTTCGACCTGAAAAATGAACCTCGCGGTTGTCTGAAGACTTTGGTCGATAATGACGAATTAAAGGCGATTGTGGAAGCTGATGATACACAATCTACGGCTGAATTAGCAGCAGCTTTCGACGTTAGCGTCAAAACAATATTGGTCCATTTGCGTCAAATTGGCAAGGTAAAAAAGCTTAACAAATGGGTGCCCCACGAACTCAATGATCGCCAGCGCGAAGTACGCGTCGAGACGTGCCTTGCACTGCTCAACAGACACAAATGAAGGAATTTTGAACCGCATTGTTACCTGCGATGAAAAATGGATTCTGTTTGATAACCGCAAGCGCTCAGCAAGTTGGTTGGATCCTGGTTCAGCACCTAAACAATGCCCTAAACGAAAACTTACCCCTAGAAAAGTGATGGTCACTGTTTGGTGGTCTAGCGCCGGTGTGATTCATTGTGATTGTGCTTCTTACCAAACGGGGTAACGGGAAGATTATATAACGAGAAGAATAATAATGCATTCAGACAGAAACTACTGGAGCACGACTGGAATTTAGGTACAAACACATTTATACGAAAAATTAAAGAACTACATTCTAGTACTTTTAAAAAAAGTAAAGTTAAGATCAACATAAAAAGAACTGATCGATCTAAATGGTTATCGAAAGGAATAAGGATTTCCAGCAAAATGAAGAGATTTTTAAACTTTATAAATAAAGCTAAGTGTGACAAATCGTTATTAGAATATCGTGAAAAGTATCTTAAAATTTATAAAAAGGTGATTAGGAACGCTAAAAAAAAGGAAGTAACTAATCAAATAAATAAAGCAGCTAATTCTAGCAAAGAAATTTGGAAAATCGTCAATAAAACTCGAAAAAAAATTGACAATAATTTCGAAAATGATAATATAATACTGAAACATAATAATAAAATAATTTGTAACCCTATAGATATTGCTAACATTTTTGCGGAAAAGTTTGACAACAGTAAAGGCGTAAACACTGGTAATCCAGAACTGGCTAAGAAGCATTTAATTGAGAATACTGACAGAGTTGGTAAGTCTATGGCTTTTAATCCCGTCATGCCGATAGAGATTTACAAAATGGTAAAGAGTATGGATAGTAAAAAGTCATTTGGACACGATGAAATACCTCTGGGCGTAATCAAAGATAATATAGATATACTGGCATATCCAATATCTGAAATAATAAATAATTGCGTTAATGAAGGTGTGTTTCCTGACCAATTTAAGTTAGCCAGAGTTCTACCACTATTTAAGAAAGGTGCTAAAACAGATCCAGGCAATTACAGGCCCATTTCATTGTTACCGGTTCTATCCAAACTTTTTGAAAAAGTCATCAAATCTAGGCTTGTAGGACATTTGATTAATTTAAAAATAATACACAGTAATCAGTTTGGATACCAAAAAAGTAAAGGGACACTAGATGCAATAGACTCGTTAGTTAGTAGCGTAGTAAATAAGCTGAACAATAAACTTAAAGTTGCCGGCTTATTTCTAGACTTAAGTTCTGCATTTGATACTGTAGAACATTGCATTCTACTGGATAAGTTAGAGCACTACGGTATAAGAGAAAATGTTTTAAAACTTTTTAGTTCTTATTTGACCAATAGGAAACAGTACGTCGAAATTAAATCACTTCAGGAAGGTGTGGAAGAAATTCATAAATCAAAATTATTTTCTGTAACTAGAGGAGTGCCTCAGGGTTCGGTGTTAGGCCCCATTTTCTTTATAATATTTCTTAACGATCTAATTGAATACATTAAAAACATTTTACCAGATGCGGACTTGATAATATTTGCTGACGATACTAGTGCTGTTATAGCTGCTGACAATATGGAGACCTTAGAATGTAAATTAAATGTATTAATAGCTGCTTGTGAAAGCTGGTTTTCTATGAATAATCTTAAATTAAATATAAGTAAGACAAAATGTATGTTATTTAGATCTACAGTTAGGAACAAAGCTTTAGTAGACGTAGAATCCTTGGGCAGCAAAATAGATATGGTGGAAAGTTTGAAATTTTTAGGGGTACAAATTGACTCTTTACTAAATTGGAAGCCAGAACTAAATTCAATTACGAGCACAATAAGTAGTGCGTGCTACGCTATCAGATCTTTGAGGGATATTTTGTCTACTGCCCAACTTCGTACTGTCTATTTTGCTCTAGTTGAATCTAAACTTAGATATAGCATTAAATTTTGGGGAAACAGCTATAAATATAATATAAAAGCAGCCTTTACAATACAAAAGCGAGCATTAAGAACCATGCTGCGTTTAAACCAAACAGAATCATGTAGAGAGTATTTTATTAAACTTAGGATTTTAACGGTACCATGTCTTTATATTTTGGTTCTCCTTACTTATTTAAACAAAAATTTAAACGAGTTTGAAACTGACGATGAAAGAAAAAATAGAGTAGATACTCGCAGAAAAGATCTTCCTACTATTCTGCAGGCAAAGCTTAATGTTGTCAAACACTCGTCACGCGTGCAGTCTGTTAATATGTTTAACAAATTACCAACAGAGTTAAAGAATATTCAGAATGTGAACATGTTTAAAAATGAACTCAGAGCTTTATTAATCAATAAAGCCTATTATAGCATTGACGAATTTTATAATGACAAAGATCTTAAAAAAATTGCAATTAAATAGGTGTATCCATTGTTCTTTGACTTTCTATAATTTGACTTGCTAAAATTTTTGCTTTTTTATATTTAATATTTTTGACATTAAATGTATTTTTGTAGAATTTTTTGCTAGGGACTTAATTATGTATCGATATGAATAATAATGTTTGTAAAGTTAGTATTATTTAAGTTAGTATTATTTCTAACATCAGTGATGGGTGATGAACGAGGTATTATAATTTTTGGTTTTGCTTCTTTTTGTGTACTTACTGTGCAAATATTTCGACACAAATGTATTTTTGTTATGAAATAAATAACTTGAACTTGAACTTGAACTTGAACTTGGGTGAGCATTACTTCAGATGTGTACTGTGAAGAACTGAACACAATGATGGAGAAGCTGGCACATCTCCAACCAGCATTGGTCAATCGCTCGTTTCCGCTGCTCCTGCACGACAACGCGCGACCTCATACTGCACAGCAGACGGTCTCCAAGTTGCAAGAACTGGGGTTGGAAGCTCTCCATCATCCGCCCTACTCACCAGACCTTGCGCCTACAGACTACTACTTTTTCCAGAATTTGGATAACTTCTTGGCGGGAAAAAAATTCAATACCCGAGAGGCAGTACAAAATGCCTTTGAAGAATTTGTTGCCTCCCGTCCAGCTGATTTCTTTAAGAAGGGCATCAATAAACTGCCACTGCGTTGGCAAAGATGCATTGATTGCATGGGTGATTACTTCGATTAATACAAATAAAAAATGCATGAAAAAAATTCGTTTAAATTTTTTCATACAAAACGGCAATTTCATAGGTAAAGACCTATTATATTACAATGCAAAGAAAAAAAATATAACGATATGGGCATCAATCACCAACAATTTTCCAATGTTGCCACCTAAAAATATTCTTTGTCACGTTTTATACAACGTAACTGAAATAACGCACAACTTCTTAAGGGGTCATTGTATTCATCATTATGAACAACTTTTACTATGGGACCAAACATGAAATCGCGAAAAAAAAAATCGGCTGAACTCGTCAAAATGTAGGGAACAGTGGATTTTTTTTTCGCAATTTCATGTTTGGTCCCATAGTAAAAGTTGTTCATAATTATCAGTACAATGACCCCTTTAGGTTATACGTTATTCAAGTTACATCTTGTAGATTCTGTATGAAACTCATAAAAATATTAAATTGTTTTTAAATAGCTTTTTCTTACAAAACTCTCACTTAAACATTCCTTAACGCTTCAGCTCATCAGCTCTGAAAGAAATCTGTGAAATACAGTCTAGCTATATGAAACATTGTTTTATAGATACGAAGAATGTGTCTTGAATCTTGCATCGGAATTAATGTTCATCTAATAGTATTTATAGGCCTTAAGGGGCTCGTGGCTAAGTAATAACAGCCGCTTGGATCGATACATCAGGTTAAGTTACGCTTTTACATAAAGAGACCCCTCCGTGCCTCGGAAAGCACGTTAAGCCGTTGGTCCCGGCTGTCATTCGTGGAACTTTGACAGTCGTTACGGGTCGTCAGAAGCCCGAAAGTCTGACAACCAGTCTTACCAAGGAGTATCGTGTTACCGAGTAACTGGGTTATGGAGGTCAGATGGCAGTCGCTCCATGTAAAATACTGGTATTCAAATGCATCCGGTTAGACTGGAAGCCGACCCCAACATAGTTGGGAAAAGGCTGGGCAGAAAAAAAAGAAGAACACATGTGTTAATAGGCATTAAGGGGCTTGTGGCTAAGTAATAACAGCCGCACGGGTCGATCCATCAGGTTAAGCTACGCTTACCGGGGTTGGTCCGGGGTTGGACCTTTACACAGCGAGAATCCTCCGGCTGTCATTCGTAGATCTTTGACAGTCGTTACGGGTCGTCAGAAGCCCGAAAGTCTGACGACCAGTCTTACCCAGACAGGGGGGGGGGGTTTACCCAGTTATTGGGTTGTGGAGGTCAGATAGGCAGTCGCTTCATGTAAAATACTGGTATTCAGCTGCATCCGGTTAGACTGGAAACCAACCCCAACACAGATTGATTGAAACTTTCTCAGACTTTCTAGTCGCAAGCGCTACTGCCGAGTGTCGGGTTCCGAGTTCGATCCCCAGGTCGGGAAAAGTGTTATTAGGTTTTACTATTAATCATTTTGTGTTAATTTAGATGATGTCAAAAAGTAGCAGTGTTAACCTACTTCTGTTTCTGACCGTACAAACACGCTGTGAATGTGTGTGTAAGCGCAGGAGCTCTCGGTACCGTCCGAGACAATAGCGAAGTCGAAGCTTGTGTGTGTGTGTGTGTGTTTGTGTGTGTGTATATGTGTGTGTGTGTGTGTTTGTGTGTGTGTGTGTGTTTGTGTGTGTGTGTGTGTGTGTGTGTGTTATGTGCTGACGCTACTCGTCTTCACACACACATTCACAGCTTGTGCTTCTTGAGATGAATATACTATGTTGGAGGACAGTGTAGGCCTGTCAACAAATACCAGGTACTTTGTAAGTTCTCTATAGTAATCCCTCTCTTGTCTCCCCAGCTGGCAGACTTTGGCTTCAGTAACGAGTACACAGCAGGATCCCCGCTCGCCACGTGGTGTGGCAGCCCTCCTTATGCGGCCCCCGAGCTGTTCGAGGGCAGACAGTATGACGGACCTAAGGCCGATATTTGGGTAAGCACTGGCATCAATTAGAACTGTTAAAATTAGAATAGGCAGCAGATTTACTGAGCTTAGTCTTAGAAACTAAGTAAATACTACTCGTTTTTATGGTTTCGTACCTCAAGAGGCAAAAACGGAACCCTTATAGGATCACTTCGTTGTCCGTCTGTCTGTCAAGACCCTTTTTCTCAAGAACGCGTGGAGGTATCAAGTTGAAATTAATATCAAATACGTAGGTCTATGGACCCTTGGAGCTCTAAAAAAAATGAAGCATCGAAGTCAACGCATTAAAAAATACGGCTATTTATGCGTCATTTTGATATTCACAAGTATATAAAAAAAAAGGGTACTTCCTGTTGACCTAGAATCATGAAATTTGGGAAGAAGCAAGATCTCACAGCACAAGAAAAGGAAAAAGTCCGAAAATTATAGATTTGTAATTTTATCACATCTAAAATGTTAAGTTTGTTTTTGGGATAAATTCTTTTCAACTACAGAACCTTTCATTGTGCGTGGTCCGACACGCACTTGGCCGGTTTTTTTTTTTGCTCAAGTCGGGGCTGTTACCACTTGCTCTCACCCGCCCGCCTTTATGACTTAGCAGTAACGGCGGTTTTTGTAGTTCCACTAACGTGTGATTGACTATACAAAAAGTCTAGCTGCTTCTTCTATCCTTTTTAACCGACTTCCAAAAAGGAAGAGGTAATGTTTTAGTCTTATCTTAATAATATATATAATTCTTCTGTGCGTCTGTTTGTCACCTAACTCCTCCTAAACGGCTGGACCGATTTAGATGAAATTTTGTGTGTATATTTCAATGGGTTGCTGAATGGTTTGAAAACACAACTGGACCCGGTAGGTGGCGCTGTAGTCGAGTTCCAGGATCGTTCAGACAGGACGTCTGTCAGGACCGCTAGTATTTTATAATTTCAAATGTTTTCTCTTTCTTTTTCAGTCACTCGGCGTAGTCCTATACGTGTTAGTATGTGGAGCCCTACCATTCGACGGCAGTACACTGCATGAGTTAAAAGCGGTTGTGCTGAGCGGAAAGTTTAGGATACCCTACTTTATGTCGCAGGGTGAGTTGTAGTCCTATACATGCTAGTATGTGGAGCCCTACCATTAAATGGGAGCACATTACATGAGTTAAGAAGCGTTATGCTGAGCGGAAAGCTTAGGATAAGCCCTATTTTTTATCTAATCTACAGGATGAAATTTAAAACATGCACCAAATCGAAATGGGAGATTGTACTCATCATTCTGAACAACTTTTACTATGGGATCAAACCTGAAATCGCGAAAAAAAATTCAGCCGTTCAGTACATTTATCTACATCACGCTCGTCGAAATGTAGGGAGCAGCAGATTTTTTTTTTTCATGATTTCAGGTTTGGTGCCATAGTAAAAGTTGTTCATAATGATGAGTATAATCTCCCATTTCGATTTGGCGCATGTTTTTAATTTCATCCTGTATACCTAATACTACCTATATGTCGCAAAGTGAATAATTTATAGATAGTTGAGTTCAAAAAAAGAATCTTCTTCTTTTCCGATATTAGCATCCTCAAAAACCAAGTATATGAATAAAAAAACAAAAACGTTTCAAGTTTTTCGACGCCATCTTGGATTTGAAAATGGGAGGTCCATTTTGAAATCCATGATCATTACCCCGAAAACCATGAGAATTATATCTATGAACTTTGCAATTTTAATAGCCGTGATCTTGGATTTCGAGTAAATCCTTGGAAGATCTATCTATGAGAAAAATTACAACAATATTACAGCCGCCATTTTGAATATTGATTTTGACCTCTTTTTCATCAACATATCGTAACTTTCCGTGAAGTTACGATTACGTCATAAATACTATTTGTCTTTTTTCACGAACGATGACTATTTTTTACAAGCTTTTATTTAGTTTCACCTGTCCCGGTGTCTGTCTGTCAGTCTGTTCAAATCTTGCAAGTTAAATTTGACCCACTTCCCGGTTTCCGATTGATCTGAAATTTTACATGCATATATAAATCGGATGACAATGCATTATTATACTACTACATGGAGCTGATCTGATGATGGAGCCGGAAGACGGCTATGGGAACTCAGTAATAAAACGACGCAACCCTATTGAGTCTGGGCTCGCTTGATTCGTCTTGACAAGGACTCAAGTCCTACATAATATCCAGACTAATAAAAGCTTGTACATAAAAAAAAAAACTTTAAATAGTACACTTGTTCTTTGACTGGCAACTTCTTCTCTTTCTAATCTATCTCTCTCTTTCCAACAGACTGCGAGCACTTAATCCGTCACATGCTGGTAGTAGAGCCAGAGAAGCGACTCTCCCTCCGCAGTGTGGTGCGGCACAGATGGTTAGCGGCCCACCAGCCAGGCCCAGGGCCCGGGCATTATGGTGAGTCCATATATTATATATATACATACATACATGCATAAACTCGCGCCTTCTTCCAATGGGGGTAGACAGAAACTACAGAACGCCACCTGCTACGATCCTTACATACTCCTTTTGCCTCGTTTACGTTCATACACCTGGTCCGTCATACCACGCACGCCGGTTGCGAGGATTACCTGGCCAGGCGCACTTCGCATTTTAGGTATGAAGCTACAAGTACGCGGCGGGCTCGACTTGTCGGGCCAATTCAGTGTGGGCTGCCGCGCGCCGGCCGGCTCGCACTTTAGTTCGATACTCACTCACGCGCCGCGTCGTAAAAGAAGACAACCCTAACGAGTCAGAAGGTATAAGAGCTACGCGATAGAAAGAGAGGCAACTTATAGGTGAATATAACTGTAGATAATTAAGGGCCTGCATTACCTCAGATTGCGAAAATTATCTTATTATGAATGGCTGTAGTTTCAACAGTTCTGCAGTATTCACTTTAGAATAGAATAGAATAGAATAGTTTATTTGCATCACTAAAAGTTACAAATGTCTCTTAGTCTAAGGATAATATGTGACAACAATGGGTGACATTAAACAAGAGAATACGTTGACGACCGCAGTAGTATGAACTGTGTCACAGCCGTCAGCCGTTGTAGATCAAATGTTTGTAATATAATTAAACCTAGTTAAACATTGAATAGACATAGATACGTTACCATATGTATAGAGTGTGTGTGTGTGTGTGTGTGTGTGTGCGTGTGCGTGTGCGTGTGCGTGTGCGTGTGTGTGTGTGTGCGTGTGCGTGTGCGTGTGCGTGTGCGTGTGCGTGTGCGTGTGTGTGTGTGTGTGTAGTGTTAACTGTTTAAAATTTCCTCCGTTTGTATATAGTTTAGTTGTAATAGCCAAATTCGTATTTTATCCTTACATTTGTTGGTAGGAAGTTTATAAATATTATTGGCTCGGTTTGCTATGTTATACAATTTATTACTTATAATGTAGTACTGGTGTCTTGCGAGTGTTGTACGGTAAGGGGGGATAGAACAAACTCTTGTCTTATTGCGTTTAGAGATCGGATTATATGCAAAACTTATATGCTTGCGGAGTATAGTAGACAACACAAAGAGCTTCCTAATGGATAGTACCGAACTCTCACTATACAAGAGATCTGTGCTATATCTACGTGGTAGTACGTGGTACTTTGTAATGAATATACAGTAAAGATGAGGAGTACTGCTAGGTTGATACCTAGCAGTACTCCATACAATTTTCTCGATACAAAAAATCTCAAAGTTACCTCAACCGTACAATAAATGGAGAATAATCAATGAAAATTTTCATATTAGGTCATGAAACTTTGCGACCTGAATTGCACTTTATTGTGTCGTAGCAAGAGTCGCTTTTTATTTAAATGATTTTGCGGAGTGAATCTTCTGTACTTGTACCATTATGTGGTACTACGCACCTGGCCTTTCTGAAGAACATCACCAATAAGGTCACTATATGTCTTCCTAGGGCGTCCCCTGCCGGCGTTTCCACTCACATCCATGTAAATACCTTTTGTTAGTCGCCTGTCATTCACCTCGCAACATGACCAAACCATCTAAGCATACGCTTTTCAATTCTTGTCACTACATCTTCTTTTAAACCGCACCGTTACCTTATCACATCATTCCTCGGCCTATCATTAGGTTTAGATTAGTCTCTAAAGCACACCAAATGAAGGTAAATCAACGAATTTTTCAAGATACAAGCCAAATGCGAGCCGAACTGTGCACTAAGGATTCCGTACCACCAAAACCGTCAGTTTGATTTCTTTTTATTTTTGTGAAGTCATTATATAGCTACATTAGTTATGAGCCCTTCTAAGTTACTTAGCCACGAGTCTCTCTTATGTACCTAGCCACGAGCCGATCTGGACATACTTAGCCACGAGCCCGTTGCATTTAACACGACGCCCTCTAAAATTAGTTAGCCACGAGCTCCTCTAAATTTCTTAGCCACGAGCCACTCTAAATTACTTAGCCACGAGCCCTTCTAAATAACTTAGCCACGAGCTACTCTAAATTACTTACCCACGAGACCCTCTAAGTTACTCAGCCACGAGCCCCTCTAAATTTCTTAGCCACGAGCCACTCTAAATTACTTAGCCACGAGCCCTTCTAAATAACTTAGCCACGAGCTACTCTAAATTACTCAGCCACGAGCCCCTCTTAATTTCTTACCCACTAGCCAAACTAAATAACTTAGCCACGAGCCCCTCTCAACTACTTAGCCACGAGCCACACGATAACATGCATATTCTCGTACAGACGCGTGGGGCGGTGCGTGTTCGTGCCATGTGAATGGCGCGGAGAGGATCGACTCGGCGCAGAGAGATACCGTCATGGCGCATATGCTCACACTGCCGGGATTGACGCATCAGCATATAGAACAGGTGAGAAAGAGATAATAGATACAGGGTCAAATTAATTAGCTAGCGAAACTCCGCTTACGCTATGGGTATCGATCGATGATAAAACAGAAAATAAAATAATTATCTTCACCTTTGGGTTTTAGGCAGTAGAGAAATGAAAACACTTGATGGAGATGTGATGATCATAATTTATTGAATACTAAGGATATCTATGTACGCACGGCTACAGCCCAATCTATACATTTCCAGTGTAAACTGCCCTCGCATTGTATAGGATTTCCTTACAATGAGAGCTCAGTGTAAACTGGAAATTTATAGCTTGATGTGTAGCCGTGTGTACTAAATTAGATGGGTTGAAGTGCTGAGCAGGCACACTACCATTGAATATTAATGCACCAATAGCGACGAAGTACAAAATTCTTACTCAAAAATATTTAGGTGTACACGCACCAAGGTTATAAATATAGGTCACACACGGCTGAACGCCGGTCACCGACACGTCATTACTGTAACCTTGTTGACAGTTTTGTATTATTATGACATTTTTACTGTACTTGATTCAAACGTTTTGATATTCATTTTAATGTCTTTAAATTCGTGTCAATTACATAAATAAGTTTTGCATGCCCGTGCGACAGTAGAACAAGGACTTTTCATATAAACCATCTACATAAGTGTTAATTACCCATGTTTGCAAACCAATAAATGATTTGATTTTCTAGTTTGGGAAACAGGGCTTGCACATGAAATGTAAATACTTGTTGTTGCAATAAAGATTTTGTATTTGTTTTTTTGATTTAAAAGAACGCTAAGCGAAAACGAAGTAAAAGCGCGGGCGGGCGATGCGACGCGACGCGGTTGGTCGGGGGCCAAAATTTCACGAGGACGAAGTCGCGGGCAGAAGCTAGTCTTATGTATAAATCCTAAAATCAGTTTAATTTCACAGGCAATACAAGAAGATCGTTTCGACCACATTTCAGCCATCTACCACTTACTAATGGACAAGTTACAACAGAGGACAAGTGCTAGAAATAGCTTGCAGCATAGAGGTAAGATTGTCAATGTTACTGGTATTTGAGGGGCTCGTGGCTAAGTAATAACAGCCGCACGGGTCGATCGATCAGGGTGGGTGACCATCTTTACATACCAAAACCTCTTGAAAGTTCGTTACATAGGGAAATGTCGTAGGAAGAGGGGCGTTCATTAATTACGTGAGGCGTTTAGGGGGGGCGGGGGGGGGGGGGGGTCGAGCCGAATCTCATCTCGTTACTAGATAATATCCCTTGGTAAGATTGGTTGTCAGACTTTGGGGCTTCTACGACTCTGTAACGACTGTCAAAGATCTACGACTGACAGCCGGGACCAACAGCTTAACGTGCTTTCCGAGGCACGGAGGGGTTTTGGTATGTAAAGACGGTCACCCATCCGCGGAAACTATTTTATTTGACGTATAGTTACCAAAATGGTCAAAGCATGAAACATACTGCGCCGGCGCCGACTCGAAATAAATTGGGATAAGGGTAGGAGAATAAAGGCTCTCGCAGACAGGTGTGACGTGACGGTGCGACGCGACTTTGGTAGAACAATTTCCACGAAGTTTTCATAGAAATTGTTCTGCTAGAGTTGCGTCGCGCTGTCGCATCGCGCCTGTCTGCGGAAGCATTAATGATGGCGGACACATTATGAGGCTTAGCTTTTGGATGAAATTCAGGAAGTTGTTGTTGTTTCAGATTCATTAGACTCAACGACTGGCCAACCTCTGGATCTCACTAACTGTAAGGTAACATATCCACAAACTTCGAAGATTTTAATATTTCTTGGTCGATGTCTGCAGCTGTGTCATGATGTCCATCATGTGGGGTGTCATTGTCTAGAACTTATCTAGTAGAGTACAAATATATTTTTAATTTTTTCAGGGTTCCGTATCCAAACGGTAAAACGGGATCTTATTACTAAGACTCCGCTGTCCGTCTGTCACCAGGCTGTACCTATCTCATGAACCGTGACAGTTAGACAGTTGAAATTTTGCACAGATGATGCATTTCTGTTGCCGCTATAACAACAAATACTAAAAAACAGAATAAAATAAATATTTAAGGGGGCTCCCATACAACTAACGTGTTTTTTTTTGCTCGATATTGATAACGGTAACAGGTAGACGCTTGAAATATTCACAGAATATTTAGTTATATATTCACTTAAAAATAAATAATTAAATTAAAATAAAACAAGTAAGGGGGCCTCCCATACAACAGATATGATTTTTTTGCCTTTTTTATAGATATTGGTACGGAACTCTTCGTGTGCGAGACCGATTCGCACTTATCCGGTTTTTTTATTAGTTACCCGTTATAAATCACAAAGCCCTCGCAACTAAACTAACCTTCTTTCTCCTTTTAGAACGTAGAAGAAGAACAAATGGACGCCGAAGAGTCCACAGCACAAGACTGCCTCGTCACAGTTCCGTGTGAACCAGTAGACTATCTGACTGACCAGCCTGACAACTTGGAGAAGGTAAGAAATAAAGAGAATACATTTATTTAGCACAGAGTAAAAGGCATACAACCTAACATAGGTCCAAGACCCCAGCGCCGCCAGACCTTACAAATTTTCTGATTAACAAAATGTATGGGATAGAGTAGTGTTAGTATGTACTTTGAACGTACGCATACCGGCTAGCTTGGGCCAACGGCACAGATTAATACAGATGGGACACTCCGCAAAATCATTTAAATAAAAAGCGACTCTTGCAACGACACAATAAAGTGCAATTCAGGTCGCACAACGCTTCATTACCTACAGTTATATTCACCTATAAGTTGCCTCTCTTTCTATCGCGTAACTGCTATACCTTCTGACTCGTTAGGGTTGTCTTCTTTTACGACGCGGCTCGTGAGTGAGCATCGAACTAACGTGCGAGCCGGCCGGCGCGCGGCAGCTCACAGTGAATTGACCCAGTGAGATAAGCCCGCCGCGTACTTGTAGCTTCATACCTAAACTGCGGAGTGTCCCATCTGTATTAATCTGTGCCGACGGCCAATTTTCAGGTATCAGGTACTAAAGTTACGTAAAAATATTACTCACTTATCTTAAAGTCTGACTGCTGATTTTTATGTATGTTTTACAGAATATTATTCATAATTAATAATCAATACTGTCAGACACTTCCCGTCGGCGGTTTTTTCCGCCAGACGCTTTAAAGCTCGCAAAAAATAATGTCCTCTTACTTATAGGTTGAGTCCTAATTTTTATATAATGATACTCGGGGAACTATTTCATTATTATTTGTAAGCAGACAGATCAATCGTAGCGGTCAAACATCCGCCAGACACAGTAAATTGTGGGTGGGGGATGTTTGACAGACGCAATTAACTGTGTCTGGTGTCGACACCCATGACCTTCGACTTATTCACATTTATATTCCTCCTTTTCATCTTATATGCTTCATCCATCACAGTCACCATGTCTTGCAACTGTTCTGCTGACGATACAAGTAGAACTTCGTCATCTGCGTAGAGAAGACATTTGACAGGCCACTCATTCATTCTCAATCCTCACTCACCCTCATTCAAATCCGTCAGACAACTATCCATGTACAAGTTGAACAGCCACGGTGACGCTACACAACCCTGTCTAACACCCCTCGAGATGCAGAACCAGTTCGTGTATGCCGCCATTTATTCTAACACAAGCACTGGAAACCTTGAATAAAGATTTCAGTGCCAGTACCAAGCGTCAGTCCACACAGTACATGGATAGTATCGACCACCGGTATTCCCTCCATACGCTGTCATAGGCCTTCTCCAAGTCAACGAAAACACAGTAGAATTTCTTGTGCTTTGCCAGATGTTTTTCGGCTATGCACCTTAGGGAGAAGATCTGATCCATACAGCCCATTCCCTCTCTCTAAATCATGCCTGCACATCCTATATTTTCTCATCTGTCACTTTTATCACTCTATTTATCAAACTTTCATTACCTATTTCACCCCTTTAGGGGATAAATGTTCTAAAATCCTTCCTTTTGCTGTATTAGCGAGTGAATATATGAATTTTATTTAGTAGAAGATAATAAACTTAATTTCTCCCTTCCAGTTCGGCTCCACAGTAACCCCAGTGATCGAGGAGCCACCTTCTCAACCAGTGCTGACCAGCTCGGCGGAGACACACGCAACCAGGAGACACACTGTCGGGCCTGGAGACTGTAGGCATACGCAGGTAATGATGAACAGCTTCCAGGAGTCTACAGGATTAGTTAGCGAAACTCCATACACGTGATGGGTATCGATATCGTATGACAAAAAACAAAAAAAAACTGTAGGCATATACAGGAAGTCTATAAGGTCAAATTAAATTAGCTAGTAAAACTTCTCAGACGTGATCGAAGTTTGTGAAGTTTTGCTAGCTAATTAAATTTTTATTTATATAGCTTAGCCTTCCTCAATGATTGGGTTATCAAATGTAAAAAGAAGTTTTTAAATCCGACTGGTAGTTCCAGAGATTATCGCGATCAAACAAATAAACATACTCTTCAGCATTATTATTAGTATAGATGTTACTTGAAGTTAAGAGTTCAAAAAATCTTTTTTTTTATCGTTACTTGACATCAATACTCATTACGACTGTAAAGTTTTGCTAGCTAATTTAATTTGACCCTGATAAGGTCCAAAAAACTTGAATATGAACAACTCTTACTATGGGAATGTAATAAACAGCTGTTCGATACAAAAATGCCAACATGATCAAAATGTAGCCAACAGTTTCGTAAAAGTGAAAGTGAACAAGGTTCAAGCGAATATGAACCTTATCCAAATATAAATAAGGTTCATATTCGCATGAAACTAACAGCTGCGTAGAATTCTTGATAGAGCCAGTAAATATAAGAATTATTTATTGCAGGGCGGTGAGCTGGGAGTGTGTGGGGCCGCGTCCGCAGATCTACGACCGTCTCCTCTTTATGTGTCCGCACACTTTAACGTAAGTAAAATCACAGAACAACACTACTGTCGAGAATTGAGATCATCATCTGCCTGCCTTTTCCCAACTATGTTGGGGTTGGCTTCCAGTCTAACCGGATGCAGCTGAATACCAGTATTTTACATGGAGCTACTGCCTATCTGACCTCCACAACCCAGTTACTGGGCAACACAATACCCCTTGGTAAGACTGGTTGTCAGACTTTTGGGCTTCTGACGACCCATAACGACTGTCAAAGACCCACGAATGATAGCCGGGACCAACAGCTTAACGTGCTTTCCGAGGCATGATCTCGGTATGTAAAGATGGTCACCCATCCACGGACCAACCGCGGCAAGTGTACCCTCGCTTAATCTGATCGATCGACCCGTGCGGCTGTTATTACTTATCATAAAATGTCAAAATAGCAGAATTTTAAGATTATAGGATGTTAAAATGTGTAGCAGAATTTCCAGTTACCACACTCAAAATAGCAGATGGTTTAATTTTTGGAATAACCTAACAAAATAATACAAAAAAAAAAAAAGTTGCAGAATAAAAAAATAATATTTATTCACGACTATTAGATAATTTTGTTCAAGACCACAGATTAATACAGATGGGACAATCCGCAAAATCATTTAAATAAAAAGCGACTCTTGCTCCCACACAATAAAGTTCGATTCAGGTCGCACAACGCTTAATTACCTACAGTTATTGTACGGGACAACTATAAATGATAAGAAGTGATAGTTTATAATGAAAAGTTTAATGATAGGATATTATAGCTAATTGATACAGTGATCACTTATGATAGAATGATTGTTGTATATCTAAATGCTTGATATTATGATAGTGAGTACACGCGGCGAAGACCGATCGCGAGCTGAAATAAATTGCGCACGCGGTACATAACTGCTTATTTTACGTAAAATGATATGAATTGTACGGCTGGACCGTACAGTTATATTCACCTATAAGTTGCCTCTCTCTCTATCGCGTAACTCGACCTCGTACCTTCTGACTCGTTAGGATTGTCTCTTTTACGACGCGGCGCGTGAGTGAGTATCGAACTAACGTGCGAGCCGGCCGGCGCGCGGCAGCCCACACTGAATTGACCCAGTGAGACGAGCCCGCCGCGTACTTGTAGCTTCATACCTAAACTGCGGAGTGTCCCATCTGTATTAATCTGTGACCAGACTTTTATTGTGCCTTAAATTGAACTGAGTTACTGGCAAGATACAAAAGTTGTGCAACTGGGCAACAAATGAAAGGTTTTTTTAATTAGGGTTCCGTACCAAAATGGTAAAAAGAACCCTTATTGTGCGACTTAGTCTGTTGTCCATCTGTCATAGCTCCATATCTCAAGAACTACTAATGCTATCAACTTAAAATTTGGAACAGTTTTAGATGACGTTGCCCAACTATTTTGCACATAAGAAAGAATTTTTTTTTTTTTTTTCAATGGACAATAGATAATGGTCTTATAAATTCGAAGTGGGGCTATTACGGCATGTGAGGTATCATATGAAAGAGCGCTGTTTGCACATTCTCAAATATTTTTTTTAGGTTGCATAGTTTTCGACTTTTGATGAAAAATGTAAAAAAAAAATAGCCTCGGTGCGCGAGTCCGACTCGCTCTTGACCGGTTTTTTTAAATTAAACTTTTAACTTGTGTAATATTTTATTTTTCCTTTAACAGCAACAAGCGTCCCCCAACGTATCAATGCTACCGAACACGAACCTAGCAGCCAAGCTACCGGCCGTGCAGCATCAGCCCCCGCGCTACTTCAGCGTGAAGGACCAGCACCTGCTGAAGCCACCGCACGCTATGCAGACACAAGGTAATAAAAAAAAATGTACAACATAATTTAAAAAAAATGGTCACCCATCCAAGGACCCGGCAAGCGCTGCTAAACCTCGCTGATCTACTTCTGCACTCTAAGGTAAAACTTGAAAAAATAATGGTCACCCATCCAAAGACTGACCTCGGCAACTGAAAGAAATAAAGAAAGAAAAACGTTTATTTGGACACAGTTCGTGAAACACAATAAATAAAACAAAAAAAAAGTGAAAATAATGTTTTTAAGTGCTGCTCAACCTCTTTAATAATAATAATATCTTTAATTTATTGCATTTAAACAAATTGTTAACACACATGAGTTGGAGATCACCTTTTAAGCAAGGAAATGCTTGTGTTAGGTCTGGAATCGATCCCACGATCGATTCCGATCCGATCCTCGTAAGGCGCGGCCGTTACCACTGGGCCACTACTCCCAAGGTAACAATATAGTAATCAAAATGGTCACCCATCCAAAGACTGATCCCGTCATTAAATGATTTGTGCGGCTGGTCACAAGCCTTTCTTCGCCATCTCTCAACCATGAACCAACCACTGGCCTTTTTAGCCAGGAGCCACTGACGTTACGAACGAGTTGAAGTTCTTTATACTCAGTTTGCAATAAGATTAGACATTTAAACAAACCTTTTTTTACAGCCCGTTCAACCGATTTTGACTTCTATTGCGTTGGTGGCATGACAAATCGCAGCTGCAGTAAACAGTTGGTATTATAACCATATTTTTTTTTCATTTAACCCCATCCTTAAGGCTACGGAATAGAAGTCAAAATCGGTTGAACGGACTGTAAAAAAGGTTTGTTTAAATGTCGCAAATGGAATATAAGTTATTGCAATAATTACTACAGTCTGGCCGTCGAGAGTATTCGTTCGTTACACCTGACAGTTTTATACTGAAGAATATATGTGTTTTGCGAATTTGATCCTTATTATTACTACAAAAATTGTCCAACTGGCAGAAACGCATTATCTCGACGGCCGGACTGTAGTTCCCTTTTCATGTTTTTTAGACGTACAGTCAATCGCACAACAATGGTAATTTGACATTGACAGCGCCTTTATGTCGTAGCTGTAAGGTTTCTTTTCGTAGTGATAGTGTTACCACTGTTTTGTGGTTGGTTGGTTGGTTGGAGACTTGTGTTCCTTTTCTTTTTAAGCGATGGATGCGTTCTCAATGAATCTATATTAAGGTGTCATATTTATCTGTACAGTGGGATTATTAAAGCTTCGCCGTAAGAGAGCGCTGTGAGTTTGTCACTTGTCAAAGTCATCTTGAAAACAAAGCGACCAATCAGCAAACTTAACGCCATCTCGCGGCAAAGTTTGGAGCAAGGAACTCCATTGACAGCGAATGAAAGTAACAAACACTTAGCGCCATCTACGCGGAACTACTTTGACAGTTTTCTTCCCCATTTCTATATTCTCACCAACATTCTCCCTCTACAGCGTCCACGTTCGGTCGGCGCGCGTCGGACGGCGGGGCGCACGTACCGCGCGGGCGCGAGCGCGCCTGCTGCCACTCTGCGCCCACGCACCACGTGAGTGTAGCTTCGGTAACAATATACAGGGATTTTTGAGTTTTTGCAATTTGACTTTTTTTTTTTAAGTAAGTTTTTTTTTTTTGTAAGTGCTTTTCATACGAATGGAAATTATTATTTGCAGGTTTAATAATATATTCAATCTGTGTCCTTCAGGTATCAGACAGTGGCACTCCCGCTCGCGCTGAGGACGCGGAGCAATCTGAAGAACAGAACAATGACTCAGCTTATAACACTAATTTATGCAGGTGAGATAGTCCACTAGTCTTCTTCTCGTTTATGAGCTATACGATTAACAAAAAAAAAAATAAAAAAAGATTTAAATAAAAGAAAGAAAAGAAAAAAGATTATACAAAGCTTTCCATAATCGTCAAGCTACTGGGAACTACAGTACATACTTTATTACGGCTATTGAAAAATGAGCCGTAATATTGTTGAATTAGGCAGAGGGTACCTGTACAGACCTCCACAAAAATAAAATAAACAATTAATTATACTGGATGACTTTTTTACCGTCTTGAAAAAAAATAGGGTATATTAGGTGAACGGAGTAGAACCCTATGGCATACCTAGTTTTTTTATTTTCAATAGCTTAGTCAGAAAAAATTATCTAAGTATCAATAATACTACAAATTCGATGTAAACTTTTCAGTTTAGAGCAATAAAAACAGAAATTTTGAAAAAAAATAAAACATCGTTTAAAAATATCGTAATTCAAATCATATGCAACCTGCATATGTTTTGTTTTTTTTTTTTTTAAGTTAATTATGCCATTGGCTCCATTCACCGATTATAGCCAATTTTTTTCAAGAAGATAAAAAAAGTCATCCACTATGTGTATTTATAGATCATGTTGAGAGTATGAACGATAGGCGACTAACAAAAGGTATTTACAAGGCAGATGTGAGTGGAAACGCCAGGAGGGGACGCCCTAGGAAGACATATAGTGACCTTATTGGTGATGCTCTTCAGAAAGGTCAGGTGCGTAGTACTCGCAACCGGCGTGCGTGTATGACCAGATGTATGAACGTAACGCAGTATGAACGTAAACGAGGCAAAAGGTGTATGTAAGGATCGTATGTATGTAATTAATAATTGTGTATTAAACAATGTCTTAATATCAGGTACATGATGAACCGAGGCAGCAGTAAACGACATACAATGGCGACACCGGAAGATGCCGCGAACGTCGTCACATCCAGCACTGGCTCTATGGTAAATTGTCTATGACACCATTTACTATTGCCAATTTATATAAGAAAATTAACAACCCGTCTTGAGCAGTGGTGATCAATGCTCGTTCCTTCTCTGTATGAGAAGAGCTCTTTGCCCTGCAGTGGGACAGGACAGGCTGAAATTATATAAATATAATACCCATCAACAAATAGTCAACTTTTAAATTAATTAAAATAATTTCGAAATAATTTTGCTTGCAAGCTGCAATTGTAAGACAAACAAAGGACCATAGTGGCAGAGTGAATCAGTGTGTACAAAAAGCAAATTTAAGAGGATACATCGAAGCGTGGTTTAGCTCGGTGTGTAAGTGAAATTCTAGTTTGACGCGCGAGATAGAAGACTCTCACGCGCACCGGAACTAAACGCGCTTCGTTTAAATGTAGATTTATGACAAAATGCTGTACGTAAATAATTTTTTAGCTTAGTAAGTTCTTGACATATTTAAATACCTTCGATTTAAAGCAAATTTTACTGCACAATAAGGAACTGTTTACGTGATATTCGTATACTTAAAACAGACAATAGACGGTGCTACTTTGGAATTTTTTTCTATCGAAAAACTTTCAAGTAATCACGTTTCGGTTTTAGTACAGCAGTAGACAACATAGTCAAATGACACCTAAGAAAAATTCTAATGATTTAACCATATACCTTTGGATTTATAAGAATTCAAAAAAAAACACAAAATTAATCGATGTATATCCCTCCCCCCTTAAGATAAAAAGGCGTCCGTTTTGTCGATAGTACAATACGGCCACGTATCCTGGCGATCCCAAGATGTGGAGTAAATGTCGCATTTACATACTCGCACAATTTTTTCAAAAGATACAAAAATGTATCTTAAACCTATAGCCACTAAGTTGACAATCCCAAATCTCCTTACAATAAAGTTCATCAGCATAAAATTTTCTGTTTTTTCCCCTACAGCAAAGTGCATCCCCCTCGTCAACAACCAGCATTCGCGTCAGAAGAACAGGTTTATTGACCGTCACGGAGCGCCCTCCTGGTAAGTGATATCATAAAAACTATGCTATGTGATGACATACATACAGAATGTGTGCGAGTTTGTTAGTATCCTATAGGAACGTGAGTAGTGGTCGTAATATCGATAATTATATTTATTTATTAAAGAAGAATACGGGGCTTTTTTTAAATTAATTGGCGAAATACACCTACCTACCTTATTGACCTCATTGTAGCGAAAAAAAAAACAGTTAAATCATAATTTCAAGAAACTTCGAATTTCATTTTTTTTGCAATTTGTAGGTCAATGTAAGGTTGTATCTTGATGAAAATTTGACGCGCGTCAATAATAAATCTAACTAAGGGCTGATTGTTCGATAGTCAGATAACTTTTATCAGAGGAATAAATATGGCGGTTTGACAGCTTTTGTATTAAAAATATGTCAAACTGTCACATTTATTCTTCAGGTAAAAGTTATCAACCTATTGAACAATCAGCCCTTAGAGAGACGTATTGATGATAATTAAGGTTATAATTATGTAAATACATATTTGATAAAGTCGCGAGCTCGTGAGTCATATTTTGATCAACAAACAAACTTACACTGATCTGCAAATTGCAAAAAACGCAAGAAAATTGAACTCCACGGTCTACCACTTCACCTTAGGAAATTGTTTTTTTTTTTTTAATTGTTTGTGAAGTTTCGA
Organism: Cosmia pyralina; assembly: GCA_946251885.1. NCBI lineage: Eukaryota > Metazoa > Arthropoda > Insecta > Lepidoptera > Noctuidae > Cosmia > Cosmia pyralina. The sequence continues at coordinate 931,518 of OX276371.1, forward strand.
CAGGCCCTATTTTACGAAATTTTATTACTAATCTAAATACAGGGTCAAATTAAATTAGCTAGCGAAACTCCGCAGATCTGATGAGTATCAAACAAAAAAGAAATAAATTTAATGATTTTTTTTTGGGGTCATTAACCGCAGGTAGCGTAGTCAGTTAAAATAACAGTTTTTTTTTTGTGTAAACTTCACAGACGTATCGATATCTCATTCAACACTATAAAACAGATTTTATCAACTCACACTTCAAGTAACAACACTGCCAGCGGTCATTGACCCCAAAAATAAAACATCAAATCTTTTTATTTTTATTTTGTCGCGTTTAGATATCGGAACCCGTGATAGGTTTCTGCGGGCGTCTGCGGAGTTTCGCTAGCTAATTTAAATGGCGCCTGTATAATAATGATAAGAACGGCAGAATTTTAATTTCATCAGAATTTTAATTTCATGTTATCAATAAGTGTATTTCCTTAGAATGCTAATAAACTCGTGGCCGTTCTGTATATGCAATGTTAGTGTTTTTAATAACGTTGTTATTTGATGGTTCAATGGATTGTTGAGATTTTTTTATACTATTACTAACTTCTGCCCGCGACTTCGTCCGCGTGAAATGACGTAAGAAATGTATTTCCATCGCGTCGCATCCTATCGCTCCCCCGCGCTGTTACTTCTTTTTGCTCGGCTCCTAAGGGTCATAGCGTGATGTTAAATAGCCTGTATCCTTCCTCAAGAATTGGGCTAGCAAATGCAAAAATAATTTTCCAAATCCGACTGGTAAGTAGTTCAAGAGATTAGCGCGTTCAAACAAACAAACTCACATTTGGGTTGAGTTGGTATTGGAAGTTTTGTATGGGACACTTGATAAGTTTTTCGCGATTACGATGTTGGTCCCATGAATAGAGTTGTTCAGTTTGATGGTCTGTACCACACCCTTAAAGACCACACCTGGTACGCCCTGTTATATATATATATATATAATATAAAAAATCGTTTATTTAAAAGGAATTGTTCGAAAGGATGCCCAATACTCGTGACGACTTTGATCAGTAAAGGTCACTCGTTGGTAATAATTAGTATTGGTATAAAACTTAAAATGCCTATTTATTGAGCTTTTCTTTATATCAGAAAATCATCAACTATTTCGGAGAAAGAAAACAAGTTTTTTAAATGACTCGGAAAAAAATCTCAGCAACTCTATTTTTTTTTAATTTATTAAAAGTTTGAACAAAGTAGTTAATGTAAGCATGCCGCTAGTAAATTGCATCTTTATTTTCGCTATTTTTTTCATATTTTTGCTATTTTTTTTACTTTATTTTTCTTTTTATTATTATTATTTTTTTAGTAATTAGCCCAGAATTAGTAATGGAGGTCGAAGCAAGAATGAAGAGGAATTATTTACCGCCTTCAATGCAGTATCAAAGTGGATACCAAAGTCCTCCAACACCCACTGGTCCCCCAAATCCTGTCCCCCAGTCCCCAACTCAGGGGTCAATTACTGCAGGCACCCCTAATTACTCCCAAAACACAGGCAATCAGAAATCAATGAAACCGTCACTTCAAACAATACCACAAGGCAGTATTATGGGTACAAAAGGCTCTATTATGTCTGGGACACCCATAAGTCAAGCGGTGGCCCCATATACCCCAACTATGGGACAATTTTCTCCAAGTCATGGTAGTGTGGTACAAAATGTCGGGTCAATAACTAGTGGTACACCTCTAAATCAAGGGTCGATAATTTCTGGTACACCAAATTATGATTCAACGCAGACTTTTACTTTCGGTACCAATAATACCTTTGGGAACATCTCTAGTAGTTCCTATAATGGGCAGAATGTGAATACTTTTGGATCTATTATAAGTGGTATGCCTATGAACCAAGGGGGTTACCAAAACGCCCCTATGTCCCAAGGCTCATTATCTGGTGGTACATCTATGAATCAGGGGTCATATCCAACTATGGATCAGTATGACTCCTCGTTTTCAAGCAGTCCTATCAAAAAAGGTTCTATTACTGATGGTACACCTATTAATCAGAATTCGTACCAAACTACCCAAATTAATCAGGGTTCATATCAAACTATGGATCAATATGAATCCTCATTTTCAAGCACCCCCATGACTAAAAAGGGATCTATTATTGATGGTACACCTATTAACCAGAATCCGTTCCAAACTACACAAATTAATCAGAGGTCATATCAAAACGCCCCTATGAATCAAACTCCATTTTCAAGTACCCCTAACAAAAAGGGATCAATTACTGATGGTACTGCTATTACAACCCCCTTTCAAAATCCACCTATGAATCAGGGATCATTCCAAAATCCACCAAATCAATGTCCAATGACCGGATCTTTCTCAAATCCTGCAATAAATCAGCCTTTTGAGAACACACCAATATACCAAAGCAATTTCACTTCAGATTCCTTTATTTCAACCCCTATCAAAAAGGGGTCCATTACTGAAGGTACCCCTATTCAGGGGCAAGGCTTCTTTACCAACCAAGACTCTTTAAATTCATACCAAAACACCCCGATGGGTACTACCCCATTAAATCAGCCCCCTATTAGTATCACCCCCCTGAACCAAGCATACCAAACACCCCCACCGAACCAAGGTTCCTTAATGAATCAATCTTCTTTCCCGAACCCTACTGTAAGTCCAATTACTGGAAACGCCCCTTTTTCATCACAACCAAATCAGGGATCGATTTCAACTGGTACACATGTAAACCAGGGTGCACAAATGAACCAATTTCAAAATACCCAGGGAGGTATGACCGGTGTTGCGATGCAAACCGGATCGATAACAGCGGGAACACCGTTACCGGTTACTACCGGTAATTTCAACCCTAATCAGTATAATACGAAGCAGAGAAAGTACTCCGGGCCACAGCGGGTTAAATTACAAATGTTAGCTACTGTGCAGGAAATGGGTAATTTTTTTTTTTACTTTTTTGTATTTTATTTACAGGTGACGGGTCGTTTTTATAAGGGAATTAGGGTTTTTTAGGGTAAAACGGAACATTTTTTTTTATTGTAGTTGAACAACTAAAGTTTCTAGAACACAACATATTTTTTCATCGTAAAATATATTTTTATCGCAGCCAACTAGATCAATTATCGGTTTAGTTAACAGCTTACATTAATTAGCATTTGGAAGTAACGCTTCGCTCGCTCGGCTCGCGCGTGGTTGGTCACAGTTCTAGCCTCACTATAATGAATATCATTCAGGCCGCTAGTTGAACGCCGCCGTTTAGTTAAAAGGCTAGTTGGCTGCGACATTTTATTTAATTACTACTTATAAAAAAAATAGTTATTTTAGTAAAAGGAGTACCTAATGACAAACACTCGCGTGCCAAAAAACTGTATACCTACACAGTTTGTACGCGATTTTTTAAATCAAAATTCATCACTAAAGCAGTTGCAAGTACTTGCAAGGCTGTTGCTGTAAGCCTTCGTATACAACCTGTCTCGTAATTAACGCAAACCCTCTTTAAGGGGTCATTGTACTCATCGTTATGAACAACTTTTAACATGGGACCAAACCTGAAATCGCCAAAAAAACAGCTGTTTCATACATTTTGGTCGAGTAGGTATTGAACTTTTGTATAAAACAGCTGATTTTCATTTCGCGATTTCTGGTTTGGTCCCATTAAAAGTTGTTCATAATGATGAGGGTCCCAGCGTGATGATAATGGCCTATAGCCTTCCTCAATAATTGGGCTATCAAATGCATTTTTTTTTTAATCCTACTTATAGTTCCAGAGATTAGCGCATTCAAACAAACATACAATCTCTTCAGCTTTATTATTAATATAGACAGAGCCATCTAGTATGGCCTCAAGTTTCAAGTGTCAAAAGTTTTGGATTTGGAACTGACTTTTGCTAGCATAACGCTTCTTCGTTACTTGACGATTTATACCGAACTTCGTTCCAATCAATACATGTGATCCCATCGTGATTTGTTCGATGAACAATTCGAACACCTTTTTGCTGATCTAGCGAATCAATAAGGCCGCGTTGAGCGCGCGCCGACAACAGTGCATATTCGGACAGCAACCGGGTGCATTCGCCTCATTGTCATTAGCCATCATTTTAGCGTAGCCTTTTAATCGTTATAAAATAAATTGTTTTTAGCAAGTTAAACTCAGTGTTTTTAGTAGCCATCCCAATACTCAATACCACTTAGGTCGCGACTAGCGTTGCTGGAGAGTAATATTCCGAAGTGTTCCCGTCGTATTATTCGCGGAAGCATTCGGAACTTTTGAGTAGTATTCGCAATTATTCGCCGAGCTAAGTACATGTTCGGTCACGCATAGAGTACTTATCTATTAAAGTTTGATATTCACCGCTAGATGGCGTTAATGCCAGAGACTATGTTACTACGCGTTCATTCATAAATCTGAGTATTATTCGATTTGAAAACTTCCGAATATTTCTTTTCATCTATTTAGATAAGTACTTACGTAATAAGTTTTACTAGTAGTATTCCTTCAAATCGAAGTATTCTTTTGAATTATTGCGAATACTTCCGAAGTTGTGCAACGCTTGTCGTGACCCGAACATTATTTTTTCTGACCCCTTTCGAACTTCGCGTGATTAAAGGACGACCCCTTTTGACTACAGAATAGGCACAAAAGACGTATAACATTATTTACGTACATCAATAAATTAACACTAAGCAGGGCTTTCTAAACATTTAAACTATAAATTAATTATTTTCAGTTCAATATCGACGAAGGTAATTGTTTCAACTTTTTGTAGTGTGTGTGCAGTTTTTTTGCATGCGAGTGTAATTTGTGTGTATTTTGTTGTATGTGTGTGCGTTTTATGTAGTTGTGTGTGCACTGTTGTGTGTTTGTAGTTGTTGTTTTTTTTTTTTTACACTAAACTTAAGAATTTTTAAAATTGATATTTGAAAATTGAATACTTTATTATTTTGATTCAATCTCATTGGAATTATACGTCGAATGCGGCTGAAAACTTAAATGTCCTAGGTTCGAATCCAAGATGGGAAATAAATATTATTGAAATGATATTAAAAGAAATGAGAAATAAAAGTCAGCATTTTTAGACCCGAAATTATGAAGTACTGCTGTTGAAATAATCCACTTCGAATACTTCAGTCAAAAGCAAAAATATGTATTATGTTGGTTTTATTTTCTTCTAAAGTATTAACAGATTCTGTACTTTTTAATATATTACTATTTCAATACTTAGGTCTGTATTAAAGAAGGAAACTCAAGCACTGTTCTTTGTTTAAATCTAGTTTAAAACTAGTTTCAACCAATCAAATGGCTTGGATCTAGTTTTAAGTTATGCTTGAGTATTGAGCGACGTTCTGTAATACGGACCTTAGATAGTTTTTTTTTAAATTCACTAAATGTAAGTACTCATATTTTTGTCCTTGACTGTACAATTCGTGGATCTTTGACAGTCATTACGGGTCGTCAGAAGCCCGAAAATCTGACAACCAGTCTTACCAGGGAGTATCGTGTTACCCAGTAACTGTATTCAGCTGCATCCGGTTAGACTGGAAGGCGACCCCAACATAGTTGGGAACGGGCATTATTCTTCCATTAAACACTACAAACTTTATAATATTATCTTCACTACAAGTAAAACTTCACTTTCAGCGCGTGAACACGCCGAGCGCTACTCCCCGGTGCGTCGCGCCGAATGTTCGCCTCCGAGAGTCGCGCACGACATTGCGTCCGCCAGGCTGGAGTATCAGCAGCTACAGGTTAGTTGGGAACATATCTTTGACCTTACTTACCCAAATGTACATATTTTGGAATCATTTATTTATTTATCTATAGAAGGTGTTGTTTTGCATCCTCTTCTAATTCAAGGGTGTGGTATAGACCATCAAACCGAACAACTTTTTCCATGGCGCCAACATCGTAATTGTGAAAAAATTATCAGCCGTCCCATACATTTGCGTCGAGTAGGTATTGAAGTTTTCTATGGGACAGTTGAAAAATTTTTCGCGAATACGATGTTGGTCCCATGGAGAAAGTTATTTGGTTTGATGTTCTGTACTGCACCCTGAAATTTGACGAGGATGCAAAACGACACGTTGTATATACAGGATGTTACGTTAAACGAGGGACGTACTTTATCGAAGTGTCCCTAACTAACCTAACCTAACCCTGAAATATGAAAAAAAAATCAGCTGTTCTCTATAAAGTGCAAAACCTACGTGATCAAACTGTACGAGACAGCTGATTTTTTTTTTTTTTCATATTTCAGGATTAGTTCCAAGGTAAAAGTTGTTAATTTTCATGAGTATTGCACTCCGTTAAAGTATGTCCCTTGTTTAACCTAACACCCTGTATATCAGCGCCCCGCGGTTTGACCCGCGGAAGTCTCGAACCCGTGGGAATATCAAGTTTAAAACTATCTGAGTGCCAAATTTCATCAAAATCCGTCCAGCAGTTTTTCCGTGAAAGGGTAACAAACATCCATCCATCCTTACAAACTTTCACGTTTATAATACTACTAGCTTTTATCCGTGGCTTCGCCCGCGTTGTGATCGGAAATTATCCTACGGGAACGACATTCATCTTTATTCACCCAGTAACTAGGTGGTGGAGGTCACATAGACAGTCGCTCCATGTAAAGTACAGGTATTCAGCTGCACCCGGTTAGACTGGAAGCTGACCACAACATAGTTGGGAAAGGCTAGGAAGATGATGATTCAGCATCATTATTATGTTTTTATGAAGAGTTTTGCGTGCTTTTGTAAGAAGTTGCACTATTGTCTGGGAAGCAGGTCACATATCCACCAATAAATTGGTATTGGTACTTGTCACGTCTAATTGATGTGTTTGTCTGTCACAGCGTGGCTTGGAGCGTCGTAGCGGAGGCCCGGGCGCTTCGCCCCCGCACGCTGACGTCAGGTTGCACACGCCGGGGACTTCAATGCCTGGTAAGCATGTGCTCGCGTTGCCGGCCCTTTGATGTCCTCCAAAAAACCGCCAATTTGGGGATCGCCAGGCAAGGCAAGCGGCAACGTCAACGGCAAGGGAAGCGACCTGTTTACACATTCACGTTGCCCATATTATTTCCCATTTCCTTGCAAGTTGTTGTGGAAATGGGCTGAACGTAAACGGGGTATTGCGCAAATAATCGTTTCAAAATATCTTGTTATTAGTAACCGTACCCTCAACAGGCTCACCAATACACCAACACGGCGCGTCCGCACTAGATCTAAACACGGTGTCCCCGGAGGCGGCGCGCGCGGTGCTGCTGGCCGTCAGGAACATCATCACGGACCCCGCCGCACTGGAACTCCACACCACACTAGTACTCACTCAGGTATGTAACAAATAAAAAAAATTGTGAAGTTTCACCAACTAATTCAAAAAGGCCCAGTATAAATAACAAAAAAAAAAAAAAGATTAACTTCAACACTAACACACTTCTCTTAAAACTATGCAACGTTACAACAATGGAAAAGAGTGTTTTCGATGAACTCTGGCACCCAAAGTAAGATTTAACTTATGTTTAGGGTGCCAGCGTCGTCGCCTAAGATTTGAACATAAAGCATAAACAGTACGCGGATTACGCCTAGTACTAACTCAACTAAGTCATCTGCCTAGCCTTCATCTTTGTTACCAGTGAAAATATTTTTTCTCCCAAGTGTGTTTTTATTGCCAATGAAAACTAAACTCTATGCCTCAAGCTTAAGCCTCCGAATCCCAACACAACTAACTCGAAATCTCTCTCTTCCACAGGACATAGCGCTCAAAATCGGAATCAACCTCCACGCCTTATACTCTCAACACGTAAACATATCTCAAGAAATTATCAAATCAATTCATTCATACAACAACTTCGCTCTTATATCCGGTCATACGTCACCAGCGAGCCCAGGCTCACCTCTACACCAAATTACTGAAGGCTTAAGTTATCTCCACACTGGTTCGATAACTAGAGGTACCCCCCAAGCATCCGCCACGCCGTTAGATCTCCGAAGTAATGTCGACATGGACACAGGACAATACGCACAACTGCATCCCTTAGTCCACTCACAAATACACATGGTCACACATAGATCGTTAAACAACTCCCCAATATCAAATCCTGGGTCCCCTTTAGATATGATACAGGAAGAAATTGGGAATGGGACGCATTTGGATAAGGCTTTTCAAGAAAACATGAGGTTTATTCCTTCATTTGCGCCAACACATCCTCAGATCAGCTTAACAGATTGTTTAGGCTCAGAAATTACTCTCGTAGCGTCCTCATCTGAGGACAGTATGGATAGTTTAGAGAACACGAAATATTCTTTACCTCAATTCGTGATATCCGAGCCGTCAGATTTGGATGACAGGCCTTCAATAACCAAAGGTATAGGACGAAAAGTTAGTCAAGAAACAGAGCCACCGCCAGAGCCGAAAGAAGAAATCATTTCGGATAAGGACGCCGAAATGCAGTCGCCGAAGGAAAGTGTTGACGAAACTGCGAAATTTCTGAGTGAGGAGATCAAGTACCCGAGACGAGGGAGCGATAAGTCGCTCGGGTTTAGCGACGATTCTTTAAGCAATGATTCGGCTAATGTTTCCCCAAACTGTGAACAAAACGTACAATCTATATACTCTAATATAGTCTCTATAAGTTCGGGGTTTAGCGAGAACCGAGGCAGTTTCTCTGAGCACAGAGAATCGTTCTCTTTTTCTGATAGAGGTAGTTTCTCTGAAAGGGGAGACTTCGGACGGTCATCGTTCTCTGAAAAAAGCGACTTCGGAAGAGGTAGCTTTTCAGAAAAAGGAGAAACACCAAGATCTTCCTTCTCCGCACAAGGGACTCTTGGAGAAGTAAAAGAATATTACGAAGATGTTTACATGTCAAGAGACAATAGTAGACTATGCCTAGAGAAATGTGACGAAGAAGGGACGCCACCTAGTGAGGAAATAGAGAAACTACAAAGATCTACAATGGATTTAAGACTAACAGAAATCTGTAGGCCAGAAGAGAGTCAAAAAATCCCTATACTTTTAAGTCCCCAAAAAGTTTCGTGCGTTCAAGAATACTACGAAGTGACATTATCTACAGTGTGTTCGAAGTTAGATTCGCAAAGAATTGTTGAATTATTAAAAGAGGCGATTAATACTAGGGTTCCACCACAGAGCATATTTGTTGAAACTGACCAAAAAGATGGAGATGGTACCTTGACAGGTTATTTGAATTTAGAATACTCGGGAGGGATTCAAATTGAGTTGGTGTTGTGTGAAAATAAAGCAATGGAGAAGAAGGGTTTGAAAATGCGAAGAATATCTGGCGACCAAAGGGAGTATGGGAAACTGTGCGAGCAATTAATTACCAGTCTGACTGTATAATATCATTTTTAATGTACCTTCCGGTATAACAATATAAAAAAATACTAATCTCTACTGTCAAAAGTGGCAAAGACTTTTTCTAATCTAAAGTGATGTCACCTGTCAAAATTACGTTTTCAAAGTACAATTTCGACGGCTGCTGTCAATTTTTTTTTTGTAACGGGTTTTTCCGTTTTGTAATGCATTTAATGATTGCCTTTCCATTCCTGATGTGTAAATTTCTGATGTAAAAGTCTATGTGGTATGTCGAAAATTTTGTGAAAAATATATGTGGAAAATAAATGTTTCGCTCGCCCAAGGCGTTGTATCAGATTGTTAAATTCCTTACTAAAAATGTTTTTAAAAACTCAACTAGTCTTTTCATTAACAATATTGTAAAAATAAGCAACGCCTTTTTAAAATTTAACCGACTTCAAAACAGGTTATATATTTGATGAGGTTTTTTTTATAATTATTTCTGGTCTTGGATACGAGCGAAGCAAAGCGATAAAATAAGTGATACTTGTGCAATATTATGTAATAGTTATGGAACAATTTGAGTACAGTTAGCGAGGAACCGTGTTTTTTAATCTTCATAAAAAGTAATATGGGATAGGCTAAACCCAGAAACTAATAAAAATAGTCAGGAAACGCTGTCACATGGTCGTTGGCATACTTCTTAAGGAAATTCAATGTAAAATATCGTGCAAATTGCCTTTAATAACAATTATCTGAAAATAAAAATATACTTAAGATGTAAAAATTCTTAGACTCGGTTTCAAAATTCCTATCTTACATTTAAAAAAAACTACATATCCCAAATCAATTCGCTGACTGTACCAAAACACTTGGATATTTAAAGTAATAATAAATCTTCCTATTTCTTGGGATATTACATTCCGTCTAATCTTTTTTATATTAAAACTTACAGCAACATTTTAGGGCTCATTCATTCGATAAACTGTCATGGCTGTCATTCTAATGTCAAAAATTGGCGCCAGATTGAGTGTCACTAAAATGTAATTCTTATGTCAAAATTGACAGTTCGTTTAAAAAATTCATAAAACCTACAATAATGTAGAATGCTGTTTTCACTGATGAAATTAAATTATTCCCTTGTTTTTAAAAGCCTGACTAAGTTACTAGTCAGTTGATCTGGAGTTAAGGCGAAATGGATTCCAAAGAAGATGGTTTGACGAATTTCGGCTGGATGCAAAATCAATTTTTGTCCCAAAAAACTACAAATTTGCCTTATTCATTTACATGATTATAATTAAAAATTAAAATTTTTCTTTAGTAAATTATGAGGGCCAAAACTCGATACAAAATAATCGCAATGTCCTCAAAATTGCATTTTTTATGAGAAAAAATTGTTTTATTATATAGTAATTAAAGCAATTTCAATAAAATTTCGTGTACACCATCAAAGACATGAGGATTATGGGTTTATTTTAATGTGACAGAGCTTCCACTTCAGAATTTAAAAAATAAATATTTATTAAATTCTATATGCTCCGTCTGGCAATGCTCCAAACCCCGTTACAATACCATTTCGCCTTAAATTTTATGCCAACTGTTGTGTTGTTTGACAGAAATTAACAATTATAACCTAGTAGTGTAGTTTGGTTTTTAAAGCTGCAGTTTATTCAGTTGTACATAAAGGTACAATATTATGGCATTTACTGAAATTGACGAATTAATTAATTAAGATCACGAACACCGGAATTACGCATAATAAATAATGTACATACTAGATTAGTTACGGTTTATTTAAAATTAGTTACGGTTTTTTGAATGATTGTCAAATAAAATCGGAAAGTTTTAATAAATCAATAATTAATTTTAAATAAGCCCGTATTGTATCCAAAAATGAGAAATTTTGCACATATTTGTATATTACGTAAAATTTATTTATTATTCCATATAATTAATAATGAATTACTTATATAATTATAAAAAAAATCCTTTTTCTCTTAGAATTAAAAATTCCATTTTGAGAAAATAATATGATTGTTGCGTTGAATTGAAAACGAAAAATTATACAACTTTTTTAATTTGAAAGTCGAAAATAAATGAAATTGTTATTTCATAAAATTGCAAAATTACTAAGTATGCCTTATGAAATAGCTTATTTTTGCTTTATAATATTTAGCTGCATCCGGTTAGTCTGGAAGCTTACCACAACATAGTTGAGAAAAGTCTAGATAGTCTATTATCTAGTCTAGATTCTAGTCTATTTATAACCGACGAAAAAAAAGAAAAAGAGTCGACACGTATATTTTTTGTATGTACCTAAGTATAGAAAAATACATCAAAAGTATGTAAAATTTTCAATCCAACGCAACAATTTTTCCTATTATAAGCCTGTAAATAGTATATAGACCTAAGATTAAATATAATTGAAAATGTATTTGATTTTGTTTTATGAACACGTACCCAATGACGCAGTAGTTGAGAGATTGGCTGTTGCTCTACGGGTCGTAGCTTCGAATGGAAGACATATTTGTATGGCCTACAGATAGTTGTTCCAATGGGGCATAAGTATCGCAAAAATGGTTTTCGAATTACAAAAGTCGGATATATTTTCAAAAAACAATGAATTTTCTATTTAATCGAATGAGAGATGTATTTTATAAGATGAAATCAATAGATTTTTTAATGTCCAAAATGGGTTATTTAAAATAATAAATGTTATTGTTAATAGGCCAATGTGACCCATTTTGTGAAGAGCCATGCAATACACAATGGACTTCTGACCCAGCCTGTAACTTCCCAACTTTTTAAAATCATCTACCATACGATTATAGACCTAATATTTATTAGCTATAAGTGACATATTGCCATAAGTAATAAAAACTAGATGTAAGTAAGTTAAAATCAAACTGTAAATATTATTTTAATAAATTCCGATTCCATAATGTTTTTGAGATGGTTTTTTTTCTACGTAACATCACGTCGCTGTTCTCCAAAGGGTAAGGCAAAATGTACAGTCCGCGAGGCCTATGCTAAGCTTTGCATTTGTGTGAGTGCACATAGATAGTGTAGGTGTGACATAGGCCTAGAGCGCGACGCGTCCTTTGCTTGGTTTATACTGCTTTTTGCCAGTCGGCCTGAGGCGCGGCGCGTCCTTCACAATCATACACAAATGCAAAGCTCAGCTTAAGCCTCGCGGACTGTACCTATGTGCCTATAGTACACATACATTTCGCCTGTTATCTTTGTGTCCCATGTAATAGGGGGTGAGCATTGATTTATAAAATGGGGTAGATACGATACTCTCTAATGTCACGTAAATATTATTAAACTAGAAACAATTGCAAATTACGTAGTCTGTAGACGGTGGATTGAAAAAAAAAACCAAAGTTACTTTAAACTAATTTAATTAAAAGGAAAATACTACAGTTACAATTGGTGAAACCTATTCGATGTCAGAATATGGAATGCCTAAAAAACATATTAAAATAATTAAAACGAATGTTGAATTCTGCTGCGTCGGCGGCTCGTGGCTGGACGGATGTCGTCGCTGCAGTTTGTGCGCTCGGCGTAAATTGAAGGAAATGCGAGGTCGGCGATATCCATTAGGGATCCGTACTTAACATGCATGTAAACATACCCACACAACTACATTTCCCGATAAACTTCACATAAGTACATGATGGGCATCGATATCTTATTAACACGATAAAACAGATTTTATCAATTCACACATTACCAGCGGTCATTGACCCCCAAACAATCATCAATCATTTTTATTCTATAGTGTTTAGATGTCTATACTCATCACGCCTACGGAGTTTCGCTAGCTAATTTAATTTGATTCTGATATTATCCCACTGTGGAACAAAAGCCTCTTCTTACAATCATTCTCATCTTATATAGAGATGGTCGTGCATTGATCACCACGCTTGCTAACTGCGAATATTCAACACATTTAAGACTAGTAATCAAGTAGGTATACAAGGTGGAGAATTGAAGATGATGACAGTACCTACGACAATACATATCTGTTACGGCTAAAAACCGAACTGCGGCTACACCGGCAGTCTGAAAGGTAGGTTAGGTTAGGTTAGAACTGCGACCCCACCAGAAAACTAATCGCCATCAGAAATGAGCTGCTACCAGAATAAGAGGTTAGGTAAGGTTAGAACTGCGACCCCGTCAGCAACGACTAGCTACCAGAAAAGTAGGTTAGGTTAGGTTAGAACTGCGACCCCACCAGAAAACGAATCGCCATCAGAAATGAGCTGCTACCAGAATAAGAGGTTAGGTTAGGTTAGAACTGCGACCCCGTCAGAAACGACTAGCTACCAGAAAAGTAGGTTAGGTTAGGTTAGAACTGCGACCCCACCAGAAAACGAATCGCCATCAGAAATAAGCTGCTACCAGAATAAGAGGTTAGGTAAGGTTAGAACTGCGACCCCGTCAGCAACGACTAGCTACCAGAAAAGTAGGTTAGGTTAGGTTAGAACTGCGACCCCACCAGAAAACGAATCGCCATCAGAAATGAGCTGCTACCAGAATAAGAGGTTAGGTTAGGTTAGAACTGCGACCCCGTCAGAAACGACTAGCTACCAGAAAAGTAGGTTAGGTTAGGTTAGAACTGCGACCCCACCAGAAAACGAATCGCCATCAGAAATGAGCTGCTACCAGAATAAGAGGTTAGGTTAGGTTAGAACTGCGGGGGCATGGTTGCTTCGGGAAGTACCTGTGTCGCATAAACAGGGAGCCGGACGCTCGGTGCCATCACTGCGTCCACTGTCGGGAGGACACGGCGTGGCATACAGTGGCAGAGTGTGCCGCATGGGAGGGGCCGCGCCGTGCCCTCGTGGCAGAGGTCGGAGCCGACCTGTCGCTGCCAGCCGTCGCTCGTTCGATGGTCGGGAGTGCCGAGTCGTGGGATGCGGTGATCTCCTTCTGTGAAACCGTCATTTCGCGGAAGGAGGCTGCGGAAAGGGAGAGGGAGATCGAGACGACTCTCCCGACCCGCAAAAGGCGGCCCGGGCGTCGGCGGAGGGCGGATAACGCCCTCTTCCAGCCCCCGTAAACAGGTCCGGAGGGACGGCGGACTCGGGGACGTCCGCCGGCCCCCATCCAGCTGGACCCGAGGCGGCGGCGCGTAGTGTTCCGCGCGCGCCCCTATTGGACGTTGCGGGGGGAGTCCTACACCTCACTCCCCTCGCAGGCCTGAGGAGGCCCGCAAAGGCGGGCCGGCACTAGCCGGGGATCGTGGAAGGCGCCCAAGTTCCCATGATCCCCGGTCCAGGTGTGGGAAGGGAACACCGGGGTGGTTTTTAGTCAGTAAGAGTCTGACAGACCCCTCCGCTCACCCCAGGGCGGGGGACATCCATGAGGATTTTCCACCCCGGCAACAAAAAAAAAAGGTTAGAACTGCGACCCCGTCAGAAACGACTAGCTACCAGAAAAGTAGGTTAGGTTAGGTTAGAACTGCGACCCCACCAGAAAACTAATCGCCAACAGAAATGAGCTGCTACCAGAATAAGAGGTTAGGTTAGGTTAGAACTGCGACCCCGTCAGCAACGACTAGCTACCAGAAAAGTAGGTTAGGTTAGGTTAGGTTAGGTTAGGTTAGAACTGCGACCCCGTCAGCAACGACGAGCTACCAGAAAAGTAGGTAAGGTTAGGTTAGAACTGCGACCCCGTCAGTAACGACTAGCTACCAGAAAAGTAGGTTAGGTTAGGTTAGAACTGCGACCCCGTCAGCAACGACGAGCTACCAGAAAAGTAGGTTAGGTTAGGTTAGAACTGCGACCCCGTCAGTAACGACTAGCTACCAGAAAAGTAGGTTAGGTTAGGTTAGAACTGCGACCCCGTCAGCAACGACGAGCTACCAGAAAAGTAGGTTAGGTTAGATTAGAACTGCGACCCCGTCAGCAACGACGAGCTACCAGAAAAGTAGGTTAGGTTAGGTTAGAACTGCGACCCCGTCAGCAACGACGAGCTACCAGAAAAGTAGGTTAGGTTAGGTTAGAACTGCGACCCCGTCAGCAACGACTAGCTACCAGAAAAGTAGGTTAGGTTAGGTTAGAACTGCGACCCCACCAGAAAACGAATCGCCATCATAAATAAGCTGCTACCAGAATAAGAGGTTAAGTTAGGTTAGAACTGCGACCCCGTCAGTAACGACTAGCTACCAGAAAAGTAGGTTAGGTTAGGTTAGAACTGCGACCCCGTCAGCAACGACGAGCTACCAGAAAAGTAGGTTAGGTTAGGTTAGAACTGCGACCCCGTCAGCAACGACGAGCTACCAGAAAAGTAGGTTAGGTTAGGTTAGAACTGCGACCCCGTCAGCAACGACGAGCTACCAGAAAAGTAGGTAAGGTTAGGTTAGAACTGCGACCCCGTCAGTAACGACTAGCTACCAGAAAAGTAGGTTAGGTTAGGTTAGAACTGCGACCCCGTCAGCAACGACGAGCTACCAGAAAAGTAGGTTAGGTTAGGTTAGAACTGCGACCCCGTCAGTAACGACTAGCTACCAGAAAAGTAGGTTAGGTTAGGTTAGAACTGCGACCCCGTCAGCAACGACGAGCTACCAGAAAAGTAGGTTAGGTTAGGTTAGAACTGCGACCCCGTCAGTAACGACTAGCTACCAGAAAAGTAGGTTAGGTTAGGTTAGAACTGCGACCCCGTCAGCAACGACGAGCTACCAGAAAAGTAGGTTAGGTTAGATTAGAACTGCGACCCCGTCAGCAACGACGAGCTACCAGAAAAGTAGGTTAGGTTAGGTTAGAACTGCGACCCCGTCAGCAACGACGAGCTACCAGAAAAGTAGGTTAGGTTAGGTTAGAACTGCGACCCCGTCAGCAACGACTAGCTACCAGAAAAGTAGGTTAGGTTAGGTTAGAACTGCGACCCCACCAGAAAACGAATCGCCATCATAAATAAGCTGCTACCAGAATAAGAGGTTAAGTTAGGTTAGAACTGCGACCCCGTCAGTAACGACTAGCTACCAGAAAAGTAGGTAAGGTTAGGTTAGAACTGCGACCCCGTCAGAAAACGAATCGCCATCAGTAATGAGCTACTACCAGAATAAGAGGTTAGGTTAGGTTAGAACTGCGACCCCGTCAGAAACGACTAACTACCAGAAAAGTAGGTTAGGTTAGGTTAGAACTGCGACCCCGTCAGCAACGACGAGCTACCAGAAAAGTAGGTTAGGTTAGGTTAGAACTGCGACCCCGTCAGCAACGACGAGCTACCAGAAAAGTAGGTTAGGTTAGGTTAGAACTGCGACCCCGTCAGCAACGACGAGCTACCAGAAAAGTAGGTTAGGTTAGGTTAGAACTGCGACCCCGTCAGCAACGACGAGCTACCAGAAAAGTAGGTTAGGTTAGGTTAGAACTGCGACCCCGTCAGCAACGACGAGCTACCAGAAAAGTAGGTTAGGTTAGGTTAGAACTGCGACCCCGTCAGCAACGACTAGCTACCAGAAAAGTAGGTTAGGTTAGGTTAGAACTGCGACCCCGTCAGCAACGACGAGCTACCAGAAAAGTAGGTTAGGTTAGGTTAGAACTGCGACCCCGTCAGCAACGACGAGCTACCAGAAAAGTAGGTTAGGTTAGGTTAGAACTGCGACCCCGTCAGCAACGACGAGCTACCAGAAAAGTAGGTTAGGTTAGGTTAGAACTGCGACCCCGTCAGCAACGACTAGCTACCAGAAAAGTAGGTTAGGTTAGGTTAGAACTGCGACCCCACCAGAAAACGAATCGCCATCAGAAATAAGCTGCTACCAGAATAAGAGGTTAAGTTAGGTTAGAACTGCGACCCCGTCAGTAACGACGAGCTACCAGAAAAGTAGGTAAGGTTAGGTTAGAACTGCGACCCCGTCAGTAACGACTAGCTACCAGAAAAGTAGGTTAGGTTAGGTTAGAACTGCGACCCCGTCAGCAACGACGAGCTACCAGAAAAGTAGGTTAGGTTAGGTTAGAACTGCGACCCCGTCAGCAACGACGAGCTACCAGAAAAGTAGGTTAGGTTAGGTTAGAACTGCGACCCCGTCAGCAACGACGAGCTACCAGAAAAGTAGGTAAGGTTAGGTTAGAACTGCGACCCCGTCAGTAACGACTAGCTACCAGAAAAGTAGGTTAGGTTAGGTTAGAACTGCGACCCCGTCAGCAACGACGAGCTACCAGAAAAGTAGGTTAGGTTAGGTTAGAACTGCGACCCCGTCAGTAACGACTAGCTACCAGAAAAGTAGGTTAGGTTAGGTTAGAACTGCGACCCCGTCAGCAACGACGAGCTACCAGAAAAGTAGGTTAGGTTAGGTTAGAACTGCGACCCCGTCAGCAACG
Organism: Cosmia pyralina; assembly: GCA_946251885.1. Taxonomy (NCBI): domain Eukaryota; kingdom Metazoa; phylum Arthropoda; class Insecta; order Lepidoptera; family Noctuidae; genus Cosmia; species Cosmia pyralina. The sequence goes on from OX276371.1 coordinate 949,149, forward strand.
ACGAGCTACCAGAAAAGTAGGTTAGGTTAGGTTAGAACTGCGACCCCGTCAGCAACGACGAGCTACCAGAAAAGTAGGTTAGGTTAGGTTAGAACTGCGACCCCGTCAGCAACGACTAGCTACCAGAAAAGTAGGTTAGGTTAGGTTAGAACTGCGACCCCACCAGAAAACGAATCGCCATCAGAAATAAGCTGCTACCAGAATAAGAGGTTAAGTTAGGTTAGAACTGCGACCCCGTCAGTAACGACTAGCTACCAGAAAAGTAGGTAAGGTTAGGTTAGAACTGCGACCCCGTCAGAAAACGAATCGCCATCAGTAATGAGCTACTACCAGAATAAGAGGTTAGGTTAGGTTAGAACTGCGACCCCGTCAGAAACGACTAACTACCAGAAAAGTAGGTTAGGTTAGGTTAGAACTGCGACCCCGTCAGCAACGACGAGCTACCAGAAAAGTAGGTTAGGTTAGGTTAGAACTGCGACCCCGTCAGCAACGACGAGCTACCAGAAAAGTAGGTTAGGTTAGGTTAGAACTGCGACCCCGTCAGCAACGACGAGCTACCAGAAAAGTAGGTTAGGTTAGGTTAGAACTGCGACCCCGTCAGCAACGACTAGCTACCAGAAAAGTAGGTTAGGTTAGGTTAGAACTGCGACCCCACCAGAAAACGAATCGCCATCAGAAATGAGCTGCTACCAGAATAAGAGGTTAGGTTAGGTTAGAACTGCGACCCCGTCAGAAACGACTAGCTACCAGAAAAGTAGGTTAGGTTAGGTTAGAACTGCGACCCCACCAGAAAACGAATCGCCATCAGAAATGAGCTGCTACCAGAATAAGAGGTTAGGTTAGGTTAGAACTGCGGGGGCATGGTTGCTTCGGGAAGTACCTGTGTCGCATAAACAGGGAGCCGGACGCTCGGTGCCATCACTGCGTCCACTGTCGGGAGGACACGGCGTGGCATACAGTGGCAGAGTGTGCCGCATGGGAGGGGCCGCGCCGTGCCCTCGTGGCAGAGGTCGGAGCCGACCTGTCGCTGCCAGCCGTCGCTCGTTCGATGGTCGGGAGTGCCGAGTCGTGGGATGCGGTGATCTCCTTCTGTGAAACCGTCATTTCGCGGAAGGAGGCTGCGGAAAGGGAGAGGGAGATCGAGACGACTCTCCCGACCCGCAAAAGGCGGCCCGGGCGTCGGCGGAGGGCGGATAACGCCCTCTTCCAGCCCCCGTAAACAGGTCCGGAGGGACGGCGGACTCGGGGACGTCCGCCGGCCCCCATCCAGCTGGACCCGAGGCGGCGGCGCGTAGTGTTCCGCGCGCGCCCCTATTGGACGTTGCGGGGGGAGTCCTACACCTCACTCCCCTCGCAGGCCTGAGGAGGCCCGCAAAGGCGGGCCGGCACTAGCCGGGGATCGTGGAAGGCGCCCAAGTTCCCATGATCCCCGGTCCAGGTGTGGGAAGGGAACACCGGGGTGGTTTTTAGTCAGTAAGAGTCTGACAGACCCCTCCGCTCACCCCAGGGCGGGGGACATCCATGAGGATTTTCCACCCCGGCAACAAAAAAAAAAGGTTAGAACTGCGACCCCGTCAGAAACGACTAGCTACCAGAAAAGTAGGTTAGGTTAGGTTAGAACTGCGACCCCACCAGAAAACTAATCGCCAACAGAAATGAGCTGCTACCAGAATAAGAGGTTAGGTTAGGTTAGAACTGCGACCCCGTCAGCAACGACTAGCTACCAGAAAAGTAGGTTAGGTTAGGTTAGGTTAGGTTAGGTTAGAACTGCGACCCCGTCAGCAACGACGAGCTACCAGAAAAGTAGGTAAGGTTAGGTTAGAACTGCGACCCCGTCAGTAACGACTAGCTACCAGAAAAGTAGGTTAGGTTAGGTTAGAACTGCGACCCCGTCAGCAACGACGAGCTACCAGAAAAGTAGGTTAGGTTAGGTTAGAACTGCGACCCCGTCAGTAACGACTAGCTACCAGAAAAGTAGGTTAGGTTAGGTTAGAACTGCGACCCCGTCAGCAACGACGAGCTACCAGAAAAGTAGGTTAGGTTAGATTAGAACTGCGACCCCGTCAGCAACGACGAGCTACCAGAAAAGTAGGTTAGGTTAGGTTAGAACTGCGACCCCGTCAGCAACGACGAGCTACCAGAAAAGTAGGTTAGGTTAGGTTAGAACTGCGACCCCGTCAGCAACGACTAGCTACCAGAAAAGTAGGTTAGGTTAGGTTAGAACTGCGACCCCACCAGAAAACGAATCGCCATCATAAATAAGCTGCTACCAGAATAAGAGGTTAAGTTAGGTTAGAACTGCGACCCCGTCAGTAACGACTAGCTACCAGAAAAGTAGGTTAGGTTAGGTTAGAACTGCGACCCCGTCAGCAACGACGAGCTACCAGAAAAGTAGGTTAGGTTAGGTTAGAACTGCGACCCCGTCAGCAACGACGAGCTACCAGAAAAGTAGGTTAGGTTAGGTTAGAACTGCGACCCCGTCAGCAACGACGAGCTACCAGAAAAGTAGGTAAGGTTAGGTTAGAACTGCGACCCCGTCAGTAACGACTAGCTACCAGAAAAGTAGGTTAGGTTAGGTTAGAACTGCGACCCCGTCAGCAACGACGAGCTACCAGAAAAGTAGGTTAGGTTAGGTTAGAACTGCGACCCCGTCAGTAACGACTAGCTACCAGAAAAGTAGGTTAGGTTAGGTTAGAACTGCGACCCCGTCAGCAACGACGAGCTACCAGAAAAGTAGGTTAGGTTAGGTTAGAACTGCGACCCCGTCAGTAACGACTAGCTACCAGAAAAGTAGGTTAGGTTAGGTTAGAACTGCGACCCCGTCAGCAACGACGAGCTACCAGAAAAGTAGGTTAGGTTAGATTAGAACTGCGACCCCGTCAGCAACGACGAGCTACCAGAAAAGTAGGTTAGGTTAGGTTAGAACTGCGACCCCGTCAGCAACGACGAGCTACCAGAAAAGTAGGTTAGGTTAGGTTAGAACTGCGACCCCGTCAGCAACGACTAGCTACCAGAAAAGTAGGTTAGGTTAGGTTAGAACTGCGACCCCACCAGAAAACGAATCGCCATCATAAATAAGCTGCTACCAGAATAAGAGGTTAAGTTAGGTTAGAACTGCGACCCCGTCAGTAACGACTAGCTACCAGAAAAGTAGGTAAGGTTAGGTTAGAACTGCGACCCCGTCAGAAAACGAATCGCCATCAGTAATGAGCTACTACCAGAATAAGAGGTTAGGTTAGGTTAGAACTGCGACCCCGTCAGAAACGACTAACTACCAGAAAAGTAGGTTAGGTTAGGTTAGAACTGCGACCCCGTCAGCAACGACGAGCTACCAGAAAAGTAGGTTAGGTTAGGTTAGAACTGCGACCCCGTCAGCAACGACGAGCTACCAGAAAAGTAGGTTAGGTTAGGTTAGAACTGCGACCCCGTCAGCAACGACGAGCTACCAGAAAAGTAGGTTAGGTTAGGTTAGAACTGCGACCCCGTCAGCAACGACGAGCTACCAGAAAAGTAGGTTAGGTTAGGTTAGAACTGCGACCCCGTCAGCAACGACGAGCTACCAGAAAAGTAGGTTAGGTTAGGTTAGAACTGCGACCCCGTCAGCAACGACTAGCTACCAGAAAAGTAGGTTAGGTTAGGTTAGAACTGCGACCCCGTCAGCAACGACTAGCTACCAGAAAAGTAGGTTAGGTTAGGTTAGAACTGCGACCCCACCAGAAAACGAATCGCCATCAGAAATAAGCTGCTACCAGAATAAGAGGTTAAGTTAGGTTAGAACTGCGACCCCGTCAGTAACGACGAGCTACCAGAAAAGTAGGTAAGGTTAGGTTAGAACTGCGACCCCGTCAGTAACGACTAGCTACCAGAAAAGTAGGTTAGGTTAGGTTAGAACTGCGACCCCGTCAGCAACGACGAGCTACCAGAAAAGTAGGTTAGGTTAGGTTAGAACTGCGACCCCGTCAGCAACGACGAGCTACCAGAAAAGTAGGTTAGGTTAGGTTAGAACTGCGACCCCGTCAGCAACGACGAGCTACCAGAAAAGTAGGTAAGGTTAGGTTAGAACTGCGACCCCGTCAGTAACGACTAGCTACCAGAAAAGTAGGTTAGGTTAGGTTAGAACTGCGACCCCGTCAGCAACGACGAGCTACCAGAAAAGTAGGTTAGGTTAGGTTAGAACTGCGACCCCGTCAGTAACGACTAGCTACCAGAAAAGTAGGTTAGGTTAGGTTAGAACTGCGACCCCGTCAGCAACGACGAGCTACCAGAAAAGTAGGTTAGGTTAGGTTAGAACTGCGACCCCGTCAGCAACGACGAGCTACCAGAAAAGTAGGTTAGGTTAGGTTAGAACTGCGACCCCGTCAGCAACGACGAGCTACCAGAAAAGTAGGTTAGGTTAGGTTAGAACTGCGACCCCGTCAGCAACGACTAGCTACCAGAAAAGTAGGTTAGGTTAGGTTAGAACTGCGACCCCACCAGAAAACGAATCGCCATCAGAAATAAGCTGCTACCAGAATAAGAGGTTAAGTTAGGTTAGAACTGCGACCCCGTCAGTAACGACTAGCTACCAGAAAAGTAGGTAAGGTTAGGTTAGAACTGCGACCCCGTCAGAAAACGAATCGCCATCAGTAATGAGCTACTACCAGAATAAGAGGTTAGGTTAGGTTAGAACTGCGACCCCGTCAGAAACGACTAACTACCAGAAAAGTAGGTTAGGTTAGGTTAGAACTGCGACCCCGTCAGCAACGACGAGCTACCAGAAAAGTAGGTTAGGTTAGGTTAGAACTGCGACCCCGTCAGCAACGACGAGCTACCAGAAAAGTAGGTTAGGTTAGGTTAGAACTGCGACCCCGTCAGCAACGACGAGCTACCAGAAAAGTAGGTTAGGTTAGGTTAGAACTGCGACCCCGTCAGCAACGACTAGCTACCAGAAAAGTAGGTTAGGTTAGGTTAGAACTGCGACCCCACCAGAAAACGAATCGCCATCAGAAATAAGCTGCTACCAGAATAAGAGGTTAAGTTAGGTTAGAACTGCGACCCCGTCAGTAACGACTAGCTACCAGAAAAGTAGGTAAGGTTAGGTTAGAACTGCGACCCCGTCAGAAAACGAATCGCCATCAGTAATGAGCTACTACCAGAATAAGAGGTTAGGTTAGGTTAGAACTGCGACCCCGTCAGAAACGACTAACTACCAGAAAAATAGGTTAGGTTAGGTTAGAACTGCGACCCCGTCAGAAACGACTAACTACCAGAAAAATAGGTTAGGTTAGGTTAGAACTGCGACCCCACCAGAAAACGAATCGCCATCAGAAACGAGCAGCTGCCAGAACAGTAGGTTTGGTTAGAACTGAAACCACAACAGAAATTAGTTTAGAGTAGGTATTTATATTAAATAAACAATATATGAATAAAGAATATTTGATTTGTTATTCTATGATATGAATATTCTTACATTAAACTTTATGTGAAACAGTAATCAATGATTTAAATTTCCTCAAAGTAAGTATTCTGCGTAATGATTATTCTATGAAATAATAATATGAGAAAAATTTTATGTGAAACGAAAGTCTATAAAACTACACACATCAACACGGTCTAGGGATATTTCGTACTCAATTAAATAACTCGAAAAGTACTGGCCGCATTGGAATCTTTTAAGACTTTTAAGACTCTTTTCTCAGACTAATTCCAAATTCAAATTTTTGAAAATTCTTTTGTTTCGGTGGCATAAAAATGTCTTGTAGGAGAGGGAATTTTCATTTGTGCGAAATTTAGAAAACAATACGAATTACGTTTAGTTACAGTTTTTTTTTCATTTTTAAACGAAAGATAAAGTTAAAATTGAGGTATTGTAGCCATGCAATGCCGACATTTGACGAGGGCGAAGGTGTTACGAGCTGTAGGAATGCTGGAAGCTGGGCCTGTTCAGCGTAATGTTGCTGAGGCCATAGGGACCCACCAAAATGTAATTTCAAGATTGTGGGCACGCTATCGTGCCACAGGTGAAGTAGCGGAGTGGCACCAGGGGCCAAGTCGCATCACTACCCCCAGACAAGACCAATTTTTCCAAATTACTGCGCGAGCTCAACCAAATGCAACGGCGACTCAATTGGTCCAAAGGCTGCGAGTGGAACACCAAGTGCTTGTGAGTGACCAAACTGTAAGAAGGCGACTGCATGAAAGCAATCTACGCTCTCGTAGAGCACTCCGGGTCCCACCTTTACGGAGAGGCAATCGTGGACGACGATTAGAATGGGTTCGGAACCACGTGGACTGGGGCCGTGAGCAATGGTCCAATGTGCTGTTCACGGATGAATCCAGGTTCGGCTTCCATCCAGATTCACGAAGGACGCGTGTTTGGCGAGTTCCTGGACGATGGAGCCTTCTCCAGAACCCTCAGGAAGTTCACCCATACCAAGGAGGAACAATTATGGTTTGGGCAGGAATTCGTCTTGGAGGACGGACGGATCTCGTTTGGGTGCGGGGCAATATGACGGCAGATCGATACGTCCAACAGATGCTGGGGCCCGTAATCTTGCCCCACAGAACACAAATGGGGCAAGATTTCCTGCTCATGCACAACAATGCCCGGGCACACACGGCGAGAACGGTAGCAGCTTGGTTACATACACACAATGTCAATGCCTTAGACTGGCCTGCTCAATCGCCAGATCTAAATCCCATTGAGCATGCGTGGGATATGCTGCAAAGAAGAGCTCTGAAGGAAGTTCCTGAAAATCTAGCTACAGAAGATCAACTTTTTGCGCACCTCAGAAGGACATGGGACAATATTCCGCAGCAAGACATTGACAACCTTGTTCTGAGCATGCCGAATCGTTGCCGATGTGTTATGAACATCATGGGCGCTTTCTCAGACTACTAACTTCAAGTTTATAAACACAAATTAAATGATTTTTCTATTTTTTTCAGTTTTTACTCACAAATTGAAAGTTAATTCATATACGGTTTCCGTCTATGCTTCATTTTTTTTTCCATAGAATCCTGAAATTTTAATCTAAGTACCTTAACCCTTATTAAAAAATGGTAGAATATTAAATAACGTATCTTTTAAATATATACATGTCATATAAATAATTAACACATTGATAGTAATTCGCTTTTTTAAAAATATCCCTAGACCGTGTTGATGTGTGTATTAGCTATAAAACAACGTACATACAACCGGTTTAACGTTACCTTACCAACAATATTGACTCATTTGCGTCAAATCAATAAAATAAAAAATATGAGAAATGGGTGCCTCATGATTTGACTGATCTGTGTGTTGCCTTGTTGAATCGATACAGAAATGAAGGAATATTGGATCGAATTGTGACATGTGATGAAAAGTGGATTCTTTACGATAACCTTAAGCGAAAAATGCAATGGCTGACCCCAGGTCAAACGCCACAACAGTGTGCAAAGGTAATGGTAACTGTTTGGTGGACTCAGCATGGTGTTATTCACTATAGCTTTCTCCGATCTGGTCAAGCAATAACGGCAGATGTCTACTGTGCCGAACTCCGAACAATGATAGCAAAACTAGCAGTGAAACAGCCCCGACTCATGAATCGATCTTCACCATTATTGCTCCATGATAACGCGAGACCTCATACAGCACGAGAAACCGTTTTAACTCTACAGGAACTGCAATTAGAAACCATTCGTCACCCTCCGTATTCGCCAGACCTTGCTCCAACGGACTACCATTTTTTTCGTGATTTGGACAATTTTCTACGTGATAAAAAGTTTTCTTCTCAGGAGGCAGTACAAAATGCTTTCACACAGTTTGTCGAATCTAGATCACGAGAGTTCTATCGCAAAGGCTTATATGACCTTCCTATTAGATGGCAGCAATGTATAGATAATAATGGTAGGTAATTATTTTGATTAAATAAATATGTTAAATTAAAAAAAAAAACGAATTTCAATTTTTCAGTACAAATCGGCAATTTCATTAGCCCCTAATATTTTGATGGTTTTCGAGTCAGACTTGCTCTTGACCGTTTTTTTTGGAAAATTTCTACGTCAACTTCAACTACGCTTCTCAGGACCTCTGCATAAGCATAGCATATCATCTTCATTCTCTACCCATACTTCTATAATAGTCGTTATCTCGGTAGTCCCCCCCTTTCTAGCCATAGTATCTTTCACACAGTGCATCCATCGTTTCTATGGTCTTCCTCTACTCTTATAGCCATCGACATTCATACTCAAAACTTAAGCATAGCATAATTATGTGTATACCTAATGTTCCCACTGCTGGGACACAGGCCTCCTCTCTGTGTGAGAGAGTGGGCTGTAATTAACCACGCGGGCCCAGTGCGGGTTGGTAGATGTCACAAGTCTTCGAATTTTTGGTTCTAGAACATGCCGGTTTCCTCACAATGTTTTCCTTCGCCGTTTTGAGAGCAGTGATGAAATAAATGTAACAAAGTAAACTATACCTAGGCCTACGAATGACTTGTAGGCGTGGATACGGGGATACGGGGGTTAGCAACGGGTGCAGTTTTTTTTTTTTTACTTTACAAAGACATTAAATATTAACATAATGAAATATAAGTTTTATAACCAGTATTTTTACTTTATACGCAGTATATTATTAAGGTATAATAAGTAGATAAATTGTAGTCAACCTCAAAACCGGGATTTTTCAAATCTTTGTCCCCCCCGCCCCGCCATTCCCCGGAGAGACACCATTGCCTCCTTGAGCGAAAACCATGGAATTATTATTACTTATGCGAAAGCCTACATCCGAGCAAACATAGATGCATGCCTGGGATGGAACCACAGATCATAGAACACTAGCTGTGTCTTCATGATCTGAGGTTGGAATCCACAACCAACAACTCATAAGTCGCAGCCGTTACCGCTGGACCTACTTATTGGCTAGAAATAGCAAAAACAGTATTTATAACAAACATATTTAAAATTCCTTTTACATCTCAAGATCATAATAACAAAATAATAAACTGAAAAATTAAACAAAGTCAATTAACAGTCGCTCAATTGACGGGATGTGTATGCAAAACATGGTATAATATCCTCCGTCAGTGGCCGCCGTGCATTTCCGGTTCCTCTGAACAATAAAAAGGATATCCCATTATATCGTGTTTGCCCCATTTCCGTACGTGGGATGAAGAAAGTAGTGGTGTGTCGTCATTTCCGGTGTCGTGTTGCCGAAAAAAGTTTTGACATTGGCAATGCACGTATGTCGGTAGGATATACTTTTTTGGCACTGATGTTTTAACAGGAATGCGTCATTAGCCGTTTTGGTTCTTATACTGGGTAATTATTGAATAGAGAAACTTCGCTTCTGGGTCGCCCCGGTCGGCCATGTCAGCCGTAGAACCAATGAATGTTGGAATAGAATAGAATATCTTTATTTGCATAAAATATGGTACTTACAAGGTCTTAAATATAAAATAGTTCCACATATTTTGCTTACTTTTTTCAGCATGCAAAAAAACACATTAAAAATAAAAATATAAACAAAAACACTTATTACTAGGTATTGAGATCATGTGAATAAAAAAATTTTAAAAAAAGTTAAGTTATATAAATCTTATGTAGGAATAAGTAGTGAGATCATATTAAGAATTGATGAATTTAAATACCTACCTTAAATAGAATAGGTTAATTATTTTGTATTTACCTTATAATTTAAGAATTCCCCTATTATAGTGTAGGTAGTATTCATTAATAAAGAGCCATTTCTGGATGTTGGAGTAGACGTGTTCGTGAGTGGAGACCACGAATCGGTAAACGTAAGGTTGGCCCACGGGATAGGTGGAGTGATGATCTTCGCTTTTTTTTAGGGTTCCGTACCTCATAAGGAAAAACGGAACCCTTACAGGATCACACCTGTGTGTCTATCTGTCCGTCTGTCACAGTCAATTTGCTCCGAATCTAATGGACCGATTGAGTTGAAATTTGGTACACATTATGAACTTCTGTAACCCAAACACTGACGGGTAAAGTAAATAAATGAATTTTGAATATGGGGTCACCTTTGGGGGGCAAATAAGAAAATTAAAAAAAAAAGTTTTGCAAACTATACCGTGTGACAGCTTACTGTGAGGGTCTCAAATATATGTTACGTATTTCTAGCCGCGCGCTTCGCTCGCGCAAGCGGTTATAATTTCAAAATAAATTGTTTTAAAGTTATTTAAGAAAATTGACCATCCCCTTATCTCAGAGCCTAAAATTAAAAAAAAAATCCGAGAATAGTTCTTTACCTACCTGTAAATTACAGGAAAACCTAATAAGAAGTCTGTGGTCTTAAAATAACATGGTAAATCTCTCAATATTGTGAGTACAAACTTACATTTACAATTGGAATGTATGAGAGAACATGTTTTTCAACTACAATCTTAAGTTTGTTTTGGGCTAAATTCAACTCAACTACGGAACCTCTTTATCTTTTCTGTGTACGGAACCCTTCAATGTGCGTGCTCCGACATGCACTTGGCCGGTTTTTTCCAAATCATTACCGTGATCTTCAGTTTATCGTCGCCTACTACTCTCTACGTTTTAAAGTAAACTTCATTGAATAACTCATAAGCGTTAGGTACGCTTTGGTACTCAAAAAACATAAAAGTAGATAGAACTTTGCATTATTTTTGTATCGAAAAAATTTCATTGTATCGTGTATTCCTTTTCTAGGTCATATAGTCAAAAAATATACACTAAAATATTGAATCCCTATTCCTTAAACCTGATAAGGTACACGATAGAGAAAAAGCATTTTTTTTTCTTTACATCACCTTTTTTTTTTAGGCCACCACCACTAACACAGATGTAATAGTAGTAGTACACTAAAATAACTTTAATTTCGGAAGTCGGTGTCTGGTTAAATGTATTTTCGTTTTTTGCCACCGACTTCCGAAATTAAAGTTATTTTTCACTTTTTAGTGTTGTTTTTGGAAGTCGGTTGTATTTTTTTGTAAAAAAGTTTTTATTTTTCACTTTTTAGTTGTGGTACTTACCCCACATAAATTCAAATACCACTACCTGCAAAACAAACTAGAACATCATCCATATAAAAGTAGGGAAAAAATAAGTATTATTGAAGCTAACTCAAAAACTACCAAAGCAAAGTTAATAAATTTTATATGGGACCAACTGTGATGTATACCCACTCGAACAAAAGAAAAAAAATCCAAATCGGTCCAGCCATCTTCGAGTAATCGGGGAACATACATAAAAAAAAAATTAAAAAAAAAGGTTCCGACGAATTGAGAATCTCCTCCTTTTTGAAGTCTTGAAGTCGGTTAAAAATGTATCTGATGCAGGTATAGAAAGGTTCTTAATCTGATTATTACCAGAACGACAGGACAGACTATAAACCAAGTTCGAATAAAAATAATAGCTTGATGAAATGTGACAGCCAAAATACATAAAACCTTATCACTTCCTTAATTCTAAGATTGTATATTACAACGACAGGAAAACGCTTTCCGTCTTAAGATTTCAATCAAATATAAAAGCGGAAATAACGCATTATTTTTGACAATACGAAAAACAGGAAATAACAAATATAATGACATAGTTTATCATCACGATTGTTATCTCGAAGAGGTAGGTAGATGTCTACACCTAGTAGGTAGGTATTTAGCCAGTTATTAAGGCGATAGCAAGGGAGGAGCTCGTGGCTAAGTAATAACAGCTGCACAGCCGATCCGTCAGGTTAAGCTACGCTTGCCGGGGTTGGTCCTTGGATGGGTGATCATCTTTACATACCGAGACTCCTCCGTGCCTCGGAAAGCACGTTAAGGCGTTGGTCCTGGCTGTCATTCGTGGATCTTTGACAGTCGTTACCGGTCGTCAGAAGCCCGAAAGTCTGACAACCAGTCTTACCAAGGGGTATAGCATATTACCCAGTTACGTACTGGGTTGTGGAGGTCGGACAGGCAGTCGCTCCATGTAAAATACTGATATTCAGCTGCATCCTGTTAGATTAGACTGAAAGTCACCCCAACATAGTTGGGAAAAGGCTAGGCAGATTGATTGAGTTTATTTTTTTTTAAGATTATTTTGTGTATTTTATTTATAGGCCCTTATTTGCCTGAAAATAAAGCAATTATTATTATTATATTTTATTATTAAGTAAGTATATACGAAAAGCAGGAAATAACAAATAATTGTGAACGCCATGAACGCCATAAATCTAACATCGTTACAAAACATATAATAGAATTGAATTTTATTCAAAAATAAAAATTGGTGAAAAATACAGTATAAATCTTAGAAACAATGTAGGTATTACAAAGTATGACGCCCGTACTAGGGTAAAGCTGTGTCACTGGCGGCATGAGCTCTAACAAATTTTACTATTAGGACTATTGATTTCTTAACAATATAAGAATAAGAATAATTTATTGTTTAAGAAACAAAATTGAACCATATTTCAATAATAATATATATATATATATAATAAAAATATAATATAATATATTTTATATATATTTTATTTTGATTGAATATTTAACATTAGTTTTGAGAAAATATTACACTAATAATTAAGGTCTTAAAGGGTATGTAGATAATTTCTTTAATAATTACAGAAAATAATTCTTATCACTTAGTTACACGATTATGATTGTGTCTGCAGTACTTATTATTAATTAGGTCGAAACAAATATTGCTGTAAGGCTACATTCGATTTTTGAAGCGGTCGGCTAATTGTGCTTAGACAGCAACAAATCGATGGTAAGTAGGACAGCGCTGCGGTCAGCTATATTGTTGAGGCAGTACTAAGCGACACGGAAGTCTGGCCTTGAGTATGACGCACTAGGTGCCCTCATAATCGATGGGGTTAATAATTTAATATACATTATTTACATTTATCTAAAGTACATTAGGTACCATTTTGTTCGATAACTTTTTGCCATCTTGTAGGTAGGGACATGATCCCATTGCTATAGAAATTTTGGGACTTCTGATCAAAATACCGCGACAAGGGGTTTTGGCAGTCCTCTCGTGATGTTAACCTGACACTGCCTAAAGAATTCTGAAGAGACCGAAACAGGTGGAAATCTGAAGGTGCAAGGTCAGGACTATACGGCGGATGCATTAACACCTCCCAGCCAAACTCTCTTAATTTTTGCTGAGTGGCTAAAGATTTTATCCGTAATAGGGCGACCAGAGCGACGTGCATCTTTGACATCAAAATTTCCAGATTGAAAACGCTTAAACCAAATTTGTGCTACTCTCACAGACAATGGCACTGGGTCCATAAACATCGCAAATTTTTTTCGCGGCTTGCGTTGCATTTTTACCTTTTTTGTAGTAAAATTTTAAAATGTATCGAATTTCTTCATTAGATTCACTCATCTTGACAGTACGAAAAACAAATTAAAATCACACATTTTCCTAATTTCAATTTGGAATTATGTTCTTTAAAATTTAAACTTTCAATGATACCAAAACCAGCCAGTTACAAATAGATTTTAGAGAGAGAGAGATTTTATTTTAAGAAGAGAGAAAAGAGATTTTATTTTAAGTTCATACATACTATAATGCGAAAAGACTTTTCCCCAACCTAATAAATCTGTATTCTGCTATTTTCCTAGCAGGGCATTCAGCGTCTCCCGTTTTGTGATCACTGGGCTTTTTAAAGCGTGAGCAAGTTGCACATTTCGGATTGTCGGCTTTCTTCGCGCATCCGGACATCGAATGGCCTGCGTCACCAGAGTGACCACACGTAGAAACGATCTCTCGGCAAGTTTTTGCTGCATGGCCATATTGTTGGCATTTATAACACCTTGTTACCAATGTAAAATCCCTGATGGGACAAGACGTCCAATTTATAAAAAGCCTTGATTGAGGGATTAGGGCTTTACGAATATCGGCTGAAACTTCAACAATGTAGCTACAGGTCGTAGCATCTCTCTTCCCCTATTTGTAGCTTAATTTTATCAAGTTCAAGAAGGATTCCAAGGACATCGCTGGTAACTTGTCGGCTATGTTTTGTTCGAACATGTACCTGAACACCTCATTTTCAGCCAAGGAAGTCGGCACTCCTACAACCACGATCCGTGGTTTGCGCTTGCTGGGTTCGTCGGCGGTAAGTCCAGACGTAGAGAGCTGGGCTGCGTGCTTCAGTTTATCAGCGTTACTTATTATAATTTATAATTAGTGTTACTTAACAAAATATTGAATCGAAAAGACTTTATTTTGAAAGCTTTAAGACATATAATGCATTAACGCTGCATGCAAATGCAGCGTTAAGGCGGAAGATTCGAAATGCGCAGATAAAAAAGGTTGTTTTTATAAATGGCTGCCACGTGTAGGCTGCACGACACACGCCTGTGGCTCCTGTGTCGAAGAAAAAAGAGGATGTTCAGGGGCGTGTAACCTTTGTTGGTATACATACATAGGTTAGGCGAAACTGCAAAACGCCACCTGCTACGATCCTTACATACTTCTTTTGCTTCGTTTACTTTCATACATCTGGTCATACACGCACGCCGGCTGTGAGTAATAACTAGTATCTACGCTCCTGACCTTTCTAAAGAACATCACCAATAAGGTCACTATATGTCTTCCTAGGGCGTCCCTCCCGGCGTTTCCACTTTTACCTTTTGTTATTCGCCTTTTATTCATGACCTCATTCTCAACATGACCAAACCATCTAAGCATACTCTTTTAATTTGTTGTCACTACATCTTCTTTTAAACCGCACCGTTGCACGTTGCCTTAACTATCACGTCATTCCTCAGCGTATCATTCATAGTCACACCACTTTTGTTGGTTTATAGATCTATTATTTTTATAATGTAGAGATGTACCCATTCATTAAGCATGTAGTTTGGATGGAATAAGGGACTTTATTAAATGGCATTTATGAAAATATGGTGATACGAATCCATCATCCTTGGATGCGTTACTGATTTCTTTAACAGACGATTACAGCAGGAAGATGTAATATTGTTTCTTGTATTTTACGATACAGCAGGAGGAGGGGAGGAGAAGTGGGAGGAGGAGGGCAGGCTTTTACGTTTACACTTGCAGGCCTCTTCCACCCACCTGCAAGTGTAGTAAAAGCCCATAAAAAGTGCAGAAGCAACTCCTTCAAAATGTCTGCTCTGGTAGTGTCAAAAAACTTCTGATTAGACTGGAATTTCAGTGAATTAAAATTGAAAGAATAGGGAAGAAAACTGCCAAATTAGTTCCGCGTAGATGGCGCTAAGTGTTTGTTTCTTTCATTCAGCTGCGAATGGAGTTCTAGTAGTGTTTTTTCTTTTCGCCGATTGGTCGCAGCTGTGTTTGACAAGTGACAAACACACAGCGCTCTCTCGCGGTGAAGGTTCCGGTAAACAACCCCATTATATGTTGTAGACTAGGATGACATAGCTAATTATTGGATTCATTCTATAGCATCATATTATTATAAACCTACAAAACTATTAATAATGTACTGACTGACATAAAATGTTGACGACACCCACATTTTTTGCACTGACCGACAACCTGTCAAACTTTGACAGCCCACCTCAACGGATGCGTGCAATTTCTCATTTATAACTCCGAAAATAAGCTGTTGTCCCTAAATCCGGCTTTACGCAAGATTTGTGACGAAAATAAGATCCTATTTAGGGCTTATTGTCGCGACAATAAAAGATTTTTTCATCTGTCATTCTATACTTTCCCGCCGTTTCCGTTATGACATTCTTCTTTTTTTTTATTGAACGTGTGTCGGCAATGATCATGGTTATTATGGCTTTTTTTCGAAACCGGAAATGATTTTACGGTCATCTGGTGTATGTTTACGCTAGTTACGATCAGAGTAGGTAGTCGCAGTGTAGGTAGATACTTATATTTTTTTTGAAGTAGGTAGTTATTTAGTAGGTACTGATATTGAATCAACCTACTTATTCATATTTTAGGGCTTCAAAAACGCATAATGACACGTTTTTTTAACCGACGAAAAAAAAGGAGGAGGTTCTCATACAGGGTGTGGCGAAAATGTGGTCCAAAGTTAAGGGGTTGAAATGTCGCAGCATATTGGAATTAAATAATTATATCTAAATGACCTACCGAAATACCCTATTGCATGGCTCTATTGTACGAGTATGTATGGCCTAAGCATCAGCCAGCCAGTTAATTAAATGTTGTATTAGACGTATCGGCTGAATATAATTCAGGCCGTTGATTGAATGGCGGCGTTTAGTGAAATTGCTAGGCGGTTGACCAAACAGCTAATTCAACCAGTTGGCTGCGACAGATATACCGTATCTTATTACTATAGTAAAAGGTTCAAAAGTGGTTCACCGCAAATGTCCGCGATGGTATATACTTACTTAAAACTCTGTATTTGCCCCCATTGCTTGAAACCATAGGAGGAGCTCGTGGCTGAGTAAAAACAGCCGCACGGGTCGATCCATCAGGTTAAGCTACGCTTGCCGGGGTTGGTCCGTGGATGGGTGAGCATCTTTACATACCGGGACTCCTCCGTGCCTCGGAAAGCACGTTAACCCGTTGGTCCACGCTGTCATTCGTGGATCTTTGACAGTCATTACGGGTTGTCAGAATCCCGAAAGTCTGACAACCAGTCTTATCAAGGGGTATTACCCAGTTACTGGGTTGTGGAGGTCAGATAGGCAGTCGCTCCATGTAAAATACTGGTATTCAGCTGCATCCGGTTAGACTGTAAGCCGACCCCATCATAGTTGGGAAAAGGCTAGGCACATTGATTGCTTGAAACCTTGAAACCATAGAAATATTCCACAGGGTCAGCAAAACTGATAAGTACCACCTTGCTGCACTTCACTCGGTGGAACGCAGAGCAAAAAGGCTTATAGGCGAAAAGACGTTGGTGGCTATGGCAGGGTTCACAGCCTGGCTCATCGGCTTTAATGTGGCTTGCCTGACGCTCTTCTATACAGACTATATGTAGGTTCTTTGGAGAGTGTGCGCAGGAGCTGCACGACCTTATCCTAGCATCGCTCTTTTACTACCTACCGGATTATGAGACGTACAGCTCTTGGTTGATAACCAGACCAGTCGTACTCAGCCCACATTTATTTTGCTCACAACCAAAGTGTGGAATTCTCTGCCAGCGTCTGTGTTCCCTTCCACATATACCTAACCCCATCTCTGGAAAATGACTTTATATCGCTTAACAACGGCATCGCAACTCGAGTTAAGTTGGTAAACGGTAATTTGCAACAGACATCCCCGGATATATCATTTGTCTCATCTGACGTTGCAATAAAATTTGACTGGCAGGTTTTCAATGAAAATCTGGGTAGTGATCACCTGATTATTAAAATGACAGCTAACTTATCTTGTAATATACATATTGTTAAAAAACGTAATTTTAAAAATGCAAATTGGAAGGACTATGGTCAAACATTTTCGGAAAGTATTAAAACGTTTAATGAAGGATCTTTTAATGGTAACGTGCAACAAATGTATAACTCTTTTATGACTATGTTGAATATGCGGCTAGTAAACATATACCTTATTATAAGTTCAGTTTAAAACCAAACGAAAAGTTTAAACAAAAACAATACTGGTCTCCTAAATTGTCTGAAATAGTTGCTCAGCGAAGGTTGGCCTTGTCAAATTTCCGTAAAAATCCCACCCCTGATAATTTAAATAAACTAGAATCCAAGACCTTAGAATCTCAAACATTAATTAAGAAAGCTAGGAACCATGGTTGGCAAACATTTTGTGATTCTATAGATGATGCTACGTCGACACAGGAAATGTGGCGCCGTATGAAGTGGATGAAGGGTTTTAAACAACAAAGATGGTGCCCTCCTATTGACAAACAAGTTGAGCTTCTACGGTCTCTGACTCCAGACCATGTTCCCAGTTTGATGCCAAGTTTTAAGTCTCAAAATGAAATTTTAGAATCCGAATTTACACGTCAAGAACTTGAAAATTGTCTTAAGAGAAAGGATTCGGCCCCGGGGCAGGATGGTGTATCTTATTCAATGTTATATTATTTACCGGACTCGGGAAAGTTACTTCTATTAAAGATATACAATTATATATTTAAATTCGGTATTGTCCCTCACCAATGGAGAAATATTCATATTATTCCCATACCCAAATCTGCAAACAATGTTAATAGCGAGATTAAATTAAGGCCTATTTCACTGATGTCGTGTGTGTGTAAAACCTTTCATCTGATGAACTGAACAGTCATCAGTCATCACACCTGATGACTGATGACAGTCAGTGATCAGTCATCAGTGAGATGATGAATAAAGTTGTTATATTTACAGATAGCAAGAGTGCTTTACAACATGTGGCTCGATGCGCCTCTGGTTGCAGAGGTGCATCGATAGCCTATGACATTCTTAAACTAATTCATTGCTACAACAAAGATGACATTAGGATTATCTTGCAATGGGTTCCAGCGCACATAGGGTTACGGGCCAACGAGGAGGCTGACAGACTGTCAAAACTGGCAGTGGAGACGGGCAATGTTACCTCATTTATGTCTGATTACTGGGAATATTTCTCCAGATTTAAGAGTCTGTGTTTCGACAATTGGAAAGAATATTTTAATCAAATATCCAAAGAAAAAGGCATTTGGTATAAAGTCATTCAAAACGAGCTACCTCGTGAGCCCTGGTTTAATGATAAATGTTTAACTAGGAGTTACGTTAAATTAGCGATAAGACTTCGTTCTGGCCACTTTCCATCGGCAAAGTTTGCTTTCTTAATGCGAAAGGCTACATCGCCTAATTGTGAGACATGCAATAAAATTGAAGATGTGCAACATTTGCTGATGGAATGTGCTAAGATATATTCGAGATATCCTGAAAGCTGGAAGTTATCCAGAGTCACTCCTGTTCCTAAAGGTGATGGAGGCATGAATGTTTCTTCATACAGACCAATTGCAGTACTATCTGTTTTTGCTAAGATCTTTGAGGCTATTCTAAGTGTTTGCATTAATAGCCAAATCGGTCACCAACTACATAGCAGTCAGCATGGGTTTCGTAGCGCTCGCTCCACCACTACCAACTTGGTCGCGCATGTAGACTATGTCTGCTCGCAAATGGATAGGCGTAAGCAGGTCGATGCGGCTTACTTTGACTTCCAAAAAGCCTTCGACTTGGTGGACAATGATATACTGCTGGAAAAATTGGCTATTATTGGATTCACACCAAAGCTCCTCAAATTCTTTTCCTGTTACCTAAGTAATCGTAGTCAATATGTGCGATTAAAAGGATATGATTCAAGAATCTACTTCACTAGGTCGGGAGTGAGTCAGGGTAGTACGGTGGGACCCTTGCTATTTGTGATATTTATAAATGACTTGCCGGATGTTGTTTTGACCTCCGAGTGTCTCCTATTTGCGGATGATCTAAAGTTAAGTTTGGGTGTCGACACCGAGGCTGACGCGGTGGCATTACAGAGAGATATTGACGCGGTATCTAAATGGAGTCATGACAACCACCTTCCATTCAATAATCTCAAATGTAAAATGATAACGTTTTCACGAATATCACAGCCGATGATTATTGATTATAATTTAGCTGACGCTCCTTTGGACAGAGTTTATGAGATTAGGGATTTAGGATTAGAATTAGATTGTAAATTAGACTTCCACACGCACGTTACCAAAATTTGCAAGTCCGCACACAAAACGTTAGGGTTTGTTATAAGGACTGCATCACAGTTCGATAACATAGGGGTTGCAAAAGTATTATACAATGCTTATGTGCGTAGTAAACTTGAGTATGGTGCTGTTGTTTGGAATCCTTATGAGGAAAAGTATGCTCTAATGGTTGAAAAAATACAACGTAAATTTGCTAGATGGATATACAAGAAACAGTACGGATACTATCCCTACCTATATCCTTCTTTATTTGTCTTGGGAATGGTGGACATGGAAACGTTAAAATTTAGAAGGGCTATGTCTCAAGTTGCGCAATATTTGTCGATAATTCGTCACAAAGTCGATAGTCCCCAAATACTAGAGCGAGTCCGTATTTTGGTCCCCCGGAACATACCAATGGACTCGGAGGGCCAGGTAGCGCCGCGCCGCCGCCCGCGGCTGCTGGAGCTGCCCGCCGCGCGCACCGAGCGCGGGCGTCACGCGCCCACCAACCGCGTACTCCGCACTATCGGGGACATACTTGCTCAGCACTACGAACTGGACTTATTTGCCGATGGATTAGGACATTTGTATAATAAATTTCGTATTATTTTAAATGACATATTATAATCACTATTAATTGACACTAAACTGACATTATATTCTGCTGCTATATTAATTCTTCGTTGTAATCTAATTTTTATTATTATTTATAGACATGGGCATTATTGCTATTTTAAGTAAATTTATTGTATAAGGAGACGAGTGTATGTAGCCACTATTGAATTGTTGGTTAATCTTATGAGCGTTTTGGATGTTATGTCTGTTAGCTCGTAAGACCAATTGAATAAATAAATAAATAAATAAATAAATAAATAAATAAATAAATAAATAAGAACAAGGATGAAAGGGAATCTTTGGCTAGGGAACATAAACTGAACATGTGGGATGTTGGACTTATCCAAAATATTTTGGCATACCCTAAATCGAAAAAAACTAAACACATAATTTGTGGTCTGATGCAGAAGTTTAGGCAGTAATTCTCTTTTCTATTTTCATTGTAGTGGTGGCGGGTAGTTATGTAATAAAATATAGTGTATTTACCAGTGTATAGTTGTGTGTAAATAGAATATAAGGTACAATGGGGTTGACGTATCCGTGTGGATAAAAACCCCTTATAATAAAAGAATATAAAAAAAAAAAAAAAAAAAATATACCTAACCCGTCTGCCTTCAAAGCAAGAGTGCACAGGCAGCTGCTGGGCACGCTCGTCCCATCATAGATCTCATCCATCGCTTTCCATCAGGCGAGATCGAGATAACGAGCAGGCCCACCAGCCAGAGTCGGATTTGCAGTGTTGGCCGCCCTAGGCCCCAGGTCATGTAGTAAAAATAGGTATCAGCCGCCCCTTTCTCAGCACCCATCTTATAGACTGCGTAATGAATTTACTGTATTGCCAACTTATAACGAAATCGAGTTACTGATTTTTTTTTTTTGCGATTTCAGGTTTGGTTCCATAGTATAAGTTGTTCATAATGATGAGTACAGTGACCCCTTAAGAGGATATTGGTCAATAACCAGTAACCCTGTATATACGAGTGATTTAGGAAGATTATTGTTATACGATGCGGTGCAGTGCGGCCCGCCATAATGTGCGCGAGTCTTTAGAATATTTAGGTACTTTCAGTTATTTCTTGTTACATCAGTATTTTGTCAGATTGGCTGCCCTAGACCCGGGCCTAATGTGTCTTAGGGCAAATTCGCCTCTGCCACCAGCAATAAAAAAAAAATCTACGCTTGATTGAAATTATTCAGTAGAATACCATCGCGGACATTTGCGGTGAAATACTTTCCGACCTTATTTCAATGGTAATAAGGTAACAACACACCTCAGACCTCTACCTACCCCAAACCGGAAAAAACGATCACAAACTATAAATAACTTTATTCAAAATCTTCAAAATCGCCTGCAGCCACAGACTACAAATCATTCACTCACACGTGAGGTCTAAAACCGAATTATATCGAAAAAAAAAACCGGTAAAGTTGTTTGTGGACGACATCCTGTCCGGACGTCCGGTTGGACAATGGCCGCGTTTATATTGTCAAATATTATAGTAAAAATAAGGTAGTAGTAGTAGCCATTGTTAGATCACGTAATTTTCGTACATTTTTTGTATTTATTTAGGACGCAGGTTCAAATACAGGGCTATAAGGGATGCTGAATTGCCGACGCGTAGACTGTTATACACATACTAGCTTCTGCCCACGACTTTGTCCGCGTGAAATTTCTTGTACCCCCGATCCACCGCGTCGCATCGCATCGCCTGCTCGCGCTATTACTTCGTTTTCGCTTAGAGTTCTTTCTACCTTTTTTTTCATTTTGCTCGGCTCCCAAGGGTTGTAGCGTGATGATATAGCCTTTCTCAAGAATTGGGCTTTCAAATGCAACAGAATGCATGTTTGTACGGAAATATAAATAATATTTTGTAATAATGTGTAACGTAAGCTCTAGAAATCGCAGTGACCAAAATAGATTAGTTAGTTTTTGTTTTTTATGACACTCCCAGATTGTCCATTTAATGCAAAAGTTGTCTACACTCCTACCAACTTATCTGTGAAAAGGCGAAAATTGGAACTACGGCCGGCATGTTGAAATGTCTTCGATTGTGCCGACGCATGTCTTTCGATTGTGTCGACGCATCGACGGTGGCGTCCTCTTTCAGTTCACAGATAAGTAGGTAGGACTGTAACTATGTGTGTAAGGATTTATAATAAGATACCTAGAGAACTTAAAACCTAAATAATAGATTATTTAAGAATAAATTGTTGGAATGGCTGAAAGCCCACCACTTCTACTCCCTTCTAACAATCTTTGAAAATAAATTAAGACTTGATTTTGCATGCTATAGTTCCAATAGCTAATTATGTTTGTACTCCTGTTTAATTGTAAGACCTATTAACACCATGTTTTATGCAAATAAAGAATTTGAATATGAATATGAAGAGATTAGCGCGTTCAAAAAAAAACAAAAAAACAGATACTTAGATAGATTAAGCCCTATCCTGCTGGTTTCAATTATCCTCTCTACACTAGCTAACAGCTGACGGCCTGCGCAGTCTACTTGCCGTTCAGTGGAATCTGGGGTTGTTACATTACAGGCGAATGCACCCGGTGAGGGAGTACCTTTACGTACACCCTGTATTACAAGATGAATCGACAGGAGGATTTTGTTATTGAATGATATACATTATGTGATTGTTTGAGATCACGTTTTCTTACTAACAAGGGTCAGTAGAATTCTTAGTAGTAATTAAGGTAACTTTATTTAGTTTAAAATCACGTAGGTGACGTTGTTTTTTTATTGTGAGGAACTGTTTAGAAGTAGGCTAGGTACTGATATTGACACCGAGAGAATTGTATAATTGAAATTCTGTTATTCAGCAGCATTTTCTTAAAGTCAGCAAGTCACGAAGTCAGTCTTACGTAAGTACCTAGTCATTTTAAGACTTTATATATTTTTTTAAATGTCTTTGACCTATCTCGGGACCCTGGGATCCCGGACCTTTGAAAGGCATGCGAGGGGCCGAAGCCAACTAGCAGAGGCCTCTTAGACAATTTTAAATGATGAGGAGGCACTATAACCGATGATTATCCCTGTACGCACTATGCAAGTGCATCCAAGGACAACCCCCGGATGGCGCAGGACTGTTGCAGAATGGGGAAACAAAGATATTGGACTATGGATTTGGGTGACTAAATGGATTTGTTACCTAGAACTATGAAGGAACTATGGCCCCTGCCTGATCAATGTTTTATTACACGTAAAAAATGGCAGGGGGTGACTTGCACACTCAATAATTAAAAATTTAAAAAAATTTAAAATTATTTATTGTCATAAAACAGATGGTACACCAGATATGGAATTCTCTGACTCCTGCACTAGTTAAAACTGTGTTGCAGGAGCCAGTGTCCTCCCGTAATAAAAAAGCACACAAGGTTTTATGATACATAATAACGATTCTAATTTCTAATTTTGCGCGAGGGTATATTTGTATGTTTGTGCGCGAGAGTATCTGAGTGTGTGTGTGCTGTGTGTGTGTGATGTGTTGTGTGTGTTGTGTGTGTGTGCGTGTGTGTTGTGTGTGTGTGTGATATGTGTGTGTGTTGTATGTGTATGTGTGTGTGTGAGCTGTGTTTGTATATATGTGAGTTGGCTTGCCTGAATTCCGTGACACTATAAATCAGATTAATTATGTTGTCGAGCAAACCATTCTTTCGAACATAATGAAATAGCAGATTAGCAATTTGATTCAAGACGAATCAAATTTGAATTTGTGTTACGCAATGGTGATGTTATTAATTACTATTTTATGTAATTTAAGTCACAACAGTCAATAGATTCTCTACCGCGTCGTAGTCAAGGGACTTCAGCCAGATGAAGATAACTTCCTTAAATTTATTGTTGCTTAATTTACGTAGGGAATTAATTTTATTGCATTTGTTATAAATATTGGGGGCAATGAAGTTAAAATGCTTTTGTCCAAAAGCTGTTCTTTGTCGAGGAACAGGACAGCGTTCAACTCGCTTAGTTGACACAGGTAGTGTGGGCACATACTTTTTATGGTATCTACGTAGAATTTAATAATGGGCTCCCGGAAATTGTATCTAGCACTTAGTGACGTAGCGACAAGGGGGCTACATAGCCTGTGGTGTTTGTGGTGTGGAGAGGTACTCCTCGGCTCTCAGAACAATCGCAGAGCCTGGAAGATGGTCAAGATCTCTACAAGCACTTAATGAAATACTTCCTTCCTCCGAGCATGTTTGCTCTTGCGAATCTCCACTCAGGCCGGCCAATAAAGGCAAGAATGAGGTGGGAGCTCTGTTCCTCATCAGTGTTTACTTCAGCCGGTCAATAAAGGCAAGCCAGAGGTGAGGAACAATACTTTTCCCGGGAGATAGGGTTTGTGGGGTTGTTACTGCTCGATTATTACTTATTTTAAAAATGTCTTCGACTCGACATCTCGACGCCCTGGGGTCCCGGACCTTTGGAAGGCGTACAAGGGGCCGACGCCAACGCGCAGAGGCCCCTTAGACAATTTTAAATAATAACGAGGCACCAACTGACGATTATCGCCGTTTGCACTATGGAAGTATACCCAAGGACAACCCCGTAGTTGATTGGGTACCTTGAACTATGGAAGAACTATGTCCCCTGCCTGACCAATGTTATTATTATTATTATTTATTATTACAAAATCCACAGCTCTTTAACAATTTTACTTAAATAGATAAAACCAATCTTACAGCCAATTATGGATTTACAATTTATAGCAACACTGATTACATGCATCAGAAACAACAGGATGACATGCTACGAGTAGAACCATCTAAGCAAGCATTTCAAAGTGTGTGCGGGGATGTGTGTGTGTGTTATATGGTATTAGACACGGATAATATTATTATAAGCCTGTGTTGTTCAAGTGCAAGGCAAAATGGGAGGGAAGGGATCCCCTCTTTTAGATTAATTAAAATTTTGGCTGTTCGAATAAGTACTTAGTCAATTTATTATTTGTTCTTACCGAAATTGATAGTAATCTATACACCTTTAACTTTTTTAATAGGATTCGTAAATTATGTATCCTGACTTCCTGAGTAGGTGCTCTACCAAACACCTTTCTTATTTCAAAGCAATAAAACGATATTTAAACTCAAATAAAAAAAAAACCGTAAAAAAAAAGTTATAAACATCTGTAACAGACGAACGGACGCCGCCACCGCCGTTATAAAAGTTAAACCATTTTATTATAAGATCGTTTGTCTGTCTGTCCTCCGGAAACCGTTTGAGAGACGGATGTCCACTGTAAACAATGCTGGGCCATATTTGTTAAGACTTTTGTTATATAATAAGCGTTATAAAAAGGATTTTTTATAGTTTCCTGAGGGATGAGGCTTCCTTCCTTGTTGTTGTTTAAATTATTTGTATTTAGAAAGTCTTGTGTGACAAATTATGTCAGTATTCAAATCTTTTTCTACGCGAGGTTTTTCCGTTTTACTAATTAAAAAATAGTCTTTTTAGGGTTGCGTACGACCGAATCAAATTCATAATTTACCGTAACATGACATTTCTACGTGCAAACCTCCGTATAGAGTGCGCCGTTGTCTAAAACATCGTTTGTAACTCGATCGCTTGGCTAAGGTGTGTCTGTGTATGCGGAGTTACACAAGGTGTGCATTTTTTCAATTCAAAGACAGGTGTTATAGCGACATATGCATCGACACGGGCTTGACTACGCTTGAGGTTGAACGAGTATTTAAAATAAAAGAAGAGTGACTAAAACGGTGAAGACAGACATCTTGAGGAACCAGGTATGGCGTAAAACAAAATCTTAGGACATGATTGTGAAGTCCTCTCTCGAAGCTCGTGGCTAAGTAATAACAGCCGCACGGGTCGATTGCCGGGGTTGGTCCGTGGATGGGTGACCATCTTTACATATCGAGACTCCTCCGTGCTTCGGAAAGCACGTTAAGCCGTTGGTCCCGGCTGTTATTCGTAGATCTTTGACAGTCGTTACGGGTCGTCAGAAGCCCGAAAGTCTTACAACCAGACTTACCAAGGGGTATTGTATTACTCAGTTACCGGGTTGTGGAGGTCAGATAGTCAGTCGCTCCATGTAAAATACTGGTATTCAGCTGCATCCGGTTACACTGGAAGCTGACCCCAACATAGTTGGTAAAAGGCTATTAGGCAGATTGATTGATTGTGAAGTCCTCTAACCGGCTCTGACTATACTCTGTGGATAAGGGCTTTACGGCGTTCTCATTTTGAGAAAAAGGAAGCCTGGGTCCCAGAAGTGGGATGAGTCCTACTAAACGAATATTTATAGGTTTTCGAGTTGTTTTATATTTTGTTGGTCTAGCGCTACTGCTGATCATGAGGTCCTGGGTTCGATTCCCAGGTCTGCCAAAGTGTTATAGGGTTTTTCTATCTGAGTTCTCAGTAGCAGGTCCGGATTTGTGGCCGGTTGTTGGCAATAGGCTCGCCCCCTATTGGATACTCGTACATAACTGGGGAAATGTGAGATTTGCTTAGTTAAGTAACATCTCTAACCCTTTGGGAAATACAGGCGTCAAATGTGTGTTGTCTACTTACAGTTTTTTTTTTTTTGTCTAAGTGGTCTCAAGTGCAACTTCTGAGCCTAACATATTAGTATGTACCTAAGTACAGTACAACTATTTTCTTTATGTCCCTCGGCAAACTTCGTGTTTCGTCAGTCGTCTGATTTCTATCAGTTTTCCTTTGCATTAGGTGCAGACCGGACGCTCTCAATCGACTTGGAAGAATAAAAACTACTCGATACTCTTTTAACATTTTAAAAATGGGAGGAAAACTGCTAAAGTCTGACGCTACACGAAGTTTGCCGAGGGATATTAAGACAATTGTTGTATTGTAATTTCAGTAAAACACACACTAAAACCATCACATAGCATAGCTTTTTGATAAAAAGGCTAACGGGCGAACCCAATAACCTATCTGTCACCAGTATTAGCATACTGGAGATAGAAAACCTATCTATCTATGGTTTTAACGTCCCAGATATAAAATAACGAACAAACGAAAGAAACGTAAGGACAGTATCATCAGTAGCGATCTGTCTTTTACTGATAGAACTGACAGCAGGTTAATTATTGGGTTCGGCCGTAAGTGTATAATCATTACTAATGAAGGCTCTTTGAAAAAAGACGACATAATTAGCATAAAAATATCATGAAAAAAGGTCGTTCTAAATTGCGGCCGCCATCCGGTATTCGACGAAACATATTTGCGCGGGAAACCGAAAATAGCGTCCGCGTCGGAAACGCGCGTCCCTAATTATGTTAACTTAATCATTTTAAATGTATTTTGCAGAAAAACCACTTGCAAATTGCGACTTTATAGTAAAAGAATAGAGTTTATTTTCTGATCAAAATTGTGTGGAGTTAAGCTGTTATCGAATACGTCAATTATGCGGAAACGATTAGTTTCAGAGGCACATGCTGACAGGCAGGATGCGAGAAATTCATTATCGATTTTTAAAAGCAAAACCTTATATCTCTTTCACGCTAATAACTGTAAAATTATGTGAGAGCGAGAAAGAGTTTTGTATCCAGCCGCAGTGGCGCATGCTTGCAAATATCACTCAGAATCGGAAACGTCATAATGGAGCAACCGTTTTAATCAAAATCTAACCTTATCCCGATTCACTACAGCTTAAAATCGTCTGAATTTAAATGAACGAAAGACTGTCTGTGGTCTCATGTTTAACTTGCGTCAGACATCTGCATTCATTCAAAGGTTGAGGAACGAACGAATCGTCCGCGAACATTATTCATTCAACGGTCGACGCTGGTCGCGAGCAGTGGTGTTCTGTAGAGAAAAACCGTAAACATTTACGATAATTATTTTTATTGACGATATTGTGTTGTGTCAAACTGTACTGATAGTGGTGATTTTGTGATTAAAATAATTTTTGGTGACAAAAGGATTGCTTCCGCTATTTTGATAGAGCGTCTGTGGTAAGTTAGATTTGGATGATATCTATTTAATTATTCTAGTTGTTGAAAATAACTTAATTATTTTATTGTGTATTATTTTAAATAATTTACTCATTTTTGCCAAAAAATAGAAAACCGTACTTATCTAAATATTAATTTATTTGCGGTTTTCTATTATTTTGGCAAAAATGCGTAAAAAGTAAAACTAAGTACTTACTTATTAATATAAGTTATGAACATATGACATAATTATGATTAAGAAGTAGGTGTTATCTTCTTTTTCAAAAGACAGAGAAATTAAAAATCCGGAGTCACGTAATCTGTTCGATTTTCCGAACGTGTGACTCCGGATTTTTAATTTCTGTCTTTTTATAATTTCAGATATGAATATTTTATTTTCATACTTTTTAGAGTGTGAGCTTTCAGTAGTCGGGTCTTTTTTAAACTTTCATTTTTTTGGGGTTACAATTTCATGAAAAACTATTTTGCAGAGCCACTTTACGAATAATTATTAATACTCGTAAGTATGTATGTTTGGAGAGAAAATATTTTTGGCTCACATCTGAGGCGTAATTTTAGAAACTATCCCCAATTATCGGGTGCATGCAAGCAAAGCCGCGAGTAATCTAAAGCTAACAATTATATATATTTGAAATGTGCTAATAAGCCCTTTCGTATGATACCCAACACGGCATCATTAAAAAAAAAATATTTTAGTCATGCTCATGACTTTATGTCCTCTAGAGGGCGCCATATTCAATTTAATGTGACTTGACTTAGCCTCTATCAAGCGACGATCAAGACGTTTTCAACGATACCACATTTGATAAATTATGATAAGTAGTTTACACGTTATGAGGCAACAGATGAATATAAAGTCTGGCAAAAAAGAGTAGAAAAAATGGGGGCACCACACATAGCCATACATTATAAAATTTAAACTTTAAATACCATTTTTCTGACAGATATTTATTTATTATTGTTAATTATAAATCAATCTAATCGTTGTCATGCACATTATTGTTGCCTGATAAAACACGGACTGAGAGAACACTGACAACGATTAAAAATTAGTTCCGTTTATAGACTTTTTTGCCAGCCTGTACATACATATATACAACCCGGTCAAATCATAACCCTCCTTTTTGCTTCACTGTAGTCGGTTAAAAATAAACCGAAAATAAAAACCGAATTTCACAAAAAAATATTTCGCAACGTCATTTTTATTATTAAAAAGTTAAATAAAGTAGACTACGTAAGGAGGTACATAATTAATTGCCTTTGTCATAACAATAAATCTATAAAAAAATACTTTCATCACTACATTTCCAATAAAACAAATCAAAAGTCATAGGTATATTAAAACTAGGCTGAGAATCAGCACTTTTTGAACGTCAAAAATGACATTAGACAGTCCCCCGGCACGCCCGCCCTTCACCACTTCCTAGTGCTTTACCTGGGAAGAAGTGGCGCAATAAAATCAAAGTTACAAATATTCAGAGCGTAACGTTTAGTTAGCTAAATTCGATACCGCAATAAATTCTGCAAAGATTTGTCATATTCGCACAGGGGATTTTATTACGCGACGATATTTTTTCGCGCACTCTATTTTCAACTTTCGGTACTGAGTTGAGCATTTAGAATCCAACAGAGCGTATCCCAGCGCGTCAAGAAAACGTGTTGGATTTTCAACTCTTGGCGCTAAGCAGAGCGTTGAAAATAGAGTGCGCGAAAAAATCTCGCAGTCAATTATTTCATCAATTCCTTGTAAACTGTTTCCTAAGATGAATCGCAATTTCAATTTAATTACTTTTTAAGTTAACCTCGAAAAGTGTTGCAAAAATTGCTTCTTATGAGCTGTGCTATGTCAAATAAGTATTACACACAAAAATATCACGCTTTTTTCGTGGGTTGGCAAAAACTAGGGTACCGATACCGGTTCATTGGAACCGGTATCGGCGACGAAGTGTATAAATAGGTCGGACCTACTACCTATCTAACCTTTTTAATTTCTTTTCGAGCTATTTCAAGGTCCTAAATATTTATAAACTAGTTGACACGACAGACGTCCTATCTTAGCTATGAATATTCTAATGTAAACGCGCGAAGTTCCCGAAGGCGCAAGCTGAGAACATTTTGAATTGTGTTGGAGAACTTAATTTATAGTTTAAGAATTTATTGAACTACGATTTTTTGCTCAAAAGTAAATAACCCGAAATAAATTTAAAGTAAATAAGTCAAAAATATGAAAAAGATTAATTGGAGCCAATTAATTTGAAAAAAAATAATTGTTTTGAGTATGAACGTCGGCAATTGATTTTTATTTTAGAATACTACACAGCTGACCTGCCAGACGTCCTGTCAAAATTTCAATAAATCGAACGGCAGGAAAACAAATGACCAACTGATTATAAAATTAATTTGAATGTGGAATTCTAAATAGAATGAAAGATTCCCGGCAGACATTGCCGTGCCCGTGGTTGCCGTGCCTGTGGTTTATGTACCGCCATAACCAAAGAATCAATACCGACCCAAAATTACACATTCATTCAAAAGACTTTTCCATTCCAACTTTCTTATTTGAACGTTCACGCTTTTCGCACAATGCACTACGTAACACATTCTTGGTCGCGCCATTCGCCATCCGTGTTCATTTCTGGGCAAGCACTTACTATTATTACCCATTACCCTCATTTAACTAGTGATTGAATGCATAATGTTGACGATAGTTCCCATTCTTGATGTTTATGGTTTTATCCGAGTTTTACTCGTCTAGTTTTGAAGTCAAAAAGAAGCCCTTGATTAATTTAACTAAAACCTCCTTTTGAATTCGGAAATAATTAGGCGAAACAGGTGAACAAAATCGTACAATGAATACCTATGTCTCACGAAACTAACAACAAGAAAAAACAAATACCTAGACACACACATTGTGTACCTCATGCCTCATTATTCACGTAAAAAAAAACAATTCCCGCCATTGTTTTTGACATATATTCACACAGGAAGTCGGAAAGCGCGGGAAAGCAAAATAATAGCGGGAAGACGAAGCAACAATGGCGTAATTACTCGAAATTGCCTCCATTTTGGTAAGATGGCAGATTAGAAAGTAGAATAATTATAGTTCTGTTTTATATACAGCGTGGCGTAACGGATGGGAAGGTATATAATATTTCCTGTAGATGTTTTAATTTGACAAGGGATTGTGTGTGGATTGTGGAGGATGAGATGTCATACGCCATTTTTTTAAACATATCATTCAGCTGTCAATAATTGAGTGATTTCCTGGGCGAGCCTCAAATAATTAAAATGATAAAAATAACAGTCTCTATCAATTCACATCAACGATTCAATCATATCTGCCCCGTGCCTCAGGGTAGGATTTTTTGGGTTAGTGGCTGAGGGCCCAATCCCGCAGGTACAGACGCCAGCACATCAAGCTACTACAATCTGTCAAATTTCTTTAATAGATTTTCTTCTTTATCGCTTAAGCATTAGGTTCAAGGTTGATTGGGAAAAGTTTACAGTTTCGGGTGGCTTGAGCTGCTGGCGTCTGTACTTACACATCCCGGAGGGCCACAATTCTGATAAATTTGATATATATTTTTTTTTAAAGTTTGCTTTATAGTGAAATCTCCTTTTTCATTCTAATTTCATATGTCAACCATATTTCCCCAAGCCAAATTCTCCTAAAACCCGGAAGTTCAATCCAGCAGACCACAACTACCGCACTAGTTCCCGTTAACCTAGAATCATAAAATTTGGCAAGCAGCAAGCAAGGTCTGACAGCACAAATAAAGGAAAAAGTCCGAAAATTGTTAATTTGTCAATACACCAAATTTAAAAAAAAATTGCGATTACAAACTTAGATTTGCGGTTGGAGAATTGACCGGACATATATCGATGTATGGGAGAACATGTTTTTCAACTGCAATGTTAAGGCAATACCAAAATAAATTGGGGGATTTTTCGTAACTATATTTTTCACTATTACAGCATGTGTGGATTTAATTTTCGGATATTATGTTTTTTTTTCGGATATTATATTATGTGACTAATTTGATTAATACAAGGAAAACACAATTGGGTTAAATTTCCTCAATAGAATTTAATTCCAAAAAGACCTCTACTTTTTAAATAAGTTTTTTTCTGTAATTCAAATTTCATTGCAAAATTGCATTCAAAATGTGCGAATTAGGTAATTGAAAACTCTGGCTGAACATATTTTTGATAGATAGCTTAATTTATTTTTAAACAATTTTTATTTGGTTTGGCGCTTTTATTTTGGTTCCAGCGCATTGTTGCGTTTTCTTTTTTTTCGCATGTGGAAGTAATTGACTCTATCACACTCTTATTCCCGCCCAGTTCGCTTTTTACATATCACCTTAGGTTTGTTTTTGGGATAAATTCATCCCAACTACGAAATCCTTCATTGTGCGTGGTCCGTCACGCACTAGCCCGATTTTTTTTTTAAAAAAGAAAATGGCGGCGATAGCTCTGATTTTGGCCACGCGTCCAAAGAACATTTTTTATCTACTATTAGTCGGACAAGGCTCGGGCTTTAAATCTTGACTAATCACTCAAACACCCACAGATGGATGACCAGCCTATATTATTTGAACCAGAAACAAAACACAGTCTGTTTTATCAAACAATTGCAATTACTAATAAGGAATCACAACATTGATTAGTCACTACAGTGTTTAACCATGACTCATTGTAACGTCATTACTGATGAAGCTATAGTTTCATTTATAGGAAAGCGGTTCCGTCATAAAAATCTGTCATTTTCACCAATATTTGACACTAATATTCGAAGCGTGGCTTAGCTCGGTGTGTAAGTGAAATGGCATTATGGCTGTCTAGTTTGACGCGCGAGCTAGTCTCACGCGCACCGGAATTTAAACGTGCTTCATGTAAATGTAGATTTATGACAAAATGCTATACATAAATCAAGTTTTAGCTTAGTAAGTTCTTAACATATTTAAATACCTTCGATTTAAAGAAATTTTACTGCACATTATGGAACTGTTTAGGTACGTATTATCGTATAAATAGGAAATAGTCGGTGCTACTTTGGATTTTTTTTCTGTCGACAAAATTTCAAGTAAGTAATCATGTTTCGGTTTTAGTACAGCAGTAGACAATTTTGTCAAATGACACATATAGAAAATCCAAATGATTTAACCATGTAGGTACAAGGTGTACAATGATGTTTTTAAAATACCTATGAATTTTAAAAATACAAAATTATCTATTTATCCCCTTAAGGTCAAAAACTGCTCTGTATTTGAACCTTAGATTTGGACACCGACAATGTGTCGCCGCTTAAAGCTTTATGTAAGGAGTGTTTCTCGTGATTCATCATCTGTCAAGCCTTTTCCCATTTATGTTGGGGTCGGCTTCCAGTCTAACCGGATGCAGCTGAATACCATGTATCTTACATGGAGCGTAAGCGACATCTGCTAAATCTATAGAGATTTTAATAAATGCATAATTTACTTTGTTTGCAACGTTTTTATCACTAAATTACTGAGCTGGGACCACAGCTAATACTAAGTAACGGCCCACAGCGAGTCTAAACATCTGTCAAATAAATAAACAATAATTAAGGGTTTAATAAATAAATGTTTTTTTAATAAAAAAGTCAATGTATTGAGCGGAAGCGCGCGCGCCACCGTCTTCCCGCCAAACGGACGGACGCGCCATAATCGAAATCGACACTTCCGCCCGTTTCAAAAAAGGAACGTATTGTCGGTTTTTTTTTTATTATCCGCTGGCAAAGATATTACGTTTGTCTGCCTTGTTGCATCCTCGTTTTGAATGGCCCCTTTATTTAATTAATGGGGCACCAATTACTTTATTGTTTGTGTGTTATTTCCGAAACTGTTGGATCGATTTGGGTGATTTTATTGATACACTTATGTCGTGTGATGCTGATGAGTGTGTTAATTTAGATGGTAATGGGAATTCTTCTTTTTGTGGGTAAATCCTAATCCTCACGAATATTATTAGAAATTCTGCAGAACAGTAGACCTTGCTAGCACAAACTTTTTTGCAACCCTAAATTTATTTAAAACGGGATATTTTACCACGTGTTTTTTTTTTTGGGTTCCGTACCCGAAGAGTAACAAACGCAACCCTATTACTAAATCTCCGCTGTCCGTTCGTCCGTCTGTCACCAGGCTGTATCTCATGAACCGTGATAGACAGTTGAAATTTTCACAGATGATGTATTTCACTATTGCCGCTATAATAACAAATACTAAAAAACAGAATAAAATAAATATTTAAGGGGGCTTCCATACAACAAACGTGATTTTATTGCTCGTTTTTGCTCGATATTGATAACGGCAACAGGTAGACGCTTGCAATATTCACAGAATATTTAGTTGTGTATCCACTTTAAAAATAAATAATTAAATTAAAATAAAACAAATATTTGAGGGGGGCTCCCATACAACAAACGTGATTTTTTTTGCTGTTTTTATAGATACGGAACCCTTCGTGCGCGAGTCCGACTCGCACTTGGCCGGTTTTATTTCATCAGATCTTCACCAAATTTTTATGAGACCAACTTAAAGTACCTAACTACCTTTCAAATAAAAAAAGAACTAAGTATAGAGGTATGAGGAACAGGGTGTGAAATTCACTCATCCTCCATAGAAAAGGGAGGATCCTCCGACCAGACGGGTGTCGTGTCTGGTGGGCGACTGCCCGACGGTTGATGTCGGGAGTTCGGGACGTTGTATAATATGTCTATGCTAGTCGCGCGGTAAACTCTGATTGCGCGATGCAGACTTTTGCTGTTACCTTGCATCCGGTTAGACTGGAAGCCGACCCCAACATAGTAGAGAAAAGTTTAGGCAGGTGATGATATCAGAATTAGTAACACATTATTTGTATTAAAAAGGGTTTAACTTAGCACATAGGTGTTGCACAAATGTTTGGAACAAACCGTGCAAAGAAAAGGATTTCCAATACTCAACACCCAAGCGGGTTCATAACATGAACGAAATCGTGTTCAACAACATCAAATATTATTATTAAACACACAATTGGTCAAATTCACCAAATAATAGCCGATCCCAGGCGGATATAGGACAAAAATCGGGAAATAACCCACAATAGGCTAAATAAATAACAAAACCTATTCAAGATGGCGGATATGGCGGGCATTTTGCTACCGGAAACGGATGTGGCGAACGCTAATAGCAGTAATGGCGACATTTTTGTGTGTTACATAATTAGAAGGATGCGGGTTATTGTAACATTACGAATTAAATAAATAAAAGAACGGATGGATCGATTGTGATTTGTGCAGAGTTGAGCAGCGGTTGGTGCGGGTAATTGTTGGATGGGTGACCGTTATTTGACTGCCTCGTTGGTCTAGTGGTCGGAATTGCGACTGCGGAGTATGAGTTCCTGGATTCGATTCCCCAATTTCTCAGTAGTGGCTTGGAATTTGGATTTTTGCTCAATTCGCGCGCAGCAGCTTTGTCGACGGAAGAATAGACAAAAATGACGTTTCCGTGTAGACAGTACGACGGCAACAATGTAGGAACAGTCAACTGCACGTTTACGAAATTCATTTTTTTACATAATTCGACTCAGAGTTCTTTGTTTTATCTTAGGATTTTCAGGGTTCCGTACCTCAAAAGGAAAAAACGGAACCCTTATAGGATCACTTCGTTTTCGGAGACGCACTTGGCCGGTTTATTTTCTGTTTGGTTCTCAATTTTTACTAATATTAAGTCACATATTTTGGGAAAAAGAGGAGGAGGAGGCTCGTGGCTTAGTAATAACAGCCGCACGGGTCGACCCATCAGGTTAAGCTACGCTTGCATGGCTTGGTCCGTGGATGTGTGACCATCTTTACATACCGAGACTCCTCCGTGCCTCGGAAAGCACGTTAAGCCGTTGGTCCCGGCTGTGATTCGTGGATCTTTGACAGTCGTTACGAGTAATGATTATAACTGTGTAAAAACCATGTCAGTTACGGCCGCGAATCATATTTGAATCAACATACAACCTGACACTGACCTGCAAATTGCAAAAAACGTAAGAAAATTTGAATTTCGCGGGCCACCTTAGCGCATCCCCCTTAACGCCAACGGAAAGATCAAATTGTATGGAGTTGACATTAGCTTCAGAGATGTCACGTGACTGCTGCTGTCAGCTCCATACAATTTGATCTTTCCGTTGGCGTTAACGCTTACAGAAAAGGGATTTTGTCTAGGCCCTCTGGTCGGTCAATACCGTAGTGATGTCGGTAGAATTTAAACTAAACCATCTTTTTCTGTTATTTCTAGATCTCCAACTTCAACAATGCCTACTCAAGCACGTTGCGACAGAGTTCCTCCTCCTCACGCCAAATGGGATGTCTTAGACCTCAGGGTACTGCAAGAAGATGACCTTCCTCTTGGTAAGTATTTTTGCCTTAATTACGGTTCCGTACCTCAAAAGGAAAAACGGAACCCTTATAGGAACACTGTTGTCCGTCTGTCTGTAAGTGTCAAGAGTTTTTTTTTTTGTATTGCCCCACGCATAGAACCGCATACGCAACGCATACGCATACGTAATAGAGTACCTAGTGTTATAAAAAATTGACTTTATTAAAATTTAAAAGGGCGCTAAACAAATTTTTAATTATGAAAAGTTATTACAAAATTGACGATTTTCTTAATGATAATTCACTGAACGATTGACCTAATGTTATTCTATACTCCTACTGTTTTGTCAGATTGATATACCTACTGATACTGTAATTTACATATTTGTTATTCTAGTTAGCATGATTTTATTCCGTTTATCATTACTAATACTTTTTTTAATTTTTTATATTTATATATTTTTTTTTATTATTGTGACTAGGCTGACATTTTGTTATTTTTTTAATGTAATATAATGACATGCCACATAATTTAAATTTAAAATTGTATACATGTACCTACTATTTTCTTTGCATGCCCATGTGTCGGTAAAATATGGAGAACCTTATTTAAAAAAAAGAACATACCATTATCACCCATATTTGCAAAGTAATAAATGATTTGACCCTTTTTCTCAGGAACGCGTGGATTGATGATTCTAATGGTTAAAATTATGTAAATGCATATTTGTTATAGCCGCGTATTATATTTTTATCAACATACAACCTGATACTGACCTGCAAATTGCAAAAAACGGAAAAACATTTGAATTTCGCGGGCTGCTAGGATATTAATGATTATCCTAACTTAATGTCATAGATGCGAAAGTGAGTTTGTTCATGCTAAAACGGCTGAACAACGGATTTGGTTGAAACTTGGCACATGGGTATACCATGACCAGGAGAAGGACATAGGCTACTTTTCATCCTGGGTCGCAGAGGAAGTCGCGGGAAACAGCTAGTAATTCTATAAATACATATTGTTACGGTCGCGAATCATATTCAGATCAACATACAACCTGATACTGACCTGCAAATTGCAAAAATATTAAGAAAAAAGCTTTCGCCTTAACATATTTCACGTCTACCCTCAATGGCCAGCCCTCTGCCACTACGGCTTGGTCATTTCCCACTATTTTGCAGTCGCTATAATATGTAAAGTACTGGTAATACAGCTGCATCCGGTTAGACTGGAAGCCGACTCCAACATATTTGGGAAAATGCAGACAGATGATGACTACGAGATCAAACATAACCCTTTCCATTGCTCACTCAATCTGCCTAGCCTTTTCCCAACTATGTTGGGGTCGACTTCCGTCTAACAGGTTGCAGATAAATACCAGTATTTTACATGGAGCGACTGCCTATCTGACCTCCACAACCCAGTAACAGGGCAATACGATACACCCTTGGTAAGACTGGTTGTCAGACTTTCGGGCTTCTGACGACCCGTAACGACTGTCAAAGACCCACGAATGACAGCCGGGACCAGCGGCTTATCGCGCTTTCCGAGGCACGGAGTCTCGGTACCTATGTAAAGATAGTCACTCAACCCCGGCAAGCGTAGCTTAACCTGATGGATCGACCCGTGCGGCTGTTGTTACTTAGCCACGAGCTCCTCACATAGCGACTATTTTGATGCACCTCTTTTTAACATACCTACTTTATCTTTGTTTCCACAGACCCTCGATCCTGGGGTCGCGCTGAGGTGGGCACCTGGGTGGCTCGCCGTGGAGGTCTACCTGAAAGGTTCCCTATGAACGGAAAGGCGCTGTGTCTCATGTCTAAGGACATGTTCGCCTCCCGAGTGCCTCATAGTGGCCATGCCTTACATCAGGTTGGTACTTTGATACTTTTTTAGTTGATGAATATCACGCTGTAATCCTCGAAGGGTAGGCAGCGGTATGGTTTAAACGTCCTCGTAATTAACTTATTACTTTTGACGACGATTCCCGTACATTGAACTTGCAAACTCAAACTCAAACTCAAAGCATTTATTTCAAATAAATCAATTACAGGCACTTTTGAATTGTCAATGGACTTGCACTAAAACTACGGTTTCCGTGCCCCGTGGCCGCACTTAAAGGCCGTAGACCGCAGTGACAGCTGTCACTGGCTTAGTCATCAACATCCAGCCCAAACCTATGAACCTAGAAAGCTGAAATTTTGCACAGAGGTTCCCTTTATAATGTAGACAAGGAATAATGAAGCAATTCCCGGTACTACGTTCCCGTGGGATATTTTCCGACATCCACGCGGGCAAAGCCGCGGGCTAAAGCTAGTATATTATAAATGGGATTTTTAACATAACTTATGAAAGATAATTTACGAGAGCAGGGGTGGCCCAGTGGTAACGGCCAGACAGGCGCTTTACTTTGTGTAAATAATTTCATCACCACTGCTCTCAAAACGGTGAAGGAAAACATCGTGAGGAAACCGGCATGTCCTAGAACCAAAAAAATCGAAGACGTGACATCTAGCAACCCGCACTGGGCCCGCGTGGTGGATTACAGCCCACTGCCTCTCGAAGAGAGGAGGGACCTGCGTCCCAGCAGTGGGAACATTATAGGCTGATTGCCTTCTGGGAAAACAGCCGATATGACATATTGCGTTTCTACCTATTTACATATCAAAATATCATCATCCCTAGATCTAAAAAAAAAGTTTATAAATCTAACATAAGCTTTCATTCGTTACAGGATTTCAGAAGAAGACTAGCGAAGGCCTTAGCACTACAAGAATTAATTGAGAAGATGTCTTCACACTGACTTCAAGACGTAATATTATAAAATTTTAGAGGATCATTAGAATGAAAATACGTTTATTTGCGGTAAACATTAAAACACGAAAAGAATTGGGAAAAACATGCGTCACATCCACGCAAAACGGCCATCGCTTAGCATAATACTACGACCCTATGCGAGATAGAGCCTCAGCGCTGGTTTTGAGCGGATTTTCAGCATTAAGATCTGAATGAATGAATGAAATGCACCGTCCCCAGCGTGGTTTGAACAGACTCCATTACTGGAATGAGCCCACAGATTCACACTAGCCCCTGTTGCCTCATGTTACATGGTGCTGCAGACACCATTGCATATCAAGCAGTAGACCGGGGGGCGTGGAAGGATTATTAGAGCCGTACCCGATATGGATCCTATAGTAGGCAATAGAACTGTGGAGATACGGGTGATATATTTATCTATGTACGTAACGGGTCAGCGGATTTTCAGCATGAGTGGCAACACTTACACGTACCATGGAAGAAACGAACATCTGTACACCGTGAAAAAAAATCCCGTGCACACAATGACCACATCTGTCAGCGAGCGTTAGTATAGCGGCCGAGGGCTGCAAGGAAGAGCAGTCCTTACGGTGTAGCCCATAACAACATAGTTGGGAAAAGGCTAGGTTGGATGTTGAGATGTTGGGGTCGGCTTCCAGTCTAACCGGATGCAGATGAATACCAGTATTTTACATGGAGCGACTGCCTATCTGACCTCCACAACCCAGTTATACGTACGACAACGTTCAATGATTCCATCGTTTAACTACGGAAAAACGATAAATCGCAAGTCTGTCAGAATTACAGTGATCCTTATTGTCGTTGTGATAAGGTTGCTGTTGGATTGACGCACTAATTCCGTCACTCTCTTATTGTATCAGTCATACCTATTTCAATTTCAATCAATTCAGTAACAATTCAAATTGCGTTCGAATATAAATCAGCATGAAACATAATTGTATTAAATTTACAAAATAAGAATACTTACATACAATTCAATTCAAATTAGAACATTTAAAAAATAAAAGATAAAAATTTGTAAAATACCATGCTAACATAAATTAGACGCAGTACAAATGGGTAGTCAAATTATTAATTTTTAACTTCGGTACATTTATTAGGAAAATGTATCTAAAATTATATTTATAGTTCAGTATCGTACCTTACACATCTCAATCAACAATTCGGTCAAAAAACATTTTAAGAATGCAAAGCATTTTATTTAATAAACATACTTTTGTGTAAAAAAGTAATGATTTGACTACCCACTTGTAAAAGCGTCATAACGAAAACAATAATCAAAAAAAGTAAAAGTCATATGAAATTATCTCAGGAAATTATGAACACAGAACACAATACCTATGGCACCTTTATGACAGTTTTAACAGCAAAGACAAACGCAGATCATTACATTTCAAATCATCTAATGAGTAGAGACATCTTTCAAACAGGAATGTCTTGAGCGTTGACCTGAATGAGCCTGAATTTAATTCGACAAAGTTTGATTTTTCCGAATATAAACGATTAAACCTTGGAACATTGTCGTTCTATACTGGGTAATACGATACCTCTTGGAAAGACTGGTTGTCAGACTTTCGGGCTTCTGACGACCCGTAACGACTGTCAAAGATCCACGAATGACAGGCGTGACCAACGGCTTAACGTGCTTTCCTAAGCACGGAGTTGTGTCGGTATGTAATGGATGGTCACCCATCCACGAAACGACCTCGGCAAGCGTAGATTAACTTTCGATCGACCCTCATTTAGTCACGATATCTTTGACTGTCATAGCCTTGACACACTGTGTAGTAACATCTTAAATTCTTGAACAGTTTGCAGAAACACGTTTTGAAGTCTTGCAAAAGTCACGATGTCATCTGATAAAACGATTTTGCAATCAACACAAGGTTACATTGCAAAATATAAAAAGTGGTTTGTGAAAAATAATTGCGCAACAAAAGTTTTAAATGTTTGTATAATAAATGCTTAGCTCGTTCACAACTAAATAGTTTCTTGTAATGAAATTATTTTTATAAAATAAATAAAGCTATGGACACACTGAGGCGTATCCCGCTGCGGGATCATCTGCCTAACCCTTTCCCAGCTTTGTTGGGGTCGACATTCAATCTATCCGGATGAAGATGAATACTAGTATTTTGTGTGCGTTACGATTGCTCCGCCAAGTTATTCAAACAAAAAAAAAAACATCGCCTAAAAATTTAAAACCCTTATAACTTCTTTATTTCTACTTTGACAAATTTTTGGTTTGTTCTCTTCGATTTTGACAAAATTCGTCAATTTTTTAGGCCAAGTTTTTTTCTGTATTTTTCATAGAGCGACTGCCTATCCCGCTGCGGGATGCGGGACAAAATTCGCTCGCGCCGATTGTGCCAATTTTCACATTTATTTGACCTCTGATTTTGCATCACTGTCAAAATCACAGTGATCCTTATTGTCGTTGTGATAAGGTTGCTGTTGGGTTGCTGCAGAGGTTAAATATCTGTGAAAGGACAATATTGAGATGTTTAAACAGTTTCGAATAAATATTATTATTCTTAATCATTAAGGCGAGTATCGTGAAAAGGTCGTTTTTGAACTTGCTTTTAAATGAGCCTATAGGAAATACCAGAAAAAATATATAGGGTGAGTGGTAATTAGTCACCGATACTTAAACACATAATTATACTCATGATAACAAACAACTTTTACTATGAGACCAAACCTGAAATCGTGAAAAAAAAAAAAAACAGCTGCCCATTCATGTTCGCTTAACTCGTCAAAATGTAGGGAGCAGCTGACTTTTTTTCGCGATTTCAGGTTTGGTCCCATAGTAAAAGCTGTTTGTTATCATAAGCATAAGCATAAGTTTGTTTAAGTATCGGTCACTAATTACCAGTCACCCTATAAATGAAACTTTAATATGTATATTTCAATCTGAGCATTTGAACATTTTTAACAACATTAAATGCAATGCAAAAAAAAATTAAATGTGGTTGTTTTCAACTTTAAATTAATGCACTTATCTTACAACTGTGATTTTAATTTTAAAATAATATG
Source organism: Cosmia pyralina (assembly GCA_946251885.1). Lineage (NCBI taxonomy): Eukaryota > Metazoa > Arthropoda > Insecta > Lepidoptera > Noctuidae > Cosmia > Cosmia pyralina. The sequence continues at coordinate 991,513 of OX276371.1, forward strand.
TAATTAATTTTTACAAAACGCAACTTTTAACATCCCACTGTTAAAGTTTCGTTTTGTAAAAATTTGCTAGCGGGTCCGTGCGACAACAGAAGCCGTGCGAGAGCTTTTAAACTTACTCAATCACGTTGTAAACTTCAATGTGTACTGAAACTGAATAAGCGCCGTCTGGTGACTACAATGGGAAACACTATTATTCCATACAAATTGACGTACCTAAGTTAACGTTAACTTAAACTTGATCGAGTAAGTATAAAAATTCCACAATTAAGGCCACTGTATAGGACACAGGAGAGGCCCTTCTGGCCCCGCCAATGCCCGTTTAAGTAGTCAAACCTTTCTGGAGCCAATTGCAACAGGTTCGTATAAAAAAAAATTGTATGGGACTACGGGTCGACGACTATACTCGCCTTAAAACAAACGAAGCGCGTAGTCGCGTCCCGCATTCCGCAGTGTGGTCAGATCCTAAAGAAAATTTTGCCTAGATATTTGTTTGTCTGGTAAAACGTTTTTCCTTATAACATCACGCCGGTATTCTCCAAAGGGTTAGGCAGTGGGTGTATTATAGTACACACACATTTTGCTAGAGTATTGTCAGTCTATGTCAATCATTCTTAGATAAGCTAAAATTATGTCATCAGTAAGGCTTTAGTTTCTTGATGAGAGCGGTGAACGGTCGCACAATAACAGTTGTCCAAAAATTGAAGCGTGGTTTAGCTCGGTGTGTAAGTGAAATGGCGTTATGGCTGTCTAGTTTGACGTGCGAGATAGAAGACTCACGCGCACCGGAACTAAACGCGCTTCGGTTAAATGTAGATTTATGACCAAATGTTATACTTAAATCAATTTTTAGCTTGGTAAGTTCTTAACATATTTAAATACCTTCGATTTAAAGCAAATTTGAGTGCACAATAAGGAACTGTTTACGTATAATCATATAAAACAGAAAATAGACGGTGTACTTTGGATTTTTTTTCGATCGAATCGAAAAAAAATCAAGTAACCATGTCTCGGTTCTAGTACAGCAGCTGTAGACAATATAGTTGCATAACATTTGAAAAATCTTAAAATTTAATCGTAAACGAGTACATTTGGTTTTATAGTAATTTTAATACTGGTGAAAATTACAGATTTCCATGACGGCCTTTATAATATGACCTGACACAGAACCACTTTCTCAAGAAACTAAAGTTTAATTAGCGTTTTATAATAATTGTTAATACTATAACATTTGCACTTTATGTTCCTATAAGTTAGTTAATTTTTATGTATTTTTTTAGTCAATTTATTTAAGGGAGAAGCGCCAGGGTAGCCCGTGAAATTAAAATTTTCTTAGGTTTTTTTGCAATTTGCAAGTCAGTATTAGGTTGTATATTGATTAAAGTATGTTCCGCGATCGTTACCTACAAATATGTATTTACAGAATTTTATATCATTAGAATCAGTAATACAACTCCATAAGTTAGTATAATCCTCAAATGTCAAGATTTCATGAAACAGTCATTCAATAGGGTAATATGAACTTGGAGAGTAGTATTGATGACGTTAATGATTATATTTCTGTACATACATATTTGTTACATACAACATACAGCTTAATATTGACTTGCAAATTGCAAAAAACCTAAGTAAATTTGGATTTCGTAGGCTAACCCCTGGCGCTTTCGCCTTAAATTATGGTGATACACTTTGAATTCTGCTTACATTATGTACACATGTGTGAGTATGGCACATGTCCCAGCGAGAAGCGAGTAAAACAAGTGGGCTAGCAACGGGCAGCGAGTGCCCGACGGCGACGTGTGATGGCTCCCTGGTATGAGTCTCTCAGCGAGTGTACTCACACTCGCTAATCGCTGCAAGAGCTAAAAAAAAACTTAAGCTATCAAAGAGAGTTCCACTCGATGTCATACGTCTCCGTTAAAGGCGGTGTTGTGCGGGAGCGGTGTTGTGCGGGAGCGATGTTGGAGCGGGGTCGCGTAAGTGAGCTACGACCTTAATGCCTCTTCTCATACTGAGAAGCCACGAGCATTGATCACCACGCCTGCTCCTTGCGAGTTGACGATTTCTTCACGCTACTAATATTTCGTATAAGCAGAATTTAAGTGTATTATCATGAAACTACGTGTTGATAAATACGGTTACATTTTAAAACCATTTTTTTTTATCATTCGAACCTTTGGAAAAATAAACCTACGGTTTTCTTGAAGAGCGGTGCCCATCAAATTAAAACGGCCGTCATTTAAATCTGTCATTTTCACTAGTATTTGACATTCAAGTCAAACCCCGCCCCCCAAAGATTTAAATCACTAGATTTGACCTCACCGTACTTAGTCAAGAAAAAGTACATACTGAGAAGAGTGAGCTCACACATTTACAACAACGTTTCCATGATAATCAAGTGAAGTCACTGCGTCATTGCGTGTCAGAGGTGTCAAAAAGAAAACAGAAATGCGACTATCTTTGACGCGGTTGGGCGAATCTAACGGTTTAAATCTTTGCCGCTGACATCATTTTCATGACAGCTGTCACTACGGACGTTAAGTGCTGCCACCGCCTTTCTAGGAAATTGTAGCTTTACCGAATTTTACGGTAGGTTTTTCGGATGTGTGTAGCCGAAAATAATGTTAAATAATCAGTATTATTAAACCAATTGTTATTAAATAAATAGTTAATAATAATTATTTGTGTTTGTATATTAGCATTGTACTTCTAGTCAAGGATGTAAATATAATTATTATGAAAAGTATAAGAGATTTTTTATTTCTTATAAAAGTAAAGGGGTGTTCATTAATTACGGAGGCGATTTTAACGATTTTCCGACCCCCCCACCCTCCTTGGTGAGATGTCATGAGATTTGGTTCCTTCCCCCTAATTTCACGTGAGATGAAAATGCGTATTTTTAGTGTAAATACGTAAATCTGTGCTTGATTGCGTTGGATTTACTTTTAAATTAAACATATTTTGCTTAATTATTTTTCATAATAGGTATGTAGGTACTTATTTTTTATACGCCCCATAACATCACGCCTCATAGTTACCTAAAGAATAGGCAGCTGCAGAGGTGTACACCGGTACGCCCACATTTTGCCAGCAATTTGAAAAGTCCCATGTAATAGAGACGACCCTCGCCTCTATTACATGGGACTTTTCAAATTGCTGGCAAAATGTGGACGACCCTCCCATGTAATAGAGACGACCCTCGCCTCTATTACATCAGCGAGCCAAAACCAGGAACGAATCTAGATACCGATCTGCTACTGAGAAATTGCTAATGAAAAACTCTGCCCTAAATAAGAATTGAACCCAAGACTTCATGCACAGCAGTACCTAGCCTATTAGCGCTTGCGACAACTAATGATAATTTGTTTAATTATAAACGTCATAGTGACGGGACCAACTCTTGTAATTAAAAGATTCTACCACGAATACTTAGTACCCATTTAGTACTATTTTGTACCTGGTTTTGTCTTCTTTTTATACAAGGTTGATATGAGCGAGAGGCATTAAATTAAACCACATATACTTTGTATCATTTTCAGCCTCTACATTAAAAATGACATAAATAGAAGCAATAGTTTAGTCACAGGATTATTTTTTAGTTTTTCCTTTGTGTATCTGCCCTAACAGCTGGACTAAGTACCTACGCATAGTTATCTAGGGTCATATACCTTAAAACGACACAATTTATGACGCGACGCGACGTTGCCGTTTTGTAACGCACGTCAGTGGAAATCTCTACAAAGGATGTTTAATTTTAATTCGATTACTAAGCCATTTTATTTGTTCGAAAAAGTTTTTTCTTATTTTTCTCCTAAACTTTTTTTTAATAGTTTCGAGTTAACAGTATGCATAATAGTACATGTAGTTTAATTTAATGCCTCTCGCTCATATCAACCTTGTATAAAAAACCGGCCAAGTGCGTGTCGGAACACGCAATGAAGGGTTCCGTACTTGAAAAGAATTTATCCCAAAAACAAACTAAACATTGTATTCCAAAAAAAATTTTTTTTAATATTTTGTTATTACAAATTAACAATTTTCGGACTTTCCTTTACTTGTGCTGATCTTGCTTCTTGCCAAATTTCATGATTTTAGAACAACAGCACCCTAACTGCGTAACACATAGCCAATCGGAGTAGTTTTCAATTTGACAGTTCAACAACATTCATTGCGTTGTTTACGTTGTCGAGCAGACAAATGTTTCGAACATATGAAGCAATGGATTAGCAATTTGTTTCAAAATGATTCAAATTCCGATCAATAGTGTGTTACGCAATTAGGGTGCGGGATTGATTTACTTTACTTGCGAGTATCAAAATAAGTCGCATAAATGGCCGTATTTTTTATTGCGTCGACTTAGATGCTTGAGTTTTTTAGAACTCCAAGGGACCATAGACCTACATATTTGATATTAATTTCATCTTGATGGTTGTCTATTGTTTGCCCGAAGATTATATGCCATAATCATCATTTTTCCAAATTTCATTTACCCGAATTTCATTTGCCCGAATGTTTCATTTGCCCTAAAAGACATATGACATACTTTTAATTGCCCGAATTTTAGATACCATAAGATACGAATGCCATAAGTATTGCTTGCCTTATTTTTATGTGCCATAATAATTATTAGACATAATATTTAAATGGCATAATATTTAAATGGCATAACAAGTATTAGACAAATATTTAATATAATTATATAGTTTGATTATTAAACTTGTTTTTAATTCTAATACTTACCTACTTATTAGCTTTCTGGCTGTCGATGTTGATGGGTGCGCAATGTTTGGTATAATAAGAATAAACTTATTTATTCTGTGCATGGTTTTTTTTTCTGTGCATGGTCGATGGTGGGCTAGGTCGACGGAGCCCCGCTTCGCGGGGCTCCTACTTCTGTGTGGTTTATAAAAAAATAACCTTCGCTCGCTCACACGACCCCGCCATCCCCTTCTAACCTAACCTGTCCGAGTCGGGGTGCCCTAAAGTCCCAATTGCATCCAATTTCTCTTAATATAAACAACCGTTACACACCCGATGTCGATGGCAAATTATGTTATGGCATATCATAATTATGGCATGTGATAATTAGGGCATGTGATAATTAGGGCTTACAATGATTATGACAAATGATGTAATGGTAAGTGACTTTATGGGAAACAATGATTCTGGCACGTGACTAATATGGCAAATGAGAGTAGGGCAAATGAGTATTATGTCGTATGATATTATGGCTGTTGACTATTATGGCAAATGATATTAGGGCAAATAAAATTCGGGTAAACGGCGGTATACCCATCTTGATAACTCCACGCGTTCCTGAGAAAAAGGGTCTTGACAGACATACAGACGGATAACGATAAGGATAAGGATATGGGTTCCGTTTTTTCCTTTTGAGGTACGGAACCCTAAAAGTTATGATAAGTAGTTGTTTAGAAGTTATGAGGGAACAGATAAACATACATACCGGTCAAAATCATAACCCTCCTTTTTGCTTCGCCGTAGTCGGGTAAAAACAAATAGACACACTTGGATTTATAGTCGTGTAACATAATTCAAATTCATTTATACCTACAACTCACTTAGTTCAGAAATATAATGAGGAGCTCGTGGCTAAGTACCTAAACACAGCCGCACGGGTCGATATCCATCAGGTTAAGCTACGCTTGCCGGGGTTGGTCCGTCGATGGGTGACCATCTTTACATACCGAGACTCCTCTGAGCCTCGGAAAGCACATTAAGCCGTTGGTTCCGGCTGTCATTCCCATGAATGCAACCCGTAACGATTGTCAAAGATCCATATCTTTGACAGTCGTTACGGGTTGTCAGAAGCCCGAAAGTCTGACAACCAGTCTTACCAAGGGGTATCATATTATCCAGTTACTGGGTTGTGGAGGTCAGACTGAAAGCCGACCCCAACATAGTTGGGAAAAGGCAGGCAGATGATGAAGATGAGTTTAGAAACATAATTATACAGGTTACTCGACGAATTCCTTCAATTCAGTTCAAGCAATTCAGCAATTCAGGACATATTATTAGGATTAATATGCAACAAATTAAGCCACCAAATGTTTTATCAAAGTTCAGAAGTTTTTGGGATAATTACCTAGATTTTTAGTTTTTTTATGAAAAATGTCGGAGTAAATAATTTGAAGACAATTAAAAAAAAAAAAGATTTACAGCGCGAGGCTATTACTTAGCTGATGGCGTAGCAGATATCTTTGTTAATAATTAAAAGTTCAAAAATGCCTAAAACCTTGGCAGAGATCAAAACATTTTATTTTTTGTAATTTTTGCCATTAGGTATTACTGCTGGGACCATAGAAATATAAAAAAAAATTATTTAAAATATATAATACTTTCTGAACATATCATTTTTTATTTTATTTTCAGGACCCCAAATTTTTCTTGTACAGTAATAAATGGAAGTATCGATAACTTTCCGATTTAGTCAATCACTAGCGTATATGTAAAATAAATTGCTTTTTACACAACACAATAATAGCGCCAGATGTTTTTGTGTGAGTAAGTTGTACGGTGCATGGTAAATGCACGCTGTGTGTGACGAGTTAAGGTTTATAATTGATTGTGTAGTATGTTCTGATTTATGAATTGCAAGTGTGTGCGCGACTTTGTATCTATTGCTTTTATTGAACTACATGTGTAGTAGTGGCGCGGTGGTGGGGCCAACCTAGCGACATCGGGTTCTGATACATTTTCAACTACCGGGCATATCTCCTTCTTTCATATATCTATGGCTGGGACACTGGCCTGTCTTCGAGAGGGACTGCTGGGCCGTAATCACGCGGGCCCAGTGCGGGTTGGTAGATGTCACAAGTCTACGAATTTTTGGTTCTAGGACATACCGGTTTCCTCAGGACGTTTTCCTTAACCGTTTTGAGAGCAGTGGTGAAATTAATTTACACAAAGTAAAGCGCCTGTCTGGGTTCGAACCAACGACCTACATCTCATAAGTCGGGGCCGTTACCACTGCTCACAATCCAGTATCGTGATGATCAGACCTCGCCCAACGAGGCAAGCTAAATAAAAATATAAGAAAATAATCATCATCTCTTCTCATCATCTGCCTCACCTTTTCCCAACCATACTCCATTTACAATAAAATTAGAGATTTAATCGACGTTGGCACGGACATAAAAATATCGCGGCGATTTTTTTTCGCGCACTAGATTTTCAACGCTCTGCTTAGCAGAGTGTCTAATTTTAAATATCTGGGTCACTGGGTCTCAGAGGATCTATGTGATAACATTGGACTTGGATAGGGAGCGCAGGGCACTGTCTGTGCGCTGTAACATGCTGGCCCGCAGGTTTGCACGGTGGACTGAGCAAGACAAAGTGACATTATTTAAGGCCTTCTGTCAATCTTTTTACACCTGCAGCCTGTGGACTAAGTACACGCAGCGTACATACAGTGCTCTGCGTGTACAGTATAATAACGCGTTCAGGATACTGTTCGAGCTGCCGGGCCACTGCAGCGCTTCAGTAATGTTTGCGGTGAAAAGAGTGGATGGTTTTCATGCAATCATGCGGAAGCGTTGTGCGTCTCTTATGAAGCGCATGCGGGCCAGCTCGAACAGCCTTCTGAGCGTGTTCGTAGGCCGCTGGGACTCGCCGATGTGGCAGCACTGGATGCGACTACACACTTCGGGTGGTCGCGTCCAGGGCTTGCCATAAACTGGCACTCCTGTGCCACTTTGTGATTTTTATTTTTATTTCTGTCTGTGGCTTTGTTTTTTGTATGTACTAACAATAGGATTATAAGGTTTTTGTGTTACTAACAGTATATGGACTACGTCTGAAATAAATGTCTTATTATTATTATTATTAGCGCCGAGAGTGGAAATTCAACAGTGTTTTTTCGACGCGCTAGTATGAACTCTGTTATTGTTAAGTTGGATTATCAACGCTCGGTTCAACATCGAGAGTTGAAAATCCAGTGCGCGATAAAATCCCGCCGCGATATTTTTACGTCCCTGCGAACGTCGGCTTAACCAAACCTTTTTTACAGTCCGTTCAACCGATTTTGACTTCTATTCCATGGCATTAAAGGCAAAAAAGTGGTGTCATGCCACCAACGCAATAAAAGTCACAATCGGTTGAACGGACTGTAAAACAGGTTTGTTTAAATGTCTAATCTTAATGCAAATGGATTATAGGTTTATATTGAGGTCAGCTTCCAGTTTAACTAGATGCAACTGAATACCAGTATTTTACATTGAGTGACTGCCTATCGGAACTCCACAACCCAGTTACTGGGTAACACGATACCTCTTGGTAAGACTGGTTGTCAGACTTTTGGGCTTCTGTTATGTACCCGTAACGACGAGGTGTACAAATGACAGCCGGGACCAATGCTTTCCGAGGCACAGAGGGGTCTCGGTATGTAATGGAAGGTCACCCATCCACGGACTGACCTCGGCAAGCGTTGCTGAACCACCAGCCCCTCCTAGAAGAAAAAAAAGTATAATTCCAGAAATATTTATTTATTTGAATTATAATGCTTACATTATTTTGTTAAAACTTCGGCATCAAATTTTTCGCAGCGCAGGTAGCGCCATCTACAGAGCCTTGTATCAAGCTGGGACCAGATCCAGCTAGCTGTTTTGCTATCCCATCGGAGTTCATATTAAATTCCTCAGCTGTCTTATCTATGACTCCTTTAAACTCGCCTAAACTTACATTCTTTTGGTCAGTGACAGAGCTAAAAAAGCCACGAATTGTGTCTATCTGTTCTTTTGACAGGTCTGTTACCGCTGCAACAAAAAATAATAATCATCATCTGCCTTGCCATTTCTCATCATGTCGGGGTTGGCTTCCAGTCTAACCGGAAGCAAATGAATACCAGTAGGCTGTATGTTTTTTACTAGGAGGATGTGACCTTCGCAACCAAGTTAGTCGACGTTCGCACAGACGTAAAAATAGCGCGGCGGGATTTTATCGCGCACTGGATTTTCAACTCTCGTTGTTGAGCCGAGCGTTGAGAATCTAACTTAACAGTACAGTCCAGTCCAGTATTAAGATTAAGCTATGTGTGATTAAACAAAACTACTTATATAATGTTTTTTTTTTTAAATAAAAAGTTTTTAATTTTTTTTTTAACAACAGAGTGCATTCTAGCGCGTCGAAAAAACACACTGTTGGATTTTCAATTTTCGTCGCTAAGCAGAGCGTTGAAAATCCAGTGCGCGAAATAAAATCGCCGCGATATTTTTACGTCCGTGCGAACGTCGACTTAGTGAGCGTACATACAGAAATTCACAATCAAATACGTCCAATCATGGGGATGGAAATGGGTAGAGCTGGAAGTTGAAGTGGTTATTTATTTAACCATTTATGTGCATAATAAACAGACAAGAAGAAAGGAACAGAAAAATACGTACATAGGTGATGCTGATTTCAAAAGAAATCTCTTCCAGCATACCTGCGATAAGACAGAGTATAAAAAATGTAGACAACGTGTCTAAGAGTAGAAGAAAAAATAAAATACATAAAAAAAACAATTAAGTTATTTAAAAAAAACATATAATTATTTAAGGCGCGATATTAGCTCAATATTCACAAAAGCTTGGTTTCTTGGATTGTCGAGTATGACGTAACGCAATGAAACTATCCGACGCAAAAAATACAGTAGACAGAGAAGGGTTTAAAGAAAAACTTTAACCGAATAGAATAGTAAAAAATAGTTACTTCACAAAAATAAACTTTGGCGTCGAACATCTCTGTATTTTCAGCGTTAACGACATTCTTTTTTATAAGAATTTAATAAGAATTAGCATTTTTTTTTTAATTTTAACCGGACAATTATTTAATTTATTGTGTATATTCTGAATAATCTAAAGAAAACTCGGAAAATAAATGCACATTAGCAGCTTAGTCACATCTCGGCAACACAAATATTATTTTCAATTTTCAACCTCATTTCAAGCCAGCTAATGGTGACAATAAATTACGCGGTTGTGTGCCGTTTAAAATCGTAGTCAGTCCGCGCCTTAAATTTATACATACATACTTCTAAAATAAATATCACTAAAATAACTAACAACTATGACGAAGTGGAAAGATGGTATTTTTTCACTCTTCTTTTAAATGCTGCAACAGTTTGGCAGTCCCTAATGTCAGGCGGAAGTGAATTGCACAGCCGAACTGCGTGGACATTGAAGGAGTAGGAGTAGAAGTCGGTGCATATAATACAGGACAAAGATTATTTTCTATATAGTACTGTAAAGCATTGATGCTTTGATCATTGCCTCGTTAATATAATACTGGCTGACATTCAATCATTCAAATATAGAATATCTTCTGTCAAAAAAACGATCCCCGTTTTCTTGACAGGATGATATATAGAATCTGGTCAGGGTTCGGCAAAGAACTAATTTTAGTAGGAATATTATTCTGATATTTGATCTGGTAAGCGAACCGAAGACTTCACGCTGGGCACTAATCAATTAAAGAAAATATCGATAATTGTAAAAATATTTTATTGAAGAAAAATTATTATTTGTTTTTTTTCGGAATAAGATCTTTCACAGCACTAGTGAAGGTGCTCGCTGCGCCACCTACAGCGTCTCGCAGCAAGTTGGGCCCAGTTTCAGTTAGCTTTTTTACTAAGCCATCGCAATTCGTTTTAAACTCAGTAGCAACTTTATTCATGACTTCTTTAAACTCGTCTATGGTTACTTTATTTTTGTCAACAACATCGTTAAAAAAGCTGCGAATTTTAGCTTCGTTTTCCTTTACTGCTCCTGGTATATTAGCTGTAATAAAAGTTAATAATCATCATATGCCTTTTCAAGTACATCAGGGTAAGCTTCCAGTCTAACCGGAGTATTTTTTTTTTAAGAAGCGACTGTCTATCTGACCTCCACAATCCAGTTACTGGGTACACGATACCTCTAGACAAGAGTGGTTGTTTACGGCAAAATTGATATTTGTAAAATATTTTTTAAACTCACAACACTAAAAAAATATCAATCAATCTGCCTGGCCTTTTCCCAACTATGTTGGGGTCGGCTTTTAGTCTAACCGGGTGCAGCTGAATACCAGTATTCTACATGGAGCGACTGTCTATCTGACTTCCACAACCCATTAACTGGGTAATACGATACCCCTTGGTAAGAGTGGTTGTCAGACTTTTGGACTTCAAATGACGGCCTATCACGAAAATCTATACTGACTCTTCTAGTCAAATTCATAATTAAAAGAATGTAAAATAAATCTACTATGCTACTAACTACCACGCATGACCCAAAACTTGATCCTGGTTTGGTCATTTCTGCGTCCCTCCAGAGTCTGTGCCCTGTGCCGGGGCACCGCTGGCACCGCCCTAGTAACGGCACTAAAATTTTACTGAAAAATAAAAAAAGTAAAAGATAAAAAAAATGGTTTACTATTTCATGATAAATGGTTTAGTATTTCATGTAAAATATTAATATATCATATAATAATTGAATGAAAATAAATGTTATAACTGAATACAAAAAGTTAGATAGTAAAAAAAAAAAGAAGCATAATACTTAACAATATCTTAACAAACCAAAATATAGGAAAATTAACTATTACTAAAAACATACTTTTAGGAACAACCTGTATCAATCGAAAACACATTCCTCCACCACTTTTTGTTTTAAAGACGGTCAGATCGGTCACCGATGTTCGCTCGTTTTAGTATTAGATAAATGTTTCACTTAATACCCTCATTTTTATTTTAGTTGTTGTTTCATTTTAACTATGATTAAAAGTTGGTTTTAGTTATTTAAATTGTATGGTCGATGATTTTGGTGCACGGTAAAACTCTAATGAGTTTATGTTTGCGCCAACATAAAGATGTATAAGATGTAAGTGTACTACTGAATAAATAAATAAATAAATAAATAATAAATGTAACAAACACAAACTGTTTTACACGAATTCATTCAGTGTGCAGAGTGTTCAGTGTTTAGAATGTTCAGAGTGTAGGTAAAGAAGGTGCACAGCAGAATGTTCATGGCCATGCGAGGTCCCCGCGGACTTCCCTAGAATAATATTTTTCAAGACTAGAAACAGCACCATCTACAGCGTCTTGCAAAAACTGAGAACAATTTTCAGTTATCCCACATTCGCACGGACGTAAAAATATCGCGGCGGGATTTTATCGCGCACTAGATTTTCAACTGTCGGTGTTGAGCCGAGCTTCGAGAATCCAACAAAGTGTGTTCCAACGCGTTGAAAAAACACAGTGTTGGAACTCTCGGCGCTAAGCGGAACATTGAAAACCCAGTGCGCGAAAAAAAATCGCCGCGATATTTTTACGTCTGTGCGTACGTCGGCTTAGTCTGTGTGGAAGAGAAAAGGCGTGGCGTAGACTGGAACTGACACTATGATTATTAGAAAGGAGATGTCCGTTTTTTGTATGGACGTTGATTTTTTATTCCGAGAAAAATCTAACAAGCATCAAACTACACATAAATAAAAACGACAAAATTATGGAACTTAGAACCACTGAAACTATTTTTTCTGAACATTTTTAAGCAAATTGCTAGTCCATGGTTTCATGTTCGAAAAATTTGTCTCTTGATAACGTAAATAACGCAATGAATGTTGTTGAACTGTCAAAATGAAACCGATTCCGATTGATAGTGCAATCATCATGCAACAAAGATCATGCAATTAGGGTGCAGGTTCCACTGTAGTATGTTGGTGTGGTGTGTAGTGTTTATAAGCAAACAACAAACATAAAAAAAAAAAATACATACGATGAATGACAGCTGTCATCCGTTGAATTAGATGCAAAAAATTACGTTTCGTCACCCACGATTTTTATAAGTACAATTAAAACTTTTTAATTTTTAATCTCATTAACTATATTATTTGCTTCATATTTGAGTTGGTTGTAGTAACAGATATTTAAAAATAAATTAAAGTTTTTAAACTACTATATTTTTTACTAAAAGCTATTAAAAATCCGGTGTCACTTTGTTTGAGCGTAAAACGAAACAACCTGGGAGTGAAATTCGTACATTAACTGTGGAAAAAAGGCCGTTTTATTACGTAAATAAGTTGTAATTATTTCTCGAAAACGCTTTCACAAAACAAGGCGTTAGTTAGTTAATTACGTGAGGCGATTTTGGCGATTTTCGACCCCGCCACCCCCTTAAGTGAGATGTCGATCAGATTTAGCTCGACACCCTCCCTCTCCGCCTAATAAATATCATGTGAGATTTTTCAAAATGCGTATTTTAAGTGTAAATACGTTAATCTTTGCTTGATTGCGTTGAACTTATTTAAATAAACATAATTTGCTAAATTATTTTTCATAATAATTGAGAAGGTACCCAGTTTTTTCGAATTTTTACACAAACTAATGCGAAAAAAAGAACGTGATATTTGCCGAGACCCCCACGTGAGATTAGGTGAGATTCGGCTCGACCCCCTCTCCCCCCTCACGTAATTAATGTACGTCCCGTAACGCCTGTGATTTTATTTGAAAGCAATCTTCACTTTAATATTGAAGCTCCAAATCAGCGGGGTTGATTATTAGGTGCAGCCAAAAAAAAAAAAAATTGTTGGAACTTTGATCTTCAATGTCGCCGTAACCAGAAGTTATGGTAAGGTATCCTCCCGGTACGGTCTAGTACAAAAAAACACCGTGTAGGTATGTACGGTCAGCAACAGAAGTCGGTTAACACTGCTACTTTTTGACATCATCTAAATTAACACAAAATGATTCGATAAACTGCTTTTTTTTCGTTGAACTGTTAAGACTTAATGTTAAGTACTTCTGTTGCGATTTGAATTAAATATTTCACTTAATAATTAAGATTAATAAACTGCAAGTGTTAATCGACTCCTGTTGCTGACTGTACCATCGCGAAACTTTCCGGTGAACCACTTTCAACCATACTGCGTTAATAATAAGGTCGAAAAGTGGTTCACCGCAAAGTTTCGCGATGGTACAGTCGGCTGCATCAATTGAATAGCATAGCACAACTCTCACCATTGGTCGTCAGACTTACGGGCTTCCGACTACTCGTAATGGCTAGTTTACAAAGTGCGAGTTGGCCTACCGAGCAGCTGCAGTGCAGCAACTCGCGCTGTGTGGACGTATCGGAAAGTAGCACGCAGCTGAGTAACTTCAACATTTTTTGTTTTCGTGCGAGCTAGCGTGCGAATCGGCCTACCGAGTACTCGCACTGTGTAAACAGCCAAGACAAGCCGAGCTACTGACATGCGAGTACACAGTGCGAGCTGCTGTCTAGTCCGCAGTTCGCACTGTGTAAACAGCCAAGGCAAGCCGAGCTACTGACATGCGAGTATACAGTGCGAGCAGCTGTCTACTGCTTAGTCAGCAGCTCGCACTGTGTAAACAGCTAAGGCAAGCCGAGCAACTGACATGCGAGTACACAGTGCGAGTTGCTGTCTACTGTCTAGTCAGCAGCTCGCACTGTGTAAACAGCTAAGGCAAGCCGAGCTACTGACATGCGAGTACACAGTGCGAGCTGCTGTCTACTGTCTAGTCAGCAGCTTGCACTGTATAAACCAGCCGTAACTACCGACAAAGATGGTGAACGTAAGCTGATATGACATACAGGGTCAAATTAAATTAGCTAGTGAAACTCCGCAGACGTGATGGGTATCGTTATCGTGTTACATGATCAAACAAACAAAAAAGAAATTAATTTCATGATGTTTTTTCGGGGTCATCAACCACCGTTAGTGTAGTCAGTTTAAAATCAGTATATTTTTTTGTAAATTTCACAGACGTCATCGGCATCGATACCTCAAATTTTATCTACTCACACTTCAAGTAACAATCAGATTTTTTATATTTTTAAATTATTTTGTTGTGTTTATAGTATAAATATCCCATCACGTCTCCGGATTTTCGCTATATAGCTAATTTAATTTAACCCTGTATAATGCTGCTGTCATTTAATGACAGCAGCCCTGCCCCTACACGGTGGAGCATACAGTGGAGGTCTGCCCGGCTTGGGCGGAGCACCGCCGTGTTCTCACGGAGGCGATCGGCGGCGGCGATCTCTCGCGTCCAAACTTGGTCCAGGCCATGGTGCGGAGCGAGAGTGCATGGGAGGCCGTCACCTCCTTCTGCGAAGCAGTAATGCTCGCAAAGGAGGAGGCGGGACGCGAGAGGGAGAGGCAACAGCCGCGCCCTCGCGCCCCTAGCCGCCGCAGGAAACGCCCTGGGCGGCGGGAATCTATCGCCGATTCCCGGCCACCGTAGGCGCGGGCTAGCGGACGACGAGTAATGGGCAGCTCGCCGTCCGGTAAGGACCAGGCCCGGGTCGACGGCGCGTTGTGTTCCACGCGCGCCTCAAAGAGATGTCAGCAGTGACGGGGTCCAATAGGGTCGAAGCCGCCGGGGTCGCGGGTAGTTCGAAAGAGATACCGTGGCCCTGGCACGGGCAACTAAAGGAACATGGGTGGGTTTTAGTCAGTAAAAGTCTGACACACCCTCCCGCTCTGCCCGGAGCGGGAGAAGTCATTTCATGATTTCCCATCCACAAAAAAAAAAAAAAAAAGCCCTGCCCCTGCTTCGCATGGGTGAAATATCTATCCATGTTGATATACGTGATGTTAGGTTGAACGAGGGACATAATAGGTTGGGGAAAAAGTTTCTTCGCATTTTTTAAGAAAATTCAAAACATTTTTTAATATACATTATTTACATTTATCTAAAGTATGTAGGTACCATTTTGTTCGATAACTTTTTGCCATCTTGTAGCTAGGGACATGATCCCATTGCTATATAAATTTTGGGACTTCTGATCAAAATACCGCGACAAGTGGTTTTGGCAGTCCTCTCGTGATGTTAACCTGACACTGCCTAAAGAATTCTGAAGAGACCGAAACAGGTGGAAATCTGAATGTGCAAGGTCAGGACTATACGGCGGATGCATTAACACCTCCCAGCCAAACTCTCTTAATTTTTGCTGAGTGGCTAAAGATGTGTGAGATCTAGCGTTTGCATGATGAAAAACCACACCCCTTCTGTTGATTAATTCCGGCCGCTTTCTCTCAACTTCTTGCTTTAATCTCATCAGTTGTTCGCAGTAGAGTTCAGAATCGATGGTCCTGCCTGGTGGTAACAGCTCATAATGAATAGTGCCCTTCCAATCCCACCACACACACAGCATCACCTTGTTGCGAGTTAACCCGGGTTTCGCCACAGTCTGCGAAGCCTGACCGGCCATTGATCACGACCTTTTTCGCACGTTCTTGTCGTACGTGATCCACTTTTCATCACCAGTTATCAGTTTCTTCAAAAATGGTTCGGTTTCATTACGTCGTAATAAAGAATCACAAATGAGTACAGGGTTCATTAGGTTTTTTTCAGTGAGCTCGTGAGGTACCCAAATATCGAGCTTTTTTGTGTACTCAGTTTTTTTCAAATGCGCCAAAACTGTTTTGTGGTCAATTCCCAGTTCTTCAGCTACGTCGTAACTACTGATATGCCGATCTTGCTCCACTTTTTCAAAAATGGCATCCATTTTATCCGTAATAGGGCGACCAGAGCGACGTGCATCTTTGACATCAAAATTTCCGGATTGAAAACGCTTAAACCAAATTTGTGCTACTCTCGCAGACACTGCATTGGGTCGATAAACATCGCAATTTTTTTTTCGTGGCTTGCGTTGCATTTTTACCTTTTTTGTAGTAAAATTTTAAAATGTATCGAATTTCTTCATTAGATTCACTCATCTTGACAGTACGAAAAACAAATGAAAATCACACATTTTCCTAATTTGAATTTGGAATTATGTTCTTTAAAATTTAAACTTTCAATGATACCAAAACCAGCCAGATACAAATAGTATAGCCAAAGAGATTTTATTTTAAGTTCATACATACTATAATGCGAAAAGACTTTTTCCCCAACCTAATAAGTATGACGAAGATACTACACTCTATAAAGCATGTAGATACCTATACTAATTCTCAGCCTAGTTTCCATCATTTAATCAAACTTGGTTGATGGAATGAGAACTTTTTGTTTCAATGTTTTCCTTCACCGTTTTGAGAGCAGTGGTGATGAAATAATGTACACAGGAAAGTGCCTGCTTGGATTTGAATCCCCTGAGCTACGTCGTTTGCACTGGGCCACCACTGCTGCCGAACCTACAAAATCTTTGTTTATAAAGAGTTACTTACACTTCATTATCCAATTCATTAAACCGTCCACAGAATTCTGTCCACCTTTCTGCAGACCGGCGAAAATGGCTTCCATGGTATTCTGCTATTTATTCTTGCCTTTTTGTTTTTGACTACAAAATAACATTTGTAGAAAAAAACAAAACGACAATTTTTTGCTTGGCATTCCCTAATGTCGAAAATGTTGTTACATCTATGGGACTACGGCATTGACAGTCAATTTAAAAAAGTTAGAACATCTATGACGCCATGGTTTTGACGTAAAAAGGCGCGTATCATTATCCAGAATCATGTATTTTCTGTAAAAGTCGTATGCGTTTGCAACAGAAAACATTCAACATGTAGATGTTTGGATACACGGTGTTGACGTAAAACAAATCTCACAAATGTTTTGTTGAATTTACGGTCGCCAGATGTCAAGATTTGTTATTGACTGCGTTCGCATTTGTCTACAAACATGTTCAATAGACATGTTTTGTACAGAGATTTGTCACATTCGCGTTCGCACTGTTGTTTGTTTATGTTTCGCAACTTGTGTATGACTTGATGTTTAGTGTTTTCCAAATATTACGAAACATTCACATAAAACCAATTGAAATCTCTGTTTTCTGTCAATGTATAGACTTGCGTTCGCATTACTGTGCATTTGCACTGGCAAAACATAGGTACACAAAAACAGTTGAAATATCTGTTTCCATGGTTTCCTGTCAATGTATCAACTCGTGTTCGTATTGTCACACAACTTTTTGACTAAAAAAAATTAAATTTTAAACTATTTATTTCATAAAAACTTGACATGGACCTTATCGTTGCAATAGCACTCAATCTTGGATATAAAAATAAGATTATGAGCACTATTAACTTATTTTAGAGTTTGCTCACTTATAGTTTTATAGTTAAAGGCTAAAATCCTACACGCAGACCTCCTCCATTCCAAACTTCCGCAAGGTAAAGTAGGCTTTTAAGATATTTTTAATTTGTTGACTATTTTTGTTTTCTAATTTTTGTCAAAAAATTAGAAAACAAAAAAAAAAAATTAAAAAAAAAAAAAAAAATTAAAAAAAAAAAAGAAATTAAAAAAAAAAAAAAAAAATTGTCAAATTTCGACTCGAAATATGTTTGACGTTTCATATCACGACAAATTTCCATCATTTTCACAACAAATCTTGACATCTGTCTTAAGAATAACTCGTGTTTCGTGCAGTGCGAACGCAAATTCAACAAAACAAATTGTGAGATTTATTTGATATGACAAGTATCGAAACATATCAATCATGTTGAATGTTTTCTAGTGCAAACGCATAGTTATGACGAAACATGTTGACACGAAACATGTTTGACGTTTCATATCACTTGACATGTTTTACAGACAAATTGCAAGAAAAATGTTTCTGTGTGAATCTTGCAACATGTTATAGATAAGTTTCGAGGCACAAACAAACCACAGTGCAAACGCAAACGTGACAAATCTCTATACTATCTATCTCCCTATCTATCTCTCTATTGAGCATATTTTTAGATATTTTTAGACAGTGCGAACGCAGCTAACAACAAATCTTTACATATTATGTGTCTTAAGACATGTTAGTAATGTGTGAGCACTTGCATAGCACATGTGTGAGCACTATGTAGCTACTATTAAGCTACCTTTTACTGGGTACGTCTTTCATTGACTTGAGTGTGCCCTGGCGGTTGAGAGTATGTCATGCTCACTCAAATGTCTCGCTGGTGGTGGCGTGTGTGTTGGATCATTAAGTTCCCTTCAAAATGGTTGAGCTAATTGGTGCTGATCCATGCGTCATGTTCGTGAACGGGCGCCGTCAGTTGGGACTGGTCGTCTCTTAGCTGCCATGGCTTATGTTTAATTTTAATATTTATTTAGTTGTTTTAGTTTTTTATCTTTTTATTACGGACGCTTTTTAACGTGCACGTCTTTCTACATTGTTCTCACATGTATATTTTCAACATGAACGATGTACTTAACCAATATTTTGTAAAAATATTATGATTTAAAACAGTGTCCGTGGAGTTTCTTGCCCGTTCTTCTCCATAGGGATCTACTACGCTTTGGAATGGGCAACTAGCTTCATCTTTCTGACTGACCATCTTTCTGTTTTTTTGATTTGACAATTCAAAAGTGCCTGTAATTGGTTTATTTGAAATAAATGCTTTGAGTTTGAGTTTTTGAGTTTGTGTTTCATGTTATAAGAATGAAAATTACTAGGTATAATACAACACTTTATTTTACAAGCTTTTAAGGAATCAAACTCGGACAGCACCATTTAGATTCAAAATCCTAAGCCCAATGTTATAAGTTATAATGTTAACAATGTTATAAGGTTATAAGTTTCGAAACATCTACATGTGTAATGTTTTCTGGTGCAAACGCATAGTAAACATCACAGGTGAAACATCGAAACATGGAGTGATATACACGATGAAGTCTAACAGAGCTCTGGCCAGGCTTTCCAATCAGTGGATAACAAAATATGTGGACTATAATTACATACTGAAGCTAAACGTCAATATTCTTTATTATTACAAGCTGAGCAAATGGGCATGAATAGTGTTATCCCGAATGAAAGGAGAAAATTACGTCTTTGAAAATACAACTCAATAGGGAATTTAATATATTATTAAAAAACCCGTTAAGTGAAAGACTCGCACATGAAGGGTTCCGTACGTGTATGGGGACTCCCTCAAATTTTTAACTTTAATATTTTTTTTCTTATTTGTTGCTATAGCGGCAATAGAAAAACACAATCTGTGAAAATTTCAACTGTCTACCTATAACGGTTCAAGAGATACTGCTCGCTGACAGACGGACGGACAGCGGAGGCTGTACCGTCACGAAAGATGAGACTTGACCGCGCCACCCGCCCGCGTTCTTTTCGCCACCCCGATGACGCCCGGTCCCTTCCCGCGCTCAGACCTCATACCGCTAAAGAGATCTAAAATCGTCTACTGCGCAAGTCAAACCACGTGGTGTGTCAAGTCTCATCTTTAGTGGCGCGTATTGTAACAGAGTTCCGTTTGGCACCCTTCGGGTACGGAACCCTACAAAGAGAATGTAATAATATTATAATATTAAAAACCAAATCGGGAGCCGGACTAGACGAGGTAGGTAATTTTTTTTAAAAACATTGATACAAACTTATTAATAAAGAAAAAAATAAATAAATAAGATCTCCTTAGTATTTGCTACAACTGAATGCATGGCTGATGCTGATTATTTTGTCAATGTCAACGATAGTTGACGCGTCAACAAAAAGTCAGAAATATTTTACTGTTTGTTTACATTTGTTATCTTTATCTACATAATTAAGTAATTAAATAAAAACAGAATGACTGCCAACAATATTATAAGTAAATTGATCACTACCACAATGAAATCAAGAATAGAATAGAATACTCTTTATTATGCACACCATTTAAGACACCATTAAAGCCACCACCAAGCAGGCACCATTTAAGGCTTATCAAGATGGAGAAATCTGAAGAATAAGTGGCAGTGTGATTGTCGTAAAGAGTGCGGTACACCAACCATTTATTTCGACATTTTGACTTAGCAAAAAATATGATGTTACTAGGAGAACTTCGGATGCAAGAGCGAGCAACTTCGGGCAAGCTCGGAACTTGGGAACCTTTTATTTTGTTCCCGGGTGAAAAATCCTCATGGATATCCCTGCCTTGGGGTGAGCGGAGGGGTCTGTCAGACTCTTACTGACTAAAAACTACCCCGGTGTTCCCACAGCTGGACCAGGGATCATAGGAACTTATGCTCCGTCCACGATCCCCGGCTGGTGCCGGCCCGCGAGGGGAGTGAGGTATGTGTGTGGGGGGAGGTGGTGAGGGGGTGCTATGTGTGTAACTTGGGAACCTATCCCAGCGTCGACGAGAAAGCGACAAGCTATCGACTCTTTTCTCGCTCAAGAAAGGTACAATAGAGAGTTCTCGCCAGCAGTGTGAACAGTCAGCGTTCAACTATGTGTTACTGATATGGCAGGGACCTACACCTTTAAATACGTTTCTTGAGCTAGAAAATCTATGCTAGGCAGTCGATTCCTCGACAGCGGCGGAACAGGTGCTCTTTATATGATTCTCTTTTATTTTTTTACCTAGGGATATGATAAGATAAGATAAGATAAGATAAGATAAGATAAGATAAGGTTTATTTCTCACCACAATATAAATCAACATTTCAAAATATGATTAAAAACACATAACAATATTTTTAATTATACTGTGGGAGACTGGTGCCTAAGCTAGGCCTTACGGCCTGTATTTCAGGACACCAGGTCTCCACCCCTTCGGAGGACATTTAAATAGAATTATGCACTCGTACACAAATGCGGCAAGTTATATAAAACCAGAAAAAACATTATACTAATGATTATTTATAATTCTATGTTTAGTAAGGGTGTGTGTGTGTATGTGTGTGTGTGGGTGTGATGTGTGTGTCGTGTTATGTAAGTAGGGAAATGTGATAAAAAATGTAAGGGGCTGAATTCACAGAACGGTGATATATATAAATATACATATATAGGTATTATATTATATTATATTTCTGTTTATCAAGTTAGTGCTTTTGGTAACTAAGTGTGCATATTTCAATCGCATATGAATAGTAGTTCAATAAAAACTAACAAAATAGAATAATAAGTTTACTTTTCAAACAAGCAAGTTATACAGTTGTAGCTAGAAGTTTTTCTGTAGCTTCATAACTTAATTCCTGGAGCCAGCTCCCAACCCTCAATTTACACTTAGATTTGGTAAGTTCATAAATCGAAAGTGTCCGATTTATTTTATTGTAGAGAAAGCGACCAAGGTAACAAAAGAAACGTTTGGAGAACATAGTAGTAAGTCGTTTACCATGGCGATCTACTGGGTCAAAGCGTCTTTTAGTTCGTAAAAGCGAGGAGTTAAAGGAAAGGAGCCCATGTTGTTTTAGGGCCGTTTGTAGAACAAACAGCTGACGTACAGTTAGGACTTTAGTGTCTTTATATAAGAGTGCCGTGGGATATCGAAAAGGTAGAAAGGAAGACACCTTTAGAATAGCCCTCTGCGCTCTTTCCAATTGTATGATTGTATATTTAGGTGCACCGCCCCGAGACGTTATGCAATATGTTAATAGGGACTGGGCGAGGGCAAAGTAGATTGATTTCATCAGCCTAACGTCATCCACATTTCTTAGGGTCTTAAAGACAAATATTAGTTTACGCAACCTATTGCTGAGAGTGTTGATGTGTTCATGAAATCTCAAGTTGCAATCTATTATAATTCCTAGGTACTTTACACTATTTGCTTTTTGTAGGCGGGTGCAGCCACATGTGTTGTAATTTTGGTTGGAGCAGGAGTGGGCAATTATAGAATACAACGGAGTCATTTGAGTTGTGTTTGTGCAGGACTTTAGGGAAAAGGAAATGTATTTTGTTTTGTCTGTGTTTAGTGTGAGAAAATTACTATGCAACCACCTCACCACAGCGTCAAAACCTGACTGAGCATGCTCGTAAACTTCATGCCATGAGTTTGCGCTAAAGAGAAGGGCAGTGTCATCTGCAAAAGTTATAATTTTACCCTTGGGGATTGTGAGCATACCCAGCTCGTTAATGTATATGAGGAAGAGAGTCGGACCGAGTACGCTACCTTGTGGCACACCATAGGTAGCGGTGCGCTCTTCGCTGATGATATCATCAATCTTAACGACCTGGGAACGCTCACTAAGGTAGTTTTCAAAAAGTTTGAGTTGTACCCCCCTTATGCATATTCTTTCCATTTTGTGAATAAGAATGGGTACAGAAACAGTGTCGAAAGCTTTAGCAAGGTCTAAAAATATACCCAAGACCTTCTGCCCCCTATCCATGTTTGTGACAACATAATTAGTTAGGTCATGAACCGCATCGGACGTTGATTTACCAGCCCGAAAACCATATTGTGAGGGTGACAATATATGATTGTGTTACTGGGTTGTGGAGGTGAAGGCAGTGGCTCAATGTAAAAAAAAAGTGTGTGTGATTGTCAGCTCCAACGCACGACTGAAGTTTACTCCTAAGTACATGTAGGTACATTTCATCCTCCTGGTAACACTTACAGTAGGAATGGGTTTCATTTTGACAGTTCAACAATATTCATTGCGTTATTTACGTTGTTGAGCAGACAAATTTTTTGAACATATGAAGCAATGGATTAGCAATATGCTTCAAAATCATTCAGATTGTGATTGATGGAGTGTTACGCAAGTAGGTTGTGTTTAAGTTGGGTGGTTATGATATAGGAAAACAGTTATTTAGAGAAACGAAATTTATATTGTATGAATAAAAATAATCCGAATTACATTTTTATCAACAGTAAAGTATTACTAGGCAACACAACCATAGAGTCTTAGCATAAAGTACTAATAATGCATTTCTCAACATCCACCCCTGTTGATGATAATGCCAGCCATCTTCTTTAGCATTTCAAGTCTGGGCCCATATAACGGTTTTGTAAGCATGTCAGCTATCTGTCTGGTTGCTGGCACATGGCAGATTGTCATGCTTCCATCTTGTATGCATTCTCTGACGAAGAAAGATCTTATCCTGATATGTTTTGACTTCTGGTGAAATTCTGCAGGTTTTTTCGCCAGTTTTAATGCACGTTCATTGTCAACACCTAAGGTTGCAGGGCAATTAGCACCAGTAAGATCTTTTAATATCTTCTGTAGCCATATAATCTCTCTGGCGGTTTCACTCACTGCTACAATTTCCGCCTCTGTCGAGGATATTGCAACTGTGCTCTGCTGTTTCCTATACCAGGAAACAGCACCTCCAGCGTATATACAGAGAATGCCTGATGTAGATCGCGCAGTTTCCATATCACCACCGTGATCTGCATCACTATAACATTCCAAACTATGAACGTTATCTGTCGTGTAACGTATACCTTCGTCCATAGTTCCTTTTAGGTATCGCATAATTATTTTAAGTTCAGGATATTCTCTTTTGTTGGTTTCTCCAAATTTCGCGACGCAACGCTTACTGCAAAGGCAATATCAGGCCTTGTGCTTGTCATCAAATAGGACAAAGCACCAACGGCTTCACGGTAGGGGAATGTCTTCGTAGTTGCTTCCTCACCCTGAGCATTGTTTGCCTTTAAAATTGGTGTAGTCACTGGCTTACACTCGTTCATGCCAAATCTCTCCAACAAGCGAGTGACATAAGCTTTCTGATGCAGCAAAATGGAACCATCAGAGTACCTTTTTATATCCATTCCTAAAAAATAGGTTGCTGGTTTTACTGTTATCTTGAAATGTGCTTTCAATTCATTCAGGAATCAGGTAGCTGTTTTGTCGCTGGTGTATGCCAATAGACCGTCGTCAACATAGAGGGCCAGAATAAATTTCTCCTTTCCTTGTCTTTTTACAAACAAGCAGGGGTCAGAGTTACTCTGCTTGAATCCTGCCTTTACGATGTAGTCAGTGATGCATCTGTTCCAACAAAGTGGGGCTTGCTTTAATCCATACAAGCTCTTCTTTAATTTGAAGACATGCCTCTCGTCAGCATAACCTTCAGGAGGTTTCACGGAAATCTCCTTGTCTAACGTGCCATAAAGGAAGGCTGTAGACACATCGAATTATGATAGCTTCAGTTTCTCCCTTGCAGCTACGCTCAAGACGGCTCTTATCGTTCTGCTCCTAGCAACTGGACTAAAAGTTGCATGAAAATCAATATGTTTCTTCTGCGAATATCCCTTTATCACTAGCCGAGCCTTGTATTTATTAATAGACCCATCCGGATTCGTCTTTATTTTGAAAATCCACTTGCATGGGATGGTTTTTCGACCTTTTGATAGTTCGACTAGTTCCCATGTTTCGTTATCTCTTAAAGAGTTTATTTCGCTCTCGATAGCCTTTGTCCCCTTTTCTTTCTCTTTACATGATATTGCCTGCTTATAGGTTTGGGGCTCGTATAAATTGTTGGCTTCCAGAACCATAATATGATCATTAAACCTTACAGGAGGCTTTAGGTTCGCTCTATCTCTGGGAACCATGCGATTTACTTCTCCTTCTGCGTTTTCATCAGAATTGTCGCTTTCGTTTCCTTCAGCTAGGTTTTCATTTTCTTGTTCAGAAGGCAAGGACTCGAAATCTGATTCATTCATGTCATCTATCATTTCTTCACTGGTTTCGTTATGTGTCCTTGATGAAGAAGGTTGAAAGAAATGATTTCGATTTCATCCTCTGAAGCCTGTCGTTCTCCAATGTCTCTATTAACATTCATTTCATGTTCGCTCTCGAGACTTGGGAAATTCTGATTAAAGTTCCTCTGGTCTTTGAATATAATGGATAGATTGAAAATGCAACAACGCTTCGCTTTTATTTCACTCTTCATATTTTTTCCATACCGGGGGTCATAAATGAAAATCGATTCTTCGATTCTTTAAGGAGTAAACTCCAAAATATACTAGTATTCAACTGCTTCCCATTAAACTGACCGCTGATCCCAACCCTAATTGCGTAACACATTATCAATCGGAGTTGGTTTCATTTTGACAGTTCAACAACATTCATTGCGTTATTTACGTTGTCGAGCAGACAAATTTTTCGAACATATAAAGCAATGGATTAGCAATTTGTTTCAAAATGATTCAAATTCCGATTGATAATGTGTTACGCAATTAGGGTGCTGGTTAGGAAAAGGCTAGGCAGATGATGATTATTATCTTTTGTTACAGAAAATATAATACCAGGAGCTGTAAAGGAAGAAGAAGATAAAATTTGCAGCCTATTCCGCAATGTCGCTTAACCAAACAACGTATCATTAGACGAGTATATAAACAGTCTTATATAATTTATTTATTTATTCATCTTTAACTCAGGCACACTAATAGCACAGACATCCGACAGTCGTCCGACGAAGTCCGAGCTGCATACGAAGTTCGGCGAACTACGTAAGCAGCTCGGGCTCTCGTCGGACGACTGTATGATGTATACACGACTGTATGACTGTGCTAATACCCACAATTTGTTAGTATTACTTAAACTATGTTAGTATGATTAATGATGACATAACATATACAAAATAGAAACAATAATAATATAACACAACTTACCAAAACACACACAACACAACAACACACAACTTACACAACATACACAACTTATCCGCCTAAGTGTTCGGCTGGCCTGATGCGCGGCCTGCAGGCTTGCCTGTTGATGATGTCCGATGCTCGTCTGCGCCGTGGGGTGCTTCTGTAGATACTGCATCGACTGACTGTGGTGCCGCATCTGGCGTCCTGGCGGCATGTGATACAGGCCTGGTGTCTGTGGACAAGCGAGGTCTCACTGGCAACAATGCTTAGGAGACTGCTGTTACTGTCTCGCATCCAATGCAGTAGTGACGGTGATCTTTTACGCATGATCGCAAAGAAGTCACCTGTACGCGCTGCTGCGAACATCCCTGATGCGCTACAGAATCGTGGCAGCAACAGCAGTATCTTAAAAGCATTGTTATATTGCACACGTTTTTTGCGCGGATCTGGTCTACAGACTGCAGGTGTGTAAAAGCCTGGCAATATGCCCTAAACAGTGTTATCTTGACATTATTGTCGCACAAAGGGTTGGCGAGGAAGCTGACTGAAAATTGTCCCCCGTTTTTGCAAGACGCTGTAGCTGGTGTCGGCTCTACCATTACCGGGGTCGTCGTGAAGAGTATTGCTCCAGGGAAGCCCTCAGAGACCGCGGAGCCAACGCCAACCCAGGAACCCTTAACCTTGATAGACCCTGAACTCTCTGAACACTGAATTAATACTAAAATGTTTTCCAGTTTTTTTTACCCATTTGTTTTATTTTTCAGTACTTAGTTAAATTCACTGCCGTAACTAGAGCGGTGCCAGCGGTGCCCGGGCATAGGGCACAGACTCTGGAGGGGAATAAGATCAAGTTTTGGGTCATACATGGTATTTAGTAGCATTTATCTGTTCTGTGGTACATACCACAGAACAAGCACGGGCTCTGCTTGATAATATTCAAACAGGGCTAGCTCACGGTCATTATTGCACGAAACACTCATTTTTTTAAAACATCTGCCCGTCGCTTTTGTATAGTAGCTATTTTTTTTGGGTAGAATAGACCGTTTTTAATGTATTTTTGAAAACCCTAAAGAGCGCAAAAAAAAATGTTGTAAAAAAAATTTTTTTTAAGGTGTTTGTCAAACGTCTTGAAGCTCAAGGTCAAATAAATATAATTTTTTTGTAGTAAGGCGTGGTCGACGGAGCCCCGCTTTGCGGGGTTCCTATTTCTAGGCGGTTTAAAATAAAATAAATTCGAAGGGGATGGCGGGGTCTGCCATCTCCTTCGAACCTAACCTGTCCGAGTCGGGGTGCCCCAAGTCCCGAGCTCGCTTCGCTCGCTCTTGCATCTTAAGTATTTAGTGTGTAGTGTACTATAGTAGGTTGACTTAATCTTTTGATTATTTTTTTTCTCAATAACTAGTAGTTTGCGCAGTGTAATATTTTGTGAAAGTGTTTTGTTCGAAGACATCAACACGCTATAAAATTGTGAAGTTTCGGACGCGCGGGTGCTAAAGTACAGTGGAGCTTCACTACGTCTCGCACGCTACTGCGAAACCATCTCCACTCGCTTTTCACGGATTTCGCAGACATTCGCTCCGCGAGTGTGCAGCCGCAGATTATTGTAAACTACCTAGTTTCAGTAGTATTTAGTTTTAGTTTTATTCTACAGATAGGGCAGCTACTCAATTGTTGCCCTAGTTCCATAGATGTCCACGAAACGCTACTGTCGCAAAGCTGCTAGTGTTTGCAGCAAAAAACGGATGTTGTATCGATTTTGTGCTGATAGTGATGTACAATGCTCGATAAAAAGAGTTGTTTCAATGAATTTAATGATTATAATTTTGTATAGACATTTTTGTGATCATGCAAATAACGTAAGAAAAATTCAATTTCGCGGATACGTGGCGCTTTCGCCTTAATTTTTATTTTGTAAGATTTTTGTTACATACCTAAGTACTTTGTTATGAATCTGACTAGCTCCAGTCAGTTTCATAATAAAAGTACTTGACTGCTCAGTCAGCAGAGATTAAAAAAATATATATAACATAACATTCTACTTCTTATATAAAAAATCAATTGCTGTTAAAACTCAAAAACGGCTTGACCGATTAGAATATTTTTTGTTTTTTTTTTTTTGTTTAAAAGAAAAAAATTAGGAAAATAAAAGAAATTGAGATTTTGACAGGACAACGTCTGGTGGGTTAGCTAGTATTGTATGATTATTAATTTGGGCCTAAACCACCAGTCTTACCTAGAGGTATCGTGTTATCAATAACTGGGTTGCGGAGGTCAGATAGGCAGTCACTCAGTCCTATAAAAAAAATACCAATCGTCACGTACGTAATCATCCGTTTCCGGTCAAATTTCAAATCGACCCTACATGTTGATAAAAGGCAGTGCTGGTCATGATTATTATCTTTTGTTACAGCAAAAGAAGTTC
Source organism: Cosmia pyralina (assembly GCA_946251885.1). NCBI lineage: Eukaryota > Metazoa > Arthropoda > Insecta > Lepidoptera > Noctuidae > Cosmia > Cosmia pyralina. The sequence continues at coordinate 1,020,164 of OX276371.1, forward strand.
AGACAAAGGAGCAGGAAGACAAAGTTCGCAGCTTATTTAACGATGTCAATGACAAAAACAAAGTGAACATAGACGAGTTTAAAGGAGTCGTCAATAAAGCAGCTGATGAATTTAACGTGCAGTTCGATGGGTTAGCAAAACAGCTGACTGAAACTGGTCCCAGGTTGCTGCGAGACGCTGTAGATGGCGCCACTAGTACCCTAGCTAGTGTTGTGAAAGATATTATTCCGAAAAAATAACAATATCCTTTTTTTTAATATGTATAATATTTGTTTTTTTTATTGATATTTTCTTTTATTCTTATTTTGCTTGCCTCGTTGGTAGACAGTTGTCGCAAGCACTGGCGGACTCACAGAACATTATCTGTTCTGTGGGTAGACTAAACGATCCGCCCCGGACCCCCGGACCCTCGGCCACGGCGGCGGGGGTCCGGGGCTCCCATTTCTTGAGAGTTAATAAAAATTCCAAACAAATCCAAAATATGCTTAGTAAGAAGTATTTGGACATATTATCTAGGTATACAAATAAATAAAATTGAAGTGTTTGTTTGTAATATCAAAATAACAGCTTTTTACTAATTTCAGCTACCTGCCAGTGAAATATCATTCGAACGAACAGCAGTTTCGAAGATTAGCCGAAACAGACAGACAATTATTTAAAACTGTTTTTTGTTGTGTTATGAAAGTATATACGATACTCTCGTACTTATATACTTTCATAACACAACAAAAAACAGTTTTAAATAATTGTCTGTCTGTTTCGGCTAATCTTCGAAACGGCTGTTCGTTCGAATGATCTTTCACTGGCAGGTAGCTGATGTTATAAGGAGTACTTAGGCTACTTTTATTTTCGAAAAAAATTAGAGTTCCGCGCAAAAAAAAAAAACTTATGAATTGTGAACAAAAAGGCGGATTTGAAAATTCTTTTTTTATTTGGTATCCCAATTCTCGAGGATGAGAATAGGCTATTTAACATTACGCTACGACCTTTAGGAGCCGAGCATAAAGAAAAAAAAGTATGAAAGACGGCAGGTCGGGGGGGGGGGGGGGGGGGGAGACGAGGGAGTTTCGAAGTGGTCGACTTCCACGCGAACGAAGTCACGGGGCACAGCTAGTGCAAAATATAAATGTAGGGTGCTAACATTTCCCAGCTCGCTTCGTTCGCTCTTGTCCACATAACTTTGAAATAAATGCTTGAGTTTGAGTTTGAGCTTGAAGGTTAAGGACGCTGTTACAGCTGGGTAGTCAAATCATTACTTTTTTACACAAAAGCATGTTTGGGTGAATTGCCCAAGCAAAAAAATACACGGCAAACCTGAGAACGGTAGTGCAATGTGCTGATTATTAATTTTATATATTTTTTCTCAACAACGTAAGTATTTCTCTACCTTGGCAAAAAAAATCATTGGTATTTACCCTCTAATATACCCAAAAAAAAAATTACAAAGTGTTATTTTATCATCACGGTGACCTGTCCTGAACCCAATTCCGCTCATAACATACCTTCTCCTGCAAATACATTCGTAATATGGATTTAAATTGATTTTGTTATCATTAAATTATAATATATTCGATCAAATAAAACAATTTTTGTTTGTTTATCTTCTTTCTCATGGATTTGACAGGCAGTCAACTTTTGTCTGGAAAAAAGTTATCATTTCAGAGGACAGTAAGTTTTAGTAGAATAGCCACATCAACATTGCGTTGTTACGCCCCTTTCACCTTTTCTCACTCCGGATCAGTCCGGCTTAAGCTCTCGGCGCGAACGCACCGGTCCCAACGTCTTGCGGTTTCCCGCCAAAAAAGTAAGTTTATCATTTCAGTAATATGGGGACAAAAATAGTTTCATTTCGGTGGCTGTTATAACTCGTGCTAGATTTGTTTAATTTGTTTCAAAATTGTGTATTAAATTCGCAGTAAGTACTGTTTTGTTTGAGTAGTGTTCATATTTTTTAAATATTTTTTTTTCGGAGTTAAATGTAGAACTAACCTCTATTTTATCATCTCAGTGTTATCATTTCAGTGGATTCGGTGGACTGTTATACCAATTACAGTCCACCGGAATTAAAAGTATCTCCGAAATGATAAAAACATAAAGTTTTAGAGATCCTGGTGTCAAATACAAAGTCATAGTTTTGTAATGTACCTACTTTTACCTAGAGTGTCGATTAGATTATTTAGGTGTATTTGTTGTGTAATATTTGTGCTTAAGATATATAATATATACATATATCTATGTAGTTAGTACATGTTTACTATACTTTAGATACACATTTGTTCGGCTCAACGAAAATGTGATGAGTGTGTGGGTCACCACAGTGTAGATTATTATACCTACTAATTGTCAACAAAATAATTATTTCGAGGGTTTACCTTCAATATAAGTCACTTACCTTTATTGTAACCTCAAAGAATGATATATGTAATAATACTAACTGTAATATCTGTATATTAATGATGATATTAAAAAAACTGTGTACTGTCCTGTCTCAGTGTTTATCTAAAATTTGTGGAAATCAAACCTAACAAAGTACGGAACCCTGGCTGGGGGCACGGTTGTTCTTAGCTGTATCATTTCGGTGGATTTATCATTTCGGTGGTAATTTTTATCATTTCGGTGGACACTTTTAATTTCAGTGGACTCTTAAAACTTTATCCTTAAATATTTATGTAAGTTTTGATAATATTTGATGTCCACTCACGCACAATGTTATAAAATAGACTAAAGTATTATTTGTCACTAAAAATATATAGATTGCATTGAAATAAAAAAATCCCACCGAAATGATACATAAAAATCTCTTGTTGAAATTCACCCGTTTATTAAATAAAATACTTTGCATTCTTAAAATGTTTTTTGGCCAAATTGTTGATAGATGTGCACGGTACGATTCAGAACTATAACTAAATATAATTTTAGATAGGTACAGTTTCTCAATAAATGTACCGGACAGAAAATTTTTACTTCAGTACATTTATTGAGAGAATCTACATATTTAAAATTATATTTATAGTTCAGAATCGTACCCATGCACATCTATCAACAATTTGGCCAAAAAACATTTTAAGAATGCGAAGTATTTTATTTAATAAACATACTTTTGTGTAAAAAAGTAATGATTTGACTACCCATTTGTAACAGCGACCTTAAGCTGCTGGGTTGCTGCCATTGACAGTCTGTCAAAATCAGAGTGGTTTTTATTTTCGTTGCGATAAGGTTGCTATTGGGTCGCTGCTGTCAGAAGAAAAATAACTGTGAATTCTGTTAAACAACAAAAGAAAGAGTGGAACTGATGTTCCGTTACTCAAATCGCGTTTCGAGTAGCGGGACATCATGCAAGTCACTTGAGCTTTAGACTGCGGTTCCTCTGCTATGGTTTCGCGCGGAGGTGTACGAAGGCCTTAAGAACTCATTGTGAAGCAGCTCTATCTTTGTCATACATATACCGGGTGTAAAAAGACACCTTCCGAAGCCGAAAACCACATATTTTACCCATTATTTGGATCGTTTTATTCCACTAGACCATACGAGGACGCGTAGCATTCTTCTACTTCTATCTCTATGAAGAATAGACACATCTCTTTCTATAGAAAGCAACATTTCGTTTCTCCATTTTTGACATCGCATCGTAGAAATCCGTCCACATTCATCATCATTCATTTTGTCTTTCGTTTCTAACGATCTTTGTCTAGGTCCTTCCTTATGTAGACGATTTCGGGAGAAAGTTTTCTATTCAGCCTGTCAAAATCACACTGACAACGGACAACTGTTTAGGGTAGTGAAGACAATTTGACTTTATAATCGCCATGCTAAAGACAGTGGAAAACTTTCTACTCGATGGCCGCAAAGTATATACGGTTATCTACTAAATCATGACTTTACAAGAGAGCGTTTTGAACGCAAAACTGTGATAGTTAATAGAAGAACAAAGCTATCTTCTTCTATTTTAGTTAATAAGGCATTACCAAGGATTTCCTTGGTAATGCCAAAAAAACTTATAGGCTCTTAACCATTTGGTTAAGAGCCTATAAGTTACCTCAAATGGCTTAGCATGATCGAACGCGCAAAAAATTTATCTAGAAAAATAATTGTACCACTTTTTTTTGTGACTGCCAAAGCACGGGCTCTGCTTGATAAAATTCAAACAGTGCTAGCTCACGGTCATTATTGCACGAAACACTCATTTTTTTTTTCAAAAATTCGCTCGTCACTACGTCTCACACGCTACTGCGAAAATAGCACGACGCTACTGCGAAACCATCTACACTCGTTTTTCACGAATTTCGCAGACATTCGCTCCGCGAGTGTGCAGCCATCCTGCAGGCCGCAGATTACTGTAAACTAGGTATTCTACAGATAGGGCAGCTAATCAATCGTTGCCCTAGTTCCATCTTAGATGTCCACGAAACGCTACTGTCGCTAAGCTGGTAGTGTTTGCAGCAAAAACCGATGTTGTATCGATTTCGTGCTGATAGTGATGTACAATGCTCGATAAAAAGAGTTGCTTCGATGAATTTAATAAATAAATAAATTCATTTATTTCACTTTCAATTTAATGATTACAATTCTGTAAAGACATTTTTGTGATCATACTTTGATCAACATACAACCTGCAAATTGCAAATTACGTAAGAAAAATTGAATTTCGCGGATACCCTGGCGCTTTCGCCTTGATATTTATTTTGTAAGAATTTTGTAACATAATTAAGTGCTTTTAAATATGAATCTGACTAGAGGAGTCAGCATAGATTAAAAAAAAAAAGTACTTATTATTCTTCTTGTCTTCTACTTCTTTTATATAAAAAAATCAATTGCTGTTCATTAGTCTCGCTAAAGCTCAAAAACGGCTTGACCGATTAGAATATTTTTTTTTGTTTTATTCTACTCTTTACTGGGGTGGTTTAAAAGAAAAAAAATTGGAAAAAATAAATAAATTGAAATGTTGATATAACACGATACCTAGAGGAATCGTGTTAACCAGTAACTGGGTTGCGGAAGTCAGATAGGCAGTCACTCAGTCCTATAAAAAAAAATACCAATCGTCACGTACGTAATCATCTGTTTCAAATCGACCATACATGTTGACAAAAGGTAGTGCTGATCATGATTATTATCTTTTGTTACAGCAAAGGAAGTTCAGACAAAGGAGCAGGAAGAAAAACTCCGCAGCTTTTTTAACGATGTCAATGACAAAACCAAAGTAAACATAGATGAGTTTAAAGCGGCCGTCAATAAAGCAGCTGATGAATTTAAAACGCAGTTCGATGCGTTATCGAAACTGCTGATTGAAACTGGTCCCAAGATGCTGCGAGACGCTGTAGATGACGCCACTAGTACCATAACTAGTGCTGTGAAAGATATTATTCCGAAACAAGAAAAATAATAATTTTTCTTCAATATGTAAAATATTTCTGTTTTTTTTTAAGTATTGATTTTTTATTTTATTTTTATTTTGCTTGCCTCGTTGGTAGACAATAGTCGCGAGCACTGGCGGACTAAGGGCGGCACGAGCGATCCGCCCCGGGCCCCCAAGCCCCGGAGGGGCCCCTTTTCTTGAGAGGTACTTTTTAATAAAATTCCAAACAAGGCCAAAATATGGAGACAGTTTAGGGATTAGCGAAGAATTTGGAGGCCCCTTAACATCATTTTTCTGCCCTTATAGTAATCTATTTGGGGTCAGCGCAACATGACCTTTTTTTCCATACTTCTCTTTAGGCGTCATCTTGGTAGTCACCCCCTTTCTAGCCATGTCATCTTTCACACAGTCCATCCATCGTTTCTTTGGTCTTCCCCTACTCTTATAGCCATCGACATTCATACTCAAAACTTTCCTCACGACATTTTCCCTCATTCCTCCGCACTTTTCAGTCACCGGTGCCACTTATATTATGCAAAATATAAATGTAGGGTGCTAATATTTTTAGGGCGCTTCGTTCGCTCTTGTCCACATAACTTTGAAATAAATGCTTGAGTTTGAGTTTGAGCTTGATGGTTGCTGTTGGGTTGCTGCTGTCACAAGTGAAATAACTGTGAATTCTGTTAAAGAACAAAAGCAAGAGTGCACCTTTAAAGATGTTCTGCTACTCAAATCGCGATTCGAGTAGCAGAACATCATGCGAGTCAGTAGAATTGAACTACTGCGGTTTCGCTGCTACGTTTTCGCGGCGGAGGTGTACGAAGGCCTTAAGAAGCTCTATGTTTCTCATACCTATATTTGCCGCGGAGTAGCATTGCTCGATCTGGGGCCGTACTATGACGTGAAAAAAGATCATGGATCCATGATGGTTCCAGTGTGAGAGAGACGGAGCTATATACGACCTTATAGCACCATCCTTTTTTCATAACGCAACCATGATGGATTCAGGATCTTTTTCAGGTCATAGTCCAGCCCCTGGATAGAAAGGTATGGGTGTCGGTGTAATAGGGTATTTGACTGGATTTATTTGATTCGATCTTTCGAAACCTAGAAAAAGTTAAACCTTAAAAAAAACGAAGTTCTAAATTCAAATTCATTTTTTTGCCATTTATCTTAAAACAATTTCTACCTTATACCTTGCTTATACTGTGGTGTGCAAGTATTTATTTTTTTCTGCACAATGCTACGAGTATTATGAGAATAAGTTGTATGCGTATTATTAAACTCTATGCTAGACAGAGAAAGCACTGCTGCGACCTGACGTCACAACAAGACGCCATAGTAAGTTCGCGCCATCCAATACAATGATTGGTTTAAGTTTTCACAAAATAATCGTCTTTTTAGTCACATAATTATTATCCTACTATTATTATCCTGTACGTTTTTCTTTTTTAGTAATTCAGTTTAATTTTAAAAAATAAAAGCGCTCGAGGAAGTTTTTAAGGGGAAATTATTAATCGCACATCAGAAAAATATTAAATGGGTAGTATTTAAACGCACATCAAAAATTACCAACTTTTCCCAACAGAATACGTAGGTACATCAAAAATACTGTTTGCACATCAAAATTTGCACGTATAATAATCATTATTATACATCAATTTTTGTCCAAAGTTACAACAAAAATATTAATTACATATCAAAAATACTAACTGTTCATCAAAAATAATTTTAAATAATAAATGCGCATCTAAAAAACTTATTATTTCACTACTAGTTAACTAACTGAATATCAAAAATTGTACAAATAATAATTATTGGGCACCCCGAGGTTAGGTTTGGTTAGGTTCCTTTAAACCCTGCAGACAGAAATAGGAGCCCCGCGCAGCGGGGCTCCGTCGACCTGACGTTAAGTTTAATTTATTTAAACGTGCAAATTTTGATGTGCAAACAGTATTTTTGATGTACGTATTCTGTTGGGAAAAGTTGGTAATTTTTGATGTGCGTTTAAATACTACCCGTTTTTAAGTAAAAAATGCAGATAACTTACACGACTAATTATCGTCCGCAATATTTCTTTAAAATAAAAACGTACGGACATAGTTTTTCAATATTATCTACAACATTTCAATATTATCTACAACATTTCAATATTATCTACAACATTTCCAAAAAATATGAAAATTAGACTTTGTGTAGGTACGGGGAAAACGTTATCGCTTTTTACACAAATACTTATACAAAAATATGGACCCTGTAAGGGCCACAGCAAAAGGATAAAATTTAAATTATAAAATTACAAAAACAAAATTAGTATTAAATAAATAAAATATAGCTATTTAAATTAATTACAGAATAAAATACCCCACCTATTACGGTTCAGACGGACGGACGGACGGACAGCGGAGGCTTAGTAATAGTTGAAAATAACTGAAGTACAGATCCCTAGGTGCGCGAATCCGACTCGCACTTGACCGGACTTTTTCTATTAAAAACTATGTTTTAGACCATAGAACAATAAATAATTTTTTGGTGATTTGATAGATGTCAATTGTGCTTACCTATTGTTAGATACAATTTTTTTTAACATCTATTTTTTAATAAAAAAAACTCACAATAATCTAAAAATATGGCAAACATGGAAGAAGTATTTAAAAATCTTGAAAAGGCTGGGAAGACTGATGTCGAAAATTTAATACAATGGATGAAAGCGTGTAAATATAATACTTTTTATCTTTTTATATAGGTACTAAGTGTTACACAGCAGTTAACTGCTCCGTTGGGTTCGTGGTCGCAAGTGCGACGACTGAGTGTGAGGTCCTGGGTTCGATGCCCAGGTCGAGTGAAGTGTTATTAGGTTTATCCATTAGAAATTTCTTAGTAGCAGCCCGGAGTTTGGAAGTTGGCGGTGTGATACCCCCGTGCCGTTGTTGGCTCTGCGCCTGATCTCTCCCCGGTCGTGTCGGATTGCCGTTCTATCGGACTATGAGATTGAGAGAGGAGTGTACCTGTGTCTACGCAGACACGCCTGCACTGTAATATCTCCCGAGTCTCCATTGAGATTGGTCGCCATGGCTGGAATTCGGTCGGAAGTAGATGTTGCTCTAAACGAAACATGCCGAACGATTACAGGCCATCTGAAATCGACCCCGGTCAGCGCTCTTTATCCTACAGCTGGTATATCACCACCACAAGTCCGAAGAGAAGTTCCAAGCGCAGTGGAGTCACCCACTCTATCTGGCGCACAGCTACTGGACCAACGCAATGGCTATAAAGCCGGCACAGCTTCCTAAAATCGACAGCGTCTCTACCAGGCAATCCGGCCGAAGCCTGTTGCAAACTGTGGCAGTAGGATACTCTCCCCCCTCCTACTTACTATCTACCACCAAAGGAGCATCTCCCTGTATGGTGTACCCTTTCGTGGTCCACTTGGAAGTCACTGAACCGTCTCCGGACATAAGTGGGAAGATGTAACTCCAACCTGGTAAAGTGGGGCTACCTCGACGGAACGGCAGCAGGGTGTGGATGTGGAGCTGTGTCAGAAGCTATGCTCCACCTCTTATCCTGTCCTCTGTGCCACAAAACATGCAGCCAAAGTGACCTCTGCGTTGTCACTAACGACGCCGTGGAAGTAGCGCAGTTTTAGGTCAACAAGATCTAATATACCAGTAGTCATGCCAGTGACACGAAGAAGAAGATTGTCCTCAGGGACGGCAATCCAACACGATCGGAGAAAGATCAGGCACAGGACCAACGGCTTAACGTGCTTTCCGAGGTACGGGGGAACACCGCCAAATTCCAGGACAAACCCAATAACACTTCAGTCAAACTGGGATGACGATGATGATGTCGTTTATAATTCGGCAAAAGTAAGAGGTTTGAATTTTTTTAGAATCGATGATACTTTTTTGGTGCCCGGCACGCCACGCTCAGTGACTTTCATTAGATCCTCAAAAGTGCAGTACATTGGAACATTCGTCAGTTAATAGGTAATTTTTTCGACAGCACCACACTCACTTTGGGTGTTGGACGGGTCTGTAATCCCCCATTTTGCTAAGGTGTATTGGCAGCGGCCTACCTGGGTACAGAACCTATTGAGTGCTTTCCATATAGGCCGCTGCCATCCACGTCCAGGTGGCCGATGTTCCAAGGGTTTTAAAAAGTCGGAAAGTGGAGGTTTCTTAATACAGCTTGTTTCTCACTATTGGCGGTTGATCTTGGATGGTTTGTGAACTCCGCAAATAGAGGATCAGATGGTTTTATTTTATTACTAGCTTCTGCCCGCGACTTAGTTCGCGTGGAAATCGATAAAATACAGCCCATGTTACTCGCTGATAATGTAGCTTTCTACAGGTGAAAGAATTTTTAAAATCGGTCAAGTATTTTTTGAGTTTATCCATTATAAAAAAAAAAAACATACTTACAAAAAATCAAATCGTTTCTCCGTTGTGTGTTTCAAAGAGGCTCAAAAACAATCATTCCCTGAAGAGTACAATAAACTAATAAAAGGTGAATCCATACTTAAGGGTAAATTACCAGCTCCGCCGGGGTCACGGGTAGTTCGAAAGAGATACCGTGGCCCTGGCACGGGCAGTTGAAGGAGCACGGGTGGGTTTTAGTCAGTAAAAGTCTGACACGCCCTCCCGCTCTGCCCAGAGCGGGAGAAGTCATTTGATGATTTCCCATCCACAAAAAAAAAAAAAAAAAAAAAAAAGGGTAAATTACCAGCTCTTAGCCCATTTCTCGACGAGGAAGGTTATCCGTTTTTTATCGAATAAATAAAACTAAATGTAACTGAAAATCTACCATCGATTTCTTTATCGAGAATTGTACATCACTACCAGCTCGTAATCGATACGACATCCGTTTTACGCTGCAAGTTACACTACCAGCTTTGCGACACTAGCGCTTCGTGCGTATCTATGGAACTACGGCAACGATTTAGTAGCTGTCATATTCGTAGAGAATTATAGTTTAAAAATAAAGTAAGTATTATTCAGAAGTAGTTTTGTTTAAAAAATACATTTATAAATACTAAATAAATCTATTATCTAAATACGGACAAGGTTCAGCCCGAGAACCTCTTCCCAGAGACAGAGGGATGAGCCGCTCTGCAGGTTGGTACTAATAATACGTCCATTAATACTTGGCTGTGGGTGAACGGGAGTCGAGCATCTAGCTTCAGGCGCTACCGTCACCCAACATACGCACTATGCTGGGTGACGGTAGCGCCTGTACATTCCGGCTTGCTACATGTTTGCGTCCGGGCACTCCCTGCGGGGTTTCACATCGCTGTCAATGCGGTGAAGGAGTCGATTGCCTCGGACACTATAGCCGGCATCAAGAGCGCTGATCGGATGTCACGGCACGCCAGCATTAATGACATCATCCGTCGGGCTCTTGTCACCTGTTTTAGAACCCAATGGCTTGGCACGCGACGATAGGAAGAGGCCAGACGGAATTATCATAATGCCTTGGAAGTTGGGTATTCCTTTGGTGTGGGATGCAACCTGTGTCGACAGCCTCGCGCCATCCCATCTTCGTAGCACGGCGGGGGCTGTGCTGGGGCGGCTGTTGCAGGAGCAGAAAACCTTAAACGGCGCATTTGCGACGCGTAAGGTTAATATGTGTATAAGGTACACGATATACAACCTAATACTGACTTGCAAATAGCAATAAATGTAACAAAATTTGAATTTGCGGGCTGCCCTGGCGCTTCCCCCTAAAGCATTCATATTTCCACCTCTTCAAGCAGTTTTCCAACACCTTCCAGCTAAGCTAATTGAAACAGCAAATGATGAGAAGGTTCGCAAGCTGTTCAAAGACGCCGCGAACCAACAGCGCGTAGAGCTTGTGAAGTTCAAAGAAATTGTCACTCAGTTAGCTGTAGAACAGTCCAAAACCTTCGAGCAGCTGTCGAAGCAATTAGCTGCTGAGGGACCGAAGATTATCGATGCAGCCATAATAGGACTTAAGGCGTTTAAAGAAGCTTTGAAGGCCGGGAAGGCCTAAGGGTTTTGAATTTTTGAATTAAATTCTTTGTTGAACTGTACCGTTATTTTGCTTACATACTCTGACAGACTGTGTGCTTCGTTGTGGAGGACTGGGTCTAGTCCGGGGGGACGAGGTAATCAAAAATAAGTCATTTTCAATTCGACATCTGGGTTATTCCGTATATCATCCCAAAAAATCCATCCTAAGGTGGATACGCGGAAACGTATGTCCGAGATTTCAATCTAGGCCTAGTGGGATAATAGTTATTTTAAAAGTTAAAAGTAAAATTACTGCAATTCTGCAAATTAAACGTAACAGTTTTATTTGGCAACGTTATAGTTGCATCGAGTTGAGTTTGATTATCTGGGCTGGGGTTAAGGTTTCTGTTTGGTGTTGAGAAGGAACAACGGTGAACGTTGGTGATTCTAATCGGCTTTCTGTATAAGTACACTGTGCGTCGTTGGAAGTGGATGGGCGTGGGTGAGACCAAGGATCCGAGGTCGAATTCAGACTTATTGTTTCCACTATACGCTTACAGATTTTCGACTTATTTTCTATTGAGTCTTCAATATAGCCTTCAGCAACCGTATTGGACTTCCACCCGCCGTGACGTCTTAAAGTGGTGAGATCGGCTCCGGAATCAGCCAAGAGCGTTGCCGAAGTTCTCCGAAAGCAGTGACCCGTGTATAGCTGAGGCTCTTTCAGTTTTAAGAAAGTGGCATTTTCTCGCGGTATAGCACCTATTTTATTTACTCCCATAGGCTGTCTTGAGCATTTATTATTATGGTATTGTATGAAAAATCGGTCGGTTTTTATATTGGCTGGACGTAAATTTTGGTATTTTTCTACAATAGTTACATATTCTCCGCGTACGAAAAAACCTGTCAAGGTTCGTCTTCGTATTTTTCAATTTTACTAACAGTAATTTATCTGAATGCTTTTCGATATTATTAACTGTTAGCTGTAATAGCTCGTTAGTGCGACACGCTCCACTAATTCCTATAATCAGTACAACCTGTAATGAAAATATTACATAATTAATATGCTTATTTTAACATTTACAGCATCTTTTACATATCGTAATAAACATTTTAACAGTATTGCTAAGCCAGACTAGGATTCATTGCGCCTCCAAAAATTAGTAGTAGGCAGTAAGTACCTTGTCTACACACAAATTTTAATAACTAACTAACAACATAGATTCATAGGTACCACTTACTTTAGCGGCAAGAAAATTGCAGTCTGGAGCTTCATTAAGAAATTTTTCTATGTTAAGGGCCGTGAAAATTTTGGACTTTTTAGCCTTATGCCTAAGCTTATGCCCAACTGACATTCTCTTTAGAAAAGATACGAGTTTTGCGTATGTTTCAATATGCACGTTATGTTTTGTTTTTGAAGTAGCTTTCAACATTGAGTACATCTCCACATTGTAGATGATCGCCTCGTCTGTGATAAATCTAAAAAATAAGATAGCAACACCGTGTCCGAAAACTGCTTGCGCCCTTTGTAAGTCTCCATTCATTGAAAACATGGTATGCTTTCAGATATTTCTCGCGAGACTTCTCAGGTAGGAAACTTAATTCTGCATTAATAACTTGTAACTCTTCCGGTGTAAAAAAACTTTTCTCGTCGCTAGTTTCACTCATATGTTACGATTATTTTAATATTTTTTTTAACTTATTCAACTCTTTACGCCAGCCACGAAAATTCCCGCTCTTTTATTTAAATTAAGGCGTGTTCGGAAATAGCACCCATGCTATTTTATTATTCAAATTTTATTACGTAACATTATTGAAACTAGAAATAAATATTTACCGGTTAAATATCAGTTTTATTTGCAGTAAATACTTATTTTCGTTTAAATACACCAATAAGTTAAAAATTCAATAAATTAGGTAAATTAAAAGACATCTTCTTGCAAACTTTAGTTAGTACGAAATCCCGAACGTGTTTGACTTTGAAGTCGAATACAAAATCGGAACTTCGAAAGGGCTGTCTTTGTCTCTTTCCCTGTCCAATGGCGGGTAAGAGAAGAGTGTGAATGTTTCGAATTGTATGATTAACCCATGGCTGAATAAGATATTCGCGGCTTTCTGCAAAAAAAAAATTAAAAAGTTACTTGGTCTCACTCACGGCCAGTTTCTTCATCAAAAGCAACAGCCAAAGTAACGTCTAAAAGTCAAAGTGACGTGTGACGTGACGTGTGTGTGTGTGATTGTTGTAATTTTAGCTGTTGCTTTTATTGTTACTTTTGCGTCTAACTTTTGCTGCTCATTAAGCTGATTTGAAAGTTAAAGTAATTGTCATTTTGTCAAAGGTGTACCGTTGTAGGTAGATTAGAATTATTCAACGCTTGTTTGAGCTGTTAGCTATCATAAATCACTACACATATAATATCTGTGTAATAAGTAATAGATTTTATATTAATGAAATAAGTATTAAAATGGCATCAAGATTGACCAGTGAAAGTTCAAGTTCATCAGACGATGAATTTATCGTGCATTATTTAACGCATAGGCATAAGAGATTTAATATTCGCAAGGATCATTTTTTATGGGACGAGGCTAATTTTCTGTTGCGATACAGAAAAACAAAGGAAACAGTCACATACCTCAGTTTATTGTTGTAAGACAAACTGACGCCAACCACTTTGAAGAAAGTTTAAGCTTCAGTTTAAGATCACAGGTCCTAATAATACAAAACGTACTTACTTAGTGTACTTCTAAATCGAAAAGAGTACTGTAAGGATTGTTGCTATGATCAAACCTCGTTGATATAATGCTGGCTGACATTCAACCATTCAAATATGGAATATCTTCTGTCAAGAAAACCATCCTGGTTTTCTTGACAGGATGACAGAGAAAGGATCTGGTCAGGGCTCGGCCCTAAGTAGGAGTGTTTTATAATTTACTAGCTGCGCCCCGCGGTTTCACCCGCGCAGACCGGGATAAAAAGTAGCCTATGTGTTAATCCAGGGTTTAAGTTATCTACATACCAGATTTCATCCAAATCGGTCCAGCCGTTTGAGCGTGAAGAAGTAACAAACATGCACACACACACAAACTTTCGCCTTTATAATATTAGTGTGATTCTGAGCTTTAAATACAAAGGGCTTCAGCCCCAGTTAAAGTCAGTTAATCTCCTACTGTGAAGTTCGAGGCTTCACATAACCTATGATTAGATGGTTTGGTCATGTTGAGAGGATGAATGAAAGGAGACTATCAAAAGGTATTTACAAGGCAGATGTGAGTGGAAACGCCGGGAGGAGAGGCCCTAGGAAGACATAATTATGGTTACCTTATTGGTGATATTCTTCAGTAAGGTCAGGAACGTAGTAGGTACTCGCAACCAGCGAGCGTGTGTGGCGCAATCTACATCGCCACATACGAACTACTCTTCACATTGACGTCACGCAAAATCCTGCATCGCGCAATCAAAGTTTACCGCGCGATTATCATATATACAACGTCCCGACATCAACCGTCGGGCAGCTGCCACGACATCCGTCACAAGGATCGGAGGAACCTCCTTTTTCTATGGACGATGAGTGAACTTTATTTACACCCTGTTCCTCATGCCCCTATACGTGTAAGGCTAGCCTTACACGTATATGAACCTTTATGTATGAACGGAATCGAGGCAAAAGGAGTATACGAGTATGTAAGGATCGTAGCCGATGGCATTCTGTAGTTTCTGCTAACCTCCATGGGAAGAAGACGTGAGTTTATGTACCTACTTACTTTTTTAAGCCATCTGTAATGTATGTAGGTACCTATCGCATATGTATCCGCCTTAATTATCTACAATTTTCTACAGAAATAAAGCTTTCAATAGAAACAGTACTAATAGACGTTCGAATTTAAAAAAGCTGTGTTAAAGTGCGGCCATGATAAGTCTACGCGCGACTGGTGGCGTGCCTAACTTTGGAAAACGATACCGTAGGCGCGCTAATGGTGCCGATTCTGTTGTGCACCGAACTAAACTAACTTAACTATCACTAAAATTCCTTACTTTTTGCTAAGTATGAGAATCTTAGAGCTATTCTGCAAAAAAAACCTCTAAATTTAGGTAATAACAATTTTGACACAACTAAAATCGAGTTTGACAATCGTGACTCCGCGTGGTATAGTGCCTGACCGCCTGTAGTATATTTGACCCGGTGGCTTTAATTGGAACTAACGAAATCACTATGAATTGACAGGCTTGTCATATTTTGCTCACCGACATCGCTGTCGTTACCGGGTCAAATATCTTTTAGAGCTGGAGGGGCGGAGGGAGGGGGCAGCTTCAACGTGTTTTATATGGAATGTAGGTACCTTTTTTTTGGTACTTTTTTTTTTTTTTGTACCTACATGTTGAGTCATAGGGGTTTATGGGCTTTGTAAAGGGGGGCCAAATTTTCAATATTTTTGCAATAGGACTCACCGTTTTCGAGATATATGCAAAAGAAAAGAAAAAATACACTAAGTACTGTTTTTGCATCCGAAGTCAAGGTCTCGCATCTCGGTGTGAATTAGTTCATGCCAACTAATTTTTTCCACATCTTTTTAATCGCGATTAAACATAGTTTGATTTAGTTTGACAATTAAAATTTTAGGTGAAAACAGTCAAATTCAATAGCAAAATTGCCATTTTCACTAAACTAATAACTCCGTACAATCTTAGTCCTGTCAAATTAAAATATACGAGTAGTTAAGTTGTGTCACTTTAGTCAATTTCAGAATGGGAAATGGTCGTTTGACAGGAATAAACTAAATTTTAGTGATTTTTAGTCTAGTTTAGAGGCATTTGTGACAAGAGAATCGGTACCATTGTCTAGTTCTTCTTCATATGCATGTTTAACTTTCAAGGTAATATCCCTTTCTATATTACTTTCGGCATAATTGATGGCGATTTCGACAAGAAGGCGGCATACGATTAGTTCCGATTTCAGCGGCGCGCAGAGTTATCTTGCGCGCACTCTAGGAAAAACTTTCACTTTGACATTTTGGCACCACTTGACAGTGAAATTGTGGTGGTGCCATGTGTACAAAACGCTCCCCATGCTTTTTTGGGGAAATTACGACGTTTGTGTAATGCCAACTCTTTTGACTTTTTCTTTAGCTGTAACTTGAATGGAGAAACGCATTAAACCCCCGTTCGCACGGGCATAATAAAATCGCGGCGGGATTTTATAGCGCACTGGATTTTCAACTCTCGTTATTGAGGCGAGCGTTGAGAATCCAACTTAACAATAACAGAGTACATTCTAGCGCGTCGAAAAAACACACTGTTGCATTTTGCACTCTCGGCGCTAAGCAGAGCGTTGAAAATCCAGTGCG
Source organism: Cosmia pyralina (assembly GCA_946251885.1). Classification (NCBI taxonomy): domain Eukaryota; kingdom Metazoa; phylum Arthropoda; class Insecta; order Lepidoptera; family Noctuidae; genus Cosmia; species Cosmia pyralina. The sequence goes on from OX276371.1 coordinate 1,036,835, forward strand.
CTATAAAATCCCGCCGCGATTTCATTACGCCCGTGCGAACGGGGGTTTACCGTAGTATCAGTGAAGGTCAAGTAAAGGTCAATACTTTTACTGATTACTTTAGTTGCTGATGAAGAAACTGACTGTCAGTGAGCAAAATCGCATTTTGCTCTTGCGGAGCATTTAAGCAGCCTCGACCTCCGCACTTCTTCTTGCCAACAAATATAAATAACAAATAAAACAATTGAATTTCGTGGGCTATCCTGGCGCTTTCGAATATGCACAGGACAGGGGTCGTCCTATGACGTGAAAAAAGATCATGGATCCATCATGATTCCATTGAGAAAAAAAAGGATGGTGGTCGTATATAGCTCCGTCTCTCTCTCACACTGGAACCATGATGGTTCCATGATCTTTTTTCACAACATAGTATGGCCTCTGGTCGGTTGTTGCGATGCTTGGGGCAGGCCTATGTCCATCTGTGGATTTCTGCCATAATTTGAAGGAATTGAGTAGGTATCTTGGTTTTTTTATTTATATTATCATCTGCTAGTCTTCTTTTATCAACTATGTTGGGGTTGGCTTCCAGTCTAACCTGATGCAGCTAAATACCATTATTTGCCATAGTGACTGCCTATCTGACTTCCACAAACCAGTTTTTTTTTTTGAAATATCAATTATTTGGAAATATCAAGCCTTAATATTTACAAAAAAATTATATTAAAAAAAATTGGTTTGTGGAAGTCAGATAGGCAGTCGCTCCATGGAAAATAATGGTATTCAAATTCAAATTCAAATCGTTTATTTGCAAGAAATACATGTTTACAAGGGATTATCTTACAGCCTTAGGTCATTGTATCCTGCCTGCAAGCAAGCGTGCAAAATATTTAAGTTAAAATAGTCCTAAATTAAATTTTAAAAGTCATAATTATTATACAGATTATTACTATTACATTATTAGCACATTATTATCATTTCACTATCATTACCATAATTATTATCACATTATCATACATTATTATCATACTTTATTATTACATACAAATGTCATTAATTAATTTACATTCAATTCATAATTAATACCTACTCTAAACAAATATTTTTATGTTCTAAAAATTCTTTTATGCTGTAGAAACACTTTTTTCGTAACCACTCTGACAATTTTGTTTTAAACACATTACCCTGCAACAATTTAAATTCGTTTGGTAGGGAATTATAAATTAAGATGCACATATTGAGCACATTTTTCTTATACATATCTTTATGTCCAGCTGGATGATATAAGAGGTTGCCAAACTTAGCCCTTTTCTGTCGTGTCTAGGTATAACCTCAGTATGTTGTTTAAAATAATGCATGTGTGTCTTTGTAAAAATGCAGATATCTCTAATGTACATACAGGGCAGTGGAAGAATTTTCAATCTTTGAAAGAGCGGTTTACAGAACCATGCCCTGCTTAATACCCGGATGCAGCGTTTTTGGAGCTTAAAAACTCTGTCGGTATCGGTCGAGTTACCCCACATGATTAGTCCATAGCTTAGAACAGATGACACGTAACCATGGTGAGCTGCAAGAGCTGCTTGTACAGACACATTTTGTCTCAGCTTTTTTAAAGCAAACACGAACCTATCTAGTTTCTGACTTATATGGCGCTCCACATGGCTTTTCCAATTCAAGTTGTTATCTACATGAACTCCTAAAAATTGTAATTGATCCACTTGTTGTACCTTTTCACCATTATACTGTTGAGACTGCTCGAATCAACATCGCAGCGCGCTGACGGCAGTGAACGAGGGATGCGGGGCAGCGAGCGACTGCAGCGCGGATCCCCGCGCCACACACGAGTCAAGGAGTCGGCTGTTGCACGCATAGAAATATAAAAAACAGGAGAAGTGGCATGGGGGCGTGTCTGTGTCTACGCGTTATGCGCACGCTGCGCCTTTACTCGCCAAATGGCCGTCTCCGCGAACTAGTACGCTTTCGACCGTGGTCACGATAAATTATAAAAATGCCGTGTTGTTCAGTGGTTTCCTGCAAAAACCGAAGTGATATTAAAAACTTCGTATCTCACGGAATCACTTACCATATGTAAGTAAAAGTATTTTACTGTATTTATCTTTAAAATCATAAAAAAACAACAAATCGTAAAATATTTCTTGCTTTTACTACGTTATTTTTGTTTTCAAATATCGCAGCGGCTGTACTATTTTTGCAGCAAATACATTTCTCCTTAACCACTACCTTAAGTATGTCGCTAAGCGACTGGACAAGCAATGTAAAAATAACAAAACTATATTTTATTTACACGGAGCGTCGCATAGTACAGCCGCTGTGTCTTGCGGCGAGATAGTGAGGAGGTTAAGATCCACTAAAGTAGGCTATCGATAATAATGTCGATTGCCCAACGAATATTATATTGCTATTATAGTTTATTTTTCAATTTGTCAACCGTTTTAGCCTGGTTGGAACACTTGAAAAGATGACGTTTAAGTACGGTTGGAAAACCTTTGAGAATGTAAAATAATCTTTTTTACTGTTTTTGATTATTTTACAGCGTACCTAGTAGAGAAATGCATAACCAACGGTCGTAAAGTAAGTTTATGTTTAGGTGGAGTGTTTTTGGGTTTAAATTATCGCATCTTCGTGCTATTTCCTTACTTTTTTTTGGTTTTGGTATTTTACTTCCGCTAAAGTCTTTAACTATGCACCACAAGATTCGAATGCGTTGTAGTAATCGGTATGGTTCAGATAAAATATTAGTGATTTTTGCTTAAAATAAGTCAACATATTCATGCTATTTATTTGTTATGCATGAGTATGGTACTCGTATGCGTTTGTTTTCATATATTTTACCATTTCTTAACGAAGGGTTTTTTTTAATAACAAAAGCCTATTCGCCTGTTGCCTGCTACACCTGTTTACTCATCGTGAGGTTAAGAAGTATAGACCGTGCGGAACTAGTTGACCGCGCCTTAGGTATGTGAGCGGTGGGATGGAGGAGTGGGGGCGCATTACTCAGTACGTGCGTTGCGAACCGCCGCCTCAACCCTGTCTCAGCGGCCAACTAGTTCCTAGACTATAGACTATAGCTTAAGATACTTATTATGTAAATGATAAATAAGTTCTTATAGTACCTTTTTAGCTTCCCAAAAGATACAAATACAAAAAAAGAATGGATTGATGCCACAGGAAGGCCACCTAACTGGTTCCCAACAAAATATAGCACCATACCTATGCTCAATTCACTTTAAGGCAGAAATGTTCCAGCCTCTAAAGAAAACTCGCAGGCTTTTTGAATGAGCAATCCCAAAATTAAGAGTACATCAAGTACTGAACAAATACCTCCACTTTACATGTCAGTGAGTAAACACATCATAACAGGGTTCAACAATTCCTATGGTTTCACAGCCTAAACCAACTTAACCGGATTGTTTTAATTTATTGATCGTGTTTTTTTTAATATACATTTTTTTTTTATTTAAAATATATAATACTTTCTGGACATATAATTTTTTATTTTATTTTCAGGACCCCAAATTTTTCTTGTACGTATATGTATGGAAGTATCCGATAACTTTCCGATTTAGTCAATCACTAGCGTATATGTAAAATAAATTGCTTTTTGCACAACACAATAATAGCGCCAGATGTTTTTGTGTGAGTAAGTTGTACGGTTCATGGTAAATGCACGCTGTGTGTGACGAGTTAAGGTTTATAATTGATTGTGTAGTATGTTCTGATTTATGAATTGCAAGTGTGTGCGCGACTTTGTATCTATTGCTTTTATTGAACTACATGTGTAGTAGTGGCGCGGTGGTGGGGCCAACCTAGCGACATCGGGTTCTGATACATTTTCAACTACCGGGCATATCTCCTTCTTTCATATATCTATGGTTGCACGCCTCCACGCACGGCTGCGCTTACGCGTTTTTCTTAGCGTCACACTTATCTTGTTTGCCTTTACTTATCTCAACCATATTATACGCGTGTTATACAGTCCGCTCTATTTCAATTACCTCTACCAAGACCTATCGTCGCGAACAATACATAATATTCAAAGCTAATGGTTTGCTGAATAGCAAACCATTAGTAAAAAAAAAAAAAAAAAAATGAATTTAACTCTTATAATTAAGAGTTAAATTCAATTAATTTTGTCTTGCTAACATTTATAATAGGTCTTTACCTATGAAATTGCCGTTTTGTATGAAAAAATTTAAACGAATTTTTTTCATGCATTTTTTATTTGTATTAATCGAAGTAATCACCCATGCAATCAATGCATCTTTGCCAACGCAGTGGCAGTTTATTGATGCCCTTCTTAAAGAAATCAGCTGGACGGGAGGCAACAAATTCTTCAAAGGCATTTTGTACTGCCTCTCGGGTATTGAATTTTTTTCCCGCCAAGAAGTTATCCAAATTCTGGAAAAAGTAGTAGTCTGTAGGCGCAAGGTCTGGTGAGTAGGGCGGATGACGGAGAGCTTCCAACCCCAGTTCTTGCAACTTGGAGACCGTCTGCTGTGCAGTATGAGGTCGCGCGTTGTCGTGCAGGAGCAGCGGAGACGAGCGATTGACCAATGCTGGTTGGAGATGTGCCAGCTTCTCCATCATTGTGTTCAGTTCTTCACAGTACACATCTGAAGTAATGCTCACCCCGTTTGGTAAGAAGCTGTGATGAATCACACCGGCGCTAGACCACCAAACAGTGACCATCACTTTTCTAGGGGTAAGTTTTCGTTTAGGGCATTGTTTAGGTGCTGAACCAGGATCCAACCAACTTCTCGGCGAATGGGTCGGAAGGAGGCACGGCTCCCTGTCGTTTCGAGCGACCCAGGTGCTCTCGGGGCATGGTTGCTTCGGGAAGTACCTGTGTCGCATAAACAGGGAGCCGGACGCTCGGTGCCATCTCTGCATCCACTGTCGGGAGGACACGGCGTGGCATACAGTGGCAGAGTGTGCCGCATGGGAGAGGCCGCGCCGTGCCCTCGTGGCAGAGGTCGGAGCCGACCTGTCGCTGCCGGCCGTCGCTCGGTCGATGGTCGGGAGCGCCGAGTCGTGGGATGCGGTGATCTCCTTCTGTGAAACCGTCATTTCGCGGAAGGAGGCTGAGGAAAGGGAGAGGGAGATCGAGACGACTCTCCTGACCCGCAGAAGGCGGCCCGGGCGTCGGCGGAGGGCGGACAACGCCCTCTTCCAGCCCCCGTAAACAGGTCCGGAGGGACGGTGGACTCGGGGACGTCCGCCGGCCCCCATCCAGCTGGACCCGAGGCGGCGGCGCATAGTGTTCCGCGCGCGCCCCCATTGGACGTTGCGGGGGGAGTCCTGCACCTCACTCCCCTCGCAGGCCTGAGGAGGCCCGCAAATGCGGGCCGGCACTAGCCGGGGATCGTGGAAGGCGCCCAAGTTCCCATGATCCCCGGTCCAGGTGTGGGAAGGGAACACCGGGCTGGTTTTTAGTCAGTAAGAGTCTGACAGACCCCTCCGCTCACCCCAGGGCGGGGGACATCCATGAGGATTTTCCACCCCGGCAAAAAAAAAAAAAAAAAAAAAAGGATCCAACCAACTTGCTGAGCGCAAAGGTATTCAGGCGTTTAAAGAAGCTTTGAAGATAGGGAAGGCCTAATGGCTTTTGAATTAAATTCTTTGTTTTTGTCAAGAGTACTTACGAATCATCTATTATTGCGTTCTAACGTATTTTGTATTTACTTTGCTAAGTAAGCGAAAATATTATTCTCGCACCAAAAACCGTTCAAATTCAAGTCGCAATCTCATGCCAGCGACAATCAGATGTCAATAATGTAGACGCTAGTATACAATTTTTGACAGATTGGGTTGGTTAAAAATACGGGAATTGCGCCTCAGGAATTTCAATGGCTTTCTGTCAATACAAAAACGACGGCTGTAGTTGCATTAAAAAAAAAAAAAACAGAGTGCGTAGTCCACAAAAAAAAAGAGAATAATACTGGAGCGGAGGAGCACTTGGCTAAGTAATAACAGCCGCACGGGTCGGTCCATCAGGTTAAGCTACGCTTGCCGGGGTTGGTCCGTGGTGGTGGTGGTGGTGTGGTGGTGGGGTTGGTCATCTTCACATACCGAGACTCCTCCGTGCCTCGGAAAGCACGTTAAGCCGTTGGTCCCGGCTGTCTTTGGTGGATCTTTGACAGTCGTTACGGGTCGTCAGAAGCCCGAAAGTCTGTCAACCAGTCTTACCAAGGGTATCGTATTCGTATTACCCAGTCACTGGGTTGTGGAGGTCAGATAGGCAGTCGCTCCATATAAAATACTGGTATTCAGCTGCATCCAGATAAACTGGAAGCCGACCCCAACATAGTTGGGAAAAGACTAGGCAGATTGACTGGATTTGAACATTTTCGAGTTTTCGCATCCCGCCATTATAAAGGAGTCATGTGAGTGGGTACGAATATTAATCTTATTCTTTCGCGTTTAATGTTTATACGTGAAACTGCTGGGCTGGCGCTATGTTAATCTGGTAGTAGTGTTGATAGTGGTGCCGATTCTCTTGTGAACGCACTAAACTAAAATTAGAGAATCGCTATCTTTTACTAACAGGCAGCGCGAGAAAAGGACGGCTATAGCTATGAACTAAGTTGGAGATGTTAAACTAGTTCACACCTTGCGCTTCACCGTGTTTTTAGTCGACATGTTTTTACGTGTCGTCTAAATGTCTATGGAAAAATTAGTTCTAACTAATTTGACAGCTCTAATTTACTTCCGTCCCTTTCTTGTCATAATAGAGAGAAAAAGTTAGCAACAGCCTAAATTAAGTTTAGTTTGTGCACAACAGAATCGGCACCACTGTTTCACTGTCATTGTTAAGTCCTCTATGCTCAACAGGTTGATTTATTATTAAGTGACATCTCTGAGTGCGGCAGTAAGACATTCAGCTCAACCAAAAACATCTTAAAATCATCAAACATCAATAGTAAGAATCCTGAATCTCCTCAATAAAAAATTGGACACTCGCACTTAAAGCATTTATTTCAATTACCTAAATCGTTTACAGGCACTTTTGAATTGTCAAGGGGTCGGTCAGTCAGAAAGATGAAGCTAGACGCCCATTCCAAAGCGTAGTAAGAGATACCTATGGAGAAGAACGGGCAAGAAACTCCACGGACACTCTTTTAAATAATTTTGTAGTAGTCATTCTGAAATCAGCTTAATTTACACTAGTATAAAGTTGATATTCGTGTAAGTGGAAATAACATCAATTGGAAATAGATTTGAATATACTTTATGTTAGCAAGCATTGCCCCCTAGATTACTTAACCAAAATCAAACTCTTTATTAAATTTTTCAATTCTAAAGACGTTCAGATTATACTGAATTTAAAAAAAATCCGGGGAACATTTCTTTTCATAAAAACATAATTCGAATTAAAGAATAAAATATCCATATCGGTCCAACCGTTCTCAAGTGATGCGCTTACCAACGAACCGCATTTAATTTGTATTTATAGAAAATAATACCAACTATGGATTTATTGGAGTAAAACTATGGATTTAGAAGAAATGTACATGACTTTATACGGAGCAAACAAACCAGTTAAAGGAGCAAAATACGAAATCGTTGAAAAATGGTTTATAGAATGTGAAATCATTGACGAAAAATCGATCACAAGCACACTATTTGAAGCCTCTTACAAAAGGGTTAATCCTAATAAACAAGCTTTAAGTTTGGTTCAATTTGTTCAGCTGCTTGGTATATTGTCGAGAGAAACTGATCAAAACGTGAATTATTTTGGACTGAAGTTTCAAACTGTTAATCGAAGAATTATTGAGGAGATTCAGGATACTTACAATTAATGTTTGAAGATTTTATTATGTTTTTGGTTGAGCTGAAAATCGATCCTCTTAATTAATGCCGCACTCAGAGATGCCACTTAATAATAATCAACCAATATACCTACAGTCCCTTCACAGTGATTTTACGGGTCGGATCTAGTATCGTTTGGCAGGAGGGGGTAAAAGGGGTGAAAGCTGGTAGGGGTGGGTCCCTGATTATAACGGCACCACTCTTATTACAAGGTAAGGCATATTTTTCGAGAAATTTATAAAAAAAAATTCTAACCTCAAATCAGATAAATAAGTGAAACGAAACGTTAAAATGGGCGATTGACAACCAAATCTCTACCAGTAATTGTCTGTGGTGTAAAAAAAAAAAACTCATGCCATTTGCTCATGTGTCAGTGTCATTTGTTTTTATAACAACCTAGAAATCCTGCTCAGAACGTAGAAGGAAGTTAATGTACCCCCACTACTTATTTTGCCACTTTGTCCATTCGCAAAGTTAGCTCTCTGTCATGTCGCTTCTGACATACCAATGGCAGGATAATTTGACACGAAAAGTATTTGACAGGTCTAAATCTGCAACAGCGCCCCCAAGCGGGATAAATTACGAGAATCGTAATCCGTTAAAAATGAATGAACGGAAATTGTATACCCATCTCTTTTACTCTACATACGCAATACTTTCTTGTCTTTGAATTTTATAACATGACTTTTAATTTTAATCGTATTGTACTACATCTCTATCTCTACAATCTACGTATGTGGTTTCCATGGATATTTAGTTTATTGATTGACGATAATGGCAGGATAATTTAAGGTCGCTGTTACAAATGGGTAGTCAAATCATTACTTTTTTACACAAAAGTATGTTTATTAAATAAAATGCTTTGCATTCTTAAAATGTTTTTGCCCGAATTGTAGATAGATATGCATGGTACGATTCTGAACTATAAATATAATTTTAGATAGGTACAGTTTGTCAATAAATGAACCGAACTGAAAATTTTTACTTCGGTACGTTTATTGAGAAACTGTACCTATCTAAAATTATATTTATAGATCAGAATCGTACCTTGCACATCTATCAACAATTCGGCCAAAAAACATTTTAAGAATGCAAATAATTTTATTTAATAAACATACTTTTGTGTAAAAAAGTAATGATTTGACTACCCATTTGTAACAGCGTCCTTAACACGTTAGTATTTGACAAGTCTACATCTACAACAGTGCCCCCAAGCGGGATAAATTGCGAAAATTGCTGCCACTAATATAACCTACCCCAATTTACGTGGGGTCGGCGCAACACGTCTTTTCTTCCATACTGTTCTGTTAATAGTTTCTCCCTTTCTAGCCAAATCATCGTTCACACAGTCCATCCATCGTTTCTTTGGTCTTCCCCTACTCGTATAGCCATCCACATTCATACTCAAAACTGGCCTAACGACATTTTCCACATTCCTCCGCATCACATGCCCATACCATGACAACCGATTTCCACACAAGTTTCAATTTTTTATATATAATAATATAAAATGATCAAATTAGGTAACAAAACACAATTAACGAATGAAATGCACCGTCCCCAGCGTAGTTTGACCAGACTCGATTACTGGAATGAGCCCACAGATTCACACTAGCCCCTGTTGCCTCATGTTACATGGTGCTGGAGACACCATTGCATATCAAGCAGTAGACCAGGGGCGCGGTAATAGTGGGGAAGAAATAATTAAATTAGGTAATAAAACAGAAACATACAAATTAAATCTTTATATTTTGTTACAAAAATATATTCATATTAAAAACTACAATATTAAATACAATACACGATTAAAATGATAAGTGTATAAACAAAATATATAATAATGTATAAATGTATTATCAACTATGTATAAACGCAAAAATATCTTAAGTTTCATTATACTGATGTACTTAATTCCGTTTAAATAACACCACGGCTGTATACCCCGAAAGTATATAGTACACGTACATTTCACCACGCCAGTTATCTTTATCCTGGCGTATCAACGTAGATCAACGCTCCAAAATAAGTTACAGTAGGCTGCCGGAGCGTGTATCTACGCGTTATTATTGCACTCACGCGCGTACTTTATTAAGCTCAATTATGCTTTTGTCCATAGATATAAATAGTTTTGTATGGAACAACGCGGTAAGCTGAACGCAGCCGTTCAGCTTTTCGAGCAGAACGGATGCGTACGCGTTTCCATTCAAAACTGTTTTTTTTTTCTTTGGACAAAAGCTGAAGTAGTATTAGTGCAGTTAGTCCCTTACACGGTACACGGTATGGCCATGTAGTATACGGAAGGTTAAGTTCCATGTAATGAGAGGCAACTCTATTGCCATCAACCGGGCAGAAATACAGATTTTATGTTACTATGCAGCTGCTGAGGAGGAGAGGGGAGCTCGTGGCTAAGTAATAATAGCCGCACGGGTCAACCCAGTCAGTGGATGGGTGACCATATTTACATACCGAGACTCCTCCGTGCCTCGGAAAGCACGTTAAGCCGTTGATCCTGACTGTCATAATAACTAATCTCAGAAATCGAATTCGAGATCAAAAATGTAAACAAAGGTGTTGCCAATTTTAAATAATAACCTCAATTGTGCAGTTTGCCGAAAAGTACTATAGCATAGTGCTAAAATTGTAGGCATATCTTAAACAGGTAAAATATAATATTGCACACAGTTTTCAGATTTAAAGTGACGTTAACTACGATCCAAGGATTAAATTATAAGTGATTGAAATAAAATCGTGCAATTATTTTTATAATACTGGCAATAAGGCAGAAGCTCTAAACATTTGGACTTTCATTAATTATTTTCTATTTATAAAATGTTTTTCCTTCTGAATAAGTGAATCGTTAAAAAAATCGTTAATAATATTGCGTTATCCTAATAATTGATTCAAGTTGAGCGTCCCAACCTGGTCGGCATAGAGAAAAGTAATAGTACTGTCATCCGATTTCAAAATCAAATAATTAGAATGACTAGGGAAATGTTGGCTACCGCTGAGCTGTCACTTTGATGATGACATTTCTTTGTTTACATTTTTGATCTCGAATTCGATTTCTGGGTTTAGTAACTAATTACTAGGTTGTAGAGGTCAGATAGACAGTCGCTCCATGTAAAATGCTGGTTCAGCTGCATCCGGTTAAACTGGAAGCCGACCCCAACATAGTTGGGAAAAGGCAGGCAGATTGACGTTACTATGCAGCAAATAATCAGTCGGACCTTCTGATGGTAAGCAGTCACCATCGTCACCCATACCCTTCAAACCGGGACACAGCAATGCTTACGACTTGTAAGTCGTGGGTTCGATCTCAAGCAGACGTTTTACTTTATGTAAAGAATTTCATCACCACTGCTCTAAAAAAAAAAAAACGGTGAAGGAAAATATCGTGAGGAAACCAGCATGTCCTAGAACCAAATATTCGAAGACATGTAACATATACCAACCCGCACTAGGCCCGCGTGGTGGATTACAGCCCACTCTCTCACACAGAGAGGAGGCCTGTGTCCCAGCAGTGGGAACATTATAGGCTGATTATGCAATGCTTGGTGGGAGAAATAGGTATGGTGTTATACATAACGGAATTAAATAAAAAAGTATATTATTTACTGTTATTATAGAAAATAATATAATGTCACTTTTAACAGCATAGTTACTAACAAAGTCATTGGCACTATTTGAATTTCAACTTTAAATCATTTTGAATAAAGTTTAATATGGAATTAAAAGTTTTTTCCCTCGTATCAGCACGAACTTTATGAGAATGTCTTATGCCGAAGTAACAATATTAGTCAGTCAGCAATGTGTAGAAACTATTAACTGGCGATTTTTTTACGGTACATCGTCAACAAAGGGCAATGGGCAATGGAGAGGGCTATGCTTGGAGTTTCCCTACGTGATCGAATCAGAAATGAAGAGATCCGCAGGAGAACCAAATGCCAAACTTAAGTGGCAGTGGGCAGGGTACATTGCCCGCAGAACAGATAGCCGATGGGGCCGAAAGGTTCTGGAGTGGCGGCCGCGTACCGGAAGACGTAACGTTGGAAGGCCTCCCACAAGGTGGACCTATGACCTTGTGAAAGCTGCAGGAATCCGCTGGATGCACAGAACAGGTCGAAGTGGCGGTGCTTGGGGGACGCCTATGTCCAGCAATGGACGTCTTTCGACTGAAATGATGGTGATGGTGCTGATATCGGTGACAAAAAACTGGAATCACCAATTTGTGATTTTTAGGAAATCTGAATTTTTTCTAGTGTCAATGACAATGTTAATAAAATTATCAAAATAATACTAAATTATAAATTGTCTCGTTCTCGTCTTTTGTATTGAGGAGTAATACATAAATGGAATACTATCAAAGATTCTTATTTCTTTACATTTTAATACTATTTTCATTGTTTTTAGAAGGTATTTAAGACATACATTTTAAGTATTTCATACTAACTTTGACACTAAGATATGTGGGTTGAGGAGGTCAGATAGGCAGCTCCATGTAACATAGGTACTGGTATTCAGCTGCATCCGGTTAGACTGGAAGCCGACCCCTACAGAGTTGGGAAAGGATTCGCAGATGATAATGTGGGCCAATTTTTAGAATTTATACAAAAATAGGCTTTGATATAATTCCATTTATTCGTTATTCTGTTTATCTGTTTGTCAGCTAACAATTCGAGAACAGCTGATCCGAAATTGATGTTCTAGGTACATTTTGGTATTGTATTTTCTTCTAGTTTTATTATATTTTAACACTGTAGAATATTTAATAGATTTTTTGAAATATTAAGTTAAAATAAACGTGATGAGATAAAAAATCTTTTTTTGTACAGTATTAAAATATAGTAAAAAACATGTTTTTTTTTTTTGTACGAAATGGTAACTATTGATTTATATAATAATGGAATAACATTGCAACATATTATCCTAATACAGTTTGAAAAAGGAAGTAAATAGTATTTGGCTTTTAGAACCAAATAGCTCGCGTAGCAAATATATTTAATTTTGATGTATTTCTAATTGTGACAAATTTTGTGTCACTGTTGGCTATTTTGGCTACACATAATTTAATTCTTTACAATTGCCAATTTACTATTTGGCGTGCCAATTAAAACTGGGTGAATTTACAATAACTGATAATTTTTCAAATATTTTAGAGCTTTTAAAGCAAAATCATTGCACTTAACAATTATACAAGGTTTTTCTCACTGGAAAAGAGAATAGAGATGATGCGTGGGTAAAAAAAAAGAAATTCTTTTAGTCCGTCAGTCGGATAATAAAAAAATATTAGACAAGTATTTTTCGCTAGATCAACGCAGGATGGATGAAATGGCGACAGGTTACAGGAACAACTTGCGACCCACGGATGCCCCTCAAGTTGAAGGGGAAAATTTACAAGTCCGTGATAAGGCCTGTCGTACTTTATGGATCGGAATGCTGGACAGTGAAGAAGACGGATGAAAAAAAATTGCATGCAGCGGAGATGAGAATGTTGAGATGGATGTGTGGAGTGACAAGAATGGATAAAGTGAGAAATGAGTATATAAGAGGAAGTTTGAAAGTGGCGCCAGTGACAGAAAAGTTGAAAGGAAATCGTTTGTCTTGGTATGGGCATGTAATGAGGAGAGACGAAACGCATGTGACTAAAAGAGTGATGAATATACATGTGGATGGATGGAGAGGCAGAGGAAGGCCAAAGAAAAGATGGATGGATTGTGTGAGGAATGATATGAAAGAGAAGGGAGTGAATGATAGCGTGACGGTTGACAGGGGAGAATGGAAGAAGAAAACGTGTTGCGCCGACCCCAAGTAATATGGGATAAGGGCAGGAAGATGATGACAAGTATTTTTCGCTTTATCATATTAATAAAAAGAATACTTGGTTAAAACGCATTAAAGTTGGGGTGGGGGCTCGCAACGTCACAACTATAACAAACTACGTATAAAATCTAGCAAGGAGTGACGTCATGCCACATTTTAACTCAAGTATCGACGTAATCTTTTGATTACGTAAAAAAAGAAAAAATACGTGTCCAATATTTTTTAATAGCCTACAAGACGGAGTAAAAAAAAAAAAATTAGTCATCATCCCTATTGTCGCAAGATTTTTTAATGATTTTTTTATTGTACTGAGAGCGACTTTTATTACAGGAAAAATAATAATAGCTCTCTTTATCGTATGCTATGTATTACAAGATACAATGAAAGGTAATAATATGTTTTATGCATTTTACACATACATTTTGTATGTGAATTTAAAATTAATTTAAAATACAATGCGATACATTTTGTTTTAGTTTAAAGCCGTGTTAGCTTCTAAAGGCTAGGTTATAACGAAGCTCGGAAATTAGGGATTTTGTGAGTAGGTACTAGATATTTTTGCGAAGACGTTTGGGAAGCCAAAAGTCTGACAACCAGTCTGACGAAGGGGTATCGTGTTGCCATTAACTGGGTTGTGGAGGTCAGATATACAGTCGCTCCATTTAAAACACTGGTATTCAGCTGCATTCGGTTAGTTTCAGATGCAGATATGGTGGGATCCTATTCTAACGCACAATACATTGTACTTATATAACACGCTTCTACATATATTTATTAAAAATCGGTGTGTGACCACATGATAAAAGTGAAAACTTACGACTGGAGCCGAGTATACCCGATTCAGCATCACCGACCGACTGGAGCCGAGTATACCCGATTTATTGTCACCGAACTGGAGCCGAGTATACCCGATTCAGCGTCACTGACCGAACGGAGCTAAGTATACTCGAGTCAGCGTCACTAACGCGACCGTGACAGTTCAGGTTCGTTCACTGTTCAGAACGAGTGATGCGCCTAAAGAAATTTTCACTTCAAAAAGTGTAGGTAATATTTTATTACTAATATCTAGTTATATCGATTCTACGTAACCAAAATACAATATTTACAAAATCTAACCAAAATACTTTCTTTATGTTTAAAAAAAAATCTAGTCGTTTCACAAAACCTATAATTTCCAACATCGCCTGACACTTTTACTATTTACACATACACATCAGTCTTTATTCTTAGTTTCACTGTAACACTGCACTTTGTCCATCGGACATTCAATCCATTTGGGAATTTGTCCATTCAATGAAATGTCCATAACGTTTTTTTCGTCAATAGATGGCGCTATTCACATATTCATATAGTTTCATTAATTTGTAATTAATAATAATAATTTGTTTAATAGTGAAAGCGTTAATGCTCGTTCCTTCTCTGTATGAGAAGAGGCTTTTGCCCGACAGTGGGACAGTAATAGATTAATTATATTGTACTTGCAAAGCTGCTCAGAATCTAATAGCTGTACCACTAAGTTGGCAATAACGGTCATTGCTCTTCCCCCTCTATGTATCGCTTTTATTTTGTAAAAAAATGTCAAGGCAATAAAATAACAAACAGAAATAAAGTCTCATATTGACAGACTTTTTTGTTTTGTCGCGAACATTTTGGTTCTAGAATCCTTAAAATACAATTAATTTGGGTCAATGACCGTTTTTGACAGATTATTTTGTGTCAACCAGATATACAGGGTCAAATTAAATTAGCTAGCGAAACTCCTCAGACGTGATGGGTGTCGATATCGAAACACGATAAGACAACAATGTACCTAATTAGATAGATGATTTTTTGTGGGGTCATTGACCGCAGTTAATGTAGGTTAGGTACTTGAAATATCAGTAATTTATGAAATCATTTGTTATGTGTGTGTGTGTGTATACTTCACAGACGAGATGGGTACTGATATCTAAACATAACAAAACAGATTTTCTCAACTCGTACTTCAAGTAAAACCACTACCAGCGGTCATTGACCCCAAACAAAAACATCAAATCTTTTAATTAATATTTTATTGTGTTTAGATATTGAATATCCATCACGTCGGCAGAGTTTCGCTAGCTAATTTAATTTGATACTGTATAGCTGTACAAGGATCTTTTGGCGCGCGGCCAAAAACGGAACTAACACCGCCAACTTGTTTTTTCAATACATTTGAACAAAACAAAGGGAAAAGCAACTGTCAAAATGGCGCTGTCGTAGCTAGTTCCCAACACAAGCTAATTTATTTTTGCGAAAATGACGCGTTGCTGTGTTCATAAATATTCTGAAATTGGAGTTCACCATTTCCCGAGAGACCCTAAAATTTATATTTAACAGATTTCGAAACATTTTGAAGAAAGTGATTAAGAGGAAATATTTAAGGTTTTAAATTCCGACACTTTCCATGTTAAATACTTGATTAAAAATATTGAAATAACCGAAAATAAAGAAATAGTGAAATAAAACCAAACTCATGAATGAACGACATTATGTCCAAGGCCTTAGGCACCTAGCTATGATCACGCCATCTACAAT
Organism: Cosmia pyralina; assembly: GCA_946251885.1. Lineage (NCBI taxonomy): Eukaryota > Metazoa > Arthropoda > Insecta > Lepidoptera > Noctuidae > Cosmia > Cosmia pyralina. Next base: position 1,053,017 of record OX276371.1, read on the forward strand.
TAGCTTTGCCCAACCTTCCCCAATGCACGAATGTTTACCAACATGGGTACCTGTCAAAGTCAATTGAGCGCCAAAAGATCCTTGTACAGTCCTACCAACTTATCTGTGAACTGAAAGAGGACGCCACCGTCGATGCGTCGACACAATCGAATGACATTTCAACATGACGGCCGTAGTTCCAATTTTCGCCATTTCACGGATAAGTTGGTAGGAGTGTAGCTGTGCATTTTAGTTTTGACGTCAGCAGCAAAATCTTCTTACAGTTGTTTAAATTAGCGCCATCTATCGCTCAACTTCACGTACCCAGTTTATCCGCGAGACGTTTCCCCGGCGTTGGGATGACATCATCCGTTGATGCTGGACTCCTGACGTCTTTTGGGGATGAAGGAGACTGTCATCAAGTCATCCTCTTCGTGGAGGAGGCAGCTTTCTGCTGGTTTGCTGCGGTGGAAGAGTCTGGGGAGGAGAATTTGAGATTTTTATTTATGGTTCTTTTATGGGGGGTTCAGGGTATTTCTAGGTTCTTTGAGGTTGATTTTTGGGGTAGAATGCTTGCTCAAAATCTGAAATTCTTACACGTAATGAAAAACCATGACGCAAAATGTAATAAAAGAAAATATAAGGTCAACCGGGGCAATTGCGTCATCTTACCTTACACGCTTTTAAAAATTCATATCACACTAATTATCTATAACTTTAATAGAAAAATCCTCAATACAAATGTATATAGAAATTATCTGTGTGCAACCGTAATTAATTGTTTTTTTCCATTAGTTACAGTAAATGCTAGTAAACGTACTTTTTTTAAAGAGAAATTATAGACGCATTTTTTTAATAGTTTAGTTTTAAAAACTATTCTCGAATAAAAAAAAAACAAATACAAAAAAAAAATACAAGAAAAATAAAAAAAAAAACAGAGAAATACAGTAATACTATGAAAGTAAGAAATTGGAAAATTTGCAAGAAAATTCGTTGAAAACCACAAGAACAAAATAAACCATTACCATTGTATTAATCACACAAATACCTGAGAGGCAATTCCCGTATTTTTAACAACGCAATCCCATCTCAGTCTCAACCTGTCAAAAACTGTATAGCGTTTACCTGCATTTTTTTACATTAGATTGCGACTTGAATTTGAACGTTTTTATGTTCGAGAATTGGCCTTCAGATGTCACCACCACCAGTAAATAATAACATTAATGACAAACCAGACTACAAACGAACTAAAAACAGTAAAAAACTTTTGAATTAATGACATGCAACCCAGCGTGGTTTGAGTAGACTCGATTACTGGAATGAGCCCACAGATTCACACTAGCCCCTGCTGCCTCATGTTACATGGTGCTGCAGAGACCATTGCATATCAAGCAGTAGACCGGGGGCGCGGTAATGGTGGGGAACACGTGCGCTTAGGATATGGAAGGATTTATTAAAGTTGTAACGGATATGCATAAAAGTAAATAAAATTTTGACTTTGGCATCCTAAAGTAAGCAATGGACAGGCCAGGCGCACTCCGTATTTTAGGTATGAAGCTACAAGTATGCGGCGAGCTCGACTTGTCGGGCTAATTCGGTCAGTGTGGGCTGCCGCGCGCCGGCCGGCTCGCATGTTAGTTCGATATTTCTCACGCGTCCCGTCGTAAAAGAAGACAACCATAACGAGTCAGAAGGTATAAGAGTTACGCGATAGAAAGAGAGGCAACTTACCGCTATGCGACCTGAATTGCACTTTATTGTGTCGTAGCAAGAGTCACTATTTATTTAAATGATTTTGCGGAGTGCATCTTCTGTACTTGTTCTATTACGTATTCTGTGCAATGGATTTGTGGAGAACTGAACACAGTAAAAACTCTTGAAAAAAATTCTCGACTGTACTTACTTGAATAACATAACGCATAGCATCAACCCTGTATACCCCGAAGGGTTGGGCAGAGGTGTACCTATAGTACACCCACACTTCGTCCGTTATGTTTAAGTCCGATGTAATTGGGGGCGAGCCTATTGCCACCAACCGGGCACAAGTCTGAGAAGTTCCAGATAAAAAACCCCAATAACACTTTGCCCGACCCGGGAATCGAACGCAGGACCTCATGCTCAGCAGTAGCGCTTGCCACTAGACCGAGGAGGCAGTCAGGTACTTCAATATTATTCAGAAAATTCAACAGTGGTGCCGATTCTGTTGTGCACAAACTAAACTTAATTTAGGCTGTTGCTATCTTTTTCTCTCTATTATGACAAGAAAGGGACGGAAGTAAATTAGAGCTGTCAAATTAGTTAGAACTAATTTTTCCATAGACATTTAGACGACACGTTCCTAGTTCCTAGTTAGAAGGTATGGTTTCCGCACTTAGTCCTTCATGTGGACCATTGTGCGTGGGCCATAGCGGCCTTCAGGGGGAGTGGGGGGTTATTCCAACCAGCCCACCTCATTCCAGAAGTCGATCAAGTCTCCAAGTCTGTTCAAAACATCTGCGAAAGATCTGGGTGTTCCAAGAGTTTTAGTTCTAATCTGGGTGACGCCTGTGCAATCAAAGAGCACATGCGTTACGGTTTCCTCAGCCTCCAGGCAGGCCCTGCACAGAGGACTGTCCGTTATTCCCATTGTGTGGAAGTGTTTGTTTAGTGAGCAGTGTCCTGTGATACAGACGACACGTAAAAACATGTCGACTAAAAAACACCGTGAAGCGCAAGGCGTGAACTAGTTTGACATCTCCAACTTAGTTCATAGCTATAGCCGTCCTTTTCTCGCGCTGCCTGTTTGTAAAAGATAGCGATTCTCTAATTTTAGTTTAGTGCGTTCACAAGAGAATCGGCACCATTGTCATATTTCTCCGTACCTACAATAGGAATGATGCCTGGGTAAAAAAACAAAGAAATTCTATTTAGTTCGTCAGTCAGATAATAAAAAAATATTGGACACGTATTTTTTTATTTATCATAATTAAGGCGCGGACTGACTACGATTTTAAACGGCCCACAACCGCGTATTCTATTGTCACCATTAGCTGCCTTGAAATAAGGTTGAAAATAGAAACTAATATTTGTTATGCCGAGATGTGACTAAGCTGCGAATGTGCATTTATTTTCCGGATTTTCTTTAGATTATTTAGAATATACACAATAAATGAAATAATTGTCCGGATGATGTTTTAAAAAAAATTGTTCGACGCCAAAGTTTATTTTTGTGGAGCAACTTCCAATTTTTTTATTATTTATTTATTTATTTTATTTATTTTTACTTTTTTTTATTTTTTTTTTGGGAATATCAAATTATTTTTTACTATTCTATTCAGTTAAAGTTTTTCTTTAAACCCTTCTCTGTCCACTGTATTTTTTGCGCCGGATAGTTTCATTGCGTTACGTCATACTAGACCAATTTTTGTGAATATTGAGTTAATACCGCGCCTTAATAAAAAAATACTTAGGTAACACTCATTACAGTTGGGGAGTGGGGGCTCGCTACGTCACTTCTACATATAAAATCTAGCCAGGCGTGACATCATGCCATATTTTAACTCAATGTATCGCCATAATCTTACGATTCCCTACGTAAAAAAATACGTGTCCAATATTTTTCAATAATATACATGACGGACGAAAACAATATTTTTAGTCATCATCCCTATTTATGAACCCAGAAAAATTACCCACAGTTAGTCAAACTTCTTCAACACAAAACAACACCCCACCTTTACCTTGACACAGTCGGGTAAAACGCAATCAACACAGAACTCATATAGTTTGAGCAAGTTCGGCACATAATACAGGGTGTAAGGGACAGCTCTCCGCAAACTGACAGGGTGCATTCAGCTCCTTATTTTGAATCATATTTCAACGGAAAATTGCTCAGAAAAATTTTAATTTTTCTTTAGCGTTTTTTCAGTTACTATTCCTTTATTTCAATGTAAAATTACATTCTCTGTACGCAGCACTCCATTTATGTAAATAAAACAGCTAAAATAAAAAAATCAACAATGGATGTTGAAATACTCTAACGAACGACGCGTGAAATGGCGCGGAAGGCTCGCCGCGCTGCCGTTCGCTACGTGCGTTTTGCCACGGTAACGATACATTGCGTGTGAGGTAATAAAACAAATCGGGTTTATTGGATTCGTATAACGTTCCTGAAATAATTTCATGTACCGGTCATCTTAGTATGATATACTGAATTCACCCCATCAGTCTGCGGAGGGCTGTCCCTTACATCCTGTATATTCTTGGTTATTTTAATTTATATAAACAAACACAAAAAAACTCACACATAAAACAAGAACACACACATCTATATGAAACTACATACTTTATACTTCCACTTTCAATAGAGCAGATTTCCAAGAGTCACGATTTTTGCTGTGATGAAAGAAATAGAATTTTAGAGAGAGAGAGCAGATACAATAACCGGTGGAATAGAGAGAGATGTAAAATTGAATTCAGGATCTTAGATAACTGTCATGTTTTGGAACCATAAACTCAATGTCATGCATGATAAGGTTCAAATTCTAGTCTCTCAAAAATCAACTTAGATTACATAAAGTTAAAATTGATAGTTGAGTGGCAATTAATGTGAATTATCTATGATTCTGAATTTTTAAACTAGTTATATTAAACGCCCAAGACTCGTGGCAGGTCGCGGTCATTAAACGTGCGAGTAGGACAGTGAGTCTCGTGTCTCGCTCTTTCGTTCTACGACCGCTACTGTCAGGAATATTGGCATTTAATTAAGTTACAAAATCTATGAAGAATTTTTACGCCAAGCTAGAAAAAGGGAAAAGTAAAATAAAATTAAAGCAGAATTCTTTGCCTAAGTATATTGTTTGCCATAAAGTTTAGTTTACTCTAGAGGTTAGAAAAAGATTTCCCCGAGCGACGGCAACGTAGCGAATTTATTTAAAAAAAAAAAAACCGGTCAAGAGCGAGTCGGACTCGCGCAATGAGGGTTCCGTACCATATATGTAATTTTTGTTGATGATTTCTGAAAAAGTGTGCTATTTAGATAAATCGTTTTATTTTTCCTGTAATCTTTACATACATTTCTATCACATAGAATAATTTTAGATTTTTGTCTATGCAAACTTTAGAGATAAGGGGGAGAAACGGTATTTTTTTTTTACAGTTTTCATCAAGTCGAAAACAATGCGGCCAAAAAAAAAAGAAAAAACATGTTTGAAAATGTGTAAGCAGCGCTCTTTCATATAATACCACACATGCCCTAATAGCCCCACTTCGATTTTTGGTGGCTCCTTTCAGTCCCAGCTACAAAAAATGAAAACATTTTTTTTAATTCTTTCTTATTTGCAAAATAGTTCAAGTTCAAGTTGGTAGCATTAGTAGTTCTTGAGATATCCAGCTGTGACCGACGGACAGACAGACAGACAGACTGAGTCGCACCATAAGAGTTCCTTTTTTTGGTACGGAACCCTAATTAAATTTGATGATTGAAAGCAAAGATTATGTCGGTTAAAGCATCAAAAGCAAACTGTACAATACTCACTGCCCATTTAAATTACTTACAATTTATTTATTTCAGTTAAGGCAGTCATGAAAATAAAATTTTGATGAAAATGCATGAGTCGTTTATTTATTGCCAATTAATTAATGTTTGAATGTTTCAAGTACATCTTTATAACTTATATGCAGAGATCGGATAATCTGATGCATTTACCTAAAGTTAATTTTTGGCTAAGAAATTATGGAAGCGGCTTCTTATTTTTTTTTCTTAATTAAATCCCGGGATTCCATAAAATCCGGGAAATGCACAACTAATCGGATACGTGATATGGAAACGACTTCTTAAGTATGTGGTATTATATTTATAAAAAAAAAATACCGGAACACCGGAATCACATAATTATTCGTGTGCTTGTTTGACGCCGTTACAAATGGGTAGTCAAATCATTACTTTTTTACACAAAAGTATGTTTATTAAATAAAATGCTTTGCATTATTAAAATGTTTTATGGCCGAATTGTTGATAAATGTGCGGGGTACGATTGTGAACTATAAATATAATTTTAGATAGGTACAGTTTCTCAGTAAAGGTACCGAAGCAAAAATTTTCATGTCGGTACCTTTTTTGAGAAACTGTACCTACCTAAAATTATATTTATAGTTCAGAATCGTACCCCGCACATCTATCAACAATTCGGCCATAACACATTTTAAGAATGCAAAGCATTTTATTTAATAAACATACTTTTGTGTAAAAAAGTAATAATTTGACTACCTATTTGTAACAGCGTCCTTAAAATTAATTTTAACTTCCGATGTAAATATGCAGTTTGGCAACCTATTTTACAATATTAGCTAGTATTCGATTCTATAGTCAAAAAGTATTTTATCAATTCCGAAATCGCGAGATTTTTATGATCGATACAAAAGTGCATTCCGTATTAGCCAACACTTCAACTATAGGTAAATATGCACCCGATTATCCGATCTCTACTTATGTGAGTGTGGGACAGATTGAGAATGTTTTAGACACGACAACAGAGCGACTTAATTTTGACCCGAAATAATGTCAACTAATATTGTGGTTACACCCCGTTTACATTCAGCCATTGCCATTCGCGCTGCCGGAAATATTTTCCTAAATATTGCTGTGGCAACGTCAAGGGAAACGAGTGCTTACATTGCCTCGTCACATGTCTTTCCAACAATGGAGAACAATACCTACATAAAAAAAAATTGGGGATCGCCAGGCAAGGCAAGCAGCAACGTCAACGGCAAGGGAAGCGACCTGTTTACACATTCGCGTTGCCCATATTATTTCCCATTTCCTTTCAAGTTGTTGTGGAAATGGGCTGATTGTAAATGGGGTATTACGTTAGTCAACATTTAGAGCTTAAGTATTGAGTACTAAATCGTGTTGTGTATTTATTTTATTTTTATTTCTTACTAGCTTTTGCCCGCGGCTTCGCCCGTGTGGATGTCGGAAAATATCCTACGGGAACAAAAATCCTTCCTTATTCCTTGTCTACATTATAAAGGGAACCTCTGTGCAAAATTTCAGCTTTCTAGGTCTAAGGTTTTGGGCTAGGTGTTGATGAGTCAGTCAGGACTTTTGTTTTTATATATTGAGATAGCTTCTGCCCGCGACTTCATCCACATGAAATTTCTTGTTCCCGTTCCATCGTTTTTACTTAGCGTTCTTTTTGCTCGGCACCTTAGAGTCCTAGAGTGATGTTAAATATTTAACTATAGCCTTTTTTAAGAATTGGGCTATCAAATGCAAAAATAATTATTGAAGTCCGACTGGTAGTTCCAGAGCTTAGCGCGTTCAAAAAAATATAGCCAGTGTTACTCGGGATGATGTAAGGATTCTAAAGATACCTCATACATCCAAATCTGTCCAGGCATTTGAAAGTTATGGTGGAATAAAGAAACTCACATACATACAAACATACATAAACCCTGAAAACATTACACTCCTTTGGGCAGTCGTGTAAAACTCCCTCTCACCCCCTCACCACATCCCTTTCCCGCTAACCTCCCCCTCCCTCTCTCACACCATCTTCACCACTTTCCTTTCCCCTCACCAATTCCTCCCCTCCCCCTCTGCCCCTCTTCGCACCCTCCTATCTTTCTCCCCCTCACCACCCCCTCCCCGTCTACCCTTCTCACTGGGGGAAAAACTATTAATGACAAACTTTATTACTTGCTTAGGCAAGTATTTGTGCCAAATTTCAAGTTAATTAACCAAATGAATAAGATTTTTTCTGTTTCCCCCTATAGTGGTGGAATTTAAAAAAATCGTTTGGAATATTCCGTAATTTGACTGAAAGATTATTTACACCCATTTTCGAGTTAATCAAGCCCCGCAGTAAAATCTGCCCTGTAAAATTGACTACCCCATTTCACCCCCTTAGGGGTAGATTTTCGAAAAACCCTGATACTTACACGTTATTCTTTATTTTTGGTATCAAGTATAAATACTGAGTTTCGAGTTAATCGAATCGCGCGTTAAAATTCCTCCATACAAACTTTGACACCCCCCAATTCCCCTTTAGGGGGTAGTTTAGAAAAACAAAAAAAAATACAAAATACATAATTTACTTGGATAAATATTCGTGCCAAGTTTCAAGTTTATTAACTCAAGGATAAAATCATTTTCATACGAACTTCCACCCCCTATTTCACCCCTTTAAGGGATGAGTTTCCTAAAACCCTTTCTTAGCTGAAGTATCCTACTCATAATCATCCTCTGTGCCAAATTTCATCTTCGTAGGTCCAGTAGTTTTTGAGATTTCATGTTTAATCAGTGAGTGAATGAATGTATGAATGAGTGACCTTTCGCTTTTATATATTATATAGATTTATAACTCATTTCGGGTTGGCGTCATCACGTCGGCGCCAGCTGTCGCCCGAAAAGTTCAATTTCTGTGGAAAAATCTAGTATTGTATTAGACTTACTTAGCTAAAGGCGACGCCCCTCGTTCACTGGGGTCTATTCGTTCGTCGAGACCGCGATGTACTGACACTGAGTCTAACTCCTCCAGATGAATGGATTGAAGGTATTCGGCTGTACGGAGTTTTTCTAGACTCGGTTTTTTGAAACTGTAAAAGAAGAAATTATTTTTGATTAATAAACATCATCTGCCTAGCCTCAACTCCTCCCAACTCTGTTGTGGTCGGCATCCAGTCTAACCGGATGCATCTGAATACCAGTAGTTTATATGGAGCGACTGCATATCTGACCTCCACAACCCAGTTACTGGGTAGTATACCGCTTGGTAAGACTGGTTGTCAGACTTTTGGGCTTCTGACGACCCGTAACTACTATCAAAGATCCACGAATGACAGCCGCGACCAACAGTTTAACGTGCTTTCTGAGGCACGGAGGAGTCTCGGTATGTAAAGATGGTCACCCATCCACGGACCGATCCCGGCAACTGGTTTGTTGGAATGAAGACATGAAAATGCGGGAGGTACCGGTAGTGGACACAGTACTATATGAAATCAATCTTTAGGCGATGCACTCATCCGCATCACTGTCATCCGGAAAAGTGCCCAGAAGAAGACTGGCAGTGTGGCGGCATCTACATCGCCACATACGAACTACGCATCACAATGACATGACGTCACGCAAAATCCTGCATCGCGCAATCTGAGTTTACCGCGCGACTAGCATGTATACAACGTCCCGACATCAACCGTCGGGCAGTTGCCCACCAGACACGACACCCGTCTGGTCTGAGGGTCCTCCCTTTTCAATAGAGGATGAGTGAACTTTACACCCTGTTCCTCATGCCTCTATAGCAGCATAATTAAAGCCATATCTAATTTTTTTTGTGTTATTGACAAACCTGGTGCCAGAGTTTTTATGCCCAGGGGCCTCTGACTTGGCCTCACACGCCATCGACAATTATCTCTCAGACATCCTTACGATATTTATTAAAGTAATATAATTAACCTACATTTCATAGTGATAATAAAGTAGATACGTACGTTTTGAGCAATAAACTGGAACACACGACTGACACCGAACTCATCGCCATTGCCGCCGACGCCATCCATGGCTGAGGGACAAACACATTTAATATTATTACCATAACGAACATAAACGAGGCGAAAGGAGTACGTAAGTATCGTAGCACGTGGTTTCTGCCTACCGCCATGGGAAGAAGGCATGAGTGTATGTATGTAGTATACATTATAGCATCACCTTCAGTGATAACTACAACATACAGCATAATGTATTCCAATATCTTATGGCTTTGTCTACCCACTAACGCGCCCAGCTCCCCCGCGTGTCGTCGTTAGGCTTGTCCTTGAAAAATATGAGATTTTTTGTCGGCGCGCGACGGGGCGCCTAGCCACTTATACACGGCTTGTACACAAAACATTTGTATCAACGGACATTCAACGAATGACCGTTTCCTAAAGTGGATATACTAGGCTAGATTACGAATTTTGATTTAAGGCTCATTGTTCAATAGGTTGATAACTTTTACCTGAAGAATAAATATGACAGTTTGACATATTTTTCATACAAAAGCTGTCAAACCGCCATATTTATTCCTCTGATAAAAATTATCTGACTATTGAACAATCAGCCCTTAGAACAATAGATGACTTAGTTTTATTTTCAATAAAAAAAACAGTTTGTTTATATTACCGCCAATAAAAAACAATTAAAATATTATTTCAAAATCTAAAGCGATAACCCTATTTTTTTTTGCATAAAATATTGTCTGTGTCAAATAATCAAATGACATCATAATATTTACCTTTGTTCTTCCAAAGTTACGAACAATAATCTCGGTAAACAAATGCCCACAGACTTGATTTTCAACCACAGACTAACTTTGTTCATAATGCCAATACAACCTCACGGCTTTTGGCAAAAATATACCGTACCTGACCACCTTTCCAAAAAACCTAGAACGCAAACGGTGGGTCCGCACTTAAAATTACAAAAAAGAAAAGTAACGCGCGCGCTGTCATTGTTCATTCAGGCTCACTTTCGTGCAATTGTCGCGTGAGTGGCACAAGAAAGTTTTTAAGCAGTGAGCAAATTTTTTTTTGTGGTTCGGTATCCAGTTTCAAAGTATGCAACTTTCGTTAAGGCGATAGCGCTAGGGTAGCCCGTGAAATTCAAATTTTCTTAAGTTTTTTGCAATTATTATTATTAATTAATTATTATCAATTATTATTATTAATTATTAATTAATTATTATTGGTACGATTCTGAAATTTTAAATAGGTACATTTATTGAATAACTGTACTAAGACATATCATCAAAATAAAAAATGGTGTTTAAACTCTTTAAGTTTAATTGGTCAAAATTTGCGCACTGAGGGACTGGGATTTGGGGGACTATCTATGTAGGTGTGTGTGACAAGGCGTGTTGTGGGTCCGTGTATGGAAGTGAGGGAGTGTGCTGGAGTTTTGTGGGTGTGTATTATTGTGTGTAACTGTAGGTGTGTCTGTGATTATAGTTGATTTAATGGGCTTACCTGTAGCTGTAAACCAAACATGGCGAAGGCCCCGCTCGCTAGCGGTATGCCTAACAAGTTGTATACGCTAGCGAACAGAAAGTTGAGGCGCACGCGACGCACTGTGGTGCGGGAGAGCTCCAAGCAGGCTACTACGTCTAGCAGATCGTTCTGGAAAGAAAAATTGATATTATTAATGTTAGGCTTAGGATGGGATCGTGGCCCCGCGGTTTGATTGATCAAGGTGAAGAATAGAATAGAATAGAATAGAATACTCTTGAAGCTACGCTACGCTAGCCGCGGTCGGCCTGCGGATGGGTGACTAACATTTTCATACCGAGACCCTAACGTGCAAAACACGTTAAGCCGTTCTTCTGGCTGTCATTCGTAGATTTTTGACAGTCGTTACGGGTAGTCAGAAGCCCGAAAGTCTGACAACCAGTCTTACCATCTGGCTCCACGTAAAGTACTGGTACACAGCTGCATCCGGTTAGACTGGAAGCCGACTACAACATAGTTGGGATGGCTAGGCAGATGATGACAGTAGTACGAGTATCTACGTACTTACGTGTGATGCGAAAACTTCTCTTCATGTGAAGTTTTACTAACATAATTATGCGATGGGTAAAACAAATTGTGAAGTTTCTCCAATGATTTTTTTTCTCTACCAACCCTCATAGGCATCAGATCAGCTGCCCATCAGTGGTACTTCCTATATTATGTAAAGTTTCTCCAACATATGTGTTGTTTTGTGTGTTTGTAAGAAAAAAAAAATCATTGGTGAAACTTCGGAACTTGTAAAGTGGTTGGTGAAACTTCACAAAATGTTATATCTGTCTCCCTCCACGTACCCTCATGAGCACCAGGTCCGCGGCCTCCACGGCCACGTCGGTACCCGAGGCGATGGCGATGCCCACGTCGGCCTGCGCGAGCGCCGGCGAGTCGTTCACACCGTCGCCCACCATGGCCACCTTCTGCCCTTCTTCTTGTAACTTCTGGATCTTTGCTACCTTGTGGGAGGGGAGGACTTCGGCGTACACTTTGTTGATGCCGACCTGGGAAAGAGAAAATATATTAAAAACAAATAAACTGAAAATTGGATTTTTCCATACGAAATTTCTCAGTTGGAGTACTGATATTCAGCTGCATCCGGTTAGACTGGAAGCCGACCCCAACATAGTTGGAATGAAAAATAAAAACTTTTTTACAAAAAAATACAACCGACTTCCAAAAACAACACTACAAAGTGAAAAATAACTTTAATTTCGGAAGTCGGTGTCTAGTTAAATGTATTTTCGTTTTTTGCCACCGACTTCCGAAATTAAAGTTATTTTTCACTTTGTAGTGTTGTTTTTGGAAGTCGGTTGTATTTATTTTTTTAAAAAGTTTTTATTTTTCACTTTTTAGTTGTGTACCTACCCCACACAAATTCTAATACCACTACCTGCAAAACCAACTAGAACATCATCCATATAAAAGTGGGGAAAAAATATGTATTATTGAAGCTAACTCAAAAACTACCGAAACAAAGTTAATCAATTTTTTATACCCTCTCGAATAAAACAAACAAAATCCAAATTGGTCCAGTCATCTTTGAGTAATCGGGGAACATACATAAAAAAAAAAGGTTCCGACGAATGGAGAACCTCCTCCTTTTTGAAGTCGGTTAAAAAGGCTAGGTATCCGGTTCAACCGTAATTGCGCGCGAACACTTTCTCGTTGTCCGCTCGGCAGATTACGTCATTCCGCGAGCGCCGGCCGCCCGGCCAGATGTTGATAAACAAACCTAATTTACGACGTCGTTTCTTCGAAGAGCCCTTTCAAGTGTATGTTTTTGTAATGGGAAACAACAGAGCTTTTAAATAGCGTTTTTTTTGTTTGAATGTTGATTGCATCCATTTATACAATAATTTGTAAACGTAAACACAGCGATTTTTTTATCTTAGATTACAAATAAATGGCAGTAGTAAAAAAAAACAAGTGATGACCTATATGTTTTATGGTTTAATATGCATGGTGTGATTATTCTTAACATAAAAAAAATAACAAAACACATTGCATAGTATAATATTTAGTATTTAGAAGCAACCGAAGTTGTTGAGACAACATTGTTGACGCGGCAAGTTTTACACGCGGACTAAATATTTTTTTCTAATTATATCTGATACGTAGAAACTTTGAAATAGATTTTAATGTTATACTCAATAATCAGACTATTCATATATGTAATAATATTTCAATGATTAAACCAATAATCCATCAAGATTCTTATTGGAATGATGCGTCACTCAAAACAATAACAAACCATTTCCGTGCCGTACCGGTTGACGATAAACACTGAAATAACTAATTAAATCACTTACAGACTTGAATCCTGCACTAATCCATATTGCCTATATTCTTGTTAACACACACAAATAGTTTTTTTACTCGGTTTTCCCGTAAAAAACACAAAAACGGACAAAAAATACGCCAACCGTTTCGACCACGCACACCGCCGCACTAAACAACACAATTAACAGAGAAAAAATATTTTTTTAAATCATAGACGAGTGTCGCTCCTTGGGTTACCATACATAGAAATGAGCAGAATTTAATACTGTAATCGACTAAATCATTCGATTCGGTCGGCACCCCGTAATGTGGAAGCAAAAAGGATTGATTTCAAGCGACCCGACCAAATTGGAACGTAGGACTTTTTGTAACCATGCGCAATACCGGCCGGATTATGTTTTGGTTACAAAAAGTCCCATAACCGTTTAAGCGGGTATATTGATTTTGATGGCAATAGACTCGCCCCCCGTTACATGGGACTTAAGGCAACTTTTAATGATTTTAAACTGAAGATCACGTAACGTAACGTTAATGATTTGAAAAAAATTATATGTTAAATTAGAGCATTTTCTTAGTAATTTAATATGTCAATATTTTAGGTTATGTTTATATTACATAGTGTTATTAATTTGTAAAGTAACGTCTGACGCGGATACAAAACAGAATCACGCAAAAACTATCAAGCGTATTTTTATGAAACATTCACAATTTTAAAGATAATTTAATTATTTATCTTTTAGTATACGTGTTTTAGAGCTGGGGTGGCCTAGTGGTAACGGCCGCGACTTACGAGTTGTACTTTGTGTAAATTATTTCATCACCACTGCTCTCAAAACGGCGAAGGAAAACATCGTGAGGAAATCGGCATGTTCTAGAACCAAAAATTCGAAGACATGTGACATCTACCAACCCGCACTGAGCCCGCGTGGTGGATTACAGCCCACTCCCTCTAGAAGAGAGGAGTTCTGTGTCGCATCAGTGGGAACATTATAGGCTGATTATGCTATGCTATACTTGTTTTAATCATCTTCCTGCCCTTATCCCATATTACTTGGGGTCGGCGCAACACGTTTTCTTCTTCCATTCTCCCCTGTCACCGTCACGCTATCATTCACTCCCTTCTCTTTCATATCATTCCTCACACAATCCATCCATCTTTTCTTTGGCCTTCCTCTGCCTCTCCATCCATCAACATCTATATTCATCACTCTTTTAGTCACATGCGTTTCGTCTCTCCTCATTACATGCCCATACCAAGACAAACGATTTCCTTTCAACTTTTCTGTCACTGGCGCCACTTTCAAACTTCCCCTTATATACTCATTTCTCACTTTATCCATTCTCGTCACTCCACACATCCATCTCAACATTCTCATCTCCGCTACATGCAATTTTTTTTCATCCGTCTTCTTCACTGCCCAGCATTCCGATCCATAAAGTACGACAGGCCTTATCACGGACTTGTAAATTTTCCCCTTCAACTTGAGGGGCATCCGTGGGTCGCAAGTTATTCCTGTAACCTGTCGCCATTTCATCCATCCTGAGTTGATCTGGTGCGTTATGTCTCGGTCTACTTCGCCATCCCCTTGGACAAGTGACCCGAGGTACCGAAAGTCGGAGCAGATCGGTAAGGGTTAATATAATAGGGGTTTAATATAATACCTTTTGTTTTATGTATAATAAATTAATAATGCGTCTAATTTGAGACAGCGCTCCTTGACGGGCGAGTGCTATTACTGGGTGGACGTACGACGCGTTGCGGAGCTCAGCACAGAACAAGCAAGCTAACCACTCAAGGCCGTTGCAACTTATCTGCATCTTAAAGACATAGCAAAATAGAGGTGTAAGCCACCCCAGCCTACCGCGAATATGACATTTTTGACGACAATCCGGTTTTTTTTTAAAATTCATTCTACACAATCAAATACGTGATCCTACATTTAAATATTGGCCGAAAGTTATCCGGTTACATTGTTACTGGAGTCATCCAAAAGTGCGAATGTAATTTTCCGTCACCAAATCCGCGAATATGCCGACAGGCAAGCGCAACACGTGCCGCCGGAGGCGCGGGTTGTTCGAAAGAGTTCCCGTGGCCCTGGCACAGGCAACTGAAGGAACACGGGTGGGTTTTAGTCAGTAAAAGTCTTGACACGCCCTCCTGCTCCGCCCAGAGCGGGAGACGTCAGAGACGTCATTTGCCATAAACAAAAAAAAAAAAAAATGCCACGCCATAAAGTTTCTTATTGATTTTTTTTTTGTAATTTTACTTACTTGTCTGGCTATAGCCACCGCAGTCTTCCTATTATCTCCAGTCAGCAGACACACTTGCAGGCCCATCTTCTTCAAACAGTACACTGCCAGGTGAGCTTCAGGTTTCACTTCGTCTGCGACTCCTATGGTGCAGACTAGTTGCTCTGTGGGTGAAGATAATATTCATATAGGTATTAGCTAGCTAGCCTTTGCCGACGGCTTCGCTCGCGTGGAGGTCGGATTTTATCCCACGGGAACGTACTACCGGGGTAAAAAGTACCCTATATCCAAATCCAGGTAATGGTCTACCCATGTGGCAAATTTCATCCAAATCCGTTCAGCCGTTTTAGCGTGAAAACTCAACAAACAAACTCACTTTCGCATTTATAATATTAATACATACTTATACGAGTAAATACCAACGATCTAAGAATTTGTCAGAGGAAATTGTCTTTTGATTTAAATTTAATGAAATAATCACGAAAGCTCTAGAAATGTGACGTTGCCAGCCCGCGCCAGATCAACCCTCTTAAATCACGTAATAAAATTTGCTGGTCCCTATATTTTGCCGAGTGAAACAAACATAAAGGAGATGTTTCAAAATGGTCCCCGGGCCGTACTATGACGTGAAAAAAGATCATGGATCCATCATGATTCCAGTGTGAGAGAGAGAGAGAGAGAGAGAGAGAGAGAGAGAGAGAGAGAGAGAGAGAGAGAGAGAGAGAGAGAGAGAGAGAGAGAGAGAGAGGAGCTATATACGACCTATAGCACCATCCTTTTTTCTCAACAGAATCGTGATGGATTCATGATCTTATTTCACGTGGTAGTATAGCCCCAGATCTATGTACAGTCAACAAAAGAGATATCTAGGCAGGGTATACTAACATATTTGTATGTGAATTGCTTCATATTCAATTTCGCGACAATATACAATTTTGTGTTGGTGTGTTACAATGGAGTGTTGTAAAAACAAAGTAATATATATAAAACTGAACATGAAGCAATTCACATACAAATATGTTACTCTACCCTGCCTAGACATCTCTTTTGTAAAAAGAGAAAAATCCGTAGGATTCGCGAAAAATACATAAAATTTATTTAAAATGTATACTGTTGTGATAGTGAATTGATGTTTATCAATTGATTTAATTACTCTGTGCTTAAAAACAATGACAGTAAAGCATAGATCATAGAAAGAGAATTGTTAGCTGTCAAAACCGAGTCACTTCAGTCACATTCGACAGAAATAAACATGTCAAACGTCATTAATCAATCAAAATGACAGCTTAGCGCCATTTCTAGTGAAATTTCTTTCTTGTAAACAAAGCCATTTTAAAGTAATTGGATAGTTGCGAACTGTATAAATGTATTTACCTATTTTTCATAAGTACAGTGTACGCACGGCTACAGACTACATACATTTTGGAATAAAAGTCAGAGGAAAAGTAAAAGAGTAATCTTACCGTTAATAGCGGCCAGCACAGCAGTTCTGCCCAGCTCCTCATCCTGCTGCATGGCTTCCTGCACTCTGCGGGGGACTGTGACCCCGTTTCTGGACATCCACTCGCGATTGCCTATGAGGACTATTTGTTCTACGTCCTGGGGAAAGAATAAATAATAATAACTGATTTTAATATCTATCCATATAATCGGATTGTATAAACTTAAGGAGGATGCGCTAAGGTAGCCCGCGAAATTCAAATTTTCTTACATTTTTTGCAATTTGCAGGTAAGTGTCAGGTTGTATGTTGATTAAAATATGAGACGCGGCCGTAGCTAATATGGCTTTACAGAATTATAATCATTAGAATCAGCAATATACCTCCATAAGTTAGGATTGACCTCAAATCTAGCGATTTCATGAAATCATGAGGTTTGAGGTCAGAACTTATGGAGGTATATTGCTGATTCTAATGATTATAATTCTGTAAAGCCATATTAGCTACGGCCGCGTCTCATATTTTAATCAACATACTACTTGATACTTACCTGCAAATTGCAAAAAAACGTAAGGAAATTTGAATTTCACGGGCTACCTTGGCGCATCCCCCTTAAGGGTATGGTACAAAAATTCAAACTGAACAACTTTTTTCCAGGGAACAACATCGTAATCGTGAAAAAAATCTGTCGTCCCATACAACACATCAATACCTATTTGACCAAATGTATGGGACAACAGATTTTTTTTATCACGATTACGATGTTGGTCTCTGGGAAAAAGTCGCTTTTCGTGTCTGTCTGTGTGTTCGCGTTGTCGTAAATAAAGCAAAGGATTTTTCAATACACTTCCTCGAAAACTGGTTCATATCGCACTACGATTAGGTTCACAATGCAATATATTTCACACGCGTGCGATTTTTCCTTTTCCAACACGTGTGCGGGAATAAAAATTGCCACAGATAACTTATACCTATACTTAGTGCAAATTGGTTCAATGCCTCTATTCACACCGTCTCGCGCCAGTTTCATTTTGGCACTTGCCGGTGCCAAGTGCCAAAATGAAACTGGCGCGAGACGGTCCTCTCTATTCGGAGGTGAATGTTTTTTTAAATCTCGGCAAAGAGATATGCGTCTTTACGGCGTTAATATTTTTTGAATATTTAAATAATGTTTATAAATAGAATATCATCAAAAACCATGATTATTACAATAAAAAAAAAACGTTTATGAACAAATTAACATTTATTTGTGTTCTAAACTCAAAAATATTTGAATTTTCTATTTTTCATATTAGGCTGTTTATCGGCTTTATACCTTTGCTTCTCCTTCAACCTGGCGAAAGCAAAGCGCAGATTAAAAAGAAAATTTAAATCATAGTTTCCTAATAATTCATGACAAAAATATTTTTCGTTATTTTATTTTATTTCTTCAAAAGTGTACTAAAACACGTCGTTTGATACACGTGGACATTTGTTATTGCAGTTCTCGGCTCAAAAACAACCTCGCCTACGGCTCGGGTGTTAATTCCGCCTCCAATGCAATAACAAACATTCTCCACCTGTATCAAAAAGTACTATTGTTGCGGTTTTCACTATAATTTAGAGAATTTTAACAATAATTTTAATATTTAACTTATATATAATTAT
Source organism: Cosmia pyralina (assembly GCA_946251885.1). NCBI lineage: Eukaryota > Metazoa > Arthropoda > Insecta > Lepidoptera > Noctuidae > Cosmia > Cosmia pyralina. The sequence goes on from OX276371.1 coordinate 1,071,625, forward strand.
ACCTTCATGTTTTGTCAAGTTGTAAAAACCATGCGAAGCAGGGCCGGGTCGCTAGTATTGTATAAATAACTTATAACTGGTTTCAACGAAATCTCTATTTTGTTTTGCCTCTTATCTATATGAATAAAAGAAGAAGTCCTGACTGACTGACTAACTGACTCATCAACGCCCAGCCCAAACTCTTGGACTTAGAGCTAGTAAATAAATATTATAATTTATGCGATTTGTGCGTTGTCTGTCAAAATGTACTAAAACAGTAATTTACCTCGCCCGCTTCCGGTTGGTCTGTCCGTATCAACGTGTGTAGCCTGGCTGCCGCTTGTGCAGAACTTAGAGCCGCATCACCCCCCGGGGATACGACCTCCACTGGTACACCTTCTACGAGGAAAGTACTGCCTGATCTGTGAAAGAAATTATTTCATTTTAGCTTTTTTAGGGTTCCGTACCTCAAAAGGAAAAAAAACGGAACCCTTATAGGATCACTTCGTTGTCTGTCTGTCAGTCTGTCAAGATCCTTTTTCTCAGGAACGCGTGGAGGTATCAAGTTCAAATTAATATCAAATACGTAGGTCTATGGTCCCTTGGAGCTCTAAAAAAATCAAGCTTCTAAATCAACGCAATAAAAAAATACGGCCATTTATGTGACATATTTTGATATTCGCAAGTAAATCAAAACCTCTATGGTACTTCTCGTTGATCTCGAATAATTAAATTTACCAAGAAGCAAGCTCTCACAGCACAAATAAAGAAAAAAGTCCGAAAATCGTTAATTTGTAATTTTATCTCTAAACATTTTTTTTTTTTTTGGGATTTCTAGTTTTTCGACTACAATAATGTTAAGTTTGTTTTTGGGATAAATTATTTTCAACTATGGAACCCTTCATTGTGCGAGGTCCGACACTCACTTGGCCGGATTTTTTAATTATTTTACTTACCTCGCCTGGTTGTTGAAATTGACCAAGTTAAGCGGCTCCCGGTCTGATATACTCTTGAGCCTGGCGCGCAGCCCGCAGCCTGGCGCGGCCACGAAGCTCACACACGTGAGGCCGCTGTGGCCTCCCAGCGCTGCGCTGCACCAGCGGACTATGGCTGTGGGGGGAGTGGCCGGTATGAGTTTCATATTATACTAATTGAAAATACGGAGCACCCTGTGTAGTCGGCATTGCTAACACTATGTTGACTGGCAATAAATACATATTAATTACAAGTTTCTGCCCGCGACTTCGTTATCATGAACTTTCTTGTCTCCCTGACACACCCCATCGCATCGCATCGCCTGCCCGCGCTATTACTTCGTTTTCACTTGGCGTTCTTTTTCTTTTTGCTCGGCTCCTAAGAGTTCTAGCGTGATAATTGGGCTATCAAATGCAAAAAGATTTTTCAAATTTGACCAGTAGTTTCATAGATTTTCGGATTTTCTGGAATCCCGGGATTTATATTAAGAAAAAGTAAGAAGCCGCTTCCATAGATTCTTAACCAAAAAATAACTTTAGGTAAATATGCATCCGATTATCCGATCTCTAGTCATAACACACCACTGCTGAGCTTGTATACTAAAACCAACGAGATAAGATCAATTTAATGCTTTTGGATTAAAAACTTTAACTTAATTGGGTACGGTTCAATTTCCATTGGAAAAAAAATTTATTACGTTATCGATAGTTTCTTCATTCAAAATTCAACTCTGATTACTTGAGTTTAAAGTTGATATTTGTGTTGCAATTTTATGAATCTATCTTATTATTTTATGAATTTATGGCTTTAGTTCAGTCCCCGGTTAGATTTCCAATTCAAGCTAAAATTGATAGATAGATAGATAGAGATAGAATACCCTTTGTTAAACGCCAAAACAAATGGGTAGTATATAAACGCACATCAAAAATTACCAATTTTTCCCAACAGAATACGTATACATCAAAAATACTGTTTGCACATTAAAATTTGCATGTCTAAATAAATTAAACTTAAATTCAGGTCGACGGAGCCCCGCTGCTCGGGGCTCCTATTTCTGTCTGCAGGGTTTAAAGGAAGCTAACCAAACCTAACCTCGGGGTGCCCGATAATTATTATTTGTGCAAGTTTTGGTATTCAATTAGATATCTAGTAGTGCAATAATAAGTTTATTGGATGCGTATTTGTTATTTTTGATGAACAGTTAGTATTAGTAGTTAGTATTAGTTATATATAATTAGTATTTTTGTTGTGACTTTGGACAAAAATTGATGTATAAAATAATGATTACTATTTGTACAAGTTTTGATATTCAATTAGTTGATTAGTAATGCAATCATTGATTTGGTGTACATGTTTATTAGAATATTTTTCTGGTGTGCTATTAATAATTTCCCAAAACAAATTACAAATGAGAAGTGCAAAGTATTGCCTGCAGTCTGGATTTAAACACGTTTGCTGGCAACAGGCTCGCCCCCTATTATATTCAACTGAAATATTACTATACCGTATTCACAATAAGGTGAGACATTGAAACAAACCTTATTTACAGTCCGTTCAACCGATTTTGACTTCTATTACGTTGGCTTAAGGATGGCATTAAAAGCAAAAAAGTGGTTACAATACCAACTGTTTACTGCAACTGCCATTTGTCATGCTACCAACGCAATAGAAGTCTAAATCGGTTGAACGGACTGTAAAAAGGTTCGTTTCAATGTCTCATCTTATTGTGAATACAGTATAGCGAAACAGACTATACAATATAATACAGACATAATTGAATGCTCACCTGATGCCACCGGATGCTCAGAGTTAAGCTCAGCGGTAAGCAAGCACGCGAGCACGGAGCCCAGCGTGCTCGCCGAGCCGGTCAGCAAGGAGAGCTTCGCTACTGTTGCGCTACCACGGGTTATTGTGCCTGTCTTGTCGAAGATCACGGTTTTGACCTGTAGAAAAAATGATAGGATTAAGGTTTAAAAATATTATGAGTCGTGTATTATAGTAGTGTCTACACATTATCAATGCAGTGTCGAATCAGTGTCTATGCTGTGTCCATAGTGTTTATGCAGTACTGCAAATGCTCAGCGACTTTAATGACGTCAGTACAATGACGCTCTGAGGGCAGTGTTGAGGAAACCCAGGTACTGCAGTGCCTCAGAAATGTTTGCGGCAGCTTCCGTCGATGATTTCTTCTCCATTATTAGGAAAAGAACCGCATCGATGATGAGCAGGGTCCGTGGTAGCACCAACACTGTCCTCAGAACGTTAGCGTGCAAAATAAATGGTCCGTTTGCTGTTTACTGGGCGAGTGTTCACTTGCTCAGAAAAAGGAAATAGATTATAGTAAAATACTCGTTCTACCTACTGATTTTGATTCTGTACTAACAAATTACTAACACCTTGTTATTTGTATTTTTATGTGTTCTACTAACAACCTTACTAACGTTTCATTTGTTAATAATTTATGGATGTATGTCTGAAATAAAGATATATTATTATTATTATGATTTAATGAGCAGGCGCATCTTGTCACCCACTCCCGTAGCGACCATGACAGCTGCAGAGGTGGCCAGAACTAGTGCACAGAGACGCTATGGCGAGCACGGAGACGGTGAAGTGGAACATATCTTGTGAGCGTCTATTCCGGGGTAGATGCAGTGTCCGTAGTGCCTAAAAGTTTCACGCAGTGCACGCAGTTCAGCAGGGATTCCCAAACTATTTTGGGCAAGAGACACCTTTTCCAACATGAACTGATACTCAGACCCCCATAGCCAAATTACTTTAAAAATCCTATCTCTAGTTAGGGTTCCATACCAAAATGATAAAACGAAACCCTTATGGTGGTGGTGGTGGTGGTGTGGTTTGTGGTGGTCTGTCTGTCCGTCTGTCACAGCTGGATATCTCAAGAACTACTAATGCTATCAACTTGAAATTTCAAATTCAAATTCAAATTCAAATTTTTATTGCTCAACACATTACATAATCATACATTTCTAGATGTCAAGTGAATGCGCAGTCCACTGTGTTGCACCACATACAGGCATGCAAAATTATCTTTAAACACTGTCCTAAATTCCAATTAATACCAAAAATTCATAAAAATTATCAATAATACTCTCTCTCTATAATGTCATAATAAAATAATAGTAATAATAGTTAAATAATAATAGTAATAGTAATAATAGTAGTAATAGTAGTAGTAGTAGTAGTATAGTAGTAGTAGTAGTAGTGTAATAGTTTTAGATGACGTTTGCGCAACTATTTAGCAAATAAGAATGACATGTATTTTTTTTTGCAAAAGGGATTGAAAGGGTTCTTAAAAATTCGAAGTGGTTCTACTAGGGCATGTGGGGGGGTATCATATGAAAGAGCGCTGTTTGCATATTCTCAAACATTTTTTTTTAGGCCGCATTGTTTTTGACTTTTGATAAAAAATGTAAAAAAAAAATACAGTATCCCCCTCCCCCCTTATCTCCGAAGTTTGCATAAACAAAAATCTGAAATTATTCTATGTGACAGAAGTTTATGTAAAAATTACAGAAAAATAAAACGATGTCTCTAAATAGCACACTTTTTCAGACATCTGAACGGAACCGCTCGGTGCGCGAGCCCGTCTCGCTCTTTTTTTCTTTTTTTCTTAAGTCAATACGTGCCTGAAAGACTTGTACGCTCGAACACATTATTTTGTACGAACTTGTGCACGCTTATCGATTTGTTGAGTTTTTAAAACTACAACAATGATACTTCCTACTAAAATGTTAGTCATTCTTATAACAAGTTGGTACACGTAACACAATTTATACAGTATCTTCAAAGATTCAAATAAGAACTTGTGTTAATTATATAGGAGTTGATTTTTAGACCCCGTCGACCCCCAAAATCAATTTTCGTTTTCCTGGGAAACCGATTTCGACCCCAAAGGGTCGATATCAACAACTTTGGGAATCCCTGTCCTACATGATCTGTGTAGCGTTTAGGAAGTGTGTATTCAGTGTCTATGCAGTATCTACAAACCTTGTGAGCATTTTCCAATGGCTCGGCACCCTTAATAAGCAGTCCCATCTTGGCGCCCACGCCTGTAGCGACCATGACAGCTGTAGGAGTGGCCAGGCCGAGTGCACACGGACACGCTATGGCGAGTACGGAGAGAGCGAAGTGGAAGGCTGTTTGGATTATTAGTTCCCAGTCCGCGTAGCCTGCGTTTAGGTACATTTCCTGGAAGATTAAATTGAAGACATAAAAAGGGGTCATTGCACTCATCATTATGAACAACTTTTACAATGGGATCAATGCCAAAGTAGTGAGAACAAAAAAAAAAAGACACGTAGCGCCATCTCTTATCATAAGAACGTTATAAACTCAAACTCAAACTCAAAGCATTTATTTCCAATAAACCAATTACAGGTACTTTTGAATTGTCAATGGGTCGGTCAGTAAGAAAGATGAAGCTAGTTGCCCATTCCAAAGCGTAGTAGATCCCTATGGAGAAGAACGGGCAAGAAACTCCACGGACACTCTCTTAAATCATAATATTTTTACAAAATATTGGTTACATCGTTCATGTTAAAAATATACTTGTGAGAACAATGTAGAAAGACGTGCACGTTAAAAAGCGTCCGTAATAAAAAGATAAAAACTAAAACAACTAAATAAAAAATTAAAATTAAAAATAAGCCATGGCAGCTAAGAGACGATATTATTATTGTTTTCCTCGGGAACAGTACCTTTTTCTGGATGAAAGTTACCCTATGTCCGTTTCTGTACACCTGACAACGTATATGCAACATTTCAGGATGGTCGGTTCAGTGGTTTAGGCGTGAAAAGGTTACAAACAAACTTACTTTCGCATTTATAATATTATTTAGGATGCGAAAGTGAGTTTTATTTGTTGCTAAAATGAAATTTAGCACATGGTTAGACCATGACCTGGATTAGAACATAGGATACTTTTTATCCCGGCAGTACGTTCTCTTGGGACAATTTCCGACGTCCACGCGGGCGAAGCCGCGGGAAAAAGCTAGTAATTAATAAAATGTAAAATAAAAACTTACCGGTGTAATAAATTTGATTCTATCAATATTCAGGGCTCCGCTTATGATCCAGCAGACGAGGGTCAGCAGAGAAAGAAACACCACTAGAGGCACGAAGTATCTGTAACAAAGAACATTATTATTACTAGTATTTCTACGAACAGTATATAAAAAAAGGAAGTGAAAGGATAATAGGGCATCAAAAAATTAGTTCGCATCGCTGTCAACAGGAAAAGTGCCCAAAAGGCTGGCAACATTGCCACGTTGTATGGCAATGCTGATTCTTTGGCCAAAAAATAGGCCAGCCCTCTGGTCACGTGAGGAGTCGACCAACCGCTTAGCGATAGTCTTGAAAAACCAAGTGGGCACTCGGACCCCACCCCAAACGGCTCGAAAATGTAGCTCCCAAAAATATTTGAATATTTATTTGAGGTTTTCCGCACCAGCACAGCCCATGGTGCTAGGAAGGTGGGATGGCGTACAGTTAGACCTCGCGAGCACACATTTTTTTGCAAGAGTATACCAGTCGTCTAGCATTGCACAGTAGCGCCATCTAGTAACCTTATTGTAAAACTAACATTAATATGGGTTTTAAAGCCTCGTTCTAGAGAATTCTGATAATTATTATCAGGATTCTTTAGTTTTGTGATTAGAAGGTGGTCCTAGGTGCTCCATCAATCCCTACCTAGTATTTAAAGAGCCAATTCCACTGGTAGAAATCTAAAAGTGAGCAATAAAGCAATTTCACGGTATGGAGGATTGCGGGCCACTCTCTCTCACAGAGAGATGACCTGTGTCCCGCAGTGGAAGCATTACTATGTGTATTGTTACGAGCTGGGGTTCGGGATAAATAAATTTATGACAATTTACACCAAAAACACACTATATTTAAATAATCACAAATACAGTTATAATTCGCTCACTTGAAGTAAGTAGTAAGAGTTAGTTTAGGTGAGTTGACGGAAACCACGGATTTAGTAAGACTTGAGCGTTTATTAAGTAGTCCGATTTACAAGTAAAGATTGGATGCTAATCCGCAGCGCTCGCGTTAGTAGTAATTTGTCAACTAACTTAAAAATATGTTTAACGCTAATATAAGTGAATGAAGTAAGTAAGTTGCTGCGTATGCAGTTTAATACATTGTACGTGAACCGTACAACAGTAATCAGAATCTTTAAGCAGAATCACTTGTAGCTCACTGTTTCGCATTCCTAGCTGAACTGCCTTACACCATAGTTAGTTATAAATGGCATCTCGCAGTTGACCACTGAGGGTCGAGACTGCTTAACCGAGCGTTTCCTGTGGGTGCTTTAAGCGAACTTAAAGCCTCCGGCCAGGCTTAAAAACTAGGGTAAAATATTAGACCACTGAGCGTCGCTAATAATAGAGCAGCCAGACGGGACAGGCTGGATCATGATGGGAGGGTTAAGTGTTACAGGCTCAGCTGTGCCCCCAGCAGGCACAGCTTCTTCAGAGGTCGGAATGTATTCCTAGGTGGTTTGCGTTTGCAAACCGTACTGGTGGCCTTGCTACTCTCCTGAAGGAGGGTTATGGGGTCATCAGGGTCGGTGAGATGGCTGGCAACCCTATATCTATATGACGAGTGTAAGCTCTAGAAAGTTCGAGGACATAATTCGAGAACATTCTTAGTACTTAGCAATGATCTAGAATGCTTCAACACGACACTTAACCATCTAGAAAATTCTGGAAGGGTTTAGAATGTTCTAGAAAAATCTGTTACGAATCGACGTTATCGATCGACGATAACAGATGGCGTTAGCGTCTACGTAACAGTATGTTTGCTTACCCAGCAATAGTATCAGCCAATCGCTGCACAGGCGCCTTGCTAGCTTGAGCGTCTTCCACCAGCCTCACTATTTGCGCCAAAGTGCTCGCTTCGCCCGTGTGGGTCGCTGACACTACTAGTGCGCCGTGCTGGTTTATACTGCCTCCAATTACTACTGAGTCTGGGAATAAAGAAAACAATATTGGTTTAGGAATTTTTATCGGAACAGACTATGCCCCATCTGCTAATCAATCTGCCTGCCTTTTCCCAACTATGTTGGGATCGGCCTCCAGTCTAACCGGATGCAGCTGAATATCAGTATTTTACATGGAGCGACTGCCTATCTGACCTCCATATTGGAACGTTCTTTCTAAACGAATACAATGTTGTCACTTGTAAGTTAATCTGTCAACGTCAAGTAAATGTCATTTGAGTTGGAACTTTTGGAATCTTCCTCTGCTTATGGCTATCGATAGGAAACAAATGTATCTGTGCTCTTCGTATATTAAATCAAATATAATTACGGAATCTGGTCTAATTTTCGCCCCAAATCCATCACTCCACAACCCAGTAACTGGGTAAAACGATACCCCTTATCAGACTTTCGGGCTTCTGACGATCCGTAACGACTGTCAAAAATCCACGAAAGACAGCCGGGATCAACGGCTTAACGTGCTTTCCGAGGCACGGAGGAGTCTCGGTATGTGAAGATGGTCACCCATCCACGGACCAACCCCGGCAAGCGTAGCTTAACCAGATGGATCGATCCGTGTGCGGCTGTTATTACTTAGCCACGAGCCTCTTTGCTAGTGTCCTATATATAGTAAATCCTTACACAATTATTGGAAATTTCTACGCAATCTTTGAATTTCCATGAAGAGTACGCCTGGCCTGGTAGCGGGAGACAAGACCAGAGAGTATAACACAAATATCAGTGGCGAAAGCACCTAATAACACGAAGTGAAAAACAACCGACTTCCAAAAACAACACTACAAAGTGAAAAATAACTTTAATTTCGGAAGTCGGTGTCTAGTTAAATGTATTTTCGTTTTATGCCACCGACTTCCGAAATTAAAGTTATTGTTCACTTTGTAGTGTTGTTTTTGGAAGTCGGTTGTATTTTTTTGTAAAAAAGTTTTTATTGGTGAGTATTTAAGTTGAAACCGGCTTCTCTCTTACTTTTGTTCACACCTCGCCACTGACACATATCCAGCTTACCTTTAGTCTTAGGAACCGGCATAGACTCTCCAGTGATGAGGGACTCATCACACGTACTCTGTCCGAAGATCACCTTACCGTCTACCGGCACCTTGGCTCCTGGCACTACCTGGTGACAGAAAAATCAGGTAAACATTGTTCACGAATACACCTTCGGTTTCTGAAAATCTATTCAATATCACAGCATAATCAGCCTATAATGTTCCCACTGCTGGGACACAGGCCTCCTCTCTGTGAGAGGGAGTGGGCTGTAATGCACCACGCGGGCCCAGTGCGGGTTGGTAGATGTCACAAGTCTTCGAATTTTTTGCTTCTAGGACATGCCGGTTTCCTCACGATGTTTTCCTTCACCGTTTTTGAGAGCAGTGGTGATGAAATAATTTACACATAGTAAAGTTTCTGTCAGGGTTCGAACCCACGACCTACAACTCGTGTCGCGGCCGTTACCACTGGGCCACCACTCAGCTGTGCACTCACTGCTGATTCAATATCATGTTTTGTCAATATGCTTGTGGATCAATCGGGTTAAGCTACGCTTGCCGCGGTTGGTCCGTGGATGGGTGACCATCTTTACATACCGAGACTCCTCCGTGCCTCGGAAAGCACGTTAAGTCGTTGGTCCCGGTTGTCATTCGTGGATCTTTGACAGTCGTTACGGGTCGTCAGAAGCCCGAAAGCCTGACAAACAGCCTTACCAAGAGGTATCGTATTACCCAGTAACTGTGTTGTGGAGGTCAGATACGCAGTCGTTCCATGTAAAATACTGATATTCAGCTGCATCCGGTTAGACTGGAAGCCGACCCCAACATAGTTGGGAAACCTAATTGTACGTGTAAATTTTTAGTCATTGACCGAGTGAGCGAAGCGTCTCAGCTTCAAGTCTGGCAAAATTAGCTTTCGTCTGTCAGTTTGTTGCTATTCCTCAACAGGTCGTATTTTACAACCGTACTGGACGACACTTATTATTACAGGTTTTACGACTTTATAAGATTTTTTAGTCGTCGGGGATTTGTGTTTGGAGGTGTACTCGTACCTACTTCCTCCAAAAAGGGGCAAAAAGGTGGGCTACTGGATATCTCCGCCTTATGAGATCCGATTTCGATGGTTCTTATTTATTTGAAAGGTTTGAAAGGTAAAGTTGGTCTCATAAAAATTTGGTGAAGATCTAAAGAAAAAAAATATGGTAAATATCCCGTTTCAAATAACTTTAGGGGTATGTTAATTGTTGTAAAAAAGTTTGTGCTCGCGAGGTTTACTGTTCGTAGAACTACTAGTAATACACGTCAAATTTAAGGTTGTGGTATAGACCATCAACCCGAACAACTTTCTCCATGGCACCAACATCGTAATCGCGAAAAAATAATCAGCCGTCCCATACATTTGCGTCGAGTAAGTATTGAAGTTTTATAAGGGACAGTTGAAATTTTTTTCGCGATTACGATGTTGGTGTGGAGAAAGTTGTTCGGTTTGATGTTCGGTACCACACCCTAAAATTTGTTGTTTGTTAACACGTTGTATAAATATTTCCCTGGAGTGCACAAAACATCCTCCACGAGAGATTCTTAATTGTGACAGTGAGCCCCGTCACCGCCTTGCTGAGCTTAATATTTCTACTACGCCATAAGATATTCTCATACAGTCCGCGCTAATACGACAGCAAACTAACTCATTTTGGCAGGTCTTGTGATAATATCCTACCTTGAGAACATCTCCTCGCTCCACCAGGTCCACTGGTATGCTCTTCTCACTGATGGGATGTCCATTGTCATCTAGAGTCACCAGGACAGCTTCTGTAGGTTTGAGGGACAGGAGTTTTGATAGAGCTTCAGATGTTTTACCCTGAGGAAGAAAAAAGAGAAACGATTAGTTATAATTTACAAACATTTTAGTATTATTTTTTCAGTGCAATCGTAGCTGCCAAACAACCCCCAGACCACAGAATACATAATAGTATAAGAACAGAAGATTTACACAAGAACTCCTTTAAGTAAATAGCGACTCTTGCTACGACACAATAAAGTGCAATTCAGGTCGCACAGAGTTAATTACCTACAGTTATATTCACCTATAAGTTGCCTCTCTTTCTATCGCGTAACTCTTATACCTTCTGACTCGTTAGGATTGTCTTCTTTTACGACGCGGCGCGTGAGTGAGTATCGAACTAACATGCGAGCCGGCCGGTGCGCGGCAGCTCACACTGAATTAGCCCGACAAGTCGAGCCCGCCGCGTACTTGTAGCTTTATATCCGCTCACGCGAGCGGGAACGCCGCAAAAAAACACTTTCACACTCAACCGACCGAACAATGACTTGTCAGAGAAAAATTTTTTTTTTAATATCATAGACGAGTCTCAGTCAGTGTTGACGTACCTTAAATCGTTCGGAAATAGATAACGCATCAAATTAAATGCATAGAATTCGATATTAGTACTTAATAGTGATGGAACAACGTTAGCAATAAAAAAAAAATCTTGGTATAGAACTCACACCACGTACAATATAAGGTAAAATGATTCCACGGACCCGATCCACACCACGCTCGCGTGAGCGGAATAGGAGACACGATTAAAAGGCCGCTGTTAGTATGAGCGCGAGCGTGATAATTAGATGGTTTGTGTTCGGGGGATGTTTGACCGCTACGATTGGTCTAGCTGCTTACAAATTAATAGTATTGAAGTAGTTCCCCGAGTACGGTGACGTCATTTTTTACGAGATTTAAAGCACCTGACGGAAAATACCGCCGACAGGAAGTGTCTGACAGTATTAATTATGAACAATCTTCTGTAAAACATACTTAAAAATCAGCAGTCAGACTTTAAGAAAAGTGAGTAATATTTTTACGTAACTTTAGTACCTGATACCTAAAAATTGGCCGTCGGTCCAAGCTAGCAGGTAAGTATGCGTACGTTGAAACATACTAACACTACTCCATCCCATACATTTTGTTAGTCAAAAAATAAGTAAGGTACGGCCCTGGGATATCTTGCTCTACTAGTTGCAAGAAAAGGTATGCGCTTCGGTAATCTTCGTGTTTCCGAATTAGCACGAATGACGCGCCACAGGGTACGATTGTCAGTACCTGAACCATTGCTGTATGGTTCACGTACTGAGCAATCGAGGTCTGTAATCTCGTTGTTCATGTGGTCTTTTTAATTGTATGTGTTTTATTTTTATTTTTTTGTGTCTATGATCCTTTGTTGGTCGAAATAAACGATTTTATTTATTTACTAGCTGCGCCCCGCGGTTTCACCAGCGTAAACCGGAATAAAAAGAAACCTACGTGTTAATTCAGGGTGTCAGCTACCTCCGTAACAAATTTTATCAAAAATGGTCCAGCCGTTTGAGCGTGAATACGTAACAAACACACACACACTCAAAAACTTTCGCCATCATAATATTAGTGTGATAGTATCAATGTCTTATTTGTGCATTGTGTGAAAAAACAATTTTTTCTATAATTTATTTCTTTTTCAAAGCTTCTAAATTTTAAAACGCCGCGCTTTGACCTATGATTGCGCGTTTGTATGAAGTTCGCTCTCTGTTGGATAACCTACTCCGGTCGCAGATCACCATCCGTCACTCAAAAATTTTGAAAAGTTATTTGGAATTTCATAGAGTTGTCAATCTCTAATTTTGTTACACTTCCATGGTATTAACATCTCTTTATTAGATCTCATCACCGCGTGTTCGTATTTCCGAAGTTGGACGATGATTACCGAAATGCTCCTTACCTTAGCGATGTGTTCAAGCCACCGCCCCAGAGAGACGAACACCAACAACATCGGCGGCGTGTCAAAGAACGTGACGGGGCTCGTGTCTTGTTGCATCGCCATCGCTGCTATTACCACTGCTAGGGAGTAGGCGTAACTGTTGACAAAGGACTTGGTTAGTTATCTGACCGCAGCAATAGAATGTTCTAGAATGTATCGACACGAAATATTGAGTGTCCGCTTAGTACAGCTGGCCCACAGGGTGCGCGAATCCGATTATTCCCGATGTCCACCACTTGTTTGGACACCACTGGGGGACAGACCTAACCTCAAAACACTTTAAAGTTGCTTCATACTCAATACTCAATATTTTATTGCATTCCATAATGTGTAAATATAATAGTTGGTATGTTAAAACATTGAATCAATTATGGACCCTGTCGGGCACAGTAAAGTTAATTTTTAATAGGAGAGAAGATGAATGCGCTTTTTGTTAAATAAATATTAAATTAAAATAGTATCATTAAAATAGTAACGTTTGCTTTTATGAATAGTCTCCGGCGCTGCGGGAAGTGCCCTTACGTAACAAAGCATAGGCACCCATGCTCACCTCCGCAGCTTCGGCTTGTTGGTCGCCTCAGGCGATCAGCCTCAGCCGCTACGGCTCGAACAGGTGCCTATGCTTTGTTACAGCAGGGCGGGGGTTGTTCTCCCTCCGCGCCTCCGGATTTTTATATACACTCTAGGGGTACGTAAAGTCGGGATGCCCCGATTCGGTTTTGGAACAGATTCGATCTATTTTAACCATATAGTGGTGGATGCTGGGAATTATTTTTAAAAGTTTTTTCGCTGTCCCCCAGTGGTGGCCAAACAAATGGTTGATATCGGAAATATACCCACGAATCAAACGATTGGCAGCATGCCCTGAACATTGTGCAATTTATCTCATTCGGGCACCGTTTAAACCTGCTGTTCCCACGGACAGTCAACGCCCTTCGTTTCCTCTCAACGGCCACGTCATCAGCAAGCTCCTCCGTTATGCTCCGTATGTTAAGCGCTGCACTATGTAGTGTATCAGTTGGAACGATTGAATAACCACAATGACTATAGTGGACATCACCTCCGGGTGATTGGGTGATTGGGTGGTTAGTAACAATAACGTTTCAGCAGAACATCAAAAACTCAATTTTAGGGTTCCGTAGTCAACAAGGAACCCTTATAGTTTCGCTATGACCATCCATCTGTCCGTCTGCAGCTTAGCCCAGACACTCTTAGTACTAGAAAGCTATAATTTGGCATAGATGTACATATTCATCACGCCGACAAAAGTGGTAAAATAAATCAAAATAGTCATTGATGGAATAAAAACAACTGTCACACAACCAGCTATATATATAGCTTTTTATTAAATTCAAAATCTGTAGCACTGCTAAATTCTTCAGCTAAGTGGTTAAATATTTTCAGCGCCATGATATAAAAATTTTTGTTTTTTTTTATAAAAAAAAAATGTGTAACAGTTGGGACGATTGAATAACTACATTGACTGTAATCACACACCACACACAACACACATACACCACACACAACAACACACCCCCACACACCACACACAACAACAACACACACACACACCACACACTACAACACACAACAACGGACACACGGTTACATCTTCCTGATAGTAACAATAACGTTTCAGAAGAACATCAAAAACTCACCTGATTGTGGTAGTCATAGAAATTAGAACATCCATATTTGATGTGCCGTGCCGTAACGCTTTGTAGGCTTGCTTGTAGAAATGCCAGCCACCGATAAACTGTAACACAAATAGAAAATCATTACATTTATTGTATCATTTGGAAAGAAAATATTGTCTTTTTACAAAAGTGAGGAGCTCGTGGCTAAGTAATAACACATGGATGGCTGACCATCTTTACATACCGAGACTCCTCCGTGCCTCGGAAAGCACGTTAAGCCGTTGGTCCCGGCTGTCATTCGTGGATCTTTGACAGTCGTTACGGGTCGTCAGAAGCCCGAAAGTCTGACAACCAGTCTTACCAAGGGGTATCGTATTACCCAGTTACTGGGTTGCGGAGGTCAGATAGGCAGTCGCTCCATGTAAAATACTGGTATTCAGGTGCATCTGGAAGCCGACCCCAACATAGTTGGGAAAAGCTAGGCCAGATTGAGACAGATTGAATAAGTATAGATATAGAAAAAGATAAATGCTTTGAGTTTGGGAGTGTGTGGGTGTGTTTAGGGGTGTGTTACCTGCACAGGGGTGGACAGCACGAACATGAGCAGGTTGTCCAGACTGAGCCCGGGCAGCACACAGCACATGTCCTTGGCGCTGTGTCCGTGCGACATGACGGCCATGAAGTACGCCATGGCTATCATGCAGGGGCCGCCGAAGATGAGGGAGATCAGGAACGCGTTCCGCCATTTTTTTATTTCTTCTCTGTGAACAAGATATTCAGAGTTAGCCGACGTTCGCAATGACGTAAAAATATCGCGGCGCGATTTTCAACTCTCATTGTTGAGCCGAGCGTTGAGAATCCAACCTAACAACAATACTGTGCATGCTAGCGCGTCGATAAAACACAGTGTTGCATTTTCAACTCTCGGCGCTGAAAATCGTTGAAAATCCAGTGCGCGAAATAAAATTGCCGCGATATTAGACTTATATGCGACGTTGACAAGTTTCAGAACGCACAGCATCAATATTTACGAGTTACTTACTTGTGTTCTAAATAATAGCCACACGGGTCGATCGATCAGGTTAAGCTACGCTTGCCGCGGTTAGTCCGTGGGTGGGTGATCATCATTACATACCAAGACTCCTCCGTGCCTCGGAAAGCACGTTAAGATAGTCCCGCTGTTATTCGTGGGTCTTTGACAGTCGTTACGGATCGTCAGAAGCCCGAAAGTCTGACAACCACTCTTACCAAGTAGTATCGTGATACCTAGGAACTGGATTGTGGAGGTCAGATAGGCAGTCGCTCCATGTAAAATACTGGTATTCAGCTGCATCCGGTTAGACTGGAAGCCGACCCAACATAGTTGGGAAAAAGGAAGGTAGATGATGACTTACTTGTGTTCTAAATAGTTGGTGGTCCCCCTGTTGTGCGGTGTCACTACACTGGACTCGAACCCAAGATTGTTGATCGCTTCACAAATAGTTCGGGGACCTATCTGTTCTGCGTTGTATTTTATTTTGCCTCTGCGAATAAAAACATTAAAAATTTTAAGAAGATAATTATATTCTACAACTACAGTCTCACGACGTCAGACGACCTGCTAGAACGACGCTTAAGAGGCTACCGAGCGCGCAGTGGCGTCCTCATCGTTTGTTTGGTTATTTCTTTTTTGTTTGTTTGAATTGTTAAATAACAAGGAGTATTATTCTGTTGACGAATATTTAAATGACAAATTTTAACTATAATGACTGTTTTCATGATATTATGTGACATACTAAATAATTTTGTTTTTTTAATTATTGTTGTATTAATGAATTAGTGAAATTATTTTTTAATTTTGTATTTTTTGGTTCTTTTTAGTTTGTTTAATTTGACATTTATAGTGATTAACCGACTTTTGATTTTTTATATTTGGATATGGAAGATGGATATGGAGAAGATGGATTAGTGACTTGTGCACCCTATATAAAATTGTAAATTGTTTATTGGATGGCCACCTTATTGATTATTTAGATATAAAAATACCAACTCGATCAGTGCGTATTCCACAGCTGTTTAGTATTTCTCCAAGCAATAATAATGTATCTCAGAACAATCCTTTGCACAGAATGTGTAAAAATTATAATGCTATTTGCTCACGAGTGGACATTTTTCACGACAAATTTAGTTCTTTCAAATCTTTCTTGCTGCATTATAAGTAATTATAACATTGCGTGACCTTTTTAGTCAATTTAAGTTTTATTAATATTTTATTTGTTGTTTATTTATGTTTTTTTTTTTTTAATTTTTCTAAATTTTTTCTAAATTATTATTTGTTAAAGGTATTTTTTTTCTTCTCTGTATATTTTGATTCTCTATTTGATTGTTTATACATTTGAAATTAAATCCTTTATTGAAAACGAAGCATTGTTTGGTCAAGTTGTGTACGGGTGTAATTGGACTTCAGGTTCACTCACTGTTTATTGTTAAGGCTCATTCTTTGTTTTTTATTAATCTGTTGTCTGTATCTGTACCTAATGAATAAAATAAAATAAAATAAAATAAAATATTTTGTATGCCTTTTGGCGGGACACAGCTCGGATCTTATTTATTATAACACCTTCTGTATGTACCCTGTGTTCACGAAATAAATGAATTTGAATTTTATTTTAGAATGAAAATGCAGAAAATAAGCCGGAATAATTATGCTCCACAAGACTATACGTTATTGTTATTACAAATAGTAACTGTATATTGTTTAGTTTTATTAAAATCGTTAAAACGGAAAATGGTGGCCACTTCTTTCCGTGTTTCATTCTAAAATAAAAGAAATAACCAAACAAACGATGAGGGCGCCACTGCGCGCTCGGCTTCTGACGCGCCAATGTGTACGTAAGGAAAATCCTTTATATAATAGGTATATAAGGTTATATATAAACGTAAAAAAATATCATCAGTAGTTGTGAACCTATGGGGTTCGCAACTAACTCCCCCCCCCCCCCCCCTTATACATAAGTACATATGTTCCTTTGAAGGGTTAAGCACAAATCTTTATTTCAACTAGATATCAGAGATTTATGTTAGAGCATCGTTTTATACACGCCAAGTTTTTTATGATGGTACTGTAGAGGTTTGATGCTTTGGTCAAGCCTCGACAATGTTATACTGGCTGAAATTCAATCATTCAAATATTGAATGTGTTCTAGAGAGATAAACGAATCTCGTTTTTCTTTGTAAGATGACAGATAGATTCTGGTAGGGCTCCGCGTAGAACCGTTTTAGTTAAGGAGTGTGAATTATAATTTATCTGAAGCTTAAAATACAGAGGGCATCAGCCCCATTTAACTAGAGTCCCTCTGGTTTTACCCGACTGCGGCGAAGCCCAAAAGGAGGGTTATGTGTTTGACCTGTATGTATGTATATGTGTGTATGTCCGTTTCTTTGTTCCCTCGTAACTCTTAAACGAATGAACGGATTTGGATAAATTATACGTCTTTAGATTTGTCTTGGTAGCGCGAGTGTCACTGGCTACATTAAAATCAAAAACAAAGTAAATGGCGGATTTGTGGTGCCGTATTATGGAGATCGAAATTTTTTTTTTCTTCTATACCATCGAGTGGGATATCAAAATGAAGGGTTTCAAAAGGTGATTACAAAAATATATGCAACTTATATGGTTAAAAGTAAATCAAAGTGACAAATCGTAAAAAACACGTAAAAAAACGGCTTGACTATTTTTGTGCACTTGATCCAAAAAAATTACTCTCACGACCAAAACTCCTTGCAAGAACTAAATCGTCTGCGAAATCTTTCAAATATGTAAACTAAAAAGCTGGAAATAAAAAAAAAGTTATTAAAGAAAAACTAAAAAACCCGACTGCGGTAAAAAAAACTGAAAAGCTAAAAACAAGCCCATTTTAAATTAAATAAAAGTTGGAAGCAGGCGGGACCCATTCCATTTTTATATTTTCTAACTCAAATGGGTCCCGCCTGCTTCCAACTTTTATTTAATTTAAAATCGGCTTGTTTTTAGCTTTTCAGTTTTTTACCGCAATCGGGTTTTTTTAGTTTTTTTTAATTACTTTTTTTTTATTATTAGCATAGTAATTCTCCTACTGTGAGGTTCGAGCCCTCACAGTACTTACTTGCTAGTAGTCAGCGCGACGGTGCAGGACACGACTCCGGTCAGCTTAAGTACACTTTTCTCTATCTTACTGACGCACGACGCACAGGTCATGCCTTTGATCTGAAACAGAAGGTAATATTAATGGTGATAAGCGTTAATGGTCGCGCCGGGGTTGGACTGGGAATCTATTACTTATTAATTTAATTAAGTAAATTTGATGTTGTATTTTTTTTTTATATATTGTCTTCCCATGTTAATGTGGCTCTTAGCTGTCTTCCATTGTAACAAAAAAATAGTTTCTTTTTTTTTTTATCACTTTTAACATGTCCATCTTATAATTTGTGTAAACATTATAATTATGTTTAAGCTGTGTACTTCTGTAAGTGACGAATTCACCATAATAATATGTATACTTATAAGTTCATTTATGTAATGTATTAGTGAACAAGTCGTTGGAGTACCTTTAAATAAATAAATATTGATATAAAGACGCTGATATATGCCAACAGCAGTGGTTAGCTTGCGTGTTCTGTGCAGAGCTCACGCAACGCGTCATACGTCCACCCAGTAATAGCACTCGCCCATCAAGGAGCGCTGTCACAAATTAGACGCATTATTAATTTATTATACATAAAATAAAAGGTATTATATTAAAATATGTATGTATACTAAAAGATTAATAATATTTTTTTCTTTAAAATGGTGAAGGTTTTGCTTTATAGTTTCTGCGTGATTCTCAGTTTTTATCCACGTCAGACAAAATTAATTACACTATGTAATATAAACATAATCTAAAATATTCATATATTAAATTATTAAGAAAATATTCTAATTTAACATATATTTTTTCCAAATCATTAACACAACTCGCTTAGACGTGATACACAGTTTAAAATCATTAAAAGTCGGTTATCTCGACTTTAAGGTGATATGTAAAAAGTTCACTGGGCGGGAATAAGAAAGTGATAGAGTCAGTTACTTCCACGTGCGAAAAAAAGAGAGCGCAACAATGCGCTGGAACCAAAATAAAAGCGCCAAATCAAGTTAAAATTGTTTAAAAATAAATTAAGCTATCTATCAAAAATATGGTCAGCCAGTTTCCAATTACTTACCTAATATCGGCGTTTTACCTGAAATAAAACGCTTATTAAACTACTTACCTTATTCGAAGCATAATTAAACTATTGAGATAGGCTGAACCATGTTTCCTGTGCCTTTTTTCCTTACGTTTCTAGCGATATAGCTCTGTCTCGCTCTCATGACGTCACCAGGTCAGAGAGGGGAGCGCATTTTTGAGCTCGCGCGCTCGGTCTTGTTCATTGGATGATTGACTATGTCACCTGGCAGATTTTAATATTATGCTTCGAATAAGGTAAGTAGTTTAATAAGCGTTTTATTTCAGGTAAAACGCCGATATTAAACCACTTGACCGTTATTCGAAGCATAATTAAACTATTGAGATATTGTCTGTTATCGCCTGGTGACGCTCATGACGAACGCCAATGTGTAGGGAAAGATCAAGAAAAAAGAAAAGATGTGTTTGAAAATATTCAACAAAATATCAATAAATCAACATAATTCACTATGAGACGGGTTTAAAAAGAGCAGTAATGCTGTCACTCCTAGAAGAGCCCGAAACCTGTCGTTTATAAAATCGATTAAAAGTGTTTGAGGACCTCCAATTTCCCCGAGCCATAATATCTTCCATGGGGAAGTTGTCCAACCAATTCTTGGAAGCAACAGCGGAAGGGACACTTTCAGGAGTAGCAACAATACCTGCCTGACGCATCAGAGCTTTAATCCAGCCTGCAATAACAGTTCGTGAGGTCGCACTAGCTGTACCTCTCGTGCTGACAAACAAGTTAGGACATTTAGCTTCCTGACGTCTAGTGGAAAGCAGTGATACAGTTTGTTCAACCCAGTATACGGGGTCCAAATTATCGTTATCGGTCATAAGGAGTGTCAAGTCATGAATACGCCTACCAGAACAGAGTACTAAGAGGGCAGCGGCTTGACTCGAAACATCAAAAATGTAGTCATGATTTATTGTTCTAACGCCAAGAAAACATACAAAATCATCAATATTCCACGCGGGTAACTTAGAAACAATTGGTTTTTGATTGAAATCGATTTCAAAATATGTTACACCAAAGCATGATTACTTAGAACACCTGAATCATTTACACTATTACAAAGGGTGGAGACCACAGACTTGTGTAACAATATTGTATTATAAGACAGTTTATGTTTTATATGCAGATCAGCCAGAAAACGAGCTAGGTCAGATCCTGAGGGATTCTTAGGGCTAATATGACTCTACACCACGAAACCCAGCGGTTCCATGCAGGTTTGCAAGTTCTTAGGGTAGAATCGCGCCAAGAACTTTTCAAAAGATCTATCTGAGAATTATTCCACTTACCTAAATGATGTGTCCACCCCCACATTTCCAAACTTCCAACACTAGATCCTGGACGCGAGGAGGTGGCAGTCCCGTTGTCACATCGATCAATACTTTGTTCCGGTTCTGTATTGTGAACGGTGGGGCCAGAGCCCGGGCTGTGAGACCTCCGCGCCAAAAGACTTTCTTCCATCGCGGTGCTACTATCAAGTAAACTCCCGATGCCCGATTGAGGAAGCTCAAAACCCTGGGAATCGGGAACGGGGGTGCGAACACCCATGCCAGATCGAATTTCCAAGCAATCGAGAATGCATCGTGGGCTACAGCTTGTTTGTCGTTCTGATCTTTCGACACGTAATGAGGGACTACGTGAGCGTTGCTGGAGGCAAACAGGTCCACTTGGGGAATTCCCCATTTTAAGAATAATATCTTGGTAATCTCGGGTATCAGATGCCATTCGGGGATCTGGCGAAACCGCGATAGGTGATCGGCATGGTTGTTGT
Organism: Cosmia pyralina; assembly: GCA_946251885.1. Lineage (NCBI taxonomy): Eukaryota > Metazoa > Arthropoda > Insecta > Lepidoptera > Noctuidae > Cosmia > Cosmia pyralina. The sequence goes on from OX276371.1 coordinate 1,093,023, forward strand.
ACCTCCCCGGAATGTAGTACACATTGATATGAATTTGGTACTGATCTATCAAACAAAACAGGTCGTATGTTATGTTCATCAATCGCGAGGATTTGGTTACCCCTGCGTGACGGAGATACGCTACTACCGTGCGATTGTCGCATTGTATGGTGACCGTAGATTGACTCAGATACACGGGATGACTTTGAAAAACCTTCAATATTGCCAACATTTCTTTTACGTTGCAGTGACAATTCTTCTCGTTCTGGGACCACGTTCCCCATAGAGACTGGTTGTCCATCTGGGCCCCCCAGCCTAAGTCGGAGGCGTCCGTTTTAGTCGCTGGTGCGTGGTGTAGAATTGACGGATGTTGCAAATTGTGGCTCCACCATTGTAGGTCGCCTATTGCATCTGCAGGTACAGTGTATACCTTGACAGAATTGTCCAATTGTAGTGTGTTTAGGAATTTCAATAGAGCTCGATAGTGCAATCTCCCTCTTTGGACAACAAAACTCGCAAAGTTTAGTGCTCCTATTACGCTTTGCAACTTCTTTAGGTTTGTCTTCCGCAAATCTACGATTTCGCGAATCTTCGCTAGTAATGAGGGTACTTTTTCCCTTGGCAGACGTTTGAGGTTTAGCCAAGGATCGCACAGTACTCCTAGGTAAACCAGGGATTTCTTTGGTGTTAGGATCGATTTTTCGAAATTTATTTGCCAACCCAGATATTTTAATGTTTTTACGAGAAGACTTACATGGCCTGCGAGAACTACTGGGTCTTGGTGAGCCAAAAGAAAATCGTCGAGAAATACTAATATTCTCACACCTTGGCTTCTCATAATTTGGGCAATCCAATTTGTCAACCTGGCAAAAGTTTTTGGTGAAAATCTGGTGCTTGCATTTCCTTCCAATGATCGACGAAATTCGATAACTGACCGGCTTGAAATATTTTCATGTCAATATTTACTTCTCTTGGCATTTAAGCCTGAAGGTGATGACCTTCGCTTATTTCCGCCACGTTTATGAGCGTGGTATCTTTGGGTTCGTTTTGCCCCGCGGGAGCGAAAGGAACCTCTATCCATTACGCCACTACCCTGTTGAGGATAGTTGCAATACGCATGTGCTGGTCCTTGCGAAGGACACTGTATATTATGCTGCAAAAAGCCACCCTGCGAGGGGACGTTACAGTTCTGACAGCCTTGTGAAGGCATGCTTGAGTTATAGTTCTTACCCTGCGAGGGTGGAACTGAATATTGTCCCTGCAAGGGACGTATATACGCATGTGCTGGTCCTTGCGAAGGACACTGTATATTATGCTGCAAAAAGCCACCCTGCGAGGGGACGTTACAGTTCTGACAGCCTTGTGAAGGCATGCTTGAGTTATAGTTCTTACCCTGCGAGGGTGGAACTGAATATTGCCCCTGCGAGGGACGTATATACGCATGTGCTGGTTCTTGCGAAGGACACTGTATATTATGCTGCAAAAAGCCACCCCGCGAGGGGACGTTACAGTTCTTACAGCCTTGTGAAGGCATGCTTGAGTTATAGTTTTTACCCTGCGAGGGTGGAACTGAATATTGCCTGTGCGAGGGACGTACGAGCCATTTTCCAACTTGCGAAGTTGAGGTATTACCATAAGCCGATTTTGTTGATGTACCAGCCGATCTAGAAGCAGGCCAGAAGGCTTTTTTGATACCGCCAGCTTTTTCTAATGCAACAACTAACTGCTCAGAATTGAGTAAGCTAACCTCAGATGGAGGTATTTTCTTTATTGCCGCTTTTATTAAGGGATCGCGAACTGCATTAGTTATGCTGTCTCTGCGCATCTGTATAGATTCAGCACTATGGCCGCAAATCATTTGCAATAGGTCTGCCGAAACCTTGCTGAACTCACCAGAAGTGAAGATGTCATTCAGCTTTTTTATAGCCTCGAAGTTAATTCTCTGGTCTCGGACCCATGTCAAAAATGCACAAAGTTCCTTCTCCTTTTGTTTTAAAATACCGTAAGTTAACGAAGCATAGGCCCTCTCCGAGTAACTTAAGTGTTTTAGTGTGTCATAGGGTCTGATCTCCTCGTTTGCCTCGAGTTCGACGAAACCCGGGCTATGGTTATACGATTTAAAACTGAATTTCTCTTAAAATGTTCAAGTAACGCTCGTCTGTCTTTGGAACAGCCGGTTCCTTAAGCTTAGTTTCAACATCTAAATTATTTATAAGACTACTACCCTCCAGTTCTATATCATCCTCCGTGAAAAGGGAAAGATGTTTCACTTTACGCTCCGAGCGGCGATGCTTGTGCTTGCCCCCCCTTACGGTGACGGCGACGCGCATGTTTAGACTTATGGTCAGAAGAACTAGATGAACTGGAACTAGAATCGCTACTATCAGAGCTACTACTACTGCTGCTGCTGGGATGTGAACGCATCCGTTTGGCACTAGATTCTCTATTATTAGCGGTATTCGAAGGACCTGCGACCGGTTCATCTTGCGAAATCAACGTTATTTCTTTATCCATTACGTATTCGGTATTATACTGAAAACAATTGAATTACACACACTGGAAAAGAAAAAGAATAAACAACACGCGAACGGAAAACCGTTAAATTTTGAAAATATCAACGTTGATTCACTGTATTATCAATAATTATCATTCACTAGAAACAGTTTTAATAAAAATTGTAAATTGGTAAGTATGCCAACTTTCGTCGAAAGGAAAAATATAGACGGTTGTGAAAAAGAAATATAGATAACTCACCTGCTAAGCAGCAACCGTCTCCGGCAAGGAAAAGAACGCCAATGAACAAGACCGAGCGCGCGAGCTCAAAAATGCGCTCCCCTCTCTGACCTGGTGACGTCATGAGAGCGAGACAGAGCTATATCGCTAGAAACGTAAGGAAAAAAGGCACAGGAAACATGGTTCAGCCTATCTCAATAGTTTAATTATGCTTCGAATAACGGTCAAGTGGTTTAATACGCACATTTTGAATGCAATTTTGCAATAAAATTACTTAGTGTGAATTCAACCACACTTGTAAACCCAGTATAAGTCTTAATCTTCGAATAAATTTTGAATGTTTGACAGGTTCTCTATACAAAAACTGTCAGTCGTCAATTTTATTCCACGGATAAAAGATATTCAACTTCGGTCAAATTAGCCCTTAAAATTTTAGTTTTTGTTTTTTTGTTTTTTAGATTTTGTATTTGTTGTAAAAAAAAAAAATTAGAATTACAGCAAAAAACATAAAAAAGTAGGGTCTTTTCGGAATTAAATTCTATCGAGAAAATTTAACCCAATTGCGTTTTCCTTCATTCAGAGTATTAATGAAATAGTCAATAAACATAAAATTTAATCCACACATGCTGCAATAGTGAAATAAATGATTACGAAAAATCCCCCAATTTATTTTGGTATCGCCTTAAGAGTACACTTAAGGCGATACCAAAATAAATTGAGGGATTTTTTTCGGCGCCACAGCATGAAAAGGATGGTATAAAAGGTAAAAGTAACTAGCACAACTTCACAGATGTGATTTATATCGGATCGACTTCTGATAATGATAAAACAAACATAATAGTAGTTTATGAAACTGACGTCAATATTATAGCCATCACGACAGTGGAGTTTCGCGAATTAATTTAATTTGACCGTATTTGGGAGCAGTGCTCAGTGGTAACAGCCGCGACTTACGAGGTCGTGGGTTCGAACCCAGGCAGGCGTTTTACTTTGTGTAAATGATTACATCACCATTGCTCTCAAAACGGTGAAGGAAAACATCGTGAGGAAACCGGCATGTCCTAGAACCAAAAATTCGCTCCATCGCAGTCACTGATCACGCTCGAAAGGACCCCTAATTCCGTGATACATTTGGCTACGTTAACAGCTGATATAACGGGTTGAATATGAATGATGGATGATAATGGTGGATGATGATGAATGAAGATTTATGTTGATTTGATGACTAATGCATGATAATGGATGATGAGGTAATCTAATGATAGATGATGTTGGATGTTTACGGATGATAATTTGGTGATGACAGTTAATAGAATTTTTGATAGTTCCAAATGGATGTCGAAATAAGATGATGGTGGATTATGATATTTATTAATGGACGAAATTGGATGATTATTATAAAGAAGCTACTTACCGCCACATGCATGGCCCTCTGTCCGCTACCATCGCAGTCGCTGATCACGCTCGAAGGGAACCCTAATTCCGTGATACATTTGGCTACGTTTGCAGCCGATACACGGGTTGAATATGAATGATGGATGATAATAGAGAATAGTGGATGATGATGAATGAAGGTTGATGTCGATTTGATGACTGATGCATGATGATGGATGATGAGGTATTTTAATGATGGATCATGTTGGATGTTTATCGATGATAATTTGATGATGATAGTTAGTAGAATTTTTTATAGTTCCAAATGGATGTCGGTATAAGATGATGGCGGATGATGATATTTATTAATGGATGAAATTGGATGATTATTATAAAGATGCTTCTTACCGCCACATGCAGGTCCCTCTGTCCGCTACCATCGCAGTCGCTGATAACGCTCGAAGGGAACCCTAATTCCGTGATACAGTTGGCTACGTCTGCAGCCGATATCTTGTTAGGGGCGTACCGAACTTCGGCTTTGGCCGCTAATAGGGCCACGAGGATTGAGTGGACTCCTGTAAGAGAAATAGAGAGTATTTTTAAAGAGTTGTTTTTTTTTTTAATAACTTCAAGCCTGTTTTCTCGAAGGTGTAAGCAGAAGGTATAAAAGGATTAATAGTTCGAATTAGGTTCTTACGGAAAGAAAAATTGGAAAAGTCTCTCGGAAAATTTTCATATTCGGAAAAAAACGAAACTTATTGAAATTGGTATTGGTAATCATAATTTGCAAGTGGTCACAAAAAATATTAATCCTAACTAATATTATAAATGAATGCGAAAGTAAGTTTGTTTGTTTGTTACGCTTTCACGCTAAAACGGCTGAACGGATTTGGATGAAATTTGGTACATGGGTAGATCATGACCTGGATTAGGATGTGGCGGTATCTACATCGCCACATGCGAACTACGCATCACACTGACGTCACGCAAAATCCTGCATTGCGCAATCGGAGTTTGCCATGCGACTAGCATAAAAATATATACAACGTACCGACATCAACCGTCGGGCAATTGCCCACCAGACACAACACCCGTCTGGTCGGAGGATCCTCCCTTTTCTATGGAGGATGTGTGAACTATACACCCAGTTCCTCATGCCTCTAAAAGGACATAGGATACTTTTTATTCCGGTAGCAGATTCCCGTGGGCTAAAGCTAGTCAGATTATAAATCGACTTTTCCCGCGCGGGAGCGAAGCTGTGGGCAAAAACTAGTATGTTATGTCATAAAACCTACCGTATAGTTTAGTGCAGTGTTTTTCAATAGCGGCAACACACGACGCACACGTCATTCCGCGAACTTCTAACGTGCAGCGGGCGAGCTCGCTGTCTGGGATGGGTGATACTGTGCCCTGAGGAAATAAATAAAGAGATTAACATATTTTAACTAAATTCTTAACGTAAAGTTCTGATTATGATCTCAAAAATAGTACCCTAATGACAGACTTTTTGCATTTACAACTGAAATAAAATTCACTACAGTCTGATTTTTAATTCGACGGAATTCTGACAGCTGTAATTTTTTGACACTACAGATATCATAAACTTTTTCTGTCTTGTCCTTTGTATAAGTTATTTATATGACTAGATTTTTTTGGATAGAAAAAATAACAAAAAAAAAATTAAAGGGAATGATATCAAGTAAACTATATTTATTATGACAATGTAAATAGTATATGTTCTGTGCATAAATATTAATTTTATATGGCTAAATGGAAAAAAGAGAAAAATAACATATTTTTTAATTTAAATATTTATTTAGGTATCATTATCACTAATATCACAAAAAGCGAAGATTTTACAAACTAAAAGGTATTCCTAAAAAAGGTTTGTAACCTATGGATTAGTGGACAGGAATTCCTGTGAAAGAAAAATAAGTACCTTACTAATTATTGTAACTTCAATAATTCGATAATAAAAAATCTGATTACCATTTTAAAATTATCAGTAAATTTTTAAGTTTTAGTTTTTCTATTATTTTAATTGAAACCTTAAATTCAAGATTTTTTTTAATTTCGCTTAAATGCGTTCCGTTTTTAAGACCGTTTTATTATTGGCAACACTTCTGAAATGTCAGAATTCCGTCGAATTAAAAATCAGACTGCAGTCAAATTCAAGTCAAAATGGCATAAATTAAGTCATTTCTAGCTGACAAAAACTTTTTTGCAAAAAAATACAACCGACTTCCAAAAACAACACTACAAAGTGAAAAATAACTTTAATTTCGGAAGTCGGTGTCTAGTTAAATGTATTTTCGTTTTATGCCACCGACTTCCGAAATTAAAGTTATTTTTCACTTTGTAGTGTTGTTTTTGGAAGTCGGTTGTATTTTTTTGTAAAAAAGTTTTTATTTTTCACTTTTTAGTTGTGTACCTACCCCACACAAATTCTAATACCACTATCTGCACAACAAACTAGAACATCATCCATATAAAAGTGGGGAAAAAATACGTATTAATAAGCTAACTCAAAAACTACTGAAGCAAAGTTAATCAATTTTATATGGGACCAACTGTGATGTATACCCTCTCGAATAAAACAAAAAAAAAAATCCAAATCGGTCCAGCCACATCTTCGAGTATTCGGGGAACACACGTTCCGACGAATTGAGAACCTCCTCCTTTTTGAAATCGGTTAAAAATGAGCGCCCAAGAATACTACATCGTCATCATTTGCCTAGCCTTTCTCTCAACTATGTTAGGGTCGGCTTCCAGTCTAACCAGATGCAGCTGAATACCAGTATTTTACATGGAGCGACTGCCTGGGTAACACAACCCCTTGGTAAGACTGGTTGTCAGACTTTTGGGCTTCTGACGACCCGTAACGACTGTCAAAGATCCACGAATGACAGCCGGGACCAACGGCTTAGCGTGCTTTCCGAGGCACGGACTCCTAACAATACTACAGATGTTGTAATAGGGAAGATGACTAAAAATTTTTCTTTTGTCCGTCATGTGTAGATTATTAGAAAATATTGGACACGTATTTTTTCTTTTTTTACAAAATCAAAATATTACGGCGATACATTGAGTTAAAACATCGCGTGACGTCACGTGTAGCTAGATTTTATACGTACAAGTGACGTAGCGAGCCCCCACTCCCCAACATTAATGCGTTATATAAGTAATTTTCTATTAATATGATAAATCAAAAAATACGTGTCTAATATTTTTTTATTATCTGACTGATGGACTAAATAGAATTTATTTTTTTTACCCAGGCATCCTCCATATTCGGAGGGTCGACACTACTATACAACAATACTCTGTGATCAAATGGAAAATGTCGATTCAGGTACTTACATTAGCCTGTGTTCGACTCTTGACAGGAGTAAGTGGTTTGATACCGTCCCCTGAACCTTCCTCGCTTCTACTTTGTGGTGTTGATTCTGTAACAAAATATTAGCATAACCATAAAGCATTATCAGCCTATAATGTTCCCACTGCTGGGACACAGGCCTCCTCTCTGTGAGAGGGAGTGGGCTGTAATCCACCACGCGGGCCCAGTGCGCGTTGGTAGATGTCACATGTCTTCGAATGTTTGGTTCTAGGACAAGCCGGTTTCCTCACGATGTTTTCCTTCACCGTTTTGAGAGCTGCTGCGGCTGTCTGGGTTCGAACCTACGACCTACAACTCGTACGCACGGCTACAGATCAAGCTTTACAATTCCAGTATAAGCTGATCTCGCATTGTATAGGATTTTCTTACAATGAGAGGTCAGTGTAAACTGGATTTGTATAGCTTGATGTGTAGCCGTGCGTACCTAAGTCTCAGTCGTTACCACTGGCTCACCACTACCCACAAAATATTTTTTTTAAATTTTTTTATTAGCCTACATTGTGTCCCACTGCTGGGCAAAGGCCTCCCCTTTTTCCTTCCACCCTGTCTTGTGCGATCTCTGGCCATGTTGGCCCTGCAAACCTTATCAGATCGTCACACCACCTTCGCCGTGGCCTGCCTCGACGGCGATGTCCTCCCTCAGGCGTAGAATTTTAATTTAATATCCCTAAGTAGCATATTGTGACTAAAAGAGTGATGAATATACATGTTGATGGATGGAGAGGGAGAGGAAGGCCAAAGAAAAGATGGATGGATTGTGTGAGGGATGATATGAAAGAGAAGGGAGTGAATGATAGGGTGACGGTTGACAGGGGAGAATGGAAGAAGAGAACGTGGTGCGCCGCCCCCACGTACAAGGGATAAGGGCAGGAAGATGATGATAATGATGATCCCACAGTGAACAAGCGCGGTGAACAATGCTCGTGCCTTTTCTACATGACAAGAGGCCTTTGTCCTGCAGTGGGATATTTTTTTTTCTTTTTTCTAATCTATAATATCGCACTGCCGCTTTGTCTTCATATTACTTTTATTTCCTTTTTCTACAACGTGTCGTTTTGCATCCTCGTTAAATTTAAGGGTGTGGTATATACCATCAAGCTGAACAACTTTTTCCATGACACCAACATCGTAATCGCGAAAAAAATAATGAGCCATCCCATACATTTGCGTCGAGTAGGTATTGAAGTTTTTGGGACAGTTGAAATTTCTTCCGCGATTACGATGTTAGTCCCATGGAGAAAGTTGTTCTGTTTGATGTTTTGTAGCAGACCCTGAAATTTGACGAGGATGCAAAATGACACGTTGTATACTCACAAAAAAAAAAGGGTGAAGTCGGGGGATCCCCGTCAGGAAATTTGCAGCCACCATTTTCGATTTACACTTTAACGTCACTATCGGGGCGCATCGTACGCGACACTATAATCTTACCAGAGTACAGCTCAGGGTCGGGCACGGTGACGGAGAAGCCAAGCCCGTACACGGTGTCCGCTAGCTGCCGCGCCGACGTCGCGCCGCGCGCGTGTCGCACGCGTGCCGAGCGCTCTGACAGTGATACTGTGGCGGATGTCACGCCTGATACCTCGCGGAGGGCTCCTGGAAGGAAAGGAAAAAAAAAAGGGTAAGTATTTGTTTGTGATCAGTACAAGGCATGCTTTGCAAAAGAGGGGCTCGTGGCTAAGTAATAACAGCCGCACGGGTCGATCCATCAGATTAAGCTAAGCTTGCCGTGGTTGGGTGATCATCTTTACATACCGAGACCCCTCCGTGCCTCGTTGGTCCCGGCTGTCATTCGTGAATCTTTGACAGTCGTTACGGGTCGTCAGAAGCCCGAAAGTCTTACAACCAGTCTTACCAAGGGGCATCGTAATACCCAGTAACTGGGTTGTGGAGGTCAGATGGGCAGTCGCTCCATGTAAAATACTGGTATTCAGCTGCATCCGGCTAGACTGGAAGCCGACCCCAACATAGTTGGGTAAAGGTTAGGCAGATGATGATACCTTTTCTGATTTAACTGTACTCGTGTGTTACATTGAACGTACCTTCAATAGTGTTGACACAGGACTGACAGGTCATGCCCACGACTGACAGAACCACTTCCTGTTCGTCCACCTCGCTTGTTCCAGACGACATGTCTATTAACGTGTCTGTTGGGATTTCTTTGGGTAGTAGATTTCTGTAAAGGAGAAAATTTCATATAAGTATTTTGAGGAAAAATAAAAAAACCGGCCAAGTGCGAGTCGGACTCGCGCACGAAGTGTTCCATACCATTATCTATAAAAACGGCAAAACATCACGTTTGTTGTATGGGAGCCCCCTTAAATATTTATTGTATTCTGTTTTTTAGTATTTGTTGTTATAGCGGCAACAGAAATACATCATTTGAAATTTCAACTGTCTAACTATCACGGTTCATGAGATACAACCTGGTAACAGACGGACGGGCGGACAGCGGAATCTTAGTAATCCCGTCGGTCGTCGTCGGTCCCATTTTACCCTTTGGTATGAACCCTAAAAACGAGTTTTAGGTCGTTGTTTCGAACCCAGCCAGGCGCTTTGCTTTGTGTAAATAATTTCATCACTACTGCTCTCAAAATGGTGAAGGAAAACATCATGAGGAAACCGGCATGTCCTAGAACCAAAAATTCGAAGACATGTGACATCTAGCAACCCGCTCTGTGCGCGCGTGGCGGATTACGGAGAGGAGGCCTGTTTTGAATTTAACTTTTCTATTGGTCTTTGGTCAGTAGAGTGAGTAGACTGACCTAGTTTCGTGCTCCGTGGTGTCGCTGGGCACCTCGAAGCCCATGTCTTCTATATGAGACCGGATAGCCTCCTCTGTGATGGTGCGCGGCTCATATCTGAAGTAGCCTGCGTTTTCTGATAGTTCCACCTGCAAAATAAAAGGATTATGGTTAGGGTTGGTAGTTCCTTCATTTATATCACCAGAGGTCACAATAGGTAGAGTATACATAGGCTGCACTAAAAGTATCGGGAATGAAATATTTCCATTGTTCCTGTCATATTAAAATCTTTTTAATTGAAAACTCCTTGGTTTTAAAAATCGAATACCATTTATTTATTTAAAAAAAGATTCTCGGTCTTGTCACAAGGTTTTGTCAAACTTGTTTAGTCGTTGAGAAAATGGAATTGACTCGAGAAAATTCAAGAGCGATGATTTATTATGACTTTCGAAGTGGTTTAGCACAAAAACAGTGTGTTGACCGGATGATTTCTGCATTTGGTGATGAAGCCCCATCCAAAACCACAATTTACCGCTGGTTTGCTGAATTTCAACGTGGACGTGTCAAGCTCAGTGATGATCACCGTCAAGGTCGTCCAAAAACTGCAGTCACCCAAGAAAACGTTGATGCTGTGCGTAAGCTGATTGAGGAAGATCGACATGTGACATACCGCGAAATTCAGGCAACTTTAGACATTGGCATGAGTCAAATACAAATAATCTTGCATGAACAATTAGGTGTAAAAAAGTTGTTTTCCCGATGGATACCGCATTCGCTCTGTGAAGAGCAAAAAGCGGCTCGCGTAACTTGGTGCGTCAGAACTCTCGAAAGATTCCACGCAGGATCCTCAAATGCTATGTACAACATCGTATCAGGTGACGAATCCTGGATATACGCGTACGAACCCGAAATTATTAGACCATCCACCGTACAGCCCCGACCTAAGCCCTAATGATTTCTATACAACATTTGAGATATGCAGGTGTACATCTGCCCAGAGTCTTGAGTCTGCTGTTTAACTTTTGTGTGGGTCACTCTTTTATTCCAGATGATATGTTGAAAACAGTAGTTGTTCCTATATTATAGAACAAGACCGGGGATTCATCTGAAAAGCGTAACTACCGCCCAATATCATTGGCCACTACCGTGGCGAAGGTCCTCGACAGTCTCTTGAACGCACAGCTGAGCAAACACCTTCAGATCCATGACTTGCAGTTTGGCTTCAGACCCAACCTGTCAACGGAAATGGCGATTATGTGTCTGAAACAAACTGTAAGGTAATATACTGACAGGAATACACCAATATATGCGTGTTTTCTTGATCTGTCGAGGGCGTTCGACCTGGTTAATTATGATATTCTGTGGCATAAACTACTTGTGGAAACCACGGTGCCGAGGGAGACGGTATCCCTCCTCAAGTACTGGTACAGTAATCAAAAAAATGCGGTCAAATGGGTCAGCTCGCTTAGTCAGGAATATCCTCTGAAATGCGGTGTCAGGCAAGGTGGTTTGACTTCTCCGAGTTTGTTTAACCTATTTGTTGATCAGCTGATTGGCAGGCTCAGCAGAACTATGGTCGGGTGTTCGATAGACGGAACCATGATAAATAATATTAGTTATGCGGACGACATGGTTCTGCTGAGCCCGTCAGTGAGTGCTCTTAGAAGACTTCTGGGCATTTGTGAAGTGTATGCCACGTCGCATGGACTCAAGTATAATGCGAGTAAGTGTCCCTCATGGTATTTAAGGCGGGGAACAAAGCACCATCAAATGTGCCACCAATTAGGATTGGGGGGCAGTCACTAGTAAGGGTGACGGAAGCAAAATACTTGGGTCACATGCTATCGGATCGCCTACAGGATGATGCAGACTTAGAGAGGGAAAGGAGGGCGTTGGCAGTCCGCTGCAACATGTTGGCCCGCAGATTCGCACGATGTACTACAGATGTAAAACTGTTACTTTTCACAGCCTTCTGTCAGTCATTCTACACGTGCAGTCTGTGGATCAACTATACGCGGCGGGCTTTCAATGCCCTGCGTGTTCAGTACAATGACGCTCTGAGGGCAGTGTTGAGGAAACCCAGGTACTGCAGTGCCTCAGAAATGTTTGCGGCAGCTTCCGTCGATGATTTCTTCTCCATTATTAGGAAAAGAACCGCATCGATGATGAGCAGGGTCCGTGGTAGCACCAACACTGTCCTCAGAACGTTAGCGTGCAAAATAAATGGTCCGTTTGCTGTTTACTGGGCGAGTGTTCACTTGCTCAGAAAAAGGAAATAGATTATAGTAAAATACTCGTTCTACCTACTGATTTTGATTCTGTACTAACAAATTACTAACACCTTGTTATTTGTATTTTTATGTGTTCTACTAACAACCTTACTAACGTTTCATTTGTTAATAATTTATGGATGTATGTCTGAAATAAAGATATTATTATATTATACTTTCCCTAAAATAAAAGATAAATTGCGTGGTCAGAGATTTTCATCACCTGAAGAAGCTGTGGACGCCTACAAAACGGCCATTTTGGAGACCCCAACGTCCGAATGGAATGGTTGCTTCAATGATTGGTTCCATCGTATGGAAAAATGTGTCAAATTTCGCGGAGAATACTTCGAAAAACAATAAATACATTTTTAAATAGTAATGTTGTGTCACTTCCTTGATTTCCGAAATTTTCAGTGCCGCCCTCGTATTTGCCTAAACTTCGAGGAAGGAAATATCGTTGATAATATGTTCCCTAAAATCCCGGAATGTTGATAATGAAGTTTTAATCCCGGTATTTAAAAATGACGTCGAATTATTAATTGGACTTTTTTGTAGTTACAAATTATTGAGTTGAAGAATCATATTATTACATTTTCTAGGGTTCCGTACTAAAATTGTGTCAAATTTAAATGTTCTGTTTTTGAATTTGACAAAAACAAAACGTGTGTGTTGTGTAGTAGATGTTAGGTAAAATAAAACTTGTGCTTCAAATACATAAATACATATTTTTTGTACAGACGGTTCCTATTGTTTCCAATTTGTCTTTTGTTACACAGTAAAATGTGATAATTTACTATCTCTTTCACATGATGTAGTTGCTATTTGCTACCTCTTTCACTCAATGCAAAATCAGCCAACGTAATTTTATTTTAGCTACTTACTTAAAATAAAACATTTGTACTTAATTGACACAATTTTAGTACGGAATCCTAAAAAAATTAATAATATGATTCTTATAATAAATCATTTTTAACTACAATAAAGTCCAATAAATAAATCGTGATTTTCAAATCCCGGGATTTAAACGTCATTTTCATCATTCCGGGATTTTAGAGAAGATACTGATTATCAACTCTCTCTCGGAGCTCGTGCCTAAGTAATAACAGCCGCACGGATCGATCCATCTGGTTAAGCTACGCTTACCGGGGTTGGTCCGTGGATGGGTGATGGGTGACCTTCTTTACATACCGAGACTACTCCGTGCCTCGGAAAGCACGTTCAGCCGGCTGCTGTTCGTGGATCTTTGACAGTCGTTACGGGGCGTCAGGAGTTCAAAAGTCTGACAACCAGTCTTACCGGGGGGTATCGTTTTACCCAGTTACTGGGTTGTGGAGGTCAGATAGGCAGTCGCTCCATGTAAAATACTGGTATTCAGCTGCATCCGGTTAGACTGGAAGCCGACCCCAACATAGTTGGGAAAAGGCTAGGCAGATTGATTGATTATCAACTCTATGTTACTTTCTTCCTCGAAGTTTAGGTAAACATACTCTACCTATTCCGACCTCTGGTTATCACACATTAAAAACCGGCCAAGTGCGAGTCGGATTGGCACACGAAGGGTTCCGTACCCGCGTACAATATTTAACACTACCTAAAAATAACTTTTCATCAAGAGTTATCAACAAATATTTTTTTTTTCCAAGAACTAGTTTTTATGATAATAGGTACAAGGATTGCCGTAGTAAACAATTATCGCTTTGTATTAATATGAGAGTGCTTGATTACGACGATAAGTTTAGTTACCGATAGTATGACAATAGTACGTAGTTGAAGTTGTATCTAATCTTTTTGTTGCTGAGCCAAACGTATCAGCTTCAAGGCAAAATCTCACACACAAAAGAAAAACATAATAAGTATGAACTATAAATACAAATGGCTTAGCTTAGAGCAACACCCTAATTGCATAACCTACTATCAATCACAATTTTGAATGATTTTGAAGCAAATTGCTAATCCATTGCTTCATAAATTCTGCTCAACAACGTACATAACGCAATGAATGTTCTTGCACTGTCAACATGAAACCTATTCCTACTGTAAGTGAGCTCTGACACAGCGAGAGGTGGTCGTGAGACCGACCATGTCTCGCAGTCGGGGCAGAACATGAACGAGATGGCGTGGCGGGGCGAACTAGATCAATCGCCACGAAAGATGGAAGGAGCGGAGGCTTTTTCCCAAGAGTGGGACAGAAACGAACCGAAAAAAAATTAGAACATGTGTCACGAAAAAAATATTTCATTTACATTTTCAAAGTGAATGCAGTCTGTCGCAGGTTTGATTCGTGATTTGACTGAATACGAATTGATGATGAATAAGACAAGGAAAAACGTGAAGCTCTACAATTAATTGATTTCATAAATAAATATTAAATATTAATGTCATATTTTTTTATTCAAACATTATTACGTATTTGGAACAAGAATCGAATACTGATCTGAACCCTAATTGCGTAACACACTAGCAATCGGAATCTGAATCATTTTGAAGCAAATTGCTAATCCATTGCTTCATAATTATGTTCGAAAAATATGTTAAATGAAAATTGTTGAATTGCCAAAATGAAACCGATTCCGATTGATGGTGTGTTACGAAATTGCTCCGCTGGTCCTTTAATGTTCTTACCGTTTAAAAAGTAGGTAGATATATAGTTCTATCTTTCTTACTTCCTTACCTTAACATACTCAATGCCAGGCAGCTCCCTGACTGAACCCTCGATGCTGCGCACACATGACTGGCATGTCATGCCATTGATAGACACTCGGACTGCCAGCAGTTCTGAACTGGACTCTCTGTGGACAAAAGATGAGATATGGTTAGTTATGAGGACAAAAATTATGCCAGCAGCATAATATGTATATTAATAACAACTATATTCCATTTACAATAATATTAGTAATTTAAACAAACCTTTTTTACAGTCCGTTCAACAGATTTTGACTCCTATTGCGTTGGTGACATGACAAATAGCAGCTGCAGTAAACAGTTGGTATTGTAACCACTTTTTTGCCTTTAATGCCATCCTTAAGCCTACGGAATAGAAGTCAAAATCGGTTGAACGAACTGTAAAAAAGGTTTGTTAAAATCTCTAATCTTATTGTAAATGGAGTATAGTAGAGCTAGCGAGCAGTTATTTCTGAATGCATTTTACTGTGTGCAAATCACTACATAGTATAAAACAAAGTTGCTTCCCGCTGTCTGTCTGTCCCTACGTATGCTTAGATCTTTAACTCCTAAAATGTCGATTGCACACCATGTGTACAGATAACAATAGAATTTCTATTGTGTCTGCTAATTAGCGCGCGACGAGTTAAAACTGCGTAACGGATTTTGATGCGGTTTTTTTTTGATAAATAGAGTGATTCAAGAGGAAGGTTTATATGTATAATAAACGTGGGCGAAGCCGCGGGCAAAAGCTAGTAAATAATAAAATGAAATAAATAAATATTAAAATATTGCAAAATATAAGATTTAGATAAAAAATAATGACTAAAGCAACACAAATACAACACGTATTTATGTTAGAAACACCGCAAAGGACAACCGTTAAAGTAATCAATAAATTGGTTCGTAAGAGATATTCTATGTCGCCAGCAATGCAATAGGGATGATGACAACATTTGTTTTTTGTTCGTGATGTAGATTATTAAAAAATATTGGACACGTATTTTTTGTTTTTTTACGTAATCAAAAGATTACAGCGATACATTGAGTTAAAACACGGCATGACGTCACGCCTAGCTAGATTTTATACGTAGAAGTGACGTAGCGTGCAACTTAAATGCGTGTTATCTAAGTTATTTTTATTAATATGATAAAGCAAAAAATACGTGTCTAATATTTTTTTATTATCTGACCAAATAGATTTTTTTTTTTTTTTTTACCCAGGCATCATCCCTATTAATGGCGTCAAAACACAAGCCACATAGACTGCAATATTTAAAGCACAGAACAGATAAAGAGATTTATGTTTTCTGTGATCTAAGGCATAGGTACACTACGGCCGATTTATCTTGGCAGGTCCGAACATAGGGACTACGAAATTTCGCGCATGTTCTCGCCTCATGTCACCATTTGGTTCCCAAAAAATCTTATTGCGCAGCCTTCTGCGCGAAGTTCGGACCAGCCAAGATAAATCGGCCGTACTGTACATAGAGCCTTGGAAAGCACGCTTCCAAGTTCCAACCAGTTTCGAGTGGTATCGTGTTATCCAGTAACTGGGTTGTGGAGGTCAGATAGGTAATCGTTCAAGGTAAAATACTGCCGACCCCAACATAGTTGGGCTAAGTCTAGGCAGATTATAAATTGCCCCGGCTGGCTGTAGGCGATTGATCTTGAGGCCGTAACAGCCACACAAGGTACGAATTTTAGTTCAAATCAGCACCCTAATTGCACAACACACTATCAATCGGAATCTGAATCATTTTGAAGCATATTGCTAATCCATTGCTTCATAATAATTAGCAGAAAATTAAAAGAATATCTAACACAAAAATGCTTTTACTCGGTCGCAGAATACTTAGAATAAAATAGTGAAAATGATAGATAGATAATTACAAAAACAAAAAAAAAAAAAAAAAAAAAACTTACACATAACTTATAAATAAAATAATAAAATGCTAATAACATAGAGCATATAAATTAATACAATGTAAACAAAATAGAGAATATAAATGAATAAAATATAGTAATTCATACAAATTAATAAACTATAAATTTAATAGAGAATATAAATTAATAAATATTCATATAAATTAACGATATTATTTATTTAATTTTAATAACTGATACAAATTAATAAAATATAATAATTAATACACGTAAATAAAATATTTTAATAACCTTACTAATTATATTACTTATATTATATTTGCTTAACAAACTCGCAATCCAGTATACTTACTGACTGGATGATTGTTTTGTTAAAATCTATTATGTTGCCGTGCCCTAACCGGGTTTCATGTTGGAACTTACTTACATATATATGTAACAACTGAATGTACACATGAATGCAATAAAGGATTTGAATTTGAATTTGAATTTAATATGTTCGACAAATTTGTCAGCCTAACAACGTAGGTAAATAACGCAATGAATGTTGTTGAACTGTCAAAATGAAACTGATTCCCATTGATAGTATGTTACTCAATTGGACTGCAGATTTGAATGAAGAACTAATAACGTATGCAACCCATTTGTAAAGGCTATACGTACGACATTCTTTTATCAAAACGTATTTTGTATAAAGGTACAATAAAATAAAAAGTAAATAAATTAACAACGATGTTGTTTTACAGAATACAATACAAAAATAATCAAACAAACACCTGCATTTTCAATAAACAGTATTGACAGCTATGTATTTAGAGTTAACAATATTATTATGCCGATAGTGGTTTCAGTAAATCAGGGG
This sequence comes from Cosmia pyralina, assembly GCA_946251885.1. NCBI lineage: Eukaryota > Metazoa > Arthropoda > Insecta > Lepidoptera > Noctuidae > Cosmia > Cosmia pyralina. Next base: position 1,110,927 of record OX276371.1, read on the forward strand.
GCTTGTGGCTACATAATAACAGCTGCGTGATCCGATCGATGGGCTACGCTATGCTTGCCGCGGTCGGTTCGTGGATGGGTGGATACATTACATATCGAACCCGCCCTCCGTGAGCCATTGGTCCCGGATGTCATTCGTAGATTTTTGACAAACTCAAACTCAACTCAAACTCAAAGCATTTATTTCAAATAAACCAATTACAGGCACTTTTGAATTGTCAATGGGTCGGTCAGTCAGAAAGATGAAGCTAGTTGCCCATTCCAAAGCGTAGTAGGTACCTATGGAGAAGAACGGGCAAGAAACTCCACGGACACTCTTTTAAATCAAAATATTTTTACAAAATATAGGTTACATCGTTCATGTTGAAAATATACATGTGAGAACAATGTAGAAAGACGTGCACGTTCAAAAGCGTCCGTAATAAAAATCCACTATCAATCACAATTTGAATCATTTTGAAGCAAATTGCTAATCCATTGCTGCATCGAAAAAAATGTCTGCTCAACAACGTATAAATAACGCAATGAATGTTGTTGAACTGTCAAAATTAAACCAATTCTGATTGATAGTGTGTTACGCAATTCCGCTCTGTCCAGTTAGTCACTTATTTGCCACATAACTGGCAAAATGTAGTTGAACCTCTGCCTACCCTGTCGAGGAATACGTTGGCGTGATGTTACGTTGCCTTAAAGCTACATAATAGTTATGATGGCTAAAATTTTTTTTGTTCGTCATGTAGGTAATTAAAAAATATTGGACTCGTATTTTTTCTTTTTTTATGCCCCTCAAGTTGAAGGGGAAAATTTAGAAGTCCGTGATAAGGCATGACCGTACTTTATGTATCGGAATGCTGGGCAGTGAAGAAGACGGATGAAAAAAATTGCATGCAGCGGAGATGAGAATGTTGAGATGGATGTGTGGAGTGACGAGAATCGATAAAGTGAGAAATGAGTATATAAGAGGAAGTTTGAAAGTGGCGCCAGTGACAGAAAAGTTGAAAGGAAATCGTTTGTCTTGGTATGGGCGTATGATGAGGAGAGACGAAACGCATGTGACTAAAAGAGTGATGAATATACATGTTGATGGATGGAGAGGCAGAGGCAGGCCAAAGAAAAGATGGATGGATTGTGTGAGGATGATATGAAAGAGAAGGGAGTGAATGATAGCGTGACGGTTGACAGGGGAGAATGGAAGAAGAAAACGTGGTGCGCCGACTCCAAGTAATATGGGATAAGGGCAGGAAGATGATTTTTTCTTTTTTACGTAATCCAAAGATTACGGCGATACATTGAGTTAAAATGAAGCATGACGTCACACGTTGTGACGTAGCGAGCCCCCACTTCCTAACTTTAATACGTTTTATCTAAGTAATTTTTAAGGTTCTGTACCTCAAAAGCAAAAAACGGAACCCTTAGGGGCAAATAAGAAAATTTAAAAAAAGTTTTGCAAACTGTAACGTGTGACATATCACCGTGAGGGTCTCAATTTTTTTTTTATATTTTTAAAATAAATACTTAGCTTTAAAGTTATTTAAGAAAATACTTAGACGAAAATTTACCATTCCCCCATTATCTCCAAAACTACTGATCCTAAAATTTTGAAAATAATACAGAAAATAGGTACTTAGTTCTATATAGATTAAGTGCAGGGAAACTGATAAGAAGTCTGTAGTCTTAAAATATAACATGTTAAATCTCTCAATATTGTACGTAACTAACATTTGCAGCAGTTGGAATGTCTGGTAGAACATATTTTTCAACTACAATGTTAAGTTTGTTTTGGGATAAATTCATCCCAACTACGGAACCCTTCATTGTGCGCGGTCCGACACGCACTTGGCCGGTTTTTTTTATTAATATGATAAAGCAAAAATACGTGTCTAATATTTTTTTATTATCGACTGACGGACTAAATAGAATTTCTTTTTTTTTTACCCAGGCATCATCCATATTAATCTTTATGTCTAATAAGACAATTAGCACAAACACTATATTCCTTCCTTTATCTTTAAAACGATTAAATAACACATAAAATGAGCATAGTCTAATTAGCAATTTTTATTTTCCAATTAGACACACTTAAAGAAAACTATGAAATTAAGAATTAGTTATGGTAATTTTACGCGAAGGTAATTTTTACGATCGTCTTTTAGTTTTGCCTGTAAGATAACCTCCACGAGTGCACAGTCAGGGAATTTAATTGTTAATCAAATTGACTATCAACTAGTACCAATTACAAACTAAAAGTAGTAAAAAAAACCGGCCAAGCGCGTGTCGGACCGCGCACAATGAAAGATTCCGTAGTTGAAAATATTTTATCCCAAAAACTAACTCAACTTTATACCTAGTTGAAATATATATGTTCGTTCCTAAACATCGATATGTCATCGTCAATATACTCTCCAACTGCAAATGTAAGTTTGTAATCGCATTTTTTTTTAATATGATGGTACTACAATTTAACTATTTTCGACTTTTTTCCTTTACTTAGAGCTTCAAGGGACCGTTACCTACGTATTTTATATTAATTTCAACTTGATACCTCTACGCGTTCCTGAGAAAAAGGGTCTTGAAAAACTGACAGACAGACGGACAACGAAGTGATCCTATAAGGGTTCAGCAGTGCTATTCTGTACAAATCTCACCGTGAAAACTTAAGTGAAGTGAGTTGTTATTCTACAATGCTAGATTGGATTGACACTATTGACAGCTCACTCCACGCTCACTTCAACTAAGTTTTCACGGTGACATTTGTACAGAATAGCAATGCAGTTTTTTCCTTATGAGGTACCTCTAGAACACTAAAAAAAAGTTGTATTTGTAACCCTAGCGATTATTTTCACTGTTTGTATCCTGTAGTTAAGGACAAGCAGCGTGTTAAAATCGTTTGTTTGGCAAGTTATAGTTTTGAACTTGACGTAAAGAATATTTTTTAGGGATCCGTACCTCAAAAGGAAAAAAAACGGAACCCTTATAGGATCACTTCGTTGCCCGTCTGTCTGTCAGTCTGTCAAGACCCTTTTTGTCAGAGTCGCGTGGAGGTATCAAGTTGAAATTACTTAATATGAAATACGTAGGTCTATGAGTTGTAAAAAAATCAAGCTTCTAAGTTAACGCAATAAAAAAATACGACCATCTACTAAGCGACATATTTCGATACTCGCAAGTAAATCAAAACCTATAGGGTACTTCCCGTTGTCCTAGAATGATGAAAGGCAAGAAGCAAGGTCTCACAGCACAAGTAAAGGAAAAAGTTGTAATTTTATCACCTAAAACTTTTTTTATTTTTTATTTCAATGTTTAGTTTTTTTTTTTGGAACGGAACCCTTCATTGTGCGTGGTCCGACACGCACTTAGCCGGTTGTTTTCAATAGTCAGATAACTCTTATCTGAAGAATAAATACGACAGTTAATCGGAATCGGTTTCATTTTGACATTTCAACAACATTCATTGCGTCATTTACGGTGTTGACAAGACAAATTTTTCGAACATATTAAGCAATGACAACAATAACGCTTGCCAGGGTCGGTCCGCGGATGGGTGACCATGTTTACATACCGAGTCTCGGAAAGCACGTTAAGCCGTTGGTCCCGGCTGTCACTCGTGGATCTTTGACAGTCGTTACGGGACGTCAGAAGCCCGAAAGTCTGACAACCAGCCTTACCAAGTGGTATCGTATTACCCAGTTACTGGGTTGCGGAGGTCAGATAGGCAGTCGCTCCATGTAAAATACTGGTATTCAGCTGCATCCGGTTAGACTGGAAGCCGACCCCAACATAGTTGGGTAAAGGCTAGGCAGATTGATTGTCGTCGAGGATTTTTGATTGGAGGGAGGGGGTACTTCCTCCAAAAAGGGGCAAAAAGGGGGCTACTGGTTATCTCCACCTTATGAGATCCGATTTCGATGTTTCTTTTTTATTTATTTGAAAGGTTGTTACTTTAAGTTGCTCTAATAAAAATTTGGTGAAGACCTGCTGAAAACATAAACACGGTAAATATCCCGTTTTAAATAACTTGACTGGTTTATTTGTTGTAAAAAAGTTAGTGCTCGCGAGCTCTACTTTTCGCCGAACTAATAGTATTGAGAAGGTGAGGACTAAGGAAGGACTTCAAAATTCACCCCCTCAAGGGGTTAAATAGGGGATGAAAGTCTGTATGGAAGTTTATAATTTTTTTTTTTTTAAATGTGTTTATTATCTTAAATCTATACAATTAAGTTGCCGGGGTTTCCCAGAAAGTAACCCGAAGATACTTGTGATGGGATAAACCTCGCTCTTCCTTGATTGATTAACAATTGATTTGTTGTGCTAGTGAGGTATAAATTACACATTTTTATAAAACTATTAAAAAGAAAGATGAAAAATGAAAATCATAATTATGGCAGTATGTGAAAACTAGAGTGTGTTTAAATTTTTGTAGATAAGAAATCCCATTGGTCTCACTGCTTGACCTTAAAATAACTAAGCCCGCTTTTTATTAAGGGTGCACCGAGCTTTTTCCTTCGCCTCTGTCTTTTTCCTTACGTGTAACTAGTAAAGAAAATAACCACACTTTCGCACTTGTTCAATATTTTTCGTTGTTATTTTTATCATAATGCTCTTAAATAAAAAAACGATCGTGTATAAACGCTCCAGTCATCTATGAACTTTATTTTTAGTAAATTAATCAATTATTTATTTACCTATATAGAAAAGTAGGAAAATTGAGGAAAAAAATACTCGAAAGAGGTAACTTTGCGAATTTATTCTATCGACAATTTAAACGTATTTATTTACTTAAACAATATGACTTAAATAACAAGTTTGTAATGTGCTCGTCAAGACCTTTCTTTTGACATCAAACATGTCATTATTTATTTATTTATTTATTTATATATACTTTTTTTTACTTTTTTTTTTTCTTTTTTTTTATTATCTCAATTTAATTATATTTTGATTTAAGAGAGTATCCATGATACTTATCATGGATACTCACTTAAATCAAAATACAGAACATATTTTATTTCATACAAACCTACATGGGCACTTGCCCATGTAGGTTTGTATGAAATCAAATATTTTGACTTTGATAATAATTTTATGGCAATATTTCAACAAACCGGTGGGTTATTTCGAAAATGTCACAGTGAAGAAACTGGTTTACTGAAGTAAAAGTAAATAGCATTAACCTAAAAAGATCGTACGATTAAATACCTACATAAACTTACGCCTTCTTCCCACGGGGGTAGGCAGAAACTACAGAACGTCAGCAGCTACGATCCTTACATACTCCTTTTGCCTCGTTTACGTTCATACATCTGGTCATACACGCACGCCGGTTGCGAGTACGCACCTGACCTTTCTGAAGAACATCACCAATAATGTCAGTGCATGACCTTCTAGGGCTGGGGCGGCCAACTTGGTTAGACCCAAGATCTACTGTTCACTGACGACACCCTGTGCGATCTACCAATTACATATTTACTTCTTGTAATCTTATATGAAAAACAGCATAATTCAGTAACAGAATTATGTAGAATTTTTTATTTTATTAAGAGGGAAAATATCATCTCATCATCATCTGCCTAGCCTTTTCCCAACTATGTTGGGGTCGGCTTCCAGTCTAACCGGATGCAGCTGAATACCAGTATTTTACATGGAGCAACTGCCTATCTGGACCTCCACAACCCAGTTACTGGGTAATACGATACCCCTTGGTAAGACTGTGTTACGGACGCCGAGCGTAGTGTAAACCAAAAAGACTATAAAAGTGAATTGTGCATATTAATTAATTAGATATTATTTAGCTATTAATATACTCGTACGTATTCAGGCTATGATAGAATAAGACTGAAATTTTTGCACTAGGTGGCGCTACTAGTACGTTGTAGATTACGTTAGCTTAAGTACTAGCAGAACTTTACCTTATTGAGAACCGTTGCAGAAAATTGTAAATTTTAGCGTCATAATTAAGATATTTTGTTATAGTTTTTTGTATTTAAGTAGATTAAGTAAATACTTAGGCTAGAAAAATAAGATAAGTCGTTGTAACCAAAGTTTACATTGGAAAAACTTAGTGTTTTTAGTTCCCATACATTTAGCATGTTAGTGCCTTGTGCAACAATAAAGCGTTATGATTGGTCGGCGCATTTTTGCCAATTCTTGGAAATTCCCGAAGTACTTCCAGGAATCGACAAAAATCGGGTATAAAAGTAGGACGATTTCGCTGGTTGGACACGCCCCATTATGATCCAGCCTGCCCCGTCTGGCTGCCCTATTATTAGCGACGCTCAGTCGACTAATATTTTACCTTAGTTTTAAGCCTGGCCGGAGGCTTTAAGTTCGCTTAAAGCACCCACAGGAAACGCTCGGTTAAGCAGTCTCGACCCTCAGTGGTCAACTGCGAGATGCCATACTTAACTAACTAACTGGTTGGACACAGTCGGCCTCCAGCTCTACTAGAAGAAAGAATAAACCAGAAGACAGCAAGAAGTCTTTTACTACCACCTACTACAGTCCACCACAGACTGGTTGTCAGACTTTCGGGCTTCTGACAACCCGTAACGACTGTCAAAGATCCACGAATGACAGCCGGGACCAGCGGCTTAACGTAAGAGGGGAAAATATAAAACTGGAAATTATTCTTACTAATTACTTATTTATATTAGTGTGAGCATTGCGTTTGAGCATCTTTCAGTTAGTTAGTGTGTTAGTAGTGAGTTAGTTTCGTTGTGCAGTGTGTTCTACGTATTTATATTTTTTGCCTTGTAACGATCGACTGGATTTATATTCGCGATCGACCAGTCGATCACGATCGACCGGTTGATCTATTCTAGGGCGTTTCCTCCCGGAGTTTCTACTCACATCTGCCTTGTAAATACTATTTTAGTAGTCGCCTTTCATTCATCCTCTAAACATGACCAAACCATCTAAGCATACCCTATTCAAATTTTGTTCTGCCTAGCCTTTCCCCAACTACGTTGAGTTCGGCTTCCAGTCTAACCGGATGCAGCTGAATACCAGTATTTTACATGAAGCGACCGCCCATCTGACCTCCACAACCCAGTTACAGGGTAATAAGATGCCCCGGTGGTAAGACTGGTTGTCAGACTTTCGGGCTTCTGATGACCCGTAACGACTGTCAAAGATCCACGAATGACGATTAAATACGACTGAATAATATTTTATTAAGTAGATACCATTAAGGATGTGGTTTTATTTGCATTTGAAATTATGCATATGACCGCAAAATACGCGCATTGTCGTGGAGTTGCGAATACCAGCCCATATTACCTAGGTACCTACCTATTACCTATACATAAAAGTTCAAGTTCAAGTTTTGTAAAAAGGAGCTCTAATCCTGCCGACAAACTGTCTTGCAGTTTGGCAGGTTTTAAAATGTTTGTAAGTGTTTGGTCCAAATAAATGTTTTTTTTTTAAGACGTTTTTCATACAACGGTCAGGTTATGCATTCTGCTAAATTTTCAAAAAGGTGTAATGTTATGTGCGTTGAACGTGAGAACAGTGATGCCCCAGTGGTAACGGCCGCGACTTACCAGTTGTAGGTCGTAGGATCGAACCCAGGCAGGCGCTTTACTTTGTGTAAATTATTTCGGTGAAGGAAAACATCGAGAGGAAATGTCCTAGAATCAAAAATTCGAAGACATGTGACATCTGCCAACCCGCACTGGGCCCGCGTGGTGGATTACGGCCCATTCCCTCTCAAATAAAAACTAACCACCTTTCAAATAAAAAAAGAACCATCGAAATCGGATCTCATAAGGCGGAGATATCCAGTAGCCCCATTTTTGCTCCTTTTTGGAGGAAGTACCCCTTCAATCAAAAATCTCCGACGACTGAAAAAATCTATGAAGTCGTAAAACCTGTATACCAAGTTTCGTCCAGTTCGGTTGTAAAATACGACCTGTAGAGGAGTAGCAACAAACAGACAGACGAAAGCTAATTTTGCCATACTTGAAGCAGAGACGCTTCGCTCGCTACACTCGCTACGCTCGTTCGGTCAATTAATAAATATGAGGACTGATAACTGTACTTTAAAGCCCGTTTTCCTAGATTACTAATTTTATTTTTGTAGTGAAAACTTGTTTAGGCACGTTGAGCGATTTTTGGTAGGGGGGAATCTTACAAGTTCGCGTCACCGAGTCACCGCGACCCTCGACATACTATGCATAGTTTTACGTTTAAGTTTTCACTTCTGTCAGCAGTCTCCATTACTGGCAATTTTTTATTATTATTAAGTTTGATTTTAATTTGTTAATATTTTTTTTATTTATTTAATTGTATTTTAATATTATTTTATTTATTAATTTTGTAAGTATTCATTGTTCTTATTACTAATTAACTGGAAATTGTAATAAAAATGTTTTTACACCGTTGACGGCAAGACAAAGCGTTCATTTATTTATTTAAATAATATTAATATCTGTACTTTTCTTTTACCGATGTTCTACAAATAAAAATATTTGAATTTGAATCAATCTCGATTTTTATCAGATTGAACAGAATCTTTGAATCAATTTGTCACTCACTATTCTAAAACGCACTGTCGGAAAGGCTTTAGTACGTTATCAACTAAGATAACACGGCAAAATACCAGAATGCAATATAATTCATACCTACCATCTTAATTTTAACAACGCAAGGTTACGCAATGACACTAGTCACTAAGTCACACGGTACTAATTAGTACCGGCCACTAAGATGGCTGACGACACTATTCATTACGCGTATAACACTTAAAGTAAGTACCGCGGTCGCCATAATGTTAAAATTCACGATGCAGACGGCACTAATTCAAGAATGACTCTTTAAAGTACAGGTACAGACCACAGCGTTATTTTGTGAGTATAACAATATTTTCTTGAATTACATTAAAAGAACTGCTGCAGACGGTACCATTTTCCATGTCACTAAAAGTACCAGTCAGGCGACACTTTTCCTTGAATTAAATTTATTTATTTATAGGCTCTTCAACAATGCGTACACTATTACATTCACAATTTGTACATAGCAAACTTAAGTCTAAGCGCCTCATTACTTAAAAAAAAGCACAGCATGCACTATATTATGCGCAGATAATAGCACAATTAATTATTTGAAACAAGTAATACGAGTACATAGTTTAGACAAAAAATAAATGATTAAATTGATAACAATAGATTAGATACATACATAAATTAAACTAATTAAGATTACATTTAATTTTTGATAATTATTGAATAAGATTAGATTAATATTTGATGTTAGACTAGAGACATACGTTAAATAATAGAAGAAATGTAGCACATGTTAAGGAAATTACTAATATAATAAAAAAATAATAATATAAGAATAATAATTGATAACAAAAGTAAATGATAATCACGCAATTTATATAAATATTAATTAAATAAAATAGCAATAATAATAAATATAAAAAAAAAATTATTATTATTTTATTATTTTTTTAATTTATTTATTATTAATTAAATAATAAAGCAATAACAATTATTCATGATCTCCTCAAACAGGGCTTCCTCTGTCCTACCCTTTTGCTGTGCCCTACAGGGTCCATAATGATCTCAATTATATAATTACCACTTATGTACACATTATGGTAAAGCAATAAAAATATTGAGTATTGAGTAATAAATGGCAAGCGCGGCTATTTTTAGAGCAGATACTGACGAGTGAAAGAGGTCAATGTCCACTTCATGATCTTTTTATATGCAGCATACTTCTAGACAGTGGATAGTATTGCCACAGTCATACATCATACAGTCGTCCGACGAGAGCTCGAGCTGCTTACGTAGTTCGGCGAACTTCGTAAGCAGCTCGGGCTTCGTCGAACGACTGTATGATGTATAGACTGTGGTATTGCCTTAAGTTGGTATAACATTAGAACTTCTTGGCAGATTACGTGGCACATGGAATAACACCCTACTGAGCAAATCAGGACAGTTCAAAGAACCTGTTACCAACTTCTTAAGGAAAACCAAATCCAGCATATTCCTACGTTCCTCCAGCGACACCACCTTAAAATACTTTAGCCTTTCTTGGTACGATTTGAACTTTTTGCAGCCGTTCGATGCCATTTATGTGGACCTTATGGCTTCTTATTACCGAGTTGTACATAATTTTTTTAATGATAGATTTTTTGAAGGGTTTTTGTAAGTATTACTAAAAAAGACGACACTTTTAGATATAATTCTTTCAAATAACCGACGCAGACGATATTATATCTCTATGTCAATAAAAATACCGCGAATTAATACATATAATTATAAGTAAATGGTACTTTTCCGTAGAAGATTCTAGAAGTACCACGGCAGTAGACACTATTTCGTGTGACGCTAAAAGTACCAGAGCAGGCGGCACTATTAAGTACCGTCTGACGATGCAGCAAGCGGTATCGTGTGCATAAAAAACTTATACCTAATCATTTGCTGTCAAACTTCATGATAACTCATGAATGTTATTTTGATTAGTTGACAGAATTTAGTTACATCTAGTCGCAAACTCGCAATCTCATATCAGTGACAATCAATGTCAAAAGCTTGTCAAAAATATATGGAAATTAGAGGTAGGTATTTTTGACAGATTAAAACTGAGATTAGATTGCGAAGTACGAGAGTTGTCCCTTAGATTCAACTCATCGCGCGCTAATTAGCAGACACAATAGAAATTTTATTGTTATCTGCACACATGGTGTGCAATCGACATTTTAAGAGGGAGGATGCGCTGTGGTAGCCCGCAATATTCAAATTTTCTTGCGTTTTATGCAATTTGCAGGTCCGTGTCAGGTTGTATCTTGATCAAAATATGATACGCGGCAATAAAACATATGTATTTATATAATTTTAACCATGAAAATTATCAATACATCTCTCTGTTAGATTTCAAGCAGAGTCGTCGAACGAACGAAATCTAACGACTCTGCACGAAATCTAACCTGACACGGACCTGCGAATTGCAAAAAACCCAAAATAAAATTGAATTTTTTAATTTAAATATGCTTTCAAATTCTAAAAGAAAAATTAAAATTAAATGAGCAATATTTTTATTAAAGGTAAGTAAGTATATTTGTAATCACGTTCTCGAAAATGGCTCTAACAATTTCGATGGGTTGTAATTATAGGGGTTTATGGGGGGCGAAAAATCGATCTAGCTATATAGGTCTCATATCTGGGAAAATTCGTTTTCTCTATTTTCACCCGAGCAGAGCTCGGTTATCCAGATATTATGACAATATGCAGGGTGTAAATAAAACCATGGACATTCTGTCAAAGTGATAAAAGTAAAAGAAAAAGAAAGAAAGAATGAAAATACGTTTATTTGCGGTAAACATGACGCAAAGGACAACAAAATAAAATAACAATTTATAAAACAAGTTTACAAGTACTCATGTATATTTAACAATTTTGTCTATGGGAGCATCTCTGTAAAAGCGATAAAAACTTAAAAAAAAAAAAAATACAACCGACTTCCAAAAACAACACTACAAAGTGAAAAATAACTTTAATTTCGGAAGTCGATATGTATTTTCGTTTTTTGCCACCGACTTCCGAAATTAAAGTTATTTTTCACTTTGTAGTGTTGTTTTTGGAAGTTGGTTGTATTTTATGCAAAAAAGTTTTTATTATTCACTTTTTAATTGTGGTACTTAAATCACACACATTCTAATACCACTACCTGCAAAAGAAACTAGAACATCATCCATATAAAAAGTGGGGAAAAATATGTATTATTGAAACTAACTCAAAACTATCCAAGCAAAATTAATAAATTTTATATGGGACCAGCTTTGAGGTATACCCTCTCGAATAAAACAAAAAAGTGGGGAAAAATACGTATTATTGAAGCTAACTCAAAAACTATCCAAGCAAAATTAATAAATTTTATAAGGGACCAGCTTTGAGGTATACCCTCTCGAATAAAACAAAAAAATTTCAAATCGGACGACTGTAAAAAGTTAAGCGTGGTCATACATAAAAAAAAACGTGTCTCCTTTTTTTCTTCGGTTTAAAATGCATTTATGTTTTATACATTTTAATTAGGTGGATAATTGGACATTGCATTTTTGTATGAAACAGCATTTTCTGCGGTTTTGCCGTAAGTTGAACTTATTATTCATGTCGTTCTTTTCCTCTTGGAAAGATTCCAATGAGTTCTTTCAATTACACTTGGTGGAAGAAGAAGTCACTGGCTCGGGCTCCTGAAATACAGGTAGGTACTATAACCTAACTCTGGAGTGAGCCGACGTTCGCACGGACGTGAAAATATAATTATAACTAAAATAAAAATTATAACTAAAAAAAACTATTATAACTAAAATAAAGAAAATATAATTATAACTAAAATAAAGAAATATATTTTTTTTCGCGCACAGAACAACAAACAGAACAACAACAGAACAGTGTGTTTTTCTGACGTGTTAGAATGCACTCTGTTGTTGTTAAGTTGGATTCTCAATGCTCGGCTTAACACCGAGAGTTGAAAATCCAGTGCGCGTTAAAATCCTGCCGCGATATTTTTACGTCCGTGCTAAGCGGCTGAGGGTTTCAAATTTTTTCTGCAGCTGAGTTTATGCCTATAAAGAATTTAATTATTATTAAAAGTAAGTATCCTAGAAACAAAATTAGGCGAAATCTTTATCAAATGTAAGAATCGTTTTGATTGACGAATTTTTTCAATTTCGTTGGAACTTAGTACCTAAGTCAGCCATATTTGTTTTCATGTTTTTTTGTTTGCCCCAAATAAACAAGTAGATAAGTAACTTTATTTAGTTAGGTACTTGTACAAATTCTGTACTTACCGCAAAATATGCGACATTTGCCGCAAATGGCCCAATCTAAAGATATCCATTGTTGAAAAAGGTCGGTAAGCGGTAACTCAAAGAAAAATAAACTTCAACAATATTAAAGTCACTTTTTTCCACAAATTTTACAATTTTCGATCACTATTTTTACACTGAGTAAATTTCTTAGCGCAAAAATTACACTACACACTTTAAATTCCGCGGGAACTACCGAGTTGACAAAACAGACGTTCAAAAATTACCATATCATCGAATTGTCGATAAGATAATAAACCACAAGACCAGATAAGTTTTAAACGTATCACTATATTTCACATACGTTTTGCACCAAAACTATTCAATCACAGACAAAAAAAATAACATAATAAAAATAGCATTTCCCGCCTCATTCGCGTTCGAAATTTGAATATTATGACACAGACAATACAAAGAGCCCGTTCGGTTTACGGCGCGCGGAGTGCAAATTGTTTGTACTTCCACGCGCTTAGAGCGCTGCGTGCATTAAACGGGAGTTTTCAACGCGTATTTTTAGCAGCGCTTTATTTTTATTCAATAACTTTGTAGTGTCGTGTGACTTGCTATAACAAGCAAGTTGGTTGCCTTGGTGTTTGGCATTATTACTCATGACATGGATACATTTTAATTAATATTTATTGGAAATACGTACTTACTAACTATTGCATGCAATCTCAATTAATTCGTTTCCGCTTTCTTAAGTACCTACATATAGTTTACGTTTTCCAAATATTATATACCAACTATTATACCTAACTTTATTGTTAAGAGCATAGTCAAGGTAAATAAAATAAAAATAAAAAATAAATAACGTAAAAAAAAAAAAAACAAATTAAGCGTAAATTTAGCGTAAATTTTCAATATAATGATGTTAAAAAACAAATTAAGTATTAAAAAAAAAAAAACAAAAATCCGCCTGCAAAAACACATAACTGACAAGAGAAAAACAAGCAATAAAATCCATAGAATTTTGGTATTGCAGGCGGGGACAAACCAATAACCTGTAAATATGGTGTAACTTTTGTTTGTCCCCGCCTGCAATACCTAAATTCTATGGATTTTAATGCTTGTTTTTCTCTTGTCAGATATGTATTTTCGCAGGCGGGTTTTTGTTTTATTTAAATAATTTGTTTTATTTCAAGCTTTTTAGTGTTATTACTATGTATAGGTTTTTGGACAGGACCCATTTCTTTCTTTTATTTGATACCAATATTGTTGTAATTTGTTTGTGTTTTTTTACGATTTGTCACTTAAAATTACTTTTAATCATATAAGTTGCATAATATATTTTTGTAACCACTTTTTAAAACCCTTCATTTTGATATCCCACTCGATGTTATTAGAAGAAAAAAAAATTTCGAACTCTACAATACGGCACCACAAATCCGCCATTTTACTTTGTTTTTAATTTTAATATAGCCAGTGACACTCGCGCTACCAAGATAAATCTAAAGACGTATAATTTATCCAAATCCGGTCATTCGTTTAGGAGTTACGAGAGAACAAAGAAACGGACATACACACATACATACATACATACTTACATACAGGTCAAACACATAACCCTCCTGTTGGGCTTCGCCGCAGTCGGGTAAAAATAGACATTGGAATAGATTAAAAAGAGTAAAGGTTAAGCAGCGCCCCCACTGACGGAGCCAGGCCGCGCGGCTTGGCCTCACGTAGCACGCGGCTATAGTGGGGATGCGGCTTTAGGAAAAGAAAAATCAATGTTTTTCTTAGATTTTTTTCTAGCCAGTATGGTACGGTCTAAACCTCCATACCATAGAGAAAAACGCTGAGAGGCATTAATAACTCAATTTTAAAGAAAATAAAAGTGACATATTTATTGGTGATTACAAGGTGTTAAGCAGACTTTCTATCTTGAGTGTTATCTTTACGTATCCTTGATAACTGATTTTAAACCACCATCTTTACGCAATAGTAGAATTCCGTCACTCCACCGCACCGTTGACAATTTTGCGTGTAATTAATTTCACTTTTCACAAATGTAGAGTTCCGCGAAAAAACCGGTCAAGAGCGAGTCGGACTCGACCACCGAGGATTCCGTTCAGATTTCTGAAAAATTGCGCTATTTAGAGACATCGTTTTAATTTTCCTGTAATCTTTAAGTACATAAACTTCCATCGCATATAGTATAAATTAATAATTTCAAATTTATCGCTATGCAAACTTCGGAGATAGAGGGGGGGGGGGGGGGGAGGAACGGTATTTTTTTTTACATTTTCATCAAAAGTCTAAAACTAGCCCAGTTGCAACAAAAAAAAACAATTTTAATTCTTTCTTATTTGCTATGTAATAAATGGACGCGGAAACCCAAATAAAGCCGCCTTGTAGGCTATAGTAGAGGTCACAGTAACGACTATGACCTCTACTATAGCTATAGATTAGTTGTCCTTCCTAGTGAGGAGGAAGGACAACTAATCGATTGTGATAGTGAACGAATGCAGCTCTGTTATAGCAGACGGTAATTATAGTTAGGAAAAGAAGAACCTGGAGAAGAATTCGATCCAGGCGCGGATACAGGGGCAATGGGTACAGTTGCCCTCCCCCCCCCCTCCCCGTGCTTTGGCCAAACTGAGTCAAAAACTCTAAATTAGACAAACATCACACTAAAAAGTTTGGTAAAAGTTTGTGAGTGTGTGTTTGCACGTTTGTTACTTCTTCACGCTCAAACGGCTGAACCGATTTGGTTGAAATTTGGTATGTAGATAGCTTATACCCTGGATTAACACATAGACTACTTTTTATACCGATCTACGCGGGTGAAAGCGTGGGGCGCAGCTAGTAGTTTTATAAACCTGTATTTTTACTTTTAGTATTTTTAGTAACAGTACAGTTGTTGTACAGTTTTTTTTTATGTTGTAATTTTTTGTATTTGTGTATTGTATTTTGTATGTGCCACAGCTGCCTGAACTAAAGGAATAATAATAATGACCCCATCGCCGTATAGCTCTACGTTGACGTCGTGGTGGGGCTTGCGCGCTCCGAACTCTGGGTCTGTGCCGGTGGAGTTTACCTTTGCCGAAAAGGATTAAAAAATTCAAGTACTTAGGTCATGTTTCGATCTTAGTAAAATCAAATAACACATAAGTATGGAAAATCGAAATGATTTAACCATATACATTTGGTTTTACAGGAACTTTAATTCTCGATGTATGCTCTTAAGTATCTCTTCATTCCAAATCAAAATTTACGTAGTTCCATACCTATTCTTGAACCCTCATCATCTTCTAACAATGATTTGATGACATCATTTGAAAAGGCATTGAAAAAAACCCGCATTCTAAGCTAGCCTGTCAAATTTATTTTCCTTCATTCAACGAAGCACAGTCAAATTAATTACATTATGAAATATTTGATAAAAAATTAAACATTTAAAATATTTCTATCTTCTTTTTTTTTTCTTTTATTTCGTTTGTTATGTTTAGTACTTACCTAAAACTGCTTCGAATAAACTTTTATTATTTTTAAAATATAACGAAGGACATTCCGACCAGGAGTACCATACAGTCCGTACATAACATTCGTCAACTCAGGTGGTGTGGACACGTTCTTCGCATGAAGGACCACCGTTTACCCAAAATGGTCTTTTACTCTGAGATGGCAGAAGGTAAACGGAAGCATGGCGGTCAACATCTCCGCTATATGGATGTGCTCAAGAGGCATCTTAACGCGTGTGCTATTGATCCTACAAGTTGGGAGAGGCTCGCTCTACACAGGTCGTCTTGGCGCTCTACTATTCACAAAAGTACCAAATCTTTCGAAGAAAAGCGACACGACGCTATTATTGAGAAGCGCCAAATACGCAAAGAGAGACCTAAGCCCTCCTACACGTATAGATACAACACTTCAGGCCAGCTTTATTGTTTTAGTTGTGACCGGGTGTTCAAAACTAAATTCGGTCTAGCGAGCCATCTAAGGGCACACGCAAGGAAGTGATTTCGAAGGGTCGCCGTTATCGAAATCGATAAGGAGGACTATATATACATAACATTCATAATCAGCCTATAATGTTCCCACTGCTGGAACACAGGCCTCCTCTCGGTGAGAGAGAGCGGGCCGCAATCCACCACGCGGGCCCAGTGCGCGTTGGTAAATGTCACATGTCTTTGAACTTTTTTTTTTGTTTAGAGTCCGCACATACAACAAAAAAAAAAACAAAAAAAGAATAGAATTTATGACGCCATTCCTTCTACATTCTCACAAAATTAATTAATAAATAAATTCAATATATTTCAGGTAATTTACAATAAGGTATCTAGGTATTTTATAAAAATACACCCAAAAATAAATAAACAAGGTATTACTCACATGACCTGAGCAACAAATCCTTTTTCGAAAAAAAAAAAAAAAAAAAAAACTAGACTGCAGCTGACAGACAACCGACCAATAGCGTACGAGCGCGCGAAGTAAAACCAAACATGGTTGCCATTGTTTTTAAAATTCACCAGTGCTTAGATTGGATAATGCAAAGTTTATTTTAGTTATAATAATGTTTGTAATAGAGGTATTATAAACGATATGTGTGTTCATTAAACAGTTAATATTGTGTGAACATTGGTTGGTTTCATAATATGAATGGGCAGGTATGGAACGAATACTAATAGTAACTAGAACGTGTCTATAGGATGAGTACCTACCTACTTTGATACACGAGTAATTCCCCACGTGCGTATCGGACTTGGCATATTTAGAGTTCCGTACCAAATCTGATTTATCAATATATTGGTATATTGTTAGAAAAATATACGTAATAATAAACATGACCACCCAAGTACAAATGGATGAACAAATAGATGGATGTTTCAGTAGTCAATGGCAAGTTTAAAAAAACTTCGGAACAAAATTTTGTAAAAAAAAATTGAGAGGTGTCAAGGGACACCCGGATGGAACGAAGTTCCTTTCGATTAATTAGTGAAGGAATTGTAATAATTTTTTTTTTTTTTTTTTTTTGTTATATCTGGCTTGCTTTCTATAAGAGAGAGAGACAGACAGAGAAACATGCGCACGTCGCACAGCTTACAATAGCTTACTATAGCAAAAAGTGTCGTTACATCTTTCCGTGAGAATTTTTTCCGTCTAGTCCCCTTTCACAACGCGCGAAAAAAAAAGCTGACTTTTGGTGGCTTCTCATTCCTTTGTTTTCCAATATTTTTTAAAACAAAAAATACAGTATTTATCTAATCAACAAGATCTAAATAACGATACCATACTCGATGTGGTAGGTCAAAAATTTTGTTTTCGCGCCCCCCTTTTTCTTTTTCACAATTTGTATGGCTTTGGGTCAACAAAATGCTTATACTTACTGAGAAAATTTGAAGACTGTAGCTCCAACCGTTTGGCTGTTAAACATGTGTGACAGACGACGGACAGACGGACTCATGAGTGACAGCAATAGGACTCCGTTTGGTCCCTTCGGGTACGGAGCCCTTAAAATAACTACAACGATTTCTTTGGAACTGACTTTGTAATATAACACGTTTTTGGTCGTTGGTATTGGCAGTCATTCGTGGTACTTTGACAGTCGTTACAGGTCGTCAGAAGCCCGAAACGACAACCAGTCTTACCAAGGGTATCGTATCACCCAGTTACTGGGTTGTGGAGGTCAGATAGGCAGTCGCTCCATGTAAAATACTGGTATTCAGCTGCATCCACTTAGACTGGAAGCCGACCCAAACATAGTTGGGAAAAGGCTAGGCAGATTGATTGATGTTTTTCTCTTTTCAAAGGGTGTTTGTTCTACCCTCAAAACAGATAAAAGAGGTTAGAAGGGCCTTGTCGGTGGGGCAGGCGCGCTGCGTATGTGATCAGACGATCATATATTATGTCAGTCGAAATCGAAAAGTGACAGCGTACGAAGCTCCGCGAAAAAAAAGAATTATGCCGTGTTGCGCTATCATAACGTGTCGGAAAAGAAGCCAGGTGTGGCCCTAGAAGGGATTTCTTTTCACTGATAAGTCCAAAAACCTTAAAATATAAGTGATATTTCTAATTATTACAATAGTATTATGTAGTTTGTAGACAAAAGCGATACAATCGCAAACAGATGCACAATTATACATTGCTTGCAAATGCATGGGTACCGTCTTGTACTCGTACCACGTGAGCCATCGCGCGACCTCTTTTATCTGTTCTGTGGGATCAACTCTGAAATCACGAAAATAAAAACCGGCCAAGTGCGTGTCGGACCACGCACAATGAGGGGTTCCGTAGTTGTGATGGACAAACTTAACATCGTAGTCGATAAACATGTTCTTCCGTACATTCCAACTGTAAATGTAAGTTTGTACTCACAATATTGAGAGATTTACCATGTTATTTTAAGACCGCAGACTTCTTATAGGTTTTCCTGTAATTTACAGGTAAAGATCTATTTTCTGTATTTTTTTCAAAGTTTCAGGCTCAGTAGTTTCGGAGATAAGAGGGGGTAATGGTCAATTTTCGTCTATTTTCTTAAATAACTTTAAAACAGTTTATTTCAAAATTATAAAAAAAATATATATTTGAGTAAGTGAGTACATTTGATATGTAACACGGTATAGTTTGCAAAACTTTTTTTTTTAATTTTCTTATTTGCCCCCCAAAAGTGACCCCCATATTCAAAATTCATTTATTTACTTTACCTGTCCGTGTTTGGGTCACAGAAATTCATAATATGTGTAATTGTGTACCAATTTTCAACTTAATCGGTCCATTATAGATTCGGAGCAAATTGGCTGTGACAGACGGACAGACAGACACACGAATGATCCTATAAGGGTTCCGTTTTATCCTTTTGAGGTACGGAACCCTAAAAATCAGCTGTTCCATACATTTTGGTCGAGTAGATATTGTTATGAACTTTGGTACGAAACAGCTGATTTTATTTTCGTGATTTCAGATTTGGTCTCATGGTGAAAGTTGTTCATACTCATGGGTTGAAAACCCTGTGATAATTTGCACACTGCTTAAAAACTATTCACTACTTATAACCGCGATGGAACAACGTTAATAATAAAAAAATATTTTCTTGGTATAGAACTCATACCACGTACAATATTATATAAAATAATCCACGGACCCGATTCACACCACGTTCGTGTGAGCGGATAATATAGAGCAATACGGTACAATCTAGTACTTGTAAGATACGATACCCTATCTCACCTGTCAAAGATCTACGAATGACAGCTGGGAGCACAGCTTAAGGTGAGCGCCCACTACGCAACGGCTTTTGGTTTGTTTGTATAAAGAAATGAAAATGCGGGCGGTACCGGTAGTAGAAGTAGTGCTATAATGAAGGGTAGTATTTAAACGCACATCAAAAATTACCAACTTTTCCCAACAGAATACGTACATCAAAAATACTGTTTGCACATCAAAATTTGCACGTTTAAATAAATTAAACATAACGTCAATTTCTGTCTGCAGGGTTTAAAGGAACCTAACCAAACTTAACCTCGGGGTGCCCAATAATTATTATTTGTACAATTTTTGATATTCAGTTAGTTAACTAGTAGTGAAATAATATTTTTTTTAGATGCGCATTTATTATTTTTGATGAACAGTTAGTATTTTTGATATGTAATTAATATTTTTGTTGTAACTTTGGACAAAAATTGATGTATAATAATGATTATTATACGTGCAAATTTTGATGTGCAAACAGTATTTTTGATGTACGTATTCTGTTGGGAAAAGTTGGTAATTTTTGATGTGCGTTTAAATACTACCCATTTAATATTTTTCTGATGTGCGATTAATAATTTCCCTATTCGATTCATAATGAATACATACTCGTACAAAGCAAAGCGAAATCCGATGCGTGCCGAGCGTGCGTAGCGGTTTCGGCCGGCGCGGACCAGTGGAGGCTCACCATAAGCCGTAGGTCCCGGCTGTCATTCGTAGATCTTTGTCAGATCGTTACGGGTCGTCAGAAGCCCGAAAGTCAGACAACCAAATTTACTAAGGGGTAATGTGTGTGTTACCCAGTAATTGGGTTGTGGGGGTCAGATAGATAGGCAGTCGCTCCATCTTCTTAATATATAAAAAGAAAAGTCTATATAAATAAAAAGAGAAGTCCTGACTGACTGACTGACTCATCAACGCCCAGCCCAAACCCTTGGACCTAGAAAGCTGAAATTTTGCACAGAGGTTCCCTTTATAATGTAGACAAGGGATAAGGAAGGATTTTAGTTCCTGTGGGACATTTTCCGACATCCACGCGGGCGAAGCCGCGCGGGAAGTGCTAGTATACCTAAATAAATTTACTTAAAAAAAAGTAAAAACCGACTTCAAAACCAAAAACGAATAAAATAACTTTCGTAAAACACTTAACAGCTTCTGAAGTCGGTGTCAAGCTAAAGTGCATTGAAGAATTGAAGACACAAAAGCTGTAAGTGTTTTATGACAGTTATTTTATTCGTTTTTGGTTTTGAAGCCGTTTTTACTTTTTTTAAAGTAAATTTATTTTTCCATTTTTAGTTGAATATACAATTACATAAGTAAGCCCAAGACGAACGAAAAGAAGAATCATCAAAATCGGCTTAGAAATGCCGGAGACAGTACATTTATGCATATAACTTCGTAAATAAGACTAATTACAGAAAGTATTATATACTAAAACCTTCCTGAAAGTATGTAAATCACGATAGTGAAATAATCATTAAAATCGGTTCATTAGTTTTTGAGGAAATCGCGGACAAACCAACTTTACACACATACGGATCGAATACAGAATCTCCTTTTTTGAAGTCGGTTAAATACTGGTATTCAGCTGCATACAGTTAGACTGGAAGCTGACCCAACATAGTTGGGGGGCAGATGACGGTGGTTATTTACTAAGAACCTAGTAACATCATCATAAAGAATGTTTCCTCATGACCTCGTTTAGAGAATCACTGTTGAGTGTTGAGATGTCACACTGTATAAACATTACAGCCAACAAACATATTGTTTCATTGTCAGAGCTAACATCTCATAGGTCTACCAATTGTCTGTCTGAGTAACGGTGCAAAACAATGAGTATATTAGATTGACTATCATAGATTGTTGTGTGTTTTCATTGGGTCGGACGATTACTCAAGTCAGTTACTGGTTAAAACCGGTTGTAATTTTATTCACCGTTAGCCGACGTTCGCACGAACGTAAAAATATCGCGGCGGGATTTTATCGCGCACTGGATTTTCAACTCTCGCTGTTGAGACGAGCGTTGAGAATCTAACTTAACAACAACAGAGTGCATTCATCGATTCAGAGTGATTCGACGTCATCGCGTCAACGCCGGCTATCGCTGAAAACCAGCGCTGGCTGGGGCTCCGTTTCGCATGGGGTCGCAGCATTATGCTGAGCGGTAGCCGTTTTGCGTAGATGTGACGCATATTTTCCCCAAAACTTGTTTTATAAATTGTTATTTTATTTTGTTGTCCGTCCGTAGCGTCATGTTTACCGCAAATAAACGTATTTTCTTTCTTTCTTTCTTTTCTTCATTCTAGCGCGTCGAAAAAACACACTGTTGACTGTTCAACTCTCGGCGCTAAGCAGAGCGTTGAAAATCCAGTGCGCAAAATAAAATCGCCGCGATATTTTTACGTCCGTGCGAACGTCGACTTATCCTCTTATGGAGTCATTGTGCTCATCATTATGAACAACTTTTACTATGTGACTAAACTAAAAAAAATCAGCTGTTCCCTATATTTTGACGAGTTATGCCACAATCAGTCTGCCTAGCCTTTTCCCAACTATGTTACGGTCGGCTTCCAGTCTAACCGGATGCAG
Organism: Cosmia pyralina; assembly: GCA_946251885.1. Taxonomy (NCBI): domain Eukaryota; kingdom Metazoa; phylum Arthropoda; class Insecta; order Lepidoptera; family Noctuidae; genus Cosmia; species Cosmia pyralina. Next base: position 1,133,514 of record OX276371.1, read on the forward strand.
CTGAATACCTGTATTTTATATGGAGCGACTGCCTATCTGACCTCCGCAACCCAGTAACTGGGTAATACAATACCCCTTGATAAGACTGGTTGTCAGACTTTCGGGCTTCTGACGACCTGTAACGACTGTCAAAGATCCACGAATGACAGCCGGGACCAACGGCTTAACGTGCTTTCCGTAGCACGGAGGAGTCTCGGTATGTAAACATAGTCACCCATCCACTGACTAATCCCGGCAAGCGTAACTTAACCTGATGGATCGACCCGTACCGGCTGTAATTACTTAGCCAAACATAAATGTAGGGAACAGCTGATTTTTTTTCGCGATTTCAGGTTTAGTCCCATAGTAAAAGTTGTTTATAATGATGAGTACAGTGAACCCTTAAGAGGATAACGGTGATTAAAATTACAGTCTGTATTACACTTTACTTATGTAAGACTGGTTGTCAGTTTCTCGGGGTTCTGTTCTGACTACTGCTCGTACCGACTGCGATTTATTTTTAACAGCTACAATATAAAACATATAAAAAGAAATACACAAACCAATAGACAATATTGCAGCCCACAACGCTGTTCACAGATTAACTACAGGATACAAACAATGAGAATAATCGCTACGGTTACAAATACAACTTTTTTTTTTCTAAAGTACAGCTGCTAGCTGGGACCAACAGTTTTCTATAAACGAATAAAACAATAATTGTTTTCATCTACAGCTGTAAGCGCGTAATACGTCAATTGTTGACGTATTACGCGCTTACAGCTTTAGATTGGTACCCTCAGGCTTCATGTACACGACGCCGCAGCCGCACCGGCGCGCCGCCGTATGTTTGTGTGTATACGAATGAAGAGCGCACAGGGCCGCCACAGGAGCCGCGCCGGAACCGCATGTCACATTGATACCGAGTTAAACAGTAAAGCAACGATCACAGTTCAGTAATAGTAGGGGAGGTACTACTCGATTTTTGTGACCTATTTTATAGGTACTGTAAGGATTGATGCTTGATCAAGCCTCGTTAATATAATACTGGCTGACATTCAATCATTCAAATATGGAATATCTTCTGTCAAGAAAACAATCCTCGTTTTCTTGACAGGATGACAGAGATATAGAATCTGACATGAAACATAAATAAACCCACTTACCACAGTACAATTAAACTATTAACTGAGTAAAACAGTTTCACACTCGACCGACCGAACAATGACATGACAGAGAAAAAAATATTTTTTAATGTCATAGACGAGTCTCAGTCAGTGTTGACGTATCTTAAATCGTTCGGAAATAGATAACGCATCAAATTAAATGCATAGAATTCGATATTAGTACTTAATAGTGATGGAACAACGTTCAGAATAAAAAAATATTTTCTTGGTATTGAACTCACACCACGTACCTACAATATAAGGTAAAATGACTCCACGGACCCGATTCACACCACGCTTGCGTGAGAGGATAGAATTAATCTAGTAGGAGTGTTCAATAATTTAATCTGAGCTTTAAATAAAGTGGGCTTCAGCCCCATATGACTAGCGTTCCTCTTGTATTATTTAGTAGTTCAGTTAATCTCCTACTGTGAAGTTCGAGGCTTCACAGTACCGAATACATTTAATTTCTAATAGTTTAATATTAATTAATCATGCATGTGTGAGTAGACAAAGTCCGCAATGAGTACATACGAGGCAGCTTTAAAGTCACACCAATCACGGAAAATTTGTTTTACTGAAAACCGCCTAAGATGGTATGGACACATCAAAAGACGCAATGAAAGAAAGAAAGAAAAACGTTTATTTGGACACACTTCGTGAAACACAAAAACAAAAGAAAAAAAAAAATTAAAATAATGTTTTAAAACAAAAGTGTGTGCCTCACGGCTGCGCCAAAAAGGTTCATTTCAGCATTAAATGCCAGACAGATGCTGCCTGACGCTGGTTTTCTAATGAACCTGTAGAGACAAGTGACGGGGAGTACAAACAGTTTCAATGACGATCATGTGGTACAAATTGCACTAGACCGCCCGCCAATTGACCTAGTGGTCAAATATAAAGAGACCTCAGGAAAGCCCAATTGCCTGAACCGACAACCCAATATAGAATCACATGAATCAAGATGAATCACATCTTTGCATTGTTTAAATTCAATCTCTTAGTATTATATTATTGCATAGCACATGTGTGAGCACTATGTAGCTACTATTAAGCTACCTTTTACTGGGTACGTCTTTCACTGACTCGAGTGTGCCCTGGCGGTTGAGAGTATGTCATGCTCACTCAATTGTCTCGCTGGTGGTGGCGTGTGTTGGATCATTATGTTCCCTTCAAAATGGTTGAGCTAATTGGTGCTGATCCATGCGTCATGTTCGTGAACGGGCGCCGTCAGTTGGGACTGGTCGTCTCTTAGCTGCCATGGCTTATTTTTAATTTTAATATTTAATTTAGTTGTTTTAGTTTTTATCTTTTTATTACAGACGCTTTTTTACGTGCACGTCTTTCTACATTGTTCTCACATGTATATTTTCAACATGAACGATGTAATTAATATTTTGTAAAAATATTATGATTTAAAAGAGTGTCCGTGGAGTTTCTTGCCCGTTCTTCTCCATAGGGATCTACTACGCTTTGGAATGGGCAACTAGCTTCATCTTTCTGACTGACCGACCCATTGACAATTCAAAAGTGCCTGTAATTGGTTTATTTGAAATAAATGCTTTGAGTTTGAGTTTGATGGCGCAGGAAAGTGAGGAGACCCGACCCCGAATAAAGGGATCAGAGACAGAAGAAGAAGGATCATGCATGTGAGAGTCAGCCGCCGCACCCAAGAGGGAATCCAAAGTTACAGCGTGTCAAAAAAAACTTATATTAAAGTAATTTCATACCTCGCCAAAACCTTGTTTTGTTTTGGTCAAAGTTAAAATCATATTTATCAATATTAAAAATTAAATGCAGACGTCTTTACAGTTTAATTGGCAATGCTTTACTGAACTGTGATCGTTGTTTTACTATTTAACTCGGCAACAATACGGTGTACCTTCACGCGGTTCCGGCGCGGCTCCGGTGCGGCTGCCCGTCGTGTACATGAAGCCTTAAAACGAGCCGCAGTAAACCACGAAGGAGATTGCGAAATATGTGCGCTTCATGTGCACTTCTGCCAACCTCTTCATGAAATACAAACGTTATGTTAATTATACCATACAATTAAAGACACAGCGTAACTACAAGAAGAGGTAACAAGTTACCACGTGGTAATCGTATTGCCTTTCTCTTTGCAATCGACATGCAATCATGCGCAGTTGAAGTTAAAATCATGTGGCTTTAGCCAATGATTGGTAACTCGTGTGTTTGAAGTCGTTGTGGTAGCAAATTAAAGTAGGGTGTCATGATAAGGGCGTATAACATAATCAGTCTATAACGTTCCCACTGCCGGGACACAGGCATCCTCTCTGTGAGAGGGAGCGGGCTGTAATCCACCACGCGGGCCCAGTGCGGGTTGGTAGATGTCACATGTCTTTGAATTTTTGGTTCTAGAACCAAACACCCACGACGGTGGTTCCTCACGATGTTTTTCTTCACCGTTTTGAGAGCAGTGGTGATGAAATGTTTTACACAAAGTAAAGCGCCTGTCTGGGTTCGAACCAACGACCTACAACAACTCAGTAAGTCGCTGTCGACTAGCTAATAAAATAATTGTGTATATTGGCGATGGTAGCCTACAAAAGATCGCGGGGAAGACCTGGCTGGATAAGAATCGCACAGACCAGGGTAGCAGGGAGGAGGCCGTTACTCAGCAGTGGAGGGGACAAGGCTGCCAGTGATGTTGATGCTAATGGACACTAAAGTTAGTTAAAAACGGGACCCTTATAAGATCACTCGTGTGTCTGTCACAGCCAATTTGATCCGAATCTAATGGACCGATTATGTTGAAATTTGGCACACATATGAATTTCTGTGACCCAAACACGGACGGGTAAAGTGAATAAATGAATTTTGAATATGGGGGTCACTTTTGGGGGCAAACAAAAAAATTTAAAAAAATAAGTTTTGCAAACTATACCGTGTGATACATCAAATGAAAGGTCTCAAATAAATATATTTTTTATAATTTTAAAATAATTTTAAGAAAATAGACGAAAATTTACCATTTCCTTATCTTTGAAACTACTGAGCCTAAAATTTTGAAAAAAAATGCAGAAAATAGTTCTTTACCTGTAGATTACAGGAAAACCTATAGGAAGTCTGCGATCTTAAAATTACATTGTAAATCTCTCAATATTGTGAGTACAAACTTACATTTACAGTTGGAATGTATGGGAGGACATGTCTTTCAACTACAATGTTAAGTTTGTTCTTGGGATAAATTCATCTCAACTACGGAACCCTTCATTGTGCGTGGTCCGACACGCACTTGGCCGGTTTTTTTTTACCCTCAATTTAGTCTCAATCAAAAGGTTATGTTATACTTACGCAAAATACGCGCATTGTCGTGGAGTTGCGGATTGAGCCCGTATTACCAATTACCTAAGCTTTATGTTATGTATCAAGCATTCAATTCAGCTATGTATTGTGAATACCGTTAGTTTATAATCCTATCTCGTGAGATTTTAAACTGTCGATAAATTGTGAACTGTACCATATTGCTTACAATCCAATCAATCAATCTGCCTAGCCTTTTCCCAACTATGTTGGGGTCGGCTGCCAGTCTAACCGGATGCAGCTGAATACCAGTATTTTACATGGAGCGACTGCCTATCTGACCTCCACAACCCAGTAACTGGGTAATACGATACCCGTTGGTAAGACTGGTTGTCAGACTTTCGGGCTTCTGACGACCCGTAACGACTGTCAAAGATCCACGAATGACAGCCACTAATAACATACTAATTATTGCCAGCGGCTTCGCCCGTGTGGATGTCGGAAATTATCCCACGGGAAAGTACTGCCAGGATAAAAAAAGTAGCCTATGTGATATTCCAAACTATAATCTATTTCTGTGTCAAATTTCATCCAGATTCATTCAGCAGTTCTAGCGTAATTGAAAAACAAACATCCATCCATCCAAACTTTCGCATTTATAATATTAATTTTCGATAGTTTAGAATCTATCCATGTCAAACCGTCAAATTGTGAACGAACCTGCAGTTAACGACAGGGCTCACAATCCGTTCGATTTCATCACTCATAAAATTGTGAACAATCCCTGAATGGTAGGTCTTGGTGGAAGCAGAAGTGGTCGTAGTAACTAAGACAGGGCACCCCGACGAAATAGGTTAGGTTAGGTTAGGGTCCCCCCCGGAGGGTTCCCGCATTGTCGAGGCGGGGGGGCTCAGTAGCCGTGGCTTGGTCACCCACGGTGAAGCGAAGAGGAACCCATGCGGGGGCCGCTCGTCAGGGCTTTTACGGGAAAGCCGACGACGTAGCGGCCAGCGGGTAGGTTGCGGTGGCCGTATGGGCGACACCGCAACTGAGGCGGGCCGCGGTGTCTTATTGGAGGCATCGCGGCTGAGGATTGGAGGCCGCGGCGGGAGAGGAGTGCCGGTATTGCGGTGCGCCGCTCTCCCTACCTTCCGCGGCCTTGACGGGGCCGCCACCGTTTGATGGCGGACGCGGTGGGGCCGCAGGGGAAGAGGAGTGTCGGTATGACGTCGGCCGCTCTCCCTATCCTCTGCGGCCGAAATGGCGGCGGAGCGCGCGCGGGAGGACGACCCTCACGCGGCGCCGCTCCGAAGGCGGAGGAGGGGTCGGAGCAGACGACTCCTCCCAGGTGGGGGCCAGCAGGCAACGGGTGTGGGGGCATCCTTGCCTGTATTGCACAGGCCCCCACCAGTGTCGGACGGGAATGGCCAGGTGTTCCCGGTCATTCCCGTAGCCCCCCATCCGGGGGGGCACGCGGGGCCCGCCAGCTAGGCGGGCATGCGCCGAGAGGGTTGTGGAAGTAAAGGCTGAGCCGGTTTCCCATGGCCCTCCCATCACGGCGATGGGGGAACATTGCTGAGTTTTAGTGGGTATACTGTCATTCCGACAGGAGTCCCACGTACCCCGTCTCGTCCCCCACGAGCGGGGATGCATAAAGCATTTCTCAGCGTCAAAAAAAAAAAAAGGTTAGAACAGTGAGCAACCGCTCGCGAGTCGACCGAGCGGAGCGAGTGGTGCCGCGACAGCATCCGGCTAGAGCTTCTTCCAAGTTGGTCGCAGTTACGGCTATTTAGTATTTATTAGCGCAAGGTGCGTTCGTCGCTTGCAAGTTTGATACCAGTTCACAATTTGTCGGTTTGACATAGATCGATTATAAACTATCGAAAAATATTGCGTTAAATTGTAAACGGTTTGCTGCACACACGAAATTACTGTTTGGAAGGAGCACCTAGTAGAGTAGAACCAATTCAATTTTCCTGTACATTTTGACGTTTAAAAGTGCGTTATTAATGGCCTACTTGTAATAAAATAATGATTTGATGACGTCACTTTCATTCACAATCACCCACGCACACCGTACCGTGAAATAGTAACTACACTGCAATTACGGGAACCATAAAATCGTTTCATAATCTTTGTTGATAAAACAATGGCGGCTTTGTTTTTGGCGCGAATATTTACGCGGGAAATGATGAAAGTGTAAAACGTTCGTTACGATTCGCAAGTGTGTGCGTTTGAATTTAGAATTGAGTGAGGAAGTCAATGTAGTGTTCCCACTGCTGGTGCTGGATCCACAATCGCGTGGTGGATTTCTACTCCCTAAGCAAGATGTCCGTAATTTCGGCCGAAGTTACGGGCGTTTCCTACTCTGCATCATTTACCGACATAAGATTAGGTCGGAACCCGAACTAAGAATGAATGACAACACGATTTGACAGCTGTCCCTACTACCCGTGTTTTTTGCCGTCCGAAAAATGGAATTTGACACCTTTTTTGATGGATCAACTACTTTCGGATGGGCCCGTGTCTTCGTTAACGGACGGGAGAGTGTATACCCACTGTGCAATGCGCAAAGGAAAAATAACCGGCCGTCCCATACATTGCGTCGAGTAGGTATTGAAGTTTTCTATGGGACAGTTGAAATTTTTTTCGCGAAAACAATATTGGTCCATGGAGAAAGTTATTCGGTTTGATGTTCTGTACCACATCCTGAAAGATGAGGATGCAAAACGATACGTATAGCCTATGTCACTCGGACCATTATTGCGAATCTATTAATACCTCACTCATCAAAATCGGTTCAGCAGTTTAGGCACTACGGTGGAACACACATACATAGACTGCTAAAATCATAACCCTTCCTTTTGGCTTTGCCGTAGTCGGATAAAAAAGGCTTCGACAACCGTTAATAAATTGGTATAAGCACAAGCAGAGAATGGCACTCAAGATTTAACTTAATCTCAGTATCACGATCTCTTGCGTTTTCGTGTTGCCAAGTTTACATGGTGTAAGTGTAAACAGTGGCTACCTTTTAAGGGGTCATTGTACTCATCATTATGAACAACTTTTATTACGGGACCAAACCTGAAATCGTGAAAAAATATCTGCTGTTTCCTACAATCAATCTGCCTAGCCTTTTCCCAACTATGTTGGGGTCGGCTTCCAGTGTAACCGGATGCAGCTGAATACCAGTATTTTACATGGAGCGACTGCCTATCTGACCTCCACAACCCAGTTACTGGGTGCCGTGGTCGGATCGTGGATGGGTGACCATCCATAACATACCGAAACCCCTCGGTGTCTCGGAAAGCACGATAAACTGTCTGTGTGTAGATCTTTGACAGTAGTTACGGGTTGTCAGAAGCCTGAAGGTCTGACAACCAGTCTTACCAAGGAGATGGTGTTACACGGCAACATGGGTTGTGGAGGTCAGATAGGCAGTCGCTCTATGTAAAATACTGGTGTTCAGCTGCATCCAGCTATACTGGAAGCCGAATACATCATAGTTATGGGATAAGGCTAGGCGTTGATGATTGTCTTCCTGCCTAATTTTTTCTACAATCATAAATTTTAATGGTTGTTTTCCTCTTAAAGGGTCATTGTACTCATCATTATGAACAACTTAATAAAAGTTGTTCATAATGATGAGTGCAATGACCCTTTAAGAGGAAAGTGATAAACATAGTAACAGAAAGAACCCTTCACAATCCCAACCCAGTAACTGGGTAGGTAATACGATACCCCTTGGTAAGACTGGTTGTTAGACTTTCGGGCTTTTGACGACCCGTAAGGGCTGTCAAAGATCCACGAATGACAGCCGGGACCAACGGCTTAACGTGCTTTCCGAGGCACAGAAGAGTCTCAGTATGTAAAGATGGTCACCCATCCACGGACCAACCCCGGCAAGCGTAGCTTAACCTGATGGAACGATCCGTGCGGCTGTTATTACTTAGCCACGAGCTCCCGAGAAAGAATCCTTCACCTCGGCAAAAATTTAGATTCGCCATTTTCCCTATCAGTAATTAATGGAATTACCTTGTTAACACAATCAGATAAATTATTAATTATAATTGTGACGATGTAATTAACTACTTTTCGATTTTGGTATGTATTATAAGTTTATAACGTAGTACCTGTTTTTTTATCTTTAAAATTAAAGAATAATATAGTTGAGGAATTGGCATACATAATCTAACTTTGCCAAGCCTTTTCCAGCACGACCAGCACCCTAATTGCGTAACAAACTATAAATCGGTATCAGAATCATTTTGAAGCCAATTGCTAATAATCCATGTTCGAAATTTGTCTGCTCGACAACGTAAATAACGCAATGAATGTTGTTGAACTGTCAAAATGAAACCGATTCCGATTGATAGTGTGTTACACAATTGCCCCGCAGTACGTTACATGGATCGACTGCCTATCTCCACAACCCAGTAACTGGGTAGAGCTTGTCCACTCTGAAATGACCCCCGCACTAACCGCATTTAATATTTTCCATAGTAAACTTCGAGCGACCTCAGACGTAGCTATAATATATATTTATATTACACTAAGAAATTCAAAGTATATTAAAAAAGCGTCCGCTCGTCACTAAATTCTGAACGCAAATAAATCAATATAATGTGGGTAGATTTGACGTCACTGCGTGGGAGGGGCGGGGATAGCACTCCCACGCCGCCTACGAGTACTGTCAACCGTACGTCCGTTATAAAAATGAAACCAGGATTTTTTGCCACCAGGGCGGCGCCACGATCAAGTAGTCTGTCCATAGCTAAATTACACTAAACATTGTCACTGTACTTCTTTGTGAATTATTAAATCAACAGTCATTTATTCAAACTAGGCTGAGACTCAGCACTATTTGAACGTCAAAATGACAGTCAGCCAGTCCCCCGGCACGCCCGCTGCTCGCGCAAGTTTAGTAATAAGTTTGTTTTTAATCTCGGCAAAGAGATATGCGTCTTTACTATAATATTTCCGACCGCAGTTTTGAGCTATATTTCCTTCCCTCCCAGTTCCCATACAACAGAACGAGAGGGATGTATATAGCACGCGCTCAATCAGAGGCATCTCCGCTGCAGCGATAGCCAATCGCCGCACACAGCCATTGGGACTTGAGAGAAATTATGGCAATGTTGAAGGTCAGTTCCACCGCAAACCGCACCGCAAAGCGCCGCGCCGCAAATTAATCCGCTACGTTATCAAAAACTACACACACACACACACACACACACACACACACATACACACGCACACGCACACACATACACACATACACACACACACACACTACACTACACACTTCCTAGTGCTTTAGCTGGGAAGATGTGGCGTAACAAACTCCTTAGCAAAATTCATTAATTTATAATCCCAAGGGCTGATTATTCTTCAACGTGTAGTTTTGCATCGTCTTCAAATTTAAGGGTGTGGTATAGACTTTCTTCATGGCACCAACATCGTAATCGCGAAAAAATAATCAGCCGTCCCATACAATAATTGCATCGAGTAAGTATTGAAGTTTTCTATGGGACAGTTGAAATTTTTTTCGCGATTACGATGTTGGTCCCATGGAGAAAGTTGTTCAATTTGATGTTCTGTAAGTATCACATCCTAAAATTTGACGAGGATGCAATATTGTATCACAGAACATAATATAATTTATCTGTTCTGTGCGTTGTATAGTCAGATAACTTTTATATGAAGAAAAAACATGACAGTTTGACATATTTTCTATAAGTACCAGCTACAAAAACTGTCCAGCCGCAATATTTATTCCTCGGGTAAAAGATATCTGACTTTTTAGGGTTCCGTAGTCAACAAGGAACCCTTATAGTTTCGCCATGTCTGTCTGTCTGTCCGCGGCTTAGCTAAATAAATAAATAAAAGGTTTATTCACAATTAAGATACAGAAACACACTTAAAATGTACATTACATTACAGTTCATATTAATGCAAAATCTGTATAAAAGCATATAAACCCTGTCTCATAGACTAGGATAGCCTGTATTCTAAAAGACAGTGTTCGGCCAAATAATTGTTTTTAAATAATTAATACAACAAATGAACGGTGTTGATGCTAATAAGCTTCTGTAATTTTGTTATGTGTAGTGAAAGAAAAGTTATGTATGTATGGTGTGTGTTATGTTATGTATGTGTGTGTGTGTGTTATGTATGTGTGGGTTAAATGGAATGTAGTGTTACGCTTGAGCTCAGAGACTCTTAGTACTATAAAGCTGTAATTTGTCATGGGTATACCATACATATTAATGACACCGACGACGAAGTGGTTTTGAATAATTTCGGTACAATTAAAAAAATAAACTTGGAATTCACAGTATAATTATGAAATACAAAGTTATCTTTGAGATTGTGAAACATACATGCTACGAAACCCTTCGTGTACAAGTCCGACTCGCACTTGACCGGTTTCTTATTTAGAAATTATTCCCAATTATCGGGTGCAAGCAAGCAAAGCCGCGAGCAATAGCTAATAATATATATTTTTTTTAGTTCATCACTTTATTTCCTCTAGAGGGCGCCATATTCAATTTAATGTGACGTCACATAGCCTATAACCAGCGGACGATCAAGACACTTCCAACGATAAGTGCCTCATTTGTCAAATTATGATAAGCAGTTTAGAAGTTATGAGGGAACAGATGAACATACATACATGACGGTCAAAATCATAACTCTCCTTTTTGCTTCGCCGTAGTCGGGTAAAAATTTATGAAGGGTACGGTCAGCAACAGAAGTCGGTTAACACTGCTACTTTTTGACATCATCTAAATTAACACAAAACGATTCGATAAACTGCTTTTTTTTCGTAACTTTTATGAGTTAATTTTCTTAAAATTTTAAGTAGGTACTTCTGTTCCGATTTCAATTAAATATTTCGCTTAGTAATTAAGATTAAAAACTGCAAGTGTTAATCGACTTTTGTTGCTGACTGTACCTCCCTTGCAAGTAAAGTGGGGATGATATTTATTCTCTCGTCTATCTTACTGATGCGAGGTTGTCTGTACTCCAAGCTATGTGAGGAATTCTTCATTAATGCATAACGGAAGTACTGCCGGGTCATTGTGAAGTTCAGTCGCATCGTCGACCTTAATATTTGAAGGGAATTGCTGAATGGTTTGTCTTGTATGGTATTTGGGTCGTGGGGCTAGGAATTTTGTGATAGGAGTCAGGAATATAGATGAACAATGCAAGAATAAGTTCGAGGAGCTCGTGGCTAAGTAATAACAGCCGCACGGGTCGATCAACCAGGTTAAGCTACGCTTGCCGGGGTTGGTCCGTGGATGGATGACCATCTTTACATACCGAGATTCCTCCGTGCCTCGGAAAGCACGTTAAGCCGTTGGTCTCGGCTGTCATTCGTGGATCTTTGACAGTCGTTACGGGTCGTCAGAAGCCCGAAAGTCTGATAACCAGTCTTACCAAGGGGTATCGTATTACCCAGTTGCTGAGTTGTGGACGTCAGATAGACAGTCGTTCCATGTAAAGTATTGGTATTCAGCTGTATTCGGTTATACTGGAAGCTGACTCCAACATAGTTGAGAAAAGGCTAGGCAGAGTGAATGCAAGAATAAGTTTTTGAACAAAAACGCCTCCGAGTTACATAATTCTTTACTGACATCATACAGCTTTCTTATTTTCATCAAAGAAACCAAAAGACCTAGTCAAACCAATCTGCCTAGCCTTTTCCCAACTATGCTGGGCTCGGCTTCCAGTCTAACCGGATGCAGCTGAATACCAATATTTTACATGGAGCGACTGCCTATCTGACCGCCACAACCCATTAACTGGGTAATACGATACCCCTTGGTAAGACTGGTTGTCAGACTTTCGGGCTTCTGACGACCCGTAACGACTGTCAAAGATCCACGAATGACAGCCGGGACCAACGGCTTAACGTGCTTTCCGAGGCACGGAGGACGCTCGGTATGTTAAGATGGTCACCCATCTACGGACCGACTCCGGCAAGCGTAGCTTAACTTGATGGATCGACTCGTGCGGCTGTTATTACTTAGCCACGAGCTCCTCCGAAACCAGAAGACCTAGTATTGACGCAAAAAATGTATAGCTATTTTCTGCTGTTCTGTGTGTATTTCACATGGAACGACTGCGTATCTGACCTCCACAACCCAGTTACTAGGCAATACGATAACCCTTGGTAAAGACTGACTGTCAATTCTAGATTAAGTAGAAATAAAAAAATTAAGTTCAAAAACTAAAACCCGACTACTGAAAAAAACTTTTTTACAAAAAAATACAACCGACTTCCAAAAACAACACTACAAAGTGAAAAATAACTTTAATTTCGGAAATCGGTGTCTAGTTAAATGTATTTTCGTTTTTTGCCACCGACTTCCGAAATTAAAGTTATTTTTCACTTTGTAGTGTTGTTTTTGGAAGTCGGTTGTATTTTTTTGTAAAAAAGTTTTTTTTTTTCACTTTTTAGCTGTGTACCTATCCCACAAAAATTCTAATACCTACCACTATCTGCAAAACAAACTAGAACATCATCCATATAATAGTGGGGAAAAAATACGTACTATTGAAGCTAACTCAAAAACTACTGAAGCAAAGTTAATCAATTTTATATGGGACCAACTGTGCTGTATACCCTCTCGAATAAAACAAAAAAAATCCAAATCGGTCCAGCCATCTTCGAGTAATCGGGGAACATACATAAAAATAAAAAAAAAAGGTTCCGACGAATTGAGAACCTCCTCCTTTTTGAAGTCGGTTAAAAATCACGCTCGCCGCGATCGGTCTGTAACCAATTAAATTAATATTACTTATTTACCTCCACTTTTACGTATTTTTAACAATTTAAACATATTTATTTACTTATAGAATATAACATATAGACATATTTGTGATGTGCTCGTCAAGACCTTACTTTTGATACCAAACATGTCATTATTATCTCAATTTAATTTTTGTCGTGGCCAGAAATTTACGTGTAAAGTCCACCATTTTAAATTTTGTGAGAATTAATACAGCCTATGCCACCCGGATCATTATTACGAATCTATTGATACCTCATTCATTAAAATCGGTTCAGTAATTTAGGCGCTACGGTGGAACACATGTAAATACATACATAGACTGCTAAAATCATAACCCTTCCAGGCCTTCCTTTTGGTAAAAAAAAAGGTCTATTATGGTCAAGTACCACAGATTAAAGTAATCTAAATATCTGTATAGGTATTTACCTACAGATATGCTGGGTTGGGGTACTTATAATAAACGATAGCGATTACAATATAGCTGATAATTATTATACTTTGTATCGAAGCGTAAAACGAGATTATGGTTATCTCCCTCACAGTATTAAAATACCTGAAAAATTAAACTTTTTCAAAGTAAATCGTGTTTGCAGGTGTGAGGACACTAACGTGAAAGACTTTGAAAGTAAAGAAAGGAAAATTCTGAAATATGTGAAAATCAGTGCATTTAAAGTTGCTAGTGTCCCTACAAAGTGTTCAGATAGTCAGTCGCTCCATGTAAAAAACTGGTCAGATGATATTTCCCTTCAAAAGTAACTTAAATTTCTTTATTTCAATTATTCAGTTTCAAACGGCGCAAATATAACAACCTTATTGGGAGCTATATGTTTGAGCCGTTTGGGGTCGAAACACTAGGGCCTTGGGGTCCGAGTGCTCATCGAGTATTTCGGGACATCGCATCGCCAAGCGGTTGGTCGACTCCACACGGGACCAGAGGGCTGCGGCCTATTTTTAGCTCAAAGAATTAGCATTGCCATCCAACGTGGCAATGCTGTCAGCCTTTTGGGCACTGTTCCCACTGACAGCGATGCGGATGAATTTTTTGATGCCCTATGAGCTCTTCCCCTTTTTTTTATTATTATTATATACTTGTACATAGTTTATATAATTTAGTGTTAACTTGTATATTTTAATTAAGTTTTGTTTATAGTAGAGAAATAAAAATGATTCGAATTTCTTTTATATAAATTAAATTTCTTACCCAATCTCCTGGTCATCCAACCGCTGGTACTTAATACCACGCATCTTGCCGTCTCTGTCGCACTTATTGTTAAACACGTAAACAATACCACTGTCTCACTCACACAACACTGTCACTATATAAACACTGAAAATATACAGCTGTGTTTGTGTTCCTTTTTCGAAACTTTTTGAAACGTCAAGTTTGACAGTTTAAAAAAGGTCGTTATTTTTGGTCTAGTAAATTTAAAAAAAAAATACACAAAAATCCCTTTAATTAACTAACATAGTACTAGAGCTAGCGTTCGGATATTTTTTTTATATTCCACATTTTATTTTTTCAATTAAAAATATTGTCTGATCCGTCAGCTCAACGCCATGTAATAAAGTGGTCACACGCGCTACCGATAAGAAAATAATTCAATCGTAATTAATAGGTAAGCACTCTTTAAGTCCTTTATCTTAGACGTGTACCTAGAAGTTACGTTTTGCACACGTCTTTTCCCGTGTGCACACGGTGAAAGTCCTTGTTACCCAACTATGTGACGACTGCAAAGACAAGGTTATGTGTTTAAGCCTTTGACCTTATTGACATTCCAACATGGCTTTCAATGAACGTGGCTGAACTAACATGAAAGAAACAAAGTAACATTCGATTAGCGATGACGCTAGTGAAAAAAAAGTAATTAAAAAAACTAAAAAACCCGATTGCGGTAAAAAACTGAAAGCTAAAAACAAGCCCATTTTAAATTAAATTGAAGTTGGAAGCAGGCCGGACCCATTTGAGTTAGAAAAAATATAAAAATGGAATGGGTCCCGCCTGCTTCCAACTTCAATTTAATTTAAAATGGGCTTGTTTTTAGCTTTTCAGTTTTTTACCGCAATCGGGTTTTTTAGTTTTTTTAATTCCTTTTTTTTATTTCCAGCTTTTTAGTTTACAAGTGTGAAACATTTCGCAGACGATTTAGTTCTTGCAAGGAATTTTGGTCGTGAGAGTATTTTTTTTGGATCAAGTGCACAAAAACGTGTTTTTTACGATTTGTCACTTTGAATTACTTTTAGCCATATAAGTTGCATATACTTTCGTAATCACCTTTTAAAACCCTTCATTTTGATATCCCACTCGATAGTATTAGAAGAAAAAAAAAATTCGACCTCCACAATATGGCACCATGATGGCACCCCAAATCCGCCATTTTACTTTGTTTTTTTATTACGCTTGCCGAGGTCGCTTTATGGATGGGTGACCAACCATTACATATCGAGACCCCTCCTCCATGCCTCGGAAAGCATAGTGGTCCTGGTGCAGCGGTCATTCGTAGATCTTTGACAGTGTCGTTTCGAGTAGTCAGAAGCAAAAAAGGCTGACAACCAGTCTTACCAATCGGTACCGTGTTACAGTCACTAGGTTGTGTTAAGTCAGATAGGCAATCGCTTCAAGTAAAATACTGATATTCAGCTGCATCCGGTTGGGAAAAGGCAGGCAGATTGTATATTAAGGCGAGATTGCCAACTAGCGCCACCATTGGAAAAAAAAACATAAGTCTGCAGATATGGAACATTTTGAAATTTCCTATGCTGACATTTTTAGTCAGATGAGGTAGGTCAAATGAGGTAAAAAAAATCAAAACTAAGTTCAAAGCCCTGGCAGTTAATGCCAAAAACGGCCGTTTAGTGTTGATTTTTTGTATAGGAAAAATCAAAATGCTCAACTTTTTTTTTCAATGGTGGTGCTAGTGGGCAACGCTACTCGCCTTAATAGGACAATGACAATGTAATTCGGATATTTACTTTTCATAGCATTATCATTGATATTCTTATCAATGATGAACAAAACAAATTAATCGGTGAAAGATTATTGTTTTTGATACTTTGCAAGGATTACTTACACCACATAATAACAAAATGTCGGACGCACCCATTTTGAGGTCTTAAAGAAGTGTTTACTTAGGTACTACATTTAGCACCTCATCATCATTTGCCTAGCCTTTTCCCAACTATGTTTTGGTCGGCTTCCAGTCTAATCGGATGCAGCTGGAAAACAGTATGTTACATGGAGCTACTGCCTATCTGACCTTCAAAACCCAGTTACTGGGTACACGCATTCACGCAACTCAAACATTTCTTAAAACTAGTTTAAAACCATTTGATCGGTTGGTACTATAAGTAAATGATGATGAGTCTTGAGTAAAGTTCTGTAATACAGACCTTAGAATGTAAAATATATTCAGAAATAAACAATTTACCCTTTTATGCACTAATTTCTTCAATTTTTCAAGCACAAATACAATAAAATGAACACCATAGAAACTAAATCCAGAAGCCCTCATAAATACAAACAACACAACCAATCTGACATGAGCTGTCAAAATGGCGCCACTAGCAACGACACACGTCAATCAAACGTCAAATACAGTATAATTAGTTTAGTTCTCTTTACCGCCGTTGTCATGTTGTATCGGTAGCTCCAAACAGTGTCGGGTGCAATTTGTATACAACTGCGTATGTCCACGAAAGTGCTTAAGACTGTAGGTACCCACTTTGAAAAACTGATAATTAGTGATGAGTAGTTTTAATTAACATTAAATGCGTAATACTCGGCAGTCCAGCAAACAACCAGTCTTACCAAAGACCAAGAGAGAAGAAGCTAGACTTGTGTTACCCTGTAACTGGGTGGTGGAGGTCAGATCGGCAGTCACTTCGTGTTAAATACAGCTGCATCAAACTCAAACCCAAAGCATTTATCTTCTATATAAATAAAAGGACTGACTGACTCATCAACGCCCAGCCTAAACCCATGAACCTAGAAAGCTGAAATTTTGCACAGAGGTTCCCTTTAATATGCAGACAAGAGATAAGGATTTCCCGGTAGTACGTTCCCGTGGGATATATTCCGACATGCACGCGGATGAAGCCGCTGGCAAAAGCTAGTTTCAAATAAATCAATTACAGGCACTTTTGAATTGTAGGTTCTAATTGCATAGTAGGTACCTATGGAGAAGAACGGGCAAGAAACTCCACGGACACTCTTTTAAATCAAAATATTGGTTACATAATTCATTTTGAACATATACATGTGAGAACAAAGTAGAAAGACGTGCAAGATAAAAACTAAAAACACTAAATTAAAATAAACCGTGGCAGCGAAGAGATGACCAGTCCCTACTGACGGCACCCGTTCACAAACCTGACGCATGGATTAGCACCATTCAGCTCAACCATTTTGAAAAGAACTTAATGGGTATACCGCCGTTTACCCGAATTTTATTTGCCCTAATATCATTTGCCATAATAGTCAACAGCCATAATATCATACGACATAATACTCATTTGCCCTACTCTCATTTGCCATATTAGTCACGTGCCAGAATCATTGTTTCCCATAAAGTCACTTACCATTACATCATTTGTCATAATCATTGTAAGCCCTAATTATCACATGCCCTAATTATCACATGCCATAATTATGATATGCCATAACATAATTTGCCATCGACATCGGGTGTGTAACGGTTGTTTATATCAAGAGAAATTGGATGCAATTGGGACTTTAGGGCACCCCGACTCGGACAGGTTAGGATAGAAGGGGATGGCGGGGTCGTGTGAGCGAGCGAAGCGAGCGAATAGACCCCGCCATCCCCTTCGTGGTTATTTTTTTATAAACCACACAGAAGTAGGAGTCCCGCGAAGCGGGGCTCCGTCGACCTAGCCCACCATCAACCATGCACAGAAAAACAAAACCATGTACAGAATAAATAAGTTTATTCTTATTATACCAAACATTGCGCACCCATCGACATCGACAGCCAGAAAGCTAATAAGTAGGTAAGTATTAGAATTAAAAACAAGTTTAATAATCAAACTATATAATTATATTAAATATTTGTCTAATACTTGTTATGCCATTTAAATATTATGCCTTTTAAATATTATGTCTAATAATTATTATGGCACATAAAAATAAGGCAAACAATACTTATGGCATTCGTATTTTATGGTATCTAAAATTCGGGCAATTAAAAGTATGTCATATGTCTTTTAGGGCAAATGAAACATTCGGGCAAATGAAATTCGGGTAAATGAAATTCGGGAAAATGATGATTATGGCATATAATCTTCGGGCAAACAATAGACAACGATGATCAACATAATGGTGTTGGAGGCGTCTACCAGCGAGACATTTGAGTGAGCATCACAAACTCTCAGGCATCCTGTTATAATGGAAGTTGAGCACGACGTACTTGGGGAAAGGCTAGGAAGGTGCTGATGATGACAGTGGCACCCTGACATCATGACACACGTGTGACAATCGAGTGCAAGTCTTTAAAAGCTATAGTTTTAAAGATAATTAGGTTTAAGAATCGTTAATTACGAATATGCATGTTAATGCAATGAAAAACATGTAGATAGGAAATAGATTGCAATCTACACAACTGATTATTAATATAAACGACTTTTTCAAGGAGAAAGTCTTATATTAATAGCTGTGGTAATAACTTGTTATCAAAGCCCACGTGAATTTTAATTTTCTTCTCTTAATTAATCTTATCATCATCAATCTTCTGCCCTTATCGGCCTTATCCCAATATACGTGGGGTCGGCGCACCATGTCTTTTTCTTCCATACTTCTCTATTAGTCGTCATCTCAGCAGTCACTCCCTTTCTAGCCATATCATCTTTCACACAGTCCATCCATCGTTTCTTTGGTCTTCCCCTACTCGTATAGCCATCCACATTCGATCTCAAAACTTTCCTGACGACATTTTCTTCATTTCTCTGCATCACATGCTCATAAAATGACAACCGATTTCCGCACAACTTTTCAGTCACCGGTGTCACTTTCCGACTTCCTCTTATATACTCATTTCTTATTCCCATTCGCGTCCCACACATCCCTCTTAACATTCTCATCTCAGCTGCATGCAATTGCCTGTCATTCATTCCTTTTGTGGCCCAATATTCTGATCCATACAAGACAGCAGGTCTAACAATATCTGCAGGAGTCGCAGATTATTCCCGTGACCTGCCACCATTTCATCCATCTAGTGTTAATTAATCTTATTATTCTTCTTATTATTTCTTATTTTATTCTTTTTATTTTTTTTTTTTATTTTCTTTTATAATTAGGAAGAATTATTTTATTTTGTAACCATATGCACCGTGCAGCGACAAATTTTTCACAATATTTCACTTTTGTCCTCAAGTATCAGTCAATGTATATTGTATGTCATCACTATGACTGAACATTGTTTCCCAAAATACAAGCTCTAGCTTAGTTTGGGAATCAATAACAGCATGTATTGTACTACATTTCAATTGTTACCCGCTTTAGCCTGCAAAGGAGAATGGGCATTTTGGGCGGTCGGCGGCCAGTTTTCAAATTAGTGTCAAATGAAAGTACTGTTAGTTAGGAATAACTTTTACTATGGGCGTTACGTTGTGTTTCATTTAGAAAAAGAGATATTTAAATATCAGTACAATGTTATTGTATAGAGCATTTTTGCATAATTATTATATTATAAGTGTGTGTAATGCTTTAATATTACTTCAAAACGTGTCGTGACACGTGTTATTTTCACTTATTATCATCAACACAACAAAACCCACCGGTTTGACTCAACTACCTGCTCACGCGGAGGACCAATCAGCTTCGAGCAAGAACAAAGCAACCCTGTTAACGCGGAAGACTAATTAGCTTCTTGCAAGAACAAAGCAACCCTGTTAAAGCGGAGGACCAATCAGCTTCGAGCAAGAACAAAGCAACTGGCAAGCGGTGCGCGCGCGCTTCTTCCGCGCAGTCCTTCGGTTACGCTTGTGTCGTTGTGTACTGTGCGATTGTTCATCGATTTACCTTGTGCTTCTATAAACCTTTCGACCTCTGCTTGCATACTGGACTTTGTTTACTCCTATCCTAAATTGATCACTTGGCATACGTTTTTGGACTCGATTCTACTTACAAACCGGGTTTAGTTGAATATGGCGGAAAATCGACCAGTGTGTGTTTTGTGCAATCGGTCAGTGGTTAACAGAAGATCATTCGAGATAACCCATGCATTTTTTGAGGAAAATGCCGCAAATGCTCAATATATTATTGAAGCTATTGCCCCACATCAAGTAAGTTTTTTTAATGTTAATAATAATAGTCTTGGACGAACATAACAGTAAATAACATATTACTACAGTTGTCACAGCGAAACATGACCTTTGAGTTCTAGTGAGTAGAGTCGTCCTGTAATAAATGTCAGTAACAATAGGAATGTGCTAACGACTTGCGAAACATCGACAGTTTGCTACCTGCTGACTTGCATGAGTCATTTCTTTTGTTTTATTTTACCTGTAAAACACTTCAGACGATTTTTTTATTAATGTTACACATCACTAGGTATGTAGTTTACTTATAAGTTAATATGATTTTTCCAGATTGAATATAACGGTCTGGAATACGTTTGTCGACCATGCTGGCAACGAGCTCAACGTGCTGTCCAGCCTAATCCAAACCCGGCCTCGCACGAATGTGTACTACAGATTGATGAGTATTCTAGAGTGCCTAACAATGCAGCGGTCTGTATGTTTGAGAGATGTAGAAATACTACACGTCATCGGATTCCTCAAAATATACGGATATCACTTCTTATGGATGCCAACTTATATATACCAAAAGAAACAAGAGTATGTGAAACACATCTAAGGTCCAATGACTGGGACGAGATCATTGATAGTCCAATTCTAAGACATGATTTTAATAGTACTCATTTCTTACACATGATGGGTCTTATGAAAGAAGCTGTGTCAAGAAGCTCTGTTCTAGATTTTGAAAATATTGAAAATATGGACACCAATGAAGTACATATGCGCTTGGGTCTTAGTCGAGAACAATTCTACGATATTTTGGAACAAACGCCTTCCTTGTCTAGTTCACATTCCAAAACTGCTCTAGCCATTTATTTGATGAAGTTGCGGACTGGTGAATGCAACGAAAGACTTGCCACGCTCTTTCAAATGAGTAGGAGAACTCTTGAAAGACATTTGAAAACCGCAAGAGATTGTTTATTTGCCGAGTTTGTGCCTAGGCACCTGGGTTTCAATCACGTCGACAGAAGAATGCTCGTTGAACGCAATCTCTACGTACCGAATGCTTTGTTTGGAAACCCTGATTCAACATTAGACGACAGACATGCAATAGCGATAATGGACGGAACATACATCTACATTCAGAAGAGTTCCAATTATTCTTTCCAAAGAAATACGTATAGTTTACACAAGTTTTCCAACCTTTTAAAACCATTCATTATAGTAAGCTGCGATGGTTATATTTTAGATGTTTGTGGACCCTACGCAGCTACTGATTCAGACGCAACTATATTACAAAGAATGTTATATGACGAGGAAGGTACATTTCATTGGTTCTTTCGTCGTAACGATATATTTATACTAGATCGTGGGTTTAGAGACGCCCTTCCTGATTTGTCACAATTTCATTACTCTGCTTATATGCCTGAAAGTAAAGACCGCGGTGCAGATCAGCTCACAACCGAACAAGCGAATAGGTCTAGATTGGTCACCATTTGCCGCTGGGTGGTAGAAGTAATAAATGGTCGATTCAAGCGTGACTTCAAATTGTTTCGCCAAGACTATTTTAATCGGGCTTTAAACCATATGTTTGAAGACTTTAAAATAGCAGCTGCACTAATTAACGCTTTTCAGGAGCCCATACATGATAGCGTACATGCAGCCACATTTGTGGATATTATAAACGACCGCTTGAATCGACCAAATCACCTGGCGGACTATGTTGTTCGTAATAATATAAACAGACAAAGAGCAACGTTCCAAAGCATCACCGGTGATCAGCCTGTTTTTGACGATTTCCCAAATCTTACAGAGGATGATCTTATTCTGTTTGCTCTCGGTACGTACCAAGTCAAGTTAGCCCGCAGTTATTATGCTGAGCACCTAGTACAGGGCTTGTATAATATTGAAGTGTACCGAGAGCAGCAAATAAGGGGTCTTAGCGATTACATTGCAGAGCAAGACGTTTGGTTATTACGTGTCAGAATACAGTCTAGACATGTAAGGTCTAGGATTTATTATTCATATATTGTTATTGACCGACAAATGAACGGCCGGGAAGCTATCGCTCATTACTATTGTTCATGTCTGAGTGGAAGGCGCACGATAGGATGCTGCGCACATGTTATGTGTGTGGTGTGGTATTTAGGCTGGGCAAGAAATCAAACCGAGGATATCCGGTTACCAGCAGCGGAATTAAGTGCGATTATAGAGCATGATGAGTAGGCACTATTATTATAGCTATGGAATATCAGATTAATCGGTGGTTTAGTATTGTAAAACTAACTAACTTATAGTAATTACATCGTATGTAACATGTAATACGTAGTATGGTAATTGTTCATACTAACAATGTAATATATAGATAATTATATATTAAATATCTTTGAGCCTATCTAGAATAGTTTTGTTTTCAGAAATCACTTTCCTTTTCTATTTTTGCATTGTACATAAGCCTAAGCATAAGCATAAGCTATACAAAGTGTAACGTTAAATGCGCAAAACCTCTTAAGGGGTCATTGTACTCATCATTATGAACAACTTTTACTATGGTACCAATCTTGAAATCGCAAAAAAAATCAGCTGTTTAGTACATTTTGACGAGTTACTCGAACATAAATGTAGGAAACAACTGATTTTTTTTTCGCGATTTCAGCTTTGGTCCCATAGTAAAAGTTGTTCATAATGATGAGTACAATGACCCCTTAAGAGGTTTTGCGCATTTAACGTTACACGTTGTATAAAGTGTTCGGAAATAAAAATGTATTTTAGCCGGTTTAGAAGTACACCACAGTGATAAAACTTCTACACGGTAATTTTAGGACTAAACCACATCAATAAACAACAAAATCATCCTTGGCCGCGGACCGCCCACGCTCCATACAAAATTGCCCATTCTCCTTTGTGAATGTATCTGGTATCAATAAACAATTTTTTTTTTTATTGAATTATATTGATCTGAAATTATTTACAGGCAGTAACCGTGGTGGCCAATGCTCGTCCCCTTCTCTGTTTGAGAAGAGCCTTTGCCCTGCAGTGTTACAGTAGTCAATACTCCATTATTTATTGCAGTTACAAGCTTATCACATTAGGGAGGGAATACACATATCTATAGCTGCTGGCTGGCATGAAGCTGAATACCAGTATTTTACATGGAGCGATACCCCTTGGTAAGACTGGTTGTCAGAGTTTCGGGCTTTTCACGACCCGTAACTTCAAAGATTCAAGCCGGAACCAAGAGGCACGGACGAGTCGAGACTCGAAGGTCACCCATCCACAAACCAACCCCGGCAAGCGTAGCTTATTCTGATGTATCGACCCGTGCGGCTGTTATTACTCAGCCACGAGCTCTACTTATCTTAAAACTTATGTACTTAACACAAAACGACTTCAAGAAACAACAAACAATTCTGAGAAATACTGCCGTCTCTATTTAACATAGTGCTATCCTTGTCACGCGCCACACTTTCACTGCAAAGCAAGGTTTTTCGTAGGATATTACCACAGTCTTGCCGCTGACATTATGTATGACTTACATAGCTTTATATAATAGACATATCAAATAGTTCCGTGACGGACAACATACAAAAACCAGCCAAGTGCGTGTCCGACCACGCACAATGAAGGCTTCCGTAGTTGAAAAGAATTTATCCCAAAAACAAACTTAACATTGTAATCCCAAAAAAAAAAATTGTAGGTATGTGATAAAATTACAAATTAACAATTTTCGGAATTTTTCCTTTATTGATGCTGTGAGACCTTGCTTCTTGCCAAATTTCACGATTCTAGGACAACGGGAAGTGCCCTGTAGGTTTTGATTTACTTGCGAGTATCAAGATATGTCGCATAAATAGCCGTATTTTTTTATTGCTTTGACTAAGCTTGATTTTTTTAGAATTCCAAGGAACCATAGAGCTGGCAGGAGTCAATCAATCTGCCTGCCTTTTCCCAACTATGTTGGGGTCGGCTTCCAGTCTAACCGGATGCAGCTGAATACCTGTATTTTACATGGAGCGACTGCCTATCTGACCTCCGAAACCCAGTAATTGGGTAATGTGATACCCCTTGGTAAGACTGGTTGTCAGACTTTCGGGCTTCTGACGACCCGTAACGACTGTCAAAGATCCACGAATGACAGCCGGGACCAACGGCTTAACGTGCTTTCCGAGACACGGAGGAGTCTCGGTATGTAAAGATGGTCACCCATCCACTGACCAACCCCGGCAAGCGTAGCTTAACCTGGTGGATCGACCCGTGCGGCTGTTATTACTTAGCCACGAGCTCCTCAGAGCTGGCACGAGTCGTGAGCACAAATTCCGCCTTAACTTTAACTGCCCTCATCAGCGTGCTCATGTATTCTGTTTATTAAATGTATCTAAATACGCTTGATAATTATATTGATTTCATTGCTCCCGCCCGTGTGCAACTTGCCGTGAGAGTAGTTTGTGCTCACGACTCGTGCCGGCAACTATACCTCCACGCGTTCCTTAGAAAAAGGGTCTTGACAGACAGACAGACGACGAAGTGATCCTATAAATAAGGGTTCCGTTTTTTAAAAAAAAACCGATGTATTCCACTCAGAGCACTGATTTGAACAGCACTTGCCCGAACCGCAACCGCACTGAAATAACGTGCAAAGCAGGGGTGGGTCGCTATAGTAGGCAATAAAGGAATCTATGTATTTCTGTATGCTAAGTATAGTTCTTCTAACTGAACAGACAGCTGTGCTGCTGGACAGTTTGTTGCGCCACTTCTTCTTCCCAGCTAAAGCACTAGGAAGTGGTGAAGGGCGGGCGTGCCGGGGGACTGGCTGACTGTCATTTTGACGATCAAAAAGCGCTGATTCCATGGCTGATTCTCGGCCTAGTTTATAGAAATGACTTTTGTAACAAACATACAGCGCCAAAGCACTACAATGAGCGGCTTCATAAACTAGAAGACAACAACACATACGACTAGGTACATGTCAACTGTCCGTCTTTATAAGCAGAGCTGTCTTCGAACAAATTGTCATTCACTAGCTAGAGGTTCCGAGTTCGGTAGCCACGCAGCCTTCTCTGATCCTAAGTAAGTCTAGTTCCTGCTTCGATGGCTCAGCAGTCTTCAGGAACTAGTCAGCTAGGAGAGGACTGAAGGGCGGAAGCCACGTAGTCCCTTTCATCCCTCCATTTAGGGTTGCCACATGATAAATTAATTATTGTAACGTATAATGTAAAACAAGTTAAGTTGCCAATAAATTATCATCAAGTTCAAAGGGGCTTTATTTTCACAACCAGCAACCCTACACTTTTGATTTTAATTTTATGGTCATAAAAGCGCGCGAAGAGCTCGTGGCTAAGTAATAACAGCCGCACGATCCATCAGGTTAAGCTTCGCTTGCCGGGGTTGGTCCGTCAATGGGTGACCACCTTTACATAACGAGACTCCTCCGTGCCTCGGAAAGCACGTTAAACCGTTGGTCCCGGCTCTCATTCGTGGATCTTTGACTGTCGTTACGGGTCGTTAGAAGCCCGAAAGTCTGACAATCAGTCTTACCAAGGGGTATCGTGTTACCCAGTTACTGGGTTGTGGAGGTCAGATAGGTAGTCGCTCCATATAAAATACTAGTATTCAGCCGCATCCGGTTAGACTGGAAGCCGACCCCAACATAGTTGGGAAAAGGCTAGGCAGATTGATTTGTCATAATTGGACCACTATTGTTTTCTAGGTCAAGGTCTTACCACAGCACACTAGTAAAGTACTTGCATATCTCGGTTACAACGATACAGAATGGTTATTGCACCATGCCCTTAAGCAGTACTCGTTAAAACTATGTTGTAATTTGTGATATCGTGAATGGAATCAATGTCATAATATACTACGTCGGAAATAAGCGTATATATATTCAGGGTGTGGCGTAAATAGTGGTCCAACGTGAAGGGGTAGAGGCACCGTGTAATTAGCTATCACATACCACAATTTGAACCATTTTTCTCCAGTCTCAGAATAAAATATTGTATAATATTAGGTTGGGGAAAAAGTCTTTTCGCATTATAGTATGTATGAACTTAAAATAAAATCTCTTTGGCTATACTATTTGTATCTGGCTGGTTTTGGTATCATTGAAAGTTTAAATTTTAAAGAACATAATTCCAAATTCAAATTAGGAAAATGTGTGATTTTCATTTGTTTTTCGTACTGTCAAGATGAGTGAATCTAATGAAGAAATTCGATACATTTTAAAATTTTACTACAAAAAAGGTAAAATGCAACACAAGCCGCGAAAAAAATTTGCGATATTTATGGACCCAGTGCAGTGTCTGTGAGAGTAGCACAAATTTGGTTTAAGCGTTTTCAATCCGGAAATTTTGATGTCAAAGATGCACGTCGCTCTGGTCGCCCTATTACGGATAAAATGGATGCCATTTTTGAAAAAGTGGAGCAAGATCGGCATATCAGTAGTTACAACGTAGCTGAAGAACTGGGAATTAACCACAAAACAGTTTTGGCACTTTTGAAAAAAAATGGGTACACAAAATACTCGATATTTGGGTACCATCATGAGCTCACTGAAAGAAACCTAATGAACCGTGTACTCGTTTGTGATTCTTTATTACGACGTAATGAAACCGAACCATTTTTGAAGAAGCTGATAACTAGTGATGAAAAGTGGATCACGTACGACAAGAACGTGCGAAAAAGGTCGTGGTCAAAGGCCGGTCAGGCTTCACAGACTGTGGCGAAACCCGGGTTAACTCGCAACAAGGTGATGCTGTGTGTGTGGTGGGATTGGAAGGGCATTATTCATTATGAGCTGTTACCACCAGGCAGGACCATCGATTCTGAACTCTACTGCGAACAACTGATGAGATTAAAGCAAGAAGTTGAGAGAAAGCGGCCGGAATTAATCAACAGAAGGGATGTGGTTTTTCATCATGATAACGCTAGACCTCACACATCTTTAGCCACTCAGCAAAAATTAAGAGAGTTTGGCTGGGAGGTGTTAATGCATCAGCCGTATAGTCCTGACCTTGCACCTTCAGATTTCCACCTGTTTCGGTCTCTTCAAAATTCTTTAGGCAGTGTCAGGTTAACATCACAAGAGGACTGTCAAAACCACTTGTCGCGATATTTTGATTAGAAGTCCCAAAATTTCTATAGCAATGGGATCATGTCCCTACCTACAAGATGGCAAAAAGTTATCAAACAAAATGGTACCTACATACTTTAGATAAATGTAAATAATGTATATTAAAAAATGTTTTGAATTTACTTAAAAAATGCGAAGAAACTTTTTCCCCAACCTATTATTATTATTTGAAAAATTTACACCTTGCTTTACTAATTTGGCTGTATTTTCTATAAATGACATTATTTTTTAATTTTGCTTTTTGTTTATAATTACTGTGAAATGCATGTGCTATCATATGCAAATGTAAAAATAATTACTATAAAGCAAGTTGTCAATTAAAAAATAAATTGTATTCCGAGACCTAGGAAAAAAATTGGTTCAAATTGTGATATGTGACAGCTGAATATACGGTGTATCGACCCCTTAACGTTGGACCACTAATTACGCCACACCCTGTTTAAAAGGTCCCATTAAAATATATGGACAAATTTTCACAGGGAATTCACCCATGAATATGAACAACTTTCATTAGGGGACTAACTCTGAAATCGCGAAAAAAAAATCAGCAGTAGTGCTATTCTGTAAACATCTCGCCGTGATAACTCAGGTGAAGTGAGCGTGAAGTGAGCCGTTATTCCACATAATGCTAGGGGTTGACACTATTGACAGCTCACTTTAAGATCACTTCACTTATGTTTTCATGGTGAGATATTTACAGAATAGCACTACTGCTCCCTACATTTTGACGAGTTTGGTGTAGAATGTACTGAACAGCTGATTTTTTTTCGCGATTTCAGAGTTGGTCCCATAGTGAAAGTTGTTTATATTCATGGGTAGAACACCCTGTGAAAATTTGTCCATCATTTTAATGGGACGTTATAATTTTATATTAAGCTTATTTCCAACGTATGGAATGAATGTATGGGAGAACAAGTTTTTCAACAATAATGTTGTTTATTCTTCAATTCATCCTAACTACCGACGGAATGCCTTCTTCTTACGTAGCGCAGAAAGCTTCAATAACCTTCCCTCTCTTTTAGATGTTGATCTATTTAGAACCAGCCCTAGCACATTAAGACGAACTATAAATAAAGAATATTTTGATAAAGACCGCAATGAGTAGCATTAGGTACTACTAGTCTGTACTAATAAGGCTCGGCTTTAAGTCCTTACCTCTTCCTGTTGATTATGGATGCTCTGACGTCGAATCTACAGGAAGAGGCACCCTGGTGCATGCTGTTTGCCGATGACATTGTTCTTGTCGGTGAAGATTTACCTGAGATTCGGAGCAGATTGGAGAAATGGCAACAGAAACTGGAGAATGTTGGCTTGAAAATCAGCAGAACCAAAACTGAATATATGTTCTGCGATTTCGGCGGTATCTCCAGTTCTGGAGGCATAGCGCTTGATGGCGCGCTTCTCCCAGTCTGCTCCGACTTTCGGTATCTCGGTTCACTCGTGCAAAGCGATGGCGAAGTAGATCGGACGGTTAAGCATAGGATTAACACTGGATGGATGAAATGGCGGCAGGTCACGGGGACAATCTGCGACTCCCGCATTCCCCTTAAACTTAAGGGGAAGATATATAAAACAATGGTTAGACCTGCTGTCTTGTATGGATCAGAATGTTGGGCCACAAAAGGGATAAATGAAAAGCAGTTGCATGCAGCTGAGATGAGAATGCTAAGAGGGATGTGTGGTGTTACACGAATGGATAGAATAAGAAATGAGTACATAAGAGGAAGTCTAAAAGTGGCACCGGTGACTGAAAAGCTGTGCGGAAATCGGCTGTCATGGTATGGGCATGTGATGCGGAGGAGTGAGGAAAATGTCGTAAGGAAAGTTTTGGGTATGAATGTCGATGGCTATAAGGGTAGGGGAAGACCAAAGAAACGATGGATGGATTGTGTGAAAGATGACATGGCTAGAAAGGGGGTCACTACCGAGATGACGAATAATAGAGAAGTATGGAAAAAAAGGACATGTTGCGCCGACCCCAAATAGATTGGGATAAGGGCAGGAGAATGATGATAGTCTGTACTAATAAAGATTTTTTTATGTTTTATTTAAAAGAAGAATATGTTTTGTTTTGTTTAGAAAAATTTGTTGAGTTATATTTAAGGAGATTTTATTTTTAATTTTAATTTTTGTATGTTCAATTTATTTTTTTTTATTTTAGGTACATAGTTTTTAATCTGTGGAAGCTTATAAATGGCAATTTTAAGCGATATTGTACATAATTTACCTCTAAAGATATTAGACTGTAAGCATTCCGAAAATAAAATAAATAAATAACTACGGAACCCATCATTGTGCGTGGTCCAACACGCACTTGGACGGTTATATTTATATAGATATTTTTTTTATGGTGTGCTTATTAAAAATTATTCTATATATCTAGTGTGATTTGGCTCACAATAAACATTTTTGTAGCAAACGGTTGGTCTTCTGAACTCGTAAGCAAACCGACCAATGATTAAGAAGCATTTTCTCGACTCCTATTTGACTAATTGAAAAACAATAAATGTTGACAATACCAGCTATTTTATAAATATGGATAAGCAAACGAAGTTATTTTTATTTTGCGTTTGCATCTCTATAGTATTTATCTATTGTGGGATTTGTGGGTTAGTGTAGTGATAAGTTTCGCCACTAGAGGCGCTAGCAGCGCAAACAGTAAACAAAGATTGTTTTCTCATGTAATGTCAACTAAATAGATTTTAATTGATATTCTATGAATCAGCTCGTGACTAAGTAATAACAGCCGCACGGGTCGATACATCAGGTTAAGCTACGCTTGCCGGGGTTGGTCCGTGGATGGGTGGTTATCTTTACATATCGAGACTCCTCCGTGCCTCGGAAAGCACGTTAAGCCATTGGTCCCGGCTGTCATTCGTGGATCTTTGACAGTCGTTACGGGGCGTCAGAAGCCCGAAAGTCTGACAACCAGTCTTACTAAGGTATATCGTATTACCCAGTTACTGGATTGTGAAGGTCAAATAGGCAGTCGCTCTATGTAAAATACTTGTATTCAGGTATTCAGCTGCATCCGGTTAGACTGGAAGCTGTCCCCGACATAGTTGGGAGAAGGCTAGGCAGATTGATATAGTTTTTTAATCCCACTGGTTTCTTCTATGACGTGTCGTTTGGCATCCTCGTCAAATTTCAAGCTCTGATACAAAACATCAAACCGAACAACTTTCTCCATGGGACCAACATCGTAATCGCGAAAACATTTTCAACTGTCGCATAGAAAACTTCAATACCTACTCGACGCAAATTTAGAGGACGGCTGATTATTTTTTCGCGATTACGATGTTGGTGCCATGGAAAAAGTTGTTCAGTTTGATTGTCTATACCACATCTTTACACGTTATTTAGTTAGAAGAGACCTTGATTTACAATAAAACAAATAAGTACAGTCATACTAACCTACATAAAAAAATACCAGTATATCCTACGCCGTCAATATTTTCCCACTATTTACCTTAATAACTACTCATATTTAATCTAAAAGATAAACAGATAACTCGAGTACATAAGGACCAAAATGTCTTGACACTTCAACATGGCGCTACTAGCTAACGCCATTGTCAAAGGTAACTCAACTCAAACTCAAAGCATTTATTTCAAATAAACCAATTACAGGCACTTTTGTATTGTCAAGGGGTCGGTCAGTCAGAAAGATGAAACTAGTCGCCCATTCCAAAGCGTAGTAAATTATGGAGAAGAACGGGCAAGAAACTCCTCTTCACTCTATTCAAAATTAGTTCGCATTTTAGCCGCGGTTCAGGATTTTTTGGTCTTTTGATGCAAACTCTGATATCTATGAGATAAAATTAGTTCAAACATTATTCGATAAGCTTATCAGTATTTACATTAAATTTATTTGTTATGGTGAGGATATATTGGTAAATTTAATCGTTATATTTTGGGTGCGTTTCGTAATTTTTATAAGTGATTGCTGTGATGATTTACCGATTGTACTCGTAGTTAAGGGGATACAACGATAATTTTATGTTTTTAAAATTCCTAGAACCAAATGTGTATGGTTAAATCATTTGTATTGTCTTTAAGTGTTATTTGACTATATTGTCTACTGTTGTACTAAAACCAAAACATAATTACTTGAAATTTTTTCGCTAGAAAAAAAAATCCAAAGTAGCACCGTCTATTTTCTGTTTTATATACGATTATACGTAAACAGTTCCTTATTGTGTAGTAAAATTTGCTTTAAATCGAAGTATTTAAATATGTTAAGAACTTACTAAGCTAAAAATTGATTTCTGTAAAGCATTTTGTCATAAATCTACATTTAAACGAAGCGCGTTTAAATTCCGGTGCGCGTGACAGTGTTCTATCTCGCGCGTCAAACTAGACAGCCATGACGCCATTTCACTTGAGCTAAACCACGCTTCAATATATCCTCTTAAGAATTTGTTTTCAAAACAAGTTTTTATGATTTTGATTAGAAGCTTATGTCCAACAGTAGACTGCAATTTGTAGCACTGGTCCCCCTCGTTATGATCCAGCCTGCCCTGTCAGGCTGTCCTATTATTAGCGACGCTCAGTCGACTAATAATTTACCTTAGTTTTAGGCCTGGCCGGGGGCTTTAAGTTCGCTTAAAGAACCCACAGGAAACGCCCGGTTGAGCAGTCTCGACCCTCAGTGGTCAACTGCGAGATGCCATACTTAACTAAGTAGACTGCAATAGGTCAGCTTGATTAGTCGAAACCATACTGTTAATATACTCGTGCAATGGTTTTCACAAGAAATATTTTTGGTCCTTCGAAGCAAAAAAAAAAAAATATTCAGAAAAGTGTTAAATAGATGGATACCACTCATCTCCAAGCAACAAAACAAGTATTTCTTTACGCACTGAAAAGTTCGTGGTGATATAAGTTCGTGTGGTGGTTCAGATATACCCAAAGGGCTTACAATTCTCTGAGCATCCAGTTTAACAATGCCTACAGGGCGCTGTTGCGTCTGCCGCGCTTCTGCAGTGCGTCGACAATGTTCGCTGAGTCGCGCACAGACGGCTTTGATGCCACCTGGCGCAAAAAGACGGCCTCACTGCTAAACAGATTGCGTGGGAGCAGTAACAGCATCCTGCATGTAATAGGCAATAAGTTGGAAAGCCCACTTGTGTGGAGCCTCACCCAGAGGACTAAATCATTCTTAGTTATTAGGTACTAACATAGTCTTTCAGTTCATACTAAC
This sequence comes from Cosmia pyralina, assembly GCA_946251885.1. Taxonomy (NCBI): domain Eukaryota; kingdom Metazoa; phylum Arthropoda; class Insecta; order Lepidoptera; family Noctuidae; genus Cosmia; species Cosmia pyralina. The sequence goes on from OX276371.1 coordinate 1,166,304, forward strand.
ATTGGTGTTTGTGATACAATGATTTTTTTTTCATTATTACATACACCAACGATACACTTCTTTCTGGAATATTCTATTTTTACTTGGAAAATTGTTTTTGTGAATCGTAAATGTGGTTTTTTTTTCTGAAATATACTATTATTATTATTTTTTTAACATTATAAATGTAAATGTAATGGATCAATTAGTTATCTGGATAAATTATATTATTATTTATTATAAGTACGGCTAAAAAAAAACATTATTCTCTAGCATAATATGTGCCAAGTCAATTCAACTTGAACGATGTAACCAATATTTTGTAAAAATATTATGATTTAAAAGAGTGTCCGTGGAGTTTCTTGCCCGTTCTTCTCCATAGGGATCTACTACGCTTTGGAATGGGCAACTAGCTTCATCTTTCTGACTGACCGACCCATTGACAATTCAAAAGTGCCTGTAATTGGTTTATTTGAAATAAATGCTTTGAGTTTGAGTTGAGTTTGAGAAATTTTCCGGAAATTTTTTTGGTGTTACAATATGCAAAACGGGCTACTTGACCGTGTTGTTCTTCACACCACGGTCATCCAAGTCACCCTTATTACAGTAGAGGAGAGAATGCAAAAAGTTAATTAACAAATTATAAGTTAGAAAATTAGCATTTCACTCAGACATGCACTTCGAATAGCATAATAATTGCAGTTATTTTTGAAGACTTGATGTATATTTTTGAGTAGTTTTAATAGAAAAAAAACCGGTCAAGTGCGTGTCGGACCACGTACAGTGATGGGTCCCGTAGTTGAAAAGAATTTATCCCAAAAACAAAATTATCATTGTAGTTGAAAAACATGTTCTCCCATACATTGATTTGACATTCGTCACGGACCCACGGTCTATTCTCCAACTGCAAATTTATGTTTGTAATTTTTTTATGTGATAAAATTAACAAATTAACGATTTTCGGACTTTTTCCTTTACGTGTGAGATCTAGCTTCTTGCAACATGAAATACCCTACAGGTTTTGATTTACTTGCAAGTATCAAAATATGTCGTATAAATGGCCGTAATTCTTTATTGTGTTAAGATAGAAGCTTGATTTTTTTAGAGCTCCAAGGGACCATAGACCTACCTATTTGATATTAATTTCAGCTTGATACCTCCATGCGTTCCTGAGAAAAAGGGTCTTGACCGACTGACAGACCGACAGACGGACAACGAAGTGATCCTATAAGGGTTCCGTTTTTTCCTTTTGAAATACGGATCCCTATAAACGTAGAAATATTCAATTAAAATGGACAGCGTCATCTGTAATGGGTCGGCCATATTAGCCATAGAACCGATGACCGTTGGGGAAGACGTGTTCTTGAGTGGAGACTGTGCATAGGCAAACGTAAGGTAGGTAGACCGCCCTCAGGCTAGGTGGAGCGACGATCTTCGCAGGGTGGTTGGTAGCAGCTGGATGAGAGTTGCCAAGAATCGAACTGAATGGAGTGCGATTGGAGAGACCAATGTCCAGCAGTGGACTGCTAAAGGCAGATGATGATCTATCTGTAGGTCCTTCGCATTATTATAGTAATGACCCGGAATCCGGCTCGAAGGACCAACTTTTCATTGAATAGACAGTGACGAAATATATTTCCTCATTGCCTCGTGTATCTTGATAACAATATTTTTCAATCAAAAGTAAACAATATTAAGCACTTACTTGCGGCGTACAAAATGTCATTGTTAGTATAATTATTTAATTACCTTTATTTAAATGAGACGTGTCGACTATTCAATGGTGAGATGCAGTAAATGTCTATTTACTTAAAGAAATGTATAATAATTTGTCTGTATTATAACAGCTGCTGGAATTTTCAGTATTTTTCTACATTTTGCCCTCAATTAATTTTGTCCTGTATTTTTCATGTTTTTTTCGACATTCCGGAACACCACCAAACACCCCAATTAGAATATAATATTATAATCATAATACATACAATGAATTTGTATTATTATGTATAAAACATCGTTTATTTATTAAATTAGAAGTGATTGATTGTTTTTTTTTTACTTTTATGATTGATTTATTGATTATTTTTCTTATTTTTTTTTTCTGATTTTCGAAGAAAATTATGGTCACATTACAAATCTACGCAAGCACACAGTCGCAAACGTAAAAGATCGATACCCAACACGTTCGCGGAGTTTCGCTAGGTAATTTAATTTGACCCTGTATAGAAAATTCAAAATATTATTTAAACAACTCCGTATCAGCGCAGTTTCTCTGTAGTATTACTGTACCCTGTGTCGAGGTCCACTGCTGGACATAGTCTTCTTCCAATTGGTGCTCAAACACCTGGTATTTCGCCTTCCGCATTGATCTGTATCAATTATTGTCATCGTTATCATCATCAAAGAAGAGGCCTACCAACCTACTCAACAAGGCTTCGTGGAGTAGGATGATAGACCTCTTCTTTTTGACATGCTTCCCCGGCTGGTTAATCAATCTGCCTAGCCTTTTCCCAATTATGTTGGGGTCGGCTTCCAGTCTAACCAGATGCAGCTGAATACCAGTATTTTACATGGAGCGACTGCCTATCTGCCCTCCACAACCCATTAACTGGGTAATATGATACCCGGTAAGGCTGGTTGTCAGACTTTCGGGCTTCTGACGACCCGTAACGACTGTCAAAGATCCACGAATGACAGCCGGGCCCCTTTCCGAGGCACGGAGGAGTCTCGGTATGTATAGTTGGTCACCTATCCACGGACCGATCCCGGCAAGCGTAGCTTAGCCTGATGAATCGACCCGTGCAGCTGTTATTACTTAGCTACGAGCTCCTCCTTCCCCGGCCGGTACATTCGACTGCATGGAAGTGCCAATCACAATATGCTGGTACCATTAACGCACTTTCCAATACTACAAGTTTCTATTTAAATAGGAAATGAGCAATAAACACCGGCTAATGTGAATTATAATTATTATTTTTATTGGATCACTGGCTTTTGCCAGCGGCTTTTTTTTTTTTTTTTTTTTGTGGATGGGTAATCATCAAATGACTTCTCCCGCTCCGGGCAGAGCGGGAGGGTGTGTCAGACTTTTACTGACTAAAACCCACCCGTGTTCCTTCAGTTGCCCGTGCCAGGGCCACGGTATCTCTTTCGAACTACCCGCGACCCCGGCGACTTCAACACTTCCCTATTTGAATCGGATTTTGTTCATTGTTGCCAGCGGCTTCGCCCGCATTTATGTCGAAAAGAATCCCACGGGAACGTATTACCGGGAATTCCTTCCTTATTTCTTGTCTACATTATAAAGGGAACCTCTGTGCAAAATTTCAGCTTTCTAGGTCCAAGGGTTTGGGCTGGGTGTTGATGAGTCAGTCAATTAGTCAGTCAGGACTTCTCTTTTTATTTATATAGATTAGCACCGCCTTTAACCCGACTACAAAAAGGAGGATTATGATTTTGACCGGTATGTATATGTATGTTCATCTGTTCCTTCATAACTTCTAAATTCCTTATCAGAATAAGACAAATGAGGTATCGTTGGAAGCGTCTTGATTGTCCGCTGGTTATATGTGTTACGTATGTGTATCAGTCTTTATAAAATATATATTATCTGTGGTATTTCCGGATCCTGTTGTCTTGTCACCGACTCCGATCGCTCGTCATGCAATGGCTGAATACACGATACATAAAATAGTCTGGTCGTCTTATTTATCTATAATATCTGGCCACCCGTCGTAACATGGTGTCAGAAGATACAGAAGAAAAAGAAGTCACAAAAAACCACAAAAGTAAGTGCCGCAAACAGTCAAAAAAAAAAAAAAAAAAAAAAAAATTTCGAGTAAAACGTCGCCGCGTGGTCCAGCCCTAAAATGCCGGAAAATAAAAACGCAAATAATACAAGTTATCCCCTGCCGCCGAGTAATTTCAGCTTAGATATCAACAACTCGAACATGCCATTGGCTTGGAGAAATTTCAACACAAGTCTAGAGATTTACATGATAGCCAACAATTTAGAAGAACAACCAGACAAACGAAAGGTAGCCATTTTACTACAAATCATAGGCCCAGACGCTCTTCAGATATTTTACTCGTTTAACATACAAATTGACAAGATCACCTATAAGGATTTACTCGCCAAATTTGAAGACTACTTCACACCACGTGTCAATATTTCCGTCGAAAGACATAAGCTGTTCAACAGAAAACAAGGTCCAGATGAAGAAATTGAGACATATGCCACGGATCTCAAGAATCTAAGTATCCAATGCAATTTTGAAGGTCTTGCCGATGATATAGTAAAGGACATATTCTCATGGAACTTAAATTCATCTTGCTCGTACATCAGAGAACGTATCCTGATCGAGAAACCATCAACATTTGATGCCGCCGTCAGTCTCGCTAAAACACTAAGAAATACTAGGTTACAGGCTAAAGCTTTATCAAGCCAAGAAGTAAGTGTCGTTGCCAGTCGTCAATCGCATCACAGTCGCCAAACACATCGTAGTCAAGAGAGTCGCAATCAAAAAAGTCACAGTCAAAGAAGTCACAGTCGTCAAAGAAGTCATAGCCGTCAAGAAAGTCAAAGTCATCAGTCTCAAACAAGTCAAAGTCGTCAATCAAGTAAAGCATCGTCCAGTCAAGAACCTCAATCCAAACAGTCAACCAAGAATTGTTCCAGATGTGGTCAAGTTCACCGAACAAAATGTCCAGCCATAGGAGTCATCTGTAACAACTGCCACAAGCCCAATCACTTTGCCAAGTGTTGCCGCAGCAAACATGTGAGATCCATAGAAGAAGAAGAAGAAAGTACGGGTACTGATACTTATTTTCTAAATAGTCTTTTCACTAATGAGATTTCTGTCAGCAAAAAAAACCCTTATCATACAACTTTGTCCATAAATAGTAAGAATGTAGACTTTTTACTTGATACAGGTGCTGACACTAACATTTTATCATTTAACTCTTATAAAAAACTTAATTTGCCATTGAGTAGTTTAAAGAAAAGTAGTCACAAACTATCAACCTTTAGCGGTGAAGTATTACCGACTGTAGGTCAATGCATTCTGTCTGTCACACATAACAACAAACTATACAATGTTAATTTCCACATTATAGATATACCCTGTAGGAATATTATTGGTCGCAACAGTTGTGAGAATTTAAAATTAGTTAAAAGAGTCCATAATGTCCAATTTCATGAGTCACTCAATGTATCACAGCTTGACAAATATAAAGATCTCTTCTCAGGAATAGGTTGTCTTAAAGATTATGAATGTCATTTGTCAATGAAGCCTGATGCTGTACCGTCTATAGATGCCTGTCGTAGAATTCCATTCAGTCTCTTAGAACAATTAAAAGAAGAATTAGCCATGTTAAAAAAAAATCAAATTATAGTCAAAGTCGAGGAACCTACTGAATGGGTAAGCTCAATTGTAATTGCATCAAAGAAAAATGGTAAACTACGCCTGTGCATTGATCCAAGAAAACTTAATAAAGCCATTATGCGTCCTCATTATCAATTTCCAATTATTGATGAAATTAAATCCAGCCTCTCTGGTTCACAATATTTCACTACCCTAGATGCAAACAAAGGTTTTTATATGCTAAAGTTAGATGAAGCTTCCTCAAAACTATGTACATTCATCACACCTCAAGGTAGATATAGATTCCTAAGACTTCCCTTCGGGATAAATGCAGCCCCAGAACTGTTTCATTCCATCATGACAAATAGATTCAGTGATATTCCAGGAGTCAAAATCATGATGGATGATTTCCTAATTTACGGTCAAACTAAACAAGAACATGATTTTAGGTTAAAACAAGTCTTAGATAGAGCTAGAGAAATAGGAATAAAATTTAATAAAGACAAGTCTAATATATGTAAAAGTGAAGTCAAGTACCTAGGACACATCTTTTCTAAAGATGGTGTGAGAGTTGATGAAAACAAAGTGAAAGCCATTTGCAGTATGCCACCACCAACAAATGTCACAGAATTACAAAGGTTTTTAGGTATGGTTACATACTTAGGCTCATACATAGAGAATTTGTCAGATAAAACTTCTAATTTAAGAACACTTCTGTCTAAAGATAATGAATGGTCTTGGCAAGAGAGACATAATGTAGAATTTAATGAATTAAAGGAATGTATAACAAAAGCCCCTGTCTTGACATATTATGATCAAAATAAACCAATTACACTGTCAGTTGATTCGTCTAAAGATGCCATGGGTGCAGTGATTTGCCATGATAAACACCCCATAGCATATGCTTCAGCTTCATTAAGCTCATGTCAACAGTCATACTCTCAGATTGAGAAAGAGCTGTTAGCAATCCTATTTGGTTGTACAAAGTTTCACCAATATGTCTATGGTCGCCACACTTTAGTTGAAACAGATCACAAACCAATAGTATCGCTGTATAAAAAACCAATTTATAACATTCCACCCCGTCTTCAAAGAATAATGCTAAGATTACAACCATATGACCTGAACGTAACTTACAAACCAGGTAAATATCTTTATGTAGCTGATACTCTGTCTAGAGCAGCTTTACCAGAACAGTCATTACATGATCTAGATTCTGATCTAGATTTACATGTCAATTTAGTCATTAGATCACTGTCAGTTAGTCCAAATAAACTTAAATCTATTCAAGAACAGACTTCCCAAGACAATGAATTGTCACTCTTAAGTAAATATTGCATAACAGGTTGGCCTGAACATAAAAAATTGCTTCCAGACATACTTAGGCCTTATTTTCCTTTAAAAACCGATATACATATAATTAATGGTATTGTCTTCAAAAACAACAGTGTCATTATACCAGTAGCCATGAGAAAAGACATTTTGAAACAGATACATGAAGGTCACCAAGGTATACATAGTTGCCAAAGATTGGCAAGAAATCTAGTATACTGGCCCAATATGTACTCTGATATAGAAAAATATGTTAATAATTGTCATAACTGTCTCACTAACAGACGCAGCAATTCCAAAGAGTCACTACAGCCCCATGAGGTAAAACCAATCCCTTGGAATAAAGTCGGAGTTGATCTATTTGATTTCAATTCAAACAAGTATGTCATAGTCGTAGATTATTTTTCCCAATATGTCGAGCTTGTAAAGCTAGCAGGTGGTTCTACTAGTAAAATTGTCATTAGTCACCTAAAGTCTATATTTTCCAGACATGGAATACCCAACATTCTAATTTCAGACAATGGTCCCCCATTTAACTCAAAAGAGTTTAATCATTTTGCTTTAGATTGGCAAATACAACATATTACATCAAGTCCCTATTATCCACGGTCTAATGGTCTTGTAGAAAGAACCATAGCCACGGTTAAAAACATATTAAAGAAATGTCTTACTGATAATACAGACCCTCATCTAGGATTATTACAGTATAGGAATACACCTAAAGAAAATATGTATTCGCCTGCCCAATTACTAATGTCCAGGACACTCAGAACTAAACTTCCAGTCTTAGAACAAACTCTGAAACCTAAAATACCTAACTACAGGTCTCTAACAAATAAAACTCAAATAAAAGTGAACAAATCACAGATTTATTATAATAAACATACTAAACCGTTGTCTTCCCTAAACATTGGTGATAAAATTTACTTCCAGAAACAGCCAGACAGTATTTGGACACCTGGTACTGTGTCAGACATAGGTCCACAGCCTAGATCATATACTATTGTCTCCCCGGAAGGTACTTTTCGCCGTAATCGCCAACATATCCTACAGCCAAAACATTCACCAACTGAGTCCGCTCCTAGTAGAAGAAGTTCACTTCAATCCCCATCAGTTCCACTTGACACTGATCCACCGTCGCCTTCCAATATACTGCCGTCGTCATCTCCATCTAATTATCAATCTCCTTGTACAAGTAATCCTGTCCAAGAATCTGAAACAAAAACAAACACATCACATACACCAAATAAACAAACTCAACACACAACTTATTCTTCATTCGGTAGAGCAATAATAAAGCCCCGAAGATTTTGAAAATTGGTCTAGATTAAGTTCTTAATTTGTACTTAGTTTTAATTTAATATACTAAATGTATTGTTTGTTGTACAAGCATTGTCAAACCTAATTTTGTTTTGTTAGTAGCTGTCAAAACTTAGTTAAGTCAATTTGATAGACGTCACTGTCAGAACTGTCGCAATGTAAATGTCAGTCAAGTCAACTTGTCACTTCTTAGAGATGTTCCGTTCCACTTAGTCTACTAGTATATAAGAATTTTGTTAATGTTAAAAAAAAAAAAAAAAAAAAAAAAGAGTATACTTACGTACCATGTTCCACGTAATGATTCCATTTTCTTTTCTTAATAAGGGAGATGTTACGTATGTGTATCAGTCTTTATAAAATATATATTATCTGTGGTATTTCCGGATCCTGTTGTCTTGTCACCGACTCCGATCGCTCGTCATGCAATGGCTGAATACACGATACATAAAATAGTCTGGTCGTCTTATTTATCTATAATATCTGGCCACCCGTCGTAACAATATGTAGGCTATGTCGCGTCATATTAAATTGAATATGGTGTCCTCCAGAGGAGACGAGGTTATTAACTAAAAAAAAATGTTTTTGTGATGCCGTGTGAAAAAAAAATCAAATGAAAGGGCTTAATTAACATAATTCAAAAATATACAATGTTATGTTATATATATAATGTTAATGTTAGCTATTGCTCGCGGCTTTGCTTGCATGCACCCAATAATTGGGAATAATTTCTAAAATGACGCTTCAGATGTGAGCCAAACATATTTTCTCTCCAAACCTACCCAAAATACATGTATATTATTTTTCTTTAAAAATGTAAAGCGGCTCTGCAAATACTTTACCATGAAATTAAAACCCAAAAAAAACAATTATATAAAAAATAAGTTTAAAAACTAAAACCCGACTACTGAAAAATCACGCTCTAAAAAGTATGAAACAAGAAAATATTCTCAATTTTTTCCCAATTTTCTGAAATTGGAAAAAGACACAAATTAAAAATCCGGAGTCACACGTCATGTAAGGGCATAAATCGAACAGATTACGTGTGACACCGGATTTTTAATTTATCTATCCTTTTCTAATTTCAAATGAGAATATTTTCTTGTTTCATAGTTTTTTAGAGCGTGATTTTTCAGTAGTCGGGCTTTAGTTTTTAAACTTACTTTTTTTCACTTTGTTTTTTTTTTTTTTTTTTTGCAAAAATGTTTTTCGAGTTTTCGTACAAAAGTATGAAGTACCTAATGATATAGGTAGGATACAACGTATTTTCCGTAATACGTCATTCATCTATCAATACTTATTATAAAATAAAGTCGCTTTTCGAGTATGTCTGTGTGGCCGCGTTGTTCTTCTAAACTACTCAACAGGTATTGATGCGGTTTTCACTATCATTTAGAGAATTTATTCCGAAAGGTTTATAAGTATAATAACTAACTTATATAAAATATAGCTCGTGGCTAAGTAAACAGCTGCACGGCTCGATCCATCAGGTTAAGCTACGCTTGCCGGGGTCGGTCCGTGGATGGGTGGCCATCTTTACATACCGAGACTCCTCCGTGCCTCGGAAAGCACGTTAAGCCATTGGTCCCGGCTGTCATTCGTGGATCTTTGACAGTCGTTACGGGTCGTCAGAAGCCCGAAAGTCTGACAACCAGTCTTACCAACGGGTATCGTATTACCCAGTTACTGGGTTGTGGAGGTCAGATAGGCAGTCGCTCCATGTTAAATACTGGTATTCAGCTGCATCCGGTTAGACTGGAAGCCGACCCCAACATAGTTGGGAAAAGGCTAAACAGATTGATACGAGTAATATAGAAAGCTTTCATGTTTTGGCAAGTGCTAAAAATCGTGCGAAGTAGGGTCGCTAGTTCATTATATTTATAATTATGTAAATACAAGAGATGATCTGTCCTATACAGACGAAGCTATGCTTGTTTCGAGATAAAACCTGTTCTGCGTCATTACTTTTAACATTTGCTTACAATTTTCCTTATGTTATTTATAATATCAGCTAATGTTGGTAAATAAACACTACAGTATCTTGCAAACCCACCTAAAAACATGATTAAGTATTTGACCATAATAAAGTGTAAAAAAATCTTGTAAAAGTACCCGAGGCACAGATTAATACAGATGGGACACTCCGCAGTTTAGGTATGAAGCTACAAGTACGCGGCGGGCGCATCTCACTGGGTCAATTCAGTGTGGGCTGCCGCGCGCCGGCCGGCTCGCACGTTAGTTCGATACTCACTCACGCGCCGCGTCGTAAAAGAAGACAACCCTAACGAGTCAGAAGGTATAAGAGTTACGCGACAGATAGAGAGGCAACTTATAGGTGAATATAAAACTGTAGGTAATGAAGCGTTGTGCGACCTGAATTGCACTTTATTGTGTCGTAGCAAGAGTCGCTTTTTATTTTAATGATTTTGCGGAGTGTCCCATCTGTATTAATCTGTGCCCTAGGGCACAGTAAAAATAACAGTAGAAGTACAGAAGATTCACTCCGCAACTCTTGCTACGACACAATAAAGTGCAATTCAGATCGCACAACGCTTCATTACCTACAGTTATATTCACCTATAAGTTGCCTCTCTTTCTATCGCGTAACTCTTATACCTTCTAACTCGTTAGGGTTGTCTTCTTTTACGACGCGGCGCGTGAGTGAGTATCGAAATAATGTGCGAGCCGAAAGGCGCGCGGCAGCCCACACTGAATTAGCCCGACAAGTCGAGCCCGCCGCGTACTTGTAGCTTCATATCTAAAATGTGGAGTGCGCCTGGGCTGCCTAGCGTAGAATAGAGTAGAAGGATCATAACAATCATAACCTACTAACTAACCGGCAGTAACCAAATGAACTATCAAAGGATAAGAATAACTATTCATCATCATTCTCCTGGTTTTATCCCAATGTACGTGGGGTCGGCGCACCATGTCTTCTTCTTCCATACTTCTCTATTAGTCGTCATCTCGGTAGTCACTCCCTTACTAGCCATATCATCTTTCACACAGTCCATCCATCGATTCTTTGGTCTTCCTCGACTCTTATAAAGCCATTCAACATTCATACTCAAAAGTTTCCTCAGACATTTTTCTCACTCCTCCGCATCACATGCCCATACCATGACAACCCATTTCCGCACAACTTTTCAGTCACCGGTGCCACTTTCAGACTTCCTCTTATGTACTCATTTCTTATTCTATCCATTCGTGTAACACTACACATCGCTCTTAGCATTCTCATCTCAGCTGCATGCAATTGCCTTTCATTCATCCCTCTTGTGGTCCAACATTCTGATCCATACAAGACAGCAGGTCTAACCATTGAAGAATAACTAAGAAGAAGAAAGAAGAATAAGAAGAACATCTAACTTATGAATAACTATTCTCAGCATAAAAAAAACCGGTCAAGAGCGAGTCGGATCCGCGCACCGAGGATTCCATACCATCATTTATATGTAATTTTTAACCGACTTCAAAAAGGAGGAGGTTCTCAATTCGTCGAACCTTTTTTTTTTTTATGTATGTTCCCCGATTACTCGAAGATGGCTGGACCGATTTGGATTTTTTTTATTTTATTCGAGAGGGACATCACAGTTGGTCCCATATAAAATTGATTAACTTTGCTTGGGTAGTTTTTGAGTTAGCTTCAATAATACGTATTTTTTCCCCATTTTATATGGATGATGTTCTAGTTTGTTTTGCAGATAGTGGTATTAGAATTTGTGTGGGGTAGGTACACAACTAAAAAGTGAAAAATAAAAACGTTTTTTACAAAAAAATACAACCGATTTCCAAAAACAACACTACAAAGTGAAAAATAACTTTAATTTCGGAAGTCGGTGGCAAAAAACGAAAATACATTTAACTAGACACCGACTTCCGAAATTAAAGTTATTTTTCACTTTGTAGTGTTGTTTTTGGTTGTCGGTTGTATTTTTTTGCAAAAAAGTTTTTCACTTTGTAGTGTTGTTTTTGGAAGTCGGTTGTATTTTTTTGTAAAAAAGTTTTTGTTTTGATGATTTCTGAAAAACTGTGCTATTTAGGGACGTTGTTTTATTTTCCGTGTAAACTATACATAAACTTCTATCAAATAGAATAATTTCAGATTTTTCTCTATGCAAACTTCGGAGATAAGGGGGGAACGGTATTGTTTTAAACATTTTTCATCAAAAGTCGAAAACTATGCGGCCTAAACAAAATTTAAAAAAAAAATGTTTGAGAATGTGCAAACAGCGCTCTTTCATATGATACCCCACATGCCCTAGTAGCCCCACTTCGAATTTTTAAGACCGCCTTTCAGTCCCTGTTGCAAAAAAAAAAAAAACATAAACTTTCTTATTTGCAAAATAGTTGGGCAAACGTCGTCTAAAACTGTTTCAAATTTCAGGTTGCTAGCATTAGTAGTTTTTGAGATATCCAGCTGTGACAGACGGACAGACTGAGTCGCACCATAGGGTTCCTTTTTACCATTTTAGTACGGAACCCTAATAAAAAAATGCAAAAAATTGTACTTCGTCTCCACCACTGTGTCCTGTGCCCTTGTCTCCACTACAACAGAGCCATTATCTAAATAATTATAATCATTATCATTAAACTCAGAAAGTTCTTTAACGACCGACTAATTTCATGCAGAGCAATCTACATCACTCAGCCAAGACATGACATCACACGTAGAGTCTACGCTAGATTCAACTCATCACAATCTAAATTGAGTCAGTTAGCCCAGGAAAAATCAATCAATCTGCCTAGCCTTTTCCCAACTATGTTGGGGTCGGCTTTCAGACTAACCGGATGCAGCTGAACACTAGTATTTTACATGGAGCGACTGCCTATCTGACCTCCACAACCTATAAGTTCCTGGGTAACACCCAGCCCCTTGGTATGGCTAATTGTCAGACTTTTGGGCCACTGAATGCTCGTAACGACTGTCAAAGATCTACGAATGATAGCAGTTAGCCCAGGAATGGTAAGAAATTTCATAAAGAATGAGTCTTGGATTAATCTAAGAGTTCTGTAGCTCCATTGTGAATTGTGCTTTAAAAATTATAAGTAATCACTCACATCCTTGACTCCTAGAAATTTATATTCAAGGATGTTATAGAGCGGCTAGCAGTAGTAATATACTAACTGAACAGAGCTGTGCTGCTGGACAGTTTGTTGCGCCACTTCTTCTTCCCAGCTAAAGCACTAGGATGTGGTGAAGGGCGGGCGTGCCGGGGGACTGTCTGACTGTCATTTTGACGTTCAATTAATGCTCATTCTCAGCCTAATTTGAATAAATGTGTTTTGATTTTGATTTTTGAATATTCCGGATACGGCTAAAGAATGAGAAAAGATTAAGAAGGCTGCTAGCGAAAGGAGATGCCCGCTTTTTGTATGGACATTGGTTTTTTATTCCGAGAAAAATGTAACAAGCATCAAACTACAACTAAATAAAAACGACAAAATTATGGAACTTAGCACCACTGAAATAATAGTTCTAGAACCCCGATTTAAGAGAAAAATAATAAACTTTCTAAATATTTTATTTATTGATGGCAACCCAAACAAAACCTCTCACACCCTGACAGTGTCATAACTGACAGATTGACAGATGATTGATTCTATCCATCTGTTAAATATGACAAAAAGTGACTGACATGCGACAGGCCTGATGAGGCCTCATCCTATCATCATCATAAATCAAATATTGACTGAAAGTAATGACAGTACGCACGGCTGCAGATGAAGCTATACACTTCCAGAATAAGCTGATCTCGCATTATATAGGATTTCCTTACAATGAGAGGTCAGTGTAAACTGGAAATGTATACCTTGATGTGTAGCCGTGTGTACCTAAGTCTCAGTCGTTACCACTGCTGGGCCACCACTACCCACAAAATATTAGAATTGTCAATATGTACGTCAATTTTGACAAGTTTACTATTTTTTTGGAGTGTGTTCACTTTATTATCCTAGATAATTAGAAAGGTTTGTTCGTTTTACGAGTAAATTCACACTAAAACAAAAAACGATTTTTCTCAAAATTCGAGACATAAAAATGTATGATATAGTTATAACCACTAGTTTTTGGGATGTCCAAATATATTTAACTTATTCATGTTAGAATTATTGAATAATAAAAAAACCATTTTCGGACAAGTCCTTTACAAATCTGAAACGGATAGCAGCGAGACACCACACGAAGATTTTGGAAACGGCAACATGTAACACAGCATAGCAGTGACATATAAAAACTTTTTTACAAACAAACACAAACGACTTCCAAAAACAACACTACAAAGTGAAAAATAACTTTAATTTCGGAAGTTGGTGTCTGGTTAAATGTATTTTCGTTTTTTGCCACCCCGACTTCCGAAATTAAAGTTATTTTTCACTTTGTAGTGTTGTTTTTGGATGTCGGTTGTATTTTTTTGTAAAAAGTTTTTTATACGTCTATGTTAGAGCTAAGATGATTAATAGATTATTTATTGCATTCTTGTCAGCGGTTATTCTTTGACTAGATGTGCAATTTCAGTGGGAAATATTAGTATTCAGCTGCATTGGTGAGGCTGGAAGCCAACCCCAACATAATTGGAAAAAGGCAGGAAGATGATGATGAGTTACACGTGGACAATATTCCAACTTAGAATCATCCTATCGCAAAGACTTCTTCCAATTCAGAAACGGAACGAGCATTGATTGCTTGCTCTGTATGGGGGATGCGCTGAAGCAGCCCACGAAATTCAAATTTTCTGAGGTTTTTTGCAATTTGCAGGTCAGTGTCAGTCTGTATCATCTGCCTAGCCTTTTCCCAACTATGTTGGGGTCGGCTTCCAGTCTAACCGGATGCAGCTGAATACCAGTATTTTACATGGAGCGACTGCCTATCTGACCTCCACAACCCAGTAACTGGGTAATACGATACCCCTTGGTAAGACCGGTTGTCAGACTTTCGGGCTTCTGACGACCCGTAACGACTGTCAAAGATCCACGAATGACAGCCGGGACCAACGGCTTAACGTGCTTTCCGAGGCACGGAGGAGTCTCGGTATGTAAAGATGGTCACCCATCCACGGACCAACCCCGGCAAGCGTAGCTTAACCTGGTCGATCGACCCATGCGGCTGTTATTACTTAGCCACGAGCTCCTCTCCAGTCTGTATATTGATCAAAAGAAGATTCGCTACAAAATTACAATAATTACATGGGTGACTAAGTTTAAATACTTGGGTCACTGGGTCACTGAGGATCTTAGGGACAATATAGATATAGAGAGGGAGCGCAGGTCGCTGGTTCGATGTAACATGCTGGTTCGAAGATCTGCACGTTGTACTCATCAAGTTAAGGTAACACTTTTTAAAGCTGTCTGCCAGTCTTTTTACACGTACAGTCTTTGGACCAGTTTTACGCAGAGGACATACAGCGATCTGCGTGTCCAATACAATAACGCGTTCAGGATTCTGTTGGGGCTGTCGTGGCGTTGTAGTGCGTCCGGTATGTTTGCGGAGGCGCACACAGATGATTTTTACGCCATAATAAGAAAAAAAACAGCATCCATGTCCGGCCGGCTGCGCACCGCCACTAATAGTATCCTGAGTGTGTTTCGAGATCGGTGGGACTCCCCTCTGTTGCGTCACTGGGTAACGATCCACACCAGTTGAGGATATATTGGAACCTTTTTTATAATTTTGTATTATACTTACTAACACTAGTATTTAAGTAATTTTGTTATACTAACACTATGGACTCGTGTCTGAAATAAATAATTTGAATTTGAATTAATGCAATTCTCTATGTTCAAATTACCCTGTAGAATGACTTTTATTATGTTCAATTCTGATTTAGAGTATTGATAATTCTAAATAAATTCGGTAAAATGTTTGTTACGGTCGGGAATCATATTTTGATCAACATACAACCTGATACTGGCCTTTAAATTGTAAAAAAAAGTAAGGAAAATAATTATATTCACCTGTCCCGGTGTCTGTCTGTCTGTAATCGAATCTTGCAAGTTAAAAATCCACTTTCAGAAATTTTACATGCATGTCTAAATCGGATGACAATGCAATATTATTATGGCATGGAACTGATCTGATGATGGAGCCGGAAGGTGGACATGAGAACTCAGTAATAAAACGACGCAACCCTATCGAGTTTGGGCTCGTTTGATTCGTCTTTCTGATCCGAGACGATACCCAGACAAATAAAAGATTGTTTAAAAAAAATATATACACTTGTTTTATGTTATTGGACGACAAGCAAGCCATAATGTCAGCAGGCATCACAGATGTGTTGTCATCCCAGCTAAACTGATCTCATGTGACTTTAATGACACCAGCACCTAAACCTTTCAAACTGGAACACTGCAACTTGCTTGGTGGTAAAATATAGGTTTTCCTTCACCATACGTCTCTCTGACTTTGAATGAGGTTTTTTTTTGGTGATTTAGAACGAGTTAATTCATGTTCATTGAATTGAATACAAAACCAAACGTATCATATCCGTAACAAGCGAGTAATTTAGCATTATTATTTACCCATTTTCGCGGTAAATCGTAATTTGTAGGACATAATAAATCTAGTGAAACCGGAGCGTTGTATTCAGTTGTAACTTCGCCAGGTACCGCATCTAATCTGCCGTTTATAATAACTTTCACTTAATTATAACCCAATGCAGAATTACGCGTAACTTTTTATTAGTTAAAAACTTACAAAACCACTTCTTTATAAATTCAACTTGGTAAGTACTAAAGCACACGCAGAAAAACTTAAGACAGATGAAATCGATCAACAACCAAAAAAAAAATAGTTGAATATCGAAAAACAAAATTCGAATTGGATTCGAAAAAAGAACACAGCACAGTACCGAACTTTTAACAAATAAAAAAAAAACTGGTAGTATTATCGAATTACCGGAAAAAATCAGAGCATTTTGAATTTGGAAAGTGTTCCGAATCGCTTGGTGCGAGTTCGGCAACTTTCGCTGTACATAACGACTGGAGGTTCGCGAGCGCGCGCGTGCACTGCCGTAGAGTCGACGAGATACCTTCAATGGAAGAGCTCTAGTGGTGGGAAAAGGCGGACTATTATCATTTATCGATAGTATTTTTTGCAAAGATTGCTTTATGAAGTTTTGTGTAGATTTTTGCAGTGGTATTTCTGTACGCCAGCCACCAAAATGGCCAGAGATCGCACAAGACAGAAAGATTTGCCCAGCAGTGGGACATAAAATAGGCTAGGAAAAATAAAAATTTCGTACGAACTTCTCGTGGCGTGGGTTAGAGATAATTTCAAAACAAGTAAAAATTAGTGACCTTAATTTCAAATAAATAAGTACCTTTCATGACATTTCTAATTAAAAATAACCAATTGGTTAGCTTGGCGTGAAACTACAACTATATTATTAAAATAATTCAAGATCGTGGGTTGGCCTCCCGCTAGACTAGAGCATGGATTATCGGAACCTTTTCCCAATACCAGTTTTCTTTCGATATTAAATTTTTAAATACCCATATCCCGGTATTTCGAGGAGCTCAGGTTAAGCTACGCTTGCCGGGGTTGGTCCGAGGATGGGTGACCATTTTTACATACCGAGACTCCTCCGTGCCTCGGAAAGCACGTTAAGCCGTTGGTCCCAGCTGCCATTCGTGGATCTTTGACAGTCGTTACGGCTACGGGTCGTCAGAAGCCCGAAAGTCTGACAACCAATCATATCAAAGTAATCGTATTAGCCAGTAACTGGGTTGTGGAGGTCAGTTTAGCAGTCGCTCCATGTCAAAATACCAGTAGTCAGCTACATCCGGTAAGACTGGAAGCCGACCCCAAAATAGTTTGGAAAAAGGCTAGGCAGATGATGATGCTATCTGATTCGTTATGAACATAAAAAGAATCAATTTATTGTCACCTTTATCAACCATTGCGTTTCGTAAAAGTATGTTACATAACGGTATTTAGGCAGGGGAAACTTTTACATTACTTCTGGAATTTTATTTATTGAATTGGCAATGCGTACCGGTTCTACTTAATTGAACGGGAATTTGACCTTTATTTTGTTCTCAATCCACGAAATATCATGTTTTCACAACCAACTACAAACTTCTTGATGTGTAACATCTTTCTTTTCTACAATCTGTGGGAGTGATTTAGTGAAAAGGGACGGAAGTTTGTAACAGGAAATTAAAATATTTAAAAGTTTTGTGTGACGTATTGAAATGTTGGTTGAAATTTGGTATGGAACTAGAAAGTACTGTTACCAAGGTGAGATGTCAGATGTTACACGTATTTTTAACCGACTTTAAAAAAAGGAGGTTTCTCAATTCGACCGTATTATATTTTTTTTATGTGTGTTTGCAAATAACTTCATCATTTATGAACCGATTTTGATGATTCTTTTTTGGTATGGTCATGATAAGGAAACCAGGATCTGATGATGGCATCCCAGAGAAACCGAGGGGAACCTTCAAATTTTAGAGGCACACCTATAGCGGTTTGGGTATTTTTTATAGTAACTTGTGCATTTGCTCCCGAAAAGCACCATTTGCTGAAGTGGAACTGATGAGGAAGACCACAGATGGCCATCGGAACTACTCAATTACGTATTTCACGGGTTGCGATTCGATTATTGCTATAAGCAATTTATGCTCGTCACAATACATATGTTGAAGTGGTGATGGGGACATCACCAGCAGTTCCAGTTCTCCTGGTTCAAAACTTGTCAACAACTAACGTCCTTGTATCGGGAAAAGCAATATTTTGTGAAAGGTGATGAGCAGTTGACATTAGGCTATTGTAACTTAGATAAATTACAGACTGACCCACTAAAACGTGAAAAATAAAAAACTTTTTACAAAAAAAAAAACAACCGACTTCCAAAAAAATACTACAAAGTGAAAAATAACTTTAATTTCGGAAGTCGGTGGCAAAAAACTATAATACAGATCCAAAGACACCGACTTCCGAAATTAAAGTTATTTTTCACTTTGTAGTATTTTTTTGGAAGTCGCTTGTTTTGTTTGCAAAACAGTTTTTTTTTTAAGTGTTGTTGTACACCACTGTTTTATAAAACAGAAAAAAATCTAATATCACGTTCTTTAAAAATAGACAAACATCGACAATCTTCTATCGATACCTGCCCATCACTGAACAGATTACGCTACTTAGATCATAGTATCGCGTCGAAACCGATAGCTAATGCAATACCAACTCTATCACGTTGAGTTAGAGTTCAAAATCAATCGTGTGAAGAGGCAATCATGTCTATCCGTTTGTCTCGAGTGTTCAATGACAAAGATAAAGATTCTGCAAACTGCTGAGCGGGTTTGTGAGTAAACGAAGTATATTATATGTATAGAAGAACTGAAGAAGTAAGCAAAGATGTAAAGTATATCCCGCAGTTCGCCAGTAAGTCAACATGCGCACGGACGTAAAAATATCGCGGCGATTTTATTTCGCGCACTGTATTTCCAACACTCTGCTTAGCGCCGAGAGTTAAAAATCCAACAGTGTGTTTTTACGACGCGCTGGGATGCATTCCGTTGTTTGTTAGGTTGGATTCTCAATGCTCGGCTCAACACCGAGAGTTGAAAATCCAGTGCGCGATAAAATCCCGCGGCGATATTTTTACATCCATACATGCGAACGTCGGCTAAAGGCTTCCGCGGACAGGCGCGGCGCGACGCGACTACAGTAGAACAATTTCGATGAAAACTTAATGAAAATTGCTCTACTAGAGTCGCGTCGCCATCGGGACTGACTGAGGGAACCCAAATGTTTAAAATCCCATAATAGGGGGTCCAGACATACTGATATTCAGCTGCATTCGGTTAGAGTGGAAGCCGAACTTAACATAGTTCGGAAAACACTAGGCAGATTATGAGATTCAGACTCCGGCTGATACTGAGAAGTTGTTCATGACCCAATAACACTTTGCCTGACCGGCACCCTAATTGCGTAATACACTCAATCTGCCTAGCCTTTTCCCAAATATGTTGGGGTCGGCTTTCAGTCGAACCGGATGCAGCTGAATAAGTACCAGTATTTTACATGGAGCGACTGCCTATCTGACCTCCACAACCCATTAACTGGGTAATACGATACCTCTTGGTAAGACTGGTTGACCCTTATGACTGCCAAAGATCCACGAATGACAGCCGGGACTAAAGGCTTATTGTGCTTTCCGAGGCACGGAGGAGTCTCGGTATGTAAAGATGGTCACCCGTCCACGGACCGACCCCGGCAAGCGTAGCTTAACCTGATGGATCGACCCGTGCGGCTATTATTACTTAGCCACGACCTCCTCTCTCTCGAACGATCTCTGGACCTACCAGTCGGATTTGAAAAATTATTTTTGCATTTGATAGCCTAACTATTGAGGAAGGCTATAGCTATTTAACATCACGCTAGAACCTTTAGGAGCCGAGCAAAAAGAAAAAAAGCTAGAAAGAACATTAAGCAAAAACGAAGTAACGAAGTAAGCTCGGGCAGGCGATGCGACGGCGACGGGGTGGGTTGGGGAACAAGAAATTTCACGCGGACGAAGTCGCGGGCAGAAGCTATTTATTATATAATGCGAAAGTTTGGATGGTTAGACGTTTGTTAGATGTTTGTCACGCCAGTACGGCTGTACGGATCTAGATGAAATTTGGCACAGACAGATTATAGTCAGGAAGAGACTACCTACTTTTTATATAACCCGGTAGCACTTTCCCGTGGGATAATTTCCGATATCCACACGGGCGAAGCCGCTGGCAAGAGCTAGTACTTACTTAAATATTCATCTCCCAAGCCTTTTCCCAAATATTTTGGGGTTGGCTTCCAATCTAATCAGATGCAGCTGAATACCAGTATGTTACAAGGAGCGACTGCATAAACAATAAAAGAAGAGCGCCTATCATTATTTTCATAGCAAAGTTTTAGTAATGTGTATCAACAACATGGTGCTATTAATATTACATCAGGCGTTTAATTTCGAACACGCTTGTTACCCATTCGTTTCTAACTTTCTAATTGTTCTAGGTACAGATTAAAGGCTTTCCTCCATTTTCTATAGCTGTCCTAACGGACGACTATGGGATTATTTTGTACTCGGCAGCAGAACTTCTTACTTAGCAACTGGAGTTTCTTGCCTGTTCTTCTCCATAGGTACCTACTGCGCTTTGGAATGTGCAACTAGCTTCATCTTTCTGACTGACCGACCCATTGACAATTCAAAAGTGCCTGTAATCGGTTTATTTGAAATAAATGCTTTGAGTTTGAGTTTGAGTTTGAGCTCGGAGTCTGGATTTGTGCCCGGTTAATAGCAATAGGCTCGCCCCTTACAACATGGGACTTACAACATAACTGGCGAAATGTAGGTGTACTATAAAACCTTAGTTTTAGTATCATTGGACTCACCATTAAGAACAACTTTTATTTTACCATTGGAGCAACCATGATTTTTTCACTCATGACCTCGATCATGCCCGATGGAAAGCGACGGACGAGGTATATGATGGAACGAGCGCGCCCAGAAGATGTCTGTGCACTCTTGCTGTGAAGGGAGACGTGTTATACAGGGTGTCCAAGAACCTGGCGTCCAACTGGATTCCCACGATGCCCCAAGTTCTAACAGTACTCAGAAAAATATTTTAAAAAATCCACCCCATGTACTTACAGAATTATACTGATTTCAAAAAAAAAGGGGAAATGAGCACCCTGTGACATACTTTTGAATGCTGTGACTGCTAATGCTGATAATTTCGATATTTCTTGGAGGTTTTGTAATCTAGGGTATTGCTGTGTCTAAATAGAATGTAAAAATAATGTACTTATTGTACCATTTTAAAATAAAATATTATTTTAACTAAAGGTGATATGGAAAACTATTGAATTTCGCAACTTTGACCGACTGTAGTGTAAAAAAAATGTACCAAAATAGTATGGCAAGTGACGTCAAATTTTGACGCGTTTATTCCTCTTTTTAAAAAGGTATAATACTTACACATTAATTTGAAAAAAAAAATTTTTGATAATATTTTTACTCAACAACCCAATTTTTACGATGTCTAACAGAATTCTTAGAAAGAAAAATTTACGACGAATTGAATCTAACCTCTAAAGAATTACTATTGTATGCTCATAAAAATAACAACAGGCCTCTCAAAAAACAGGTTAGACCGTAAGGGACGGTATGTGCATTCATCTCACCATAGTGATTCGTTATTACAACAGGAGGGAGCACAAACTGTCCAAACACAGGCAAAGGTCGTCGTAAAGAGTTCGTTTCAAAGTCCAGAGCACAAAGAGTAATCGAGTCCAATAAACAAAGCTTTAAATCGTAGTACGTGATCAATGGTAACAATAAGAGAGAGGTGCGTAGTAACGGCAGGAGGCAGTGACGCGTACTGACCGTACTGTTATCCTAAATAGCACGATCCCAGATAGCGTCACTATCTATCTCACTCGCACCTCTAACCTTTTTCTCCCTCACTCTTACCTGAATAATGGGGTACCATAAAGAAGAACCAGCAAATCGCAAAGATAGTTTCTGTCTTGCTCCCTCCTGTTGTAATAACGAATCACTATGGTGAGATGCATGCACATACCGTCCCTTACGGTCTAACCTGTTTTTTGAGAGGCCTGTTGTTATTTTTATGAGCATACAATAGTAATTCTTTAGAGGTTAGATTCAATTCGTCGTAAATTTTTCTTTCTAAGAATTCTGTTAGACATCGTAAAAATTGGGTTGTTGAGTAAAAATATTATCAAATTTTTTTTTTTTCAAATTAATGTGTAAGTATTATACCTTTTTAAAAAGAGGAATAAACGCGTCAAAATTTGACGTCACTTGCCATACTATTTTGGTACATTTTTTTTACACTACAGTCGGTCAAAGTTGCGAAATTCAATAGTTTTCCATATCACCTTTAGTTAAAATAATATTTTATTTTAAAATGGTACAATAAGTACATTATTTTTACATTCTATTTAGACACAGCAATACCCTAGATTACAAAACCTCCAAGAAATATCGAAATTATCAGCATTAGCAGTCACAGCATTCAAAAGTATGTCACAGGGTGCTCATTTCCCCTTTTTTTTTGAAATCAGTATAATTCTGTAAGTACATGGGGTGGATTTTTTAAAATATTTTTCTGAGTACTGTTAGAACTTGGGGCATCGTGGGAATCCAGTTGGACGCCAGGTTCTTGGACACCCTGTATGTGGAAAGGAACACAGACGCTGGCAGAGAGTTCCACACTTCGGCTGTGCGCATAATAATTGTAGAGGAGAAGCGCTGAGTGCAACTGGTCGGGATATCCAGTTAGTCTGGTAGTACGGTAGTAAAGGGGCGATGGTGGGATCAGGTCGAGGAGCTCCTGCGCACACTCTCCGAAGTACAGTAAAGTAAGTAAAGTCCGAAGTAACATTTACTGGTGGAATGTGAAAAGAACAAGAGAGAGAGGGAGATAGTGATGCGGGAGTTAAAAGTTAATATGTATGATGTTGGGGCTTTCATTAGAATATTATCTACATTATAATTCGGAAGAAGCGAAACTTTGTAAATACATATATGTTACGGTCTCGAATCATACATAATCAACATATAACCAACCTAATACTGACTTGCAAATAAATTCATTTATTAATTTATTGATTAAATTTATTTAAATGTAATATAAACATAACCTAAAAGAGGAGCTCGTGGCTAAGTAATAACAGCCGCATGGGTCGATCGACCAGGTTAAGCTACGCTTGCCGGGGTTGGTCCGTGGATGGGTGACCATCTTTACATACCGAGACTCCTCCGTGCCTCGGAAAGCACGTTAAGCCGTTGGTCCCGGCTGTCATTCGTGGATCTTTGACAGTCGTTACGGGTCGTCAGAAGTCCGAAAGTCTGACAACCAGTCTTACCAAGGGGTATCGTATTACCCAGTTACTGGGTTGTGGAGGTCAGATAGGCAGTCGCTCCATGTAAAATACTGGTATTCAACTGCATCCGGTTAGACTGGAAGCCGACCCCAACATAGTTGGGAAAAGGCTAGGCAGATGATGATAAACATAACCTAAAAATAACAAAATTATATATCCTAACATAACTAAAACTATTAAAAAACTAAAATATGGCATCGAAAAATTCCTCCACATCGTTGTCGAATGGTAAAGTACCCAAGAGACCGGCGGCATTGCCACGTTGTATGGCAATGCTAAGCCTCTGGCCAAGGTAAAAGCCAGCTCTTGGGTCATGGGAAGTGTCAACCAGCCGCTTGGAGATTTCATTTAATAAACCATGAGCACTCGGACCCCAGGGTTTCAACCCCAAACAGCTCGAAAATATAATTACCGATAAAGCGAAAAGAAAGAATCGAAACTGATTTACGAAATGGTTGCTGCATCACTATCTCCTTCGCTAACGCAATAATATATTTGTACTCTTAATATTGTAATTACGGGTAATAATTAGTTAGATTAGGATTTGATGAGGCTGACGTACCTTTGTAAGGTAAAGTTTTATATGCCTCTAAATAAAAAAAGATTAAAAAAAAATAATAGTCTGTAGAAGAGCGACAGGCAAGCAACAGTACGCCGATGAGCCAGGCTATGAAGCCTAGTCCCCAATGCCTCGTCGGCTATGAGCCTTTCTGCTCTGCGTTCCACCAAGCCAACTCCTACTAAGCCGCGTTAAAGAACTTCGTTCCAAAAATTATTTTTCCAATTATCCTACAGACGTTATCTCTGCCTAGCCTTTTCCCAACTATGTTGGGGTCAGCCCGTTGCAGCTGAATACCAGTATTTGACATGGAGCGACTGCCTATCTGACCTCCACAACCCAGTAACTATGTAATGCGATATCCCTTGGCAAGACTGGTTCTGACGACCCGTAACGACTGTCAAAGATCCACGGATGACAGCCGGGACCAACGGCTTAACGTGCTTTCCGAGGCACGGAGGAGTCTCGGTATGTAAAGATGGTCACTCATCCACGAACCAACCCCGGCAAGCCTAGCTTAGCCTGATGGATCGACCCGTGCGGCTGTTATTACTCAGCCACGAGCTCCTCCAGCCGTTCTATTATGTTTTAATTAGTTGCTATGCCAAGACAATTACACATAGGTACCAAGACAATCGGCCTTACTATTATCTGACTGAACAACAGATAGTTTCAGCTCATTAACTATCGTTTAGATAGCAAACTGATTGGAGTGCAATAAATCAGGAGTAAAATATTTTCATAATTATCAGACATTTATTTATAATAATAAGCACTTTTTATTCTGGACATACTTACTCCTCCGTGCCTCGGAAAGCACGTTATGCCGTTGGTCCCGGCTGTCATTCGTATATCTTTGGCAGTCGTTACGGGCGAAAGTCTGACAACCAGTCTTACCAAGGGGTATCGTGTTACCCAGTTACTGGGTTGTGGAGGTCAGATAGGCAGTCGCTCCATGTAAAATACTGGTATTCAGCTGCATCCGGTTAGATTGGAAGCCGACCCCAACATAATTGGGAAAAGGCTAGGCAGATTGATTTTATTCTGGACATACTTGCGTTGTGGCGTTTTCAGTAGGTTACAAAATGTCTCTTAGGTTCAGTGTGCCTTTTGGCAAAGACGATTTTGGTTGATAATGGATTAACTTAAAACTACTTAAACGGTTAAATATCTTGTACTTACAGAGGCTTCTTCTCCAGCATTTCAGTACTTTCAACTGCAACAAAATAATCATATTAATCAAATATTTATTTATTTATACTTAGTTAATTAAAACGGTACAACACCAATTAAATTAATTAACATAGAAACTTATATAAGTAGATAATGTTGTTGTATAAACATAATTTAATTAAAAACTAACTTAAAAAAAAACTTTTAAAAAAAAAATACAACCGACTTCCAAAAACAACACTACAAAGTGAAAAATAACTTTAATTTCAGAAGTCGGTGTCTAGTTAAATGTATTTTCGTTTTTTGCCACCGACTTCCTAAATTAAAGTTATTTTTCACTTTGTAGTGTTGTTTTTGGAAGTCGGTTGTATTTTTTTGTAAAAAAGTTTTTATTTTTCACTTTTTAACTGTGTACCTACCCCACACAAATTCTTATACTATCTGCAAAATAAACTAGAACATCATCCATATAAAAGTGGGGAAAAAATACGTATTATTGAAGCTAACTCAAAAACTACCGAAGCAAAGTTAATCAATTTTATATGGGATCAACTGTGATGTATACCCTCTCGAATAAAACAAAAAAAATCCAAATCGGTCCAGCCATCTTCGAGTAATCGGGTAAAAAAAAAAAGGTTCCGACGAATTGAGAACCTCCTCCTTTTGGAAGTCGGTTAAAAATAAAAAAATGGACGAAGCTAGAGGAGTAGGTAGTACGTATCGTAGCAGGAGGCGTTATGTAAACACTGCCTACTCCCATGGGAAAAAGGCGTCAGTCTAATGGCCTATTTCTCGATGTCCGAATAGCCACCCACCACTTACCGAATAAATTCAAAAATGGAACAGAATTTGTATGAAATTATCTACCAAGGAAGTTGAGGATGCGCTGTGGTAGCGCGCGAAATTCAAATTTTCTAGCGTTTTATGCAATTTGCAGGTCCGTGTCAGGTTGCATCTTGATCAAAATATGATACGCGGGAATAAAACATACGTATTTACGTAATTTTTAACCGACTTCAAAAAAAGGAGGATCTCAATTCGGTTGTATGTTTTATGTTTTTGTTTGTGACCTCAGAACTCCGTCATTTATAAACCCATTTGAAAAATTCTTTTTTTTATTTGAAAGGATATACTTCCAGATTGGTCCCATTTTTATCAAAATCCAGTTCTGATGATGGGATCCATGAGGAATTGAGGGAACTCCTCAAAAATTATAGGCATACATATAGCGATTTTGGTATTTTCATCAACAAATCAAGCATTTGCATTCATAAAGTAGCATCTGGTGAAGTGGAACTGATGAAGAAGACCACAGATAGCCATGGGAACTTCTCAACGATAGTAAGTATTTCACGGGTGGCGATAAGATATCTCGATATTAAGCGACTATGACGAAGCTATAAATAACTGGTTCTGATGAAAATAGTACCATCGAACCGATCTGATGAAGAAGCTGGAAGGTAGGCACCGGAACAATGTATTCTAGCCGTGTTTGGGCTTATTGAAATTGTCATGAGGTGTACTCTAGCTATAAATGATTTTAATGGTAATTATAACATTATGCCGCTTCAAATTGCGCTACTTGAGTTGTATATTATGTGTGCCTTGATTGCCAGAAATCAGATTTCGTAGTCTCGTTATCTCCGTCAATATAAAACTACGCCTTCCAAACTTCTGACACGGCTTAGCCTACGTATATTTGCCTTTTTGTAAAGTTTTTATTTGAAATTGTATACTCGCATATAAATATCTTCAAGTTCTGATGAGTGGCTTTTGAGTTAGCTTCAATAATTTAATACGTATTTTTCCCACATAGTCTATGTGAATGATGCTCTAATTTATTTTACAGAGTGGTATTCGAATTTGTGTGGATTAGGCACTACTAAAAAGTGAAAAATAAAAACTTTTTACAAAAAAAAAAAAACAACCGACTCCCAAAAACAATAACCAAAAGCGAAAAATAACTTTAATTTCGGAAGTCGGGTGCAAAAAACGAAACTAAAAAACCAAAGACACCGACTTATGAAATTAAAGTTATTTTTCGCTTTGTAGTGTTTTTTTTTTTTGGGAGTCGGTTGTCTTTTTTTTTTTTTTTTTGTAAAAAGTTTTTATAACCATAAAAATTATCAATACATCTCTCTAAGTTAGATTTCGTGCAGAGTCGTTAGATTTCGTACGTTCGACGAATCTGCACGAAATGTAAATTAGAGAGATGTATTGATGATTTTTATGATGTAAATACATATGTTTTATTGCCGCGTATCATATTTTGATCAAGATGCAACCTGACACGGACCTGCGAATTGCAAAAAACCCAAAAAAAAAAAAATTCGTGGGCTACCACAGCGCATCCCCCTTATTAGGAACTTAATTATAAATGGTGAAACAGGCCCTAAGTAATCTAAATCCACACTCGTACGTCTGTCAAGACCTTTTTTCTCAGGAACGCGTGATGGCGTGGTTGAAATTAATATCAAATACGTATGTCTATGGTCCCTTGGAGCTCTAAAACTCAAGCTTCTAAGTCAATGCAAAAAAAAAAATACGGCGATTTATGCGACAAACTTTTATGCGACAAACTTTTACGCAACGCACGGCTACAGATCAAGCTATAATTTTCCAGTACAAGTTGATCTCGCATTGTATAGGATTTCCTTACAATGAGAGGTCAGTGTAAACTGGAATGGTACTTATAGCTTGATGTGTAGCCGTGTGTACGAAGCAAGAGCGTTCTGTAGTAGGGTAGAGCCGTGTAAAATTGTACAATTCGTTTTTTTTTTGTCCGAAAAAAATATAGTGATGTTATCGATATCAGCACAGTATTTAATGAGTTTTAAAAAAATACTTTCTTCAACTGATTATATTAATCACGACTTTATAGTGCCTTGCAATTAATCATTTCTTTTTATATTTTGCAACTATTTTCTTCCTATACAAAAATAGCATGTCCGAAATACATCTCACGGGTCATGATCATCAGCAGTCTACAGCAGTCTACTGCTGCACATACACCTCTCCTATCGCACGCCATTCAGCTCGCTACTCGGCAACTCTCATCCAGCTGCTACCAGCCACCCTGCGAAGATCGTCGCTCCACCTAGCCTGAGGGCGTCCTACCTTACGCTTGCCGATTCACGGTCTTCACTCAAGAACTCGTCTACCCCAACGGTCCTCGGTTCTACAGCTAATATGGCCGGCCCATTGCCACTTCAGCTTGCTTATCTTGTGAGCTATGTCGATAACTTTGGTTCTCTGTCGGATCACCTCGTTGAGGATTCTCATCTCCAGGTAATGTGTAAAATATTTTGAAAAAAAGGTTTTCTAGCGCTAAGGAGTAGCTTTTAATGATTTCAATACTAATTTTCCTCTATAATGCTCGAATTTTGTTAATTTAACTATGTTTCTATAAAATTTTATTTGAACATACCTAGGTAAATATGTGTCACGGAATTTCACGTCGCAAGCATTACGCTAAGGAGAAGAAGCAAGCTCATGAGTGAAAACGACAAAATATATATTTATTAATTTAATAACACAATGAATAAAAAAAATAAAAATAAAAAAATAAAAAGTTTATTGCATATTAAAAAACGTACACGGAAATGAACTCTTGACTTCCAAACTAAGTCGCAGAGAGACGACGACGTGAGTCTAAGTATTAGTCGCTAATTAGTCGTTTGTCGTCAAATATCAGAATTTCTCGGTCACTGGTTCAAAAATTATAAGGGTTTATAGGTGGCCGATCTGGGGAGCATCTTCCTAGCTTGGCTCAATTTGAGTCTCAAAAGCAAAAAAGATCGAAGAGTTTACTCTTATTTATTTATTTAAATCTCCCTTACAACTATCATTACAGGTGTCTAGTCTACCTAATGCGACAGTACGGTACTTTTACAGATCTATACTAACTTATTTACAATTAAAATTCAATACAGACTAAAACAATTTTCTAAAAAGTAATAGGAACATAAATACAAATATACAATTTTACAGACTCAACAGTATTCATATTATTTTATATCACATTAAATTAAATTAAAAAGAATTATTTACATTACGAAAATACTACTTAAACAGCAATCAATTAATTTTATACATTATTTAAACAGTAAGTATGATCCTAAAAATATCTTGACATATAGATAGATAGATAGATTTATTTATTTCTGAGTATATGGTACATTAAGATCTTAATATTAAACAGTTTCACATACACTACCGTTGCCGGTGTAGAAATATTAAAAATAACTTACATAGTCAAAGTGGCCAAGTTCTAGGCCGCAACAAAATAATCATAGTACCTAGTTAGTTTGTCATCGAAACGCTAAGAAGAAGATATATTCCCCATTAATATAATTCATTCAAATGAAAATTGTTAATTTTTATACAATGTCAAGTTTTACAAGCACAACTTTATTATACAGGGTGTTTGGTGCATCGTTTGCCAAATTGAATTGGCCGAAAGAAGAGGTCATTTGCTATCGCTTCAGGCTCAAGTACTCATTTTTGGCCACACCGGTTTTTTTATTACAACTTTCTAATTTTTATTTTGAAAAAATCCAAAACTCAGCATTAAAGCTTAAATTAAAAAAAAGTTTTAAGTGTAGTCGTCAAATTTCATTTTTATTTACATATGTACTGTTGTATGGCTCTATCAAATTTAAAATTACTTGCCAGTTACATCTAGTTTTTTTTTAATAAATCACAAAGTTTTTGGAAAAATAAAAAATGAACTTAAAACTCAACTTTAAATAGCTATAAAAAAAAAACTAAAAGCGATCGGGATCTTCGAATTATTTTAAAAAGTTCTCTAGTCTATCCCCTTTCCAACGGTATGTAATGTGTTAAAAAACTCTTTTAATATCTTTAATAATTAGCTAAATGTGTAGTCGAGACACATCAGGCTGATATTGGATATTACGTTTAAAACACTAGTTTTCGCATAAATTACATGCTATTAGTAGATAGATACTGTTATCTCACGTCTTACGTAGTCTCTTATCTCGTTCTTACATAGGGAACTTTCCTCGAAATTGAAAAAAAAATACATTATTACAAAAATAATCATTTATTAATAAGTAATTTAATTACATACTAATCTTACAAGAATTAGAATTTCTGCAAACAGAGTTGCCCTTATTATTAGCTGATTTGCCAATTTTCAGTGAAGACAGGTCTTTTGTTTTCCAACATGACGGTTGTCCCGCTCATTGGAGAATAACCGTCAGGGAGTACTTGAATGATGCATTCCCGGACTCATGGATTGGGAGGGATGGCCCTATTCCTTGGCCTCCACGTTCTCCAGACTTAACTCCGTTGGATTTTTACGTCTGGGGACGGGCTAAAGAACTCGTCTACGCCACGGAAGTTGAGACAAGAGATGATTTAGTCCAACGCATTGAGGCGGCTTTCATGACGATCAAAGCAGAAATGCGTTTACGCACCACTACAGTTGAGATAAGACGAAGATGTCGCGCGTGCATACGCAATAGTGGTAGACAGTTTGAACAAGACTTGTAAGATTAGTATGTAATTAAATTACTTATTAATAAATGATTATTTTTGTAATAATGTATTTTTTTTTCAATTTCGAGGAAAGTTCCCTATGTAAGAACGAGATAAGAGACTACGTAAGACGTGAGATAACAGTATCTATCTACTAATAGCATGTAATTTATGCGAAAACTAGTGTTTTAAACGTAATATCCAATATCAGCCTGATGTGTCTCGACTACACATTTAGCTAATTATTAAAGATATTAAAAGAGTTTTTTAACACATTGCATACCGTTGGAAAGGGGATAGACTAGAGAACTTTTTAAAATAATTCGAAGATCCCGATCGCTTTTAGTTTTTTTTTTTTATAGCTATTTAAAGTTGAGTTTTAAGTTCATTTTTTATTTTTCCAAAAACTTTGTGATTTATTAAAAAAAAACTAGATGTAACTGGCAAGTAATTTTAAATTTGATAGAGCCATACAACAGTACATATGTAAATAAAAATGAAATTTGACGACTACACTTAAAACTTTTTTTTAATTTAAGCTTTAATGCTGAGTTTTGGATTTTTTCAAAATAAAAATTAGAAAGTTGTAATAAAAAAACCGGTGTGGCCAAAAATGAGTACTTGAGCCTGAAGCGATAGCAAATGACCTCTTCTTTCGGCCAATTCAATTTGGCAAACGATGCACCAAACACCCTGTATTTATTATTTATGAATGAAAAAAAAATGTCAAAAACAAAAAAAAAAAAAAAAACAGTAAGTACTAGTCAAGAAGTATACATACACACACACAAAGTAAGTATTAATAAATGTAAGTAATGTCAAAATTTATAATTTAAAAATTCATTAACTGAATAGAAACAGTTGTCTAAAAGCCATATATAAGTATGCTAAATATTTATCTAACATAACTTTTTTTGCGAATTCACTCAAATTGCACGAAAATACATCAATTTGCTCGTGAACTTCATTTACGATGCGGATCGTTCGGGTGAGGGGGTTTTTGGCAGTAGATTGGTTCTGGCTATCGGCACGGCTAGCAGTTGTGGGCGCCGCCGCCTCCACACGAATAGCTCCGGTACGCATAGTTTTAAGTGACGCAGCACTCCCGGGTTATGTGCTGCACCACGCAGTAACTTAACTACATACGCGGCCAAAGTAAATTGCCGGCGCACCCTGAGCTCATTGTACCCCACCATACTCAGTACAAATAGTGTAGGGTACATCAATGGGTAAAACGGATATACCCCGTACAATTTAAAATACAAGTATCTTGTGAATTTATTTTGGACCCGCTCCAACATGACACTGTATTTCGCTTCATGTGGAGCCCAAATTACTGCACTATGCTCCAGGTGACACCTGACTAAAGCGTCATACAGCACCCTAAGTGTGGCAATATTGGTGAACCCTTCTTTCATATATCTATGGGTGAACCCCTCCATCTAGCTCTTGGACTATACCTTAAAAATTGAACTCAATATTATATCTTTTAAACTAAAACCCGACTAAATCTGTAACTTGTCGAAAAATTGCGACTAATTAGCGACAAAATTAGGGAGAAAACAGATATTCGCTAGGTGCTAGCTTTTGAGATTCAAATTGAGCAAATCTGGGGAGATGCTCCCCAGATCGGCCACCTATAAACCCTTATAACTTTTGAACTAGTGACCGACAAATTCTGATATTTGGCGACAAATTTCGACTAATTAGCGACTAATTTATTGTGTTATCAAAATTAAAATCCCTGATAGTGGCCTTGCCAGTGTCAGTCACACTTCCAGTAATACAGACGTTAGTAGGTATATGTATCTATGTGTTATATGGTAGGTATGGTATTTCCATCTCTATTTATCGAGATGTTGTAGGTACATTATTATAATGAAAATGACTCAAACACATTTGCATACTAACAATATCCGCCCACAGCCGATCGAAGGTCTCATCACCCCGTTATCGAAGTAAACGACTGGTATTTAATTACAAAACTGTGTTTTATACAAACTATGTAGAGGAGCACGTGGCTAAGTAATAACAGCAGGTTAAGCTACGCTTGCCGAGGTTGGTCCGTGGATAGGTGACCATCTTTACATACTGACACGTTAAGCCGTTGATCCCGGCTGTCATTCGTGGATCATTGACAGTCGTTACGGGATGTCAGAAGCCCGAAAGTCTGACAACCAAGAGGTATCGTGTTACCCAGTTACTGGGATGTGGAGGTCAGATAGGCAGTGGCTCCATGTAAAATAATGGTATTCAGCTGCAACCAGTTAGAATGGTTGCCGACCACAATATAGTTGACAAAAGGCTAGGCTAATTTATTGAGTGCCGATTTACTGAAAGAGAGTGACAGATCATTCTACCTCTGTCACTCAGCCTGAACTGTATAATATTAGTAAAATAGGAATACTTACTTGAGGAAGACATGGTGATATTGTTCTTAACAGTGTAAATATCACAAAACCTCACTTTATGTCCAGTGCATTATTCTTTAGTTAAATCTGAAACAAATCATTTAAAGGTTTTATTTATTTTACATAAAATAATAATATTTTATAGAAGTAAATTGAGGGGCTTGTGGCTAAGTAACAACTGCCGCACGGGTGGATAAATCCAGGTCAATTCTCGTACCTAACAATGTTCAAATTCAAGTCGCAATCTCATGCCAGCGACAATCAGCTTTCAAAAATGTAGGTAAACGATAGACAATTTTTGTCAAATGAGACTGAGATGAGATTGCGAACGTTCATAAAATAAAAATACGTGAATTGTCCCTCTTAAGGGGATATATCGATAAATTTTGTTTTTAAAATTCCTATTAATCCGTTCAGCCGTTTTTGTGTGATTGAGTAACAAACATCCAAACATACAAACTTTCACATTTATAATATTAGTAGGATTACGTAAACAGTTACTTAATGTGTAGTAAAATTTGTTTTAAATCGAAGGTATTTAAATATGTTAAGAACTTACTAAGCCCAAAATTTATTTACCTACGAGTAAGTATAGCTTTTTGTCATAAATCTACATCTACGAAGCGCGTTTAGTTCCGGTGCGCGTGAGTCTTCTATCTCGCGCGTCAAACTAGACAGCCATTTATGTCATTTTCCTTACACACCGAGCTAAACAACGCTTCGATTTAGCCTCTTAAGCTACGCTAGCTGCGGTTGGTCCATGGATGGGTGACCATCTTTACATACCAAGACCCCTCCGTGACTCGGAAAGCACGTTAAGCCGTTGGTCCCGGCTGTCATTCGTGGATCTTTCGACAGTAGTTACGGGTCGTCAGTAGCCCGAAAGACTGACAACCAGTCTTACGAAGGAGTATCGTAGGTATTATCCAGTTACTGGGTTGTGGAGGTCAGATAGGCAGTCGCTCCATGTAAAATACTGGTATTCAGCTGCATCCGGTTAGACTGGAAGCCGACCCCAACATAGTTGGGAAAAGGCTAGGCTAAGGTAACTGAGTAATACAATTCCCCTTGGTAAGACTGGTTGTCAGACTTTCGGGCTTCTGATGACCCTTAACATGCTTTCCGTTCCGAGGCAAGGAGATGTCACGGTATGTAAAGATGGTCACCCATTCACGGACCAACCCCGGCAAGCGTAGCTTAACATGACAGATCGACCCGTGCGGCTGTTATTACTTAGCCACGAGCTCCTCTCAAAGAACTCTACTTATGAATGTCAATTAATGAGAAAATTGACTTTCCTACACTTGTGTGCTATATGCACAATGAGTTAGAACTATAAACATAGTCCACTCACTTTACAATGAAACTTATTGTTTATTGAGATTTCCATTGAACAAAGATATTAAAGTGTTTGTTGACATTTCGCATTTCCTGAATACAATGCAGAAAAATGAGATATTTAAAATTATAATCAAACCATGAGCATGAGCATGGGTTCGATACCCAGCTTGAGCAAAGTGTTATTGTGTTTTTCTATCAGAAACTTCTCAGTAGCATCCCGGAGACTGGATTTGTGCCCGGTTGATAGCAATAGGATCGCCCGCTGTCACATAGGACTTAAACATAGCTGGCGAAATATTGTTGTGTGTTATAATTATATTGATACTCCTTATTAATTAATAGGTACTTGCTTTATCATTTAATGATTGGTTGGAATTATATTGTACAAGACATCTACTTACCCCTTTTAGTCACTATGATATGTAAACAACAGATATTCACAATAAATCCTCAATATTTAATTATTCCACTGACCAATCAAGGTCCAATACACACTCATTAACATATTTAGGTCACTAACATTTTACAACAACGATAGCATTAGACCATATAGAGAATTATTTCTGATTTCTTATCTTAAACCTGCTAATCCTTTAAAATTGTATAATCTCTACGAATTATGCACAATATCTACAGATAAACCTAACGATAGACCATTTTAACTGCCGTTTACATTAAAAAATTTCAATAAAATCATCTAAACAATGAGAAAGTTGCGTACGATACAGACTTCACAGAATGCCTTGGTATGTTACTTTGCTCGATGTTTATGTCAGAATTATCGTTAAGTACAAGTGGTTAACAATACTTACAAGCACCGCAGATTCCTCCACAATGCTGTTGACCTTTATTTAGGCCGCCTAAACACACTATTGCAGAAAACCGATAAAATTGTAAACTACTTTAAACTACGAACTAACACCTCACTGTATTTCACGTTTTTACACCAGAATTAAACATAAAAATTATATAAAACACTATACGGAAGTAGGCTGTTTACTGCAAATTTATCAAAACCATTTCTTTGTTTGTTGATAATTTAATCAAAAAAAATCCTTTTCTGTGAACAGCAGGAAAATGTACTTTTCATTTCATTGTCATGTTGACGTTTGCGTTCCGAACACCAAAATTATCCCCAACATTTTTGAAATAATTATGTAACTTAAAGAATTAAATATGAAACTGTAATCAAATCATGACAAAGCTAAGCTTAATAAAACTCCTGTTTTTGTTGTTAACTAAAACATATAAATATAATAAACTTTTGTAGGTTTTTGAACGAAAGAGTAGGGTGGTTCTAGTTCTAGCCGTTTTAACGGAAGTTTGTCAGACAGACTGAAATACATTAAAAAAGTATCAATAAAATTATTCAAGCATGAAATAGGACACTTTTTGCGTCGTCGCGAAACCAACATTTAATTCAAGGTAGTTTCTTTTCATATGGAATTCAGCCAGGTGGTGGTGGTGGGTCAGGTGGTGTTTTTTTTCATTCGCGGATAAAACCAGAATTTAGATGTCGTAAAATTCGCTATAGAAAGTTAGTAGAATCTATTGATTACCTCTCACCAGACGCCATGTAAACTGTTAACGTAGAAATAAACGTTGTACGCAGGGCTACAGATCAAGCTATACATTTCCAGTATAAGTTGATCTCGCATCGTATAGGATTTCCATACAATGAGAGGTCAGTGTAAACTAGAAGTTTAGTTAGTTTGATGTGTAGCCGTATGTACCTACGTACGTGCGCCATGTCTTTATTATATTATTCTCATTTTGTCGTATCAGTCCATCTCCTCTATGTTTAGTCAATGTTATTATAAGTAAAAAATTTACTTATAGTGTCATTGTGTCTATTACTCGTGGTATTGTACCTCTTGTTACGATGCTCAACGCGCTCGTGGAGACCCTGGTTCTGATTTGTTTGCTGATGAATGGATTTAGTAATAATGGCTAATTTGTTGTAATATTAAATATGCATACTCTGGTAAAAAGCATCAAGATTTCTTTTTTAAATTGTGAAACGACTGTTGTTTTTTGTATTCTCTAAATGTTAGGAACTGCTATTTCAAGTCGAGCATAATCAGCCTTTAATTAAAGTTCTCTCTGGTCCCAATCTGTAAGTGGAGTGAGCCGTAATCCACCATATTATGGGTCTTGCTTGACCAAAAATTTGAAGACATTAAGTGACATCCACTGTCACATAATGGTGCCGATTCTGTTGTGCACAAACTAAACTTAATTTAGGCTATTGCTAACTTTTTCTCTCTATTATGACAAGAAAGGGACGGAAGTAAATTAGAGCTGTCAAATTAGTTAGAACTAATTTTTCCATAGACATTTAGACGACACGTAAAAACATGTCGACTAAAAACACGGTGAAGCGCAAGGCGTGAACTAGTTTGAAATCTCCAACTTAGTTCATAGCTATAGCCGTCCTTTTCTCGCGCTGCCTGTTAGTAAAAGATAGCGATTCTCTAATTTTAGTTTAGTGCGTTCACAAGAGAATCGGCACCAATGTCTTCGAATTTTTGGTTCTAGAAATAAGCCGGTTTCCTCACGATATTTTCCTTCACTGTTGTGAGAGCAGTGGTAAAGTGATGAAATAATTGACACAAAACAAAGTGCTTACCTGGGTTCGAACCAATGACGTATTATAAAACATTATTGGTTCAAACATAAGACCTACAACTCGTAAGTTGTGGCCGTTTCTACTGGGCCTCCACTGCTCCACCATTCCAATTGTAATACATAATTATTCTATGTTGCTGGCCTTCGTGTTGTTGAATAATCAGTCGTCATTTTACACTAAAACAAAATTATTTACTTTTTAAATCGATAGACTAACTAATCATCCATGAACTTTTCCCACCTCTATCGTTGTCAGGGCGTTGACATCACTATCACTTACTTGTCAAATTGTCGACGTAAACAATCCTACGGACTACGGAGATTTCCTGTATTTATTGTTTATTATTATATTAAACTCGACTAATAAACATGTCGGCACATAACGTGAACGTCTGCGACATCACAGACGATGTGAAGGAAGTGTTAAAGAAGTTCAGATTTCAGAAACACACGTCGAATTCTGCGCTTATACTAAAGGTATTTCGGATGTACACTTTTCTATTTTCTTATATCATTATTCCTGTTATAATTATCTAAAAAGTTAGTTTATCTATTCTTCTTTCTATAACCTGGGTTTTGGTAGTATTTTTCCATAATTATATTGAATAGATGATGAGCTTCATTGGATCTGAGTCATTGAACCGTATCTCCTGACGTACTTACGTCATTTATATGATGTTGGAGTACATGGAAAGGATTTGTTTACTATTTCGAATGACTCACAGTGAATTGGTAATTTATGAAAACATCAATCACTTAAAGAAGGGGGTTCTGTGTTCTACCTATGTGTAACAGATTTTTGCAATATTCTCAAAAACTTTTAAACCAAGTTTTTGGGTAGGTACTTAAAATCGTATTGGAAATCTTAACTGGATGCATCTGAATAACAGTATTTTACATGGAGCGACTGCCTATCTGACCTCCTCAATCCAGTTACTGGGTAACACAATACCACTTGGTAAGACTGCTTATCAGACTATTGGGATTCTGACTACCTGTAACAACTGTCAAAGATCCATGAATGGCAGCTGGCACCAACGGCATAACTTAACACGCTTTCCGAGACATGGAAGGGTCTCAATATGTATTGGTTAATTATTTAATAACAGTGTTTCTCGGCTTAGGCATTTGTTGGTGAAAAGCTTCTTTACAACAGAGTAATTGTTTGCATCTAAATGATATTTACTTTGTGTTGGTTGATTGTGTACTATTTCTTTCCTAATTTATGTTATAAGTAGATATTTTGTACCAACCTTTTTTGTTTCAATTTTAATTTTCAGTGTTTATCAGTGGAAACTTGTAAATGGCTTCAGTTTGATAATGTTTAAGGTCATGTCTACTTCAGCTGTAAGATTCCCAAATAAAATAAAATTAAAATAAACACATAAGGGGCACACTTAAACAACATAAAGGTCCCTTTTTTTAGCAGTTTTACAAGGTTTTTAATTCATGGAAGTCGTGGAACCCTAAAAGAACTCATAGTTATCTCTACCTCTTAAGTTTTAGTTAATAACCAGCTGCTTCTGCTAATTTCCAGGTGAACAGAGAGAAGCAGACCCTGGAGGTTGACGAAGAATTGGAGAATGTGGAGCTAGAAGAGCTACAGGATATCTTGCCATCACACCAGCCACGGTTTATTGTGTATAGGTGAGTGGGGAACAATCAGACAGCCTTGGGACATTATGTATGCAAGGAAGTCTTAAAATATCTTTTAGAGGATTGTCAGAAAGTGTAAACAGTAACACTACCAGTAAATGACTTACCAAGCAAGCAAGCAAGTCATTTACCATTGAGAAACAGTAAAAGGAGCGCTAGCAGTCCAATAGCCAGGTGAGTGGACGGCCTAAAGAGAAAGACTCTCAAACTACATAAGTGGGTTGGATATACAGGGTATTTGGCAAAACGTTGAACATACGAAAATGGTGGATAGGTGGGATCATCTGCTACTTACTCAGCCCTAATTTATTTGGCCCTGGCCCTCTGGATATTTTAAATTTTATTTTTTTTTGTTTTTTTCTAGTTTCACCACTTTCTTAACTTTAAAGTGTAATTTTTATTAAAAATGGGTAAAACAGGCAAATCTTTGTTTTTTTTTTTTAATCTTTA
Source organism: Cosmia pyralina (assembly GCA_946251885.1). Taxonomy (NCBI): domain Eukaryota; kingdom Metazoa; phylum Arthropoda; class Insecta; order Lepidoptera; family Noctuidae; genus Cosmia; species Cosmia pyralina. Next base: position 1,205,901 of record OX276371.1, read on the forward strand.
ATATTGGCAGATTCTTATAAAATTATTGTTTTATTCAGATGTTAGCTAGAAAAAAAGTTATGAGTCCTCAAACTTACAGAAAGGTGTAAAAAATTACTTAAATCTTAATTTCAACTTGCATTTTAAAAAAAAACAAAAAATGATTGAGGAGTTCCAATTCTAGCAAAACATCCCTAGTGTGTGACTTTTCTAATGGTATGTAATTTGCTTTTATAAAAAAAAAACTTTAAGAGTTATTTCATAATTTTATCAAGTAGGAAATTTTTGACGAAACTCTACCTTTACGGAAAGTGAAATGTTTTGCGAAATTTAACACTGCAATGTTCCTAAAATTATGTAAGTTCTTGAATTAAGTACAAAGAAAATAGATGTACCAGTTAGGAGCGTTAATAAAACAATTAAATAATTTTAAATAATTTATTTAATTAATAAATTACAGATGTTCGAATTGACGCCCTTCATTTACAATACAGGCGCGGCATCTACGTCTGATTTCTACAGTTGTTGTGCGCAGCAGCATCTCCCGTCGCATAACTTCGAAAGCAGCATTAATTCGATTTATCAAATCTTCTCGACTTTCTACTTCTGTAGTGTAAACTAGTTCCTTTGCTCTTCCCCACACGTAAAAATCGAGCGGAGTGAGGTCGGGCGATCGCGGAGGCCAGGGAATTGGTCCTCCCCTGCCAATCCACGAATTTGGGAAACAATTATCCAAATGTTCACGTACAATCAGACTCCAGTGAGCTGGACAGCCATCGTGTGGAAAGACCATAGGCCTGTTTATGTCTACTTGGAACACTTCTTCCACTAACGGTGGTAAATCATTTAAATTTTACGAACCTTGCAGTGTTAAATTTCGCAAAACATTTCACTTTCCGTAAAGGTAGAGTTTCGTCAAAAATTTCCTACTTGATAAAATTATGAAATAACTCTTAAAGTTTTTTTTTTTATAAAAGCAAATTACATACCATTAGAAAGGTCACACACTAGGGATGTTTTGCTAGAATTGGAACTCCTCAATCATTTTTTGTTTTTTTTTTAAATGCAAGTTGAAATTAAGATTTAAGTAATTTTTTACACCTTTCTGTAAGTTTGAGGACTCATAACTTTTTTTCTAGCTAACATCTGAATAAAACAATAATTTTATAAGAATCTGCCAACATTAAAGATTAAAAAAAAAAACAAAGTATTGCCTGTTCTACCCATTTTTAATAAAAATTACACTTTAAAGTTAAGAAAGTGGTGAAACTAGAAAAAAGCAAAAAAAATAAAATTTAAAATATCCAGAGGGCCAGGGCCAAATAAATTAGGGCTGAGTAAGTAGCAGATGACCCCACCTATCCACCATTTTCGTATGTTCAACGTTCTGCCAAACACCCTGTAGTTTGTTGTATTGTAGGAGCTCGTGGCTAAGTAATAACAGCCGCACGGGTCGATCCATCAGGTTAAGCTATGCCGGGGTTGTCCGTGGATGGGTGACCATCTTTACATACCAAGACTCCTCCGTGCCTCGGAAAGCACGTTAAGCCGTTGGTCCCGGCTGTCATTCGTGGATCTTTGTCATTCGTTACGGGTCGTCAGAAGCCCGAAAGTCTGACAACCAGTCTTACCAAGGGGTATCTTAATACCCAGTTACCGGGTTGTGGAGGTCAGATAGGCAGTCGCTCCATGTAAAATACTGGTATTCAGCTGCATTCGGTTAATGTAATGAATGAAATGAAATTTATTTATTTGCCAGAATATAGGTGCATAATAATATGGTAGAATAATTTCAGTGTCTCTATATTCAACTTATCAGTCATGCAAATATTTGTAGTACATACATGCATAATAATATCATGACATTACTTAGGCTGGCCGCATTACTTAGGCTGGCTTAGCTGACCTACATCAATATTATTAGTCATTTATTAGTCATACACATTTTAAACATAGACTTTTAGACTGGAAGCCGACCCCAACATAGTTGGGAAAGGCTAGGCAGATTGATATATTTTCTTGTATTCCAACAATAAGAAATGATGTTCTAAACAGTTTTAAAAATATAATATTTGTGTGTACTTTTCAGTTACAAACTGGACCACGATGACGGACGGGTTTCCTTCCCTATGTGCTTCATATTCTATACACCGCGGGACGCACACATGGAGTTGCAGGTATAACTAAAAACCATAAGTTTATTTATTTTGTAACAAGCCTGTTCCCTATTGAGAGCAGTGATGGCCCAGTGGTCGGAGATTCGACCCCAGACAGGCGCATTGCTTTCTGTAAATTATTATTATTTCATCACTACTACTCTCAAAACGGCGAAGGAAAACATCGTGAGGAAACCGGCATGTCCTAGAACCAAAAATTCGAAGACATGTGACATCTACCAACCCGCACTGGGCCCGCGTGGTGGATTACAGCCCGCTCCCTCTCACAGAGGAGGCCTGTGTCCCAGCAGTGGGAACATTATAGGCTGATTGCCTATTACCCATAGGCAAAAATTAAGAAATTTCATACAAACTTACATACATTCATAAACCCACGCCTTCTCTCCTCTAACATACACCATACAAACTTTCAACTCCAATTTTTTTATCTCCCCCTTCAGGGGCAAAATTTTTCCCAGTGATTTAGCATTGTATTTAAGATTCTTATTGAAAGGATACATCGAAGCGTGGATTAGCTCGGTGTGTAAGTAAAATGGCGTTATGGCTGTCTAGTTTGACGTGCGAGATAGAAGACTTTCACGCGCACCGGACATTAAACGCGCTTCGTTTAAATGTAGATTTATGACAAAATACAAAAAAAAAAAAACAATAAATCCATCTTAAATCCATTTTTGGCTTAGTAAATTCTTAACACATTTAACCAAACCTTTACCTTCGATTTAAATTAAGTTTTACTGCACAATAATCGTATAAAAAGGAAAATAGTCGGTGCAACTTTGGAATTTTTTACTTTCGAAAAAATTTCAACTATTTAATCATGTTTCGGTTTTGTACAGGAGTAGACAATATACTTAGTCAATTAATACGTGATATATGGAAAATCCAAATGATTTAACTATATACTTTTGGTTTTATATTAATTTTAAAAACACAAAATTTATTGATGTATAAGGTTAAGGTTGAACTAGTCGCGGGCTCGAACTCACTGGTGGGGTTGGCCAAAAAGCACGCTGTCTCACCTGGCATCGTGTCCGACAGAGATAGTATCATCGATGAGCAGTTAGAAGCTAATAAAATAGTAAATAGTTGGTAGTAGTAAAATAAAACTAGTAATAGAGAAAGGAGCGCGTAAACATTTACGAAAAGTTCTTTGGAAGATCGAGTTGTATGAAAAACCTACTGCATAAATCAATTACAAATAAAGTTTATTGAACTCTCCGATAATTGAACTTTGTCGGTGCCGACTTTGTTTAGGAGATTTTACACATCTTTTATTACTTATTTACGCTCAAAGTTGCGATAAATTAGCAAGAAAAACAAATCTTTGTTGGCTCATAACCTCATAAGTTTTTAATGATTTTTTATTTTACTATTCTGTTCCCGCATAGACCAAATTAATAATAAGACAAAACAATGTCATGTTTAACTTTGGATGCACAATATCAAACAGTGGAGTAATACTCTCCCGAAATTTGTATAGACAAAATATCGACTATTTCCACCTTAAGAAGTTGTATTACTGATTCTAATGATTATAATAAAAAAATAAATAAAAATGTTTATTTCATCAACTTATATAAATTACATGATTTACTTTGGAGGCACCTTTTAAGCAAATATTTGCTTTTATTGGTGGTCCAGCTCTTCCAGTTTACATAAACTATGCATAGTTGAGAGAATATTATTTTTTTAAACATGCCAAAGGTTTTTAACAAAACAAAAACAATAAAGAAAAAAAATAAAAGATATTAAAATATTTTTTTTATTTTTTATTTCAGTTTTTTTATTTTTTTATTATTATAATTCTGTAAATACATATTTTTTGAGGTCACGAAACATACTGTAATCAACATACACCCAGACACTGAGCTGTAAATTGCAAAAATCGTAACAAAATTTGTATTTCACGGGACACGTTAGCGCTTCCCTTAAGATTATTATTGAGTATATATTATTTCGTTTTACAGGTAATGTACGCCGGCACCCAAAGGGCATTAGCAGCGACTGTGGGCGCCCCTCGTTTACTAGAAGTAAGAGAAATAGACGAGCTCACATCTGATTGGCTGCAAGAAAAACTGAAGAAGTAGACTGACTCCATGTGCTTCCACCAGACTTTCTTAAAAGAAAAAAAAAAGAAAAGTTTGTATAAAAATATCTGAAAAATAATGTTAGGGGCCTGTTTTATAGTCTCCGTAAATCACTATTTGGCAATTATTAAAAAATTATATATATTAAGTATTATGTAGAGTCCGAGCAATTTTCGATTTCGGCCGAAAAAAAAATATTATTCGGTCGGTGCCGAAAAAATGTAAGTGTCAGCCAGCCAATAGGTACTTATAATTCATTAAAAAAAAAAAAAAAAAAAAACATTAAGTAGTTACAATTAAAAGCACAATCTCTTCGAACATGAAGAAAACATTGCTTTTCTCACTCACATTTTCCTTTTCGGAAATGCAAATCATTTCGAAATAAGTATTCGTTTTCGGCCGTAAAAGAATCCCGTTTTTGGGGGGAATCTACAAATAAGTTAAACTAAACTCCGGAGGTAATGAAACAGGCCAAGAGTATTCTTTAATTTATACTGCCATTTTATGTATTTCTTAAATATAACACGTTTTTGAGCAATATTTATAAAATACAACATAGAATTAATGAATAATGGATGAATTAATGGATTAATGTGTGAATTACTCGAAATTTAAAATAATTAGTTTTATAATCTATCTAACCATTTATTTTACTTTAGTGTCAATGAAGTATTGCATTTTTTCGTCTATGGTTGCCGTAGCGTCCACGAAGTATTGCATTTTTCGTCTATGGTTGCCATAGCGTCCATGAAGTATTGCATTTTTTCGTCTATGGTTGCCATAGCGTCCACGAAGTATTGCATTTTTCGTCTATGGTTGCCATAGCGTCCATGAAGTATTGCATTTTTTCGTCTATGGTGGCCATAGCGTCCATGAAGTATTGCATTTTTTCGTCTATGGTTGCCGTAGCGTCCACGAAGTATTGCATTTTTCGTCTATGGTTGCCATAGCGTCCATGAAGTATTGCATTTTTTCGTCTATGGTTGCCATAGCGTCCACGAAGTATTGCATTTTTCGTCTATGGTTGCCATAGCGTCCACGAAGTATTGCATTTTTCGTCTATGGTTGCCATAGCGTCCATGAAGTATTGCATTTTTTCGTCTATGGTGGCCATAGCGTCCACGAAGTATTGCATTTTTTCGTCTATGGTTGCCATAGCGTCCATAAAGTATAAGTATTGCAATAAATAAGGAACTTTATAGGCGTGCTTATCTCAAAACTAGTACAATAAATGGGTAGACAGAATTGAGTTTCTTTTACTGAAAGCCTTAACAAGTTTCATTAGTAAATCTGCTGGCTTCTGATTGGATGACAGAAATAACAATAACCAATCATTTAGGGTGGATCAGTGATGCCCCAGTGGTAACGGCCGCGACTTACCAGTTGTAGGTCGTAGGATCGAACCCAGACAGGCGCTTTACTTTGTGTAAATTATTTCATCACCACTGCTCTCAAAACGGTGAAGGAAAACATCGTGAGGAAACCGGCATGTCCTAGAACCAAACATTCGAAGACATTGTGAATCTACCAACCCGAGTCGACTGTGTCGATATTCATAGTATTTTATACGTAAGGCATATTGGTAATACGGTCCTATTTTCAATGGTGCCAGTAAACTACGCGAGGATTTTTCCAGTCTGTCTGAACTGACTATAAGTAAGTACTTTGTAGTTACACATTGACTGAGTTCTTGTCGATGTATACATCTTTTTGAAGCCGACTGTACTATACACAAAAAAAAAAAGGTTTTCAGTAAAAAAGGGATGGACTAAAATATCTTGAAATTGTTTTAAGTATTAATGATTAATCTCGCTTTTATTTCAAATGTTTCCCTATTTCGAGCAGAGAACTGTATTTTGTTGCCATTTAAGTTTTATAAGTAAAAAAATCAATCTGCCTAGCCTAACCCAATTATGTACTAGTATTTTACATGGAGCGACTGCCTATCTGACCTCCACAACCCAGTTTACTGGCTAACACGATACCACGCGGTAGGACTGGTTGTCAGACTAAGATTGTTATGAATAATCTAAACAAATAAATCAACAAATGAAGTCTCGAAATTAATCATTAAGGCCCAATGGGTCATGAATAGAAAGAAGAAAGAAAGAAAAACTGTTTATACACATGAATAGGTTATTTTGAAGTCAATAAAAGATCTACTACCGTAAGTGCGGGTTACTTTGACTCTAGGGCATAACTTTGGCCCAAATCGAGACAACTGTATAAACTGCCCGAAGTGTCACAACCACACAACCGAACGTCGTATGTTCTTCGGTAACTATTAGATGGTGATATAGACGCGTACTTGCGGAACCTTGTGTGGATTTAATGACAGTAAACATCCTGTCTCGATTTGGGCCAAAGTTATGCCCTAGAGTCAAAGTAACCCGCACTTACTGTACGTCGGTGTCACCACTTTAGGGTTTTTTATATCATAAGAAAACCTCAATAAATACATAACAATAGGGATAATGCCAGAGTAAAAAAAAAGTTGTCATTCTCTACATATGTAAGTTACTTATAGCATTTTGATATAAAGTATTTTGTATAAAAACGCAGTTTTGTGTACGTATTTATATGCATAATAACTTCATTTCGTTAAACTGCGGTTTCTTAAGATTTCGGTGGCCGCCACATAGCGTCTGCAATATGGATGATGCCTGGGTAAAATAAAAGAAATTCTATTTAGTCCGTCAGTCTGATAATAAAAAAATATGGGACACGTATTTTTTTTTTAAAACCGGCCAAGTGCGTGTCGGACCACGCACAATGAAGGGTTCTGTAGTTGGGATGAATTTATCCCAAGAACAATCTTAACTTTGTAGTTGAAAAACATGTCCTCCCAAACATTCTAATTGTAAATGTAAGTTTGTACTCACAATATTGAGAGATTTACCATGTTATTTTAAGACCACAGACTTCTTATAGGTTTTCCTGTAATCTAAAGGAAAACCTATCAGGATCCCCAGGATCTATTTTCTGTATTTTTTTCAATATTTTAGGCTCAGTAGTTTCGGAAATAAGGGGAATGGAATGAATGAAAGGAATGGTCAATATTCGTTTTTTTTTCTTAAATAACTTAAAAACAATTTATTTTAACATTTAAAAAAAAAATATATTTGAGACCCCCATAGTAAGCCCTTTCGTTTGATATGTCACACGGTATAGTTTGCAAAACTTTTTTTTTTATTTTATTATTTGCTCCCAAAAGTGAACCCCATATTCAAAATTCATTTATTTACTTTATCCGTTCGTGCTTGGGTCACAGAATTTCATATGTGTACTTACCAAATTTCAACTTGATTGGTCCATTAGATTCGGAGCAAATTGGCTGTGACAGACGGACAGACAGACACACGAGTGATCCTTTATGGGTTCCGTTTTTTCCTTTTGAGTACGGAACCCTAAAAATGACTTAGATAAAATGTATTAAAGTTGGAGAGCGGAGGTCTCGCTACGTCACAAAGTATAAAATCACATTTTAATTTAAGGACGCTTACAAATGGGTAGTCAAATCATTATTTTTTTTACACAAAAGTATGTTTATTAAATAAAATGCTTTGCATTCTTAAAATCTTTTTTGGCCGAATTGTTGATAGATGTGCAAGGTACGATTCTGAACTATAAATATAATTTTAGATAGGTACAGATTCTCAATTTATGTACCGGAGTGAAAATTTTTACTTTGGTACGTTTATTGAGAAAATGTACCTACTTATCTAAAATTATATTTATAGTTCAGAATCGTACCTTGCACATCAAAAATTCGGCCAAACACAACACAACGAGGAGCTCATGGCTAAGTAATAACAGCCGCACGGGTCGATCCATCAGGTTAAGCTACGCTTGCCGGGGTCGGTCCGTGGATGGGTGACCATCTTTACATACCGAGACTCCTCTGTGCCTCGGAAAGCACGTTAAGTCCCGGCTGTCATTCGTGGATCTTTGACAGTCGTTACGGGTCGTCAGTAGCCCGAAAGTCTGACAACCAGTCTTACCAAGGGGTATCGTATTACCCAGTTAATGGGTTGTGGAGGTCAGGTAGGCAGTCGCTCCATGTAAAATACTGGTATTCAGCTGCATCCGGTTAGACTGAAAGCCGACCCCAACATAGTTGGGAAAAGGCTAGGCAGATTGATTGTGGAAAAAAAGTAATGATTGACTACCCTTAGGACGCTGTTACAAATGTAATTGCCGTAATCTTTAGTTTACGTAAAAAAAGAAAAAATACGTGTCCAATATTTTTTTATAATCTACAAGACGGAGAAAAAAAATGTTTAGTCATCATCCCTATTTACTGTCGAATGACGTCACTGAAACGTATGAACTGACGTAAGAAAATAAGGTGGTGTGATCTCCTGAGGGCTTACTATGACGTGTTAAAGCCATCAAGGTTTCAGTGTGAGAGAGAGACGGAGCTATATACGACCGATAGCACCATCTTTTTTTCACAACGGAACCATGATGGCATAACACGTCATAGTACGGCCCTTTTTAACACCGTTATGTCAAACCCATAATTTTCTTGACAGCCGTCACTGCGGCTGTTCTATGACGGCCACCGCTCTTTTACTAAATCGAAGCTTTAGGAAAAAATAATATTTTCGTCAATGTGTGAAAATAATGTATTTTTTTTTTGACGCGTATAACCGTTATAGTAATCCCAAGATGTATTCCAATTTGCCTGTAATTTATTCCTTAAATTATTTAAGTTATTAGTAATTTTGATGTATGTTTTATCACTCTTTGGTTTTAAAAAGCTCACGATTTGGGTTGGCTTCCAGTCTAACCGGATGTAGCTGAATACCAGTATTTTACATGGAGCGACTGCCTATCTGACCTCCACAATCCAGTTACTGGGGAACACGATACCACGCGGAAAGACTGTCTTCTACTCTCTATCAGCTCCATAATCAGCCACGTTCCCACTGCTGGGACACTGGCCTCCTCTCTGTGAGAGGGAGTGGGCTGTAATCCACCACGCGGTCCCAGTGCGGGTTGGTGGATGTCACATGTCTTCGAATGTTTAGTTCTAGGACATGTCGGTTTCCTCACGATGTTTTCCTTCACCGTTTTGAGAGCAGTGGTGATGAAATAATTTACGCATAGTAAAGCACTTAACCTACCACTGCTCTGGTGCTTTACTTTGTGTAAATTATTACATCATCACTGCTCTCAAAACGGTGAAGGAAAATATCATGAGGAAACCGGCATGTCCTAGAACCAAACATTCGAAGACATGTGACATCTACCAACCAGCACTGGGCCCGCGTGGTGGATTACAGCCCACTTCTTCTCGAAGAGAGGAGGCCTGTGTCCCAGCAGTGGGAACATTACATTTACAGGCTGATTATGCAGTCGTGGATGCTATTTGAATGCTAAAAGATATGGTAACTACATATATTAAGAATGTATATTTAAAAGCATGACAAGACGTATCTTGCCATTATATTAAAATAATGTCATTTAATAATATTTTAATTATTACTACACAGGGTGTGCTTTTGTCATAATAATCGTTTTTGTAATGTTTTATTTTTGACGACACGGTTGGCGCAGTGGTTGAGCGAATGACTGCTGCGCAGCATGTCGCGGGTTCGATTCCCGCACGGAACAAATATTTGTACGACCTACAAGTATTTGTTCCGAGTCTGGGTGTTTTTCTATCTATAATATGTATGTATTTACAAAAAAAAAAAAAATGTATATAAGTAGTTTATCAGCCATCTCGTTACCATAACACAAGCATTAGGTTGCTTAGCTTGGGGCTAGATGGCGTTGTGTGATATGTCCAAACATATTTATTTATTTAAGTATTTATTTATATGAAATCTTTTGTTACGGAAGGCTTGTAGTCACTTCCCTTCACACGACTCTGCTCACGTGCCGCCCCCCTCTAGCGAGCGCGTCACGGCGTTTACTCTCACCCTAGTACTACAATAATCAATTGAGAGACATTAACGCTCAACTTTTATAATCTGCGACATGTATTAATACAGAGCCATCTGTTATGGTCTCAAGTTTCAAGTGTCTAACTTCAAAAACTTGCTAAAAACTATACTAGATGGCTCTGTGTTAAAAAACCAAAACTTTTGACAGTTGAAATTGAAGGCAGAACACTTTTTCGTTACGTCATAAATTCTGCCAGTTTACTCCTAACATAAGCCGCGCTAAATAACTTTGTTCCTAGTGTCTGTTTTTTTACCACTATAAAGTTGTTTCCTTAGATACAGTTATTGTTAAAACACCAACAATCTCCTAAGGGGTCATTGTACTCATCATTATGAACAACTTTTATTAAGGGACCAAACCTGAAATCCCGAAAAAAAAAAGCAGCCGCTTCGTACATTTTGACGAGTTTGTTGTAGAGAAATTTACTGAACAGCTGTTTTTTTTTGCGATTGCAGGTTTGGTCCCACAGTAAAAGTTGTTCATGATGATGAGTACAATGAACCCTTATGAGATTTCATGAACGAATAGAATCCTATCCTACTAATATTGTAAATGTGAAAGTTTGTGAAGATGTTTGGATGTTTGTTACTCAATCACGCAAAAACGGTTGAACGGATTTGGATGAAATTTGGCACACAGATAGTTATATATAGTTTATATATAGGCACCTGGATTAACACATAGGATACTTTTTATCCCGGTAGTAGTTCCCGTGGGAATTGCCGACATCCACGTGGGCGAAGCAGCGGGCAACGGCTAGTACCTTAAATATTATGCCTTCCGTAAAAAAAGCTAATATTTCTTTAAATAAACTATGTATTGTAACTTGTAACGTACATTAAACCAAAGCTAATTATTTAGATTAGTGTTTAAATATGATGTGTGTTATTTAAATAAAATGGTAGATGGCGACACGCTGCTTTTTTATTGGCTAGGGAACTGCCACGATAGTGTCGTACGCGTCATTATCAACAACCTTTACTATGGGACTAAACGGATGATTTTCATCTGTTCCTACATTTATGTTCGCATAACTCTTCAAAATATAACGAACGACAGATTTTTTTTTTTCGATTTCAGGTTTGGTCTCATAGTAAAAGTTGTTTAGCCAATAAAAAAGCAGCGTGAGGTGTAGTTTAGCAATCGTAGAGTAGCGTAGAAATGTAGTGCTAAGGCGTTACCAGACCGATGACTCGGTGCAATATTCATTCAACCGCAAGTACCTACAGGTAGACAAGGAAAAGTATGCACTTCGGTAATTTTCGTCTACCCGAATTAGCACGAACGTTGCGCCACAGAGTAACACCCCACAGAGGCAATGCTTCTATGTTTTGTACTACCGCACTTTTTTTTTCTGTCGGGCTACCTACTCCGATCTCAGATCGTCATTTGTTTAAAAACTTTTTTGGCACAAGAAAGCGCTGTGTGTTTGTCTCTTGTCAAAGTCATCTTGAAGACATAGCGACCAATCGGCGACAAGAAAAGACGGCGCCATCTCGCAGCAGTTTTCAACAATGAACTCCATTGACAGTTGAACAAAAGTAACAAAAAGTGAATGAAAGTAACAAACACTTAGCGCCATCTATGCGGAACTAATTTGACAGTTGTCTTCCTCATTGCATAGACATAGAGTATAATTTTGGAACCATGGTAAAATCAACTGTTAAACCTGATTTTGACCACAATTTGTACAATCATGTTTTGTGTATGACTATGTGTTTCTCTTTGTATAATAAACATAATTATTTGTTTATTTAAAATACAAAATAGGGATGTACCTACGTAGTTCCATGATAGTAACAATTATAAAGGTGCAGACTGACTTGTAACGTTTGTAATGTATCGAGTTTTTGTAACGCGTTACAGTAGTCAGTGCAGCGAGCGGAGCCGGTCGATGCGAGCATTGCGTCAGTGCAGGTTGAGTCAAGTGCTCGAAGCGAGAGTGTATCGCTGTGTCTAGCGTCGTTTTGTAACCAAGCTCGCCTCGAATGATACATTACAAATAAACGTTAGAAGTCAGTCTCCGCCTTTAGATCAATATTAGATCTCATCATCTCGGGTTCGTATTTCCGAACACAGACGATGATTCCCGAAGCGCATATTTTTCTTTGGAAAACTGTAGGACACAGCTATCTACCTATTCCGCCACATTACTATTAATGTAAATTGTATTAAGACGTACATACGAGTAGTATACAGTGATTTAAAAGCATTTATATCATTTTGTAACGTTTATAAAAGACAATTATGTAATAAATTATTATTCATATGAATTGTGTTTTTTTTTTATTTATTTCCGAGTGCCTCATAGGTCTCGTGGTCCAAAAGCCCGACTGCTGATTATAGGGTCCAACACCCTAATTGCGTAACACATTATCAATCGGAGTTGGTTTAATTTTGACAGTTCAACAACATTCATTGCGTTATTTACGTTGTCGAGCAGACAAACTTTCGAACATTTTAAGCAATGGATTAGCAATTTGTTTCAAAATGAAACCAACTTCGATTCCCGGGTCTGACAAGTGTTAAAGTGAGTTTTTATATTATATGATAAATGATTTTATCTACTCTCTTATCGTAAAGTTCGAATTATAAACTTCAAAACTAGTTTATTTTGACGTGCTTTATAAAAACACAATACCGAAATTTAAAAATAGAATCATAATAAAACACTTATCTCTAGCAAAATAATGTTATAAAACAATTTTTTTACCATTACGATACAGGGTAAATCCAAGAAGTTAATATGACCAAAGAGTTTCCATCAATGTTTTTTTTTTTTAATGGAACATGCGGGGCGCGCCATTTTTATATATCATTATTAAAAAGTTTTGATTCCAATTTTTACTTGTCTTTGGCAGCACACCCGCTATATCGTATGTGTGTGCTTTGGCGCCATTCATACGTTTTGTTGTACCTATTATTTAGATTCAATCCCAATGTATGAGAGTAGATATGAATCTGTACATAACTAGGTAGGTATTATGCAACAGTTTCATTAGCTACTATTATTTCTGTAAGCAAGCAGTTTTGTACAAACACTTTTACACGTCAATATTTTTTGTTTAAACTAGATGACGTCGGCGTTTCCTATCTGACTAGGTACTCGGAGAAGAAACTCACTACGTCACAGTCTCTTTAAAGTCCAGACATAATCAGAAATAAAAAATACTGACTCCTGAGTCACAGGATCACCTAGTTCAGGGGTCAGGGTTTACCTTATCTGTGTGACCTTTGATAACCAAGTTATGTATCCTAGTCTTAAGTAATGTCAAAGGTATTTGCGTCACTAAAGATTTTTTATTAAAAAAAAAAAATCTTGGTCATGTGAGGACCATGAAGATTGGTGTCTGATATGGTCTTATGAGGAATTAGGAATTTCTCAGTAGCAGCCTTGAGACTGGACTTGCTCCCAGTTGATTGCAATTTGCAATAAACACGCCCTTTTTACATGGGACTCGAAAGAAAATATTTTTAACCGAATTCAAAAAAGGAGGTTCTTGATTCGACCCGTATGTATATATGTTTGTATGTCCACGATTTTCTCAAAAACGAATAAACCAATTTTGATGATCCTTTCACTAACGTGATCTACGTACTTACAGGAAGGTTTTAGTATATAATACATCAGGTAATTATTCTGATGTACGAAGTTATATACATAAATGTACTGTATCTCCGGCATTTTAAAGCGGATTTTTATGATTCCTGTTTTCGTTCGTCGTTGGCTTGTGTGATTGTTTATTCAACTAATAAAAATGGATAAATAAATTTACTTTAATAAAAAAAGTAAAAACTGACTTTAAAAAACCTAAAATTTTTCTAATCTATGCTACTTCTAAGTTGTGTCGTGTATGGGATGGCATTCAAAGTGAAAACGTGGTTACAATGTGTGGCTGACACTGGCATGGCCACCATCACGAATCTTAATTTTGATAACACAAAAAATTTGTAGCTAATTAGTCGAAATTTGTCGCCAAATATCGAATTTGCCGGTCACAGGTTCAAAAGATATAAAGGTGTATAGGTGGCCCCGCTGGAGAGTCCCCAGCGTGACCCATTTTGAATCTCAAAAGCTAGGACACCTAGCGAAGATCTGTTGTCTCCCAAATTTAGTCGCAAGTTTTCGACAAGTTACAGATTTTGTCGGTGTGTAATTACAAATTATATTAAAGAATTAAATTTCTTCATACAGTGGTACAAGCAAGTATAAAATACTTTAAATAGTTTCTAGACAGTAGGCATCTATGATGTCACAAAATATGGTGGAATGTTTGTTTCGAAATATAGAAATATAAAGTTATTCTATAATTTGAACCCACCAAAGGAAAGCTGTATTCATTACCTATAAACAGATCTACAATAAACATATGTAATTATTTATCGAACAAAATGTGCACTTAGTCGCTGGCAGATAGAGATCGCTGCGTTCCGTTTCATTTACGGTAAGTAAGAAGGAGATAGATGCGCGGGACCTACAGACGAGCTACTTAGAGCGAGTTGCCCGTGACGTTAGTTAAAGTGAGCCAGTTTACAGTGAAACTCATTATGAATAGTTAGGAACTTGAGTAATAACGGTTTTGTAATAAATTAGCGTGCGTTTTCTAAGTATATTTTTCCCTATAGATATATCTGTGTAAAGACAACATAAACAGAAGTCTTTGGGTAAGTTTGGAATGATATGCTAAGTGTGCTAAATTCTGAACGCAAAAATAGTAAGTAAAATAATCTAACAATTTAACATTCAGTTACTTATTAAGTAATTTGAAAAAAAAAACCTTTGATGAGATATTTTTATTCCAAAAATAGCTATTTACATAAATCCCAGAAATAAACTCGAGTGGCGTGACCTTTTTTTTCTCGTTCGTTTTAATTTTACCTCTGCACTACAGGTTGTTTCAAGATGCTCTTTTAGAAAATTGTAAATAAATCAATAATTAATAACGTTCAATGAAATTAAATATCTTTATAAAACGAAAACGCGGAACCATATACTCTTGTCAAATTAATGTCGTCACTGCAGCGGCACATTGTATACATCTTTGATTTAAGATTATTAGGTACCTATGTATTTTTTTTTTTTTGTAAATTATTGTAGCATATTTCAAGCAATAGGTTGATACTTACATACTTACAATAGGTTTTCAACGTTTAAATATTTTACTAAAGGTACGATAATTTGAACGTATTAGGTAAATCACAATTCTTATTTCGGTAACAGACGTTTTATTATTGTAACGTAAATTAGAGCCTTACGCTATAATTTGGTAATACAGTTGCATGCGACTGTACACCTTGACACCAAATAGACCAAGAGCAAGGTTTAATATTTTCAAAGAAGTTTAAGCGCCTCTCTAACCTAGTAATTTAAAACATAAAAACATGTATTTAATTGAGAATTTATCTCTGACATTTCTAAGGACTTTAGACCGATAAAACTAGAAGTTTATTTTTTTACACATATTAATAGAAATATTATTTTCTTGGCAATTTTTCGTAAACATTTCGATCTGGCTCTTAGACTATACCTTAAAAATTTAACTCATTATATCTTCAAAACTAAGACGCGACTAAATCTGTAACTTGGCGAAAACCTGCGACTAATTAGCGAATAAATTTAAGAGATAACAGATCTTAGCTAGGTGCCCTAGTTTTTGAGATTCAAAATGGGTTACGCTGGGGAGACTCCAGCGGGGCCACCTATAAACCCTTATATCTTTGAACCTGTGACCGGCAAATTCTGATATTTGGCGACAAATTTCCGACTAATTAGCGACAAATTTTTTGTGTTATCAAAATTAAGATCCGTGATAGTGGCCATGCCAGTGTCAGCCACACGGTTACAATACCAAATATTGTTTACTGCAGCTGCCATTTGTCATGCCACCAACGCAATAGAAGTCAAAATCGGTTGAACGGACTGTAAAAAAGTTTTATTTCTAATCGTATTTCAAATGGAGTATAATTATCGATTCTGAATTTAAATCAACAGCGGCGGTTGACTTAACGAGAAAAGGCAAGGTGACACAAAATAAAACTCAGCACATACAAAAAACCAGTTCTATTTAAACTTAATCCCCATTAGTTTCGCAGTCGGCGTGGGGCACCCAGTCAGGTCGATTCCCTGCTTCTTCATATCGGAGTAGTCCAGTTCAGCTAGCACCTCATAGCCACATTTAGCTGCTAAGACTTGAGAGGCTGTTGCTGTGAACACTGTGGCTGAGGCTTCAAGACCGAAGGCTTTGGAGAGCGGCAATCTGGAAAAAATGTTGATGTGTCAGACTTTTTTGGTGTAAAAACTCTTTGATCGCTATGATCATGTGGTTTTAAGTGCGACTTGTAAAGCAACAGGCCCTGGGCTTGAGCATTGGGTGAAATAAAGTGTTATTGGAGTTTTTTTTTAACATATACAGGATGAATTCTTCAAGTGGGCGAGGATGTGAATATTCTAAATGGAATCAATAATATTGTAATGCTGAATGCAGCAGTGCTATGCTGTACAAATCTCACCGTGAAAACCTAGGTGAAGTGAGCGTGGAGTGAGCTATAATGTAGTGTCAATCCCTAGCATCAGGTAGAATGACAACTCACTTCACCTAGGTTTTCACGGTGAGATTTGTACAGAATAGCACTGTAGTAGTGCTATTCTGCAAACATCTCACCGTGATAACTTAGGTGAAGTGAGCGTGAAGTGAGCCGTCATTCCACCTGATGCTAGGGGTTGACACTATTGACAGTTCACTTTAAGATCACTTCACCTAAGTATTCACGGTGAG
Source organism: Cosmia pyralina (assembly GCA_946251885.1). NCBI lineage: Eukaryota > Metazoa > Arthropoda > Insecta > Lepidoptera > Noctuidae > Cosmia > Cosmia pyralina. Next base: position 1,222,875 of record OX276371.1, read on the forward strand.
ATTTTTACAGAATAGGCCGGCAGTACCGTAAGTATGTCATTATTTCCCAGAATTCGATCCTTATTAGCGACACTATCGAATGGTGTAGGTAATAATACAGTGTTTTTTTTCAAAATCAAACGGTTCAATTGCTGGCTAGAAATATTCATTTTTCAGAAAACCAATGATGCCGTTTTAGTTTCCATCAAAATGGGGTCCGAGACTCCTTTGAGTATTTTTCGCTATTCCTCATAGATTCAAATTTGGCCATCCACACCCACTTGAAAAATTCAGCCTGTATACTCAGAATTTCGTAAATTCAGTTTGAAATCTGGATTAACTGACAAAATGTGGGTCAATTGCAAGTCCACGGCAACATTTTGTCATTGTATTTATATCTTAGCAGTAAAGGTGGTTTTCATAATTCCAGTGTTAAGTGTGCGCGCAAGTGATAGTCATCGCCTGAAGAAAAAAAAAATAGAAGAAAAAGAAAATAATTGACAATAATAAAATTATGTCATGTTAAAAAACTAAATACCAAAAAATAACTGTCAAAAAATAGCATACATACATATAAATACCAACGATCTAAGAATTTGTCATAGGAAATTGTCCTTTGATTTACATTTAACGAAATAATCACGATAAACCTCTAGAAATGCGATGTTGCCAGCATGACGAGATTGAGTAGTTAGAATAGAATAGAATATCTTTATTTGCATAAAATATGGTACATAAAGGTCTTAAATATAAAATAGTTCCACATATTTTGCTTACTTTTCTCAGCATGCAGTTGGGAGTAGGTATAATACCTCCAGCCGCGTCGTGATGCTTTACTAACAAGTAGGATGTAAAGTAATTAATTACCTTGCTTCAAACAGCTTAGCTCCAATATTCTGTCCTCTATATTCAGGCAAGACTGTCAGTCCGCTCGAAGTGACGTATCTATCGACGTTGTAATGTTTGAACACGTCTACCATCTCCTCAGCAGTGACCAGGGTGCGCAGGAGTTTCTTCCAGGATTCTCCTTGCACCTGAAAGGAGAGTGGAGAAAAGTGAAAATATTTGTGATTTTTTTTTATTATATTAGAATAGAATAGAATACTCTTTATTATGCACACCATTTAAATTACTGGTTACAATTTTACAATGTTGAAATTTTACATAGAGTGACACAATGGGCGGTCTTATCGCTAAAAGCGATCTTTTACAGACAACCTTTGGATGGACCAAAATATCAATACATTAAAACAAAAATATATATGCTATATTTTACCCGACTGCGCGACAGCAAAGCCAAGGTTATGTTTTTCACGTATCTAATGTAAGTATTTTTGTTTGTATGTGGGATTCTTATCCACTCCTATGACCAATCCGTTATTAGGGCGGGATGCGAAAACTCTAAAATGTACAAATTCATTATAATGGCGCTATGATTTTGTTTTTGTGGTCAGCGCACGGTTTTTTTCCCCGGGCTTGCGCGGGGGACGGGACATGTGATTGAATATACCCTCGAAGCATCGTAACGACTGGAAGGATTTTTAAGTGTCCATTGTTTCGTCTAGGTTGTAGGTACAGTGGTATGCCGCCGGGGTCGAGGGTAGTTCGAAAGAGATACCGTGGCCCTGGCACGGGCAGCTGAAGGAGCATGGGTGGGTTTTAGTCAGTAAAAGTCTGACACGCCCTCCCGCTCTGCCCAGAGCGGGAGAAGTCATTTGATGATTTCCCATCCACAAAAAAAAAAAAAAAAAAAAAGGTACAGTGGTATATGCTAGACTTTGTTCTTCTAAAATATATAAGGTCCCATTAAATGAAATGAAATGAAAATCTTTATTTCGGACATACAATATCAATATAGTGTTAGTAACATACAAATAAATAACTTATTGCCTAGTGTTAGTAAAAATCAACCTCCACACAAACTGTTGTATAATCGGAGAGCCAAGCCTCTCGGCTACAGTTTTCAGGATGCTGTTCCGACTGCCCCTCACTCTCCTCAGTAGCGACGCCGTTCTTTTGCGTATAATTGCATAGAAGCCGTCGGTGCGGGCTTGCGCAAACATTTCCGACGCACTACAGTAACGAGGCAGCCTCAACAACATCCTGAAAGCATTGTTATATTGGACGCGCAGGACATCCAACGATCTCTTAGTGCAATTGACCCATAGACTGCCCGTGTACAAATTTTGGCAATAAGCCTTGAAAAGTGTTACTTTTACTTGCTCTATACACCGCGCAAATCTACGAGATAACATATTACTCCGGACCGCTAGAGCCCTGCGCTCTCTCTCAATATCAACATCGTCCCTGGGGTCAGCGGCAAGACAATGCCCAAGGTATTTAAAAGTTGACACCCTATTAATTGGTGACCCGTTCATAAGCAACTCGGGTCCTTCTCCATGTCGTTTGCCGCTGACCTTAAAGACTATGTACTCACATTTATTAACATTATATTTTAATCCATGTGCGGCAGCGTAGGTCTCACATGTTTTCAGCATCTCTCCGATTGCTCCCGCCGACGGACCCAGCAGCACCATGTCATCTGCATAGCTGATGTTGTTAATTCTAACCCCATCAACACTGCATCCGACACGCATGCTGCTGAGTGTGACTATCAGGTCATCCACGTAGAGGTTGAAGAGCCTGGGAGAAGTCAGACCACCCTGTCTCACCCCGCACTCCAACCTATCCGGCTCAGAGACTGTATCATCCCATTTCACCCGATTGACTTGGTTACCGTACCAGTACTGGAAAAACCCACATATTTCCGCTGGTATACCCCTGTCTCCCATCTTTCTCCAGAGCACATCATACGAAACAAGATCGAACGCCTTGGAGAGATCAAGGAAACAGGCGTACACCGGCGTACCGCGATCTTTATAATATTGAACGGTATGCTTGAGACCTAAAATAGATGGACAAATTTTAACACAGCGTTCAATACGTCTAACCAAAGATATCCAAGCAAAAAAAAAACTGATTAAAGTGATTTTATTTTGACCTAGAAAATAATAAAAAAAAAAAAACGCGGCGGGCGCGGGCGGTGACGTGATCAGGTGCGCCTGCACATTTGTAGTATCAGAATTATGAGATAACATAAAAGATATGGATATGTTTATGAATTGGGTAACCAACATTTTTAGTGTATCTACTTTCGTTAGCTCATTTTTTTTCTTGTAAGTAATAAATATGCATTTTTCTCATTATTATTTTTACCATTGTTCCTATTTTAGTGGTTTGAATGATTTCTAAAAGTTTGTCCATCTATTTTAATGGGACCTTATATAAAATGGAGTTTTACCACTGCAAACGTGCAGAAAAACATTGCTAATATTGTTATCTCTGATGTACAGATGCCAGCACATCAAGCTACTACAATCTGTCAAATTTCTTTAATAGATTTTCATCTTTATTGCTTATGTATTAGGTTCAATGTTGATTGGGAAAATTTGACATTTTCGGGTGGCTGGACCTGCTGGCGTCTGTACCTACATAAAAATCTTATCTATTGCCTTGTAAATATTACCTATAGATAAGCTATACCTTCTGCTATAATATGATATAACAAGTGTAGATGATCGAACATGATATCTCACTGATACTACTGCGCTGATACTGATAAAAAGGTAAGAATAAATAAATTTAATCTAAGTAACATTGTGATTTATTTTATCAGTATTGTGATTGTTATCATTAAAGATGATTACAGTCAGAATAATAATAATATCCCTATGATTCTTTCCCCTCCCTTTTTAACCAACTTTAAAAAGGAGGAGGTTCTCAATTCGTCGGAACCTTTTTTTTTTTTTTTTTTTATGTATGTTCCCCGATTACTCGAAGATGGCTAGATTTGACCGATTTGGATTTTTTTTTTGTTTTATTCGAGTGTGTGATATATACCCTATACATCACAGTTGGTCCCATATAAAATTGATTAACTTGGCTTTGGTAGTTTTTGAGTTAGCTTCAATAATACGTATTTTTTCCCCACTTTTATATGGATGATGTTCTAGTTTGTTTTGCAGGTAGTGGTATTAGAATTTGTGTGGGGTAGGTACCACAGCTAAAAAGTGAAAAATAAAAACTATTTTACAAAAAAATACAACCGACTTCCAAAAACAACACTACAAAGTGAAAAATAACTTTAATTTCGGAAGTCGGTGGCAAAAAACGAAAATACATTTAACTAGACACCGACTTCCGAAATTAAAGTTATTTTTCACTTTGTAATGTTGTTTTTGGAAGTCGGTTGTATTTTTTTGTAAAAATGTTTTTATTAAATACCTGTACATTATCTTAAGTACTATATTTAGTTTTGAGTCGTTTGGGGTCGAAACGCTCGGGTCATGGTGCCCGAGTGCGCAGGAAATTTCTCGCCGACTGGTCGAGTCTTCACGTAACCAGAGGGCTGGCTCGTTCTTTAGCCAAAGTATTAGCATTGCCATTCAACTTGGCAATGCTGCCAGTCTTCTGGGCACGTTTCCGGATGACATCGATGCGGACGAGTACTTCGACGCATAAGTGTCCTCTTTTGTTTTTGTATTTATTTGTATAGTTAGTTATAGTTAGCCATTTACTAACTGGGTAGTGAAATTGTTTTAACTTGTATTAGGTACTATTTAAGAGTCAAATAAATATTAAATATTTCAAGCTATTATATAGGGTTAGTGGTAATTAGTAACCGATACTTAAACACATGATTATACTCATGATAACAAACAACTTTTACTATGGGACCAAACCAAAAATTACGAAAAAAATTTGCTGTCCCTTACATTAATGTTCGCATAACTCGTCAAAATGTAGGGAACAGCAGACTTTTTTTTTGCGATTTCAGGTTTTGTCCCATAGTAAGAGTAATTTATTATCATGAGCACAATCATGTGTGTCACTAATTACCAATCACCCTATATATTAAAGAATCTTAAAAATCATCTACTCCAACTGGTATTCAGTTGCATCCGGTTAGACTGGAAGCCGACCCCATCGTGTTGTGAAAAAAAAAATATTTAAAAAAATTTAATCGACTTCAAAAATAAATTAACTCAAAATTATGAAATAACTTTAATTTCGGAAGTCGGTGTCTTGGTGTATTTTAGTTTTTTGCCACCGACTTCCGAAATTAAAGTTATTTCATAATTTTCAGTTAATTTCTTGTTAAAGTGATTAAATATATTTAATTTTTAAAATTCTCAATTTCAGGTTTGGTCCCATAGTAAAAGTTGTTCATAATGATGAGGACAATTACCCCTTAAGAGGATGCCCGTGAATTGAATTGCACCCTGTATAACATAACATCACCACCATACATAGATACACCTATCTATATATGGCTTACTTGAGTCTTGAAATAAATTATTTGACTTTGATCTACCTGAGGCAAGACCCACCTTATCAAAATCCTCTTCCTCATCGTCCTTGCTTTTAACGAAGACTATATTGAACCCGACCAGGTCTTTGGGCTGTCCATCCACCTCAGTGAAACAGGCCAAACTTGTGTTCAACGAAACATAGGCTTCCCAGTTTGATCTGATAGTTGCTATGGACTCCGGGTCTTTGGTTATTCCTGAAATGGGAGAAGATGGATTATAACAAATCCTAAGCGTAGCTACATTATGGCGGTACCCCGAGCTATTCAGAGGCTATTAACTCTTTAATTAAGAATAATGAACTACCTAGGGTCACTTGTTCTACAGTGGCTCACTTTTATTCCGAGGCGTATTTTTTAACACCTATTTAAGTTAAGTTATCGAAATTCGGAATGAATATAGTGGAACTAATGTGCTTTTAAAATGTACAGTCATTTTTAAATAAATGTAAGACAGAATGTAAATATTGTACCTTTAAAAAAAAAACATAAATGAGCCACTGTGTACCATAGGTTTGGCACACTGGCTCACCCCAGAGTACACAGTGGACCGTAGTGGTACACAGTGGATAGTTTGTACTAATCACAAGTAATAAAACAAATAATACGATAGTTATTCATTATTTATTAGGCAATATGTCAACATGTATTAAATATAGAAATCATTTTAAACTTTTTCTAATAAATTTTAATGTAAAAATCTTCGGAAACTTAACATCGAGCACAAACCTTATAAAATAACATGATAATAATCATTTTTAATAAAATAGGAACGAAAATACCTCATTGGTCTAAAACAAAACTAATATTAATTCAAAATGAGATCAAGATCCCGAGATCAATCAAAAACTTAACCTTAAACTTAGTAAAAAAAAGAAAGAAACGAATTTATGCTTTGGCTACCTACCACAATTAAATTCTTACTCAGTCGAGAATTTGAATAAGAATTTAATCATGATAATCACTATCTTTAGATATAGGTAATAAAATTAAAGAAATCACTTATGGGCAATGCTTTGGCATACAATTCTACTGCACATTCAATTGAGATAAATCAATTGAAAAATAGTAATAAGACTGTTGACGTGTCGTGCTGCCACCGACAGAGGGTTTCGGCAATATAGATTTGATGTCAGCTTCTTTAACAAGTGACAGATCCGGCACCGTAGGCATATAAAATTTGCCTGAGTTTTCTTCCTTACAAAACTGATGTAATATTCCATATGTTCATTTCTGCTTTCCAACACTTTTCCAATGTAAAACAGTTTCTGTTTTTTTGCAGAAAATTCTACCAGAACATATTCGCCTTCCATCGGAGGTCGAAGTAAAGGCCTTTTTAAATCACGTTCAGTCATGGCAGCAATTTCCATGTCTACGTCTTCTTCAAGCCACTCGCTATCTTCGTCTGATTCCTGATATTGAACTACAGCCTCATTATTTTCTTCATCGGAATCATCTTGCAGCACTTTTTTAACAATTTTCTTTCGTTTGTTATCCCTCTGTCTAGTGGTCTTGGCTTTAGCTAACTCGATCATGGTTTTTTCGGGAGTATCGGTAGCTATCATACTTCGACCTAATTTTCTAGGTTTTCGAAATGATTTTCTTGGCCCGGCTTTAATTGGATCTCGGAATACGAACGGCGATATGAAACTAACATTATTTGTGCTGATCAAACTAAGCGGAACGTGACTTTTTTCAGGAGTTTTAGGCGTAATGGCTGGAGAACTTGGATGTTCCAGTAATACAGACATATAAGATGTCCCGGGTGTTACTTCTGGTTCAATTTGTTAAACTGTTCTTGCAAAGTCATCTTGGCTCACAGAGTCAAGTATTGAAGGTGAACCTTCCCTTTCCGCATTTATCTGCAATATAGTTGACTGACCGGAAGTGTCACCGTCTTCGTTCGCTGGAATATGGATAGTTGTTGCATCGACACGCACAAGATCTTCGTCACTTTTTGAACACACAGTGTCATCCGATTGCACTCTTTGAATTCGCTGCACGGCATTAGGATAAGCTTCATCTCTAATATGAGTTTGGTCTGTTCCAGCAACGACACTTGACATCAGTATCTGACTTGGCCTTTGTTTTTCATCGTCAGGATACGGGCGATCAGTTACGGAAGTTGGCATAAAATCATCGTCAGTAAATAAATTGCGGTCAAACGGATAAATTCCACACTTCTTGAATGAGTTGATTATGTTTACAGGCGTCATTACTTTAAGGAAAGCAACACCCACGATTTCACCTATTTCATATACAGGGTTACTGGTAACTCGACGTATTCCTTGCAGGACGTCATAGTAGGGTTAAAATGCAGCAAATTAGGCCACCAAATGTTCTACCGAAATTCAGTAGTTTTTGAGTTAATTCGATTTTTAGCTTTTTTATGAAAAATCCCAGATTAAATCATTTGGAGCCAATTTAAAAATGATTTACGGCGCGACTGTACTGAAATTTAAGTTAACATCATAGCTGACGCCGTAGCAGATCCTTGTTAATAATTCAAAGTTCAAAAATGCCAAAAACTTTGGCAAATATCACTAAAGAAACATTTAGTTTTTTGTGAATTTTGCTATTACTTCATACAAAATGTTGTCTAGTGAAAATAAAAATTACTACGCCTGATGTACAAATTACTAGGAAAATATCCTTGTCTTATCAGCTATTCAGAAAGGTATGATTGTCAATACTTTTGCATGTGTGACAGGGAAAGAATGAGTTTTATGAGGAGCAGGTAAAATTGCGAGACGGTCAACCTATTGTTTCATATTCGTATTATTCGTAGTTTTTACCTGCGCTTGAACCCCAAACACTCGGCAAGCTTTGTGATTGGTCACTATTGTTCTCCCGGCATGACACGGGGTGCGACTTTACAAAATCTGGTCGTCAGAGTCAGTTAGTTTCAACTCTACGTCGCGCAAGCTCGTGTTTTGTTATCTGGCTATTTCCTTAACTGATACTGCGTATCTTGCTCTTGTGCTGTGCTGTGCCTTCATAAGTGCTGACTATGGCTGCATATTCTAACCTTGAATACGCTGACATAATGTACTGTTACGGACTTAGTGACGGTAACGCTGCTCAGGCGCGGAGAGAATATCAACTTCGTTTTCCCAACCGCCGACTCCCACACGTTAGTGTTTTTGGATCGACTTATCGGCGATTATCTGAAACTGGCAGCGTCCAAAGAAGCAGGCAAATTGACACTGGTCGTTCTCGGAGATACACGGCTGAGGACGAAGAGCTGATTCTTCAACGTTTTATTGACGACCCCAACATATCGACAAACATCGTAGCGCGTGAGCTTGCTATGTCACAGTGGAAAGTCTGGTCTGTAGTTCACTTATCAGGCCGACATCCATACCACTATCAACCTGTCCAGTCATTAGAAGAGGGAGATCCGCCAAGACGGCTTGAATTTTGTCGTTTTATGCTAAATGCCGACGCCGAAAGCGAAAACTTTTTAAAAAACATTCTGTGGACCGATGAGTCATGTTTTGACCGTGATGGTATCACAAATTACCACAACTTACATTACTGGGCACCGAAGGCAGAAGCAAATCCTAAGAAACTGAAACCAACCGCATCCCAGCGTAGATTCTCGCTTAATGTTTGGATGGGTATTATCGACGACAAATTAATTGGCCCACATTTTTTACCCCAAACATTAAATGGGGAACTTTATGAAGATTTCCTAAGAAATCATTTAACACCACTGCTCACGGATGTACCGGAAGACAGAAGAGCAAACATGATGTATCAACATGACGGATGTCCAGCCCACTTCCGAATCACAATTCGACAATTGCTGGATGAAACCTACCCAAACCGATGGATAGGGCGCGGTGGGCCAATTCCGTGGCCTGCACGTAGTCCTGATCTTACGCCACTAGACTTTTACGTCTGGGGTCATATGAAAGACCTAGTTTATGTGACCCCAGTAAATTCAATTGAAGAACTAAGGGAGAGAATAAGAGATGCAGCGGACCAGATGAGGGCAACAATCACATCAAGAATCACAAAAACTGAAGTGAGGAAGCGAATAAGAACGTGTATTAGAAACCGAGGGCAGCACATCGAACAAGACGTGTGAAAGTGTAGTAAAAGTTTTTAAACTGATATTTTATTATTAAAAATAATGCTAATATTCACGAAATAGTTTTATTGATTTTCCGAATAATCACCTTTTTGTGAGACGCACATAATGTAGTCCTTAACTTTGTATTAACTTTCATACCTTTCTGAATAGCTGATAAGACAAGGATATTTTCCTAGTAATTTGTACATCAGACGTAGTAATTATTTTTTTCACTAGACAACATTTTGTATGAAGTAATAGCAAAATTCACAAAAAAACTAAATGTTTCTTTAGTGATATTTGCCAAAGTTTTTGGCATTTTTGAACTTTGAATTATTAACAAGGATCTGCTACGGCGTCAGCTATGATGTTAACTTAAATTTCAGTACAGTCGCGCCGTAAATCATTTTTAAATTGGCTCCAAATGATTTAATCTGGGATTTTTCATAGAAAAGCTAAAAATCGAATTAACTCAAAAACTACTGAATTTCGGTAGAACATTTGGTGGCCTAATTTGCTGCATTTTAACCCTACTATGACGTCCTGCAAGGAATACGTCGAGTTACCAGTAACCCTGTATAGTAATAGGTTTGCCCGGGTTTCGCAGCATCCACGAGTCAATGGCTGCATTGTAGTAAGATTTAAATGGTCCATATATACCGACATCAAGTGGTTGTAACTTTGCGGAAGTGTGTGGGTGTAAGGTCAAAATATGAACACCCGAAGTCTTCGCTAAGTCCAAAGAATTCAATGATAAATGGGACTCATGATTGTCTGATATAAGTAAAGTAGGGGGGACCGAAGCCAGTGTTTCCACTTTCATGGTTTCATTTCCCCCTCCCTTGAGTTTTCCCCTTTTTAGGTCTTTTTTCCCCTCGAAAATTACTTTTTACTAATGGTAATACGTATATAAATTTATAAACTGGTCACACTGAGTCAGTTTTGTTGACTTTGTTGTGCATTCATCCATCTGAATCAGTACTCTTTCTTTGTTTACTTATTAATGTAGTTCAAGAAAAATCGATCGGTGGTTGAAGAAAACGGTTTCTAAAAATTGTTAAAAAATTTAATAAAGAATACTTAAATACACCCATCATTCTCCTGCCCTTATCCCAATCTATTTGGGGTCGGCGCAACATGTCCTTTTTTTTCCATACTTCTCTATTATTCGTCATCTCGGTAGTCACCCCCTTTCTAGCCATGTCATCTTTCACACAATCCATCCATCGTTTCTTTGGTCTTCCCCTACTCTTATAGCCATCGACATTCATAGTCAAAACTTTCCTCACGACATTTTCCTCACTCCTCCGCATCACATGCCCATACCATGACTGCCGATTTCCGCACAACTTTTCAGTCACCGGTGCCACTTTTAGACTTCCTCTTATGTACTCATTTCTTATTCTATCCATTCGTGTAACACACGGTTCACAATGTGATTTACCCATGATTTCCCCTCGATTACCTCTTTCTAGCTCTTTCCGCTTTTTCTTCCCCTCAAGAGTCTAATTTCCCCTTTAATTTAAAAAGGGAACTTCCCCTCATTGTGGAAACACTGGAACGAACGCTCAAGGTCGTTTTGTCGGGGTAGCGTCTTAAGTTTTAATTTCGGGATAGGCTAAGTTTTTGAACGCAAGTACGAGCGAAGCGAACTAGAAAATTGGAACATCTTGAATCGGATAGGTTAGATTTTCTATGTGATTTTACTAAAAGAGTTGTAAGAAGCTTTAGAATTGAACCGCGCCTGAAGCTTAGTCTTTGTATTCCATAAACAAATTACGTTATTTTTTTCTTTATGTATATTATCATTACTGAGAGCAGTGGTGGTCCTGTGGTAACTGCCGCGACTTACGAGTTGGGTCGTAGGTTCGAACCCTGACAGAGGTCCTTTACTTTGTGTAAATTATTTCAAATTCAAATCGTTTATTTGCAAGAAATACATGTTTACAAGGGAAGATCTTACAGCCTTAGGTCATTGTATCCTGCCTGCAAGCAAGCTTGCAAATTATTTAAGATAAAATACGCATACATTAAATTTTAAAAGTCATAATTATTATGCAGATTATTACTATTACACTATTAGCACATTATTATCATTTCACTATCATTATCATAATTATTATCATATTATCGTCATTATCATACATTATTATCACACATTATTATTACATACAAATGTCATTAATTGATTTACATTAAATCACCATTCATCACCACTACTCTCAAAACGGTGAAGGAAAACATCGTGAGGAAACCAGCATGTCCTAGAACCAAACATTCGAAGACATGTGACATCTACCAACCCGCACTGGGCCCGCGTGGTGGACAGCCCACTCCCTCTCACAGAGAAGAGGCCAGTGTGCCAGCATTGGGAACATTATATGCTCATTATGTATGCTATATAACATTAGGTTACGAATTTTTTCTTACACACTTCGGGACCCCTGCAGCTTGGGGGCTCCGTATCTCTCATATGGATGATAATTATGGCGGTAGCTTTGATCCTGAAATCCAGGTTTTCCATACATTCCCTCTACGATGAGTCAGTCATCATCATTCTTGGGCTCTCTACAATAAGTCAGTGGTATCTACCTTAACTTTAATTGGTCTTACCTAAAATTTCACACAGTGGTTCGTCTCTTAAAAACGTTTCCTCCATCATGTCTAAGCATATTTTTCTGGTACTTTCATCCATGTCTCTGATTTGGTACCTGAAAATCAAAAGAACAGTGTTCTTCAAATGTTTTCTGGATAATTTCGATGGTCGACATTAATCTGCCTAGATAATGTTCCCACTGCTGGGACACAGGCTTCCTCAGTGTGAGAGGGAGTGGGCCGTAGTCCAGCGCGTGGGCTCAGTGCAGGTTGGTGGATGCCGCGTCGATATTTTGAGTTCTAAGATTGAATTGCTCATTTTGAGAGCAATGGTGATGAAATTTCTTACATAGCACAAAGGAAACTGCATGCTGGTCTATTTTTAAAGTATTATTATTATTTAATTATTGGACGGATCGTGTCAGGAATGATATGAAAGAGAAGGGAGTGAATGATAGCGTGACGGTTGACAGGGGAGAATGGAAGAAGAAAACGTGGTGCGCCGACCCCAAGTAATATGGGATAATTGCAGGAAGATGATGATTAATTATTTATTTATTTTATGTTCACAGATTTATAAACTTATAAGTTATAATAACCCATGAACGAATTGTTAATTCGTTCATGTTAACCTAAGCCCCACAAAACCATGGTAATGGTTTGACTGTGAGGTCTGACGAGTATTTAGGTATAATACAACAACATATTAAGAATATTAATAGATTTATCCTTACTACTATTTTTAAATAACATCTTTTCTATAGTTTCACTCCCTATGTTTGCTGGCGGACTATTCAATAGATATGGTATTCGTTTTTAGGGTTCCGTACCAAAATAGTAAAAAGGGACTCTTATGGTGTGACTCAGTCTGTCTGTGTCACAGCTGGATATCTCAAGAACTACTAATGCTATCAACTTGAAATTTGGAACAGTTTTAAATGACGTTTGCCCAACTATTTTGCAAATAAGAAAGATTTTTTTTTTTTTATTTAAACGGACTGAAACGGTCTTAAAAATTGGAAGTGGGGCTACTAGGGCATGTGGGGTATCATATGAAAGAGCGCTGTTTGCACATTCTCAAACATTTTCTTTCTTTTAGGCAGCAGAGTTTTCGACTTTTGATGAAAAATGTTAAAAAAAATACCGTTTCCCGCCCCTTATATACGAAGTTTGCATAGTGAAAAATCTGAAATTATTCTATGTGATGACGTTTAAATATAGATTACAGGAAAAATAAAACGTCTCTAAATAGCACAGTTTTTCAGAAATCATCAACAAAAATTACATATACCTAAATGATGGTACGGAATCCTCGTTGCGCGAGTCCGACTCGCTCTTGACCGGTTTTTTTTAGAGATCTGTCACCAAAGTAATTAGTGACTACCTTACCTTACCTTAGTGGTACCTTGAGTTAGCCGGCAGCCACAGATCGCGTATTATAGTCGTTGAGTACATGAGTAAGTTATGCTCTCGGGTACCATGGTGGTTTACTGCTAGAAGATATTTATATTTATTATAGCTGATCGGTAGAATTTTACATATTTTAAATAGCTTCCTATAATGGTTGCTCAATAGGTGGGGTGCCTATTAATAATATCAGCTACGCGGATGATATGGTGCTGCTGAGCCCGTCGGTTGGGGGGTTGCGAAAACTCCTGCGCATTTGTGAGACATACGCTGGGGCTCATGAGCTCAGGTACAACCCTCAAAAGAGTGAGTACATGATTTTCAAAGCTGGTACCAAATGTTACTCTTTTATACCTCCGATCACCCTTTGCGGTGCCAGTCTGAATAGGGTTAACCATTTTAAGTACCTGGGCCACTGGGTCACAGATAACTTGTCTGACAATGAGGACATCGAGCGGGAACGTAGGGCGCTGTCGGTTCGCTGTAACATGTTGGCACGTAGGTTTGCACGCTGTACTGAACAAGTAAAGGTGGCCTTATTTAAAGCCTATTGTCAGTCTTTTTATACGTGCAGCCTATGGGCCAACTATGTGCAGCGAGTATACAGTGCCTTACGCGTACAGTACAACAATGCGTTTAGGGTGCTGCTAGGGCTGCCGCGGTTTTGCAGCGCTTCAACTATGTTCGCGCAGGCGCAAACTGATGACTTTTATGCTATTATTAGGAAACGGAGCGCCTCGCTGCTAAGTCGCTTCCGATGCAGCACTAACAGTATCCTGAGCGTATTGTCCGAGCGGTGGGACTCGGTGCTGTTGGAGAGGTGGATGCACCTGCATGCCAGTTCGTCACCATTTATTAAATGATTTTTATTTTAGTTTTTAATAGTTTTAGTTTAAATGATTATTGTTTAATTATAATGGTATTAATGTGGCGTGTATTTTATTCTATTGTTACTAACATAATTTTTAAGTAGGTACCTGTACTAACATAACTATGGATCATTGTGTCTGACATAAATAAATAAATAAAAATAAATAAATAAAAATAAAATAATATCATTTACAACTGTTTTTAGTTTTTTGAGTAACAAGCAATTTTAAGAATCGAATTTGAAGAGCTTCTAATTTTTTCAAGTTAGTTTTAAATGTACCATACCTGTCAAGAGCATAACTCATAATTGAATCTACTAATGACTGTATAGTAACTTTAAAGCTTAGGTAGATGGTACATTTTACTTACCAATATTCTTAATTTATTACAAATGTGTTGTGACCAAGAAAAGTTCTCATCTATTTTCATGCCAAGGTAGATTATACACACAGTCAACTCTTTCAATGGGTTTACATTTACCTATAGCACAGTAAGTTATTATAATCATGGGCAAGCAAAGGCGGAGTCGCACTATGATGTCGTAAATATGGCGAATATATTAGCAATAATTTAGTTTTATCAGCGTTTAATAAAATTCCGTTGTCGTGCGAACATTCAACAACAGAGTCAATATCTTGCATAACTAGCTGGCAAACATTGCCTATGTTAGTTCTGGAGCATAAAAATATAAAAAACTTCTTTCTTATATCTATGGTTCCGGAGCGAAGTATGCACAAGTCGTCAGCAAACATATACGCATGCTGAAGTTAACATATATTGGTCCACATCCTGGTCGCTGAGCCACCCCACTCCGCACCTCAAGTCTGTCACTAAGCGCATCTCCCACCCTCACACTATAGGAACGCGTGGTGAGGTAATCACGGAACCACGGATTCAGTGGTTCCCTCACCCCGCACTCCTGCATTGCGTTGAGGATGGTATCAAAGTACAAAGTGTCAAATGCTTTTTTATAGTAAATAGTAAAAAGTAATTAAAAAAATTAAAAACCCGACTGCGGTAAAAAACTTAAGTTAAAAAAACTGAAAAACTAAAAACAAGCCCATTTTAAATTAAATAAATGTTGGAAGCAGGAGGGACCCATTCCATTTTTATTTTATTTTTAAATGGGTCCCGCCTGCTTCCAACATTTATTTAATTTAAAATGGGCTTGTTTTTACTTAAGTTTTTTACCGCAGTCGGGTTTTTTAATTACTTTTTTTTTTATTTTTTAGTTTTATTATTTAATGAGTTTGTATACTAACCTATGTACACATGACACACAAATACATTAAGATTACGCAAGATTTCGCAGGGGATTTAGTTCTTGGTACGTGTTTTTTACGATTTGTCACTTCGAATTACTTTTAAACATATAAGTTGTATATATTTTTGTAATCACCTTTTAAAACCCTTTATTTTGATACCTCACTCGACAGGTTTGAGAAAAAAAAAATTTTTAAGACATAATTAAGCGCTAGAAATCCGCCATTTTGTTTTTTTTTTTATTTTGATATACCCAGGGTCACTCTCACAGTAAATACGAATCTAACGACACCTCTCAAGCTAAAATCCATTGAGCCATCCAGGCAGGCCGCAGAGCGTGCCAAACAATTATACATACATACATATATATACAGTAGGCGCGCGATCTCGATTATTCCCGATGTCCACCACTTGTCTGGCCACCACTGGGGGACAGCGAGACAAGTTTAAAACATTATTCTCGTTGTCCACCACTGGGGGACAGCGTCACAATTTTGTAAAGTATTTCCATTCGCCACCACTGGTGGACAGCGACACGGATTTTTTAACATTCCCTATGGCCGCCGTTGGGGGACAATGGCACAACTCTTTTGATCCAATTCCCACTGGCCATCAATTTAAATTATTTTAGAGACCATTTGGTTTTATGCTGAAATTACTTTTATCCAATTCTAATGCTTACGTAATAATAATGACATAATATTTCTTTCCTTGTATAATATAGTTAATTTAATTAATTATAGGTACTTAATTCATTAAAATTAAATTTTATTTTCTTGCTAATGCTTATTATTATTAGCTATACTTATTATTATTACAAACGAAAAAAAAAAGTATGTTTACAGCGATCAGTTTATTCAAGAAACCCAAATGGAACTTGTAAACGGCCAAATATCTGTAGGCCAATTTCTAGAAATTATGAGAAACTAATCAGTACTTATTGTTTTTTGTTTAACTATGTGGTGTTTAAGACTTTTGAGTAGTACCTACATTATGTTTAATTCAAGAAACCCAAATAGAACTTGTAAAGGCCAATTTCTAGATATTGTGATAAATTATTATTGTCTTTTTGTTTAACTACATATGTGATTTTTAAAACTGTTGATTAGTTTATAATATTTAATTTTTATTCCTCCGTCGAGGAATAAGATAATAAAACTGTGATTATGATTATAATGTTCTAGTCGATTTTAAAAATTGTAACCTATCAACCAGCTGTGGAAATTATGTCGGTTAATTACCCACTTCAATAAAAAATAAGCAATCAAAGCTATACTACGAGTAAGTAGTAGGATCATTTTTTAATACTTGAGTGAAACATTTAATAAAAGTTGATTCAAGAATATGACTATTATTTACCTACCATATAATTTAGAAATATTTAAATTAGTCTCACCCTTAGCCCTGCTAAAAATCAAATCCGTAAGTATAATAAGCTATCCTTTACCGGTCTCTAGATTAAAAAATTTAAATTGATGGCCAGTGGGAATTGGATCAAAAGAGTTGTGCCATTGTCCCCCAACGGCGGCCATAGGGAATGTTAAAAAATCCGTGTCGCTGTCCACCAGTGGTGGCGAATGGAAATACTTTACAAAATTGTGACGCTGTCCCCCAGTGGTGGACAACGAGAATAATGTTTTAAAGTTGTCTCGCTGTCCCCCAGTGGTGGCCAGACAAGTGGTGGACATCGGGAATAATCGGCGCGATCTGAGTGCAGTCGGGGTATGAGGAGCGGGGCGGGTGCAACTCCCCCCGCCCGTCGACACCTCGCCGCGGCCGCCTGTAGTTTAGTGCTGTGCTGACCTTGATGTCTCTCGCTCGCTCGCTTATCGATAGCGTTTTACTCAAAGGGATGGATTAATGGAAGATACCGTAGACCGATTTGTCATTGAGGTCGGCGATGACAGTGATGATGTTTACAATAATAAACCTGTTTGATTAAGATTTCCGGCTTTCCCACAGTTTTCTCAAAGTAGGGAATATATGCATGATATTTTCTTTTTTTTTAACCGACTTCAAAAAGGAGGAGGTTCTCAATTCGTCGGAACCTTTTTTTTATATTTTTTTTTTATGTAGGTATGTTCCCCGATTACTCGAAGATGGCTGGACCGATTTGAATTTTTTTGTTTTATTCGAGAGGGTATATATACATCACAGTTGGCCCCAAATAAAATTGATTAACTTTGCTTCGGTAGTTTTTGAGTTAGCTTCAATAATATGTATTTTTTCCCCACTTTTATAAGGATGATGTTCTAGTTTGTTTTGCAGGTAGTGGTATTAGAATTTGTGTGGGGTAGGTTCCACAACTAAAAAGTGAAAAATAAAAACTTTTTTACAAAAAAATACAACCGACTTCCAAAAACAACTACAAAGTGAAAAATAACTTTAATTTCGGAAGTCGGTGGCAAAAAACCAAAATACATTTAACTAGACACCGACTTCCGAAATTAAAGTTATTTTTCACTTTGTAGTTGTTTTTGGAAGTCGGTTGTATTTTTTTGTAAAAAAGTTTTTATATACCATAGCTTGTAATAAAAATATCTAGCTCAAATATAATAAATAAAATGTGTTCAAATACTAACAGATACAAGCAGTTTGAACGTCCACTTTTAAGGTATCAAAGAAAAATATCGAACTCCGTGCATTGTCGCTAATTAGGTCACATCACTAGCGCATTCCTCAGAACTGCACTCAGATCGCGCGCCTACTGTACATACTCTCGAAAAACATAACCCTCCTTCTGGCGCAGTCGGGTAAAAAATATTGCAATAACAATTTTTTTTTTTCATTTAAATAACTGTTATTTTCGAATTTCGATTTTAGCCTAAGGAAAGATAAAGATCTTACATTAGTGCTGGCTTCCCATTTCTCTCTCTTCCTTCGAACCGGCTCCACACTTGACCAATTGGCACACTAGCTGGTCTTTGCCACGGCATCTGAAAAAGAAAAATATTCTGATGACATTGACTACACTAGCTCGTTGGTTGACACTCTCGAGAGGCACGCGCGGGTCCGCGGGTCTTTAGAGCATGGGGTCCATGGGCCTTCGATATTTGTCTGGGGAAATATTATTGAGATTTTCCGAGGAAGTTCTTAGTAAAAGTCTGGGTTTCTATCCTACTCAATCTGCCTAGTCTTTTCCCAACTATGTTGGGGTCAGCTTCCAGTCTAACCGGATGCAGCTGAATACCAGTATTTTACATGGAGCGACGGCCTACCTGACCTCCACAACCCAGAAACTGGGTAATACGATGCCCCTTGGTAAGACTGGTTGTCAGACGTTCGGGCTTCTGACGACCCGTAACGACTGTCAAAGATCCACGAATGACAGCCGGGACCAACGGCTTAACGTGCTTTCCGAGGCACGGAGTAGTCTCGGTATGTAAAGATGGTCACCCATCCACAGACCAACCCCGGCAAGCTACTGTTATTACTTAGCCATCAGCTCCGCTTTTTGTCGTAAGTCTTGCAAGTACTTATACAACGTGTTGTTTTGCAACCTCGTTAAATTTCAGAGTGTGATACAGAACATCAAACCGAACAACTTTCTCCATGGGACCAACATCGTAATCGTGAAAAAATTTTCAACTCCCATAGAAAACTTCAATACCTACTCGACGCAAATATAGAGGACGGCTGATTATTTTTTCGCGATTACGATGTTGGTGCCATGGAAAAAGTTGTTCGGCTTGATTGTCTATACCACACCCTTAAATTTGACGAGGATGCAAAACGACACGTTGTATTATTGTTTTGTTGCTGTGCCTTTAATATTTTGACATTTCTGCTACTACCGGAATTGGTTCATAATTTTATACAACGCCTGTCGTTTTGCATCCTCGTCAAATTTCAGGGTGTGGTACAGAACATCAAACCGAACAACTTTCTCCATAGGACCAACATCTTATTCTCGAAAAAATTTTCAACTGTCCCATAGAACTCGCGCACCGAGGCTTCCGTACCATCATATAATGTAATGTTTTTTTGTTGATGTTTTGTGAAAGCTCGTGGCTAAGTAATAACAGCCGCACGGGTCGATCCATCAGGTTAAGCTACGCTTGCCGGGGTTGGTCCGTGGATGGGTGACCATCTTTACATATCGAGGCTCCTCCGTGCCTCGGAAAGCACGTTAAGCCGTTGGTCCCGGCTGTCATTCGTGGATCTTTGACAGTCGTTACGGGTCGTCAGAAGCCCGAAAGTCTGACAATCAGTCTTACCAAGGGGTATCGTATTACCCAGTTAATGGGTTGTGGAGGTCAGATAGGCAGTCGCTCCATGTAAAATACTGGTATTCAGCTGCATCCGGTTAGACTGGAAGCCGACCCCAACATAGTTGGGAAAAGGCTAGGCAGATTGATTGTTTTGTGAAAAACTGCTATTTAGAGACATCGATTTATTTTTCCTGTAATCTAAAACCACTATCACATAGAATAATTTCAGATTTTTCTCTATGCAAACTTCGGAGATAAGGGGGGGGGGGACGGTATTTTTCATCAAAAGATGAAAACTATGCGACCTAGTAGCCCCACTTCGAATTTTTAAGACCCCCTTCTAGTCCCTGTTGCAAAAAAAAAACATATATATTTTTATTTATTTCTTATTTGTAAAATAGATGGGCAAACGTCATCTAAAACTGTTCCAAATTTCAAGTTGATAGCATCAATAGTTCTTGAGATATCCAGCTGAGACAGACAGACAGAGTCACACCTTATGGGTTCCTTTTACCATTTTGGTACGGAACCCTAAAATCAGATTTCGCACCTTATGAAGAAATGCTAGGTTTTGCCCGCGGCTTCGCTCGCGTTAATTTAGAATTTGACAATCAATTCGGCTTGTAATAATATAATTCAATCATGACTCGAAATACACGTGGCGCCATCTATTATCATAAGAACGTTATTGTTGTTTTCCTCGGGAAAAGTATTTTTTTCGGGATGAAAGGTACCATATGTCCGTTTCTGTACACCTGACAACGTGTATGCAAAATTTCAGGTTGATCGGTTCCGTGGTTTAGGCGTAAAAAGGCAAACAAGCAAATAAACAAACTTAGTTTCGCATTTATAATATTAGTACCTAGTGTAAATAGTAGGTATTAACTTGTATATTGTTTATAAACCACAAAAATAACTAACTGTAACATCAAGGCCATCACAAAAAAAAAAAAAATATTAGTTAGGAAGTTAGGATTTAAAACAAATAATTTTCCACACAGAAAGTTAAAAATAACTCCGCATTTTACAAAAAAACCGCCGTATTATCAATCCTAATCCCGCGTACTATTATTCTAGCGTATTATTATATTTACTTACATTATTAAACAAGTAATGTGTTCACTATAACAAGTTTCCCACGTGACTGTTAGTATCAAAACGTCAAATCCAAGAGTGCTTCTATTACCAACGTATAAATACATAAAAATAATCGATAATCAACTTTATGTCATAGAGATAAGGATGACGACGATAGCAGATGTTATGAGGTAAATTTTGATGTAAATATATCAGTGGGATGTATGTGTGTGTGTGAGTTTGTTTCCATTGAAAACAGATGATTCATAATTTATGTTAATAATAATTGATTTGACATACATAAACACATGCTTTTAATATGGCCGCATAATTTTTGTTTTGACTACTAATAGTGACCTTCTGCTCCGGTCGAGTCCAAAACTAGGCGAATAACTAATCCCAAAACATACCCGTAACGTTTCTAGGGTAGCCAAATGGCAAAAACGGAATCCTTATAATTTCGTTCTGTCCGTCTGTTCTGTCCGTCCGTCCGGAGGCTTCTTTGGAGACAGTCTTTGGAGACTATTTGCATTAAATCGATGAAAATTGGAGATAAGGTGTATTCTGTGCATTGCTAAAAAAAGATTACTTACAAAAATGTTAATTAGGAAGTTGGTCACTTACTGAACAACAAGAGTCCAATCTCAAGATTTGCCAACGAGCAATGGAGCGCAGCAGAATAGGCGTCAAGCGTACAGACCGAGTTCGAAACACCACTCTGCGCTCCATAACTCGAGTAGCAGATGTTGGAGAAAAAACAGCCAGGCTGAAGAGGGGGGGTTGGCCGGAGAGATGGGCAAAGATCGTCACTCACTGGACGCCTGAGGGAGGACATCGCCGTCGAGGTAGAAAATGGTGTGATGTTCTGTTAAGGTTTGCAGAACCAACATGGCCAGAGATAGCACAAGACTCCCGGTTTGGAAGGAAAAAGGGGAGGCCTTAGCACTGTGACACAATGTAAGCTAATAAAAAAAAAAGTCTTAGGGGTGGCCCTACCCGTATGTATGAAACCGAGAAATGAAAAAAAAAACAACGTTCATAATAATACACACGCTTATGCATGTGTATTTGGATCCCATAATTTAAAAGATTATGATGTTTCAAAGTGACTTTACTATTTAAGTATGTAGGTAAATAGCTTTTGAGATATGGGATATTTTCGGTTACTACCGCAGAAATAACTTTGTTTTTCACAGTTTTTCTAGAGATACTATGAAATACAAGCTTATTTTTGCGGTCGGTAAAATCAATAGTCTGTATGCGTACTGATTCATCTCAACTACGGACTCCTTCACTGTGCGTAGTTCGAAACGCAGTTCAAAATGTGGATCTCTTTCGCAAGTTGTTCTACTACTACAATATGATCAGTTCAGAGCAGTAAAATGTTTGAGCATGTCCTTTACTGTCAAGTTTGAGAGAATTATCTCTTGAACGCTATTTCAAATTCTAGCTAAGTTGCGATTGAGTTCATTATCATTTTATGTTTTTTTTTCGACTGCTCGATCATTTTGATGCTCATTCTGCGCTGACGCTTACCTTATTTTCATGGTGCGGCTTCCATTTTATTTTTCATTACGCACTCCTAACTCTGACATTGAATGTTTTCTTTTCATTCTGTGTGATTTCCCATCTAAAACATAAATAAAAACATTTTGTTCACAACGATTTCGAATTTAAAATAAAACGACGATTAAATAAAGATATTCTATTCTATTCTAACGAATGACGGATAAGAATTAAAAAAAAATCCGAGCTATCTGTGCCGTGTTGCACCTGTCATGTTTTGTCTCTGCATCACCAGTGGTGGATTTAATGCTTGTGGCAAGGGCCACAAGCATTAAATCCACCACTGTATCCTACAGTATTAGTAGTATTTACTTGTGCAAAAAGTTCTATCGAATTGTAATCCTTTTGACATTATATGTGCTGTATTTGACTTTTTTTTTGTGTCTTGCGTAGTATACCGTATAAACATAATGATGTATAACAGTATAATCGTAGTTTTGACTAAAAATGAATGAATTAATAATGTAATATTTGTATTTTAATAATGTAAGAAGACTGTAATTCTATTAATATGCTTCGATTACTGTTACAATGTCACTTAAAAATTTGCACGACTAGAAAGTCGAATATAGTGAAACCATATTTTGTGTCACTACCATAAGCGACGTACCTATATTTAATTTTCATTCTAATAATAAAAGAAATAAAATGTAGGATTTTTTCTACTTTTTAAAAACATCATGATGTAACATTCCTTCCTTTTAATAATTATCAAGAAATCGGTCAAGAAAGATACCGTATCGTAACGACAACGGACACGCGCACCATACCATCACGTACAGCGTAATACCGATATCTATTTATAATCTATTCCCATAACATAGCAAATTATACAAAAAAAAAATATCTCGAATCACACAAGTTTGTTCGGTAAGGCTTATCTCTGAAATTACTGCGTTGTTTTTGTGATTTCAATCAGAGATGGCTTTGATTGAATGGTATACAGGGTCAAATTAAATTAGATAGCGAAATTCCGTAGACGGTATCGATCTAAACATGATAAAGCAAAATATAAATTAATTTGATGATTTTTTTTGGGGTCATCAATCGCAGCAGTTAAAATATGATTTTAAAAAATCAGTTTTTGTTTTGTAAACTTCGCAGACGTGATGAGTAAATACGATATTGATATCTAAACACAGTCAATCTGCCTGCCTTTTCGCAACTATGTAGGGGTCGGCTTTGGTTGGTGGTTATATGGAGCGACTGCCTATCTGTTACACGACACCTCACGACTTTTATTTTTCTTTTTGTCATTTGCTTAAATCCGTCACGACTACACGGAATGGTAACGTGACGTATGTATCCCAATTTCATCCGTCATATTACCATGCCGTATCAAACACTGGACACGCACATATCAACTCGAGTAGTCAAGTGTAACGTGCTTCCAATGACGTATGGCTCACGATATTTATTTGTGATTTATCTTAAGAACATGAATACTGATATCGCTAGGCAAAATTATCTAAATATTATTAAATTTTTATCAGCTATTGTTCATATATCCTGGATAAGTAGGTACTAATATTATAAACTAGCTTTTGCCAGCGGTTTCGCTCGCGTGGATGTCGGAAAATATCCCACGAGAACGAAAATCCTTTCTTATTCCTTGTCTACATTATAAAGGGAACCTCTGTGCAAAATTTCAGCTTTCTAGGTCCAAGGGTTTGGGCTGGGCGTTGATGAGTCAGTCAATCTTCTCTTTATATTTATAAAGATATTACGAAAGCAATTGTTTGTTTGTTACGTTTTAACGCCAGCGCCAGGATAACCCGCGAAATTCAAAGGAGATCATTCACCGTCCATACATTTTTGGGCTAAATGTGAAAGTGTCGTAACCTTGGTTTGGCCAAACAAAAAAAAAACTTTTTTCCGAAAGAATACGTTTTTCTCTATTTATTTCTGTTTTTCTTTTATTTTTTTACGTATTTTTCAAACTCGTAATAACAGCGCAGGGAATGGCCAATAGATATAAAAATCACTAATAAAAATATTAGAAATACTATTTTTTTTCTTTTTCTATTATTTCTAGTAGAAATTATCATACTGAATAACTATTTGAAACGACGATAATTTCGGAGTTTTGATTACCTAATTCTTTTAATTATTATTGTTCAGCTGCGCTTGCCGCGGTTAGTCCGTGGATAGGTGACCATCTTTACATACCAAGACTCCTCCGTGCCTCGGAAAGCATTTTAAGCCGTTGGTCCCGGCTGTCATTCGTGGATCTTTGACGACTGTCAAAGTATGTTTATATTGTTTGTTTGTGACGGAGGGGTTTCGGTATGGTCAACCATGTACGAAACAACCGCCGCAAGCGCACGTGCGGCTGTTGACTTAGCTACAAGCCCTACTAAGTACGAACTACTACTACGTAAGAGTTATATTTGCATATTTACTTCAGTTTATATTTAGTTTAATGTTGCAGCCACACGTGTGAGCGCGGGGTATTGTCTCCATTTAACTGAGACGAAATTATCTCCAAGAATAATATAATCTTTTGTAATCCGTGAAGTATTGTGCCACTGCAGGGCAAAGGCCTCTTCTCATACAGAGGCACCGGTTGTCAGACTATAACAACTGTCAAAGATCTACGAATGACAGCCAGGACCGACGGTTTAACGTGCTTTTCGAAGCACGGAGGGGTGTCGGTATGAAAAGGATGGTATCCACGGACCGACCTCGGAAAGCGTTGCGCATTTTACTTAGTCACGAGCCCGTCTACGAGATAAAGAGGCATTATTTCTTGACTGCCTCGTGGGATAGTGGTTCCAAATGCTACTGTAAGTATGAGGTCCTGGGTTTGATTCTCGGGTCGAACAAAGTGCTGTTGGGATTTTTCGTCTGAAATTTCTCAGTAACAGCCCGGAGTCTGATTTGTGTTCGGTTGGTGGCAATAGGCTCGCCCCCTGTTACATGCGACTTTAGCATAACGGGCGAAGTGTGATGGGTGTACTATAAACTCATACTTAAAGCTTTTACAGACACTTTTGAATTGTCAAAGAGTCGGTCAGTTAGTCAGAAAGTTGAAGCTAGTTGCCCGTTCCAAAACGTAGATCTCTATGTAGAAGACCGGGCAAAAAACTCCACGGACACTCTTTTAAATCAAGATATAAGTATTGCGACAGCCTTTTTAGGGTGGGTGGGTGGTGGGTGGGTTTTACCTCAAAAGGAAAAAACCGAACCCTTATAGGATCGTTTCGTTGTCCGTCTGTCTGTCTGTCTGTCTGTCAGTCTCAAGACCCTTTTTCTCAGGTTCGCGTGTAGATATCAAGTTGAAATTAATATCAAATACGTAAGTCTATGGTCTCTTGGAGTCCTAAAAACTCAAGCTTCTAAGTCAACGCAATAAAAACATACGGTCATTTATGCGACATATTTTGATACTTGCCACTGTCGTAAGAAAATCAAAACCTATAGGGTGCTTCCCGTTGACCTTAGAATAATGCAATTTGGCAAGAAGCAAGGTCTCCCAGCACAAGTAAAGGAAAAAGTCCGAAAATTGTTAATTTGTAGTTTTATGACATAAAATTTTTTTTTTTTGGGATTCTTTGTTAATTTTGTTTTTGGGAAATATTCTTTTCAACTACGGAACCCTTCATTGTGCGTGTTCGGACACGCACTTGGCCGGTTTTGTTTTCCTGGATGGGAAATCATCAAATGACTTCTCCCGCTTTGGGCGGAGCGACTGTCAAACTTTTACTGACTAAAACCCACCCGGGTCCCTTCAGTTGCCCGTGCCAGGGCCACGGAATCTCTTTCGAACAACCCCCGGCGGCAAGCATTACAACATCCTGGGTACATAATTCTTGTTGCTTCTACATGGGAGAAAAAAAAAATACTTACAAACAATTCAAAATACAAGATTAAAAAAAACGGCGCCCGTTCACGAACATGACGCGTGGATCAGCACCATCCAGCTCAACCATTTTGTAGGGAACCGAATGATCGAACACGCGCGCCACCACCAGCGAGACATTTAAGTACCTAAGCATGAGGTACCTCTGCTCCTTCAGGTAAAAAGGCACGCCCTCACCGGGAGTATTCGCCTGTCCCAAGATTCCACTGAAACGGCTACTCTGAAAGTAGACTGCACAGGCCGTTAGCTGCTAGGTAGTGGAGAGAGATAATTGAAACCAGCAGGATAGGTTAATCAGCATCAGTTTATAGCAGTCCACTGCTGGACATAGGCTTCTCCTATCGCACGCCATTCAGCTCGCTACTCGGCAACTCTCCTCCAGCTGCTACCAGCCACCCTGCGAAGATCGTCGCTCCACCTAGCCTGAGGGCGTCCTACCTTACGTTTGCCGATTCGCGGTCTCCACTCAAGAACCGTCTTCTCCAACGATCATCGGTTCTACGGCTAATATATATATACTGGGTGTCCCGTAATTAATAGATAAGCTCTTAAGGAGTCATTGTACTCATCATTATGAACATCTTTTACATAGGACCAAACATGAAATAGCGAAAAATAAATCAACTATTCCCTACATTTATTTTCGCATAACTCGTCAAAATGTAGGAAACTGCTGATTTTTTTTTCGTGATTTCAGGTTTGGTCCCATAGTAAAAAATGTTCATAATGATGAGTACAATGACCCCGTAAGAGGTTATCCATTAATTACGGGACACCTGTATATAGAGCTACGCCGACAACTTTGATTCTCTGCTGGATGACCTCGTTCCGGATTCAATCCCTCAAAGAGGCTCCAAGCATGGCCCGTTCCATAGCCTAGCGACCTTGAATTAATGGACCACTCGTACCGTGAGTTTCCACGTTTCAGCTCCGTAAGTCATGACAGCCAGCTCTGTTAGAAAACCTTCGCCTTTAGGACTGTGCGGAATAATGACGAGAAGACACGACGAAGCTTCCCAAACGCTGTCCAGCCCAGCTGAATTCTTCTGTTAACATCCCTCTCAAAGTTGTTCTTACCAAACTGCAGTTTGCCCGAGGTAAACGGATTCTCGAACAACCTCGAGAGCACCGCTATTGACAGCAATCGGTTCCGGAGTGACGGTTAGTCACACTTCACACTATCACAGTATAAATATGATGTATAGACTGTGCTAATATATATAGGCAAAAGTTTGTGAGTGTGTGTGTGTGTTACTTCTTCACGCGCAAACGGCTAGACTGATTTGGATGAAATTTGGTAAGTAGATAGCTTATACCCTGGATTAACACATAGGCTAGTCTTCTATACAGGGTGTAAGTGTAAACAGTGGCAATCTTTTAAGGGGTGATTGCACTCATTAGTATGAACAACTTTTACTATTGGACCAAACCTGAAATCGCGAAAAAAAAATCAGCTGATCCCTACATTTTGACGAATTATGCGAACGTAAATGTACTGAACAGCAGACTTTTTTTTCGCGATTTCAGGTTTGATTCCATAGTAAAAGTTGTTCATAATGATGAGTACAATGACCCCTTAAAATATTGCCACTGTTTACACTTACATCCTGTATATATTAAAAAACAATTGCCGAATGTATGTACGCGCATCGGTTCAAAACGGTTGCACCTATTATAGTAGGCTAATTCTTTTTACCCGACTGCGCCAGAAGGAGGGTTATGTTTTTCGAGAGTATGTATGTATTTATGTATGTATAATTGTTTGGCAAGCTCTGCGGCCTGAACGGCTCGATGGATTTTAGCATGAAAGGTTAGATTCGTATTTATTGTGAGAGTGACACTGGGTATATCAAAATAACAAAATGGCGGATTTTTGGCGTCAAATTATGTCTTAAACATTTTTTTTTTCTCAAAACCTGTCGAGTGGGGAATCAAAACAAAGGGTTTTAAAAGATGATTACAAAAATATAAACAACTTATATGGTTAAAAGTAATTCGAAGTGACAAATCGTAAAAAACACGTACCAAGAACTAAATCCCCTGCGAAATCTTTAATTCACATTTGTAAACTAAAAAGATATAAATAAAAAAAAAGTAATTAAAAAAATTAAAAAACCCGACTGCGGTAAAAACCAAGTTAAAAAAACTGAAAAGCTAAAAACAAGCCCATTTTAAATTAAATAAATGTTGGAAGCGGGAGGGACCCATACCATTTTTATTATATTTTTAAATGGGTCCCGCCTGCTTCCAACATTTATTTAATTTAAAATGGGCTTGTTTTTAGCTTTTCAGTTTATTTAACTTAAGTTTTTTACCGCAGTCGGGTTTTTAAATTACTTTTTTATTTTGTTGAATTTGTAATTGTCAGGACAAGGTTTGTACGGCAGAAATTGTTTGAAAAGTTGCCGGGAAAATTGGAAAATTCGGGAAAACTGAAAGTGCATTTTCTAGAAGTGGGAAGTATGTATTGAATTATTGAAGTTTTGACAGGACTATGTTTGTCCGGCCAGCTAATACATAATATAATGAAATAGGTAGAAGTGACACGGCTAGGTCGCGGGTAAAGGTTACATTACAGGGGAATGATTCCGGTGAGGGAGCACCTGAATACGGAGTTGTGTAAGTATGTGTAATTTCTTGGTTCATTAAAGCTTCTCCGTTCCTTTGAAGTCATATTTATCTCAAGCAATCAATAAAGACGTTCAGTTTCGATCCATTAGCTCTTTGATTGATTCAATCAATATTTATCGATCAATACAATACCGATGTCGAGACAATTGACTTCCAATCAGGACATTTTAATTTGCATCTCTAGAATATTATTTCTGTTATTGTGTGTAAGTATAATGGAGAGGAGCACGTGGCTAAGTAATAACAGCCGCACGGAACGATCCATCAGGTTAAGCTACGCTTGCCGGGGTTGGTCCGTGGATAGGTGCCCATCTTTACATAACGAGACTCCTCCGTGCCTTGGAAAGCACGTTAAGCTGTTGGTCCCGGCTGTCATTCTTGGATCTTTGACAGTCGTTACGGGTCGTCAGAAGACCGAAAGTCTGACAACCAGTCTTACCAAGGGGTAGGTATTGTGTTATCCAGTTACTAAGTTGTGGAGGTCAGATAGGCAGTCGCTCCATGTAAAATACTGGTATTCAGCTGCATCCGGTTAGACTAGAAGCTGACCCCAACATAGTTGGGAAAAGGCAGGCAGATTGATATTGTGTGTAAGTATAATAATTTCAGCGTGAAGTGATACTCATCAACAAAAGTCGATTCAGTGTCTTAAAGCTTACTCGTATTATAATACTAGCTGCGCCCCGCAGTTTCATCCGTGTAGACCAGGGTATAAGCTACCTACATACCAAATTTTATTCAAATCGGTCGAGCCGTTTGAGCGTGAAGAAGTAACAAACACACCCACACAGTCACAATTAAGTTAATTCGTAATTTAATCGCATAGAAAAAAATCAATTATTTTCAACTTCAGAACCCTTCATTGTGCGTGGTCCGACACGCACTTGGCCAGTTTTTAGGGTTCTGTAGTCAACAAGGAACCCTTATAGTTTGCTATGTCCGTCCGCCTGTCCGTCCGCAGCTTAGCTCAGAGACTCTTAGTACTAGAAAGCTATAATTTGGCATGGATATACATATTCATCACGCCGACAAAGTGGTAAAATAAAATCATGAAAAAAAAAATTTTTTAGGGTAACTTCTGTACACGTAAAGTGGGGATGTTGTTTTTTTTCTCGTCTACCCCATAGTGTGGAGTGTTGTTGAATGGGACTTTTAAAAATACTTATTGCGGGTTTGTGAAAACAATTTTTCGATTTAGGGATCCGTTTCTGAAATATTAAGCTTTAAAGTGCAAATTTTTGTTACAGTCAAGTGTCCCCCCGCTGCCAGCTAAACGGTTAATTTTGGATGGGTGAAAAAATTCGTGGTAGTAGTATATAACGAAGTTAAAAGGAAAACTATCACAGCCAAGTAGGCTTTTCAAGTTTACGAGTAATAGTCAAATATTCATGAAACAACAAAAAGCACTCTTCTTAGTCCGCATTATTGTGCAACTACGGAACCCTAATACTGCGCGTGGCCCGACATTTATTTTATTTATTTATTTAAGATATACTCGTACATAAACAACATAGATTTAAATAAATCTAAGGCGTTGTACAGCAATGTTTTTTTTTTTTTTTAACAAATCAATAAAAAATAAAACAATATAACAAATAGAACACGAGACATTAATAGGAAACAATGTAGAGGTATAAATGCAATCAATAGAAAAGAAACAGAAAATTACTGTAACACTACGGACAACTAAACTGCACTAATGACTACACGAAAAATCACACAAAAACAGTGTTGTCAACTACTCGAAAAATTTTGCATGAAACTTGCAAAAATGTTGTACAAAAATACCACTATTTTAAGCTTGACTAAATGTCAGCTGTTATTTTTTTTTTGGAGAAATGAAACGATTAATTTGTCAATTTAATTCAAAGTTTATGTTAAGGAAATTAATAGTAGTGATAGCCCAGTGTAATAGAAGACTGGGCTTCCATTGCAGAGGGCTTACGTTCGATTCCCGACTCGACTACCAGTCGGTAGATGTCGTAAAGCCTTGAAAAGCCCCATGGGTGGCTTGGAAACTGGATCCAGTGATCGCTTGAAAAGTAGAATTAATTAAGTAATTAAGTATGTACCTACCACGAATACTCAAGGGCACATTAAGTGCGTTTTTCGTTCACAAATTGAGGTCTCATAACTTGGCAATACTGTTGCGACTCGGTAAATCGGGCGTCTCGCGTGTCTGTGTTGTATTGTATGCAATTAGTATGCGGTGAGTTTGATGAACTCTGAAGCTAGGCAGAAAGTGAACAGCTGATTTCGCGCGTAGTTCGTTAGAGTATTTCGACATCCATAGCTGTTTTTTGTATTTTAGCTGTTTTATTTACATAAATGGAGTGCTGCAAACAGAGAATGTAATTTTACATTGAAATAAAGGAATATTAGCCGAAAAAACGTTAAAAAAAATTAAAAATTTTCTGAGAAAATTTCCGGTGGAATATGATTCACAATAAGGAGCTGAATGCACCCTGTTAATTTGTGGAGGGCTGTCCCTTCCACCCTGTATGTACCTCGGACCGCTACTCTACAATAGGCTAAATGAAAAAGGAAACATCTACTCCTTAAATAATAGTAACTGCAAGAAAATCCTTACGGAAGCTCTTCAATCTATGTCCTAAGATAC
This sequence comes from Cosmia pyralina, assembly GCA_946251885.1. Classification (NCBI taxonomy): domain Eukaryota; kingdom Metazoa; phylum Arthropoda; class Insecta; order Lepidoptera; family Noctuidae; genus Cosmia; species Cosmia pyralina. Next base: position 1,254,402 of record OX276371.1, read on the forward strand.
AGAGAAGTTATTATTTGTGCTAAAGTAAATATTGTTAGTATTATATAATTTTGTCTATTTTATACACCTTTTTACATATGTATTAATAAGATAGTTGACAGTTCCCATGACCCAAGGGCTGGCTTTTACCTAGGCCAGAGGCTTAGCATTGCCATACAACGTGGCAATGCCGCCAGTCTCCTGGGTACTTTACCAGTCGACAACGATGCGGAGGAATTTTTCGATGCCATATTTTAGCTTTTTAATAGTTTTAGTTATGTTAGGATATAATTTGGTTATTTTTAGGTTATGTTTATATTATATTACTAGCTGCGCCCTGCGGTGTTACCCGCGGTTTATGAGATACACTAAAACGTGTATTATTTAATCGGTGAGAAAAGTATTCACAAAAAAATTGCTCATCCCACGGGAACACTACATTTTTTCAGGATATAAAGTAGCCTATGTGTGCTATGTGTATACAGGATGTCTGCTACTTCCACACAAAATTTTATCAAAATCGGTCGAGCCGTTTGAGTTTGAAGGAGTAACAAATATATTTGAATTCCTTCCTCATCCCACGGGGGCACTACATTTTTTTCGGTATAAAAAGTAGCCTATGTGTTAATCCCGGTTATAAGCTGTGTACATACCGAATTTCATCTAAATCGGTCTAGCCGTTTGAGCGTGAAGAAGTAACAAACATACACACACATACACACACACTCACAAACTTTCGCCTTTATAATATTAGTGTGATTTATTTGTTGGAGAATAAATTAACCTAAGTGTCATAAGATAAGATAAGATAAATATTGAGTATTTTTAACCAATTAATGTTACCTCCAATCGCCTGAAACACAGGATTTCCTAGTTCAGGCACAAGTCTTGCGTGAACTTGCAATCGATTTAAGAAAAAATGTATTTACCGTAAGTCCTTATATTTTTGAATAAATTTTATTTATTACCTATTATTATTTTATTTGTCTTTGGCTTATCTCGGGACCCTGGGGTCCCGGACCTTTGGAAGGCGTACGAGGGGCCGAAGCCAACTCGCAGAGGCCCCTTAGACAATTTTAAATGTGCATTAAATGTGAATGGTAAGTAATACCAAACAAATTCTCCATAGAATTCAAATACGTCACTAATTTCATTATAAACACGAGTTTCCTCTACAATTTTCCTTACCATTGGTACTAGATGACGGATATATGTGTATGAAAATAGATAATATCACTCTAAAGAAGGTTGCTCAGGATGTCTCTTTCAATGCTTTTCCGGTTGTGAGGAACTGTTTGTCATGCAAGATGGATAATAATTTTCGGTTTTACTTTATTTAAGGCATTGGACAATGCCAAAAAAAAGAAAGAAAAAAAAAAGAAAAGAAAAAAAAAAAACGAAAAGTGGACGTTTTACGGAGTCCCGCTTAGGACTAAGCGGGACTCCGTAAAACGTCCACTTTTTCGTCGCACAGTTAGCTGTATTGCTTAGATATACTACAAGCCCAAATAAAATACAGTGTACTATAATGAAGACTATAAAAAAAGACCTCTACAAAGACTAGCGGCGCCCCGCGGTTTCACCCGCGTAGACCTGGATAAAAAGTAGCCTATGTGTATCCAGGGTGTTAGCTACCTCCATACCAAATTTTATTAAAATTAGTCCTGCCATTTTAGCGTGAAGAAGTAACAAATACACACACACACACAATTTTTCGCCTTTTCAACCGACTTCAAAAAAAGGAGGAGGTTCTCAATTCGGTTGTATTTTTTTTTGTTTGTTACCTCACAACTCCGTCGTTTATTGACCGATTTGGAAAATTCTTTTTTTATTTGAAAGTATATACTTCCAGATTGGTCCCATTTCTATCAAAATCTAGTTCTGATGATAGGATCCCTGAGGAATTGAGGGAACTCCTCAAAAATTATAGGCATACATATAGCGATTTTGGTATTTTCATCAACAAATCAAGCATTTTCATTCAGAAAGTAGCATCTGGTGAAGTGGAATTGATGAAGAAGATCACAAATAGCCACGGGAACTTCTCAACGATAGTAAGTATTTCACGGGTGGCGATAAGATATCTCGATTAAGATAGTTAAGCGACTATGACGAAGCTTTAAATAAATGGTTCTGATGAAAATGGTACCGTCGAACCGATCTGAACTACATAAGTCATTCAATAAAATTCAATAAAATTTTCCATTCAATCAATACAATTCTGTTAATTTCGACCTAAAAATTAATTTATAATTCATCAATAGAATCATCATCTGCCTAGCCTTTTCCCAACTATGTTGGGGTCGGCTTCCAGTCTAACCGGATGCAGCTGAATACCAGTATTTTACATGGAGCGACTGCCTATCTGACCTCCACAACCCAGTTACTGAGTAATACGATACCCCTTGGTAAGACTGGTTGTCAGACTTTCGGGCTTCTGACGACCCGTAACGACTGTCAAAGATCTACGAATGACAGCCGGGACCAACGGCTTAACGTGCATTCCGAGGCACGGAGAGTCTCGGTATGTAAAGATGGTCACCCATCCACGGACCAACCCCGGCAAGCGTAGCTTAACCTGATGGATCGACCCGTGCGGCTGTTATTACTTAGCCACGAGCTCCTCATTCATCAATATATTCAATTCATCAATAGAATATAGACACTTATTTAACAAGAACCGTTTCAGCTTATTCTGAAACCCACTTGTATACAGGGTGTCCAGTAAATAGCACGACATACTGCAGGAGGTGATAGCTTGGGTCAATACCTATCAAAACAACACAATATATGTTCAGCAAAATCTTATGGATTTTTTTTCACCACTGTAGGTTAAAGTTATGCGAAAAGAAAATCGTTATGTGAAAATTTAAACAAAAAATACTATTTCTTGAAAACATTCTTGTTTTTGATAGAAAAAAGACTTATCAATGAGTAAAGTAACTATTCACGAATAATTTGATGTAAAAAAAATAATAGAAAAGGAATGTTTCATTACGAGATGCTTAAAAATCTGTTTCAAGGTAGAGATTTTTCGATATTTCGGAAAATTTTGTAAAACTGTAAATCCGTAAGATTTTGCTGAACATATATGTGTTGTTTCGGTAGGTATTGACCCAAGCTATCACCCCCTGCAGTATGTCGTGCTATTTACTGGACACCCTGTATACTAGACTTTTTATTTCTGTCGCCATCAACTAAGTATAGAAGTTTATAAAAAAGCTTACAACTTATTGGTGTTTTTTTTTTTTAATCCAGACTCCAGGCTGCTAATGAGAAATTCCAGATAGACAACCCAATAACATTTTGTCCGACCAGCATCCTAATTGCGTAACACATTGTCAATCGGAATTTGAATAAGAGGAGCTCGTGGCTAAGTAATAACAGTCGCACGGTCGATCCTTCAGGTTAAGCTGCGCTTGCCGGGGTCGGTCAGTGGAGGGGTGACCATCTTTACATACCGAAACTCCTCCGTGCCTCGGAAAGCACGTTAAGCCGTTGGTCCCGGCTGTCATTCGTGGATCTTTGACAGTCGTTACGGGCCGTCAGAAGCATGAAAGTCTGACAACCAGTCTTACCAAGGGGTATCGTATTACCCAGTTACTGGGTTGTGGAGGTCAGATAGGCAGTCGCTCCATGTAAAATACTGGTATTCAGCTGCATCCGGTTAGACTGGAAGCCAACCCCAACATAGTTGGGAAAAGGCTAGGCTGATTGAATTTGAATAATTTTGAAACAATTTCCATTGCTTCATATATTCAAAAATTTGTCTGCTCGACAACGTAAATAACGCAATGAATGTTGTTGAACTGAAAATGAAACCAACTCCGATTGATACCTAATGTGGGTGCTGGGAATCGAACCCAGGACCTCATGCTCAGCAGTAGCGCTTACGACCACTAGACCAACGAGGCAGTAGAGGCAGTTTATCCTAAGGTCAAGTTGAATTATCTAGCGAAACTTCGCTAACGTGATGGGTATCGATATCAAACATGACAAAATAAAAAAGATTTGATGATTTTTTTTTTGGGGTCAATGACCGCTGGTAGTGGTGTTACTTGAAGAAGTGTGAGTTGATAAAATCTGTTTAAGCCGATACAACGCTCGCACGGACGTAAAAATATCGCGGCGATTTTTTTGCGCACCGGATTTTCAACGCTCTGCTTAGCGCCGAGAGGTGATAATCCAACAGTGTGTTTTTCAACGCGCTGGGATGCACTCTTTTGTTGTTAGGTTGCATTCTCAACGCTCGGCTTAACGCCGAGAGTTGAAAATCCAGTGCGCGATAAAATCCCGCCGCGATATTTTTTAATCCGTGCGAACGTCGGTGAAGATTTACAAAAAAAAAAACCAGCCAAGTGCGTGTCGGACTACGCACAATGAAGGGTTCCGTAGGTTAAAAGAATTTATCCCAAAAACAAACTTAACATTGTAATCCCAAATTTTTTTTTTTTGTATTACAAATTAACAATTTTCGGACTTTTTCCTTTACCTGTACTGTGTGACCTTGCTTCTTGCCAAATTACATGATTCAAGGTCAACGGGAAGTACCCGTTGACCTAGAATCATGTAAGTAGTATGTAGGTTTTGATTTACTTGCGAGTAACAAAATAATGTCGCATAAATGGCCGTAGTTTTTATTGCGTTGACTTAGAAGACCGTATTTGATATTAATTTCAACTTGATACCTCCACGCATTCCTGAGAAAAAGGGTCTTGACAGACTGACAGACAGACAGACAGACGGGCAACGAAGTGATCCTTTAAGGGTTCCATTTTTTTCCTTTTGAGATACGGAACCCGGTGGTACAGGTCAGATGGACGGCATCTGGCCTGTACAACCCAAAATATGGGGTGTGGGCTATCCTAAGGTTACTCCGTTCAAAGACCTATTAAAAACAATCAAACGCACAAAATAGAGTAGAAAACAAAGATGCATGTTGTTGCTAAAACAAAATATACATGATGTTTCTAAAATAAACAATCGCTTCTGGGAACGTGCCGGGCAATGCCAGGTGCTAGGCGTTTAGTGATGGGATTTATCGATAGATTTGTGTCGATAGTTGGGTTACTTAGTCATGGAGAGTGGAGGGGCTCGTGGCTAAGTAATAACTGCTGCGCGGGTCGATTGATCAGGCGTGAATGGGAGATCATCTTTACATACCGAGGCCCGCCAGTGTCTCGGAAAGTACGTTAGGACTGTCATTCTTGGATCTTTGACAATCGTTACGGGTTGTCTGTAGCCCGAAAGTCTGACAACCAGTCTTACCAAGGGGTATAGTGTTACCCAGTAACTGGGTTGTGGCGATCAGATGCAGTCGCTATAAAACTGGTATTCAGCTGCATCTGGTTAGACTGGAAGCTGACCCCAACGTTGTTGGGAAAAGGATAGGCAGATTGATTGATTCTTCTTCTTAGCGTTTCGATGGTAAAAATAACTCGGAAAAAATATATACCATACTTATACAGTTTTTTTTTGTTTGTTTCGCCCATAATACAGCATCGCGAATACCGTTCGCTGACGCAGCCATTAGGGCCTCACGTGTGCAGGTGACCAGCATGCGGCGCCAGATGGGAGGCGAGCCAATGTCTGTGGAGAGACGCCATATAAACACCAGAGATCTGAGCCATCCATGAACCCCACTTGTGGAAGTTGTCCTTGCTGCGGCCTGCTTGGCTGCGAAGTCTATTTAAGGTTTTCCAAGTAGGCCACGGTAACTTGTGCCCGGATTGAAGGCTCTCTGATGGTTCAATAAAGAAATCAGGAGGTTTAAGCAGTTCTTGCTAAAGATCACATCGTTCAGTGGAGGGATTGCCATTAATTGATTGCTAGCTAGAGACTGATACTCTTGACAGCTCACTTCAGCACGGGGAAATATTGAAATATTTGTTGTTTATAATAGGTTGGCTCATCGGCATCATCAGCAGCAGCCTACAGTAATCCACTGCAGGACACAGGCCTCTCCTATTGCACGCCATCCAACTCATTTTTGGCAACTCTCATCGTGCACTGACCTGACAGATCCACTCAATCTGTGTGTCTCGTTCCTCAAAAGTCCATTTCAGACACCAATCTACATGGTCTTCACATGATCTGACCAAGATTATGTCTGGACTTTAAAAGAGACTGACCTCTGAGTTTGTGTCGGCCTTTCTCCTCAGAGTAGTCAGATAGGAAACGCCGACCTCAGCTAGTTTTTGAAATATGATTGACATGTAAACGTGTTTGTACAAACCAACTTAAAGAAATAAAATTTTAATCATTTATTAGCTGCTACCAGCCAAGGCTGCCATCCTGCAAAGATCGACGCTCCACCTAGCCTGAGGGCCCTAAACATTAACAGTTGTCCTGCAGTCTCTGCTCCTATCAGGTGGCCTGCTGTCCAAGGTCTGCATAGCCCACACACTAGAGCGGTGATTGCCTGCTGGCAGTGGTCAATTACCGGCTCTGTGTCTATACACTAGCAGGCTGCAGACGGCACTTCGGCAGTGTCATATAAGTATAATATTCTATGAGTCACCACAATACCTGTCGATGCAGGCCTGCGCCGGCGAACACTCTGGGTTCGCATTGCTCGTCAATCCAAAACCATAAAGGGAACTGATTTTGTGATCTATAGCGATTGACTGATGGGCTGATATCCGCTGGCGTACTGTAAATGTGTGGGGACCCTTTACGTTTACCGATTTGCGGACTCCATTCAAGAACACGTCTACCCAACAGTCATCGGTCGGCTGATCTATCGATATTTCCCAACCCTAGCAATACGGGAGTAATTTTATATTTCCCCAATTCGCTTCAGTTTGTCTTGAGTGTGGTTTCAGATGTATTTGAGCCGGAGCGCGGATCGGTCGCGGCCGAGCTATAATTACTCTCCGCAGTAATTCGTGATATTTCAAGTTAAAAATAAAACGTTTCTATTTCGAGTTCAGTGTTTTTTGTGTGTGGAATATGATTTTGAATTGGTAAGTAAGTAGTTTTTTTTTCTTATTTCGGTTGTCTTTAAGAATGTGAATTTCTTTTGTTTTATTATCAGCTGTTTATAAGTTTGAGTTTTCTAGGAAAGCGGTTCCGTAATGAAAATCTGTCATTTTCACAAGTGTCAAAAAATGTCCTCTGTATTTGCACAGCCGATATTATATGACCATTCACCGCTTTCATAAGAAACGTTTTAAACAACTTTTCTTTATGTATTCTTTATTTAAACTTTTCTTAATATTATTTTTTTGTTTTTGTACCTACTTATTTTATGTTCTTCTAAATGCTAGGATTATTTTTTTAATGTGTACTAAAGCTTCAGTTATTCTGAACGGACACAAGCGTAACAATAATATCTTGCACACGGTTCTCTACAGCACGCCCCCTTACGTTAAAACTTTTACGGTTTTACGAATATACAGGGTGTTAGGTTAAACGAGGGACATCGTTTTAGGGAGTGTATAGTACTTGTGAAAATGAACAACTTTTTCTATGGCAGCAACTCTTGAAATATGAAAAAAATATAGTTCCCTACATTTTGTATAAGTACTTAGTTATGTGAACGTAAATGCAGGGAACAGCTGACTATTTTTCGCATTTTCAGGGTTGGCCCCAAAGTTTTTTCGACATTTCGTTTGTATTTGCATGACTACCTCTGAGAAGAAATGGCGAGACCAACTCAAGGGTCAAAGTCTCTTTAAAAGTCCAGACATAATCTTGGCCAAGTTAAATTAATGTCTCAAATGGTATTTTAAGGAAAGAACCACACAGAATTGAGTGAGCTGTCCAGTCCGTGCAGCTCAACTCGAAGCTCAACTACATGTGCCCACATGTCCCTTAAAGTACGCCTTCGTATAACCTAAAACCCGGTATATACGTGCATACGAGTACTACGTATATTATGCAAAAAGGTTATCGTTAAAGTTGTATTTTGGCTCTTCGTCTACATGTAGGACCATAATTTATCAACTGTTACCCAGTCACAATGTTTTCAGTAGAGTTTTGGCTTGAAACTTTGTTACCTGCAAGAGAATGCGTATTTTAAGATGAAAACTTCAATTGTCATAAAAAGCAGAGCATTTAAAAAGTGTGTTTGTTAAACTGGTTCATATTTCGGAAGTAATTGCGATTTTGAGAAAATTAATGTGTTGTGTGTGTTTTGTATAGCGTGTTTTAAAAAGATCATGACGTTCTTTCTTGTGTGAAATGTGAAAACTCATTATAAGTATTTCGTACTGGTTTTCTTTAAAATGCTAGTAAACATGGTTATTTATTTATTTATTTAATAAGGCACCAAGTCCCATAATACACATCACAAACACATAAAATTAATTCAATTAATTCATCATTAAAATAATATACATTAAAAGTCATATTATGAAAAATACGCTGTAGGTGCAAGTATACTTTAGTATACGAACGAGTATGTACTTGGTAGCAACTTCAAAAAATAACAGTTTCGTTGTAAGTTTCTTGTGTTTACTTTTTGGAAAATCTTGTATGTGTGACGATAAAAATCATCAATACATAACATCTTAGATAGTTAGATGTGTTGCCAAGGTTATAATTATGTAAATACATATTTGTTACTGTCGCGAATCATATTTTAATTAACATTCAACTTGACACTGACCTGAAAGTTGCAAAAAAACGTAAGAAAATTTGAATTTCGTGGGCTACCTTATCGCATCCCCTTTAACGAATTAAAACAATATGACAGTTATAACAATTTGACGCTTTGTCTTGGAATTTGAAATAACGGAGTGTTGAAACAAACATTGGAAGTGCAGTTTCAATACTTTTAGTTATTGTAAACAGCATACGATTTAAATAAATGTTATTAGCACTAGATAGAGATTTATCGTTGTTTGTAAAGTAGTAATTTGCTTAAATGTTCAGCACTGATAAATAATAAGTGTATTTTGAAGTGCAATGACTGTGTAATGGCATTGAATATGCATCTGCACTCTGCAGTAAGTATGTAACATGACTTATGACACATCGAACTTTATAAAGCGACTGTCATACAGGATATGACTGACAGGTGCTTTACAGAGCTGTTTTTAATAGTACATTTTGATACTTACAAATGGAGAATTTTTGTTATTGCATTCGATTATTTTGTTTAGGCTGGGCGTTGATGAGTCAGTTAGTCAGTCAGTCAGGACTTCTCTTTGTATTTATATAATACTAGCTACCCGGCCCTGCTTCGCACGGTTTGTACAACTTGACAAAACATTAAGGTTTCTATATTATATATAAGTAAAATACTAATGTATTATACATACGAACCTTCCGGAATAAATTCTATAAATTATAGTGAAAACCGCACCCGAGCCGTAGGCGAGGTTGTTTTTGAGCCGAGAACTGCAATAACAAATGTCCACGTGTATCAAACGACGTTTTTCAATAAACTTTTGAAGAAATAAAATAAAATAACGAAAAATGTTTTTGTCATGAATTATTAGGAAACTATGATTTAAATTTTCTTTTTAATCTGCGCTTTGCTTTCGCCAGGTTGAAGGAGAAGCAAAGGTATAAAGCCGATAAACAGCCTAATATGAAAAATAGAAAATTCAAATATTTTCGAGTATAAAACACAAATAAATGTTAATTTGTTCATAAACGTTTTTTTTTTATTGTAATAATCATGGTTTTTGATGATATTCTATTTATAAACATTATTTAAATATTCAAAAAATATGATAGCCGTAAAGACGCTTACTCTTTGCCGAGATTTAAAAAAAAACGTTCTGAGTATAGAATGTTTTTTTTTTAAATCTCGGCTAAGACTAAGTATAGGTATATAGGTTATCTGTGGCAATTTTTATTCCCGCACACGTGTTGGAAAATGAAAAAACGCGTGTGAAATATTTTGAACAACATTGAAAAACATTGAAAAACATTGTGAACCTAATCATAGTGCGATATATGAACCAGTTTTCGAGGAAGTGTATTGAAAATAATATTTTCTCTTCCAATTTTTTTTTTAATTTGCATATTATTGTGTCGCTTACTAAGCTGAAAATTTGCTGTACACATACATTATCAGTAAAGACCATCAAATTGAACAACTTTCTCCAAGGGACCAACATCGTAATCAAGAAAAAATTATCAGATGTCCCTTAGAAAGCTTCAATCCAAATGTACGGGACGTCTGATAATTTTTTCTAGATTACAACACTTCTCGAGTTTTTGGATATGTCGGTTTCCTTACGATTTTCCTGGTATACAGACAATCATAAATTTGTTTAGTTGAATGTGTACGTTTACCTCGGCGGGTAGGGTTACGTAACACTGAGTATACATAATTATTATTATGATGTTTGGTTCATTTCTGGGCGTGTTGCTATGCTTGGTTTTAAATGTAAACAATGTTACGTCGTTATTATAGGTTAGAGCTCGTCTAAGCCACAGAATAATAAAGCCACAGTAGTTTACCTGAATTAATTACCTACGACCGCTCGTACGATACATACGTGTCCGTCCGTGCGTAACTGCCGCGCACTCGAACTGTTGCGTACTGGTATATACTGAGATTTCGAAGCGCGTCGTTTCAGCCGTTTTCTATGAAGATAAATTACTGTAACTTTATTACACTGTGTCTAAGCTGAAATGACGTACCCCACTGCATTTATCGTAGTGTACGTACAGATCTTATGTGCATTCCACGAAGACGCGCCCCACTACTCCTCCTAACCGTTTATAGTGTAAATGTACAAGCTTCCGCCAATGTTTGAGTGTTATCGGTACACACACTATAGTTAGTACACGGTAATTAGTGTGTACCGATAACACTCAAACATTGGCGGAAGCTTGTACATTTATACTATAAACGGTTAGGAGGAAAGTGGGGCGCGTCTTCGTGGATTGCACTATCTGTAGGGTGCGCATCATTTCAGCATAGACGAGCTTTACTATTTTTGGATTTATTATTTTAATTTGGTAATGATATTTTGGAGGGACGTAGCCTGCAGGGAGTTTGAAAAATACGTATTTGAAGAAACTATTGGCATCGCGCTGCGCCCGCACAGCGACAAGAGAGTGCGTTAGGGACAGCTGCAGCTCAGACCAATTATATCAAAAACAAATTAACGAAATCGACGTTTCGTATTCCCCTTTTTTTTCCTCGAAAACTGAGCCGATTCAATTATATTTTACATAAAATTTTAAGAAAGAGTATGTCTAGGTTCCTTTCATTTTCTTGTGTTAAAAACTTTTCGAAATTTTCTGGTAGTCCTCTAATCACGGCGGTAAAAATGGAGCATTTTTTAAATTTTTGGAGGGTCATATTTTCTTTACTAATTAATTCCTGAAAAAAAGGAAATGACAGGCACGTGTCAACATGTCTACAGCAGTCCTTAATTTTGTGAAAAAAAAATATTGCTCCAGGAAGGAAAACGGGGAATACATTTGTATAGAGAATCGCAGGCTCTATCTATCTTAATAAATCTCCTGTGTATCAGAGTAAGGAATTTAGGGTACTTTTAATCCAATACAAAATCCAATAAATTAATTATTTATTCATCAATACGGCGACGTTTGGGGAAGCCTATGTCCAGTAGTGGATGTCTTTCGACTGAAATGATGTTGATGATTCATCAACATACATCGGATGAATACGATAACCTAGCACTAACAAACCGGCAAAATATACGTACAATATGCTTTAGTAAAAAGGTCTAATATGCACAAAATAATAACAAATCAAATCAATTTAATTTATTTCAGATAAATTACAAGCACACACACAGTTATTGTAATCAACCATGCATTCTTGCGTCGTAACCTATGAGATACTTAATTAAACTACATAATAATAAAAAGATAAAAACATTATTTTACTAAAAGGTAACATAACTAAAACTATTAAAAAACTAAAATATGGCGTCGAAAAATTCCTCCGCATCGTTGTCGACTGGTAAAGTACCCAAGAGACTGGCGGCATTGCCACGTTGTATGGCAATGCTAAGCCGCTGGCCAAGGTAAAAGCCAGCCCTTGGGACACGGGAAGTGTCAACCATGCATTAAAATAATATAATAAGAACACAAGAAACAGACATAGACACAAAACAATTAGGACCGCACTACTCGCAGATGCTGATGATGTGGTTTCCAATGCTGCATTAAGGAGCAATCCACATCCATTCTCCCTGCAATAAGCTGCAGGACGCTGTTGGGGCTGCCCGTATGCGGCGCATCAGAGACGCTATTCATTTGCGCTGTATCGCTTGAAAGCCATCCACTTGAACGTCTACAAACATACCTGATGCGCTACAAAAGCGTGGCAACCCCATCAACATCCTGAAAGCGTTATTGTACTGGACACGCAGGCACAGACGCAGGGCATTGTAAGTCTTCTGCGTATACTTCCCCTTCATAGACTGCAATTACAAAACGGCTATTTTCATTTCGATTATTTTCAAAAAAACTAATAAGCAAAAATATTGTACTTAACTATGTGATTCATGAATTAACATTAAAATCTCAATTAATTTTTCGTATTTCACGCATAACAGTCTTTTGAATTTTCATTTCTGTGGTTCGGCGTAGCACTACGTAGCGCGTCGTAGTAATCTCGTAGCCCGTAGAGGCTACAGGCAAAACTTTACATTATTTTGTTTTATTTATTTCTTTTATTTTAAGTATACTTTCCGGACTTGCTTAGGCATATGAAGTTTAATTAAAATCGGTTCATTAATTTCGAAAAACAATAAGAACTTGAGAGCTTGTCTGAAATGCCGTACGGTATAAACGCTCTTAAACTGGACGTCTCATACTCGTACTACCTGCGATGTTACTGGCACCCATACCAATGCTTGCTGGCCTCATTGGGTCTTTCCGTCCTCATCGGACTATGAGAGAGAGGGAAGAGTTTTAGAGGCATGAGGAACAGGGTGTAAAGCTCACTCATCCTCCATAGAAAAGGGAGGATCCTCCGACCAGACGGGTGTTGTGTCTGGTGGGCAACTGCCCGACGGTTGATGTCGGGACGTTGTATATATGCTAATCGCGCGGTAAACTCTGATTGCGCGATGCAGGATTGCGTGACGTCAGTGTGACGCGTAGTTCGTATGTAGCGATGTAGATTCCGCCACAGAGTAAGGTGCACCTGTGCCTTCGCACACACACCTGCACTCCGCTGTGATTGGTCGCCATAGCCGGAATAAGGTCTCGAGGATTGTTAGTGACAGAAAAGTTGAAAGGAAATCGTTTGGCTTGGTATGGGCATATGATGAGGATGAAAGAAACGCTTGTGACTAAAAGAGTGATGAATATAAATGTTAAGAGCCCATACAACCTCAGCTTTTTATCTCGCTCGCACGATACTGCTCGCGGACTGAGTGAAAGCGAGACTGAGTGCGGTGCTATGGGCGCCGATAGTTTAGGTAATTGCTTTTTACGGTGAAAATAATGGTAATTTGAAAAAAATAAAAAACATAAAACCTGCTTTATAGTTAGTTCAGTTAATATGCAAAGTTTCATGATCTAATTTGAAGTTATTTTTTGAATACCAGCAGTTTATTGTTCGGTTTGGAGGTAACTTTGAAATTTTTTTCTATCGAGAAAATTTTATGGAATCGTGTTTTCGTCAAACTTAGTACTTAACATTAATCCTCAACTTTACAATATAAATGAATGCTGCAGTATTTTCGACATAACGGAGGATCATGCTAAGCCATTTGGGTTGTCTAAGCTCTTAATTAATAGAGAGGGAGAGGAAGGCCAAAGAAAAGATGGATGGATTGTGTGAGGAATGATATGAAAGAGAAGGGAGTGAATGATAGCGTGACGGTTGACAGGGGAGAATGGAAGAAGAGAACGTGGTGCGCCAACCCCACGTACCATGAGACAAGAGCGGGAAAATGTGGACTGTTAATAATTCCCCGGACAAATTATTAATACAAGAAAAATGCATCTGAATAATTATCATAAAACTCACTTTCACAAAAATATCAAAAGTTTTTACAATCTAAAATGTTTAGCCAGTTAGTTGATCTATTTATACTTCTTGTTAAATGACTTTTGGCAAATAACACACATGTTTTTTTTTCTTTCGAGTATCATTCAACACATCTTTATTATGCGAGGCTGAAATAGGGATAATTCCTATAGGAATTTAAGTACGTTTTATTATTCTTCCGTATTGTTCTGTCCAGGTAGAGAGGAGCTCGTGGCTAAGTAATAACAGCCGCACGGGTCGATCCATCAGGTTAAGCTACGCTTGCCGGGGTTGTCAGTGGATATGAGTGAGAGTATGTCATGCTCACTCAAATGTCTCGCTGGTGGTTGCGTGTGTGTTGGATCATTAAGTTCCCTTCAAAATGGTTGAGCTAATTGGTGCTGATCCATGCGTCATGTTCGTGAACGGGCGCCGTCAGTTGAGACTGGTCGTCTCTTAGCTGCCATGGCTTATTTTTAATTTTAATATTTAATTTAGTTGTTTTAGTTTTTATCTTTTTATTACGGACGCTTTTTAACGTGCACATCTTTCTACATTGTTCTCACATGTATAATTTCAACATGAACGATGTAACCAATATTTTGTAAAAATATTATGATTTAAAAGAGTGTCCGTGGAGTTTCTTGCCCGTTCTTCTCCATAGGGATCTACTACGCTTTGGAATGGGCAACTAGCTTCATCTTTCTGACTGACCGACCCATTGACAATTCAAAAGTGCCTGTAATTGGTTTATTTGAAAGAAATGCTTTGAGTTTGAGTTTGATAGATGACCGACCATCATTACATACCGAGACTCCTCCGTGCCTCGGAAAGAATGTTAAGCCGTCGGTCCTGGCTGTGATTCGTGGATCTCTGACAGTCGGTACGGGTCGTCAGAAGCTCGAAAGTCTGACAATCAGTCTTACCAATATTACCCAGTTAATGGGTTGTGGAGGTCAGATAGGCAGTCACTCCATGTAAAATACTGGTATTCAGTTGCATCCGGTTCGACTGGAAGCTGACCCCAACATAAGTAGTTGGGGAAAGGCTAGATAGACGATCTCTGAGTGCGATAGATAGAGTTAGGTAACTTTTTTTTTATTCCGGGGTGGAAAATCCTCATGAATAGAAATCCTCAGTAAGAATCCTCAGTAAGAGTCTGAGATGTCTCTCAGACTCTAACTGACTAAAAACAACTCCGCGTGTTCCCTTACCACACTTGGACCGGGGATCAGTGGGAACTTGTGTACCTTCCACGATCTCCAACCAACCCGCGGGGACAGCGAGGTGTAAGACTCCCCCCGCGACGTCTAACGAACACTATGCACACTGATGGACGAGGGGGGCAGACGTGACGGAGTCCGCCGTCGCATCCCTGCAGACTTGTGTAGGAACCTAATTCAAGATCAAGCCACTTACCATCAGATTTTATTAGTGGTCGGTGCAGCATGTCTTCTTCTTCCACACATATCTATCAGTCGTCATCTCAGTAATCACCCTCTTTTTAGCCATATTACCTTTCACACAGTCCTACACAACGTTTCCTAGACATGTCTGCTGTATTATTTACCAACATTATGACGTAGACGTCACGCAAGTCACAACAAATCGTTTTTAATTTGATAGATTATCAACAGCTGACTTTGCATTGTACCTACGTTTAGTATGTAGCTCTACAATAGGTAGTGTTTACGGCACTACTATGTATGTACTATGTATGTATATGTATATGGTACACCACGGACTACCTGCAGAATTGTTTCTCCTTGCCCTCATACTCCATCCAAAGGTTGTCTGTAAAAGATCGCTTTTAGCGATAAGACTGCCCATTGTGTCACTCTATGTAAAATTTCAACATTTCAACATTGTAACCAGTAATTTAAAAGGTGTGCATAATAAAGAGTATTCTATTATATTCACTACGTCATCGAGACGTCATCGAGAAACGTGACGTCCTGACGGCGTGCGGTGGACACGCATAATCAGCCTTTAATGTTCCCACTGCTGGGTCACAGAACTCCTCTCTTCGAGAGGGAGTGGGCTGTAACCACCACGCGGGCCCAGTGCGGGTTGGTAGATGCCACATGTCTTCGAATGTTTGGTTCTAGGACATGCCTGTTTCCTCACGATGTTTTCCTTCACCGTTTTGAGAGCAGTGGTGATGAAATTATTTACACAAAGTAAAGCGCCTGCTTGGTTTCGAACCCATGACCAAACTCGTAAGTCGGAGCCGTAACCACAGGGCTCTACTGGGTCATAGTACTTAAATGTATGTATTGGTACTTCGGCGCCGTCATCTCGTTCTCGTAGACGTCCCGTTGATGTGACGATGGATAAACGGCCTAGTAGGTACCGGCTCCATACAACCCCGCACGCATACATAAACAAATACGTGCGACGATCTCAAACAAATGCCAATCGGGCCGAGTGCACTTGCACTCGCTGTACGTGAAGCGTGTCTGTGTGCGTGCGTTTTCGCTTGTTTTATAGAGCCGACCTTCTGTATTAGTTATTCTGTGATACTGCTGTCAAAAGAATGTTATTTGTGAATTAATTATAGAGCTGTTCTGTGTTGTCAGAAGCGAAATATGTCAGGGATTTATTATTCGTGATTTGATTTGAATTTTTTTTTGTTAATGTTTCGGGTTCCTTTTTCGAAATATTTTGGGTGTTATATTTGGAAGCGTTGCCTGTTGCATATACCTATATATTTAGCCACTTTCATCGTAAGCTAACCTGAGATAATCGCACTACTTCTTTTGTTTTCGTAAAAAAAAGTGATTCTCTGCTTGTAGCCAAGGAAAATAAAACAAATTAAAGCTTCTCACCGAGACAATTTTTATTTAGGCATTCGAAATACTGTGTGCGAGACTTTTGACATTGCGAAAATAAAAATCAGTTTTTTTTTCTAATAATTATTTCGTGTAGGTATTCGTTTTAATTTTTTTTATTTCTTAATTTATTCTGCACAAAATATTCCTTTACAAGATTCACGTAAAACCATTAGTTCTCTAGATAATAGGTCTTTACCTATGAAATTGCCGTTTTGTATGAAAAAATTTAAACGAATTTTTTTCATGCATTTTTTATTTGTATTAATCGAAGTAATCACCCATGCAATCAATGCATCTTTGCCAACGCAGTGGCAGTTTATTGATGCCCTTCTTAAAGAAATCAGCTGGACGGGAGGCAACAAATTCTTCAAAGGCATTTTGTACTGCCTCTCTGGTATTGAATTTTTTTCCCACCAAGAAGTTATCCAAATTCTGGAAAAAGTAGTAGTCTGTAGGCGCAAGGTCTGGTGAGTAGGGCGGATGATGGAGAGCTTCCAACCCCAGTTCTTGCAACTTGGAGACCGTCTGCTGTGCAGTATGAGCTCGCGAGTTGTCGTGCAGGAGCAGCGGAGACGAGCGATTGACCAATGCTGGTTGGAGATGTGCCAGCTTCTCCATCATTGTGTTCAGTTCTTCACAGTACACATCTGAAGTAATGCTCACCCCGTTTGGTAAGAAGCTGTGATGAATCACACCGGCGCTAGACCACCAAACAGTGACCATCACTTTTCTAGGGGTAAGTTTTCGTTTAGGGCATTGTTTAGGTGCTGAACCAGGATCCAACCAACTTGCTGAGCGCTTGCGGTTATCAAACAGAATCCATTTTTCATCGCAGGTAACGATGCAGTTCAAAATTCCTTCATTTGTGTGTCTGTTGAGCAGTGCAAGGCACGTCTCGACGCGTACTTCGCGCTGGCGATCATTGAGTTCGTGGGGCACCCATTTGTCAAGCTTTTTTACCTTGCCAATTTGACGCAAATGGACCAATATTGTTTTGACACTAACGTCGAAAGCTGCTGCTAATTCAGCCGTAGATTGTGTATCATCAGCTTCCACAATCGCCTTTAATTCGTCATTGTCGACCAAAGTCTTCGGACGACCGCGAGGTTCATTTTTCAGGTCGAAATTTCCAGAACGGAAGCGAGAAAACCAATAACAAGTGGTGCGTTGGTTTGTAGTGTTAGCTCCGTAAACGTCGTTGATGTTGCGTGCCGCTTGTGCCGCGTTGCTGCCAGGACGGTACTCATATTTCATAATTACTCGAATTTTTAACGTATCCATGATGACGAAAAAGATTGAAATGCGTTGAAAATGTAACACTAATCAATAAACAAATGACTACTTTTGGAAAAAAAAATCCATGTTTTTAAAATAAAATTAATTTGAAATTAGAATTCTTAGCCAAACAAAAATTATTTTGATTTGAAATGGCCAGTACTGCAGAACGGCAATTTCATAGGTAAAGACCTAATATATTGGCTTAGAAAAGTTGGGGTAATGAAGCATTACATTTTTTTCCGCACCACCTTTATGATGGCACGTTTTTCTTTGCGTGATATCGTAGGCCTAACGCATGGATTTTAAATTATGACAGTCTAATATTATTTTCCTGGAATAATGAAGGGTCTTTATATACGTTATACATAAGTATTATTTATGTGTTGTGTAAGATCTATGTACACATTCACATTGCCGCGTACTATCTGAGCACACGAATCAGTTTTAGTCGAGTGTTTTTGCCAAAACTGTGAACAGCCGCTCTTTAATTAATTATATCGTTTTGAGTGACTTTTTTCTGCCCTTCCTTAAAACCTTTTGATGTTACTATGTCTCATAGATAAAATCTGTAATACTTTGTATGAGTTATTGGAGAATTGATGGCAGTTTTTGACGTGAAAACGTCTTTTCGCTCGGTGTACTGGTGGTAACAATATTTCTGACCGACAGAAACATGTAAGATTTCAACCGCTAATAACTACGAGAACTCTTTTCTTTTTTTTTTTAATTATTTTTAGTTTATTTGGTGAACTTCCTGTGCGATTTCTTAAATAACAAATAACGTGAAATGGGTTGATATGTGTGTGAAATAACACAGATTAGAATTTAAATATTAATTAATAATAACGTACATTATTAATGCAATTGGCTCGTGATGCTTTTTGTTTATTTACAAACGTTCACAATAATTAATCATATCAAATACGTGTTAAATCTTCCAGCCAACTGTATTTAAATACTTTTGCACGTTTTCAATGCGTAGTATTAGAATATTATTTAAGCACTAGTGAAACTGACGCGAATCCACCTAATTGCTATCGATCGGAATTTGAATCATTTTGAAGAATAATTTGCTAATTTTATTGCTTCATATTTTTTCCTACTGACTGTCAAAAATTAGATTTTCACCTCAGCACCTCAAACAAGTAGGTTTTGCTGTCTAAAGACAGTGAGCAAAATTCGCTTTTGCTGCGAGCGTAAGACAAAGTAACTTTTTAATATATTTTTTTAAATGCCGAAAACTATATTGGGTCTACTCACAACATTCGAAAGATTTGAACTTCACTTTGTTTTGTCACTTTCACTTCGATACGAAAAAAGCGAGAGATAGAAACAAGTCGATTCGAAGTTCGATTTTCAATTCCATACGTAGTAGACCCACAAAAGAAACAAACATTATAATGTTCGGATACACATCTAAACGTAAAATTGCAATCATCTGATAAGTTTTTAAATGTAATTATGATTTTTTTTTTTTAAATAATCGATTTTTATTTTTTTTATAATCAAATAAAGAGAATGTTGTAGAAAAAACACGAAGTTTATCATGTATCAACATAATTATTTATAGTTTTAACAATGTTTATTATTGTGGCTTCTGCTGCAAAAACTTTTTTACAAAAAAATACAACCGACTTCCAAAAACAACACTACAAAGTGAAAAATAACTTTAATTTCGGAAGTCGGTGGCAAAAAACGAAAATACATTTAACTAGACACCGACTTTCGAAATTAAAGTTATTTTTCACTTTGTAGTGTTGTTTTTGGAAGTCGGTTGTATTTTTTTAAAGTTTTTAAAAAAAGTAAATATGAACGTAAACGTGGCAAAAAGAGTACGTAAGGATCGTAGCAGGTACGTTCTGTAGTTTCTGCCTACGTGGCAAAAAGAGTACGTAAGGATCGTAGCAGGTACGTTCTGTAGTTTCTGCCTACCCCCATGGGAAGAAGGCGTTATTTTATACAAGGTCCCATTAAAATAGATGAACAAATTTCAGTACGTCTAACTAACCAGAGATATCCAAGCAAAAAAAAAACTTAAAGTGATTTTATTTTGACCTAAAATAATAAAAAAACGCAGCGGGCGCGGGCGGTGACGTGGTCACGTGCGCCTGCACATTTGTAGTATCAGAGAATTATGAAAAAACAAAGACATGGACATGTTTATGCATTGGGTAACCAACATTTTTAGTGTAGGCACTTTCGTTAGCTGATTTTTTTTTCTTGTAAGTATCTAATGCGTTTTTCTTATTTTTTTTTTACCGTTGTCCTTATTTTAATGGTCTGAATGATTTCAAAAAAAAATATCTATCTATTTTAATGGGACCTTATACAGGGTGTCCCGTAAATAATGGATCAAACGTAACGGGTAGGTAGCTTACCTAATTTCCAACAACTAATTTGAATATTAAAAAAAAAACCGTTACAGTAACCAGGATATTAATTTTTTTTCGAATTTTACGATTTTGTCTTCCAGAATTAAGCTTTTTTAATGCTGTCGCTGCAAATGATGACATTTTTAGGTATGATTTTTATTTAACATTTCTGAATAGCTTACTAATGTTATAAGATACCATTTTTTTGAATACCGTTTTATTTGCCTTAGAAAAAAAATCTTGAGTTGAAAAGTTTTTTCTTTACGATGTTAGGACCAAAATTGAAAAAATTCTCCTGTAAAAAAAATGTATGACACCGAAGACCACCATTATTTTAAAAACTTGTACATTTAATAAGGTTTGCAAATTGGTATAAAACTTACGTCTAGTCCTTATCGTTACAAAGATATTGCTATGAATGTGATGAAGAAGACAGAAAATAAATTAAATTGGTACTATTCCATTTTTTCCTTTTCGTAATGGCTTATGCTTGAATGCTTGTAATCGAAGCAGGTAGTTAAGCGGATAGCATAATTCCGACCCGATGACGTCATCTGTCCGGAATTTGGGACCGCTACCTGTGGCGGAGTTGCACCTCAGTCAGTGTGAAAGGGATAGATAGCGCCGCTTTTTGGTAAATCGGTTAAATCGGTATGAAGTTGCGCAGGTTGTTTTGTTCTTTCCTGCGCCCTTCACTCGTACAGGCTTCATTGTTGCTTGATTTTATTAGTTTAGTTGTAACTAGTCTCTCTTCGAGTTGCTACGTCAGACAACTTTCGCTCCCGGTCAGTGGCTCGGTGTTTTCTTCTGTAAAATTTGACTTGTGCTGTGTTTTTGGACTTTGCTTTGCCTATCGATTTGGAACTCTTTGCGTATTGGACAAACGACTTGGCGATCCTACGGACTCCGAAAACATTCGTTTGTGTGTGCTTGTACGTGTGTGCAGTAGCGCTGAAACCTTATTCAGCCCAATGCCTCGTTATGAGTACACGCCACGGCAGTACGCCGAAATGCATTTTATCTACGGAGAAGCAAGAGGTAATGCCAGGGCGGCTGCAAGATTGTACCGTGAAAGATACCCGAACCTGGTTCGTTATCCCGATTATCGCGTCTTTATTAGAGTGCATAACGCGCTTCTTGAGGGAAGAATTCTTGGCACCGGAGTTGGTGGTACCCGTGAAGGACGACCGCGACAAGTTAATGACGAAGTCATTCTTCGAGAAATCGAGGAAGATCCGTCAGTCTCCGTTCGCGTCATAGCGGTCGCGCTACACGTCGGCGTAGGAATTTCTAGATCGACGGTGCATCGAGTGCTACAACGGTGCCGATTGCACCCATATCACGTGCAACGTGTTCAAACGCTGACGTCGCGTGATTACCAGCCAAGAATAGAATTTTGCCAAAGGATGCTTAGAATGATTCGGGCGGACCCGCAGTTTTTTAACAAGATTTTATGGAGTGACGAGTCTTCATGCCGCCGAGATGGATATTTAAATTTGCATAATTTGCACAGTTGGCAGCTGATAAACCCATATTTGATGCGAGAGGACAGGAGCCAACATCAATTTAAAATAAATTTATGGGCGGGAATAATCAATGGGCAAATAATAGGGCCTTTTGAACTACCAGCTACTCTAAACGCCGAATATTATCTCCATTTTTTAAGGAATGAGTTGCCAAGGTTATTAGAAAACGTTCCAGAAGACGTACGGCAAGCAATGTGGTTGCAAAATGATGGGTGCCCCGCTCACTATGCGACGGCAGTAAGGGCGCACCTTGATGAAAGTTATCCGGACAGATGGATCGGCCGATTAGGACCAATTTTGTGGCCTCCGCGATCTCCGGATTTAAATCCCCTAGATTTTTTTTACTGGGGATGTTTAAAAGACAGGGTCTACAAGAATCCAATAACGTCGGAAGAAGAATTACGACAGCGCATCCAATCTGCTGTATCAGAAATAAACCAAAGCCGTTTTGTCCGTCGGATAAGAGCTTCCTTTATTAGGAGATGCAGACTTTGCATTCTTGTAGAGGGAAGGCAATTCGAACATTTATTGTAAAAACCAAATAAAACGATTTATTTGAACTAACTGTTTTTTTTAGTACGGCCTCCTAATTCTTTTCATACGCCTCAATAATTCAATGAACATTGCCTCTGAAATACTACAGTTACACATTTTAAAGAAAAAGTTTAAATGTACACACTTTTTTATTTTTTTTATTAACGTTGATTTGGAGCACCTCTCAGATTCATAGCAATTATCTTTGTAACGACAAGGACTAGAATGTACAACTTCATACCAATTTACCAAAAATACAAAAGCGGCGCTATCTATCCCCTTCACGCTGACTGAGGTGCAACTCCGCCACAGGTAGCGGTCCCAAATTCCGGACAGATGACGTCATCGGGTCGGAATATGCTAGCCGCTTAACTACCTGCTTTGATTACAAGCATTCAAGCATAAGCCATTACGAAAATGAAAAAATGGAATAGTACCAATTTAATTTATTTTCTGTCTTCATCACATTCATAGCAATATCTTTGTAACGATAAAGACTAGACGTAAGTTTTACACCAATTTGCAAACCTTATTAAATGTACAAGTTTTTAAAATAATGGTGGTTTTCGGTGTCATACATTTTTTTTACAGGAGAATTTTTTCAATTTTGGTCCTAACATCGTAAAGAAAAAACTTTTCAACTCAAGATTTTTTTTCTAAGGCAAATAAAACGGTATTCAAAAAAATGGTATCTTATAACATTAGTAAGCTATTCAGAAATGTTAAATAAAAATCATACCTAAAAATGTCGTCATTTGCAGCGACAGCATTAAAAAAGCTTAATTCTGGAAGACAAAATCGTAAAATTCGAAAAAAAATTAATATCCTGGTTACTGTAACGGTTTTTTTTTTAATATTCAAATTAGTTGTTGGAAATTAGGTAAGCTACCTACCCGTTACGTTTGATCCATTATTTACGGGACACCCTGTATATTATGTAGGTATGTATTGTAATAAATATAGGTACTGATATTTTACATTCATGATGAAACATGATTCGTTAAAGTCACAACATCATTGGACCAATCAGAATTCTAGAAAGAGACAACTCAAACTCAAACTCAAACTCAAAGCATTTATTTCAATTAAACCAATTACAGGCACTTTTGAATTGTCAAGGGGTCGGTCAGTCAGAAAGATGAAGCTAGGCGCCCATTCCAAAGCATAGTAGGTACCTATGGAGAAGAACGGGCAAGAAACTCCACGGACACTCTTTTAAATCAAGATATGGTTACAAAATAATGGTTACATCATTCATGTTGAAATTTCATATGTGAGAACGATGCAGAACGTTAAAAGCGTCCTTAAAAAAAAACAATTCAAATATTTAAATTAAATTAAAATAAACCCTGACCGCTAAGGTATGCCACTACTGAGACAACTACTGGCAGGAAATTCGCTTTGTCTCTCTCGTACTTTTCGATCGGTTTTCACTGCACAAACTGAATACGGAACGCTCAGTCCACACTCTATTATGTCTATGGTTTCACGGTAAGTTCTTTATAGAATAAATACAGAGATCTAGCTTAGTCTACCTGTTTGCCTTCATCCAAATCGGTTTAGCAGAAGAGCGTAAATCGCGCGCGCGTTGCATTTCTGAAGGTTTTTCGTGATTATTTCATTAAATTAAAATCAAAGGACAATTTCTGACAAATTTGTAGATCACAGTTTTGGAGCTCCTAATAATGACATATTGTCAATTATTTTCTATTTTCTATGAATAATAAAAAATAAAAATAAAAATCGTTTATTTTCAGGCGTCGACGGCCCATAGCGTGTTAGTAATCAGTACAAACTTAAAAAACTATGTTAGTAGTAACACTTAAACACACATGAGTACAACAATAAAAACACAAATACACACTAAAAATACAGCCAAGATAAGAGGAGGAAGATTCATCAAGTCCCATGTCTGACATGCAGTTTGATAAATCTATCCATTGTAGGCCCTTCTAGCCTTTCTGCAAACACCTTCAGAATGCAATTAAATAAATAAATAAAATAAATATGTTTGGACATATCACACAACGCCATCTAGCCCCAAGCTAAGCAACCTAATGCTATTGCTGCTTCCCCTCAATCTACGTATCACTGATGCCACTTTTTTGCGCATAATCGCGAAATAATCGTCAGTGTGCGCATGCGCGAACATACCTGCCGCACTACAGTAAGGTGGAAGCCTCAACAGCACCCTGAAGGCGTTATTATATTGAATGCGCAGTGCGCTGTCTGCTTTTTGGGTATGATTAGCCCACAGACTGCTGGTGTAAAATATTTGACAAAACGCCTTAAAAAGCGTTATTTTAACCGGTGCTGAACAACCAGCAAACCTGCGTGCCAGCATGTTTCCCCTCACAGCCAGCGCCCTGCGCTCCCTTTCCATGTCTAGGTCATCTTTTAGTCATTATTTTATAATAACTGTCAAAAAATAGCATATATACCAACAATACCAACGATCTAATAATTTGTCAGAGGAAATTGTCCTTTGATTTAAATTTAATGAAATAATCACGAAAAACTTCTAGAATTATGACGTTGCCAGCCCGCGTGCGATTGAGGATCTAAGGCGCATCTGTAACCATAAATTCTAGCCATTCTGCCTCGCTGGTCTAGTGGTTGAGTGGTTGCAAGCGCTACTGCTGAGCATGACGTCCTTGAGTTCATTTCGCAGCTCGGGCAAAGCGTTTTACTATCAGGAATTTCTCGAGTCTAGATCTGTGGTTGGTTGATGGCAATAGGCTCGCCACCTGTTACATTGAACTTAAACATAACGGGCGAAGTGTGGGTGTACTGTAGGTACAGCTCTGCCCAACCCTTCGGGGATTGCAGGCGTGATGTTCTGTATGTTATTCTAGTCATAGTATCACATTCGGTTTCGTGCAAAGTGCATAATAATATACCGGATGACTTTTTTACCGTCTTGAAAAAATAGGGTTCCTATATTAGGTGAACGGAGTAGAAGCCTGTGGCATACCTAGTTTTTTTTTTTTTTTTTTTAGCTTATTCAGAAATTACAAAAAATTACAACCGACTTCCAAAAACAACACTACAAAGTGAAAAATAACTTTAATTTCGGAAGTCGGTGTCTAGTTAAATGTATTTTCGTTTTTTGCCACCGACTTCCGAAATTAAAGTTATTTTTCACTTTGTAGTGTTGTTTTTGGAAGTCGGTTGTATTTTTTTGTAAAAAAGTTTTTATTTTTCACTTTTTAGTTGTGTACCTACCCCACACAAATTCAAATACCTGCAAAACAAACTAGAACATCATCCATATAAAAGTGGGGAAAAAATACGTATTATTGAAGCTAACTCAAAAAAAAGTTAATCAACTTTATATGGGACCAACTGTGATGTATACACTCTCGAACAAAACAAAAAAAATCCAAATCGGTCCAGCCATCTTCGAGTAATCGGGGAACATACATAAAAAAAAAAAAAAAAGCACCGACGAATTGAGAGCCTCCTCCTTTTTGAAGTCGGTTAAAAATATCTAAGTATCAATAAATACTACAAATTCGATGTAAACTTTTCATTTTAGAACAATAAAAACATAAATTTTGAAAAAAAGTAATATATTAAATCCTTTAAAAATATCCAAATTCAAATCATATGCAACCTGCATTATGATTTGAATTTGAATTTTTTCTAATTAAAAAAAAAAAAAAAAAAAACTAGATTTGCCATAGGCTTCTACTCCGTTCACCTAATATACCCTATTTTTTTTAAGACAGTAAAAAAAGTCATCCAGTATTTTCAGTAAGATATTGGTACAAGTGTGCAGTTTAATCTCCATTCAGATTTTATTAATTTCACTGATAGGTCGTTATGCATTTATGTCATGGCTCGTGGCTCGTGGCTCGAGTAACGTTAATTATATCCTAAATGAATTCTTACTGTCTTTATAAATTAATTATATTGAATTGTTTTTTTAGGGTGGTACGGAACCCTGAATTTATTTTTCATTTTTAATTAAAAGCATCATTAGAATCATCTCAGCGCTGATTCTTGCTGGATTCTTTTTCTCCTCTACCTATCGTTATTTCTCCTGACAAAGTTTATTCGGTTTATATGTATGTATATATGTATTTATTTAATAGTATTTATTCTTTTTCGAGTTATCTATCCCTTTTGCTGCACCTGCCATGTTTTCTCTCTGCATCACCCTAAGGTTGACTGGTAGAAAATGCCTCAGGCATTAAGTCCGCCTTTGTACAGTATTTTTTTACTTGTGCATAAAGTTTTAATAAATAAATAAAAGCGTGTTTTTTAATTTTAATGCATCAGGGACACATGTAGAAACTAGCTGATACCTATAACTAACTGCTTTTGGAAACCGAAACTTGGTTATGGTAGCGGTTTCTCAGGCGGGTCTCCGGAAGGAAATCGCTAATCCTAATGATCCTGATCAGGATAATGGGACAAAATTATTAAATTATTGTATTGTCATCGGGCCCTGATAAATGTGCAAAATTTCGAATTAATCTGAACATTTAAAGTGGGTAAAAATCGAGTTCAAAGATTCCGTTGCATACAAACATACATACAGGTGAAGTTAATAAAAAGCTTGTTAATAAATGTTCTTTTGCAACACATTCTCAAACATTTTTTTTCTTTTTTAGGGTTCCGTACCTCAAAAGGAAAAAACGCAACCCTTATAGGATCACTCGTGTGTCTGTCCGTACGTCTGTCACAGCTCCGAATCGAATGGACCGATTAAGTTTTGCATTTGGTAGCCCAATTCTGGAGGATGGTTTATAGGTTACTTACCATCACGCTACGACCCTTAGGAGTCGAGCAAAAAGAAAAAAAGTCAGAAAGAACGCTAAGCGAAAACGAAGTAAATAGCGCGGGCAGGCGATGCAGCGCGGCGAGGGAACGAGGGAGTTTTATTAAAATGTGACGACTTCTACGCGAACGGGAACGCGGGGCACAGCTAGTTTATAATAAATACCTAAATCAATAATCACTCATAGTTATTTATTACTAGAAATAATTTGACACGCTGCCACGATCCATCAATACAAAAAGGTCATCGCACTGACAAATATAGGCCAAGCTATTAATAGAGAGGCCAGGTTACGATCTTCTTCAGATTACAAAGATTCAGTTCGAATACACCTTTGAGTCAAAGTCAAATCATTTTCAAACTAGCTGTGCCCTTTTTTTTTTTGTGGATGGGAAATCATCAAATGACTTCTCCCGCTCTGGGCGGAGCGGGAGGGCGTGTCAGACTTTTACTGACTAAAACCCACCCATGTTCCTTCAGTTGGCCGTGCCAGGGCCACGGTATCTCTTTCGAACTACCCGCGACCCCGGCGACTTCAACACTTCCCTATTTGAATCGGATTTTGTTCATAATTTCATGGATTTTTTATTGTGCGGAACTCAATTTTTTTTCTAATATAAAAGTAGCTTTAGTTACTCCTTATAACATCAGCTGTTTGCCAGTGAAAGTCCCGTCAAAATCGGTCCAGCGGTTTCGGAGATTAGCCGGAACAAACACACAAAATTTTTTTTTTTTGTAATAGTTGTTAAGTACTTAAGTAGGTACATATTTTGATATTACAAACAGACACTTCAATTTTATTTATATGTATCTAAATAGGCACTTATTACACGCTACGACCCTTAGGAGCTGAGCAAAAAAAAAAAAACCGGTCAAGAGCGAGTCGAACTCGCGCATCGAGGGTACCGTTCCGATTTCTAAAAAAACTTTTTTACAAAAAAATACAACCGACTTCCAAAAACATCACTACAAAGTGAAAAATAACTTTAATTTCGGAAGTCGGTGTCTAGTTAAATGTATTTTCGTTTTTTGCCACCGACTTCCGAAATTAAAGTTATTTTTCACTTTGTAGTGTTGTTTTTGGAAGTCGGTTGTATTTTTTTGTAAAAAAGTTTTTATTTTTCACTTTTTAGTTGTGTACCTATATATATATATATATATATATTATAATATCCTTATTATAATATGATAATCATCAGCGATAATGAAATCTGAAAACCAGTCTTAATCTTACCAAGGGCGATATGGTTATCCAGTACCTAACTGGGGTTATGGAAGACAGAATCACGACCGCAAATCAGCACACAATGCAGTAAGTACCTACCTAAGATAACAAAATTCATCTGAAAGCGCACACTCATGCGCATGGAAATGTTTCCAGACGGTTTATTTTGGTTATTGTGTCAGAATTAAGAGACAATGACCTTACCCAGGTGACCGCTCTAGGAAGCACCTCGTTTTAAAACTAGGACAACAACAAAAAGCTTTGTTGTAAAACGTGTGTCATTGTTTCCAGAAATGTTGATGACAGGTGAAAGTTCTGTGATGTGATTGACTACCTTGGCGTACGTGTGGTTTCTGGCCATCATCTCCCTATAGTCTTTTCCAACTATGATATATGGATATATTCAACATTATGTATTATAAACATAACCTAAAAATAACAAAATTCTAGGCTAACATAACTATAGTAAGTACATTTTGATACAAGTGGAGAATTTTTGTTATGGCATTCGAAGCGGAATTAACACCCGAGCAGTAGGCGAGGTTGTTTTTGAGCCGAGAACTGCAATAACGAATGTCCACGTGTATCAAACGACGTTTTTCAATACACTTTTGAAGAAATAAAATAAAATAACGAAAAATATTTTTGTCATGAATTATTAGGAAACTATGACTTAAATTTTCTTTTTTTTCCGCGCTTTGCTTTCGCCATGTTGAAGGAGAAGCAAAGGTATAAAGCCGATAAACAGCCTAATATGAAAAATAGAAAATTAAAATATTTTTCAGTTTGAAACATAAATAAATGTTAATTTGTTCATAAACGTTTTTTTTTTATTGTAATAATCATGGTTTTTGATGATATTCTATTAATAAACATTATTTAAATATTCAAAAAATATTAACGCCGTCTTTCTTTGCCGAGATTAAAATAAAAACATTCACCTCCGAATAGAGACGGAGTGAATTGAACCAATTTGGACTAAGTATAGGTATAAGTTATCTGTGGCAATTTTTATTCCCGCACACGTGTTGGAAAATGAAAAATCGCACGCGTGTGAAATACATTGCATTGTGAACCTAATTGTAGTGCGATATGGACCAGTTTTCGAGGAAGTGTATTGAAAAAACTATTTACAAACTAAAACTTGGCGTCGAAAAATTCATCCGCATCGCTGTCGACTGGTAATGTACCCAAGAGACTGGCGGCATTGCCACGTTGTGTGGCAATGCTTAGCCTCTGGCCAAGGTAACAGCCCTTGGGTCACGGGAAGTCTCAACCAGCCGTTTCGAGATATCCTTAAAGAGACTATGAGCACTCGGACCCCACAGCCCGAGGGTTTCAACCCCAAACGGCTCGAAAATATAGTTAGCAATAAGGTTATCATATTTATATGTTACTATGATGGGGTCGGGATCCAGTCTAACCGGAAGCAGGTGTAAGTACCAGAATGTCACATGGAGCGTGGTACTGTGAGGATCTGAAGAATCCTCAATTCTTGGGACCGTTTAAATAATAGATTATTGACGTAGAACTCTAATATATTCGTTACTTACGTGTCGTTTTGTTCAGGATGTGATACAGAACATCAAACCGAACAACTTTCTTCATCGGACCAACATCGTAATCACGAAAAAAATTTCAACTGTCCCATAGAAAACTTCAAAACCTACTCGACGCAAATGAATGGGACGGCTGATTATGTTTTCGCGATTACGATGTTGGTGCCATGGAAAAAGTTGTTCGGTTTGACGGTCTATACCACACCCTTAAATTTGACGAGGATGCAAAACGACACGTTGTATATCAATTTAAAAAAAAAATCTAGCCTTTCGGCCCAAGGCCGCCTTAATTCAAATGCAAGTTTGTCTCGTAATCTATTTAATTACCAGTTCCATGCTAAAACGGTTGAATTCTCTACAGTACTTATCTGACCTCCCAGTTACTGGGTAATGCGATACGATTTCCAGCTAAGAAGCGGCGGGCTTGAAATCTAACGGTACGGTTACACCAAAACCGATTTTGTCGGCCGATGGCGGACAGAACTACTTGGACGAGTAACTCGGACGTACATGTGCACGGTACGGTTACACCAAAACCGATTTTGTCGGCCGACACTGTTGTGCCGACATTGGTCGTTGCCGTCTTCTGTAGTTGACTGTGCGGCTTAACAGAGTGCAGACGCGTTTTTATTAAAATGGAGGAATTCGAAGAAAAGTATCTTTTAGAAAATTCGTACCGCAATTTAATACCGTCCCGTCCGTTTCGTACCGGAATTTTTCAATATCCATAGTCGTTTAGGTAGATAATAGCACTGGCAGAAACACAACAGAATAAAAACATAATGATTAAATTAAATTACTTAAAGTACACTCAATTTGCGCTATAGACCGGCAGACTGACGAGAAATCCCAACAAGTTCGGATTGATCGGCCGTTTTCGGGCGTCATCGGACGATGGCGGTTGTAGTAGTGTAGGCACTCCCTTTCATTTACATACGTTTGATTTGATCGGCCGAGTTTGGTCGAAGACGCCAGAGTAAAGATCGGCTGATAACGGTTTAGGTGTACACGTACCGTACCGACTACCAATATCACACGGTGAAAAAAAAGTTGGTGAGAAAACCTGGAATAGCAGTCTGATATCATTGTCACACAGTGAGGACATGCAGGCCTTCGTCTTCGTCGTATCGATGCTTCGATTTATACCTACTTATATGTTAAATAAGCTTCCACCAGAATTCGGCTTCGGTTGACCTCGCAAAGCTCTTTCATAACGCAGGTGATTACACACCAAGCACGACAAGAGTTGAAGCACCGTCTGTGAGGTGGCTCCACAATCGTGCTGACTCAGATGACAGTTGTACCTGGATTCTCAGTCATGGGCCTCTTTCCTTCCCTATAAGAGACGAGGAATGGCTTCTGTTGTTAGGGTTCCGTACCTCAAAAAGTAAAACGAAACCCATAAAGGATCACTTCGTTGTCCGTCTGTCTGTCTGTCAAGACCCTTTTTCTCAGGAACGCGTGGAGGTATCAAGTCGAAATTAATATCAAATACATAGGTTTATGGCCCCTTAGAGTTGAAAATAAAATCAAGCTTCTAAGTCAACGCAATAAAAAAATACGGCCATTTATGCGACATAATAGGTTGGGGAAAAAGTTTCTTCGCATTTTTTAAGAAAATTCAAAACATTTTTTAATATACATTATTTACATTAATCTAAAGTATGTAGGTACCATTTTGTTCGATAACTTTTTGCCATCTTGTAGGTAGGGACATGGTCCCATTGCTATAGAAATTTTGGGACTTCTGATCAAAATACCGCGACAAGTGGTTTTGGCAGTCCTCTCGTGATGTTAACCTGACACTGCCTAAAGAATTCTGAAGAGACCGAAACAGGTGGAAATCTGAAGGTGCAAGGTCAGGACTATAGGCGGATGCATTAACACCTCCCAGCCAAACTCTCTTAATTTTTCCTGAGTGGCTAAAGATGTGTGAGGTCTAGCGTTATCATGATGAAAAACCACACCCCTTCTGTTGATTAATTCCGGCCGCTTTCTCTCAACTTCTTGCTTTAATCTCATCAGTTGTTCGTAGTAGAGTTCAGAATCGATGGGCCTGCCTGGTGGTAACAGCTCATAATGAGTAATGTCCTTCCAATCCCAACACACACACTGCATCACCTTGTTGCGAGTTAACCCGGGTTTCGCCACAGTCTGTGAAGCCTGACCGGCCTTTGACCACGACTTTTTTCGCACGTTCTTGTCGTACGTGATCCACTTTTCATCACCAGTTATCAGCTTCTTCAAAAATGGTTCGGTTTCATTATGTCGTAATAAAGAATCACAAATGAGTACACGGTTCATTAGGTTTCTTTCAGTGAGCTCGTGAGGTACCCAAATATCGAGCTTTTTTGTGTACCTAGTTTTTTTCAAACGCGCCAAAACTGTTTTGTGGTCAATTCCCAGTTCTTCAGCTACGTCGTAACTACTGATATGCCGATCTTGCTCCACTTTTTCAAAAATGGCATCCATTTTATCCGTAATAGGGCGACCAGAGCGACGTGCATCTTTGACATCAAAATTTCCGGATTGAAAACGCTTAAACCAAATTTGTACTACTCTCTCAGACACTGCACTGGGTCCATAAACATCGCAATTTTTTTTCGCGGCTTGCGTTGCATTTTTACCTTTTTTGTAGTAAAATTTTAAAATGTATCGAATTTCTTCATTAGATTCACTCATCTTGACAGTACGAAAAACAAATGAAAATCACACATTTTCCTAATTTGAATTTGGAATTATGTTCTTTAAAATTTAAACTTTCAATGATACCAAAACCAGCCAGATACAAATAGTATATCCAAAGAGATTTTATTTTAAGTTCATACATAATATAATACGAAAAGACTTTTTCCCCAACCCAATATTTTGATACTTGCAAGTAAATCAAGGTAGGTAGGTACGAGTACTTCCCGTTGACCTAGAATCATGAATTTTGGTAAGAAGCAAGGTCTCATAGTAGAAGAATAAGTCCGAAAATTTTTAATTTATAATTTTATCAATAAAAAAAATTTTTGGGATTACAATGTTAAGTTTGTTCTTGGGATAAATTTATCCCAACTACGGAACCCTCCATTGTGCGTGGTCCGACACGCAATTGGCTGTTTTTTTTTACACTACAATAGTCTAGTTATTACTCCCATAAAAACAATGCAATCAATATGTCAATGATTGTCAAGCAACGGCGATCCACGTAAAAAAGACAATGTATTGTTTGGCAAGATATCGAGGGCAACTTTGGCGTTAATGGGGCACAAACTTTGCCAAACAGACCGTGGGATTAGCGGAAAAGATATTTCCGAAAGCTGAATGTATTTTTGAGTGTAAATAAAGACTGCTTTATTCCTCTTTGCTAATAATTTTATAGTGTAGAGGTCCTAATAATGCCCGGGATACACGAGGCTAGTTTTTAACCGACTTCAAAAAGGAGGAGATTCTCAATTCGTTGGAACCTTTCCCCGATTACTCGAAGATGACTGAACCGATTTGGATTTTTTTTGTTTTGTTCGAGAGTGTATAAATCACAGTTGGTCCCATATAAAATTGATTTACTTTGTTTCGGTAGTTTTTGAGTTAGCTTCAATAATACGTATTTTTTCCCCACTTTTATATGGATGATGTTCTAGTTTGTTTTGCAGGTAGTGGTATTTGAATTTGTGTGGGGTAGGTACACAACTAAAAAGTGAAAAATAAAAACTTTTTTACAAAAAAATATAACCGACATCCATAAACAACACTACAAAGTGAAAAATAACATTAATTTCGGAAATCGGTGGCAAAAAACGAAAATACATTTAACTAGACACCGACTTCCGAAATTAAAGTTATTTTTCACTTTGTAGTGTTGTTTTTGGAAGTCGGTTGTATTTTTTTGTAAAAAAGTTTTTATGGTTCCGTACCTCAAAATGAAAAAACCGGCCAAGTGCGTGTAGGACCACGCACAATGAAAGGTTCCGTAGTTGAAAAAAATTATCCCAAAAACAAACTTAACTTTGTAGTTGAAAAATGTGTTCTCCCATAGTCACGGTCTATTCTCCCACTGTAAATTTAGTTTGTAATCCCAAAAAAAATAAATTTATGTGATAAAATTACAAATTAACGATTTTCGGACTTTTTCCTTTACTTGTGCTGTAAGAACTTGCTTCTTGCCTAATTCCATGATTCTAGGACAACGGGAACTGCCCTACTAGATTTTGATTTACTTGCGAGTGTCAATAATAATGTCTATTAAATGCAGTATTTTTTTATTGCGTTGAATTAGAAGCTTGATTTTTTTAGAACTCCAAGGGACCATAGACCTAGGTATTTGATATTAATTTCAACTTGATATCTCCACGCGATCTTAAAAAAAGGGTCTTGACATACCTACTGCCAGACAGACAAACGGACGGACAACGAAGTGATCCTAATAAGGGTTCCGTTTTTTCCTTTTGAGGTACTGAACTCATAAAGGATCACTCGTGTGTCTGTCTGACTGTATCTTGGGCACCATTAAATAAGTAATACCTACCTATTTGGCTAAGTAGCAACAGCCGTACGGGTCCATCCATCAGGTTAAGCTACGCTTGCTTGGGTTGGTCCGTGGATGGGTGACCATATTTACATACCAAGGCTCCTCCGTGCCTTAGAAAGCACGTTAAGCCGTTGGTCCCGGCTCTCATTCGTGGGTCTTTGACAGTCGTTACGAGTCGTTAGAAATATTTGGAATAAAAAGCAAGTTCAACCCGACTACTGAAAAATCACGCTCGCCGCTGTCGGTCTGACACGTCTGTAACCAATTAAATTAATTTTATTATCTCCACTTCTACTTATTTTTAACAATTTAAACATATTTATTTACTTAAACAATATAACGATATATACATATTTGTAATGTGCTCGTCAAGACCTTTCTTTTGATACAAAACATGTCATTATTATCTCAATTTAATTTTTTTCGTGGTCAGAAATTTACGTGTAAAGTCCACCACGGAGCACCGCCGTGTTCTCACGGCGGCGATCTCTCGCGTCCAAACCTGGTCCAGGCCATGGTGCGGAGCGAGAGTGCATGGGAGGCCATCACCTCCTTCTGCAAAGCAGTAATAAAGACCTCCATATTAAATTTAGGGAGAATTTATATAGCCTATGTCACCCGGATCATTATTACGAATCTATTGGTACCTCGGTTCAGTAATTTAGGCGCTACGGTGGAACACACGTAAAGCATACTTATACATACATACTTACATACATACATAGACTGCTAAAATCATAACCCTTCTTTTTGGCTTTGCCGTAGTCGGGTAAAAAATATGGTCAATCTTTATTATTTTGACACTTGTACTCGTATTGTACGAAAAATGTCATGTGATTTAAAACCTTATGTGCCACCAACTATTAGCTACCTTTCTCCTTGACCTGCTCATCACGTGCTATACAAACGATGCTATAGTAAGGCTCCAGAGGGCCTAGACCAATAGACAAACTGACAACAATCAACTCAGCCTAATGCAGTCCACTGCTGCACATAGGCCTCTCCCAGGCTGCGCCACAACACCCTGTCCTCCGCCTTCCGTATCCAATCTGTCCCAGCCAACTTTTTAAGGTCGTCGTAAACTGACATTTGATACCGAAAAGTAAATCTGTTGAAGAAATACGAAACGCTTTGGAAGCGATTTTCACTGCCCTCTGCTCATCACATGCTCTGCATATGATTCTGGTCTAAGCTTCAGGTCCTCCTAAATGTCTAACACAAATCAAATCAATATATTTATTTGCTAGAATATGGTACATAGGGGTGTTATGTTGTTTATTTTCAGCATATCCTGCCATAACGTGGCGTGCAAATATATTTAAAATCATGCGATGTCAATTAATCTAAGTTACAAATTACAGATTCTATTGACTTGACTTTAAATAGTCCTTAATGGTATAGTATCTATATATAATATCACTCATAATCATAAGCGTTACACTTTGGTACTCAAAAAAACATAAAAGTAGATAGAACTTTTCATTATTTTTGTATCGAGAAAATTTCATTGTATCGTGTATTCCTTTTCTAGGATACTAGGTCATATAGTCAAAAAACATACACTAAAATATTGAATCCCTATTCCTTAAAACTAATAAGGTACACGATAAAGAAAAAGCACGTTTTTTCCAATATATCACCTTAAATAGTAGTACCTAGTTTGAAAAGTATTTTTAACCGACTTCAAAAAGGAGGAGGTTCTCAATTCGTCGGAACCTTTTTTTTTTTTTTTTTATGTATGTTCCCCGATTACTCGAAGATGGCTGGACCGATATGGATTTTTTTTTGTTTTATTCCAGAGGGTATACATCACAGTTGGTCCCATATAAAATTGATTAACTTTGCTTCAGTAGTTTTTGAGTTAGCTTCAATAATACGTATTTTTTCCCCACTTTTATATGGATGATAGTGGTATTAGAATTTGTGTGGGGTAGGTACATAACTAAAAAGTGAAAAATAAAAACTTTCTGACTTCCAAAAACAACACTACAAAGTGAAAAAAGTTATTTTTCACTTTGTAGTGTTGTTTTTGGAAGTCGGTTGTATTTTTTTGTAAAAAAGTTTTTTTAAACATTGTCAGCGGTAGGTCTTGAAAACTATTTGGTAAGTGATTGTAAATAATAATCGACATGCAGTATAAATTTTTCTTAAATAATTTTAGTTTTATTGGTGGCAGCCGAAGTCTATCTGTCTATCGATGTGATCCACTCAAGGTCCCGCCCCAGAATGTGCTGCACCCAAGTCAATCCCCCGACACAGGTACATAACCTTAGTTACATTAGCAACAACTTGCTTCTATTTTCAACCTGAGTCCACTATCCAAACATTACATTGGCACGAGCACAATTCAACGCTAAGACGATGTTCCTTTGAATCAAAATAAACGTTTTCTTTCATAATTATGCTTTTTAGGGTTCCGTACCTCAAAAGAAAAAAACGGAACCCTTAAAGGATCACTCGTGTGTCTGTCTGTCACAGCCAATTTGATCCGAATCTAGTTGAAATTTGGTACACATATGAATTTCTGTGACCCAAACACGGACGGGTAAAGTAAATAAATTAATTTTGAATATGGGGGTCACTTTTGGGCAAATAAGAAGATTTAAAAAAAAAAGTTTTGCAAACTATACTGTGACTATGAGGGTCTCAAATATATTTTATTATAATTTTAAAATAAATTGGTTTAAAGTTATTTAAGAAAAATAGACGAAAATTGTCCATTAATTATCTCCGAAACTGCTGAGCCTAAAATTATGAAAAAAATACCAAAAATAGTTCTTTACCTGTAGATTACAGGAAAACCTATAAAAAGTCTGTGGTTTTAAAATAACATGGTAAATCTCTCAATACTGTGAGTACAAACTGAGGTACAAACTTACATTTACAGTTGGAATGTATGGGAGAACATGTTTTTGAACTACAATGTTAAGTTTGTTCTTGGGATTCATTCCAACTACGGAACCCTTCATTGTGCGTGGTCCAACACGCACTTGGCGGGTTTTTTTAACTATTGGCGTCAACTGCATTTTTTCTGGTATTTTTGCGTAAAAAATAATTTTGCGGATGATTTTAGTCGCGTCTAAAAACATGGCGAAAAAATTCTCCATAGTCAAATACTATAAAGAAGCTAGACAAATCAGAGATAGACTACTTGTGCTACAATACTT
This sequence comes from Cosmia pyralina, assembly GCA_946251885.1. Taxonomy (NCBI): domain Eukaryota; kingdom Metazoa; phylum Arthropoda; class Insecta; order Lepidoptera; family Noctuidae; genus Cosmia; species Cosmia pyralina. The sequence goes on from OX276371.1 coordinate 1,292,096, forward strand.
ACCTAGATCATACTTTAAACACCGATACAAACAGTTCAAGAGAAGACCAAAGAAACGATGGATGGATAGTGTGAGGCTGAAGAATGATATGAAAGAGGTAGTGAATGATAGCGTGACGATTGACAGGGGAGAATGGAAGAAGAAAACGTGGTGCGCCGACCCCACGTACCATGGGACAAGGGAGAATGGAAGAAGAAAACGTGGTGCGCCGACCCCACGTACCATGGGACAAGGGAGAATGGAAGAATAAAACGTGGTGCGCCGACCCCACGTACCATGGGACAAGGGAGAATGGAAGAATAAAACGTGGTGCGCCGACCCCACGTACCATGGGACAAGGGAGAATGGAAGAAGAAAACGTGGTGCGCCGACCCCACGTACCATGGGACAAGGGAGAATGGAAGAATAAAACGTGGTGCGCCGACCCCACGTACCATGGGACAAGGGAGAATGGAAGAAGAAAACGTGGTGCGCCGACCCCACGTACCATGGGACAAGGGAGAATGGAAGAAGAAAACGTGGTGCGCCGACCCCACGTACCATGGGACAAGGGAGAATGGAAGAAGAAAACGTGGTGCGCCGACCCCACGTACCATGGGACAAGGGAGAATGGAAGAAGAAAACGTGGTGCGCCGACCCCACGTACCATGGGACAAGGGAGAATGGAAGAAGAAAACGTGGTGCGCCGACCCCACGTACCATGGGACAAGGGAGAATGGAAGAAGAAAACGTGGTGCGCCGACCCCACGTACCATGGGACAAGGGAGAATGGAAGAAGAAAACGTGGTGCGCCGACCCCACGTACCATGGGACAAGGGAGAATGGAAGAAGAAAACGTGGTGCGCCGACCCCACGTACCATGGGACAAGGGAGAATGGAAGAAGAAAACGTGGTGCGCCGACCCCACGTACCATGGGACAAGGGCGGGAAGATGATGACTAACAGTTGAAGAGAGCTGCAACACTTTTCTCATAGTCTTTAAAACACTCGGGTCGAATAGGATGAATCCCACACAAGAGTAAGGGCGCCTTTCTGCAGCAGCCCATGAGTCCATGACTCGGCTGAAAAATCTGCAGTATGCTGTTGAGAATTTCGGCATTCGGCCGGTATTATTCACTCGCCTACCGAATGATCGAAAAATCGATAGCCTAACCTTTTCCCAACTATCCTGGGGTTGGCTTCCATCTATACAAAAAAATACAAAAAGTTTTATTGGCAAAAGAAAAGGTGATGATGACAGACTTACATAAACACAAATTTAACTTTGTACATCACAACAATGCATGGTTTGACCGTTGACCCACAAACTATGCAGGGCTTGTATCTTGTGGGTCGGAGTGCGATTGGGCACAGAGAATTAGGTCGGTTTACAAGTATAAGGCTATATTTCTAACCGGATGTAACTGGATACCATTATTTTACAAGTAGCTGCCTATCAAACTCAAACTCAAACTCAAAGCATTTATTTCAAATAAACCAATTACAGGCACTTTTGAATTGTCAATGGGTCGGTCAGTCAGAAAGATGAAGCTAGTTGCCCATTCCAAAGCGTAGTAGATCCCTTTTTTTTTTTTTTTTTTTTTTTTTTTTGTGGATGGGAAATCATCAAATGACTTCTCCCGCTCTGGGCAGAGCGGGAGGGCGTGTCAGACTTTTACTGACTAAAACCCACCCATGTTCCTTCAGCTGCCCGTGCCAGGGCCACGGTATCTCTTTCGAACTACCCGCGACCCCGGCGGCATCGGCCCAATTGACCCCGTCACTGCTGACATCTCTTTGAGGCGCGCGTGGAACACAACGCGCCGTCGACCCGGGCCTGGTCCTTACCGGACGGCGAGCTGCCCATTACTCGTCGTCCGCAAGCCCGCGCCTACGGTGGCCGGGAATCGGCAATCGATTCCCGCCGCCCAGGGCGTCTCCTACGGCGGCTAGGGGCGCGAGGGCGCGGCTGTTGCCTCTCCCTCACGCGTTCCGCTTCCTCCTTCGCGAGCATTACTGCTTCGCAGAAGGAGGTGACGGCTTCCCATGCACTCTCGCTCCGCACCATGGCCTGGACCAGGTTTGGACGCGAGAGATCGCCGCCGCCGATCGCCTCCGTGAGAACACGGCGGTGCTCCGCCCAAGCCGGGCAGACCTCCACTGTATGCTCCACCGTGTCCTCCGGGCGATCCACACAATGGTGACACCCGGGCGTTTCCTCCCGCCTTATCCGAAACAGGAACCTCCCGAAACAACCGTGTCCGGTGAGGACCTGCGTCAGGCGGAAGGTGAGGACGCCGTGGCGCCTCTCCAACCACTCCTCAAAGAGGGGACTTATCGCCGCAATTGTGGCGTGCCCAGCGCTGGGTTGCGACAATCGCACTCTCCATGTCGCCATGAGATCCCGCCGGAGCTCTGTCCGCTGTACCGTGATTTCTCGCGGCAGCGGAGTTACGCCCCGGCGTTTCACCTCCTCGCGCCACTCCCACACGTGCGCGAGGACTTTTGCCTCCAGATCCCATGGCGGTAATCCGGCAAGGAGGCACGCCGCCTCACATGAGACCGTGCGGTATCCCCGGACTAGCCGGATGGCCATGACCTTCTGGGACGCGTTCAACCGGCGGGCTGTTCGCAGCCTCAGGGAACGCGCCCACACCGGTGCCCCGTAAAGGGCCATGGACCGCACGACCCCCGCGTAAAGCCTCCGGCAGGAGGCGTTTGGACCCCCCAGATTGGGCAGGAGCCGCTTCAAGGCAGCCCCGGCCCGCTCCAGTCTGGGAGCCAAACGTCGGAAATGCTCCACGAAGTTCCACCGGCTGTCGAGGACGAGTCCCAGGTACTTCATCGTCGACTCGACTCCGATGTGAACCCCTCCTACCGTTATTTGGGAACCCGACGGTGGCGCGTTCCGAGGACCATGAAAACACATGACCTCGGACTTGTGCAGGGCCACCTCGAGTGCGTAGTAGATCCCTATGGAGAAGAACGGGCAAGAAACTCCACGGACACTCTTTTAAATCATAATATTTTTACAAAATATTGGTTACATCGTTCAAGTTGAAAATATACATGTGAGAACAATGTAGAAAGACGTGCGTGTTAAAAAGCGTCCGTAATAAAAAGATAATAACTATAAAAACTTTTTTACAAAAAAATACAACCGACTTCCAAAAACAACACTACAAAGTGAAAAATAACTTTAATTTCGGAAGTCGGTGTCTGATTAAATGTTTTTTTTTGTTTTTGCCACCGACTTCCGAAATTAAAGTTATTTTTCACTTTGTAGTGTTGTTTTTGGAAGTCGGTTGTATTTTTTTGTAAAAAAGTTTTTATTTTTCACTTTTTAGTGGGTCTGTTTATAATTTGTATAAGTTACAATAGTCTAATGTCAATTGCTCATCACATGTTACCAAATATTGCTTTTCCCGATGCTGGGGCGTTAATTGTTGAGGAGTTCTGCTGGTAAGAACCAGGAGAACTCCTCAACAACCACTCACCACACGCATTGTGTGACGAGCGGAAATTGCTTAGCAACCATATTAAAGTAATCGAATCGCAACCCGTGAAATATTTATCATTGAGTAGTTCCGGTAGCCATCTGTGGTCTTCATCATCAGTTCCACTTCACCAAGTGGTGCTTTCCGAGAGCTACACACGAGCACGAGCTACTATAAAAAATACCCAAATCGCTATAGGTATGCCTATAATATTTGAAGAGTTCCTTCGATTTCTCCAGGATCCCATCATCAGAACTGGATTTTGACAAAAATGGGACCATTTGGGAAGTATACCCTTTCTAACAAAAAAATATTTTTTCAAATCGGTTGGCAAGCGACGGAGTTATGCGCGAACAAACATAAAAAAAAAAAAATAGAAACATCCGAATTGAGAACCTCCTCCTTTTTTAGAAGTCGGTTAAAAACAACTAAATTAAATATTAAAATTAAAAATAAGCCATGGCAGCTAAGAGACGACTAGTCCCAACTGACGGCGCCCGTTCACGAACATGACGCATGGATCAGCACCATTTAGCTCAACCATTTTGAAGGGAACTTAATGATCCAACACACACGCCACCATCAGCGAGACATTTGAGTGAGCATGACATACTCTCAACCGCCAGGGCACACTCAAGTCAGTGAAAGACGTACCAGTAAAAGGTAGCTTAATAGTAGCTACATAGTGCTCACACGTGCTATGCAATTATATAATACTAAGAGATTGAATCTAAACAATGCAAAGAAAGTTTTCTCTCATCTTAATCTTCCTACCTATCTGACCTTCACATCACAACTCAGTTACTGGGTAACACATACCCCTTGGAAAGACTGGTTGTCAGACTTTCGGGCTTCTGACGACTGTCAGAGATCCACGAATGACAACCAGGACCAACGGCTTAATGTGCTTGCCGAGGCATGGAGGAGTCTCGGTATGTAAAGTCATCACTCCACGGACCAACCGCGGCAATCGAACCGTGCGACTAACGTGGAAAACCTCTCTCAATCTACGTAGTAGTGGAGTATTGACGTAAACGTTACAATGCCCCTAAGATATCGTGTCTCATCCGGACACCTACTATGTATGTACTGTATGATTTGTGTGCCAACAAAATGACAAACGTAGTGCGTTGTAGAAAACGGAGTGATACTTCCCGTTTTCCTGACAGTTTTTTGTATAGGCATTTCTTAAAATCTGTGCTGGATTTGGCGGCCTATTTGGCTGAAAACTTAAAATGCAACGAGGATTAGTAGGTAAATGTCTAGAAAAGTTCCCGCACTTAGTCTAAAAATCTCCATAATAAAATTAATATTTCCATTCATTCACTGACGGACAACGCGCAGCCATGTGCACAAGAGTTCTCTTATAAAGGATCAAATTAAATTAGCTAGCGAAACTCCGCAGAGGTGATATCAAACACGACAAAATAAAAATAAAACGATTTGATGATTTTTTTCTTTTGGGGTCAATGATCGCTGATAGTGTTGATACTTGAAGTACGAGTTCATAAAATCTGTTTTATCGTATTGAGATATCGATACCTATGACGACTACGTAGTTTCCCAAAAAAAAAAAAACTATCTTTTTAAATTGATACTTAGTGACTACACTACCGGCGGTTGATGACCCCAAAAAAACATCTTCGAATTAATTTCTTTTTGTTTTCGGGGTTTCGCTAGCTAATTTAATTTGAGCCTGTATATATAACGATGGGGCTCGTGGCTCGTGGGGGTGGGGCTCGTGGCTAAGTAATAACAGCCTCACGGGTCGATCCATCAGTTTAAGCTACGCTTGCCTGGATTGGTCCGTGGATGGGTGACCATCTTTACATACCGAGACTCCTCCGTGCCTCAGAAAGCACGTTAAGCCGTTGGTCCCGGCCTGTCATTCGTGGATCTTTGACAGTCGTTACGGGTCGTCAGAAGCCCGAAAGTCTGATAAGTCTTACCAAGGGGTATCGTATTACCCAGTAACTGGGTTGTGGAGGTCAGATAAGCAGTCGCTCCATGTAAAATACTGGTATTCAGCTGCAACCGGTTAGACTGGAAGCCGACCCCAACATAGTTGGGAAAAGGCTAGGCAGATTGATATAACAATGATGATCAATTGATCAGTATGGAAGGATTTTTGAAAATTCATCCCCTAAAGGGGTTAAATATGGGATGAAAGTTTGTACGGAAGTTCGTCATGTTTGCCAATGTGAAATCCCATCCGCCCGGTACACTGATGGTAATGTTTACGTCGCAGCCAACTAGTATCGAAGCGTGGTTTAGTGTCGACCGCTTTCTGTGTTGTTAGTTGAATTATGAGTTGAGAAAAACTGTTTTCTTAGGCTTCATCGTGTACCCACCACGTCTGTGAAGTTTACACAAAAAAAAACAGATTTTTAAATAAAATCTGCTGTTCATTACATTTATCTATATCAAACTCGTCAAAATGTAGGGAGCAGTTAATTTTTCTTTCGCCATTTCAGGTTTGGTCACATAGTAAAAGTTGTTCATAATGATGAGTACAATGACCCCTTAAGAGATTTCGTGTATGAATAGATACACCTTATATACATACATACATTTATACAAATAGATTCTCTTACGTCACACAAAATAATTGCTGGAATACAAACTCCATTCATTTGTATTTCAAATCTGGCATATCCAATTTATCCATCTACAAATCAGCTGTCACGTTTCCGCCATTATTCTTGTAGTTTTAAAGTGTTTTGGCGCCAAACCATTATAATAGATGACGCTTTGTCTTACAGCCAGTGGGTGGAACATCTTTGTCAAAGAACTAGCTTCTGCCCGCGATTTTGTCCGCGTGAAACTCGTTCCCCCGACCCACCCCGTCGCATCGCCTGCCCGCGCTATTACTTCGTTTTTGCTTAGCGTTCTTTCTGACGTTTATTTTCTTTCTGCTCGGCTCCTAAGAGTCCTAGCGTGATATTAATTAGCCTATAGCCTTCCTCAAGAATTGGGCTATCAAATGAAAAAAGAACTTTACAAATCATATTGATAGTTTCAAAGATTAGCGCGTTCAAACATATATAGAGGCATGAGGAACAGGGTGTAAAGTTCACTCATCCTTCATAGAAAAGGGAGGATCCTCCGACTACTGCCCGACGGTTGATGTCGGGACGTTGTATATATGCTAGTCGCGCGGTAAATTCTGATTGCGCGATGCAGGATTGCGTGACGTCATGTCATTGGATGCGTAGTTCGTATGTGGCGATGCAGATGCCACACATAGGTACAAACAAACAAACTCTTCAGCTTTGTTATTAGGAGCTAAATATATAGATTGCCTGTACACACACAACACTGTATTTTAGGAAAGCATTCCATCTGCCTCGCCTTTTTTGAAATTACGTTGAAGTCAGCTTCCAGTCTAACCGTAAAAATTACGTCATAGTATCACGCCTCGCCTGTTCAAAAATTAATGTGCCTATTTGAAATAAATGATTTGATTTTAACTGTTGCCCTAATGGGGACGCTGTTATTCAATAGGTGAGCAGTGGTGGCCCCATCATCTGCCCAGCCTTTTCCCATCTATGTTGGGGTCGGCTTCCAGTCTATCCGCATGCAGCTGAATACCAGTATTTTACATGGAGCGACTGCCTATCTGACCTCCACAACTCAGTAACTGGGTAATACGATACCCCTTGGTAAGACTGGTTGTCAGACTTAATTTATTTCATCACCACGGCTCTCAAAAACGGTGAAGGAATACATCGTGAGGAAACCGGCATGTCCTAGAACCAAACATTCGAAGACTTGTGACATCTACCAACCCGCACTGGGCCCGCGTGGTGGATTACAGCCCACTCCCTCTCACAGAGAGGAGGCCTGTGTCCCAGCAGTGGGAACGTTATAGGCTGATTATGCTATTTCTAGTTGAAAGTTTTATTTTCTCTGATAGTTCTTTCGTTAGCTTTTCTATTGTTAATTGTAACATTTTTAGAATAGACAAAAATACCAGGAAAAAACAAATGTAATTTGAATGTTTTGAAATTGTGTTCACAAATTTTGTGGTACGAGGGGAATGAATGGACGCCTGGACGGTCACCAACCTGGTTTTTTGAGCGTGAAGAATGTGGTGGGTGGTGCATTTCCTATAATAGCGTCTTGTTTAGGTATATTAAAGGTGAGCGTCCACTGATCCGCCCCGGCCGCAATCCACGCACGGCACGCAACAGATTTCTGTTTGCTTGTATGAATTCATATACTTACACTGCGTCCACTACCGGTACCGCCCGTGCCGTGCGTGCGTTGCGGCCGGCGCGGGCGCGCACAACTTGGGCGACGATAACCGACTTTTAACAATTTCAAACTGAAACGAGTAGTGTTCATGATTTGGAAAAATATATCTACTTATGTTAAATTAGAGCATTAAAGCAACTTAATATGTGAATATTTTAGATTATGTTTATAATACTGTAATTCATTTGTAAAGTTATGTCTGACGCAGATAAAAACTGAGAATCACGCAAAAACTATCAAGTGTATTTTTATGAAACCTTTACCATTTTAAAGATAATTTAATTATTTATCTTTTAGTATACGTGTTTTAATATAATACCCTTTTTTATGTATAATAAATTGATAATAATCAATATAAATATTATTATTTTTATTGCCTTTATTTCTTTAATATATACATACAAATTACATTTTTAAATATTAGAATATAAAAATTTAAAAATATAAAACATAGTAGCCCACCGGTATCGGGAACAGGGTCCAAGCTACCGGCGGTCAGGGCTCCAGAGAGAGGAACCTCCTAACAATGCGCACCGTGTCCAGAAGTACCGCTCTCTGAATCAGGCCCTTAATCCAGCTGCCCAACGAGAGCCTCCTTAGGTGTTGGTCGAGGCTCTTGGCGATTAAGCCATTGGCTGATACGACTATCGGCACAATGATCGCTGAGTCCACATCCCACATGTCGACAACCTCGCGAGCCAAGTCAAGATACTTGATTTGTTTATCTTTCTCGGCTTTCACGAGGTTCCCGTCATGCGGGACCGTTATGTCAATAATCATGATTATTCTTATTATTTAGTTATTGAAATTCAGACATGAAGTAAACATCGTTATTGAATAAATTAATTGAATTGAATGCGTCTAATTGGGTATATCGCTCCTTGATGGGCGAGTCCTATTACTGGGTGGACGTACGACACAGAACACGCAAGCTCAAAGCCATTGGCGTATATCTGCGTCTTAAAGAAAAGAAAGAAAGAAAATACATTAATTTAGCTCACACTAATGGAGCACAGTAGTTTTTGATTAGGAACACAGTACTGCGCTCCAAAACACAATTATCGCCGACGTCACCTAAATTGCAGCTGGAAATTGCCGCATGTCGAACGAGTCATGGGTCAAATCTACCACCATGTGGGTCCCAGAAAACGTCCGTTGACATCGTCCAGGAGAAGATGGCGAGATGATCTTGACGCCTACAGATAGGATTGGTCAAGACAGAGAATGGAAAGGAGAAAGGGAGGCGTTTGCCCTGACAACATAGGCTAAAAATAAATAAAAGGCACACAAGACGTCATTTACAGTCCTACCAACTTATCTGTGAACTGAAAGAGGACGCCACCGTCGATGCGTCGACACAATCGAATGACACGCGACGACACAATCGAAGACATTTCAACATGACGGCCGTAGTTCCCATTTTCGCCATTTCACAGATAACTTGGTAGAAGTGTAAAAGTGAAACGCTGTCAAAAATGAGGAAAAATTCATTCATTTCGGTTTTCTAGACATCTTACTTTATTAATTAATGTCTTAACTTTAGGTGACGAGCTGCAGTAGAACTCCTGTCGTTTGTTTATTCCTTTGGAAAACAAACTCCCCAGCTGCACAGCTGTCTGCGAACTTGATTCCAGATAAAAATATAAATTTTTATCTATGATTACATACAATAGAGCATGCAAAGTAATTGACATCACAGGTTAACCACCTAGCACAAGTGTCAGGACTTCATACAATTTGTAACCACTTTCTTATATTATGTAAAGATCCCTCCCTACCTGTAAGGTTTATTATAAAACAACAAAAAAAAAAACAAAGTATGAAATAATTATTTGCCACAGTTATCCTGCCCTAATATAAGCTTAAACTGTCCTGCAAAGGAATATAGTACGGCCGGGCCAGGCGGGCCCAGATTTTCATAAAAAGATCGTGCATATGAAGTCCGTCGAAAAATAATATAAAGTTGTCCCCTTGCTCGATAGATGGCGTTGGCGTCGAATTAGATCTCGCTATGGTTTCGTTACCGCGCCGCATATAAGTGTCTGCTTTTCTTGAAAGAAAGTGTTCGAACAAAAAACACTATTGAAAAATTTTTGAGTAATCGAAACGTTTTCTTTGTTTCGATTTTATTTAACCACACCGTATACATGGACGATCACGATTGGTTTTTAATAATCGAACAGTTTGATTGATAATTGGTTTGCTTCGGTTTATTTGTTAGTAATTATAATTATATTAGGGGCTAAAGTATGAAATTGCCGATTTCAAATCGGCGATTTGTACTGAAAATTGAAAAATTGAAATTCGTTTTTTTTTTAAATTTAACATATTTATTTAATCTCTAATAATATAATAAAGAGCTCGTGGCTAAGTAATAACAGCCGTACGGGTCGATCCATCAGGTTAAGCTACGCTTGCCGGGGTCGGTCCGTGGATGGGTGACCATCTTTACATACCGAGACTCCTCCGTGCCTCGGAAAGCACGTTAAGCCGTTGGTCCCGGCTGTCATTCGTGGATCTTTGATAGTCGTTACGGGTCGTCAGAAGCCCGAAAGTCTGACAACCAGTCTTACCAAGGGGTATAGTATTACCCAGTCACTGGGTTGTGGAGGTCAGATAGGCAGTCACTCCACATAAAATACTGGTATTCAGCTGCATCCGGTTAGACTGGAAGCCGACCCCAACATGGTTGGGAAAAGGCTAGGCAGATATTGATATTAATTTATTTAATCAAAATAATTATCATTATTATCTATACATTGCTGCCATCTAATAGGAAAGGTCATATAAGCCTTTGCGATAGAACTCTCGTGATCTAGATTCGACAAACTGTGTGAAAGCATTTTGTACTGCCTCCTGAGAAGAAAACTTTTTAACACGTAGAAAATGGTCCAAATCACGAAAAAAATGGTAGTCCGTTGGAGCAAGATCTGGCGAATACGGAGGGTACTCGTAACGAATGGTTTCTAATTGCAGTTCCTGTTCACACTTTTGTTTTAAAACATTATTTTAATTTTTTTTTCTTTTGTTTTTGTGTTTCACGAAGTGTGTCCAAATAAACGTTTTTCTTTCTTTCTTTCTTTTTCTTTTCTGTAGAATTAAAACGGTTTCTCGTGCTGTATGAGGTCTCGCGTTATCATGGAGCAATATTATTGGTGAAGATCGATTCATGACTCGGGGCTGTTTCACTGCTAGTTTTGCTATCATTGTTCGGAGTTCGGCACAGTAGACATCTGCCGTTATTGCTTGACCAGATCGGAGAAAGCTATAGTGAATAACACCATGCTGAGACCACCAAACAGTTACCATTACATTTTTATTGGTAAGCTTTGCTTTAGGACACTGTTGCGGCGTTTGACCTGGGATCAGCCATTGCATTTTTCGCTTACGGTTATCGTAAAGAATCCACTTTTTATCACATGTCACAATTCGATCCAATATTCCTTCACTTTCTGTATCGATTCAACAAGACAACACAAGTTTCAACAGGCGTTTCTTTCTGCAGATCAGTCAAATCATGAGGCACCCATTTCTCATATTTTTTTATTTTATTGATTTGACGCAAATGAGTCAATATTGTTGGTAAGGTAACATTAAACCATGCCGCTTATTCCTAGGTAGTTTGGCTCGGATCGGCTTCCACCATCTCTTTCAATTCACTGTTATTCACCTGTGTGGGCGGTCTTCCATGTGGTTCGTTCTTCAAATCAAAGTTTCCATCACGAAAGCGTTTAATGCATGCCGTAAGGCAAAATGTATCGGGACTCTCAACAAAACAACCATCATATCTGTACACCTACATTATTGGCAAATAAATGATTTCTGATTCTGATTCTGAAAAACCAAAATCGCACGGTGCGTTCATTATCAGTCCCCTCTCCAAACGCAACATTGATATTGCGAGCTGTTTCTGCCGCGATAGTTCCGCGTCGGAACTCGTATTCAAAAATAACTCGTATTTTCGAAGTATCCATCTTTCTTGTCTAAGCTGAATAAAAAAAAACAACTGAAAGTCGATAATCGAATGTTGCACATTTTTTAAAAGAAGAACTTCATAGGTACCATGTGAAAAAAGTTTCACTCAAAAATCTCAAACCGTGAAGGTTCTATGTCAATTCGAAGTTCCTAATACAATAAACGGCAATTTCATACTTTAACCCCTATTAGTAACACTCGAATACAAAACAAAAACCATCGATCGCTAATTCGCAAATTCGAGTAAAACCGCAGCCGCTACCCAAGCAAAGTTAATATTTTTTTTATGGGACCAACTTTGAGGTATACACTCGAACAAAACGAAAATTTTTAAAATCGGACGACTCCGTAAAAATGTATGCGTGTCGAAATGAGAACCTTTTTTATCGTCGGTTAAAAAGTCATTTATTCAAACTATATAGGCTGAGGATCAGCACTTTGTGAACGTCAAAATTAATAAGATAGTCCCCCGGCACGCCCGCCCTTCACCACTTCCTAGTGCTTTACGTGGGAAGAAGAAGTGGCGCAACAAGCTGCCCAGCAGCAGAGCTGTCTGTTCAGTTAGAAAACAATAATACATTGGGTGCTTAGCCGCCCATGCAAATTAGAAATGAATTACCCAACAGTTTATTTAGATGAATGGCTTACACGAGAGCTTTTCAAAACCAATAAAAACTTTCAAAAAGTCTAACCTCAAACCGAGTACCGAGACTTTTCCCGCGTATTTTGGTCGATTTAAAATGGCGTCCGTGAAGGTCAATGTCAGGTTAAAAACGTTTGAGTTACGCATAGAGTCTGTAGTTCAGGGTTGTCTCTGGTTTTAGCCGACTGAGTTTGCTTAGCAAAGTGTTAAATTGATAAATGATATTTATTTCTGTAAATAGGTTTATAAAAACACTTTTACACGTTAATCATATTTAAAAAAAAGCGGCTAAGTGCGTGTCGGGTCACACGCAGTAATAGGGTTCCGTAGTTGCACAATAATGCGGATTAAGAAGAGGGCTTTTTGTAGTTTCATGAATATTTTACTATTACTCGTAAACTTGAAAAGCCTACATAGCTGTGATAGTTTTCCTTTTAATTTCGTTATATATACTACTACCGTGAACTTTTTCACCCATCTAAAACTAACCGTTTAGCTGGCAAGGGGGGGGGAAACTTGACTCAAACAAAAATTAGCACATTAAAGCCACGGACTAGAAAAAAAAGAAGGACTCCGCGCCACGCATATCTAAAGTGAAGCACAGTAAGTATGCCGCCGGGACCGTTTGTACAAACATGCGCCTCACGCACACATTTACATCATAGCATGCCGACCGGCCAGGCGGCGGCCATTACGTGACATGACGGCGTCTTTGTCAAATCACGCACAGATAGATCGGTAAGGTGCTTCACTTTCGATATGCGTGGCGTGGAGTCCATCTTTTTTTTCTAGTCCGTGTTTAAAGCTTAATATTTCCGAAACGGATCCCTAAATCGAAAAATTGTTTTCACAAACCCGCAATATTTTTGAAAGACCCATCCAACAACACCCTACACCATGGGAAGACGAGAAAAAAGAACATCTCCACTTTACGTGTGCAGAAGGTACCCTAAAAAAAAATATTTTTCATGATTTTATTTCACCAGTTTGTCGGCGTGATGTATTATGTATATCCATGCCAAATTATAGCTTTCTAGTACTAAGAGTCTCTGAGCTAAGCTGCGGACGGACAGACGGACGGACATAGCGAAACTATAAGGGTTCCTTGTTGACTACGGAACCCTAACTAGATGAGGTCAGTATTTCCTATCCGACTAGTCTCGAGAAGAAACACCGAAACTAAATCACAAGGTCACAGTCTCTTTTGAAGTCCAGACATTATGAATCTTGGTCAGATCATGTGAGGATCATGTAGATTAGTGTCTGATGGTCTTTTGAGGACAGAACCACATCGATTTGAGTGTAGGTACCTATCCACACACAGTAGTTTTACTTTTTAACCAGCCACCATTTTCTCCGTGTTGCCGACCCTATAACTCATAGAACATTAACGTATTAGTCTCCCTGATTTATTCTCTTCTCCGTAAAAACGTTTATAAATATAATAGTATTATTGTTTTTATGAACATTTTCCTGTGACAGTTCTATATATTATTATTTCTTTATTTTCGTATGGTTTCCTGCTGTCTACACCTTGGCGTTTTATCTTGTATTTTAGAACATAAATAAATTGTGTAAATGACAAGTCTGTCCTTTAGTAATTTTTTTTTGTTTTGTTTTCTTGTAGTACCTTAACTGCTCCAATAATAACCTAGCCCACGACTTGTATAGCCATCTCTGTCCCAACTAACTTTCCATCCCTACTAACACATTCTTCCCCAAAGCTCTTTGAGGCTTTGATGTTTTTTATCCGTGTCAATGACATCAAATTATAATGATTTTTGTGTGGTTTGTGGTCGTCTATGTATTTATATATACAAGTTTTACAAAAATATAAAGAATACAATAAAACGTATTACTTGGGATGCGTTGAAAAGCCTAAAGTATAAAGCCTTTGATTCCTTAGAACACGAACATATCTGGAAGGCACTGCATAGTCAAGGAATACAAGGAAAGTACATACGATTACTGAAGAACACATACTCGAAGAGTACTGCACAAGTCAGGCCGGAAACAACGGGTGAGGAGTTTCTTATAGAGAGAGGCGTCCGGCAAGGAGACCCTATCTCACCCAAGTTGTTCTCAGCAATTCTCGAGATGATTTTCAGGAATTTAGAATGGAATGAAAATGGACTCAACATAAATGGCGAAAACTTAAACCATCTACGCTTTGCAGACGATCTGATTCTGTTTTCTGAGTGTCCAAAAAAGCTAGAGTAAATGCTACAGCAATTATCAGATCAAAGTGCGGAAGCAAGGCTGTCAATGAACACGATAAAGACCAAAATTATGACCAATTCCTCACAGACCAGTATCACAGTAAATCGGGAAACAATAGACTACGTAGAAGACTACATTTACCTAGGACAGTTAACTTCTACAACTGATACTATGCATAAAAAAAATTATAGACGGATAGCTAACATTTGGAAGAGATTTTGGTCCCTTAGCGAAGTGATGAAGAACAGAGACACACAAAAGAAAAATACACAACAAAACAAAAATTAACAACATAAATGTATTCTGCCGTGCTTGACCTATGGTTGGCAAACATGGGCATTAACAGAACAACTGATCCATAAAATAAACGTATGTCAAAATAGTATAGAATTAGAAAGAAGTGTGATTGGAGTCAAGAGAAGAGATAAAGTAAGATCAAAAGAAAAAAAAAGTATAACTAAGTTTAAAGATGCGAAAAAATTATGTAAAACACAAAAATGGCGATGGACAGGACATATGTTAAGAGAGGAAAAAGAGAAATGGAGAAAGATAATAACAGAGTGGTAAGGGAGGGAAAAAGGAGCAAAGGATGACAAGTGAAACGTTGGGAAGACGACGTCAAAAGAGTAGCTGGTCCAGACTGGATGCAGAGGGCGAGAGATAGAGAGAGGTTGAAATCTTTAAAGGAGTCCTTTGTCGAAGGACAAGCTGTTTAAAGAAAAAGTGCACTGAACGTCAATATTTAAGGAAAATTGGTAGATATAATATAGAAATAATTTTGTAAACATTGTAGAACCAGCAATAAAGGCTTATCTTATGTATTTATTTAAGTAACAATTTATTTTCTTTATCTGTTTGTTTCAGTGTACTAATACTTGTCAACAAGATTCACATTAAATTCAATTATTAATTAATTAGTATTGGATTTTGGTTTTTAGTTTAAAAAAAAAATTCTCGGTACGTTTTCTCACAACACACCTGACATTGGCAGAATTGTCGACATCGGCACCATTGCCATAGGGATAAATAGAATAGAATATAATGTAGTACCTACACATTGCTATTGCTACATATCAAGCTATAGTACATATCCAGTCTACGGAAGAGAGAGAGAGAGGAGGGAGAGGGGGGGGAGGGGGGGAGGGGGAGTCTCATTGTACGGAAATCCTTAAGTATTACAATGCGAGATTAGCTTAAATTAAAAAAAAAAACAGGAAATCAGTCGCAGTCGCAGGAAGGCAATCGCTCCATGTAAAATACTAGTGTAATGGTCCATGGCTCAATGTGCAAGAAAATAACAGATTTGTAATGTAAAAGAATAAACAAAAATTAGCAGAGAAAATAGTACAATTTTTTATCGACGTTTTTATCGACGATGACAGAACAACAAAACAAGTGCACATCAATTTTATGGCTAATAAAAAGAAAAACAAAAGTATTCGATCTTTTACAAAAAAGTTTGTAACAGAAAGTACTTCAGCTGCATCCGGTTAGACCTTATTTCTTATATCTATGGGTTAGACTGTGGGGAAAGGCTAGGCGGGCAGATGATGATGATGCTACTACAGGGTGAATTTTCTAAGAGTGCGTGGATTGCAAAATCCTACTCTAGGATACGAAAGATTTGTTATTACCAAAATTAGAGAACTGATCATTTGACCGATACCGCTGTACCGCGCCTTACGAATGCGCAGCGAGGCGGGGGGCGCGACTGAAAAATGACCCCGGCGAGACGCCGAGCCCGTGAGCGTTGACGAATGAGCAGCCTGCATTACCCTCCCGTCTCGCCGCGTACATACCTAAGCCGCGGTACAGCGATATCGGTCAAACTATCCGTTATCCGTCGCCCATACCAACGGTTGATTAAAAATTTCGTACAATCTATTCTACAATTCAGTAGGAACATCAAAAAAATATTAATAGAATGCGTGCGTTTCGTAGAAAGATGTAAATATTTCTCGAAATAATAATGTTTATGTTTTTAGTAGCGGGAGTGATGGCTTATATTATATATCTGTTGCATGTTATTGTCGGACGAAAGTGAAGTTTTTATTTACCTAACTTTTGAGGAAAGTGCAATGAATAATGATCT
Source organism: Cosmia pyralina (assembly GCA_946251885.1). Lineage (NCBI taxonomy): Eukaryota > Metazoa > Arthropoda > Insecta > Lepidoptera > Noctuidae > Cosmia > Cosmia pyralina. The sequence goes on from OX276371.1 coordinate 1,308,759, forward strand.
TACAAACTTCTTCTCGTGTCAACGATTCAAAATTTGTCCAACGGGGTAATAGGGGAGTAAAAAAAAGTAATTGTATTTAGTCTGTTAGTCAGTTATTAGGTCTTTACCTATGAAATTGCCGTTCTGCAGTACTGGCCATTTCAAATCAAAATAATTTTTGTTTGGCTAAGAATTCTAATTTCAAATTAATTTTATTTTAAAAACACGGATTTTTTTTTCCAAAAGTAGTCATTTGTTTATTGATTAGTGTTACATTTTCATCGCATTTCAATCTTTTTCGTCATCATGGATACGTTAAAAATTCGAGTAATTATGGAATATGAGTACCGTCGTGGCAGCAACGCGGCACAAGCGGCACGCAACATCAACGACGTTTATGGAGCTAACACTACAAACCAACGCACCACTTGTTATTGGTTTGCTCGCTTCCGTTCTGGAAATTTCGACCTGAAAAATGAACCTCGCGGTCGTCCGAAGACTTTGGTCGACAATGGTGCCGATTCTGTTGTGCACAAACTAAACTTAATTTAGGCTATTGCTAACTTTTTCTCTCTATTATGACAAGAAAGAGACGGAAGTAAATTAGAGCTGTCAAATTAGTTAGAACTAATTTTTCCACAGACATTTAGACGACACGTAAAAACATGTCGACTAAAAACACGGTGAAGCACAAGGCGTGAACTAGTTTGACATCTCCAACTTAGTTCATAGCTATAGCCGTCTTTTTCTCGCGCTGCCTGTTAGTAAAAGATAGCGATTCTCTAATTTTAGTTTAGTGCGTTCACAAGAGAATCGGCACCAATGACGAATTAAAGGCGATTGTGGAAGCTGATGATACACAATCTACGGCTGAATTAGCAGCAGCTTTCGACGTTAGCGTCAAAACAATATTGGTCCATTTGCGTCAAATTGGCAAGGTAAAAAAGCTTGACAAATGGGTGCCCCACGAACTCAATGATCGCCAGCGCGAAGTACACGTCGAGACGTGCCTTGCACTGCTCAACAGACACACAAATGAAGGAATTTTGAACCGCATTGTTACCTGCGATGAAAAATGGATTCTGTTTGATAACCGCAAGTGCTCAGCAAGTTGGTTGGATCCTGGTTCAGCACCTAAACAATGCCCTAAACGAAAACTTACCCCTAGAAAAGTGATGGTCACTGTTTGGTGGTCTAGCGCCGGCCGGTGTGATTCATCACAGCTTCTTACCAAACGGGGTGAGCATTACTTCAGATGTGTACTGTGAAGAACTGAACACAATGATGGAGAAGCTGGCACATCTCCAACCAGCATTGGTCAATTGCTCGTCTCCGCTGCTCCTGCACGACAACGCGCGACCTCATACTGCACAGCAGACGGTCTCCAAGTTGCAAGAACTGGGGTTGGAAGCTCTCCGTCATCCGCCCTACTCACCAGACCTTGCGCCTACAGACTGCTACTTTTTCCAGAATTTGGATAACTTCTTGGCGGGAAAAAAATTCAATACCCCAGAGGCAGTACAAAATGCCTTTGAAGAATTTGTTGCCTCCCGTCCAGCTAATTTCTTTAAGAAGGGCATCAATAAACTGCCACTGCGTTGGCAAAGATGCATTGATTGCATGGGTGATTACTTCGATTAATACAAATAAAAAATGCATGAAAAAAATTCGTTTAAATTTTTTCATACAAAACGGCAATTTCATAGGTAAAGACCTATTATTAAAAAAATATTAGACACGTATTTCTTGCTTTATCATATTAATAAAAAAATACGCATTAAAGTTGGGGAATGGGGTCTCGCTACGTCACAACTGAGTTTAAAATCTGAAGGTGTGACGTCATGCGGTGGTGGCATCTACATCGCCACATGCGCACTACGCATCACACTGACGTCACGAAAAATCCTGCATCGCGCAATCAGAGTGTACCGCGCGACTAGCATAAATATACAACGTCCCGACATCAACCGTCTGTTCGGAGGATCCTCCCTCTTCTATGGAGGATGAGTGAACTTTACACCCTGTTCCTCATGCCTCTATAATGCCACATTTTAACTCAATGTTCCCACTGCTGGGACACAGGGATGGGCTGAAATCCACCACGCGGGCCCAGTGCGGATTGGTAGATGTCACATATCTTAGAGTTTTTGGTTCTAGGACATGCCGGTCTCCTCACGATGTTTTCCTTCACCGTTTTGAGAGCAGTGGTTGTGAAAGTATTTACACAAAGCTTCGATCAATAATGTTGATCGAAGACACAAAGTAAAGCGCCTGGGTTCGGGCTTCGGATCCACGATCTACAGCTCGTAAGTCCTGGCTGTTACCCTGGGCCACCACTGCTCTGTTAAAAGTCTGAAACACGATCCCGTTATTATTTTAGACAGCCATTGCATAATTTTATAACATTGCAACACATAACACGGGAAAACGTTAAACAGAACGATGTATGTTACGAGAATTTAAACAGACTGAGTATTTTCGGAACAATCTTCATTTATCTAAATACAATATGAAACAGACTCTCCTTTATCACACTTTTCTCATGAGGGTAGGCAGAAACTACAGAAAATCACCTGCTATTACGATTCTCAGGTAGGTACATTATTCCTTTTTAGGGTTCCGTATCTCAAAAGGAAAAAACGGAACCTGTATAGGATCACTTTGTTGTCCGTCTGTCGGTCAATACCCTTTTTCACAGGAATGCGTAGAGGTATCAACTTGAAATAAAAATGAAATACGTAAATCTATGGTCCCTCGGAGTCCTAAAAGAACCAAGCTTCTAAGTCAACACAATAAAAAAATACGGCCATTTATGCGACATATTTTGATACTCGCAAGTAAATCAAAACCTGGTAGTTCCCGCTGACCTAGAATCATTGATATAAAACTAATATATCAATGCCTAGAATCATGAAATTTGGCAATATAATGGTAAATGTAATAAACCATTTAGTTTCCTATTATCTAGTTTTGAACTTAGTTTTGAACGCCAGCACATCAAGCTACTACAATCTGTCAAATTTCTTTAATGGATTTTCATCTTTATCGCTAAAGCGATTAGGTTCAAGGTTGATTAGGAAAATGTGACAGTTTCGGGTGGCTTAACCTGCTGGCGTCTGTACCTACCCTACCGCCACAGAATAAAAACTAACGTACGCACGGCTACAGATCAAGCTATACATTTCCAGTATAATCTGATCTCGCATTGTATAGGATTTCCTTACAATGAGAGGTCAGTGTAAACTGGAAATGTATAGCTTGATGTGTAGCCGTGTGTCTACCGCTATAAATCGAGTTTGTTGACCTCGATACTTAGTTATTTCAAAAGAAAATAAAAAGTTGATGTTTTCAGCAGTCACACCAAATAAAATAATTCATATTATTTGTTTCTACTACTGCCAAATGTTAGAACCATAGAAATATAAAAAACTTCTTTCATATATCTATGGTTAGAACTCTATTGTATTAATGTAAAGAACAGTTTAAATGAATGTTTTATTTAATTTTTTTTTACTGTCTCCTTCACTGAAAGCAAAAGATCACGGTGTCACGATCGTTTTAAAATCTTTCTGCTGGTTGGTTAGCCATTGTAATAGGGATGATGAGTAAATTTTTTTTTCGTCCGTTTGGAGATTATTAAAAAATATTGGACACGTATTTTTTACGTAATCAAAAGTTAAAATATGGCATGACGTCACTCCTTGCTAGATTTTATACGTAATTCGTTATAGTAGTGACGTAGCGAGCCCCCATTATTAATATGATAATCTTTTTTTTTTTAACCTGGAAACATTCCTATTATAGGTATTGAAGATTATTCAATTAAGTAATCTGCCTAGCCTTAAGCCAACATGTTGGGGTCAGCTTCCAGTGTAACCGGATGCAGCTGAGTACCAGTATTTATGAAAGTAATATACAAAACTGAAAAAATCACATGTGCAATGCGTGCCACGAAAGATGAGACCTGACGAGCGCGGTACCGCGCCTCCCGCGCTCTTTCCGCCGCGCCGATGACGCCCGGTGAGGTCCCTTCCCGTCTCAGACCTCATACGTCATTCCGCTAAAGAGACCTATAAATCAGAATAAAGCATTCATTCAATATCAGAAACAGATAATTATTATCTACTGCGCAAGCAATTATTATCTACTGGTCAAACTACCTACATACCAACTTATCTTATGTGACGACACGGTTGGCGCAGTGGTTGAGCGATTGACTGCTGCGCAGCATGTCGCGGGTTCGATTCCCGCACGGAACAAATATTTGTACGACCTACAAGTATTTGTTCCGAGTCTGGGTGTTTTTCTATCTATAATATGTATGTATTTACAAAAAAAAAAAAAAAAAAAAAAAAAAAAAAAAAAAAAAAAAAAAAAAAAAAAATGTATATAAGTAGTTTATCAGCCATCTCGTTACCATAACACAAGCATTAGGTTGCTTAGCTTGGGGCTAGATGGCGTTGTGTGATATGTCCAAACATATTTATATTTATATATTTATATTTATTTATTTATCTGTGAAATGGCGAAAATTGGAACTACGGCCGTCATGTTGAAATGTCTTCGATTGTGCCAACGCATGTCATTCGAATGTGTCGACGCATCGACGGTGGCGTCCTCTTTCAGTTCACAGAAAAGTTGGTAGGACTGTACGTGGTGTGTCAACTGTCAAGTCTCTTCTTTCATGGCACGCTTTGTGCCAAAATGTATGACGAAATTGTAGACATCTTAGGCCGAGCAGCTAATGACAGTTATTCTGGTAGTGATAGGATACGTACAAAGAAACCTGTAGTAGGTTGGAACAGACATGTCAGTGGTGCTCACCGGGAGGCCAGGTCTAAGTTCCAGTTATGGATATTGTATGGCAGACCGAAGTCGGGTCGTGTTTGGAGTGAGATGCAAGAAAGCCGTAAAATCTTTAAAAGCCGGTTAAAGTGGTGTCAAAATAACAGTGATCAACTTAAAATGGACATTCTGGCAACGCATCACGCCAAACATGATTTCCGGAGTTTTTGGAAGTCTACTAATAAAGTAAACAGAAGGCCGGGCTTGCCTGTGAGCGTTGGTGGCATTACTGATCCAAAAAATATAGCTGAGATGTTTAAAAGCCATTTCATGGTAACTTCACCATTGGGACCATCACGGTCGGGACTTGAAGGTGTGACTCGGGGGCAGGAGCTCAGTGTAAGGTTTACGGCCAAAGATGTTAGACGGGTTATCACGACCATGACCCGAGGCAAGTCTCCTGGCCACGATGACTTGAGTATCGAGCATCTTAAATATGCTGGCGTCCATCTTCCAAGGGTTCTGGCTATGTTTTATTCCCTATGTCTAGGACATTGATATCTACCTCCAGCTATGATGCAGACCGTGGTGGTACCGATTGTGAAAAGTAAAACTGGTGATATAAGCGACGCCAACAACTATAGACCCATTTCTCTGGCTACAATTCTGTCTAAGGTACTTGACAGTCTTCTTAACACACTGATGAGTGGCTGTTTCAAGTTACATGACAATCAATTCGGTTTCAAATCGGGACTCTCCACTGAGACAGCTATTCTGTGTTTGAAGCAGACTGTCAAGTACTATACTGATCGCAAAACGCCAGTCTATGCTTGCATCCTCGACCTTACGAAAGCGTTTGACCTGGTTTCCTATGATATCCTCTGGGATAAACTTAATGACACAGCCCTGCCAAGCGAATGCATTCGTATTCTCAAATATTGGTACGGGAACCAGGTCAACATAGTCCGATGGTCGGGGACGTTGTCTGAACCGTACAGATTGGAGTGCGGGGTGAGGCAAGGGGGATTGACCTCACCAACGCTCTTCAATCTTTATATAAACGCACTCATCGAGGGGCTGAGCAGCACGCATGTCGGATGTCATGTTGGTGGAGTTTGTGTAAATAACATTAGCTATGCGGACGACATGGTGCTGCTGAGCGCCTCGGTCTGTGGCCTGTCTAAGCTGCTCGGCATTTGTGAGAAATATGCTCTCAGTCATGGCCTGCTCTATAACACTAAGAAAAGTGAGTGTATGGTTTTCCGGGCCAGGGGTAAATGTCCGGATAGTATCCCTAGCATTAAATTAAATAATGTACCGCTAAATAGGGTTGACACCTTCAAATACCTTGGGCATCTGGTGACCTCTGACCTGAAAGACGATTCAGACATAGAGCGGGAACGTAGGGCGTTGTCTGTTAGAGCGAACATGATAGCCCGCAGGTTTGCACGATGCTCGAAGGAAGTAAAAATCACTCTTTTCAGAGCTTATTGCACTTGTTTTTACTCGAGCGCCCTGTGGGCTAACTATACTCAAAAACAGTACAGCGCCCTACGAGTTCAATTCAACAATGCCTACAGGATGTTGTTGGGGCTGCCTCGGTACTGCAGTGCGTCGGGGATGTTCGCTGAGTCGCGCATTGACTGCTTCTATGCGACGATGCGGAAACGGTGCACATCCCTGGTGCGTAGGGTCCGCGCCAGCTCCAACACCATCTTGAGGATGATGGCTGAGAGGTTCGACTGTCACTACATTAACCATTGCTGTATGCTTAATGTAGTGACAATAACAATAAAATGATTTGTGTGTTGTGTGATGTCTTATTTTTTATTTTTGTTGTTTATCTATCTAATGTATTTTTTTTTTTTTTTTTTAATTTTCTTATGATCCAATGATGATTGAAATAAATGAATTGAATTGAATTTGTAATGTCGGGGCCATACCAACGTCAACGTCAATGCCCATCATCGCCATAAACATCGCGGTAATAATTCCGATAACCATCGCAATGAAATGAATGACCACACTTGAATGCCGCCACCGAATTTTTGCCACGTCAATCGGCAATGTGAATGCCGTTGTAATATTATCGCGATAAGTTGTGGCTGCACCTACGGCCTACGTCCATCATCGCGATAATCAACGGCATATCCAGTTGATGAGGCCCTGACATAAGTACGTACATTTGTTTGCACTTTGCTAAGTACCTACTGCGTGTGAACACACAATCTGAAAGTATTATCGCACCACGTCTGCATAAAATGTTGGAAAAAAATGTGTACAATTTGCAGGAGAAACCTAGCTACCTAAATCAAGCCGTGGAGTCAAGCAGTACTTCTGTGCTTGGCTAAAGATCCCTCTGTTCAAAATAACCCCTTTTACGAGCATAGTAACAGACAGGATAGCTTCCAAAAGCCACACCGTGGGAACCAAAACACACGATGACTCACAAAAAATCCAGCTGCAAAGAAAATCTAAACATTTTTCACTACGTATTGAACGTTTAATGCTAATTCTTTGAAATCTGCGCCGCTCCGCTGTGGTTTAATTATAAAACTATTTATATCTCGCTAAGTCATTAAGAAGGTAGGTAGAGCAATGTATACGTATGACGTTTCGTTTTCTGTTTACGCTCTTCTTCCTTTGGGAAAAACCACGAGATATTTTGTTGTTTTGTTTTTGGAACGAAGTTCTTTAATGAGCTTGCGGAAGGAGTTGACTGCTAGAAATCGTCACGTAACGAACAAGCGTTATGCCCAGTCCATGCGACTTTCTCACTCTCTCTGCCTCTTTCTAATAGGTAAATATAATAGAAAGAGAGAGAAAGTGTGAATTTGGTCAAAAAGAAAATCCAAGATGACGGCTGTGAAAATTTTGCTCGTTTTCATGGTTTTCGAGGATGCCAAAGCCGAAAGTGAGGTCAAAATGTAAATCCAAGATGGCGGACGCGAAAATTTTCAAAATGTTACGTTATGGGTGTCGTTTTCATAGTTTTCGAGAGCCCTCAAATCGATAGTGAGATCAAAAAGTAAATCCAAGATGGCGGCTGCGAAAATGTTGTTTTTGTTTTAAATTCTACGTGAGAAGTTCCGGGGTCCCCCGACCGCACACCGTTTTAGTCTAAGTAACTAGGAGCTCTGTGATATGGGAGCTCGTCTGAGGAAGAAGTGGTACCACAGCAATGAAGTATTATAAACATCATTGTACCACAGTACTTATTTCTACCATCAGGCAGCGGTACTGTGTTTCAGTTTGAAGGGAGTATGGGTCAGGTGTCATTACAGGCACACGAGATAATATTTCAGTTAATAGGTACCTATAGCATATAGGAATGCCATGGTTAATACTTACAGTGCCACCTACGACAACAAGGCTCTTTTAGCGCTCTAATGACGTTGACAGGGGGCGCTGTTGGTAAACCTTTATGCAATGAGGGCTATCGCGTATGAATTCGCCGCTTGAGGCGCTAGTGTAGCGTGAGGTATCCGAAGTGTCAAATGTCACTGTTTGTGGGTGGGCTACGCAGGTTTATTTCTAACTAGCTGTGCCCCGCGGTTTCACCCACGTAGACCGAGGATAAAAGTAGCTTATGTGTTAATACAGGGTATAAATAATGTTTTTTTTTTTTTGGTAGTGTATATTTTGTTCCACAGTACATTTATACCAGACAAGCTCTAGACGTGAAGGCTTGTAATTGGCTGTCAGATTAGAAAGTCTTGTAGATTTCATCCAAATCGGTCCAGCCATTTGAGCGTGTAGAAGTAACAAACATACACACTCACAAACTCGCGTTTGTTTACTGTGATTAGGATAACGTTGTAAATATTTATTGCAATAGATGAGATCAATTATGACAAATATGAGTTACGGGTCAATGAATGTTAGTGATTTAAAAGCGGATATAAAAAAAAGAGGTGCAAAATTAAGCGGGTTGAAAGAACAGCTAAATCAGAGGTTAGTTTTTTTTACATATTTCTTGTCAAAACTATGCTTGTTTACCGAGTTTACAGCTATGTTTTTTGCTATACTTCAGGACCTTCCTCGACAGTGGCGCCAACTGGTGAGCACAAAAAGGGTAGCCCTCATTTGTGTTGTGAAAATGTCACTTGAAATATACAGGGTTAAATTAAATTAGCTAGCGAAACTCCGCAGATGTGATAGGTATATTTAAACACAACAAAATAAAATTTGTTTTTTTTGGGTCATCGACCGCTATTGTTGGTGTTAGTATTTAAAGTATGAGTTGAGAAAAGGTTTTTTTTTTGTTTTATCGGGTTTAGATATCGATACCCATCACGTTTGTGAAGTTTTCACACTGAAAACTATTTTTTTAAACTGATAATTCAAGTGATTACACTACCTGCGGTTGATGACCTCAAAAAAATATCGTCAAATTAATTTATTTTTTGTTTGATCATGTTTCGGTTTTTTATTTATTATTTAATTTTTCTATACTTCTATGGAGTAATATTCCTTGAGGTTTCAATTATTGCCAAGATGTGAATTCCATACTGTATATTCCCATCACGTCTGCGGCGTTTCGCTAGCTAATTTATTTATTTATTTATTAAAACTTTATGCACAAGTAAAAAAATACTGTACAAAGGCGGACTTAATGCCTGAGGCATTTTCTACCAGTCAACCTTAGGGTGATGCAGAGAGAAAACATGGCAGGTGCAGCATAAGGGATAGATAACTCGAAAAAGAATAAATACTAATAAATAAATACATATATACATACATATAAACAGAATAAACTTTGTCAAGAGAAATAACGATAGGTAGAGGAGAAAAAGAATCCAGCAAGAATCAGCAGAAATCAATCAGCTAATTCAATTTGACCCTTTATTAAAAAAAAAAAAAAAAACAAGATGGCGGTTTTAGATCTGATTTTGAGCAACGCGCCAAATTATCTTTGTAGATAAATAATCTATATAAGTAGATGTCCTTTGTCACTGCCGATGCTTTTGTCATGGTGATCCCACAAAACGTAACTAAAGCAAATAGCCTCGATGGCGTAACTCGAAGCCATAACTCGAATTAACCAAAATAATACACTTCTGGACACATCTATTGGCCCACCTTAGAGTTTAGGTTTCGATGGCCCCTACCGAAATATGATTACTAGATTGAACAAAAACTGTTGATGCAGTTTTAAACCTGATACATTTTACCATCTTTTTCGATCGTATTGTTTTAAATTTGAATTCAGAATACCATACGACATGGAGCTACGCCTAACAAGTCGGATATGCGCCTTGTTAAAGGCAATTGATTTTTGAATAAAAAACATGTTTTATCAAATAAAGGTTTAATTTAATAACGCATGTTGCCTCCATGGGCATCTACCACAGCTCTCATACGATTAGGCATAGAGTTTATCAACCGCTCTATGAAATTTTGAGGGATCATCTCCCATTCCTCTTCTATGGCAGTTTTCAACTCCTGCATCGTCTGGGCAACTGGCTGACGAGCCCTAACACGTCTTTTTAGCTCGTCCCACATGTGCTCAATGGGGTTCATGTCTGGGCTTCTGGCTGGCCAGTCCATAACTGTGATGTTCACATCCCGAAGATATTCCCTGACGATGCCGGCCGCATGGGCTCTTGCATTATCATGCATAAAAAGGAAATTTGGGCCCACATAGTCCGCGTATGGTATCACGTGAGGTTCTAATCACTCACGAATGTACCTTTCAGCATTTAATGTTGGCAGCCGTGGTCCTGTAACAACCTCAAGTTGAGTTTTGCCGCTCGCGGATATACCGCCCCAGACAGTCCATGAGCCACCGCCATAAGCAACCCTCTCTTCAAAGCAGCATTGTGCGAAACGCTCTCCCTTACGTCGGTAGACCTTCTTCCTTCCATTATTGCCATGTAACACAATTTTAGACTCATCAGAAAAGAGTACACGGCTCCAATCTTGCTGTGTCCAATTTAAATGACTGCGTGCGAAATGAAGGCGCGCTGTTCGGTGGGCTCGCGTTAGTTTGGGGCCATTAGCTGGCTTGTGTGGTACCATATCGCGTTCTTTTAACCTTCTCCGAACAGTTCGAGCGCTCACAGATACTCCGTGGAAGTCGCGAAGTTGGTTTTGTATCTCAATGGAGGTAAGGTGACGATTTCTCAAGCTGGTCGTCACGATGAATCGATCCTGCCTTTCAGTTGTGACCCGAGATCGTGGCCTTCCTTGGCGACGAACAAAGCCGCCAGTCTCTAGGTACCTCCGATAAACATTTCGGACCGCAGATCGACTTAAATTAAGTTGAGCACTCACGTTTCTTTGGCTGTGTCCGGCCTGAATAAGTGCCACAGCTTGGGCGGCGACTTCAGGTGAAGTATCCATAGATTATTGATAGAACCTCACCTTAATGTTAAGAATAAGTAATGTTTGTTGCAAAACCAAAGATATCAATCACTTTTTCAAGAATTAAATCCAAGTAAACCAATAAAACCAAGTTTTCTTAGTATTCGATTGTTTGATATCAACAAACAGGCTCCAAATTGTGTTTTGTTTCTTTAAATTCTGTGTTCGAAATTCAAAAAAAGACTATTGAATGAAATTGTGAATGTGCCAGGTTCAAAACTGCATAAAAACTTTTTGCTCGACCTAATATAAAATTTTAGCTAGGACCAAACGAAACTGAAAATACAAGGTGGGCCAAAAGATGTGTCCAGAAGTGTAATATCGTTGCTTACCAAAACAAGAATCAGGAAGTAATATATCAATTATCTACTGCTATTACATTAATATTATCTCAACCAATTCAGATAATAGTCTCTTAACAAAATACTTAAAGTTTTGACATGCAATTTATAAAACGAACGCGCTTGGAACGAATCCAAGATGGACGCGATTGTTACAAGCTGTTGTTTATGGTATACATCCTGAGAATAAATTGAAAAAAGGTGAAATTATTTGAATAGTTAAATTTTTTTACTCACACACAGTTGCTTGGTATGTTTAAAATTATTTTAACGTTAGTTTGGCTAAAGACCCTTCCGTGCCTCGGAAAGTACGTTATGCCGATGGTCCCGGCTGTCATTCGTGGATCTTTGACAGGCGGGAATTTGACAAGATCAGACAATCAGTCTTACCAAGGGGTATCGTATTACCCAGCATCTAACTGGGTTGTGGAGGTCGGATAGGCAGTCTCTCCATGTAAAATACTGGTATTCAGATGCATAGACTGCAAGCCGACGCCAATATACCTAGTTGGGAAAAGGCTAGGCCACAGAAATCTAAATATAGATTTCTGTGGGCTAGGCAGATGATATTTGTTTGGTTAGGTTTAAAATTACGCGGGAAAGAATGCAGTAGTTGGATTAAAAAATGGCGCTATTTTTTGACAAGTTTTGCAACTTCACGGTCCTGATTTCTTTTGATTTTCCCGAGGAGCGTCTTGCTTCTCTTCTTGTTTTAGAAATAATAAGAAACTGTATAACTGAATACTTACTTACTTAATAAAAATCAGGCGTAGGTACAAACGCCAGCACATCAAGCTACTAGAATCTATCAAATTTCTTTAATAGATTTTCATCTTTATCGCTTAAGCATTAGGTTCAAGGTTGATTGGAAAAACTTTACAGTTTTGGGTGGCTTGACCTGCTGACGTCTACTTCTGTACAATCCTACCAACTTATCTGTGAACTTAAAGAGGACGCCACCGTCGATGCGTCGACACAATCGAATGACATGCGTCGGCACAATCGAAGACATTTCAACATGACGGCCGTAGTTCCAATTTTCGCCATTTCACAGATAAGTTGGTAGGAGTGTACCTAGGTAAATATACAAGCTGAAAACTTGGCTTTCTAGCTTTCTTACCATTTTTTTTCAATTTAAAGTATTAAAATTCTATCTACATAAAGAAATCTTTGAAATATTACCAACTTCATACCACATCATACCGTAAACAAGTCAAGCAGATACTGTTTAGTGGACAAGTTGTGCCATAACTCATTCTTATATTCTTATGTGTAGGCAAATTATTTAATTACTTAGTTTTTTCTTTTTTCCCTTTTGTCAATTTAATATAGTCATGTTACATATTTTTAACCTTAATTTCATGTGAGTAATGTGTCATACAATCGCATTTTACCTATTATTGATACGTAATACTTGTTTAAGTTTTTTCATTTAATTTCATTTGTTTTCTCTCGCTACTTTCTAGTTACCTAGCTTTATCAATGCCGTGAAACTCCATTATTGGCTAAGTGATAATTGTCATCATCTCGCTATCATTGAACAGTGTATACAGACTGTAGGATGCTGTAACTTTGACGCAACTGCTTTGAGCTGTTTATTGATAGTGTGGTGAACATTCATAACTCATGTAGTTAGTTATAAGCTGTTGAGTTTCCTAATAAATAAATAAATAAATAAACTTTAATCTTACACCGTCTTATTACAAAACAAGGTTCATTTTCTAACCCAGGTTTAAACCATGGACCCTTTTTTGAATTTCGAACTTTATTCCGACACATTAAGATGACAGTTTTACAAAACTGACAATTAGTTGTCAGTTTTGTCTAAAGAACTGTATTTCTATCACAGCTGGGTTCGTATTACAAAAACTGGCTCGATGGTTTAAACCATGACTGAAAAAAACCTCATTTTATAATAAGACAGAAAAGGTTTAAATTCCATGGGTTCTATCCTAAGTTCAAAGACACAAGGTGTAAGTATTGCTCATTTGTTTTTTTACGTTTTTTAAACTAATTTTGGAAGTGCTGTTCTAATTGAATAATTTAAAATTGCAAATTATGTGATGTCACACCACGGGGTCACACCTGTGACAAGGACCAAGGGGCTTCAAAAGTGTTTATTATATTTATATTTACTTACATCATAAATTCATAACATTGTTACAAAAAATCTAAATCAAAAATATGATCCTTTGTGAGAGACTGGCTCTCACTCCGAATTTAATCTAATAGCACTGGTAAATTTTAATAAAGTAGTAAAAATTTATGGATGGCCCCTTAGGGCCCCTATAGGTAGGTACTTATATAAATATATATATATATATACTATAATTTTTATTTTTATTATTTATATTAACAAATGTAAAAATTAATTTAATAAAATTCAAAAATATAAATTTAATTTAAATATTTAATCCTTTCGTACTAAAATATTTTAATTTTTAAAAGATAGAAACCAACCTAACACACTCTGCCTGAGAAAACAGGTGAGCTACTACGCTTACACCTATCATAATGTTAGCAGACTTTGTTAGAAGAACTACTCAAATTTGTGAAAAAAAAAAAGACTGTACCTTCGTTTATTAGCGGTAAAACGGTTCCTTACTGTTGCACTCGTTTTATGTTCTAAAAATACTTTAAATAAGAATCATTATAAAGAACCAAAACACGTGCGCAAATCGCTTTCAGTCGAAATAAAAATGGCATTTCCTGAAAATGACTCGCACATTTTATTTAAATTTTGTCTTTCCCAAAACTCGCTGACAGTTCGTTGACTTGTATGAGTTTTAAATTCAAAATAACTAAAATTCAAATAATGATATCGTTAGTCTGTTTGTTTCCCGTTTGTGAAACGTATATATTTGTCATGTTTTTCGTGTTATAATCTTAATTTATTTGATCTCTGATCGCCGCCATCTTAAGATTCCGCGTCTAAAATTTTCGAGATGATTGAACTATTGAACGAAAATAAAATAATTTATGTCTATCTGTGACTTCTGAAGAATTCGGAGACTACAATACTTTGTTTATTTAAATTTTCTATGGTTTCTTTTATTGACATTATATTTTGACAGTTATTAGGATAGGTTAGGTTATTGCTTTGAAGTATGTTTGAAGATAAGAGGCAGAGGAATATAATAAATTAAACCCAGTCATTTATCACCAAACATTAAGAATTTGCAGTATGTACCTTAGGTGAAGGCTGTGTCCTTTTTTTGACCTTCAAAATTGCCGTTTCTCAGCCCAATTTTAATAAATGGCTTGAATTTTGGAGATCGAAGAAAGATGATCAGATTTGTGGCGTAAATGGGGAAGGTCGGGCTAAGCTAATTGTAGAGGGTGTGATCCTAGCTATGGCTAGGTCCCTAAGGCCTATAACCATATTCATTTTAACCATAAAAGTTATCTATGGTCATGTCTGTCTGTCTGTCTGTCCGTCCGTATGGCACAACCACTTTTTTCCGAAACTACAAGAACTATAGGTACTGTTGAAACTTGGTAAGTAGATGTATTCTGTAAACCGCATTCAGATTTTCAGAAAAAAATAGAAAAAAAAAAAACAATAAATTTTGGGACCCATACTTAGAACTGAAACTCAACTATTTTTTTTTTCATCAAACCCATACGTGTAGGGTATCTATGGACAGGTCTTCAAAAATGATATTGAGATTTCTAATATAATTTTTTCCAAAACTGAATAGTTTGCGCGAGAGACACTTCCAAAATGGTAAAATGCTGGTGTTCCACAAGGCGGTATTCTTTCTCCATTGTTATTCTCCATCTTCATTAATTTCATAACTCGCTATCTTCAGTGTTCGTATCATCTTTACGCTGATGATCTTCAATTGTATACAGCTGCGCGGGTAGAAGGTTTGTCGGACGCTATAGCAGATGTAAACCGAGACTTAGATGCTGTCAGAAAGTGGTCTGACAGTTTTGGGGTGTCAGTAAACCCGTTAAAGTGTCAGGCCATTATAATTGGAAGCTCGCGCATGTTGAGTAGAGTGACACTTAGCTCTCTTCCTCCTCTTATTTTCAATGGTACCGTCATACCCATTACCCCTAATGTGAAAGATCTCGGATTGCATCTGGACTCGACACTTAGCTGGCAACGTCAGGTCTCTAGTGTTAGCCAAAGGGTCAATGGTACTCTGCGGTCACTGTATCGTCTGCGAAACTTTTTGCCCGCTAAGACGAAAACTATGCTTGTGCAGACTTTGATTTTCCCTATCATCGACTATGGTGACGTGTGCTACTTTGACTTGAATGCGGTTTTGCTCAATAAGCTCGACAGACTGCTCAATAATTGTATCCGGTTCATATTCAACCTCAGAAAATATGACCATGTGTCTCGCTATAGATCTGAGCTCAAATGGATGTCCATTCGTCAAAGAAGAAGTTTACGTGCTTTGACCACGCTTTTCGCCCTTCTCAACTCTCCCACTCCTCCTTCTTATCTTGTGGCTCACTTCCAATATCTATGTTCTTCACACGCTAGGAATCTGCGTTCTTCTAACAATCTTCTCCTACTCTGTCCTTCTCATACCTCTGACTTTGTTCATTCTTCCTTTCATATTCAGTCCATTCTTCTTTGGAATGCGCTTCCTCTTGATATCAGGGCGGCCACCAGTCGGTATGCATTTAAGCGGAAATTGCAGAGTTATTTTCTAAACAAATAGTGTAGAGTTATTTCAACACCTCTCTCTCTCTTGAATTTGTATATAATATGTATTTGTATATATATATATATATATATATATATATATATATATATATATATATATATATATTATAGGTATATCTTATAGTAAGTGTATGTATGTGTGTTATTGGTTTATAACATATTTATGTGCTTGTATAAAGTCTATTTATAATTAATTAAGATATATTTTTAGTGTTCTTTTTTTATGTATTCCTCTCATACTGAGCACCTGCCATCTAATCACTTCACCACCCTTGGTTGACTGGTAGAGAATGCCTAAGGCATTAAGTCCGCCTTTGTACATTTTAAGTGCGTAAAGTTTAAATAAATAAAATGTGCCCCCCGTGCCCCCCCCCCCCCTGTAACTTCTAAAATAAGAGAATGATAAAACTAAAAAAAATATATGTTGTACATTACCTTGTAAACTTCCACCGAAAATTGGTTTGAACGAGATCTAGTAAGTAGTTTTTTTTTAATACGTCATAAATCGGTCTATTATTAAAACATTGATCAAACTTACAAGACAACGACCTACAAGAACTTTTACTTACGAGTATATGTTATTTGCTGCTACGGAACCCTTCATGGGCGAGACCGACTCGTACTTGGCCGCTTTTTTTCGAGATGAAAGGAACCCTATGTCTGTTTCTGTACACCTGACAACGTATACGCAAAATTTCAGGATGATCGGTTCAGTGGTTTAGGCGTGAAAAGGTAACAAACAAACTTACTTTCGCTCTTATAATATTAGTTAGGCTAACTATTCAACATTGTTATCATAACAGAAAGTGATAATAGACAATCCAATGTCTAATAACACCGCCAAATGTCTCAAGAATGCCAGCATACCGTCATCTCTCAACAGTTAATTTAATACAATGACCTGATTATCAACCAATAATAGCTGGCAACTCTCGTTTAACCTTGCCAGTATTAAATAAGTATTTGTTTCTGATTCTTGTCTGTCGATGCTTACTGTGTTATTCGCAGAGGAACAGATGGTGGTTTAACGTAAACTTACCGTGAGATTAAACTTTTAACCCGTCGCGCGCCAATTAGCAGACACAATTGAAATTCTATTGTTATCTGTACACATGGTGTACAATCGACATTTTAAGAGTTAAGTGTGTACCTATTAGGGTTCCGTACCAAAGTCGTAAAAAAGAACACTTATGGTGCGACTCAGTCTGTCTGTCTGTCTGTACGTCTGTCACAGCTGGATATCTCAATAACAACTAATGTTATCAATTTCAAATTTGCAACAGTTTTAGATGACGTTTGGCCAACTATTTTGCAAATATGAAATAAGTATTTTTTTTTTCTTTGCAACAGGGACTGGACTGTAAACTGTAAACTGTGTGTCTGTGTCTTAAAAATTCGGAGTGGGGCTACTAGGGCATGTGGGGTATCATAAGAGCGCTGTTTGCATCATAAGTTCATAAGACATCATCTCATCGTCTCAAACATTTTTTTTTATTTTTTGGGCAGCATAGTTTTCGACGTTTGATGAAAAATGTAAAAAATACCGTTCCCCCCTTATTTCCGAAGTTTGCACACAATAAAATCTGAAATTATTTTATGTGATAGAAGTTTATGTAAAGATTACAGGAAAAATAAAACAATGTCTCTAAACAGCACACTTTTTCACAAAACATCAACAAAAAAAATTACGTATCCCTCGGTGCGTGAGTCCGACTCGCTATTGACCGGTTTATTTGTTTTGTTTTGGTAGTAGAGGGCAGTGGATTCGCGTAAATATTGTTATTTTGCTATCAGTCCGTCACATTAGTTCTGGCTATTCTCGTCTGACCAACGGAGACTACTTACGTAGGCACAACCTTGTAGCCAGGATTATCCACCAGCAACTTGCTCTGAAATAGTCTTGTGGAAGCAGAAGTACCGTAATATATTTAGGTATGTGCCCGACGTAATCAGCTCGACCCAGTTCTCGAAAATGGCAATATCTGGTTGTATCGGGATCGATCTATCATCACTGACTGGACTATTGTTGCCAATAAGCCAGACATAGTGATGATAGATCGATTAGAGCGTCGCACAATGATTGTTGATATAGCGGTCCCGCATGACGAGAACCTCGTGAAAGCTGAAAAAGATAAGCCTTGCTTGCGAGGTTCTCGACTTGTGGGATGTGGATACAGCAGTCATTGTGCCGATAGTCGTGACGGCCAATGGCAGAATTACCTATACAGGGTGTCCCGTAAATAATGGATCAAACGTAACGGGTAGGTAGCTTACCTAATTTCCAACAACTAATTTGAATATTAAAAAAAAAACCGTTACAGTAACCAGGATATTAATTTTTTTTCGAATTTTACGATTTTGTCTTCCAGAATTAAGCTTTTTTAATGCTGTCGCTGCAAATGATGACATTTTTAGGTATGATTTTTATTTAACATTTCTGAATAGCTTACTAATGTTATAAGATACCATTTTTTTGAATACCGTTTTATTTGCCTTAGAAAAAAAATCTTGAGTTGAAAAGTTTTTTCTTTACGATGTTAGGACCAAAATTGAAAAAATTCTCCTGTAAAAAAAATGTATGACACCGAAAACCACCATTATTTTAAAAACTTGTAAATTTAATAAGGTTTGCAAATTGGTGTAAAACTTACGTCTAGTCTTTATCGTTACAAAGATATTGCTATGAATGTGATGAAGACAGAAAATAAATTAAATTGGTACTATTCCATTTTTTCATTTTCGTAATGGCTTATGCTTGAATGCTTGTAATCGAAGCAGGTAGTTAAGCGGCTAGCATATTCCGACCCGATGACGTCATCTGTCCGGAATTTGGGACCGCTACCTGTGGCGGAGTTGCACCTCAGTCAGCGTGAAGGGGATAGATAGCGCCGCTTTTGTATTTTTGGTAAATTGGTATGAAGTTGTACATTCTAGTCCTTGTCGTTACAAAGATAATTGCTATGAATCTGAGAGGTGCTCCAAATCAACGTTAATAAAAAAAATAAAAAAGTGTGTACATTTAAACTTTTTCTTTAAAATGTGTAACTGTAGTATTTCAGAGGCAATGTTCATTGAATTATTGAGGCGTATGAAAAGAATTAGGAGGCCGTACTAAAAAAAACAGTTAGTTCAAATAAATCGTTTTATTTGGTTTTTACAATAAATGTTCGAATTGCCTTCCCTCTACAAGAATGCAAAGTCTGCATCTCCTAATAAAGGAAGCTCTTATCCGACGGACAAAACGGCTTTGGTTTATTTCTGATGCAGCAGATTGGATGCGCTGTCGTAATTCTTCTTCCGACGTTATTGGATTCTTGTAGACCCTGTCTTTTAAACATCCCCAGTAAAAAAAATCTAGGGGATTTAAATCCGGAGATCGCGGAGGCCACAAAATTGGTCCTAATCGGCCGATCCATCTGTCCGGATAACTTTCATCAAGGTGCGCCCTTACTGCCGTCGCATAGTGAGCGGGGCACCCATCATTTTGCAACCACATTGCTTGCCGTACGTCTTCTGGAACGTTTTCTAATAACCTTGGCAACTCATTCCTTAAAAAATGGAGATAATATTCGGCGTTTAGAGTAGCTGGTAGTTCAAAGGGCCCTATTATTTGCCCATTGATTATTCCCACCCATAAATTTATTTTAAATTGATGTTGGCTCCTGTCCTCTCGCATCAAATATGGGTTTATCAGCTGCCAACTGTGCAAATTATGCAAATTTAAATATCCATCTCGGCGGCATGAAGACTCGTCACTCCATAAAATCTTGTTAAAAAACTGCGGGTCCGCCCGAATCATTCTAAGCATCCTTTGGCAAAATTCTATTCTTGGCTGGTAATCACGCGACGTCAGCGTTTGAACACGTTGCACGTGATATGGGTGCAATCGGCACCGTTGTAGCACTCGATGCACCGTCGATCTAGAAATTCCTACGCGTCGCGCTATGACGCGAACGGAGACTGACGGATCTTCCTCGATTTCTCGAAGAATGACTTCGTCATTAACTTGTCGCGGTCGTCCTTCACGGGTACCACCAACTCCGGTGCCAAGAATTCTTCCCTCAAGAAGCGCGTTATGCACTCTAATAAAGACGCGATAATCGGGATAACGAACCAGGTTCGGGTATCTTTCACGGTACAATCTTGCAGCCGCCCTGGCATTACCTCTTGCTTCTCCGTAGATAAAATGCATTTCGGCGTACTGCCGTGGCGTGTACTCATAACGAGGCATTGGGCTGAATAAGGTTTCAGCGCTACTGCACACACGTACAAGCACACACAAACGAATGTTTTCGGAGTCCGTAGGATCGCCAAGTCGTTTGTCCAATACGCAAAGAGTTCCAAATCGATAGGCAAAGCAAAGTCCAAAAACACAGCACAAGTCAAATTTTACAGAAGAAAACACCGAGCCACTGACCGGGAGCGAAAGTTGTCTGACGTAGCAACTCGAAGAGAGACTAGTTACAACTAAACTAATAAAATCAAGCAACAATGAAGCCTGTACGAGTGAAGGGCGCAGGAAAGAACAAAAGAACCTGCGCAACTTCATACCGATTTAACCGATTTACCAAAAAGCGGCGCTATCTATCCCTTTCACACTGACTGAGGTGCAACTCCGCCACAGGTAGCGGTCCCAAATTCCGGACAGATGACGTCATCGGGTCGGAATTATGCTATCCGCTTAACTACCTGCTTCGATTACAAGCATTCAAGCATAAGCCATTACGAAAATGAAAAAATGGAATAGTACCAATTTAATTTATTTTCTGTCTTCTTCATCACATTCATAGCAATATCTTTGTAACGATAAGGACTAGACGTAAGTTTTATACCAATTTGCAAACCTTATTAAATGTACAAGTTTTTAAAATAATGGTGTTCTTCGGTGTCATACATTTTTTTTACAGGAGAATTTATTCAATTTTGGTCCTAACATCGTAAAGAAAAAACTTTTCAACTCAAGATTTTTTTTCTAAGGCAAATAAAACGGTATTCAAAAAAAATGGTATCTTATAACATTAGTAAGCTATTCAGAAATGTTAAATAAAAATCATACCTAAAAATGTCATCATTTGCAGCGACAGCATTAAAAAAGCTTAATTCTGGAAGACAAAATCGTAAAATTCGAAAAAAAATTAATATCCTGGTTACTGTAACGGTTTTTTTTTTAATATTCAAATTAGTTGTTGGAAATTAGGTAAGCTACCTACCCGTTACGTTTGATCCATTATTTACGGGACACCCTGTATATAAAACTAGTTTTTGCCAGCGGCTCCGCCCACGTGAACGTTCTACCAGGAATTCCTTCCTTATTCCTTGTCTACAATCTACGAATGACAGCCGAAGACCAACGGCTTAGTGTGCTATTACTTTGTGTCAATAATTTCATCTGAGGCGGCATCTACATCGCCACATGCCAACAACGCATCACACTGACATCACGCTAAATCCTGCATCGCGCAATTACATTTTACCGCGCGACTGGCATATATACAACGTCCCAACATCAATTTCGTCGGTGCCCCGCGACCTGGTCGCGGACGAGTAACTCTATCACCGGACTGAACTTGTGAGTCGCTCTCAGTTTACACGCGGCTCACTTGTGACCACAGAAAAGATAAAGAGGTCTCTTTATCTGTTCTGTGCTTGTGACAATAGACTCCACACATAACATACATCTGCTGCGTGGCGCGTGCTAGGATAATTTAGGCATGTCACGTAGCAAACATCAGACATCCACCTCTATACAGCCGCATAAATACACACGCGAAGGCGCAGCGTGGGCGTGCGATTCGCGTAGACACCTGGTGGCGTCACACAGTACAATGCCACCCCTACACTCATGACACGGTTTCCATACACCCTGCCAGGCTCGACTAGCTCTGATAGTGGGGCGGGCGGGAGCCACTCACCCTTTCTGTAAGAACGTCGAGTCCATATCCCTGTCGCTTGTCGCCTCCTGCTGGGCTTCTCTCATGTAGGTGAGAGCTCCACCTGGTAGGAGTTGACCGCCGGGATACAGTGAAGAAAGCGGCAATGACTAGCAGCGTCGTGGCGTGCCTATAGACACATATATAGCAACCATACACAGGGACGCGCATATTCGCGTCCCATCATCTTCTGGCCGCAATAAGCCGCCACGATGAGGGGCCTGTGGTAACGGGCCAACGTGTTGCGCCCGTGGGAAGGGGGCTACGCCCCGTGACCGCTGGCCGCACCCCCTGACGGAGGTGTAGCGATATCCCAGATCTAATTTCGTCGGGCAGTTGCCCTCCAGACACTACACCTGTCTGGTCGGAGGATCCTCCCTTTACTATAGAGGATAAGTGTAAGAACTTTACACCGTGTTCCTCATGCCTCTACACATCAATATTTCTCTCAAAACGGTGAAGGAATTTGGCATGTCATAGAAGCAAAAAATCAAAGGCATGACTGTGATAATATCCACCAACCCGCACCGGGCCCGCGTAATCCACCCGTGGGCACGGCACGGTTGTTGAATGCGCAGACGGCACACAGTGAACACATTATTAAATGTGAATTCTTACATCACAGACAATGTTTATGTTAAAAGATCACGATTTCAAAACAAAAGTCAATGATATAACGGGCATAGACAATAATTTATAAGAAGACGGAAATAAATTAGCTCTATTTTGTAGCGCATAAAATATAGTCGGTGTTACATTCCTTAGTCTAGTGCATTTTTGTTACGAGCTCTTTCATTCCTATTAAATGACCAATATTTGTTTATTGGTATATATTTGTAATCACGAGGAGCTCGTGGCTATAGTAACAGCTGCACGGGTCGATCGATCAGGTTAAGCTACGCTTGCCGGGGTTGGTCCGTGGATGTGTAACCATACCGAGACTTCTCCGTGCCTCGGAAAGCACGTTAAGCCGTTGGTCCCGGCTACCATTCGTGGATCTTTGACAGTCGCTACGGGTCGTCAGAAGCCTGAAAGTCTGACAACCAGTCTTACCAAGGAGTATCGTATTACCCAGTCACTGGGTTGTGGAGGTCAGAGCAGTCGCTCCATGTCCCCCCCCGGAGGGTTCCCGCATTGTCGAGGCGGGGGGGCTCAGTAGCCGTGGCTTGGTCACCCACGGTGAAGCGAAGAGGAACCTGAGCGGGGGCCGCTCGTCAGGGCTTTTGCCGATAAGCCGACGACGTAGCGGCCAGCGGGTAGGTTGCGGTGGTCGTATGGGCGACACCGCAACTGAGGCGGGCCGCGGTGTCTTATGGGAGGCATCGCGGCTGAGGATTGGAGGCCGCGGCGGGAGAGGAGTGCCGGTATTGCGGTGCGCCGCTCTCCCTACCTTCCGCGGCCTTGACGGGGCCGCCACCGTTTGATGGCGGACGCGGTGGGGCCGCAGGGGAAGAGGAGTGTCGGTATGACGTCGGCCGCTCTCCCTATCCTCTGCGGCCGAAATGGCGGCGGAGCGCGCGCGGGAGGACGACCCTCACGCGGCGCCGCTCCGAAGGCGGAGGAGGGGTCGAAGCAGACGACTCCTCCCAGGTGGGGGCCAGCAGGCAACGGGTGTGGGGGCATCCTTGCCTGTATTGCACAGGCCCCCACCAGTGTCGGACGGGAATGGCCAGGTGTTCCCGGTCATTCCCGTAGCCTCCCATCCGGGGGGCATGCGGGGCCCGCCAGCTTGGCGGGCATGCGCCGGGAGGGTTGTGGATGTAAAGGCTGAGCCGGTTTCCCATGGCCCTCCCACCACGGCGATGTGGGAACACTGCTGAGTTTTAGTGGGTATACTGTCATTCCGACAGGAGTCCCACATACCCCGTCTCGTCCCCCACGAGCGGGGATGCATAAAGCATTTCTCAGCGTCAAAAAAAAAAAAAAAAAAGTCGCTCCATGTAAAATACTGGTATTCAGCTGCATCCGGTTAGACTGGAAGCCGACTCCAACATAGTTGGGAAAAGGCTAGGCAGATTGATTGATTGATTTGTTCTCGAAAACGGCTCTAACGATTTCGGTGAAAGTTGCAATATAGGGGTTTACGGGGGCGAAAAATCAATCTGGCTAGGTCTCATATCTGGGAAAATTCGTTTTCTCTATTTTCACCAGAGCAGAGCTCGGTCACCCACTTCCTACTAGAGTCAATGATGGAACTTTTGACTGTTGTCGTAGGTGCTACAGTACTTGCCCGGATGAGCTCCTTCACATACACCTCTGCTTAAGGGGCGACGTGTCACGTGTGTGAGCAAAAGTTCGTAAAATATTATCCAACACCTCAAATTCTTGTTGAGCGTCAAGCTACCTAAGCGTCATTTCTCAAACTCTTGCAGTCTTAGAAACCACACAGAAAATCTAACCTACCCGAGTCAGGATTCAGGATGCCCCACTTTTCTAGGGACCTACTTATAGTTGGGAAAACGGATGCCCCTCAAGTTAAAGGGGAAAATTTACAAGACCTTGATAAGACCAGCTGTCGTACTCTAAGGATCGGAATGCTGGGCCGCCCGTGAAGAAGATGGATGAAAAAAGATTGCATGTAGCGGAGATGAGAATGTTGAGACGAATGTGTGGAGTAACGACGACGAGATTGGATAAAGTGAGAAATGAGTAAGTGTATAAGGAGAAGTTTGAAAGTGGCGCCAGTGACAGAAAAGTTGAAAGGAAATAGTTTGGCTTGGTATGGGCATGTGATGAGGAGAGACGAAACGCATGTGACTAAAAGAGTGATGAATATACATGTTGATATGGATGAAGAGGGAGAGGAAGGCCAAAGAAAAGTCGGATGGATTGTGTGAGGAATGATATGAAAGAGAAGGGAGTGAATGATAGCGTGACGGTTGACAGGGGAGAATGGAAGAAGAGAACGTGGTGCGCCAACCCCACGTACCATGGGACAAGGGCCGGAAGATGATGATGATGAGTTGGGAAAACGCTTTACTTAAGATTATATTCAACACACGATTACAGCTAGGTACACATTTGTCTCGTGTGCACGTAAATATTATAAGTATTCGATGCACAGTTTCTCTTTAGAATCTCATAGTACAGTGTGCTAATTTAACATGCCAAAAACAAAACGCAAATTTTAACAGTGACAAATCAGTTTTTCTATAAAAAAAAAGTTGTTTTTAAATTTTATTTGAAGCGCGAGACAGCGATATGTTGTGATTGTGTTAGGCTGTCATAAAATGTATAGGGATTAGCATTGAATTTATGACAGACAACATTGCCAAAAGACTGCCTCGTTGGTCTAGTGATAGCAAGCGAACTGCTAATGGCTAGTTTACACAATGCGAGCTAATTTGCGAGTTGGCCTAGCGAGTAGCTGCAGTGCCGCAACTCGCACTGTGTAAACAGCCAAGGCAAGCCGAGCTACTGACATGCGAGTACACAGTGCGGGCAGCTGTCTAGTCAGCAGTTCGCATTGTGTAAACAGCCAAGGCAAGCCGAGCTACTGACATGCGAGTACACAGTGCGTGCCCGGACCTTCCCCATTAGAGGTCTTGTGTCCAGTAAAAGGCAATAGGCTCACTCCTTATAACTTGGGACCCTAACACTTCCGACTTCATCAATAACATCACTGGGTGAATTGCCCAAGCAAAAAAATACACGGCAAACCTGAGAACGGTAGTGCAATGTGCTGATTATTAATTTTATATATTTTTTCTCAACAACGTAAGTATTTCTCTACCTTGGCAAAAAAAATCATTGGTATTTACCCTCTAATATACCCAAAAAAAAAAATTACAAAGTGTTATTTTATCATCACGGTGACCTGTCCTGAACCCAATTCCGCTCATAACATACCTTCTCCTGCAAATACATTCGTAATATGGATTTAAATTGATTTTGTTATCATTAAATTATAATATATTCGATCAAATAAAACAATTTTTGTTTGTTTATCTTCTTTCTCATGGATTTGACAGGCAGTCAACTTTTGTCTGGAAAAAAGTTATCATTTCAGAGGACAGTAAGTTTTAGTAGAATAGCCACATCAACATTGCGTTGTTACGCCCCTTTCACCTTTTCTCACTCCGGATCAGTCCGGCTTAAGCTCTCGGTGCGAACGCACCGGTCCCAACGTCTTGCGGTTTCCCGCCAAAAAAGTAAGTTTATCATTTCAGTAATATGGGGACAAAAATAGTTTCATTTCGGTGGCTGTTATAACTCGTGCTAGATTTGTTTAATTTGTTTCAAAATTGTGTATTAAATTCGCAGTAAGTACTGTTTTGTTTGAGTAGTGTTCATATTTTTTAAATAATTTTTTTTCGGAGTTAAATGTAGAACTAACCTCTATTTTATCATCTCAGTGTTATCATTTCAGTGGATTCGGTGGACTGTTATACCAATTACAGTCCACCGGAATTAAAAGTATCTCCGAAATGATAAAAACATAAAGTTTTAGAGATCCTGGTGTCAAATACAAAGTCATAGTTTTGTAATGTACCTACTTTTACCTAGAGTGTCGATTAGATTATTTAGGTGTATTTGTTGTGTAATATTTGTGCTTAAGATATATAATATATACATATATCTATGTAGTTAGTACATGTTTACTATACTTTAGATACACATTTGTTCGGCTCAACGAAAATGTGATGAGTGTGTGGGTCACCACAGTGTAGATTATTATACCTACTAATTGTCAACAAAATAATTATTTCGAGGGTTTACCTTCAATATAAGTCACTTACCTTTATTGTAACCTCAAAGAATGATATATGTAATAATACTAACTGTAATATCTGTATATTAATGATGATATTAAAAAAACTGTGTACTGTCCTGTCTCAGTGTTTATCTAAAATTTGTGGAAATCAAACCTAACAAAGTACGGAACCCTGGCTGGGGGCACGGTTGTTCTTAGCTGTATCATTTCGGTGGATTTATCATTTCGGTGGTAATTTTTATCATTTCGGTGGACACTTTTAATTTCAGTGGACTCTTAAAACTTTATCCTTAAATATTTATGTAAGTTTTGATAATATTTGATGTCCACTCACGCACAATGTTATAAAATAGACTAAAGTATTATTTGTCACTAAAAATATATAGATTGCATTGAAATAAAAAAATCCCACCGAAATGATACATAAAAATCTCTTGTTGAAATTCACCCCACTACACCTGAAAGCACCCGTCCATTGCTGGACGTAGGGCTCCCCCAAGCACGCCTGTCTTCACCTGCGGGGAATATAAGGTGTGATGTTTTGTTATTTGGGAAGGTATAACAAAGCGCACTTCATCACGACGTCACAATGTGGTGCCAACAATTTTTGTAACATAACATGACAGATATTAAGCTGTCCACGTCTTGTCCAGTGTAAAATATGGCCAACTTTCTCCTTCACAGAGTAAATAGAAGTTGGAAGCATTTGCTCTATTTTTCTGCCTTAATTAATTTAATTATAAAAATAGGTACATTTATCGTAAGAATACTTATAATATACTTACTTAAAAATTAGAGAATATTTAAGTAGGTACTTAATAAAATAAAATTATTATTTTGCACAATAAATCATAAAAAATAAAATAACCTCCTATCTTAACAGGTTAGGTTAGCAGTTTGTTGCGCCACTTCTTCTTCCCAGCTAAAGCACTAGGAAGTGGTGAAGGGCGGGCGTGCCGGGGGAGTCTTATTAATTCAGTATTACACCCGCCGCGTCAGCCGCGGCGTCGCCCGTCGCTCCACCCGCCACATGCGACGCTACAATTCAAACAAGCGCGTGTAAAATCGCTTCTCCGTAAACGCTCTCATAGAAAGGCCTACGTTTGAATTTAGTGTGGGCCGCGCGCCGCTCCATAGACTAGTAACGCGCGACGCCCCGCGTCTCCGTAAACGAGGCCTTACGGATTATTATTATTTTTAGTACAGCAGCTGTAGACAATATAGTGCAAGTAACACATATGGAAAATCCAAGATTTGGTTTTATAAGAATTTTAAACACAAAATTTATCGAAAAACCCTTAAATTTTAAATTCTAATTTCAAATCACCTGATGCTTTTCGTATTTGGGCCATTGAGGTTAAATTTAATAACCTCATTTTGCGTCGGTGAATAATGCTATAAACAATTATAATTTGTTGAAAAGGTGGTGAAATTTATAGTTGAAAGCTTCTCAATACAGATGAATGTGTTCCTAATTGCCTTTACTGAATGATTTGAGCAGGGTTTGTTTACGTTTTCTTCACATACTTATGGAACAGTCTATATTTACATAAGCATACAGGGTGTAAGGGACAGCCATCCAAAGACAGATGGGGTGAATTCAGTATATAATACTAAGATGACCGGTACATGAAATTTTTTCCGAAGCGATATCGGTATCCAATAAACATGATTTGTTTTACTATCTCACACGCAATGTATCGTTTCATTTACGTTAAATAAATAAGTAGGTAACTGAAAAAACAAAACGAAAACGATAAAAATAAAAAAAAAATCCTGAGCAATTTGCCGGTGAAATATGATTCAAAATAGGGAGCTGAATGCACTCAGTTAGTTTGCGGAGGGCTGTTACACCCTGTATATAATTAAATTGTAATTAAAACACATTTTTAATTTACTAATAAAAAAAAATAAACACCTTTATTTATGATCGCACAACAATCCACATTTAAAACGAATCCAACTCTTTAAGTACCCTGTCATAAACCAACGGCTTCACATCTTTCGCCATCAAAAAGTCCACATGATTAAACTGATTATAAGGAACTTTATAAAAACCCACCACATTACTTAAACTATGTAATAATCTAATCACATCTATAGGATGAGCCAGCCAATCCGATTCACCATAAATTATGGAAACTGGAACTCTTACATTATCTAAATCATAACTCGGAGGGACTGTAAGGCCGTATCTTATCAAATTTTCCTCTATACCGTAGTCAAATTTAAGAAAATCATTCGACAATATCTCTTGGCCAAAGTGGATGAATTGTTTCATGGAAGCTCCTGAAGGCACGTGTCCAAGTATCACTGGCAGATTCGTCACATTTAGCTGAGGAAAGTCATATCCGGACATAAGAAATAGTGTGTTACTGCACAGAATCTCTGCTATAGGACCCGTACCGCAAATTAGGTGTTTTAATGTTCGGATCAAACTGTCGTCAGGTAGAAACTCGTAGAGACCCAAACTCTTCGATAATCCATGCAAAATGTAGGTTCCAGGGCACATTAAACGCACTATTGGTGATCTGACGTTTGCCATGTAAGCTACTGGAGATAATGCAATCATTAAGGCTATCTTCTCATTATATTCAGGTCTTTCCGAAACCATGACGAAAAATGAGGTTGTCCCCTGCGAATGTCCAATGTATTTCAATGATTTTTGTTTTGTTTTATCCAATACATAATCAATAATTGTTGGTAAATCATAGATACCAATTTCATGCCAAGAAAAGTTCCAAAATTCAGCTTCTAAGGGATCCAAAAAGATATGTTTTCTTGAATGTTTATTTCCACGTGCATTGCCCATCCAGACGTCGTATCCTGAATCAGCTAGCAAATAAGCCAGTGCACTTGCTCGTCCTGCTACAACGAAGTCATCAGCACTGCCCAACAGTCCATGCATGAGGAACACAGGTTGCCCTTTCCCGGGAATCCTGAACACTGTCAACTCATATCCATCTTCAGATGTCATTTCGTGAACTTCGACTGGGAACCCATATTTTTTTATTAACTCAGCTATTCCTAACTTAGCATCTTCATTTGTAGCTCCTTTACTAAAATCGGTTAAGAATTTGTTGATTTTGTCTCCATTATTTGTGTCACTGATGAAATTTGGTGGTGACTCAGGGCTTAAGGCTCTTTCTAGGACATGAGGCATCCAGGTCACTGCATTTACAGCTGCTGCGATCGCTTTGGTATAAGCGAGCGTTGCCAAATTCAAAGCAGGATCTTTGATAGTTCTTTTAATTATATTATTCCTAGACACTCTTTGTATTGATGGCGGGAATGGATTTTCGGTTACTGCTCCATTGCAGATGTGAAATACAACGATGATTATGAGGAGCTTTATGGCCATTTTTTCTCGACGAGTTTACCGGCAGCCAACGGTTTGTAAACTGAAGAATATACACACATCAAAAGTGTCTAGGGATCAAGCATTTTTATGCGGATTTCTTGAGATTGAGATGTGGCTTTGTAATAAATTTATGATTTTATAAATTTATATGGATCCTTTTTGGTGCATTTCATAATTTGAATCAGGAACTGTGAATCAAATTCGAGTAAAAGATGAAAATCAGCTGTCAATATTTTCCCTATAAAAACATACAACGCATTGAAGACATTATTAGTGCTACTGTTTCCCTACTACTGATTAAAACCAACGTTATTATGGAGCGGCGACGTCATTTAAGCAGGGAAGAAATGCTCAGAGCCGTGGGAATGATAGAAGCTGGTTCCCGGCAACGTACTGTGGCTTTAGCTCTGAATACAAGTCAGAGTGTTATCAGTCGACTTTGGACACGTTACCGAAGCACTGGTACCGTGGCTGAGCGCCATGGAGGACGGTATCGCTGCACCACACGGAGACAAGACCGATACATTCAAATCTTAACTCGAAGAGCTCCAACTATAACCGCCATGATGTTAGCCGTGAGGCTTCATCACTCTTCAGGGAACTTAATTAGCGACCAAACAGTCAGAAACCGCTTGCATGAAGTGAACCTTCATTCCCGAAGACCGCTACGGGTACCACCTATAGCAATGCACAATCGTAGGATTCGATATCAATGGGCTCTTGAACACAGAAATTGGGCAGAAGAACAATGGCGTTTCGTGTGCTTTTCTGATGAGTCTCGTTTTGGTATGAGACCGGATACAAGACGTATACGACACTGGAGAACCCCTGGACGCCAACAGCGATTAAAATCCTGCCAGGAAGTCCATCCTTATAGTGGTGGAACCATCATGGTATGGGCGGGTATTTGGATCGGCGGAAGAACTGAGTTGATTTGGATCAGAGGCAACCTCAACGCTCAAATTTATGCTGAGACGATTGTATCAGACGTCATCGTTCCTCTACAAGTGCAAATCGGTCCCTTATTTCAGTTAATGCATGATAATGCACGACCGCACACCGCAAGAGTTGTAAGACAGACTCTCGCCGCAGCTAACATCAATGTCCTGCCCTGGCCTGCTCAGTCGCCAGACTTGAACCCGATTGAGCATGCATGGGATATGCTACAGAGAAGAGCTCTGCCGAATATGGAGGGTATCCAGTCGCAAGAAGACCTTTTTTTGTTGTTGCAACGAACATGGGCGGCCATTCCACAGCGTGATTTGGATGAACTCATTTTGAGTATGCCAAACCGATGTTCTTGTGTTGTTAGTGTTCGCGGTAGAAACACGGATTATTAATTGTTTAAGTTACCCAATAAAATTTTAAAGAAAACTGTTATTTCAGTCTTTTTTTCGAACTTTAATGTTAGTGGTTCAAATGTCAAAAATCCCTTTATTAGGAAAATGGCAAATTTCTTTATTAATGCAAAGGTGACTTGGTTTATCGTTACTGTGACAAACGAAAACACTTTATTTGATGAATCCTTAAAGAAAATTTTAATTAATATCAATCAGGAGAAAAGTTATTGCAAAAATATATGTTGATCCCTAGACACTTTTGATGTGTGTATGTTTATAATATATGTATATGATATTGTCGACCTTGGGCTGGTTTTTGCTGGCTCATCTTCCGGTTATTTGTGTGGCTATTGTGAATACCTAATGATCGTTTTCACGCCTCTGTTGTAGAAGTATTCTATAGGGGCAGTGTTTGTCAAAGTTTTTAGCAAGTCATGATACTTAAATTACCAATGTTTCACTAAAGTTGATAAGTCTTTGAAGATTAGGCTGTTATTAAGTTGTTGCAGGTTGTCAGAAACCTGAAAGTCTAACAACCAGTCTTAGCAAGGGGTATAGTGTTTAACTGGGTTGTGGTGTGGAAGTCAGATAAGCAGTCGCTCAAAAATTAATCTGCCTAGCCTTATCCCAACTATTTTGGAGTCAGCTTCCAGTCTAACCAAAAAAAACAAATACCAAAATGCAAATGCGTCGCAAATGTAGATTTTTAAAATTTTATTGTTATTTTTTACTTTTTTGTTTTGCCTCTAATTTAGACTGTGCTAAATAAATGTGTTTTCTTTCTTTTTTTCTTTTCTTTAACCGTATGCAGCTGAATTTCAGTATTTTACATGGAGCGACTGCCTATCTGACCTCCACAACCCAGTAACTGGGTAATACGATAGCCTTTGGTAAGATTGGTTGTTAGATTTTTGGGCTTCTGACGACCCGTAACGACTGTCAAAGATCCACGAATGACAGCCGGGACCAACGGCTTAACGTGCTTTCCGAGGCACGGAGGAGTCTCGGTATGTAAAGATGGTCACCTATCCACGGACCAACCTGATGGATCGACCCGTGCGGCTGTTATTACTTAGCCACGAGCTCCTCAATCGCAGTTAAGCAGTCGCTCAATGTTAATCGTATTCAACTGGATCTGGTTAGACTGGAAGCTGACCCCAATAAAGTTTGGAAAAGGCTACGGTTTGTGACGACCATAGATATAAGAAAGAAGTTTTTTTTATATTTCTATGGTGACTACAGTCTCTAATAGGGATGTTGACTAAAAATATTTTTTGTTCTTCAAAACCTACATTACTCGTAGGTATTAAAAAATATTGAGTTAAAATGAGGCATGACGTCACGATATGTATTTGTGACGTACCGTAGCGAGCCCCCACTCCTCCAACGTTAATGCGTTTTATCTAAATCTATGATAAAGCAAAAAATACGTGTCGAATATTTTTTTATTATCTGACGATGGACTAAATAGTTTTTTTTTTTTTTACCGAGGCACCATCCCTAGTGTACTAAAACTAGTTGACACACAGTACAACTTCTTTATCTATTAATTTATTATTTTAAATTAAAAAAAAAGAAAAGAAAAAAAAAGAGAAAACAGAAAAGTTTTTTTTTAATTATTTTAAATTAAAGTGGCATATCGTGTACACCTATTCGTGTGTGTCTGTTTAGCCGCGATGATCTTCTAAACTGCGCTACGGATTTTGAAGCAGTTTTCACCATAATTTTGATTTTAGAGAATGTATTTCGGAAGGTTTTATCTTCGAAAAAGCACAAAAATGTCCATGTTTTAACATGACGCGGCCACATCGGTAGGTACGTTCCACCGTGCGAAACAGGGGCGGGTCGTTTGGCAGGTTTATAAAAATTTTACAAATGTTTGGTCCAAAATTTTTTTTTTTTTTATTATAATATTGTGACAAATTGATGTTACCGAGTAAAAGCAACCTTTGAGCATCACTGTCCTTTGATACATTCCTAGCTGCTGGCATCTGCATGTTTATATCAATATAACCTTTGTCGTTGCGTAATTCAATACGTAAATAACATACCAGAGCACCTATGCAATGTATCTGCAATAAGAAGAGTTGGTCTAGACTTCCTAGTTGATCCAGTTATCACAAGCGAAAGCCGGTTACAGACCAAAAGCTTTAGCTCATAAAGCTGACGTAGTTTGTCATACTTGTGTAGATGAATCAGTAGGATCCGCCGTCCGCGACATGCCCTCACTGAACCCGATGACCCTATCACCCTCCTCCAGGAAATTAGTAGGGAAACTAGCACCGTCTATAAACACAAACACAGATCTACATTCCGGCCTCGCCGCCGAGGCCCACCGCGTTTAAGACCAATCAATCAATCAATCTGCCTAGCCATTTCCCAACTATGTTGGGGTCGCCTTCCAGTCTAACCGGATGCAGCTGAATACCAGTATTTTACATGGAGCGACTGCCTATCTGACCTCCACAACCCGGTAACTGGGTAATAAGATACCCCTTGGTAAGACTGGTTGTCAGACTTTCGGGCTTCTGACGACCCGTAACGACTGTCATAGATCCACGAATGACAGCCGGGACCAACGGCTTAACGTGCTTTCCGAGGCACGGAGGAGTCTCGGTATGTAAAGATGGTCACCCATCCACGGACCGACCCCGGCAAGCGTAGCTTAACCTGATAGATCGACCCGTGCGGCTGTTATTACTTAACCACGAGCTCCTCTAGACCATCTAATGTAAATGTAAATGTAAATTCATGTCCCTTGATCGGTTTAATCGAGCCAGCTGGTGGCGTAGCTGAGCCTGTAGCTTAAAACTCCCCTGATAATAATAATCCCTCCAACTTGATCCAGCCTATTGCTTTGCCTTGCTGTTCTATTGTCAATGACAACGACTCCCTAAGCCGAGGTCCGTACCCCACAGGGGGTGCCCTTAGTGCGCAGTCGTTTAGTTTATAAGTTTAGTTAGTATAATTATGCTCCCTGGTTGGAGGCTTTTGAGCTCGCTTAAAGGCACCCACAGGAAAGTCCGGTTAAGTAGTCGAGACCTCTCATGGTCAAAAACATGTGTGCAGACCACAAACTATGAACACTTATGATACCTAAATTACCCCAGCTATAAGGGCTAAGTTAATCTTAGCTTAACTATTAGCTCTTGGTCTGCAACCGGCTTTACTGCTGAGCGTGAGGTCCTAGATTCGATTCCATCTGGAACTTCTCAGTAGCAGCCCGGAGTCTAGACTTGTGCCCGGTTGATGGCAATAGGCTCGCCCCATATTACATAGGACTTAAACATAGCTGGCGAAATGTTGGTGTACTACAGGTACAGCTCTGCCCAACCCTTCGGGGATTACAGGCGTTATAATGTTATGTTATATAAGGTATAGGAAGCACGGTACTACTTTCTTTACCTATGATGAATTCCCATTAAAACATCCTACACGAGTGGCGAGACACAGGGTCAAATTAAATTAGCTAGCCAAACTCCGCACACGTGATGTGCATCGATATCTTATCTCGACAAAATAAAAATAAAAAAGATTTGATGCATTTTTGGGGTCAGTGACCGCTGCCGCTGGTAGTGTTTCAAGTGTGAGTTGATAAAATCTGTTTCATTGTGTTGAGACATCGATACATATCACATCTGTGAAGTTTACACAAAAAAAAACTGATTTTTAAACGACTACACTACCGGCGGTTGATGATCCCAAAAAAACATCAATCTGCCTTTTCCTAACCATGTTGGGGTCGGCTTCCAGTCTAAGACGACCAGTGTCAGACTTTCGGGTTTCTGACGACCCGTAACGACTGTCAAAGATCCACGAATGACAGCCAGGACTAACGGCTTAACGGCTTTCCGAGGCACGGAGGAGACTCAGTATGTAAAGATGGTCACCCATCCACGGACCAACCCCGGCAAGCGTAGCTTAACCTGATGGATCGACCCGTACCGCTGTTATTACTTAGCCACGAGCTCCTCAAAAAAACATCATCAAATTTATTTATTTTTTAACCAACGAAAAAAAATAAGGAAGGTCTCAAATCGACACGTATTTTTTTTTTGTCTTAGTAAGACAAGTGTCCTAAAAGACAATTAATTTCTTTTTTGTCTTATCACTACGGTTTGATATCAATACCATCACGTCTGTAGAGTTTCGCTAGCTAATTTAATTTGACCCTCTATTGTTACCATTCGTTTCATCGTGTTGAACTTCAAATACAATCGGTTCTCTTTCCTTTCAACTTAGTATCTCCTTGAGAGCTGCAGTGGTATTCCAGAAGTAACGGCTCTGAGCCTTTGTCCAATTTACATCAACACAGCTGCTCTCAAAACAATGCCTACACTTACAAACTTTACTCACACGCCTACACTCTCCAACACAATTGTTTTTCTTCTTTGTTGGTTTTGTTTTTATTTTTATTGTATTTAATTGTCCGATATCTTCCACGTCAAGTACGCTACAATATTATATTATATTATAACACTCTTGTTAAACTCCACCTGACTATCTAGTCCAGGTGGGGTTTAGATAATAGAAGTTGGTATGGGGCACAGCGGCCAAAACCAATATTGAAACGCTACAAATAGCACAAAATAAGTTAATAAATAAATAAAAATAAATAAAATCATTTTATTTCGGACAACTAAAGGTCCATATAAATTGTTAGTAACAGGATTTGAACTTACAACACTATTGTTAGTAACTTAAGTTAAAGACAAATTAAAGACAATATAAAAAAAAAGATAATAAATGATAAAGATAATAAAGACACTTTGCGCTTAGGATATGGAAGGATTATATAGAATCGTGGAGAGACAGGTGATTTGTAAGGATGGGCTCTTTTTACGACGTCGCCGTCAGGTTGGTTCAGGTGCTACTTCAGCGAATCTCCAGCATCAAAAATTCAAAGAAATGTGAAATTGACCAACTCTGCTTGAGTGGTGGATCACGGTCCATTCCCTCTCACAGAGAGCCCGTATACCAGCAGTGGGAATATTATAGGCTCTTTAAAATCCTTTTTCTTAATCGTTACCCTCAAGACTCGTAACTATTGATATAAACTTTCCAAACTCTCTATCAACAAAACAGCCGCAAATGAAACTTTTCGCTGTCTTGGAAGTTATTTTGATAATAATAATGTGATACTCAAAAATATACGAGAGCCCAATTCTCGGAAAAAAAAAAACAATTTATACTCTACCAAAAAGTTTTAATTTGGGTTCGAAAGTTTTATTTTTTTGAAAAAGCGCCTGACATTTTGACACTGCAATAATTAGCTTTACGCTTTGTTGTAAAAGTTATCAGGCGTTTATCTAAACTTTTTTTAAATATTTTTTATTTTATGAAATGTTTTAAATTACAACACAATAACTTAATTCTAGCAAGTATTGTAACCTTTCCCGTTATACATTATCGTGAAACGTGAAAAAGCGCGCGAAAATACTCAAATTCTGACCGCCATTTTGAAATTTTGACACAACACAGCGTTCAGAATTTCAGAATCATTTGTAGTCAAATTCTATTTACGTTTCACGTAGGCGTCACCTGCTGGAAACGAATGCAAGAATACCTCGTCCCAAATATTTATATTGTCCTATATCTTGACGAGTTTGACTGCTGCTTGTGTATTTCATCCATAAAAGAATGTCTATAAAAAAATAGAACTGCGGTTTGCGTAAATAAAGTCGTGCCATTCGATCGATGTGTGATTCTGATGTTATGCCACGATTGCCCGAAAGGTTCTAAGCAGAGATTCAAATTCAAACAACAAAGCTCTGACAGCTCAGACAGCAGCAACCCAATAGCAACTTTATTGCAACGAAAATAAAGATCACTGTGATTTTGACAATGATGCAAAATCAGAGATAAATAAAATACTGTGAACGTTCTGTATAATAATAGTCGTCCTCCACTCCACCAGTCCACTTAGGGGACATTAATTAATTACGTGAGGTAATTTTGGTGAATTTTCAACCCAACCCCCCTTGGTGAGATGACGTGAGATTTAGCTCGATCCCCTCCCCCCTAATCTCACGTGAGTTGTTTCAAAATGCGTATTTCTGTGCTTGATTGCGTTAGATTTATTTAAGTAAACTTATTATGTTTTTAGGGTTCCGTACCTCAAAAGGAAAAAACGGAACCCTTATATGATCACTCGTGTGTCTGTCTGTCCGTCTGTCACAGCCAATTTGCTCCGAATCTAATGGACCGATTAAGTTGAAATTTGGTACACATACGAATTTATGTGACCCAAACACGGACGGGTAAAGTAAATAAATGAATTTTGAAGATAGAGGTCACTTTTGGGGGGCAAATAAGAAAATTAAAAAAAAAGTTTCCAAACTGCACCATGTGGCATGTCAAATGAAAGGGCTTACTATGAGGGTCTCAAATATTTTTTTTTTATAATTTTAAAACATTCCCCCCCCCCCCCCCCCCGAAAGTACTGAGCCTAAAATTTGGAAAAAAATACAGAAAATAGATCTTTACCTGTAGATTACAGGAAAACCTATAAGAAGTCTGTGGTCTTAAAATAACAGTAAATCTATCAATATTGTGAGTACAAACTTACATTTACAGTTGGAATGTATGGGAGAATATGTTTTTCAACTACAATGTTAAGTTTGTTCTTAAGATAAATTCATTCCAACTACGGAACCCTTCATTGTGCGTGGTCCGACACGCACTTGGCCGGTTTTTGTTTTTATAATAGGTAATTCCCCAGTTTTCTTGCAATTTAGCACAGTCTTGCTAAAAAAAAAAATACGTGAGATTGGGTGAGATTCCCCCTAAACGCCTCACGTAATTAATAAACAGCACGTACCGCTCTAAGGTTGAATATCACTTGTCCGTCACAAAACGACAAGGTCTACTTATGTTTTTAACCGACTTCAAAAAGGAGGAGGTTCTCAATTCGTCGGAACCTTTTTTTTTTTTTATTTTTTTTTTTTATGTATGTTCCCCGATTACTCGAAGATGGCTAGACCGATTTGGATTTTTTTTGTTTTATTCAAGAGGGTATACATCACAGTTGCTCCCATATAACATTGATTAACTTTGCTTGGGTAGTTTTTGAGTTAGCTTCAATAATACGTATTTTTTCCCCACTTGTATATGGATGATGTTCTAGTTTGTTTTGCAGGTAGTGGTATTAGAATTTTTGTGGGGTAGGAACACAACTAAAAAGTGAAAAACAAAAACTTTTTTACAAAAAAAATACAACCGACTTCCAAAAACAACACTACAAAGTGAAAAATAACTTTAATTTCGGAAGTCGGTGGCAAAAAACGAAAATACTTTTAACTAGACACCGACTTCCGAAATTAAAGTTATTTTTCACTTTGTAGTGTTGTTTTTGGAAGTCGGTTGTATTTTTTTGTGAAAAAGTTTTATAGTTTAAACCTTAGTGACGCGACGTTTCAATTTACTGGAAAAATAGTTACGAGTCTTACGAGGACTATACAATCACTTTACGTCTTTTCATGTTCCATGATAAAGGCATGTTGCCATCAACCGGGCAGAAACTCAAAAAATTGCCTGGCTGATATTGACAAAATTCTTGACGCAAGACCTGAATTGTGACGAAACGGAAGTCAGGACAGGACCCCACTCGTTTGCTTAGCGACTACTTCATCAAGAAAGCATCATCAACAATCAGCTTAGCCTTTTCCCAACTATGTTGGGGTCGGCTTCCGGTTTAACCGGATGCAGCTGAATACCAGTATTTTACATGGAACGACTGCCTATCCGACCTTTATAACACAGCTGACGTTTGCACGGACGTAAAAATATCACGACGGGATTTTATCGCGCACTGGATTTTCAACTCTCGTTGTTGAGCCGAGCGTTGAGAATCCAACTTAAAAACAACAGAGTGCATTCTAGCGCGTCGAAAAAACACTGTTGGATTTTCAACTCTCGGCGCTAAGCAGAGCGTTGAAAATCCAGTGCGCGAAATAAAATCGCCGCGATATTTTTACGTCCGTGCATACGTCGACTTACTACCATCGAAGCAGTCAAAGAAAATTTAAAGTGCATTTTTTCGTCAGCCAATACATATTAACTAAAAATATTGCT
This sequence comes from Cosmia pyralina, assembly GCA_946251885.1. Taxonomy (NCBI): domain Eukaryota; kingdom Metazoa; phylum Arthropoda; class Insecta; order Lepidoptera; family Noctuidae; genus Cosmia; species Cosmia pyralina. Next base: position 1,348,332 of record OX276371.1, read on the forward strand.
TGTAACAATTTGCGTCGCAGAATGTACGATGACATTGACATGGTTGTTAGATTATTTAGGTTTTCAACAGATACTAGCAGCTAGACTAAATAATACTTACAGCTCATATTTTTTACATCGATTTGAGAAAGATAAGATTTATAGGATTTATGAACCAAATAATTTATTTAAACAAACCGATCTATTCTGCTTTTTATCTCGCTCGCACGCTGCTTGCGGACTGAGTGAGAGCGAGACTGAGTGCGGTGCTGGGCGCCGATAGTTTAGGTAATTGCTTTATACGGTGAAAATAATGGTAATTTGAAAAAAATAAATAACATAACACCTGCTATAAAGTTACTTCAGTTAATATGCAAAGTTTCATGATCTAAATTGAAGTATTTTTTGAATACCAGTTTGGAGGTAACATTGGAATTTTTTCCTTTCGAAAAAATATTTGGAAACGCGTTTTCGTCACAACTTTACCATATATTTATTTCAAAATTAATGCTGCAGTATTTTCGACATAACGGAGTATCATGTTATGCCATTTGAGGTAGTTTAGGCTCATAAGTGAAGTGAGCTGTCATTAGTGTCAATTCCTAGCATCAGGTGGAATGACAGCTTACTTCACCTACATTTTTGCACGGTGAGATGTTTACAGAATAAACCGGTTACTTATTAATGTAATCCTCACTTAGTGTTTTTTATTGAATTTTATCTTCATGATAATTTGTGAGGTCCTGTATTATGTTTTTTCGTTTATTTTAACAATTTTTTTTTGTTACAGGTATGACAGATCGATCAAGCATAGTCATTCCCGCCGAAAAGTCAAAATAACTACTTTTTAATAGAAACTATAAGTAACTAATTAAATACGCATTTACATAGTTACAAAAAAATATTATGTAAATAAACGAAAATAAATGGCATTTCGAAAAGAAATAATAAAATAAACAAGTGTTTGTGCGATAGAGACAGAGAGATATTGAGTGTGGCAGATAGAAAAGGACAGAAGATGTCGCTGGTTGCTCCAAGAAGGGTCCAACTTGACTGGGCTCCTTCGATAATACCATGGTAAGATTCACTTAATTTTATCCCTACAGTTTAAAATTAGAAGAATCACAACTCACAACTGGACATGCTACCATTTCTGAACGAAACGAAAAAGATATATAAATAAAATAAATATAAATAAATATGTTTGGACATATCACACAACGCCATCTAGCCCCAAGCTAAGCAACCTAATGCTTGTGTTATGGTAACGAGATGGCTGATAAACTACTTGGCATAAATTACATGGCTCACGATGAAAGGAAAAACCGACTAAGTACCAGTATCATAAAGTGCTCTGTGCGCAGAGGCGGATTTGCAGTGCTGGCCGCCCTAGGCCCAAGGCCATGTAGTCAAAATAGGTACCAGCCGCCCCTTTCTCAGCACCCATCTTATAGACCGCATAAAGAATTTACTGTATTGCCAACTTTTATCGAAATCGAGTTACTGATTTTTTTTCGCGATTTCAGGTTTAGTCCATTAGTATAAGTTGTTCATAATGACGATTACAGTGACCCCTTAAGAGGATATTGGTCAATAACCAGTAACCCTGTATATACTAGTGATTTAGGAAGATTATTGTTATACGATGCGGTGCAGTGCGGCCCGCCATAATGTGCGCGAGTCTTTAGAATATTTAGGTACTTTCAGTTATTTCTTGTTACATCAGTTTTTTGTCAGATTGGCCGCTCCTAATATCTGGCCGCCCTAGGCCCGGGCCTAATGTGCCTTAGGGCAAATCCGCCTCTGTCTGTGCGACTCAGCCTAGTCATTGAATAAGCCCCATCATCCCAAAACGAGTAGATCCCAAAACGAAGGTGCTTTCAATTTTACACGTTTCCATTATCTTGCATTCAGTTGGAACTACATAAACAATGGACTATTTAAAATGGATAAATACGGCTATTGCTAACGGCACACAATTTAGTACTACGTAAAGTGGAAAATTAATAGAAATAAGGTAAAGGATTTTAAAAAAAATGTGCTAACTAGCGCCATCTGTCTTGAAAATGTAGCACTCAACTAGACTGAAGGCATGTTGTTGTTTTTGCGTTGTAAAGGCGGGACTACTTTTCACAATCTGACTGTTCGTGTGCTGTGGGGATACTGGCAAAATATTTTCCTGCCACCTATTGACGGTTTATAAAAACGTTTCAATTTTCGAACCAGCAGATAATATTATTTAAAATCTATTCATTCTAGCCGTCCTGAAACCTTGACCTGTGGTGCTAGGCTTGGTCCTATTTGAATGTTAGTTTTACTGACATCTCATTGCATAGATAGCTGGCTCTCTACTTTTCAACTTATTAGTTCTTGTTTTTTTTTTCAAAACGAAGAGTACACTCCTACCAACTTATCTGTGAAATGGCGAAAATTGGAACTACGGCCGTCATGTTGAAATGTCTTCGATTGTGCCGACGCATGTCATTCGATTGTGTCGACGTCATGGACCTAATAATATAATATAAACCGTCCTCTTTCAGTTCACAGATAAATTGGTAGGACTGTAAATACATGCAGCAATACAAAGAGTTTCACTAGTAAGTAGATATAAATCCTGAATCCCGAAGCCTATACCTAACTTGCCAATATGAAGATCGAGGAGTCCAGTATGAGCCATTTTAGGTGCATCATCATCTGCCTCCCTTTCCCAACTATATTGGGGTCGGCATCCACTACCGACTATACGCCTTGATTAGTCACGGTTAGTCAGAAGCCCGAAAGTCTGGCAACCAATCTTGTTGTAAGACTTTCGAGCTTTTGTATGATATCCGGGACCAACGGCTTATCGTGCTTTCCGAGGTACGGAGGAGTCTTGGTATGTACCTAATGGATGGTTATATCATCCATCCACAGACCGATTCCGGCAAGCGTACCTTTGACCGACCTCTGCGGTCTACTTTTCCGAAAACAACCGATCTCATCGTGAAGTGAGCTACATGTAAGCTGTCAAGTGATTGACACTATTGACAGGCCACTTGAAGCTCACTTCGCCTCAAATTTCACGGTGAGTTTTTACAGAATCGACCGTAAGAGAACATCCAAAGGGCCGCAGAAAGGTAGCCTATCTTAGATGGCCATCGGGTCTTCAGATAAAGTGGGTCAAGGCAGCTCCTAGTTGCCTATATTAGTCCCTGTCCCTGGACATGCGCAGTGGGTAACTGGTCAACTTTGAAAAACTTTATTTGGATCAGGGTTGAAACTTGAAAGACAGGGATTATGTGAACAGGACCGGCAGATTTCTTTGATTTAGTAGGTTTGATTATTTTTGGCATCGACTTTCGTGTAAGTGTAGCGAGGATTGGTGATCCAGTAGAAACGGCCATGACTTACGAGTTGGAGGTCGTAGGTTCGAGCCCAGGCAGGTACTTTATGTAAATTATTTCATCACCACTGCTCTCAAAACGGTGAAGGAAAAATCTCGTGAGGAAACTGGCATGTCCTAGAACTAAAAATTCGAAGACATGGGACATCCACCCACCAACCCGCACTGGGTCTGCCTGGTGGATTATGGCTCACTCCATCTCACAGAGAGGAGACCTGTGTCCCAGTAGTGGGAACATTATAGGCTGATTTTAAACTAACTTCTGAAACTCAAACCCGCATTCCAGACTTATTTATATTCTCGTGTACTATAATCTGTGATCATATTAAAATGAATTATCAAAAAATACTCAGCCGTCCACTGCTGGAAGAAGGCCTGAATCTCCATTTTATTGCTAGCTAACAACAATCCCTGAAACAGCGGCTGAAAAGATGGGACATAATTATAAAGAATTTTTGGAAGAACAATGTTTATTGAGTTTGAGAAGGTCAAATGAAAATGAAATCTATAACTTCACACCGTAATAATTATACGTACTTAAGTAAAACATACAAAAAACGTCTTACATAATTCCGCACAAATGTCACCTGCAAACGACACATTGCGGTACCGTACGGAACCCTAATTTTACACCGCATAGGTCATTAACCTCCTTACAACGATACCCGCTCACTTCACTGCGTCAACCAGAAAAAAAAACTTGTCAGTCAGGCGTCAGCTGAGCGCTCGAGTCGCGACCAACTTCATTCAGTTGAAAATGTATCTGTCATGGCTACGCGATCGATGCTAGTCCCCAGTTAAAAATTACTGGAAAACATAATAAATATGTCGCGGCAAACGCTGAAGCACGTCGCTCGCGCCTTCGCAAAACTATAATTATTATATTTAACGTATCGCTGCACTAGTTAAGTGTTTATTGTGTGAATTTCGAGCGTATCTAAATTTGTTCCTTGTCAGACGGGACCAGTCGTGAAAATTTTCACGGTGAGTATTTGTGTTTTTTTGCGACACTCACGTGTGCGTAGGCGGTCATTTTAAAATATAGTAATGTGTTTTATTTGTAAATATGTGTATTTAATAGAGAAAAAAATGTCTTTTGCTTGAATAAAAATCGATTATAAGTGGGTGGGATTGCTGGGACCTGTCCCTGTCTCACTTGTGTATAACCCGGCAGCGTGTGAGAGTGACGTAACAATGCGACGTCTGCATCGCGTCGCAGTTCATTCAAATCGGCCGGGTAACCATATCTGTTCCTTTCTAGCGTAATGTCTTATTAATTTTAGTTATTTTTTTCGGGATTCTTTCACAGTTTTCTAAGTAAAACTCAAATGAATCACGTTACGAATGTATTCTATGGGAGTTTGCGCGTCATTTGCGATAGACAGACTGACAGTTTTGTTCTTAAATTGTGTTGTATTTAATCGATAATGAGTGTTCATATAATCGGACGATACTCCCGTAAGAGCGAAAGTTGCGTGATATTTTTAATATTGGAAAATGTCGCGAGTGCAAAAAGTAATAAACTGTAGATGGTTTTGGCTTCGAATTAATTAATTTGCGGTGAAGGAGTGTCGTATATTACAGGTGTGTCTGTCCACCCTTCAGATATAACAATAAAGTACGTGATAAGATTCCAACAGAGTTTATGGGCTGTATAATCCACTTGCCTTGTCCTGTTTGATTGGAACTGAAAATAAATAAATGTCAAACTCAACTCTCAAAATGACTGTGCATGCAAAAAACTGTTTTTGTTGATTACAATCTAAAATTAACTAAGAATGATTGAGCCTATATCTGTTACTTGTATGAGGAAGTAATGTTTGAACAGTTTTTGTAACTTTTTTTGTAGTTCAAAAACCGGTAGCTTACTTACATAAAAGATTTTTTAACAATGGCAAAATCGGGTGTCTTTAATTTGCTCAAAACTTGCTTTGCACACCCTAAGGTCAAAAGGTGACTGCAGTAAGATGTCTGCAATCATAATACTCATTAGTTTTTTTTATCATAGCACCTAAAGTACCTAAACAGACCATAATTATAGACTGATTCAGTCTGGAGAAAAGTCATTTCTTTAGGATGTTTTTGCTACAATATGGCCAATGTTTATAAATTATCACACAGAATTTGATTTCAAGGAAAGGCTGCCTATCGGACCTCCACAACCCAGGTACTTGGTAACACAATGACCCTTGATAAGACTAGTTGTCAGACTTTCGGGCTTCTGACTACCAGTAACGACTGTCAAAGATCTTTGAATGACAGTTAGGACCTAATATGAAATAGTCTTTAATTACAAGCAAAACTCATCTAACCCATGCTATACTCGCATGGTGGATTACAGCCCACTCCCTCTCAGAGAGGAGGTGTGTCCCAGCAGAAGGAACAGTATAGGCTGATTATATTAGGTTGGGAAAAAGTCTTTTCGCATTATAGTATGCATGAACTTAAAATAAAATATCTTTGGCTATACTATTTGTATCTGGCTGGTTTTGGTATCATTGAAAGTTTAAATTTTAAAGAACATAATTCCAAATTCAAATTAGGAAAAAGTGTAATTTTCATTTGTTTTTCGTACTGTCAAGATGAGTGAATCTAATGAAGAAATTCGATACATTTTAAAAGTTTACCACAAAAAAGTTAAAAATGCAACGCAAGCCGCGAAAAAAATTTGCGATGTTTATGGACCCAGTGCAGTGTCTGTGAAAGTAGCACAAATTTGTTTTAAGCGTTTTCAATCCGGAAGTTTTGATGCCAAAGATGCACGACGCCCTGGTCGCCCTATTACGGATAAAATGGATGCCATTTTTGAAAAAGTGGAGTAAGATCGGCATATCAGTAGTTACAACGTAGCTGAAGAACTGGGAATTGACCACAAAACAGTTTTGGCGCATTTGAAAAAAACTGGGAACGCAAAAAAGCTCGATATTTGGGTACCTCACGAGCTCACTGAAAGAAACCTAATGAACCATGTACTCATTTGTGATTCTTTATAACGACGTAATGAAACCGAACCATTTTTGAAGAAGCTGATAACTGGTGATGAAAAGTGGATTACGTACGACAAGAACGTGCGAAAAAAGTCGTGGTCAAAGGCCGGTCAGGCTTCACAGACTGTGGCGAAACCCGGGTTAACTCGCAACAAGGTGATGCTGTGTGTGTGGTGGGATTGGAAGGGCATTATTCATTATGAGCTGTTACCACCAGGCAGGACCACCGATTCTGAACTCTACTGCGGACAACTGATGAGATTAAAGCAAGAAGTTGAGAGAAAGCGGCCGGAATTAATCAACAGAAGTGGTGTGGTTTTTCATCATGATAACGCTAGACCTCACACATCTTTAGCCACTCAGCAAAAATTAAGAGAGTTTGGCTGGGAGGTGTTAATGCATCCGCCGTATAGTCCTGACCTTGCACCTTCAGATGTCCACCTGTTTCGGTCTCTTCAGATTCTTTAGGCAGTGTCAGTTTAACATCACGAGAGGACTGCCAAAACCACTTGTCGCGGTATTTTGGTCAGAAGTCCCAAAATTTCTATAGCAATGGGATCATGTCCCTACCTGCAAGATGGCAAAAAGTTATCGAACAAAATGGTACCTACATACTTTAGGTAAATGTAAATAATGTATATTAAAAAATGTTTTGAATTTTCTTAAAAAATGCGAAGAAACTTTTTCCCCAACCTATTACTAAGCTATGTAGAGACTCATCCATAAATAAGTAGATTCTGCTTACTCTGCTGTAAACATGACCTTTTAGAAGGTCAAGACTAATGGTATATTGTATCTCTATGAAATACATGGTCTCTTACAAGCATGGGTACTTCTATCTCTTTCTATACAAAGTGACATTTTGTTTCTCCATTTTTGACATTGCACCGTAGAAATCCTTCACCAGTCTGTCATTTTGTCTTTTGTTTCTAACAATCTTTGTCTATGTCCTTTCTTAGACTATTTCAGAAAAAAGTTTTCTATTCCAACTGTCAAAATCACACTGACAATTGTAAAAAAAAAGGAGTAGTGAAGACCCAGTTACTGGGTTGTGGAGGTCAGATAGGCAGTCGCTCCATGTAAAATACTGGTATTCAGCTGAGACTGGAAGCCGAGCCCAACATAGTTGAGAAAAGGCTAGGGAGATTGTTTGATATTTAGGGCATGCAACTTAATTATACTTAGGGATGTTTCTCCACCTACGATTATGTTCCTATTAAATTACTTGGCATACAATTTCATACAAATTCTGTTCCATTTTTGAATTTATTATTCATTTAATTTATTCTTCATAAATTCCATTATGGCAATTGTTTTGCAGGCGATAAAGAAATACTTACACCCCACGCAATGCTCTTCTTACTTTTTGTTTGTGCCAATCTTTTCGTCTCAGGACTTTTAATATATTTGTATTCAGACAATTTTCTTTTGTAAGAGGTAATCAGTATGTAAGAGGAACTCTTGAAAGTAGCACTGGTGACTGAAAAACTCAAGGTGTCACCAATTGCCATGGTGTGCCACATGTGATGCAGAGGAATGAGGAGTATCATCATCTATCTAGCCTTTTCCCAACTAATGTTAGGGTCGGCTTCCAGTGTAACCGGAAGCAGCTGAATACAAGTATTACTGTAATTAGGAGCAGGACTAAAAGAAAAATTGCATTATCAAAGAATAGATGGATTATGAGGGAGATGATATTGCACATTCGGTAACACAATGGCACAACTGCACTTTTTGTGATTTTACAGGAGAACCATTTTATGATTTTTTTACATTCAATATCGTATTATTCTGCTCATACCACCTTGAAGTGATTGATCTTTGCATGACATAAGCCCTATACTTTTGTGATTTGGTGCATGTACTTTACAAGAGTTAAATATTTATTATTATAGTTTTTTTTTTGAGCAGAATATGTAGGTACAGTATTGAATGTAAAAAAAATCTTATAATGGCTCTCCTGTAAAAGCACAAAAAGTGCAGCTGTGCCCTTGTCTTACCAAAGGTGCGATATAGTTAGGTAAGAAGTGAATGCTAATATGAAGGTGGATAGAAATGAATAGAAAAAAAATAATAGGTTGGGGAAAAAGTTTCTTCGCATTTTTTAAGAAAATTCAAAACATTTTTTAATATACATTATTTACATTTATCTAAAGTATGTAGGTACCATTTTGTTCGGTAACTTTCTGCCATCTTGTAGGTAGGGACATGATCCCATTGCTATAGAAATTTTGGGACTTCTGATCAAAATACCGCGACAAGTGGTTTTGGCAGTCCTCGTGATGTTAACCTGACACTGCCTAAAGAATCTGAAGAGACCGAAACAGGTGGAAATCTGAAGGTGCAAGGTCAGGACTATACGGCGGATGCATTAACACCTCCCAGCCAAACTCTCTTAATTTTTGCTGAGTGGCTAAAGATGTGTGAGGTCTAGCGTTATCATGATGAAAAACCACACCCCTTCTGTTGATTAATTCCGGCAGGTTTCTCTCAACTTCTTGCTTTAATCTCATCAGTTGTTCGCAGTAGAGTTCAGAATCGATGGTCCTGCCTCGTGGTAACAGCTCATAATCAATAATGCCTTTCCAATCCCACCACACACACAGCATCACCTTGTTGCGAGTGAACCCGGGTTTTGCCACAGTCTGTGAAGCCTGACCGGCCTTTGACCACGACCTTTTTCGCACGTTCTTGTCGTACGTGATCCACTTTTCATCTCCAGTTAGTAGCTTCTTCAAAAATGGTTCGGTTTCATTACGTCGTAATAAAGAATCACAAATGAGTACACGGTTCATTAGGTTTCTTTCAGTGAGCTCGTGAGGTACCCAAATATCGAGCTTTTTTGTGTACCCAGTTTTTTTCAAATGAGCCAAAACTGTTTTGTGGTCAATTCCCAGTTCTTCAGCTACGTTGTAACTACAGATATGCCGATCTTGCTCCACTTTTTCAAAAATGGCATCCGTTTATCCGTGATAGGGCGACCAGAGCGTCGTGCATCTTTGGCATCAAAATTTCCGGATTGAAAACGCTTAAAACAAATTTGTGCTACTCTCACAGACACTGCACTGGGTCCATAAACATCGCAAATTTTTTTCGCGGCTTGCGTTGCATTTTTACCTTTTTTGTAGTAAACTTTTAAAACGTATCGAATTTCTTCATTAGATTCACTCATCTTAACAGTACGAAAAACAAATGAAAATCACACTTTTTCCTAATTTGAATTTGGAATTATGTTCTTTAAAATTTAAACTTTCAATGATACCAAAACCAGCCAGATACAAATAGTATAACCAAAGATATTTTATTTTAAGTTCATACATACTATAATGCGAAAAGACTTTTTCCCCAACCTAATATGTTGCGCCAACCACAAATAAATTGGGACAAAGGCAGATGGATGACTCCGACAATCTCTTTTTTAATAAGCATAATCAGCCTATAACGTTCCCTCTGCTGCGACTCGGGCCTCCTCTTTGAGAGGGAGTGGGCCATAATCCACCACGCGGGCCCAGTGCGAGTTGGTAAATGTCACATGTCTTCGAATTTTTGGTTCTGGAACATACGGGTTTTCTCACAATGTTTTCTTTCACCGTTTTGAGAGTAGTGGTAATGAAATAATTTACACAAAGTAAAGCACTTGTCAGGGTTCGAACCTACAACCCGTAAGTCCACCACTGCTCTCCTTTGTTATAAACCCATAATAATAGGTAACTGTTATTGCTGTACCTACTTACACAATAGCCGTAATACAAATGTAATAGGTTGGGGAAAAAGTTTCTTCGCATATTTTTAAGAAAATTCAAAACATTTTTGAATATACATTATTTACATTTATCTAAAGTATGTAGGTACCATTTTGTTCGATAACTTTTTGCCATCTTGTAGGTAGGGACATGATCCCATTGCTATAGAAATTTTGGGACTTCTGATCAAAATACCGCGACAAGTGGTTTTGGCAGTCCTCTCGTGATGTTAACCTGACACTGCCTAAAGAATTCTGAAGAGACCGAAACAGGTGGAAATCTGAAGGTGCAAGGTCAGGACTATACGGCGGATGCATTAACACCTCCCAGCTAAACTCTCCTATTTTTTTCTGAGTGGCTAAAGATGTGTGAGGTCTAGCGTTATCATGATGAAAAACCACACCCCTTCTGTTGATTAATTCCGGCCGCTTTCTCTCAACTTCTTGCTTTAATCTCATCAGTTGTTCGCAGTAGAGTTCAGAATCGATGGGCCTGCCTGGTGGTAACAGCTCATAATGAATAATGCCCTTCTAATCTCACCACACACAACATCACCTTGTTGCGAGTTAACCCGGGTTTCGCCACAGTCTGTGAAGCCTGACCGGCCTTTGACCACGACCTTTTTCGCACGTTCTTGTCGTACGTGATCCACTTTTCATCACCAGTTATCAGCTTCTTCAAAAATGGTTCGGTTTCATTACGTCGTAATAAAAAATCACAAATGAGTACACGGTTCATTAGGTTTCTTTCAGTGAGCTCGTGAGGTACCCAAATATCGAGCTTTTTTGTGTACCCAGTTTTTTTCAAATGCGCTAAAACTGTTTTGTGGTCAATTCTCAGTTCTTCAGCTACGTCGGAACTACTGATATGCCGATCTTGCTCCACTTTTTCAAAAATGGCATCCATTTTATCCGTAATAGGACGACCAGAGCGACGTGCATCTTTGACATCAAAATTTCCGGATTGAAAACGCTTAAACCAAATTTGTGCTACTCTCACAGACACTGCACTGGGTCTATAAACATCGCAAATTTTTTTCGCGGCTTGCGTTGCATTTTTACCTTTTTTTGTAGTAAAATTTTAAAATGTATCGAATTTCTTCATTAGATTCATTCATCTTGACAGTACGAAAAACAAATGAAAATCACACATTTTTCTAATTTGAATTTGGAAATATGTTCTTTAAAATTTAAACTTTCAATGATACCAAAACCAGCCAGATACAAATAGTATAGCCAAAGACATTTTATTTTAAGTTCATACATACTATAATGCGAAAAGACTTTTTCCACAACCTAATATGCCTGTGTGTGCAAACACAATGAGCGATCTACTGCATGATCAATGAGCATGGTATAGTACTGTAATTTATTTGTTCATGAAAGAATTTTATTGATTTTTTTATTTTTTATTAGGTACAATCAGCAACAAAAGTCGATTAACACTTGCAGTTTTATAATCTTAATTATTAAGCGAAATATTTAATATAAATCGGAACAGAAGTACTTAAAATTTTAAGAACATTAATATCTTATCTGTTAAATGAAAAAAGAGCAGTTTATCGAATAATTTTGTGTTAATTTAGATGGTGTCAAAAAGTAGCAGTGTTAACCGACTTGTGTTGCTAACCGTACACCAACAGCAGTATAATAAAAATGTACCTATGCAACCCGTGCGGCTGTTATTACTTAGCCACGAGCCCCCCCTAATTATACGTCATTATAATATTGTTGCCAAAACATAGCAACTAAATCAAAGAATTAGACATTAGGTTTGTTCTTGCCAAATATTTGCTCATACTTTCTCCCTAAGTGTAATTTAGTTGTATCTAGGGTTGCCAACTTTTTTTTATATCAAATATAGTATTTTCGAAGCCATTGCCTGTGTAAAAATTCAAAAAATATAGTAGGTATATAAAAAAAAACATTATTTTTGCTACTTGGAGACTTTAATAACATTTTTTTTTTAAATTTCTCATAACTGTTAATAAGTACTTATTAGTTATGGTTATTACACTCTAAATCAAGGTTACAAAATACCATTTATCTAATTCAGATTATAGGAGATTAATACTGGACTGTGCTCATCTCGCCATTTTGTATTCATCACTGAAAATATGCGCTCAGTAAAAGCTGAAGTTGCTGTAACGAAACTTGACAAATTTCATTTAAAAACAGATAAAAACACTTATTTTAAAACAATTAAGTATGTTATTTAATTTTTCATCAAAAATATATTAGTTTCGCCTACTATGTATATTTTTTTGAAATTAGTATTTGTGGCTCTACTAACAGGATGCTATATTATATAGTAGGGTTGGCAACCCTAGTTGCAGCTGACATGTCAAGGTCATTTAAGTTATTTTGTGTGCAGCTTGAAGTGAGCTGACCTTGAAATTAAATTCTGTTTGCAATGAAGTTATTTTAATTAGCTTTTAATTTTCTGTTAGCTCAACAACTTTGGAGGAATTCATTGTGAGGAAACTTCAAACGGCCTTATTGCAAAGGTAGGTTTATCTTCCAACCCAGGTTATTTATTACCCGAAAAATACAATGCTGCCGAATTAAAATGGTACTCTTGAAAGTATAATTCGCGAAAATAACAAATCGTCGTCGTCAGTCGACTGGTCATCTCTTACCTGCAACGGCTTATTTTAATTTCATTTTTCAATTGTTTTTAGTTTTTATGTTTTCTACATTGTTCCCACATGTATATTTTCAACATGATATGAATAATGTAACCAAAATTTTGTAACTATATTTTGATTTTTATTCTACGTTTCTCAGCCCTGGCAGCTACTCTGACCCATCCCATGGTAATTGTTCTTCCCAAACTACTTCTAATCCTAATATACTCTCCGATATTCATTCCATTGAAATTAATATTGATGATGTAGGTAAGCTACTTAGTAAACTAGATCCCTCAAAATCAGCAGGCCGGGACCATTTATCACCTGTGTTCCTGAATTGGTTGTGTTAAAACTATTGCCTTACCGATATCGTTATTATTTAAGAAATCCCTATCAACTTGTACGGTGCCTCATATTTGGAAGTCTGCCTTTATAACACCAGTCCATAAAAAAGGCCACAAAAACGAAATAGTTAATTATAGACCGATTTCCAAACTGTGTATACTGGCTAAAGTTTTTGAACGATTGGTCTATGGTCAGGTTTACGCAGTAATTAGTTCATCTTTTAGTCCTTCACAGCACGGGGTTTTTAAAGGGTCGTTCAACAGTCTCCAACCTAGCTTTGCTAAATTACTTTTTAACACTTAGTATGGACAAAGGGGCGCAGGTCGACGTCGTTTATACGGACTATAGTAAAGCGTTTGACAGAATTGATCATGACTTACTTAAAGCAAAACTATTTAACATCGGTATTAGAGGTGACCTACTTCGCTGGTTTTCGTCTTACTTGGATAACAGGTCTCAAGCCGTAGTTGTCAGCAACTACATTTCGAGCTGGATTTCGGTTCCCAGTGGTGTTCCCCAAGGTTCCCTGATGGGCCCGTTACTCTTCATTATTTACGTAAACGATATTGACACGTGTTTCCATAACTCTAACCTTCTTTGTTTTGCTGATGATATGAAGATATTTTCTTCTATATCATCACAGTGATATGGATGCTCTCTAATCTGACCTAACAAGATTTGATGAATACTGTCGCGTCAATAAATTAGACCTAAACCCTACTAAATGTGCCGTAATTTCGTTTAGCAGAAAACGCTTTCCACTTCATACCGCCTATAAGCTGAAAGGTCAGCTACTGCAGAGATGTGGCGGTGTTCGTGACCTGGCCGTATATCATGACTCTAAACTTCAGTTTAATGTTCACGTTGAGCAAATAGTGGCTAAAGCATCCAAAGCATTAGGTTTTGTTATGAGACTAGCAGCGTGTTTTAAGAAAGTAAAAATTGTTAAGATATTGTATTGCTCATTTGTGAGAAGTCATTTAGAATATGCTTCTCAAATTTGGAACCCGCGTATGGCGTGCACATTGATCGCATAGAGGGTGTGCAAAAAAGATTTGTTCGGTTTCTGTGCCATCGTTTGCGCATACCATACCACAAGTTGTGAATATTTGGATCTCTGCAGGAAATTTCACCTACAACCACTTACTAACCGTCCTCGATTGGCAGATTGTACATTTTTGCTCAAAATTGTATCAAATGAGGTGGACTGTCCGCAGCTTCTACGTAAGCTGTATTTTAATCAGATTTAATCCTCCTATAGCTATTCCGTTGTCTTCTTCAAACTACAGGCAAAACTCATATTTAGTGCGAGTGAGTAAAGACTTTAATGACCTATGCAAGCAGTTCTCTTTTGACTTGTTTTCAACCAAAGGCTTAAGCGTACGCAATAGGCTGAACCTGGAATTTTTCAAAATTAATTCTTAGTGTTAATAGTTCTGTTTCCTATTTTATTTAATTTTTTTTTTGTAATCTATTCCTTATGTTTGGCGGTGCCGATTTAACGTTGGTGCTCATCTTTTCTTGATGTGTTATCGTGTGTAAGATCTCTTATTATAATTACTGTATAGCTAGCCGTGAAAACCTGTAATTGGCTTCATGTTTCTTATTTCAGTATATTTATTGTTTATAAGTTAAGCTGTTGGTTTTCCACATGTTAAATAAATAAATAAATTTGAAAACATTTTTTCAAGAAATTAAACAACCGACTTCCAAAAAAAAAACTACAAAGTGAAAAATTACTTTAATTTCGGAAGTCGGTGTCTTTAGTTTTCTTATCTCGTTTTTTGCCACCGACTTCCGAAATTAAAGTAATATTTCACTTTGTAGTGTTTTTTTTGGAAGTCGGTTGTTTTTTTTTTTTGTAAAGGAGTTTTTATTTTTACCTTTTAGTAGTGGTAGTACCCAACACAAATTCGAATACCTGCAAAAGAAATGAGAGAACATCATCGTCATAAAAAGTAGGAAAAAAAATACGTAAGTATTATTGAAGCTAACTCAAAAACTACTCAAACAAAGTAAATAAATTTTACATGGGACCAACTTCGAGGTATACCGTCCCGAATAAAACAAGAATCTTTCAAATCGGACAACTCTGTCAAAAGTTTTGCGTGGTCAAACATTAAAAAAAAATATACGTGTCGACTTGAGAACCTCCTATTTTTTTCGTGGGTTAAAAAGAGTGTCCGTGCGCGCTTTGGAATGGGCAACTAGCTTCATCTTTCTAACTGACCGACCTCTTGACAATTCAAAAGTGCCCGTGATTCGTTTATTTGAAATATTTGCTCTTAATTTTAATTTGGTATCGACCTCCTTTTCACATTTTCTTCGCAATCAGAACCTTTCATAATTTCCTCTCCATTTAAAATGCGAATCGATGCGACCTCTGCTTGTTATGATTTTACGAGCGAACCTCCAAATCGATTGTGTTATTTGGCAGACTGACATTTGTACCTTGATAAAAAAATGTAGTAGGTATTGGTATAAACCATAGATAGAAAGAAGGAGATAAGGCTTATGTATCAGTACCCAAGGTCTCCACTTTGTCTATGTCACTCGCCACACAACTCACATGCAGTACAGTAAAAGCAATAGTTACGAAGTCGCACACACAGTCCTTTAGCTTTAGTCTTGTAAGAAACTCGTCTTGGAGTCTTATTTAGTAAAACTTGAGCTATTTTTGAAGACTCGAGTCTTATAAATAAAACTTAGAGCTCAAGTCCTTCAGAATTTGGAGTCTTATGTAAAAAGACTTGAGTCCCACCAAAAAGAACTCAAAGACTGAGTCTTTTTAAAAGAACTCATCATGACTGAGTCCTCTAAATCCAAGTAAATAATATAGCAATGAACAAATTATTGATTTATTAGGTACGTAACTATTATATATATTTTATTTATATAATAGGTCTTTACCTATGAAATTGCCGTTTTGTATGAAAAAATTTAAACGAATTTTTTTCATGCATTTTTTATTTGTATCAATCAATGCATCTTTGCCAACGCAGTGGCAGTTTATTGATGCCCTTCTTAAAGAAATCAGCTGGACGGGAAACAACAAATTCTTCAAAGGCATTTTGTACTGCCTCTCGGGTATTGAATTTTTTTCCCGCCAAGAAGTTATCCAAATTCTGGAAAAAGTAGTAGTCTGTAGGCCCAAGGTCTGGTGAGTAGGGCGGATGACGGAGAGCTTCCAACCCCAGTTCTTGCAACTTGGAGACCGTCTGCTGTGCAGTATGAGGTCGCGCGTTGTCGTGCAGGAGCAGCGGAGACGAGCGATTGACCAATACTGGTTGGAGATGTGCCAGCTTCTCCATCATTGTGTTCAGTTCTTCACAGTACACATCTGAAGTAATGCTCACCCCGTTTGGTAAGAAGCTGTGATGAATCACACCGGCGCTAGACCACCAAACAGTGACCATCACTTTTCTAGGGGTAAGTTTTCGTTTAGGGCATTGTTTAGGTGCTGAACCAGGAGCCAACCAACTTGCTGAGCGCTTGCGGTTATCAAACAGAATCCATTTTTCATCGCAGGTAACAATGCGGTTCAAAATTCCTTCATTTGTTTGTCTGTTGAGCAGTGCAAGGCACGTCTCGACGCGTACTTCGCGCTGGCGATCATTGAGTTCGTGGGGCACCCATTTGTCAAGCTTATTTACCTTGCCAATTTGACGCAAATGGACCAATATTGTTTTGACGCTAACGTCGAAAGCTGCTGCTAATTCAGCCGTAGATTGTGTATGATCAGCTTCCACAATCGCCTTTAATTCGTCATTGTCGACCAAAGTCTTCGGACGACCGCGAGATTCATTTTTCAGGTCGAAATTTCCAGAACGGAAGCGAGCAAACCAATAACAAGTGGTGCGTTGGTTTGTAGTGTTAGCTCCGTAAACGTCGTTGATGTTGCGTGCCGCTTGTGCCGCGTTGCTGCCACGACGGTACTCATATTCCATAATTACTCGAATTTTTAACGTATCCACGATGACGAAAAAGATTGATATGCGATGAAAATGTAACACTAATCAATAAACAAATGACTACTTTTGGAAAAAAAAATCCATGTTTTTAAAATAAAATTAATTTGAAATTAGAATTCTTAGCCAAACAAAAATTATTTTGATTTGAAATGGCCAGTACTGCAGAACGGCAATTTCATAGGTAAAGACCTAATATTATAATATTTTAGTATATTGAGCTACGAAGACAGGCACATTGAAGCCCCTATAGTTTCATTACCCAAAATCGGTTTCGTCGTTTGGTAATTAAATTTTTATTGTGCGATTTATTTTCAATCAATAAATAAATAAATATGGATGAAATATAAAATCACCCAGTATTACCTATTATAATGCACACACTCAAGGTCATGACTCAGTCTAGCTCAAAGAACTTAAAAGACTCGAAAGGACTCGGAAGACTCAAAGGATTCGGACTCATGTGACTAACAACGAGACCTAGTCTTGAAAATCTACTCAAGTCTCGAAATGAAGAAGTTTTATTACTGTAAATGATAATTTATAATGTATCTCGTTGGTAATCCTTAAATAAATAAATAAATAAATGAAGACTAAAAAACTCGAGTTTCTTATAACACTATCTTTAGCAGATACTAGTAATCAAATCAACACCTTGTTTAATTTGCATGGACAATATTCGCGACATTTTTTTTTTCTCATCTCTTTTCAAGGCACTGCGACAAGTACGAGATAAAACAAATGCGTGGGAGGGACGTAGGAGGTATTTGATGGTCATGATGTAATGGACACTTGATTAGAATTAATCTAGTTTCGCTATGGATTATTTTGTCACCTTAACTTTATTACCACGGCTTTTTATCTCGCTCGCACGATACTGCTCGCGGACTGAGTGAGAGCGAAGCTGAGTGCGGTGCTGGATGCCGATAGTTTAGATAATTGCTTTTTACGATGAAAGTAATGGTAATTTGAAAAAAGTAAAAACATAAGACCTGCTTTATAGTTAGTTCAGTTAGTATGCAAAGTTTCATGATCTAATTTGAAGTATTTTTTGAAATACCAGCGGTTTATTGTTCGGTTTGGAGGAAACTTTGGAATTTTTTTCTGTCGAGAAAATTTTATGGAATCGTGTTTTCGTCAAAGATAGTACTTAACATTAATCCTCAACTTTACCATATATTTATTTCTAAATTAATGCTGCAGTATTTTCGACATAACGGAGGATCATGCTAAGCCATTTTAGGTAGTATAGGCTCTGAATACAACCAACTATGTATCTTATTTATTATCCATACTAACATTATTCGCGCGAGATTTACCTTTTCACGCAGATAAATCATGACCTGCACCCTAATTACGTAACACATTATCAATCGGAGTTGGTTTCATTTTGAAACAAATTGCTATTCCATTGCTTCATATGTTCGAAAAATTTGTCCGCTATACAACGTAAATAACGCAATGAATATTTTTTTACTGTCAAAATGAAACCGATTCTGATTGATAGTGTGTTACGCAATTGCGAATCTATGTATTTAGTCCGTCAGTCTGATAATAAAAAAATATTAGACACGTATTTTTTGCTTTATCATATAAATACAAAATGACCAAGATAAAACACATTAAAGTTAGGGTGGGGGCTCGCTACGTCACAACTATAACAAACTACGTATAAAATCTAGCAAGGAGTGACGTCATGCTACATTTTAACTTATGTATCGCCGTAATCTTTTGACTACGTAAAAAAAGAAAAAATACGTGTTCAATATTTTTAAAGAATCTACACGAAGAACAAAAAAAATTGTCATCATCGCTATTTCGGGGCTGAGTTAGGATACTAGGAGGCTGAATTACTTAAGATACTTTTAATCCCGGCTTTGAACTTGAGTTTGAGAAATCATTTTATTTTTTTTCTTCGATATGCGCTCTACTGGGTGTAAGTTTAATCACGGTTATCCTTTTAAGGGTTCATTGTACTCATCATTATGAACAACTTTTATCATGGGACCAAATCTGAAAACGCGAAAAAAAAATCTGATGTTTCCTACATTTTGACGAGTTAAGCGAACATACAACAACAGATTTTTATTACGCGATTTCAGGTTTGGTCCCATAGTAAAAGTTGTTCATAATCATGAGTACAATGATCCCTTAAAGTTACCAGATAATGACATCGTCAAGGTGACCTTGATTTTACTAGTATTTCGCCAGACATAATTCCCAATCGTCTAAATTGCTCCATATATCCCGAAGAGGCATTAACCCCCAAGGTATTACATGCCTCATGATTAATAGCCTCCCGACAGGCATTCTAACGACATTACCAATAAAGTAGTCCATGACGAAAACTAGATTAGACCATTAGGCACGGTGCTACGGTTCAGGAATCCGATATAAGGGTGACTGATAGTGCTCTTAATTTTGGCCAGTAATGTTCTTGTATAGGTACTAAGGGCGGTCTATTTTTTTCAATTATCGGGGGAGTGTGATCAGAAAGTTAGCAACATTCGATAAATTTTGTGTTTTTAAAATTCATAACCAATCTCAATCTGCTTAGACTTTTCCCAACTATGTTGGGATGCAGCTGAATACCAGTATTTTATATGGAGCGACTGCCTATCTGACCTTCATAACCCAGGTACTGGGTAATACTGGTTGTCAGACTTTCAGGTAACGACTGTCAAAGATCCACGAATGACAGCCGGGACCACCGGCTTATCGTGCTTTCCGAGGCACGGAGGTGTCTCGGTATGTAAAGATGTTTACCCATCCACTGACCAACCCCTGCAAGCGGAGCTTAACCTGATGATTGACCCGTGCGGCTGTTATTACTTAGCCACGAGCTCCACATACATCGTGTCAAATTGATAACCTCCTTTTTTTTGAAGTCGGTTAAAAACTAGATTAGGTCGACGTTTCCTATCTGACTGACTACTCTGAGAAGGCCGAAATTTTATTCATCCTAAGAATTATCAGAAGTTTGATGCAAACAGAACAGCTGCTAGCATTTCTCTGTGCTGTAGACGGTATTGATCTGTGAGATGCTGCCTCTTAGCTTGTCCTTGTCCCAGCCTAGACCCGCACAAGGACGTTCCCGCAATCCAGCTCAGGTCTCGATTTCAGCCTACTTTGTTTAATGTTCGTT
This sequence comes from Cosmia pyralina, assembly GCA_946251885.1. Lineage (NCBI taxonomy): Eukaryota > Metazoa > Arthropoda > Insecta > Lepidoptera > Noctuidae > Cosmia > Cosmia pyralina. The sequence goes on from OX276371.1 coordinate 1,368,510, forward strand.
CTCGGTGTCAATTTCGTTTGACGCAGAATTTTTAGGTGATTTAAAACTTGATTTTAAAAATTGAGTACTAGTAAGGGATGTTATAAGTTTAATGTGTATCTGTCTGTGGCATCGTTGCTCCCAAACGACTGAACCGATTTAGATTTTTTTTGTTTTGTTTGAAAAGCGACTTGATCGAGAGTGTTCTTAGCTATGATTCAAGAAAATCTATTCAGCTGTTTGAAGATTATCTGCTCTTTTCTAGTTGATGAATGGATGTGAACATCTTGCACAGGTCTGATCGAGTCGAAATTTGGTATTCTGTTACTTCAATGATATTAGAATAATATAGTAAGTTTGAACTGATGCTGCAGCATTACCTGGAATTTGCAGGATACCCAACTCCCTCAGCAACTTACAGCAGAGGTATAGAGTTTGGACTCTTTGATATGGTCTCAATGAATAGGTTATAGATAGATGGCAATCAGGGTCTGATGATGGAGTAGCAAATTTAACTTTTTAATTAACTGACGAAAAAAAGGAGGTTCTCAATTCGTCACGTTTTTTTTATTATTATTTTTTTATGTATGGCCTCGCAGAACTTTTTACAGAGTCGGCCGATTTGATAAATGTTTGTTTTATTCGAGAGGCTATACCTCAAAGTTGGTCCCATATAAAATTGATCAACTTGGTTTGGGTAGTTTTTGAGATACGTATTTTTTCCCCACTTTTATATGGATGATGTTCTAGTTTCTTTTGCAGGAATATAGTGGTATTAGAATTTGTGTGGGGTAGGTACCACAACTAAAAAGTGAAAAATATTTTTTTTTTTTACAAAAAAATACAACAGACTTCCAAAAACAACACTACAAAGTGAATGTGCGGGGTGCAGGTTTGTTGATAATATTAAAGCACTGATTGGATTTGGTTTTAAAGAGTTTATTGAAAGTTCCACAATTTTAATGTAAAATGTTCTTAAAGTGAAATGATAAGTGAAATGTTATGTTAATTGTTATGGATGCACCCGGTCCGTTTGATGTCTGGCAATGCACTGACGTTAAAGTATAACGAATGTTGTAAACTGCTGCGTTAGCAGGTGTTCGGTTGCTTAGACCGAACAGTGAAAAATAACTTTAATTTCGGATGTCGGTGGCAAAAAACGAAAATAAATTTAACCAGACACCGACTTCCGAAATTAAAGTTACTTTTCACTTTGTAGTGTTGTTTTTGGAAGTCGGTTGTATTTTTTTGTAAAAAAGTTTTAATGTTTTTTTGATTAATTGATGTATAAAATAGGAAGATTAGGTACGCGCTCCTCGACGTGGACCGAATAAATTAGGCCTACAGGCCTAATTGACCTTAGTCGCAATCGAACTAGCGTTTGTGTAGCACGTTTGTAGCACGTTAAGTAAAATTACCGCAATCGTCTAAATAAGTACCTACCAACAATGCCTACCTGTGTTTTCAAAAAGTGCACAAATAGTTCAAAAACGAAAAACAAGTTCCACGGGATTACTTTTAATTCACTTGTAAGTATATCAAAACTTAATTTTCTTTAAAATTCTCGTGATTGCTGCGAGATCGCCATTTACAGAAAGGGATAGAAATATTTTATTCGTAAGAGTGTGAAGAGACGCATTGTTAGTACGTAACAGTGACAATTATTGCTATCTCGTTCCAGCTACAGCCCGCGTAATATGCGTCTCTATTTCGGTTGTTGATGCACATCGCACGACTTCGGGAAATGTAGTTGTGTGGGTGTGTTTACATGTCATTGTTTCTAGTCCCATAAATGTTTACGTGACATTAGAGGGTACCGTATAAGGTTTGATTAGTTGAAATAAACACGAGATCTCTTCATAAAAGATTTATATCCTAAACGTAACATGGAGCTATGAACTCCCACTGCATGCGACTACACGTCTACAAAAATTTTCTGTTAGCATTTTTACACGATAGATTTTATACTACCCACGCCAAGTTTTTGCCAAATCCGGTGGTGTTTTTTATTTCACTGCATAGAAAATTTAAAGTGATTGGACTTTTTAATGTAATTGGATAACTTATTTTGTAGTTTATTGGAATAGTTGGAATTGGACCATATTATGTAACATTCAGAGATCCCTCCGTGCTTCAAAAAGCACGTTAAGCCGTTGGTCCCGGCTGTCATTCGTAGATATTTGACAGTCGTTACGGGTCGTCAGAAGCCTGAAAGTCTGACAACCAGTCTTAACAAGGGGTATTGTATTATCCAGTAACTGGGTTGTGGAGGTCAGATTGGCAGTCTTAAGTAAATATGCTGGTATTCAACTGCATCTGGTTAGACTGGAAGCCGACCACAACCGATGATAAGTGAAGCTGGTGATAGTTATACGGGCTTACGTCTTGTTCTGTAATAATTTAAAAAAAAGTTGCTAAAAAATTTGTAATATACCCGCCTTTGTTATCCAGTTGAAATCTTAATCCGACACAGCCTTTTGAAAGATCGGATGGAAATCTTACTTAACTCAAACTCAAAGCATTTATTTCAAATAAACCAATTACAGGCACTTTTGAATTGTCAATGGGTCGGTCAGTCAGAAAGATGAAGCTAGTTGCCCATTCCAAAGCGTAGTAGATCCCTATGGAGAAGAACGGGCAAGAAACTCCACGGACACTCTTTTAAATCATAATATTTTTACAAAATATTGGTTACATCATTCAAGTTGAAAATATACATGTGAGAACAATGTAGAAAGACGTGCACGTTAAAAAGCGTCCGTAATAAAAAGATAATAACTAAAACAACTAAATTAAATATTAAAATTAAAAATAAGCCATGGCAGCTAAGAGACGACCAGTCCCAACTGACGGCGCCGGCTTACTCTCTGTTATTCGGCTATATATTTTTAAATTAATTTTCGAGTGCTTTTGTCTTGCTAGGACTTTACTTTAAATTTTATCCATATTTAACTTTTTTTAAAGCGTCTTAGGGGTGTTACACACGTCATTTTCAGGTCGGCACATCGTATTCGGCAGTATTTTGTTGTTGGTTTTCATTCGGCTCGTGCCGATCGGCAAACTTCGTTCGGCATCTAACATCGCTTAATCACGTTCATGTCAGCTCAGAACAAGTCTCTTCAAAAGTACCTTTTAAGGCGACGCTAACTGACTTTTAATGATTTTAAACTGAAGATCACGTCTAAACGATTAGTGTTAATGATTTAGAGAAGATATTTTCTTTATATCTTAATATGTGAATATTTTAGATTATGTTTATATTAAATAGTGTAATTAATTTGTAAAGTCTAACGCGGATAAAAAACTGAGAATCACGCAAAAAGTATGAAGCGTATTTTTATGGAACCTTCACCATTTTATCTTTTAGTACGTATGACGTATTTTAATGTAATACTTTTTGTTTTATGTATAATAAATTAATAATGCGTCTAATTAGGGACAGCGCTCCTTGATGGGCGAGTCCTATTACTGGGTGGACGTACGACGCGTTGCGTGAGCTCTGCACAGAACACGCAAGCTATGCACTCGAGGCTATTGGCGTATATCTGCGTCATAAATATCACATAATCAAGTTTTTAAACTTCATTGTCATATCAAACCTAAAGAAAAGTCGATCAATTTGTATAATCGATGCATTTTATACACGTGGGCCCTATTATGTTAATTTAACTTCGGAAGGGGAATATTAAGTGGACGAAACCCCTGTCAATTTGAAAACATATAACCCAGTTGCTAAGGCTTTGAGTACGAGAAGTTCCTAAAGTAAGTAGAGTCAAAATTATAAGTCACTTATTTGAATAACGCAACATCAAAATTATTTATTTTATTTTATTTATTTCCAACTTACATCTATCATTACAGAGTAATCTATTGCGATAGTGTACTACATATCTAAAACTCTTATCCTAACTTATTATTTTAATTAAATTTTGTAACTTATTACAAACAATGCATTCTTTATGAACTCACTCAGAGAACAACAGAATAGGTCCGTGTCACTAGCTTTGAGGTTGGGAGTGCGGATTGCCCGCGTCAGTGGCGCCTCACTTAGTGCTCGCGCGCGGCTCCGCCAGCAGCCGTGGCTGTCGTCGTCGCCACACGTACCTGTCAGGAACACATAAACCTATGTGCCCTAATATGACTGCATTATGTACCTTCCCTCTAAGTACTTTGAATATGTACGAGGTGAGTACATATTCAAAGGTTTGATTATAAGACAGTCCCCGGCACGGTCGGCCCGGCCTTAACCGCTTCCTAGTGCTTTCATTATCATCATCATCCACAGCCCGAATTCACCCACTACTGGGCATAGGCCTCTCTTTTCTTGTGCCAATCCCCAAAAAAATAAAGATTACTATCATTGCACATGTCCTTTTTTTTTTGCTTCTTGGCCATCATTATGTCAGTCAAGATTCATTCAGATTGTGATTTTGGTAGTCAGAAGCTCAAAAACTTGATAACCAGTCTATCATAGGGTTAGTCACTGGGTTGTGAAGGTCAGATATTTGTATATGTACGTTTTTCTTCTCTTTTTAATGTTTTTTTTTTTTCATTATTGGCATCTTGTTTTTATATTAATTTACTTAGTTTTTTATTTTTTTTTTTTTTTTTAGAAAACTTTAATTCAATTATTATTGTAAAATACTAACTAACTAACTATACAAATAAATACAAAACAAAAGGACACTTAGGCGTCGAAGTACTCGTCCGCATCGATGTCATCCGGAAACGTGCCCAGAAGACTGGCAGCATTGCCACGTTGAATGGCAATGCTAATTCTTTGGCCAAAGAACGAGTCAGCCCTCTGGTCTTTATTTACTTAGTTGTACTTTTTAAGCGACGAAAAAAAAAGGAAGAGGTTCTCAATTCGACACGTATGTTTTTTTTTTTTATGTATGACCACGCATAACTTTTTACAGTCGTAAGATTTAAAAAAAAAAATATTCGAGAGGGTATCATCAAAGTTGGTCCCATAAGAGATATAATAACTTTGCTTGGGTAGTTTTTGAGTTTGCTTCAATAATAAGTATTTTTTCCCCACTTTTATATGGATGATGATCTAGTTTGTTTTGCAGGTAGTGGTATTAGAATTTGTGTGGGGTAGGTACCACAACTAAAAAGTGAAAAATAACTTTAATTTCGGAAGTCGGTGTCTGGTTAATTGTATTTTGGTTTTTTGCCACCGACTTCCGAAATTAAAGTTATTTTTCACTTTGTAGTGTTGTTTTTGGAAGTCTGTTGTATTTTTTGTGTTGTGCTATATCTTTTGTGTGCACCAAACAAAACTATCTATCTATCAGATAGACAGTCGCTCCATGTAAAATACTGGTATTCAGCCCCATGTGGTTACACTGGAAGCTGACCCCAACATAGTTGGGAAAAAGCTAGGCAGATGAAGATGGTTGCATGATTTATAGTAATTTCTTAGTTAATGAAGCTAGATACTTTCTATGTGCTTTAGCTAGTGCTGCAGTACCTATCTTTGAACAGTATATTTAAGAACATCGAGAATATAGGTCAGACGTTTATCGGGTACTATCTTTTGGAACGTAATACATTTATTTGACATTTGATGCACTTTTTGCTTTTAGACTTTTTAATAGGTTTTACACATGGAGTTCTTAATTAGTGGACCATCTCTTAGGGGGTCATTGTACTCATTATTATGAACAACTTTTACTATGGGACCAAACCAGAAATCGTGAAAAAAAATCTGCTGTTCCCTATATTTTGACGAGTTATGCGAACATAAATAAAATAAAAACTTTTTACAAAAAAATACAACCGACTTCCAAAAACAACACTACAAAGTGAAAAATAACTTTAATTTCGGAAGTCGGTGTCTAGTTAAATGTATTTTCGTTTTTTGCCACCGACTTCCGAAATTAAAGTTATTTTTCACTTTGTAGTGTTGTTTTTGGAAGTCGGTTGTATTTTTTTGTAAAAAAGTTTTTATTTTTCACTTTTTAGTTGTGTACCTACGCCACACAAATTCTAATACCACTACCTGCAAAACAAAAAACTAGAACATCATCCATATACAAGTGGGGAAAAAATACGTATTATTGAAGCTAACTCAAAAACTACCGAAGCAAAGTTAATCAATTTTATATGGGACCAACTGTGATGTATACCCTCTCGAATAAAACAAAAAAAATCCAAATCGGTCCAGCCATCTTCGAGTAATCGGGGAACATACATAATAAAAAAATAAAAGAAAAATAAAAAAAAAAGGTTCCGACGAATTGAGAACCTCCTCCTTTTTGAAGTCGGTTAAAAATCATTATTTCATTAAAAAGAACGGCCAAGTGCGTGTCGGACTTCACACATTTAGGGTTCCGTACACAATTTGATTTATCAATATAGGTTTTGGCATTTGTTAGTAAAAATCACGTTTGCTGTATGGGAGCCCCCCTTAAATATTTGTTTTATTTTAATTTAATTATTTATTTTTACAAAAAGAATTCCTATATAACTTTATATTCTTGAATATTTCAAGCGTCTACCTGTTGCCGTTATCAATATCGAGCAAAAACGAGCAAAAAAATCACGTTTGTTGTATGGGAGCCCCCTTAAATATTTATTTTGTTCTGCTTTTTAGTATTTTTGTTATAGCGGCAACAGAAATACATCATCTGTGAAAATTTCAACTGTCTAACTGTCACGGTTCATGAGTTCGGTGAGGTTGGTTAGTTCGGTTTCTTCCATACTTCTCTATCAGTAGTCACCCCCTTTCTAGCCATATCATCTTTATCATCTTTCACACAGTCCATCCATCGATTCTTTGGTCTTGCCCTAAAGCCATTCACATTCGACTCGACTGCCGGAAATGGGGATCTACGTGAGACAGTGGCTATTTTTTTCTGTAATAATAATACGAAAGATAAAACTTTCCTCACGACATTTTCCTCATGTTAGAATATTATTAGAGCAGTATGTTATTTGTTTATAATGTATGCATATCACTCGCATTTTTACGAGGTGCATTCAATAAGTACCTAGCCTCATCGCCAGAGGGCGCTGTAGTTTCAAAAGAGTTTTACCACAGTGTAGCACATTCTTTTTTAATTCTTTTTTCAAATTTTCATTCCAATCCCTTCATTTGTTTTAATTTGACAACTTATGGAAGCGAACGTGTCGATCGGTTTTACAAAAATGGAAAAAGAGCAATATCGTTCGGTGATTTGATTCCTATTTTTGGAAGGGAAAACGCGCATCGAAATCAAAGAGCGCTTGGATGCTGTGTACGGTGACTCTTCTCCATCGATGGCCACCGTCATGAATTGGTTCAACGAGTTTGCACGTGGCCGTACGTCGGTTTTTGATGAACCACGTCCAGGTGCACCGAAAACAGCTGCTACGGAGGAAAACATTAAAAAAATCCATGATCTCGTATTGGCAGATCGCCGATTGAAGGTTCGGGAGCTAGCTGAGACTGTAGACATTTCAGAAGGAATAGTGCATCATATTCTTCACGAGGAACTCGGCATGAGAAAGCTGTCGGCGCGATGGGTGCCGCGTTTACTCACACCAGAAAACAAGCGCAACCGTGAGACCACATCGGAGACGTGTTTGGCGCTGTTTAAGCGGAGTCCAGCGGAGTTTTTGCGTCGTTTTGTGACCGTCGATGAAACCTGGATCCACTGGTACACACCAGATACCAAGGAGCAATCAAAACAATGGATCCAGACCGGGGAACGTGCTCCAAAGAAGGCGAAAACTGTAAAATCGGCCGGAAAAGTTATGGCCACCGTTTTCTGGGATTCACAAGGTGTGATCTACATCGATTACCTCGAGAAGGGTAAAACAATTACAGGGCTTTACTATGCCGATTTATTGGGCCGATTCGACGCCGAATTAAAGAAAAAACGACCCCATCTGGCGAAGAAAAAAGTGCTGTTTCACCACGACAACGCACCGGTTCACGCGTCTGCCGTTGCCATGGCCAAATTGGTCGAATTACGCTACGAATTGCTGCCCCATCCACCGGATTCTCCAGATTTGGCCCCTTGTGACTTCTTTCCGTTTCCTAATCTGAAAAAATCACTCGCCGGGAATAGATATGGATCGAATGAGGAGGTCATCGCCGCCACGGAGGCCTATTTTGCAGAGTTTGACAAAAACTATTTTTCGGACGGGTTAAAAAAGTTGGAGCATCGCTGGGCTAAGTGTATCGAACTAAAAGGAGACTATGTTGAAAAATAAATTGCCATTTTTCCAAAATTTTCGTTTACTTTTTGTAGGCTAAGTATTTATTGAATGACCCTCGTAGTTTATCTCGCTAGTCACCGCTAGTGGAGCATGTATGGGGGCGTACCTAATGCATAGATAATGTACGTAGGTACATTTTTAAGTTCGCGGAATGGAGGGTGAGAAGTGAAAATAAAAATACTAAATTATTTTTCTTTTTCAATATATTCTCCTGCTACCCTTATTTATACATTTTTCAGATCTTTCAATTAGCTTATGTATCTCTTCATAAAAAAATGCTTTGTCTTTGTCCGAAAAATAAGCTGAAACCGCGTCTTTCACTTCTTCATCAGTTGAAAATTTTTACCCACGAAGTTCTTTTTTCAGTTTTGGGAAGAGGTAATAATCACTGGGAGCCAGGTCTGGGCTGTAGGGTGGATGGTCTAAAATATCGAAGCCCACCTTATGCAGGGCAGCCAACGCAACACGGCTCTTGTGAACAGGCGCGTTGTCGTGAAGAAGAAGGACACCTTTGGTCAATTTACCCCTCCTTTTTTCTTTAATGCTTTCTATCAACCTCTCGAGGATAGAAGCATAGTATTGTGAAGCCTCAAGCTTCACAGTAGGAGATTAACTCAACTACAAAATAATACTAGAGAGAACTCGGGCTACAGCCCTTCATATTTAAAGCTCAGAATCAATTATAAAACACTCCTACTAGGGCCGAGCCCTGACCAGATTCTCCTAGATGTCCCCTATCAAAAAACAGGATTGTTTTTCTTGACAGAAGATATTCCATATTTGAATGATTGAATGTCAGCCAGCATTATATCAACGAGGCTTGATCATAGCATCAATCCTTACATGAGCTACGCCCCCTTTGAATAAAAGTCTTGCAGTAGTCCACTTCTAAATAAGACTTTTATTCAGACCAAGACAATCGATCATACAAACTAAGCCTACCTATCCCTCATATATAACCTACCTAACTCCGGGAAAGGGAAGACATGTGGGGAATTGTACTTATAGGTACAGGCTAAGCTCTGGACAAACAAATTGCAAAAATCTAACACTATGTTAAGTGTCAGTCAAGTTAACATCTACGCGTGCCAACGTGCACTCAAAAATAACACATTTATCCAGTCTGAGCCCCGTCAAACAAAACCCGGAGGCAAAAGGATGACGTGCCCCCTGTGATAACAATATGATGTGATGATTCACATAAGCCCAGAAGGGGTTGAACAAACTAAAGAACTCAACATCGTGATTCATTAATCCATTGGACTGTATGGAGCCAGAGGGAGGAATGTGCCAGGAAGCCAAAATTCTATCACCGCACCTGTCTCCTGATCAATCTCCAGCCATTTCAAAAAAAATATCGCGCGAAGTCAACACTTAACCCTCACATATTAATATTGGTCCATATTGACCAAACTGTGAATTCTTATATATAAACTGCACCAATTGTGTCAACTCAACACACTTTGCAAGGACTATGTCCCGTCAGCAAAGTTGGTTACAACTTATACCAAGGTCTCCCCCCTCATAGGAGATTCACAGTTCTTCAAAACCATTTACTACTAATCCGTCATACTAAATACTGGGGGTTGTTCATGCTAATCTGCCCTATCGACTTGTAATGAAGTGACGATGTTATTGTTTCCCTCCCTCGAGCTCTTCCATGATGCGGGTAGCATCGTGGGTATCGGTGTGGGATGTATGATGCCCACACGCAGTTGGTTACGTCCGATGTAGCTCACCATATGCAAATTTAAACACATTGTATTAAAACTTTGAGCCAAAACACCAAGCTAAAATAATGTAACATTAAATGAAGTTTACAACCATTTGACATAAACAAAGTTGAATTGAGAGAAAAATTATAAGGCAAAGGTAACAAATATTTACAACCTAATATGAAAGGGTTTCAATCAATTTACATGTACAATATCCCTAAATCTTCTATTATTTAACTTTTTATTAGCATAATTTACATTAGATAAGCGTCTTACTATCAGATAAGGTCTCTTATATAATCTACATAATTTTATGCTCTTATCAGTTACTCGCCTAGGCGTATAAACCATAACTAATTGATTGGGCATAAAGCTTCTTAATTTAGCCTTTTTATCATACGTAGCTTTCTGCTTTAATTGTGCTCATTTTATATTATTTATGGCACAATTAATTAGAGCATTATGATAATTATGTCGCTCTGCATAATTCGTTATGCGGTCACGACTATTATTGTTAACAATCATATCTGTACGAAATAAGGGTTCCCTAGCATATAAATTATTTAATATATTTTCACCGTACATGTTGTACGGTGAAAATATATTAAATAATACATATATTATGAAGAAAGCGGTCCTGAAAGGCTTATCCGTGACAGAAGTTCAGCGTATTGCCGTCTTTAAACCGTCTACTGTGTTCTCAGAAATAACTCACGGACTTCTGATAATCAGGTTGAGACCGTATGATCTTCCCGCAAAAATATTAATTTAATCGATCTTGTAAGACCAAGAGATTTTCCACGAAACCTCAGAGATGATGCTATGTCAAAATAATAACACAAACAGCCAGATGTGGGGGTTATCGCTGGCAATCGTGTCACATTATTTACTTGCTAAATGTAATTAACTAATGAACTATTTGTGTATCGTTAACTATCTGGTTTTTGGTTGACTTAGGAATAATGTAAACAGATTGATTTATTTAAATAGTTTAAGTATCTAAAATGTTCATTAAGAGGATGTATTGAAGCGTGGTTTGTGTGTAAGTGACGCGAGAGATATAGAAGACTCTCACGCACACCGGAACTAAACGCGCTTCGTTTAAATGTAGATTTATGACAAAATGCTATATTTAAATAAATTTTTAGCTTAGTAAGTTCTTAACATACGAGGGGGGATCAAAAAGTAGTGAGAACGACATACTCCTTGGTAAGAAAAAAAATAAATACTGGCAGGCATAGCTCAGATACATATTTGTAATATTAATAAAGAAAAAAATCATCGATTCTCTTTTGTTTTTTTCTGAATGTAGTCATTTGTTTGCTTCGTGTAGGAGCGTGTTCTCGAAAATGGAGAAAAACGAAGTGCGAGCCGTTATTAAATACCTCTGTTTAAAAAAGTTAACGACGCAAGAGATTCATTGCGATTTGGAGGCAACATTAGGAGAGTCTGTTCCACCTTATTCCACTGTCGCAAGGTGGGCTTCTCAATTTCGAGTAGGGAGAACGAGCACGGAAGACGAACATCGTTGCGGCCGTCCATCGACGTCAGTCACCCAAGAAAATGTTGCGAAAGTCGAGAAAACTGTATTGAGCGATCGAAGAGTTACCATCCGATACTTAATTCAAGAAACGGGCATTTCATATGGAAGTATTCAATCCATATTGAAACAATCTTTGAATATGAGAAAAGTCTCCGCAAGATGGGTGCCGAGAATGTTAACCGACAGTCAGAAACAAAATCGACTTGACATTTCGAAGATATTGTTGGACAAGTTTCAAGAAGATTCTGAAAACTTTTTGTCTCGTTTCGTAACAATGGACGTAACATGGGTCCATCATTTTGATCCCGAGACAAAACAGCAATCTTCGCAATGGAAACAGCCTTCATCACCGACCCCGAAAAAGTTTCGTGCCGTGGCATCGGCTGGCAAGGTTATGGCCTCAATATTTTGGGACTCAGAAGGGATATTGTTGATTGATTACCTGGAGCGTGGAACCACTATTACAGGCCAATATTATGCAGCTTGAATTCCTAAGTTGAGGAATGCCATCAAAGAGAAAAGGAGAGGGAAACTTCGAAGGGGCGTGCTGTTTATTAAGTTATCAATAGTCTTATAATCTATCTCATTCTCACTACTTTTTGATCCCCCCTCGTATTTAAATACCTTCGATTTAAATCAAATTTTACTGCACAATAAGGTATTGTATCCAAATTGCGTAACACACTATCAATCGGAATCGGCTTCATTTTGACTGTTCAATAACATTCATTGCGTTGTTTACGTTGTGGAGTAGACAAATTTTTCGTACATATGAAGCAATTTGCTTTAAAATTATTAAAATTCCGATGGATAGTGTGTTACGCAATAAGGGTGCTGTTTACGTATGATCGTATAAAACAGAAAATAGACGGTGCTTTGGATTTTTTTTCATATTTCGGTTTTAGTACAGCACTAGACAATAAAGTCAAATAACTCATACTTATGGAAAATCAAAATGATTTAATCATATACATTTGGTTTTATAGGATTAGCGGGAAGGGGATGCAATGAACAAACGTGCTAATCTCTGGAACTACCAGTCGGACTTTAAAAAAATCTTTTTACATTTTATAGCCCAAATCTAAAGGAAGGCTATAAGGTCCTAGAGTGATTTTAAATATGCCTACATTTAAAATCACTCTAGGACCTTTACGTGGCGAGCTAAAAGAAAAAAATCAGAAAGAACGCTAAGCGAAAACGAAGTAATAGCGCGGGCAGGCAAGGAGATGCGCCGGGGTGGGTCGGGAAAATAAGAAATTTCACGCGGAAAAAGTCGCGGGCAGCAGCTAGTGAAGCAATAAATTACAAATAATTATCGTGTATTTCTGTAGTATCTATTGAGGCCAAATTAATTGATTCATTGATAGTTATTTGTTTATTAGCTGTGAACCATTTATCTGTGCGCGGTAGTGGAATGGCGAAGTTCTTGTTGGTTTTGTAAATATTTTTTTTTTTTTTATCATCGTCATTTGTCTAGGCTTTTTCCAATAATGTTGGGGTCGGCTTCCAGTCTAACCGGATGCAGCTGAATACCATTATTTTACATGGAGCGACTGTCTATCTGACCTTCACAACCAAGTTATTGGGTAATATGATACCCCTTGGTAAGACTGCTTGTCAGACTTTCGGGCTTCTGATGACCCGTAACGACTGTCAAAGATCCACGAATGACAGCCGGGACCGAGGCACGGAGGGGTCTTGGTATGTCACCCATCCACGGATCAACCGCGGCAAGGGTAGCTTATCTTGATCGATCGACCCGTGCGGCTGTTATTACTTAGCCACGAGCCCCTTTCCCTAACAATTGTTTGAATAACATCATTCAATTGTAATTTTATAAATCATCGTTAAAAATTAAGGTTATAAAATTAGCCTCAATTATTGTCAAATGGAAAACATCTTTAAAGTGATGTTAAATTAGAATTTTGGGTTTAAGTACTCGAACAATTCAATTTAAGAATTCAATTTGTTAGTGGGCCTACAAATTGACATCTATAGGTACGTTTTTAACCGACGAAAAAAAAGGAGGAGGTTCTCAATTCGACACGTTTTTTTTTTATATATGACGCATAACTTTTTACAGAGTCGCCCGATTTGAAAAAAAATTGTTTTATTCAAGAGGGTATACTCAAAGTTGGTCCCATATAAAATTGATTAAGTTTGCTTGGGTAGTTTTTGAGTTAGCTTCAATAATACGTATTTTTTCCCCACTTTTTTAAGGATGATTTTCTAGTTTCTTTTGCAGGTAGTGGTATTAGAATTTGTGTGGGGTAGGTACCACAACTAAAAAGTGACAAATAAAAGCTTTTTACAAAAAAATACAACCGACTTGCAAAACAACAGTACAAAGTGAAAAATAACTTTAATTTCGGAAGTCGGTGGCAAAAACTAAAATACAGATCCAAAGTCACCGACTTCCGAAATTAAAGTTATTTTTCACTTTGTACTGTTGTTTTGCAAGTCGGTTGTATTTTTTTGTAAAAAGCTTTTTAACATCTTTTGTTTTTTATAAAGAATCTGTAGAGCGTTTGGGAAGAACGGAGGGTTATTTCGGACTCCTACTGACTAAAACCCCACTGTTCCTTCTAGTACCATGAGTCGGAGGCCCGGGAGATACTTGTACATTCCCCGCACCCCCAGCATCCAGTAACGGTTCCAATAAAAGTTAACTTGTAAAAATTGCCCCTAAAATCATAAAAAATAATTATTTGTAAGCTCGTTTAATTCTCCGGCGTAGTTTACACCTTTCAGCCAAAACTCTTCTTTGAGCAAGGTCACCAAATGGTGAGCCGGAACCCGCACCACGAATGACTCGAAATTGGTGTTATGATGCGTCTCCAACTTTTCCACCCTCAAGGTCCAGTTGGTCTTCACCCATTAGTACACTACGATGTCCTCAGTCTTCGTAGAGTGGTGCAAACGCGACAATATTATTTCGTCATAAAACTTTACCAAACTTGGCCATATTTTTCAACGTGCATTTCATTTGGTTGCAGGGAACAAGAGCCGACGTGCGAGAGAGACACATCTTTCAAACAACAGGCGCCGCACCAGTCTAACAGATCAGGTAAAGACCAATTTACAGGCATTGTGTATTTTTTTTTTTTTTTTATATGTATAATGTGTACAAATCGCGAAAGTTTAAAAAGTTTAATTTATTTTCTATTGTGCATAACATACAACTGTGTAGCCATGAAAAAAAAAAACGGGCAAGTACGTGTCGGACCACGCACAATGAAGGGTGCCGTAGTTGGGATGTATTTATCCCAAGAACAAACTTAACATTGTAGTTGAAAAACATGTTCTCCCATACATTCCAACTGCAAATGTAAGTTTTTACGCACAATATTGAGTGATTTACCATGCTATTTTAAGACCATATACTTCTTATTTTCTTGTAATCTATTAGATAAGAGTAGAAGTAAGAACTACGGTGGGTGTTGGTCAATTTTCATCAATTTTCTTTAATAACTTTAAAACTATTTATTTAAAAAAAAAAACATTTGAAATCCTCACAAGCCCTTTCATTTGACATGTTATATAGTACGATTTACATGACTTTTTTTTTTAATTTTCCCCCAAAAGTGAACCCCTTATTCAAAATGCATTTATTTACGTTACAAGTTCCTGGTTAAGTCACAGATATTCATCCATGTTTCAATTTAATCGGTCCCGTAGATTCAGAGCAAATCAGCTGTGACATGAGTGATTCTATAAGGGTTCCGTTTTTTTGATTCCGATGTACGGAACCCTAAAACAACCCTTCTCCAACCAGGGCTTTCGTTATTTCTGAGAGCAAGACGATGTGTGGTCCTCTCAGGAGACAGGAGGAACTGCAGCTGTTGGGTGACGGTGCCTTAACATTTGGTGGGTCCTGTAGTGCTATTCTGTAAATATCTCCCCGTGAAAAGTGTCAACTCCTAGCATTAGGTAGAATGACGAGTCACTTCTCGCTCACTTCACCTAAGTTATCACGGAGAGATATTTACAGAATAGCACTACTGTAGTGCTATTCTTTAAATACATCACCGTGAAAACATAAGTGAAGTGATCTTAAAGTGAGCTGTCAATAGTGTCAACCCCTAGCATTATGTGGAATGACGGCTCACTTCACGCTCACTTCACCCGAGTTATCACGGTGAGATGTTTACAGAATAGCACTACTGTACCTGCAGTGCGCGTGGGTGAGGATGAATGGGCAAGTCTGAAATTGCCCCTCTGCTATTGGTGAGGCAATCTAAAGGAAAAAAAGATTAGGGTTGGTTATAGTAACGTTATTACCAGTCAGTATGTAAGTTCATATTCATGCTGTTGAGTGGTTGACGTCATGCACTGTCGCCAAAAATAAAATTTGAGCAGGGATTATCCATTTTGACAACCAAGAGCTTCGCTTAAAACTGTAATGGCCCGAGTGGAGGCGTTGTCGATAGCTGCGTTAGACTCTTGATTGAGGCACAATTTGAATATCTGTACTTTTACTAATATCAAACGAGCTTTACAAGTAATATTAATTAGGACAACAATGCTGACTAACTTGTCTGTGCTGACTGACTGGAGGAGCAGTGGTGACTATGTATACATAAGATCATTTCTAGAAAAAATAGATAAGTACCACGACTCTTGTGCATTCACACTCTTAATGCTATTCAATATTGGTAGTTATTATACAACATTAGTTTTAGTATATGCGAAACCCGAAACACGTGTCTAGTATTTTTATGCAAAGAATCTATGTACAAAATTTCAAAACTGTATCATGAAAAATCACAAAGTTATAAAAAAAAACATGATCACCACGCGGTGCCCGCTGTGCGCCCGTGCCTAGTGCCCGCTATGACCTGCAGTGACTTGTGTTCGTCGCGCGGTGTCCATGTTATAACCTTTTTTAAAGATTTTTGGGGCAAAATATAACACAGTATAAAATTTTTTGGAATCGATTCAGTTATTTATTCTGAACAAACAATATTCAGGTTTCGCATATACTAAAAATAATGTTGTATAATGAATCATAAGTCTGAGAAAAGTACCTATACATTGTTAAAAATAAAGATAACAAAATAATGACTTCCTTGAAAAATGTGAATAACAATATAATTTGTCCATTACAAAACCACAACGTTACTTTTCCATTATAATTAAGTTTATCTTTTAAAATTAAAAAATTAAAATTAAAATTGTTTATTGGGTCTCAAACATTTTTGTATCTTTGGATTACCTATTGAAAGCTGATCCGCAGACGAAATCCTCTATATAGAAGGTTAAACCTACTCATAGTCTCAGCAACCTTTTGCTTCGGTTACAGAATCCTCCACATCGTCAGCAGACACAGCGTCACAGGGTTCAGGCTCAGCCGCAGCTGCCCCCGCACAGCGAGCGCGACGACATGAACCACAGGTAACCAAATCCTTCTAGCATAACTTAAGGTAACCATAGGTAACCATGTGCTACGAACAGTTTTAAAAGTTGCTAAAAACATTTAACTTACATATATTTACTAGTAGCAATCATAGTAAGAATAGGTTTAATCGAAGGCGCCAGAGTAGCCCGCGAAAGTCAAATTTGCACTTCATGAGGCCAATTCTAACTTGGAGGGTTGTGTTGATGGTTACAATTTCCAATGATTATAATTTCTTCCGTAAATACATATTTGTTACTGTCACGAATCATATTAGGTCTTTACCTATGAAATTGCCGTTCTGCAGTACTGGCCATTTCAAATCAAAATAATTTTTGTTTGGCTAAGAATTCTAATTTCAAATTAATTTTATTTTAAAAACATGGATTTTTTTTTCCAAAAGTAGTCATTTGTTTATTGATTAGTGTTACATTTTCATCGCATTTCAATCTTTTTCGTCATCATGGATACGTTAAAAATTCGACTAATTATGGAATATGAGTACCGTCGTGGCAGCAACGCGGCACAAGCGGCACGCAACATCAACGACGTTTACGGAGCTAACAATACAAACCAACGCACCACTTGTTATTGGTTTGCTCGCTTCCGTTCTGGAAATTTCGACCTGAAAAATGAACCTCGCGGTCGTCCGAAGACTTTGGTCGACAATGACGAATTAAAGGCGATTGTGGAAGCTGATGATACACAATCTACGGCTGAATTAGCATCAGCTTTCGACGTTAGCGTCAAAACAATATTGGTCCATTTGCGTCAAATTGGCAAGGTAAAAAAGCTTGACAAATGGGTGCCCCACGAACTCAATGATCGCCAGCGCGAAGTACGCGTCGAGACGTGCCTTGCACTGCTCAACAGACACACAGATGAAGGAATTTTGAACCGAATTGTTACCTGCGATGAAAAATGGATTCTGTTTGATAACCGCAAGCGCTCAGCAAGTTGGTTGGATCCTGGTTCAGCACCTAAACAATGCCCTAAACGAAAACTTACCCCTAGAAAAGTGATGGTCACTGTTTGGTGGTCTAGCGCCGGTGTGATTCATCACAGCTTCTTACCAAACGGGGTGAGCATTACTTCAGATGTGTACTGTGAAGAACTGAACACAATGATGGAGAAGCTGGCACATCTCCAACCAGCATTGGTCAATCGCTCGTCTCCGCTGCTCCTGCACGACAACGCGCGACCTCATAGGTACTGCACAGCAGACGGTCTCCAAGTTGCAAGAACTGGGGTTGGAAGCTCTCCGTCATCCGCCCTACTCACCAGACCTTGCGCCTACAGACTACTACTTTTTCCAGAATTTGGATAACTTCTTGGCGGGAAAAAAATTAATTACCCGAGAGGCAGTACAAAATGCCTTTGAAGAATTTGTTGCCTCCCGTCCAGCTGATTTCTTTAAGAAGGGCATCAATAAACTGCCACTGCGTTGGCAAAGATGCATTGATTGCATGGGTGATTACTTCGATTAATACAAATAAAAAATGCATGAAAAAAATTCGTTTAAATTTTTTCATATAAAACGGCAATTTCATAGGTAAAGACCTATTATTTTAATCAACATACAACCTAACATTGACCTGCAGATTGCAAAAAAACGTAAGAAAATATGAATTTTGCGGGCTAGCTTAGCGTTTCCCCCATAACCATAAATATACTTAACCATTTCGTAAATAGGTTACAAAGGCCACAGATTGCCATAATTATTCCCAATTTTTTGAAAGTTGGTTTATATGTATAATCACACTAGCTGCGCTCCAGGGTTTTACCCGCGTACTCCGGGATAAAAAGTAGCCTATGTGTTAATCCAGGGTATAAGCTATCTACATACCAAATTTCATCCAAATCGGTCCAGCCGTTTGAGCGTGAAGAAGTAACAAACATACACACTCACAAACTTTCGCCTTTATAATATTAGTGACCATTAGCTTCGTTGTGGATAATAGGTTCGGAACCACGGATAACCAGAAACTTAGTTTGCCAAAAATAGGAGTAAGCTGAGTGTCCTTTAAAATTCTGAATTCTTTGAACGAAAATTTGTTAAAATAAAAGTAATTTGAACAACGAGAAAAAATAATTTAAAACCTTTGGTTCACCGACCGACATACAATCTCAATCATAGATCGTTACTTGATAGATCATATAAAACGTATACAGGGTGATTTTTTTTAGCCATGTTTTTTTTGATCGTAGTTTCTAATTTACAGATCTAAAAGGCTAAAAGTTATGAGCTCACTTTGAAATGAAAATAAAAGTGACATTCAAATGGATTTAAAAAGCTGTATTTTCACGGGTATATAAGTACTTACAAGTGAAAAAAAAAAAAAAACAATTCTGCTATTACATCTTATTAATTTATATAAATTATTTAACAATCATCACTAGCTTGTTATCTAAAATATTACATTACATTTACCTTGATCATGATCCTATAAGCTGTTCAAAGTGGCCACCATTTTGTTCTGAGCACGGCTGGGCAAGAGTTAAATTTTAAAAAATATGTGTCTTTAATTTTTTTTTAAAGTAAAACTAAGCCAATGGTTCCTTTCAGAGTATTTATCTAGAACCTAAGCATAATTCTTTAGAAGGAAGTTAAGAATATAACTACATTCCTACTGCTGGGGCACAGGCCTCCTCTCTGTGAGAGGGAGCAAGCCGTAGTCCACCACGCGGGCACTGTGCGGGTTGGTAGATGTCACGTCTTCGAATTTTTAATTAAAAAAAAAAGTTTTGTTTTCCTTCGCCGTTTTGAAAGCAGTGGTGATCAAATAATTTAAGTACTTACACAAAAAATATAATCACACTGGTTTGAAAATAAAAATCAGCCTGTATACCATGTACGCGATAGACATACTAATTCAATGTTTATTTCCATTCTCTATATGGAACTGTCAAAAGGATGTCTTCAGTATTTGATAAATTATGTGAGACGTAACATGTGTCGACGCGGTGGTAACGGTGCGGTTTAAAAAAAGATGTACTTAGTGACAAAAATTGAAAAGAGTATGCTTAGATGGTTTGGTCATGTTGAGAGGATTAATGAAAGGCGACTAACAAAAGGTATTTACAAGGATGTGAGTGGAAACGCCGGCAGGGGACGCCCTAGGAAGACATATAGTGACCTTATTGGTGATGTTCTTCAGAAAGGTCAGGTGCGTAGTACTCGCAACCGGCGTGCGTGTCTGATCATTTCCAGCACGCGTAGCATTGCCACGACTACCTCTAAGAAGTATAGACACTATATCTGAATAGATTTTTTTTGTTTTAGTACAGGCTTCATCGATACACTTCTTTCTGGAATATTTTACTTAGAAAATTGTTTTTACTAGTCCGTGATAAGGCCTGTCGTACTTTATGGATCGGAATGCTGGACAGTGAAGAAGACAGATGAAAAAAGATTGCATGCAGCGGAGATGAGAATGTTGAGATTGATGTGTGGATTGACGAGAATGGATAAAGTAAGAAATAAGTATACAACGTGTCGTTTTGCATCCTCGTCAAAAAGAGTGTGGTATAGACCATCAAACCGAACAACTTTTTCCATGGCACCAACATCGTAATCGCGAAAAAATGATCAGCATCATTTGCGCCGAGTAGATATTGAAGTTTTCTATGGGACAGTTCATAGATATATGAAAGAAGGAGATATGCCCGGTAGTTGAAAATGTATCAGAACCCGATGTCGCTAGGTTGGCCCCACCACCGCGCCACTACTACACATGTAGTTCACTAAAAGCAATAGATACAAAGTCGCGCACACACTTGCAATTCATAAATCAGAACATACTACACAATCAATTATAAACCTTAACTCGTCACACACAGCGTGCATTTACCATGCACCGTACAACTTACTCACACAAAAACATCTGCCGCTATTATTGTGTTGTGCAAAAAGCAATTTATTTTACATATACGCTAGTGATTGACTAAATCGGAAAGTTATCGATACTTCCATTTATTACTGTACAAGAAAAATTTGGGGTCCTGAAAATAAAATAAAAAATGATATGTCCAGAAAGTATTATATATTTTAAATTAAAAAAAAATGTATATTAAAAAAAATTTACTTTATGAACTTATTTATCATTTACATAATAAGTATCTTAAGCTATAGTCTATATTATAGTCTATAGGAACTAGTTGGCCGCTGAGACAGGGGTGAGGCGGCGGTTCGCAACGCACGTACTGAGTAATGCGCCCCCGCTCCTCCATCCCACCGCTCTCATACCTAAGGCGCGATCAACTAGTTCCGCGCGGTCTATACTTCTTAACCTCACGATGAGTAAGCAGGTAGCAGGCAACAGGCGAATAGGCTTTTGTTATTAAAAAAAAAACCCTTAGTTAAGAAATAGTTAAATATATGAAAACAAACACATGCCATACTCATGCATAACAAATAAATAGCATGAATATGTTGACTTATTTTAAGCAAAAATCACTAATATTTTATCTGAACCATACCGATTACTACAACGCATTCGAATCTTGTGGTGCATAGTTAAAGACTTTAGCGGAAGTAAAATACCAAAACCAAAAAAAAGTAAGGAAATAGCACGAAGATGCGATAATTTAAACCCTAAAACACTCCACCTAAACATTAATAAACTTACTTTACGACCGTTGGTTATGCATTTCTCAACTAGGTAAAATAATCAAAAACAGTAAAAAAGATTATTTTACATTCTCAAAGGTTTTCCAACCGTACTTAAACGTCATCTTTTCAAGTGTTCCAACCGGGCTAAAACGGTTGACAAATTGAAAAATAAACTATAATAGCAATATAATATTCGCTGGGCAATCGACATTATTATCGATAGCCTACTTTAGTGGATCTTAACCTCATCACTATCTCGCCGCAAGACACAGCGGCTGTACTATGCGACGCTCCGCGTAAATAAAGTATCGTTTTGTTATTTTTACATTGCTTGTCCAGTCGCTTAGCGACATACTTAAGGTAGTGGTTAAGGAGCAATGTATTTGCTGCAAAAATAGTACAGCCGCTGCGATATTTGAAAACAAAAATAACGTAGTAAAAGCAAGAAATATTTTACGATTTGTTGTTTTTTATGATTTTAAAGATAAATACAGTAAAATACTTTTAATTACATATGGTAAGTGATTCCGTGAGATACGAAGTTTTTAATATCACTTCGGTTTTTGCAGGAAACCACTGAAGAACACGGCATTTTTATAATTTATCGTGACCACGGTCGAAAGCGTACTAGTTCGCGGAGACGGCCATTTGGCGAGTAAAGGCACAGCGTGCGCATAACGCGTGGACACAAACACGCCCCCATGCCACTTCTCCTGTTTTTTATATTTCTATGGGACAGTTGAACATTTTTTCGCGATTACGATGTTGGTCCCATGGAGAAAGTTGTTCGGTTTGATGTTCTGTATCACATCCTGGAATTTGACGAGGATGCAAAACGACACGTTGTATAAAGGGAAGTTTGGAAGTGGCGCCAGTGACAGAAAAGTTGAGAGGAAATCGTTTGGCTTGGTATGGGCATGTAATGAGGAGGGACGAAACGCATGTGACTAAAAGAGTGATGAATAGACATGTTGATGAATGGAGAGGCAGAGGGAGTGAAGGGTAGAATGGAAGAAGAAAACGTGGTGCGCCAACCCCACGTACTATGGGATAAGGGCAGGAAGATGATGACTCAGAAAATTGTTTTTGTGAACCTGTGTGTATAAATGAGTTTTTTTCTGAAATAAAAATTATTATTATTATTATAGTGTTAGTGAGAACGGGCACTATTGTTATATTATGATCTTAGATTTAAAAATTAATAACTTACCTACTGATAAAAAAAGTAGTGTTGATAAATATAATGAAGTCTTTAGAGCAAGCTGTGATGCAGATTATACAGTGTGTCACTGTTCCAGTAAGTTTAATTTTGTAGTAGAAGTAAATTTTAGGGTTCCGTACCCGAAAGGTGCCAAACGGAACCCGCCTGACTAAGCCTCCGCTGTACGTCTGTCCGTCCGTCCGTCTCTGTCTGTCAGCGCACCGATTTTTGTGTCATTATGTTTTTATTCAAGTAATAGTGTCTCTATAATTTCTAGTACTAGAATTCAATTCCGGCTTCGCGCTACGAACTTTAATTTAAAAACAAATCAAATTAAAGAATCTTATTTAAATAAAATCGGTCAAGTGCGTGTCGGACCACGCACAATGAAGGGTTCCGTAGTTGGTTGACTATTACTCGTAAACTTGAAAAGCTCACTTAGCTGAGATAGTTTTCCTTTTAACTTCGTTATATATAGTACATACTACCGTGAATATTTTCACACATCGAAAACTAACCGTTTAGCTGGCACGGGGGGGGGGGGATACTTGACTCTAACGAAAAGTAGTACTTTAAAGCTTAATATATTTCAGAAACGCATCCCTAAAACGAAAAATTGTTTTCACAAACCCACAATATTTTTGAAAGAACCATCCAACAACACCCTACACCATGGGGTAGACGAGAAAAAAAAACATCCCCGCTTTATGTGTACAGAAGGTACCTACATTAAAATTTTTTTTTAATGATTTTATTTTACCACTCTCGGCGTGATGAATATGTATATCCATGCCAAATTATAGCTTTCTAGTACTAAGAGTCTCTGAGCTAAGCTGCGGACGGACAGACGGACGAACATGGCGAAACGATAAGGGTTCCTTGTTGGCTACGGAACCCTAAAAACGGAACTACTTACGTATTCAGTTTATTTTTATTCCATTAATTGTCCGTACAGTAACCTACCGTTTCACAAATTTATATTGCTTTAGTATAAATGGGACGCGAGATATGATTTTTTTTTCTCATTTTTCGTTAATTTCTTTTTTTTTCTTTTTTTTTTTAACACCGTGTTAGTTCGTGATGTCTACATCAAAATATTGCTCATACTTTCTCAATCAATCTGCCTGCCTTTTCCCAACTATGTTGGGGTCGGCTTTCAGTCTAACCGGATGCAGCTGAATACCAGTATTTTATATGGAGCGACTGCCTATCTGACCTCCACAACCCAATGACTGGGTAATACGATACCCCTTGTTAAGACTGGTTGTCAGACTTTCGGGCTTCTGACGACCCGTAACGACTGTCAAAGATCCACAAATGACAGCCGGGACCAAAGGGTTCACGTGCTTACCGAGGCACGGAGAAGTCTCGGTATGTAAAGATGGTCACCCATCCATTGTTCATTCTTTCTATTATGTGTAATATTAAAACCACAACATAATTCCGTGTTGTACAAAAGTTATTGCTATTAGTAATATCAGAAATATCCGTTCTTAGGGCTGACATTTCAACCAAAATGTAGATACTTTTTTTACGTTATAATATTTTAGTTTATTTATATATTTTATACAGGGTGAAATTGAATTAAGGTGTCATTGTACTCATCATTATGAACAACTTTTACTATGTAAACAAACCTGAAATCGCGAAAATAAAATCTGCTGTTCCTTACATTTTGATGAGTTATGCGAGCATAATGTATGGAACAGCAGATTTTTTTTTCGCGATTTCAGGTTTGTTCCCCCAAAAAATGTTGCCCATGAATTCAATTTCACCCTGTATAGTGCGTGTGTTCTTATAGCACAGTTCACAATATATCGACAGTTTACTATCTCGCGAGATAGATTATAAACTAACGGTGTTCACAATGATACGGTGACATATATATTTTTTGTTTTAGAGAGAAGAGCGTCGGCAGGAAGCGGCTAGAGCCCCGCGCATACAACCCAATCCTTTATTGAGGTAAGTCATACGTAACCTTATTGCTGATGCTCTTCAGAAAGGTCAGATGCGCGGTACTCGTGACCGGCGTGCGTTTAGAACCAGACTAGCTTTCCCCGCGGCTTGGATCGCGTTAATTTAGAATTTGGCAATCAATTCGGGTTGTACTCTGGTTGTAATAATAAAATTCAATCATGATTCGAAAGACACGTGGCGCCATCTCTTATCATAAGAACGTTATTGTTGTTTTCCTCGGGAACGGTACTTTTTTTCGGGATGAAAGGTACCCTGTGTCCGTTTCTGTACAACTGACAACGTATATCCAAAATTTCAGGATCGGTTCAGTGGTTTAGGCGTGTAAAGGTAACAAACTTTCGCATTTATAATATTAGCTAGGATGTTCTTCAGAAAGGTCAGGTGCGTAGTACTCGCAACCGGCGTGCGTGACCAGATGTATAAACGTAAACGAAGCAGAAGGGACTATGTAAGGATTCTGTAGTTTCTGCCTACCCCGATGAGAAGAAGGCGTGCGTTTATGTATCATCTTTAAAGTATAAAGTAGTAGAACTCGTAAGTACTACCACCGTACAGTACACGACTGTACGGTCACAGATTAATACAGATGGGACACTCCGCAGTTTAGGTATGAAGCTACAAGTACGCGGCGGGCTCATCTCACTGGGTCAATTCAGTGTGGGCTGCCGCGCGCCGGCCGGCTCGCACGTTAGTTCGATACTCACTCACGCGCCGCGTCGTAAAAGAAGACAACCCTAACGAGTCAGAAGGTATAAAAGTAACGCGATAGAAAGAGAGGCAACTTATAGGTGAATATAAAACTGTAGGTAATGAAGCGTTGTGCGACCTCAATTGCACTTTATTGTGTCGTAGCAAGAGTCGATTTTTATTTAAATTATTTTGCGGAGTGTCCCATCTGTATTCATCTGTGGTACGGTGAAACCATGCACTACCGACGACTAAGCATTTTTACGAACTTCATTAATTAATATTAATTGAGCAATTAGTACAGTGTTGTTGATATTTATGATACTGTGACTGGGTCGTTAATGAAATGCGTATTTTATAATCAATCTGCCTAGCCATCTATGTATGTTGGGGTCGGCTTCCATTCTAACCGGATGCACCTGAATACCAGTATTTTACATGGAGCGACTGCCTGTCTGATATCCACAACCCAGTAACTGGGTATTACGATACCCCTTGGTTAGACTGGTTATCAGACTGTACCAAATTTCTCTTTACTGAGTCGATCTTTATATCAATGCCAGGATGCGCTCCACCATTGGAGTATTGACACCAATCATCATCTTCCTGCCCTTGTCACATGGTACGTGGGGGCGGCGCAACACGTTTTATTCTTCTTTTCTCTCCTGTCAACCGTCACGTTATTATTCAGTCCCTTCTCTTTCATATCATTCCTCACAAAATCCATATTTTCTCTCTCTCCACCCATCAAAAATAGCCTCAGTTTGATTCTAGTCACTTCACGTAAAACATTGATAAATTCAGTCGCATTTGCGTAGGCGGAGCGCTCATCATAATATTAAATCGAGATCTCGGCAGTTAAGTTCAAAGGTTATACAGACCTGTTTGAACTTTACAAGAGTTCGTGTAATAAAGGTTTAGCATTTTATTAGGGTATACACGATTGAACTTGCAGCCTTGGCCTTACAGGGTTGCTATGATCACAGTCTATATGTTACTGTAAAAGCCCGAACTGCGGTAAACTGCGGACTTTTACCGGTGAGACTTGATAAATCTTAGGATTTACCGATAAATCCTAAGATTTATCAAGTCTCATTATTATAGAGCAATTCGGACTTTTACCGGTGAAACTTGATAAATCTTAGGATTTACCGATAAATCCTAAGATTTATCAAGTCTCATTATTATAGAGCAATTCGGACTTTTACCGGTGAAACTTGATAAATCTTAGGATTTACCGATAAATCCTAAGATTTATCAAGTCTCATTATTATAGAGCAATTCGGACTTTTACCGGTGAAACTTGATAAATCTTAGGATTTACCGATAAATCCTAAGATTTATCAAGTCTCATTATTATAGAGCAATTCGGACTTTTACCGGTGAAACTTGATAAATCTTAGGATTTACCGATAAATCCTAAGATTTATCAAGTCTCATTATTATAGAGCAATTCGGACTTTTACCGGTGAAACTTGATAAATCTTAGGATTTACCGATAAATCCTAAGATTTATCAAGTCTCATTATTATAGAGCAATTCGGACTTTTACCGGTGAAACTTGATAAATCTTAGGATTTACCGATAAATCCTAAGATTTATCAAGTCTCATTATTATAGAGCAATTCGGACTTTTACCGGTGAAACTTGATAAATCTTAGGATTTACCGATAAATCCTAAGATTTATCAAGTCTCATTATTATAGAGCAATTCGGACTTTTACCGGTGAAACTTGATAAATCTTAGGATTTACCGATAAATCCTAAGATTTATCAAGTCTCATTATTATAGAGCAATTCGGACTTTTACCGGTGAAACTTGATAAATCTTAGGATTTACCGATAAATCCTAAGATTTATCAAGTCTCATTATTATAGAGCAATTCGGACTTTTACCGGTGAAACTTGATAAATCTTAGGATTTACCGATAAATCCTAAGATTTATCAAGTCTCATTATTATAGAGCAATTCGGACTTTTACCGGTGAAACTTGATAAATCTTAGGATTTACCGATAAATCCTAAGATTTATCAAGTCTCATTATTATAGAGCAATTCGGACTTTTACCGGTGAGACTTGATAAATCTTAGGATTTACCGATAAATCCTAAGATTTATCAAGTCTCATTATTATAGAGCAATTCGGACTTTTACCGGTGAAACTTGATAAATCTTAGGATTTACCGATAAATCCTAAGATTTATCAAGTCTCATTATTATAGAGCAATTCGGACTTTTACCGGTGAAACTTGATAAATCTTAGGATTTACCGATAAATCCTAAGATTTATCAAGTCTCATTATTATAGAGCAATTCGGACTTTTACCGGTGAAACTTGATAAATCTTAGGATTTACCGATAAATCCTAAGATTTATCAAGTCTCATTATTATAGAGCAATTCGGACTTTTACCGGTGAAACTTGATAAATCTTAGGATTTACCGATAAATCCTAAGATTTATCAAGTCTCATTATTATAGAGCAATTCGGACTTTTACCGGTGAAACTTGATAAATCTTAGGATTTACCGATAAATCCTAAGATTTATCAAGTCTCATTATTATAGAGCAATTCGGACTTTTACCGGTGAAACTTGATAAATCTTAGGATTTACCGATAAATCCTAAGATTTATCAAGTCTCATTATTATAGAGCAATTCGGACTTTTACCGGTGAAACTTGATAAATCTTAGGATTTACCGATAAATCCTAAGATTTATCAAGTCTCATTATTATAGAGCAATTCGGACTTTTACCGGTGAAACTTGATAAATCTTAGGATTTACCGATAAATCCTAAGATTTATCAAGTCTCATTATTATAGAGCAATTCGGACTTTTACCGGTGAAACTTGATAAATCTTAGGATTTACCGATAAATCCTAAGATTTATCAAGTCTCATTATTATAGAGCAATTCGGACTTTTACCGGTGAAACTTGATAAATCTTAGGATTTACCGGTAAATCCTAAGATTTATCAAGTCTCATTATTATAGAGCAATTCGGACTTTTACCGGTGAAACTTGATAAATCTTAGGATTTACCGATAAATCCTAAGATTTATCAAGTCTCATTATTATAGAGCAATTCGGACTTTTACCGGTGAAACTTGATAAATCTTAGGATTTACCGATAAATCCTAAGATTTATCAAGTCTCATTATTATAGAGCAATTCGGACTTTTACCGGTGAAACTTGATAAATCTTAGGATTTACCGATAAATCCTAAGATTTATCAAGTCTCATTATTATAGAGCAATTCGGACTTTTACCGGTGAAACTTGATAAATCTTAGGATTTACCGCAGTTCGGGCTTTTACCGGTGAAACTTGATAAATCTTAGGATTTACCGATAAATCCTAAGATTTATCAAGTCTCATTATTATAGAGCAATTCGGACTTTTACCGGTGAAACTTGATAAATCTTAGGATTTACCGCAGTTCGGGCTTTTACCGGTGAAACTTGATAAATCTTAGGATTTACCGATAAATCCTAAGATTTATCAAGTCTCATTATTATAGAGCAATTCGGACTTTTACCGGTGAAACTTGATAAATCTTAGGATTTACCGATAAATCCTAAGATTTATCAAGTCTCATTATTATAGAGCAATTCGGACTTTTACCGGTGAAACTTGATAAATCTTAGGATTTACCGATAAATCCTAAGATTTATCAAGTCTCATTATTATAGAGCAATTCGGACTTTTACCGGTGAAACTTGATAAATCTTAGGATTTACCGATAAATCCTAAGATTTATCAAGTCTCATTATTATAGAGCAATTCGGACTTTTACCGGTGAAACTTGATAAATCTTAGGATTTACCGATAAATCCTAAGATTTATCAAGTCTCATTATTATAGAGCAATTCGGACTTTTACCGGTGAAACTTGATAAATCTTAGGATTTACCGATAAATCCTAAGATTTATCAAGTCTCATTATTATAGAGCAATTCGGACTTTTACCGGTGAAACTTGATAAATCTTAGGATTTACCGATAAATCCTAAGATTTATCAAGTCTCATTATTATAGAGCAATTCGGACTTTTACCGGTGAAACTTGATAAATCTTAGGATTTACCGCAGTTCGGGCTTTTACCGGTGAAACTTGATAAATCTTAGGATTTACCGATAAATCCTAAGATTTATCAAGTCTCATTATTATAGAGCAATTCGGACTTTTACCGGTGAAACTTGATAAATCTTAGGATTTACCGCAGTTCGGGCTTTTACCGGTGAAACTTGATAAATCTTAGGATTTACCGATAAATCCTAAGATTTATCAAGTCTCATTATTATAGAGCAATTCGGACTTTTACCGGTGAAACTTGATAAATCTTAGGATTTACCGATAAATCCTAAGATTTATCAAGTCTCATTATTATAGAGCAATTCGGACTTTTACCGGTGAAACTTGATAAATCTTAGGATTTACCGATAAATCCTAAGATTTATCAAGTCTCATTATTATAGAGCAATTCGGACTTTTACCGGTGAAACTTGATAAATCTTAGGATTTACCGATAAATCCTAAGATTTATCAAGTCTCATTATTATAGAGCAATTCGGACTTTTACCGGTGAAACTTGATAAATCTTAGGATTTACCGCAGTTCGGGCTTTTACAGTAACATATACATTATACAGTCGTCCGTCGAAGCTCGAACAGTAGTGCTATTCTGTAAACGTCTCACCGTGATAACTCGGGTGAAGTGAGCGTGAAGTGAGCCGTTATTCCACATAATGCTAGGGGTTGACACTATTGACAGCTCACTTTAAGATCACTTCACTTATGTTTTCACGGTGATGTCTTTACAGAATAGCACTACTGCAGTGTTATTCTGTACAAATCTCACCGTGAAAACCTAGGTGAAGTGAGCTGTCATTCTGCCTGATGCTAGGGATTGACACTATTGACAGTTCACTCCACGCTCACTTCACGTAAGTTTTCACGGTGAGATTTGTACAGAATAGCACTGATGACAGCTCACTTTACGATCACTTCACACATGTTTTCACGGTGAGATATGCACTACTGCTTACGAAGTTCGGCGAACTACGTAAGTAGTCCGGGCTTTCGTCTGATTTGGGGTGCTTTTAATCTTTAAGCGGTTTTATGATTAGTCTGCGTTTTATGACGGGGAATTTCAGATATTAATGTCATACTTTGAAGGTCTTTTATTTTTATGTAAACTTAGTATCTAGGGGGCGTTCATTAATTACGTGTGGCGTATGGAGGGGGGGGGGGGGGGGGAGGGGTCTCGGCAAATATCACGTAATTTTTTTCGCATGGTAAAATTGCGAGAAAACTTATAATAAAAAATAATTATGCAAATTATGTTTATTTAAATAAATCCAACGCAATCAAGCACAGATTAAGGGCGCTATTACATTTTGACCGTGATTTTTTCATAAATTGAAATTGCACACTATAAACAAAAAAATAATTATTATATGACTCAAAATAAACGTAATCACAACTGCTAAATTGCTACATAATGCGATGAGTCTAAAGCTAAAGACCGCGTGTCCCGAGATTTACATTGATTTTTAGCACTGCATACAATAATTAATTAAACATATTATTTTACTTTTAAATAGACTAATTTTTTTTATCAAGCAAGGTAACATAGTAACCTTATTTATTAAATACATTTTGTATGAATTTGGATTATACATTCGTAGATAAAAAATATAATTTCGGACGAAAAATTGTTTGTAACTCTCTGGTTTACGGAATTATTTTTGGTGTATTACTGTATGAAACATAAAAAACTGAATTGAGCACTCCAAAGTTGAAGATACAGTTGTTCCAAGGACATTTTTTTAAATGATTAAATTATTATATCTTCGATGTAACAAAGCATCAAAACATGTCCAAAAGTAAAATTTTATGAAACATCCTTTGCAGAGACAAGGTTTTTACTGATTTTTGTAAACAAATTGAAATATTAATCAAGCTTTCTTGGGCATATGTTTTTTTTTAATTTTGTGGCTCTAACAAAACCACAATCATATCAAAACTCGAATCAAACGCTCAAATACAAGAGAAATTGTGATAGCGCTCTTAACGTATTTACACTAAAAATACGTTTTTTTTTTAAATCTCACGTGAGATTATGATTATGGGGAGGGAGGGGGTCGAGCCAAATCTCACGACATCTCACCAGGGGGTTCGAAATATTGAACAGAAATCGCCTCATGAAATTAATGAACGCCCCCGTACTAAACGCTTTGAAGGACACTATACTCCATTTGCAATAAGATTAGACATATAGAGACCCTTTTTTACAGTCCGTTCAACAGATTTTGACTTCTATTCCGTAGGATTAAGGATGGCATTAACCCGTCGCGCGCTAATTAGCAGACACAATTGAAATTCTATTGTTATCTGTACACATGGTGTGCAATCGACATTTTAAGAGTTAAAGGCAAAAAAAGAAGTAACAATACCAACTGCTTACTGCAGCTGCCATTTGTCATGCCACCAACGCAATAGAAGTCAAAATCGGTTGAACGGACTGTAAAAAGGGTTTGTTTAAATGTCTTAATCTTAATGCAAATGGATGTAGCAGTAATATATGGCTATAGCAGTAATAACAATAAAACTTCTATTTTATCTCGTTCAGTGTCCCGCAGTGACGCTAAAAAAAATGTGCTGTTCCCTACATTTTGACGAGTTATTCGAACATAAATGTAGGGAACAGCTGATTTTTTTTCAGGTTTGGTCCCATAGTAAAAGTTGTTCATAATGATGAGTACAATGACGCCTTAGAAGGTTGTGTGTTAATTCCGGGACATGTTGTAGAAGACAAAGTAGTCAAATCCCGTTTTTCGTATCATACTCAAACTTTTAACTTCTCATTCTAGGTCCCGAACTCTCCCGAACTTCGGAGGCCGTCAGTCGCGCGAGGCGTCGAGGTGTGACACCTCCCGCCGCGCTCACCACATCACCATGGCGTCCGAAGATCTGCTGCAGCCGGGGCACGTGGTCAAGGAGCGCTGGAAGGTAACAACATAACATTATGCCTGTAATCCCCAAAGGGTTAGGCAGAGGTTGTACTATTTTTGAACTTTTTACACAAAATAGAAGTGCATCCTCATTTCGAAAAGGGCAGGGAGTCAATAAATTAAAAGTTTTCGGAATCAACAAAAATAATGTTTCTTTTCATCTCAGCATCTGTTTAGCCTTATCCCAATCTTGTTGCGGTCGGCTTCCAGTGTAACTGGCTGCAGCTAAATACCAGTATTTTACATGGAGCCACTGCCTATCTGACCTCCACAACCCAGTTACTGGGTAACACGATACCTCTTGGTAAGACTGGTTCTCAGACTCGGGCTTCTGATGACCTGTAACGACTGTCAAAGATCCAAGAATGACAGCCGGGACCAACGGCTTAACGTGCTATCTGAAGCACAAGGAGTTTCGGTATGTAAAGATGGTCACTTATCAACGGACCAACCGCGGCAAGCGTAGCTTAACCTGATCGATCAACCCGTGCGGCTGTTATTACATAGCCACAAGCCCCTCTTGTAAAAAAAGTAATTGGTGCTGATGAAATTAACGAGTTGATAAATTAAAAACATTTTGAATCAATTTTGTTTGGGACTAATGCGTTTTTCAGTGAAACTCGTGCCCTTTTCGTATTGACGGGTTCAAGTAATTTTATGAAAAACAGAAAAAATTGGTGATTATGGAAAAAAACAGGAAATTAGGTGACTTCTTATTTACGCTAAAGCTATCAAAATGCGGCAGTGCTTTTTACACGTTTTTAGTGATGTTCAAAGGTTGATCCTCAAGCCGACTTTTTCACTGCCCGGTGAAACTCTTGAGCTAGCCAGATGTTTTTTTCACTGACCGGTGAAACTCTTGAGCTAGCCAGATGTTTTTTTCACTGACCGGTGAAACTCTTGAGCTAGCCAGATGTTTTTTTCACTGACCGGTGAAACTCTTGAGCTAGCCAGATGTTTTTTTCACTGACCGGTGAAACTCTTGAGCTAGCCAGATGTTTTTTTCACTGACCGGTGAAACTCTTGAGCTAGCCAGATGTTTTTTTCACTGACCGGTGAAACACTTGAGCTAGCCAGATGTTTTTTTCACTGACCGGTGAAACTCTTGAGCTAGCCAGATGTTTTTTTCACTGACCGGTGAAACTCTTGAGCTAGCCAGATGTTTTTTTCACTGACCGGTGAAACTCTTGAGCTAGCCAGATGTTTTTTTCACTGACCGGTGAAACTCTTGAGCTAGCCAGATGTTTTTTTCACTGACCGGTGAAACTCTTGAGCTAGCCAGATGTTTTTTTTCACTGACCGGTGAAACTCTTGAGCTAGCCAGATGTTTTTTTCACTGACCGGTGAAACTCTTGAGCTAGCCAGACGTTTTTTTTTCGTGGCGACTACTTTAACTTTTCTACATAACTTTATCCAAAACCCTTGACATGATTTCCTAGTGCCGTCCCTTAAGTGGCAATGGGCAGAACACATAGCCGATGAGGCCAAAAGATTGTGGAGCGGCGACCGCGTACCGGAAGACTTCTGTTCGGGTCAATCACCGAACAATAATTTCATGTCAGCGTAATTGTGACACCGCGCTTCATGCCTTGAATATTATGTATTATTAGTAAAAGTAGTCAGTACGCTTTCGGATAGCATATCAGGCGCGACTCAATTTGTTCTAATAAAATATAGCTATCCTTATAATTTTTAATCTTAAAGTTTGGTCGATCAAAGAAGTCCGATTTGACATGAGGGTGTCCCTCTTTGTCCCGCTATGTTTCTCTCTCTTTGGCATATGAAACGATATGGGCGGTCAAAAGGGAGCTATTATTTTGTAGCGAGTTTAGTTTATCTTTAAACTGACCCCAACCCCAAACAACTCCACTTTAGAAGACCTCCCACAATCTCCCACTGGACCGATGACCTTGTGAAAGTTGCAGGAATCCGCTGGACACGAGAAGCACAGAACTGATCGAAGTGACGGTGCTTGTGGGAGGCCAATGTCCTCCAGTGGACGTCTTTCGGCTGAAATAATGCTTTCAAACAAATAACTTTACCTCCACATCTCCTCAGGTTGTAAAGAAGATCGGTGGAGGTGGTTTCGGCGAGATCTATGAAGGTTTAGATCTGGTGACTCAGGAACAGGTGGCCCTGAAGGTGGAATCCGCGCGGCAGCCGAAGCAGGTCCTTAAGATGGAGGTGGCTGTGCTCAAGAAGTTGCAAGGTGGGTAGTTGAAGGTGGAATGGAGGGTGTAAAGGTTTATAAAATTATTTGACGATAGAATTGTAAAATGTAATCGTAATGATGATTTGGAGTGTTTGAATACGAGCTTGCTTTTAACCGACATCAAAAAAGGAGGAGTAAAACCTCCTCTTATAACATCACCAATAAGGTCACTATATGGTAATAATAAATAAATATAAATAAATAAAAATGTATATTCATCTCCACAAATTACACATTATATACGAGAACAATCTTAAAGTTAAATATACAGGTTGACAGTTACGTAAATGTAATTTGTGGGAGATCAGGGGGCCAACCACCACTTCTTAAAGCAGTATTATTTTAATGTTACTTCAGTGTGAGAAAGAGATGGAGCTATACAGGACGTCTAGCTCCATCTCTTTCCCACACTCATGTAAGATTAAAATAATACTGCTTTAAGAGGTGGTGGTGTAGCTCCTGGAGTCTAAACTAAGCCTAGGCCTGTACTATAGAACTCCAGGCCCCCCATCACATAATATTTTATGCAAATTATAAGTCAGCGAGTAGGTACATGTTAAATGTGTGTATGGTGTATGTGGTGTATGATGGTGTTTGTGTGTGTGTGTGTGTGTGTGAATGTTTCAATATACATGCTATGCATGCTATATTTATTTATATATATATATATATATGTTATACAAACATAAAACTACCTTGCCACTTCAATAATTTTTTCAGTTTCGTAATAATTTAATCTTAATAGCCATTTTTTAATTTTATTTTTACATTCATTTTTATAGCAATTGGATATAGAAATTATCTTATTTAGTTTATTAAATAGCTTATTTCCTCTGTAAGGGAAAAATCTTTGTGCAAAATGAGTATTTACATGGATGGACTCACATATATCATAATTTCTTCTTGTGGTGGCTATGCGTTGTTTTCTTGCCCCCGATATGTTAGGAAGTTTAAGTAGAACGGTAAGTAATATGTAGAGCTGTCGTACTGAGAGCACTTGAGATTCTTCGTATAGTTTAGAAGTAGGGTATAAACGAGGCTTAGAGAAGCTTACTTTTAAAATAAGTCTTTGAGCTCTTTCTAACGTTATCAGTTTTGTTTTGCAAGCACCACCCCATGTAGTGATGCAATAACTTAGAACTGACTGTACCAAAGCCTCGTATACCAACCGTATGGTTTGCTTCTCTGCTGATGATGTCTTCC
Source organism: Cosmia pyralina (assembly GCA_946251885.1). Classification (NCBI taxonomy): domain Eukaryota; kingdom Metazoa; phylum Arthropoda; class Insecta; order Lepidoptera; family Noctuidae; genus Cosmia; species Cosmia pyralina. The sequence continues at coordinate 1,404,260 of OX276371.1, forward strand.
TAGGGCGTCCCCTCCCGGCGTTTCCACTCACATCTGCCTTGTAAATACCTTTTGTTAGTCGCCTTCCATTCATCCTCTCAACATGACCAAACAATTTAAGCATACTCTTTTCAGTTCTTTGTTTAACACGCTTTTAATTAGCTTCATCTGTATGTATGTTTGTATGTAACGGAATATTTGAACTCTATTTTTACCCACTTTAAATGGTCAGATTAATTCGAAATTTTGCACACTTGTCAGACCGATGACAATACAATAATTTAACAATTTTGTCCCATTATCCTGATCAAGATCATCAGGATTAACGAAATTTCTCTAAAAAATTGAAAATAAATTATAGTTTAAAAAACTAAAAAACATGCTTTAATACAATATTTACAATGACATTAATTTTCTCGTTAATCAATTTATTCTTATATTGAAAAAAATATTTTTTACTTTTTAGTTCAATTTAATGGTATTAAAGCTTGTTTTTTAGTTTTTTTTTTTTTAAATAATTTTTTTGCTTAATTTTATTACTTAAATATCCTATTCTACATTCCAGGCAAAGAACACGTGTGCCGTTTCATCGGCTGCGGCCGAAACGCTCGCTTCAACTACGTCGTGATGCAGCTGCAGGGACGGAACCTGGCCGAGCTGAGGCGAGCGCAGCCGAGGGGCGCCTTCTCACTCTCTACCACCCTCAGGCAAGAAACAAACAAAGATTTTATATTCTAGACTAGTCTGCAGGGTCAAAATAAATTAGCTAGCGAAACGCCGCGGACGTGATGATATCGATATCCAATCACGACAAAATAAAAAAGATTTGATGTTATTTTTTTGGGGTCAATGACCGCTTGTACTGTTTTTACTTGAAGTGTGAGTTGTTAAAATCTGTTTTATTGTGTTGAAATATCGATATCTAGCACCTCTGTGAAGTTTACACAAAAAAAAACTGATATTTTAAACACTACCGGCGATTGATGACCTCAAAAAAAAAAACACCAAATTCGTTTCTTTTTTGTTTTATAATGGAAACGGTGACGTTTTCGAGACGCGGAGTTTCGCTAGCTAATTAAATTTATATATCACTCTTCGGTCCATAAACCTTCTCTATGCAAAAAATCACGTCGATCCGTCGCGATGACCCATATGTGAAAAAAGAACATACAAACAAATTTACCATCTCGTGTGTAAGTCGCTTATAAACGACTTTATTTCATACTGTTTAAAGGCTGATTTTTAAATATTATGTTGACTTTATTTGAAGAGACTTAACAATTCGTAGATTAATCTTTACTAAACCCAACGAGAAGAGTTAAGTTAATTTCATGCTTTGGGATTAAAAACTTTAAATTAATTGCGTATGATTTAGTTTCCATTGCAACTAAAATTATTTCATGACATTCAAAAATCAATTTAGATCACATGTGTTTAAAGTTGATATTTGTATAAGTTGCAATTTTGGTCTGAGTTTAGGTAAGGAAAACTTAATTTTATGCACTTATCACCGGTGATACTTTATAAAACTAAGTAAGTACTTAGTTTTATAAAGTATCACAGGTCCTCCTAATAAGTATTAAAAATATAAAAAAAAAAATATATACCTTTTGTTTCAGACTGGGACTACAAATACTCAAAGCTATAGATTCTATTCACTCCGTAGGATTCCTACACAGAGATATTAAACCTGTAAGTACATGATGAAACATATTTATTTAGCGAATGCTTACTCATATTCAAATTCAGCGCATCATCATCATCTGCCTAGCCTTTTCCCTTTTGTATTGGGGTCGGCTTCTGAGAACTACTCTGAGAAGAAATGGCGAAACAAGCTCAGAGGTCACAGTCTCTTTTAAAGTCCAGACATGATCTTGGTCAGATCATGTGAAGACCATGTAGATCCAGGTCTGAAATGGTCTTTTGAGGAAAAACCATACAAATTTGAATGGACCTATCCAATCAGTGCAAGCATTTGTCAACAATCGTGGAGCTCAACTCAGGATGTAAGGAGCTCAATAACTCGACGGTCGCATAAAGTACTCAAAATGTCAGACCATCAATAAAACTAAAACAAAAAAAATATATACATAGTGCTCACATTCACGTGGCAATGCAGCAAGCGTTTTAGAATAGAATAGAGAATTATTTTGCAAATATGGGTAATACATAATAGGTGTTAAGATATTTAATGTATGCACAGCCATATTTCACCATTCGGCATGCAAAACATTAACAATATAAAATAACAAGATTAATTATTATTAACAATTAATTATTAACAGGATTATTGAAAATATTGATTATGATTAACAAGATAAATTATTAGCAATATTCACAACACTATCCAAAAGCCAGAGCAATTCAGCAAAAAATTTACGGAGTTTACTTTTAAACAGCACTGCTGTCAAATCTTTCCAACCACATGGTAATTTATTGTAAATAATTGGGGCCATAGAATAAACACTTTTTTGGATCAAAGTAATTCGACACGGTAATTGGCATAATTTGCTATTTTCACGCCTATTTCTTGGGAATAATCAGTTAGAAGTTCAAAACGACTTGGACTTTGCTTTACAAACAAAGCTACTTCGAAAATATAAATACAAGGAAGTGTCAAGATATTGTACTGCTTAAAGTAAGGCTTGCAGCCGTCTGTAGGTTTAAGTTTACACATTGATCGGACACATCTTTTTTGGGCCTTAAATGGCCGCTCACGAGAGCGCGGTGTGAATCGGGTCCGTGGAGTCATTTTACCTAATATTGTACGTGGTGTGAGTTCTATACCAAGAAAATATTTTTTTATTATTAACGTTGTTCCATCACTATTAAGTAATAATAAAAAAATATTTTCTTGGTATAGAACTCACACCACGTACAATATTAGGTAAAATGACTCCACGGACCCGATTCACACCGCGCTCGCGTGAGCGGTTGTCTTTATTAGTTGAATTCGCCTAGAAAATGACACCGTTATGGGCACCTTTGCGCCAGGAACAGTTAGGGGCGGGTTATTTGACGTGTTTGTGACTATTATTATTATTTAAGACTTGATATAAAATAAACAATAATTTGTAGAATATTAAAGCAAACTTCGTATATGTTTTCAGAGTAATTTCAGCATAGGACGGCATCCTTCCAACTGTAGAAAAGTGTACATGCTGGACTTTGGGCTGGCGCGGCAGTACACCACCAGCAACGGCCAGGTGCGCCCGCCACGCGCTGCGGCCGGATTTAGAGGTACGCTACACTGCTGGACACAATAAAGTGCAATTCAGGTCGCACAGCGTTAATTACCTATAGTTATATTCACCTAGAAGTTGCCTCTCTTTCTGTCGCGTAACTCTTATCGTACTAACTTGCGAGCCGGAAGGCGCGCGGCAGCCCACACTAAATTAGCTCGACAAGTCGAGCCCGCCGCGTACTTGTAGCTTCATTATTCACAAGTAATAACTCTCATGTGAATGAGACTTAAAAAGAACTGTCTCAATGTGGATGTACGATACATCTCTGTCTTCCCCTCCTGCAAAAATAGGCGTCATGATATGTTAATAATTAATTATCGTTTTTATTTATTTTTTCAGGAACCGTCCGCTATGCATCAATAAACGCGCACAAGAACAAAGAAATGGGCAGACACGACGATCTATGGTCCCTGTTCTATATGCTCGTGGAGTTTGTGAATGGACAGCTGCCGTGGAGGAAGATCAAGGACAAAGAGCAGGTGAGTAGACCGCCAGTAGACTATCAATAGACCGAGTAGACCGCAGACTACTGTCTAGTCTTTTCCCAACTTCTTTTCTCTTCTTTTTTTCGTCTTCTTCTTTCTTCTCTTCTTCTTCTTATTTTTGTTAAGATCGGCTTCCAGCGTACCCGGATGCAGCTAAGTACCAGGTTTTACATGCGCTTTGTATGGAACGACACGTTCGCTCTGTCGCGCGTTCGTGTCATTTATACACTGGTTGGCCGACAAATCCAACTGTTTGACGTTTGGGCAAGTCGGGTAGGTACCGTTTGCATAAAAAAAACAGTGTTATTGTGTATATTTTTATGTATGTAAAGTATTTATTTAGTTTAGTTGTTGACCGTACTCGCCGGTGGCTGAGCAACCAATGACAAAGACCAATTTGTGTATTGTGTCTATTCACTTCTTTGCATATGAGCGTAACCGCTGTGGAGGGGCGTTCATTTTTAGAATGGTTTATCTCTACCTGTGTTGTGGAGGTCAGATAGGCAGTCGCTCCATGTAAAATACTGGTATTCAGCTGCATCCTGTTAGACTGGAAGCCGACCTCAACATAGTTGGGAAAAGGTTAGGCAGATTGATTGACCTTTTAAAGATGGAGGAGGGGGTTTTAAAAAAAATTGGGTAAGTTATGAATTCGACGCGGGTGATGTGCTGACAGTGGAAAAAACATTACCCTCTTTCTGCGGCAGTCGGGTAAAAATAAATGTTGCACGTTTGTTGTATAATGAGTTTAACAACCATTTTCTCAACAGGTCGGCCTCATGAAAGAGAAATACGACCACCGTCTGCTCCTCAAGCATCTACCTTCAGAACTACGCCAGTTCCTAGAACACGTTCAACAGTTAGAATACGCCGATACGCCAGACTACGCCATGCTGACTTCCCTGCTTGAGAGGTGCTGCAAGAGACGAGGCATCAGGGATACTGATCCTTATGATTGGGAAAAAGATGTGAGTAGCGTTTTGATAATAGATTTTAGTATACAACAACGGTACAAGGATCTTTTGGCGCGCGGCCAATATCGGTACTAATGTCGTTATCTTGTTTTTAGGGTTCCGTACCTCAAAAGAAAAACACGGAACCCTTATAGGATCACTTCGTTGTCCTTCTTGCAGTCAATACCCTTTTTCTCAGGAACGCATAGAGGTAGCAAGATCCAGTATAACGACACAGTTTTAAGGCAGTCCATTTCTGCTATGTCAAAAAAATCGGCCAAGTGTGTGGCGGACCACGCACAATGAAGGGTTCCGTAGTTGAAAAAGAATTTATCCCAAAAACAAACTTAAGATTGTAATCCCAACAATTTTTTTTTTTATATGATAAAATTACAATTTAACAATTTTCGGACTTTTTCTTTTACTTGTGCTGTGAGACCTTGCTTTTTGCTAAATTTCATGATTCTAGGTCAACGGGAAGTACCCTATAGGTTTTGATTTACTTGCGAGTATCAAAATATGTCGCATAAATGGCCGTATTTTTTTATTGTGTTGACTTAGAAGCTTGATTTTTTTAGAACTCGAAGGGACCATAGACCTACGTATTTGATATTAATTTCAACTTGATATCTACACTCGTTCCTGAGAAAAAGGGTCTTGACAAACTGACAGACAGACAGACAACGAACTGATCCTATAAGGGTTCCGCTTTTTTCGTTTTGAGGTACGGAACCCTTAAAATAGGCAGATGGTTTTATCACAATATGTCTGATATTAATAATGTACACAGGTTTCGTAATTTTATCACGAAAAAGATTGTTTTCAGACATTTTGCTTGTCCAATGAGACGTGAGCGCATTTTCAAATATGTCAAAAAATTTAACCGACCTGTCTCATAGCAACCTGGTTCAATCTATATATCTATAAATCAATTGCTGTTCGTTTGTCTCGCTAAAACTCGTGAACGGCTGAGCCGATTTTTTTTATTCTCTTTACTGGGGTGGTTTAAAAGAAAAAAAGTCCCTGTATTTGAAAAGAACTGATGTAGTCATGTTCCACACAATTCTATCCCAACCAAATGGCGACGATGCGAAGGGTTTGTTCAAATTCATGGCCAACGTCTTGTGAAAGTACAATTGTTTAGAATACGATGGGACTGACATACGCTATGCGTAAAAAAGCCCCTATAAACAAATAAAGAAAAAAAAAAGAAATTGAAGTTGTGACAGGACAACGTCTGACGGGTCAGCTAGTTTTTTATTATTTAAATCTTTTGTTCAGTTACCTGGGTTACCAAAAAACCTGTTTTCAGACATTTTTAATGTCTGTTGTAATTCCAAAAATACAATAAAACATTGAAAATACTGTACTGGAGAGTGATTTTGATGGTGACAGCGATGAGTCGATTAGAAAAGATGTAATTTACAATATTTTTCAAACGTTATCACAGAAAGTCTTTCAATTTGAGTTCGATGGTTTCGGGTAAGCTCTTTATTACTCACTAGCTTTTGCCCGCGGCTTCGCCCGCGTGATGTCGGAAAATATCCCACGGAAACGTACTACCGGGAATTCCTTCCTTATTCCTTGTCTACATTATAAAGGGAACCTTTGTGTAAAATTTAAGCTTTCTAGGGCTGGGCGTTGATGAGTCAGTCAATCAGTCGGTCAGTCGGGACTTCTCTTTTTATTTATAGAGTGTTGCAACTTATTCATTTGCTCGATAGACATAAATACGCCGCAATATGTTTTTTTTTTTTTAAATAATTTTGACTATTGAAAAGTTGTTTGATTAAAATAAGATGCGACACTAAAATTGTCTGATATAATATTTTTCTATATCTTGGCAAACTTTTTCATCATGTCTAACAGTTTTCAGACAGATTGCTAAATTACCGATCGATAAAATTTTTCGATACGTTCAAAATGGTTTCAACGCATACGATGCTCACACTTTCTTCTAAAAATTTATTTAGTTGCATCAACTGACCAATGTTCACCTGAAAACAAGATTTTCAGACGGGTTGCTATGGTTTTTTTTCTGCCTCATTTATAATTTTCTCAAATGATCTCCTGGGTACGTGTGACGCTACTGGTTTCTGAAAATTGAGTTTTTGGTATCTAAAATCTGTCATTCAACTACATTATGAAAATCAGACAGGTTGCTATGAAACAGTTCGATATTTTTTTTTAACATATTTGAAAACGCGGTCAGGTTAAATGTGACGCGGATTTTTTTTTTAATTAGGATTTTTGGATTCAGAATAAACCAAACCTATCGATTTTGGTCGTAAAACGATAAGACGACAATTTTGGTCATGGGCTCTCGTACCATAATAAAATTCATAAGGTATTTTTCTTACTGTCAACTAGCCAATTGTATCAATAAGAATTTTAATTTAATAGAAATTGTTCAAAAGCGATGAGCATTTCTGTGAAGATAAGAGCGTTGGCTCCGTATGGCATTTCATACAAACTTTGAAGTCCTTTTTTTATCGAAATTAATGAATCGATTTTAATAAAACTTCATGCGCATAAGCAGGATACATAGGTCTAAAAAGTTAGTTAAAAACATTTTCGAAAAATAGTGTTGCAGCTAAATTCGGCCGATTTTAAATATTCCATAGAAACAGAGATTTCCAATTATCTTTTTTTTTTAAATAAGACATTTCGAAAATGTTCTTAACTAACTTTTTAGACCTATGTATTCTGTTTATGCGTATGAAGTTTAATTAAAATCAGTTCATTCATTTCGATAATAAAAACTTTTTACAAAAAAATACAACCGACTTCCAAAAACAACACTACAAAGTGAAAAATAACTTTAATTTCGGAAGTCGGTGTCTGGTTAAATGTATTTTCGATTTTTGCCACCGACTTCCGAAATTAAAGTTATTTTTCACTTTGTAGTGTTGTTTTTGGAAGTCGGCTGTATTTTTTTGTAAAAATTTTTATTTTTCACTTTTTAGTTGTGGTACCTACCCTACACAAATTCTAATACCACTACCTGCAAAACAAACTAGAACATCATCCCTATAAAAGTGGGGAAAAAATACGTATTATTGAAGCTAACTCAAAAACTACCCAAGCAAAGTTAATTAATTTTGTATGGGACCAACTTTGATGTATACCCTCTCGAATAAAACATTTTTTTTTTTCAAATCGGACGACTCTGTAAAAACTTATGCGTGGTCATACATAAAAAAAAAATAAAATAAAAAACATACGTGTCGAATTGAGAACCTCCTCCTTTTGTTTCGTCGGTTAAAAAAGGACTTGAAAGTTTGTATTAAATGCCGTACGGAGCCAACGCTCTTAAATTCGCTGTGTTAGCCCGCGAAATTCAAATTTCCTTGCATTTTATGCAATTCGCAGTTCCGTGTCAGGTTGTATCTTGATCAAAATATGATACGCGGCAATAAAACATATGCATTTACATCATTTTAACCATAAAAATCATCAATACATATTTCCAAGTTAGATTTCGTGCAGATTCGTCGAACGAACGAAATCTAACGACTCTGCACGAAATCTAACTTAGAAAGATGTAGGTATTGATGATTTTCATGGTTAAAATTATGTAAATACATATGTTTTATTGCCGCGTATCATATTTTGATCAAGATACAACCTGACTCGGACCTACAAATTTCATAAAACGCAAGAAAATTTTAATTTCGCGGGCTACCACAGCACATCCTACATAAGACGAACTTGCATTACAAAATTATGTTTGGTGATCTGGAGGTTTTTCGAGATTTTGAGCAATTTTTTGATCTCCACTTGATTATAAAGCGACAAAATTGTATTTCAGGCATATTTATTTTGACAACATCTTTAAAATTGAATAGGTGAGAATAATATATTAAAATAAGCGGAATAGGTATATCATTATTTGTATTATATTTACATTGTATATGTTGTTTAGTTACATCCTGTATGTTTGTCCAAAATGTCTGGGTTTATATGTTATTCATTTCATTTAAAATGGGCGTTGGTATTTGTGAATTGTCAGTTTTTGTTATGTGTTATTTTTTTTCTGTGGCGTTGTTTGTGAAAATGGGGGATGTTAAGATGTTGGATTATTAAGATAGAGAACTTTTCTTTATAAATAAAGTTTTGGGAATACCTCCATAAGTATTTCTGCCGTTAAACCTGATATTGAACACTTCACTTTTTGTAAATTTTGTTTTTTATCACTTTTAATGAGACGCCTTTAAGGGCTAATTTTTCAACCGTCAGATAATTTTTATTCATGGAATAAATATGGCGGTTTGACATCTTTTGTATAGAAAATATGTCAAATTGTCATATTTATTCTTCAGATAAAAGTTCTGACTATTGAAAAATCAGCCCTTACTCGAGTAAACGTCTGATATTAGTTTAAGGTGATTGCGCTGTAGTAGCCCGCGAAATTTAAAATTTCTTACGTTTTTTGCAATTTTCAGGTCAGTATCAGGTTGCATGTTGATCTGAATATGAATCGCGACCGTAACAATATGTATTTATAGAAATAATTAAAATCATTAATACAATTCTCTCAAGTTCATATAATCCTAATGATGACTAATTCCCGGTTTGTGAGGTTTTTAAACGGAGTTTATCCATTCGATAGTGATTATTGGTTCGATATCGTTTTACTGAAGACTTCACTAAGGAAGAATTTAGCTTAAAAATCGAGTTAATTACTATCGAGGGTTTCTGAGGACCTCAAAAAACCGAACATAACAAAGGAATTCGCTTAAATAGACAAATTTGTCCAATCAATAGCTATTGGGAGTTTAAACTCCATTTAAGGGCGCTATTACATTTTGACCGTGATTTTTTCATAAATAGAAATTGCACACTATAAAGAAGAAAATAATTATTATATGACTCAAAATAAACGTAATCACAACTGCTAAATTGCTACATAATGCGATGCGTCGGCGTCTAAAGCTAAAGACCGCGTGTCCCGAGATTTACATTGATTTTTAGCTCTGCATACAATAATTAATTAAACATATTATTTTACTTTTAAATAGACTAATTTTTTTTATCAAGCAAGGTAACATAGTAACCTTATTTATTAAATACATTTTGTATGAATTTGGATTATACATTCGTAGATAAAAAATATAATTTCGGACGAAAAATTGTCAGTAACTCTCTGGTTTACGGAATTATTTTTGGTGTATTACTGTATGAAACATAAAAAACTGAATTGAGCACTCCAAAGTTGAAGATACAGTTGTTCCAAGAACATTTTTTTAAATGATTAAATTATTATATCTTCGATGTAACAAATCATCAAAACATGTCCAAAAGTAAAATTTTATGAAACATCCTTTGCAGAGACAAGGTTTTTACTGATTTTTGTAAACAAATTGAAATATTTATTTAGAACACTCCCAAGAGAAATAATCAAGCTTTCTTGGGCATATGTTTTTTTTAATTTTGTGGCTCTAACAAAACCACAATCACATATCAAAACTCGAGTCAAACGCTCAAATACAAGAGAAATTGTGATAGCGCTCTTAAGCATTCTTCAGTAACCGGGAATATTTCATGAAATCTTGACATTTAGGATTATACTAACTTAATGAGTTGTATTACTGATTCTAATGACTATAATTCTGTAAATACATATTTGCTACGGTCGCGAATCATAATTTAATCAACATACAATCTAATACTGACTTGCAAATTGTAAAAAACTTAAGAAAATTTGAATTTCGCGGGCTACCTGGAGCTTCCCCCTTAACATAATTCGCGTTGATCATTGGCGCTGCATACGAAGGGATTAAGTATCGTCGTTCCAGTCTGGGTTTTTGACATAATATTGTTACTCATTAAGTTGAATGTATTGTTAACTCTTGTGTAACTCTCCAGGCGGTGTCGGTGTCGCGCACGCGCGCGGCTGTGCACGCGGCGCCTGAGCACGTGACGCCGCATGACGCCATGCCGGACACTGTGAGTATTACTTAAGATTTTGTTGGAACGAAGATTTGTGGTAGGAGTAAACTTGTAGAAATCGTCACGTAACGAAAAACCGTTATACACTATTCATGCGACTTTCTCTCTCTCTCTCTCTCTTTGTCTCTCTGAGAGAGAGAAAGTGTGAATTTGGCCAAAATGAAAATCCAAGATGGTGGCTGCGAGAGTGTCGTTTTCATGGTTTTCGAGGGTGCTAAAGCCGATAGTGAAGTCAAAATGAAAATCCAAGACGGCGGCCGCGGACATTTTCAAATTTTTCATCATGGGTATCGTTTTCATGGTTTTCGAGGGTGCTAAAGTCGATAGTGAACTCAAAATAAAAATCCATGATGGCGGCTGCGAAAATTTTAAAATTTTTCATCGTGAGTTTCGCAGTAAGATGGTTGTATCCGTGATATAGCTATATCCCCAGGGATAAAGCTATAAACCATAATATATGAAAGCGGTTCATAACTATCTTACTAGGAATATAACTATGATACGAGCACGATCTAGTAATATAAGTATTAGAGCACTCCGACCCGATAGGTTACTTTAGAACTGTGAACACGCAAAGGAAGCGAGCGGTGCCGCGGTAGCGGCCGACGAGCGCTACGTCGAAATTGGTCGCAGTAACAAAATTAGGGCACTCGGACAGTTTTCATATAACTACATTACGGCACAGAGTATAGTAGTACAAGTACAGAAGATTCACTCCGCAAAATCATCTGACCTCCACAACCCAGTAACTGGGTAATACGATACCCCTTGGTAAGACTGGTTGTCAGACTTTCGGGCTTCTGACGACCCGTAACGACTGTCAAAGATCCACGAATGCCAGCCGGGACCAACGGCTTAGCGTGCTTTCCGAGGCACGGAGGACGGAGGACGGTATGTAAGCTTAACCAGATGGACCGACCCGTGCGGCTGTTAGTACGAGTACGTACCTAGCCACGAGCTCTTCTGACTGACGAACTGACAACGGCAATCACTGTTTTGATTCTTAAATCTTGAGGGAGCGAGTTAAATAACTATTATTTATTTTCACAGACTCGCCGACGTCTAGAAACGGAGGCAACAACAGCTATCGCAACAGACACACAGACAGGCGCACACAAAGACAAGCATACTGACAAGAGAGTGCATCCCGCCTCGCCGAGACACGCGCCTAATCATCTCAATGGATACGTATGTAAAACCTACTATTATCATCGTCATATTGATGTTATTGAACCTCAGAATAACACTAACCAGTGAAACGTTACGTTAGGGTTAGCCGAATTTCGCACGGACGTAAATATATCGCTGTGGGATTTTATCGCGCACTGGATTTTCAACTCTCGTTGTTGAGCCGAGCGTTGAGAATCCAACTCAACAACAACAGAGTGCATTCTATCGCGTCGTAAAAACACACTGTTGGATTTTCAACTCTCGGCGCAAAGTAGAGCGTTGAAAATCCAGTGCGCGAAACAAAATCGCCGCGATATTTTTACGTCCGTGCGTACGTCAACTAACAGTTAAAGTTATGACGTCAGCTAACAAATTGTCAAATGGAGCAACCCATTTTGTTGTCTAACAGGTACTTTAACTGAAGGTACGATGTTTGTTATTGTTACAGTAAGATGGTGCAATCCACCCTTAATATATTTAAAGTAGTTTGTTTATTTACAGTCAACCACAGACAAGCCAACCACAGATAAGGAAGCTGAACCTAGAACGACTCCTGCGCCATCTCCCGACAGACATGCCAAGGTAAATAATTTTAATATTTATTTGCTTTTATTCGGATCACACATTATACAATAGATGATTGTCGGTTTTTGTACCATCGCGGACATTTGCGGTGAACCACTTTTCAACCTTATTACTAAGGCCTTCAACGCACTACCGGCTAGTCGCAATGCGGCGCGCCATTGCGGCTAGCGTCCGACATATGTCGTCATTCAAGAGCCAACAGATTCTAGTAGCTGTGTAAATGCCAATTTACACCCATTTTTTTTTCATATGGACTATTATCAAATAAAAATCATCTACCTGCCCTTGTCCCATGGTACGTGGGGTCGGCGCACCACGTTTTCTTCTTCCATTCTCCCCTGTCACCGTCACGCTATCATTCACTGCCTTCTCTTTCATATCATTCCTCACACAATCCATCGATCTTTTTTTTGGCCTTCCTCTCCCTCTCCATCCATCAACATGTATATTCATCACTCTTTTAGTCACATGCGTTTCGTCCCTCCTCATCACATGCCCATACCAAGACATACGATTTCTTTTCAACTTTTCTGTCACTGGCAACGCTTTCAAACGTCCCCTCATATACTCATTTCTTACTTTATCCATTTTCGTCACTCCACACATCCATCTCAACATTCTCATCTCCGCTGCATGTAATTTTTTTTCATCCGTCTTTTTCACGGCTCAGCATTCCGTTGCATACATATATTCATCATCTTCCTGCCCTATCCCATACGAGGGGTTGGCGCAACACGTTTTCTTCTTCAATTCTCCCCTGTCAACCGTCACGCTATCATTCAAACCCTTCTCTTTCATACATATTTTATCAATAATGCCTTGTAACAACACTGACAAAACATTGTTTATCTGTTAATAAACTGATATTATTATTGTGCAGCAACAAGAAACGAGCAACTCCGCGGTAACAGGCACGACTACGCGGCCGGAGAGGCAGAGCGTGCCGCCGTGCAAGCCCAGACCTCCCGCACCTGGTAAGTAATAATTATATCTATACTAGCCTGTGCCCGCGGCTTGGCCCGCGTGGATGTCGGCAATTATCCCACGGGAACCTACTACTGGGATAGAAAGTATCATATGTGTTAATCCAGGTCATAAACTATCTGTGTGCCAAACGTTCACCCAAATCTGTTCAGCCGTTTTTGCGTGATTGAGTAACAAAACATACAAACTTTCACATTTATAATATTAGTAGGATATCGCAGCAAACAGGTTTAATTACCCGTTTAGTCAATCGCCTAGCCTTTTCACTAAACGGTGCCGTGCAACGCGGCCTGAATAATATTCAACCGATACATCTAATACAACATTTAATGAACTGGCTGGTTCATGCTTAGGCCATATAAACAAAGAGCCATCTGCTTCTGCATCGTCTCCGGCGCTGCGGGAAGTGCAGCCCCTTCGCCCTTACGTAACAAAGGATAGGCACCCATGCTCACCTCCGCGTGGTGGTTACAGCGGGCGGGGGCTGCCCTCCCTCCGCACCTCCGGATTTTTATATACACTCTAGGGGTTGCAGCCAAAAGACTACGTGGAGTCGATTCGGTTTTGCGTAAACGCATTTCAACTGTGAGAAACACCAGAAATATTGTGGCTTGGCGACGCCATATCGACAGTGTGGATTTTAGCGCCAGGTGGCAGAAAATGGAACTAAATTTAAATGTCTGAGCTAGGCAATCCAAGTAATTTGCCTAGCCGTTGATTGAATGGCGGCGTTTAGTGAAATCTCTAGGCGGTTGACCAAACGGCTAATTAAACCAGTTGGTTGCGACATAATATAGTATATCGATGTATGGGAGAACATGTTTTTCAACTGCAATGTTAGTTTGTTTTTGGGATAAATTTATCCTAACTACGGAACCATTCATTGTGGGTGGTCCGACACGCACTTGGCCATTTTTTTTTTTTTTTTGGCCTTTGGTCTTTCATATGAAGTGTGTCCTTTGTGGAGTTCTTTCTAATTGTTTGAAATAAAACACACAGAGAAAGCAAAATATGCATTTCATTTATATTTAAATAAAAAGAAAAAAAAACAATGGCTAGTTACACTCAACGCCGCTTAGGAAGCGTCCGGAAGCGACAGAGAAAAATGTGTTGCCACACTACATAAAAGACATGTTAATGTTGCACACATAAAAAACAAAAATATTAAATTTGATTCTAAATTCTAAATTATTATAAATCACTGCAATTAATTACATTAATTTATAATAATTTTAAAAATCTGTTCAGATTGTATTGAACGCATAGTAATTCCAGTATATTAACAATGTATTTGTCACCCCAGGCGGCGGGCCCACGCTGGCGCGCCTGCGCGTGGTGACGGCACCTCCCACGTGCGTGCAGGAGCTCGCCAGCGCCTCGCCCGCCACTCCAGGTAGCTACTGTATGTTTGTTAAGCTGATTTATACATATTTATCATTCATTTTCATTGTCATCTCTGATATTATAGCTTGAGGCCTTGTGTACCAAGACCCCTCCGTGCCTCGGAAAGCACGTTAAGCCGTTGGTCCCGGTTGTCATTCGTGGATCTTTGACAGTCGTTACGGGTCGTCAGAAGCCTGAAAGTCTGACAACCAGTCTTACCAAGGGGTATCGTATTACCCAGTCACTGGGTTGTGGAGGTCAAATAGGCAGTTGCTCCATGTAAAATACTGGTATTCAGCTGCATCCGGTTAGACTGGAAGCCGACCCCAACATAGTTGGGAAAAAACTAGGCAGATGATGTGTTCTAAACGTGTATATAAAGAGATAGACACAGATTTCACCTTTAAACGGTCACTTAAAAAAACTTGTGTTTAGAAAAGAGATTGTCTATGTGTTACCAGAAACACTTTTAGTGCCAAACATTGTCATTATCTTCTCAGCCATATGCCGTTCATTGCTGGACATAGCCCTGCCCCAAACATTGTCACAACGAGCTTCCAGTCTAACCAGATGCAGCTGAATACCAGTATTTTACATGAAACGACTGCCTATCTGACCTCCACAACCCAGTAACTGGGTAATTCGATACCCCTTGGCAGAGGTGGATTTGCCCTAAGGCACATTAGGCCCGGGCCTAGGGTGGCCAGAAATTAGGGGCAGCCAATCTGACAAAAAACTGATGTAACAAGAAATAACTGAAAGTACCTAAATATTCTAAAGACTCGCGCACATTATGGCGGGCCGCACTGCACCGCATCGTATAACAGTAATCTTTCTAAATCACTCGTATATACAGGGTTACTGGTTATTGACCAATATCCTCTTAAGGGGTCACTGTACTCATCATTATGAACAACTTTTACTATGGAACCAAACCTGAAATCGCGAAAAAAAATCAGTAACTCGATTTCGATAAAAGTTGGCAATACTTACAATTCATTATGCCGTCTATAAGATGGGTGGTGAGAAAGGGGCAGCTGGTACCTATTTTTACTACATGGCCTGGGGCCTAGTGGGGCCAACACTGCAAATCCGCCTCTGCCCCTTGGTAAGACTGGTTGTCAACTTTCGGGCTTCTGACGACCCGTAACGACTGTCAAAGATTCACGAATGACAGCCGGGACCAACGGCTTAACGTGCTTTCCGAGACACGGAGGAGTCTTGGTATGTAAAAATGGTCACCCATCCACGGACCGACCCCGGCAAACGTAGCTTAACCTGATGGATCGACCCGTGCGGCCGTTATTACTTAGCCACGAGCTCCTCTTACATTATTATACATTATCAAGACTGCTGGGTGTAATTTTAATTATCCTTATCCTTTTAAGGGGTCATTATGAACAACTTTTACTATTAGACCATTAGACCAAAACCGAAATTACGAAAAAAAAAAAAAACGAGCTATGCGAACATAAATGTAGGGAACAGCAGATTGCCGCCAGGGTCGCGGGTTGTTCGAAAGAGATACCGTGGTCCTTGCACAGGCAACTGAAGGAACACGGGTGGGTTTTAGTCAGTAAAAGTCTGACACGCCCACTCCACCCAGAACGGGAGGTCATTTGATGATTTCCCATCCACAAAAAAAAAGGGAACAGCAGATAATTTTTTTTCCCGATTTCAGGTTTGGTCTCATAGTAAAAGTTGTTCATAATGATGAGTACAATGACCCCTTAAAAAAACCTTTTGAAAATGACACCCTGTATAAATAAGATTTGTTGTCAACAGGTGAAGCGGTCAGTCCCAGGATAATGGCAGCTGATGTGGACAGCGTACATTCAGACACGCATTTCAAGAGAGGTCAGTTATTATTTAGTTGACCGAGCGAACGAAGCGTCTCTGCTTCAAGTCTGGCTAAATTAGCTTTCGTCTGTCAGTTTGTTGCTACTCCCTTACAGGTCGTATTTTACAAGCGATCTGGACGATACTTGTTAAACAGGTTTTACCACTTTATAAAAAAAAAAATTGGAGGGGCTACTTCCTCCAAAAAGGGGGCTACCGATGTCCTCGCCTTTATGAGATCCGATTTCGTTGATTATTTTATCATTAGTTATGTTGGATGCTAATCCGTGGTTTATTTGCTAAGGCCACATGGATCTCCTGGTCTGAAAAAAATGGAAAAATAAATTTACTTTAAAAAAAGTAAAAACCGACTTCAAAACCTAAAAGGAATAAAATAACTTTCATCGAAAACTTAACAGCTTCTGAAGTCGGTGTCAAGCTAAGTTTCATTGAAGAATGGAAGACATCGACTTCAGAAGCTGTTAAGTTTTTGATGATAGTTATTTTATTCCTTTTAGGTTTTGAAGTCGGTTTTTACTTTTTTTAAAGTAAATTTATTTTTCCATTTTTAGTTGAATATACAATTCGGACAATTAGAGCCCAAGACGAAAGAAAAGAAGAATCATCACAAAATCCGCGGGAGACGCAGTACATTTATGCATATAACTTCGTACATAAGAACAATTACCTAATGTATTATATACTAAAACCTTCCTGATAGTATGTAGATTACGGTAGTGAAAGAATCATCAAAATTAGTTGCTTAGTTTTTGAGAAAATCGCGGACAAACAAACATACATACATACGGGTCGAATACAGAACCTCCTTTTTTGAAGTCGGTTAATAAATATTTATTTGTTTAAGGCAGCTTTTAGTCGACTAAGCAATTATAATTATAAAAATTGATAAAACAAGTTGCGAAAAGTAGGTCCCGTTAGCAATTTGCCTACACGTGATATTTATTCCTCAGATAAAAGTTATCTGACGATTGAAAAAAATCGCCCCGAAGTTAAAATTGGCATTCAACAAGTGTTCATAAAATAGTTATACAATAGGGGGGAACCGTACAAAACAATTCCGAGTCGCACTTCACCGCTATTGTCATAACAACATGTGAAAATCAGTCAAACAGCTGACCTCGTTCTAAATTGACGTGTTGTTATAAATAAGTCATTATCGAGACGAAGGTAAAACTGTTTTTTTCGCGAAACAGATCGGTAACTAAGATGTTGAGTGGTGAGTGTTTCTTTCAATAATAATTAAAATAATAATTAATTACAAATTAAACAAAGCGTTATGTTTTTTTTTTTTATTGTAATAATCAAGGTTTTTGATGATATTCTATTTATAAGCATTATTTAAATATTCAAAAAATATTAACGCCGTAAAGACGCATTATCTCTTTGCCGAGATTAAAAAAAAAACATTCACCTCCGAATAGAGACTGTGAATAGAGGCATTGAACCAATTTGGACTGAGTATAGGTATAAGTTATCTCTGTCAATTTTTATTCCCGCACACGTGTTGGAAAATGAAAAATCGCACGCGTGTGAAATACATTGCATTGTGAACCTAATCGTAGTGCGATATGAACCAGTTTTCGAGGATGTGTATTTAATAAATATATGTTAAATTAGAGCATATTCTTAATATGTGAATATTTTAGATTATGTTTATTTTACATAGTGTAATTAATTTGTAAAGTTATGTCTGACGCAGATAAAAACTGAGAATCACGCAAAAACTATCAAGCGTATTTTTATGACGCCTTCACATAATTTAAAGATAATTTAATTATTTATCTTCTATTAAACGTTTTTTTAATATTAGCTGGGGAAAAGCTGGGCAAATTGATTGATTGATTGATTACGTTTTATTTAATGTAGTTACTTCTGTTTAATGTACCTTTTAATAAATTAATAATGCGTCTAATTAGGGACAGCGCTCCTTGATGGGCGAGTCCTATTACTGGCTGGACGTACGACGCGCTGCGTGAGCTCAGCACAGAACACGCAAGCTAACCACTCAAGGCCGTTGGCATATTATACAGGGCGTCCCACGACTTTGTCACATGGAGGGAAAGTACATTAAAATGACTTCAAAAAAGCAAGTTCTGTGTACGACCCATGTGTATGTATGTCCGCGTTTGTCTCAAAAACTAATGAACCAATTTTGATGATTTTCTCAATAACGTAATCTACATACGTTCAGGACGGTTTTAGTATACATTCGGTAATTATTCTTATGTACGAAGTTATATGCATAAATGTACTGTATCTCCGGCATTTCTCAGCGGATTTTAATGATTCTTCTTTTCATTCGTCTTGGACTTATGTAATTTTACTAAAAATGGAAAAATAAATACAAAAAAAAACCGACTTCAAAACCAAAAATGAATAAAATAAGTTTCATAATAAACTTAATAGCTTCTGAAGTCGGTGTCTTCAATTCTTCAATGCATCTTAGCTTGGCACTAGCTTCAGAAGCTGTGAAGTTTTTATGAAAGTTATTTTATTTTTATTTTAAAAACAATTCGAACTGCATTCAAAGAATTTAAAATAATCGCCTGTCTGAACCGGGAATCGAACACGCTAAATGTGAAAAAAAAACCTGTTATTTTACTGTACCGACCGAAAGGCTCTATCATATATATATATATATATTTATTTCTTCTAAATAGCAAAGCATCTAAAATAAAAAGAAGACCATGAAATTGAATCAGAACTTTATTTGCTATGAATGTAGGTACAGGTACGAGTATAAGATGTTGTACATAAATTAAAGAGATCGGCTACAATCTACCTTGCGGCGTGCAAATTATTACTTACTTATTTCAAAATATTAATACATAAAAAGAATGTCAACAAAACAGAAATTATAGTGAAATCAATTAATAATATTATAGTCAACGTCTTACAGGGTCAAATTTGCAATTAATTATAACAGTCATAATCCAGATAAATTCATATCATTTAGAAAGTACTGAGTAATAACATTTGCCTAAAAGTAGTGCAGTTACCTTAGATTTAAAAATGTTTACTTATTCAAAAATTACAGGTCCCAATGTCATAATACTTTTCCTTAACAGTGTAATGATCCTTATGTACATGTGAACTTATTGTATTGTCAACAGGAGCGCGTCGCACGGCCCGCGCGCGCGCCGATCAGAGCTACACACAATTCGCCGTCATGGACGACGAGAATGTGTCCGCTTTGCAGCAGGTAAATATACTTAAATTAATAATAACATGTGAATGGGATGACCGGAATACTAGTAAAGTGCAAACTAATTTGTGTGGAATTAAAAATAAGCTTATAACGCGAATGCTTTTCTTATCGCTCCCGCCACAATCCGCACGCTTCTGGCGGGAACGCCTCTATTACCCGCTCGGCCAATAAGGGCAAGTCGAAGCTTCTCCGCACAGTCTTGACGGTTTGACAGACATCTCACTTGTCAACGACAAGAATGTGCGTCATTTGTTCTTAGAGAAGCTTCTAGAATATCCTCCCCCTTTTGACCAGGCTTTGTCCCCATCACCGGTCAAAAGCTTCAAATATTTCATTTCTTCCATCGCACAACCTCAGTCATTGTACTCATCATTACAAACAACTTTTAGTATGGGACTAAACCTGAAATCGCGTTAAAAACAGCTGTTCCCTACATCTATGTTCGCATAACTCGTCAAAATGTAGGGAACAGCAGATTTTTTTTTTTCGCGTTTTCAGGTTTGCTACCATAGTAAAAGTTGTTCGTAATGATGAGTACAAAGACCCCTTAAGAGGTTGTGCGTTATTTACCTTGTAGATGTTTGTAGCAACTTTATTAAGAGTTTTTGAGAACGGAGGCTCGCCTCGAGATCCAGAGGCTCTCTGAAAGTTAAATCTAAAATCTCTAAAAATCTTTCATCAGTCAAGTCAACCGAAATAGCAACATGCAATCGTACTGTTTGAAATGAGATTTAACTGAAGATTTGTTTTTTTTTTTATATGTATTCTGCACATATAAGACACATTATAAATTAGGGGATTACAAAAAAATATGCGTTCAAAAATCAAGAATGATTAATTCTGCGTTACCATGACCATGATCCTCCGTTATGTCGAAAATACTGCAGCATTAATATTGAAATAAATATATGGTAAAGTTGAGGATTAATAAAATTTTATCGAAAGAAAAAAAAATCCAAAGTTATACCTCCAAACCGAACAATAAACCGGTGGTATTCAAAAAATTCTTCAAATTAGATCATGAAACTTTGCATACTAACTATAAAGCAGGTCTTATTTTTTATTTTTTTTTTCAAATTAACATTATTTTCACCGTAAAAAGCAATTACCTAAACTATCGGCGCCCAGCACCGCACTCAGTCTCGCTCTCACTCAGTCCGCGAGCAGTATCGTGCGAGCGAGATAAAAAGCAGAGGTAGTTTGGGCTCTTAATGTAAGAATCATTTAGATTACGTTAACATAATAAAATAAAGTTTAAATAAGGTTTAAAATAAAAAAAAAATACAAATTTTTGTTTTAGGTTACAAAAGGCGGAGCTCTCACTCTGGTATCACTATGGAAGTCACAGTTCGACGATTCGGAAGAGACCACAGACAACGAATGGAAACAAGAACAGTTACAGGTTAGCCGTAGTTTTTTTTTTTTTTTACATATCACTTGAACTTAACCGACGATAGTTTGTAGGTGGTGGTTGTGGGTGCAGTTGTATACTTCTGCCTATCCCCTACGAGGGACGTAGGCGTGATGATATGTTACTTTACGATGACCGTTAGGACATGCGCTGCAAATATGTAAATGTAGTGTAACACTCAGGTTAAGGGACTAAATACTACACTTATTTAGCTTTTGTCCATTAAAAAAAAAACGGTTTTTCGTGGAACGACGCGGAAAGGTGGACGCATCTCCATACAAAACTGTTTTTTTTTTTTTTTCTATACATAAAAGCTGAATAAGTTTAGTTAGTCCCTAAGTGGAGCGTGTACTACTTTACTGCACAAATTGAGGCGAATCCCGCGCGGGGTGCGCGTGCGCACGTCTATTGTTTTAATGTTTAGGAAGTCATGTGACGATTGGCGCCAGTTTGAACACTTTCATGCAAGTTTGTTGACACAATCGACGCGAGGGAATTTCGTCTCGCTTCGCGCTGTGTTGCTATCCCGTTCTGGCCCCGCTGTGCGCGTTTAGACAATTTTGTTGAAGCGTTATATTATAGCGCGAAGTCAGAGCCGATATAACAAACGCTATAGTATAGTTAAAATCTCGCTGCAGACTTGGTCATAAATCATAATCGGAGTAGGGATGTGCGCTAGTTGCGCGCGCTCAAGGCCATTATCGATAACAGAATTTCAATGTCTCCATTGAAAATTGGCAGAAATGTGTGGAACATGCAGAGTTGCTGCAAGATGAAGACTTAAGAAAAGCACATTTATGCGAAGAGTTCATCATTCATGTGGATGATGATGACGATGACTCAGACGAAGAATTTTAATTTTCTATTTTTAGTTTTATATATACGTTCTTTTGTTTATATATTTAATATGCTTTGTAGTAAATTTGGTAATAAAATAAAAAAAAATGTATTTATTTCTATCACCCATTTATAAATATATAAAACTATCGATATCACTCATCGACTGCAGTAGTGCACAGGACTACGTGTGGGCGTGGCCTGCCTATAAGGCCCGTGAGTGGGAAAGAGAGCGAAACACTCGAATGATTTATGACCGAGTCTGCAGCGAGATTTTAACTATACTATAGACGCTTTGTATACATATCGAGTTATGTTTTGGCGCTATACGTTTCATTAACCATCACTACTGTCAATGAATGACGTTTAATCGTCAAAAGATTCTTGTACCACTATAGCTGTATTTTCATGTAAATTGCGCAATAGGGATGATGACTAAATTTTTTTTTTGCCCTTCATATAGAGTATTAAAAAATATTGGATACGATTTTTTTCTTTTTTTACGTAATCCAAAGATTACGGCGATACATTGAGTTAAAATGTGGTATGACGTCACTCCTTGCTAGATTTTATACGTAGTTGGTTATAGTTGTGACGTAGCGAGCTCCCACTCGGAACTTGAATGCGTGTTATCTAAGTATTTTTTTTATTAATATGATAAAGCAAACAATACGTGTCTAATCTTTTTTTATTATCCGACTAACGGACTAAATATTTTTTTTTTTTTTTGTCTAGGCGTCATCCCTATTGACGTTGACATTTTCATAGCACTCGACCGTACTTAGAAACTGGTCCTAGTTTCATTTCATTTAGTTTTTTTTCATGGTTTTCATAGGGTGACTGTACCTATTTATGTTTAGTATTCGGGTAAAAATGAAATAGGTATTATAAGTAAGGTCCAAAAAAAAAAACTCCTTACATTATTTACATTTATAAGAATGAAAGTGAATACTTTATTCACGTGCTACCGGTTGCCCTCAGTCGCCGGAGCACCGCGGCGCGCGCGCAGCGTCCGCGGTGTCGTCGTGCTCTCACGGCGCGCGCACGCAGCTGCACACCACTACCACCACCCACCACACGCAGCACACCGTGCAGCACCCACATCTACACCAGGTATCATCTACATCAGTTCGTGATATCAAATCAATCTCGAGCAAAAATCACCAAAATATTCAGCAGTTATCACAAAAATATTCAGCAGTTATCACCAAAATATTCAGCAGTTATCACCAAAATATTCAGTGGTTATCGCCAAAATATTCAGTAGTTATCGCCAAAATAACAAGCAGCTATCACCAAAATATTAAGCCGTTATCACAAAAATGTTCAGTAGTTATCGCCAAAATATTCAGTAGTTATCACCAAAATAACGAGCAGCTATCACCAAGATATTCACCAGCTATCACCAAAATATTCAGCAAAAAATCAATCTGCCATTTCTTTTCCCAACTATGTTGGGGTCGGCTTCCAGTCTAATCGGATGCAGCAGAATACCAGTATTTTACATTGAGCGACTGCCTATCTGACCTCCACAACCAAATTACTGGTTAATACGATACCTTGGTAAGACTGGCTGTCTGACTTTCGGGCTTCTGACGACCCGTAACGACTGTCAAAGATGAAGAATGACAGCCTGGACCAACGGCTTAACGTGCTTTCCGAGGCACGGAGGAGTCTCGGTGTTAAAGTAGTCGCCCATCCATGGACCAATCCCGGCACGCGTAGCTTAAACTTTATGGATCAACCCCTGCGGCTGTTATTACTTAGGCACGAGCTCCTCCACCAAAATATTCAGCAGATAGTAAAACAAATCGTTTTTTGCAAAATTCAATCGCATATAACACACAGTTTCATTATAAGTCGAAAGATGTTGGTTGGCAACTCACCGTGTGCGTTGATTTTTACGTATTTTTTTATACATTTGATTATGCTTTTAATTTTTTCCAACATTTTACTACACTGCAATATACATAACGATGTTTTATAATTTCATTCACAAATTAATCAATCAAAACAAATTAATTTCACTTTCTGCATGCACACTCTAGATTTTAGATTATTGAAACTTGCTCAAGCTTTTTTCAACCCTCATTAATTTCTATAATTTCTGAGCAATCTAGAGTGCTCTGGCAAAAATCGCTAATTGCGATAAGACGACTCAGACAAAGTAACATTCGACTAGCGATAAAGCTAATAGAAAAGCCAAAAGTTGACATAAGCTATCGAAGTGTCACGTGATCATGTCAATGTCACTTTGTAGCTGTAGCGATTGCAGAAATAGAATCGCACCGAAGCGAATGCCATTTGTCTAGGTCCTCAGACCACCCATTATTGGAACGAAGTTCTTTAACGCAGCTAGTTCCTAGTTCC
This sequence comes from Cosmia pyralina, assembly GCA_946251885.1. NCBI lineage: Eukaryota > Metazoa > Arthropoda > Insecta > Lepidoptera > Noctuidae > Cosmia > Cosmia pyralina. Next base: position 1,428,682 of record OX276371.1, read on the forward strand.
TAGTTAGAAGGTATGGTTTCCGCACTTAGTCCTTCATGTGGACCATTGTGCGTGGGCCATAGCGGCCTTCGGGGGGAGTGGGGGGTAATTCCAACCAGCCCACCTCATTCCAGAAGTCGATCAAGTCTCCAAGTCTGTTCAAAACATCTGCGAAAGATCAGGGTGTTCCAAGAGTTTTAGTTCTAATCTGGGTGACGCCTGTGCAATCAAAGAGCACATGCGTTACGGTTTCCTCAGCCTCCAGGCAGGCCCTGCACAGAGGACTGTCCGTTATTCCCATTGTGTGGAAGTGTTTGTTTAGTGAGCAGTGTCCTGTGATAGTTCCCGTCACCAGGCGCAAACTATGCCTGTCCAGGCGTAACAGACGTCTGGTTAGCTTGCCATCTATAGATGGCATGGCCTCCCTAGACTGCCTGCATCCTGGTGTCGAGGACCACCAACTCTCCGCCTGTGTATGAGTGGACTCCTGTAGCCACCTGCGTAACTGGTTGAAGGGGATGGGTACAATTGGTTCAGGTCCACAGACTGACGTGCTCTCCTAGCTAAATCGTCAGCTGCGTCGTTACCCAGTGATCCGCTGTGTCCTTTTATCCATTGCAGTGTCACAGTATTGCGGTTTGATACCGCTATACGCTCCAGTGCAATGTGACATTCTAGTGTAAGTCTCGAGGAGATGTGTTTTCTCTGTAAGGATTGGAGTACGGAGGCACTGTCGGAGAGTATACGTATACGAGTATCCGTAACTCTCCTTGCCTCTATGGCGTAAGCCGCTTGTATAATGCCCACACACTCTGCCTGGTAGACAGTGTTGAACATTCCCAGCGGGCTGGATATGTTAATGTTGAGGTCGTATGAGAAGACTCCGACTCCGGTTCCGGAGTCGGTCTTAGATCCGTCGGTGTATACTCTCAGCTCTTGCGGGCCTGAGTAGTCACACCGTTCTTCTGTGAGTATTATTATGTTATAGTTCTTTTGAAAGTAGTGTTGTTTCGGTGCTCTATCGCATGGTGACGCCATCATTGGTTGTCGTTTGATCGCATCCTCCTTTATGCGTGTATGCTTGATTCTAGAATCATTACTCAAGGTTCCTGCTATATGGAGCCTAAAGGCAGCCAGGGCTGCCTCCTCTCGCACGATAAGGTGCAGTGGCGGCAATCCCAGCATTACCTGTAGTGCGGCCGTGGGTGCCGTTCTTATGCAACTAGTGATCGCTACGCATGCGAACCGCTGCAGCTTTTCGAGATCTCTCCGGGCTGTGCTCAAGTCTGTCCTGGGCCACCAGACTAGTGAGCCATATGTGATGATTGGTCTGATAACAGTGGTGTATAGCCAGTAAGTGACCTTGGGGCCGATCCCCCAATTCCTGCCGAGCAAACGCTTGCATTGCCACAGTTTTTTAACGCAGCTTGTGGTAGGAGTAAACTGACAGAAATTGTCACGTGACGGAAATGTGTTATGCCGTCAGTTCCAAGTGTCAAAAGTTTTTGTTTTTTAACACAGAGCCATCTAGTATAGTTTTTAGCAAGTTTTTGGAGACACTTGAGACCATAATAGATGGCTCTGTTTTAATGTATATAAACTAGCTTATGCCAGCGGCTTCGCCCGCGTCGATGTCGGAAAATCTCCCACGGGAACGTACTACTGGGAATTTCTTCCGTATTCTTTGTCTCCATTATATATATATATATATAAAAAGAAGTGTATAGTTAAAAAAAGAAGTCCTGACTGACTGACTCATCAACACTCAGCCCAAATCCTTGAACCTAGAAAACTAAAATTTTGCACAGAGGTTCCCTTTATAATGTAAACAAGGAATAAGAGAGGTTTTCTCGGTGCTACGTTCCCATGGAATATTTTCCGACATCCACACCAGCGAAGCCGTGGGAAAAAGCTAGTAAATAATATACACTGAAAGCAACTTCGTTCCAACCGAGTGTCCCACGACATCAACCGTTTTTTTTTTCTGTTAAATACGCTTTTTATGCCTCTCTATTTGGTGATAAAAAAAAAACAGTTTACACTATTCCATAAATCTAATCACCCGCCCTTTGTTACAGGCCGCCCAACAGCCAGAAAAGACATCACCACCAGCCACCAGCTCAGCTCCTGCCCCACCACATATAGTCGTAGCCCCAATTCCACCCCCACCGGTCCCATCTCCCACCCCCACCCCCAAGCGGCCAATCACTGCCAGACAGCATAGCGAGCCTGCCCGAAAGGCAGAGCCGACAGCGAGAAGGAAACAACTGCACTGCCTTTATATACCAGGGATTGATGCCTATCCGAAGTTGCAGCCCAGTTTGCCGAGATGTTGGTCATTGCCTGCTATCGGTGAGTCTTTCTTGTTTTTTTTTGGAGGTTACACCTTAAGAATCGATATCGATTTTCATGTAAGCAAGGTATGGAAATTTTATGAGGAGTGAAATTAATACAAGGTTTAACTCAAAAGCGTTACGTTTTTCTGCGCAACGTACCTTACGCACCTTTCATTTCGAAATCATAAATAAATAATAATATAAATAAAAATGTTTATTTCATCAACTTATGTAAATTACATGATTTAGTTTGGAGGCACCTTTTAAGCAAAGATTTGCTTGTATTAGGTGGTCCAGCTCTTCCAGTTTACATAAACTATGCATAGTTGAGAGAATATTTTTTTTTTTGAAATCATGTATATTTATACTTGTTTTGTTTTTTTCGGTCAGTCTTCATTGTAGCGGTCAATCTATCCATTATATTCAAAGATAAGGAGGATGCATTCTACATGTACTTAGGGAGTAAACTCCCATCGTGCGTCAAATCTGACACACATACACTTTTTCTTCTATTCATTATCTTACCGGTAAAGCTACGGTTTCCTAGAATAGAGGTGGCCGCACATAATGGCCGTAGTGACAGCGGCAAAGGTTTAAATCGTTAGATTCGCCCTACCGCGTCACAAGAGAGTAAAAAAATGTCGGATATGTGGACTGCCGACCAAAGTAAAATCTTGACAGCGCAACACGTCACGAAACTCACGCCTGCTTCAAAATAGGCAAAAAATAAATATAAATTACTAGCTTTAGCCCGCGGCTTCGCTCGCGTTAATTTAGAATTTGACAATCAATTCGGGTTGTATTCAATCATGATTAGAAAGACACGTGGCGCCATCTATTCTCATAAGAACGTTATTTTTGTATTCCTCGGGAACAGTACTTTTTTTCGGCATGAAAGGTACCATTATGTCCGTTTCTAAAAAAAAAAAACAAAAATAAATTCTAAATTGTAAAGACCAATGCCCATTTGCTTAAGAGATTTGGGCCCCTCAAAAAGTTTGTCGTGTCACGGTGGTTTCTATTTTATTTTGTAGGGAATAAAATTCGTTTTTATGTTCTGCAAACGATTTTAATTTTTTTACCCAGGTTTGGGAGAAATCTTACTTTTTCACATGATGATATTGAGGTTATAAAAATGAATATCTTAGTCTGTCAAACCTATTTGAGTATAATCGTGATTTACGATCTTAATTGTTACTGTAGTAAATATTTATTTACGGTTAATATGAGGATAAGTTCATGAGAAAGAGGTAGTGAGGTCCCTCAGCCTCACTACCTCCTTCTCTCGCTAGAGATTGTGTGCTGTGCTCTATCCACCAGCGAGTGTCATTAAAGATGAATAAAAGCTTTGGCAGCAGCATTTTCAGTGCTCTTTAGGAAGGTTTACTTCAAAAAAATAAAACAATAATAAATAGTAAAAAAACTTTTTTACAAAAATATACAACCAACTTCCAAAAACAACACTACAATGTGAAAAATAACTTTAATTTCGGAAGTCGGTGTCTAGTTAAATGTATTTTCGTTTTTTGCCACCGACTTCCGAAATTAAAGTTATTTTTCACTTTGTAGTGTTGTTTTTGGAAGTCGGTTGTATTTTTTTGTAAAAAAGTTTTTATTTTTCACTTTTTAGTTGTGTACCTACCCCACACAAATTCTAATACCACTACCTGCAAAACAAACTAGAACATCATCCATATAAAAGTGTGGAAAAAATACGTATTATTGAAGCTAACTCAAAAACTACCAAAGCAAAGTTAATCAATTTTATATGGTTAACTGTGATGTATACCCTCTCGAATAAAACAAAAAAAATCAAATCGGTTCAGCCATCTTCGAATAATCGGGGAACATACCTACATAAAAAAAACAAAGGTTCCGACGAATTGAGAACCTCCTCCTTTTTGAAGTCGGTTAAAAACATTTTATAGAAAAAAAACGGCCCCAGCATCATTCTCATAACATATAGCTAAACATATCATGGTATGAGCGCAGCGTAAGTACCCTACTGAACGCTTTCCCACGAATCTGCAATAATAAGCAATGATGCTCTATAAAGGATTTGCCCTATTTTGCTCACTAATCAATAATTATGTACGATATGTTCTGCTGCTCACATGTCGTGATTTGATTCTGACCCCCAACCAGATTATTGTTTTGACCTAATATTAAGGGCATAATCCTCTGTCTTCTTATTTCTACACTCCAGAGTGGGTCTGTTAATATCACCAACTGCTTGCCTCTAAACATTTCTGGTAACAGCCTCCCAATAAGCATGACAAACTTGATCCTAATGAAATCCTAAACCTAGAAAGTAAGAAAGTGCTTATTAATACGACGAAAAAGATTGAAATGCGATGAAAATGTAACACTAATCAATAAACAAATGACTACTTTTGGAAAAAAAAATCCATGTTTTTAAAATAAAATTAATTTGAAATTAGAATTCTTAGCCATACAAAAATTATTTTGATTTGAAATGGCCAGTACTGCAGAACGGCAATTTCATAGGTAAGGACCTAATATTATTTGTTTATTCACTTTTGTTTAATATCACTCATAGTAATTCTGCCGATTTAAAAACACTTACTTGATTAGTTGTGTTAATTAACTTTCCACATGCAAAACATAAATAAGCTTAGATGTCCATGAGCAAAGGGATTCTTGGCATAGAGTTGTATTTGATAATGTCCAGTCTTAAAATAACACAAGTCATCGGAGGAAACCTGAAAAAGTTAAAAAAAATCATCGAATTTACTTACGTAATATAATATTATATCAGACTACTATTATTTACAGTTGACGACGAACCCCTGCCTGAAGATAGGCCTTCTAATAGGCTGCTAAAACCAATAAAATAGTGAATTGTGAACGGGTATTCTTAAAAATATTTGAAGAACATATAAACTTATCAGTGTAGGCGTTACCGAAGACTGTGAAAAGATAAGCATTAGTTCGTCTACATCTTCATAAAATCAACAGCATGATTTCGTTACGTAAAATAAGTTAATACGGAGGAATAAATTCAAATCGACTCAAAACAAACAGTATGACAGCCAGCAATGCCCATTGATTTGACAGAAATCGATGACAGTTTGACATTATGCGTGGTGCCAGTGTAACCAGGTTTATTTATTTTGGTAATCGATTTACCAAATCGATTTGTTACAAATAATATAATTTAAATAATTAAAAAGATAATTATAAACGCTGTTTAGGTATGTACGGGAGGTATTAACCTGAGTACTAACCACAGTAATGTCTGTGGTACTAACTTTTGTTTTTTAAAGAAACTAATCGGGTATGAATGTAGCGGAATATTTCTGACGGTAGGAAATACCATGAAACACATGATAATTATGTGGGATTATGGGCGAAAACAGACGCTCCAGTTGCTCTTCAGATTGTCAGATCAGACTATCGGAAGACGTAGCTGCCATACATTTTGTTCTACACAGCACAGACGCACCGTACCGATAGTCGGGTCTGATCATAAAGAATATAGATCTTGCCTTTGGTCTTCCGACCGCAGACTTTATTGGCTGGAACCAGACGCTCCGGTTCCTCTTCCAATAGTCGGATCAGGGCTGCCAGACGTACGAGAAATCTAATGCGTGTACGTGATTCAGCATTATGTGATTCTGAGAGATTCGGAGAGAATCTGACCTTTGGCTCTCTCTGAGGTCAGATGTGGATGATTCATACAAGTAATGTCTAATTATAGAAATTATGATATATTTTCTATAATAATAATAATAAATAAATAAATATGTTTGGACATATCACACAACGCCATCTAGCCCCAAGCTAAGCAACCTAATGCTTGTGTTATGGTAACGAGATGGCTGATAAACTACTTATATACATTTTTTTTTTTTTTTTTGTAAATACATACATATTATAGATAGAAAAACACCCAGACTCGGAACAAATACTCGTAGGTCGTACTAATATTTGTTCCGTGCGGGAATCGAACCCGCGACATGCTGCGCAGCAGTCAATCGCTCAACCACTGCGCCAACCGTGTCGTCTATGATGCTGAAGTCTTTCAAATGTGAGCTACGGATTTTGTGAATTTTTATTTTTGTACGGTTTTATAACATCCAGAATCTGGCAACCCGAATCAGATCAGACAATCGGATACGTGTGTGCCCACCCGTTTTTAAAAAAGTGTCAGAAGGCAAAACCGTAGCGTGAGAGCAGTTAATCCGATTCGATAGTCCGATTAGAGAATCCGAAGGGCAACCGGAGCGTCCATTCCGCCTTAGTTCTTCGCTATTGGACAGAGGGAAATGATGTGGTCATTTCAGGATCGAACGTTGCTTCAAGCACCGCAGAGCTAAAACCGGTAGAATCTCCTAGTTATAATATAATTCCTTCCCGCCCGTCGTCTATTTAGCGCCAAATCAGTTACATGCGAGTGCTATCTAGATTACGACGGGAGAAAAGCTATTGTAGCCTATATCCGGTCATCTTAGTCGGCGGATTAGTAAAATATCGATATTTTCAATCGATTACAATTATTTAATTTTAGTCTGTCGTCTGGCAACATTCAGGTTAAGTTTTAATGGCGGAACTACTAAAAATTCAATAAAATAAATATTAATTATGTTTTACAATGCCAGGGTAAAAGAAATGTTGATAAAAAAATCTTGAACATGTAAAAATACGACTTAATTTTTGAGAAGTAAATAGTCTTGATACGGCACCAAAACTAAGGGGCCCACTGGCGGGCATTCTCTTTTGTTAATTTTTCTAAATTTTGCATATACGTTGTCAGGTGTATACCTGACAACGTATATGCAAAAATTTCAGGATGATCGGTTCAGTGGTTTAGGCGTGAAAAGGTTTAAACAAACAAACTTACTTTCGCATTTATAATATTTGTTAGGATAAATTGTCTCTATTTCCTGGCCTGGCAATGAAAAAATTGTAAACTTTTTATTGCTTGAATACGAGGCTTTTGGCTACTTTGTATGTGTGTATTTTATGTCATTTTTTCACTCTTTAGATTCGTTTTGTTTGTGCGGAATAAACAATTTTTGTTTCTTTTTTTTTTTTACTTATAACAACTGCGCTATACTCGCAGGTTGTCGCGTCCGTTCCCTCCGCGCGCCCCTCCTGCAACAAGCGTCGTTCGACGGCAGTGGCGGCTCCGTGCGCTACCGTCTCGACGTCATGCGCGGCGTGGCCACGCGGCATGAGGACGAGCCCGCCCCGCCGCAGAGGGCGCTCAGTGCACCTGTAAGTGTTACATGATTTATTATTATTTATTTATTTATGTATTCAAACCCGTGGTGGAGCTCGTGGCTAAGTAATAACAGCCGCACGGGTCGATCCATCAGGTTAAGCTACGATTGCCGGGGTTGGTCCGTGGATGGGTGACCATCTTCACATACCGCTACTCCTCCGTGCCTCGGAAAGCACGTTAAGCCGTTGGTCCCGGCTGTCATTCGTGGATCTTTTGTGGTCAGAAGCCCGAAAGTCTGACAACCAGTCTTACCAAGGGGTATTACCCAGTTACTGGGTTGTGGAGGTCAGATAGGCAGTCGCTCCATGTAAAATACTGGTATTCAGCTGCATCCGGTTATACTGGAAGCCGACCCCAACATAGTTGGGAAAAGGCTAGGCAGATTGATAGATTGACTTTGTACTGGTCTCCATTGAAATAGGGACGATGCTTGGGAAAAAAAAAAAAGAAATTCTATTTAGTTCGTCAGTCAGATAATAAAAAAATATTAGACACGTATTCTTTGCTTGATCATATTAATAAAAAACCGGCCAAGTGCGTGTCGGACCACGCACAATGAAGGGTTCCGTAGTTGGGATGAATTTATCTTAAGAACAAACTTAACATTGTAGTTGAAAAGCATGTTCTTCCATACATTCCAACTGTAAATGTAAGTTTGTACTCACAATATTGAGAGATTTACCATGTTATTTTAAGACCACAGACTTCTTATAGGTTTTCCTGTAATCTACAGATAAATATCTATTTTTTTTTCATAGTTTTAGGCTCAGTAGTTTCAGAGATAAGGGGGGAATGGTCAATTTTCGTCTATTTTCTTAAATAAGTTTAAAACAATTTATTTTAAAATTATAAAAAAATTTGATTTAAGACCCTCATAGTAAGTCCTTTCATTTGATATGTAACACGATATAGTTTGCAAAACTTTTTTTTATAATTTTCTTATTTGCCCCCCAAAAGTGACCCCCATATTCAAAATTCATTTATTTACTTTACCTGTCCGTGTTTGGGTCACAGAAATTTATATGTGTACCAAATTTCAACTTAATCGGTACATTAGATTCGGAGCAAATTGGCTGTGACAGACGGACAGACAGACAGACAGACCCACGAGTGGTCCTATAAGGGTTCCGTTTTATCCTTTTGAGGTACGGAACCCTAAAAATTACTTAGATAACACGCATTCAAGTTCCGAGTGGGGGCTCGCAACGTCACAACTATAACCAACTACGTATAAAATCTAGCAAGGAGTGACGTCATGCCACATTTTAACTCCATGTATCGCCGTAATCTTTTGATTACGTAAAATAATAAAAAATACGTGTCCAATATTTTTTAATACTCTCCTGACGGACAAAAAAAAATTGTCATCATCGCTATTGGCCGTTGTGGTCAAATTTTGGTCTGCATAACATTATTATTGGTTCGAAAACTTTTGTCTTTTTCCATGCTTAACGCACTTTTTTTTTTGCTTAATTCCAGAGTCTGTCAAGTTCATCCAGCAGCCGCGCCCCGCCCGCGCCGCCTGCGTCTCCCCCCGGCGCCACAGTATCGTCGCGCCTGGAGATCCGCGTGCGCCCGCCATCGAGAGATGAGCCGCCCACCTCCGGTACAACGTACACATGTTATTACTCATTACTATTACACCTATGGTCGGACTTGTAATTAGCTGCACTTCTACTGTCATTTCACTATCATGTATGCAGATATTGAATTACTGTTACAATAAGTGGAAATTAGTTATACTGGCACCGCCACACCTACACTTACATCCTCCCTCGTACGCACACCCACACCACCCACACATCTCTCACACGCCACACACATCACGCACCACACACACTTGACACACCTCACACACCCCACTCACATCGCACACTTCGCACACCCAACACACCCACATCAATGTATGAATTGTGTTCAATTCATGAGCGAGCGAGCGTGTTTGAAATGTAAATGGCAATATAGCACGGAACACACGCTCGAGAAAAATATATATTATCTAGTCTAGTTAATAAAGAAATATGTACCTAACCTAAGAAACTAAAAAAAAAAAAAAAAAATTGTAAGTTATTATTATATTTTTGTAAGTTGTACTAACAGCCAAAGCGGAGTCTCCTAACACAGGTGTTATTATGCTTAGAGGAGGCTACATTCATAAACTAATCTAAACTAGTTGGTACAGAAGTAAACATTTTATATTGTGTAAATGGGAACATATTTTAACGAACTGACAGTTAAGAAGTGACATTTTACTGCAGCTAATTAAAAGTCCGAGCATAGAGACAAAAATAAAAAAAAAATGGCGGTCATGGGGACAGAACTGAAAACTTATGGTAAACTATGCATAGCATGTTGCGGTGTCCAGGTGACGCGGTGACGCTAACCCGTAAGATTTCCCCCTGACAAAAATCGATCAACGCGCCTAAAAACTTTTCACTTCAATAAATCCTAGAGAAAAGAGAGAATCCTTAGTGTGGGGTCCAGAGAATTTGTATTTATTGTGCCGTGTTTATTTTTTACTGAACTGAATAAAGTAGTTTTTTTTTAATCCAAAAACTATGCATATCGCGGTGTCGAGGTGTCGTGGTGACGCGGTAACAAATCAGTCAACGAGAATAAAGTTTTCACTTAAAAAAAAATTGGATCAATGCTCTCAGAGCACACAAACAGTTTTACAGTGCGACAACGTTCAAAAGTTCTTTCGTTTATCTTCGGAAAAGCCGAACTTTGCCGAATTAAATGTGACTGGCGGAATTAATGCGTCAATCTCTTAGAATAATTTAGATGGGAACACGGAGCAAATGCAAAGAGATGTTGTAATTAGATTTCCCTGTGAAACAACGCGTGACACTTTGCGGGGTGAGGGGGTGTTAGTTTCTTTTCTTTTCCGTGCTTTGCTTTCGCCAGGTTGAAGGAGAAGCAAAGGTATAAAGCCAATAAACAGCCTAATATGAAAAATAGAAAATTCAAATATTTTTGAGTTTAGAACACAAATAAATGTTAATTTGTTCATAAACGTTTTTTTTTTTTATTGTAATAATCATGGCCGCCGTAAAGACGCATATATTTTTGCCGAGATTTAAAAAAAACATTCACCTCCGAATAGAGAGGACCGTCGCGAGACCGTGTGAATAGAGGCATTGAACCAATTTGGACTAAGTATAGATATAAATTATCTGTGGCAATTTTTATTCCCGCACACGTGTTGGAAAATGAAAAATCGCACGCGTGTGTAAATACATTGCATTGTGAACCTAATCGTTGTACGATATGAACCAGTTTTCGAGGAAGTGTATTGAAAATAATATTTTGGCCATTAAAGGGTGTTTAGGAATGAATGTTGAACAAATTTCAGTACGTATGATTATTATAATATGTTAGTACTGTGCCAATATTTAGGAAAATATTTGTGGCAACGCGAATGGCAATGGCTGAATGTAAACGGGGTATAAATATTGCTGTGGCAACGTCAAGGGAAATGAGTGTTTACATTGCCACGTCACATGTATTTCCAACAATGGAGAATATAGATATTCGATAGCAAGTGAGCGAGAGAGCAATACCTACATAAACACTCATTCACGCTCGCGTTGCCGGCACTTTGATGGCCTCCAAAAACCGCCAATTTGGGGATCGCCAGACAAGACAAGCAGCAACGTCAGCGACAAGGGAAGCGACCTGTTTACACATTCGCGTTGCATGTTTTATTTCCCATTTCCTTGCAAGTTGCCGTGGAAATGGGCTGAATGTAAACGGGGTATTAGTCCTGCCTCAGGTTACCGTAATCATAGACCATTGTAAAGTAAATAAAATTAATAATGTGTGTTGTTGCAGTGAAGATTCAGTCGGTGATCAGTGGCGAGACGCGACCGAACCACGACGAGGCGTCTGTTTACTACGACGCTACGGAGCATCACCGGGACAAACGGTAAGCAAGCATAAGGGTGCTTACATAAAGAAGCAGGTTTCCGGTACAGACAAATCTGCGCGACAAGTTTAAACCTGGTTCTTTATAAGTGAGCGCATAAGATAACAATCAATCTGCCTAGCCTTTTCCCAACTAAACATAGTTGGGAAAAGGCTAGGCAGATTGATTGGGGTCGTCTTCCAGTCTAACCGGATGCAGCTGAATACCAGTATTTTACATGGAGCGACTGCCTGTCTGACCTCCACAACCCCGTAACTGGGTAAGACTGGTTGCCAGACTTTCGCACTTCTGACGACTCGTAACGACTGTCAAAGATCCATGAATCACAGTCGGGACCAACGGCTTAACGTGATTTTCGAGGCACGGCGGCGTCTCGGTATGTAAAGATGGTCACCCATCTACGGAACGACCGCGGCAAGCGTAGCTTAACCTGAAGAATCGTCACGTGCGGCTGTTATTACTTAGCCACGAGCTTCAAATCTTCAATGGCATACAGACATAATCTCCAATAGGATTTTTTAAAGTTTTGTTTAAAAGAACTAATGTGGACCGTCCTTTTTAACCAACGAAAAAAAAAGGAGGAGGTTCTCAATTCGCCACGTATTTTTTTTTTATGTATGACCACGCATAACTTATACAGAGTCATACCTCAAAATTGGTCCCTTAGAAAATTGATTTTGTTTGCTTCGGTAGTTTCTGAATTAGCTTCAATAATACGTATTTTTTCCCCACTTTTATATGGATGATGTTCTATTTGGTTTTGCAGGTAGTGGTATTAGAATTTGTGGGGGGTAGGTACCACAACTAAAAAGTGAAAAATAAAAACTTTTTTACAAAAAAATACAATTGACTTCCAAAAACAAGACTACATAGTGAAAAAGAACTTTAATTTCGGAAGTCGGTGGCTAAAAACGAAAATACATTTAACTATACAACGACTTCCGAAATTAAAGTTATTTTTCACTTTGTAATATTGTTTTTGGAAGTCGGTTGTATTTTTTTGTAAAAAAGTTTTTCAGATCGAAGCAGTTCTGGGTCAGTCGGGTAAAAATTGTGTTTATAATGTTCTCATTTATAAATTCTTTCAAACTCCGCCCTGTTACAATAAAACCACTTTGCTAAACTTAAAAAAAAAATAAAAAAAAATAAATGTATTAAAAAAAATAAAAATGTAATAAATGTATTAATGTATGTATATGTATATGGTACACCACGGACTACCTACAGAATTGTCTCTCCTTGTCCCCATACTCCATCCAAAGGTTGTCTGTAAAAGATCGCTTTTAGCGATAAGACCGCCCATTGTGTCACTCGTATGTAAAATTTCAACATTGTAAAATTGTAACCAGTAATTTAAATGGTGTGCATAATAAAGAGTATTCTATTCTATTCTATTCTATTCTTAAAATATATTGTCTTTGGTTTCAGGTCATCAACACGCAGTGGGGAGAAGAGTCAGAGTCCAGCGGTGGAGAGGACACGATTAGACGCTATACCGGACAGGTAGGTGACGCTTAAGGCGATACCAAAATAAATTGGGGGATTTTTCGTAAACATTTATTTCACTATTGCAGCATGTGTGGATTAAATTTTATGTTTATTGACTATTTCATTAATACTCTGACTGAAGAAAACGCAATTGGGTTAAATTTTTTCGATAGAATTTAATTCCGAAAAGACCTCCACTTTTTTTCTGTAATTCTAAAATCCTAAGTAATTTATTTAATTGCAAAATTGCATTCAAAATATGCGTATTAGGTAGTTGAAAACTCTGGCTGAAAATATTTTTGATAGATTTTTTATTTGATTTGGCACTTTTATGTTCCAGCGCATTGTTGCGCTCTCTTTTTTTCGCATGTGGAAGTGATTGACTCTGTCGCTTTCTTATTCCCGTCCAGTTCGCTTTTTACATAGCACCTTAATACCTTTGGCTCCGTACGGCATTTCATACAAACTTTCTAGTCCTTTTTTTATCAAAACAAATGAACCGACTTTAATAAAACTTCATTCGCATAAGTAGGATACATAGGTCTAAAAAGTTAGTTAAGATCATTATCGAAAAATAATGTTGCAGCTAAATTCGACCGATTTTAAATATTCCATAGAAACAGAGATTTCCAATTATCTTTTTTTAATTAAGACATTTCGAAAATGTTCTTAACAAACTTTTTAGACCTACGTATCCTGTTTATGCGAATGAAGTTTCATTCAAATCGGTTTATTCATTTCGATAAAAAAGGACTTGAAAGTTTGTATGAAATGCCGTACGGAGCCAACACTCTTAAGACCGGCCATTAGCCTAAATACAGCGTACTTTCATGTACTACATTGGGTTAGGAAAAACCTAACATCGGCCACTTGTCATGACGCATATTTCTTGTACTGCCGAATATAGGGTTAGGCAACGCCTAATATCGGGCACTAGTTATAAAACTGTACATCTTCATTATCAAATGTTTCATGTAGTGCCGAAGATAGGATTATTCAGCGCATGGCTTTTAGGGTTCCGTACCTCAAAAGGAAAAAATGGAATCCTTATAGGATCACTCGTATGTCTGTTTGTCTCTCTGTCTGTCCGTTTATTTGCTCCGAATCTAATGGACCGATTAAGTTGAAATTTGGTACATATATGAACTTCTGTGACCCAAACACGGATGGGTAAAGTAAATATGAATTTTGAATATAGGGGTCAAGAAAATTTAAAAAAAAGTTTTGCTAACTAAGTGTGACATATCAAATGAAAGGGCTTCTTAACTATGAGGATAACTTTTAAAGTAGACAAAAATTACCATTCCCCCCCCCCCCCCCGCGCCTATCTTCGAAACTACTGAGCCAAAAAGAAGTCTGTGTTCTTTGTCAAACTTCGCCACTTTGTACATAAAGCAGATTTTATTATGCATTTCAAACTGTGCGTAATATCGGCACTTGATTTAAAAGCTGTGTTTATGTACTGCCAGATACGTGTTCTTACCGCGCACGGGACATAATCAATCAGTTGGTCAAATGGTTTTCTCTATTCTCATATCGTAAAATTTGAATTATAAGCTTCAAAACACGTTTTTAATGACATACTTTATAAACACAATACCGAAATTTAAAAGTAGAATCACATACAACGTGTAGTTTTGCATCCTCGTTTAATTTAAGGGTGTGGTATAGACCATCAAACCGAACAACTTTTTCCATGGCATCAACATCGTAATCGCGAAAAAATAATCAGCCGTCCCATACATTTGTGTCGAGTAGGCATTGAAGTTTTGTATGGGACAGTTAAAAATTTTTTCGCGATTTCGATGTTGGTCCCATGGAGAAAGTTGTTCGTTTTGATGTTCTGTACCACACCCTGAAATTTGACGAGGATGCAAAACGACGCGTTGTACAATAAAATAATGTTATGAAACATTTTTTTTTACCATTACGATACAGGGTATATCCAAGGAGTTTCCATCAATTTTTTTTTAATAGAACGAATATGCGAGGCGCGCCATTTTTATAGTATTACAAAAAAGTTTTGTTTTCAATTTTTACTTGTCTGTGGCAGCACCCGCTTTAGCGCATGCGCGGTGATGTGCTAGGTTTTGGCGCCATTCATATTTTTTGTTGTATTGAGTTTAGTGGGAAAATTTTTATTTAGGTTCCATCCCAATGTGTGAGAGTAGATAAAGTAGTCTATGAAACTGCACATAACTATATTCCATTTGCAATAAGACTAGACATTTCAACAAACCTTTTTTACAGTCTGTTCAACCGATTTTGACTTCTATTGCGTTGGTGGCATGACAAATGGCAGCTGCAGTAAACAGTTGGTATTGTAACCACTTTTTTGTCTTTAACGCCATCCTTAAGCCTACGCAATGGAAGTCAAAATCGGTTGAACGGACTGTAAAAAAGGTTTGTTTAAACGTCTGATCTTATTGCAAATGTAGTATAGGTATTAAAACATTCGTGTGATACTATTAAAAGAGCCGTCTCGTGTTTTAATAACCCTAACTATATAATAATAATAACAGTTCCATAAACTACTATTTTATCATTCAACTAGCTGACCCGACAGACGTTGTCCTATCTTGGCTAAGAATATTCTAATGTAAACGCGTGAAGTTAAAATGTTTTTTTTCTGAAATTTTCTTAATTTTTTTCTTTCATAAAAACCTTCTCCAGATAATCATAAACACAACAAAAAAAAAATTGCGAAATTGTTCCATCCGTTCACGCGTGATGCGATGACCAATAGGGATTAATTTTTATATATATAAATTATTTTGCAATTTCTAAATCCATTGCATACCGAGACTCCTCCGTGCCTCGGAAAGCACGCTAAGCCGTTGGTCCCGGCTGTCATTCGTGGATCTTTGACTGTCGTTACGGGTCGTCAGAAGCCCGAAAGTCTGTCAACCAGTCTTACCAAGGGGCATCGTATTACCCAGTAATTGGGTTGTGGAGGTCAGATAGGCAGTCGCTCCATGTAAAGTGTAAGTATTCAGCTGCATCCGGTTTAGACTGGAAGCCGACCCCAACATAGTTGGGAAGAGTTTAGGCAGATTGATTTTGTAAAAAGGAATTCGCACTATTTTTTTTTCTTTTTTCTTTTTCAGAAGCATCATAGCAATAAGTAAGAAAGAGATCACCAGTGCAGGCGGCGACGGATCACAAAGCTTGCGAGATGTAAGTTTTGTATTTTATAGTTTTCTACGTCAACGTAGTGGTGGCTCAGTGGTAACGGCCGCGACTTACGAGGTCGTAGGTTCGAACCCAGGCAGGCGCTTTACTTTGTGTAAATTATTTCATCACCACTGCTCTCAAAACGGTGAAGGAAAACATCGTGAGGAAACCGGCATGTGCTAGAACCAAACACTCGAAGATATGTGACATTACCAACCCGCACTAGGCCCGCGTGGTGGATTACAGCCCACTCCCTCATACAGAGAGGAGGCCTGTGTGCCAGCAGAGGGAACGTTATAGGCTGATTGTGAACGTTAACGTAAACGCGAGCGAGTAAGTTTGTATAAAAACTCGCACTAAGACCACTGATCATGTTTTTAGGGTCAACATGGCCGATGCCAGGGTCGCGGGTAGTTCGAAAGAGATACCGTGGCCCTGGCACGGGCAACTGAAGGAACACGGGTGGGTTTTAGTCAGTAAAAGTCTGACACCCCCTCCCGCTCCGCCCAGAGCGGGAGAAGTCATTTGATGATTTCCCATCCAGAAAAAAAAAAGGGTCAACATCCAGAGATCGTACAAGACAGAGGGGAGGTTTTTGCCCAACAGTGGGACACATTAGACTAGCAAAGAAAAAGTATTCTACATTACCTGGCCGACGATATACCTCATTGTGGATATGATTTTCAGATTTGTTACTTTATTTGTAACTAGCTTTTGCCCGCGGCGTCGTCCGCGCCCACGAGAATGTTCTACCGGGATAAAAAGTACCCTATGTCCTAATCCAGGTCATGGTCTGCCCATGTAACAAATTTCATCCAAATCCGCTCAGCCGTTTTAGCGTAAAAGCGTTGCAAACAAACAAACTCAGTTTCGCGTTTATAATGTTTGTTAGGATTTCTCTGTAAGAATATAATATAGCTGAAGAGTTTGTTCTTTGTTTGGACGCGATAATCTCTGGAAATACCAGCCGCTGAAAAATTCTTTTTGAAAGAAAAAAAAAGAAAGAAAATACGTTTATACGTTTTTTTGCATTTGATAGCCCGATTCTTGAGGAAGGTCTTGTGGCTAAGTAATAACAACCGCACGGGTCGATCGATCAGGTTAAGCTACGCTTGCCGGGGTTGGTCCGTGGATGGGTGACCATCTTTACATACCGAGACTCCTCCGTGCCTCGGAAAGCATGTTAAGCCGTTGGTCCCGGATTGTCATTTGTGGATCTTTGACAGTTGTTACGGGTCGTCAGAAGCCCGAAAGTCTGACAACCAGTCTTACCAAGGGGAATCGTATTACCCAGTAACTGGGTTGTGAAGGTCAGATACGCAGTCGCTCCATGTATAATAGTGGTATTCAGCTGCATCCGGATAGACTGGAAGCCGACCCCAACATAGTTGGGAAAAGGCTAGGCAGATGATTCTTGAGGAAGGTCTCTTCTTCCTTCTTCTTCTTTCTGTCGTTCTTTTTTTTCTTTTTGCTTGATTGAGAAGGTTCATAGCGTCATGTTAAATAGCTTATCGCCTACCTCAAGAATTGGGCTATAAAATGTAAAAAGATCTTTTTTTAAATCGGTGAAGTATTTTTGAGTTTATATAATTTAGAGGGGGTTGTGGCTAAGTAATAACAGCCTTCCGGGTCGATCGATCAGGTTAAGCTAGGCTTGCTGCGGTTGGTCTGTGGTTGGTTGATCCCGGCTGTCATTTATAGATCTTTAAAAGTTGTTACGGGTAGTCAGAGGCCCGAAAGTTTGACAACCAGCCTTACGAAGGGGTATCGTGTTACCCAGTAACTGGGTTGTGGAGGTCAGATAGGCTATCGCTAAAATACTGGTATTCAGCAGCGTCCGGTTAGACTGGTAGTCGACCGCAACATAGTTGGGAATAGGCTAGGCAGATGATGATACATTACAAACAAACATACCATAACATTTTTCTTTATCCCCAGAGATCAACAGGCAGTGCCAGTACATCCCGCATCCCGGTAGCCTGCGGAGCTGAACAGAGGCTTGCGAAGTGCGCCAGCTGGAGCGGGGACGGACCCTTGTCTCCCGATGTGGCGGATCTTACACCCGGTTAGTACAGTATCCGTGCAAAAAGTGCGTGTTTTTATCCGTGGTAAAAAGCACTAGATACTCATCATCTCTGTGAAGTTCACAAAAAAAAAAAAAAAAAACTGATATTTCAAGGGTCTACAATAATTGCGGTCGATGACCCCGCAAAAAAATTCCCATCGCGTCTGCGGAGTTTAGCTAGCCAATTTAAAATAACCTTGTGTACGTCACCGTAAGATTGTGAGAACCGTTAGTTTATAATCTGTTTTTTTGTGTCATATTATACAGTAAACCCAGAAATCGAATTCGAGGTCAAAAATGTAAGCAAAGAAATGTCATTATTAAAGTGACAGCTCAGGGGTAGCCAACATTTCCCTAGTCATTCTAATTATTTGATTTTGAAATCGGATGACAGTACTATTACTTTCCTCTATCTACCAGGTTGGGACGCTCAACTAGTATCGATTATTAGGATAACGCAATATTATTTACGATATTTTTAACGATTCACTTATTTAGAAGGAAAATCATTTTATAAATAGAAAATAATTGATGCAAGTCCAAATGTTTACAGCTTCTGCCTTATTGCCAGTATTATAAAAATAATTGCACGATTTTATTTCAAACAGTTATATTTTATTCTTGGATCGTAGTTTACGTCACTTTAAACCTGAAAACTGTGTGCAATATTATATTTTACCTGTTTAAGATATGGCTACAATTTTAGCACTATGTTATAGTACTTGTCGGCAAACTGCACAATTGAAGTTATTATTTAAAATTGGCAACACCTTTATTTACATTTTTGATCTCGAATTCGATTTCTTAGATTATGCACTAATTATATTATAATTACATAATGTTACCATATAATGGCAGGATAATTTGACACGAAAAGTATTTGACTGTACATCTACAGCAGCGCCCCCAAGCGGGATAAATTACGAAAATCGTAATCCATTCAAAAATGAATTAATGGAAATTGTATTACCCATCTCTTTTACTCTACATTACGATACGTAATACTTTCTTGTCTTTGAATTTAATAACATGACATTTTTCATTTTAATCGTATTGTACTAAATCTCCATGGAAACTACGTATGTGGTTTCCATGAAGATTTAGGTTATTGATTGACGATAATGGCAGAATAATTTGACATGAAAAGTATTTGACAGGTCTACATCTACAACAGCGCCCCCAAGCGGGATAAATTGCAAGAATTGTTGCCATTATGAACTTCGTCAGTAATAATCTATCAGTATTATTTCTGTTATAAACTGTCGAAAAATTATTGTAAAATGGGTTTGGTTAGAACTGTGACCAACCGCGCGCAAGCCGAGCGAGCAAAGCTAGCGGAGCCGCGGTAGCGGCCGGCTAGCGCATCTTCCAAATTGATCACAACTAGGCAGGCTATTTAGTATTAGCGCGAGGTGCGTTTCGTCGCAAGCAAGTTTGTCACAATTCACAATTTGTAGGTTTTCCATGGATAGAATGTAAACTCGAAAAATAATGCGTTTATTGTAAATGGTTTGTTGCAGTTCACAATGTTTCGATAGTTTATAATCTAACGGAAATAATACCGGAGACAATAAACGTTTATTCTATTCTATTCTACAGTATAATATGACACAAAATAAATCGGTAACACTTAAAATAATTCCACTCTTACTTGTGTTTTGGCCTTCGCTAAAGTGCGATATAAAGTCATATTCAAAATCAAAATATTTTATTTCTGGTCACTTACTGAACAACAAAAGTCCAAACTCAAGATTTGCCAACGGGCAATGGAGCGCAGCATAATGGGCGTCAAGCGTACAGACCGAGTTAGAAACACCATCCTGCGCTCCGTAACTCAAGTAGCAGATGTTGGAGAAAAAACAGCCAGGCTGAAGTGGGAGTGGGCCGGACACGTCGCGCGAATGCACCCGGAGAGATGGGCAAAGATCGTCACCCACTGGACGCCTGAGGGAGGACATCGCCGTCGAGGCAGGCCACGGCGAAGGTGGTGTGACGATCTGATAAGGTTTGCAGGGCCAACATGGCCAGAGATCGCACAAGACAGGGAGGTGTGGAAGGAAAAAGGGGAGGCCTTTGCCCAGCAGTGGGACACAATGTAGGCTAATAAAAAAAAAAAAAAAAACATAAACCTACATGGGCACTTATGACACGTCAGAAGCTAGATGCACGGTTCGGATTGGTCGTTTCCTATGGAGAAGAGCCGGCAAGAAACTACATGGTTACTCTTTTAAAAATAATTGGCTTTTACAATATTTTCAAATAACAGTGTTAATAGGTATGGGAGGACAATGTAGGCCTTTCAACAACTACCAGGTACTTAACAAAATAGAAAATAGTCAACAAATGTACAGTCTGCTAGGCCTGCAACGTTCTCACATTCACAAAATAGAAAATAATCTATTTAGATGATTAATAAAGGAATAAAAATAAAAATCTATGACATGACACAAAATGACATGATTGCCATTACAACTACAGTAACAAATCTGCATAAATGTCATGTTCACAAATATAAATCTGAATAAAATCTTCTTAAAATTGTAATTGCAGTTATATAATGTCAAATAATGAGATGATTAATAATAATCTATTATGTCACGGAAGAATGTAAATAAAAACTTTTTTACAAAAAATACAACCGACTTCCAAAAACAACACTACAAAGTGAAAAATAACTTTAATTTCGGAATTCGGTGTCTAGTTAAATGTATTTTCGTTTTTTGCCACCGACTTCCGAAATTAAAGTTATTTTTCACTTTGCAGTGTTGTTTTTGGAAGTCGGTTGTATTTTTTTGTAAAAAAGTTTTTATTTTTCACTTTTTAGTTGTTTACCTACCCCACACAAATTCAAATACCACTACCTGCAAAACAAACTAGAACATCAACCATATAAAAGTGGGGAAAAAATACGTATTATTGAAGCTTACTCAAAAACTACCGAAGCAAAGTTAATCAATTTTATGTGGGACCAACTGTGATGTATACACTCTCGAACAAAACAAAAAAAATCTAAATCGGTCCAGCCATCTTCGAGTAATCGGGGAACATACATAAAAAAAAAAATAGAAAAAAAAAAAAGGTTCCGACGAATTGAGAACCTCCTCCTTTTTGAAGTCGGTTAAAAATAATATAAAAAATAAGCATCGTGTTTTGGGAGCAGTTAATAGATACTTAAGTACATAAGTATGCCGTTAATGAGGTACGGAGGCCAGCACATCGAGCTACTCCAATCTGTCAAATTTCTTTGATAGATTTTCAACTTTACCACAAAGGAATAAGGTTCATGTTCAATTGGGAAAATTTGACAGATTGTGGTAGCGTGATGTGCTGGCCTCGGTACCAACCAGAGAAGCCACATCTGCAGAAGGAATTATTGCCAAACTTTCTTGTCTTCTACGTAGTCTTATAATATGCTTTTTTGATAAGGACACATTGGTAATTTAACTTCATTTTCCATGTACGATGGACAAAACTTAAGCATGCTCACTTAAGAAAATATTCCTGTGAGAGCGCAGCTAGTGACAAACGAATATTGTGCGATCGAGTCGTGAGCCGTGCATGCGATTATCACCTTTGAGGTGATCATGCGGAACTTTGGCCCATAGTACCTACTCCTTTTTAGCCGAATTCAGAAAAGAGGAGTTTATTTTCTAAATTAGTCCCCTCCCTCTCCCCTAAATAGAGTCGTAACATAATAAAGACCTGCAGTGTTACCTCACCAGCACTGCGCCGGCGCCGCCAGAACGCGGGCGACAAGTACGCCGTAGACCCCGCGCGGGAACTCAACCTGCGGTTCGCGCGCCCCAGGCACCGCCAGCCGCCGCATCATCACTCTAGGTAAGTACTTAACAGTGGCGAAAGCACCTCATAACACGATTCCTACCGGCTTCCCTTCGGCGGTTCGCTACTCTACCGCTATTGAAAAACGGCACAGTCAACATAGTGTCTACTATTGCCAAAAACAAGAGTTACACTGTGGATAATTAATTCACCATAACATTTAAACAACAAAAACGCCTATTTAATAATAGCTTTGAATTACAACAAAAAAAAAATCGAAAATAACGCGGCGCCAAAACGTCATAATCGGGAACTAAAAATTCATACAATAGCGATCCCGTCATGACGTCACTCTAGGTCACGTGGCATCGCTTTATAATAGACGAAAGCAGCCGATGTACAACGGGTTACGATGGAGACAGATATAGGAAAAATGGTTCCCTATCCATTTGCATAAAATTTTAAGACCTAATATAACTTAGCATAATTTTGTTTGGCATAATTATATTTTTGCATACCTAATATAATTACGCATAACAGCTTACGCATATTTTTTTAAGCATAATTTCTCTAACCATAATAATGATTAAGCATAATATCCTAAAGCATACATTTATTTACGCATAATGATATTAAAACATATTTTTATAGGTATAACAATGAAATAATCACGAGTCGTTGTCCTCTAACTAACTAGTTAGGTTCTTGATAGCCTGTTAAAAATAATCTCCTTTTTTTCCATATTTTTTTTTTCTGTAAAATCTAGTCGTTTCTGGCACTCGCCGGCCGCTGCCACGGCACCGCTCGCTTCGCTCGCTCGGCTCGTGCGTAGAAGGTCACAGTTTTAACCTAACCTAACCTATATTATGCTAATAGTCATTAGGCCTACTAACGTTATGCGAATCAAATTTATGCCAAAACAAATTAGTCTTTAAGATGATTATGCCAACATAAAATGTATGCCTAAAAAAATTATGCCGAAGTATTATTATGCCAAAACAAATTGTGCCAAAATCGTTATGCCGAAGTATATTAGGACAAAGAACATTATGCGAAAAGAAGGGATCCCAGGAAAAATGCGTCAGCGAGAACGAGATGAAGGAATATTGCACATTTTATTTAGTTTTCACCTGTTCAACTTACTGTATTGTATGTATTCGATCTTTTATATTCCTATATTATTTTTAAATGATAGTATTTAGTTGAGTTTATTTCTCTAAAACATTGAAAGTTTTGTTTGTGTAGTGATAGCTTCTTTTGTTTCTGCTATTTGACGATAGATGGTGTTTAATTCAGTAAAGAAAATAATTGAATTTTTAAGTGAATAAATTAATTTTTACTTTATTTGGTGAGTATGTAGGTTGAAACCCGCTTCTCTCTTACTTTTGTTCACACCTCGCCACTGGGCGGAACCACCATGTAATACGATTGTTACTGGCTTCCCTTTGGAGGCTCGCAACAGCAACTCGACCGCTATTGAGAAATGGCAGTCAAAAAATATAGTTACACTACGGGTATTTTATCTAACATAATATTCAAACAACAAAAACACCTATTATTATTTTAGCTTTGGTCTAACTGAAACAACCCGGCGCCAAAACGTTATAATTGGGAACTAAAAGTAATAAATATCGTTATGTTAGAAATTATAGGTACAAGCGCACATTGCTGTGTAACTGAAGAATTTTTCATTTAGGTTGCAACTAATATAGTTTTTATACAAGGTGTAAGTTTCGAGTGTTTTTTTAAACATGTGTAGTCATTTGTCGTGTTTGTTTGTAAGTATCGTGTAACTTGGGTAATTGTTTATAGAGAATATAACCCTGTGGTAATTTTTTGTACAGGTTTATACTTGGGGTATTTTTATACAGGGTTATACTGGGGTAATTATTTATACAGGGTTGTGCATGGGGTACATTTGATACAGGTCTATATTGGGGTATTTTTTATACAGGGTTGTACTTGGGGTAATTTTTATACAGGGTTATACTAGGGTAATTTTTATACAGGGTTAAACTAGGGTAATTTTTATACAGGGTTAAACTTGGGGTATTTTTATACAGGGTTAAACTTAGGGTGTTTTTATTCAGGGTTATGCTGGGGTAATTTTTTATACGGGACTAGCTGCGCCCCGCGGTTTCACCTGCGTAGACTGGGATAAAAAGTAGCCTATGTGTTAATCCAGGGTATAAGCTATCTACATATCAAATTTCATCCATATCGGTCCAGCCGTTTGAGCGTGAAAAACTAACAAACATACACACTCACAAACTTTCGCCTTAGTTTGATTATATTTGGGATATTTTTATACAGAATGTAACTGAGGTTTATTTTATACATGGTACAGCTGGGGCAGGTTTTAATACAAGGTGTAAAACTCTGGTAATTTAGTGTCGGGGGTTTAACTGGGATATTGGTTATCCACAGCCGCAGCACATCGCGCGGCGTGCCGGCGCTGCTGCTGTCGTCGCCGCCGGCGTCGGGCGGCTCGTCGTCATCGGGCTCCCCGCCGCCGGGCGCGCCAGCCGCCCCGCCCGCACCGCCCGCGCCTGCGCCGCAGCACAACGCGGCGCGCGCGCGGCGCTTCCGCCCGCTCTCCATCGCGCCCTAACACACGCATGCCATGTGAGCAGACTTCCTGAATACTGCATACATGCATACACGACCATACGACCATATTTTGAGTTTATTGAAAAAGTGTATTTGTTCAATTTACTTCCAAAATGACACTTTTTTATTAAAACCTACGAAATATGTAGAAAACTTGGACCTATAGGGGGTCGCAATTGCATTTCTTCTCCACTATATCACGCCTTAAACGAGTCACCCTGTATATTGTGTTAGACATTGAAAAAATTAAATTATATTTTGTTTTGTAAATATTGAGTTAATTTTAAAAAAGCGGTGCGTTATTTATTTTATCGTGTGTGTGTGTGTTTTTTATGTGTCGATTGGGTACTTTTTTGCCATAGACTAAATTGGGGTAATTTAAGATTCCAAAAACAGGTCAAAAGGCCGGATCATCACAACTACCTATGCTAATAATGATAACTTACTATTTTCTTAATTGCCACTAAAAGTACCACATTAGGCACCTAAAAAACATCACTAGAACATTAATTTGCTATAAAATGCTTAATATAGTGTTGTATCTCTTAATTATTTATTAGTTACAATTAAAAATGCAACGTTGACACTAAAAGTGTCCGCGTGCATACAAAGTGACATTGAGTAAGTATACATTATGCCGTACACAACGTCGGCTGTTAGAAAAAGATGATCGGAAAACTTCGGATTTGTAGAGCGCTGTCTCTGTCTCGAAAATTAATATTTTTTAATAGTAATTGTGTTACCCAGTAACTGGGTTGTGGAGGTCAGAAAGGTAATCACGCCATGTAAAATACTAGTATCCAGCTGCATCCGGTTAGACTGGAAGCCAACCCCAACGTAGTTGGGAATTTAAAAGGCTTGTATTAACATGTCGTTTAGTTTTATTTATTAATTATGTGGTTTAAAAAGCTCTCTATATTGTTATTATTATATTTTTAAGTTATTTGAGGAGACAACGACTAAATCATAATAATGACAGAGATAGCGCTATACAAATACGAATTCTTACTACTATCTCTTTCTAATAGACGAAGTTATACTATTGTACGATGTAGATAAATAAAGTTTCATTGAATATGGAGACAAAAAACAAGGGAAAATGTATAAAAATCACTTTTCTTCAATCGATAGTATTTAGAAAAGTCAACCTTCCTCTCTCGCGGTATTAATATTATCCAGTCACTAAGCCTAACTGTCCGGGGGGCTATAGCAGTGTAGAAGTTGAACGGTTCCAGTGTGAGAGAGAGACGGAGCTATATACGACCTATAGCGCCATCCTTTTTTCTCAACGGATCCATGATCTTTTTTCACATCATAGTACGGCCCCAGGGTGTTGTTTTTTTTTTTGTGTATGGCATCTCACAGGTCAACCTAGGAGGTTGTCGGCTGCTTAACCGGACTTTCCTGTGGGTGTCTCAATAAATTAAGGCCTCTAGGCAGGGCATATAAAACATAAATTAAGCGACAACTCGCTAAGGGCACCCCCTGTGGGGTGGGGGGTCAGCAGTAAATAGACTTGATCGAATTATTATTATTTCGGGAGAAATTCAAGGCTACAGAGTGAATCCCGCGTACATTTAATACCCTCAGCGCCAGAAATTCCCCCAGACCATTTATACCGAAAAAATGCGACAGGATTTTTTTTGTATAATAAATGTATAGAAAATAACGTGTACCTAAAAGATACACAGCGCTTTTACCAAGTAGAAAGATGTGTATACTTTTGGATTCACTATGTCCAGAAAAAAAAACAACACAAACAAAAAGATACGTCATGTTTGTATTATAAACGTTTGCAGTTACATCAGCGCTTCCTAACATACAGCCACACATAGGAACTTCCATTAATGCCACGCTCTATTATAGGATTGGTGGTCACATATCAATGAACGTGGAATACTGTGATAATCGCCACAACCAGCAAACATGTTGGTAATTTCGACTGAAATCATAAGAACTGGTTAAGTGATTGGTGATCTCAAATAGCAGCTAACGCCGATACACTGTGTATAAATACTCTGTATATAAATCACAGAGCACGGACACGCTGGCGGCCGCTGCTAGAGGCGACATTGTCAACAATACCAAGCGAGTCACTGTTTACTCCACTGACTTATAAACCTGCCATACTTTACAAATGGGTAGTCAAATCATTACTTTTTACACAAAAGCATGTTTATTAAATAAAATGCTTTGCATTCTTAAAATGTTTTTTGCCCAAATTGTTGATAGATGTGCAAGGTACGATTCTGAACTATAAATATAATTTTTTTAAGAAACAATTTCTCAATAAATGTACCGAAGTAAAAATTTTCAGTTCAGTACATTTATTGACAAACTGTACCAATCTGAAATGATATTTATAGTTCAGAATCGTACCATGCACATCTATCAACAATTCGGCCAAAAACATTTTAATAATGTAAAGCATTTTATTTAATAAACATACTTTTGTGTAAAAAAGTAATGATTTGACTATCCATTTGTAACAGCGTCGTTAACATGACCTCTTTTCGTAGGGTTGTTACTGCGAGTGAAAGAGAGCGCAAGCAACTGTTGATAGCACATCTACCAATCGTCTACCACAGCAATCGGCACTCAACATGGCGACCGATCACGCGTAGACATGATTTTGACGTCACACAAAAGTGTTG
Organism: Cosmia pyralina; assembly: GCA_946251885.1. NCBI lineage: Eukaryota > Metazoa > Arthropoda > Insecta > Lepidoptera > Noctuidae > Cosmia > Cosmia pyralina. The sequence continues at coordinate 1,455,944 of OX276371.1, forward strand.
CCACATGTAATACTTGACAAACATTTACATGTCTCTCTTTTCATAGGCAGCTATTGATTAGTTAAAACGAGACAAAACGCTTTTTGACATGTGTGTGTCGATATGATAGATATTTTTATAACTGTTATTCCTATAGTAGAATATGCCATCTCCATAGGTTTATATCTCAGTGGTTTAGGAACTGACGGCTTCGAAGGCAGTTCGTGACAAAAAATTATTATAGTCTGTGCGCATGTGCTAGTCACCGCCTGAGGTATATGAGCGGTGACATGGGTCTGGGTGCGATTGACAAGATTGGCAGACTGAGTTAGCATGACGTTTGTCTACCTCCCCCGTCTCACCGCTCACATACCTCAGGCGGTGACTAGCGCTTGCGCGGATACTCCGGCTGTAGACGCTGACGCTGTGGCGGATCCGTGCTCTGTGGTATAACATAATATTTAAATGACTTTTCTAAACAATACCGATAGTTAAAAATGATATTATCTATACAATAATGAGATTATGGTATCTCGCTTGGAAAAAAAAATGGTGATCTAAGGAAGGTGATTCTCAATATAGTAATAATTTCAAGCTGAAAATAATTGCTTGGAATGCAATGTGCTATAATATCTATTTTATCAATATCGTAAGGAGACATCCTGTTTCTGAAAGTTTAGTCAATATAATCTGTTGTCGAATATCAAGTGAACATACACTGCGGCCGATATATCTTGGCGAGTTCTCTCACTCACTCTCGCCTCATGTCACGATTTGGTTACTAAAAAAAACCGGCCAAGTGCGTGTCGGACCACGCACAATGAAGGGTTCCGTAGTTGGGATGAATTTATCCCAAGAACAAACTTAACATTGTAGTTGAAAAACGTGTTCTCCCATACATTCCAACTGTAAATGTAAGATTGTACTCACAATATTGAGAGATTTACCATGTTATTTTAAAACCACAGACTTCTTATAGGTTTTCCTGTAATCTACAGGTAAAGATCTATTTTCTGTATTTTTTTTTTTTCAAAGTTTTAGGCTCAGTAGTTTCGGAGATAAGGGGGGAGAGGAATGGTAAATTTTTGTCTATTTTCTTAAATAATTTTAAAACAATTTATTAAAATTATAAAGAAATATATTTGATACCCTCATAGTAAGCCCTTTCATTTGATATGTCACACGGTATAGTTTGCAAAACTTTTTTTATTTTAATTTTCTTATTTGCCCCCCAAAAGTGACCCTCATATTCAAAATTCATTTATTTACTTTACCCGTCCGTGTTTGGGTCACAGAAATTCATATGCGTACCAAATTTCAACTTAATCGGTCTATTAGATTCGGAGCAAATTGGCTGTGTAAGGTGTATAAGGGTTCCGTTTTTTCCTTTTGAGAGGTACGGAACCCTAAATATGTTACTGCGCAGCCTTCTGCGTGAAGTCCGGACTCTCCAAGATATGTCGGCCATATTGTTTATGATTGGTTGTTGTATTATTCAATAATTAGAATAGGTAATATGAGATGCAGACAGCAGATTTTACTTGAATTAATTCAGAAACTCGGCTAAGATATGGGTTTTTAACTAAAATGTCACTTGAAACATGCATTCACACTTTACCAGTGTGTGTTGCTTACGTTTTAGTGACAAAATGTTCTAACATCTTAAAAAACAACATTGAGAACGGGTCTTCTCGCGATATTCCTTCTTACGAGGTAAACAGGTACCTACTTGTTTCCCGACGTTTCGACTGCCTTGCAGCGATCGTGGTCACGGCAGGACTGATGACAGCTCAGTTCAGTTCAAAAATCTGGCAGTTTAAACGTATTTAGGTATAATTAAATTAGCTAGCGAAACTCCGCAGACGTCATGGGTAACGATGACCCCTGGTAGTTTTTTTACTTGAAGTGTGAGTTGATAAAATCTGTTTTATGTATGAGATATCGATACGCATCATGTCTGTGAAGTTTACACAAAAAAAAAACTGGTATTTAAGTGACTACACTACCGGCGATTGATGACGCCAATAAAAACATCATTAAATTAATTTATGTTTAGATATCATCCCATCACACCGACTCATCCCGTCTGCGGGTTTCGCTAGCTAATTTATTTTGACCCTGTATAATAAGTTTGTGTAATAAAGGTTCTGGACTCTATTGTCGAACTAAGAATTGAACCTAAGACCTTTCATATCTCAATTTACTAACTATAAGCGATATAGTTTTAGTTAAAAACGCATATTTAAGATATACAAGTTGTTTCATCGGCTAATGTTAATTCTTAAAGTGCGTAGTGCGTTAAAACCATGTTCGAAGCCCTAACGCCGTTTAAGAATTGACATTACGAAACTATCCTGTATAATTGTTATATAATAAAAAAAAATGAGCATGTCATGTACAAAATTCGTTTCTACCCTCTAAACAAAAAAGCGAGCGAGCCTTCAGTAGTCGCATATGATGTGTAACATCTGACATCTAGTTCCATACCAAATAAGCAACATTTAAAGGTACGGCAACATTGAAAAATATTAATTTCATTTCCTGTTACACACTTCCGTCCCTGTTCATGAAATCACTCCCACAGATTGCAGGAAAGAATGAGGAAAGATGTTACACATCATAAAAGGTATAATATTTTACAAAATGGGTGCAATATAGTTCAAAATTTGTTAATATAATTATGTATGTATCGGCTGATTGGAAAATAATATTTTAATACTTCTCTATCCTTTACGTCGATATATCGATAGTTTGAAAAGTATCGCTATATCGATGAAACGGTGGGATAGCGTAATTTTTAAAATACTTAGATATGGTTAAGGTATAATATGCTTTTGAACGTATCGACTGGGGTATATTGTTATTGGGTTTCGAATGATCGATGTATTTTGTGTTTTAATTTGTATTGTAAGATGCTGGTGCGCTAAGGTAGCGCGCGAAATTCAAATTTTCTTACGTTTTTTTGCAATTTGCAGGTCTGTATCAGGTTCTATGTTGATCTGAATATGATTCGCGATCGTAACAAACCTGTGTTTATAGAATAATAATCATTAAAATCATCAATACAACTCTCTAACTTTATATTACGCAATTTCATGAAATCTTGCCATTCGAGGATTATACTAACTTAATGAGCTGTATTACTGATTCTAATAATTATATTTCTGTAAATACATATTTGTTACGTTCGCGAAACATACTTTAATCAACATAAACCCAGATATTGAAATGAAAATTGCAAAAATCGTAAGAAAATTTTAATTTAGCGGGCTACGTTAGCGCTTCCCCCTTTAAAACTATTCTCAAATTGTTAGTATAGAATTAAAATAGCATTAACTACATCTTACAATGGATTCTCAGATAATCTACAATACTATCATATCAGTCTATTTACCTCTTTTACATATCACAAAACAAAGTCAGCCTACAGCAGACCAATCGTAATGCCATCACATCGCAAAAATAATAGAGATGATGCCTGGGTAAAAAAAAAAGAAATTCTATTTAGTCCGTCATTCAGATAATAAAAAAATATTAGACACGTATTTTTTGCTTTATCATATTAATAAAAAATGACTTAGATAACACGCATTAAAATTGGGGAGTGGAGGCTCGCTTTCGTCACAACTACGTATAAAATCTAGCAAAGACACATTTTCTTCTTCATTCCATTGGCACATTTTAACTCAATGTATCGCCGTAATCCGATAAATAAAGCCGGAAAGGCAGATTTGATTTGTATGCCGTAATCTTTTCATTACGTAAAAAAATAAAAAACACGTGTCCAATATTTTTTGATAACTTATAAGACTGACAAAAAAAAATTATCATCATCCTTATTGTTAAATTTGTTATAACTTATAATTGTAACACAAAATATATCGACATTTAAAACTTTTTACAAAACAGAAAACAAAATGTATTAGATTTATAAATGACTGTCACAAGTATATGTTGTAATAGTTATTACTTATTACACAGGGCATTGTGTAGCGATATTAATTTAAAAAAAAATAAAAGGGGTCATTTTAACCCAAGATAAAACTATAAAATCACTGAAAATTTTGAAAGTAAAGTATAATCAAAAATAGGTGTCGGATGGATACTTTACTTTCAAAATAATCACTTATTTTATAGTTTTGTCTTGGGTTAAAATGACCCCTTTTATTATTTAAAAATTGACATCAATGTACAAACGAACTTGTATACATCGCTCAGAGAGAAAGTGAAAATATTAGTTCAAAATCCAACTCAGTGGTGTTAGTACTATTACATAATATATGCCTATGTCCACCGAAGGCGCAGGCAGAGGTGTATCTTACGCCCACGTTTCTAGTTATTTAATAGTACTACACTATTAAATAATAATAATATGGACGAGTTTAAAACGAATCTTATCAAGTGTATGTTTAGTTCGATGATCTCGGCATGACTTTTTAAATGGTATCATTATAATATTTTTTAGTTTCCTGGCAACACAGTTCTTCACAGACAACATAGTACGTTTAGTAAGGATTTTTGCAATCAAAGTATTTCCCGATGCCGTATGCAGAGGTTTATTATTGTGAAATGTGTTTCCAGTTATCTATTGAATATTATATTAATATCAATATTATGTCTGTAATGTGGTTTGTGTGCGTTTGCGTACAAACATATTCCCAAAAAGGGTGGGCCACAGGTGAATATTGAACTCTTTCGTTATACGTAAGTGGGTGCTCACACGCACACAACTACCCACACGATACTGTATAATATATATATAAATAAATATATATATATTTATTAAGTAGACGCCATCGCCATTCAATTCTAGTCTTGCTGCTTAGTTACTGCTATGTAATGATTATTATTAAAATATTAATAGAGATAAGTATTACGATATTATTAAATATTTAAAAAAAAGAATATCTGAAGCTGGGCTCAGCTTCGCTCTTGTTAAAGCGTGTAACACACTTGTAACACGCTTACACTGCCGTCGGGTATCACAAGTGTAGCCTGACTTGTAAAGGAATACACTTGTGACACGTTAAGGCAAAAGCGCCAGGGTAGCCCGCGAATATCAAATGTTTTTTTTTTCAATTTGTAAGTTTTAGTTTGAATATTGATCTAAAGATGATTTGCGACCGTAACAAATGCGTATTTACAGAATCATAGTAATTAAAATTATCAATCCATTTCTCTAAATTCATATTACCTTATTGAATGGCTTGAAATCGTGCAACGTGTTGTATTGATGTTTCTAATGGTTATAATTTTATAAAAACATATTTGTTACAGTCGCGAATTATATTTTCATCAACACAACCTGCCATTGACCTGCAAATTGTAAAAAACTTAGGAAAATTTTGATTTCGCGGGTTACGTTAGCTCATCCCCGTAAAAGTGTCGTCGGGTGTGACAAGTGTAGCCTTGCCTGCAATGTCGTCTCGATGCGCAGACACGCTGCCGTCTCACGATCGTACGTTAATATATATAAATTAAATCCTACATGTATCTAATAGGCCCGATGCCACTCGCACGCCTAAATATAATGTTAATTTGCCATTTATTTTGTATCTACCGAATGCACAATGAACTTTAATAAAAGGTAATTGTCCTTGTTTATGTGTTTTATTTATTTACAAATATGCATAATATCACACCTGTGTCTAACACGAAGGGGTAGGCGGTGGGGCAGGTGGGTGTCTATAGTTCACCCACATTTCTACAGCTAAGTCTCATGTAGCGAGCCTATTGCCGTCAACCAGGCCCAAATCCAGATTTGGGCCTGGTTGAGAATAGGCATCAAATTCCTAATGGATAAACCGAATTGCTGGTTTTTTTAGGGTTCCGGACCTTAAAACGAAAAAACGGAACCCTTATAGGATTACTTCGTTTTCCGTCTATCAGTCTGTCAAGACCCGGGAGGCCCTTTGTCTCGGCATAGTCTCTGAGTCGCTTATAAATAAGTCTCTCATAGATCTTGCCGAGAACATTGAGCAAGCTAATGGGGCGGTAACTAGTGGGCTCGCTCTTGGGCTTGCCGGGCTTAGGTATATAACGGTGGCCTGTTTCCAGGCTTGGGGGAAAATGTTATTGCTCATGGCACCATTGAAGATGATGGTCATAAGCATAATTAAATTTGCTGGGAACAGTTGGAACATCCTATTGGTGAGTCCATCTGAGCCAGGGGCTTTGCGGGGTTTTAGACCCTTGATTATCTCGTGCACCTCGTCCGGAGTGACAGGGGGCAGGGTACAATCAGGGTCCTCAACGGGAGGGAGGGAAGCTCTACGTTCGACTTCCGCGTCGACCTCCGAGATGTGAGCTTGGTCAACCGGTAGAGTGCTCGGTGTGCATTGCGCCTCGAGACTGTCTGCAAGGCATTCCGCCTTATCGACATCATCGAACGCGATGGTGTTATCGGGGCGGACTAGGGGGGGGCATAGAGGCAAATCCTTGGGACCCGAGTTTCTTCTGGAATTCCCAGAAGGCAAGGTGGGTTGGCTCTAGCTCGCTCAACATCTTATCCCAGCTAGCGGAACGCAGTTCCTCCATACGAGTCTTTACAGATTTCTGTAAATAACGCATGTGGACTTTGTTCGCACGACAAGGAAAGCTGCTGTAGGCACGGACCGCCGCGTTCTTCTCATTTAACAGCTCACGTACATCGTCCGGCAACTTCCGGCGATGGTCTTCCATCGCAGGAACTTCCCTTGAACAATCGTTCAGGACTGATTGTACGTGTTCCTTAAATGAGTCGATCGCGGCCGTCGTGTCAGCGATAGAGTCAAAATAGTCGGGGATGGAATCTAAGTGGGGGGAAGAGGAGGATTTCAGGCAATCGCTAACTTTCCTCCAATCCGTCACTTTTTTAGTAGGTAAGGGTTGGGTGGGGACAAGGTGACCAAGGCGGGAGACCAGCTTAACGACGGTCGGTAGTCAGAGTTTAATTCATGTATCGCTTCTATAGAGTCCAATCGAAGATTGACATTCTTTAGAAGCGCTACATCAAGTACATCAGGGAGGTGGCTAGGGTTGTCGGAGTCATTGGGGCACGGACGTCAAAATTTAACAGGGGACAAAGGTCGAATAGGCGTTTACCTCTGGTGTTGGTCGCACTGCTATTCCAAGCGGAATGCTTGGCGTTGAGATCACCCGCAATAATTACGGAGTCACTCAAGCCAAGTAGGATAGCGAGGTCATCGTTAAGGATTTGAAAATTTTCTGTAGTCGAAATGGGGGGAAGGTAAGCCGATATCAAGGTGATTGGCTGGTGACCTGTCATGCCAAGGCGGCAGACAGACACTTCCAAACGTGAGAGAGGGGGGGGATCCAAAGGGATGCAATAAAGTGTGGCTTTATAATAGATCAGGGTACCGCCCTTGTGGCACCGAGTCCTGTCATTGCGAGTTATGCGATAATTCGCAATTGACGGATTACGGTGGCTGGGTTAAAAGGTTTCCTGTACGAGGAGGATATCTAATTCGTGATCGCGGAGGAAGGTGGAGACCTCATCACGTTGGCCTTTTAGGCTATTTTGCCATAGACCGCTAGCAACCCTCTATTTATACGACGAGTGTAAGCTTCTAGAAAGTTCGAGGCCATAATTCGAGAACATTCTAGTATTTACAGGAATGATCTAGAATGCTGCAAAACGACACTTAACCATCTAGAACATTCTGGCAGGGTTTAGAATGTTCTAGAAAAATCTGCCACGAATAAAAGTAGTTCTGCTACTCGATAACAGATAGCGTTAGCGTCTACGTAACAATACATTACCCTCACACTCAGCCCTCGCAGGGCAGGTAATTATCAAGGCTACCATTACAACATGAAAGCACAAAACAATGCTGGCCCAGAGCAACGCACTGGTAACCCTAATTATAGGAGTTCAAATCATAATTTTCGATCTCGTGGATCGCGACACTCAATGAGGTCAGAAACGCCGCTCGTCGCCATAGAGCTACAGAGGTAATAAAAGGCAGAGACAACTCGCAGCCTTTCCTAGCCGGTCAGTTAGCACATTTTGTCAACCAGTGGAAGCAAATGGGAGCCCCACCCTTTATATTACGGATAATAACAGGGTATCCTAAGACGACCCACTGACCGGGTATCCCATACCCTTTCGGAAGAAACCTCCCTTGATAACACCGGACCTAAAAGGCGATCGCCATCGCACTTTGGAATCAGAGATGTCTTTACTTATTCGTCAAATGAAACAACAAGAGGCGTGTTGAAGATAGCAGCTCTCACTCCGAGCTTTGTGTCCTCCCTGTTCTTGGTACCAAAAAGCGATGGATCATACCGACCTATACTCAACCTACGGTCGCTCAACCACTACGTGCTAACAGAACGGTTTTGTTCCGCGTCCCGGACTTACTCAGGATTGGATGGATGTACAAGGTCGACCTTTCGCAAGCATACTTCAATCTTCCGATAGTAGAGCCACACAGGCGATTTTTACGTCTCCTTTACGAGGAAGAAGTACTAGAAATGACATGCCTTTCGTTCGGGCTAAGTACCTACAGCCCCGAAAGTTTTCGCTTGTCTCACAAATTGGAAGGATCTGAGAATAATAGTATATTTAGACGATTTTTTACTAACTCATCAAGATCCAGCAGGTGGACCTGCTATTGGCGATGCTAGAAATCTTCGGATTCCAAGTGAATTACGGGAAGTCTGTCCTTGTTCCGCAAAAGTCGGTAACTTATCTCGGAATTGTTTGGCATCCTTGGACAAATCACAAACGACTACCAGCGGAAAAGTCATCTGCCCTAATCAAATAAGTCACAAAATGCTCTAAAAACAGGCACAATGTCCTTAAAAGAACTACAAAGCCTGGTAGGCCTACTGAATTTTGCAAGTTTTGCGGTCCACCGGTCTACTTTGAAGTTCTTAAACTCCCTATCCGAGTACTCAGCTCCAATCAGATACGTGCTACCTCGCTCGGTGTTAGACGAGATGCAATGGTGGCAAAGACATTGCCATCTTTCATCCCCTCTTCATATTCCACCTCCAACACATTACTTAACCACGGACGCCTCGGACATAGCATGGGGAAGACAGCTCGACAACCAGACCATGTCAGGTGTTTGGAACACACAGGAACGATATTGAGTTATTAGCCATTCTGAGAGTCCTAGAGTTACAAGCGACAAATATAGCGGGATGATCAGTTCTCATTCAATCGGACAACCGATCTGCGGTAGCCTATCTTCGCAACGAGGGCGGGACCAAGTCCCAGTTACTCATGACTATAACATACAAAATTCTACGGATCCTGGACCATCATCGGATTCAATTCAAAATTTATTACATTCCGGGGAAGTTCAACAATCACGCGGATTGTTTATCCAGACACCGACGGACCCCAGAGTGGCACTTAACATCGAGTTGCACAGAAAAGATCTTTGCAAAACTGGGAATACCCGTGATTGACCTGTTTGCGTCCAAGACAGCACGAATAGTAGCGAATTATGCAACCCTAGATTTGAACGACCACGAAGCGATGATTCACGATGCTTTCACCACAACTTGGAATTTCCCTGAGGTATGGATATTCCCACCACCTTTTCTTATTCCTAAAGTATTGATGCATCTCAATCAAGCAACAGGTCTGTACCTCATTGTAGTTCATTGGGAGAAGGTATTCTGGCGGGTGGACCTGAAATCACGAGCAATCGCAGCCCCCTTCACCTTAACGAATCTGAAACGATTTCTAGTCGACACGTCGACAGGGTTACCACTCCCGAAAGTCGAGAACATGTTTTTAGAGGTCTGGAAATGTGGGGGTGGGAAGACGAAATAAAAACATGGGATTCTAGTCAGGTATACTTACTTAAATCTGCGTGGCGCTCTTCTACGTGGAAAACCTACAAAGCACCATGGAAACGTTGGCTGTCATGGACAAAACAGCATAACATAAATCCAATGTATTCTGGAGCATCCCATTTGGCACGATTTTTAGCCGACCTACATATTAACAACTCAAACGTTGATTCTGGAGAAGGTCCAAAAAACCTTCCTTAGGTTCTTGTTTAAAAAAGTGCACAAGTATTTTCCGTACATGTACCCAACGAATTACCTTTTTGGGATGTTGGGTTACAATTCCTTGGAAGTTAGACGAGGTTTGAATCAGATTGCGGTAGCCTGCAAAACCCTCAGAGGGCTTAACGACTGTCCTGAGCTACATAACCTATTTTGTCAATTATATGTGCCTGGCAATTAGGGTCACCGCCACAGTAAGAGGCACAAATTGTTTGCTCGGCCAGCATGTCGTACGGTCGCTAGAGCAGAGTCGCCGGTGTGTCGGACTCTGGAAGCCCTCAATGCCCTCCTGGCAGTCAATCCTGATTGTGATCTGTTCGCCGATGAATGGAGAGAGATAAAGCGAGTGTGTCTAAAGTTTTGCGAGAGAAAGTATGAGAGAATTTCCACTGTTATTTATTAAGTATGTAGTAGATATTACAATATTAGTATTGTATTTCTAGGTTAATTATTGTAATTGGTGTATAACCGTTTTAATTAACTATAAATAAATAAATAAATATTAAATTGAACTTCTCTTCACAATCGCTCTTCACAAATCTGTAGTTTCCACTCTCTGTAACACAGAACTGTCTGGTAAATTAGGTATAAATGTTCTTGTAAAACATATTTTATAAGCAATATCTTTAAAAAAATCCAATTACTCCAAAACCACCTATCTGTGACATTTTCATACTGACCAATTTTATGAGTATGTACTCGGTAGACAGTACAGATACTGTCTTTTCAAACTGTTCGACATACTGTAGCATTGTTGTGCCTTTGTTCGGGTCGCAGGATTCACGACTTGACCCTTTTGGGTGTTGACAGAGATCAATGCATTATCAAGAACGATTTAATTACTATTTGGCCTCAATTCGGATCCAAAACAGACTGTAAAGATTATAGACAATCAGGGTGGAGTCTCATGGCTAACACAATATCAAAACTTAAATCCTGTATTTTGGGTCAATCAAACTATAACTACTCTAAATGAAAGACGTAGGCTCTCTGGTACGTCAAATTTATTTATAACCTTGCGAGGCCCGCCATCACCTGCCTCCAGGACGGTCATTGCAGGTTGGTTCAAATCGCTTTTGAAGGCAGCAGGTATATCTGCAACGTCGGGAAGTGTACGGTCGGCTGTGGCCTCTAGAAGTTGGATTGACAATTTCTCCCTGGAGGATATTTTAGAGAAAGGGAATTGGAAATCCGTAAAAACCTTTCAAAAGTTCTATCGTCGAGAGGTAATAGTTTCCTCAAGTAATAGTACCTAATCCTAACACAGATATTTCTACACTTTTTGTTCCGGTCCGTTGATTTTGGACACTAGATAAATTTTCCTTATTGCAGTATTATACCTACATTCAACAGATTAGGACAATATAGTCAACAGATTAGACCTACAAAATGATTAATTTATCGTTTAACCCTAGATAGATAACCATATTTTACTGTACACTAAAGATAACCATACGTCGGCTCGACGTGCGAATGTTTGACTGAGCATATTTTGGATTATGTATATACTAGGTTTATGAATGTGATATGATGTCTTAATGTATGTAATTTTATTGTGAGTAAATGAAAAACATTAGACTTTATTTATATTTTTATAAGAAAAAAAATTAAAGAACAAAACAAGGTAAGTACTTCTTACCTTACAAAACTTAAACAATTAGGAAACTCTCCATCAGTCTTATAATTTACTATTTAAACTTTTCAGAATCAACTTTATGTAAACTCTATAATATAAAAAACCTAAGTAAATAATAATTGTTATTAATTTTGATCACAAAGGCACTTAGGACAGGCGCTGGACCAAGATAACCATACGTCACTTCGACGTACGGTAGGTAAATGTTGACGAAAGTATTGCACTTACCAGAGCGATACGGATGTGTCCTGCAAGCTCCGACGGCCGACTGAGTTGGCGGGAACGGGTAGTTTAGTGACGCGAAAAACAAACGAGTTATATCGATTTTTCAAAATCGATTACGTCGTTTCGACGTAGGGTTAAGTAATTAAAATTGTTAATTAATCATAAAATTGTCTAATAAGTTAACTCAGACTTACCCGATAATCCAACTTCCCAGAGACGGTGGGATGAGGCGCTCTACAGAGTAGTACAGAACAATTTACTTAACACCTACTGCAGAGCGTGCGCGCCTGCTGACTGTGGGTAAGTGGGAGTCGGGTCTATGGCTTCATGCACTACCGTCGTCGAACATAGGCACTTTCATGGGCGTACCCAGCTTTTGGCCCAGGGGGGGGGGGGGGTTGGCAAATCAGAAATTTCTTAAGCTGGGTCCCCCACATGTTTTTTTTTCGCCTCATCAGTCTGCTCAATGTCCTCGGCAAAGTCTATGAGAGACTTATTTATAAGCACCACAGAGATTATGCCGTGACAAAGGGCACGAGCAGTTTGGTTTCCAAACCCAACACTCTTGCGTACAACAGGTCCACCACATCAACGAACACATAAGCTTGGTTTCCAACGTGGTTCGATGACGGGTGATGTTTTCTTCGATATAGCGAAAGCGTTTGACAAAGTCTGGCACAACGGTTTCTTTACAAACTCGGTGTGCCAGACCGTCTCGTACTCATCTTACGAGACTTTTTGTCCTACCGCACTTTTCGCTATCGTATCGAACGAGCGCTATCCTCTCCCCACCCCATTCGCGCAGGTGTCCCTCAGGCCTCTGTGCTTTCTCCACTCATTTCCACTTTATTTACCAGCGATATCCCGAAAAGTAAAAAGGCACACAGTTGGCTGTGTTCGCATACGATACGGTCATTTACTATTCCAGCCAACGCCAAGAGCCGATATCTCGCACTCTCCAAACCGCAGTCGATAAACTAGGCGCGTGGTTTCAAAAGTGGAGAATCGAAGTCAATCCCGACAAAAGTCAAGCGGTTTACTTTTTGAAACCGCCTCTCAATCGATCTCCCCCCACCGACCGATCACCATGTTTCGCAAGCCGATCCCTTGGGAGAAGCGAGCCAAATATCTAGGTGTGACCCTCGATGAGCACCTCTAAGCACATAAAGCAGTCACGTTCTGAATGCACCTAGCAAATTGTCACTTAAGTGCACAATTGCGCATATAAACAGCGTGTATTCTCCCAATCATGACCTATGCGGGTTCAGTATTTGCACACGCAAAGTCCTGAAATATCCATGGGATGCAAACCTTACAAAATCGTTTCCTCCAAACGGCTACGGGATCCCCTTGGTTCGTTCGGAATGAAATCCTCCACCTAGACCTTAAAATCCCAACCATCCATCAATTCTTGAAACGCATTTCCAAGCGTTTCTTAAATACGCCCGCGAAGCGAAACATCGCAACCCCTCTGGCTGTCGAATCCGCTAGTTATACCCCCTCTAAAATCAGAAAAGTCCGCCGTCCAAGGCATGTTCTCACCTACCCCGATGACCCCATAACCCTCTTCCAGGAGAAAAGTAGGGCCACCAGTATAGTTTACAAACACAAATCTACATTCCGATTTCGCCGCCGAGGTTCCTTGCAACGACGACCCCCCACGTCATACCCCCTGACCCTTGATATGTGAAGAAGTGCCAGCTGGTGGCGTAGCTGAGCCTGTAGCAGATAATAACTATCCAGATATGATCTAGCCTTTTTTTTGTGGATGGGAAATCATCAAATGACTTCTCCCGCTCTGGGCGGAGCGGGAGGGCGTGTCAGGCTTTTACTGACTAAAACCCACCCGTGTTCCTCCAGTTGCCTGTGCCAGGGCCACGGTATCTCTTTCGAACAACCCGCGACCCCGGCGGCATCGGCCCTATTGGACCCCGTCATTGCTGACATCTCTGAGGCGTGCGTGGAACACAACGCGCCGTCGAGCCAGGCCTGGTCCTTACCGAACGGCGAGCTACCCATTACTCGTCGTCCGCAAGCCCGCGCCTACGGTGGCCGGGAATCGGCAATAGATTCCCGCCGCCCAGGACGTCTCCTGAGGGGCAGCTAGGGGCGCGAGGGCGCGACTATTGCCTCTCCCTCACGCGTTCCGCTTCCTCCTTCGCAGAAGGAGGTGACGGCCTCCCATGCACTCTCGCTTCGCACCATGACCTGGAACAGGTTTGGACGCGAGAGATCGCCGCCGCCGATCGCCTCCGTGAGAACACGGTGGTGCTCCGCCCAAGCCGGGCAGACCTGCACTGTATGCTCCACCGTGTCCTCCGGGCGATCCACACAATGGCGACACCCAGGAGATATGATCCAGCCTGTCCCTCATTGCTGAACTCCCCCCAGCGACGCCCTAAGCCGAGGTTAGTGCACCACAGGGGGGTGCCCTTAGCATGCAGTCGCTTAATTCATAGACTAATACAGACAGGTTTATGGCCGCGCAGCGCGGTTTTTTCTAAAATAATATATTGTACCTACTTAATTGTAAAGTAAACACGACGACGAGGACGACAGCGTGACGTAGCTCTAACATAATTTTTTTCGATAACATTACTCAGGCATACAGAATCCGGGGGGGGGCAGCTGCCCCTCCCTGGGTACGCCTATGAGCACTTTGTTCGATGATACCACTTCCCGCCTCGCTGCTTCCCTACGACTTGGAGCTCCATGTTGTTCTCCTCATCGCTGTCACTGTGGCGAAGTTGTCAACAGCCTCGGACACCACGGCCTGTCTTGCAGCCGAAGTGCGGGTCGCTTAGCGCGGCTCGCGAACATCAATGACATCATCTGACGAGCTTTTGTTACCGTCGGCGTTCCAGCTGTAGGTATTAGAACCCAATGGCTTGGCACGCGACGATGGCAAGAGACCGGACGGCATGACTTTATTTCCATGGAAGTTATGGTAGGCCTTTAGTGTGGCATGCAACGTGTGTCGATACTCTTGCGCCATCTCATTTTCCTGGCTCGGCGTGCTGTGCTGGCTCCGCTGCTGCGGCTGCGGAAAACCTCAAGCGGCGAAAATATACCTAATAACCTTATTGGTTGCTATATTTTCGAACCGTTTGGGGTTGAAACCCTCGGGCCGTGGGGTCCGAGTGCCCATGGTCTCTTTAAAGATATATCGAAACGTCTGGTTGACACTTCCCGTGACCCAAGGGCTGGCTTTTACCTTGGCCAGAGGCTTAGCATTGCCATACAACGTGGCAATGCCGCCAGTCTCTTGGGTACTTTACCAGTCGACAGCGATGCGGATGAATTTTTCGTCGCCTTGTTTTAGTTTTAGATAGGATATGTTTGTTATTTTTAGGTTATGTTTATAAAATCAAATAAGTTATTCATGTGAAAATTTAATTACTTATTTATTAAAAAAGTCTCTTTCTTCACACACTACGCCTTTTACTTTACTTTTTTTTTTACTTTATTTTTTTTTTTTCTTTTTCTTTTTTTTTTAGTGTTATACAGGTACCTACCTACTACTTTCATAGTAGTTTATTGATAGGTAGGTATTTATCCAATCACATTGGCGTTTTTCCTTTAAATCACCAGGCGATAACAAACAGGTCTCAATACTTATAAGCTGCTACTAACGATCAAGTCTATAATATAAGCGTTTTACCTGAAATAAAACGATTATTATATACTTACCTTAGTAGAAGCTTATTTTAATTTCGACTCAATGACGAACAGGCTCGGATCACCAGTTACCTCGCGCGCATGGTAGGAGGGGAGGTATGTGCGAAAAAGATAGACTACAGGGTAGAAAGAGAAGTCTACTAATGCGGGAAATGAACTCGCCTATCTCAATACTTATAAGCTTCTACTAAGGTAAGTATATAATAATCGTTTTATTTCAGGTAAAACGCTTCTATTTTTATTTCTTTCTATTTGCAAAATAGTTGGGCAAACGTCGTCTAAAACTGTTCCAAATTTCAAGTTGATAGCATTAATAGAGTAGTTCTTGAGATAATATCCAGCTGTGACAGATTGAGTCGCACCATAGGGGTTCCTTTTTATAATTTTGGTACGGAATCCTAATACCCAAATCACTATAGGTGTGCCTACAAAATTTGCGTTTTCCTCGATTCCCATGAGATACCCTCACCAGATTCTGACTTGGTAACAATGGGACCACCTCGAAAGCAAACATTTCAAGCAAAAAAAGAATTTTCAAAATCGGTCCACAATTGACGGAGAAATCGGTGAAAATAGGTAGGTAAAAATTAAAAAAAAAAGGACAGTCAAACAAATTATAATCTCCTCCATTTAGGAAGTCGGTTAAAAATAAAACTACCATTTTGGGAAAGCAAGAAATATTTAATACGCGTTTACTTACAGATTTAACCAATACCACAACACCAACGTCACGACGTCGTGTTTTGTTTTGGTATACCTAACTTTATATCAAAACAAAATAAAAATTAATATGAGCATTAGGGCTTTCAAGTAGGTACCGGATTTTTTCAATACCGTGATTACGGCGGTAGTTCCCGTTGTCCCCGTACGCAGTGTCCCCGTCCTACGGGGACAGCGGTACTTCAATTAAATATTTAAAAATACTTCCCGTTGTCCCCGTACACTGTCCCCGTTAATATAATTGAATAAAATAAGTAAAAATTATTGCCCACAGTCCCCGTTTTTTTCTTTTTTGTGTAGTATTATGTGTGAGTCGGCATCTTTTACCCATCAAACAAAGTTTTTTATTTGGTATTTAATCAAATGATTTATTACAGCAAACAATCTTTAGACAATAAGCATTTGGTCTTTTTGGTCAAATGATTTGTTATAACAAAAAATATATAGGTTAGGTTAGGTTAAAACTGTGACCTTCTACGCACGAGCCGAGCGAGCGAAGCGAGCGGTGTCGCGGTAGCGGCCGGCGAGTGCCTGAAACGACTAGATTTTACAAAAAAAAAAAAATGTGGAAAAAAAGAGATTATTTTTAACAGGCTATCAAGAACCGAACTAGTTAGTTAAAAGAGGACAACGACTCGTGAAAAGTTTGCTTCCCGTTGTCCCCGTTAGCCGAATGTACGTTATGGGGACAGCGGGAAATACATTTAATCACGTCCCGCTGTCCCCGTGAAGGGGATATGGCATACGGGGACAACGGGAATAAACCGATTACGGTATTGAATCTTTAGTATACTTACTTATCACACTAATATTATAAAGGCGAAAGTTTTGTGTGTGTGTGTGTGTTTGTAGGTATGTTTGTTTGTTACTTCTTCACGCACAAACGACTCATTCATTCATTTCATTTGGATGAAATTTGGAATGTTAAGCTTATACCCTGGATAGGCTACTTTTTATCCCGGTCTACGCGGGTGAAACCGCGGGGCGCAGCTAGTTGAAAATAAAAACACACATATACCTATAAAACCTTTTATATTGAAGAAATTATACATAGCTCTTGTATACAGGATGGCCCGTGAAACGAGGTCCAAAGCAAAATTTTAACAGCCTCTCTCCAAGGGCTTCCCGAAATAACCCCATGTATGTTCACTTGCTCAGCGATTATTTATAGTTCAGGAGCTAGACGAATATTCTAATTAATATTAATTTTTGTAAATGTTTTTTTTTTAATCTTTACGTTATGGTCTACGATCGATGGAAAATATCTGTCTAAATATCACCCAAAGAGACTAAAACATAGCTCAAAGGGAACATTTTTGGTCGAAATGATGCTTTCTAGATAGAAGGGTAGCAATGACCCCGCAGTAATTTAAAAAACTTCCACGGACCTTCGGCTTTCCAAAGAGAAAAAACAAATATTAAGTAGGTACTTTTCAGGACAATATTTAGAGAAATTGTAGTTCGATCATGGTGGGTAAGGCGAAAAACGAAATTTTTTCATACTTGGTAGTCCTAAAGTATTGTAAAAGTTGAAAGAAAAACTTTAATCGAATAGAATAGTAAAAAATAGTTTTAATTTTTTTTATTGGGAATATCCCAATAAAAAAATTGAAAGTTGCTCCACAAAAATAAATTTTGGAGTCGAACATCTCTGTATTTTCAGCGATAACAACATTATTTTTTTTTAAGAATTTAATAAAATTTGCATTTTTTTTAAACTTTAACCGGACAATTATTTAATTTATTGTGTATATTCTGAATAATCTAAAGAAAACTCGGAAAATAAATGCACATTCGCAGCTTAGTCACATCTCGGCAACACAAATATTATTTTCAATCTTATTTCAAGCCAGCTAATGGTGACAATAGATTACGCGATTGTGTGCCGTTTAAAATCATAGTCAGTCCACGCCTTAAGCTGAAAATTAGCATGTTCGAACTCCAATTGCTCCTAGAAAAAGAGCCAGACACAGTTTGATTCAAACTTAATGGCGACTCGGAAGTTAGCTGCGAGTGCAGATATAGTACGATTCAAAATTAATGGAGCTTAATCTTAAATAAAATAAAACTTAATCAAGCCTAAATTAATATAGTAATGTTTGTAATACCGTAATCACGGTATTGGCTCGTCAATACCGGTATTGAAAAAGATTCCATGATTAAGGTATTATGGGATCCCGGAATACCAGTATTGAAAGCCCTATCAGCACTTTTTACTTAATAAAACCCTATTTTTATGACAAATTTCAAAACAGTCTGCCTTTGGTACAGTCAACCTGCACATCAGTGGTTGCACTTCGAAAATGACCTTTAATTATTACTACGACCTAAAGGCGCTCCCAATGTCAAATTGCTACCTCTGATGTGCGGTTGACTGTACCTACGCTTTTACGGGTAAATGCCAAAACTGATTAGACATTCAACTGTCGTTATGAGACACAGTTTTTCTATTGTTACCGACCTCCAGGTGGCCGGTCGACAGTTGAGTGAGATGAAAATTTTCAATGTAGCTGTCAATCTTACTTCCATATTAACAACTTGTCTTAGATAACGCCTTTATTCCTTAGCAGTAAAGGCAGTTTTCGTTGTTCTGGGTATTACTTTGAGAATGACATTTAAAACATTTATAACCAGAAAAAAAAACTTGGGGCAGAGCCACAGGACAAAGGATCCCACTATTGTGATACCCAGTAACTGGGTTGTGGAGGGCAGATAGCAAGGTGCTGCATATAAAATGCTGGTGTTTAGCTGCATCCGGTTAGACTGACCGATCCCGACACAGTTAGGAAAAGGCTAGGCAGATGATGAGAGCCCCGCATGACAAATTATAGTTGCAACTATAGAAGTCCATTACTAGTTTGTTGTGCAGAATTCATGATAGCTGCAAAATCTTTTACATCCGGCGAATCCAAGATGTCCTCCAATGAAATATTCTGCTCTCTAATATTCTGAATGAGATCTTGACTACTAATTTTATCTCCAACAGGTATTTTTAGAGCTTCAATCTTATTATCAGCAATAATCACGGGATTGTGACATACGTCACTATGGTGTCTCTTCACATGATTATCCAAAAGCGATTTTCTTACCGACTTATAATCACAGAACTTACATTTGAATGGTTTGTTACCCGTATGTATGGTTTCATGGCACAGTAAGCTCTCTTTTCTCGTTGCCTTATAATCACAAAACCGACATTTTAAACCATTCCCCATATGCATAGTTGAGACATGTTTTTGAATTTCATACACATGTTTGCAGGAGTAATTGCATTCATTGCATTTGTGTGGGTAGTGACATTTTTGATGTGTCACAAACTGACATTTGAATAGCGTAGTAAATGGACATTCTCGACAGTTTAATTGAACTTCAGATTGGCTGCGTTTATTGTGCAAAGCAATTTGGTCTTTAGTTTTAGTTGAAAATTCACAGTTCACACATTTGTAGGGACGGTTTTCATTCCCAGTATGATGCCTTTGGAAATGACGCTGTACGGCAGCTTTAAATCGGGATTTGTACTTACACATTATGCATTGGTATGGACGGTCTTTACAGTTAGATTCAATGACTCTAATACTCTTCCAATCTATTTCGCAGTTCGGATCCAACATGTAATTATTACTTTTCTCGTGAATGGTTAAATTTGCTTCATCAATTTGGCTTGGTGTCGGCTCAAGATCAGGAATATCATATTCACCGCTAGTTTCATTCAATTTGAAATCAGGAGCCTCGTCATAATGGGTTGATTTATGTTTTTTTGACTCACACATGTAAGTTGTTTCAAATTCACAGCTGGAACATTTTATAACATTGTTCTGTTTGCTTCTGCGTTTATGAATGTTTAATCTCCATCTTACTTTAGTTGAAAAGTCACACAGATCACATTTGTTTGCTTTCTCAGACACTTCGTTATGTATCTTAGCTAGATGCCTCGAAATATGTCCTTCATACTTAGTCACAAAGGGACATTTATCACATTTAAAAATAACTTCTTGCTTATTATGTACCTTACTATGCTTCATATAATTATGTCTGTAAGCTGTAGCATAATCACAGTGATCACATTTGTACTGTTTTTCCAACTTATGCTTTCTTTTATGTGCTTTTAAATTCCATTTGAAGTGTGTAGTGTATGGACATTCATCGCATTTGAAACTTTCAAGTTTATCATGTACTTCCTTCAACTCGTGTTGCATCACCATATGCCTTTGCAAAGCGTTTGGATACTTTGTGGTGTAATCACATTTTTCGCATGAAAATGGTTTAGAATTGGTGTGACCTAATACATGGAGGTTCAAGCAATTTTTGTGAACCGTAGTGTATTCGCAAGAATCACATTTTAGAGTTTTTTTGATGCGATGCGTCGGTGTCTTCTTTTTCTGGTAGTTTCTGAAAATTAAGATTGACATGTTAGATTTAGAAAATGGTTTATGATTCTGACAGAAAGGTCATAATGAAATGTCTAACTTTGAAGCTACTGTTTGCTAGAATAATGGTGGTTGACACATAGCCTCTGCAATTTACCGGCGAATGAAGTTGGTGTGTTTTCTTATGGAGCATTTCTTGACACCATTACGTTAAATCCCGCTGCTATCATTTTCATGACAGCCGTCACTACGGCCGTTATGTGGCGGCCACCGCTCTCCTAGGACACGGAGAGCGCAGCTTAACATATGCTTTCCGGAATTAATATAACCCATAATTAAAATTCATGACTCATTTCAGCTTATCTGATTGGCTGTTGTTTAGTTAACCAATCACAGTAGTTGACTGTATGACACACTGTTAGCTAGAGAGCTAGTTTTGCGTTGCTTTTTTTGTTTATATTCAAATATGTATGTTTTAGGTTAAGGTATTTATCTATGGGCCGTGTCGCCTGAAATAAATGGTTTATTTATTTATTTTCGTTATATCATCATCATCTGCCTAGCCTTTTTCTATCTATGTTGGGGTCGGCTTCCAGTCTATTTTATATGGAGCAACTGCCTATCTGACCTCCACCACCATTTTCGTTATACATATATGTATGTATATTTAAATAATAAAGGAAGATAATACTTACGCATGCTCAGCATCAAGTGGAGACTCAGAGTTGTTGTCATCATCGGCCTCAACTTCCACCTTCACCCATACGCTGGCAAACATATTTAGCATGTCATTGTCATGTTGGTCCGAATCTTTTGAGTCTTCCGACATGATGAGCTGGAAAAACAAATAAGAAAAATATTAAAAATGTGGAACTTTAGGCAGATATTCAGTTGCATAATGGATTTGGATTAAGAAGAGGGGCTTGTGGCTAAGTAATAAAAGACTCAGGGGTTGATCGATCAGGTTAAGCTACGCTTGCTGCGGTCGGTTAATAGATGGGTGACCATCTTTATATACCGAGCCCCTCCACTCATGCCTCAGAAAGCATGTTAAGCAGTTAGTCCCGGCTGTCATTCTTGGATCTTAGAAAGTTATTACGGGTCATCAGATGCCCAAAAGTCTGACAATCAGTCTTACCAAGATGTGTTACCCAGTAACTGTGTTGTGGAGGTCAGATAGGCAGTTAATAATCTTGAAGAACATAAACACATAAACATAATGTTTATTGCATATATGAGACAACCATACAGAATAACTTAATAATAAACAAGACAGACAGAAATTGTTTAAAGCTATTTAGACAATAAAATTTAGACAGGTCAACAGTTGAAGAATGTGAAGTTGCTCCATGTAAAATACTGGTATTCAGCTGCATCTGGTTAGACTGGAAGCCGACCCCAACGTAGTTGGCAAATGCTAGGCGGATTGATTAAATGGATTTGGATTAAAGGCACACAGTCTCGATCATTTAAACAGAATACTTTTAACCAGGGTTCAGAGGGTCATCTTATAGGGACTGCTAAACACGAGTTTCTAATGAAAATAAAGATATTTCACAAAATGTACCTACATCAACACAGCAAACGCTTTTGAGGAAGGTACCTATACCGGTTTTACCGAAAGTCACTTAGCAACTATATTATGATGCGGTTACGGCCTCAAAATTTAGCATTATCAGTGATTTCCAACAGGCCATATCTATTTTTGGATGCTACAAAAAAAACTTGACGCTGTATCTTTGAATATATGTGTAACACGTACTTTTTATCGACAGAATCATGTGTGATATTGTTATTGTTAATTAAGATTAAAATACGTACTTACACATTTAATTCTTACCTAAATATTATCAAAAAACAATACTTTTCACTAATTCGATTCCGATCGCTCACGAAAAAATCAATCTTTCGTTTCGTTTTTTATTATCGTTTTACGTTCGGAAACCAAAGTATAGCATCATTAGATCAGAAGCGTCTTTAGTTCCTTCTCAATAAGGGGATGCGCTAAGGTAGCCCGCGAAATTCTAATTTCCTTACGTTTTTTGCAATTTGCAGGACATCAGGTTGTATGTTGATTAAAACACGAGTCGCGGCCGTAACTAATATGGCTTTACAGAATTATAATCATTAGAATCAGACACAACTCCATAAGTTAGAATTGACCTCAAATGTAGCGATTTCGTGAAATCATAAAATAACACGTATTACCCAGTTAATGGGTTGTGGAGGTCAGATAGACAGATAGGCAGTCGCTCCATGTAAAATACTGGTATTCAGCTGCATCCGGTTAGACTGGAAGCCGACCACAACATAGTTGGGAAAAGGCTAGGCAGATTGATTGTTAGCAGTACTTGCTTCACTTGCTTGTAAATAAATTCACTCTACACTGCAACTTAAGATGAGGATACACGGTTAAAGTAAAGATGGTTTATCCGATTACGGTTTTCTTTTTATTTTTCTATGTAGGCAACACGACCGTGGCTGTCATCCGTCAGTGTCAAAAACATATTTTGGGTGAAAATCGTAGTCGTATTTTAGGTTGCGAAAATTAATAAAAATAAACAGAAATGTACACAGAAGTGGACGTATTTGTCAGTAATTACACTTTAATTGATCCTGAGATATATCAGCTGTGGATTGAAGGATGTTCTTGTAAGTATTTGTCCAATAAACGGAAATTTTTGTTAACATTAATTAATTATCTCTATAAAATCTATTAGAAATTCTATATTTAGGGTGTTTTATGTAAGGAGTTATTGCATGAAAGTTCGTGGTCAGCTTCTGACTAGAGAGTAATTGTGCAGTTCTGTAGCACTGTCTTGAAAGTATTGTATGAGCAGAGAGGATAAGTACTTACTCTCTACAACAAGGGCCAATTTCACGATATCGGAATAGCTGCTAGTTACTGAATAAATGCAAAAATGGAACAGAATTTGTATGAAATTATCTGTCAAGTAAGTTAATAGGAAATTGTAGGTGTTGAAACAGGCCCTAACACTGTACTATAAAGTTAAAAGCAATAGCTCATTCTGGATCAAACTACCAGCTGGTGTTCAATTTCTGGGGTAGTATTGTTTAAATAACAGCATAATTTCTAGAATAAATTTTAAAATATGCTCTGTTTCTAGAGGAGCTAAGTAATAACAGCTGCACGGCTTATTCATCAGGTTAAGCTACGCTTGCCGGGGTTGGTCCGTAGTTAGGTGACAACCACCCACCCCCGTGGGTGGGTGGTGGGGTCATACAAAGGGGTACCCAGTAACTGGGTTGTGGAGGTCAGACTAGGGTCAGAGGAGGGCATCCGGTTTGACTGTAAGCTGACCCCAACATAGTTGGGAAAAGGCTAGGCAGATGATGATGTGATCTATTGTCAGCTACATATAGAATATAAATATACTAACCCAAAACTCTCTCCCCACCAATAACTCATTGTTGGTATACTAAAATGAGACACAGCTAATCAAAAAGTTGGCATAATATCAAATATATTATCTACAAATGTGCACAGCTTCTGCCATTCCTAATTGTCTGGGTTTATTTATGTAAAGTTATTATTGAAGAATTCAATAATATGTGCTTATAAAACTGATTATGAGGTGCCAGATTAAAATTATAAAGACATGCCCAAACACAATGCTATGATATGATATGAGATAAGGCTATGATTATACAACATCAGTTTTAGTATATGCGAACCCGAAACACGTGTCTAGTTTTTTTTATGTAAAGAATCAAAGTACAACATTCCAAAACTGTATCATGAAAAATCACAAAGTTATAAGCTTGTTATGTTACCTGGTTGTCCGTACATGAACATGATCACCACGCGGCGCCCGCTGTGCTCCCGTGCCTAGTGCCGCTATGACTTGACGTGACTTGTGTTTGTTGCTCGGTGTCCATATTGAAACATTTTTTTAAGATGTTTTTTTTTTGTTTTGCCCCAAAGGCAAAATATAACACGGTATAACAATTGTTGGAATTGATTCAGTTATTTATTCTGGACAAACTATATTCAGGTTTTGCATATACTAAAAATAATGTTGTATATGCACTTTGTAATAGAAATATTCATATATATTTTATTTATATTTTGTCATACTTATTTCATTACATTTTATAGAAGCTCCTGCCCGCGGGTTCGTCCGCGTGAAATTTCTTTTTCCCCCGTCCCACCCCGTCGCATCGCATCGCCCGCCCGAGCAATTACTTCGTTTTTACTTAGCATACTTTCTGAATATTTTTCTTTTTGCTCGGCTCCTGTGGGCCGCAGCGTGTTGTTATTTATTTTATTACTATATTGAATTTTATTTTTCTTCAAATTCATTTACATACACTATCATTTACATTTTGAAATATAAAATATAAAAATAGTAACCCACTGGTATCGCGAACAGGGTCCAAGCTGCCGGTGGTCAGGGATGTAGATAGATGAACCTCCTCACTATGCGTGCCGTGTCCAGGAGTACCTACTGCTTTCTGAATCACGTCGCTTTCGTCGCTCTATCACCACAACATCAGGCTTATTGGCTACAATAGTCCTGTCAGTGATGATAGATCGATCCCAGTACAATGTGGCGTGACCATTCTCGAGAACTGGTCGGGCACATACCTCCCAACTAACAAAGAAGGACGGCCAAATCGTACCTGACGACGAGGCGGTGGTGTACAGATATGCCATATATATGAAAAAATCCATTATTTTTAAGGTCTTAAAAAACATAAGAAATAGATATTTAAGTCGCCAGAAAAAAAGATACATGCACATTTTTTTGTTTATAGCATAATTTGGAAATTATTTAGAATAACATGTTCAGAACGCACCTATTGACGATTCATTTTGCTTAGGAAATGATTTAGTACTCAAAGATTATAATTATTCACGTTTTATTGAATAGTTATTATATGTAATTCAATTCTATATACTTTTGTATCAAATCAACTAGTGCTGTTTTTATTATGTATTGGATTCTTGTCATAAAAATAATTATGTTGGTTCATAGTAAGCATCAGTATTTTATTCAATTACATACAACAGAACGTCATAATATGTCATCGACGCGCGCCATTAATTGACAGTGTCAATCACACGGGTGTCAATTTGACACCCGGCGGCGATCATTCGCAATTTCGCATTGTTGTTGTTAGTGTGACTATTGTGATACGTACTGTACTGTTTTGGATTTCCTTCTGTTGTTTGACCTTGCATTGACTGTTTTACGGACTGATAACTACCGCTTAGCCATGTGATGGTTAAACATGGAGAACTTTATTATTCATTTAAAAACAAAACATCAATGCATATTTTTACCCATGTTTGCAAATTAATAAAATTATTTATTTATTTATTTATTATTTATTATTTATTTAGCTTCGCCGCTGTCGGATACAAACTGTGTGTCGTCTGCCTAGCATTAAATCGACTTATTTATTTATTCTAACCTCAAGTGTTTTTTTTTTTCATTATTAAAATATATTGGCTATTTAGATTATTTTCAAACGGGATGGTGTTTACTACATAAAAAAAAAAAAAATCTCACTATAATTTGTTTCTGTGAAATTTGGCCGATGTTCTTTATGTTTTATAACAGTCAAGTTAACGTTTTACATTTTCAGTTACGTTTTTAAGATTGGTCGCAAAAACGTACATATAAACGTCTATAAAACGCGAAAAGAGTCCAAATTATACGACATTAATATCGTTTAGTAGTTATATAGAGTCAGACAATGACCGTTGAACGTTACATAAAAGTTAAATAAAAGTACAAAGACCGACTTTTCGGTCCAATACTTGTTGTGATGAGACCCTTATGTGACCGCGTATGTCACATTGCCGTTATAATGGCGTTGTACAGTGTCAAACAATACGAATCAACGACAACCGTTTTGATTCGCGTGTTTAATATTGTGCGTGTATGAAAGAACAAGACAAAAAGTAAATGAAGTTAATATCCATGATTTCAAAATATCTATATTGTATCTACATTATTTAAATTAGTGTGATATAATACTAATTGTGATAGGTATTCCTTCAGGGAACTTTAGTTTTATGACAATGTATATATGTGTTGTTGTCAAGTTTTTAATGCCCTCCCCTATTTCTTTGTAATTCAAGGGTTTTAGTTAATTATTCAAAATATGTTTTCATAATAAAGCTCCAACCATCTTGTTAAGTTATATGGCGACCTCTATAATACACTAATATAACAAAAAGGTCGCATATACTTTTCCTTGAGACCATGACGCCCCGGCCATTTTCAGCTGACTAGATTTCTCTCATCATTCCTTACTTTTTAATTAAATCACTTTTTAATGACAAAACAAAATAGAAATGGTTTAATTAAAGTGTGGGTTTGACCTATAGATGATTTAATAGTCTACTTAAAGTTATGTAGGTACTACCGTTGAAATTCAACATTTTAGTCACATACAAGTCTTAATTAGTCTTCCATACGACTAAAACAGTTTTGTAATATATAAAGGTCCTGCACAAACGTTTAAGCGGTGTTTTAATTATATAAAAGGTAAACGGTTGAACCCATTATATGACGTCGTATATGTTAGTCCTGAAAACATTTACTCAACATATGCACTTACGCCATTGTATGACTTCGTATAATTTTGTCCTGAAAACGTTTACTCAACATATGCACTGACATCATTATACGACGTCGTATAAATTAGTCCTGAAAATGTTTACTCAACATATGCACTGACACTATTATACGACGTCGTATAAGTTAGTCCTGAAAACGTTTACTTAACATTATACACTGCTTCCATTATACGACGTCGTATAAGTTAGTCCTGAAAACGTTTACTCAACTTTATAATAAGACATTAAAGTCAGGGTCACCTGACAGTCATGAAACATCGTAAGATGAACGTCTATTAAACGTAATAGTTAACTAAATACCGATATATAACCGTTTTATAACATGAAGTCTTATAAGACTGGAATTATACGACGTTTTTGCTAGTTGGGCTGTACTATGGTACTTCGGTTGTACTGCAAGGCAAGTTGCTGGTGGATCCTAGCCACTAGATTGTGTCTGTGCGAGTACTCGCTGTTAGCAAGAATAGAACAAACGGAAATAGTTATTAATTTATTGTTTTTTTATTTTTTATTGTTATATTTTAAATGGTCGCCCCCCAGTAAGATGACAGCACTGGGACTAACGGGAATACACGATACTTTTTGTAACTTTCAGCAAGTGAAGCAGTGTCCACGTTACATAAAAGAGACTTCGCCAAGCAGCACGGAGCTACAGTCGAACTCATTGCTAGCGATGTGCTCGATCATTACAGGTAAATTTGTCAATTTTATTAAAACTGATAAGTACCAGAAGACAGGAGAATGATAATACAGGGTGTTTGGTGCATCGTTTGCCAAATTGAATTGGCCGAAAGAAGAGGTCATTTGCTATCGCTTCAGGCTCAAGTACTCATTTTTGGCCACACCGGTTTTTTTATTACAACTTTCTAATTTTTATTTTGAAAAAATCCAAAACTCAGCATTAAAGCTTAAATTAAAAAAAAGTTTTAAGTGTAGTCGTCAAATTTCATTTTTATTTACATATGTACTGTTGTATGGCTCTATCAAATTTAAAATTACTTGCCAGTTACATCTAGTTTTTTTTTAATAAATCACAAAGTTTTTGGAAAAATAAAAAATGAACTTAAAACTCAACTTTAAATAGCTATAAAAAAAAAACTAAAAGCGATCGGGATCTTCGAATTATTTTAAAAAGTTCTCTAGTCTATCCCCTTTCCAACGGTATGTAATGTGTTAAAAAACTCTTTTAATATCTTTAATAATTAGCTAAATGTGTAGTCGAGACACATCAGGCTGATATTGGATATTACGTTTAAAACACTAGTTTTCGCATAAATTACATGCTATTAGTAGATAGATACTGTTATCTCACGTCTTACGTAGTCTCTTATCTCGTTCTTACATAGGGAACTTTCCTCGAAATTGAAAAAAAAATACATTATTACAAAAATAATCATTTATTAATAAGTAATTTAATTACATACTAATCTTACAAGAATTAGAATTTCTGCAAACAGAGTTGCCCTTATTATTAGCTGATTTGCCAATTTTCAGTGAAGACAGGTCTTTTGTTTTCCAACATGACGGTTGTCCCGCTCATTGGAGAATAACCGTCAGGGAGTACTTGAATGATGCATTCCCGGACTCATGGATTGGGAGGGATGGCCCTATTCCTTGGCCTCCACGTTCTCCAGACTTAACTCCGTTGGATTTTTACGTCTGGGGACGGGCCAAAGAACTCGTCTACGCCACGGAAGTTGAGACAAGAGATGATTTAGTCCAACGCATTGAGGCGGCTTTCATGACGATCAAAGCAGAAATGCGTTTACGCACCACTACAGTTGAGATAAGACGAAGATGTCGCGCGTGCATACGCAATAGTGGTAGACAGTTTGAACAAGACTTGTAAGATTAGTATGTAATTAAATTACTTATTAATAAATGATTATTTTTGGAATAATGTATTTTTTTTTCAATTTCGAGGAAAGTTCCCTATGTAAGAACGAGATAAGAGACTACGTAAGACGTGAGATAACAGTATCTATCTACTAATAGCATGTAATTTATGCGAAAACTAGTGTTTTAAACGTAATATCCAATATCAGCCTGATGTGTCTCGACTACACATTTAGCTAATTATTAAAGATATTAAAAGAGTTTTTTAACACATTGCATACCGTTGGAAAGGGGATAGACTAGAGAACTTTTTAAAATAATTCGAAGATCCCGATCGCTTTTAGTTTTTTTTTTATAGCTATTTAAAGTTGAGTTTTAAGTTCATTTTTTATTTTTCCAAAAACTTTGTGATTTATTAAAAAAAAACTAGATGTAACTGGCAAGTAATTTTAAATTTGATAGAGCCATACAACAGTACATATGTAAATAAAAATGAAATTTGACGACTACACTTAAAACTTTTTTTTAATTTAAGCTTTAATGCTGAGTTTTGGATTTTTTCAAAATAAAAATTAGAAAGTTGTAATAAAAAAACCGGTGTGGCCAAAAATGAGTACTTGAGCCTGAAGCGATAGCAAATGACCTCTTCTTTCGGCCAATTCAATTTGGCAAACGATGCACCAAACACCCTGTATAATAATATACACGGTTAATTTTAGGTCGTTCTGGAACCGAAAGCCATGAGCTCGATCATCGAAACTGAATCGATCGGGACTATTATTTTCAAAAAGTAACTTTAAAAAAACGCACGAAAAATTAAATTTATTGTTTTTTTTTGTGAAATAATGAGAACTCGAACTAACGCTTCCTTGCTATCAATGCACATGTGTATGTAAAACGTTTCGACAAACGGCAAAACATGCGAACGGTACTCATTGAAAAATCCATTCATCGATCAGACAGCATGATCCGTAAGCCACGCCCAAAACCCCCCCACCCCACGCTTAGGTCTAGCCAACCGCCCGCCCTTCCTTGTTCCGTGTGATCTTGCGTTTATGAATGAAATAGTGGAAGCGCTACTAAAATTTAACTCGAATGACAGATAAAAGTGATAAAATTCTAACTTCTTTATTAGATGTCTGTTTTTTAAACAATAACAATGCCAATAGTAACTATTACTCGTCTGGAGTTACTGTGTTTCGGCTCCAGAACGATGTAAAATGAACCGTGTATAACCGTGTAAGTCATTTTATCAATAATTTCCTGTAGAGGATGTTTAACCTGACTATGACATAGCCCATAAAGTGGGTAAGTATCAAAGGTTTAACTTTTCGAGGTACTTAATAATTATTATAAAATAAATATCGTTGTAAGACTGGGTAAAGAGAGACCTTTGATTATACGGTTTGAAATCATACAACTGACCAAAGTTTTATTGATTACTACCTTCTGGCCGCGGCTTCGCCCTCGTGGCATGTCAATAAAAAGTAATCTATGTCCTTCCCCAGGGTTCAAAGTATATCCATACCAAATTTCATCAAGATCGGTTCAGCCGTTTAGCCGTGAAAGCGTAACAAACAAGAAAAAAATCGAATCTTTTCTCTTTATAATATTAGTTTAGACATAATTACATAAAATAAGTATGATATTGTTGTAAAAATGTGACATTCTTGGTTTTCAGGACATTCGCTCTGCTGGAGCGCCTGCTCACAGTACCATCGAAGTTATCAGAACAGATGATTTTCCAAATTGACGAGGCTACCAAACAGATGCTAATTGAAAAGTAAGTGTACGACAGAACTAACTGAAGTGTACCACAGGACTAACCGAAGTGTACCACAGAACTAACTGAAGTGTACCACAGAACTAACTGAAGTGTACCACAGGACTAACTGAAGTGTACCACAGAACTAACTGAAGTGTACCACAGAACTAACTGAAGTGTACCACAGGACTAACTGAAGTGTACCACATAACTAACTGAAGTGTACCACAGAACTAACTGAAGTGTACCACAGGACTAACTGGCCGAAAGGGAGTCGGACTCGTGCACTCAGTTCTGTTCCCTATCTACTTTCACAGTTTAACAGTAACACATATTCTGTGAAAATTTCAATGAGGAAGGTCTGGCCAAGCTAATTGCAGATGGCGTGACAATAGCTAGGCCCCTACGGCCTACAATAAATTTGACATTTCGTTCATTCATGCGTTTGGTTTTATTTCACTATTTCGTTATTTTCGGTGGTTTGAATATTTTAAATTAAGTATTTGACTTTCGTTCCCGTGGGATATTTTCCGACATCCACGCGGGCAAAGCCTCGCGGGATGTAAGAATAAGAATATATTTATTTCACTAAAATTACATTCAGGTGAATTGAAATTCCTGGACCTCACACTACGAAGTGCTATAATTGTTGCGCTCTTGCATGGTGCAGGTGACATTTGACGAACTGTTCCTTTTCACTCTTGAACGTTATCGCGATATTTTAGCTGCACCCTAAATATCATAATCGTAAAATACAGATTCTTTAATAACCGTAATACATTAAATAAATCATCCTGCCAAAATGTTATTATCTACAAATAAAATCAAATTTAAAGAAAAATGAAGCAAATTGTAAGGCGTGTAACGTAACGCCATAGACATGTTTAGTGATGAGATGTATTGCTATTATGGGTTTTTATTGCTAGTCGATATTTTCTTATAGAAAAAGAAGTTTACTGTATCGATTTTTAAATTTTTGTTGTTAGACATCTATAGAGTTAAATTAGCCGAAAAAATTACACCATGAAAAATTTTTTTTTTTTTTTTTAAATAAATATCGGTAGCGCTTTGAATGTGATTTTTTAATGTTTTGTATTCAATGCATGTTTTAAAATAAATTTCATAATAATATGATATATCAAAGACATTTTTGAAATTATTAGGAGAACGACATTTTCGCTGTAAGAATCGTTATCGATAAAATTGAATTGTGTATATTGTCACTAACCTAGTCATGCCATACTGACATGTGTCACCCGCACCATGCTAGAGCGCAAAAACTATAGTAATGTATATTTATTATTTTAATAACCGTATTATGTCAACCATCTTTCCAGATACTATGATCTTGATGATGCCGTGATCAGAGAGCTGCTTGGAAGGAAACTGTCTTCCAGGCACAGGAAAGATCTAGATGAGGTAAAAATAAAAATTCTTTATTGTCGCCAGTTAATACATTCATCTAGAGTAATCTAACATATGCATCGTATTTATATATGCCACAAAAGGTACTGTTACTTGATTCCCAAACTAAGCTTAAGCTTGTATTTCGGAAAACAGTGTTCAGCCGCAGGAAGTATCACATAATAAAATACGAATGAATTGGTTTGAATGACTTACAATTTATAAGATAACTTTAGGTAAATCTTATACTATAATCTAGTTTAGTTTTTTTTTTTTAATGTTTAACAGAAGTGTGTGATCGGGGTGTGTGTTTGTGTGGGATGAGTGTGTGTATGTATGAGTTTGTTTAGAAGTATTGTATGATATATGTTACGCAATATATGCCAGTAGTTCTTCCGTCTTCTGATAGTCTAATAGTTGAAAAGGTTTTTAAATATTTGTTTCTATTTTTGTTGACTAAATCGAATTAATCTGCCTAACCTTTTCCCAACTATGTTGGGATCGGCTTTCAGTCTAACCGGATGCAGCTGAATACCAGTATTTTACATGGAGCGACTGCCTATCTGACCTTCATAACCCAGTAACTGGGTAATACGATACCCCTTGTAAGACTGGTTGTCAGACTTTCGGGCTTCTGACGACACGTAACGACTGTCAAAGATCCACGAATGACAGCCGGGACCAACGGCTTAACGTGCTTTCCGAGGCACGGAGGAGTCGGTATGTAAAGATGGTCACCCATCCACGGACCAACCCCAGCAAGCGTAGCTTAACAAGAGCTCCTGACTGTATTTTTAGAAATTCTTCTGCCATTTAAGCATAACATATTTGCTTATTTATTATTCAATTGTCAGCAAAATTACTTTCTTCTCCTGTCGCTATTACTTCTTTTTATTTATAACTAGTTTTCGTCCGCGTGCTATGTCAATAAAAAGTACAGTAGGCGCGCGATCTGAGTGCAGTCGGGGTATGAGGAGCGGGGCGGGTGCAACTCCCCCGCCCGTCGACACCTCGCCGCGGCCGCCTGTAGTTTAGTGCTGTGCTGACCTTGATGTCTCTCGTTCGCGCGCTTATCGATAGCGTTTTACTCAAAGGGATGGATTAATGGAAGATACCGTAGACCGATTTGTCATTGAGGTCGGCGATGACAGTGATGATAGTTTACAATAATAAACCTATTTTATTAAGATTTCCGGCTTTCCCACAGTTTTCTCAAAGTAGGGAATATATGCATGATATTTTCTTTTTTTTTATACCATAGCTTGTAATAAAAATATCTAGCGCAAATATTATAAATAAAATGTGTTAAAATACTAACAGATACAAGCAGTTTGAACGGCCACTTTTAAGGTGTCAAAGAAAAATATCGAACTCCGTTCATTGTCGCTAATTAGGTCACATCACTAGCGCATTCCTCAGAACTGCACTCAGATCGCGCGCCTACGTAGCCTATGTGTGTCAGCTACCTGCATACCAAATTTTATCAAAATTGGTCCAGCCGTTTGAGTGTGAAGAAGTAACAAACATAAAAACACACACACTCACAAACTTTCGCCTTTATAATATGGTGCTGCATGCGTCATGTTCGTGAACGGGCGCCGTCAGTTGGGACTGGTCGTCTCTTAGCTGCCATGGCTTATTTTTAATTTTAATATTTAATTTAGTTGTTTTAGTTTTTATCTTTTTATTACGGACGCTTTTTAACGTGCACGTCTTTCTACATTGTTCTCACATGTATATTTTCAACATGAACGATGTAACCAATATTTTGTAAAAATATTATGATTTTAAAGAGTGTCCGTGGAGTTTCTTGCCCGTTCTTCTCCATAGGGATCTACTACGCTTTGGAATGGGCAACTAGCTTCATCTTTCTGACTGACCGACCCATTGACAATTCAAAAGTGCCTGTAATTGGTTTATTTGAAATAAATGCTTTGAGTTTGAGTTTGATATTAGTGTGATTTACCTTCCACATATAATTCGTGTTATTTACATCAGACAATATAATTTGTAATTTTCTCCAATTCCATATTTTCTTTACAAACACAATACTTAATATTATGTAAATTTGTTAATTTTTCATTTAATTTTGTAGGTTCTTATTTTACTTAATTGCGATTTCAGACTTATGTTATGTAATATCTTGACTAACCATTTTGTAAATGAACATGTCCTATCTAAATGAGCCGGGTGATCTGTAACTCAGGGCCGTCCTACTTCAGACACCTTTCTCTATTTAAGATTGTGCAATTATACTATCTAGTGCCTGTAATACTGATGTTAAGATAAATAAAGATTTATGATTATTCATCTGCTCGACCCCAATATTTTTGCATAGTTATTGTTGCGTATGAAAACGTTTGTAACATTTATTTTGTGTACAGTGGGCTGCATCAATTGGGTACTCAAACTCAAAGCATTTATTTCAATTAAACCAATTACAGGCACTTTTGAATTGTCAAGGGGTCGGTCAGTCAGAAATATGAAGCTAGGCGCCCATTCCAAAGCATAGTAGGTACCTATGGAGAAGAACGGGCAAGAAACTCCACGGACACTCTTTTAAATCAAGATATGGTTACAAAATAATGGTTACATCATTCATGTTGAAATTTTACATGTGAGAACGATGCAGAACGTTAAAAGCGTCCTTAAAAAAAAACAATTCAAATATTTAAATTAAATTAAAATAAGCCGTGGCTGCTAAGGTATGACCAGCCTTCACTGACAGCGCTTGTTCACGAACCTGACGCATGGATTAGCTAAATGATCCAACACGCGCCGCCATCAGCGAGACATTAGAGTGAGCGTCACATACTCTCAGCCGCCAGGGCAAATTCAAGTCAAACAAAGACGTACCCAGTAAATGGTAGCTTTAGAGTATGTACATAGTACTCACACATGTGCTATGCAATTATATAATACAAAGGAGATTGAGTCTATACAATGCAATGATAGTCTTACAATCTTCAGCAGCTCCAACAGTATCTTCAAATGTTAATTAATTAGTTGTGGATGTGGAGCAGGACCAGCATGCTGCAGTTGCATTAAAATTTTAATACAACTGGGGTACCCAATTGATGCAGCCCACTGTGCCTTTTTTAATAATAAATTAACATTGAGGTCCTGCCACCGCAATCACCTGAGACGTTCAATAGAGCTCACATTTGCTTGGCGAGTTACCCCCGCCTGCGCTAGTTCGCGCGGTGCGGTCGCCAGTGGCGCCGAGCCACCAGCCCGCGTTTAGCCTTCGCACGCTGCGGAAACTCGCGCGCACCCGCGATCCACGTGTCTTGCCGCCGTAGTATGGCCTCAAGCTACTAATCGGTAACCGACTGTTTTCATTTTACACCCGATTAATCACGTACTGCTGTACGCAACAGTTATCGTTAACCTATCAAATAATTTATCATTCCTCTGGCCCCAAAATTTGTCCTTATTTATCATTAATCTGTCCCCACTCCGTATATTTTATCATTAATCTGTCACCAATACATCACCCCAAAGTATCATTCCCCTGTCCCCAGGTAGCGGAACGTTCAGGCGCCCCACTCCGCTGTTGCCGCCGACAGTTCGACAATGTTCGTCGAGTCTTCAAGGCAGTTGAAGAGATGCCGGGGAATGTGGTCGCTAATATTAGAAGCACTTTTCTGCTGTCTGAACCTTTGGCCAAGTAAGTTAAAATCAAACTCATTTATTCAAATTAAGCTGAGACTCAGCAGTTTTTAACGTCAAAATGACAGTCAGCCAGTCCCCCGGCACGCCCGCCCTTCACCACTTCCTAGTGCTTTTTAGCTGGGAAGAAGAACTGGCGCAACAAACTGTCCAGCAGCACAGCTCTGTTCAGTTAGTTAATACTAGCTTCTGCCTGCGTGGAATTTCTTGTTCCCCCGACCCACCACGTCGCATCGCATCGCCTGCCCGTGCTTTTACTTCGTTTATAGATTTTTTTTTGCTCCGATCTTAAGGAGCTCCTAGTCGGCGGCTCAAAATCGTTCGTGGCGTGGTTGTATGCATGCAATTTAATAACTTTATTTATTTATTTAGTTTTTATGTATTTATTGTAATAGATAATGATTTGTAACGAAAACGAGCGCGTAAAATTTCATGAACAGACCTTTGGGTGTATAGATATTATGAAAAAACTACTGGATGTATTTATTCAAAGTAAAGTTATTTGAATTTTGAATAAATTATCTATACGGTAATAATTTTGCCATTTTCATACTCCGGGAGCTATTTGTTTATTTGTGTGACTTTACTTCCTTTTTTACATTAATGCACATTGACAGCCAGTCGCCTGCGCCCGCGTCTCATGCATGGTCTCATCGCTTGTCATAAATATAGACAATAGTCTATAGCATAGACAAGTGAGGTTGGACCGTCGGGCGTCAAGCGTGAGTCGATCTTTACACCTTATTGACGGTTTTTGTTTTTTTCTTTTCAAGTATTCTAGTATTTGTATTTTATTTTATTTGATTTATTCCCCTTGCTATTTTTAATTGATATCCGTGGGTATGTCCGTGGCATCACACAGGCCCTATCAGAATACCAGCGTTGCGGTATTTATTTTTTAAATATCGCAGCTTTATGCTGAGATGGGAGCCTTTTTGGCCTCGCACAGGTCTCTTTTTTTTTTTATTCTGATTTCTTTTTTTTGTTTTTTTGCTTTTTAATGTTTATTTTGTTACTTTTATATGCTCTTTTTTAACTGTATTTCCTGTGCGTGTCCCAAATAAAATATTTTTCTTTCTTTCTTTCTTTCTTTCTATTTATTTACACCCAAAGATGCGTTAAAATTAGTGTTGAAATATGGAAGTTTCGACGCTCATAACTTGCAAACCAATTTTTTTTTTTCTGATTCTGCTTCCATACAGGGCTAGATAATGACGTGGCAAATTGAAATAATATTTAGTTTTGAACGTACACCGTCAAACAGACGAGTAATCACCAAACTACGTTTGAATGGAAGAATGAGCGACTAGCGTGCCCTGATGTTAATATAAATTATTGGGATCCCCTAGAATCCTAATTAGTTTTAAGAAGTCACTGGTCCAGCCTCTTCCAGTTAAATCCTTTGGTTGCCTTCAAAAATACCCACAACTATTATAATTGCCCTATATTTTAAAACAAAAAACATAAACTTCCTTCGCTGTTAGGTAAAAAACAAGCTTTTATTAGTCTGGATATCATCTAGGAGCAGTCCTTGTCAAGACGAATCAAACGAGCCCAAACTCGATAGGGTTGCATCGTTTTATTACTGAGTTCCCATGTCCACCTTCCGGCTCCATCATCAGATCAGCTCCATGTCATAATAATATTGCATTGTCATCTGGTTTACATATGCTTGTAAAATTTCAGCTCAATCGGAAACCGGGAAGTGGGTCAAATTTAACTTGCAAGATTCGATCACAGACAGACAGACATTGGGACAGGAGAAACTGAATAAAGGCTTGTAATATAATGAAATAATTACTATTTCCAGAAAGTACGGCGCTGTAGTGTTCATCGCTTGCATGCGGTTCGAGACGGCGAAGAGGAAGCTTACCTACTTGACCTTCAATGATTTCTATCATTGCGCACAGGTAACACTCAAATATAACTTGTAGAAACTTTAGTTTTAGGGTTGCTTGTTCAATAGTCAGATATTTTTTATCAGAGGAATAAATACGGCGGTTTGACAGCTTTTTGTATGGAAAATATGTCAAACTGTCACATTTATTCTTCAGGTAAAAGTTATCAATCTATTGAACAATCAGTCCTTAATACTACTATTAAATGTTAAGTCTTTAGATCAACTTCAGAAACTGATTAACAAATTTTAAATTCATCATTTTATTCATTTGTATGTACTATGGACAAAACTTAAGCATGCTCACTTAAGAAAACATTCCTGTGAGAGCGCAGCTAGTGACAAACGAACATTGTGCGATCGAGTCGTGAGCCGTGCTATGCGATTGTCGCCTTTGAGGTGATCATGTGGAACTTTGGCCCATAGTACAGTACACATACACACTACAGGATGTCCGGAATTAATGGATGACCTTGAAATAGCATACAGTGTTACTTGTAATTCGACGAATTATAAACAATGAATAAATAAATCAAATAAAAAAAAATATAAATCTAAATATATAAAATTATATACAGGGTGTTTGGCAGAACGTTGAACATACGAAAATGGTGGATAGGTGGCGTCATCTGCTACTTACTCAGCCCTAATTTATTTGGCCCTGGCCCTCTGGATATTTTAAATTTTAATTTTTTTGCTTTTTTCTAGTTTCACCACTTTCTTAACTTTAAAGTGTAATTTTTATAAAAAATGGGTAAAACAGGCAATACTTTGTTTTTTTTTTTTAATCTTTAATGTTGGCAGATTCTTATAAAATTATTGTTTTATTCAGATGTTAGCTAGAAAAAAAGTTATGAGTCCTCAAACTTACAGAAAGATGTAAAAAATTACTTAAATCTTAACTTCAACTTGCATTTAAAAAAAAACAAAAAATGATTGAGGAGTTCCAATTCTAGCAAAACATCCCTAGTGTGTGACCTTTCTAATGGTATGTAATTTGCTTTTATAAAAAAAAAACTTGAGTTATTTCATAATTTTATCAAGTAGGAAATTTTTGACGAAACTCTACCTTTACGGAAAGTGAAATGTTTTGCGAAATTTAACACTGCAAGGTTCGTAAAATTTAAATGATCGATTAAAATTATGTAAGTTCTTGAATTAAGTACAAAGAAAATAGCTGTACCAGTTAGGAGCGTTAATGAAACAATTAAATAATTTTAAATAATTTATTTAATTAATAAATTACAGATGTTCGAATTGACGCCCTTCATTTACAATACTGGCGCGGCATCTACGTCTGATTTCTACAGTTGTTGTGCGCAGCAGCATCTCCTGTTGCATAACTTCGAAAGCAGCATTAATTCGATTTATCAAATCTTCTCGACTTTCTACTTCTGTAGTGTAAACTAGTTCCTTTGCTCTTCCCCACACGTAAAAATCGAGCGGAGTGAGGTCGGGCGATCGCGGAGGCCAGGGAATTGGTCCTCCCTGCCAATCCACGAATTTGGGAAACAATTATCCAAATGTTCACGTACAATCAGACTCCAGTGAGCTGGGCAGCCATCGTGTTGAAAGACCATAGACTCGCAAACGTCTGATGACTGGGTACTCGGCGGTTGGGATAACGCTCTTGATAAATCCTTCGTGCTTCACGCGAATTAGCATTACCGCTTCCATACGCTAACAACATGTCCGCGTATTCCTCACTGGTAAAAGCAGCCATTTCTTTACCAATAACAACAGGTAACAGTAATAACAAAAAACTTAACTAACAGGTTACAAAACTAGTGATAACAATAAAACAAAACGAAGTGAACAAAAACAAACGTAAGCGTAACGGGCACGTGAGGTCGCAGAGGCAGTTAAGTCTGGACTGAATAAAAGAAAAGAATTCATTCTGAGGCGTCACGGTGCCACGAGAGTGAAAGAGAGAAAAAATAAGCTTTGACTGCACAAAAGTGAAACAAAATTTCTACCTGCTTTGTGTAACCATCCCAAGGGAATAGTGAATGTCAATTTGCACCACTGCTACTGGCAAGCCGTCGATCATTTAAATTTTACGAACCTTGCAGTGTTAAATTTCGCAAAACATTTCACTTTCCGTAAAGGTAGCTTCGTCAAAAATTTCCTACTTGATAAAATTATCAAATAACTCTTAAAGTTTTTTTTTTATAAAAGCAAATTACATACCATTAGAAAGGTCACACACTAGGGATGTTTTGCTAGAATTGAAACTCCTCAATCAATTTTTGTTTTTTTTTTAAATGCAAGTTGAAATTAAGATTTAAGTAATTTTTTACACCTTTCTGTAAGTTTGAGGACTCATAACTTTTTTTCTAGCTAACATCTGAATAAAACAATAATTTTATAAGAATCTGCCAACATTAAAGATTAAAAAAAAAAAACAAAGTATTGCCTGTTTTGCCCATTTTTTTATAAAAATTACACCTTAAAGTTAAGAAAGTGGTAAAACTAGAAAAAAGCAAAAAAATAAAAATTTAAAATATCCTGAGGGCCAGGGCCAAATAAATTAGGGCTGAGTAAGTAGCAGATAAATAAATAAAAAAAAAAAAAAAAAAATAAAAATGTTTATTAATTACAAAGTGCTTTGTCACAAATGTATTGGAGATCTCCTTTTAAGCAATAGTTGCTTGTGTTAGGAGACTCCGCTCTTCCGCTAGGATTTTAACTACAAATTGCAATTGAAAGCATGATAAATAAGAAAGAAAAATAAAAAATCTAAATTAATAAACAATTTACGAAGAAAAAGGTAACAATGCGCGTGTATGTGTGGTGTAAACAAGTGAGTGTGAGTGTATGAGAGTGTGAGGATGTATACTGTTTGAATTAAAAAATTAAAATATTTAGCACGACTATAGAAATAAAATTAAGAGTTAGTATAAGTATTATGTTAAAATTTAAGTCTAAGTTTAAGATTAAGTTAGCCCTACGACGGAGTCTTGGGATCGGAAGAAGTCTATTACAACTCCTTCCACTAACAATATAATAAACACGTGTATAGTAATAAACTATTGAAGAGTAGATACAATAGACTCAATATCATCGTATGTGCTGGACTTAAGCCATTCGGTAAACACTTTTTTACAGTCTCGGAGCTTCAGGGGGTGAATACCAAGCTTTTTATTTATCAAATTGTATATCTGGGAAGATTGCCTTGGGTACTGCCTTTTAGCAAAAACAGACCTGACCGCAACAGTTGGAGCGACTAAGTAGCTCCTTCTACTTCTTGGCTTAGAGTGATCATACGGGAGGGATGCGTGCATTCTTAGAATGAGTTGAAGCAAATAAAGTTTCCTAACAGACAGAACGTCAGATAGTATATAAAGGTTCTGGGTAGGGAATCTGTAAGGTTTAAAGAACATGACCTTAAGCAAAGTTCTTTGCGCCCTCTCAAGCTCCAAAAATTTTATTTTTGATGACCCGCCCCAACATGGCAAACAATATGTGAGAATCGATTGGGCCAAAGATACATATACTTGCTTCAGTAGTTGCTTTGAGGCAATATGCCGCAATGTTTTAAATGTCCAAATCATTCTCCTAACTCTTTTCATAAGTAGTTCTGTGTGCATGTGCCAGGACAGACGCTGGTCTATCATAACCCCTAGGTATTTAGTATGCTGTAACCTGTCGATTTTTACACATGAGCAGTCGGGGATTGAGGGGTTGGGACAGTTATGAATTTGAATTTGGAAATCTAGCGACGGTTGTGAATTGCTATACTTCGTGAAGCAGATGTAGTTGGATTTAGAAGCATTTAGAGTGAGAAGATTATGGTTTAACCAGGTTGCTATCACCGCCAGCCCACGCTCAGACAACCTTCTAACACCAGCCCAAGTTTTACCAGTAAAGACAATAGCGGTATCATCTGCGTAAGAGAATATGAGACCACCGTGTATATTCATATTACATAAATTATTAATATAAATAAGAAACATGGTCGGGCCAAGGACAGTGCCCTGCCCGACTCCGTAAGTAATAGTTACTTCAGAACTAGTGTAATCCCCAATTTTAACTGATTGCTTGCGGTTACTCAGGTAAGATTTAAGAAGTTCAAGAGGGGGTCCCCTTATGCCAATGCTTTCTAGCCTACGTAAAAGTATGGGGACAGAGACCGTGTCAAAGGCCTTTTTAAGGTCAAGGAAAATAGCTAGACACTTGTTACCACTATCCACACTATTTACCAGGGCAGACGTTAGTGACAGAATTGCGTCCTCAGTAGATTTTCCTTGCCTAAAGCCAAACTGAGACGATGACAGTATATTATATTTAGTTAGAAATTTAATTAAGCGTGAGTTTATAAGTTTTTCAAGGATTTTAGAGATAGCAGGTAAAACTGAAATTGGCCTGTAGTTCGACGGGTCAGCCCTGTCCCCAGACTTATACACAGGCGTTATTAGGGCCACTTTCAAAGCATCCGGGAAAAGTCCCTGCTCGAAGCATAAGTTTACTAAATGTGTTATGATTGGTACAATTTGATCGTGTGCTGCTTTTAGAAAGTTAACTTGTATTTTGTCCCAACCAGGAGCACTATCTGGCTTCAAACTCATAAGAGTGGCTCGAACTTCGTCAGAATCTGTGTCGAGTATAACAAAGGATGAGACCAGAGGACAATTTGTCGAGGAAGAGTCAGGAATGGTATTACTTACTGTTGAGGACAGTGAAGTTGTGATCTTATCTGCTAAAAGTTTGCCTATGCCAGAGAAATAGTCATTGACCTCATCAACCGACTTCTGAGGGGTAGTAGATAACTCCAACAGCTCCAAATTACTAGTTTTTTTAGGTTTACGTTGTGTAACGTTATTAAT
Organism: Cosmia pyralina; assembly: GCA_946251885.1. Classification (NCBI taxonomy): domain Eukaryota; kingdom Metazoa; phylum Arthropoda; class Insecta; order Lepidoptera; family Noctuidae; genus Cosmia; species Cosmia pyralina. The sequence continues at coordinate 1,498,591 of OX276371.1, forward strand.
AATATCCCAAGTTTTTTTAGGATTCTTACGCGCATTAATAAGTAGGTCACTATCATGTTTCCTTTTCAGCTTTTTAATAACGGAATTACAATAATTTCGATACCTTTTATAGGTAATTTTTAGGACTTCGTTGAATGGGTCAAGTCTAAGTCTCTTTTGCATGCGATTTCGATTGAGAATACAGCGCAATAAGCCAGTAGTCATCCAAGGTTTTAACATTCTATTTTTTGACGGTATATTAAGAGTAATTGTGCTAAGAGCGACGCAATTTTGTAGTATTATAATCAGATTATTAGTAAGTGTATTAGGGTTATTTAGTTTTAACAAGTCTGAAAGGTTACTAGCATTAAGGTACTCAAGCCCCTTCTCCAAATTAAAGACTGATTTTGTTTTTGAACGACTATTAACTTTAGTATGGTTTGTGATTTTTAAAAAAGTCATGAAGTGATCAGTAATAGTTGAATGGATTATTGCAATGGTAGCAGTTTTACTGTCAGGTTTGAGTTTTATTATGAAATGATCTAAACAATTTTTATCTCTGGTGGGGAGCGAATGACCGGGGAGAAGCCCATGCATTGCCAGCATATTAAGATAACTAAGTCTATTATTACGCTCATGAGATTGCTCATTTTCATTGTATATCAAATTTATATTTATGTCACCAGTGATTATTATATTTTTAATTGATGCAATGGTAGATAGGTGATTATTTAAGGAATTAATAAATTGGTCGGCGTTCGTAGTTGAGGGGGATCTATAGATCGCAATAACTACAAGATCAGACGTGATATGAATCTCTAAACAAGACGCATGAATTAGTTTTATTTCTCTACTTTTATAAGTATGGAAGTTCTTAATATAAGCGACCACTCCGTCAGCTTTATTAAGATGGTTTGAAGTTTGAAACGAGTTATAGTTAGTTAATTGAGGTATTGGTTTAATGGGGTTAAGCCTACATTCGGTTAAGATTAACAGGTCAATATCAGTTTTAAGATCTAATAAGGTTAATTGAAAATCATCGAAGTTAGAGTAAATAGATCTGATATTTTGCGAAACAATGGTAAAGTCGGAAAAATTAGGTCGTATTTGCTTAGCAAAGTCATAAACTTCAAGATCAAAAACTTGGGCTATTTCAGAGTTATCTATTTCATTCATAGTTAATAAAGTATTATCCATAATTATAAGTTTTAAAAGTGCAGGGGAACGTAACTAAATAGATATATCGTATGTGAGTGTAGATGAGTGTATGTATCTGTGAGTGTGTTGAGATGTGTGTGAATTGAAAATCTGTAACTTTAATATTCGGAATGAATGTTGGAATGAGTAATGAAGAGTGAGTGTTGGAGCGCAATTGGTTAAGACAATATGACTTAAAATTTAACTTAAAGTTTAACTTAATGCTAATTAATTTTAGGCGTTTAAAATATCGCTGAAAGTTTAACAAAAAGGTGACATGGTGTAAGAAAACATTATTATGACGACAGGTCGCTTGCAACTTAACAAATAGTCAATTAAGCTGCAAAAGATTATGTATCTGTGACTCACTATTTACAACAATAGAACGAGAGTTATCATCCTTCTTAATATGAACTTTACCGTAGGCTGTCCAACAGTATTTATATTCTTTGGATTTTGCCAAATCACGAGCGAGGAAATGCAGTCGAGCTCCCTTTGTAGTTAACTGTTCTGATACAAAAATTGGAGTATACTCTTCTGTCTTAAATCCAAGATGTTTCGCACATAATTTTTCGTTATGTTTCCTGTTGAAGTCTTTAGTCATCTTCACGAAATCGGTTTTAAGAATAGTCGACGTCAGTTCTACTATAATTGGACAGTTTTTAGTTCGTTTGCTTTTTACTCGAAATATGTCATTAATGTCCGACTTCGTGATGGTACAACCCACTACATTGGATAAGCACACTGCCATTTTTATTAGATCTTCTTTGGATTCTTTAGCCAAATATGGTACATTTTTTATCTCAAAGTTTGTCTTACGGCTGCCTCTCTGCATGTCCTCAATTTTATCCTCTAATAAAGTGATATAACTTCTGTCTTTATTTGCTTGAACTTCGAGCTGATCTATTTTGACCTTTAATTCTTCGTTTTGCGCAGAAAGGGAGGCCATGGAGGATTCTATGTTGCTATTAGTAGTTTTAATTTTAATTAGTGTCGGGTATATCTTCTTAAGCTCTTCTTGTTGTGGCAACATTAAAGATGATATTAATGCTTTAACTTCCTCTTTGAAAGCACAGAAGTCAGCCTCGTAGTTAGGTTCTCTCAGTCTCTTTAAATTACGTTGTGGTAAGAAATTGGGGGGGGTGTTTAACTCATGCTGAACGGAGATGTCCGATTCAGATAGGGATTTGCAGCTCATGTCTTCCATTTCAAATACCAGGAGATAATAAAAACAGAGTAGAAATACAAAATAGACAGGCAGTAAGCAAATTGGTTTGTCGTCTGTACCGTGGTTATTTACAATTCAACGTTCCGTATTGTTTTCTATGAGTTAAACTGCAGCAAGTACCAGGGAAACATAAAACGCAAGTAATACAAGCTCACGTGCTCAGAGAAAGAATTATAGTAGTGTGATGTACAAATTAATATACGCACACAGCGTCAGTCAACTCCACACGGTAGGCTGTCCTTGAACTGTCCAATGACGAGCAAGAAGGCGGTCTATTCTCTTCTCAGGGGCGTTGCCGTGCGCATGGGCAGGTGATATAACAAATCGTACCTTGCAAGTGGCCGATGTTACTTCAATGTACCAGGGTACTAGGTGAAGCGAAGAGGTCGGCGATGTTGCTCCACTAAGGTCGCGCTAATGCTCCTTCAGTTTATGCACTCCTATTTTTACAAAAGATTTAACTGAGTAGAATTTTGAGTTAAATAATAATTAAATAAAGAAATAGTGAATCTATACACGTTTGCACCAGTTGGCGGTCCGAGGGGAAGAGCAAAAGATGACCCCACCTATCCACCATTTTCGTATGTTCAACGTTCTGCCAAACACCCTGTATATAAAACAAATGATATGATAACTCTTTGCTCACCCAGAACATAGATCTGGATATCTTTCTTGATAAGCCGTACCAAGTTTGTAAATATATATATTTGTTTCTATGTAAGTTAGTATTAAGTTTTTTTGTTGTATTTTTTTTTTCCCCCAATTTTTGGTTTTTAGCTAAGCACTAGAATATAAGTGATTTGGTCGTAAGCACTGTAAACTTATGTTTTAAATAATTATATATATATAATTATATCTAATCTATATAAATCAATTTCGACAGACGAAAGCTAATTTTGCCAGACTTGAAGCAAAGACGCTTCGCTCGCTCGGTCAACTAATAGTTCTATTTTGTCATGTCCAGGCCATAATGACAAACTGGACATACAGCTGCACGGGCCCGGAGTACTACGACACGGAGATGGACAGGGAGTTCCTGCTGGAGCTGCGGGAGCTGCGCATACTGCTGGACAAAGAGAAGGAGCATAAGCAGTGAGTATGCTCATTCATTTCTAGCCTTTTCTTTGACTATGTTGTGGTTGTTCAGTGGATGGGTGACCATCTTTACATACCGAGACTCCTCCGTGCCTCGGAAAGCACGTTAAGCCGTTGGTCCCGGCTGTCATTCGTGGATCTTTGACAGTCGTTACGGGACGTCAGAAGCCCGAAAGTGTGACAACCAGTCTTACCCAGTTACTGGGTTGTGTAGGTCAGATAGGCGGTCGCTCCATGTAAAGTACTGGTATTCAGCTGCATCCGGTTAGACTGGAAGCCGACCCCAACATAGATGGGAAAAGGCTAAGCAGATAGATATGTTGTGGTTGGCTACCAGTCTAACAGGATGCAACTGAATACTAGTAGTTTACATGGAGCGACTGCCTATCTGACCTCCACAACCCAGTAACTGGGTAATATGATACCACTTGGTAAGACTGGTTGTCAGATTTTCGGGCTTCTGACGACCCGTAACGACTGTCAAAGATCCACGAATGACAGCCGGGACCAACGGCTTAACGTGCTTTCCGAGGCACGGAGGAGTCTCGGTATGTAAAGATGGTCACCCATCCACGGACCAACCCCGGCAAGCGTAGCTTAACCTGATGGATCGACCCGTGCGGCTGTTATTACATAGCCACGAGCTCCTCAAGCAGATTTATTGAACTGAATTAATTACAGGAATGTGCATATAACAATGTACAAACGTTAGTACATGTGATCACGGGCGTCAGCATAAAATTGTCGAGCGTGCTCGTACAATTGTCGCGAATCGAATTATTATCAACATACAATGAAACAATATGCAAAAACATAAGAAATGTTGAGTTTCGCCTTCCCGCTTTGAATCTTTGAAGGGATCCGTCCCTTAAAAAAAAAACTGAAGATCCGCGTCCGCGATTGTGTGCCACCCAAAAATCCGCAACTGCATCCGCCTCCGCGGATGTTAAAAAATCGGCATCCGCAACATCCCAGGTCAGATCACTGAGAACGGGGACCTGCAGAGTTCAGACCACCTAGAATCTAGATTGATAAATTCGATCGAGATTTTTTTTAGAGATTTCGAAAGATTTTAGTCTCCAGCACAGATTAATACAGATGGGACATTCTGTAAAATCATTTAAATAAAAAGCGGCTCTTGCTACGACACAATAAAGTGCAATTCAGGTCGCAGAGTGCTTCATTACCTACAGTTATATTCACCTATAAGTTGCCCCTCTTTCTATCGCGTAACTCTTATACCTTCTCACTCATTAGGGTTGACTTCTTTTACGACGCGGCGCGTGAGTGAGTATCGAACTAACGTGCGAGCCGGCCGGCGCGCGGCAGCCCACACTGAATTGACCCAGTGAGATGCGCCCGCCGCGTACTTGTAGCTTCATACCTAAACTGCGGAGTGCCCCATCTGTATTAATCTGTGTCTTCAGTAAAACAAAGGCTTAAAATTAATAATGATTTTTATTTTCCAGTTTGATCTGCATGCGTCTCAGACCAAAATTATTGGAGAAATCTTATCAAGAGTTGGAGCTCAATTTCAGGTACGGAATACATACCTACTTAAGAGGATACATCGAAGTGTGGTTTAGCTCGGTGTGTAAGTGAAATGGCGTTATGGATGTCTAGTTTGACGCGCGAGATAGAAGACTCACGCGCACCGGAACTAAACGCGCTTCTCTTAAATGTAGATTTATAACAAAATCATCATCTTCCTGCCCTTATCCCAATTTACTTGGGGTCGGCGCAACACGTTTTCTTCTTCCATTCTCCCCTGTCAACCGTCACGCTATCATTCACTCCCTTCTCTTTCATATCATTCCTCACACAATCCATCCATCTTTTATTTGGCCTTCTCTGCCTCTCCATCCATCAACATGTATATTCATCACTCTTTTAGTCACATGCGTTTCGTCTCTCCTCATTACATGCCCATACCAAGACAAACGATTCCCTTTCATTTTTTCTGTCACTGGCGCCACTTTCAAACTTCCTCTTATATACTCATTTCTCACTTTATCCATTCTCGTCACTCCACACATCCATCTCAACATTCTCATCTCCGCTGCATGCAATTTTTTTTCATCCGTCTTCTTCACTGCCCAGCATTCCGATCCATAAAGTACGACAGGCCTTATCACGGACTTGTAAATTTTCCCCTTCAACTTGAGGGGCATCCGTGGGTCGCAAGTTGTTCCTGTAACCTGTCGCCATTTCATCCATCCTGAGTTGATCCGGTGCGTTATGTCTCGGTCTACTTCGCCATCCCCTTGGACTATACTTAAATCAATTTTTAGCTTGGTAAGCTCTTAACATATTTAAATACCTTCGATTTGAAGCAAATTTTACTGCACAATAAGGAACTGTTTACGTATAATCGTATATAACAGAAAATAGACGGTGCTACTTTGGAATAGTTTTCTGTCGAAAAAATTTCAAGTAATAATCGTGTTTCGGTTTTTTTTTCGGTCACACATGGAAAATTCAAATGATTCCATATACATTTGGATAAAGAAATTTTTGGATATAAACCCCACAAAACTTATCGATGTATCCCCTTAAATAATTGTATTATGAACATTATAAATAATACGAAATTGCAGTTCACAAACTTTTTCGGTAAAATTGCTGTGAGAATTATCTATAACTAGCTTTTGCCAGCGGCTTCGCCCGCGTGGATGTCGGGAATTCCTTCCTTATTCCTTGACTACATTATAAAGGGAACCTCTGTGCAAAATTTCAGCTTTCTAGGTCCAAGGGCTGGGCGTTGATGAGTCAGTCAGTCAGTCAGGACTTCTCTTTTTATTTATATAGATATTTTTTTTTATTTATATAGATATAATACCTACCTGTTTGCTTGCTTTCTATTTACCTACAAACCTGAAATATGTTTTAAATAAATGTGTTACTTAATCAAATATGTTTTCTAGGTTATACACTCGCGCATTGGTCGGCCTGGCGTGCAACCTGCATCGAGGCAGAGAACTGAGATCCTTATTCATTGATCTGCTTGAGAGGTAAGTGGTCACAATCAAACTCAAACTCAAAGCATTTATTTCAAATAAACCAATTACAGGCACTTTTGAATTGTCAATGGGTCGGTCAGTCAGAAAGATGAAGCTAGTTGCCCATTCCAAAGCGTAGTAGATCCCTATGGAGAAGAACGGGCAAGAAACTCCACGGACACTCTCTTAAATCATAATATTTTTACAAAATATTGGTTACATCGTTCAAGTTGAAAATATACATGTGAGAACAATGTAGAAAGACGTGCACGTTAAAAAGCGTCCGTAATAAAAAGCTAATAACTAAAACAACTAAATTAAATATTAAAATTAAAAATAAGCCATGGCAGCTAAGAGACGACCAGTCCCAACTGACGGCGCCCGTTCACGAACATGACGCATGGATCAGCACCAATTAGCTCAACCATTTTGAAGGGAACTTAATGATCCAACACACACGCCACCACCAGCGAGACATTTGAGTGAGCATGACATACTCTCAACCGCCAGGGCACACTCAAGTCAGTGAAAGACGTACCCAGTAAAAGGTAGCTTAATAGTAGCTACATAGTGCTCACACATGTGCTATGCAATTATATAATACTAAGAGATGCAAAAAAAACAATGCAAAGAAAGTTTTCTCTCATCTTAATCTTCACTAGAATCACTACGCTAGAATCACTATGCTAGATACGTTTCAATTCCATTTCTTTTCAAATACAAAAATAAATTCCTCTATTTTTTTTCTTGAGAGAGTATTTCAAAAACCTAGAGTCAAGTTACCTTTAAAACCCAATTTAAATAAATAGAGGTTATTAAAAAAGGCTGTAAAAACCAAGGGTAAATGTAGATGTAGAGACTTTTTGTAATCAGGGGTAAAAAGAGAGCCTTTTAATGACCAAGGGTAAATATAGAGGCTTTTTGTAATCAAGGGTAAAAAGAGAGGCTTTTATAAACCAAGGCTACTTTCTAGATACTTTCAAATCAAGAATAAAAAGAGATACTATCAGAAACTAAACCTGAATAGTTTTTCAAAAATGAAGAGTAGCTTTAGGCTCGCCTTCTGCCTAGCCTTTTCCCAACTATGTTGGGGTCGGCTTCCAGTCTAACTGGATGCAGCTGAATACCAGTATTTTACATGGAGTGACTGTCTATCTGACCTCCACAACCCAGTAACTGGGTAAGACTGATTGTCAGACTTTCGGGCTTCTGACGACCCGTAACGACTGTCAAAGATCCACGAATGCCAGCCGGGACCAACGGTTTAACGTGCTTTCCGAGGCACGGAGGAGTCTCGGTATGTAAAGATGGTCACCCATCCACGGACCGACCCCGGCAAGTGTAGCTTAACCTGATGGATCGACCCGTGCGGCTGTTATTACTTAGCCACGAGCCCCTCTACCTACTTAAATATATTAATTTAATTTTCAGGTGTGTAGAACCACTAAGATTGGGTTCTTGGCCCAAAACTGATTTGGCGCAGTTCTTGAGCGCTTACGAGCAATGTGCACTGCAGATGGATGTATTGAGGTAAATTGGCTTTATTTTGTTTATATTTTCATATTTGTGTTGCTTTTGAGGCTTATTTGGAGTTCCCCTACGTGATCGAATCAGAAATTAAGAGATCCGCAGGAGAACCGAGGTAACCGACATAGCCCGAAGAATTGTCAAACTGAAGTGGCAGTGGGCAGGCCACATTGCTTGTAGAACAGATGGCCGATGGGGCCGAAAGGTTCTCGAGTGGCGTACTGGAAGATTTAGCGTTGGAAGGCCTCCCACAAGTTGGGCCGATGACCTTGTGAAGGCCGCAGGAATCCGCTGGATGCGGGAAACACAGAACCGGTCGAAGTAGCGGTGCTTGGGGGAGGCCTATGTCCAGCAGTGGACGTCTTTCTGCTGAAATGATGAATATAAGTACTGAGAAGCATTTTTACTAGAAAAGAAAATATGTTTAGTTTTTTCAGTATTTTGGTACGGTCAACAACAGAAATCGGTTAACACTGCTAATTTTTGATATCTAAATTAACACAAAATGATACGGTAACTTGCTTTTTATCATTTCATTTATTAGATAAGAGTAAATTTTCTTTAAAATTTACATCTGTTCCGATTTTAATGAAGTATTTTTCTCAGTTATTATAATTTAGAAAACACAAAAAAAAACAATCAACTTTTGTTGCTGACTGTACCTACATATTATTTGTTCCTTTAGAAATAATAAAGCAACATTGTTACGTGATTGTGAGCGAGACAGGAAAAAAAAAAAGTTTTTTACCACCCCAGTGTTGTGAGCCGGAATAAAATAATTTTCTCATTATTTTTTCGAGAGCAATGTTTTTTTGTGATTATTGGTTAATAGCATAAAAGTTATTTTTTACTGACGTAACGTAAATGTCTTTCTGATTTATTTCTTTACTGGGTTTTGCCCGCGGCTTCGTCTGCGTTGAGGTGGGAAATGATCCCACAGAAACGTACTACCCGGGATAAAAAGTATCCTATGTGTAAATCCAGGTCACAAACTATCTGTGTGCTAAAGTTCATCCTAATCCATTCAGCCGTTTTTACGTGATTGAGTAACAAACATACAAACTTTCACATTTTATAATCTAACTTCTAATCTAACTAATATTATAAATGCGAAAGTTGTGTCGTTTGTTTGTTACGCTTTCACGCTAATACGGCTGAACGGATTTGGATGAAATTTGACAAATGGGTAGACCATGACCTGGAGAAGGACTGCTACTTTCATTCTGGATCGTAGACGAAGTCGCATGAGCTTTCAGATACCGGTGCGATATTATTTTTTAATATTTTTAAGTGTTTTATTTTATGTTTACATATACAAAAATATTTTAAAATGTAAATGATATGTATATAAATGAAATATTAATAATAATAGTAGGATACATTATCTCCGGGTGTTCTCGTCTTGCTAACGAAGAGTACTTGCATAGACACAACCTTGTAGCCAGGATTATCCATCAGCAACTTGCTCTTAAATACAGCCTTGTAGAAACGGAAGTACAGTACTATAGGTATGTGTCCGACCCAGTTCTCGATAATGGAAATATCACATTGTACTTCTCGATAATGGAAATATCACATTGTACTGGGATCGATCCATCATCACTGACAGGACTATTGTTGCCAATAAGCCTGATATAGTGGTGGTGGATCGAATAGAGCGGCGCGCAATGATTGTTGACATAACGGTCCCGCATGACGGGAACCTCGTGAAAGCCGAGAAAGATAAACAAATCAAGTATCTTGACTTGGCTCGCGAGGTTGTCGACATGTGGGATGTGGACTCAGCAATCATTGTGCCGATAGTCGTATCAGCCAATGGCTTAATTGCCAAGAGCCTCGACCAACATCTAAGGAAGCTCTCGTTGGGCGGCTGGATTAAGGGCCTGATTCAGAAAGCGGTACTTCTGGACACGGCCGGCGCGCATTGTTAGGAGGTTCCTCTCTCTGGAGCCCTGACCGCCGGTAGCTTGGACCCTGTTCCAGATACCGGTGGGCTACTATTTTTTATTGTCTAATATTTAAAAATGTAATTTATATGTATATGTCGGATTAGAATGTCAGCGTTCGTTGCCGGACTGGTCGCCGTCCATTGTTGTAGCCGAAATAAGACTCAATATGCACTCTACAGTTGTAATTAGATCGATTTAACAAACAATCGGTTAGAAAGCAGCACACACGAATCGGATGGAACTGGGTTCGTATCGGAACGCGGCGAGTTCGGGGCGAGGTTGGTAGAGGGCGTCCTTTCAGTTCGGTGTGTAATCATGAAGTCCCCGTCAAGCACAGGAACTTTGAATGACAGCCGTCATCTGTCACCGTTATTTTCCCCCGCAAACTCAAAGTGACATTGACAGCTCGCACAGTGATGCCAACCCCCATTTCCGAACACACCCAAGTCGTTTCAACTTGACTTTCCGTTCAGAATCCACGACAAATATATTAATGAATTAAAGGAAATAATAATAGTAGGATACAAATCAATCATCTACTATCGAATATATTAGAATAATAATTTTGTTTGTTACAGGGAAGCTGATTTGAAGAGCGTTTGGGAAAGATATATGAGAGTCATCAGCCAGTGTTTACTTACTATGTATCATATTTAATTATATTGAATTTTATTACTGTATTAATATAATCTAGTCTTTGAATAATAATAATAATATATCTTTATTTCGGACATACATCCATACATTTTTAACAAATGAGACGTTAGTAAGGTTGTTAGTAGAACACACAAAAATAGAAATAACAAGGTGTTAGTAATTTGTTAGTACAGAATCAAAATCAGTAGTAGTACGAGTACATTATACTATAGTCTATTTCCTATTTCTGAGCAAGTGAACACTCGCCCAGTAAACAGTAAACGGACCATTTATTTTGCACGCTAACGTTCTGAGGACAGTGTTGGTGCTACCACGGACCCTGCTCATCATCTATGCGGTTCTTTTCCTGATGATGGAGAAGAAATCATCGACGGAAGCTGCCGCAAACATTTCTGAGGCACTGCAGTACCTGGGTTTCCTCAACACTGCCCTCAGAGCGTCATTGTACTGAACACGCAGGGCATTGAAAGCCGGCCGCGTATAGTTGATCCACAGACTGCACGTGTAGAATGACTGACAGAAGGCTCTGAAAAGTAACAGTTTTACATCTGTAGTACATCGTGCGAATAGAATAGAATATTTATTTGCCAGAAACATGGTATGTTCACAAAGGTGTTCTTAACATTTCTTAGTGCTGCATGTCTCACCGTTATAACGGTATGCAAAAACAATTTACAATTATATCTAAACAATTACAATAATTACATTAATTTTCAATTTACATTATTTACTTTAATTAAAAAAAATAATACTGTTATTTCAATTATTTTAATATACCATCATATTCCATTTTTACCATTTTATTAAATAAAACAAAAACATTAACATATTATCACTTAAATTATTATTTATGCCTGTATTTTAATGCCAGATCAAGTGAATAAAATTTACAGGGACATTTAACAAAAAATTCGTGAATTGAGTAAAAAGATTCCTGCAACAACCACTTCCGTAGTGCCGAATCTGCGGGCCAACATGTTGCAGCGGACTGCCAACGCCCTCCTTTCCCTCTCTAAGTCTGCATCATCCTGTAGGCGATCCGACAGCATGTGACCCAAGTATTTTGCTTCAGTCACCCTTACTAGTGACGCCCCCCGATCCTAATTGGTGGCACATTTGATAGTGCTTTGTTCCCCGCCTTAAATACCATGAGGGACACTCTTACTCACATTATACTTGAGTCCATGCGACGTGGCATACACTTCACAAATGCCCAGAAGTCTTCTAAGAGCACTCACTGACGGGCTCAGCAGAACCATGTCGTCCGCATAACTAATATTATTTATCATGGTTCCGTCTATCGAACACCCGACCATAGCTCTGCTGAGCCTGCCAATCAGCTGATCAATAAATAGGTTAAACAAACTCAGAGAAGTCAAACCACCTTGCCTGACACCGCATTTCAGAGGATATTCCTGACTAAGCGAGCTGACCCATTTGACCGCATTTTTTTGATTACTGTACCAGTACTTGAGGAGGGATACCGTCTCCCTCGGCACAGTGGTTTCCTCAAGTAGTTTATGCCACAGAATATCATAATTAACCAGGTCGAACGCCCTCGACAGATCAAGAAAACACGCATATATCGGTGTATTCCTGTCAGTATAATACCTTACAGTTTGTTTCAGACACATAATCGCCATTTCCGTTGACATGTTGGGTCTGAAGCCAAACTGCAAGTCATGGATCTGAAGGTGTTTGCTCAGCTGTGCGTTCAAGAGACTGTCGAGGACCTTCGCCACGGTAGTGGCCAATGATATCGGGCGGTAGTTACGCTTGTCAGATGAATCCCCGGTCTTGTTCTTTACTATAGGAACTACTACTGTTTTCAACATATCATCCGGAATAAAAGAGTGACCCACACAAAAGTTAAACAGTAGACTCAAGACTGGGCAGATGTACACCTGCGTATCTCAAATGTTCGATACTTACGCCGTCATGACCTGGTGACTTTCCACGTTTCATCTTTATTATGACATTCTTCACATCAACTGGCATAAACCGAGTGTACTTATCACCAGGTCTGACGTCTGGTTTACATAAGTTGTCACTCTCACAGGGCATTGGTTCTACAGTAAACAGATCCCTAAAAACATTTGCAATATTTTCATCACCTACTACACCATCAACGCTCACAGGAATGCTCGGCCCAGGGTTCAGATGCCCCGTATTTTTCCAAAAACTGCCAAAATCTTTAGCCTTGTGCTTTGCTGCCAGTATGTCCATTTTTATTTGCTCGGCATTATCCTGACACCATTTTATTTTTTTCTTGAACACTACGTGTCTCACACATATCTACGTAATGTGGTCCTGCACGCGGCTTCCCTCGTAAAACCCAGTTACTGAAACTAAGCCGAGCCCTCCTATGAACGTCACTTACATACTTGTTCCATCCTACAATACACTTCCTCTTATTCGTCTTACTGACACTTCGAGTTATTTCAGAGGCCTCATTCAAGATAGACTTAATGTTCGCGTACATTGCATTAATTATGTTCCTATGATCTACATTATCACATATATGGTCACAGCAATCCCGCAATTCCACTGGAAAATCCATATTTCGTAATGCCTCGTTACATAGCTCCCTATATTTACAAATTTGTTAGTCGTCTCTTATTCCCCATACTGTTTTGTTGTCCACGACTTTGTTTACAACGGTTTTTCTAGGCAAACTCTAAGGTTACAACTAATTTCCATTGGGAAATGGTCAGAACATGACACTTCATACAATACTTTAATACTTTCAATTGTTTGAAATGCCATTGACGTAACCAGGCAATGGTCTAACCATCTGACAGTTACATGAGCCTCGCTTAGGTATGTATGTGTGTTCAGACCACTTAAAAGATGTACGTCCGCGCATGACCAACATTGTTCCCTACAGAAATTCATCATTTCACTAAAAAAACACTTCATTCGGATGCGCATTGAAGTCGCCCAGAATAAATACTGAATAAGCAGGAATCTAAGTGGTATCTTTTCATCTGCCTGCCTTTCCAAACTATATTGTGGTTGGCTTCCAGTCTAACCGGATGCAGCTGAATACCAGTTTTTCCATGGAGCGACTGCCTATCTGACCTCCACAACGTTAGGTTCGATTCACATTAGGTCGGACCGACAGTTCACACTGGCTCCGTTAAGACAGACCGGCGCGAGTTATATGCTTGGAACTGTCCGGAGCCGACGGCCATTTCACATAGACCGGAGAGCACTGTTTTTGAGCGGCTGCACTCGGAGCTGAACGGAACGACGTTTCGCCGGTTTCGACGTTTCGCGAAAATAACGTAACGACCCATGCAGGCAGGTCGCCGAACGAGAGGACGCAATCGGAGCCGGTCGGCTGCCCGAGCGTAGAAGAGTACGCCATCAGAGGCAGCCGGTCGGCTCCTCTTATTATTTCACACTAATATTGCTATTGCTCTCAAGCATTCTCAATAATAAAAGAAGTGACATGCAAAAATAAACCTTATTACAATGATTCATAACTGTTTAAAAAATCTGCTCTCCTCACCGAGCCGGTCTGTGAGAACGGACCCTAAGCTCGCAGCCCAACCTAATGTGAACACCAGGGTCGTTACCGTCGATTTACCGCGGCCAGGCTCGTCACAAAGCAGTTGTGAGTCTTGTGAGTTGGCTTCTGTGTACAATGGACGAGATCGACGTTCTGGTTGTCATGTGGTGTTTAACACTTTCAGCGCCCAGCACCCGGCTCCCAGGTAGAACGATAATTCGTTCGCGTGCCCACAACTCGCCTCCTGCGTCGTACATATAAGTAGCTAAAAATATATATACCTATAAAGATAAAAGAAAATATTGGGTGCAATAAGTGCCGAGCGAGGCTTATCCCACAGCATAATCCTGACTTCCACAAGAGAAATCAAAACTTCTGTATTTATTTCGCCCTCCATGTTAAAACGAGTCCACCTTGCGTACACGCCACCAAAGTAATGTATGTGTCGCAGTCAAATTGTATAATACGGCGTAATACAAAACATCTAGCCGAAATAGGTACAGCCAACAAAAGAGATATCTGGGCAGGGCGTACTAACATATTTGTATGTGAATTGCTTCATGTTCAATTTCGTGAAAATATACAATTTTGTGTTGATGTGTTACAATGTAGGAGTATTTCAAAAACAAAGTAATACTCGTATACAGGGTTACTGGTAACTCGACGTATTCCTTGCAGGACGTCATAGTAGGGTTAAAATGCAGCAAATTAGGCCACCAAATGTTCTACCGAAATTCAGTAGTTTTTGAGTTAATTCGATTTTTAGCTTTTTTTATGAAAAATCCCAGATTAAATCATTTGGAGCCAATTTAAAAATGATTTACGGCGCGACTGTACTGAAATTTAAGTTAACATCATAGCTGACGCCGTAGCAGATCCTTGTTAATAATTCAAAGTTCAAAAATGCCAAAAACTTTGGCAAATATCACTAAAGAAACATTTAGTTTTTTTGTGAATTTTGCTATTACTTCATACAAAATGTTGTCTAGTGAAAATAAAAATTACTACGCCTGATGTACAAATTACTAGGAAAATATCCTTGTCTTATCAGCTATTCAGAAAGGTATGATTGTCAATACTTTTGCATGTGTGACAGGGAAAGAATGAGTTTTATGACGAGCAGGTAAAATTGCGAGACGGTCAACCTATTGTTTCATATTCGTATTATTCGTAGTTTTTACCTGCGCTTGAACCCCAAACACTCGGCAAGCTTTGTGATTGGTCACTATTGTTCTCCCGGCATGACACGGGGTGCGACTTTACAAAATCTGGTCGTCAGAGTCAGTTAGTTTCAACTCTACGTCGCGCAAGCTCGTGTTTTGTTATCTGGCTATTTCCTTAACTGATACTGCGTATCTTGCTCTTGTGCTGTGCTGTGCCTTCATAAGTGCTGACTATGGCTGCATATTCTAACCTTGAATACGCTGACATAATGTACTGTTACGGACTTAGTGACGGTAACGCTGCTCAGGCGCGGAGAGAATATCAACTTCGTTTTCCCAACCGCCGACTCCCACACGTTAGTGTTTTTGGATCGACTTATCGGCGATTATCTGAAACTGGCAGCGTCCAAAGAAGCAGGCAAATTGACACTGGTCGTTCTCGGAGATACACGGCTGAGGACGAAGAGCTGATTCTTCAACGTTTTATTGACGACCCCAACATATCGACAAACATCGTAGCGCGTGAGCTTGCTATGTCACAGTGGAAAGTCTGGTCTGTAGTTCACTTATCAGGCCGACATCCATACCACTATCAACCTGTCCAGTCATTAGAAGAGGGAGATCCGCCAAGACGGCTTGAATTTTGTCGTTTTATGCTAAATGCCGACGCCGAAAGCGAAAACTTTTTAAAAAACATTCTGTGGACCGATGAGTCATGTTTTGACCGTGATGGTATCACAAATTACCACAACTTACATTACTGGGCACCGAAGGCAGAAGCAAATCCTAAGAAACTGAAACCAACCGCATCCCAGCGTAGATTCTCGCTTAATGTTTGGATGGGTATTATCGACGACAAATTAATTGGCCCACATTTTTTACCCCAAACATTAAATGGGGAACTTTATGAAGATTTCCTAAGAAATCATTTAACACCACTGCTCACGGATGTACCGGAAGACAGAAGAGCAAACATGATGTATCAACATGACGGATGTCCAGCCCACTTCCGAATCACAATTCGACAATTGCTGGATGAAACCTACCCAAACCGATGGATAGGGCGCGGTGGGCCAATTCCGTGGCCTGCACGTAGCCCTGATCTTACGCCACTAGACTTTTACGTCTGGGGTCATATGAAAGACCTAGTTTATGTGACCCCAGTAAATTCAATTGAAGAACTAAGGGAGAGAATAAGAGATGCAGCGGACCAGATGAGGGCAACAATCACATCAAGAATCACAAAAACTGAAGTGAGGAAGCGAATAAGAACGTGTATTAGAAACCGAGGGCAGCACATCGAACAAGACGTGTGAAAGTGTAGTAAAAGTTTTTAAACTGATATTTTATTATTAAAAATAATGCTAATATTCACGAAATAGTTTTATTGATTTTCCGAATAATCACCTTTTTGTGAGACGCACATAATGTAGTCCTTAACTTTGTATTAACTTTCATACCTTTCTGAATAGCTGATAAGACAAGGATATTTTCCTAGTAATTTGTACATCAGACGTAGTAATTTTTTTTTTCACTAGACAACATTTTGTATGAAGTAATAGCAAAATTCACAAAAAAACTAAATGTTTCTTTAGTGATATTTGCCAAAGTTTTTGGCATTTTTGAACTTTGAATTATTAACAAGGATCTGCTACGGCGTCAGCTATGATGTTAACTTAAATTTCAGTACAGTCGCGCCGTAAATCATTTTTAAATTGGCTCCAAATGATTTAATCTGGGATTTTTCATAGAAAAGCTAAAAATCGAATTAACTCAAAAACTACTGAATTTCGGTAGAACATTTGGTGGCCTAATTTGCTGCATTTTAACCCTACTATGACGTCCTGCAAGGAATACGTCGAGTTACCAGTAACCCTGTATATAAAATTGAACATAAAACAATTGACATACAAATGTGTTGGTGTGCCCTGCCTAGATATCTTTTGTTGACTATATAGAGGCGCTGTTTTCTATTACGGCTGATTGACGTTCAGCCAAAATTTCGTAAGCATACGCTCGCCAAAACGGCGGTTATTGCAAACAGATCAAAATAACAACTGCGGCCAACTTGGAAGTAGCGCTCGCCGGCGAGTACTAACCTAACCTAACCATTTGACGACACGGTTGGCGCAGTGGTTGAGCGATTGACTGCTGCGCAGCATGTCGCGGGTTCGATTCCCGCACGGAACAAATATTTGTACGACTTACAAGTATTTGTTCCGAGTCTGGGTGTTTTTCTATCTATAATATGTATGTATTTACAAAAAAAAAAAAAAATGTATATAAGTAGTTTATCAGCCATCTCGTTACCATAACACAAGCATTAGGTTGTTTAGCTTGGGGCTAGATGGCGTTGTGTGATATGTCCAAACATATTTATTATTTATTTTGAAACTTCTCCAAAGCGATGCGCCAAAATGCATTATGGCGGAGCGTTGATCAGCCACATTGTAGAACGCGATGCGCTATCATATTGCGGCGTACGTTTATTTAGCCGTAATATATATATTTTTTTGTATTACGGCGTGATATACAATTCGGTGGCGACATATACACAAACTGTGGGCGAAAGCGGGGAATCGCTCCGAGCCGACAAGTGTGAACGGCGCAATACAAAGCAGTATGCCAATATTATATAAACAATTACTTTCCCGATATGTACCGTAAGCACTATACACCTCAGCCTATCCTTTCGGGGAATATTTTAGCTACTGTAGAATTGGGTTACCTACTTTGTTATATCAACTTTCGTCTTATGAAAAAATCTAAGTATAGATTGATGCCTCCAAAAATCTATTTTTAAAGTATAGTTAAGTATAGATTTTTGGAGGCATCAAAAATTTTTCTTACCTTAAAAATGCTCAGTAACAGGTACATCAACAAAACCTTATTCACACTCCGAATAAAATTATTATTATTTATTTATTTATTTGTTTATTACAAAATCCACAGCTCTTTAACAATTTTACTTAAATAGATAAAACTACTGTGACTTGGCTGGTTTTACCCGTGTTCGAGAAGAGTTTACAGGAACTCCGGGTCCGACATTCCCAATGTCCTGTAGACATCTTCTTGAAGATCTGGGACCACTCAATCATGTCGCTAATTGAAAGAGAGACGAACGAGTACGCAGCGCAATGTCTCGACCGACCTGGCATGAGTGCTACTGCCCGCGCTCGACGGTGGCAGCCAACCAGCGAGCATGAGTTATTTGTATTCTTTGCCCTCTCCATGCATCAAAGCCTCAACCCCCTCTCTGTAGAGTACCACTACTTTTATCACTCTTCTCGCGCGACCGCCATGCCGTTCTTTAAAGAGTACATGGACATGTACTCTAGTCCTATAATAGATTTATCCTGCTTAAGAAATTCCTCCACTTCGCCAATAATAGCAATATGTCTCGATCCCTTTCCTTGGAGGAGCAAAGGTTACACAAAATTCAGCCCATAAGTACCTATCTGAATCGCAAATTTCAAGATTTGTACCTGCCAGGCCAAAACGTCGCTATTGACGAATCATTGCTTAAGTGGCATGGCCACTTAACTTTTATTCAGAAAATAGCGACGAAAGCGGCCAAACTAGGTATCAAATCGTATGAACTTTGTGAGTCAGATACCGGGTATTTGTGGAAATTCGCCATATATGCTGGAAAGGTTGCCACCACTGACAGTCACAATAGTGAGGACCTGACCGACAGACCTGACCAGACCGTAAAAGCGGACGAGACCGACCGACCTGACAGGACTGACTATCAGTCTACTGGTGCTACGGCGAGGATTGTGTACGACCTCGCCAGTCCTCTGTTTGGAAAAGGCTACACGCTAATAATGGACAACTTTTAAACAGTCCAATATTAGCGCGTAGCCTTAAGCTGAGAGGTACTGATTGCTACGGGACCTTGCGCTTGTACAGGGAGAACGTACCCGACAGCATGAAGTACCTCACTAAGCCACAAATGAGGAAGGGCGACGTCGTAGCATCCACGTGCGGTGGCGTAAATGTCATCGTATGGAAGGATGAGGGTCTTTTGGGCATGGTGTCCACGTACCACAAGGTGGAAGCCGATGCAGCTGAAAAGTACGGCCGATGGAGGTTCAAGCCGCAGGTTGTACTAGATTACAATATGGCCATGGGGGGGGTGGACAAGAAGGACCAGATGCTGGCAAACTTCCCGTTAGAACGGGTGAGGAACAGCATCTGGAACAAAAATCTTTTTAGGAGGCTGGTCAATATTTCGGTGCAGAATGCTTATATCATTTACAGATGTAAGGATAAAAGCATTTCGCACCGAAACTTTAGACTACAGGTCGCTGAAAGCCTCCTAAAAATGTTTATGCCTCAACCCATCCCTCTCGGACTTCCATCGAGGGTGCGAGCCATCCGCCTGGTGCCCAACACACTACGGGGTCACAAACCCAGAGTCGTGCTGGAGAATAACCACTTCTTGGTTAAAATTACGGAGGCCCCCTTGGCAAGAAGATGTGTGTGGTGTACTGAGAATAAAAAAAAAACATCGGACCACGTGGCAGTGTGACGTGTGTGATGTGGCTTTGTGTATCGAATGCATGAAGCCATATCACACAGAGCCACGTGACTGACCGAACTGTTTTATTCTCAGGACACTCGCACATCTCTTTCATTTCATTTTTTTTTTCCAAAGCGGGCATGACAAAGTGGTTATTCTCCAATGTGTGGGGGTGTGTGGGTATGTGTGTGTGATGTGTGTTGGGTACCGTACTTTTCGGTTGCATACTTTTTTTTTTACAATTGTGGGTTTTTTTTATTGTGTAATTTCACACATGAATGGTGTTTATAAGCAACAGTGTTTTTTCGACGCGCTAGAATGAACTCTGTTATTGTTAAGTTGGATTCTCAACGCTTGGCTCAACACCGAGAGTTGAAAATCCAGTGCGCGATAAAATCCCGCCGCGATATTTATACGTCCGTGCGGACGTCGGCTTAGTAATGTTCAAAATAAATATTCTTTAATGTACCTATATTCTATAATACCCAATGTATAATTTTGTTTTTATTTTTTCAGGTTGTTATAAGATTTCCATGCCTTTGACTGCAACGGAAAAGAAGCTGAAAGACATGATATCTGAAGTAAAAGCAAAATTGCGTAAAGCTCACAATACAAACAAAAAGCTAAGGATGCAAATGACAATGGCAGAAAAAATTATGAAATCTTCTGCTTATCAAATGGTGAAAGATAAAATGACACCAGCAGCTCAGACATTTTTCGCAATGCAGATCAGGCAGTTTGGAAAGAAACCTGCAGGGAGACGTTTTACCTTAGATGAGAAAGTTCTCTGTTTATCTTTATACAAGCCTTCCCCTAGAGCATACCGAATACTTGGACAAATGTGCATACTTCCCAAGCGAAAAACTTTAGAGAAAATGCTTTGCAAAATAAATCTACAGCCAGGAATCAACGAAATAAAGTAGAAAAACAGCCCCCACGTTACAAGTATTGCTGCCTGATTTTTGACGAAATGGCTATAGCACCTAATTTATCTTATGACAAGACCAATGACATTATCCACGGTTTTATTGACAATGGTGAAGAGAGATCGAAGATATTCTGTAACCATGTGTGTGTTTTTATGATAAGGGGTATTTGTAAGAAATACAAACAACCTATCTCATTTTCATTTTGTAAAGGAAGCAGTAAAACGCTGCCGTTAAATAATAATGCCGTTAATTGCTTGCATAAATCTGCATTTATGCAAGCAATTAAAAAATATTATTCATTCTTTAACATGACATTGGGTTAAACGTGGTTGCAACAGTATGTGACCAAGGTGCAACCAATATGGCAGCACTTAACCTTTTGATGAAGGCAACTGAATTATCTAAAATGTGGCAAAAATTATCCTGGAGGCTTTTTTGAGATAGATTCAAAAAAAATATACTTACCCAATTTATGACCCACCTCATCTCATGAAGGGCGTTAGAAATAACCTACTTACGAAAGATCTACAGTTTAAAGAAGATGGTAAAATAAAGTCAGCTTCCTGGGCCGGCAGTCTCGACATTCGCTACGTTCTCATAGCGACTTGAAATCGCTCGCTAAGTCCTAATTACATGCTCTGTGGTCCTAATGAGCTCCCCTAGACGGGCAATTGGTAATAGTTCGGTTTTATCAAAGACAATTATTGGCCACTTCAAAATCTTCTTTAATAACGAGGAAAATTGGTGATCATGATTTAATAAAAATAATTGTTTATCTTGAAAATTGGAAATTCATTACGTAAACCTTATCTTGAAAACATTATTTTTCATGGAAATTCATAGGAAGCTATGGCTTTTTTTTTTTTTTCTTTGGTTATGGTTTTTTTGGCTATGGCTTGGGATTTTTATGTCCATAGATATTTGACAAGTTACTATGGTAACTTGTCAAATATCTATGGACATAAAAATTTGCCTCCTTGCAACACTACGTCGGTGTCATAGACAACCAATAAGTACCTATATTACTACCCGATTTAAATTACTATCAATACTATCTTTGATCCACTTCGCGTCCAAAATATTGTTTTGTTTTGTTTTTCAATAAGTAGGTACTATTTCTTATAAAATAAAATGACTGGAGGAAGAGAAGCAGATGCAGCTGCAGGCCCGGGTCCGAGCGGCGTCAAGTAAGTACCCGACCTCAAACTACAACACCTTTTTTCTAATCTGATTTGTCGGTTCATTATTGATCGCTTTTTCTATTGACTATTCTAGTCAAACCATTGCCAGTTGAACTCAATGAGTCAAATAATGGTAAGATTTTGAAAAATTGGTTCTAGTTTATTTAAATATTTCAGGCGTAAGCGTTCACTGCGTGTTACGAGTGGCCAAACAGATGCGCTCTTATCCTTTTTAGAGGCCCGGCCATACCCGCAAATTTATCGACCTTCAGG
This sequence comes from Cosmia pyralina, assembly GCA_946251885.1. Classification (NCBI taxonomy): domain Eukaryota; kingdom Metazoa; phylum Arthropoda; class Insecta; order Lepidoptera; family Noctuidae; genus Cosmia; species Cosmia pyralina. Next base: position 1,520,807 of record OX276371.1, read on the forward strand.
GCCGGGATAATTTTGACGCGGGCTGGAAGGAGGTTGTGTGCAGCCGTGTGTACCTATTATTTCAATATTATAATTATAGTTTAATTCATTGTTTTAGTTTAAAAAGTGAGCTTATAGGTTATATTGCCGAGTTAGTTGTTGTTGTAATTTATTGTATTTTTTGTCAGTTTGAAGATATAATCTATATATATATATATATATATATATATATATATATATATATATATATATATATATATATATATATATATATATATATATATATATATATATATATTACTTAAAGTAAAATTTCTGCCGATTTCTATTTTTTTATTATAGATTTAAATGGTGATAAAAAACATCGAAAAAATCGATATATCGTTCATATTCTCAATTTCGATGTTTTTAAAATCGATGTTTTACTTTTGAAAATATTGATGAGTAGGGATGCACATTGCTCATGAAAAACATCGATATTAGTATCGATGATTTTTATGAGCGATGTTCATCCCTACTCGACACGGCACCCGCGACAGAGCACCGCGACTATCGCTTTGTGGCCTCGTCAATGCGCTTGTCTGTGTGGGTGTGCCGTTTCGACCCTTTGTACGTAGTTTCCCTACTATCCATATTTATATTGTGATGGTACCTACGAGAAACATTAATTTAAACCAAAACTGAGAGGTACTACGAGTAGGTATTACATATCACAGTCATAAGTTTAGGCAATTTTTTTTTCAGTATTATCCAACATTGAATTGTAACAATGTAACATTTTTCTTCAATTATAAATTTATAACATAAAACACAACTTTTTTTAACCTTTTTTTACTTAATTAGTTTTAAAATTATTTCTTTTATTGTCAAACGAGTATTTATTTATGAAAACGTCATATAGTCATGTTGTTTATCTTTCATTCCGAGGTTAATCATATTTAAGTTGTTGTAGTAACTGAAGTTGATTGGATAAATAAATAAATTCATTTATATCAGGTTAATAATACCCATTGCCAAACACACATGCATTAAAAATCATATAAAATAAAAAAGATGAAATAAAATTAAATATTAATTAAATAAAAGCCCTACATGTAGTCTTGGCCTTATTGTGAGATAGGTCAAGGAGCAAAATGTTATCAAACGGACGTGACCGATCTTCCCATTTTATATTCAAAATTAAATTTTGACGTACTTACGGCTACAGATCAAGCTATACATTTCCATTATAAGCTGATCTCACATTGTGTAGGATTTCCTTATAATGAGAGGTCTGTGTAAACTGGAAAGTTTAGCTTGATGTGTAGTCGTGTGTACACACGACGTGACACGTGTGTGTGTTGTGTGTGTGTAGTTGTGTGTAGTACCTACGTTTATTATCAAATGTATATAACGTTCATCATCTGAAATTAGTTAAATTATGAAAATTAACCTGAACTCGATTTTTTATATGGCGATCGGTGTACAGCATCCTGCTGTAACCATTTCAAAAACTAAAATAGTCTTCGTAGATAATGAAATGGCAGTTTTAGTCATGGCCAAACCGACATTTCCGGCTGGCACCTTGTAAATCAAATTATAATGAAATGAGCATAAAACTTGAATTAAAAACTACCTGCGACGATCGGCGACTAGAGTATTTCAAACGATGACAAAAAACCCATGCTACCCTAGTACAAAAAAATTTCAAAATCGCTTGAAACATCGAGTAAATTAAGTGGGGCCAAAAACTGCCACCTTGTAGTTAAAAATGGTATATCGTTTGAATCAAACACAGGGGACACTGGGACAGCCCAAAAGTGAAGGGTAAACTTATTTTTGAAAACGCTTAAATACATATTCTGATTGCCGCGTATCATATTATTATCAACATATAACATACTGACCTGCAAATTGCAAAAAACGGAAGAAAATTTGAATTTCGCGGGCTACTACTGCGCAATGAGAACTTTATAATTAATAATAAAATTAATTATTGTTTTTCTTGAAAATTATAGTGAATATGTAAACCTTATCTTGGAAACACTATTTTTCATGGTTCAAGGTTCAAACTAATAAGTAGCAATAACTTTAAATTGTTAAATATCTAAGGATTTAGAAATTTGCCTCCTTGCAACATTACTATTCTAATAGCAAGCAAGTATCACAGTCAATTGTCAAGATGAAATCTATAGTTTGATTAGTTGTCTTTGGAAACTCAATATTTTGAATAGTATTATTTTCGTATTTTCCTAATAATTGTTTCATTAGTAACAAATAACTTGTCAGCAAATTATATTGCTCGGCTAACACATTTCTGGCTTAAGCGGCGACCTCACTGCATTTATAGTTTCTCATTATAGTACATAATAGCTGCGTAATGATACTTGGGGATTTGTATGGATTGGGATTCTACAGAAAGTTATCAACAAGTTAACAAGGGTGTCTGAAGACTGGGAGGCAGCTTGAAGTAAGAAGCGGTCCACACCTCAGAAGGCCACATAGCTTGGAGGAGATGTAATATATTGAAGGCACGACGTAGAAGAAAACATGTTGAAATAAATGAATAGTGAAAGTTTAAAATTTCATGTGAAAGATTTTTCAATAGGTATGCAACATGCCTCGTGTAAAGTGTCTAGAATGTGTAAACTAGGAGATGATTGTGATAATGGAGATTTAATAAAGTTGAAAACATGATTTGTGGCTGTCATTTATTTTTCAATAAAATAGAATACAATATTTATTTACATTTGAAACTGAAATCAGTTTTTACAGTTGTGAGGAATCCATGTACATTCTAGCTAATATAGCATGCAAATTTAGTACATTTAAACAAATTACAAAAACGAAATTTCAATTAAGTTAACTTATCCGCTATGAAATCTTGTACAGATAATAAAAACTGTTAGCTGTTTTCTAAATTCCTACAAGGTAGGTATTTATTATTGTTAGGTATTTTATTATAAATTACAGGTGCCATACAGATACCTAACTAATATTTTTTCTTGAGTATAGAAGTTGAGAATACCATGCACAAAAATTTCTGATATTGAGATCTCAAACAAAACTACTAAACTACTAAAAAACTACTAAACAATGAAACTAGACAATGTGGTACAGAACCACATTGTCTAGTTTAATTTGAGGTAGAAAATTAAAATGTTTATATATAGGTTTTACAAATGCGGCTACTTCCAGGTTGTAAAGTATCAAACAATGGTACCTAGGCATAAGGCAACCAATATTGCCGGCAGATTTACTCTTTTTGATAAATTATGCAGCTTATAAAAGAATTAATAAGTATAACAATTGTATGAAAAGTTAAGTAGGTAAGTATCAAATTATATTGACAGTAGTAAGTCTAAACAAAACATTAGTGATGTGAGCACACTTAAATGTTATGAATGGCTTGAACCGCTATGTACTTACACTTTTACAATAATGTCCTCTGGCTGTGACTTCCACATTAACTGGGTGTTAATTAAGATCCCTAAAAATTAACATTCACTTTTTCTACTTGACTAGTGTACTTAATTTACATTAATTACTCATGGATACCCGTTGGCAAAAGTGCATGATTTTGGTTTTTGGAGATTTATAATTAAATTATTACTTTCAATCCACTTTATTAAACTCCTGAGTGCATTGTTATTTTCATGTGGATAGGTATGCAACATGTGTCATTATAAACAGTGCCTAGATCTAGATTATTAGAATGTGTGAACTTGGGAGATGATTGTCATACTTTATAGAGATTAAATAAAGTTAAAACATGATTTAGGTACGGTTGTGTGTTATTTATTTATACACGAAAAATGGCACGATTCTCACCCTTTAAAGAGATTAATATAATAAATGAACGAATGCTATGAATATCGGCGACGCTTTCGCACTTAGTATGTTGAGTATATTCCGAACCTATAAGTGGACGTAAAAGCCTCATCGGTACAAACCCATCTTCGAGCCCGATCCGTATAATTTATGTTTGTATTGACTTAAAAACCAAAACATTTGGTAAGTATAGTTTACAATTCGCTACCAACCGAATCACTTAGCGGGCTCTCAAAATTGGTCGCTAACTGTAGTCGTACACATTACGAAAATCATAGAGATTCGGTTAAATATAGATGACAATCGATAACTTTGAGTTTCAAGGCTACCAAATATCGTTACATCCGGATCGTCAGGACTTTGCTACTAACACGTGATTTTTGTGGTGGGTCGTAGTCAATTATTTTGACGACGAAACGCTGCAGTTTTCCATAAAACGAAAACCAGTCGTCAAAACGGTCCTCGTCGCAACTGCTTTGAAACTGAAAATGATTGTTTCATGCTTGTCAAACCATTTTGGCTATCTAGGGACCCCATTACGACTTAGCGAGCGATTTCATTCGTTCAGGGGTCTCTACGAATGTCGAGACTACCGGCCCTGGTCTCATATACAAGAATTATATAAACGAGGACCAAGATACAGAGGAGTTAAGCTAATGACAAAGTTAACAGCTGAACATGTCTATCCACAGCTTATTCTAAAAATGCGAGTCAAACACTGCACACAAGTGTTAGTAACACCGTTGGCCTCACTATGGGATACATGGCAGGTTTGTGTTTCAATGATCATTTTTACTAACAGAACATTTGAATTAAATTCATTGATAACCTTTAACAGCGTTTTAACTAGGAATACTAAACATAGGTAGATACATAGGGGGGGGGGGGGGGGGGGTGGTACATAGGTAGGTGGGTAGGTAGGTGTGGTAGGTACAGTCCATTCTATGGTTGCCTGGAAGAGATTGCAGATAGCGATAAGGCCGCCCATTGTATATTTTGTAGTTTGTGTCTTTTTTTTTGTTATGTATTTTTGTGGTGTACAATAAAGTATATATAAATAAATAATAGGTTTTGGGTGGCGGATTTTCCAAAAAAAAAAAACATTGTGGCTGCTTCGTTATTACCTGCTGTAAAAAAAAAACAATATTAATTTGTAGCTTCAATTACGCTCTGCGTTAGGGAATAATGTTCATTAACGCGTTAAGTAACGTCTATAAACCTTATTCTGGCTATGGTGTTAGTGAATCTTTCATTATCGATGCATTAAATCACGATGAAAGTAAATGAAAACCTTTTTTCTTTTCAGATGAAGGGAGACTCCCGAATGAAAGTGTGGACACAGCCGATCTCATCTTATTCTTTGACAAATTATTTGATTCTGTCAATGGTAATTACCATAAACCTGACATAAGAAAAATTTATAGATGTGCTGTAACTCTGCAATCTCCACATCGCAGATTGTGGTATAGAAGTTTACCAATATTGAAATCCATGACGTTCATCACCAAAACTGGTAACAGAGCAACTGTGCCGTCTTTAACGAGTTGGGTAAAAAGTATCAAAGCTTTTCTCGCCTTGACAAAGGATTTGCATTCTGCAGGTTTGAAATCGATACTGCTACGCCATATTAATCAAGACCCCTTAGAAAATTTCTTTGGGTCAATAAGAGCACATGGTCTCCGCAATCGCGTATAAATCATTACTGATATGTAATACACTTCTGGACACATCTTTTGGCCCACCTTGTATTTTCAGTTTCGTTTGGTCCTAGCTAAAATTTTATATTAGGTCGAGCAAAAAGTTTTTATGCAGTTTTGAACCTGGCACATTCACAATTTCATTCAATAGTCTTTTTTTGAATTTCGAACACAGAATTTAAAGAAACAAAAGACAATTTGGAGCCTGTTTGTTGATATCAAACAATCGAATACTAAGAAAACTTGGTTTTATTGGTTTACATGGATTTAATTCTTGAAAAAGTGATTGATATCTTTGGTTTTGCAACAAACATTACTTATTCTTAACATTAAGGTGAGGTTCTATCAATAATCTATGGATACTTCACCTGAAGTCGCCGCCCAAGCTGTGGCACTTATTCAGGCCGGACACAGCCAAAGAAACGTGAGTGCTCAACTTAATTTAAGTCGATCTGCGGTCCGAAATGTTTATCGGAGGTACCTAGAGACTGGCGGCTTTGTTCGTCGCCAAGGAAGGCCACGATCTCGGGTCACAACTGAAAGGCAGGATCGATTCATCGTGACGACCAGCTTGAGAAATCGTCACCTTACCTCCATTGAGATACAAAACCAACTTCGCGACTTCCACGGAGTATCTGTGAGCGCTCGAACTGTTCGGAGAAGGTTAAAAGAACGCGATATGGTACCACACAAGCCAGCTAATGGCCCCAAACTAACGCGAGCCCACCGAACAGCGCGACTTCATTTCGCACGCAGTCATTTAAATTGGACACAGCAAGATTGGAGCCGTGTACTCTTTTCTGATGAGTCTAAAATTGTGTTACATGGCAATGATGGAAGGAAGAAGGTCTACCGACGTAAGGGAGAGCGTTTCCCACAATGCTGCTTTGAAGAGAGGGTTGCTTATGGCGGTGGCTCATGGACTGTCTGGGGCGGTATATCCGCGAGCGGCAAAACTCAACTTGAGGTTGTTACAGGACCACGGCTGCCAACATTAAATGCTGAAAGGTACATTCGTGAGTGCTTAGAACCTCACGTGATACCATACGCGGACTATGTGGGCCCAAATTTCCTTTTTATGCATGATAATGCAAGAGCCCATGCGGCCGGCATCGTCAGGCAATATCTTCGGGATGTGAACATCACAGTTATGGACTGGCCAGCCAGAAGCCCAGGCATGAACCCCATTGAGCACATGTGGGACGAGCTAAAAAGACGTGTTAGGGCTCGTCAGCCAGTTGCCCAGACGATGCAGGAGTTGAAAACTGCCATAGAAGAGGAATGGGAGACGATCCCTCAAAATTTCATAGAGCGGTTGATAAACTCTATGCCTAATCGTATGAGAGCTGTGGTAATTGCCCATGGAGGCAACACGCGTTATTAAATTAAACCTTTATTTGATAAAACATGTTTTTTATTCAAAAATCAATTGCCTTTAACAAGGCGCATATCCGACTTGTTAGGCGTAGCTCCATGTCGTATAGTATTCTGAATTCAAATTTAAAACAATACGATCGAAAAAGATGGTAAAATGTATCAGGTTTAAAACTGCATCAACAGTTTTGTTTAATCTAGCAATCATATTTCGGTAGGGGCCATCGAAACCTAAACTCTAAGGTGGGCCAATAGATGTGTCCAGAAGTGTATAACATCGTACAAATCGGTTGGGGCAAATTGTGAAGAAGACAATTTTGAATTACTGCATTCATTTTTTATAAAAAATTAATAACCGAAAACCAGCCCCGACCAGAAACAAGCAAGGTTAGCTTTGAAATAGCTGAGGAGCACGTGCATAAGGGACGCAGATATAGATAATTTATTATCAAATCCCGAAAACACAGAAAAATGTGCAGCAGTAGGATACTGTAGCGGGTGGCTTGTTTTCTTTAAAAAAAAATATTTATAAGGATTGTCAAACCTGCAGAAATGATTTCGAGTCTGAAGAAATGCAAGACTATCATAAATATATTAAGATTAAAGAGTATGATAGCACAAAAACTTGGCTTTCTTACCCGTAAGTTGTGAAGCGTTTTCATTTTTTTTTAATTCTGAAAATATTGTAACAGAAGTTATAAAGACAAAATGTCAAAGCAAAAATATAAAAGCATATTTAGAACTAGTACTATCAATAAATATTAACTACAATTTTATTACATGTAATCATCATAGAAATTTGTTAATAAAATATTTGGTAAAAAAAAATAATTTTGTTCTTTTTGAACAATTGGTGTAAGGATATGATATACCAGTTGATATCTGGAAAAACCACGTTTTGGGATGAAAGTGATGAAATGAAAGTGGCAGCTCATAATTATTATGTTACTCATAAAACCAGAAATAAAAACTAGTAACTTATCATATTGTTTTATTTTCTCTTTAAGAAAAATGTCATGCGTCGTTTTCAAGATTTGTGTTACCCTGAAAACACAAGTTTATGAAAATAATGCAATTATCAATAATATCTCTAGAAGAAGTACGGCTGCTATAAATGCCTATGTATATACACTTCTGGACACATCTTTTGGCCCACCTTGTATTTTCAGTTTTGTTTGGTCCTAGCTAAAATTTTATATTAGGTCGAGCAAAAAGTTTTTATGCAGTTTTGAACCTGGCACATTCACAATTTCATTCAATAGTCTTTTTTTGAATTTCGAACACAGAATTTAAAGAAACAAAAGACAATTTGGAGCCTGTTTGTTGATATCAAACAATCGAATACTAAGAAAACTTGGTTTTATTGGTTTACTTGGATTTAATTCTTGAAAAAGTGATTGATATCTTTGGTTTTGCAACAAACATTACTTATTCTTAACATTAAGGTGAGGTTTTAACAATAATCTATGGATACTTCACCTGAAGTCGCCGCCCAAGCTGTGGCACTTATTCAGGCCGGACACAGCCAAAGAAACGTGAGTGCTCAACTTAATTTAAGTCGATCCGCGGTCCGAAATGTTTATCGGAGGTACCTAGAGACTGGCGGCTTTGTTCGTCGCCAAGGAAGGCCACGATCTCGGGTCACAACTGAAAGGCAGGATCGATTCATCGTGACGACCAGCTTGAGAAATCGTCACCTTACCTCCATTGAGATACAAAACCAACTTCGCGACTTCCACGGAGTATCTGTGAGCGCTCGAACTGTTCGGAGAAGGTTAAAAGAACGCGATATGGTACCACACAAGCCAGCTAATGGCCCCAAACTAACGCGAGCCCACCGAACAGCGCGCCTTCATTTCGCACGCAGTCATTTAAATTGGACACAGCAAGATTGGAGCCGTGTACTCTTTTCTGATGAGTCTAAAATTGTGTTACATGGCAATGATGGAAGGAAGAAGGTCTACCGACGTAAGGGAGAGCGTTTCGCACAATGCTGCTTTGAAGAGAGGGTTGCTTATGGCGGTGGCTCATGGACTGTCTGGGGCGGTATATCCGCGAGCGGCAAAACTCAACTTGAGGTTGTTACAGGACCACGGCTGCCAACATTAAATGCTGAAAGGTACATTCGTGAGTGCTTAGAACCTCATGTGATACCATACGCGGACTATGTGGGCCCAAATTTCCTTTTTATGCATGATAATGCAAGAGCCCATGCGGCCGGCATCGTCAGGGAATATCTTCGGGATGTGAACATCACAGTTATGGACTGGCCAGCCAGAAGCCCAGACATGAACCCCATTGAGCACATGTGGGACGAGCTAAAAAGACGTGTTAGGGCTCGTCAGCCAGTTGCCCAGACGATGCAGGAGTTGAAAACTGCCATAGAAGAGGAATGGGAGATGATCCCTCAAAATTTCATAGAGCGTTTGATAAACTCTATGCCTAATCGTATGAGAGCTGTGGTAGATGCCCATGGAGGCAAAACGCGTTATTAAATTAAACCTTTATTTGATAAAACATGTTTTTTATTCAAAAATCAATTGCCTTTAACAAGGCGCATATTCGACTTGTTAGGCGTAGCTCCATGTCGTATGGTATTCTGAATTCAAATTTAAAACAATACTATCGAAAAAGATGGTAAAATGTATCAGGTTTAAAACTGCATCAACAGTTTTTGTTCAATCTAGCAATCATATTTCGGTAGGGGCCATCGAAACCTAAACTCTAAGGTGGGCCAATAGATGTGTCCAGAAGTGTATATAGGTATGTATGTAGTGCAGTAGCTTTAGTTCATGAAGCAACCACTACATGGCAGCACTTTCGCGACCTCAAGCGAAGCCGAAGTTGCCCATCTATACCGGTATATTAATCTATGGTTGATGTAGGCGAGCGAAGCAACTGCTTTGTTTTGCGCGCGTTTGTATTGCAGTTGCAGAGCAAACGAGACACTAATTAGAATTTGAAAAAATCGATGTATCGTTTGCAACCCTATACACAACACAATCATTCTATAACTTAGATAATATATATCCTATAAGTACGGTTGAGTATGTGAGTTCGAGTTCATTATTGTTTTACGTTCGGAAACTATAGCATCATTAGCTAAAAACAATACGAAAGAACAAGTCTGGATTCACAACACAGGTGTTAGATAATAAGTATTGTGTATCCGACCGATTATACCTAGGTTTAGTGATTTGTTGTATTGGCAACCCTGAACACTGTCAGGGAGTCTGTCTAAAATGTCTGGAAAAATAAAACTAGTGAAAAAATATGGTGTTGAAGACTCAATCTTATATATAAAATTCTCGTGTCACAATGTTCGTTCCCGTACCTACTCCTCCGAAACGGCTTGACCGATTCTCATGAAATTTTGTGAGCATATTGAGTAGGTCTGAGAATCGGCTACCCCCGGTCTACACGGGTGAAACCGCGGGACGCAACTAGTATAAATATAAAACTATCGAGAAGCAAACTTCGGTAACAGGAAATCCTAGTGTGTGTGAGGTCCAAAAATCAATTCACCTGATTGTAATTTTAGTGAAATCTATTCTAAGCGTTTTATATATTGTTCGTGTTGATTTCAGGCAGAGGTTTAAAGGATTCTCATTAATTTATTAATTTGAGCATTGTTTACAATTGAAGACTGCTGAAAACTATTATAAATATAGAAAATGACCATACATACAAAAAATATTATTTTTTACGATTTGGTTTCCAAACGTATTTTAGGCCGTCGACAACACTTCAGCAGTACTAGTACACTCCTACCAACTTATCTGTGAAATGGCGAAAATTGGAACTACGGCCGTCATGATGAAATTTCATTCGATTGTGCCGACGCATGTCATTCGATTGTGTCGACGCATCGACGGTACCGCCTCTTTCAGTTCACAGATAAGTTGGTAGGACTGTACCTACCTAACTTCCAGTATCTCTAAGTAGTCTGTGCTAACTTCACTCTACAACCTAGGGGAGGATACACATACTTAGGGTTGCCATTCGTCAAGGCACCTTTAGTGGTGTCCCGACGCACGGTGGATCGAAATTGCTATATGAGGGACACTGGGAATTTTTTACAAATTCTGTTTAAAAAAAATACCGTTCGAAAGATCTGTCATTTTGATGAATAATTGTTATGAAACGTTTTTCTCTAAAACTGATAGTTGCCCGGAAAAAAATATTTTCAATTTTTGTTGTATGGAATGAAACAGAAACTTCTAAAATTTGGCCAAGTCTTGACAGGTCTTACTTTAAAACTACTTTATTCTTATTCTTTGGCTTGTTGACTATAATTCTACGCTATCAGCGCGCGTCCATACTTGCCCGTTGAAGAGTTATGAGGTTCAGTAAAATGAAAAAAAAAGTGAGTAAAAGTTACTTTTTATAATGATATTATGATATCATTATAAAAAGTACCTTTTTCTCATTTTTTTTTATTTTATTGTATTTCAACTATGGTTGAAATAATTGTGTTATATTAAAATACAGATTAATCATTTAAAACATATTTAACGAAAAAAGTACAAAAAAATATATTTTCAAAATTAAATCAAATAATAAAGTCAAACAAAGTTAAAAAATAAATGAGGTGGAGAGGTACTCATTTATGTATATTTTAACTGAAACTATTCATAAACTAAAACATGGCGTCGAAAAATTCATGCGCATCGCTGTCGACTAGTAATGTACCCAGGAGACTGGCGGCATTGCCACGTTGTATGGCAATGCTTAGCCTCTGGCCAAGGTAACAGCCCTTGGGTCACGGGAAGTGTCAACCAGCCGTTTCGAGATACCTATCCTTAAAGAGACCATGAGCACTCGGACCCCACGGCCCGAGGGTTTCAACCCCAAACGGCTCGAAAATATAATTACCAATAAGGTTACTATATTTACACCGCTTGAGGTTTTCCGCAGCTGCAGCAGCGGAGCCAGCAAGGCACGCCGAGCCAGGAAGATGGGATGGCGCAAGAGTCGAACACACGTTCAGAGAGAGAGAATCGACACACGTTGCATACCACACTAAAGGCCTACCCACCTTCCATGGAAATAAAATGCCGTCCGGTCTCTTGCCATCGTCGCGTGCCAAGCCATTGGCAGCCATTGACAGCTGGAACGCTGACGGTAACAAGAGCTCGTCGGATGATGTCATTAATGTTCGCGAGCCACGCTAAGCGACCCGCACTTCGGCTGCAAGACAGGCCGTGGTGTCCGAGGCTGTTGACAACTTCACCACAATGACAGCGATGAGGAGAACAACATGGAGCTTCAAGTCGCAGGGAAGCAGCGAGGCGGAAAGTAGTGTCGTCGAACATAGTGCCTATGTTCGACGACGGTAGTGCATGAAGCATCAGTATCAGGTACAGCAGGCAGGCAGGTGGTAGGTTGTGGGTCAGGGCAGGTGTATTGTTGTGTATTGGGTGTTAAGTGTATTGGGTTATAATTATGAATAAAAACAAAAAAGTACAACGAAATTATATATATATTTTTTTTTATTTCACTTATCAATCATCACTATTATTAAGACCATTATTGCATCATCTTTAATGCAAATAAATATATTCTATTCTGCAAACTCAAAGGATTTATTTCAAATAAACCAGTTACAGGCATTACAGGAGAAAATAACGAGCAAGAAACTCGACGGACACTTAAATCAAAATATTGGTTACACCATTCATGGTGGAATTACACAATAGAAAAAACACAATTATAAAAATAAAGAATACGGAAATAAAAAAAAAACTATGTCTGCAACCGAAAAGTACGGTACCCAACACACATCACACACACACTCCCACATATACACACACACACACACACACACACACACACACACACATTGGAGAATAACCACTTCGTTATGCCCGCTTTGGAAAATAAAATGAAATCAAAGAGAAGATGTGCGAGTGTCCTGAGAATAAAACAGTTCGGTCAGTCACGTGGCTCTGTGTGATATGGCTTCATGCATTCGATACACAAAGCCACATCACACACGTCACACTGCCACGTGGTGCGATGTTTTTTTTTATTCTCAGTACACCACACACATCTTCTTGCCAAGGGGGCCTCCGTAATTTTAACCAAGAAGTGGTTATTCTCCAGCACGACTCTGGGTTTGTGACCCCGTAGTGTGTTGGGCAGCAGGCGGTTGGCTCGCACCCTCGATGGAAGTCCGAGAAGGATGGGTTGAGGCATAAACATTTTTAAGAGGCTTTCAGCGACCTGGAGTCTAAAGTTTCGGTGCGTAATGCTTTTATCCTTACATCTGTAAATTATAAAAGCATTCTGCACCGAAACACTAAGCAGCCTCCTAAAAAGTTTTTTGTACCAGATGCTGTTCGTCACCCGTTCTAACGGGAAGCTTGCCAGCATCTGGTCCTTCTTGTCCACCCCCGCCATGGCCATATTGTAATCTAGTACAACCTGCGGCTTGAACTTCTCTCGGTCGTACTTTTCAGCTGCACTGGCTTCCACCTTGTGGTATGTGGACAGCATGCTCACAAGACCCTCATCCTTCCATACGATGACATTTACGTCACCGCACGTGGATGCTACGACGTCACCCTTCCTCATTTGTGGCTTAGTGAGGTACTTCATGCTGTCGGGCACGTTTTCCCTGTTCAAACGCAAGGTCCCGTAGCAGTCAGTACCTCTCAGCTTAAGGCTACGCGCTAATATTGGACTGTTATAAAAGTTGTCCATTATTAGCGTGTAGCCTTTTCCAAACAGAGGACTGGCGAGGTCGTACACAATCCTCGCCGTAGCACCAGCAGGCTGATAGTCTGTCCTGTCAGGTCTGTCGGTCTCGTCCGCTTCTACGGTCTGGTCAGGTCTGTCGGTCAGGTCCTCACTATTTTGACTGTCAGTGGTGGAAAGGCTTCCAGCGTAAATGGCGAATTTCCACAAATACCCGGTATCTGACTCACAAAGTTCATACGATTTGATACCTAGTTTGGCCGCTTTCGTCGCTATTTTCTGAATAAAAGTTAAGTGGCCATGCCACTTAAGCAATGATTCGTCAATAGCGACGTTTTGGCCTGGCAGGTACAAATCTTGAAATTTGCGATTCAGATAGGTACTTATGGGCTGAATTTTGTGTAACCTTTGCTCCTCCAAGGAAAGGGATCGAGACATATTGCTATTATTGGCGAAGTGGAGGAATTTCTTGAGGAGGATAAATCTATTATATGGCATGTGCTCTTTGAAGAACGGCATGGCGGTCGCGCGAGAAGAGGGATAAAAATAGTGGGATTCTACAGAGAGAGGGCTGAGGCTTTGGTGAATGAAGAGAGCAAAGAATACAAATAACTCATGCTCGCTGGTTGGCTGCCACCGTCGAGCGCGGGCAGTAGCACTCATGCCAGGTCGGTCGAGACATTGCGCTGCGTGCTCGTTCGTCTCTTTTTCAATTAGCGACATGATTGAGTGGTCCCAGATCTTCAAGAAGACGTCTACGGGTCTCTGGATCTCCGACAATGGGAATGTCGGACCCGGAGCTCCTGTAAACTCTTCTCGAACACCGGTAAAACCAGCCAAGTCACATTGCCAATTGAAAGTGACGTAATCGACAGGGAGTGTAGCACGAATCGCAATGTCATTCTGCCTGTCCATCTGTACAATGTCATTCAGAATTTTCGGGTCAATGCCCTCAAGCACTGCTGGGCTATCGTTAGCGAGGGTTGGCGGTCTTTGTGGCACCAGGTACTCAACATCGAAGTCGTCAGCTTGTTGGTCTTCTGCGTCCACATCACTGCCAAAATCATCCGCAGTGACTAAGACAATATAGAAAGAAAATAATTAAAGCTTTATTTTAATTATTAAAATTGCGGGGGCCTGGCACACATTTAAATGGAGAACTTACCAAGATCTGCAGAAAGACCAGACACTGCTGGACTCAATGTGATTGACCCGGCGGCGTCCACAGCCGTAACGGCAGCTGAAACAGGAACAACTTATGTTTAGAACTTTTATTTTCCCAACCATATTATATCATAAAATACTGGTTCCATTGTTATGTAAAAACATACCAGGAGACGGAACTTGAATAGCGGCTTCACTCTGCAGACCTATAAAGTTTAAATAACTAAAATTGGAACATATTTACTAAATGAGTTACACACTAAAAATGTTGGATTTTTGTCACTTACGAGAATGACTGGACTCATCGTGCGAAGTGTCCACTTGTGGCGGCGGCGGCGTCTTCAGGTGTCTACAACAATAACGTCATGTTAACCTTTCAACCGTGGAAAAAAAAATGTCGCTAAAAATGACAGAGGCACCCCTTATGAGAAAATGGCGTCGCAAATAACGTCTTTTACTAAAATACATATTACTCTACAATCAAACCATATTTTATCGTTCTGTAAACGACAATGTACTAACTGATATATTTCCTATCTATCAGGTATCAAAATAAAGCGAAAATCGAAACAGTGTATTTGTTATTCACTTCGAAAAATTAAAATTCACCTGAAGGCCCGGATTACAAGAATTTGATGAATATTCAAACAAAATCCAAAGAACAAGGGCCTTGGTTATCTAATTATGTAAACAATTTGACGAGAGAGCTCCAGATATTTACGATAACAGCACTTGCAACTCAACCCGACGAAGCACAAAAACTACTAAGGATGTTCCTCCACTTTTTGAAATTTTATCGATAGTTGTTTTTTTTTCGGAAGGTATATGAGAATAAAAATACAATATCATTCAACATTTTATTTTGAATTAAAAACAATATGTACAAATTAAAATTTATTTTCTCACAATAATTAAATGTTATTTTGACAATTTTTAGACCAATAATAGTACTTATAAGTTGAATTAATCATTACGATACATCTGCAGTTTTAAAAAAAAATAATTAAAAATTTAGTGGTCAATGTAATAATTTATTCATTTACGTAGAGTAACAATGGTTCATATAACATGTAGAGGGATGGTAAAAAAATAGTTACAATATGACCTCTGACACGGTATTAATGAATTAATAAGAATGAAATTGGAATTACATTATAAATTAAGTAGTTCTGTCACTTAGAAATTAGTAAATGATAAATGATATTTATTTTGTAAATTGGTTAAATATAGGGTCTTTGGCAGAACGTTGAACATACGAAAATGGTGGATAGGTGGGGTCATCTGCTACTTACTCAGCCCTAATTTATTTGGCCCTGGCCCCCTGGATATTTAAAATTTTTTTTTTTTGCTTTTTTCTAGTTTCACCACTTTCTTAACTTTAAAGTATAATTTTTATTAAAAATGGGTAAAACATGCAATACTTTGTTTTTTTTTTTTAATCTTTAATGTTGGCAGATTCTTATAAAATTATTGTTTTATTCAGATGTTAGCTAGAAAAAAAGTTATGAGTCCTCAAACTTACAGAAAGGTGTAAAAAATTACTTAAATCTTAATTTCAACTTGCATTTTAAAAAAAACAAAAAATGATTGAGGAGTTCCAATTCTAGCAAAACATCCCTAGTATGTGACCTTTCTAATGTTATGTAATTTACTTTTATAAAAAAAAACTTTAAGAGTTATTTCATAATTTTATCAAGTAGGAAATTTTTGACGAAACTCTACCTTTACGGAATGTGAAATGTTTTGCGAAATTTAATACTGCAAGGTTCGTAAAATTTAAATGATCGATTAAAATTATGTAATTTCTTGAATTAAGTAGGAGTTAGGAGCGCTAATGAAACAATTCAATAATTTTAAATAATTTATTTAATTAATAAATTACAGATGTTCGAATTGACGCCCTTCATTTACAATGCAGGCGCGGCATCTACGTCTGATTTCTACAGTTGTTGTGCGCAGTGCAGCAGCATCTCCTGTCGCATTCGCATAACTTCGAAAGCAGCATTAATTCGATTTATCAAATCTTCTCGACTTTCTACTTCTGTAGTGTAAAATAGTTCCTTTGCCCTTTCCCACACGTAAAAATCGAGCGGAGTGAGGTCGGGCGATCGCGGAGGCCAGGGAATTGGTCCTCCCCTGCCAATCCACCAATTTGGGAAACAATTATCCAAATGTTCACGTACAATCAGACTCCAGTGAGCTGGGCAGCCATCGTGTTGAATCGTCTACCTGCTTTGTGTAACCATCCCAAGGGAATAGTGAATGTCAATTTGCACCACTGCTACTGGTAAGCCGTCGATCATTTAAATTTTACGAACCTTGCAGTATTAAATTTCGCAAAACATTTCACTTTCCGTCAAGGTAGAGTTTCGTCAAAAATTTCCTACTTGATAAAATTATGAAATAACTCAAGTTTTTTTTTTATAAAAGCAAATTACATACCATTAGAAAGGTCACATACTAGGGATGTTTTGCTAGAATTGGAACTCCTCAATCATTTTTTGTTTTTTTTTTTTTTAAATGCAAGTTGAAATTAAGATTTAAGTAATTTTTTACACCTTTCTGTAAGTTTGAGGACTCATAACTTTTTTCTAGCTAACATCTGAATAAAACAATAATTTTTTAAGAATCTGCTAACATTAAAGATTAAAAAAAAAAAACAAAGTATTGCCTGTTTTAGCCATTTTTAATAAAAATTACACTTTAAAGTTAAGAAAGTGGAGAAACTAGAAAAAAGCAAAAAAAAAAACATTTAAAATATCCAGAGGGCCAGAGCCAAATAAATTAGGGCTGAGTAAGTAGCAGATGACCCCACCTATCCACCATTTTCGTATGTTCAACGTTCTGCCAAACACCCTGTATAACACTTTTACACGTCAATATTGTTTTTTGCTTATTTTAAGCGAACGATGGAGCCGGTGTTTCCTAGCTGACTACTCTGAGAAGAAACATCCGAAACAAACTCAGAGGTCACAGTCTCTTTTAAAGTCCATACACATGTATTGGTCAAATCATGCGAGGACCATATAACGACTTATATAGTCCTCACACTCACAATAATTATCTTGTAAAAAATAATATACTTAAAAAAGTACACATGAATGTCAATATACAATAATTATAATGTCAATCAATGTATAATTTATACATAAAAGTAAACATTGGCCTATGATTATCATTGAAGCAGCTTAATCGCAAGCATTTGAGTCCTCAAGATAGTCTTTAACCGAGTAAAAAGCTTTCTGGCACAATTTACGTTTTATAAATGATTTGAATTTAGTAATACTTATCTCTTGAGTCTGCCTGGGAAATTTATTATAAAAGCGTATACATTGGCATTTAAACGAGGCACCTATTTTCTTAAGCCTAGTTGAAGGAACTACATATTTGTCAGAGTAAAATAAAGTCATAAATTAAATTATCAAAAATGTTCATTAAAATATGCCGATAACGTGACGTGATCGTCTTGAAACGTGATCTTTCCACTCATATAGCCACTACAAACATACATACACACATACTCACGCCTGTTTCCCATGAACAAACAGACTATGGATCGCAACCTGCTACGATCCTTGCACACTTCATTCGCTTCATTCACGTGCACATTTATTATTAACTGTGAATGCAATTATTTAAAATCAAAGTTTTGCTGCTAACAAAAAAATTAAATAGGTAACTAGTAGCAGAGATACGTAAACAGCCAGCGGCTTCAAAGCTACGACAACTATGACAATCTGATAATATAACTATGAATCATCCATTCATCATTCATCACCTTTCTCTCTATCTTTCACAATAGTTATTTATGAATAATTGAAAGAAAAAAGAAAGCATAACTATTGCGGCGGTGTATGATAAGATTGAAAGCAGTTCTGTACGCACAATGGCACGCGACAGGATTGGCAGCAGTAAGGTGTTTTCTGGTTCTTCCTGCCCTCGCGGAGGCACACAAAGCAACGCTTGTAGAAATTCCGGTTGCGTGCAGAAGTGCTTTCTGTCGGTTGCAGTAAAATGGGCCAATGTGTAGAAATTATGTACCTATTAGGTTGTTGGTGCGTAGATCTACTGCTGGAAACAGTATACCTACGGCTTTGTGGACAATGAGAAAGATGATTTGTGAGGATAGAATCTACAAGCTGAAGGCGGAAAGCTAAATGATCTTGGTGTTTTAGTGTAGATGACTGCAGAAGAGTGCGAGAGTTAAGAATAGACACATTAAGAAGGCGTTTAAAGAGTTTCATGTACCATTTGGCACAACGTTTCCTTTCTAACAAATAAGGCTCCAGCATCTGATCTTTCAGATCCACCCCCCCCATGAATTTATTGTAATCTAAAACTACTTGCGGTTTAAAAGGTACTGGCCGAGATGATGGTCGAGATGAAACTGTGGGCAAGGCAGTGGAAGAAGTGTGACAAGTCGAAATCATAGTAACTCGGTTCTTGTCCTGCCATGCTAACAGAGAGACATCGCCAGAATGTCTTGCAATTAACTCCCCCCTTTTAAGCGGAGCCTTATTTATTACAATGGGAACGTCTCTTCGGGAAGGTCTCAAAGTACCGACGCAGTCGGTACCATTGAGCTTCAGAAATCTAGCTAATAGGGGTGAATTATACCAATTATCCATAAATAATCTATACCCTTTGTTCAGTAGGGGACCAATGAGCTTCTTCACAACAGCTGTACTTTTAAGTACACCGGGCGACTGCTCCAAATCTGTTGCGGATTGTTTACCGGCGTAAACAATAAAAGACCACAGATAGCCAGTGGCACTCTCGCAAAGCTCAAAGGTCTTGATACCAAACTTAGAAGCTTTGTTCTGAATATACTGTTTAAAGTTCAATCTTCCTTTCCAAAGGGTTAAGCTTTCATCTATACAAATATTTTTACTTAAAATATAATTTGATTGAAATCTAGAATTTAAATGTGTAATAATTGGTCTCAAACGGTGTATTCGATCAGAGATTCTAGCAGCGCCAGTGTTGGAGGGATTTGAATTGTTCATAGCGGGGTCAGAATCTACAAAATGTAATGCTCTAGTTAACAGTTCGTATCTCCGTCGTGTAAAGATGCGTCTGAAAACTTCTGTTTTCAGAAGAGGATCAACAGAAAAACAACTAGTAATAGTTGGTAATCTGATGATCCCCAACATCATCCAAAACGAAAAGAGACACAAAATTTCGTGAATATTAGTAGGGAACCATTCAGACTGGAAAGCAGCAGAAGAAATTTTAGTGGCATACAAGTTCGTTTCAGCCACAATATGGCCTAAGATGTCATCGTCCCAATAAGAACGAAAGGCATCATAGGCAGAATTGAAGACATGAACTGAACCAGTACGCTCTGGCTTAAAACTTTCCTCCTGCCCTTGAAAGGAATCCATAGGAGACCATTCAAAGTGGAGGTTCTGGCCTTCCAGTCTTGAGAGATCATCCAATCCATCACTAGCGTCATGAAATTCATCTTCATCTTCGCTCTCGCTAGCAACCTCTCGTTCAGCGTTTCTGGCAGCATCTGGCAAACCCATCTGTCGTCTCCTCAATACATCCATCGCCAAACTTACCAGTTCATGGGGAATGTCGGCGTCACTGGTCCATATTTCATTCAGTGGGTGTCCCACCACCCACTGGTTACCCCCCCTACTGAGCCGGTTAGAATGTCCGCGCCCACGTGCGCTCTGTCCCCGCACACCCCTGATACCTCTTCGTCCACTCCTTCGTCCACCTCTTCTCCCACTTCTCTCCCGCCCGCGCTCTTCACGGGACACAAACAACGTATGGATATCAGGGGTTAAGAAAGCGCTGTCGTCGACGTCTGCATCTAAGGGCATGCCATTTTCATCGAAAATCCGCAGTACCACGCCCGCAGGCGCTGGTGCGCTGTAAAATAAATAGTATTATTAAATTTATTCAGAATGCGTTCATATCGTTAAATTAAGGAAGACGACATATTTATATCTATTTATAACAATATCAGCAGATATAGAACTTACGATTCCGACAAACGGATTGGTGACCGGGACCGGGACCTGTCGCGGGTCGCTGACGGACGAAGCGCTTGTTCATCCTAAAATATAAGAAAGGCGAATTCAAAACCATTGAAACCCAATTGCAATGAATACAACAATAACGCAAACCTAACACAACAAAAAAAGCATTACCATTTGCGGCATCCTCTCTGGGGACGTCAGAGGGGAGTAGGGTGGAGCCTCCGGTGAGCGATCGCATTCTCCACTCTAAGACGTATACAAAAAGCAGATAAGCGCATTGCAATCCATAAGCTATAAATACATCATCTCAATGCGAACCACAATAAACGCATTACCATTCGCGGCGGGTTCTCCCAGCGATCTGGCGACATAGTGGGCGAGTATGGCGAGTGCACTTCCGGATTATCCGTAACTTCATCGGCTTCATTCTAAAACATGCAAAATAATGTCACCACCACCACCCAATAAAAACTCTTACACCAGTGCTCAACAACCTACACAGTAGTAGTAAATAATACACCAAACAAGTAAATAAGTAACAAGTACCACAAAGTTGATTACACTTACTCAATCCTATGGAAAATAATACACATTAAATATTTTATAATCATAACAAATTATAAAGCAAACAAAAGAGGGGTTACAACCTCATCAATAATAGAATCGTCATCGTCGTCGTCATCTTCATTATTGTACAAGAGGTCGAGGTAGTCCGCAGGCGGCTCCTCATGCTCGTTTACCCTCCAAGTTGACATGCTATAAAACATAAAAGAGAAAATTATCGCAATAGTACTCATATACTTCCGTGTCCATTCGTTTCTTTCTCTTTTGTAATAAAAACATTAACATAACTTCATATCTATAGCTAAAAAAATTAAGTTCCAAAACTAAAACTGGACTACTGAAAAATAATGCTCATACCGCTCAAAATCATAACCCTCCTTTTTTGCTTTGCCGTGTCGGGTAAAAATAACAAAGTTATCATGTAGGAGTAAATATAAAATCATTACAAGGTACCACCATCACTATCGATAAAAACAAAACTTTATCGTATAACTATCGACAGATACGTTGCCCTAGTCAATACACCGACCAAAAAAGGTTTCACATCGGCTACCGGCAAATTATCTACTTAGTCCCATACAAATAAAGACCAAAATGGCTTGCATTGATATTGATAAAATGAAACCCCATTATGCCTGCACTGTACATCAAACATGTCGTGCTTTCATATCACTAAAAATGAATAAATACGTTGTTATATGGTTGTGTAAACGAGTTCCAATTACATTTTATAGTCTTTTTATTGTATTCACTAACAAACATCGTTACAAATCACTCAGAAATCGGAAACGTACCAACGGATTTTATCGAGCTGTATCTAGTAGATAAACTGATGTATTTCTTACAACTACGAGGGTCATTCAATAAATACTTAGCCTACAAAAAGTAAACGAAAATTTTGGAAAAGTGGCAATTTATTTTTCAACATAGTCTCCTTTTAGTTCGATACACTTAGCCCAGCGATGCTCCAACTTTTTTTAACCCGTCCGAAAAATAGTTTTTGTCAAACTCTGCAAAATAGGCCTCCGTGGCGGCGATGACCTCCTCATTCGATCCATATCTATTCCCGGCGAGTGATTTTTTCAGATTAGGAAACAGAAAGAAGTCACAAGGGGCCAAATCTGGAGAATACGGTGGATGGGGCAGCAATTCGTAGCGTAATTCAACCAATTTGGCCATGGCAACGGCAGACGTGTGAACCGGTGCGTTGTCGTGGTGAAACAGCACTTTTTTCTTCGCAGATGGGGTCGTTTTTTCTTTAATTCGACGTCGAATCGGCCCAATAAATCGGCATATTAAAGCCCTGTAATTGTTTTACCCTTCTCGAGGTAATCGATGTAGATCACACCTTGTGAATCCCAGAAAACGGTGGCCATAACTTTTCCGGCCGATTTTACAGTTTTCGCCTTCTTTGGAGCACGTTCCCCGGTCTGGATCCAATGTTTTGATTGCTCCTTGGTCTCTGGTGTGTACCAGTGGATCCAGGTTTCATCGACGGTCACAAAACGACGCAAAAACTCCGCTGGATTCCGCTTAAACAGCGCCAAACACGTCTCCGATGTGGTCTCACGGTTGCGCTTGTTTTCTGGTGTGAGTAAACGCGGCACCCATCGCGCCGACAGCTTTCTCATGCCGAGTTCCTCGTGAAGGATATGATGCACTGTTCCTTCTGAAATGCCTACAGTCTCAGCTAGCTCCCGAACCTTCAATCGGCGATCTGCCAATACGAGATCATGGATTTTTTTAATGTTTTCCTCCTTAGCAGCTGTTTTCGGTGCACCTGGACGTGGTTCATCAAAAACGAACGTACGGCCACGTGCAAACTCGATGAACCAATTCTTGACGGTGGCCATCGATGGAGAAGAGTCACCGTACACAGCATCCAAGCGCTCTTTGATTTCGATGCGCGTTTTCCCTTCCAAAAATAGGAATCGAATCACCGAACGATATTGCTCTTTTTCCATTTTTGTAAAACCGATCGACACGTTCGCTTCCATAAGTTGTCAAATTAAAACAAAAGAAGGGATTGGAATGAAAATTTAAAAAAAGAATTAAAAAAGAATGTGCTACACTGTGGTAAAACTCTTTTGAAACTACAGCGCCCTCTGGCGATGAGGCTAGGTACTTATTGAATGCACCTCGTAACTACCTAAATAGAATCATTATAAGCACAATAATCACTTTTCTAATAAAAAACAGTACTTACTTCAGATAAATCAAACGTGAGAGAGGGGGGGGGGGGATCCAAAGGGATGCAATAAAGTGTGGCTTTATAATAGATCAGGGTACCGCCCTTGTGGCACCGAGTCCTGTCATTGCGGGTTATGCTATAATCAGCAATTGACGGATTACGGTGGCTGGGTTTTAAAAAGGTTTCCTGTACGAGGAGGATATCTAATTCGTGATCGCGGAGGAAGGTGGAGACCTCATCACGTTGGCCTTTTAGGCTATTCTGCCATAGACCGCTAGCAACCCTCTATTTATATGACGAGTGTAAGCTTCTAGAAAGTTCGAGGCCATAATTCGAGAACATTCTAGTATTTACAGGAATGATCTAGAATGCTGCAAAACGACACTTAACCATCTAGAACATTCTGGCAGGGTTTAGAATGTTCTAGTAAAATCTGCCACGAATAAAAGTAATTCTGCTACTCGATAACAGATGGCGTTAGCGTCTACGTAACAATACATTACCCTCACACTCAGCCCTCGCAGGGCAGGTAATTATCAAGGCTACCATTACAACATGAAAGCACAAAACAATGCTGGCCCAGAGCAACGCACTGGTAACCCTAATATCATCATTCATCATCATTCTCCTGCCCTTATCCCAATCTATTTGGGGTCGGCGCAACATGTCCTTTTTTTCCATACTACTTTTTTTCACTGGTAACCCTAATAATAGGAGTTCAAATCATAATTTTCGATCTCGTGGATCGCGACACTCTCAATGAGGTCATCATGAGGCGTGTTGAAGATAGCACCTCTCACTCCGAGCTTTGTGTCCTCCCTGTTCTTGGTACCAAAAAGCGATGGATCATACAGACCTGTACTCAACCTACGGTCGCTCAACCACTACGTGCTAACAGGGGCCGTACCATCAACATTTAAAATATTTGCCAAGTACAGGACAGGTCAACTTAGCAGGTTAACGGGGGGTTATCCGAATTTTACCTGTTTTAGAATCAATTTTAAATGGTCAAATTATTGTATTAAGGTCCTGAAAAAAATATATGCCATAGATACATCCTTTCTTTAGGGAAATTAACGGTTCAAAACACGATAAGTTGTAATTTCCTCGATGAAAAAAAAATAAAAAAAACATAGGTAGTCAATTTCAAAACCATTTTCCGTTTCATTTCCTAATTACAGCATAAAATTATATGAAAATTGCATGTATCATGAGGTAATCGTATTTCAGAGGGAATTTAACGGTTGGATTTTTGAGTATAATAGATTTTTTTTAAATAAACTCAAAATTAGTAAATTTGGCTAAATCCGCTCGCGGTCAGAGTCCTGCGGGACGTCATCGAGGTTGGACCTGTGTCAAAATTTTTAAAAATTCGCTCTCCCTGCTGTTGTTCAAAAAAATTCAAACAAAAGACGAACACATTAGATATAAAATTGCGACAGCTCAGAAAAAAGATCTCGTAATTATATTATAGTTTTAATTCATAATATCGTTTTCGAAAATGTGATTATTTATATGTGGTATGATGACGTTTAATTGTCATCTTACGATAGTGTTAAGACACATTGCAAATTATTATCGATAAAATTATAGTCAAGCGCGAGTGATTTATAATTTTTTATCGTGGTCCTTTATGAAGAAGTTTTAAAACACATTTTTCTATGATTTTTCATCAGATTCATCCACATTATTATTTTCACTCTCCATCGAACTGTCTTCACTACCATACCCTACATAAATTACACATAATATAAATACAATGTGTCCGGTTGTCGGTTGGATACTAATAATAATCAACTTTCACTCTGGCAACAACAGTGAAAATTAGAAAAAAATAAAAATGTGCGGTCGGGGACCACCGTCAGGAATGAAGTTCCTTATAACGTATGATTTAAAACACAAACACAAAATTTTCACATCCGTCATCTTGAATTTTCATTTTGACTTCACTACCGGCTTTGGCTCCCTCGAAAACCATAAAAACGACACCCCATGATCAGTTTTGAGTACAAAAAGTCACAGTATACGATAAAATATCGTGTTCTATACATTCGAAAAATAGCGCTTTGTGAACGTATCCTGGTTAGGCGGTAACCGTATCACTCAGTGCCCATGTTCTAAAGCAAGTTCGTCGATGACGTATCCTATTGTTGGTTTGTAACTTTTAACATATTGATACTTGCACTTTTGTTTAGGTAAATAGTCCTATGGGACGGCAATCCCACATGAGCGGGGCCGGTTAGACAATATACTAAATTAATTTTGATGTCTTAGAATAGTAGATTCGATAAATTGCAGCTGTAGCAGTAGGTACATCCCTTGATAATAAAGTACGGCAATTGTTCCTTCATATGTAGTTGTCAATAATTACTGATCTTCATGAGCAGTGGTCAACATCAAAAACAAAAGAATATGTTTGCAGCATAAGCAAAACAGTACGACCATTTTTAGCCCATTCTAAAAATTTTTTTTTTTTATTTATTCACTAAAGTGGTTATAGGGGATGCAAGTTAGACAAACAATATACTAAAACAACAGCCACATTTTATAAAACTTTCCTTTACAGTACGTTTGTAGTTGTGGTCTCTCTCAGCAGCCAAAATACACAGAGTTAGGACTGGTGACGCGGGAGCAAGCGACCGACGACGAAGCAGCTTGTCCTGAGGTCGAAACGCGCAGCCTTCAGTAGCAATTTCCCACTGCTTGCGAAGTTTTTCGTTTTTAGTGGATAAATAAACAAACGCGAACAGGCGTAATACCTAATGGCATAACACGAATACACTGAGTGATTCTTACAAATTATTTCTGACGAACCCAGCTATCGCTAAAAAATATAACAGTAGATTGTACACACGGGATTTCTCATTAACTGTCAGCTAACCATTAATATTTATTTTTATCATAAATATAGATGGTATAACAGGCCTAAACTTCATGTTTTCTGTGAACGTTATGCGAACTATCAAATAACAGTAGGTATATAACAAAATATTATATAAAAAAAAAGAATCGAAAAAATATAACAGTTGAGAATCAAACTTTTAACCACGGGTTTGCAAAGCAGTCGTCGAACAGTTAAGCTATTTGGTTTGATGAAAGTTTACTAAAATAGCCGTTTAAAGGTTCAATCTGTAACTATCTGCTATATTCGTTTCCTACTCAGCTCAATGAAGTAATGGAATAATTCGCTTTTACATTGTGTTTTAATGTCACTTATATCGTCGTAGACAACGACCGATACCGATTATCAGCATTCTCCTGCCCTTATCCCAATTTTTTTTGGGGTCGATGCAACTTGTTTTTATCTTCCATACTTCTCTATTAGTCGTCATCTCGATAGTCATTCCCTTTCTAGCCACATCATCTTTCACACAGACAATCCATCGTTTCTTTGGTATTCCCTTACTCGTATAGTCATCCAGATTCATAATCAAAACATTCCAGACGACATTTTCTGCATTTCTCCGCATCACATGCCCATACCATGATAACCGATTTCCACACACACCGATACCGATATCGGCACGATATCTACCGGCGAAGACAGTGCGGGGTGAGAGTAGCGGGCATTCTTTCAATTGAGCAAACTTTTCAAACTGCTGCCGACTTAGTAGTGTTGTTGTTTGTCGTGTCGCGATGGTCATCGATATTCACCAATATCATGGGGCTGATAATAATTGTACCTATTGTTATCGAATTGTGTTGGTATAGTTATCTGATAATGTGAAAACAAAACGACATTTTATGTAATAATCTTAGTTCACTCCACCGTAGACACCATAAAATGTAAACCTAAGGAAAAAAAACCGACCACCTAAGAAAAACTAATTAAGTTGATCAACTGCAAATATTTTACACTGTAGCATAGATTTTCCGCGAAATCGTCGGCAGTGCGTCGTAAATAAACACGTCGCGCTACATTTGGGGGAGGCGGAGGTAGCGTTTCAAAGGCCTACAGGCCCGAACAACCTAGCCTTAACCTGACAGGTTTTGTATTTGTACCAATGAGCATTTCCATCTGACCTGCAATGTACCAACTTCTGACCTGCTATATTATCACTGGCCGGAACGCCATAATACACTTCTGGACACATCTATTGGCCCACCTTAGAGTTTAGGTTTCGATGGCCCCTACCGAAATATGATTGCTAGATTGAACAAAAACTGTTGATGCAGTTTTAAACCTGATACATTTTACCATCTTTTTCGATCGTATTGTTTTAAATTTGAATTCAGAATACCATACGACATGGAGCTACGCCTAACAAGTCGGATATGCGCCTTGTTAAAGGCAATTGATTTTAGAATAAAAAACATGTTTTATCAAATAAAGGTTTAATTTAATAACGCGTGTTGCCTCCATGGGCATCTACCACAGCTCTCATACGATTAGGCATAGAGTTTATCAACCGCTCTATGAAATTTTGAGGGATCATCTCCCATTCCTCTTCTATGGCAGTCTTCAACTCCTGCATCGTCTGGGCAACTGGCTGACGAGCCCTAACACGTCTTTTTAGCTCGTCCCACATGTGCTCAATGGGGTTCATGTCTGGGCTTCTGGCTGGCCAGTCCATAACTGTGATGTTCACATCCCGAAGATATTCCCTGACGATGCCGGCCGCATGGGCTCTTGCATTATCATGCATAAAAAGGAAATTTGGGCCCACATAGTCCGCGTATGGTATCACGTGAGGTTCTAAGCACTCACGAATGTACCTTTCAGCATTTAATGTTGGCAGCCGTGGTCCTGTAACAACCTCAAGTTGAGTTTTGCCGCTCGCGGATATACCGCCCCAGACAGTCCATGAGCCACCGCCATAAGCAACCCTCTCTTTTTTTTTTTTTATATGTTTGGACATATCACACAACGCCATCTAGCCCCAAGCTAAGCAACCTAATGCTTGTGTTATGGTAACGAGATGGCTGATAAACTACTTATATACATTTTTTTTTTTTTTGTAAATACATACATATTATAGATAGAAAAACACCCAGACTCGGAACAAATACTTGTAGGTCGTACAAATATTTGTTCCGTGCGGGAATCGAACCCGCGACATGCTGCGCAGCAGTCAATCGCTCAACCACTGCGCCAACCGTGTCGTCAACCTCTCTTCAAAGCAGCATTGTGCGAAACGCTCTCCCTTACGTCGGTAGACCTTCTTCCTTCCATCATTGCCATGTAACACAATTTTAGACTCATCAGAAAAGAGTACAGGGCTCCAATCTTGCTGTGTCCAATTTAAATGACTGCGTGCGAAATGAAGGCGCGCTGTTCGGTGGGCTCGCGTTAGTTTGGGGCCATTAGCCGGCTTGTGTAGTACCATATCGCGTTCTTTTAACCTTCTCCGAACAGTTCGAGCGCTCACAGATACTCCGTGGAAGTCGCGAAGTTGGTTTTGTATCTCAATGGAGGTAAGGTGACGATTTCTCAAGCTGGTCGTCACGATGAATCGATCCTGCCTTTCAGTTGTGACCCGAGATCGTGGCCTTCCTTGGCGACGAACAAAGCCGCCAGTCTCTAGGTACCTCCGATAAACATTTCGGACCGCAGATCGACTTAAATTAAGTTGAGCACTCACGTTTCTTTGGCTGTGTCCGGCCTGAATAAGTGCCACAGCTTGGGCGGCGACTTCAGGTGAAGTATCCATAGATTATTGATAGAACCTCACCTTAATGTTAAGAATAAGTAATGTTTGTTGCAAAACCAAAGATATCAATCACTTTTTCAAGAATTAAATCCAAGTAAACCAATAAAACCAAGTTTTCTTAGTATTCGATTGTTTGATATCAACAAACAGGCTCCAAATTGTCTTTTGTTTCTTTAAATTCTGTGTTCGAAATTCAAAAAAAGACTATTGAATGAAATTGTGAATGTGCCAGGTTCAAAACTGCATAAAAACTTTTTGCTCGACCTAATATAAAATTTTAGCTAGGACCAAACGAAACTGAAAATACAAGGTGGGCCAAAAGATGTGTCCAGAAGTGTATAAACAAACGTTCTGAAATACTTTTACGCAATGTTACCGGTTTTACGGTTTTAAAGAACTAGATAAAATTAATTTAATAACAGCTTATAATTATCAAGAGAATTCTAAAAAAAACTGTCTTTCGTAGCAAACAATCTTATTTAACACGATTATGACTTTGGAGACCCTTAGATACTTAAGAAAGGTAAGTACCTACTTGAAAATCTTACTAAAGTTATTTTCGAACGACTCTAGCTATTGAGTATCAAATATATTGTCAAAACCACAAAAAAATTACGAGGTTATTTTGAATTTTGTAAATACAAGTGGGTTCCTTTTTTGTAAGTTTTAAAAAACTGTTTCTGTAAATAAATCAGAAATGCACACATTTGTATCGTGTCCGTTGTTGCGAGTGGTAAGGAAGTGCCGTTATTTGGTAATAATGACTTCAAGGAGAGTTTCATATGAACAATTGGAAACATTGTGGGATTTTTTAAATAATCACAAGGACATTGCAATGGGCTACAATAAAAGTGCTCAAGCTCGAGAAATGTCCCGCAGATTGTGGATAGAAGTGACGGAAAATTTGAATTCCATTGTTGGTGGTGCTATCAAAGATTTTAAAGGCTGGGCAGCTGTAAGTTGGTTTTATATTACCTATATTATCTTTACCTAAAACATCTATTAGACATTAATGTACCTACCTACTTATTGGTTTATATTTCTATGTACCTATCGTGTTCTATATTTAATACTTTGTTCTCCTATTTCAAAATTTCAGTACTGGATAGATTACAAGGGAAAGCTAAAAAGAAAATGTGCAACTGTTAAATCAGCACAATCACGCACCGGTGGAGGACCAGCTGAAACAATGGTCCTAACGGATATAGAAAAAAAATATCTGTCAATCCTTGGGGAAGACTATGGCTCAGGTTTACCAGATATCCAAGTGGACCCACTTGATGTGGAAATTACTCTTGTAAGTTAAATTCTTGCTTAATTTAGTAATAAGAAAACCTCAAGCGGCGAAAATATACCTAATAACCTTATTGGTTGCTATATTTTCGAGCCGTTTGGGGTTGAAACCCTCGGGCCGTGGGGTCCGAGTGCCCATGGTCTCTTTAAAGATATATCGAAACGTCTGGTTGACACTTCCCGTACCTTGGCCAGAAGCTTAGTCTTGCCATACAAGGTGGCAATGCCGCCAGTCTCTTGGGTACTTTACCAGTCGACAGCGATGCGGATGAATTTTTCGTCGCCTTGTTTTAATTTTTTTATAGGATATAATTTTGTTATTTTTAGGTTATGTTTATAAAATCAAATAAGCTATTCATGCGAAAATTTAATTACTTATTTATTAAAAAAAGTCTCTTTCTTCACACACTACGCCTTTTACTTTACTTTTTCTTTTACTTAGTGTTATACAGATAGATACCTACCTACTAGTTTCATAGTAGTTTATTGATAGGTACTATCCAATCACATTGGCGTTTTTCCTTTAAATCACCAGGCGATAACAAACAGCTACCTAATTGTGAAAAACATTTTCGTCATCCGAGTCAGTCTAATTGATTTGGCTTTGACTGCAGTTTGTTTTATTTTATGTCTTTCGAATTGCGAAACTACAATAGAGTGTGTAACCAACGCCAGTCTGTGTCACGTGGTTTGGAGACAGTAAAGAGTGAACGAAAAGCGACTAAAAGGGCAAATATTCGAATTGTGAAACTATTTTGACAGCTGGAAGTTGGTTTGAAATCAACGAGCAGTCGTTTTTCAAACAGAAGGCAACGTCTTGCCCGTAATAATTTTTCATAGCAATTTGTTTGCGATTTTCTCATAAAATCTCCATAATTTTTACGAAATTTTGTAAGTGAACAGCTTCTTGATAAATTGTGAATGTGTTTTTTTTGTGTAGAACCGCAATTGACTCCAACGATAAATCAATATTTTTGGTATTTTCAATACCGAGGCTATTTGTTTCTTAACGCGGAAAAGCAACGCCTTAAAAACGGGCTTATTAAAAGCCGCAGACTTTTGAAGAGTGGCTCAACTCTTGAGACTTTGTGAGGTAGTATTTCCACTTCTGCAACAACGTCGTAACTCTGCTGTACGCACAGACTAAAAGGCAAGGTAACATTTCTAACATAGGTTGGCTAATTCAAAGCATTATTTGAATTTTATTAAACCACTAGCTTTTGCCAGCGGCTTCGCCCGCGTGGATGTCGGCAAATATCCCACGGGAACGTAGGTACTACCGGAAATTCCTTATTCCTCGTCTACATTATAAAGAGAACCTCTGTGCAAAATTTCATCTTTCTAGGTCCAAGGGTTTGGGCTGGGCGTTAATGAGTCAGTCAGTCAGGACTTCTCTTTTTATTTTTATTGATTATCAGGCACTTTAACATGACAATAGGAGTTGGCCAGTTATTCATAAAGTTGAAGCTAGTTGCCCATTCCAAAACTTATATCCTAATGGAGAAATATGGGCAAGAACCTCCATGGACACTGTTAAAATCAAGTTATTACAAAGTCCAAGCAAACTCCGCCCATACGACGACCCACTGACCCCGGCTTTAAAATAACATCGTGCCATATGCCTATGCATGCATGTATTTGCATGTCATGCCTTTAGTTAAATGTGACGTAGGCTCTGCATTAAAAATATGTATCGTTACCTGCTAGATGAAGCCGCAGAAGAGTGACCGGCATCGCTCCAAGTTTCCTCCTCCGGCGACAGGTTCACCCGCGACGGTCCAGCCACGGGTGTTAAATTCACCGCTTCACTAAAATAAAAAAAAAATAAATACCATTGGCATCCTTTGGGAAGTCAGTCGACTTTGTAGTGTTACACTTACCTGCTGGGCCTCGAAACAGTGGCTGATGGCGCAGACCTCGCCCACGGCGGAGACAAAGGAGCCGGTATTACCGGCTCCTTTGCCGATTTCCGGCGTTTGTACTCATGTTGCCAATTTGCCGACTGCTTGGCAACATGCTTACGGGTCTGCGCCATATTCTGCTTTTGCCTCAATGCTTCTTCTCTGTAATAAGTAAAAGTTACACATAAATATTTATAGTTATGCATTTAGTTAAAAGCTGTTATTTTAACATTACAGCCACTTCAATTTTATTTATTTGTATGTAAGTATGTATACATGTATTGTATAGGCTACTGCAATAAATACTTACCTACATTGATTAAAAAAAAAAATTTCGAAAAACAGGTTTCTAATCACAGAAAAAAAAAGACAGTTTCTAATACCCCGTTTACATTGAGCCATTGCCATTCGCGCTGCCACAATTATTTTCCTAAATATTGCTGTGGCAACGTCAAGGGAAATGAGTGTTTACATTGCCGCGTCACATGTCTTTCCAACAATGGAGAACGTAGAAATTCGATAGCAAGTGAGCGAGAGAGCAATACCTACATAAACACTCATTCGCGCTCGCGTTGCCCTTCCTTTGATGTCCCCCAAAAAACCGCCAATTTGGGGATCGCCAGGCAAGGCAAGCAGCAACGTCAGCGACAAGGGAAGCGATCTGTCTACACATTCGCGTTGCACATTTTATTTCCCACTTCCTTGCAAGTTGCCGTGGAAATGGGCTGAATGTAAACGGGGTATAAGGGTTCATTAAAGCAACACCTAATTAGGTAATTGATTAACGGTGGCCAGCTATGGATGGCTGACATAGTCGCCCAATGCAATGAAGCCTCAAATAACAAAAAAAAAAAAATACTTACACATCCTCAGCATCAAGTTGATTCTCGGAGTCGATTTCACTATCGTCATGAACTTCACCCTTCACCCACACGGCGGCAAACATATCTTGCATGTAATTCTCTTGTTGATCTTTTGAGTCTTCCGACATGACGGACTAAAACAAAAAAAAAAAAATGAGTAATTAACAGCAGTGGTAACAAAAGTATTCTCAGTTATCACATAGGTCCGATAGGCAGTCTCTCCATGTACCAGCTGCATCCGGTTAGACTGGAAGCCAACCCTAACACAGTTGGGAAAAGGCTAGGCATTTGATGATGTACCTGCGCGACTACAGCGGACCGCGAACATCATTTTTATTGAATAGTCACTGAAGCCACACGTCTGTAGCTTAGTTTAACACCTAAATTGTTGTCAAACAATAGAAAGTCGCCTGACGAAAGGATCGCACGCCCTTTGTTTCGTTATTCGTGCGTCGGAGCTGACACACTTTTTTTTTTACAAAGCCGGGTATTTTAATCGAAAATTGTGTGATATTTGAGGGTTGACATTGTAAAGCGTATGAACATCATAAATGGCACGCACGCGCAAGCTACAAATCAAGCTATACATTTCCAGTATAAGCTGATCTCGCATTGTATAGGATTTCCTTACAGTGAGAGGTCAGTGTAAACTGGAAATTATAGCTTGATTAGCCGTGTGTACAAATGATAGTCACTATTCATAAAATTCTGGGGCATTCCTCAAAACGCAACTATTTTTAAGGGCAACCAACTAAGCACAACTAAATTAGTCCTCAAAGCGCAGCCATCAGTTGGGTTGGAGTGTACGTAAGCCGTCCGGACCCAGTGGGATGTGGAAGTAATAGGGTGGGGGGGACACCTCAAGGGCATTGACCTTGATCTTAAGGTCATTGATCTTAAGGTTAAGGTCAAAATTCCGAAAGTCCAATTCTCAGTTGGTCCAATTCGCGATTGATCCAAAATGGACAATGTTTTTCTTGCATCCTAGGTTGACGGAGCTCCGCTTTGCGGGGCTCCTATTTATGTGTAAAGGGTTTAAAGTAACCTAACTAAATCTAACCTCGGGGTGCCCTTCGCTCGCTCTTGTATCCTCGCCATGTCGAGCGAATGGCACCCCGAGGTTAGGTTTGGTTTTAATGTTGACCTTTACCTCAAAGTCAATGATCCTGAGATCAAGGTCAGTGAGCTTAGAAAAATCACTGATCTTGACTTTCGGAATTTTGACCTTTACCTCAAGGTCAATGCCCTCCAGGTGTCCCATGGTGTTCCCCCACTACTATTACTCTCACATCCTACCGGATCCCGAAGGATTGATTAGGTGATGGTTTTTTGGTGAAATTTTTTTAAGTCTTCTTTCATAGTGTGTTACGTACACTGCAACCCAACGGATGGTTGCGCTTTGAGGAATACCCCAAACTTCTCGCTTTGTTCAGAGTAGCCAAACTGTACACACGTCTGACCAAAAGACGCCGACGTTGACGTCAGTCAGACTGCGTCCTGCTTTGCAAACGCGTTCTTCCCGCGTCGCGGTCGCGCAGGTGTTTAGGCGATGCGATGCGATTCCCAATGAAAACTTGAGTTAATTGAATAATATATTTCATATCTCGAAAAAAATTAAATTAAATTAAATAAAAATTCGCGCGTCCGAAACTTCACAATTTTATAGCGTGTTTGTGACTTCGAGTAAAACACTCGCAAAATATTATACTGCGAAAACAACTAGTTTTTGGAAAAAAAAAAATGTTTCAGAAAATCAAACTGTGTTACACAATAAAATTGAACACACGCGCGTCCGAAACTTCACAATTTTGTAGCGTATTGATGTCTTCGAGCAAAATACTTTCGCATAATATTGCACTGCGCAAACAACTAGTTTTTGAGAAAAAAATCTAAAGTTTATGTCAACCTATTACACAGTACACTACACACTAAATACTTAAGATGCAAGAGCGAGCGAAGCGTGCTCGGGACTTGGGGCACCCCGACTCAGACAGGTTAGGTTCTTCAGACCCCGCCATCCCCTTCGTGGTTATTTTTTTTTAAACCACCCAGAAATA
This sequence comes from Cosmia pyralina, assembly GCA_946251885.1. Lineage (NCBI taxonomy): Eukaryota > Metazoa > Arthropoda > Insecta > Lepidoptera > Noctuidae > Cosmia > Cosmia pyralina. Next base: position 1,556,040 of record OX276371.1, read on the forward strand.
GCGGGGCTCCATCGACCACGCCTTGCTACAATAATTTAATATATATTTGACCTTGACCTTCGATACGTTTGACAATGACCTTAGTTTTTTTTTTCTCGGCAATTTCTTTTTTTTTGCGCACTGGGGTTTTCAAAAATACTTTAAAAAGGGTCTCTTCTACCCAAAAAAAAAAAATAGCTACTATACAAAAGCGACGGGTGCTAAAGTACAATGGTTCCAAATTGTTCCAAATATAATAAAATTGCTGGAGTTGTGTACCTGCCAATACCGGTTTTGCCGAAAGGGAACCGACGAAATTACCAATTTAAGCAAGCGTATGACGTAAAAATTGGTTACGGTGGTGACGGCCTAAAATCTTAACTTAGCAGTGATTTTCCAACGGGCCATTTCTATTTTTGGACACAAATTCGGAGATCAGCGTAGTCCAAAAAAACAACGCTGATCTCTGAATTTGTGTGTACATAAAATAACACGTTCCCTAAAAAGATAGGATCATGTGTGTTATCGTTAATTAAATTGAAATCAGTACTTACACATTTAATTTATGAAGGAACTAAAAATACCGACTTTTTCAATAATTTCCACAAATAAACGATGCACAAAACGATGATGCACAAACAGCTCACAGTGTCAGTGTGTGATTATCTCCACAGACGAAGTAGTATTGATCATCTATGCGTGTCTTGTCTATGCGCCTCACGATGAAAGAAAACACCACAGGGTAATAAACACTTTACGCAACTAGGGATGCAACATCGCTAATAAAAAACATCAATACTAGAACATCAATATTTTTTCAATAGTAATACATCGATTTTAAAAACATCGAAGTTTATAAACGATATACCGATTTTTTTCGATGTCGAGATTTTTCGAATAATAGGTACTTTACGTTCGCAATACACAGTTGAGTACTATCATTGTTAACTATAACTTTGCTTCACTCAATTGGTTTAAGACAAACAAATCGAGACAACAATTGACAATTCTATTGTTGTTGTTTGTTTTTTGTTGATTTGTTGTCGTGAACGTCAAACAATGAACAAAACTGTTGATGTAGGCGAGCGAAGCAGCTGCTTTGTTTTGCGCGCGTTTGTATTGCAGAGCAAACGAGACACTTATACAAAAATTTACGCTTGTGACTGAGAGAGGAATCTGTTTATGGGTGTACTGTAGATCACGGCCTGGACGGAAGATGGCGCTATGATAAAAAAACATCGTCCATAAAACATCGCTCACGAAGTACGGTGTATTATCGATGTTTATGAACGATATATCGATATTTGAAAAAATCGATGTATCATTTGCAACCCTATACACAACACAATCATTCTATAAGTACGGTTGAGTATGTGTGAGTTTGAGTTCATTATTGTTTTACGTTCGGAAACTATAGCATCATTAGCTAAATGTTAATGGAACGAAGGAGCATGGATCTCACAACATAGGGAATCCTAGTGTGTGGTCCAGGAATTTAAATTCACCTGAATGTAATTTTAGTGAAATAAATCTAATCTATTAGATAGATAAGCATTTTTTATATTTTTTTTGAGCATTGTTCACCAATGCTGCTGTAAACTTCTATAAATATAGAAAATTACCATACTTACAAAAAATATTATTTTTTACGGTTTGGTTTCCAAACATATTTTGGGGCGTCAGCACTTCAGCAGTACTTGTACCTAACTTCACTCTGCAACTTTAGGGTGTGGATACATACACATACTCCATCTTCAATAAATTCGTTTTTTTTTTTAGAACGCAACACCAACAACCATAGCTGTCAGAGTCAAAATCATTTTGGGTGAAAAACAATGAGCTACGGACAGGGGGGTAAAGTTACCTTCATGTTCACAGCTATTTTTTTAGGTGCGATATCTAATGTTCTTTAAATTTAAGGCAAGTAATTCACATAGGACACACTAGATGTCGCTACGAAACGACTTAAGTCTACAATTTGTTGAAAATTACTATATTAATCTCTAATTTATTTTCATTATTTTAGTTTAATTTTAAAGATTTAAATTACGGACAAATATTTGTTTTTCATTTATCGATTGTCAAAAATCACAAAATATGTCAAAATTCAAAATTTTCAAAAGAAAATGGCTGATTCGTTTTGCAATTTGTGTGTGCACTTAATTGTTTATGCTGTTTTCTTTGCTGCTAATACATACGTTGAGTTGAAGCTCTGCTCTGCCGTAAAGGCTTGAAGAGTCAATCATCAGATTCGTCAGTCCGTCCTTGCGTTGAGTGTATCCGCAGGGCGAAGGCCGACTGAATTCGTTTGTTTGCGATATTTGGATTTTGGACGCTAGTATTAGTTAATTGTTGCGGTATTGGACGCTACCTATTAATTAAGTGTTTTTACAATTTACAAATAAATCTATGTATTGAGTATTCAACAAGCTTTTTTCTTTAAAAACTAAATTAACGTTAACGATTCTTCTATTTATTATTGTACTAAATTTTTTTTGTTGTCCTGAAAGTAAAATAAATAAAAAACGACATGTCCAGAAAATATTATAATAAAAATTAACAATATTTAGCTAAAATAAAAATGGTTAATAGTAGTAGTAAACCAAAAAAAATAAAACAAACAAATCCGGTTAAGTTGGTTTAGGCTATCATATCGTATTGATAATAATTATATCGTATGATTAATAGCACGAGGATAAGGCATAATTTGCGATCATTCAAACCCAAAAATACACCGATTATTAACCAAAAAATTAATAAACTTACTTAACGAACGACGTTGGTTACGCATTTCTCTACTATGCTGTAAAATAGTCAGAATCAGTAAAAACATTATTTCACATCGATCTGCCAACCGGGTTAAACCGATTGACAAATTGAAGAATAAACTATAAAAGCAATATTATATTCATTCGCCATTCGACATTTTTGCCGATTGGATACGTTAGTTGATCTGCACAAGCGCACCACTAGCTCGTCCTAAGACGCAGCGGCCGTACTACGCGACCATCCGCATAAATAAAGTATCGTTTTGTGATTATTAAATTGCTTGTCCAGTCACTTAGCCACGTACTTAGGTTAAGGGGCAATGTATTTATTGCATAAATAGTACAGTCGCTGTGATATTTGAAAACAAAAATAACGTACTAAAAGCATGAAACATTTTACAATTTGTTGTTTTAAATAAATATAGTAAAATACTTGTACTTGCAGGAAAGTGATTCCATGATTTCTATAGTTTTTGTTTTGGCTTCGGTTTTTACAAGAAACCACTGAACAATACGGCATTCTTTTAATTTGGCTCGATCACAGTCGAAAGCGCACTAGTTCGCGGAGACGGCCATTTGACCATGAATGGTTCATACTGATCTCGTCGCGCAGACACAGACACGCCCCCTTGTCACTTCTCCTGTTTTTTTATATTTCTATGATTATTTCACTATATAAGTAACTTAATCACTTAATGTCAACCGGACCCAAATTCTCTTTCAAAACGATTTTTTCTGATTGCTATAAAAATTTTTGGTCACCCTATTAGAAAGAGATAAACATCCTCTGTTTGACATATCTCTCTCTGCTCGTGTTTTTGGTACGAGAGCTCAGTCCAGTTTGAATTGTATATTAGGTCCATGGGTGGGTGGTTGTCAAAAGTTACCATGGATAAAAACATAACCTTTTATGCTGCATACACACCGACGCGACCGAAACGCATGTGACTAAAAGAGTGATGAATATAGATGTTGATGGATGGAGAGGCAGAGGAAGGCCAAAGAAAAGATGGATGGATTGTGTGAGGAATGATATGAAAGAGAAGGGAGTGAATGATAGCGTGACGGTTGACAGGGGAGAATGGAAGAAGAAAACGTGTTGCGCCGACCCCAAGTAATATGGGATAAGGGCAGGAAGATGATGATGACACACCGACGCGACCCAACGAACGCCATCAAAGGATATTCGGCGTTGGCTACATGTTCGTTGGCCTTCGAAGATTTTTTAAACAAAAGAGCTAGATCGATGAGTTTATGATAAAATCTTTGATCTAGCTCTTGAACTATACTTAAAAATTGAACTCATTATATCTTCTCAACGAAGACCAGACTAAATGTGATTTGGCGAAAAGTTGCGACTACCTAAATCTGGGAGAAAACAGATCTTTGCTAGGTGGGCTAGTTTTTAAGATATAAATGTGGCCAAGCTGCGGAGACGCTCTCCAGATCGGCCACCAAAAAAAAATTCTGATATTTGGAGGATTTTTTTTTGTGTTACCTTCCTATCAAAATTAAAATCCCTGATGGTGGCCATGCCAGTGTCAGCCACACTAGTGTAAGTACAGATTAATACAGATGGGACACTCCGCAGTTCAGGTATGAAGCTACAAGTACGCGGCGGGCCCATCTCACTGGGTCAATTCAGTGTGGGCTGCCGCGCACCGGCCGGCTCGCACGTTAGTTCGATACTCACTCACGCGCCGCGGCGTAAAAGAAGACAACCCTAACGAGTCAGAAGGTATATGAGTTACGCGATAGAGAGGCAACTTAGGCTGTGACTTAGGTGAATATAACTGTAAGTAATGTAGCGTTGTGCGCCCTGAATTGCACTTTATTGTGTCGTAGCAAGAGTCGCTTTTTAGGATTCCGTACCATTAAATAAATTTTAGAAGCAGGAGGGACCCATACCACTTTTATTATATTTTTAAATGGGTCCCGCCTGCTTCCAACATTTATTTAATTTAAAATGGGCTTGTTTTTAGCTGTTCAGTTTTTTAACTTAAGTTTTTTTTACCGCAGTCGGGTTTTTTTAATTTTTTTAATTACTTTTTATTATTTAATGAGTTTATATACTAACCTATATACACATGACACACAAATACATTAAGATTACGCAAGATTTCGCAGGGGATTTAGTTCTGGGTACGTGTTTTTTTTACGATTTGTCACTTCGAATTACTTTTAATCATATAAGTTGTATGTACTTTTGTAATCACCTTTTAAAACTCTTTATTTTGATACCCCACTCGACAGGTTTTGAGAAAAAAAAAAAAATTAAGACATAATTTGGCGCCGAAAATCCGCCATTTTGTTTTTTTATTTTGATATACCCAGTGTCACTCTCACAGTAAATACGAATCTAACGACACCTCTCAAGCTAAAATCCATCGAGCCGTTCAGGCCGCAGAGCGTGCCAAACAATTATACATACATACATACTCTCGAAAAACATAACCCTCCTTCTGGCGCAGTCGGGTAAAAAGGAACTCTTATGGTGTGACTCAGTCTGTCTGTCACAGCAGGATATTCCAAGAACTACTAATGCTATCAACTTAAAATTTGTAACAGTTTTAGATGACGTTTACCCAACTATATTGTGAATAAGAAAGAAATAAATATATATGTCTTTTTATGCAACAGAGACTGAAAAGGGGTCTTAAAAATTCGAAGTGGGGCTGCTAGGGCATGTGAGGTATCATATGAAAGAGCGCTGTTTGCACATTCTCAAACATTTTTTTTCTTTTTTTAGGCCGCATAGTTTTCGACTTTTGATGAAAAATTTTAAAATAAATACCCTTATCTCCAAAGTTAGCATAGAGAAAAATCTGAAACTATTCTATGTGATAGAAGTTTATGTAAAGATTACAGAAAAAATAAAACGATGTCTCTAAATATCATGCTTTTTCAGAAATCATCAACAAAAATTAAATATACGGTACGGTTATTATATGGTACGGAACCCTCGGTGCGCGAGTCCGACTCGCTCTTGACCGGTTTTTATTTAAATGATTTTGCGGAGTGTATTCGGTATATATTAAGGATAAAAATACCCGTGAAATTCAAATTTTCTTGCGTTTTTTGCAACTTGCAAGTCAGTATTAGGTTTTATGTTGATCAAAATTTGATTCGCGCCCGTAACAAGTATGTATTTACAGAATTATAATCATTAAAGTCATCAATACAACTCTTTAAGACCAGCAATGCTATTCTGTAAACATCTCACCGTGATAACTTAAGTGAAGTGAGCGTGAAGTGAGCTGTCATTCTACCTGATGCTAGGGGTTGACACAATTGACAGCTCATTTTAAGCTCACTTCACCTAAGTTTTCACGGTGAGATATTTACAGAATAGCAATACAGGTAATCCTGTTGAATGACTATTTCATGAAATCTTGACATTTGAGGATTGTACTAACTTAAGGAGTTGTATTACTGATTCTAATGACTAAAATTATGTAGGTATTTCCAGTCCATATATTTATGTCCATGGTGAAAAACGTAGTCGTATTTCAGTAGAGGTGTGCCGTACCAGGTCAACGTCCACGTAGTAAGAGTATCGAAAAATACTTAGTCCAAATACATATTCCGAGTACCTACCTATTTACTCAAATTCAGATAGACTCGCGTACGGTGTGATCTACGAATAAGTAATAAGTCTTATTCGTAGGGTGTGATGTACCGAATCGTATGGCACTTTCTTCCGTATAGCTTGTCTATTCTGAAATGACGCGCCCGATTCCCACATTTACCGTACTGTACGTATACAAATTTAAGTAGTGGGGCACTTCATTTGTGCGTGGACAAGCCCTACCTTTATCGCAGTCCTTTCTTTCTTAGTAAAGTAAGTTTGCCGCGGTCGGTTCGTGGCTGGGTGACCATCTATCACATTTCGAGACCCCTCCCTAAGGTTCCGGCTGTCATTCGTAGATCTTTGACAGTCGTTACGCGTAGTGAAGCCCAAAACTCTGACAACAGTCTTACCAAGGGATATCAGTAAAGGTATTTCAATAATAAAAAAACTTTTATTCGAAACAATGTTTTATTTTATTCATTCATTATTTATTACAAAAAAAAAAAACAACCTTAAAAATATATATAAAATAAACTAAAAATTACAAAATAATTACATAAAAACATTATTTCTTTTTATCACAAAACTATTTACAGTACTTATTTCATTACAGACATTTATTGTAGGTACAGAATTTTAGCTGTCATTGGAAAGATAGAATATAGTTTAACCGATACCGCTACACCGCGGCAGGCGGGAGGCCACGCCGCCGTAACCGTTGACGAATGAGCGGCCTGCACTGTGCCCCGTCTCGCCGCGCACATACCTAAGGCGCTGAACAGCGATATCGGTCAAACTATGGTTATCAAAATTATTAAGGAGGATGCGCTAAGGAAGCCCGCGAAATTCAAATTTTCTTACGTTTTTTGCAATTTGCAGGTCAGTGTCAGGTTGTATGTTGATTAAAATATGAGACGCGGCCGTAGCTATTAAGGCTTTACAGAATTATAATCATTAGAATCAGCAATACAACTCCATAAGTTAGAATTGACCTCAAATCTAGCGATTTCATGAAATCATGAGGATTAATCAACATACAACTTGATACTTAGGTACCTGCAAATTGTAAAAAACGTAAGAAAATTTGAATTTCGCGGGCTACCTTGGCGCATCCCGCTTGAAGAATCGAATTTAACAGTACCCGGGCTTAAATAACAAGCGAAAAGTGACTGTCCACAGGTATGAGTGACAGAGACGACGCGACGCGACGCCGTCAGACAAAGCCGACCATTTATTGTCAGGTACTATTCGCTGCTTCAAGGATCTTTTGGCGTTCGAATGACGTTTAGAAGGGGGCGCTGTTGGTAAACATTTTGACAAATTGTATTGAAAAAATGATGACTGCGTTAGTTCTGATTTAGGCCGCGCGCCAAAAAAACCTTGTTGCACTTTAATTTTTTATGGAATGTCATTCTGAAGGAAAATAAATACATTCAGTCAAAGGTACAATAATAAATAATTTTTAATACAATATTTTGATTTGTTTACAAAGTCACCAAGCATTTCTTACAGTACCTATTTAACGATTCATCCGTCTATTTTTGCTAAATATTTTTTTTTTTACCATTTTTTTTTTGCATTACACATTTTGTATTTTTAAATAAAATGTCTGCGTTAGTAAGTTTTTTACGTCATTTTAAGGAATTGTCAGGTGCTATAAAATAGTTTTCATGAGTGGCGATTCTTAAATGTACCATCGTGGACATATGATGCGGTGAACCACTTTTGAACCTTATTACCGTTTGTCGCTCGACATCCAATACCGCAAAAATATAACATTTTTGACGAAAATCAGATTTTTGTTTTATTTAATTTTGCACGTTCAAATACGTGATCCTACGTTTAAATATTGGCTGAAAGTTATTCGAGTCATCCAAAACTGCGAACGCAATTTTCCGTCACCAAATCAGCAAGTATGCGTAATTTCCTCAGTGCCGCCTAAATCGTGCGGACATGAGATACAACTCTAGTAAGACATCAAAGTTGAGTAAGTACAAATTGTTTTTAAAGTACTCAAATACAATTTTGACAAAATATTTTCCGAATAGCTACTCAGTCATTATATGCCTCTGCTTATCCCATTTAGTATAAAGGTACATTATAATCAAAGGCACAGGAATTTAATACTAATTAGCAAATACAATACTAGGATATGATTGGTGTGCCTTTGTTTGTGGTGCAATTATCGCCCAATAGCTGCGTGTTACAAATCTCGCTGCAGACTTGGTCATAAATCATAATCGGAGTAGGGATGTGCGCTAGTTGCGTGCGCTCAAGGCCATTATCGATAACAGAATCATTAAGGTTATCACGTAAACATACTGCATTCATTAAGTATGCAGGGTAACTAATGAGTACTAATGTGTTTTTACGAGACTTCCTTCTCGTAAGAACACATTAGTATCCATTAGTTAATTCTATAAACAGAAGGTATTTATATAAAAACTAATATGTTTTTACGTTCTTATTACATAAAAAGAAGGTAATTAACAAATATGTTTTTGTAATATTTAATTTGGTAATAAAATAAAAAAAATGTGTATTTATTTGTATCACCCATTTATAAATATAAAAACTATCGATATCACTCATCGACTGCAGTAATGCACAGGACTACGTGTGGGCGTGGCCTGCCCATAAGGCCCGTGAGTGGGAAAGAGAGCGAAACACTCGAATGATTTATGACCGAGTCTGCAGCGAGATTTTAACTATACTATAATTGGTCGATTTTTTTGTTGTCAAATCAGTATGCCATAGACATTTAACGTTTATTTAAAATAGTTTATAAATACTATGTCCCAGAGGGCAGATGTATAAGAAATTATGGAATTACAAAGAGCATAGCAAATTACAAATTCATTTCACTATAATACATTATTTCGTTGGCGGCTTAGCAGCTATAAGTACCTGTCCATTTTAAGATTACGTCTATAGTAATACACACGACAATAACAAACCATTTTCAAAATTGACAAAAGAATGTGACAGCTGTCAAAAATGAAATAATGGCATTTTTTCAGACGTCACGATTTGGCTCTACCCGATCTCGTCGTAAATGCTTTTAACAAAATCACCGAAACTTCATTAAGGTTAAAACTATCTGTCACATAGACAAATACAGGTTGAAAATAAATAAACTAGCGAAACTCCGCAGATCTGCTGGGTAACGATATAATAAAAACAAAAAAATTTCGATCCTTTTTTTGGTGGGTAACAATACAAACGCTTGTATTGTTATGTACCTACTTGAAGTATGAGTTGAGAAAAACTGTTTTATTTTGTTCGTTTAATACCCACCACGTCTGTGAAGTTCACAAAAAAAAAAAAAATCTTTTTTTTTTAAGCTGTGTGGACCTACGACGCTTTGCGTGAGCTCAGCACAGAACACGCAAGATATGCCGTCGACCCAACCACTCAAGGCCGTTGGCATTTAAGGAGGATGCGCTGTGATAGCCCGCGAAATTCAAATTTTCTTGCGTTTTATGCAATTTGTAGGTCCGTGTCAGGTTGTATCTTGATCAAAATATGATACGCTGAAATAAAACATGTATTTACATAATTTTAACCATAAAAATCATCAACACATCTTTCTATGTTACATTTCGTGCAGAGTCGTTAGATTTCGTTCGATCGACGAATCTGCACGAAATCTAACTTAGAGAGATGTATTGATGATTTTTATGGTTAAAATTATGTAAATACATATGTTTTATTTCCGCGTATCATATTTTGATTAAGATACAACCTGACACGGACCTGCAAATTGCAAAAAAACCCAAAAAAAATTGAATTTCGCGGACTACCACAGCGCATCCCCCCTTAACTGCGTCTTATTGTCAAATACTGGTGGAAATTACAGATTTTCATGTCAGCCAATAAAATATGACGGAAACGCTCTTCTAGGAAACCCTATCTCTAATATGTATTTCCGATTTTCTCATCTGCTAATATAAATCTTTTATTAGCTGTTGAGAAAAAGGGCAAATTGATGTGACTTTTCAGAAATTTCAGACAAAACTCCACAATGTAACAAAGCGATTTTTTTTTTAAATAATTTAATAAATACACATTAATATTATTTGAATAGGAATGTTATTTTTCTAAGAGAAATTCATTCGTTCCGATGCCTCGCAGGACACAGACTTATAATTCTAGAATCACATCGCTTAAGAACTAGAAATTTTACATTTATTACGTTGGAAATAAATATAGGTGTTGATGTTGCATGGAAGTTACATTATAATATATTTTTTATAAGGTTTCTGTCAATACCGGACTCTATAGCTTGAAATAAAAAAGTATTCGACTTTGGTACGAATGGTGATTTATGGTGATTGTGCTGTGGTAGACCGTGAAATTATTTTTTTTTTTTTGCGTTTTTTGCAATTTGCTGGTCAGTGTCGGGTTCTTTCTTAATCAAAATATGATTCGCGACGATAAGAACTGTATATTTACATAATTAAATAAAAATCATCAATAACTATCTCTAAGTTTGATTTCCTGCGGATTGATCTGATTTCGGAATTCAGACGAATCCGGAGGAAATCTAACTTAGAAAGATGTATTGATGATTTTTATGGTTAAGGACGCTGTTACAAATGGGTAGTCAAATTAATACTTTTTTACACAAAAGTATGTTTATTAAATAAAATGCTTTACATTCTTAAAATGTTTTTTTGCCAAAATTGTTGATAGATGTGCATGGTACGATTGTGAACTATAAATATAATTTTAGATATGTACAGTTTCTCAATAAATGTACCGGATTGAAAATTTTTACTTCGGTACATTTATTGGGAAAATGTATCTATTTAAAATTATATTTAAAGTTCACAATCGTACCATGCACATCTATCAACAATTTGGGCAAAAAACATTTTAAGAATGTAAAGCATTTTATTTAATAAACATACTTTTGTGTAAAAAAGTAATGATTTGACTACCCATTTGTAACAGCGTCCTTAAAATTATGTAAATACATAGTTTTTATTGTCGCGATTTTGATTAAGACACTGACCTGCGAATTGAAAAAAAAAAACAAAAAAAAAAAAAATAATTTCGCGGTCTACCACAGCGCATCCCCCGGCGAATGCACAAGGGTAGTTCGCGACATTCAAAATTTCTTAAGTTTTTCTGCAATCACTGTACCAGGTGTAATTTAAATAACGCACAACCTCTTAAGGGGTCATTGTACTTATCATTATGAACAACTTTTACTATGGTATAAAACCTGAAATCGCGAAAAAAAAACTCATCAAAATGTAGAAAACTGCAATTTTTTTTTCGCGATTTCTGTTTTGGTCCCATAGTAAAAGTTGTTCATAATGACGAGAACAACCCCTCGAATAACCCCCCGAGAATCCGAGATCCGATCCGAGTCGAGAATGACCCCTCAAGAGATTGTGCGTTATTTAAATGTATATTTCTGACGGAAAAAGCAATAAATTTAATTGTAGGTAAGAACTCAAATGTTATCAAATCTAGCATGAACAACAAAATATGAGAACTTAGCATTAAAATACCTTTCACTAGCGGCGATACTTTAAAATCCTGGACTTGCCACGGAAACATGAACCACAAACATGTTTTACAATTTATGGCTCAGGTATTACAGCACAAGTTAGAGTAACAGTGACTCAGAGTTGAATAGCAATTGACCTTACAAGTCATCACTATACAGGGTCAAATTCAATTTACTAGCGAAACTCCACAAACGTGATGGGTATGTATCTACATCTAAAAACGACAAATAAAAAGATTATATGATTTTTTTTGGGGTCAATGACCTCTGGTAGTGTTATTACTTGAAGTGTGAGTTGATAAAATCTGTTTTATCGTGATAAGATATCGATACACATCACGTCTGTGAAGTTTACTGATATTTTAAATCACTACACTACCGGCGGTTAATGACACCATAAAAAAAAAAAACAATCAAACATCGTTCTGATGAGAGAGTAGAGGAAAATGAGCCTGTTTTAGTAACTTCAATAGTAATGTCGTTTCATTAATTATATATTCGTAAACATATGTTGTGTTTCCCGACTTCACCTGCTTGCTTATAAGTAATTATGTACATCATTGAGCCAAACAACACTTTGAGCTTTTATACAGCTATGCTAGTATCGCTTTAAGGACCAAATATGACTTAAGTCTAGCAAAAAGAAACCTTATTCATTTATAGATAAAGTTCATAGTCGTATGAAAGGCTTCATCAGTCGTTCGTAGGAAAATGCTGATTAAATTCATACGAATAAGGTTCGTTTTCGTATGAAATACTACTGTATTTAGCTTGAGTAAATTCTACATCCGCGCTGTATAATACAAGGTCAAATTGAATTAGTTAGCGAAACTCCGTAGATGTGACATGCATCGATATTTAAACACGATGTCAGCCTTAAGCCGTGTACGCCACGAACGAACAAAAACATGGTGAACACGAACATCGAACACTTTAAATGTTCATAAGGTCCCGAGTTTCTTCAAATATTCCGTGATCGGTGTTAGTGTTCACCATGTTTTGATTGTTCATGCGTACACGGCTTAAGAACGACTAAGGAAAACATCGTGAGGAAACCAGCATGTACAGAGGCTAGCACATCAAGCTACCCCAATCTGTCAAATTTTCCCAATTGAATATGAACCTTATTCCTTTGTGGTAAAGTTGAAAATCTAACAAAGAAATTTGACAGATTGAGGTAGCTTGATGTGCTCTGTCCTAGAACTAAAAATTCGAAGACATGTGACATCTAGCAACCCGCACTGGGCCCGCGTGGTGGATTACAGCCCACTCCCTCTCACAGAGAGGAGGCCTGTGTCCCAGCAGTGGGAACATTATAGGCTGATTATGCTACTTAGTCGCAAGTCATATTTGGTAAGCGAAAAGTGAAGGTAATTAAGTCGGGATTTCATGACAACTAACTTTTTACAATAATAAATACTAATAATTTTTAAATTTTAAGTCCGTCATAATTTTTAAAAACAACTTTTTTTATCATACAGGAAAGGATTTCTTCCAATTTTTTTTAGCGTTTTTTTTTGGTATTTTTTTTAAGAACTCGTCTTTCTAAGAGATCCTTACAGGTAACATATCCATATAGTAATGTTGGGCGCACAGTAGGCAACATTTGGCAATTTTAGGGTTCCGTACCTCAAAAGGAAAAAACGGAACCCTTATAGGATCACTCGTGTGTCTGTCTGTCCGTCTGTCACAGCTAATTTGCTCCGAATCTCATAGACCGATTAAGTTGAAATTTGGTACACATATGAATTTCTGTGACCCAAACACGGACGGGTAAAATAAATGAATTTTGAATATGGGGGTCACTTTTGGGGGGCAAATAAGAAAATGAAAAAAAAAAAGTTTTGCAAACTACACCGTGTGACATGTCAAATGAAAGGGCTTACTATGAGGGTCTCAAATATTTTTTTTTTTATAATTTTAAAATAAATTGTTTTAAAGTTATTTAAGAAAATAGACGAAAAATTACCATTATCTCCGAAACTACCGAGCCTATAATTAAAAAAAAAAATCAGAAAATAGATCTTTACCTGTATATTACAGGAAAACCTATAAGAAGTCTGTGGTTTTGAAATAACATGGTAAATCTATCAATACTGTGAATACAAACTTACATTTACAGTTGGAATGTATGGGAGAACATGTTTTTCAACTACAATGTTAAGTTTGTTCTTAAGATAAATTCATCCCAACTACGGAACCCTTCGTTGTGCGTGGTCCGACTAATATGTTGCCCAATACATCTTCAATAAATACCGTATAATAATATAATATAATATAATGATATAATATATGATATAATATAATATAATATAATATAATATAATGTCGTATTCTGGTGTTCTTAAAATATTTTTAGTCTGGCAACACGTATTAGCATTTAAAGATGGCAGTATGCTGCGTTATTAACATAATAAATCGTAGTTTGAGTCGGCCAACTGTGTCCCCACAGTTGCTCTACATTCATGATGTAACTTTCTGAACTTTTTCGAGATTTCCCGAATAGTTTTGAATTTACCAAAATATCGCCTATTGTGCACCCAATCTTATACAATCAGTCAATATCACCAAGCGTCGAAGAGTGACTTCAAAAAACAATATTTTTGTACTTACATATTCGAGTTTACCCCAAAACAGATGAAACTCTAGTCTATTTATAGCTAGGATATGCAGATCTCAATATTGAGTCTTGAATTAAAACCTCGAATTTATTGGGAAACAAAGTTGCAGCAACATGTTGCTGGTAACATAGAATGTTGCAGTGTTGCTAGCAACGTCGTGCTCTTGATAAAAAAAAGTTGGGCGACTTTTGTCGGCAACATTTGATGTCGCGGGCAACAGTTGCGCAACTTTTTCTAAACTTTGTGTACAATATATGACGTTTAACGAATTTATATATTAGATTGAAACATTGAAAGCGATCACTTATACAAGTGTTTGGACTTGGCAAGGTTTAAACATGGATCTAAAAAAGTCCCTTTATTTTAACTGTTAATCTAATTTGAAAAAAAAAAAAAAACAATACTGGATCTAAGGAACCAATGATTGACTTTATTTATTTACACTTCTACTCTTAGTTTTTTAGAAATCCAGTTTGGATTTTAGGTTAAGCTACACTCGCCGCGGTCGGTACTTGGATGGGTGACCATCCATATCTACCGAGACCCCTTCATGCCTCGTAGATCTTTGTCAGTCGTTACGGGTCGTCAGAAGCCCGAAAGTCTGACAGCCAGTTTTACCGCGTGGTATTTTGTAACCCAGTAACTGGGTTGTGGAGGTCGGAGAGGCAACTGCTTGTATTTTACATGGAGCAACTGCTCCATGTAAAATACCAGTACTCAGCTGCATTCGGTTAGACTGAAAGCTGACCTCAACATATGTAGTTGGGAAAAAGCTAGGACATTAAAAACATCCAAACTGGACTCCTAAATATCCTTACAGGTCTCTTATCAGAAACACAACTTCAGAATCAGTCTATAACATACTTGGTACAGTCAGCAACAAAAGTCGATTAACAGTTGAGAACAGATGTAAATTTTAAAGAAAATTAACTCTTATCTAATAAATGAATTGCTAAAAAGCAGGTTATCATATCATTTTGTGTTACTTTAGATGATGTCAAAAAGTAGCAGTGTTAACCGACTTCTGTTGCTAACCGTACCTCCGAAAATTAACAGTCCCACACATAACCGGTTCTCACCCAAAAACGGACCTCAAAAAATTGTCCATCACTATTTTCGACACAAAAAAAAAACGTAGTTTTTAACATTTTGATCCGAAAACTAACACTCCAGACTCGAACCCAAAAATAGTCCAACACTTTACACGGTTTTTTTGACAGTCAAAAACCCAATCCCAGACTCGTATTGTGATTAGTTCAACACAAACCAGTTCTGACTTTCACAAGCGGACATCAAAATTATCCATCAAAACTCAAAATCGGAGTTTTTTCTTCTTCAGAAATGATATCGGGACCTCTAATTGGACCTGTAGTGCTTATCCAGGTTGACATCGGCGTCTATGGCGGTAGCGGGCGCGAGGAAGTGGACACACTGTGTAAAGATTTGTTGTAGCGTTTTTAAGGATTCATTTACTTTCTTTGCTTGCTTTCTGCCTAGATCTGTAAGTATGACGCGCTGCGTCATAAACTCATGATATATTAGGCGCAAATAACAGGTTCTTTCTTTATTTTCTTTCTAGACCTGTATGGCCAAAATGAGCGATAAGGAGCGTTTGAAAAACGCGCTCTCAAATAAATATTAATCTTTAAGCCTGTAAGTTTGGATACACACAACACAACGAGCTTATAGTAACGTTTGAAATTTCCACCATAGTCACTTCGGTACAGCAAACGGCAGCTTTATATTTCGCCCTCTTATAACATGGGACTTAAAATTACTGTCGAAATGTGGCATGAACTACACACCTCTGCCAAACCTACCGGGAACATAGGCATGATTTTATGTGATATTTCGCCCCCTAGGGACTTAAAACATGTAGGTACCCCCCTTCGGGGAAAAGGAGTTGTTTGTAAAATCGCGCCCGCTCCCGCTTTCGCTTACCGCTCACCCTGGACATAGCCTTATAGGCCCGCTTCGCTCGCTGCTAACATCTTAGTCGTGTAGCGCGAGGGTGTCCACTTTATCTCATATGTCAACCTCACAGATTTTCCTCTTTTGGGGGAGTCCATATTTGTCCTTTTTTATCACTTCTTGCTTCAGCCGGAGGTAGTTTTCAAGACGGGCGAGGGCGTATTCCTGGAAAAAATAATGGATTAAGATTATTTTAAGTTACGGTTTCCTAGAAGAGCGGCGGCCGCACTTAAAGGCCGCAGTGACGGCTGTCATGAAAATGAAGCCAGCGGCTAAGATTTAAATCGTTAGATTCGCCCTACCGCGTCGAAAGATAGTCGCATTTCTGTCTCGTTATGACATCTCTTGATTATCATGGAAAGATGGAAACGCTGTTTAATAATGTGTGAGCACACTCTTCTCAATATGGACACTTTTTCTTCTGACTAAGTATGGGGGGCCCAATCTAGAGATTTAAGTCTTTGAGGGACGGGGTTTGACTTAATGTCAAATACTGGTGATAATGACAGATTTTCACAGAAACCAAAGCTTTGGACACAATCTGAGCTTTGAACGGATAAGGATTAAAGGTACAGACAGTCCGAAAAGCAGCGGATTTAAGTAAATGAGTTCGTTCGAAGCCAGAGTCTGCAGTGCTGGGGAGATTCATCCAGCTTCATGTGACGAGATGACCTTGTGAATTTGTGATAATTATTTTTAACATGAGTGTTTTTGTATTTTTTTATTTTATTTCTCCACGTTTTTTATGAATGACTAGCTTTTGCCCGCTGATTCGCTCGCGTTAATTTAGAATTTGACAATCAATTCGAGTTGTAATCTGCTTGTAATAATATAATTCAATCATAATTTGAAAGACACGTGGCGCCATCTATTATCATAAGAACGTTATTGTTGTTTTCCTCGGCAACAGTACCTTTTTTCGGGTTGAAAGGTACCCTATATCCGTTATACCTGTCTCCGTCTGTACACCTGACAACGTATATGCAAAATTTCAGAATGATCGGTTCAGTGGTTCAGGTGTGAAAAGGTAACAAACAAACTTACTTTCGTATTTATAATGTTACTAGCTGCGCCCCGCGGTTTCACCCGCGTAGACCGGGATAAAAAGTAGCGGTATGAAAAATAGATGTTAGCCGATTCTCAAACCTACTCAATATGCTCACAAAATTTCATGAGAATCGGTCAAGCCGTTTCGGAGGAGTACGAGAACGAACATTGTGACACGAGAATTTTATATAATAGGTTGGGGAAAAAGTTTCTTCGCATTTTTTATGAAAATTCAAAACATTTTTTAATATACATTATTCACATTTATCTAAAGTATATAGGTACCATTTTGTTCGATAACTTTTTGCCATCTTGTAGGTAGGGACATGATCCCATTGCTATAGAAATTTTGGGACTTGATCTGAAATTTTGGGACTGATCAAAATACCGCGACAAGTGGTTTTGGCAGTCCTCTCGTGATGTTAACTTGACACTGCCTAAAGAATTCTGAAGAGACCAAAACAGGTGGAAATCTGAAGGTGCAAGGTCAGGACTATACGGCGGATGCATTAACACCTCCCAGCCAAACTCTCTTAATTTTTGCTGAGTGGCTAAAGATGTGTGAGGTTTAGCGTTATCATGATGAAAAACCACACCCCTTCTGTTGATTAATGCCGGCCGCTTTCTCTCAACTTCTTGCTTTAATCTCATCAGTTGTTCGCAGTAGAGTTCAGAATCGATGGCCCTGCCTGGTGGTAACCGCTCATAATGAATAATGCCCTTCCAATCCCACCACACACACAGCATCACCTTGTTGCGAGTTAACCCGGGTTTCGCCACAGTCTGTGAAGCCTTACCGGCCTTTGACCACGACCTTTTTCGCACGTTCTTGTCGTACGTGATCCACTTTTCATCACCAGTTATCAGCTTCTTCAAAAATGTTTCGGTTTCATTACGTCGTAATAAAGAATCACAAATGAGTACACAGTTCATTAGGTTTCTTTCAGTGAGCTCGTAAGGTACCCAAATATTGCGCTTTTTTGTGTACCCAGTTTTTTTCAAATGCGCCAAAACTATTTTGTGGTCAATTCCCAGTTCTTCAGCTACGTCGTAACTACTGATATGCCAATCTTGCTCCACTTTTTCAAAAATGGCATCCATTTTATCCGTAATAGGGCGACCAGAGCGACGTGCATCTTTGACATCAAAATTTCCGGATTGAAAACGCTTCAACCAAATTTGTGTTACTCTCACAGACACTGCACTGAGTCCATAAACATTGCAAATTTTTTTCGCGGCTTGCGTTGCATTTTTACCTTTTTTGTAGTAAAATTTTAAAATGTATCGAATTTCTTCATTAGATTCACTCATCTTGACAGTACGAAAAACAAATGAAAATCACACATTTTCCTAATTTGAATTTGGAATTATGTTCTTTAAAATTTAAACTTTCAATGATACCAAAACCAGCCAGATACAAATAGTATAGCCAAAGAGATTTTAGTTTAAGTTCATACAGACTATAATGCGAAAAGACTTTTTCCCCAACCTAATATTATATAAGATAATGTTAGTTGTGGTATGCAATACTAAGATAGTTTTTAAGACCTTTGTAAGTAACATAACATATGGACATTTAATTTAATAATACAGGGTTAGTTTTCAAAGACCAGCCAAATTTTCACAGGGCGTTCTACCCGTGAATATGAACAACTTTGACTCACCCAATATCCAAAGGGAATCTGACTCTTGGAAGCATTCACAATGGACCACAAGGTCCAGAACAAATGGCTGACGCAAGCGAACGCTTCAACCTCGTCTAGTAACTTGTTCACATCATCCAGTGTAGGCTCGGGTTTATCCTGGATGTTCGAGTGGTAGTGTTTTAGGTATTCGCGGATGAATATTTCCTGTAAACAAAAAAAACAGGTCAACAGCGAGTCGGACTCACGCACCGAGCGTTCCGTTCCGATTTCTGTAAAAGTGTGCTATTTAGAGACATCGTTTTATTTTTCCTGTAATCTTTACATTAACTTCTATCACATAGAATATTTTCAGATTTTTCTCTATGCAAACTTCGGAGATAGGGGGGGGGGGGGGGGGGAGGGGGAAACGGTATTTTTTTTTACATTTTTCATCAAAAGTCGAAAACTATGCGGCCTAAAAAAAAAAATTGTTTGAGAATGTGCAAACAGCGCTCTTTCATATGATGATGTTTCTTTCACATGCCCTAGTAGCTCGACTTCGAATTTTTAAGACCCCCTTTCAGGCCCTGTTGCATAAAAAAAAATATTTTTATTTCTTTCTTATTTGCAAAATAGTTGGGCAAACGTCATCTAAAACTGTTCCAAATTTCAAGTTGATAGCATTAGTAGTTCTTGAGATATCCAGCTGTGACAGACTGAGTCGCACCATAGGGGTTCCTTTTTACCATTTTGATACGGAATACTAAAAAACCATAATCAATCATGTGGACTGCCGACAGAAGTGAAAACTTGACAGCGCAACACGTCACATTAGCATGTCGCGTGATGCGAACTCATAAGATTGTGGCTAAGTAATAACAGCCGCACGGGTCGATCCTTCAGGTTAAGCTTGCCAGGGTTGGCCCGTGGATGGGTGACCATCTTTACATACCGAGACCTCTCCGTGTTTCGGAAAGCAAGTAAGGCAGGTTGAGACTTTCGGGTTTCTGACGACCCGTAACGACTGTCAAAGATCCACGAATGACAGCCGGGACCAACGGCTTAACGTGCTTTCCAAGGCACGGAGGAGTCTCGGTATGTAAAGATGGTCACCCATCCACGGAACGAACCCGGCAAGCGTTGCTTAACCTGATGGATCGACCCGTGCGGCTGTTATTACTTAGTCACGAGCTCCTCATTACCATATTATTTATTTATATATTTATATTATATAGGTATATGGTAAATATATATATCAATAAGGTTGAAAATAAATTCACCGCAAATATCCGCGATGGTACATGAAACACTAAGCTAAATATTGCAAAAACCAACCTTTTGCTCCAAACTGGGCGTAAAATCCTGATTCGCATAATAAAACGGATACTCCGGATTCGTGTAATCAAACGCCCACTCTTGAAAATGATTGGCAATATCGAATCCCCTATAATTGTACGCACAATACTCAAAATCGATCAGCACGAGTTTAGGCTCGCCCGAATCTGAAAAATGACTTAAAACTGTGTCCGAAGTATTGGCGTCCTCATAAAGTCTTTCAAAACTTTCTTTTGATTCACTTTCTCTGTTCGAGAGAGTTTCTTCCGCATCAAAGCTGTGGACGAAATTTGCTGAGAGTTCGTCTTCGGGGACCGTTTGGTGCGCGTCTTCTATTAGCAGGATGTTGCCTGTTGAGAAAAAATTAGGATTAGTGTTGTCAGAAAAAAAATTAAATTAAAGTTTGTTTTATTAATAACTAGTTTTTGTCTGCGAGTTCGCCCCGCGGATGTCGAAAAATATCCCACGGGAACATACTACCGGGAAATGCTTCCCAATTCCTTGTCTACATTATAAAGGGAACCTCTGTGCAAGATTTCAGCTTTCTATGTTCAATGGTTTGGGCTGGGCGTTGATGCGTCAGTCAGGACTTCTCTTTTTATTTATTTATTTATATAGATAGATAAGTAATCATAATTTATATAATGACTTTATCGTATTACCCAGTTACTGGGTTGTGGAGGTCAGATAGGCAGTCGCTCCATGTAAAGTTATTCTGCTACTAGTATTCAGCTGCATCCGGTTAGACTGGCAGTACATTCCCGAGGCATAATTCCCGACCTCCACGCGGGTGAAACAGCTTAGAAAAGCTAATCATTTGCCTAGCCTTTTCCCAACTATGTTCGGGTCGGCTTCCAGTCTAACCGGATGCAACTGAATAACTTTACATGGAGCGACTGCCTATCTGACCTACACAACCTATTAACTGGGTAATACGATACCCCTTGGTAAGACTGGTTGTCAGACTTTCGGGCTTCTGACGACCCGTAACGACTGTCAAAGATTCACGAATGACAGCCGGGACCAACGGCTTAACGTGATCGACTAGTTATTATTTAGCCAAAAGCGTGTTAAATAAATTATGTATTGTTTCTTCTCTTACCTTCCTGCATATCATTGTGACAGAACACGACAAGAGAGTCCACCGAAGCCAGGAACTTCTTCAGCCATTCTAGTTCATTCTCCAGATCCGTTTCCTTCAGCTGCTTTATAATGCGCTGTTCTTCTTCGTTCTAGAAGGAGAAAGAAGATGATTAGGCATGGTATATTAGACGTTTTACGTTGTTCCTGTATTAGATCAGTCCACTTCGTGTACACTTTACGAAAATCTTAACCACAATTAAAACCCTGACAGGCACTTTACTTTGTGTAAATTATTTCATCACCAGTGCTCTAAAAACTGAGAAGGAAAACATCGCGAGGAAACCGGCATGTCCTAGAGCCAAACATTCGAAGACATGTGACATCTACCAACCCGCACTGGGCCCGCGTGGTGGATTACAGCCCACTCCCTCTCACAGAGAGGAGGCCTGTGTCCCAGCAGAGGGAACGTTATAGGCTGATTATGCATACAGCGTGTTTCACGAAATCTCTCTGAAATCCTTATAGGATCACTTCGTTTTCCGTCTGTCGTCTGTCAAGACCCTTTTTCTCAACAACACGTGGAGGTATCAAGTTGAAATTAATATCAAATACGTAGGTCTATAGTATCTTGGAGTCCTAAAAAACTCAAGCTTCTAAGTCAACGCAATAAAAAAATTCTCCCATTTATGCGACATATTTTGATACTCGCAAGTATATCAAAACCTCTGGTACTTCCCGTTGACCTAGAATCATGAAATTTGGCAAGAAGCAAGGTCTCACAGCACAAGTAAAGGAAAAAATCCAAAAATTGTTAATTTGTAATTTTGTCACATTTTTTTTTTCTACAATTAAAAAAAAAAATAATAATAATTTTATTAACTTCAGTTGTACACTAACACTTATCTTAAAACTATGCAACGTTTCAACAATGGAAAAGAGTGTTTTCGATGAACTCTGGCACCCAAAGTAAGATTTAACTTGTGTTTAGGGTGCCAGCGTCCTCGCCTAAGATTTGAACATATAGCAACAGTTGTAAGACGAGCACAGTACCTAATCAAATTACAATATAAAACACTAAACTAACTAGCCAAAGCAGCTATGATGTGGCCATTTCTATACCTATGTATGAGTTTTTGTATGAGTGTGAGGGAGAGATAAATATGATGAAAACCTGTGTATATGTAAGTCTGTACTATAAACAAATTGCTTTATTAACTACATTAGGTTAAGCGATTGATATACGTAGTAAATCTTCAGTCTTACTATAGCTCATTGTCAAGAGCCACTTTGTAACCTCGGTTTTGCATTCATTCTTTCTTTTCAACTACCCTTTATTGTACGTGGTCCGGCACACACTTAGCCGCTTTTTTTTCTAAAGACCTAGCAAGCAAAAACTCTCACCTTCCCCTGAATATTTCCCGACAACCTCTCATCCTTGACAGTCTTCAGCCACTTATACATGGTCTTCCAGATCCAGTTCGGTTCCTTGTTCAGAGGCACCTCCATAGAGTGTATGGCCGCCATCTTCTCTGCGATTTTCATTGACAGCGAAGGTTCCGCTAGTTCTTTTGTGAGGAGAGGACGGGCCTGAAAAATTGAAGTAGGTTTAGATGGGTGAACTACAGGGAGGACCTGAAATTGGGGATAGAATGAAAATAGGGTGAAGTAGGCCTGAATTTGGCAATAATAGGACTTATACGGGCCATAACCATATATCAGCTAAAAATGGTGAGTGGCTTTTTGGATGGAGTTAAGGGAAAAGGTAGGTGTATTCCTAATTCCGGCTAAGAGCAGTTTTGAATGTTAAATATCGACCATTGCCCAAATATCAACTTCAAATGGAGAGTGATAGGCTTTTTGGGAATGTTATGAAAATGGCTCGTGTATAGGGATGATGTCAGAATTTTGTTTCATCCGTCATGTCGATTATATAAAAAAATATTAGACACATATTTTTCCTTTTTTTACGTAATCAAAAGACCATCTAGTTTGTGGCTACATCAAAGAAAAAAAGTTGCTAGTTTTGCAACTAAATTACATTCGAAATTCCGCTAAAAGTGGCTAAAGTATTTTTGGCTTACTTTATCCTATTAATATTGTTAATATAATTTTAATATATAGGAATGGGGATAAGTGTGTGTTACTTTACGCAGCGGGCGTATAGCGCACTGCGCGTGCAGTACAACAATGCTTTCAGGATACTGTTAGGGCTTCCGCGGTTTTGTAGTGCTTCGACTATGTTTGCTGAGGCGCGGACTGATGATTTTTTCGCGATCATACGGAAGCGGAGCGCCTCACTATTAAGTCGCCTACGAAGCAGCTCGAACAGTCTCCTGAGGGTATTGTCCGAGCGGTGGGACCTGTCCCTGTTACAGAGGTGGATGCAGCTTCATGTTAGTGCCTCTCCTCGTATTATTTGACATGTTTATTTATTTAGATTGATGATTTTGTGTATGTTTAATGTTCAATTTTGTTTTTGATTTAATTTAATAATGTATTTTTATGTGGAATTATGGACTTGGTCTGAAATAAATGATTTAATAATAAAAAGTGGATTTAATAAAACAGTATTTAATAGCGTTGTTAAAAAAATATTAAAAACTATTTACAAGTTTATAGCTAAAAACATTAAAATTACAGTTTTTTTTAGTAAAAAATTAAAAATCAATTTGAAAGTTTACAATGTCATCTGGAAATTCTGGAATCTCTTCGTTAATGGATGATGTTAGGGATGGTATTTCAGTTGGTTTGACAGTTTTTGTGACTTTTGTTAAAACTTCAGGTGGCAAAACAGTAATAAAAGTAGGTATTTAGTAATAATCTAAAAAGTAACCAGAAGTAGCTAGATTAATTTTGGTGGCTAAAACAGATTATTTTTTGGCTAAAACCGTCGAAAATCCGCTAGATCTAGCCACAAAGCGGCTAAAACGGCAACACTGTACATTGAGCAAGTAATTTTTTATTAATACGATAAAGCAAAAAATACGTGTCTAATGTTTTTTTATTATCTGACAGACGGACTAAATATAATTTCTTTTCTTATACCCAGGAAACATTCCTATTCCAACCAAGTGCAGCTTTTCTAAATATCGGCCATCACCCTATTAAAGGCTGAATGAAT
Organism: Cosmia pyralina; assembly: GCA_946251885.1. Lineage (NCBI taxonomy): Eukaryota > Metazoa > Arthropoda > Insecta > Lepidoptera > Noctuidae > Cosmia > Cosmia pyralina. Next base: position 1,580,682 of record OX276371.1, read on the forward strand.
TACGTAAATTAAATATAGATTTGGCCGTTTATTGTCATTTTCTAAACATTTTTGGAAATAAAGCGTCCATGTATAGAATAAATAAATACAAAATCCCTATAAATCCACTACGAACAAAAATCAACCATATTTCTTAGACATTAAATGTCAAATTACATACCACGCGTGCGTTTCCTGCTTATGACGTACTTCCGGTGTCCGGTATTAGGCCCCACTCGAAAGCGGGTCTATCCCGATATACCTGGGCTGCAACTGAGAATTTCCTAACAGAAATACCCAATTACCGGCATTGATAGCCGAACATACGATCACCGTAGACAACCAATGACATAGTACCACAGATAAAATAGAAATTGAACGATTCATATTTGGAATAAAAACTAAAAAGGCAGTTTCATGAACGAAAACTTTAAACCCTTCATTTTAATTGTTATTAAAAAAAAAAAAAAATATTTAAACCTTAAAACATCTATTTACAGCTGACTGTACCACAAAACAATTTTATTAAATTCCATAATAGGGATGTTGACAATTTTTTTTTGTATCCGTCATGTATTTTATTAAAAAATATTGGACAAGTATTTCTTCTTTTTTTTACGTAATCAAAAGATTACGGCGATACATCGAGTTAAAATGTGGCATGACGTCACTTTTAATGCGTTTTATCTAAGTCATTTTCAATTAATATGATAAAGCAAAAGATACATGTCTAATATTTTTTTTTATCAGACTGACGGACTAAATATAATTTCTTTTTATTACCCAGGATAAATCCCTATTCGTAAAATAAAAGTTATTTATAAAAGTCCATATATTTAGCCCTTTTTTTTTCTAGCTAGTAAATTAAAAGACACCGTCACAATTTTTTGGATGCATGCCCAAATAGATAACCATAAGCTGACCGCTTATAAGCCCAAAATGTCTGTCTGTTCTCAAAGGACTTGTATCACAGTAAGAAAAATATTAAATTGACAGTCTGTTTTGGTAAACAGTAATAAAATTATTCCAGAGAAATGCTACTAGGTACGAGGGCGGGTCAATAAGTCCGTGACTTTTTGATTTTTCCGTCTCTTAATTGAAATGGCAACACTGCTCCCGTCAACAGTCATCTGTCAGATGACTCCTGTCAAAAATTGAACAAGCTGTGACATTTAGTTTGTTTTTGACAGCCGTTAATATCAGACTACCGCGTTGACTGAGAAGAAAATGGAAAAAAGTGAATTTCGTGTGCTCATTAAGCATTATTTTTTGCGGAAAAAATCCATTACGCAAACCAAGGCTAAGCTTGATAAATATTATGGGGACTCTGCACCATCCATTTCCATGGTAAAAAAGTGGTTTACTGAATTCCGATGTGGCCGTACCAGCACGGAAAATGCCGAACGTTCTGGACGCCCAGTTGAGGTCTCCACATCCGAAACAGTTGAAAAAATCCACGATATGGTTTTAGCCGATCGGCGATTAAAAGTGAGAGAGATTGTGGAAGCCATAGGCATCTCGCATGGCTCAGTGGTTTCAATTTTAAACGATCATTTGGGTATGAGAAAGCTTTCCGCAAGATGGGTGCCGCGTTTGCTCACAATCGACCACAAACGCAAACGTGTGACAATTTCGCAGGAATGTTTGGCGTTGTTCAATCGCAATATGAACGAGTTTTTGCGCCGTTTCGTAACCGTGGACGAAACGTGGATCCACCACAACACACCGGAGACCAAACAGCAGTCAAAACAGTGGGTTTCTCGGGGTGAATCGGCGCCAAAGAAGGCAATGGTGGGTTTGTCAGCCAACAAAGTCATGGCGACTGTTTTTTGGGATGCACGCGGTATTATCCACATTGACTACCTTCAAAAAGGAAAAACAATCAATGGCGAATATTACAGCAACTTATTGGGTCGATTCGATGAGGCATTGAAAGAAAAGCGACCGCACTTGGCCAAGAAAAAAGTCCTTTTCCATCAGGACAATGCACGGGTGCACACATGTGCAGTTTCTATGGCAAAAATCCATGAATTGGGCTACGAATTGCTCCCTCATCCGGCCTATTCTCCCGATCTAGCCCCGTGTGACTACTTCTTGTTCCCAAACTTAAAGAAATGGCTCGGTGGAAAGAGATTTGCCTCCAACGACGAAGTCATCTCACAAACAAATGCCTATTTTAAAGACCTCGACAAATCATATTTTTCGGAAGGGATAAAAAAATTGGAGAAACGTTGGGCTAAGTGTATAGAGCTCAAAGGAGACTACGTTGAAAAATAAAATAACTTTTTATCTAAAAATTTGTGTTTCATTTAAAAAGTCACGGACTTATTGACCCGCCCTCGTATATACAATTTATAAATAGTTTTGGTTTCGATTTCATTGCAAAAGTCTAAAAATCTGTTTTCTAATGATCTGTTAGAAAAAACCTATTTACCTACAGATAAAGTAATTACAACATACAACAAGAATCTTTAGCCGAGTCGCCAAAATCGGAATTGACGCCATTTTGTTTTGTCAATACTTTTCAATATTGCTGTGACAATAGGGAATATGCATGTGATTTGTTTTTTCACTAAATCAATAAAATACAGTAATTATAGACCAAAGAAAAGTAACAAAAATTAAATTCATTCATTCATTAATTTAAATAAATCTTTTTACAGTCCTTTCAACTGATTTTTACTTCTATTCCGTAGGCATCAATCAATCTGCCTAGCCTTTTCCCAACTATGTTGGGGTTGGCTTCCAGTCTAACCGGATGCAGCTGAATACCAGTATTTTATATGGAGCGACTGCCTATCTGACCTCCACAACCCAATTACTGGGTAATACGATACCCCTTGGTAAGACTGGTTGTCAGACTTTCGGGCTTCTGACGACCCGTAACGACTATCAAAGATCCACGAATGACAGCCGGGATCAACGGCTTAACGTGCTTTCCGAGGCACGGAGGAGTAAAGATGGAAAATGTTGGTGGTGGTGGTGGTGGAATGGTGGATGGTGGTGGTGGAATGGTGGATGGTGGTGGTGGAATGGTGGTGGTGATGGAAATGGTGGTGGTGGTGGTGGGAATGGTGGTGGTGGTGGATGGTGGTGATGGATGGTGGGTGGTGGATGGAAGGTGGAAGATGGTTGGATGGATGGGGTATGGATGGATGGGATGGATGGATGTAAAGATGGTCACCCATCCACGGAGCAACACCGGCAAGCGCAGCTTAACCTGATGGATCGACCTGTACGGCTGTTATTATTTAGCCACGAGCTCCTCCGTATTCCGTAGGCATAAGGATGACATTAAAAGAAAAAACGTGGTTACAAAACCAACTGTTTACTGCAGCTGCCATTTGTCAAGCCATCAACGCAATAGAAGTCAAAATCGGTTGAACGGACTGTAAAAAAGATTTATTTAAATATCGAATCTTATTGCAAATGAAATATAGAGCTTGTTACTCAAAAAAAAATAATGAAACTACACAAGTTTTCTGGTACACACGGCTAGACATCAAGCCAGATTTCCAGTTTACACTGACCTCTCATTGTGAGGAAATCCTATACAATGCGAGATCAGCTTATACTGGAAATGTATAGCTTGATGGTTAGCCGTGCGTACAGTCCAAACGTCCGTTTCTGTCGCGGTCATTATATGACGTCATTTACCACGATACTGCTTACTTTTCATCTGTTTTTTAGCCCCCAAATCATATAAATTAAATTGTTTTTTGTGCTTTATTCAAGCAGAAATCACACTTACTTTAGTTTATTCAATGAGAATTCAAACACTTTGCAAAGAATACATTTTTATTCACATAGTTTTTTGTCGAAGGCGACGCGTTTTGAGTCTGCGATCCGTTCCACAAAAAAAAAAACGCAACATAAAATAATTAATTGTAAATGCATAAAAAATGTAAAAAAAAAAATAGGAATTCGTTTCTTGACTCAATGTATATATAATATACAATGTATATTTAAATAATGAAAGAGTTTTGAAATACATGCATGATCCCTATTTCACAAAATTTGACAACAACGCCATCTATTATTGTCTTTCAGGCGCTAAAGATCCTTTTAGCACTATTAGACGAGTAGTGCTGCCAACTAGCGCCACCATTGAGATAAAAATCATAAGTGTCGATGTGGATATAAGGAACATTATGAAATTTCCTATGCTCACATTTTTAGTCAGATGAGGTAGAATGTTTTGTATCAAAAAAATTCAACACAAAACCTCCTAGGTTCGAAGCCTTAGCAGTTAACTAAATTAAAACATTCCACCTCATCTGACTAAAAATATGAACATAGGAAATTTCAAAATGTTCCATACCTCGAGACTTATGATTTTTTTTCTCAATGGTGGCGCTGGTTGGCGGCACTATTCGTTTTAAATTCAAAACCAAAAGTAATTTATTCAAACTAGGCTGAGAATCAGCAGTTTTTAAACGTCAAAATGACAGTCAGACAGTCCCCCCGCAAGCCCGCCCTTCACCACTTCCTACCTTCCTAGTGCTTTAGCTGGGAAGAAGAAGTGGCGCAACAAACTCCCCCGCCGCAACGACTACGTTTTCTCTATAGCAAGTATCAATCTCGCCTTATCATTTTTACGTACTTACATAAAACAAGTGAATTACTTAATAAACAAGCTTTTATTAGTCTGGATATCATCTAGGACCAGAGTCCTTGTCAAGACGAATCAAACGAGCCCAAACTCGATAGGGTTGCGTCGTGTTATTAATGAGTTCCCATTTCCACCTTCCGGCTCCATCATCAGATCAGTTCCAAGTCATAATAATATTGCATTGTCATCCGATTTACATATGCATGTAAAATTTCAACTCAATCGGAAACCGGGAAGTGGGTCAAATTTAACTTGCAAGATTTGAACAGACTGACACCGGGACAGGTGAAATTAAATAAAAGCTTGTAAAATAAACAAAGAAACAACTTACAGGAATATACTCCTCAATCCTGCCCCCAGAGAAGACTCCATGTAACCTGGGACCAAGCCGCCTCTCCGACAGTAGTGTAAATATAACTGACTCTGTCACGATGGCGTCCATTGCGCGCTCGCCGTGCACCTGGCCGTAGATACGGATTAGGACCTGAGGGGAAGCAGCATTGTATGGAATAAATAAATAAACAACATAACATCACCATCAAGATTATTTCCGGGTTTTCATATGAGTATACACATGGACATTGATAAATTATATCAATCAATCTGCCTAGCCTTTTCCCAGCTATGTTGGGGTCGGCTTCCAGTGTAACCGGATGCAGCTGAATACCAGCATTTTACATGGAGCGACTGCCTAACCCTTGGTAAGACTGGTTGTCAGACTTTCGGGCTTCTGACGACCCGTAACGACTGTCAAAGATCCACGAATGACAGCCAAGACCAACGGCTTAACGTGCTTTCCGAGGCACGGAGAAGTCTCGGTATGTAAAGATGGTCCACGGATCAACCCCAGCAAGCGTAGCTTATTTAACCTGATGGATCGACCCGTGCGGCTGTTATTACTTAGCCACGAGCTCCTCCGTGAATTTAATGATGAATTTTATATATTGACATGAATATTTACTTTACCTATGACATTGCCGTTCCACATAAAAAAAATCAAACAATTTTTTTCAAAAGTAACATTGTTGTTGCACTTTTGCACAAAAGTATGCAAGTAGCTTGCATGCCGTGTGCCTTAACAACTTCTGATTGGTGACTGTACAAGCTACAAGCATGTGTTTACATGCCCTTAAGGCGAAATGGTATCGTAACGGGGTTTGGAGCTTTGGTATGCGCAAGCGCAGCATAAATAATATTAAAAATATTTATTTTTAAAATTAATAAATAAATATTAAAAATATTTATTTTTAAAATTATTTAATTATGTTTTGTTACAATAAAATAAACCCATAATCCAATATGTCTTTAATGGAGAACGTGTAAACGAAATTTTATTGAAATTGCTTTAATTACAATCGTATAAAACAGTGTTGGGGTCGGCTTCCAGTCTAACCGGATGCAGCTGAATACCAGTATTTTACATGGAGCGACTGCCTCTTTGACCTCCACAACCCAGTAACTGGGTAACACGATACCCCTTGGTAAGACTGGTTGTCAGACTTTCGGGCTTCTGACGACCCGTAGCGACTGTCAAAGATACACGAATGACAGCCGGGACCAACGACTTAACGTGCTTTCCGAGACACGGAGGAGTCTCGTTATGTAAAGATGGTCACCCATCCACGGACCAACCCCGGCAAGCGTAGCTTAACTTGATGGATCGACCCGTGCGACTGTTATTACTTAGCCATGAGCTCCTCCTCATACAATAAAATTGAAGCAAACAATTACTTGCATTTGTCTAAACACTGTTGACGGTGCAATTTTTATTGTTGCTGCAACTTATCGTATGCCAGAGGCAATTAAATCGCATCGTGTGTATTAGGCTTAAGGCAAATTTGTAATTTTGTGTTTGTTTTTTGAGGATAACAATTGATTTTGCGTGCAGCCTAAATGCGTCAAAATATCTTCTTTGGGACCCATTTCGCCTTAACGTCGCGCGTACGGTCAGCAACAGAAGTCGGTTAACACTGCAACTTTTTGACATCATCTAAATTAACACAAAATGATACGATAACCTGTATTTGTGTGTGTGTATTTCATTTATTAGATAAGAGTAAATTTTCTTTAAAATTTTACATCTGTTCCAATTTTCATGAAATATTTTTCTCGATAAATCGACTGTTAATCGGCTTTTGTTGCTGACTGTACCTGCTAGACTAGAGCCTCAGTAAAATCAACGCCCCATAACTCACCTTCCTAGGTTCCTCAAGCGAAGTAAAAGAGTAGCTCTTTACGACGCTCTTGCGTCTGGCTCTCCCCTCCACGTTATCTGCAGAGTCGGTATCTTCGGGAGAGCTCTCCCGTTTCTGGTAACCTCCCCATTTGGAGGTATCATCGGGGAGGGCTACGTAGTACAGGAAGTTTGAGAGGCCTCCGCTGGGGAGAGAAAGAAAAGGCAAATATTAGTCAAACGAAATAAATACGATATTTTTAGGGTTACGTACCTAAAAAGAAAAAACGGAACCTATGTATGAACTTTCGTATGTCTATCAGTCTGTAAATACCCTTTTTCTCAGGAACACATGGCGGTATCAAGTTAAAATTAATATCAAATGCGTAAAAAAACAAGCTTCTAAGTCAACGCAATAAAAAATACGGCCATTTATGCGACATATTTTGACTCAAACTCAAACTCAAAGCATTTATTTCAATTAAACCAATTACAGGCACTTTTGAATTGTCAAGGGGTCGGTCAGTCAGAAAGATGAAGCTAGGCGCCCATTCCAACGCGTAGTAGGTACCTATAGACAAGAACGGGCAAGAAATTCCACGGACACTTTTAAATCAAGATATGGTTACAAAATAATGGTTACATCATTCATGTTGAAATTATATATGTGAGAACGATGCAGAACGTTAAAAGCGTCCTAAAAAAAAAACAATTCAAATATTTAAATTAACTTAAAATAAGCCGTGGCCGCTAAGTAAGGTATGACCAGCCTTCACTGACAGCGCTTGTTCACGAACCTGACGCATGGATTAGCTAAATGATCCAACACGCGCCACTGTCAGCGAGACATTAGAGTGAGCAAGACATACTCTCAATCGCCAGGGCACATTCAAGTCAAATATAGACGTACCCAGTAAATACACACATCAAAAGTGTCTAGGGATCAAGCATTTTTATGCGGATTTCTTGAGATTGAGATGTGGCTTTGTAATAAATTTATGATTTTATAAATTTATATGGATCCTTTTTGGTGCATTTCATAATTTGAATCAGGAACTGTGAATCAAATTCGAGTAAAAGATGAAAATCAGCTGTCAATATTTTCCCTATAAAAACATACAACGCATTGAAGACATTATTAGTGCTACTGTTTCCCTACTACTGATTAAAACCAACGTTATTATGGAGCGGCGACGTCATTTAATATTAATATATCTTTATTTCAGACATACATCCATACATTTTTAACAAATGAAACGTTAGTAAGGTTGTTAGTAGAACACATAAAAATACAAATAACAAGGTGTTAGTAATTTGTTAGTACAGAATCAAAATCAGTAGGTAGAACGAGTATTTTACTATAATCTATTTCCTATTTCTGAGCAAGTGAACACTCGCCCAGTAAACAGTAAACGGACCATTTATTTTGCACGCTAACGTTCTGAGGACAGTGTTGGTGCTACCACGGACCCTGCTCATCATCGATGCGGTTCTCTTCCTAATAATGGAGAAGAAATCATCGACGGAAGCTGCCGCAAACATTTCTGAGGCACTGCAGTACCTGGGTTTCCTCAACACTGCCCTCAGAGCGTCATTGTACTGAACACGCAGGGCATTGAAATTTAAGCAGGGAAGAAATGCTCAGAGCCGTGGGAATGATAGAAGCTGGTTCCCGGCAACGTACTGTGGCTTTAGCTCTGAATACAAGTCAGAGTGTTATCAGTCGACTTTGGACACGTTACCGAAGCACTGGTACCGTGGCTGAGCGCCATGGAGGACGGTATCGCTGCACCACACGGAGACAAGACCGATACATTCAAATCTTAACTCGAAGAGCTCCAACTATAACCGCCATGATGTTAGCCGTGAGGCTTCATCACTCTTCAGGGAACTTAATTAGCGACCAAACAGTCAGAAACCGCTTGCATGAAGTGAACCTTCATTCCCGAAGACCGCTACGGGTACCACCTATAGCAATGCACAATCGTAGGATTCGATATCAATGGGCTCTTGAACACAGAAATTGGGCAGAAGAACAATGGCGTTTCGTGTGCTTTTCTGATGAGTCTCGTTTTGGTATGAGACCGGATACAAGACGTATACGACACTGGAGAACCCCTGGACGCCAACAGCGATTAAAATCCTGCCAGGAAGTCCATCCTTATAGTGGTGGAACCATCATGGTATGGGCGGGTATTTGGATCGGCGGAAGAACTGAGTTGATTTGGATCAGAGGCAACCTCAACGCTCAAATTTATGCTGAGACGATTGTATCAGACGTCATCGTTCCTCTACAAGTGCAAATCGGTCCCTTATTTCAGTTAATGCATGATAATGCACGACCGCACACCGCAAGAGTTGTAAGACAGACTCTCGCCGCAGCTAACATCAATGTCCTGCCCTGGCCTGCTCAGTCGCCAGACTTGAACCCGATTGAGCATGCATGGGATATGCTACAGAGAAGAGCTCTGCCGAATATGGAGGGTATCCAGTCGCAAGAAGACCTTTTTTTGTTGTTGCAACGAACATGGGCGGCCATTCCACAGCGTGATTTGGATGAACTCATTTTGAGTATGCCAAACCGATGTTCTTGTGTTGTTAGTGTTCGCGGTAGAAACACGGATTATTAATTGTTTAAGTTACCCAATAAAATTTTAAAGAAAACTGTTATTTCAGTCTTTTTTTCGAACTTTAATGTTAGTGGTTCAAATGTCAAAAATCCCTTTATTAGGAAAATGGCAAATTTCTTTATTAATGCAAAGGTGACTTGGTTTATCGTTACTGTGACAAACGAAAACACTTTATTTGATGAATCCTTAAAGAAAATTTTAATTAATATCAATCAGGAGAAAAGTTATTGCAAAAATATATGTTGATCCCTAGACACTTTTGATGTGTGTAGTAGCTTAGAGTATGTACATAGTACTCACACATGTGCTATGCAATTATATAATACAAAGGATATTGAGTCTATACAATGCATTGATAGTCTTACAATCTTCAGCAGCTCCAACAGTGTCTTCAAATGTTAATTAATTAGTTGTGGTTGTGGAGCAGGACCAGCAAATAAATCAGACTAACAAATAAATCAAAACTTAAGTACTAGTAACTTCCTGTTGACAAAGAAAATCTTTCGGATTGCAAAAGAAAGGCGGGTGCGCATCGGGCGGGCGCAGGTTGGAGTAAGTCGACGTTCTCACGGACGTAAAAATATTGCGGCGATTTTGTTTTGCTCACTGGATTTTCAGCACTCTGCTTAGCGCCGAAAGTTGAAAGTCCAATAGTGTTTTTTCGACGCGCTAGAATGCAACTCTGTTGATGTTAAGTTGGATTCTCAATGCTCGGCTCAACAACGAGAGTTGAAAATCCAGTGTGCGATTAATCGCACACTGAATTTTAATCGCGGTGGGATTTAAATCCCACCGCGATAATTTTACGTCTCCGTGCCAACGTCGGCTAACTGCGGCGCCCGCTGTCTATGTTTGATCAGACATTCTGGAATAACAGAGGCATCACCTACTTCATACCATAATAGCATATGTCTGATGTAAATTCTGATTCTGAAGACTATGGTTTGATCAATTTTAAGGCCCTATGATATACACATACAGGGCTATTGGAAAACACCAGCAAACTATTAGCCGGCGTACGCACGGACGTAAAAATATCGCGGCCGGATTTTATCGCGCACTGGATTTACAGCTCTCGGTGTTAAGCCGAGCATTGAGAATCGAACTTAACAACAACAGAGTGCATTCTAGTGCGTCGAAAAAACACACTGTTGGATTTCAACTCACGACGCTAAGCAGTGAGTTGAAAATCCAGTGCACGAAAATAAATCGCCGCGATATTTTCACGACCGTGAGAACGTGGGCTTAAAGGGTCATTGTACTCATCATTATGATATGAACAACTTTTACTATGGGACCAAACCTGAAATCGCGTAAAAAAAATCAGCTGCTCCCATTGATAATAATATATGAGTCAATGGCTGCTCCCTACATTTTGACGAGTTTGATGTAGATAAATGTACTGAACAGCTAATTTTTTTTTTGCGATTTCAGGTTTCATCCCATAGTAAAAGTTGTTCATAATGATGAGTACATTGACCTCTTAAGAGTTTGCTGGTGTTTCACCAATAACCGTGTATATACAGGGTCGAATTAAATTAGCTAGCGAAGCTCAACAGACATGATGGTATCGACATCTAGAAACAAAGATTTGATGAAGTTTTTTAGGGTCAATGATAAATTGATATAATGTTACAGAAAGCAATTCAAATTAAAAATAACAACGCGTTTATTGACTGTTTTATGGAGCACTGGAAAATTACCCGTTGATAACACACGCATTGTTTAGTCAGTACCTACTGATAACAAGTTAATGCGTAGACGTCTCTTTTTGAGCTGTCAGCCATTTTGTTTTGTATGTGCTTAGGTTCGAGTTGATAAAAAACTGGTCAAGTGCGTGTCGGATCATGCACAATGAAGGGTTCCGTAGTTGGGATGACTTTATCCCAATAACAAACTTAACATTAAAAAAAAAAAAAAAAAAAGAAGAAAGTTTATTGCATATTAAAAAACATTGTAGTTGAAAAACATGTTATCCCATACATTTTAACTGTAAATGTAAATTTGTACTCACAATATTGAGAGATTTACCATGTTATTTTAAGACCACATACTTCTTATAGGTTTTCCTGTAATCTACAGGTAAAGAACTATTTTCTGTATTTTTTTTCAAAATTTTAGGCTCAATAAGGGGGGGGGGGGGGAATGGTTAATTTTCGTCTATTTTCTATAATAACTATTTATTTTAAAATTATAAAAAAATATATTTGAGACGCTCATAGTAAGCCCTTTCATTTGATATGTCACACTGTATAGTTTACAAAACTTTATTTTTTAATTTTCTTATTTTCCCCCCAAAAGTGACCCCCATATTCAAAATTCATTGATTTAAGTTACACGTGCGTGTTTGGGTCACACAAATCCATATGTGTACCACATTTCAACTTAATCGGTCCATTAGATTCGGAGATAATTGGCTGTGACAGACGGACGGACAGACAGACACAGACACACGAGTGATTCTATAAGGGTTCCGTTTTTTCCTATTGAGGTACGGAACCCTAAAAAGGATTTGAAAAGGCCTACACGTGAGTGTTGTATTGATGATTCTAATGATTATAGTTCTGCAAATACATACTTATTACGACCGCGAATCATATTTCGACCAACATACAACCTGATACTGACATGCAAATTGCAAAATAAGGTAAAAAAAAAAAAAATCGCGGGCTATCCTAGTGCATTCGCGTTAAACACAAATAATTCTGTAATTTTATAATAGGTAAGCCTTCAAGTATTACCTCGTTCCATTTAAATTTCGCGAGGGATGACAATACATTTTATTGCAATAACGATAGCAAAAAGTCATTTTTATCCATTTCCCCTTATTTTTATGATCTCCATCAATCTGCCTAGCCTTTCCCCCCAACCATGTTTTAGTCAGTTCCAGTCTAACCGGTTGCAGCTGAATACCAGTATTTTACATGGAGCGACTGCCTATCTGACTTCCACAACCCAGTTGCTAGGTAACACGATACCACGGCAAGACTGGTTGTCAGACTTTTGAGCTTCTGACGACCTGTAACACCGGGACCAACTGCTTAACGTGCTTTCCGAGGCACGGAGGGGTCTCGGTATGTTATGGATGGTCACATTTAGATCCGCACAAAATAAGTCGGCGGTCCGGCTTCGCACCGCGGTCCTCAATTTGGCGACTCCTGATCTAAACATAATAAATTGTCAAGAATATCAGGAAATGAATGCTCCTGCTCTAGTTCTTTCTTCGTTTGTTCTAAACCCACCTTTCATACTCATTTCTCTCAAATACGTGAAATAAGCTTCGATCAATAATAGCACTAGATACAGGATCAGGAACAAAAATAAGTCGCTGTAGTGGCCACGTTTACACACACATAAACATTTACATTTGTTACTACGAAATATAGAAAAAAGTTTTATAATATTTACAACTTCAATTCATTATAAACCTTAACAATCAAACATAAAGTTTAATTACGATTGCAAAATATTTATATTTAAGTCCTTCTATCATCGGAGAAAGGTAAAAGCAATAAATTAAAAATGTCGCTTGAAAATAAAAGGTCATTTTTATAATAAGTACAAAAATATTTATTCTAAAGTGTACTTAAAACTTAAGCAATAAGGTTAAAAACATTTTGTTGAAAATTTCGTGCTTACTCTATTTTGGAACTAGACATAGTTCTTGGTATTTACAATTCAATGCTCAGAACACAGTAAGTATTGACAGACGTAGAGTAGCAGAATAATAATATATTTTTTAGGCCAAGGTTCGTTTTATATGGTAGCAAATATTTTTGACCGATTTTTAAAAGTAGAAGGAGTAAATTAGTACAATAGTTATTTTAATTTTGATTATTAATTTGATAATTAATTATTTTAATAAAAATATTAAAACAAATTGTTGAATTTTTACAAGGTTTATATATTTTTTCTCCTCTTTCTTTCGCGACAATAGATACCCATTCTGCATTGCGAAATGGGTCACTAGGAAATCTACAAACAAAAACAACATATAAAGTAACAATACTACTCCATGCATTTCCCTGTTCCCGAACAGTCGATGTTTGAAATAAGACCACAAAAGTATTTGTGTTTTTATTTTTCGGGCCGTTTTTGAAGCGCTTATCGGGAATCTAGTACTATTATTGATCGAAGGAAATAAGTCAATCTGAAAACTAATGAATGCGTTCAATTTTAGGACAACTTAGTTAAAACAAGCTAATTACCATATTAAAAATTAACTTTGCTGTGCCCGACAGGGTCCATAATTGATTCGATGTTTAATTTAACATACCAACTATTGTAAGTACACATTATGGAACGCAATATAATATTGAGTATTGAGTACCATTTTTTGTGGTGGAGGAGGAACTCGTCTCGAACTCAAACTCAAAGCATTTATTTCAAATAAACCAATTACAGGCACTTTTGAATTGTCAATGGGTCAGTCAGTCAGAAAGATGAAGCTAGTTGCCCATTCCAAAGCGTAGTAGATCCCTATGGAGAAGAACGGGCAAGAAACTCCACGGACACTCTTTTAAATCAAAATATTTTTACAAAATATTGGTTACTCGTACATCGTTCATGTTGAAAATATACATGTGAGAACAATGTAGGAAGACGTGCACGTTAAAAAGCGTCCGTAATAAAAAGATAAAAACTAAAACAACTAAATTAAAAGTAAGCCTTGGCAGCTAAGAGACGACCAGTCCCAACTGACGGCGCCCGTTCACGAACATGACGCATGGATCAGCACCAATTAGCTCAATCATTTTGAATCCCTTCAAAATTACAACTTAATGATCCAACATACTCGTGGCTAAGTAATAACAGCCACACGGGTCGATCCATCAGGCTAAGCTACGCTTGTCGAGGTTGGTCCATGAATGGGTGACCACCTTTACATACTAAGACTCCTCCGTGCCTCGGAAAGCACGTTAAGCCGTTAGTCCCGGCCACTCCCTGCTGTCATTCGTGAATCTTTGACAGTCGTTATGGGTCGTCAGAAGCCCGAAAATCTGACAACCATCGCGCATGTAAAATACAAGTATTCAGCTGCATCCGGTTAGATTGGAAGCCGACCCAACATAGTTGGGGAAAAAGCCGGGCAAATTGAGATTGAATTGCCATTTTTAAAACGCAATTTTTTTATCGTTTCGTATTAAGCCGGTGACATCGCGGTACTGCGTTTAATTTGCCATTGATATTCAAGGTCAGACTAAGGCTATGTATTAAAAGAAGTCGTTTACATAAGCTTTTATATACAGAGACGCAAAAAATGTAAATAAATACAAGTAACCTTGACTTTTGCAGTACAAGTTCTGCTGTTGTTGTGTGGGGCATGTTGTAAGCGGTAGCGTTTACAGAATCCCTAATAACTTGCCCTAAAAACCTTAGATTGCGTTTAATTTTGATGCGTTAGTATATTTTGTTCCTGAAACCGGATGAAAGTTATTATATGGCTCACTCACAAGCCGGCCACACTACAACGTCAATGCCCATAAACGCTTTAAACATCGCAAAAGTTAAATTCGGTCAAATTATCGCCGTAAGTGGTGGCACCTAAAGAAAGAAAAATATTTTATTTGGGACACGCACAGGAAATACAGTTAAAAAGAAGCATACTTATAAAAGTAACAAAATAAAAATTAAAAAAAAAAATACCGATACCTACGGTTATCGCCATTCAACGCGATAATCAACGGCGATGTCTGTATAATGTGGCCCCGGCAACATTGAAAGATAGATTATATATTTATTCAATCCAACAAAAAATACAACACTCAAAACTATTGTTACGTAATTGAAAAAGCACAAAAATAGGTATTGGTCTAGGTGGCCGTAAGTGCAGTAAATAAAAGTAATTGTTAAGGTTAAAAAAAAACCGCACAAATAACCTCAAAGTGGTCTGTTTTTGCCATAGTAAATTTATATCTTATTGCAAAAACCGACTTACCGAAATAATTATTCTAAAATTGGACAAATCTCGCTGTTCTCATTGAAAAAAAATATATCTTTTTCTCAAATAAAAGACAAGAATTAAATTTGAAAAAAAAAAAAAGGATATTACGATAGAATTTATAAAAGAAAGAAAAAGTTGTCGCTAAAAATACCAGGTAACTCAATTGTGACATAGGTTTAAAACTACTACCAACAAAAAATTAAATCGTTAAGATTCGCCGACTGCCTCAAAACATGGTCGTGTTTCGTTTTGACACCACTGATACACACAATGTCGCATGCTGCCAAGAAAACGCCATTATATGGGATGTTAAGGTCACTCTTATTTAGTTATTGGTCTATCTGTCAATTGCACAATATTAGACGATAGACTTGGCAAGCAAAAACATTATTAAAATAAATAAAAATAAAAAAAAAAAAACATAAATTTAAAACTTGTGTTTTGTTTATAATATCTTTGTTCTATTTTTTTTTTTTGTTGTCTTTTTTATGATTATGTTATATTTACTGTATGTGTTAATGTAATTGGTCCACAAACCGTATTAACATAAATAAATAAATAAATAATAAATAAATAATTATTACTTACATCAAAGTGATCAAAGAATACGATTTTTTTTTAAGTACAGCAACGAAACTTAGTTTGACACAATTTTAACACAACAATAATTGACAATAGTTGGGGTAATCATGCGTTACCTACATATTGGTTAGTTACATATTTTAGTACTCTTCTTAGTATTGAAACTTTTCACACGACATACTCGTAAGTACGGTGAGCGCAAATCTAGCGATTTAAATCTTTAGATTTAAACCAACAGTTTTTAACATAAACCATCCACCAAAATCAGTATTGCAAAAAAGATATCGTTGGCTTCGTGCAAACCTTTATAATAATGTAAATGCAAGCAAAAAGAAGAAAATTGCTTTATTTTTTTACAAAGCCTCTCTTTTATAAAAACGTGTCGGTTTTTATTTGTATACAAGATTTTTTATCTTGAATACAAATAAAAACCGACACGTTTGCGTTTTTACTCATTTCTTGAGGCAAAGTAATTTGCTGTGGTAATTTGACTGTTTGAGGTAAAAAGATTATTAAAGAGAAACTCCAATATGTCTTTTCATTGATTGATATATGGAGATCACCAAAAATAAGTTTAAAAACTAAAACCCGACTACTGAAAAACCACGCTCTAAAAAGTTTGTAACAAGAAAATATTCTCATCTGAAATTAGAAGAAGACAGACAAATTAAAAATCCGGAGTCACGTAGGTAATCTGTTCTATATATGCCCAACATGACGCGTGATTCCGGATCTTTAAATGTTTATGTGTTATCTTTTCTAAAAAATGAAGTCGCTTCCGCTGTCTGTTCGCTTAGACCTTTTAAACTCCTCAACGGATTTTAATGCAGTTTTCAGCAATAGATAGAGTGATTCAAGAGGAAGGTTCTTAAGAAGAGAAAAATTGGAAGAGGTGCCGGGAAAAATGGAAAATTTCAGAAAACTCAAAGTACATTTTCTATGGGAATTTTGTATGAATTATTGAAATTTGGACAGGACAACGTCTGCCGGGTCAGCTCGTATTACATAATCTGGACGCACTTTTATACGTTATCAATATTAACATATTTATTCTATACTACCTTATCAGTAAAAACCAGAAAGTACAAGGTTTTAACCGGTTATAATCGATTAAAACAATCAACTTGTAAAGAGGTCAATATATTGTGTTTAATATGTAAACTTGAACATCCCATAGCGCCTGTATTCCCTTAAAGGGTAATCAGAGGTGTACATTACAACAAAAAAAGAAAGAAAATACATTTATTTGCGGCAAACATGACGCAAAAAAAAAATCCGTAAGTTTCCACAAACGTTTCCCCCGTTATTGGCCGTTGGCACTTTTCTGCGTCTTAACATGCTTTCTAGGCACTTAAAGGTCTCGATATGTAATGGATTTTCACCCATCCACGAACCGACCTCGGTATGCGTAGCCTTCGATCGACCAGTGCGATCATCATACCCTCCAGCCCTTGTCCCAATTTGTTTGTGGTCGGCGTAGCACGTCTTCTTCTTCCATACATCTCTCTCTCTCTTCACAATGGTCTTGTCCTTCGAGCCGGATGATCAAGAATGGTTGTTCTTGATCATCCGGCTCGAAGTCCACAATAGTCTAAGAGATCGCGTGTGATTTGCCCATCAAAGCTTGACCTCGTAAGCAAATCGATACTTGATCAAATGCCAAAGGCCTTCTACACAAAACAAATAACCGATGTGCATTTAAATTGAAAAGAGCCACGAAATACGGTACGGTACGTATTTAGGGTTCCGTACCTCATAGGGAAAAAACTGAACCCTTATAGGATGACTCGTGCGTCGGTCTGTCAGTCTGTCTGTCACAGCCAATTTGCTACGATTCTAATGGACCGAAGACCAAGAAAATAGACGAAAATTGACCATTCCCAGTCATCTCCAAACTATTGACCCTAAAATTTAGAAACAAAAAAATTTACAGAAAATACCTCTATACATATAAAGGTATCTCGGCTCACTCGTGCAAAGCGATGGCGAAGTAGATCGGACGGTTAAGCATAGGATTAACACTGGATGGATGAAATGGCGGCAGGTCACGGGGACAATCTGCGACTCCCGCATTCCCCTTAAACTTAAGGGGAAGATATATAAAACAATGGTTAGACCTGCTGTCTTGTATGGATCAGAATGTTGGGCCACAAAAGGGATAAATGAAAAGCAGTTGCATGCAGCTGAGATGAGAATGCTAAGAGGGATGTGTGGTGTTACACGAATGGATAGAATAAGAAATGAGTACATAAGAGGAAGTCTAAAAGTGGCACCGGTGACTGAAAAGTTGTGCGGAAATCGGCTGTCATGGTATGGGCATGTGATGCGCAGGAGTGAGGAAAATGTCGCGAGGAAAGTTTTGAGTATGAATGTCGATGGCTATAAGAGTAGGGGAAGACCAAAGAAACGATGGATGGATTGTGTGAAAGATGACATGGCTAGAAAGGGGGTGACTACCGAGATGACGAATAATAGAGAAGTATGGAAAAAAAGGACATGTTGCGCCGACCCCAAATAGATTGGGATAAGGGCAGGAGAATGATGATGACCTCTATACATATAAAATAACATGGTAAACCTCTCAATATTGTGCGTACAAACTTACATTAGCAGTTGGAATGTATGGGAGAACATGTTTTTCAACTACAATGTTAAGTTTGTTCTTGGGATAAATTCATCCCAACTACGGAACCGACATGCACTTGGCCGGTTTTTTTTTATCATGGCATGAGTTAGGGACTCGTAGCTATATAATAAAAACCGCACGGTCGATCTTGAAAATTAAGCAACGTTTGCCGAGGTCGTTCCGTGGATGGATGACCATCCCTAATATACCGAAACCCCTCCGTGCTTCAGAAAGCAGTTGGTTCACAGCTGTTGGCAACACCTTTTTTTTTTTTTTTTTTTTTTTTTTTATTTCATCAAAAGTTACACAAGAGTATTTTACAAATCTTCTGCCAAACTGCAGGACAGTTTGTCGGCAACCTAGTTTACCATATTGAAGCCCAGGATTCACAAAGAAACCATACCTGATTCTTTTGAAGTCCAGCTCTTTGGGGTCTACGGTCTTCCAGGCCCCATGGAGGTAGTTCCGACAGATCCTGCCAGCCACTTCCCTCATCTCCTCCTCAGTTCCACACATTTGAAGTTTCTGCAACAAGAAGAGAAGATATTTTCAATATCATTGTTAACGCCATTACTTTCTTTAGTTTTATATTTCATGCCTAATTACTGGCAACTCTAATTAATTAGTATCTGTGTAACATAAAGTTCCTTCCGCTTTCCTTCTCCCTTCCACAACCCTTATAATGCCTTAATGCGAGCGAGAAGGAAGATCCGCAATGGCGCGCATACGCTGCCGCCAAGAAGATCCGCCAGTTCTCAACCAACATCGACGCCTGTGGGTAAAATTAATCCCAAGTCGAAAAAGGACTCATATTTTCACCGCGAAGAACGAAGATTGCTATTGAACAGTGCAAGTGCGTGTATGTGTGTTGTGGAAAGTGCAGATTCTCGTCCGTACGTGATATCCTGGACGCGCCAGCCACGTGGCTAAGGAAACCCTTCTCGTCGTGTCGCCATAGCTCACCAGGCAGGTACCATCATCATTTTCCCACACCACCAAAACACCTACTTGTGTCACCGAACCGCCCCTCATACAGTCCACTAAGAAAATTTCGATTTTCACCCCAAGGCTTTAGGCCGCCGCAACATTTTTTGGTCCTACGATCACGGATATCCAACAGTTTTTGGTCCTACGATCACAGATATCCAACAGTTTTGGTCCCATGATCACGGATACCTATTTTTCTTTATCCTCTTGATAACGGATATCAATATTATATCCGTATATCATCATCCCGCAACTATATTTCATTTCAATCTTCGTTCCTTATACTCTTATACTAAACCGCTTTCATTTATTCATTTATTACAGTACCTACTTGTCATTGCGTACATTCACAGGTATTTCGCATCCCGCTCAACTTAATATTTTAATATACGTAGGTAGAAGCAAAATCTACCGCTCGCTCGCTTCGCTATCGTTCGGTACTATATTCGTAGGTACCACCTACCAATCCCGCACCGCGCGCAACTCGTTGAAGTTTGTGATTTATTTTAGCTATTATAAAAACCTACAAAAATATCGAAAATGCCTAAGAAAGTGACCATTGATTCGGATGATCAGATAGAATCCGCGATTCAAATAGCACTGTCATGTCGTAATATGATTTTTGCCCGCATGCAAATCATTTACGATTTAATGGAAAAAATGAAGTCCGGTATGGAACCGGTAGAGAAGTTCTTGTGTGCGTGTGTCAATGTTGATGCGTTGCGCACCGAGTTCCTCGAGGCATTTAATAAATATAACTCGCTTCTTCTAAGACAACACCCGGAAAATAATATTGATGATCAGTCGTGGATTAGTTTTGAGGAATTATATTGCTGCGTTAAATATAATTATTCAAGTTACTCAAAATCATCAGCCACATCGGCTCCTACTTCTAGTGGTAGTGGTGTCAATAAGCAAACAGTTCGCTTGCATAATTGAAATTATGTCATTCGATGGCGATATTCGTAACTGGCCCCTGTTCTATGCTAATTTTAAAAGCACGGTACACGAAAATAATACATTGACTGATTCGGAGAAATTATATTATTTGATGGGGAAATTGAAAGATAAGGCTCAAACCGCGTTCTCAGGAGTTTGCCCTAATGGCGATAACTACCAATTAATTTTTAATTCACTCATAAACAAGTACGAAGACAAACGTATGTTGGCTTCTAGTTCCCTTAATCGGATGTTTGAACATAAATCTTTTAATACCGCATCTATTCAAAATTTCGAATCCTTTTCTGATAATTTTGTTTCCGCCGCAAACGCATTAAAAAACCTTAAAATAAATGATTTATCAGATTTGATTTTTTTCCATGTCGCTATAAAAAAGGTTGATTCTGAAACCGCTCGACTTTTTGAAATGAACTCAAAAGACGAAATTCCTAAATTCGACAATTTAGTACAGTTCATTAAAAATCAATCTCGCATTTTACAAAATACTAAAGCTTTAAACAGCTTGAGTTTCACTCAGTCTAATAACAATCCTATAAATAAAAAAACGTTCAAAACTCCGCAACCGCAATCTTACACTGTAATTGATAAATCCGCTAAATGTTTGTGTGATAGCTTTGTTCATGAACATTTATTTGAATGTCCTGCCTTTTCTAAAATGACACCAAGTGATCGTTTCAAATCGGTGAAACAAAACGATGCATGTACTAACTGTTTAAGTATTAAACATAAGGCCAGAGTCTGTCAGTCTGAATCTAGATGTAAATCTTGTAAAAATAAACACCATACGCTTTTACACTTTAATCGCGAATCGCACGCGACTGTATTATCGAACGGTGTTGATGATACCGCACGTACACAATCGGGTTCAAACTCCACGGCTTCGAGCGAGCAAGATGCTCACGCCGCCGCCGCCGTGCCGCTCGCCGCCACCGCTCAGAGCGCCCCGCAATGTAATGCATCCATTGCTGCGTCGATCTTTTACGACTCGAACTCCCGCGTATCAAAGCCGCAATGTAATACGAATACTACTATTTTGTTGTCAACCGCTACTGTAATAGTTCGAGATTCATTTGGTAAGGAGCATTTTATTCGCTGTCTATTAGACAGTGGCTCACAAATTAATTTTATTACCGCAGAATGTTGCAAACGATTAGGTTTGACTAGACATTCATCTGATACGCCTTCCGTTAAGGGTATCGGTGGTACGGAAAAATCCGTTAAGGGTTCCGTACAATTCGCTTTCTTTTCCCGTTTTAATCCGAACGTTACTTTTAACGTTAATTCGCTAGTTGTCGATGCAATCACCGATAATTTACCTACCGCTCCCGTAGATACTTCCGCCTTGCCTTACTTAAAAGGTTTACCGCTCGCCGACGAATCGTTTGGCAAACCCGGTCGCATCGATGTGTTGATCGGGGCTTCGCTTTTCCCGCATCTTATGCTGCCCCGCGTAGTTAGCAGCAACTCCTCCGCGCCGCCCGCCATGCAGACGGTACTCGGTTACGTCATCATGGGCACTGTGCCCGCGCTGCCTGTACGTCGTAATAAGCCTCCACAGTCTTGTTACTCACATATTTCGCAACCATCCGACAAAGACTCGTTAGAATCGGCGTTGAAAAAATTCTGGCAGGTCGATGAAGCGCCCGTCACTCTTTCGACGAGCAAATCGCTCGACAAACTTGAGTGCGAGTACTTTTATAATTCGACCACGGAACGCGATGGGGACACAGGTAGATACTCTGTAGCCCTACCGTTTCGCAGCGATGTGTTCTCATTGGGGAACTCACTCGATATCGCGAAAAAACGTTTTTTCTGCCTAGAAAAGAAATTAGAATCCGCACCCGAGTTACGTACTGCGTATGATGACGTCATTCGCGAATATATTGATAATGGATATTTATCTCCTGCTCCGCTCGATAGTTCAGACAGTAGTTGTCCTGACTATGTAATTCCGCATCACGCAGTTGTACGTTTAGATAAGACAACAACAAAACTACGCTCCGTGTTAGACGCTAGTGCTAAAACGAGTACTGGATTATCTCTCAACGATATTTTACACAGTGGCCCAAATTTACAGGGTGACTTGTTTACTATAATTCTGAATTTTCGATTGTTCGCATTCGCGCTCTCGGCTGATTGCCGACAAATGTTCTTACAGATTGAAGTAAGAGAAAGCGATCGTCGCTTTCAACGCATCTTATATCGTTTTAGTCCAAACGATCCTCTGGTTCTATATCAGTTTAACCGTGTCTGTTTTGGTCTCAAGTCAAGTCCCTACCATGCGATCCGCACAGTACAACAGTTGGTTCAAGACGATGGTCATCACTTCCCGCGCGCCAGCGCTATCATCGCGGATTCGCTGTATATGGATGACGTAGTCTACAGCGTAAGCTCCGAATCACGTGCAGTCCAGGTTTCGCACGAACTGATTAAACTCTTTAGAGGAGGTCAGTTCGAGTTGGTCAAGTGGACCAGTAACTCTCAAACTGTACTAAACAGTATTCCCGCGTCGCATAGGTTGACCGAACAACTAGAATTCGACAAGTCGGTAGAACAAAAGGTTCTCGGCTTGCGCTGGTGTAGGTCAAATGATTGTTTTGAATTTCTTATTTTCGCACCGCCAGACACGTGTACTAAACGTGCTATTCTGTCGGCCGTAGCTAGACTGTGGGACATCATGGGGCTTGTCGCGCCTGTAGTTCTCTATGCTAAACTACTTATCAAAGAATTGTGGTTACTGAAGCTCGATTGGGATGACACTCCCCCGCGTCACATCATAAATATTTGGCAAACTTTTCGCTCTGCCCTGCCGCTTTTAAATGATTTTAAAATCCCGCGCCATTTAGGTATTTTTGAAAATTGTATTCTTCGCCTCATTGGATTTTCCGACGCCAGTGAAAGCGCCTACGGCGCTGTCATCTATGCGCACGTCACTCGCACCGATGACGTAGTCGTTCAGCTGGTTTGTGCCAAGTCGAAGGTATCGCCGGTTAAACCATTGACTATCGCTCGACTGGAGCTCTGTGGTGCCGAACTCCTCGCTAAACTTCTTCGCCGTGTTCATGACACTTATAATCCGCGTTATAATGTTACCGCTATTTACGCATTCACCGATTCTAAGGTGACTCTTTGCTGGATAAATTCTTCTCCGCATCGTTGGCACACGTTTGTGGCCAATCGTGTCGTTCGCATCGTAGACAACGTCCCCGCGGAACATTTCTACCACGTACCTGGTACTGAAAACCCAGCGGACTGTTTGTCACGTGGTTTAACACCTGACAAATTCATTGAGCACCCATTATGGTTGCACGGACCCGCTTGGGCTAAGCGCGACCCTTCCGAATGGCCCATACATAAGGTTACAGACTTGAATTCGGAACCCATTCCGGAAGAAAAGGTCCACGCGCATCCCATAGTCGCGGATTCAAGTTCGGAAAATTCGCTTCTACTCGCACTCGCAGAACGTACGTCGTCGTGGACTAAACTGCTGCGTATTGTTGTTTTCATATACCGCTTCATGAAAAAACTCCCGCGTCGGACTGACACCGTTACCGCTAGCGACCTCGAGTTCGCTGAAACCATTTTGTGGCGTCATGTTCAAAGAAAACACTTCATGGATGATTATTCCGAGTTAAAAAATAATAAAATTTGTTCACCCGCTCTTATTAAACTCAAGCCATTTGTAGATGGTGATGATTTAATCCGCGTTGGGGGTCGATTAACTCATTCGGCTGAGGCCTATAGTACTAAACACCCGGTAGTGTTACCCCGTCATGATCGCATAGTTGAAATCCTCGTAGACTATTATCATATAAAATATTTACATGCAGGTCCAGAACTCACTATGTCGTTATTGCGCCATAAGTATTGGATTTTGTCCGCTAGACGCATTATTCGTCATAGAATCCACAAGTGTAACGCATGCCACAGGTGGAGACCGCGACCTCATGGTCCGCCGATTATGGGCGATCTCCCTAAATCTAGAGTAAATGTTGCAACCAAAGCTTTTTCTCATACAGGGTGTGATTACGCTGGCCCTATACAGTATGTGCCCGTACGCACTCGAGGTGCGAAGAGTCGCAAGGGTTATTTATGTATATTTACCTGTATGACTACTCGCGCTGTTCATATTGAATTAGCTACAGATCTTACGACTGCGTCGTTCATAGCCGCGTTGAAACGGTTTTTATCCCGCCGTGGACCGGTACAATGCTTGTATTCGGACAACGCGACCAATTTTCGAGGAGCTAATTCGTTTTTACGCGACTTGTATACTTTCATAAATAAAGAATACCGCCCGCGCTTTGAAGAGGAGCTCGCTGAGCATCGCATTAATTGGCATTTTATTCCGCCCGCGTCACCGCACTTTGGTGGATGTTGGGAGTCCATGGTGAAGGCCGTGAAGACTCACCTTTTCAAGACAATAGGTCAACAACTTCTATCTTATGAAGAATTAGTTACAATTCTCTCTCAAATAGAGTGCCTGTTGAACTCCAGACCTCTTACTGTTCTTAGCGCTGATCCGGAAGAGCCTAAAGCTCTTACCCCTTCGCATTTTTTACATACTGTACCGCTTAACTCATTACCCGCCGCGGAAGTAGGTTTACTGTCTGATCACCTGCTCCAAAGACACTCTCTTATGGATAAATTAGTCCAGTCGTACTGGAAAAGATGGCGAAGCGAGTATCTTCATAGTTTACAATCACGCTTAAAATGGAATAAACCTGATGGAGACATGATTAAGGAAGGCACTGTAGTAGTGATAGTAAATGATAATGCGCCTCCTCTATCCTGGCCTCTAGGTGTTATTGAGAAGTTGCATACGTCTATAGACGGTAGCACGCGAGTCGTTTCAGTACGCACTTCTAATGGGATTCTTGTGCGACCTGTGGTCCGCTTATGCCCCATTCCTACTCAGTAATATCTTATTCAGTCCATTCCCTCTTTAGTTAGATTTAAGTGTAATTTCACTGTATATATTATTATATTATTCTCTTTAAAGGTGACCCTTTAAGGCCGCGAGGAATGTTAACGCCATTACTTTCTTTAGTTTTATATTTCATGCCTAATTACTGGCAACTCTAATTAATTAGTATCTGTGTAACATAAAGTTCCTTCCGCTTTCCTTCTCCCTTCCACAACCCTTATAATGCCTTAATGCGAGCGAGAAGGAAGATCCGCAATGGCGCGCATACGCTGCCGCCAAGAAGATCCGCCAGTTCTCAACCAACATCGACGCCTGTGGGTAAAATTAATCCCAAGTCGAAAAAGGACTCATATTTTCACCGCGAAGAACGAAGATTGCTATTGAACAGTGCAAGTGCGTGTATGTGTGTTGTGGAAAGTGCAGATTCTCGTCCGTACGTGATATCCTGGACGCGCCAGCCACGTGGCTAAGGAAACCCTTCTCGTCGTGTCGCCATAGCTCACCAGGCAGGTACCATCATCATTTTCCCACACCACCAAAACACCTACTTGTGTCACCGAATCGCCCCTCATACAGTCCACTAAGAAAATTTCGATTTTCACCCCAAGGCTTTAGGCCGCCGCAACAATCATAAACTATGCGAGAGCAATGGTGGCCCAGTAGTAACGGAAACTGAAGATCACGTATAAACGAGTGGTGTTAATGATTTGGAAAAAATATATGTTAAATTAGAGCATTTTCTTAATAACTTAATATATGAATATTTTAGATTATGTCTGTATTACATAGTGTAATTAATTTGTAAAGTTACGTCTAACGCGGATAATAAACTCAGAATCACGCAAAAACTATCAAGCCTATCAACTATGAAACCTTCACCATTTTAAAGATAATTTATCTTTTAGTATATGCGTTTTTAACCGACTTCAAAAAGGAGGAGGTTATCAATTCGTCGGAACCTTTTTTTTTTTTATTTTTTTTTTTATGTATGTTCCCCGATTACTCGAAGATGGCTGGACCGATTTGGATTGTTTTTGTTTTATTCGAGAGGGTCATCACAGTTGGTCCCATATAAAATTTATTAACTTTGCTTTGGTAGTTTTTGAGTTAGCTTCAATAATACGTATTTTTTCCCCATTTTTATATGGATGATGTTCTACGAGTACTTTGTTTTGCAGGTAGTGGTATTAGAATTTGTGTGGGGTAGGTTCCACAACTAAAAAGTGAAAAATAAAAACTTTTTTACAAAAAAAATACAACCGACTTCCAAAAACAACTACAAAGTAAAAAATAACTTTAATTTCGGAAGTCGGTGGCAAAAAACGAAAATACATTTAACTAGACACCGACTTCCGAAATTAAAGTTATTTTTCACTTTGTAGTTGTTTTTGGAAGTCGGTTGTATTTTTTTTGTAAAAAAGTTTTTATAATATAATAATACTTTTTGTTTTATGTATAATAAATTAATAATGCGTCTAATTGGGGACTGCGCTCCTTGATGGGCGAGTCCTATTACTGGCTGGACGTACGACGCGTTGCGTCAACTCAGCACAGCACACGCAAGCTAACCACTCGAGGCCGCTGGCATTTATCTGCGTTTTAAGAGTTGTAGGTCGTAGGTTCGAAACCTGACAGGCGCTTTACTATGTGTAAATTATTTCATTACCACTACTCTCAAAACGGTGAAGGAAAACATCGTGAGGAAACCGGCATGTCCTAGAACCAAAAATTCGAAGACATGTGACATCTACCAACCCGCACTGTGCGCGCGTGATGGATTACGGTCCACTCTCGAAGAGAGTAGGCCTGTGTCCCAGCAGTGGGAACATTATAGGCTGATTATGAAACATAATACCTGTAGGTTTCGTTGAAGCAGGTAGGTACAGGTATGTAGAACCTACAACTAATATTTCGCCAGTTATGTTTCAAGTCCCACGTTATGGGACGGCACGTGACTACTATAGAATGTACATCCGGTACGGCTCTAATAATCCTCCCATATCCTAAGGGCCCTGACCGAGTCTCAAAAGTCCAAACTCAAGGTTTGTCAAAGGGCGATGGAGCGTAGCAAGCCAGCAACCAAATACGAAATACCACGACACCCTCCAAAACTGGAATCAGCAATGTGGGCAACAAGTCTGCTACGCTGAAGTGGAATTGGGCGGGCCATGTATGAAGGATGCATCGGGACAGTTGGGCCCAAGTCGTCACGCAGAGGGACCCAGAAGACGGGCGTCATCGTCGCGGAGGAAGGCGGAGGAAACGCCGCGTGCGCCATCTCGCCTCGTCTTTACATGCGTTTATGGTGAATTGGCCGGAGAAGGCAACACACAGGGAAGAGTGGAAAGCTGTGGGTGAAATCTTTGCCCAGCAGTGGGACAGTACAGGTTGCTAAAAAAAAACGCAAAATTTATCTTGACTAACCATTTTGTAAATGAACATGTCCTATCTAAATGAGCCGGGTGATCTGTAACTCAGGGCCCTCCTACTTCAGACACCTTTCTCTATTTAAGATTGTGCAATTAATAACTAGTGCCTATAATACTGATGTTGAGATAAATAAAGATTTATGATTTTGATTATTACAACCTACTTCCAAAAACAACACTACAAAGTGAAAAATAACTTTAATTTCGGAAGTCGGCGACAAAAAACGTAAAATACATTTAACCAGACACAGACTTCCGAAATTTAAGTTATTTTTCACTTTGTAATGTTGTTTTTGGAAGTCGGTTGTATTTTTTGGTAAAAAAGTTTTTATTAACATGATAAAGCAAAAAATACGTGTCTAATATTTTTTTTTTATCCGACTAACGGACTAAGGGCTGATTGTTCAATAGTCGGATAATTTTTATCTGAGGAATAAATATGGTGGTTTGACAGCTTTTGTACAGAAAATATGTCAAACCGTCATACCTATTGAAAAATCAGTCATAAATAGAATTTCTTTTTTTTACCCACGCATCATCCCTATTGTCGTATTGTTGTATATCAGGCCGTAACAATGAGCCACTGCATGACAACGACCTCTACTCAAACAAAGAAAAAAAAAACCAGCATTAATAAAAAACCAATGTATGTAATATATTTTTACGTGGGTGAAAACCAGTATGGTGATATAACACTTAAGTATAACCTACGCCATCTTTTTTTCCTGCACGTCCGTCCTTTGCGCATGCGCGAGGCCCGGGTCGCCACTTCGCCAGTTTGTTTCAACGTGCAAAATATTGCACCGCGAGTTCGTAGGATAAAAATGATATTTATTTATTACCCGATTTAAAAAAAGATAAGTTCGGTGTGGGAAACACCGAACTAGCCCTCTTCAAGAATTGGATTATAAAAAGTAAAAAGATTTTTTCAAATCCGACTGTGCTAGTTCCAGAGATTAGCGCGTTCAAACAAAAAACAAACTATTCCGCTTTATTCCACCGACAATATTGAAATAACAAATCAAGAGGCCTCTCATGAATCCGCGGAAAATCTCGCAATTCAGAAAAATTACGTAAATTATGCACAACGCCATCTATGGGTAAATGGATGAAACGTCCGCACTAAGCATGTTCTATGCTCAAGAGCAGAGCGGTATGAATGAAAGTTATTTTGCGTTTTAATATTTTATATTATCTCCGAAATTTTATGACCAATTGACATACTGTAAAGGCCAAATCTTATCTCCATGATGACCTTGTGATCATAAAATAACTTTTTTGATAAGGATTAATATTTTGTTGTTAAATAATCATCCAAACGTAAGTATGTCGAAAAAATACTTTATTAAAACAATAAAAGAAGTATAAAATTTAAAAGACGATGTGGTGTCGCGGATTTTTTTGTAGAATTATTTAAGACAGACCAGCACCCTAATTGCGTAACAAATTATCAATCGGAGTTGGTTTCATTTTGACAGTTGAACAACATTCATTGCGTTATTTACGTTGTCGAGCAGACAAATTTTTTGAACATATGAAGCAATGGATTACCAATATGTTTCAAAATGAAACCAACTCCGATTGATAATGTGTTACGCAATTAGGGTGCAGGTTGCCATACATTGTTTTCAATTTTAAACAACCGTTTAGGCAGCGCATGCAAATAATTCTGTTTTAAGAGGTATTTCTTTCCGACTTGCTAGACAAAAATTGTGATAGCTCGGCTAATATGCATGATATAAATATAATTTATAGCCTATATCACTCAGGAATAATGACGCTTTCTACCAGTGAAACATTTTATTAGAATTGGATCATAAGTTCTGGAGATAACCCCCTACATACAAACTCAAATTTTAGCTCTTTATAATATTAAGTATAGAAGTATAGTTGAAGCGACTGCCTATCTGACCTTAACCCGTAAAGACTATCAAAGATCCACGAATGACAGCCGGGACCAACGGCTTAACGTGCTTTCCGAGGCGTGGAGGAGTCTCGGTATGTAAAAAACTTATTTACAAAAAAATACAACCGACTTCCAAAAACAACACTACAAAGTGAAAAATAACTTTAATTTCGGAAGTCGGTGTCGGTGTTAAATGTATTTTCGTTTTTTGCCACCGACTTCCGAAATTAAAGTTATTTTTCACTTTGTAGTGTTGTTTTTGGAAGTCGGTTGTATTTTTTTGTAAAAAAGTTTTTATTTTTCACTTTTTAGTTGTGTACCTACCCCACACAAATTCTAATACCACTATCTGCAAAACAAACTAGAACATCATCCATATAAAAGTGAGGAAAAAATACGTATTATTGAAGCTAACTCAAAAACTACCGAAGCAAAGTTAATCAATTTTATATGGGACCAACTGTGATGACCCTCTCGAATAAAACAAAAAAAAATCCAAATCGGTCCAGCCATCTTCGAGTAATCGGGGAACATACATAAAAAAAAAAATAAAAAAAAAGGTTCCGACGAATTGAGAACCTCCTCCTTTTTGAAGTCGGTTAAAGAGGGTCGTCACCTATCCACGGACCAGCCCCGGCAAGAGTAGCTTAACCTAAATCGACCCGTGCGGCTGTTATTATTTATCCACGAGCTCCTCCATTACGTAACACTTCTATATATCTAATAATAATATCAGTAAAACAAAGTCATTTAACATGTCCGTCCGTGTGATCGCTTAGATATTCTAAACTACACAATGGATATTGATGCGGTTCTCATCATTATTTAGAACGGAAGGAAGGTTTATATTCATAACACAATAATATTTAACTTAGATATAGCACAGGAATCTCGATGTTTTGATATGTCACCATTACATCCGTGAGAACCAGGGGTGGCTCGCTAGTAAAACAAAGGATCAGACCACCAAACGGAAAAATCCTCGCGAATTGTCCGAAAATGGATTTTTATTATTCAATAATTCTAACACGTATAAGGTAAATACATTTGGATAGACATCCCATTAACTAGTGGTTTTAACTATATCATACATTTTAAAGGTCTCCAATTTCGAGAAAAATCGTTTTTTATTTTAGTGTGAATTTACTCCTAAAACCTATATAACATCATTGCCTAAGGGCTAATTTTTAAATCGCCAGATAACTTTTATATATGGAATAAATATGGCGGTTTGACAGCTTTTGTATACAAAATATGCCAAACTGTCACATTTATTTTTCAGAAAGATATCTGACTATTGAAAAATCAGCCCTTAAACGAATAAACCATTCTAATTATCTAGGGTAATAAAGTGAAAACACAAAAAAAAAAATTGTCTAACTTGACACACGGTATCGGTACTGTCATTAACTCTTAAAATGTCGATTGCACACCATGTGTACAGATAACAATAGAATTTCAATTGTGTCTGCTAATTAGCGCGCGACGGGTTAATTACTGTTAGTCAATAATTGATTTATGATGATGATAGGATGAGGCCTCATCAGGCCTGTCAGTCAACACTTTAGTCATATTTGACAGATGAATAGAATCAATCATCTGTCAATTATGACATTGTCAGTGTGTGGGGAGGTCTTGTTTGGGTTGCCATCAATAAATAAAATATTTAAATAGTTTATCATTTTTCTCTTAAATGGGGGGTCTAAAAATAATATTTCAGTGGTTCTAAGTTCCATATTTTTGTCGTTTTTATCTAGGTGTTAGAGGCTTGTTAGATTTTTCTCGGAATAAAAAACCAACGTCCATACAAAAAGCGGACATCTCCTTTCACTGAATAAGTAATGTTCAATATAAGTATAAAATTCGACGCACACGCTTAAAATACGCTTGATGTGCCATCTTTGTTTTGGAGCGGAGTATTGTGTTTCAAACACGATCCGTTAATTTAACACATATGATATCTACTTTTAATCCCAGTAGTACGTTCCCATTGAGGAGCTCGTGGCTAAGTAATAACAGCCGCACGGGTCGACCCATCAGGTTAAGCTACGCTTGCCAGGGTTGGTCCGTGGATGGGTGACGCATCTTTACATACCGAGACTTCTCCGTGCCTCGGAAAGCACGTTAAGCCGTTGGTCCTGGCTGTCATTCGTAGATTTTTGACAGTCGTTACGGGTCGTCAGAAGCCCAAAACTCCCAAAAGGCTGACCACCAGTCTTACCAAGGGGTATCGTATTATCCAGTTACTGGGTTGTGGAGGTCAGATAGGCAGTCGCTCCATGTAAAATACTGAAATTCAGCTGCATCTGGTTAGACTGGAAGCCGACCCCAACATAGTTGGGAAAAGGCTAGGCAGATTGATTGAGTACGTTCCCATGGGATATATTCCGATATCCACGCGGGCAAAGCCGCGGCCAAAAGCTGTTGAGTGATAAAAAGGATAAAGCCATAAAAACTTCATCTGTTTGACATGAATTATCTTATCAGTATATTATATTATGATTTATCTGACAATAACCTTGCATTAATAATTTGTGATAAGCCGTACAATTGTATTTTTATTCGATATCATAAATCCTGCATAAGTATTAAGTCGGTCATTGCTCTATACAGGGTCAAATTAAATTAGCTAGCGAAACTCTGCAGACGTGATGGGCTGTCGAAATCTAACAAGAACAACCTGTCGCATTTTGTCTCTCGCGCTCACACGGGACCAAATTTTTATGAATGTTAAATGAAAAGATGCTTTTTTTAAAAATGTAATCAATTAAAAGACTAGTAAATAAAGTTAATTTATACTGGATCTACTCCGGGGCGGCAGAGATGGTGATGGTTTAGAAGCCGACCCCAACATAGTTGCAAAAAGGCTAGACAGATGATGAGAAGCGGCCTTTTCCTTTCAGTGAAACAATTACAGGATGACATTTCAAGAATTGATAATTGCAACTTGTCTGCATGACACAATAATAACAAGAAAATTAACATCAATTAAAGACTGTTTTAAATACCATTTATTATCTCAAATTATAATTGATTGCAACAATAATTTACAATTAAAATGCATTTAGCACCGCCACTGATTATTTTAAAGTAGTCTTTCATTTGCCGAATGTGCTTTTGGCTGTAAAAAAACGTTATGGAAGAATTGCACGTGGTTTTCCTTATGGCAATATTATATGGTTCAACCAAATTGATTTAAGTAAATGATAACTGATTTATAAGATTTAAAAGTTTAAAAAAAAACCGGCCAAGTGCGTGTCGGACCGTAGTCGTAGTTGGGATGAATTTATTTATCCCAAGAACAAACTAAACATTGTACTTGAACATGTCCTCCCATACACATATCTTCATTCCCTTTACCTCTTCCAACTACAGGCAAAACTCATATATGGTGCGAGCGAGTAAGGATTTTAATGTTCTTTGTAAAGAGTTCTCATTTGATCCATTTACCACCAAAACCTATACTGCACGCAGTCGGCTGAACGCTGACTTCTTCAAAACTGCATAGATTTTTTGTACCTTTTATATATTATGTATGTATGTATATAATATTGTTTTTGTGTTTTTTTTTTTTCTTTCTATCGTGCTTGTTAGTGATCTTAAGATTTGTACTACTTTTTCTGTTTTTACCCGTGAGAACCTGTAATTGGCTTTATGTTTTATTTTCAATTGTTATCTGTTAAAGCTGTTGGTTCTCCTTAAAATAAATAAATACATTCACATTGTAAATGTAAGTTTGTACTCACAATATTGAAAGATTTACCATGTTATTTTAAGACCACAGACTTAAAAAAAAGAGAAAATTACCGCTGCCAAACTGCACAGCAGTTTGTTGGCAGATGTAGCTCCCATACATAATTTTATCTCTTATCTTTTAGGTAGGCACTTTTCCATCAATAGCAATTAAGTATTACATTTACCTACAAGACACATTTTACAGCATCATTAATTTAACATTTTAAATTACGCAATAGCATTATAATGACGCCGCGGAAACCGCTGAGATAAGCTCGGTATGCACACTATGCTCGGTGGTACACTTAAGCATGTATGCTATGCATCTCGTTTATGAGGTTTTGACTAAAGGTGTCAAACAGAAACTTCACCATTTTATTTTTAACCGACTTCAAAAAGGAGGAGGTTCTCAATTCGTCGGAACCTTTTTTTTTTATTATTTTTTTTTTATGTATGTTCCCCGATTACTCGAAGATGGCTGGACCGATTTGGATTATTTTTTTTTTGTTTAGAATAGAATAGAATAGAATCTTTATTTGCGTAGAAAGTAGGTACAGTTATAGATGTTATAATTAAAAATGATCCTTACTAACTACCTAAATTTAGGCATGCAAAAAGTTTAAGGTATAATAACAATTCAATCATATCAAACAAGATTACCATGTCAAAATGAAATTCAGTAAATAATTTTAAATAGGCAATACAATACATAATGTCAAGTTTAAATGAAATGGGATTACAAATTCGTCAAGGTAAAGGTCAATAAAGTTAAAACAAAATATGATTTGGTACAAGTCAGGAATACAGGGATGTCATATTATAAATTTAAATTTTTATCGGTCAAAAATTCGCTAATTGAGTAATAACATTTATTAATTAATAGATCTGAGTTTGAAAGGGTATACTTCCCAGGTGGTCCCATGATCATCAAGTCAGGATCTGATGATGGGATCCTGGAGAAATAGAGAGCTCTTCCAATTTTATAGGCACACTTGAAGCGATTTGGATAGTTTTTGGAAAAATACTTTCTTGGAGTGGTCCCATTTCAATTTGGTGAAGATCTGATGAAGAACTTCTGAGATAGGCAACGGAACTCCTCAATAAATGATAGCAAATGGACTGGGATTGCTGAAATCTCATGTCTGTTTGTTGTTCACACCAGTTCATAACATAACATCACGCCAGTAC
Organism: Cosmia pyralina; assembly: GCA_946251885.1. Taxonomy (NCBI): domain Eukaryota; kingdom Metazoa; phylum Arthropoda; class Insecta; order Lepidoptera; family Noctuidae; genus Cosmia; species Cosmia pyralina. The sequence continues at coordinate 1,615,360 of OX276371.1, forward strand.
GCTGTGAAGGGGTAAGCACATGTGAACCACTAAAAAGTGAAAAATAAAAACTTTTTTACAAAAAAATATAACCGACTTCCAAAAACAACACTACAAAGTGAAAAATAACTTTAATTTCGGAAGTCGGTGGCAAAAACGAAAATACATTTAATCAGACACCCACTTCCGAAATTAAAGTTATTTTTCACTTTGTAGTGTTGTTTTTGGAAGTCGGTTATATTTTTAAAAGTCATTTTTGTGGTACAGCTAGTTTCTAAATCGATTGGTATGTTATTAAAAATTGTTGGGACTAAGCATTTTCTACATCTTTTTCCATAATAATTAACACAAGTGGGTACTACAAATCTTCTAATGCATTTATTCCCTTGAGGAATAAATGCCCTTCCCCCTTCCCCTCCCTCTCTTCCTTCTTTTCTCTTTTTTTCCTTTTTTATTCTTATAGGGTTTCCTGTAACCTAAAGAACTATTTACTGTATTTTTTTCAAAATTTTAGGCTCAGTAGTAGTTGAATGGTCCATTTTTGTAAATTTTCTTAAATAACTTTAAAACTATTTATTTTAAAATTAATAAAATATATATATATATATATATATATATATATATATTTGAGACCCTCACAGTAAGCCTTTTCATTTGGCATGTCACACAGTATAATTTGCAAAACTTTTTCTGTTGTGCCAACGACACGAAGAAGCGAATCTTGGAAGAGGCCGGCCCTGGAAATTGGAATGCTATAGCAATCCTATAGGAGTATAGACCGAGTTGATTGATTGAAGAGGCCTAAGCACAGGTTTTTTTACAGAACTGCCTTGTTGGTCTACTACCATTCGTTAGCGCATCTGCTGAGCATAGGGTCCCGTATTCGATCCCCTATTGGGTTTTTTTCAATGGAAGCCCAGTCTGAATTTGTGAACAGTTAATAGCAATAGTCGTGGCTAAGTAATAACAGCCGCACGGGTCGATCCATCAGGTTAAGCTACGCTTGCCGTTATCGGTCCGTGGATGGGTGACCATCTTTACATACCGAGACTCCTCCGTGCCTCGGAAAGCACGTTAAGCCGTTGGTCCCGGCTGCCATTCTTGAATCTTTGACAGTCGTTACGGGTTGTCAGAAGCCCGAAAGTCTGACAACCGGTCTTATCATGGGTACGGTATTACCCAGTCACTGGGTTGTGGAGGTCAGATAGGCATAAAATACTTGTGTTTAGCTGCATCCGGTTACACTGGAAGCCGACCCCAACATAGTTGGGAAAAGGCTAGGCAAATGATTAATGGCAATAGGCTCGCCCACTATTACATGGGACTTCAACACACACGCCTGCTGTCACCCTCGAAGAATACAGGCGTGATGTTATGTGACAAAAATGATTGATCATTACAATTCTCGCATTCGCAGGGGGTGATACTTACTGATTATTTTTTCATGGCCAATTTTTTTGTCACGCGACAAAATATTTTATCGTTGGGTAGTTATCAGATAAGTATTGGATTAAAGCCTATATGCTATCTTTTACGATATCTTGAGTCTTACAGACTGCAGACAAGATAAAGTTATCTATCTTGTGTTTTATAAAACGTGTGTGAGTGTAATGATTAATGCTCTTTGCTTCGATGTATGAGAAGCTATTCTGCAGTGGGGCAGTAAAACGCAGGCCATACTGAGTACGAAGTAAAGCGAAGCTAAGTTCGTTTAGCTTCGTTCATGGAGCTACCGCGTCTTTTCGTACTTCGGTTCATAGTTCGATGTGTGAACCGAAGTATTAAAAGACGCGGTAGCTACATGAGCGAAACTAAACGAACTTAGCTTCGTTTCGCTTTGTTCTCAGTATGGCCTGCGCTTAGGGCTGGCATTCTACCATAGCTATACGAAGAAGCTGAGTAGCGAGCAAGGAAAAAAATAAATCTGGAGACAGTAAAGACACCAACAACAACAATTATAGAGCAGTGCCCATGTTGCCGGCATTCAGCAAGGTGTTCGAAAAGGTAATGCTCGATCATTTTAACACCAACCAAATCTTACACGATCAGCAATATGGTTTCACCAAAGAACGTTGTACGGCTGACGCTGGTGTCACCTTATTAAAACACATATTTTTTATAGAGTGAAAGGAGGAGGCCCAAGATGTTATAGGAATCTTTTGTGACATCTCTAAGGCGTTTGACTACGTGAATCACAAAAACTTAGTCTTGAAACTTGAGCATTCTGGACTAGGTAAACTTGCGCTCAACTTAGTCAAATCTTTTTTAAATGATAGACAACATCAAGTTCAAATAAATGGTGTCAATTCACTCGGTTTAAAAGTGAAAATGGGTGTTCCACAAGGCTCGATATTGGGTCCTTTTCTCTTTTTTATGTATATATTAATGATAAACCCCATTTATTAAAAAACCAACCAGAAATAGTATCATTTGTTGACAATGACAAATCTTGATAATGTAATTAACGCCCTACTGCAGGTTCAAAATAGGCCTGCATTGTTAACTCCGGAAGGACCTTTTGAAGGAAGAGCCATTGCAGCTGTGAGTTGAGTTGTCCCGAGTCCCGACTGGTGTTTATTCCTTGCCTACATACCGAACTCTCTAAAAAAATGATAACTACATGTATTTTATATTCGTTTGTGCAGTGACAAGTTATCATTTGCTTACTACTACAAACAAGACTACAGATACAATCTGACACATATTTTTATTTATTAACGAGGTTATGGAATTTTTTCACTGATCACTGAAGTACCTACCTATCTGATAATTTCTGATTTACTGATGGAAAAATCTTACTTTAGAAATAATTTTTTTTTAAACCAAAGTAAAAACCTTGAATTGGGCTACATTCTTTAAAGAAAATAAGATACATACATTCATAAACTCACGTCTTCTTTCCATGGGGATAGGCAGAACTACAGAACGCCACCTGCTACGATCCTTACATACTCCTTTTGCCTCGTTTACGTTCATACATCTGGTCATACCACCGCCGGTTGTGTGTACTACGCACCTGGGGCCGTACTATGACGTGGAATAAAATCATGGATCTATCATGGTTCCAGTGTGAGAGAGAGTCGGAGCTATACACAACCTATATGTAGCACTATCGTTTTTTCTCAACGGAACCATGATCTTTTTTCACGTCGTACGGTCCCTGACCATTCTGAAGAACATCAGCAATAAGGTCACTATATTATGTCCTTCTAGGGAGTCCCAGCGCTTCAGAAAAATATATTATTAATTACTCTTGATGAAACTTAATTAACATAAGTACAATAAAGGGAAAATAATAAAATCAAACAATGCCCGAATTAATATTCATGATTAAAAGGATAAGTCGACGCTTTATTTTTGAGCTACAAATAGAGATACGAGGAATAATATAACATCACGGCTGTATTCCTCAGAGGGGCAGGCTGGGGTGTAGAATACACCCCACATGGGTAGACCATGAGCTGGATTAGTACAAAGGATACTTTTTATCCTGGTAGCACGTCCCCGTGGGGCACACGCGCACAAACATGCGACATGCTCGCGGGCTAAAGCTTAGTTACTTAGAAAAAGCCAATGAATAAAAATGGCGAATGTTATTTTTTTTTTGCGGCCATCAATCAAACAATATTAATTAGATGCAGAATAATATGACGAACAAAAGTTAATATGCGGTAACATAACCTAATAACAATCTTTTTGTCAATCAATCTGCCTAGCCTCTCTCAACTAGGTTGGTGTCGGCTTCCAGTCTAACCGGATGCAGCTGAATACCAGTATTTTACATGGAGCGACTGCCTATCTGACCTCCACAACCCAGTACTGGCTAATACGATACCCCTTGGTAAGACTGGTTGTCAGACTTCCAGGCTTCTGACGACCCATAACGACTGTCAAAGACCCACGAATGACAGCCGGGACCAACGGCTTAACGTGCTTTCCGAGGCACGGAAGGGTTTTGTTATGTAAAGATGGTCACCTATTCACGGACCGACCTTGACAAGTGACAGTATTCACCAGGGACCGAAAACCTTTGGATTACGGTACAGGTATCGAAGAATTTTGGTTACCTCTACGGTTAAGGTAACCGCTATCTGGGTAACCTAAGAAGAAGAAACATGTTACCTTTATTTAAGTTACCGTTTTAATACCGGTTACCTAAAAATGACCTTGATTACGAGAAAGAAACAGAATATCGCAATGCCGGCAATTTGTTGGCATTAGAAAATACATTAGCAGGGAGACCCGTCATGCGTGCTGTACCTACCAGTACTGTTTACGTGTTTTTAGTGCGCCTTTTTGCGGAGTAGGTATTTGAGTTGAAGCTTGAAGTAAAAAAAGGAAATTAACAATGGTAAGTAAGATAGCATTAAGTATATACATTGTAAATTGGTAAAATACCATTTGTTTATCTTTTTCCCTCATCATAGAAATTAACTCGGTATGCCGACGGCACGTGTACCTAAGATAGAGGTAATTTTAATTGCGGTAACCGGTATTAATACAGGTTGTATTCAGTATTTAAGAATTAAGGTAACCTTTGAAAATACCTGTAAAAAAAATAAAGGTTGTAACCGAAAAATACCGGTAATGATCGTACCGGTTTCAGTCCCTGGTATTGACCAAATCACTATGTAAACAGCTGTATTCTAAATTGGTATTCAGCTGCATCCGTTTAGAGTGGAAGCCAACCCCAATATATTTGGGAAAAGGCTAGGCAAATGATGAGTCTCTCATAAAAATAACATAGATAACTTAATACACAATTAGTAATTAGTATGAGTAACAGTGAATGCAGGAAAATTACAAAAGGAAGGAAAAATTGTTTAGTAAAGAATATTGCATTTGGATGGAGCAGTGATGGCCCAGTGGTAACGGCCCCGACTTACTAGTCGGGTCGTTAGTTCGTACCTATACAGACAGACGCTTTACTTTGTGTAAATATTAACACAAAATACTAATAAATAAAACCAACAACAACCTACTAATAAATAAAAATAACCTGCTAATAAATAAAAATAACCTGCTAATAAATAAAACAAACCTAATAATAAATAAAACAAACCTAATAATAAATAAAACCAACAACAACCTACTAATAAATAAAAATAACCAACTAATAAATAAAAATAACCTGCTAATAAATAAAACAAACCTAATAATAAATAAAACCAACAACAACCTACTAATAAATAAAAATAACCTGCTAATAAATAAAACAAACCTAATAATAAATAAAACAAACCTAATAATAAATAAAACCAACAACAACCTACTAATAAATAAAAATAACCAACTAATAAATAAAAATAACCTGCTAATAAATACACTTCTGGACACATCTTTTGGCCCACCTTGTATTTTCAGTTTCGTTTGGTCCTAGCTAAAATTTTATATTAGGTCGAGCAAAAAGTTTTTATGCAGTTTTGAACCTGGCACATTCACAATTACATTCAATAGTCTTTTTTTGAATTTCGAACACAGAATTTAAAGAAACAAAAGACAATTTGGAGCCTGTTTGTTGATATCAAACAATCGAATACTAAGAAAACTTGGTTTTATTGGTTTATTTGGATTTAATTCTTGAAAAAGTGATTGATATCTTTGGTTTTGCAACAAACATTACTTATTCTTAACATTAAGGTGAGGTTCTATCAATAATCTATGGATACTTCACCTGAAGTCGCCGCCCAAGCTGTGGCACTTATTCAGGCCGGACACAGCCAAAGAAACGTGAGTGCTCAACTTAATTTAAGTCGATCTGCGGTCCGAAATGTTTATCGGAGGTACCTAGAGACTGGTGGCTTTGTTCGTCGCCAAGGAAGGCCACGATCTCGGGTCACAACTGAAAGGCAGGATCGATTCATCGTGACGACCAGCTTGAGAAATCGTCACCTTACCTCCATTGAGATACAAAACCAACTTCGCGACTTCCACGGAGTATCTGTGAGCGCTCGAACTGTTCGGAGAAGGTTAAAAGAACGCGATATGGTACCACACAAGCCAGCTAATGGCCCCAAACTAACGCGAGCCCACCGAACAGCGCGCCTTCATTTCGCACGCAGACATTTAAATTGGACACAGCAAGATTGGAGCCGTGTACTCTTTTCTGATGAGTCTAAAATTGTGTTACATGGCAATGATGGAAGGAAGAAGGTCTACCGACGTAAGGGAGAGCGTTTCGCACAATGCTGCTTTGAAGAGAGGGTTGCTTATGGCGGTGGCTCATGGACTGTCTGGGGCGGTATATCCGCGAGCGGCAAAACTCAACTTGAGGTTGTTACAGGACCACGGCTGCCAACATTAAATGCTGAAAGGTACATTCGTGAGTGCTTAGAACCTCACGTGATACCATACTTGGACTATGTGGGCCCAAATTTCCTTTTTATGCATGATAATGCAAGAGCCCATGCGGCCGGCATCGTCAGGGAATATCTTCGGGATGTGAACATCACAGTTATTGACTGGCCAGCCAGAAGCCCAGACATGAACCCCATTGAGCACATGTGGGACGAGCTAAAAAGACGTGTTAGGGCTCGTCAGCCAGTTGCCCAGACGATGCAGGAGTTGAAAACTGCCATAGAAGAGGAATGGGAGATGATCCCTCAAAATTTCATAGAGCGGTTGATAAACTCTATGCCTAATCGTATGAGAGCTGTGGTAGATGCCCATGGAGGCAACATGCGTTATTAAATTAAACTTTTATTTGATAAAACATGTTTTTTATTCAAAAATCAATTGCCTTTAACAAGGCGCATATCCGACTTGTTAGGCGTAGCTCCATGTCGTATGGTATTCTGAATTCAAATTTAAAACAATACGATCGAAAAAGATGGTAAAATGTATCAGGTTTAAAACTGCATCAACAGTTTTTGTTCCATCTAGCAATCATATTTCGGTAAGGGCCATCGAAACCTAAACTCTAAGGTGGGCCAATAGATGTGTCCAGAAGTGTAAAACAAACCTAATAATAAATAAAACCAACAACAACCTACTAATAAATAAAAATAACCTGCTAATAAATAAAACAAACCTAATAATAAATAAAACAAACCTAATAATAAATAAAACCAACAACAACATACTAATAAATAAAATAACCAGCTAATAAATAAAACAAACCTAATAATAAATAAAACTAACCTACCTACTAATAAATGAAACCCATCCTCAATGATATTTTTAATAAAATATCATTGCCCAACCTACTTAACTCTTCTCTGTTCAGCTTAAATTAATCGTGTTATATATCTGTGGAGGCTTGTTATTAGCAACTTGATAATATCTTGTGGTAAACTATTATTTGTAATTAGCCTGTAAGCCTTCCTAAGAATAATAAAATAAAATAAAATAAATAATTTCCTCACCACTGCTCTCAAAACGGTGAAGGAAAACATTGTGAGGAAACCGGCATGTTCTAGAACCAAAAATTCTAATACATGTTACATCTACCAACCCGCACTGGGTCCACGTGGTATAGCCCACTCCCTCTTGCAGAGAGGAGGCCTGTGTCCCAGCAGTGGGAACATTATATGCTGGTCATGCTAAGGAAAGGGCAGGTGCAGAAATATTGCATCTGTATTTCAAATACCAGCTTGGAAAATATAATCATTATCAGTCTGCAGCAATCCTCAGGCCTCATCCTGCTGAACTCAATGCGGGAACCCACCCAACTTCTTGTTCTTGTTTGTATTCTTTGAGGGACCATCTCTCCACCTAGCCTGTGGTCTTCCTAGACTATGCTGGCTCATTTAGACTTTACCAATCAAACACCATTTAACTCGATTCTCGTCTACTCTCATCCAGCTACTACCAGACACCCTACTAACATCTCTCCACCTAGCCTGAGAGTTCTAGCTCATTATGCCTAGCCCATAATTATGTCTATACTCAAGAACACATTGACCCCCAACAGTGATTGGTTCTACGGCTAATATTCCAGCTTCTGACGTTTTATAAGTGCCAATGTAGGTTTATGTGAAATAAAATATTTTGATTTGATTTTATATTGCCTCTTGCTTAGTTAAAGGATTTCCAGATGATGGCTGTACAAGTGACAAGTCACTTTAATATCATTACTGTGATAGTGAGTTTGAATATTGATAAGGAAACTGGCATGTCCTAGAACCAAAAATTTTACATGTTAACCTATCTTTATCCGTAAAACGTGAACTCATTGACATGTGCATTCTGCCCATCCTAACCTATGGTGCTCAAGCTTGGTTCCTGACTGAGTCTCAAAAGTCCAAACTTAAGGTTTGCCAAAGGGTGATGGAGTGTAGCATATTGGGTATTAAGCTCAATGACCGAATATGTAATACCACAATACACAACACTCCCATGATGTCTAAGCGATACAATCCACCTTTGCGAGTGCCGTTTGCTTCAACTAATTATAGGCAGAATTCGTGCGTTGTGCGTGCAAGCAAAAATTTTAATAAGCTTTGTAAACAGTATGATATAGATCCGTTCCTGACTAGTGTGTCGTCAGCCAGGAAGTGCTTAAGCCGTAACTTTTTTAACTAAAAAATGATATGATGGTTATTATGCAGTGCGAGCAGCATAGCAATTATGCTGTTTACTTAGTAACTGGGTGTGAATGTCCTAATGTCCTTAGAATTTAGGTTCTTTTTTTTCTGTTTTTTAAAAGTGGAGACCTGTTATTGGCTTTCTGATTAATGTACTGTCCTTGATCTGTTTGTTTTAGCTGTAAGTCTCCCATATTATTTAAATAAATAATAAATACACTCCAAAACTGGAATCACCGATGTGGACAACAAGTCTGCTAGACTGAAGTGGGATTGGGTGGGCCATGTATGTAGGATGCATCGGGACAGGTGGGCCAGAGTCGTTACGCAGTGGGACCTAGAAGACGGGCACGAAAGCTGTGGGATAGAGCTTTGCCCAGCAGTGGGACAGTAAAGGTTGAATAAAAAAATAAAAAAATTGTGCTTGCATAATGGATTATGTCATTATGACAGAGAGGAGGCCTGTGTCCCAGGAGTTGGAATATTATGGGCTGATTATGTAAGTTTCTTATTTACTACCCATATTTTTCATTAAGTATTTCTTTTTATTCCATTCGTTCTGTAGTCAAGCCTTTGCCCAAGAGGTACAAGCGAGGTTATGGGGAAAAGCTAGTCTTAATTTGAATAATATGCCACAAACAGATTGCTGGCATCTGATAATACATTTTAATAGATACCGTAAGGGCGGGTTACTTTGACTCTAGGGCATAACTTTGGCCCAAATCGAGACAACTGTATAAATTGCCCGAAGTGTCACAACCACACAACCGAACGTCGTATGTCCTTCGGTAACTATTAGATGGTGATATAGATGCGTACTTGCGGAACCTTGTGTGGATTTAATGACAGTAATCATCTGTCTCGATTTGGGCCAAAGTTATGCCCTAGAGTCAAAGTAACCCGCACTTACTGTAGTAAAGATGATTCATATTATGTTAATATTACCATAACCACCCAGATACACAGATCATAGCAGACTTATCTTAAAAAGAGTGACGAAAATCATTATATTGTGATGGCAAGATTATCAAAGTCATCAGTCAGATATCAGAAATCTTAAATATTTTTAAATAAATTCACCTCCTACAGAGGAAATTAGACAGGTAATTGGCGCCAAGGGTATTGTTTACGTTCACATCTAAAACCGATGACGTACTTTCGTAACGTTTGACGATTAACAGACTGATAAAACACGTACAATATTACTTTATAGCTCATAGATGGAAAAACACACGAATTACCTAAAAAACGCCACAAATTCAAAACTTTCAAGGCTAAATAATGCTAATTAAAGGTTATTTTCCGACTTACAAGCAAAGAAGTTTACGCCTTTTGAGAGAGCTATCCTAAAACACGCCATATTACTAAATAATTAATGGACACTCACCAAGTAACTGCTTTTATTAATCTCTAGGAACCTCTTGTAGCTGTTTCTAGCCTGCATCAGTAAATTCTTTATTGTGCACGACATTTATAATGTATTAAAATCGATCAATCTCGCGTAAAAAATAGGCCCGGCCGACCGGTCAACTTGAACCATATGACAGATGGGGTTGCCATAATAAAATTATGAATACCCGGGCCGATGTCAGTCAGTGTAAACTTCTTTGAAAAATTAGAAACTGTAAAAATATTGTAATTATTGAAACACATTACTTTTAACGATTACTGATAGCATACGTTTTATTGGCGTAACAAAATAAATATACTTAAATAAAGTATTTTATGTACCTAGCTTATGCCCACGACTTCTTCCGCGTTAAATTTCTTGTTCCCCGGCCCCCTAACCATTGCATCGCATCGCCTGCCCGCGCTATTACTTCCGTTTTTGCTTAGCGTTCTTTCTGACTTTTTTTTCTTTTTGCTCAGCTCCTAAGGGTCCTAGCGTGATTTTAAATAGCCTATAGCCTTCCTCAAGAATTGGGTTATCAAATGTAAAAAAAAAATCGTCAAAATCCGACTGGTAGTTCCAGAAATTTGCGCGTTCAAACATACAAACAAAAAAAAAACAAACTTCAGCTTTATACATAATACATAACACAACACATAATAAAGTATGAAACAAACCAACAGTATAACATGTCTGTCTTAGGAAATATGATATTATCTATTAATGACTCATTGTTAACACTTTATGGCTTATAAATAGTGACTATTCACAAGCAGTTTGTTTTATTGCAATACCTCAGTACACAAACACAGACATATTGGAATATCATGAAGAGAATATTACAATGTTATGATTGTTGTTCGAGAATCCCTTATCAGACGTGCTGTACTTGTTAAATTATTTCAACATATAAATCTGTAAACAAATAACTACTGTTGAAAACTTGATATATTTAAATCTTTAAATAAATGTTGAATGTGATGCACGAACAATGATAGTTATTTAGGAAAGTTTTCTTAACGTACGTCACAATCATAAAAAGAACATACTTACTTAATTATTATTCAAGTTCACACGAATTACGGGAAATGATTGATATGGCAATGTTGTTATGACATTTTTTTTTATCAAGAACTATTGATTTTGACAGTGATAATAAAATGTTACCTGCAGTGCGAAACAAAATTGCCTGGTCGGAATGTTTTTTATGGTCAAAAACTAAATAAACAAAACCAAATCAGATTGGTTAGGCGTATTATTATTGTTAGCATAAATAACAGCGCAACGGAATTCGCGGTAAACTTACCTGGCGTGACTAAAGTTTTGTTATTTTCTTTTAATGACAGTAAAACTGTTTCTAAAGGCCCATTAAATTGTTGTTACAAAGTAGGTGGTTGTTTGATTTGTTACAAAATTAAAATGAGTATTAAAAAAGGAAAAAGAAAACTGATTTTATTATGAAATTTCGTCCGAGATATCTTCCGAGACGATACGTCACAGATGGTTCGACGTTCATGCAAAAAAAAAAATACATATTTTTTTGTGTAATCTTTCCAGTTCACCTTGATTTAAGTAACTCTGAAAACCAAGTAATAGATTACCTTTGCCATTTCAACACGAGCCACACGTACAATACAAGAAATACAGGTTTAATTCTTTAACTTTGTTTTAAAAAATCACCGATAAAATGTTTATTCGAATACGTCTACACTTCACAATCTAAAAATATGTACTGACGGAGCCAGCACGAAGTGAAGAGTACGGAAATTCGATAGCGTGACGTGATTGGCGTTTTCACGGGAGCGAAAAAGATGCAGCATCGCGAATACAGCCGATCGTTACCGATATTCCGCGAAATACTATCCTTGTACGTGTCCACAAGGTTCGTCATGAATGATAAGGCGGCCAAATGCTGAAATCATTCATTTTATTCGTTCCATCTTCCATGAGGTATAATGTATTTTATTATTGCGATAATCGTATTCAGCTGTTTAAATATTTACTAACACTAAGTAACTAGTACTTTTAGTTTGGTGATAAATGGTGATATTTACGGTAAATTCAGCTTGAATATCCTACTGTAAATATTTATAGGAAATTACAGGCACATCCACATTGTTTTGATCTGTAAGTTGCAATGTTATCAAAATATTTACAACTGGCGTCCAACTAGTAGTTAAGCCCATTCTTGATTTATAATGAACGGAACTCGTAATCACTTGTAGCTGTATATCTGCATGCTTAATATGTTTATGAGATAATAACTGGAGGGTGCCTACAATGATATTTTATAACATCATTGGGTGCCTATGTCAAAGATCACACAGAAAAAAAGTAATTAAGAAAAATAAATTGTTTCTTTATGTTTTGTCGTAGGTAAGTAGGTACTAAACTTTTGCTGTACCTACATAGGTACCTATATAGGTACTTATAATAATTTATATCTTATTAATATCCATAAGTAAGTACTTACATAATATTATAAATTCGAAAGTAACTCTGTCTTGTTACCTTTTCACGCCTAAGCCGCTGAACGGATTTCAATTTTGGCAAGGAGATAGCTGGCATTCCAGGGACGGACATAAGCTACTTTTTTTCTTAAAAATAATCCTATAGGGGTGATTTAAGGGATGAAAGTTTGTTTGGAAAACCCGTGATTTCTGAAGTTAGGGATGTGAATATTCAAAAAGCTTTTGGTAAGAAATAAAGAGTTACATGTTCCAGCGTTTTTGTAAAATCGCCCCGTAAGGGGGGTAAAATAGGGAATGATCTTAAAATTCACAAGTAGATAATATTTAAATTTTTGTGTAACAAGCTTCAGCAACAGAAGTCGGTTAACACTGCTACTTTTTGACATCATCACAATTACAGTCCTACCTACTTATCTGTGAACTAAAAGAGGACGCCACCGTCTCGATGCGTCGACACAATCGAATGACATGCGTCGGCACAATCGAATGACATTTCAACATGACGGCCGTAGTTCCAATTTTCGCTATTTCACAGACAAGTTGGTAGGAGTGTAAAACAAAATGATATCCTATCCTGCTTTTTAGCATTTAATTTATTATATAAGAGTTAATTTTCTTTAAAATTTACTTTTGTTTTGATTTTAATAAAGTATTTTTCTTATTAATTAAGATTAAATCGACTTTTGGTGCTGACTGTACCTACCTCTTTTTTATGAGATTTTTAAGGGATTGGAAATATAATATTATCATAGTCCGAAACATGCAAGTAGGTAGTCTTTGTTTTATTAAAATCAGGCAACTCGGTCAATAGTAATTACAATTTAATTTAATTTTTCATAATATTGTGCAAAAAATCGTAGGTAAGCAGAGGTGGTTTTTTTTTTTTTTTTTTTTGATGCCGTGGTACTGTGAGAGCTCGAACCTCACAGTAGAAGATTTACTAAATGAATAATAAAACTAGAGGGACTCCATTTAAATGGGGCTGAACTCAGATTATAGAAGAAAGGCAGACAGACCGCGCGGAACACTGAAAGTGAAGCCAAAAAAGCAAATACAAATTCAAAAACGAATTCAGTCTCGAGTCAGTGTAACTGTTCTGAGATAATATTATTTTTTTTCTGAGACAATAAATGATTTATTGTCTCAGAAAAATGCAGAGAACAGTTATACATATTATGTACATTTGACTCGAGATTGAATTCGTTTTTGAATTTGTATTTGCTTTTTTGGCGTCACTCTCAGTGTTCCGCACGGTCTATCTGCCTTTCTTCTATAATCTGAGGGGCTGAAGCTCTCTATATACCTACCTGAAACTTCATATAGGTACCTAAATTATAATTCACACTCTTACTAAATTAGTTCTACGCGGAGCCCTCAATATGTATTCAGATTCTATATGTCATCCTATGAAGAAAACGAGAATCGTTATCTTGATAGAAAACATTCCATATTTGAATGATTGAATGTCAGCCAGTATAATATTGTCAAGGCTTGATCAAAGCATCAATCCTCCACAGTACCTACTGATATATATTTTTTTTATATGATTTTAACTTATATCCGGAAAGTTAAAGGAGTTTCTGTTGTAGTAGCCTCCTCTGGAATAGCCGCCACGTTGCTAAATGCTAGTTTGTAACATTGCCTAGTAAAAACGGCGAGCGGGCTTTTGGTTTGGAATGAATGTACGATGTCCTACAAAAGTGTAGGTAATCGAAGCATTAAATCGAACTATCAAAGGTATCAAGAGCAACCAAAGTAAATCGAACCTATTATAGTATCTGATATCGAAATATCAAAGATATCAAGCCCAACCAAAGTAACTCGAACTATCAAAGATGTCAAGATCAACCAAAGGATATCACGGAATGAGAGTCGCTGGGGATAATATCCGACCTCCACGCGGGCGAAACCGCGGGCAAAAGCTAGTAGGTATATAATAGTTATACACTTCTGGACACATCTATTGGCCCACCTTAGAGTTTAGGTTTCGATGGCCCCTACCGAAATATGATTGCTAGATTGAACAAAAACTATTGATGCAGTTATAGAACTTTTGTTGGGACGTGATGTAGGTTCTATAGTGAGAAATTAAATGTCCATTCAGATTTACACTATGAATTTAATAATGTATTTACTACAACTAAACACGGTACAATTATTATGATGATTATTATGAAATGATATATGATGATTGACGCGAGTAGCCGTTAGTAAACGACTATGTAATATGTGTTGTCGTGACAACGCGTGACTTCGAACTTAACGTGACGGTGAACGTCATAGGTACTTATAAGCTCGCAAGTGGCGTGCATGTGTGGGTAAACATACCACTACATGTCCTCCCCCCTTTGATAAAGATAATTTAATAAAAGGGTAAACAAATAATTATCAAAAAACAATGAGCAAAGTGTAAACATAATAACATTGCAAATACCTAATAAAATGGTTTGGTGTAAAAGTGTATAACTATATACCTAACTCTTAATTAATAAACAATAAGACTCTACACTAACATGAGGCATATAAAAACAACATTAGACAAATGAATACATAAACTTAAGTCATTTTGTAAAAAAAAATAAAATACATTGGTCATAATGTAACTACTTGATACAAAAGGTTCATAAACAAAAAGGTTTTAAACTTAAGTTTTAACTAAGTGGTTACGATAACACAAAAATAAATATGTTACAAGTTGATATAATTAATATGAGAACGCCACAGAATTGTTTGTTTTGTTGGTCTATTTTAAAACACAACACTTCACCGCACTTCTCACTTGATATGTTTATGACTTTGGGACTGGCGACAAAAAATGTTTTAGATGGCAAATCTCACGGTCTTTTTCACGACGCGACCCGATCTTGTAGTGACAGATGGTTCAGTTTTCTCAAGTGAGGTCGATTTGGTTCCAACCGGTGCTAACGCTGTTGTTTTGGGCGAAACAAAAACTTCATGTGGCGACTGAATTGCAGGGCTATTAATTATAACATAAGCAGGTTTGAGACGATCGAGAGAAATAGTGACTTTTCGAGAACCTACTTGTACGTCGTAATGTTTTTTGCTTCGTTTTAGGATTTTATACGGACCTTCGTACGGCGGTGTTAACGAACGTTTGACTTCGTTTTTAATGAACACGTAGTCAGATTTAGTCAAATCTTTGTGCACGAAAATGTTTCTGTTATCAGTTTGTATTCTTGTGGTCGGTTTAATGCTCGCTAATGTTTCCATGAGTTTGCAGGTATAATCTGTGTTGTTGATGTCTGCTTCGGTGGGAACAAAAAAATCTCCGGGTAGACGCATAGATTTACCGTAGGTCATCTGAGCAGGGCTGTATCCTGAGTCTTCTTTAACGGTATTGCGCATTCCTAATAACACGATAGGTAATTGTTGTGACCATTGATTGCTGTTATCGCAACGTGTCATGATGGAAGCTTTTAGCGTTCGGTGCATCCTTTCGACATGTCCATTTGCCTTTGGGTTGTATGCTGTTGTCCTAATCTTTTCTATTCCAAGTAGTTTGGTCAGCTGTTTGAAAAGATTGGATTCGAATTGACGACCTTGATCCGAAGTTATTTTTGCAGGGCAACCAAAACGTGCTATCCAATGCTCGAGTAGAGCTTTCGCGACGGTTTCAGCACTTATGTCCTTTACAGGAACGACTTCGGGCCATTTTGTATGACGATCAATCATTGTGACACAGTATGTGTATCCATCGGAAGGTGGTAATGGTCCAATTAAATCTATATGAACGTGCTCGAAACGGTCTGATTTTTCGAACTCTCCTAGAGGTGTGATTGTATGTCTTTGTACTTTACATTTCTGGCATTGTATGCAACTTTTTACAAAGTTTGCAACGTCAGAGTTCATGTTAGGCCAAAAATAGCGCTGGGCGATAAGGCGACGCGTAGCGGCTACTCCAGGGTGGTTAAGTGCGTGGACACTTGAAATCGCTTTTTCTCGAAACTCCGACGGTAAATAAAGTCGCGCTGATGACGTTGATGTTTCGAACGTAAGCTCATGGTTTGCATATGGCATGCGGAACAATTTAAATTCCAAGTTAGGTTTTTGCTTTAGTAATGATAATTCTGTATCTTCGACTTGGCTTTTGTATAATTGTTCATAATCGAAAATATCATGTAAATGAATCTCTTCTATTCTTGAAAAAGCGTCGGCGGCGTTATTGAGCTCGCCTTTAACGTACTCAATTTTGCTGCAAAACTGCGAAATAAAATCTAATTGACGAAGACGTCTTGGTGGATCGGATTTAGATTCTTTCTTCGATAAAGCAAATGTTAACGGCTTGTGATCGGTTAACACTGTGAGATCACGCCCTTCAATCATATACCGAAAGTGTTTTATTGCCATGTACATAGCTAATAATTCCCTGTCGTAGGTACTGTATTTTGTCTGGGCGCTACTTAGTTTTTTCGAATAAAATCCTAGTGGCTCTAACCGTTTGTTGACTAGTTGATGAAGTGCTGCGCCAACGCAGGTATTCGCTGCGTCGGTCATTAAAATAAGTTTGGATGATGAGTCTGGATGCGTGAGAGTGACAGCTTCACTTATGTGATGCTTGCATTGATTAAATGCGTTCACTGCTTCTTCGGTCCAAGCGATTTTAGTCTTGTCTTTTTTCTTAGCGTTGTGTAAGTAATTGTCTAAAATAGTTTGAGTGTCGGCGGCTTTAGGAATGCTCATTCGGTAAAAATTTATAAGACCGAGGAAGCGCCTCAGTTCTTCGATGGTTTCGGGTTGCGGATAGTTATTGATAGCTTTGACCTTTTCTTCGTCCGGCCGTATGCCATCACAGCTAACGCGATAACCGAGAAATGTAAGTTCGGATTTCCCAAATTCGCATTTAGACGTGTTGATTGTGACGCCAAATTCACTAAGTCGCTTGAACACCTCTTTGAGATCATGAATGTGACATTCTTCTGATTCTGAAGCAATAAGTATATCGTCCAGGTAACAAAACGTATTGTGAGTATTTTTCAAAACTTCATTGATAAATCTTTGAAACGTCTGTGCAGCATTTCTCAGACCGAAGCTCATTTTCGTAAACTCGAACAGACCAAATGGAGTTATTATTGCGGTTTTCGGTATGTCCGCGGGTGCGACGCTTATATTATGGTAAGCACGTCGAATATCAATTTTAGATAAAACTTTTTTATTTTTGAGGATGTATGTAAAATCCGTTAAACGAGGAATCGGGTAGCGGTCGGGCTCGGTGATTGCGTTTAAACGACGGTAATCACCGCACGGGCGTAATTCATCGTTTTTCTTTTGAACGACGTGTAAAGCATTTGCCCATGGGCTGGATGACGGCCTGCATATTCCTAAATCTACCATTCGCTGGAAGTCGTCCTTTGCCGCTTTGTATTTTGCAGCGTTAAGTGGACGTGCTTTTTCGTAAACAGGTGGGCCATGAGTACATATATGATGCGTTACGTTGTGTTTGGGTGGGTCCTTGAAACACTCGCTCTTAGTGAGGTCTGGGAACTCTGTTAAAATACAGTGATATTTATTATCCGAGTCGATGACCTTTATTGTAGGTATATTTGAGGCATCTTCTACGTTAGTGTTCCTAGAGAGTAGAGTGACTTTGTCAATTAACTTTTTTGCGTGAAGATCAACAAGCAATTGATGTTTGGCTAGGAAATCTGCCCCAATAATGCACCGCTGTACATCAGCCAGAACAAATTCCCAGGTAAAAGCTCGGCGTAAGCCAAGGTCCAAAGTCATTTTCTGAGTCCCATATGTTTTGATTGTGGTCCCATTAGCAGCAAATAACGTAAAATCGGCGGGTTGACGATTCACGTTTTTATAGGTAATAACTGAAATATCAGCGCCGGTATCAATAAGAAAATGTGTACCACTTTTCCAGTCGGTGACGCTCAAGCGATATGTTCCTTCGACACCTACACTCGCCAAGGCAGGTGTCGGCTTTAGTTTAACGCATTTTTGATGCATTGATCGTCGCCGCATTTCTTGGCGTTATCCCCATAAATATAGTGATAGAAGCACTTGTAATCTTTGTCTCCCGGTTGCGCTGTTTGACGCCTGTATCTATTTTGATTGTCAAGATACCGAGAGCGTGATCGTGACCGTGATCGCGACTGATAAATGCCACGACTCCTATTTTCCTCCTCTGACACTCTGAGACTCCTCTGGCGCGTGTTTTGTAGATAGCTAATTTTTGTATTTAACGCGGCAATTTCATAATTAAATTATTAAATTGTTGATCTGTTGATTGTGTAGGGATAGCGACCGGATTTAGAGAGCAGATTTCAGATGGCCGTGAAGTTTCCATGATCTTATCAGCAATTGCTGCGACGTTGTCCAACGTAACATCGCAGACTGTGACTACTGCGCGGACTGTTTGAGGCAGGCGATCTAACCACAAAATTTTGATCGTGTCCTCGGGAATTTTGTTTCTTCCGAGTTCTCGCATTTTACGAAGGAGTTGAGTGGGTCGTTGATCCCCTAGCTCGACTTTCGTAAGCAATGTGTGTAATTGCTTGGATTCGGATTCTTCATATGCCGAAATTAACCTATCCTTTAGTGCTTGATATTTACCATTTGCGGGTGGGCTCTCGAGAATGTCACTAATTTGACCCAATTCGTCTCTACCTAACTTAGCTATAACTAATTGGTATTTATGTAAGTCACCTGCTTTTTGTGCACCGATTATGGCCTCAAACTGATGGAACCACAGTCGTGGACGCGCTGCCCAGAAGTCGGCGATGCGGGAGTTGATGGTGATCGCCCCCGTCTCTGGCGGCTGGTGCTGGTTTATGGTATAACACGGACCAGCTTGCTGAGGTGCGTTGACACTACCAGGTGTGGCGGCAGCCGTGGCGGCTGTGTGCTCAGGATCGATGGTAACTTTATAGTCAGCGGCAGCAGCAGTGTTAGGGTTGACCATTTTGAAGGTTTGTAAAATAGTTCACAGTAACAATACAAACAAAATCTACGTCTGTATTGAACGCAATTGAACTCGCAGATCAAAGTATGAAACCGTATTATTTCATTCACGTCGGGGTCACCAATATAGAACTTTTGTTGGGACGTGATGTAGGTTCTATAGTGAGAAATTAAATGTCCATTCAGATTTACACTATGAATTTAATAATGTATTTACTACAACTAAACACGGTACAATTATTATGATGATTAGTATGAAATGATATATATGATGATTGACGCGAGTAGCCGTTAGTAAACGACTATGTAATATGTGTTGTCGTGACAACGCGTGACTTCGAACTTAACGTGACGGTGAACGTCATAGGTACTTATAAGCTCGCAAGTGGCGTGCATGTGTGGGTAAACATACCACTACACAGTTTTAAACCTGATACATTTTACCATCTTTTTCGATCGTATTGTTTTAAATTTGAATTCAGAATACCATACGACATGGAGCTACGCCTAACAAGTCGGATATGCGCCTTGTTAAAGGCAATTGATTTTTGAATAAAAAACATGTTTTATCAAATAAAGGTTTAATTTTATAACGCGTGTTGCCTCCATGGGCATCTACCACAGCTCTCATACGATTAGGCATAGAGTTTATCAACCGCTCTATGAAATTTTGAGGGATCATCTCCCATTCCTCTTCTATGGCAGTTTTCAACTCCTGCATCGTCTGGGCAACTGGCTGACGAGCCCTAACACGTCTTTTTAGCTCGTCCTACATGTGCTCAATGGGGTTCATGTCTGGGCTTCTGGCTGGCCAGTCCATAACTGTGATGTTCACATCCCGAAGATATTCCCTGACGATGCCGGCCGCATGGGCTCTTGCATTATCATGCATAAAAAGGAAATTTGGGCCCACATAGTCCGCGTATGGTATCACGTGAGGTTCTAAGCACTCACGAATGTACCTTTCAGCATTTAATGTTGGCAGCCGTGGTCCTGTAAAAACCTCAAGTTGAGTTTTGCCGCTCGCGGATATACCGCCCCAGACAGTCCATGAGCCACCGCCATAAGCAACCCTCTCTTCAAAGCAGCATTGTGCGAAACGCTCTCCCTTACGTCGGTAGACCTTCTTCCTTCCATCATTGCCATGTAACACAATTTTAGACTCATCAGAAAAGAGTACACGGCTCCAATCTTGCTGTGTCCAATTTAAATGACTGCGTGCGAAATGAAGGCGCGCTGTTCGGTGGGCTCGCGTTAGTTTGGGACCATTAGCTGGCTTGTGTGGTACCATATCGCGTTCTTTTAACCTTCTCCGAACAGTTCGAGCGCTCACAGATACTCCGTGGAAGTCGCGAAGTTGGTTTTGTATCTCAATGGAGGTAAGGTGACGATTTCTCAAGCTGGTCGTCACGATGAATCGATCCTGCCTTTCAGTTGTGACCCGAGATCGTGGCCTTCCTTGGCGACGAACAAAGCCGCCAGTCTCTAGGTACCTCCGATAAACATTTCGGACCGCAGATCGACTTAAATTAAGTTGAGCACTCACGTTTCTTTGGCTGTGTCCGGCCTGAATAAGTGCCACAGCTTGGGCGGCGACTTCAGGTGAAGTATCCATAGATTATTGATAGAACCTCACCTTAATGTTAAGAATAAGTAATGTTTGTTGCAAAACCAAAGATATCAATCACTTTTTCAAGAATTAATTCCAAGTAAACCAATAAAACCAAGTTTTCTTAGTATTCGATTGTTTGATATCAACAAACAGGCTCCAAATTGTCTTTTGTTTCTTTAAATTCTGTGTTCGAAATTCAAAAAAAGACTATTGAATGAAATTGTGAATGTGCCAGGTTCAAAACTGCATAAAAACTTTTTGCTCGACCTAATATAAAATTTCAGCTAGGACCAAACGAAACTGAAAATACAAGGTGGGCCAAAAGATGTGTCCAGAAGTGTATAATAACTTAAATATATCTTAACTAATAAGTTATATAGATAAAACATTTTTTTTTTAAATAAATGCGCAAGTGAGTTTGTTTGTTACGAGTTTACGCTAAAACGGCTGAACGGATTTGAATGAAATTTGGACATGACCTATAGTTTTTGCGCTCTAGCATGGTGCGGGTGACATTTGACGAACTGTTCCTTTTCACTCTTGAACGTTATTGCGGTTTACAATCATTATTTAATATTTTATCATAATCGTAAAATACGGATTCAATAATAACTGTAGTAAATTAAATAAATCATCCTGCCGAAATGTTATTATCTACAAATAAAATCAAATTTAAAGAGAAATGAAGCAAAGTGATAGGCGTGTAACGTAACGCCATAGACATGTTTAGTGATGTGATGTATTGCTATTATGGGTTTTTATCGATAGTCGACATTTTTTATAGAAAAAGAAGTTTCCTGTATGTATTTTTAAATTTTTGTTGTTAGACATCTATAGACTTAAATTAGTCGAAAAAATTATACCATGAAAAAAAATTTTTTTTTAATTATTACCGGTAGTGCTTTGAATGTGATTTTTTAATGTTTTGTATTAAATACATATTTTAAAATAAATTTAATTATAATATGATATATCAAAGACATTTTTTAAATTATTAGGAGAACGAGATTTTTGCTGTAAGAATCGTTATCGATAAAATTGAATTGTGCATATTGTCACTGACCTACTCATGCCATACTGACATGTGTCACCTGCACCATGCTAGAGCGCAAACATTATAGATTATAATAGGACATAGGATACTTTTTATCCCGGCAGTACGCTCCCGTGGGATAATTCCCGACCACAACGCGGGCGAAGCCGCGGGCAAAAGCTGGTAATACAATAAAGCTGAAGAGTTTGTAAGATTGTTTGTTTGTTTGAACGCGCTAATCTCTGGATGCTACTCTGCACTACCAGTAGAATTTGAGGGTCAACATCACGCTACGACACTAAGAAGCTGAGTAAAAAAAAAAAGTCTGAAAGAAAAGAACGCTAAGCGAAAACGAAGTATCGGGGCACACAGGCACCTCCTCGTCCTCGTCAAACTTTAGGATGTGGTATAAACAATCAAACCGAACAACTTTTTCTATAGCAACAACATCGTAATCGCAAAAAAATAATCAGCTGTCCCATACATTTGCGTCGAGTAGGTATTGAAGTGTTCTATTGTACAGTTAAAAATTTGTAAAAATGTTAAAACTTTGTTAAAATCCGTCAAGCCGTTTAGGCTGCAGAGCGACACAAAGAAATAGACATACATACATACGCTCGAAAAACATATCCCTCCTTCGGCAGTCGGGTAAAAAGTATTTCGGTAAGTTATATTACTTTAATTCTAGTTAAGTACATCACACACACACACACACAGTACACTTAGAATTATATAAATTAATGTACCCAGGGATGTAGAAAGGAGGGGTATCCTAATTGCGTAACACATTATCAATCGGAGTTGGTTTCATTTTGACAGTTCAACAACATTCATTGCGTTATTTACGTTGTCGAGCAGACAAATTTTTCGTACATATGAAGCAATGGATTAGCAATTTGCTTTAAAATGATTAAAATTCCGATTGATAGTGTGTTACGCAATTAGGGTGCGGGCCCGAATTGGAGAAGAGTTGCAATTTGCAAGAGATATGACTTAGTGGAAGACGTTAGGATAATAAGCATCCTGTAAATTACTGCTGACAATACAACAACGCAAAGATGTTCAGATTCCTAAAATTAATAAAATAAAATTAATAATAATAATAATGTATTGAGAGTGCAAGTCACCCCCTGCCAATTTACTGTGTATATTATATAACATTGGTCAGGCAGGGGACATAGTTCTTCCATAGTTCAAGGTACCCAATCCATGTAGCCACCCAAACCCATAGGCCCAATGTGTTTTGTTTCCATGTTCTGCAATAGTCCTGCACCAACCGGGGGTTGTCCTGGGGTGCACTTGCATAGTGCATACAGGGATAATCGGTCGGCTGGTGCCTCCTCGTCATTTAAAATTGTCTAAGAGGCCTCTGCGAGTTGGCTTCGCCCCCTCGTACACCTTCCAAAGGTCCGGGACCCCGGGGTCCCGAGATAAGCCAAAGACAAATAATAATAATAATGTTATTTCATTTTTATTTTTTTATAAAAAAATTTAAAAATGTAAATTATAAGTAGGTATAGGTATAAATGAAATAAAAGAAATAATAATAATAATATTTATTTATTTTTCTCACCACAATATCCTTACAAAATAATAACTAAAAAACAATATTGTCCAGTCATGGGCTTAAAGAAAAGTATTGTGGGAGACTGGTGGCTAAGCTAAGCCGAAGCCTGTATTTCAGGCCTCCAGGTCTCCACCCCAAGTACAAAGTACCTATGGTTTCTCGTAAACTAAAACTAGACAAATAAAGAATAATAATAATTTAATTAAATTAAAAAGGGCATATACGGGAATACCTACAGAAAGAAGCCCGAAAGTCTGACAACCAGTCTTACCAATGGGTATCGTATTACCCAGTAACTGGGTTGCGGAGATCAGATAGGCAGTAGCTCCATGTAAAATACTGGAATTCAGCTGCATCCGATTTGACTGGAAGCCGACCCCAACATAGTTGGGAAAAGGCTAGGCAGATGAATATGCTCATAATAAAGAACCCAAGCGTAGGTAATTGGTTATGTTGCAATTTAATCGTTTCATTGGTAAAGCAAAGTAGTTTTAAATTGGGTCTGGGAAAATCACAACTAAGTAATCAACTATATCTGTGAAGGCTATTGGCTTATTGGGTTTTATATGTGGTTTTTTTTTTTTTTTTTTTTTTTTTTTTTTGGAGTCTGGATTCGTGCCCGGTTGATGGCAATAGGCTCGCCCCCTATTACATGGGACTTTAACACAACTGCCGAAATGTGGGTATAGGCACCTTCGAAAGCACCTAATAACACGATTCCTATCGGCTTCTCTTGGGCGGTTCGTTGAAAAATGGCACAGTCAATACAGTGGTGCCGATTCTCTTGTGAACGCACTAAACTAAAATTAGAGAATCGCTATCTTTTACTAACAGGCAGCGCGAGAAAAGGACGGCTATAGCTATGAACTAAGTTGGAGATGTCAAACTAGTTCACGCCTTGCGCTTCACCGTGTTTTTTAGTCGACATGTTTTTACGTGTCGTCTAAATGTCTATGGAAAAATTAGTTGTAATTAATTTGACAGCTCTAATTTACTTCCGTCCCTTTCTTGTCAAAATAGAGAGAAAAAGTTAGCAATAGACTAAATTAAGTTTAGTTTGTGCACAACAGAATCGGCACCAGTGTCTACTATAGCCAAAAACAAGAGTTACACTGTGGATATTTAATTCACCATAACATTTAAACAACAAAAACGCCTATTTAGCTTTGAATTACAACAACAAAAAAAAAAACTAAAATAACTAGGCGCTAAAACGTCATAATCGGGAACTAAAAATTCATACAATAGCGATCCCGTCATGACGTCACTCTAGGTCACGTGGCACCGCTTGATAATGGACGAGAGCAAGCCGATGTACGATAGTGACAGATATAGGAAAATGCGTCAGCGAGAACGAGACGAAGGAATATTGCACATTTTATTTAGTTTTCACCTGTTTAACTTACTGTATCGTATGTATTCGATCTTTTATATTCCTATAATAATTTTAGAATGATAGTATCTAACTAAGTTGAGTTTATTTCTCTAAAACAAAAGTTTTGTTTGTGTAGTGATAGCTTCTTTTTGTTTCTGCTATTTGACGATAGATGGTGTTTAATTCAGTAAAGAAAAGACTTTATTTTTTAAGTGAACAAATAAATTTTTACTTTATTGGTGAGTATGTAAGTTGAAACCGGCTTCTCTCTTACTTTTGTTCACACCTCGCCACTGCTACAGATACACCTCTGTCTAACCCTTCGGGTATTACAGGCTTAATGTTATTTTTGTAGTAATGGCGTCCTAGTTACTGCTCATCTGTGAAGGACAGAAGCGCTTCACCCAACAATTCTATAGTTAACAATGCGTAGGAAAATTTTAAGTCCCTCAACTCAGGATGGATAAAATGGCGACATGTCACAGGAACAACTTGCGACCCACGGATGCCCCTCAAGTGGAAGGGGAAAATTTAGAAATCCGTGTTATGGCCTGTCGTACTTTATAAATCAATCAATCACTTTATTTTCAGGCAACTGAAAGCCCATAGAAAAAATACACAAAATAATATAAATAACAATTATAAACTAATACATATAACTATACAACATTATTTTTAGTATATGCGAAACCTGAATATAGTTTGTTCCTTTAAATAACTGAATCGATTCCAATAATTTTTATACCGTGTTATATTTTGCCCCAAAAATCTTTAAAAAAGCTTACAATATGGACACCGCGCGACGAACACAAGTCACTGCAGGTCATAGCGGCACTAGGCACGGGCGCACAGCGGGCGCCGCGTGGTGATCATGTTTTTGTACGGACAACCAGGTAACGTAACAAGCTTATAACTTTGTGATTTTTCATGATACAGTTTTGAAATTTTGTACATAGATTCTTTACATAAAAATAGTAGACACTCGGGTTTTGCATATACTAAAACTGATGTTGTATAGCTATAATTAAACACGTAGTTAATGTTGTCAGCGTCGTGTTTCGCTGCACGGAGTCGCATAATCGTCCTCGGAAACGTCGAAATACGACACCTTACGGCCAAAAGTCCTCTTTCAAGCAGGTTTGCACATGTTGGGTTGAAACTCGCATCACGAATGACTAAAAAAGTTGACGTCGTGGCGCGACTCCAACCTTCCGACCCTCAGAGTCCAGTTGGTCTTCACTTTCAAATTCTGCACGACCTCCTCAACTGTCGTGGAGTGATGCAGACGCGAA
The DNA here is from genome assembly GCA_946251885.1 of Cosmia pyralina. Taxonomy (NCBI): domain Eukaryota; kingdom Metazoa; phylum Arthropoda; class Insecta; order Lepidoptera; family Noctuidae; genus Cosmia; species Cosmia pyralina. Next base: position 1,641,531 of record OX276371.1, read on the forward strand.
ATGTACAGCTGCGTCGTAGGCACAGCAGGGCGCAGCAACATGTTGGGTCCACTCGGTGACACAGGTTATGAAAGCTGGGCTTCTTCTTCTTCCTTTCCACTTTTGTGAAACCCTCCTCATCAACTCGGCTCATCCTTGGCAAGGAGCCTCGGACCGCTGTCTGGGCAGGTTGAGTATCGTCCTTCAGTATCGGAATGCCGGGCCGTGAAGAAGACGGATGAAAAAAGATTGCATGTACTGGAGATGAGAATGTTGAGATGAATGTGTGGAGTGACGAAACTGGTTAAAGTAGAAATGTGTATATAAGAGGAAGTTTGAAAGTGGCGCCAGTGACAGAAAAGTTGAAAGGAAATTGTTTGGCTTGGTATGGGCATGTGATGTGGAGGGACGAAACGCATGTGACTAAAAGAGTGATGGATATACATGTTGATGGATGGAGAGGCAGAGGAAGGCCAAAGAAAAGATGGATGGATTGTGTGAGGAATGATATGAAAAAGAAAGGGGTAAATGATAGCGTGCCAGTTGACAGGAGAGAATTGAAGAAGAAAACGTGGTGCACCAACCCCACGTATATTTCAAATAAAGCATGTTAATCGACGCATAGCATTTATTTCAAACTACCTGCGCCCCGCGGTTTCATCTGCGTAGACCGGAATAAAAAGTAGCTTATGTGTTAATTCAGGTTACAAGCTGCATAAATACCAAATTTCATCCAAATCGGTCCAGCCGTTTGAGCGTGAAGAAGTAACAAACTGTCGCCTTTATAATATTACATTAGTGTGACAAACCAATATTACGGGCACTTACGAACTGTCAAGGGATCGGTCAGTCAGAAAGATGAAATAAAATCAAGAATATCAATCTGCCTAGCCTTTTCCCAACTATGTTAGGGTCGGTTTCCAGTCTAACCGTATGCAGCTGAATAGGTACTAGTATTTTACATGGAGCGACTGCCTATCTGACCTCCACAACCCAATTACTGGGTAATACGATACCCCTTGGTAAGACTGGTTGTCAGACTTTCGGGTTTCTGACGACTCGTAACGACTGTCAAAGATCCACGAATAACAGCCGGGACCAACGGCTTTACGTGCTTTCCGAGGCACAGAGGAGTCTCGGTATGTAAAGATGGTCACCCATCCACGGACCAACCCGGCAAGCGTAGCTTAACCTGATGGATCGATCCGTGCGGCGGTTATTACTTAGACACGAGCTCCTCCTCCTCCTCCTCCGAAATAAAATCAAGAATATAATTATGTATACCTATTTTTCATAGTAGGTAGCTATATTAAATAATCAATTTTTTTAAAAATTAACATCAACACTCCGTTTAAAAAAATAGCAAGTTTAGGTGCTACAACTCAGAGCTACCAAGAGGATACCGACCGCGCAGTGGCGCCCTCATCGTTTGTTTGGTTATTTCTTAAATTTTAGAATGAAAATGCAGAAATTAAGCCGAAATAGTTGTGCTCCACAAGACTTTACGTTATTATTATTACAAATAGTAGCTTTATATTGTTAAGTTTTTTTATAATCGTTAAAACGGAAAATAGTGGCAACTATTTTTTTAATTTTTTTTTTTTTATATAAGTAACCAAACAAACGATGAGGGCACCACTGCACGCTCGGTAGCCTCTAAATATTTGGCGAAATTATAAACTGTAGCCGAGAGCATCGGCTCTCCGATTGTGCAGCAGTTTGTGAGGAGGCTGATTTTTACTAACACTAGGCAATAAGTTATTTTTGTATGTTACTAACACTATATGGATATTGTGTGTCCGAAATAAAATGATTCTATTCTATTCTATTCTATAAACTTAGAATAAATAAATAAATAAATAAATAAATATGTTTGGACATATCACACAACGCCATCTAGCCCCAAGCTAAGCAACCTAATGCTTGTGTTATGGTAACGAGATGGCTGATAAACTACTTATATACATTTTTTTTTTTTGTAAATACATACATATTATAGATAGAAAAACACCCAGACTCGGAACAAATACTTGTAGGTCGTACAAATATTTGTTCCGTGCGGGAATCGAACCCGCGACATGCTGCGCAGCAGTCAATCGCTCAACCACTGCGCCAACCGTGTCGTCAATATATCGTAATCCTTATATACTTACAGGGTGTAAGGGATAACCCTCCGCAGACTGATGAGGTGAATTCAGTATCATACTAAGATGGCCGGTACATGAAATTATTTCAGGAACGTTATGCGAATCCAATAAACCTGATTTGTTGGCAAAATGCACGCAGCGAACGGTAGCGCAGCGCGTCGTTCGTTTAGGAGTATTTCAACATCCATTGCAGATTTTTTAATTTTAGCTGTTTTTAGGGTTCGGTACCTCAAAACGAAAAAACGGAACCCTTATAGGATCACTCGTGTGTCTGTCTGTCTGTCTGTCCGTCTGTCACAGCTAATTTGCTCCGAATCTAATGGACCGATTAAGTTGAAATTTGGTACACATATGAATTTCTGTGACCCAAACACGGACGGGTAAAGTAAATAAATGAATTTTGAATGTAGAGGCCACTTTTGGGGGGCAAATAAGAAAATTAAAAAAAAAGTTTTGCAAACTACACCATGTGGCATGTCAAATGAAAAGGCTTACTATGAGGATCTCAAATATATATTTTTTATAATTTTAAAATAAATTCTTTTGAAGTTATTTAAGAAAATAGACGAAAATTGACCATTCCCCCCCTTATCTCCGAAACTACTGAGCCTAAAATTTTGAAAAAAATACAGAAAATAGTTCTTTACCTGTAGATTACAGGAAAACCTATAAGAAGTCTGTAGTCTTAAAATAACATGGTAAAACTATCAATATTGTGAGTACAAACTTACATTTACAGTTGGAATGTATGGGAGAACATGTTTTTCAACTACAATGTTATGTTTGTTCTTAAGATAAATTCATCCCAACTACGGAACCCTTCATTGTGCGTGGTCCGAGACGCACTTGGCCGGTTTTATTTACATAAATGGAGTGCTGCGTGCAGGGAATGTAATTAATAATAATAATAAATGATATAATTTTAAAAACAATAACACAGTACATGGCATATGGAAACAGTAGGTTGTACTACCAAGTTTAAGCTCCTAAACTAGGAAATAAAAAAAACATTAACAACTAACTACAAATTTACATTGAAATAAAGAAATAGTATCTTAAAAAACTGGAATGTAATTAATAATAATAATAAATGATATAATTTTAAAAACAATAACACAGTACATGGCATATGGAAACAGTAGGTTGTACTACCAAGTTTAAGCTCCTAAACTAGGAAATAAAAAAAACACTAACAACTAACTACAAATTTACATTGAAATAAAGAAATAGTATCTTAAAAAACTGGCCAAGTGCGAGTCGGACTCGCGAACGAATGATTCCGTACCATTATCTATATAAACGGCAAAAAAATCATTTATAATCATAAGCCTATTGTATGGGAGCCCCCTTAATTATTTATTTTATTTTGTTTTTTAGTATTTGTTGTTATAGCGGCAACAGAAATACATCATCTGTGAAAATTTCAACTGTCTAACTATCACGGTTCATGAGATATAGCCTGGTGACAGACGGACAGACAGACGGACGGGCAGCGGAGTCTTAGTAATAAGGTCCCGTTTTACCCTTTGGGTACGGAACCCTAAAAACGATAAAAAAAAAATTAAAATTTCTGAGAAATTTTCCGATGGAATTGATTCAAAATAAGGAGCTGAATGCACCCTGTTAGTTTTGCGGAGGGCTGTCCCTGACACCCAGTTGGTATACGTACAACAAGGTGTAATTTAAATAACGCACAACCTCGTAAGGAGTCATTGTACTCATGATTATGTACAACTTTTACGATGGGAAAAAACTGAGATCGCGAAAAAAAATTCTGCTGTTCCGTCCAAATATGTTCGCATAACTCGTCAAAATGAGGGAACACCTGATTTTCATTCGCGATTTCAGGTTTGGTCCCACAGTAAAAGTTGTTCATAATGATGAGTAGAACGACCGCCTGTAGATCATAGAAATGTGTTGCACAAAAACTTTTTTACAAAAAAATACAACCGACTTCCAAAAACAACAAACACTACAAAGTGAAAAATAACTTTAATTTCGGAAGTCGGTGGCAAAAATCGAAAATACATTTAACTAGACACCGATTTCCGAAATTAAAGTTATTTTTCACTTTGTAGTGTTGTTTTTGGAAGTCGGTTGTATTTTTTTGTAAAAAAGTTTTTATTTTTCACTTTTTAGTTGTGTACCTAACCCACACAAATTCTAATACCACTATCTGCAAAACAAACTAGAACATCATCCATATAAAAGTGGGGAAAAAATACGTATTATTGAAGCTAACTCAAAAACTACCAAAGCAAAGTTAATCAATTTTATATGGGACCAACTGTGATGTATACCCTCTCGAATAAAACAAAAAAAAAAAACCAAATCTTCGAGTAATCGGGGAACATACATAAAAAAAAATTAAAAAAAAAGATTCCGACGAATTGAGAACCTCCTCCTTTTTGAAGTCGGTTAAAAATTACCACATATTTTAATTCATCCATTCAGATTTTAATTTATTTTGTTTTGATATTTAAGTAATTATGTGTTTTTGTGTGATTGTGTGTTTTTAGATAAGAGAAATAAAAAATAAAAAAAATACAGTTTTAAATTATTTAATAATGTATTACATTTATTTTATTAAACATATAATTATTATAATTTTTTCACAAAACATAAAAAAATTGACAGTAATATATGTACCTATATGATTGGTCCATTATTCCGACTCCAAATAAAATGGGATAAGAATCATAAGAGGAGAATAATGCTGATGATTATAAATCACTTGCAGTATCCAGCGACCCAACCAGGTTCCTTGTGGCAAAATCCGGAGCAGCAGTTTCCTTGGCTGCCATCTGGTTGACAGCCGTCGCGGTTTTTAATGCAGGCAGCAACTTGGTCCGGTATGAACATGGCCGCGACCACGAAGATGGCGACTAGGATGATCAGGTTGAATTTCATTTTGATTTTTGTACTTTGCTGAATCTTTACACCAAGAAGAACTGCTTGCTGTAGTAGTGGAGGCTACTTTATGAGTTCGTGATTGAACGTTGCGAGTGTTTATAAACTTTTGACGAGCCCGGGTTTTCCTTATATTAATATGATTTTAATATGATTTTAATATGATATTAATATGATCCTAATATGAAATTAATATTCTAAGACCAGCTGCGCCCCGCGGTTTCACACGCGTAGACCGGGATAAAAAGTAGCCTATGTGTGAATCCAAGGTGTCAGCTACCTGCATACCAAATTTTATCAAAATTGGTCCAGCCGTTTGAGCGTGAATAAGTCACAAACATACACACACACGCAATCACAAACTTTCGCCTTTACAATATTAGTGTGATGTGATGTGATAGCTTGTTTGACCGCGCAATTGCGAAACACACTTGCCTGTCACAGCGACTGTGGTTGCTGCGCTAATTTTTAACCGACTTCAAAAAGGAGGAGGTTCTCAATTCGTCGGAAACTTTTTTTTTTTTATGTATGTTCCCCGATTACTCGAAGATGGCTGGACCGATTTGGATTTTTTTTTGTTTTATTCGAGAGGGTATACATCACAGTTGGTCCCATATAAAATTAATTAACTTTGCTTCGGTAGTTTTTGAGTTAGCTTCAATAATACGTATTTATTTCCCACTTTTATATGGATGATGTTCTAGTTTATTTTGCAGGTAGTGGTATTAGAATTTGTGTGGGGTAGGTACCACAACTAAAAAGTGAAAAATAAAAACTTTTTTACAAAAAAATACAACCGACTTCCAAACACAACACTACAAAGTGAAAAATAACTTTAATTTCGGAAGTCGGTGGCAAAAAACGAAAATACATTTAACTAGACACCGACTTCCGAAATTAAAGTTATTTTTCACTTTGTAGTGTTGTTTTTGGAAGTCGGTTGTATTTTTTTGTAAAAAAGTTTTTTATAATAACAAAGTTAAAAAAAACGTTATATATGTATATCCTATAAGAGATAAGATTGATTAATGAATTAAAGAAAAAAATTAAAAAAAAAACTTTCTGATAACGGACGCGCAAGTGCATATACAAGGTGCCTAACACAAAAAACGCACAACCTCTTAAAGGGGTCATTGTACTCATCATTATGAACAATTTTTACTAAGGGACCAAACCAGATATCGCGAAAAAAAAATTTGCTGCTCCCTACAATTTTGACGAGTTATGCGAACATAAATACAAAACCTTCGGCTTTTGATTTAAAGTGCGTTACGCTAGCAGGTGCAGGTTTATGTATACTAGCTTCTGCCCGTGACTTCGTTCGCCTGGACGTCAGATTCAGATTCAAACATATTTATTTGCCAACAATGTAGGTACAGGCAGTACAGGTAAAAAAACCCTGCTGTTCAGTACATCTATCTACACCAAACTAGTCAAAATGTAGGGAGCAGCTGATTTTTTTCGCGATTTCAGGTTTAGTCCCATAGTAAAAGTTGTTCATATTCATGGGTAGAACACCCTATGAAAATGTGTCCATCTATTTTAATGGGACCTTGTACATGAAGTGTGGTGGGTACAAAATATGTTACTATAAAATTCAGTGCAGACACATCCTGTATTCCCGTCCGTCCTCTTTTTTTTTGTTTTCCCGTCTCTGATTTTTTTTTTTTAAGAATTTTAAATTAAAATATGCTCTTTTGAAAAATGTAATCTATTAAATAATATTAATTCTGATAAAAAAAAACACTTCCTCTCTCTTTAAACATCATTATTACATGTATAATTGCTTGCTCTTGTTTCATGTTTATTATTGTATATGTATATGGTACACCACGGACTACCTGCAGAACTGTCTCTCCTTGTCCCCATACTCCATCCAAAGGTTGTCTGTAAAAGATCGCTTTTAGCGATAAGACCGCCCATTGTGTCACCCTATGTAAAATTTTAAACATTCATACCTGTATTTAAAATTGTGTGCATAATAAAGAGTATTCTATTCTATTCTATTCTATTTAATAGGTAAAGCCGTTTGGGGTTGAAACACTAGGGCCTTGGGGTCCGAGTGCTCATCGAGTATTTCGGGACATCGCCAAGCGGTTGGTCGACTCCACATGGGACCAGAGGGCTGGTCTATTTTTAGCTCAAAGAATTAGCATTGCCATCCAACGTGGCAATGCTGCCAGCCTTTTGGACACTTTTCCCACTGACAGCGATGCGGATGAATTTTTTGATGCCCTATGAGCTCTTCCCCTTTTTTATTATTATAGATAATTTAGAAATGAGTTTTTAATAATTTATTAAAAACTCATTTCTAATGTGTTTAACCGGTTGAATGCCGTAATTACAGAAACAATTAAAAAACCATTATGTCTTGCATAGAAATTATGTCTTTAAAATATCATCGTACTTGTAATTCTAAATTAAAGTTAATTGACTTTCCCCCGGAATTTCAATGTTGTGCTGACGGTATGTGTGATAGTGACGCGCATAAATTGTTATTAAATGAGATGTATGACAAAATAATCTGTATTTTGACAGGGGCTGCAAAGGCTAGCTATTATGTGCCTAAACGTAACAAGCATAGGTATGTTACTGGTTGGAACCGATATGTCAGTGCCGCTCACGGGAGGGCACGATCTTGCTTTCAGACGTGGGTGTTGGCTGGGAGACCAAGCTCTGGGAATCTGATTCACACATCTCAATATACAGATTTATATTGAGATGTGTGAATCTAGAAAAATATTTAAGTCAAAATTGGCTTTTTGTCAGAAAAATGAATCACAGATAAAAATGGACATTATAGCAGAAAATCATATCAATAAAGACTTTAGTAGTTTTTGGAAAAACACTAAAAAGCTAAACACAAGGTCGGGCCTTCCTGCTAGCGTTGGTGGTAAACATGACCCCCATGATATAGCCTGTGCATTCCAGCGGCATTTCAGGGTTGAGTCCCCGCTTGGGCCTACGTCTGGGGTGCCCGCTGCTGAAAACCACCTCACCGCACTTAATGTCAGATTTTCTGCGAAGACTGTTGCTACGGTTATTAATAAAATGGTGAGGGGCAAGTCTCCCGGCCACGATGATCTCAGCATCGAGCACCTAAAGTATGCGGGAATACACCTGCCTAGAGTTCTATCGATGTTCTTTAACCTCTGTATTAGTCACAGTTACTTACCCGAGAGCCTTATGTACACTACGGTGGTACCGATCGTAAAGAATAAAACAGGTGACTCATCGGATCTGTCAAATTATAGACCCATTTCTCTGGCTACTGTTATAGCAAAGGTGCTCGACAGTTTGCTTGACAAGCAGTTGGAAAAGCATCTTCAGTTGCATGATGCCCAGTTTGGGTTCAGACCGGAACTTTCGACTGAGACTGCTATCCTCTGCCTCAAGCAGACTGTTCAGTACTATACTAGTCGGGGCACACCTGTCTATGCATGTTACCTAGATTTGTCAAAAGCCTTCGACTTGGTCTGCTATGACAAGCTGTGGCAGAAGCTGGAGAGTGATACGGAGGTACCTCGGGAGGTGATTTCATTGCTTAGGTTCTGGTACGCCAACCAAAGCAATAGAGTGCGGTGGGCGGGTGCATATTCAGATGTATACGATTTGGAATGTGGGGTTAGGCAGGGCGGAATCAGCTCCCCCCATCTCTTTAATTTATACATGAACCGGCTCATCGGTGAACTCAGTGACACTGGTATTGGTTGTTCCATAGACGGAGTAAGTGTTAACAACATAAGTTACGCGGACGATATGGTGTTACTGAGCCCATCGATTGCAGCGTTACGGAAATTGGTGTGCATCTACCAATCGTACGCAGAAGCCCATGGGCTCAGATACAACGCGAATAAGAGTGAGTTCATGTTGTTAAAGTCAGGAAGCAAAGGCTGCTCCCATGTTCCTCATGTTAATCTATGCGGCATGCGTTTAAAAAAGGTAAGTGCCTTTAAGTATCTGGGTCACTGGGTGACCGACGACCTGTGTGACAATGAGGACTTCGAGAGGGAGCGCAGGGCGCTGTCCATCCGGTGTAATATGTTGGCTCGTAGGTTTGCACGTTGCACTAATCAAGTAAAGATAACATTATTCAAGGAATACTGTCAGACCTTCTACACGTGCAGCCTATGGACTAATTTTACATTGCGGGGGTACAGTGCTCTGCGTGTCCAGTATAACAGTGCGTTTAGGATATTGATGGGGCTGCCACGCTTTTGTAGTGCCTTCGCGATGTTTGCCGAGGTGCAGACTGATGATTTTTTCGCCATAATCAGAAAAAGGTGCGCCTCGCTGTTACGGCGTGTGCGTGGCAGCCCGAATGGTATTCTTAGCGCATTGTCCCAGAGGTGGGACTCACCAATGTTGATGAGATGGATGCGGCTGCACGCTAGCGGCCCCTCATTATTATAAAATAGGTACTATTATATTTTATGTGTTTTGATTATCTTTTTATTTCTGTTTAAATTATATTATGATTATTATTTGACAGTTTAAATTATATTTGATTATTATTATTATTTGACCTAATTATTCTTTTACACATGTTTTGACACTCACGATTAATTTTTATAATATTTTTAAATTATTGTATTTTTTATTTTTTTATTTATTCATCTTTATGTTTTTATATTGTTTTTATGTAATATTATGGATTTTTATTATCTGCAATAAAATAAATTGAATTGAATTGAATAGACCTGCGTTTCCGGCAGTCGAATGGTACATCAATCTGCCTAGCCTTTCCCCATCTATCTTGGGGTCGGCTTCCAGTTTAACCGGATGCAGTTGAATACAGATTCGATTCCCCACTCAATGGGGTAGGTCGGTCAAAATTTTTTTTTCGAGCCCCCCTGCCCCCTTAAAAACATTTAAAATTATTTTTGACAATTTGTATGGCTTTGGGTGAACAAGATCCTTATACTGTAAAAATTTGAAGCCTGTAGCTCCAACCGTTTGGCTGTACAACCTGTGTGACAGACGACGGACTGACGGACACGTGAGTGTCAGCAATAGGGCTCCGTTTGAACCCTCCGGTACGGAGCCCTAAAAAAGAGTCCGGCTGGATCTCACCGAACCTAATCCACGCAGCTCTATGTAATTGAGGTTGATTTCCGCACCTAATTGTTCAGTGGACCATTGTACAGACGCCAGCACATCAAGCCACCCGAAACTGTCAAATTTTCCCAATCAACCTTGAACCTAATGCTTAAGCGATAAAGATTAAAATCTATTTAAGAAATTTGACAGATTGTAGTAGCTTGATGTGCTGGCGTCTGTACGTGGTCCAAGGCAACGTCGTTGGTCATTCCAACCAGCCCACCTCCCTACAGAAGTGATTAGGTCTCCTGTCAGTTCTAAACATCTGCAAAAGATTGACTGGTAGAAAATGCCTCAGGCATTAAGTCCGCCTTTGTACGGTATTTTTTTTACTTGTGCATAAAATTTTAATAAATAAAAAATAAATAAAAGATCTGAATGACCCGAGGGTTTCTGTTCTAATTTGGGTAACGCCGGTGCATTCACAGACACACGCGCAACGGCTTCCTGAGCCTCCGTTCAGGAAGACACTCCTCCAAACTCCACAGAAGAACAGTGTGACTTATCAGGTGAAAGAGCTGAGAATATACACCGATCCATTCAAGACCTTAACATAAATATATCCAGCCCGCTGGGAATGTCTAACACCGTCAACCAGGCGGAGTATGTGGGCAGTAACCAAGCGGTCTACGCCTTATAAGTCACGAGAGTTATGCCTACCCGTATACGTACACTCTCCGACAGCACCTCAGTTCCTCAATCTTTACCGCGAGACTAACACAAGAATGTCAAAATGCACTGGAACGGGATGCTATACTTAACCGCAACACGGTAACACCTACGAATAAATGGATAAAAGGATGCAGTGGATCACTAGGTAACGACTACAGGAGTTTACCCACACACAAGCTGGTGGACCTCGACACCGCGCTGCAGACAGTCCAAGGAAGCTATGCCATCCTTCGATAGCAGGCTGACCAGGCCCTTATTAAGCCTGGACAGGGATGGTCTGCGCCTGGTGGCCATAACGGGACACTACTCGCTAAACAAACTTTTTACACAATAGGTACTTATAACAGGCAAAGGAGCTCGTGGCTAAGGAATAACAGCCGCACGGGTCGATCCATCAGGTTAAGCTATGCTTGCCGCGGTTGGTATGTGGATGGGTGACATACCGAGACTCCTCCGTGCCTCGGAAATCACGTTAAGCCGTTGGTCCCGGCTGTCATTCGTGGATCTTTGACAGTCGTTACGGGTCGTCAGAAGCCCTAATGTCTGACAACCAGTCTTACGAAGGGGTATCGTATTACCCAGTTATTGGGTTGTGGAGGTCAGATAGGCAGTCGCTCCATGTAAAATACTGGTATTCAGCTGCATCCGGTTAGACTGGAAGCCGACCCCAACATAGTTGGGAAAAGGCTAGGCAGAGGTATAACGGGCAGTCCACTGTGCAAAGCATGCATGGAGGCTGAGGAAACCGTTGCGCATGTGCTCTTTGAATGCACAGGCGTCACCCAAATTAGAACTACCTAGATCACCTAGATCTCTTGCAGATGTCTTGAACAGACTTGGACTTCTTAAGGAGGTAGGTGGGCTGGTTGGAATGACTATCGACGGGCGCTATGGCCCACGAACCATGGTCCACTCATCCATTGAAAGACTAAGCGCGGAAACCATTCCCAATAAAACTAAGTAACGTAGAACTGCGTTGCACAGATTCGCAGAGAGCTGTCTACGTAGTATCATTTATATGTCTTTTTGTGTGACTGTGTGTGTGTGTGAGATGGGAGAAATACAAAAGAATAAAAATACATTTTTAAATTAATTATTCAAGAATGTATTACATTGATTTTGTATACATATTAGTAAATTTTTCATAAAAACATTAAAAAAAAAAATTGACAAAGTAATTTTAGATACTAGGTCCAATAAGTTGCGCCGACCCCAAATAAATTGGGATACGACTTACGAGCAGGAGAATGGTGATGATTATAGATCACTTGCAGTATCCAGCGACCCAACCAGGTTCCTTGTGGCAAAATCCGGAGCAGCAGTTTCCTTGGCTGCCATCTGGTTGACAGCCGTCGCGGTTTTTAATGCAGGCAGCAACTTGGTCCGGTATGAACATGGCCGCGACCACGAAGATGGCGACTAGGATGATCAGGTTGAATTTCATTTTGATTTTTGTACTTTGCTGAATCTTTACACCAAGAAGAACTGCTTGCTGTAGTAGTGGAGGCTACTTTATGAGTTCGTGATTGAACGTTGCGAGTGTTTATAAACTTTTGACGAGCCCGGGTTTTCCTTATATTAATATGACTAGCTTTTGCCCGCGGCTTCGCTCGCGTTAAGTATTATTATTAATTAGGTATATTTTTTGCGGCTTTACTTTTGTTTAGCGTGAGTAAAAAATTAGGGCCTACAAAACTTCTTTGTACACAATATTCTTAACTAATCTGTCATTAAGCGCTAAAACTATCAAGCTATTGGGTGAACTTACCTACTCGTGAGCAAGCAATATAAAACTGTCCATGAGAGAAGCAATGTTCTCTCAAGTCAATACCATTAGGTACTTATAGTTCAAACTAATATATTTACATCCTCCATCATCCCTTATTTTATCCCCATGGGGGTTGAATTTATCAAAATCCTATTTAAGCGGACGTCTTCATCATAGTAGCTCCAATCTTTAATTTCAGTTCAATCAGTCGAAAATCTAAGAAGATTTATACAAACTTTCATCCCCTATTTTATCCCCTTGGGGGTAGAATTTATCAAAATCCTTTCTTAGGGGATGCTTACGTCATAGTAGCTATATGCATGCAAAGTCCCAGCCCGATCGGTTTAAAATTTACAAAGTTTCATACAAACTTTCATCCCCTATTTTATCCCCTTGGGGGTAGAATTAATCAAAATCCTTTCTTAGCGGATGCCTACGTTATAACATCTACCTGCATGCCAAATTTCAGCCCGATCGGTTTAAAATTGATAAAGCTTCATACAAACTTTCATCCCCTATTTTATCCCCTTGGGGGTAGAAATTAACAAAATCCATTCTTAGTACCTAGATGCCTACGTCATAACATCTACCTGCATGCCAAATTTCAGCCCGATCGGTTTAAAATTGACAAAGCTTCATACAAACTTTCATCCCCTATTTTATCGCCTTGGGGGTAGAAATTAACAAAATCCATTCTTAGTGGATGCCTACGTCATAACATCTACCTGCATGCCAAATTTCATCCCGATCGTTTTTAAAATTGACAAAGCTTCATACAAACTTTCATCCCCTATTTTATCCCCTTGGGGGTAGAAATTAACAAAATCCATTCTTAGCGGATGCCTACGTCATAACATCTACCTGCATGCCAAATTTCAGCCCGATCGGTTTAAAATTGACAAAGCTTCATACAAACTTTCATCCCCTATTTTATCCCCTTGGGGGTAGAAATTAACAAAATCCATTCTTATTAGATGCCTACGTCATAACATCTACTTGCATGCCAAATTTCAGCCCGATCGGTTTAAAATTGACAAAGTTTCATACAAACTTTCATCCCCTATTTTATCCCCTTGGGGGTAGAACTTATCAAAATCCTTTCTTAGCGGATGCCTACGTCATAACATCTACCTGTATGCCAAATTTCAGCCCGATCCCTCCAGTGGTTTGGGCTGTGCGTTGATAGATCACTATGTCAGTCAGTCACCTTTGAGTTTTATATATTTAGATTTTAATATGATTTTAATATGATATTAATATGATCCTAATATGAAATTAATATTCTAAGACCAGCTGCGCCCCGCGGTTTCACACTCGTAGACCGGGATAAAAAGTAGCCTATGTGTGAATCCAGGGTGTCAGCTACCTCCATACCAAATTTTATCAAAATTGGTCCAGCCGTTTGAGCGTGAAGAAGTAACAAACACACACACGCAATCACAAACTTTCGCCTTTACAATATTAGTGTGATGTGATGTGATAGCTTGTTTGACCGCGCAATTGCGAAACACACTTGCGTGTCACGGCGACTGTGCTTGCTGCGCTAATTTTTAGCCGACTTCAAAAAGGAGGAGGTTCTCAATTCATCGGAAACTTTTTTTTTTTTTATGTATGTTCCCCGATTACTCGAAGATGGCTGGACCGATTTGGATTTTTTTTGTTTTATTCGAGAGGGTATACATCACAGTTGGTCCCATATAAAATTGATTAACTTTGCTTTCGTAGTTTTTGAGTTAGCTTCAATAATACGTATTTATTCCCCACTTTTATATGGATGATGTTCTAGTTTATTTTGCAGGTAGTGGTATTAGAATTTGTGTGGGGTAGGTACACAACTAAAAAGTGAAAAATAAAAACTTTTTTACAAAAAAATACAACCGACTTCCAAACACAACACTACAAAGTGAAAAATAACTTTAATTTCGGAAGTCGGTGGCAAAAAACGAAAATACATTTAACTAGACACCGACTTCCGAAATTAAAGTTAATTTTCACTTTGTATTGTTGTTTTTGGAAGTCGGTTGTATTTTTTTGTAAAAAAGTTTTTTATAATAACAAAGTTAAAAAAAACGTTATACACTTCTGGACACATCTATTGGCCCACCTTAGAGTTTAGGTTTCGATGGCCCCTACCGAAATATGATTGCTAGATTGAACAAAAACTGTTGATGCAGTTTTAAACCTGATACATTTTACCATCTTTTTCGATCGTATTGTTTTAAATTTGAATTCAGAATACCATACGACATGGAGCTACGCCTAACAAGTCGGATATGCGCCTTGTTAAAGGCAATTGATTTTTGAATAAAAAACATGTTTTATCAAATAAAGGTTTAATTTAATAACGCGTGTTGCCTCCATGGGCATCTACCACAGCTCTCATACGATTAGGCATAGAGTTTATCAACCGCTCTATGAAATTTTGAGGGATCATCTCCCATTCCTCTTCTATGGCAGTTTTCAACTCCTGCATCGTCTGGGCAACTGGCTGACGAGCCCTAACACGTCTTTTTAGCTCGTCCCACATGTGCTCAATGGGGTTCATGTCTGGGCTTCTGGCTGGCCAGTCCATAACTGTGATGTTCACATCCCGAAGATATTCCCTGACGATGCCGGCCGCATGGGCTCTTGCATTATCATGCATAAAAAGGAAATTTGGGCCCACATAGTCCGCGTATGGTATCACGTGAGGTTCTAAGCACTCACGAATGTACCTTTCAGGATTTAATGTTGGCAGCCGTGGTCCTGTAACAACCTCAAGTTGAGTTTTGCCGCTCGCGGATATACCGCCCCAGACAGTCCATGAGCCACCGCCATAAGCAACCCTCTCTTCAAAGCAGCATTGTGCGAAACGCTCTCCCTTACGTCGGTAGACCTTCTACCTTCCATCATTGCCATGTAACACAATTTTAGACTCATCAGAAAAGAGTACACGGCTCCAATCTTGCTGTGTCCAATTTAAATGACTGCGTGCGAAATGAAGGCGCGCTGTTCGGTGGGCTCGCGTTAGTTTGGGGCCATTAGCTGGCTTGTGTGGTACCATATCGCGTTCTTTTAACCTTCTCCGAACAGTTCGAGCGCTCACAGATACTCTGTGAAAGTCGCGAAGTTGGTTTTGTATCTCAATGGAGGTAAGGTGACGATTTCTCAAGCTGGTCGTCACGATGAATCGATCCTGCCTTTCAGTTGTGACCCGAGATCGTGGCCTTCCTTGGCGACGAACAAAGCCGCCAGTCTCTAGGTACTTCCGATAAACATTTCGGACCGCAGATCGACTTAAATTAAGTTGAGCACTCACGTTTCTTTGGCTGTGTCCGGCCTGAATAAGTGCCACAGCTTGGGCGGCGACTTCAGGTGAAGTATCCATAGATTATTGATAGAACCTCACCTTAATGTTAAGAATAAGTAATGTTTGTTGCAAAACCAAAGATATCAATCACTTTTTCAAGAATTAAATCCAAGTAAACCAATAAAACCAAGTTTTCTTAGTATTCGATTGTTTGATATCAACAAACAGGCTCCAAATTGTCTTTTGTTTCTTTAAATTCTGTGTTCGAAATTCAAAAAAAGACTATTGAATGAAATTGTGAATGTGCCAGGTTCAAAACTGCATAAAAACTTTTTGCTCGACCTAATATAAAATTTTAGCTAGGACCAAACGAAACTGAAAATACAAGGTGGGCCAAAAGATGTGTCCAGAAGTGTATATGTATATCCTATAAGAGATAAGATTGATTAATGAATTAAAGAAAAAAATTAAAAAAAAAAACTTTCTGATAACGGACGCGCAAGTGCATATACAAGGTGCCTAACACAACGCACAACCTCTTAAAGGGGTCATTGTACTCTTCATTATGAACAATTTTTACTAAGGGACCAAACCAGATATCGCGAAAAAAAAATTTGCTGCTCCCTACAATTTTGACGAGTTATGCGAACATAAATACAAAACCTTCGGCTTTTGATTTAAAGTGCGTTACGCTAGCAGGTGCAGGTTTATGTATACTAGCTTCTGCCCGTGACTTCGTTCGCCTGGACGTCAGATTCAGATTCAAACATATTTATTTGCCAACAATGTAGGTACAGGCAGTACAGGTAAAAAAACTCTGCTGTTCAGTACATCTATCTACACCAAACTAGTCAAAATGTAGGGAGCAGCTGATTTTTTTCGCGATTTCAGGTTTAGTCCTATAGTAAAAGTTGTTCATATTCATGGGTAGAACACCCTATGAAAATTAGTCCATCTATTTTAATGGGATTCTATGAAGTGTGGTGGGTACAAAATATCTTATAGGTCTTTACCTATGAATTTGCCGTTCTGCAGTACCTACTGGCCATTTCAAATCAAAATAATTTTTGTTTGGCTAAGAATTCTAATTTTAAATTAATTTTATTTTAAAAACATGGATTTTTTTTTTCCAAAAGTAGTCATTTGTTTATTGATTAGTGTTACATTTTCATCGCATTTCAATCTTTTTCGTCATCATGGATACGTTAAAAATTCGAGTAATTATGGAATATGAGTACCGTCGTGGCAGCAACGCGGCACAAGCGGCATGCAACATCAACGACGTTTACGGAGCTAACACTACAAACCATCGCACCACTTGTTATTGGTTTGCTCGCTTCCGTTCTGGAAATTTCGACCTGAAAAATGAACCTCGCGGTCGTCCGAAGACTTTGGTCGACAATGACGAATTAAAGGCGATTGTGGAAGCTGATGATACACAATCTACGGCTGAATTAGCAGCAGCTTTCGACGTTAGCGTCAAAACGATATTGGTCCATTTGCGTCAAATGGGCAAGGTAAAAAAGCTTGACAAATGGGTGCCCCACGAACTCAATGATCGCCAGCGCGAAGTACGCGTCCAGACGTACCTTGCACTGCTCAACAGACACACAAATGAAGGAATTTTGAACCGCATTGTTACCTGCGAGGAAAAATGGATTCTGTTTGATAACCGCAAGCGCTCAGCAAGTTGGTTGGATCCTGGTTCAGCACCTAAACAATGCCCTAAACGAAAACTTACCCCTAGAAAAGTGATGGTCACTGTTTGGTGGTCTAGCGCCGGTGTGATTCATCACAGCTTCTTACCAAACGGGGTGAGCATTACTTCAGATGTGTACTGTGAAGAACTGAACACAATGATGGAGAAGCTGGCACATCTCCAACCAGCATTGGTCAATCGCTCGTCTCCGCTGCTCCTGCACGACAACGCGCGACCTCATACTGCACAGCAGACGGTCTCCAAGTTGCAAGAACTGGGGATGGAAGCTCTCCGTCATCCGCCCTACTCACCAGACCTTGCGCCTACAGACTACTACTTTTTCCAGAATTTGGATAACTTCTTGGCGGGAAAAAAATTCAATACCCGAGAGGCAGTACAAAATGCCTTTGAAGAATTTGTTGCCTCCCGTCCAGCTGATTTCTTTAAGAAGGGCATCAATAAACTGCCACTGCGTTGGCAAAGATGCATTGATTGCATGGGTGATTACTTCGATTAATACAAATAAAAAATGCATGAAAAAAATTCGTTTAAATTTTTTCATACAAAACGGCAATTTCATAGGTAAAGACCTATTATATAAAATTCTCGTGTCACAATGTTCGTTCCCGTACTCCTCCGAAACGGCTTGACCGATTCTCATGAAATTTTGTGAGCATATTGAGTAAGTCTGAGAATCGGCTAACATCTATTTTTCATCCCGGTCTACGCGGGTGAAATCGCGGGGCGCAGCTAGTGTTACTATAAATTTCAGTGCAGACACATCCTGTATTCCCGTCCATCCTCTTTTTTTTTGGTTTCCCGTCTGATTTAATTTTTTTTAAGAATTTTAAATTAAAAGATGCTCTTTTGAAAAATGTAATCTATTAAATAATATTAATTCTGATAAAAAAACACTTCCTCTCTCTTTATACATCATTATTACATGTATAATTGCTTGCTCTAGTTTCATGTTTATTATTGTATAAGTATAGGTACCTATATATATTTATGTATATATTAATGTATGTATATGTTGTATATGTATATGGTATACCACAGACTACCTGCAGAATTGTCTCTCCTTGTCCCCATACTCCATCCAAAGGTTGTCTGTAAAAGATCGCTTTTAGCGATAAGACCGCCCATTGTGTCACTCTATGTAAAATTTCAAACATTCATACCTGTATTTTAAATGGTGTGCATAATAAAGAGTATTCTATTCTATTCTATTTAATAGGTAAAGCCGTTTGGGGTTGAAACACTAGGGCCTTGGGGTCCGAGTGCTCATCGAGTATTTCGGGACATCGCCAAGCGGTTGGTCGACTACACACGGGACCAGAGGGCTGGCCTATTTTTAGCCCAAAGAATTAGCATTGCCATCCAACGTAGCAATGCTGCCAGCCTTTTGGACACTTTTCCCACTGACAGCGATGCGGATGAATTTTTTGATGCCCTATGAGCTCTTCCCCTTTTTTTATTATTATAGATAATTTAGAAATGAGTTTTTAATAATTCATTAAAAACTCATTTCTATGATAATGAGTTATAAATGAGTATATAAATGAGTTTTTAATAATTCATTAAAAACTCATTTATGTTGTGTTTAACCGGTTAAATGCAGTAATTACAGAAACAATTAAAAAACCATTATGTCTTGCATAGACCTGCGTTTCCGGCAGTCGAATGGTACATCAATCTGTCTAGCCTTTCCCCATCTATGTTGGGGTCGGCTTCCAGTTTAACCGGATGCAGTTGAATACAGATTCGATTCCCCACTCAATGGGGTAGGTCGGTCAAAATTTTTTTTTTCGAGCCCCCCTGCCCCCTTAAAAACATTTAAAATTATTTTTGACAATTTGTATGGCTTTGGGTGAACAAGATGCTTATACTGTAAAAATTTGAAGACTGTAGCTCCAACCGTTTGGCTGTGAAACCTGTGTGACAGACGACGGACTGACGGACACGTGAGTGTCAGCAATAGGGCTCCGTTTGAACCCTTCGGTACGGAACCCTAAAAAAGAGTCCGGCTGGATCTCACCGAACCTAATCCACGCAGCTCTATGTAATTGAGGTTGATTTCCGCACCTAATCGTTCAGTGGACCATTGTACAGACGCCAGCACATCAAGCCACCCGAAACTGTCAAATTTTCCCAATCAACCTTGAACCTAATGCTTAAGCGATAAAGATTAAAATCTATTTAAGAAATTTGACAGATTGTAGTAGCTTGATGTGCTGGCGTCTGTACGTGGTCCAAGGCAACGTCGTTGGTCATTCCAACCAGCCCACCTCCCTACAGAAGTGATTAGGTCTCCTGTCAGTTCTAAACATCTGCAAAAGATCTGAATGACCCGAGGGTTTCTGTTCTAATTTGGGTAACGCCGGTGCATTCACAGACACACGCGCAACGGTTTCCTGAGCCTCCGTTCAGGAAGACACTCCTCCAAACTCCACAGAAGAACAGTGTGACTTATCAGGTGAAAGAGCTGAGAATATACACCGATCCATTCAAAGACCGACTCCGAAATCGGTGTCGGAGTTTCCTCACATGACCTTAACCTAAATATATCCAGCCCGCTGGGAATGTCTAACACCGTCAACCAGGCGGAGTATGTGGGCAGTAACCAAGCGGTCTACGCCTTATAAGTCACGAGAGTTATGCCTACCCGTATACGTACACTCTCCGACAGCACCTCAGTTCCTCAATATTTACCGCGAGACTAACACAAGAATGTCAAAATGCACTGGAACGGGATGCTATACTTAACCGCAACACGGTAACACCTACAAATAAATGGATAAAAGGATGCAGTGGATCACTAGGTAACGACTACAGGAGTTTACCCACACACAAGCTGGTGGACCTCGACACCGCGCTGCAGACAGTCCAAGGAAGCTATGCCATCCTTCGATAGCAGGGTGACCAGGCCCTTATTAAGCCTGGACAGGGATGGTCTGCGCCTGGTGGCCATAACGGGACACTACTCGCTAAACAGACATTTTTACACAATAGGTACTTACTCGTATAACGGGTAAAGGAGCTCGTGGCTAAGGAATAACAGCCGCACGGGTCGATCCATCAGGTTAAGCTATGCTTGCCGCGGTTGGTATGTGGATGGGTGACCATCTTTTACATACCGAGACTCCTCCGTGCCTCGGAAATCACGTTAAGCCGTTGGTCCCGGCTGTCATTCGTGGATCTTTGACAGTCGTTACGGGTCGTCAGAAGCCCGAAAGTCTGACAATCAGTCTTACGAAGGGGTATCGTATTACCCAGTTATTGGGTTGTGGAGGTCAGATAGGCAGTGGCTCCATGTAAAATACTGGTATTCAGCTGCATCCGGTTAGACTGGAAGCCGACCCCAACATAGTTGGGAAAAGGCTAGGCAGAGGTATAACGGGCAGTCCACTGTGCAAAGCATGCATGGAGGCTGAGGAAACCGTTGCGCATGTGCTCTTTGAATGCACAGGCGTCACCCAAATTAGAACTGAAACCCTCGGGTCACCTAGATCTTTTGCAGATGTCTTGAACAGACTTGGACTTCTTAAGGAGGTAGGTGGGCTGGTTGGAATGACTATCGACGGCCGCTATGGCCCACGAACCATGGTCCACTCATCCATTGAAAGACTAAGCGCGGAAACCATTCCCAATAAAACTAAGTAACGTAGAACTGCGTTGCACAGATTCGCAGAGAGCTGTCTACGTAGTATCATTTATATGTCTTTTTGTGTGACTGTGTGTGTGTGTGAGATGGGAGAAATACAAAAGAATAAAAATACATTTTTAAATTAATTATTCAAGAATGTATTACATTGATTTTGTATACATATTAGTAAATTTTTCATAAAAACATTAAAAAAAAAAATTGACAAAGTAATTTTAGATACTAGGTCCAATAAGTTGCGCCGACCCCAAATAAATTGGGATACGACTTACGAGCAGGAGAATGGTTATGATTATAGATCACTTGCAGTATCCAGCGACCCAACCAGGTTCCTTGTGGCAAAATCCGGAGCAGCAGTTTCCTTGGCTGCCATCTGGTTGACAGCCGTCGCGGTTTTTAATGCAGGCAGCAACTTGGTCCGGTATGAACATGGCCGCGACCACGAAGATGGCGACTAGGATGATCAGGTTGAATTTCATTTTGATTTTTGTACTTTGCTGAATCTTTACACCAAGAAGAACTGCTTGCTGTAGTAGTGGAGGCTACTTTATGAGTTCGTGATTGAACGTTGCGAGTGTTTATAAACTTTTGACGAGCCCGGGTTTTCCTTATATTAATATGATTTTAATATGATTTTAATATGATATTAATATGATCCTAATATGAAATTAATATTCTAAGACCAGCTGCGCCCCGCGGTTTCACACTCGTAGACCGGGATAAAAAGTAGCCTATGTGTGAATCCAGGGTGTCAGCTACCTCCATACCAAATTTTATCAAAATTGGTCCAGCCGTTTGAGCGTGAAGAAGTAACAAACACACACACGCAATCACAAACTTTCGCCTTTACAATATTAGTGTGATGTGATGTGATAGCTTGTTTGACCGCGCAATTGCGAAACACACTTGCGTGTCACAGCGACTGTGCTTGCTGCGCTAATTTTTAGCCGACTTCAAAAAGGAGGAGGTTCTCAATTCGTCGGAAACTTTTTTTTTTTTTATGTATGTTCCTCGATTACTCGAAGATGGCTGGACCGATTTGGATTTTTTTTGTTTTATTCGAGAGGTTATACATCACAGTTGGTCCCATATAAAATTGATTAACTTTGCTCTCGTAGTTTTTGAGTTAGCTTCAATAATACGTATTTATTCCCCACTTTTATATGGATGATGTTCTAGTTTGTTTTGCAGGTAGTGGTATTAGAATTTGTGTGGGGTAGGTACTACAACTAAAAAGTGAAAAATAAAAACTTTTTTACAAAAAAATACAACCGACTTCCAAACACAACACTACAAAGTGAAAAATAACTTTAATTTCGGAAGTCGGTGGCAAAAAACGAAAATACATTTAACTAGACACCGACTTCCGAAATTAAAGTTATTTTTCACTTTGTAGTGTTGTTTTTGGAAGTCGGTTGTATTTTGTTGTAAAAAAGTTTTTTATAATAACAAAGTTAAAAAAAACGTTATATTATATCCTATAAGAGATAAGATTGATTAATGAATTAAAGAAAAAAATTAAAAAAAAACTTTCTGATAACGGACGCGCAAGTGCATATACAAGGTGCCTAACACAACGCACAACCTCTTAAAGGGGTCATTGTACTCATCATTATGAACAATTTTTACTAAGGGACCAAACCAGATATCGCGAAAAAAAAATTTGCTGCTCCCTACAATTTTGACGAGTTATGCGAACATAAATACAAAACCTTCGGCTTTTGATTTAAAGTGCGTTACGCTAGCAGGTGCAGGTTTATGTATACTAGCTTCTGCCCGTGACTTCGTTCGCCTGGACGTCAGATTCAGATTCAAACATATTTATTTGCCAACAATGTAGGTACAGGCAGTACAGGTAAAAAAACCCTGCTGTTCAGTACATCTATCTACACCAAACTAGTCAAAATGTAGGGAGCAGCTGATTTTTTTCGCGATTTCAGGTTTAGTCCCACAGTAAAAGTTGTTCATATTCATGGGTAGAACACCCTATGAAAATGTGTCCATCTATTTTAATGGGACCTTGTACATGAAGTGTGGTGGGTACAAAATATGTTACTATAAAATTCGTCCTCTTTTTTTTTGTTTTCCCGTCTCTGATTTTTTTTTTTTAAGAATTTTAAATTAAAATATGCTCTTTTGAAAAATGTAATCTATTAAATAATATTAATTCTGATAAAAAAAACACTTCCTCTCTCTTTAAACATCATTATTACATGTATAATTGCTTGCTCTTGTTTCATGTTTATTATTGTATATGTATATGGTACACCACGGACTACCTGCAGAACTGTCTCTCCTTGTCCCCATACTCCATCCTAAGGTTGTCTGTAAAAGATCGCTTTTAGCGATAAGACCGCCCATTGTGTCACCCTATGTAAAATTTTAAACATTCATACCTGTATTTAAAATTGTGTGCATAATAAAGAGTATTCTATTCTATTCTATTCTATTTAATAGGTAAAGCCGTTTGGGGTTGAAACACTAGGGCCTTGGGGTCCGAGTGCTCATCGAGTATTTCGGGACATCGCCAAGCGGTTGGTCGACTCCACATGGGACCAGAGGGCTGGCCTATTTTTAGCTCAAAGAATTAGCATTGCCATCCAACGTGGCAATGCTGCCAGCCTTTTGGACACTTTTCCCACTGACAGCGATGCGGATGAATTTTTTGATGCCCTATGAGCTTGTTAGATAAATGTAATTATTATGTGTCTAATATTTAAAAATAATACTTGAGATTACCTTGATTCCGGAAGTTAGTTCGGTTGTGATTAAAATCATCGAATAATTGTAAAACAACCTTTAGATTATTAGAATAACTGTTTGTTGGATATTGACATCTGTCACATTTACGAAGCTTGAGACCAATGTAGAAGTATCTAATTTGATTAGTTATTGTGTTTACAAAATATACCACTCTTAACTTGTCAAAATCGTACAGATGTTATATACTATAAATAATTAAATAATATTTGATAGTAACTGTAGTATATCTTAGAATTTATATTGCTATTGTAATATAAAATACTGTCAGTTGATGTTTGATGGGAAGGGATAAATGGAAGGGGTGGAAGGATATAAAAAGGATTGTAATGACATTCTTGAGGCAGTTGCTCAGCGGATGTTCAAGTGGCTAGTGCTAGTGCCGTTGTGATGTGAAATATATTTACCAGGTGTCATGTAAGTTACGTAATTTCATATTATACCTTAAATATTGTTATTATGTTGCTATTATTCTGAGTGATAGAATTAACTGTTTGAGATAACTATAAATTGTGGAAAATATAAGAGATGTGTTGATAGAATACTGTAATACTGTTTCCATGGAGTTTCTTGTCCTTCTTCTCCATGAAGACCTAGTTTTGCGAACGGACAATAGCTTTCTCATTAAAGATGAATAATTGTTGACAAGCCTAATTGAAATAATAAATATCTAGTCTTGTCTTTCTGTGCTTTTCTTTATGAAATCCTTCCCTTACACACCATGTTCATAATACTTTCGTACACAATAAATAACCAATACCCATTCTGACATTTAAGGCTTGCTATTCGCGTAGTAGCTATATATACGCTTATAATTATATATTATATCAAATCTAACATCAGAAGTGGGATAGTGCTCAGTCTCACATAACATATTTCTAATGAATTTTATTTTGCTATTTTCATGATCAACGTTGGAGCAATCGTGTTCTGCTGGAAACCATTGGCAACGGCGGGTCGTTGACTCAACCCTCATCATAACGATGAAAACGTGATGAGAATTGTATGGTCGAAAAAAAAAATGCAAGTGTTCACGGAAAGTTAATTTAAAATTGTTAATATTATTGCTCTGTTGATCACAAATTAATTTAAAAAATGGTTTTGGAGGAAACTTTACAAAATTGAAGTTGGTCATGTCATAAAGTAAATGAAACATAATTGTATTTTTATAATATGAAAGAAATAGCGAATATCACATAACTTGCTGATAAACAAACATGACAAGGTTGAAGGTTATTCATAATTAGCTTTATTTTATTATTTTTCACTTTCAAAATGCTTACTAATAGTATTGTTAAAATAAACTTATAGTTTTGTCGGAACTGATCCGTGTTTCTTAATAATTTTGATTTGGCTTATTATTATAACCTTTTACTAAAAAGTAAGGTACCAACAGAATAATAGAAAATGTAATAAGGATGATCAATACAATTTGCAATGATATTGTCAGGTTGACCGAGCGGTATATTGTTTTGATTACTTATTTAATTAATACAAAAAGAGCTTGTCTTGACTGTTGTCTGGCATTCACTGACTGCGGGTGATTGAGCTTCACCGACGGCGGGTGTTTGGCCACATACAGTAAGATGTGATTAAGTTTCACACTATTGTTTTTGTATGATGATAATTATCTTGTACTTCGAGATCGAAATACATGTTAGTATGGCCGTATTAGATAATTGTAATTAGCTGACTGTGACTATGACTGTGAGTGTTTCCGCTGGTCGGTCATTTGCTTGGTGCAAGTCTATCCCACTAGCAGCGGGTGGAGGGGACTTGACACGTCTAGGCAATTGGCAAAACGAAACAAATGACAAAGACAATGACAAAACCAAAGTACAATTGTAGAAAAACGGTATCTAATGTACTTCGAGAGCGAAGTACTTGTCAGTATGGCCGTGTTAGATAAATGTAATTATTATGTGTCTAATATTTAAAAATAATACTTGAGATTACCTTGATTCCGGAAGTTAGTTCGGTTGTGATTAAAATCATCGAATCATTGTAAAACAACCTTTAGATTATTAGAATAACTGTTTGTTGGATATTGACATCTGTCACATTTACGAAGCTTGAGACCAATGTAGAAGTATCTAATTTGATTAGTTATTGTGTTTACAAAATATACCACTCTTAACTTGTCAAAATCGTACAGATGTTATATACACTTCTGGACACATCTATTGGCCCACCTTAGAGTTTAGGTTTCGATGGCCCCTACCGAAATATGATTGCTAGATTGAACAAAAACTGTTGATGCAGTTTTAAACCTGATACATTTTACCATCTTTTTCGATCGTATTGTTTTAAATTTGAATTCAGAATACCATACGACATGGAGCTACGCCTAACAAGTCGGATATGCGCCTTGTTAAAGGCAATTGATTTTTGAATAAAAAACATGTTTTATCAAATAAAGGTTTAATTTAATAACGCGTGTTGCCTCCATGGGCATCTACCACAGCTCTCATACGATTAGGCATAGAGTTTGTCAACCGCTCTATGAAATTTTGAGGGATCATCTCCCATTCCTCTTCTATGGCAGTTTTCAACTCCTGCATCGTCTGGGCAACTGGCTGACGAGCCCTAACACGTCTTTTTAGCTCGTCCCACATGTGCTCAATAGGGTTCATGTCTGGGCTTCTGGCTGGCCAGTCCATAACTGTGATGTTGACATCCCGAAGATATTCCCTGACGATGCCGGCCGCATGGGCTCTTGCATTATCTAAATATATAAAACTCAAAGGTGACTGACTGACATAGTGATCTATCAACGCACAGCCCAAACCACTGGAGGGATCGGGCTGAAATTTGGCATGCAGGTAGATGTTATGACGTAGGCATCCGCTAAGAAAGGATTTTGATAAGTTCTACCCCCAAGGTGATAAAATAGGGGATGAAAGTTTGTATGAAACTTTGTCAATTTTAAACCGATCGGGCTGAAATTTGGCATGCAGGTAGATGTTATGACGTAGGCATCCACTAAGAATGGATTTTGTTAATTTCTACCCCCAAGGGGATAAAATAGGGGATGAAAGTTTGTATGGAACTTTGTCAATTTTAAACCGATCGGGCTGAAATTTGGCATGCAGGTAGATGTTATGACGTAGGCATCCACTAAGAATGGATTTTGTTAATTTCTACCCCCAAGGGGATAAAATAGGGGATGAAAGTTTGTATGAAGCTTTGTCAATTTTAAACCGATCGGGCTGAAATTTGGCATGCAGGTAGATGTTATGACGTAGGCATCCACTAAGAATGGATTTTGTTAATTTCTACCCCCAAGGAGATAAAATAGGGGATGAAAGTTTGTATGAAGCTTTGTCAATTTTAAACCGATCGGGCTGAAATTTGGCATGCAGGTAGATGTTATGATGTAGGCATCCGCTAAGAATGGATTTTGTTAATTTCTACCCCCAAGGGGATAAAATAGGGGATGAAAGTTTGTATGAAGCTTTGTCATATTTAAACCGATCGGGATGAAATTTGGCATGCAGGTAGATGTTATGACGTAGGCATCCACTAAGAATGGATTTTGTTAATTTCTACCCCCAAGGGGATAAAATAGGGGATGAAAGTTTGTATGAAGCTTTGTCAATTTTAAACCGATCGGGCTGAAATTTGGCATGCAGGTAGATGTTTTGACGTAGGCATCTGCTAAGAATGGATTTTGTTAATTTCTACCCCCAAGGGGATAAAATAGGGGATGAAAGTTTGTATGAAGCTTTGTCATATTTAAACCGATCGGGATGAAATTTGGCATGCAGGTAGATGTTATGACGTAGGCATCCACTAAGAATGGATTTTGTTAATTTCTACCCCCAAGGGGATCAAACAGGGGATGAAGTTTGTATGAAACTTTGTAAATTTTAAACCGATCGGGCTGGGACTTTGCATGCATATAGCTACTATGACGTAAGCATCCCCTAAGAAAGGATTTTGATAAATTCTACCCCCAAGAGGATAAAATAGGGGATGAAAGTTTGTATAAATCTTCTTAGATTTTCGACTGATTGAACTGAAATTAAAGATTGGAGCTACTATGATGAAGACGTCCGTTTAAATAGGATTTTGATAAATTCTACCCCCATGGGGATAAAATAAGGGATGATGGAGGATGTAAATGTATTAGTTTGAACTATAAGTACCTAATGGTATTGACTTGAGAGAACATTGCTTCTCTCATGGACAGTTTTATGTTGCTTGCTCACGAGTAGGTAAGTTCACCCAATAGCTTTATAGTTTTAGCGCCTAATGACAGATTAGTTAAGAATATTGTGTACAAAGAAGTTTTGTAGGCCCTAATTTTTTACTCACGCTAAACAAAAGTAAATCCGCAAAAAATATACCTAATTAATAATAATACTTAACGCGAGCGAAGCCGCGGGCAAAAGCTAGTCATGCATAAAAAGGAAATTTGGGCCCACATAGTCCGCGTATGGTATCACGCAGTATCACGTGAGGTTCTAAGCACTCACGAATGTACCTTTCAGCATTTAATGTTGGCAGCCGTGGTCCTGTAACAACCTCAAGTTGAGTTTTGCCGCTCGCGGATATACCGCCCCAGACAGTTCATGAGCCACCGCCATAAGCAACCCTCTCATCAAAGCAGCATTGTGCGAAACGCTCTCCCTTACGTCGGTAGACCTTCTTCCTTCCATCATTGCCATGTAACACAATTTTAGACTCATCAGAAAAGAGTACACGGCTCCAATCTTGCTGTGTCCAATTTAAATGACTGCGTGCGAAATGAAGGCGCGCTGTTCGGTGGGCTCGCGTTAGTTTGGGGCCATTAGCTGGCTTGTGTGGTACCATATCGCGTTCTTTTAACCTTCTTCGAACAGTTCGAGCGCTCACAGATACTCCGTGGAAGTCGTGAAGTTGGTTTTGTATCTCAATGGAGGTAAGGTAACGATTTCTCAAGCTGGTCGTCACGATGAATCGATCCTGTCTTTCAGTTGTGACCCGAGATCGTGGCCTTCCTTGGCGACGAACAAAGCCGCCAGTCTCTAGGTACCTCCGATAAACATTTCGGACCGCAGATCGACTTAAATTAAGTTGAGCACTCACGTTTCTTTGGCTGTGTCCGGCCTGAATAAGTGCCACAGCTTGGGCGGCGACTTCAGGTGAAGTATCCATAGATTATTGATAGAACCTCACCTTAATGTTAAGAATAAGTAATGTTTGTTGCAAAACCAAAGATATCAATCACTTTTTCAAGAATTAAATCCAAGTAAACCAATAAAACCAAGTTTTCTTAGTATTCGATTGTTTGATATCAACAAACAGGCTCCAAATTGTCTTTTGTTTCTTTAAATTCTGTGTTCGAAATTCAAAAAAAGACTATTGAATGAAATTGTGAATGTGCCAGGTTCAAAACTGCATACAAACTTTTTGCTCGACCTAATATAAAATTTTAGCTAGGACCAAACGAAACTGAAAATACAAGGTGGGCCAAAAGATGTGTCCAGAAGTGTACTATAAATAATTAAATAATATTTGATAGTAACTGTAGTATATCTTAGAATTTATATTGCTATTGTAATATAAAATACTGTCAGTTGATGTTTGATGGGAAGGGATAAATGGAAGGGGTGGAAGGATATAAAAAGGATTGTAATGACATTCTTGAGGCAGTTGCTCAGTGGATGTTCAAGTGGCTAGTGCTAGTGCCGTTGTGATGTGAAATATATTTACCAGGTGTCATGTAAGTTACGTAATTTCATATTATACCTTAAATATTGTTATTATGTTGCTATTATTCTGAGTGATAGAATTAACTGTTTGAGATAACTATAAATTGTGGAAAATATAAGAGATGTGTTGATAGAATACTGTAATACTGTTTCCATGGAGTTTCTTGTCCTTCTTCTCCATGAAGACCTAGTTTTGCGAACGGACAATAGCTTTCTCATTAAAGATGAATAATTGTTGACAAGCCTAATTGAAATAATAAATATCTAGTCTTGTCTTTCTGTGCTTTTCTTTATGAAATCCTTCCCTTACACACCATGTTCATAATACTTTCGTACACAATAAATAACCAATACCCATTCTGACATTTAAGGCTTGCTATTCGCGTAGTAGCTATATATACGCTTATAATTATATATTATATCAAATCTAACAAGCTCTTCCCCTTTTTTATTATTATAGATAATTTAGAAATGAGTTTTTAATAATTTATTAAAAACTCATTTCTAATGTGTTTAACCGGTTGAATGCCGTAATTACAGAAACAATTAAAAAACCATTATGTCTTGCATAGAAATTATGTCTTTAAAATATCATCGTACTTGTAATTCTAAATTAAAGTTAGTTGACTTTCCCCCGGAATTTCAATGTTGTGCTGACGGTATGTGTGATAGTGACGCGCATAAATTGTTATTAAATGAGATGTATGACAAAATAATCTGTATTTTGACAGGGGCTGCAAAGGCTAGCTATTATGTGCCTAAACGTAACAAGCATAGGTATGTTACTGGTTGGAACCGATATGTCAGTGCCGCTCACGGGAGGGCACGATCTTGCTTTCAGACGTGGGTGTTGGCTGGGAGACCAAGCTCTGGGAATCTGTATATTGAGATGTGTGAATCTAGAAAAATATTTAAGTCAAAATTGGCTTTTTGTCAGAAAAATGAATCACAGATAAAAATGGACATTATAGCAGAAAATCATATCAATAAAGACTTTAGTAGTTTTTGGAAAAACACTAAAAAGCTAAACACAAGGTCGGGCCTTCCTGCTAGCGTTGGTGGTAAACATGACCCCCATGATATAGCCTGTGCATTCCAGCGGCATTTCAGGGTTGAGTCCCCGCTTGGGCCTACGTCTGGGGTGCCCGCTGCTGAAAACCACCTCACCGCACTTAATGTCAGATTTTCTGCGAAGACTGTTGCTACGGTTATTAATAAAATGGTGAGGGGCAAGTCTCCCGGCCACGATGATCTCAGCATCGAGCACCTAAAGTATGCGGGAATACACCTGCCTAGAGTTCTATCGATGTTCTTTAACCTCTGTATTAGTCACAGTTACTTACCCGAGAGCCTTATGTACACTACGGTGGTACCGATCGTAAAGAATAAAACAGGTGACTCATCGGATCTGTCAAATTATAGACCCATTTCTCTGGCTACTGTTATAGCAAAGGTGCTCGACAGTTTGCTTGACAAGCAGTTGGAAAAGCATCTTCAGTTGCATGATGCCCAGTGGGTTCAGACCGGAACTTTCGACTGAGACTGCTATCCTCTGCCTCAAGCAGACTGTTCAGTACTATACTAGTCGGGGCACACCTGTCTATGCATGTTACCTAGATTTGGCAAAAGCCTTCGACTTGGTCTGCTATGACAAGCTGTGGCAGAAGCTGGAGAGTGATACGAAGGTACCTCGGGAGGTGATTTCATTGCTTAGGTTCTGGTACGTCAACCAAAGCAATAGAGTGCGGTGGGCGGGTGCATATTCAGATGTATACGATTTGGAATGTGGGGTTAGGCAGGGCGGAATCAGCTCCCCCCATCTCTTTAATTTATACATGAACCGGCTCATCGGTGAACTCAGTGACACTGGTATTGGTTGTTCCATAGACGGAGTAAGTGTTAACAACATAAGTTACGCGGACGATATGGTGTTACTGAGCCCATCGATTGCAGCGTTACGGAAATTGGTGTGCATCTACCAATCGTACGCAGAAGCCCATGGGCTCAGATACAACGCGAATAAGAGTGAGTTCATGTTGTTAAAGTCAGGAAGCAAAGGCTGCTCCCATGTTCCTCATGTTAATCTATGCGGCATGCGTTTAAAAAAGGTAAGTGCCTTTAAGTATCTGGGTCACTGGGTGACCGACGACCTGTGTGACAATGAGGACTTCGAGAGGGAGCGCAGGGCGCTGTCCATCCGGTGTAATATGTTGGCTCGTAGGTTTGCACGTTGCACTAATCAAGTAAAGATAACATTATTCAAGGAATACTGTCAGACCTTCTACACGTGCAGCCTATGGACTAATTTTACATTGCGGGGGTACAGTGCTCTGCGTGTCCAGTATAACAGTGCGTTTAGGATATTGTTGGGGCTGCCACGCTTTTGTAGTGCCTTCGCGATGTTTGCCGAGGTGCAGACTGATAATTTTTTCGCCATAATCAGAAAAAGGTGCGCCTCGCTGTTACGGCGTGTGCGTGGCAGCCCGAATGGTATTCTTAGCGCATTGTCCCAGAGGTGGGACTCACCAATGTTGATGAGATGGATGCGGCTGCACGCTAGTGGCCCCTCATTATTATAAAATAGGTACTATTGTATTTTATGTGTTTTGATTATCTTTTTATTTCTGTTTAAATTATATTTTGATTATTATTTGACAGTTTAAATTATATTTGATTATTATTATTATTTGACCTAATTATTCTTTTACACATGTTTTGACACTCACGATTTCTTTTTATAATATTTTTAAATTATTGTATTTTTTATTTTTTTATTTATTCATCTTTATGTTTTTATATTGTTTTTATGTAATATTATGGATTTTTATTATCTGCAATAAAATAAATTGAATTGAATTGAATAGACCTGCGTTTCCGGCAGTCGAATGGTACATCAATCTGCCTAGCCTTTCCCCATCTATCTTGGGGTCGGCTTCCAGTTTAACCGGATGCAGTTGAATACAGATTCGATTCCCCACTCAATGGGGTAGGTCGGTCAAAATTTTTTTTTCGAGCCCCCCTGCCCCCTTAAAAACATTTAAAATTATTTTTGACAATTTGTATGGCTTTGGGTGAACAAGATGCTTATACTGTAAAAATTTGAAGCCTGTAGCTCCAACCGTTTGGCTGTACAACCTGTGTGACAGACGACGGACTGACGGACACGTGAGTGTCAGCAATAGGGCTCCGTTTGAACCCTCCGGTACGGAGCCCTAAAAAAGAGTCCGGCTGGATCTCACCGAACCTAATCCACGCAGCTCTATGTAATTGAGGTTGATTTCCGCACCTAATTGTTCAGTGGACCATTGTACAGACGCCAGCACATCAAGCCACCCGAAACAGTCAAATTTTCCCAATCAACCTTGAACCTAATGCTTAAGCGATAAAGATTAAAATCTATTTAAGAAATTTGACAGATTGTAGTAGCTTGATGTGCTGGCGTCTGTACGTGGTCCAAGGCAACGTCGTTGGTCATTCCAACCAGCCCACCTCCCTACAGAAGTGATTAGGTCTCCTGTCAGTTCTAAACATCTGCAAAAGATTGACTGGTAGAAAATGCCTCAGGCATTAAGTCCGCCTTTGTACGGTATTTTTTTTACTTGTGCATAAAATTTTAATAAATAAAAAATAAATAAAAGATCTGAATGACCCGAGGGTTTCTGTTCTAATTTGGGTAACGCCGGTGCATTCACAGACACACGCGCAACGGCTTCCTGAGCCTCCGTTCAAGAAGACACTCCTCCAAACTCCACAGAAGAACAGTGTGACTTATCAGGTGAAAGAGCTGAGAATATACACCGATCCATTCAAGACCTTAACATAAATATATCCAGCCCGCTGGGAATGTCTAACACCGTCAACCAGGCGGAGTATGTGGGCAGTAACCAAGCGGTCTACGCCTTATAAGTCACGAGAGTTATGCCTACCCGTATACGTACACTCTCCGACAGCACCTCAGTTCCTCAATCTTTATCGCGAGACTAACACAAGAATGTCAAAATGCACTGGAACGGGATGCTATACTTAACCGCAACACGGCAACACCTACGAATAAATGGATAAAAGGATGCAGTGGATCACTAGGTAACGACTACAGGAGTTTACCCACACACAAGCTGGTGGACCTCGACACCGCGCTGCAGACAGTCCAAGGAAGCTATGCCATCCTTCGATAGCAGGCTGACCAGGCCCTTATTAAGCCTGGACAGGGATGGTCTGCGCCTGGTGGCCATAACGGGACACTACTCGCTAAACAAACTTTTTACACAATAGGTACTTATAACAGGCAAAGGAGCTCGTGGCTAAGGAATAACAGCCGCACGGGTCGATCCATCAGGTTAAGCTATGCTTGCCGCGGTTGGTATGTGGATGGGTGACATACCGAGACTCCTCCGTGCCTCGGAAATCACGTTAAGCCGTTGGTCCCGGCTGTCATTCGTGGATCTTTGACAGTCGTTACGGGTCGTCAGAAGCCCTAATGTCTGACAACCAGTCTTACGAAGGGGTATCGTATTACCCAGTTATTGGGTTGTGGAGGTCAGATAGGCAGTCGCTCCATATAAAATACTGGTATTCAGCTGCATCCGGTTAGACTGGAAGCCGACCCGAACATAGTTGGGAAAAGGCTAGGCAGAGGTATAACGGGCAGTCCACTGTGCAAAGCATGCATGGAGGCTGAGGAAACCGTTGCGCATGTGCTCTTTGAATGCACAGGCGTCACCCAAATTAGAACTGAAACCCTCGGGTCACCTAGATCTTTTGCAGATGTCTTGAACAGACTTGGACTTCTTGAGGAGGTAGGTGGGCTGGTTGGAATGACTAACGACGGCCGCTATGGCCCACGAACCATGGTCCACTCATCCACTGAAAGACTAAGCGCGGAAACCATTCCCAATAAAATTAAGTAACGTAGAACTGCGATGCACAGATTCGATGAGAGCTGTCTACGTAGTATCATTTATTTTATTCCATCCCTTCTTAAAGATACTATTTTTTTTTTCGTTTTTTTATGTCTGTTTGTGTGACTGTGTGTGTGTGTGAGATGGGAGAAATACAAAAGAATAAAAATACATTTTTAAATTAATTATTCAAGAATGTATTACATTGATTTTATAAACATACCTATTAGTAAAATTTTCATAAAAACATTAAAAACAAAAAATTGACAAAGTAATTTTAGATACTAGGTCCAATAAGTTGCGCCGACCCCAAATAAATTGGGATACGACTTACGAGCAGGAGAATGGTGATGATTATAGATCACTTGCAGTATCCAGCGACCCAACCAGGTTCCTTGTGGCAAAATCCAGAGCAGCAGTTTCCTTGGCTGCCATCTGGTTGACAGCCGTCGCGGTTTTTAATGCAGGCAGCAACTTGGTCCGGTATGAACATGGCCGCGACCACGAAGATGGCGACTAGGATGATCAGGTTGAATTTCATTTTGATTTTTGTACTTTGCTGAATCTTTACACCAAGAAGAACTGCTTGCTGTAGTAGTGGAGGCTACTTTATGAATGAGTTCGTGATTGAACGTTGCGAGTGTTTATAAACTTTTGACGAGCCCGGGTTTTCCTTATATTAATATGATTTTAATATGATATTAATATGATCCTAATATGAAATTAATATTCTAAGACTAGCTGCGCCCCGCGGTTTCACACTCGTAGACCGGGATAAAAAGTATAAAACCTATGTGGGAATCCAGGGTGTCAGCTACCTCCATACCAAATTTTATCAAAATTGGTCCAGCCGTTTGAGCGTGAAGAAGTAACAAACACACACACGCAATCACAAACTTTCGCCTTTACAATAATAGTGTGATGTGATGTGATAGCTTGTTTGACCCCGCAATTGCGAAACACACTTGCGTGTCACGGCGACTGTGGTTGCTGCGCTAATTTTTAACCGACTTCAAAAAGGAGGAGGTTCTCAATTCGTCGGAAACTTTTTTTTTTTATGTATGTTCCCCGATTACTCGAAGATGGCTGGACCGATTTGGATTTTTTTTGTTTTATTCGAGAGGGTATACATGACAGTTGGTCCCATATAAAATTGATTAACTTTGCTTTGGTAGTTTTTGAGTTAGCTTCAATAATACGTATTTATTCCCCACTTTTATATGGATGATGTTCTAGTTTATTTTGCAGGTAGTGGTATTAGAATTTGTGTGGGGTAGGTACTACAACTAAAAAGTGAAAGATAAAAACTTTTTTACAAAAAAATACAACCGACTTCCAAACACAACACTACAAAGTGAAAAATAACTTTAATTTCGGAAGTCGGTGGCAAAAATCGAAAATACATTTAACTAGACACCGACTTCCGAAATTAAAGTTATTTTTCACTTTGTAGTGTTGTTTTTGGAAATCGGTTGTATTTTTTTGTAAAAAAGTTTTTTATAATAACAAAGTTAAAAAAACGTTATATTATATATCCTATAAGAGATAAGATTGATTAATGAATTAAAGAAAAAAATTAAAAAAAAACTTTCTGATAACGGACGCGCAAGTGTATATACAAGGTGCCTAACACAACGCACAACCTCTTAAAGGGGTCATTGTACTCATCATTATGAACAATTTTTACTAAGGGACCAAACCAGATATCGCGAAAAAAAAATTTGCTGCTCCCTACAATTTTGACGAGTTATGCGAACATAAATACAAAACCTTCGGCTTTTGATTTAAAGTGCGTTACGCGAGCAGGTGCAGGTTTATGTATACTAGCTTCTGCCCGTGACTTCGTTCGCCTGGACGTCAGATTCAGATTCAAACATATTTATTTGCCAACAATGTAGGTACAGGCAGTACAGGTAAAAAAACCCTGCTGTTCAGTACATCTATCTACACCAAACTAGTCAAAATGTAGGGAGCAGCTGATTTTTTTCGCGATTTCAGGTTTAGTCCCACAGTAAAAGTTGTTCATATTCATGGGTAGAACACCCTATGAAAATTTGTCCATCTATTTTAATGGGATTTTATGAAGTGTGGTGGGTACAAAATATCTTATATATAAAATTCTCGTGTCACAATGTTCATTCCCATACTCCTCCGAAACGGCTTGACCGATTCTCATGAAATTTTGTGAGCATATTGAATAGGTCTGAGAATCGGCTAACATTTATTTTTCATCCCAGTCTACGCGGGTGAAATCGCGGGGCGCAGCTAGTGTTACTATAAAATCCAGTGCAGACACATCCTGTATTCCCGTCCATCCTCTTTTTTTTTGGTTTCCCGTCTCTGATTTAATTTTTTTTAGGAATTTTAAATTAAAAGATGCTCTTTTGAAAAATGTAATCTATTAAATAATATTAATTCTGATAAAAAAACACTTCCTCTCTCTTTAAACATCATTATTACATGTATAATTGCTTGCTCTTGTTTCATGTTTATTATTGTATAAGTATAGGTACCTATATATATTTATACATATATTAATGTATGTATATGTATATGGTACACCACGGACTACCTATAGAATTGTCTCTCCTTGTCCCCATACTCCATCCAAAGGTTGTCTGTAAAAGATCGCTTTTAGCGATAAGACGACCCATTGTGTAACTCTATGTAAAATTTCAAACATTCATACCTGTATTTTTAATGGTGTGCATAATAAAGAGTATTCTATTCTATTCTATTCTATTTAATAGGTAAAGCCGTTTGGGGTTGAAACACTGGGGCCTTGGGGCCCGAGTGCTCATCGAGTATTTCGGGACATCGCCAAG
This sequence comes from Cosmia pyralina, assembly GCA_946251885.1. Classification (NCBI taxonomy): domain Eukaryota; kingdom Metazoa; phylum Arthropoda; class Insecta; order Lepidoptera; family Noctuidae; genus Cosmia; species Cosmia pyralina. The sequence continues at coordinate 1,678,938 of OX276371.1, forward strand.
CGGTTGGTCGACTCCACACGGGACCAGAGGGCTGGCCTATTTTAGCTCAAAGAATTAGCATTGCCATCCAACGTAGCAATGCTGCCAGCCTTTTGGACACTTTTCCCACTGACAGCGATGCGGATGAATTTTTTGATGCCCTATGAGCTCTTCCCCTTTTTTATTATTATAGGTAATTTAGAAATGAGTTTTTAATAATTCATTAAAAACTCATTTCTATGATAATGAGTTATAAATGAGTATATAAATGAGTTTTTAATAATTCATTAAAAACTCATTTCTGTTGTGTTTTAACCGGTTGAATGCAGTAATTACAGAAACAATTAAAAAACCATTATGTCTTGCATAGACCTGCGTTTCCGGCAGTCGAATGGTACATCAATCTGCCTCGCCTTTCCCCATCTATGTTGGGGTCGGCTTCCAGTTTAACCGGATGCAGTTGAATACAGATTCGATTCCCCACTCAATGGGGTAGGTCGGTCAAATTTTTTTTTTTCGAGCCCCCCTGCCCCCTTAAAAACATTTAAAATTATTTTTGACAATTTGTATGGCTTTGGGTGAACAAGATGCTTATACTGTAAAAATTTGAAGACTGTAGCTCCAACCGTTTGGCTGTAAAACCTGTGTGACAGACGACGGACTGACGGACACGTAAGTGTCAGCAATAGGGCTCCGTTTGAACCCTTCGGTACGGAGCCCTAAAAAAGAGTCCGGTTGGATCTCACCGAACCTAATCCACGCAGCTCTATGTAATTGAAGTTGATTTCCGCACCTAATCGTTCAGTGGACCATTGTACAGACGCCAGCACATCAAGCCACCCGAAACTGTCAAATTTTCCCAATCAACCTTGAACCTAATGCTTAAGCGATAAAGATGAAAATCTATTTAAGAAATTTGACAGATTGTAGTAGCTTGATGTGCTGGCGTCTGTACGTGGTCCAAGGCAACGTCGTTGGTCATTCCAACCAGCCCACCTCCCTACAGAAGTGATTAGGTCTCCTGTCAGTTCTAAACATCTGCAAAAGATCTGAATGACCCGAGGGTTTCTGTTCTAATTTGGGTAACGCCGGTGCATTCACAGACACACGCGCAACGGTTTCCTGAGCCTACGTTCAGGAAGACACTCCTCCAAACTCCACAGAAGAACAGTGTGACTTATCAGGTGAAAGAGCTGAGAATATACACCGATCCATTCAAAGACCGACTCCGAAATCGGTGTCGGAGTTTCCTCACATGACCTGAACCTAAATATATCCAGCCCGCTGGGAATGTCTAACACCGTCAACCAGGCGGAGTATATGGGCAGTAACCAAGGGGTCTACGCCTTATAAGTCACGAGAGTTATGCCTACCCGTATACGTACACTCCGACAGCACCTCAGTTCCTCAATCTTTATCGCGAGACTAACACAAGAATGTCAAAATGCACTGGAACGGGATGCTATACTTAACCGCAACACGGTAACACCTACGAATAAATGGATAAAAGGATGCAGTGGATCACTAGGTAACGACTACAGGAGTTTACCCACACACAAGCTGGTGGACCTCGACACCGCGCTGCAGACAGTCCAAGGAAGCTATGCCATCCTTCGATAGCAGGGTGACCAGGCCCTTATTAAGCCTGGACAGGGATGGTCTGCGCCTGGTGGCCATAACGGGACACTACTCGCTAAACAGACTTTTTACACAATAGGTACTTATAACAGGCAAAGGAGCTCGTGGCTATGGAATAACAGCCGCACGGGTCGATCCATCAGGTTAAGCTATGCTTGCCGCGGTTGGTATGTGGATGGGTGACCATCTTTTACATACCGAGACTCCTCCGTGCCTCGGAAATCACGTTAAGCCGTTGGTCCCGGCTGTCATTCGTGGACCTTTGACAGTCGTTACGGGTCGTCAGAAGCCCTAATGTCTGACAACCAGTCTTACGAAGGGGTATCGTATTGCCCAGTTATTGGGTTGTGGAGGTCAGATAGGCAGTCGCTCCATGTAAAATACTGGTATTCAGCTGCATCCGGTTAGACTGGAAGCCGACCCCAACATAGTTGGGAAAAGGCTAGGCAGAGGTATAACGGGCAGTCCACTGTGCAAAGCATGCATGGAGGCTGAGGAAACCGTTGCGCATGTGCTCTTTGAATGCACAGGCGTCACCCAAATTAGAACTGAAACCCTCGGGTCACCTAGATCTTTTGCAGATGTCTTGAACAGACTTGGACTTCTTAAGGAGGTAGGTGGGCTGGTTGGAATGACTATCGACGGCCGCTATGGCCCACGAACCATGGTCCACTCATCCACTGAAAGCGCGGAAACCATTCCCAATAAAATTAAGTAACGTAGAACTGCGTTGCACAGATTCGCAGAGAGCTGTCTACGTAGTATCATTTATTTTATTCCATCCCTTCTTAAAGATACTATTTTTTTTTCGTTTTTTTATGTCTTTTTTTGTGACTGTGTGTGTGTGAGATGGGAGAAATACAAAAGAATAAAAATACATTTTTAAATTAATTATTCAAGAATGTATTATTACATTGATTTTATAAACATATTAGTAAAACTTTCATAAAAACATTAAAAAAAAAAATTGACAAAGTAATTTTAGATACTAGGTCCAATAAGTTGCGCTGACCCCAAATAAATTGGGATACGACTTACGAGCAGGAGAATGTGATGATTATAGATCACTTGCAGTATCCAGCGACCCAACCAGGTTCTTTGTGGCAAAATCCGGAGCAGCAGTTTCCTTGGCTGCCATCTGGTTGACAGCCGTCGCGGTTTTTAATGCAGGCAGCAACTTGATCCGGTATGAACATGGCCGCGACCACGAAGATGGCGACTAGGATGATCAGGTTGAATTTCATTTTGATTTTTGTACTTTGCTGAATCGTTATACCAAGAAGAACTTCTTGCTGTAGTAGTGCGGGCTACTCTGTGAGTTGATTGAACATTACGAGTGTTTATATACTTTTGAGGAGCCCAGGTTTTCCTTATATTAAAGATAATATTATTCTGAGATAACTATGCATCTAAGATACCCTGCCAAGGTCATCAGGTTTATCCACATATGCATTTTGTATGCAATGAGGAAAATAAGCCTGATTTTCCGTATCGGACTGCGTAGAACATAATAAAATTAATATACAGGGTGACTTGTAATTTGACGTATTCCTTCCAGGATGTGAAAGTGTGAACCATTTGCAACAATTAAACACCCCATATAGCCTAGGCGAAAATTCATGAGATTCGAGACAACTCAATTATTGTTTTTTTTTTTTTAAGTTTCCCAGAATTTGTCACTAAATATACTTATTTGCAGGCAGGTTTTTGGAACGAAGTTCCTTATCGGACGATACGAACTGGCGGATGGGGGCAAGGCGAAAAAAAATTAAAGATTTTTCCGTCACGAAATTCCGTCACGACACTTCTTACGACCCGACCCTTGTGTGTTTTGTTTTTTTATTCTAATATTTAAAAATGTAACATCTAAGCATAAAATGAAATAAAGGAAATAATAATAATGACATGGGTGTAATTTTCATGGTTTTTGAGTCCAAGATGGCGGATGCAAAAATTTTCAAATTTTTCGTCAAGGGTGTAATTTTCATGGTTTTTGGGGTAGCTGAAAACGATAATGAGGTCTAAATGAAAATCCAAGATGGCGGCTGCGAAAATTTAATAAAATTTCGTCATGGGTGTCATTTTCATGGTTTTTGAGGTCGCTGAAAACGATAACGAGGTCAAAATGAAGATCCAAGATCCTAATTTTTCGTCATGGGTGTCGTTTTCGTCATAGGTGTCGTCTATGGCAGCAAATATGATATATGCATATAGCATATTTCCTGGAAATCGAAATTGTGAGCTCCCTAGGAAACCATGGAAACGACACCATATTATTATTTTTCATCATATTATTAATAGGAACTTCGTTCCAACCGAGTGTTCCACGACACTTACGCATTTTTTTTTCTTATTTGGCTTTTTGGTACAGACTATCACTTTTATATAAACTCTCAAATTGAATGGACTTCATTGCTACTCCATTGGGTACCTAATACTGTAACAAGATGTAACCATTGTATTAAATTAATCCCATTACTTTCTAACCCAGCAAATCCATCGCACTTTAGGCACCTAGCCCCTATTTTGCTTAACACACGTTCAATCATAATCCGACAGTTTAGAAAGATATTGAAAGAAGGATCAAAAGAAAAATATTTTATTTGGGACACGCACAGGAAATACAGTTAAGAAGGAGCATAAATAAATGTAACAAAATAAACGTTTAAAAAAAAATTAAAATTAAAACTAAAAAAGTCCTGTGCGAGGCCAAAAAGGCTCCTATCTCAGCATAAAGTTGCGATATTTAAAAAATAAATACCGCAACGTTGGTATTCTGATAGGGCCTGTGTGATGCCACGGACACACCCACGGATAACTATAAATCCCTAGGGGAATAAAATAAAATACAAATACATAGCTTCATAGCTTTGAAACTGACTGCTGAACAACAACCTAATTAACGCAATGAACATGGGTAAACTGTCAAAATGAAACCCATTGCGATCAATTTTCAGTTTAGGCACAGTATGACAATGTTACAGTAGTTTAACTTCACAGAAAACGGCCGAAACGACGCGACGTGCTTCGAAATCTCAGTACCCATACAAAGTGGATACGACAATACGATAATAAATGAAAATACGAGCAGAACTAGTATAGCAGTTTATAGGAATTATCAAATAAATCCTAACATTGAAAATAAAAAAGTGACTTTTTCTAACAAACTAAATAGCTTAAAAATGTAAACAAAATAGAACACCATTTTTAAATATTTTAACACGGCTGGCGACTGGGGCACTGACCGACCCAACACACCATTGTTTGTGACGATTTCTTGCAGGTTTGGGTTGATCGGCGAGAAAGCGATGCAGAAATAAACGAACTATCGTCTACATACGTATCTCTTTTGCACATTCAAAATTTTCGATTGACAAGAGTGAGTAGATGTAACTTCCGCATGCATTATTTTCTTATCTAATTCTGATGACACGCTATATGACTCTTATGCTTCTGGTATAGGCTGCAACATGCATTAATTCCCATATTAGCCGGCAACATGTGTGTGAAGAATATTGCAGTCTTTAACCTTTATTTTTTTTAGGCGAGGCTGGTCTATTATCTGTATTATCAGATACATCATGTTGAAAATCTTGAAAATTAAAAATATTGTCCTGTGACTAAACTATTAGTTAAATTGAATTGATTTTTGTACGTGATTAGGTATACGAAGTTTAATTAATTGTTGTATTGTCGTATCCACTCTGTATACAGTAACTACGCAACAGTTCGAGTGCGCGGCAGTAAGCCGACGTTCGCACGGACGTAAAAATATCGCGGCGGGATTTTATCGCGCACTGGATTTTCAACTCTCGGTGTTGAGCCGAGCTTCGAGAATCCAACCTAATAACGACAGAGTACATCCCAGCGAGTAGAAAAAAACACACTGCTGGATTTTCAACTCTCGACGCTAAGCAGAGCGTTGAAAATCCAGTGCACGAAAAAAAATCGCCGCGATATTTTTACGTCCGTGCGAACGTCGGCTTACGCACGGACGGACGCGTAATCTACCGAACGGCTGTAGGTAATTAATTCAAGGTCACTGCCCAGATAAACTACTGTAGCTTTATTAAACTGTGGTTATGTGTGAAGCAACGCAACTTCCCCGCCTGGTCTACAGGTCGCAAGTTACGGAGCAGCAGGGCCTTAGTCTATGACGTCCTACAAGGGATCGGTACGTAGAGTCACCAGTAACCCTGTATACAAATCAATCAATCTGCCTAGCCTTTACCCAACTATGTTGGGGTCGGCTTCCAGGCTAGCCGGATGCAGCTGATTACCAGTATTTAACATGGAGCGATCTGACCTTCACAGCCCATTAACTGGGTAATACGATACAACTTAGTAAGATTGGTTTTCAGACTTTCTGGCTTCTGACGGCCCGTAACGACTGTCAAAAATCCACGAATGATAGCCGGGACCAACGGCTTTATGTGCTTTCCGAGGCACGGAGGAGTCTCGGTATGTAAAGATGGTCAAACATCCACGGACCGACCCGGGCAAGCGTAGCTTATCCTGATGAATCGACCCGTGCGGCTGTTATTACTTAGCTACGAGCTCCTCTAACCCTGTATACAAATATTGCTCATTTAATAGTCGTCGTACGTTGAGAAGTTGAGCGCAATTAATCAGCATGCTGTACCTACATGCCTATACCTACATTTAAGCATGCAGCAACAAGGTAATTTTCTAGATTATTTCTTAGTTGATCACAATAATAACATCTTTATCGCTTATTACTATTATTATTAAAAAAACATCGCGGTTAGATAACAGCGATGAATCTTTATAAAATAAACTAGCTGCGCCCCGCGGTTTCACCCGCGTAAACCGTGGTAAAAAGTAGCCTATGTGTTAATCCAGAGTATTTAAGATTTACGTACGAAATTTCATCCAACTCGGTCCAGCCGTTTGAGCGAGAAGAAGTAACAAACATACAAACACACACACACACTCACAAACTTTCGCCTTTATAATATTAGTGTGATATCTAGTTAGATATAAATAAAGACGATGTCGATGTTATAAAGAACACTTTGTAAGACCACGCACAATGAAGGGTTCCGTAGTTGGGATGAATTAGTTATCTTAAGAACAAACTTAACATTGTAGTTGAAAAACATGTTCTCCCATACATTCCAACTGTAAATGTAAGTTTGTACTCACAATATTGATAGATTTACCATGTTATTTTAAGACCACAGACTTCTTATAGGTTTTCCTGTAATGTACAGGTAAAGATCTATTTTCTATATTTTTTTCAAAATTTTAGGCTCAGTAGTTTCGGAGATAAGGGGGGGAATGGTCAATTTTCGTCTATTTTCTTAAATAACTTTAAAACAATTTATTTTAAAATTATAAAAAAAATATATTTGAGAGCCTCATAGAAAGCCCTTTCATTTGACATGTCACATGGTGTAGTTTGCAAAACTTTTTTTTTAATTTTCTTATTTGCCCCCCAAAAGTGCCCATATTCAAAATTCATTTATTTACTTTACCCGTCCGTGTTTGGGTCACAGAAATTCATATGTGTACCAACTTTCAACTTAATCGGTCCATTAGATTCGGAGCAACTTGGCTGTGACAGACGGACAGACAGACAGACACACGAGTGATCCTATAAGGGTTCCGTTTTTTCGTTTTGAGGTACGGAACCCTAAAAAAGTTCAAAAGAAATATGAAAACGAAGTAGATAAGTAATAGCGCGGGCAGGCGATGCGATGCGACGGGGTGGGTCGGTAGAACAAGAAATTTCACGCGGACGAAGTTGCGGCTCGAATACTAGCCATATTCGAGCTTTTTCCTTCGTCTCTGTCTTTTTCTTTACGTGAACAGAGTAAAGAAAATAACCACACTTTTGCACTTTTTCGATGTTTTCGTTGTTATTTTCATCATAATGCTCTTAAATAAAAAAACTGTCGTGTATAAACGCTCCAGTTATCTATGAACTTTATTTTAGTAAATGAATCATAATAAAAAATTACTTATTTATATAAAAAAGTAGGGAAATAGAGGAAAAAATTACTCGACAAGAGGTAACTTTACGAATTTATTCTAAAGAGCCAACTTTATCAAATCGTGTTTCCATCGTTTATACTGTCTATTAAATATCCCCAATAATATCTACCAATATATTTCCTTAGATTTTAATTTAATTGTGTACTACTTCAAACAACGATTACAAAACGTGTTTGTGTGTATAAAAGGCTCGGTGCCCCGCTAGTCTCTGGAAAATTCTTTGCATTTGGTAGTCCAATTATAGATGAAAATTATAGGCTATTTGACACTTTAACACCACGCTACGACCCTTAGGAGCCGAGCAATAAGAATAAAAATAAAAAACAATGTTAACTGAAAACGAAGTAATCGCGGGCAGGCGATGCGATGTGTCGGGGTGAGATGGGCCATGGGGTCACGGGGCGCGAAAATTTCACGCGGACGAAATTGTAGGCATTTAAAAAATAAATTAACTAAAACCCAGCATAGAACGAATCCCAGTATTTCCCAGTGGTCAGATTGATGGTCAGACTAGTCTTTCCAATGGGAATTTTTTTTTCCCGTTGGTCAGATTTATTTGATAGCTGGGAAAACAACAGAAAAAAAGTACAATGAAAGTAAACACTGTTTTGAATTTTAATAGGTCTAGGTTTTAATCTTTGTAACTAACCTTGATACTAATGGAGAATTGAATGTTGGTCATTTTTAGAACGCCTATAACATTGCTTTTATCTTAGGCGGTCTAAAAAATTACCAACATTCAATTCTCCATTAGTTAACATCATTTGTGAATACTAATGAATTCGTCTCTCATGGCATTTTCCCTTGTCCGTTTATTTGTTATTTTAGTAAAATCACTTTTCAGTAAAATTCTCAGTAAGTTGATTATCCCGGGTCCTTTTCGTGTCATTTTTTTATTTAGTTCTTTATGCCAACTTTCTAAACAGTTAGTAGTTCTGTGCCTCTGCCCAAAAACAGACCAAGTTTGCTTAAAATTAGACTTCTCTAGCCACTGCTTTTAAAATATTTTTAAATTTTTGTATATTGTCCGAATCAGGAGCATCATTAATTATATATTGCCTGCCTTCGTCCACTAAATGTGGCGAAAGTAACGGCAGAATTCCCGAAAGTGAAATTATGCGTTTTGATGTTTTTGATTTTGTCAATTTTAATTTTTTTGCTTGCTTCCACACATTATGGGAGAAATGAAAATAGCAACCTTTTACTTCCGCACCAGGGTATACTTTCTTTAACGCATTAGAAGCAGCAACTTCAAAATCCAGGGTAAACTGTTTTGGTTCCATATAAGGCAGTTGTGATCGTAGCATGCTAAAAAGACTGATGTAGCTTTGTTCCGATTTATGGGACATCAATACATAAACTAATGGTGGTAATTAGTGGTGTCAATGCTACTTCCGATATCACTGTGGATGCTATATAACTGCGAAAATGATGTAAAGGCCACGCTCTTAAATGTTCCGTCACAAAAGAAATGTTTTACCCGTTTTAAATATTCTTTCGATTGCGGCGTGCAAAAAACAATTATACGTGTTTCTTGGTCAGTAAAATCCGCCAAAATGAAGTTTTGAAATTCTTCAGGGATTTCAACGTCAATAGGGTTGTTGTGAAATAGTTTGGTAACTTTAGCGGCTTTATTTCGTTGACGGTACACCGCACTTTTAATAGATTGAAAAGACGGTATATTCGTTAAGTTTGAGCCGGAATCTTTTAATTTTGTGACACACTCTTTATAAATTGTTGGCACTGGTTGAAACTCCTTGCAAGCTTGTTCCCGCATGTTATGTAATGAAACTTCTATGTCATTCTTGCCAACATCTTGAACGCAGGTGTGATTTTTTGACTTAATAAGTTGATTGCGGTTCTGAAAAACATAGACACTTACTAGCAGCAAGCAGTACACACTTACCTACTAGCACATACTCGGGCATTGAGATGGACATGAGTTTGTCAATAAAGTCATCAAGGTGTGACCAAGGATCGTGAACGTACAGCCGTGGACGCACGATCGAACAAAAACATGGTGAACACGAACATCGAACACTTTAAATATTCAACAGGGTCCTGAGTTTCTTCAGATAATCCGTGTTCGATGTTCGTGTTCACCATGTTTTGTTCGCTCGTGCGTACACGGGTTACTGCGAACTAAATAACAGAACTTTACTCGTCACAGATCCCAAGCATCACATTCTTTTGAACTGACCGCAAAGCCAAAATTCGTTTCCGTTTGTGTACGTTTTGTTTATATAAAATTGATACCCATTGTGTAGCAAGACAACCCCACCCTTTCTATTTATAAAATTAAGATCCATTTAGACCGAGCACATTCAAAGAGCATAATAACTAATAGCATATTACCTACTCCACTTATTATATTATAGTAGAGACAAACAGGAAAATTTTGTTATAAACCAAGAAACAACTTGCAAAGAAATTCAACCAGTGTCAACAAACTCAATAATGTCACAAATAAAACCTATTTAATAATTTTATAACCTCTTCGTATTCAACAGTACTTTACTAAATTACGAGCTGATCTGACCAACAGGAAAAAACAAAATCCCGTTGGAAAGACTAGTCTGACCGTCAATCTGACCACTGGGAAAAACTCGATAATTCGTAGGTACACCATCACACGCACTCTCGGAGTGATTGACGAGGAAGGTTAAGGTGTACCTACACTTAATTCATTAAGGGAATACATCCTACAATTCCAATTTTAACATGATTTTATTCAGATTTATATTTGTGAACATGACATTTATTCAGATTTGTTACTGTAGTTGTAATGACAATCATGTCATTTGTGTCATGTCATAGATTTTTATTTTTATTCCTTTATTAATCATCTAAATAGATTATTTTCTATTTTGTGAATGTGAGAACGTTGCAGGCCTAGCAGACTGTAGGTACATTTGTTGACTATTATCTATTTTGTGAAGTACCTGGTAGTTGTTGAAAGGCCTACATTGTCCTCCCATACCTATTAACACTGTTATTTGAAAATATTGTAAAAGCCAATTATTTTTAAAAGAGTACCATGGAGTTTCTTGCCGGCTCTTCTCCATAGGAAACGACCAAATTGGAACCGTGCACCTAGCTTCTGACGTTTCCGTGCCCCTGTAGGTTTATGTGAAATAAAATATTTTGATTTTGATTGATAATTTGGTGTTTTTAAAATTCCTATAAAACCAAACGTATATGGTTAAATCATTTGGATTTTCCATAATGTGTCATTTGACTACATGGTCTACTGCTGTACTAAAACCGAAACATAATTACTTACTTGAAATTGTTTCGGTAGAAAAAAATTCCAAAGCAGTACCGTCTATTTTCTGTTTTATAAGTACGATTATACGTAAACAGTTCCTTATTGTGCAGTAAAATTTGCTTTAAATCGTAGGTATTTAAATAAGTTAACTTACTAAGCTAAAAATTTAGGATCTTGTCTTTTAGCTACATTTAAACGAAGCGCGTTTAAATTCCGGTGCGCGTGGGAATCTTCTATGTCGCGCGTCTAACTAGACGTTATAACGCCATTTCACTTACACACCGAGCTAAACCACGCTTTGATATAAATCCTCTTTGTGTAAATTGGCTGAAATATGACGATGATTATTGAAGAGGCCGGAAAAAATCACGCCGACTGGGAAGTCGGCGTGATTTTTTCCCACATAGTTCCCACTTTACTGGCGTGCGCCACGCAAACTACCTAATAGTTTTTTTTTTTTTGGCTTCGCACGGTTTGTGCATTTAGCCAATGTCAAGTTTAGAACCAATAGAGTTATTAAGAAAACAAGTATTACAGAATTAGTACATCAAGGTACTACAATCTGTCAAATTTCTTTAATAGATTTTCATCTTTATCGCTAAAGCATTAGGTTCAAGGTTGATTGGGAAAATTTGACAGTTTCCGAAGGCTTGACCTGCTGGTGTCTGTACATTGTTTACCTAGATTAACACATAGGGTACTTTTAATCCCGGTAGTACGTTCCCGTGGGATAATTTCCGACATCAAAAGCTAGTTATTAATTAAACATGTAATAGTCTATTATTATTTCTTATGTATAACCTGTATGTTCGTAATACAGTCATAGACATTAGTCACCTATTAGTTACTCACCTATTAAGGTGAGTTGTCAGATGGAGGATACATAAGCCTGGTTGATCTGTACTCTTAATACAAAGTTTTACTTACAGTTCTACCAACTTATCTGTGAACTGAAAGAGGACGCCACCGTCGATGCGTCGACACAATCGAAGACATTTCAACATGACGGCCGTAGTTCCAATTTTCGCCATTTCACAGATAAATTGATAGGAGTGTACATCAGTCTCTATTAATTGCGGTGAACGAAAATAAACATGTTATAATTGCGTACACTGATTAAGACGAGTAGTGCCGCCATCTAGCGCCACCATTGAGAAAAAAAATATTATAGTTATATTTTTAGATCAGATGAGGTACTTAGGTCAGGTGAGGTCAATAAAATCTTTTTTACAAAAAAATACAACCTACTTCCAAAAACAACACTACAAAGTGAACAATAACTTTAATTTCGGAAGTCGTAGTCTGGATGTATTTTCGTTTTTTGCCACCGACTTTACATCACCTTACATCACTCACTCTCATCACTTACATCTTCTTTACATCACCGGCTGTACATCACGCTATCACTATCTTAGGAGCAGAACAAAAATAAAAAAAAGCGATAAACGAAGTAATAGCACGGGTGGGCGATGCGATACGACGCGATGGGTCGGGGGAACAAGAAATTTCAAGCGGAAAAAGTCACGGACAGAAGCTAGTAAAAAATAAGTACTATTAGGTAATTATATATAGTGTCTTTGACATGTCTTGGGACCCTGGGGTCCCGGACCTTTGAAAGGTGTACGAGGGGCCGAAGCCAACGCGCAGAGGCCCCTTATTTGTGAGGTAACATCTATTATTAATATACTTCTAGGGGACGCTCTTGGACGACATATAGTGACCTTATTGGTGATGTTCTTCAGAAAGGTCAGGTGCGTAGTACTTGCAACCGGCGCGGCGTGCGTGTTGCTATGACCCACCCTAATTGCGTAACACACTATCAAACGGAATCTGAATCATTCTGAAGCAAATTGCTAATCTGTAGCTTCATATAATATTCGAACAATTTATCTGCCTAACAACGTACACTTCTGGACACATCTATTGGCCCACCTTAGAGTTTAGGTTTCGATGGCCCCTACCGAAATATGATTGCTAGATTGAACAAAAACTGTTGATGCAGTTTTAAACCTGATACATTTTACCATCTTTTTCGATCGTATTGTTTTAAATTTGAATTCAGAATACCATACGACATGGAGCTACGCCTAACAAGTCGGATATGCGCCTTGTTAAAGGCAATTGATTTTTGAATAAAAAACATGTTTTATCAAATAAAGGTTTAATTTAATAACGCGTGTTGCCTCCATGGGCATCTACCACAGCTCTCATATGATTAGGCATAGAGTTTATCAACCGCTCTATGAAATTTTGAGGGATCATCTCCCATTCCTCTTCTATGGCAGTTTTCAACTCCTGCATCGTCTGGGCAACTGGCTGACGAGTCCTAACACGTCTTTTTAGCTCGTACCACATGTGCTCAATGGGGTTCATGTCTGGGCTTCTGGCTGGCCAGTCCATAACTGTGATGTTCACATCCCGAAGATATTCCCTGACGATGCCGGCCGCATGGGCTCTTGCATTATCATGCATAAAAAGGAAATTTGGGCCCACATAGTCCGCGTATGGTATCACGTGAGGTTCTAAGCACTCACGAATGTACCTTTCAGCATTTAATGTTGGCAGCCGTGGTCCTGTAACAACCTCAAGTTGAGTTTTGCCGCTCGCGGATATACCGCCCCAGACAGTCCATGAGCCACCGCCATAAGCAACCCTCTCTTCAAAGCAGCATTGTGCGAAACGCTCTCCCTTACGTCGGTAGACCTTCTTCCTTCCATCATTGCCATGTAACACAATTTTAGACTCATCAGAAAAGAGTACACGGCTCCAATCTTGCTGTGTCCAATTTAAATGACTGCGTGCGAAATGAAGGCGCGCTGTTCGGTGGGCTCGCGTTAGTTTGCGGCCATTAGCTGGCTTGTGTGGTACCATATCGCGTTCTTTTAACCTTCTCCGAACAGTTCGAGCGCTCACAGATACTCCGTGGAAGTCGCGAAGTTGGTTTTGTATCTCAATGGAGGTAAGGTGACGATTTCTCAAGCTGGTCGTCACGATGAATCGATCCTGCCTTTCAGTTGTGACCCGAGATCGTGGCCTTCCTTGGCGACGAACAAAGCCGCCAGTCTCTAGGTACCTCCGATAAACATTTCGGACCGCAGATCGACTTAAATTAAGTTGAGCACTCACGTTTCTTTGGCTGTGTCCGGCCTGAATAAGTGCCACAGCTTGGGCGGCGACTTCAGGTGAAGTATCCATAGATTATTGATAGAACCTCACCTTAATGTTAAGAATAAGTAATGTTTGTTGCAAAACCAAAGATATCAATCACTTTTTCAAGAATTAAATCCAAGTAAACCAATAAAACCAAGTTTTCTTAGTATTCGATTGTTTGATATCAACAAACAGGCTCCAAATTGTCTTTTGTTTCTTTAAATTCTGTGTTCGAAATTCAAAAAAAGACTATTGAATGAAATTGTGAATGTGCCAGGTTCAAAACTGCATAAAAACTTTTTGCTCGACCTAATATAAAATTTTAGCTAGGACCAAACATAACTGAAAATACAAGGTGGGCCAAAAGATGTGTCCAGAAGTGTATATAACGCAATGAATCTTGTTGAACTGTCAAAATGAAACCAATTCCGATTGGTATTTAGTCGACGTTCGCACGCACGTAAAAATATCGCGGCGATTTTTTTTCGCGCACTGGATTTTCAACGCTCTGCTTAGCGCCGAGAGTGCAAAATCCAACAGTGTGTTTTTCGACGCGCTAGAATGTACTCTGTTATTGTTAAGTTGGATTCTCAACGCTCGGCTCAACACCGAGAGTTGAAAATCCAGTGCGCGATAAAATCCCGCCGCGATTTTATTACGCCCGTGGGGACGGGGGCTTAGTGTGTTACGCATGTAAGGATCGTATCAAGAACCTAGGTAGGTACTTATTAAAAAGAGTGATTGCGATTTGTACCTGATCATTTTCCTTAAGAATGGAAAAACCTAGAATAAATAATAGGTTTTAATTACCATTTGTAAGCAAAGAAGGACAGACATTGTTGTCAAAGATAGAATAAATAGAATATCTTATGGTAAGTACATACTTAGCATGCACTTGTACCACGGTTTTTTTTTTTTTTTTTTGTAGGTGGGCAATCATCAGATGACTTCGCCCGCTCTGGGCGGAGCGGGAGGGCGTGTCAGACTTTTACTGTCTAAAACCCACCCGTGTTCCTTCAGTTGCCTGTGCCAGGGCCACGGTATCTCTTTCGAACAACCCGCGATTTTTTGTGTACAAAGGCATCAAGCTACCCTATCTGTCAAATTTTCCCAATTGAATATGAACCTTATTCCTTTGTAATAAAGTTGAAAATCTATCAAAGAAATGTGACAGATTGGAGTAGCTTGATGTGCTGGCCTCTGAACGCACGGCTATAAAACTATACATTTCCAGTATAAGCTGATCTCGCATTGTATAGGATTTCCTTACAATAAGAGGTCAGTGTAAACTGGAAATGTACCAAATTTTTCGCAAAAACATCGGAACAAAGAGGCGTGGCCAAACACATTTGTGGCCTGGCCAGCCCAGCTTCAGTTTGGTTACTCTGCAAGCTATGTTGGTAACTCCGGTTCTTTTCCGGATAACTTCATTTCTCACAAAGAAACTTCGAGCATAGCCCGCTCTATAGCGTACGTTTGTGTACCAGCCCGACTGTCAGGGTACCTAGTAAGTATGTTCCCGTGGAATAATTTCCGACCTCAACACAAGCGAAGCCTCGGGCAACAACTAGTATGGCTAAACTAAAATCATAATCAGCCATGTTCGCACTGCTGGCAGTAATTTACCACGCGGGCTCAGTGCGGGTTGGTAGATGTCACATGTCTTCGAATTTCTGGTTCTAGGACATGTCGGTTTCCTCACGATGTTTTCCTTCACCGTTTTGAGAGCAGTGGTGATGAAATTATTTACACAAAGTAAAGCGGCTGTGCCTTGAGTTCGAACCCACGATATACAACTCGTAAGTCGGGGCCATTACTTACCACTGAGCCACCCCACCACTGCGCAACCTTATGATGCGTAGCAGGTATCCTTACAAATTGATAAGGAAAATGTCCTTCAAAACAAGTTGTCAAGTCCGGTTCAGACATTATTTATTTTATACATGCTACATCTATACCAAGGTGCAGTGAACTCGTACTACTCGAAGGGGTAAGCACATGTGAACCATTAAAAAGTGAAAAATAAAAAACGTTTTTACAAAAAAATACAACCGACTTCCAAAAACAACACTACAAAGTGAAAAATAACTTTAATTTCGGAAGTCGGTGGCAAAAACGAAAATACATTTAATCAGACACCGACTTCCGAAATTAAAGTTATTTTTCACTTTGTAGTGTTGTTTTTGGAAGTCGGTTGTATTTTTTTGTAAAAAAGTTTTTTGGTAACAGCGACAGCTGGGTTTGTTACTCTTGGCAATATATTTTTAATGTGAAAACGTGTTTCTGCTAGGTGTACCTAAAGACCGGTAGTAAGTTCAATATTTCCGACCGACAAAAACATGTAAGATTTCAACCGCTAATAACTATGAGACTTTTGATGCTAGAGTAATGATTGAGCAATTAAAAGGTAGCTCATATTTATACCTAACAGTTTTAAGGCCGGATATAATTTGTGTATGACGTCACACTGCGAGTGTGCGCGACAGTACTTTTCACTGTGTGTCGAAATATCAATTCGTAGGCAGCGCAAACACGTGTTAAGCTAGATAAATTCTTCTTAGTTTAGCACTATAAGGACCTAAAGAGAAACAACAGAAATATTGGCCAAAGTAGGGTTAAAAATGAATATGAAATTGACAATAGCAAAATACTTAATGTCAGATGTCTCACATCGGCCGTCAATCTGCTCAGAAATGAATAATAAAAAATTAATTAATTTGCAAATCAAGGGGCATTTCTTATAATCCTTAAACCTATTCTATCTATCTACAGAGAGCATTTGTAATTGAGAGAGCATGGTGAGCTCCGTGTTTAACCTAGAACAAGAACAGGAACTTGTTGATTACATTAAGGACATGGAGTCAGATATAGAACAAAAGAAGCGAATAAAATTAAAAAAATGGTGACCAACAAACAGAACGATAAAGGAAAAGGTGGAGGGAAAGTAAAAGGAGTCGGGAAAGGAAAAGGAGGCGGAAAGGGAAAAGGAAAAAAAAAGCGAAACAGATCAGATTCTTCTGAAGAGGAGAGTGATACCGAATGCCTCTTCTGTACTGAAAGCTACTCCAAAGACAATAAAGGCGATGGGTGGATTAGGTGCGTTGTGTGTCTTAAATGGGGACATGAGGCTTGTGCGGGAGTAGATAGTGACGATGAAGGCGACTTTACTTGCGATATTTGCCTTTCTAGTAATCAATTTGATAGTGTGAAAAAAATTTTAAGGCTGTAGTCCTATTTCTAAGTTCCTGATAAGAAAATTATTATTTTTTAAGTGAAGAGTTGATTTTTCTATTGCATTTTGACATTGATAAAAAACCTTTGTTATGGATGAGTATTATTTGTGTTTTTTTTTTATTTAGACGAAGAGTTTATTTGTTTACCTATTGCTTGACTAGGTATGTTGTTAATTTTGCAAACCTTTTAACAGTTTGTAGCAATGTTTAATGTTTAGTTTTGTTATTCAGTAGTAGATAATTACAAAAAAAAGACCTCTAATGAAACTAGAAGACTGCAAAAGTTTTGTGTAACTTGTTTACATACTTAAATTGTTATGAACAATACATATGATTAAAATAAACAGCTGAGTGTTTTATTTCACTGATATTTATTAACTTATGGTATAAAATGATCCCTGGGATTATTTTACCCCTACCCCAGGGATCATTTTATACATAGGTGTGTATAAAATGAACCTTTACTAAACTTTAACAAAAACCTCTAATACAAAAAAATTACAAACATATAATAAAAAATAAGTACTTATGCAGTTACAATGTTAAGTAAATTCACTACCTCCAACAATAGAAATCTTGCGATTTTGTCTTCAACTTTAGCCACAGATAAGTTTTTCCCTTAAGGGGATAATTATACCTCACCTTCCCCTACATACATACATACGGGTCTAATACAGAACCTCCTTTTTTGAAGTCGGTTAAAAAATCTTTTAAAACAACCTAATTCTCGCATTTATAAACTCGACGCAAAATACAAAAGTAGCGTTCAATAAATTGTTATCATCATTATATAAATATTTTATGTATCATTGCAGTAATAAACATTTTTGTAAATTTAAATGAGCGGCTTGCCAGCACACAGATAAGCCCTGAGAGGTTTTCGTTGTGTGGCTAAAACCAATTGTACATAATTAATACGTGTATTGGAAATAAATAAATTAATAAATAAATAAATAGCTCATTCAATCATAATTGAAATGATCTTTCATGTTGTGCATTAAAACTTATAGAAATACAGTATACATTGTAATCCCAAAAAAAGTTTTTTTATGGGATAAAATTACAAATTAACAATTTTGTGACGTTTTCCTCTATTTGTGCTTTGAGACCTTACTTCTTGGCAAATTTCATTATTCTAGGTCAACGGGAAGTACCCCATAGGTTTTGATTTACTTGCGAGTATCGCATAAAAATCTGCCTAGCCTTTTCCCAACTATGTTGGGGTCGGCTTCCAGTCTAACCGGATGCAGCTGAATACCATTATTTTACATGGAGCGACTGCCTATCTGACCTCCACAACCCAGTAACTGGGTAATACGATACCCCTTGGTAAGACTGGTTGTCAGACTTTCGGGCTTCTGACGACCCGTAACGACTGTCAAAGATCCACGAATGACAGCCGGGACCAACGGCTTAACGTACTTTCCGAGGCACGGAGGAGTCTCGGTATGTAAAGATGGTCACCCATCCACTGACCAACCCCGGCGAGCGTAGCTTAACCTGATGGATCGACCCGTGCGGCTGTTATTACTTAGCCACGAGCTCCTCCTGCGAGTATCGCATAAATGGTTGTATTTTTTTTATTGCGTTGACTTAGAAGATTGATTTTTTTTAGAACTCTAAAAGACCATAATAGATCTACGTATTTGATATTAATTTCAACTTAATACCTCCACGGGTTCCTGAGAAAAAGGGTCTCGACAGGCTGACAAATTTGAAAATATTTTTTTATGTGATAGAATTACAAATTAACAATTTTCGGACTTTTTCCTTTATTTGTGCTTTAAGACCTTGGTTCTTGCCAAATTTCATGATTCTAGGACAACGGGAAATATCCTGTAGGTTTTGATTTACTTGCGGTTGCGAATATCAAAACGTGTCGCATAATGGCTGAATTTTTTTTTAGCGTTGTTTTAGAAGCTTGATTTTTTTTAAACTCTAAGGGACTATAGACTTACGTATTCGATATTAATTTCAAATTGATATCTCCACTCGTCCCTGAGAAAAAGGGTCACGACAGACTGACAGAGATCAATTTTTTTTTTATATGATAAAATTACAAATTAACAATTTTCGGACTTTTTCCTTTATTTGTGCTGTGAGAGCTTGTTTCTTGCCAAATTTCATGATTCTAGGACAACGGGAAGTACCCTATAGGTTTTGATTTACTTGTGAGTATCAAAATATGTCGCATAAATGGCCGTAGATTTTTATTGCGTTGACTTAGAAGCTTGAGTTTTTTAGCACTCCAAGAGACCATAGACTTACGTATTTGATATTAATTGCAACTTGATACCTCCACGCGTTCTTGAGAAAAAGGGTCTTGACAGACTGACAGTCAGACAGACAGACAGACAGACGGACAACGAAGTGATCCTATAAGGGTTCCGTTTTTTCCTTTGAGGTACGGAACCCTAAAAATATCATTTTTAGAGTTTTCATACTATTAATTGGAAAAGTTTATGCAAAATGGACAAAGTAAAAAATATTAAAAGATTGGTGGATTTCGTAGCAAAGTGCAGCAATATTTAAATAGCAACCTAAACCAAGCGGAGTTCCCGCAAAGTTCTCTTCGCGCAATAGTACGTAATACAGCTGAAGAACCTTCAACATCAAACACTGTCACAATCTGCACCTGCCTTCCAAGATCCTGCTGAAGGTATTTCTTTTGTAGCATTCTTTATAATTATAAGCATCTGTAACGTTACGTTGTGTGGTACAAACTGACAACTTCAGTGCTAGGGCTCTACTACGTTTTGTTAGAACAATATGTGGATCGATTACAATATTATTTTTCTTTTACTTACCCTTTTCTTGGCGTATTTTGCATAAAACACTCTGCACTTTTTAAACACAAACTATTCCTATAACAGGCTTATAGAGACTGCGAAAAGAATAAATAGTTTACAAGTGTTACAGACACTACATAATTTTTATTACATTAAAACCTCGTTACTTAAAAAAGTTTATGAACTTTTTTATGAACCAAATCTTGGCATGCTATTTTTCACATTTTTTCTTTTAGTTTTTGAATTTGGATCACGGGTGTTTTTTTCTTGTTCCTGTCAAGGATTTTTCATTCATTACCGAGTTTTATTTCTCTGAAGGAAGCTGTCCATATTTTTTTTGGCGAATGTAATTGTGAAAATTTTAAGTCTTCATCTTGGAGCCGGTGGCCCAAGTGAGATTTCCCGTTGTTCCTGGTAGCCAGGTGAACTAAATAAATAATAAAATAATAAAATTCTTTATTGAACATAAAACACAGTATGACAAAAACATTTAGTGCGATAATACATACATTAGTAAAATACTGTGTCGTAGGAATTAACGCCCACCTCAGGAAAAGGACGATAGCGTTCTAGAATTTATACTAAACACAGGAGATAGATTACAAACTAGAATAATAGGTTAAAAATGTGAATATGTGTAGGTACGAGCGAATGTATTATGTGCGTGTGGGTGTTTGCATAGGTATGTGAGTATGTGTGTGTATGTGTGTGTGTGTGCGTGAGTGTGTCTTAATTTATATGTTATGAATCTATTTCGGAAGGAAGCGGTCGATATTGGAAACAAATCAGGGTTTGACCAAGCTCTCCAGATCTTCATAGGTGAGGGTTTGAAGCCAGTCGTCAGTGAGTTTTTTACAGTCCCTATAAGAACGAGAATGAATATGGAGTACACTGTTTACCTTATTGAAGTTTACTAAAGGATACACTTTCAGTTTTGTTTAAGATTTTTCCCTATGGAGGGCGGTTCCTCGAATTAAAGAGCCGAAACCTATGTGATCGCGCATAGCGATATTGAGTACACCAAGCCAGATAGCTCTGGTTTTCCCTTGGGGGCTAGACCCTCAACTGAAGAATTCTGTAAATTCCAAAAAACACATCCACCGCGTCCTTACGGCAGGCATCACGACGTGCATCACGGATCTCCAGGACTGACAGATAACAAAATTCGATTTAATTTCTAAGATTTCGTTTCCTATTAACTTATGATAAATTAAACTTCACGAGCGTAGTTATTTATATTGTGCGTGTAACTTAACTTTTTATCTTAAGTCTGTCCTGCCAAGGGAATTGCAATTCTTCCGGTTAGGTCGACATTCTATTTTTCGGTCTAAGTTACGTCCAAATTAAAATTTAAATTACTATCTCGTAAGACTTTAAAAGGTATTGTTCATTAAAACTCGGTATGTAATCCTTTTTATTTTTTAAATTGTTGTCTTTTTTATTTTTTTTATATAAATTGTGTTTTCTTATTCGATTTAAAAAAAAATTACGTTCTATTGTGGCAGAAACATTGCGTTTAATTTTTTTACAAAACATAAAGATTTATAGACATCCATAAGTAAGGTGGTGCAACTCACCCTACCTAAACAATGGCTACGACATGCAGCAGTATCGGAAACCGTAATTTCCAATCTGTTCACGAAAACAAACGGCGTGGACTCGAACTCGCCTACTATTTTTTTGTCTGGATAAAGTGGCTCACCTTCAGCCATCCACAATTTTGGAAGTCAGTGGCAAAAAACGAAAATACAAAACCAAAGACACCGACTTCCGAAATTAAATTTATTTTTCAATTTGTAGTGTTTTTTTTTAAAGTCGTTTTTTTTTTGTAAAAAAGTCTTTATTTTTTGTTGTTTTCTGGACTGTCAATTACGAGAGAGCTCGTACTATGGAAAAACATTAGGCATTTAGGTAACCGGTCAGCCAGGTTGATAGTTCGGTTACACGCGTGCGATTTCCATAAAATGTCATTGAATAATAGAATGCAAGTTTTGCCATTCAATAACATTGCATTACTCCAATGCAATAAAATTGCAAGGTGATTACTGCATGCAAGTTTTGCCTCGTCTAAACACAGAGTTGAAAGTCCTTGTACAATTGATTCGAGTATTACCCTTATTTGCGCTGCCATATATTTAATTCAATTTTATTGAACGTCTTGTTTCGTTCGCTCATGTTTGGATGATAGAAAATTTTCATGCCAGAATTGAATGCGATTCTATTGTACGAGTAAGTACGTGCAATTTTATTGTTGGTACCTACTTACGTGCTGTTTACACCCAAGTATACCGGTTTTGAACGACAACTAACTTGCCATACGGGCAAGTTAGTTGCCGTTCAAAACCGTGCAACAATATTGTACGTGTTTGTGGCAGCGCGCACGACTTTCGTTTCGCGCGCGCCGCACGACATCACACTTCATTAATAAGTATAATTATTATTATTCGTCTATGATCACACTGGCGTTCAGCTGTGTGAGACCCATATTTATAACCTTGGTGCGTAGCTAAACCGATATAACTTTTGTTACCTATTAAAAAAAAAAATTGATATTTTTTTTGTGCAAACGGTGCCAGTAGTTAATTGCCCTTCAACATTATAGTATGGCACGGGCAATAAACTTGCATCGTGTAGGTACACGGAACTTGATTATGAAATTTATTGTATATTGATTGCAAGGATGTTTACTGAATGACATTGACAGCGTTGTTCGTAGACATTTGTGAAATTGTCACAGAAATTGTATTAAAAAAACAAAATGGCAGCGTTAGTTCTAATTTTGGCCGCGCGGCAAAAGAACTTGTAGCGTTTTAAACATTTTAAACTTTCGCGATTTGCACACATTATAAACAAAACTGAGAACGGGTCTTCTTGCGATATTCCTTTTTTTTTTGTAGCGTTTTACGTGAAAATATTTATAAATATGTACCCAAGTACTTACTTCAATGTCTTTCTTTGACTTGTGCGCTAGCATCTTATTTTTCTGAATGATCACTGAGTAATTACTTGTTCTCTGAAACAAAATAATATATTGGTAAATTGAAGCTTAGGTAGCCAAGGCTGTCACATAATCAGCCTATAACGTTCAACTGCTGGGACACAAGTAGGGTATAGAACCGGGAAATCCCGGTTCTTTCGCAATAAGAAAAGAACCGGGATTTAAAATAAATCCCGGTTCTTTCGGTATCACACAAGCCTCCTCTCTGTGAGAGGAATTGGGCCGTAATCCACCACGCGGACCCAGTGCCGCACCATAATTGCGTAACACAATGTTCGAAAAATTTGTCTGTTCGACAACGTAAATAACGCAATGAATGTTGTTGAACTGTCAAAATGAGACCGATTCAGATTGATAGTGCAACGCAATTGCCCCGCTGGACTTATCTAAAGTCTAAACTAATTTTATCCTAACTATTATCACAGATAAATACACACATCAAAAGTGTCTAGGGATCAACATATATTTTTGCAACTTTTCTCCTGATTGATATTAATTAAAATTTTCTTTAAGGATTCATCAAATAAAGTGTTTTCGTTTGTCACAGTAACGATAAACCAAGTCACCTTTGCATTAATAAAGAAATTTGCCATTTTCCTAATAAAGGGATTATTGACATTTGAACCACTAACATTAAAGTTCGAAAAAAAGACTGAAATAACAGTTTTCTTTAAAATTTTATTGGGTAACTTAAACAATTAATAATCCGTGTTTCTACCGCGAACACTAACAACACAAGAACATCGGTTTGGCATACTCAAAATGAGTTCATCCAAATCACGCTGTGGAATGGCCGCCCATGTTCGTTGCAACAACAAAAAAAGGTCTTCTTGCGACTGGATACCCTCCATATTCGGCAGAGCTCTTCTCTGTAGCATATCCCATGCATGCTCAATCGGGTTCAAGTCTGGCGACTGAGCAGGCCAGGGCAGGACATTGATGTTAGCTGCGGCGAGAGTCTGTCTTACAACTCTTGCGGTTTGCGCTCGTGCATTATCATGCATTAACTGAAATAAGGGACCGATTTGCACTTGTAGAGGAACGATGACGTCTGATACAATCGTCTCAGCATAAATTTGAGCGTTGAGGTTGCCTCTGATCCAAATCAACTCAGTTCTTCCGCCGATCCAAATACCCGCCCATACCATGATGGTTCCACCACTATAAGGATGGACTTCCTGGCAGGATTTTAATCGCTGTTGGCGTCCAGGGGTTCTCCAGTGTCGTATACGTCTTGTATCCGGTCTCATACCAAAACGAGACTCATCAGAAAAGCACACGAAACGCCATTGTTCTTCTGCCCAATTTCTGTGTTCAAGAGCCCATTGATATCGAATCCTACGATTGTGCATTGCTATAGGTGGTACCCGTAGCGGTCTTCGGGAATGAAGGTTCACTTCATGCAAGCGGTTTCTGACTGTTTGGTCGCTAATTAAGTTCCCTGAAGAGTGATGAAGCCTCACGGCTAACATCATGGCGGTTATAGTTGGAGCTCTTCGAGTTAAGATTTGAATGTATCGGTCTTGTCTCCGTGTGGTGCAGCGATACCGTCCTCCATGGCGCTCAGCCACGGTACCAGTGCTTCGGTAACGTGTCCAAAGTCGACTGATAACACTCTGACTTGTATTCAGAGCTAAAGCCACAGTACGTTGCCGGGAACCAGCTTCTATCATTCCCACGGCTCTGAGCATTTCTTCCCTGCTTAAATGACGTCGCCGCTCCATAATAACGTTGGTTTTAATCAGTAGTAGGGAAACAGTAGCACTAATAATGTCTTCAATGCGTTGTATGTTTTTATAGGGAAAATATTGACAGCTGATTTTCATCTTTTACTCGAATTTGATTCACAGTTCCTGATTCAAATTATGAAATGCACCAAAAAGGATCCATATAAATTTATAAAATCATAAATTTATTACAAAGCCACATCTCAATCTCAAGAAATCCGCATAAAAATGCTTGATCCCTAGACACTTTTGATGTGTGTATATTATCTGTGCTATTATTATAAATGCGAAAGTGAGATTGATTGTTTGTTTGTTTATTACGGCTTTCACGCTAAAACGGTTAACGGATTTGGATGAAATTTGGCACATGGGTAGACAATGACCTGCGTTAAGACATAGGATACTTTTTATCTCGATATTCCCACGGGATCGAGACTAATGCGGGTGAAACCGCGGGTTGCAGCCAGTAATATTATAAACAGATTTAATAGTAATATTATAAAGACATTTGGTTTTATAGGAATTTTAAAAACACAAAAATTATCTAGTCATGTTTTCCAGTTAGGTACCTATTTATGTTTTTATTAAAAGTCAAGTATCCTGCCAAGTCCGCATTAAATATGAGATTCGACTTTTTTCTTACGTCCACAGTGTCAGATGGCTTAGAAATTGTACGGGCGAACATACCACATGGTCTGTGAACTGGTATGGATGTCTCTCTAAAGACCCTATGTGGTCTGAGGACAGTTAACCTGTTTCTGTTTTTAGGGTTCCGTAGTCAAGAAGGAACCCTTATAGTTTCGCTATGTCCATCCGTCTGTCCGTCCGCAGCTTAGCTCAGAGACTCTTAGTACTAGAAAGCTATAATTTGGCATGGATATACATATTCATCACGCCGACAAAGTGGTAAAATAAAATCATGAAAAAAAATTTTTTTTAGGCTACCTTCTGTACGTTTAAAGTGGGATGTTTTATTTTTTCTCGTCTACCCCATGATGTGGGGTGTTGTTGGATGGGTCTTTCAAAAATATTGCGTTTTTGTAAAAACAATTTTTCGATTTAGGGATCCGTTTCTGAAATATTAAGCTTTAAAGTGCTAATTTTTGTTAGAGTCAAGTGTCCCCCTGCCAGCTAAACGGTTAGCTTTGGATGGGTGAAAAAATTCACGGTAGTAGTATACCTATATAACGAAGTTAAAAAGAAAACTATCACAGCTAAGTAGGCTTTTCAAGTTTACGAGTAATACTCAAATATTCATGAAACAACAAAAAGTCGCTCCTCTTCTTAGTCCGCATTATTGTGCAACTACGGAACCTTATTCCTGCGCGTGGCCCGACACGCACTTAGCCGCTTTTTAAGTAGGTAGGTAAGTACTTAGTCGTTAATGAAAGTCATGATGCGTGTTATAATTATTGGCATTATTACATTTTATCACTTGTGTGGGAATCGTGACTTACTACAATAGATAATAATTAGTTTATTATAAACTAGTGAATCCCCTGCTTTATATCCTGATTTTGAAGGCGCTAATCTCTCGAAGTACCAGTCGGATTGGATAAATTCTTTTTGCATTTGAAAGCCCAATTCTCGAGGAAGGTTATAGGATATTTAACATCAGGCTAAGACCCACAGAAGCTGAGCAAAAATAAAAAAAACTGAAACGAATTAATAGCGCGGGCGGACGATGGGACGCGACGCGGTTAGTCGGGGGCCGAGGAAGTTTTATAAAAATGTAACTGTTATTTTAGTAGATATATTGTATATATTACGACTTCCATGCGAACGAAGTCGCGGGCAGAAGCTAATACGGTGGTAGTACTTACCATAGAAATATAAAAAAATATCTGTGGGTAGTACGGTCAGCAACAGAAGTCAGTTAACACTATACTACTTTTTGACGTCATCTAAATTAAGTAACTCAAAATGATTCGATAAACTGCTTTTTTTTCGTTTAACTGTTAAGAGTTAATGTTCTTAAAATTTTAAGTACTTCTGTTCTAATTTGAATTAAATATTTCGCTTAATAATTGAGATTAAAAAACTGCAAGTGTTAAGGAGGATGCGCTGTGGTAGTCCGCGAAATTAAATTTTTTTTTGGGTTTTTTGCAATTTGCAGGTCCGTGTCAGGTTGTGTCTTGATCAAAATATGATACGCGGGAATAAAACTTATGCATTTACATAATTTTAATCATAAAAATCATCAATACATCTTTCTAAGTTAGAATTCGTGCAGCTTCGTTAGATTTCGTTCGTTCGACAAAGGGTTTTGTTCGGGTTACCATATTAGCAATTTGCAACGTATGCCCATCATCGAGAGATCATATTACATTGCTCCGAGTCGGAATGTTACGCTGTTATCGTTTTTAAGAGAGTTGAAGTGAAACCCAAAAAGAAAACCCAAAAGGGTTACCCACATGGTATGGGTTTTTGCTTAACTGCTTAGAGAAACACTATCGAAAACCCTTTCAATGGGTAACCAAAATGGTTTTCAATTATGCACTTATAAGGTACTTTTGAACGTCAAAATTAACAAAAAAATGAAATTGATTCTAGTCGCCCCTTCCATAATGTAAAAAAATCAATCTGCCTAGCCTTTTCCCAGCTATGTTGGGGTCGGCTTCCAGTCTAACCGGATGCAGCTGAATACCAGTATTTTACATGGAGCGACTGCCTATCTGACCTCCACAACCCAGTTACTGGGTAATACGATACCCCTTGGTAAGACTGGTTGTCAGACTTTCGGGCTTCTGACGACCCGTAACGACTGTCAAAGATCCACGAATGACAGCCGGGACCAACGGCTTAACGTGCTTTCCGAGGCACGGAGGAGTCTTGGTATGTAAAGATGGTCACCCATCCACGGACCAACCCCGGCAAGCGTAGCTTAACCTGATGGATCAACCCGTGCTGCTGTTAATACTTAATCCACGAGCGCCTCCCTTCCATAATGTAAGACCACTCGTTAATGGAATAGGCAACTAGCTTCATCTTTCTGACTGACCGACCCATTGACAATTCAAAAGTGCCTGTAATTGGTTTATTTGAAATAAATGCTTTGAGTTTGAGTTAATGAGTAATGTTATTGATTCACCTATTATTGTTTTGTTACTCGAATTTTATTACGCAGTACCTAAATTGTTTTTTATTTAATGTTGTCTTGAATAAATAATAAATTTAAGAATTTGCCATATTAGTAATAGTTATTACCTACATTACATTTTGTTTAGATTAATTTAGTTGACTTCCTATGGTACAACAGTACTGAATTAGAAAGTCCGTTAACAGATGGCGCTTGGTGCCCATATCTCTTGCCGGAACGCCCTTACCAATCTGCTCCGACTTTCGGTACCTCGGGTCACTTGTCCAAGGGGATGGCGAAGTAGACCGAGACATAACGCACCGGATCAACTCAGGATGGATGAAATGGCGACAGGTTACAGGAACAACTTGCGACCCACGGATGCCCCTCAAGTTGAAGGGGAAAATTTACAAGTCCGTGATAAGGCCTGTCGTACTTTATGGATCGGAATGCTGGGCAGTGAAGAAGACGGATGAAAAAAAATTGCATGCAGCGGAGATGAGAATGTTGAGATGGATGTGTGGAGTGACGAGAATGGATAAAGTGAGAAATGAGTATATAAGAGGAAGTTTGAAAGTGGCGCCAGTGACAGAAAAGTTGAAAGGAAATCGTTTGCCTTGGTATGGGCATGTAATGAGGAGAGACGAAACGCATGTGACTAAAAGAGTGATGAATATACATGTTGATGGATGGAGAGGCAGAGGAAGGCCAAAGAAAAAATGGATGGATTGTGTGAGGAATGATATGAAAGAGAAGGGAGTGAATGATAGCGTGACGGTTGACAGGGGAGAATGGAAGAAGAAAACGTGTTGCGCCGACCCCAAGTATGGGATAGGGCAGGAAGATGATGCTTGGTGCGCCGTACTGCTTTACCATAGTACGTAGTTTGTCTCGTAACGAAAATGTGAGACAGGCAGTAGTCAGTTGTCGTGCAGCTTTTGCAGTGTAAAGTGCTCCAAGTGGAAGTTAACAAATATATATTTGATTGTGTTTATATCTAACTCTGTAGATTATTTTGGAACAGTGGTTCTACAATAAGGTAGTTTTGTATGGAGAAGAATGGGCAAGAAACTCCACCATTAAGTACCTACTCTTTTAATCTGTTTTACAATATTTTGTATAAGTACATTATAAGTACCTATACCTTGATGCGAAGACAATGCACCTAGAGTACAATTACTAGGTCTAAGTGAGCACCACAATGAGTCTGCCTGCCTAGCCTTTTCCCAACTATGTTGGGGTTTGCTTCCAGTCTAACCGGATGCAGCTGAATACCAGTATTTTACATGGAGCGACTGCCTATCTGACCTCCACAACCCAGTAACTCGGTAATACGATACCCCTTGGTAAGACTGGTTGTCAGATTTTCGGGCTTCTGACGACCCGTAACGACTGTCAAAGATACATGAATGACAGCCGGGACCAACGGTTTAACGTGCTTTCCGAGGCACGGAGAGTCTCGGTATGTAAAGATGGTCGCCTATCCACTGACCAACCCCGGCAAGCGTAGCTTAACCAGATGGATCGACCCGTGCGGCTGTTATTACTTAGCCACAAGCTCCTGAGTACTACAATAAGTACAAAAAAAAAATATACAAATAAAGCATCGCAAGGTAAATTAAGGACGCTGTTACAAATGGGTAGTCAAATCATTACTTTTTTTACACAAAAGTAAGTTTATTAAATAAAATGCTTTGCATTCTTAAAATGTTTTATGGCCGAATTGTTGATAGATGTGCAAGGTACGATTCTGAACTATAAATATAATTTTAAATAGGTATATACATTTTCTCAATAAACATTTCATTTCGGTACATTTATTGAGAAACTGTACCTATCTAAAATTATATTTATAGTTCAGAATCGTACCATGCAGATCTATCAACAATTCGGCCATAAAACATTTTAAGAATGCAAAGCATTTTATTTAATAAACTTACTTTTGTGTAAAAAAGTAATGATTTGACTATCCATTTGTAACAGCGTCCTTAAGTATGTAAGTAACTTACATGGTGCTCACATATTTACAAACATTGTAAAAGTAAACAATTTTCCTAAAAAGAAAAAATCCTAAGAAAAATGCTAAGTAATCATATTGCTGCCTATATCCTGCCTATATTAGGCCACCAAGCACATGCTACACCAATGGAACCTTCAAGGGTATTGTATGTATATGGCCTTATTATACAGGGTCAACTTGAATTAGCTAGCGAAACTCCGCAGACGTTATCGATTTTTAAATTCGACAAAATAAAAGTAAAAATATTTGATGATTTCTTTTTTGGTGTAAATCTCAGAACAGATATAAAAAAATCACGCTCTAAAATGTTTGAAACAAGAAAAAATTCTCATCTGAAATTAGAAAAAAGATACAAATTAAAAATCCGGAGTCACACGTAATCTGTTCGATTTACTTACATGACGTGTGAGTGTGACTCCGGATTTTTGAAGAAAATGCTATAGGTAATTTAACATAAGTACCAACTTATATTTTTTCCAAATCATTAACGCTAGGTAGATATTCGTTTAGACATGATTTTCAGTTTAAAATCATTAAAAGTTGATTATGTAAGTTTAGGATTTTCCTGTATGTCGTGTTAATACCTAGGTACATGTTTTTCATCAAATCGTTTTCCTCTTACCTACACATAGGTACAGTACGACACAACTTAGATGTCGCATCGGCAAAATTCGTAAAACCGATCACCATCCGAACTGAGTGCGCCTTCAACATCACCAATCTTTATTACTGCTTTAGGCGAAAATTATCTTTACGCAAACGCAATAACTTGTAGTCATATAACCAAATCAATCTGCCTAGCCTTTTCCCAATTATGTTGGGGTCGGCTTCCAGTCTAACCAGATGCAGCTGAATACCAATATTTTACATGGAGCGACTGCCTATCTGACCTCCGCAACCCGTTAACTGGGTAATGCGATACCCCTTGGTAAGACTGGTTGTCAGACTTTCGGGCTTCTGACGACCCGTAACGACTGTCAAAGATCCACGAATGACAGCCGGGACTAATGGCTTAACGTGCTTTCCGAGGCACGGAGGAGTCTCGGCATGTAAACGGCAAGCATAGCTTAACCTGATAGATATGTTCTGCGATTTCGGCGGTATCTCCAGTTCTGGAGGCATAGCGCTTGATGGCGCGCTTCTTCCAGTCTGCTCCGACTTTCGGTATCTCGGTTCACTCGTGCAAAGCGATGGCGAAGTAGATCGGACGGTTAAGCATAGGATTAACACTGGATGGATGAAATGGCGGCAGGTCACGGGGACAATCTGCGACTCCCGCATTCCCCTTAAACTTAAGGGGAAGATATATAAAACAATGGTTAGACCTGCTGTCTTGTATGGATCAGAATGTTGGGCCACAAAAGGGATGAATGAAAAGCAGTTGCATGCAGCTGAGATGAGAATGCTAAGAGGGATGTGTGGTGTTACACGAATGGATAGAATAAGAAATGAGTACATAAGTGGAAGTCTAAAAGTGGCACCGGTGACTGAAAAGTTGTGCGGAAATCGGCTGTCATGGTATGGGCATGTGATGCGGAGGAGTGAGGAAAATGTCGTGAGGAAAGTTTTGAGTATGAATGTCGATGGCTATAAGAGTAGGGGAAGACCAAAGAAACGATGGATGGATTGTGTGAAAGATGACATGGCTAGAAAGGGGGTGACTACCGAGATGACGAATAATAGAGAAGTATGGAAAAAAAGGACATGTTGCGCCGACCCCAAATAGATTGGGATAAGGGCAGGAGAATGATGATGAGCTTAACCTGATAGATCGACCCGTGCGGCTGTTATTACTTAGCCACGTGCTCCTCATTTATATAACCAAACACATTCGTAAAATTGAAATGAAGGAATGCAAATTTTCAAATATAAGCTACATCTAAGCTGTGTCGTACTGTATTATGTTACATTGAAACAGAAAAACGATTTGATGTTTTGCATATTTTATTACATAAGTAAGCAAATAGGTATAATAAATGGAAAACATAAATAAATAAACAAAAATATATCTATTAATATCTTTATGTCTTATTAAGATGGTTGTGCCGACTGTAGCCATTCTGTTGGTTTCGGCTGTCATTCGTGGATCTTTGACAGTCGTTACGGGTCGTCAGAAGCGCGAAAGTCTGACAACCAGTCTTACCAAGGGGTATCGTATTACCCAGTTACTGGGTTATGGAGTTCAGATAGGTAGACGCCCCATGTAAAATACTGGTGTTCAGCTGCATCCACCGGTTAGACTGGGAAGCTGACCCCAACATAGTTTGGAAAAGGCTAGGCAGATTAATTATTTAAGTAACACTAGCTTCTGCCCGCGACTTCGTCCGCGTGAAATTTCTTGTTCTTCCGACCCACCCCGTCGCATCGCATCACATCGCCTGCCCGCGCCATTAATTCGTATTCGCTAAGCGTTCTTTCTGACGTTCTTTCATTTTGTTCGGTTCCTGAGGGTCGTAGCGAAAGTAATGAAAAAATAGCTAATAGCCTTCCTCAAGAATTGGGCTATCCCACGGAACTCTTTATCTTTCTGTGGGCTATCCAATGCAAAAAGATTTTTTCAAATCCGGCTGTTAGTTACAAAGATTAGCGCATTTAGACATACAAACAAACAAAAAACAATCTTCGGCTATAGTATTAGATTATTACTATATTACCTAGATGTAATTTAAATTAATGTCATTTAGATTTTCATTGAAAGATGAGACTTGACGAGCGCAGTATCACGCCTCCCGCGCTCTTTCCGCCGCCCCGATGACACTTGCACTCTAATTGCGCAACACATTATCAATCGCAGTTGGTTTCATTTTGACAGTTTAACAACATTCATTGCGTTATTTACATTGTCGAGCAGACAAATTTTTCGAACATATGAAGCAATGGATTAGCAATTTGTTTCAAAATGAAACCAACTACGATTGGTAATTGTGTTACGCAATTAGAGTGCAGGTTCATGGGCGTACCCAGGGGGGGCAGGGGGGGGGGCAGCTGCCCCCCCTGGATTTTCAATTTCAATTTCATTTTTATTTCAGATGACTTACAAGTAGGTACATCATAGTTATTGTAACCATCCATATATTAAAACAATATAATACGAACACAAGAAACAGACATAGACACAAAACAATAAAAACATTGGATCAGGACCGCATTACTCGCAGATGTAGTGTTGTCCATTTTGTATGCCTAAGTAATGTTGTCGAAAAAAGTTATGTTAGAGTCACGTCACGTTGTCGTCCTCGTCGTCGTGTACTTACTTTACAATTAAGTACAATATATTATGCATTAACTTTAGAAGAAACCGCGCTGCGCGGCCATAAACCTGCCTTTATTAGTCTATGAATTAAGGCTAAGGGCACCCTGTGGTGTACGAACCTCGGCTTAGGGCGTCGCTGGAGGGAGTACAGCAAGGAGGCTGGATCATATCTGGATAATTATTATCTGCTACAGGCTTAGCTACGTCACCAGCTGGCACTCCTTCACCGATCAAGGGTCGGTGGGAATTACGTGAGGGTCGTCGTCGCCAGTGACCTCGGCGGCGAGGTCGAAATGTAGATTTATGTTTTAAACTGTACTGGTGGCCCTACTTTTCTCCTGGAGGAGGGTTATGGGGTCATAGGGTCGGTGAGAACATGCCTTGGACGGCGGACTTTTCTGATTTTAGAGGGGATATAACTAGCGGATTCGACAGCCAGAGGGGTTGCGATGTTTCGCGGGGGTATCGAAGAAACGCTTGGAATTGTGTTTCAAGAATTGTTGGATAGTTGGGATTTTAAGGTCTAGGTGGAGGATTTTATTCCGACCGAACCAAGGGGATCCCGCAGCCGTTTGGAGGAAACGATTTTGTAAGGTCCGAAAGAAAGAAAAGAAAGAAAAAGGTCTAAAGGTCTGCATCTTATGGATGCGTCGGGACTTGCGTGTGCAAATACTGAACCCGCATAGTCATGATTGGGAAAGTGCACGCTGTATAGATGTGCAACTTACACATAAGTGACAATTTACTACGTGCATTCAGAACGAGACTGCTTTATGAGCTCAGAGGTGCTCATCGAGTGTCACACCTAGATATTTGGCTCGCGTCTCTCAAGGGATCGGCTTGCTAAACATGGTGATCGGTCGGTGGGGGGAGATCGATTGAGACGCGGTTTCAAAAAGAGAACCGCTTGACTTTTGTCGGGATTGACTTCGATTCTCCATTGTAGAAACCACGCGCCGAGTTTATTTACTGCGGTTTGGAGAGTGCGAGATATCGGATCTTGGCGTGGCCGTATCGTCTGCGAACAGAGCCAAGTGTGCCTTTTTACTTTCCAGGATATCGCTGGAAAATAAGGTGGAAATGTGTGGAGAAAGCACAGAGCCCTGAGGGAAACCTGCGCGAATGGGGTGGGGAGAGGATAGCGCTCCTTCGATGCGATAGCGAAAAGTGCGGTAGGACAAACAGTCTCGTATGATAAGCACGAGACGTTCTGGCACACCGAGTTTGTAAAGCTTACCTATATAATAAACCGTTGTGCCAAACATTGTCAAACGCTTTCGCTATAGCGAATAAAACAGCACCCCTCATCGAACCACGTTGATGTGGTGGACCTGTTGTACGCAAGAGTGTTGGATTCGAAAACCAAACTGCTCGTTAGGAATTAGGCTCTTTGTCTCGGCATAATCTTTGAGGCGCTTAAAATAAGTATCTCATATATTTTGCCGAGGACATTGAGCAGACTGATGAGGCGAAAAAAAATAAAACATGTGGGGGGACCCGGCTTAAGAAATAATTGATTTGCCCCCCCCCCCCCCCTGAACCAAAAACTGGGTACGCCCATGTACAGGTCCCTTCCCGTATCAAATCAGAATAATCAGAATCAGAGAATTATAATCTATAATGCGCAAGTCAAACTACGTGGTGTGTCAAGTCTCATCTTTCGTGGCACGCATTGTAAGTTCCGTCCGCTTGACATCCTTCGGGTACGGAACCCTAAAAATAGATTTTGATAATTAAGGACGCTGGCGCTGTGACAAATGGGTAGTCAAATCATTACTTTTTTACACAAAAGTATGTTTATTAAATAAAATGCTTTGCATTCTTAACATGTTTTATGGCCGAATTGTTGATAGATGTGCAAGGTATCTGAACTATAAATATAATTTTTTTAAGAAACAATTTCTCAATAAATGTACCGAAGTGAAAATTTTTACTTCGGTACCATTATTGAGAAACTGTACCTAAAATTATATTTATAGTTCAGAATCGTACCATGCACATCTATCAACCATTCGGCCAAAAAACATTTTAAGAATGCAAAGCATTTTATTTATTAAATATACTTTTGTGTAAAAAAGTAATGATTTGACTACACATTTGTAACAGCGTCCTTAAGTACTAAGTTGTGATTTCCCCAGACTCAATTAATAATTACATACCTACCAATTAAACAATTAAATTGTCATAGCAAGCTAACCAAAGAAACCTCATTAGCATAACCGGATGTTATTTCATAACTTCCTCGTTGGTATAGTGGTCGCCAGCGCTACTGCTGAAGATGAGGTCCTGGGTTCGATTCCGTTTATCCATCAGGAATTTCTCAGTAGTATATAGCCCGGAGTCTAGATGTGTGCCCGGTTGATGGCAATAGGCTCACCCCCTGTTACATGGGACTTAAAAACTGGAATTTTCTGTTTTTAGACCGCATAATTGATAGGGGCTCTTAAATCGGGGTAAAATCGGGGGATTTTTAGATTTCCTGCGGATTCGTCTAATTTCCGAATTCAGACCAATCCGCAGGAAATCTAACTTAAAAAGATGTATTGATGATATTTGTGGTTAAAATTATGTAAATACATATTGTTTATTGCCGCGTATCATATTTTAATCAACATACAACCTGACATTGACCTGCAAATTGCAAAAAACGCAAGAAAATTTAAATTTCGCTGGCTACCTTAGCGCATACTTACTTTGAATAATTTCTGTCTTCGTTCCAAGGTAACCAATCTTTTTTCCATTTTATCCAGTTTGCTTCTGTAATCGTCTGCTATACAACGGCATAAATTTATGGTTTCGCCAAATACTCGCATCTTGCATTTAAATGTTTCGAAATCGCCTCGGAATCTGAAACAATAATTTATCGATTAATACCTACTGCCACCATATTGGATTTATTTGCAAAGAAAAATTAGAGCCAATGTCACTCAGGATGATGTAAGGATTCTAACGATACCCCATGCATCCAAATCTGTTCAGGCATTTAAACTTTATGGTGGACTATAGAAACTCACATACAAACATACATAGAACATAGATATGTACATGAGCCCTGAAACATTACACTCCTTTTTTGGACAGTCGTGTATCTGTGAAGGAAAACTGAAAAAGTTCTCCGCTTACCGGAAAACGTAGCGTTGGAAGGCCTCCCACAAGGTGGACCGATGACCTTGCAAAGGCCGCAGGAATCCGCTGGATGCGGGAAGCATAGAACCGGTCGAAGTGGTGGTGCTTGGGGGAGGCCTATGTCCAGCAGTGGATGATCGATTGGGTGGGGCTGTGGCTCCATTCGGTGCAAGATCAGAAACCATCGTCTACCTATTTTACTGATGCCAGGATGTCCCAGGACATTTAATAAATACATCATCATCATTCTCCTGCCCTTATCCCAATTTATTTTGGATCGGCGCAACATGTCTTTTTCGACCATTAATCATCTGCCTAGCCTTTTCCCAATTATATTGGGGTCGGCTTCCAGTCTAACCGGATGCAGCTGAATACCAGTATTTTACGTGATGGAGCGACTGCCTATCTGACCTCCACAACCCAGTAACTGGGTAATACGATACCCTTTGGTAGGTTCCCTATCCATTTGAATAAAATTTTAAGACCTACCTATAACTTAGCATAATTTTGTTTGGCATAATTATATTTTCGCATAATATAATTACGCATACAGCTTACACATAATTTTTTTAAGCTTAATTTCTCTAACCATAATAATGATTAAGTATAATATCCTAAAGCATAAAGTTCTAAAGCATAACTTTTTTAAGCATAATATCCTAAAGCATAAATTTATTTACGCATAATGATATTAAAACATTTTTATAGGTATAACAATGAAATAATCACGAGTCGTTGTCCTCTAACTAACT
Organism: Cosmia pyralina; assembly: GCA_946251885.1. Classification (NCBI taxonomy): domain Eukaryota; kingdom Metazoa; phylum Arthropoda; class Insecta; order Lepidoptera; family Noctuidae; genus Cosmia; species Cosmia pyralina. Next base: position 1,715,968 of record OX276371.1, read on the forward strand.
AGTTCGGTTCTTGATAGCCTGTTCAAAATAATCTCTTTTTTCCACATTTTTTTTTTCTGTAAAATCTAGTCGTTTCTGGCACTCCCCGGCCGCTGCCGCGACACCGCTCGCTTCGCTTGCTCGGCTCGTGCGTAGAAGGTCACAGTTTTAACCTAACCTAACCTATATTATGCTAATAGTCATTAGGCCTACTAACGTTATGCGAATCAAATTTATGCCAAAACAAATTAGTCTTTAAGATGATTATGCCAACATAAAATGTATGCCTAAAAAAATTATGCCGAAGTATTATTATGCCAAAACAAATTGTGCCAAAATCGTTATGCCGAAGTATATTAGGACAAAGAACATTATGCGAAAAGAAGGGATCCCCCTTTAGTAAGACTGGTTGTCAGACGACCCGTAACGACTGTCAAAGATCCACGAATGACAGCCGGGACCAACGGCTTAACGTGCTTTCCGAGGCACGAAGGAGTCTCGGTATGTAAAGATGGTCACCCATCCACTGACCAACCCTGTCTTTTTCCACCATACTTCTCTATTAATCGTCATCTCGGTAGTCATCCCCTTCCTAGCCATATCATCATATTAAATAATAATAAATCAAGCGCTCTTCCTCCTCTCTCCTACTATGCTGTGCCCGACAGGGTCATAATTCTGTCATTAATTTTAAGCTTACTAACTGTTTTACATTATGGAATGCAATAAAGAATTGTGAATTGAGAATAAATAAATACATATTAATAGAAATGAAAATAAAAAAAGTTATAGGCCACAAATCCGGACTCCGGGTGTATACTCGTATGTTAAAGGAATAATCATAATCTTACACTTTTTCGGATCTGAGGTCAAATCCAAAACCAAACAATTGATAAACCTTTTTTTTTAGAACTATGGACGTGAACTGGTGATAACAGGGGTTGTAATGTAAGTCGTGGGTTCGAACTCAACCATGCACTTTAACTTTGTGCAAGCATGCAATGTTGCTCTCAAAACTGAGTTCAGAAAGAAAATTGAGGAAACCGACATGTCTTTGAACCAAAGACTCGCAGATCTGTGACATCTAAATCAAACTGGCCCCGCGTGGTGGATTACGGCCAACTTTTTCTCACAGAGAGGAGGCCTGTGTCCCAGCTGTGGGAACGTTAAACACTGATTGTTATGTATAAGTTAAGGCTGGAAAGTTTGTTGCGACACTTCTTCCTCCTAGTTGAAGGACTAGAAAATGTTGAAGAGTGGGCGTTTTGGGACAATGTCATAAGTAATTTTGGCGTGCAAAAAGTGCTGATTCTCAGACTAATTGGAATAAATAAATAATGATTTGGGCACCTGTCCCCGCCGACGAGGCAGCGACAAGCTATCGACTAGTTCTCGCTCATTAAACATACAATAGAGAGAGTTCTCGCCAGCAGTATGAACAATCAATGATCAAGTATCTATTTCAGACCCTACATACAACCGTGGTTTAGCTCGGTGTGTAAGTAAGAAGGCATTATGGCTGTCTAGTTTGACGTGCGAGATAGAAGACTCACGCGCACTGGAATTATGTCGTAAAAGTGCAAACAAAATCGTATAAAATTAGAAATTAACTATTTAGTAATAAAAATCCATCTCTGGATGCAGTTTGGCATTTTAAATTTTATGGTATATTTTTAATTACAATTATAATTTGTTCACCAGGGCCGGCAGTCTCGACATTCGCTACGTTCTCATAGCGACTTGAAATCGCTCGCTAAGTCCTAATTACATGCTCTGTGGTCCTAATGAGCTCCCCTAGACGGGCAAATGGTAATAGTTCGGTTTTATCAAAGACAATTATTGGCCACTTCAAAATCTTCTTTAATAACGAGGAAAATTGGAGATCGTGATTTAATAAAAATAATTGTTTTTCTTGAAAATTGGAAATTCATTACGTAAACCTTATCTTGAAAACATTACTTTTCATGGAAATTCATAGGAAGCCATAGTAACTTGTCAAATATCTATGGACATAAAAATTTGCCTCCTTGCAACACTACGTCGGTGTCATAGACAACCAATACTACCCGATTTAAATTACTTTCAATACTATCTTTGATCCACTTCGCGTCCAAAATATTGTTTTGTTTTGTTCTTCAATAAGTAGGTACTATTTCTTATAAAATAAAATGACTGGAGGAAGAGAAGCAGATGAGGCCCGGGTCCGAGCGGCGTCAAGTAAGTACCCGACCTCAAACTACAACACCTTTTTTCTAATTTAATTTGTCGGTTCATTATTGATCGCTTTTTCTATTGACTATTCTAGTCAAACCATAGTCAGTTGAACTCAATGAGTCAAATAATGTTAAGATTTTGAAAAATTGGTTCTAGTTTATTTAAATATTTCAGGCGTAAGCGTTCACCGCGTGTTACGAGTAGCCAAACAGATGCGCTCTTATCATAAGGGTAAACTTATTTTTGAAAACGCTCAAATACATATTTTGATTGCCGCGTATCATATTATTATCAACATACAACATACTGACCTGCAAATTGCAAAAAACGGAAGAAAATTTGAATTTCGCGGGCTACTACTGCGCAATCACCTTAAAATTTGAGAACTTTATAATTAATAATAAAATTAATTATTGTTTTTCTTGAAAATTATAGTGAATATGTAAACCTTATCTTGGAAACACTATTTTTCATGGTTCAAGGTTCAAACTAATAAGTAGCAATAACTTTAAATTGTTAAATATCTAAGGATTTAGAAATTTGCCTCCTTGCAACATTACTATTCTCATAGCAAGCAAGTATCACAGTCAATGTGTCAAGGTGAAATCTATAGTTTGATTAGTTGTCTTTGGAAACTATATATTTTGAATAGTATTATTTTCGTATTTTCCTAATAATTGTTTCATTAGTAACAAATAACTTGTCAGCAAATTATATTGCTCGGCTAACACATTTCTGGCTTAAGCGGCGACCTCACTGCATCATCCTCAGTTTCTCATTATAGTACATAATAGCTGCGTAATGATACTTGGAGATTTGTACTACTGTTTAAATACTTTGGATTTGGATTGGGATTCTACAGAAAGTTAAAGCAACAAAAGGCAACCAATATTGTCAGCAGATTTACTCTTTTTGATAAATTATGCAGCTTATAAAAGAATTAATAAGTATAACAATTGTATGAAAAGTTAAGTAGGTAAGTATCAAATTATATTGACAGTAGTAAGTCTAAACAAAACATTAGTGATGTGAGCACACTTAAATGTTATGAATGGCTTGAACCGCTATGTACTTACACTTTTACAATAATGTCCTCTGGCTGTGACTTCCACATTAACTGGGTGTTAATTAAGATCCCTAAAAATTAACATTCACTTTTTCTACTTGACTAGTGTACTTAATTTACATTAATTACTCATGGATACCCGTTGGCAAAAGTGATTTTGGTTTTTGGAGATTTTTAATTAAATTATTACTTTCAATCCACTTTATTAAACTCCTGAGTGCATTGTTATTTTCATGTGGATAGGTATGCAACATGTGTCGTATAAACAGTGCCTAGATCTAGATTATTAATGTGTGAACTTAGGAGATGATTGTCATACTTTATAGAGATTAAATAAAGTTAAAACATGATTTAGGTACGGTTGTGTGTTATTTATTTATACACGAAAAATAGCACGATTCTCACCCTTTAAAGAGATTAATATAATAAATGAACGAATGCTATGAATATCGGCGACGCTTTCGCACTTAGTATGTTGAGTATATTCGGAACCTATAAGTGGACGTAAAAGCCTCATCGGTACAAACCCATCTTCGAGCCCGATCCGTATAATTTATGTTTGTATTGACTTAAAAACCAAAACATTTGGTAAGTATAGTTTACAATTCGCTACCAACCGAATCACTTAGCGGGCTCTCAAAATTGGTCGCTGACTGTAGTCGTACACATTACGAAAATCATAGAGATTCGGTTAAATATAGATGAAAATCGTTAACTTTGAGTTTCAAGGCTACCAAATATCGTTACATCCGGATCGTTAGGACTTTGCTACTAACACGTGATTTTTGTGGTGGGTCGTAGTCAATTATTTTGACGACGAAACGCTGCAGTTTTCCATAAAACGAAAACCAGTCGTCAAAACGGTCCTCGTCGCAACTGCTTTGAAACTGAAAATGATTGTTTCATGCTTGTCAAACCATTTTGGCTATCTAGGGACCCCATTACGACTTAGCGAGCGATTTCAGTCGTTCAGGGGTCTCTACGAATGTCGAGACTACCGGCCCTGATGACATAGAGGAATAGCTTCATGAATGAGTCTTTTGCATAGAGTGATCCTAATTTTGGTTATTATTTTATTAATTAGTTTGTTTGATATTATTTTTTTCTCTATTTATGAATTATTTTATCTTATTAGGGTTCCGTACCAAAACGGTAATAAGGAACCCTTATGATGCGACTCAGTCTGTCTATCTGTTACAGCTGGATATCTCAAGAACTAATATTTCTATCAACTTGAAATTTGGAACAGTTTTAGTTGAAGTTTGCCCATCTATTTTGCAATAAGAAAAAATAAAACTATATGTATTTTTTTTTTGCAACGGACTGAAAGGGTGTCTTAAAAATTCGAAGTGGGGCTACTAGGGCATGTGGGGTAGCATATGAAAGTACGCTGTTTGCATATTCTCAAATACTTTTTCTTTGTTTTCGACTTTTGGTGAAAAATGTAAAAAATAAAATACCGTCCCCCCCCCCATTATCTCCGAAGTTTGCATAGAGGAAAATCTGAAAATATTCTGTGTGATAGAAGTTTATGTAAAGATTACAGGAAAAATAAAACGATGTTTTTAAATAGCACATTTTTTTACACTTCACACTTTTAAATAGCACGCTCTTGACCGGTTTTTTTAATCATTTTTATGATTAGTGGCCACTAGCCCTACCAGTGTTTTGAAGGAATGTCGCAATAGCGGCAGCACGTGGCAACGGGCACGTATTTCCATACATTTGAATTTTGGTCGTATACGTCCACGATAGAAAGTCTTAGAAGGCACACTCGCTTCCTCGTCGGCGGGCGGTGGGACAGGGGCCTTGAGCCTGATTTACATGATGAATGTTTAGACGATACAAGTCATTTCGTTGCTTTAATTTTGTTATATTTAAGCCACTTACAAGAATCTTAAATAAAATAATAAATTTTATTCTCTCTTCACAAAGCTGTCAAAAAAAAGCTGCAAAGCTGGCTGGCTTAAATCATGTAAATCAGGCTTTAATTTGATATAAATAGGTACCTTGTAATAGAAGACGTTAAAGAAGTATTGGAGAGTGCATCTGGTTCATCGACAAAGGTATATCGACTGATAATACTGCTCTTCTGTGATTTAAGTCGTCGTGGTCTGGCATGTTCTTGAGGAACCATCCCATAACAAATAGTTCCATGTCCACTGCTGTCAGATGAAGATTCTCCAATTACTACAACACTCTGATCATCATAGATTCCCTGAGACCTTCCTATGTGAGATTTCCTAGTTGCCGACATTTTTTTTGGGGTTTTTTATGGAAAATTATAAAGTTTTTTTTTGTTTAACTAGACTTGCAATAGAAAAGTCAATTTGATTGATTTGAAAACGGGAGATTTTCGTGGATTTTCGACGGGTGTTTTCGGTTTCACGAAGAAATTTTTATGCGAAACGACTTTTAATATAAATTAATCAGAAGTTCTTTAAATTCATTGTAATATTTTCGGAAAACTAGAAAATATGGTTGCTGATTTTTTTTAGTTTGCCGAAAATATTACAACGAATTTCTGTAAATTAGCACAACACTTTTTAGCAAGTTAAGGTAAATTACTGCCATCTATGGATACTAATAGTAAACATTTGTCGTCTGGTTTTTGAGGTAACATTAAAACTCAATGCTAGAAAACGCATCTTTTAGTATTGTTACTCGCCACAAGAAGCCGACCCCAACATAGTTGGGAAAAGGCTAGGCAGATTGATTGCTACTCGCCACAAGAGAGCACTGTTGCACCATTTTCGAAAGACGTCCACCTGGGATGTAGGCCTCCTGCAAGCATCCGGTTCTGTGATTAGCATAAATCGAACAGATTACGTGTGACTCCGGATGTTTTAGTTGCCTGTCCTTTTCTAATTTCAGATGAGAATATTTTCTTGTTTCATACTTTTTCTAGCGTGATTTTTGCTGTATATTTTAAATTGATTGTACGATGACTAAGTACTGTACAAATCTACACTGATGCTGAAGGTATCGTGCTGATGGCAGATTGTAGTTTTTTTTTTAGCAAATTATGGCAAATTACTGCCATCTGTTGATAATAATAGTAAACATTTGTCGTCTAATTTTTAAAGCGTTAAAACTCTAGATAGCGCGGAAAATGTTTAAGTAGTATGGCTACTCGCCACAAGATGGCGTTGTTTAGTAGCGGTTTGAAAAATAGATGGCGTTAGTAGTACCTACCGTTTTTTTTGTTCATTCTGTAGATTGATATTTTGAATTGATTTTGCGATGATTGGCAAACCCTACTTACTTACTAGTGTCTGTAGTAAGCTGATAGCAAAGCTGATAGAAAACTCAAAGGATATTCCTGTTCATACAAAATACTTGTGACATAATACGCCACTTGAATCAATTTTAGTGGATGATATTTGAAAAGTAGCAAATGTCGCTTTGTCGCTATTTTTCCGCAGAATATTAATTATTGTTTCCTATCAATTTCGAAATCTATATAACCTGGTGATTTTTAGGTAGCTTAGCGGGCTTAGTAGTGTAGGTAACGTATTTAGGCTTAGTAGTGAAAGTAAAATATTCGGGTTTTGTTGTAAAGGTTACAATTTCGGGTTTCGTCGTGTAAGTTACAATCTTAGGCTCAGTCTGGAAGTACTTCTTTTCCGAGTAAGTTGCGCTGAAAGTCTTCTGGATAGGTCCCTTGATTTCTGTTCCAAATTCCCCAGATTCAGAGAATTTCGTGGATCCAGTTCCGAATTTACCGACACCGAATTGGCTGTACTCTCCTGATTGGCTCTGGCCTTCAATTCCGAATCCTTTGAAGCCTAAAGTTCCTGAGCCAGAGATGACTCCTGATCCAGATGTGATAGATCCTTTAATACCAGATCCTGTGGATCCTGAACCGAATTGGCTGTACTGTCCCGACTGGCTGTATTGTCCTGATTGGCCAGAGCCTTGGACGCCGAATCCTTTGATGACTCCTACTCCTGATCCTGAAATAGCTGTGGCTCCTGAAGATACTGATCCCTTGACTCCACCTCCTGTAGTCTCCTTGACTCCAACACCGTAGGATCCATTGATACCTTAACGCCGGAGACCTGGCTGATGATCTTGTTCTTGGTAATCTTGGTTGTTGTGAATTGGGAGAAGCGTACGCTCTCAACCAAACCGATGGCCCATTCGTACCATTCCAGGTCGAATTTGAAGAATGATGCTAGCTGATTACCGGTTTGGCAGCCTGTGGGAGAAATTGATAATATTAGTTTTTCTTAATTATGATTTAATACCAATACGAGGATGATGAGGAGCTCGTGTCTAAGTAATAATAGCCGCACGGGACGATCCATCAGGTGAAGCTACGCTTGCCGAGGTTGGTCCCTGGATGGGTGACCTTCTTTACATACCGAGACTCCTCCGTGCCTCGGAAACCACGTTAAGCCGTTGGTCTCGGCTGCCATTCGTGGATTTTTGACAATTGTTTCTGGTCGCCAGAAGCCCGAAAGTCTTGACAACCAGTCTTACTAAGGGGTATCGTATTACCCAGTTACTGGATTGTGGATGATCCATGTAAAATACTGATATTCAGCTCCATCTGGTTAGACTGGAAGCCGACCCCAACATAGTTGGGAAAAGGCTAGGCAGATTGAAGAGGATGATAGGAGCGGCGACTGTAGAAAATTCGATTACCGTTGTTGGTGTGTTTTAGAGACTTGATATGTGACGGTTTGCCATCCTTGTTCTTTCCCCTACACTTTGTGCAAGTTAGAGTAGTATAAATTCAGTTTATGAATACAAAAACGGTCAGGAACCTTTGCCATCTCCAGGAGATGGTACGACAGATACGGCCTTTTTGATCCACGTCTCCGGGAGATCATTCGACAGTGGAGCGGGTGCCATGGGTGAATTTTCAAATATGTGGGAGACTAGTAATTTGGAAGAACATTTTTGAAAGGGGAGCCGCTATATCCACTCTATAACCTCTTCGCTACTGCAGCATACTTTTTTTTATTGTTACCGGTATGCAAAATGCTGACTTATCTGGAGGAAAGTTCTCCTGTATAATACTTTAACTGTAAACACCATTTGATTGCTTGACTTCAGACACAATGTTGGAAACACAGCAATCATCATCTGCCTAGCCTTTTCCTAACTATATTGGGGTCGGCTTCCAGTCTAACCAGATGCAGCTGAATACCAGTAATTTACATTTAGCGACTGCCTATCTGACCTCCACAACCCGTTACTGGGTAATATGTACCCCTTGGTAAGACTGGTTGTCAGTCTTTAGGGCTTCTGACGACCCGTAACGACAAAGATCCATGAATGAAAGCCGAGACCAACGGCTTAACGTGCTTTCCGAGGCACGGAGGGGTCTTGATATATAAAGACAGTCACCCATCCACGGAACAACCGCGGCAAGCGTAGCTTAACCTGATCGATCGACCCGTTCGGCTGTTATTACTTAACCACAGCAGTGCTTAAAGATAGTGATGGTAGTGCTTCTCTATATGAGGTCCATCACAGACCATTACGACTATTATTTATATATTATGTTAAATGTCAGCCTTTGGCAAGGTATTTTCGCCTCTATGATCTAATAAAAAAGGCATATAAAGAAATAGAAGATGCTTACCAGAGTCCCAAGAATAAACTCCTCTGAGAACGAAGTGGTTGTCGCCAGTTGTGCACGCCAGGGCGCTGCCGATGTCGACCTAGAAATAGAACGGTGATGTTTAGTAGAAATTCAGCAAATGGATAATTTGATAGGAAATTGGTTAGCCATTGAACGTGAGGCACTTGGCCGGTTTTTTCATTAGTAATACCTCGTCCGTATCCATCCATATCCATCAGTCCTTAAGGTTCACCTTTCCTGAATGTACGCCTCCCCTTGCTTGAGATTCAACATGCAGCCATCATCACCACAGTTGGCAAGTCTAAATAATATGTTGTACTAAAAGGGAGGATGCTTTCAGTGGATTCCTTACCCTGCAAATATTGTTGGCCGGGTTGGTAGGCTGTCCACAGACGCAGCTTTCCTGGTCGTAATGCTCCAGAAGGTGAGGGTAGTCCTGCGTGATCTTGGACTGGCACTCTCCAGGGTTCAGGAGGGAGACGTTCATGCTGTGCATGATGCTGCCTAGGAGATGAGCTAGAATGAAAGGAGAAAGAATATTGTTAGAATGTTTTTACATTACTTAGGATGAGTTGATGATGCAAGAAAATATGTGTTTTGACGAGCATATTTAGGGATTACCATGGGGTAACTTCAGTCCAGCCTGAGCAAAGGCCTCTTCTCACACAGAGATGTACAATTACTCAATGTATGTTAACGATTCAATTTCCACGACGTTTTACATGGGGTTATGTGATGAACGAAATTCGAAGTTTTTTAAATTGCGTAATAAAAAGTCTATGATATTTCGAATAGCAATTAGTAGGTACTTTTAGGAAATCTATATTTTTCTACTAAACAATAAACATAATTGAACCATCAAATTTAAAAGTCATAGTCTAATTTCAATATTCCTAATAAATTCATTATAACTCAGATGATATATTTGTAACCGACAAAAAATCCATCTGCCTAGCCTTTTCCCAACTATGTTGGGGTCGGCTTCCAGTCTACCCGGAAGCAGCTAAATACCAGTATTTTACATGGAGCGACTGCCTATGTGACCTCCACAACCCATTAACTGGGTAATACGATACCCCTTTGTAAGACTGGTTGTCAGACTTTTAGGTTTCTGACGACTCGTAAAGACTGTCAAAGATCCACGAATGACAGCCGGGACCAACGGCTTAACGTGCTTTCCGAGGCATGGAGGAGTCTCGGTATGTAAAGATGGTCACCCATCCACAAACCGACCCCGGCAAGTGTAGTTTAACCTGATGGATCGACCCGTGCGGCTGTTATTACTTAGCCACGAGCTCCTGTAACCGTTGCTGTTTGTTACCGACAACCCCGACAACCAACGAAAATAGGAGGAGGGAGGAGATTCTCAAGTCAACACGAATATTTTTTTTTTTACCCATTGATTTCCTAACAAAGCTCATACAAATCTCATTCAAAATACGACCCGCAGTTTCGCAAATCTGATCTAATAACCTCAAAAACTATGGCAAATCTCCTAATACTTAACATAATAGCTTAGAACGTTCTAAATAAATAAATTATAAACGAATTAACATAGAAACTTTAATATAATAAAAATAACACAGTAACATTCTTTAGAAATCCATATTTTAAATAAGAAATGGCAGTCGCTCCATATAAAATGCTGATATTCTGCTGCATCCGGTTAGACTGGAAGCTGGCCCCAACTTAGTTGGCAGCCAGATTCTATGACTAAGTTGAAATACGAAATGATTTCTGTCCGTTAAACATCCTATCGCCATCAACCGGGCACAAATGCAGACTCCGGGCTGCTACTGAGACATTCCGGATGGAACAACTCAATAAAACTTTGCCTGACCAACCCCCTATACTTTGGCAGTTGTAATTGAAACCAGAAGACCAAAGAAATAGTCTTTTTTTAACACGCTTTTATAAACTTCACCTGTATGTATGTTTGTATGTAACGGAATCTTTGAACTCGATTTTAAACCACTTTAAGTGGTCAGATTAATTCGAAATTTTGCACACATAACAGGGCCCGATGACAATATAATAATTTAAAACTTTTGTCCCATACTGATCAGGATCATCAGGATTTACGATTTATCTCTAAAAAAATTAAAAATAAATTATAGTTTAAAAAACTAAAAAACACGCTTTAATACCATTAAACTGAACTAAAGACTAAAAAAATTTTTTTTTTCAATTTAAGAATAAAGTGATTAACGAGAAAATTAATGTCATTGTAAGAAAAAAGTGTGGGGTGCTAAGTGAAAGCACCCCACGCTTTTTTTTACTTTTTAGTTCAGTTTAATGATATGGTATGGTATGGTGGGTATGGTGGTGGTGGTGGTGGTGGTGGTTTTTTAGTTTTTGAAACTATAATTTTATGAAGATGTGAAATGGAGTTTCGACTCAATCAATTTGCCTAGCCTTTTCCCACTTACATTATGTTGGGGTTGGCTTCCAGTCAAACCAAATGCAGCTGAAACCCAGTAGGTATTTTACATGGAGCGACTGCCTATCTGACCTCTATAACCCAGTTAGTAGGTAACATGATACTCAGACTGCATGGTTGTCAGACTTTTGGAGTAAAAAATGGGGTCTTGAATTCTATGAAAATTCGAAATCTACGCGCACGAAGACGCGAGCAATATAGAGCCTAGTATTATAATAAATTACATTTCTAACTGTAATTATGAAATCTCTAAACAGTTTTTTGCAAGCGATTGGCATTTTAAACCATTGAATTTTCCCAGGTTTGTTAATATTCGAGGTGACAAGGTTATGTTACATTTTTAAATATTAGAATAAAAAAATTAACAATTAATAAACTTATTAAAAACATAACTACAAACTCAATACAAACTAACATACAACTAAAGAAAAAAACAATGTCATATAGCCTTTTTTTTTTTTTTTTTTTTTTTTTTGTGGATGGGAAATCATCAAATGACTTCTCCCGCTCTGGGCAGAGGCGGGAGGGCGTGTCAGACTTTTACTGACTAAAACCCACCCATGTTCCTTCAGCTGCCCGTGCCAGGGCCACGGTATCTCTTTCGAACTACCCGCGACCCCGGCGGCATCGGCCCAATTGACCCCGTCACTGCTGACATCTCTTTGAGGCGCGCGTGGAACACAACGCGCCGTCGACCCGGGCCTGGTCCTTACCGGACGGCGAGCTGCCCATTACTCGTCTTCCGCAAGCCCGCGCCTACGGTGGCCGGGAATCGGCAATCGATTCCCGCCGCCCAGGGCGTCTCCTACGGCGGCTAGGGGCGCGAGGGCGCGGCTGTTGCCTCTCCCTCACGCGTTCCGCTTCCTCCTTCGCGAGCATTACTGCTTCGCAGAAGGAGGTGACGGCTTCCCATGCACTCTCGCTCCGCACCATGGCCTGGACCAGGTTTGGACGCGAGAGATCGCCGCCGCCGATCGCCTCCGTGAGAACACGGCGGTGCTCCGCCCAAGCCGGGCAGACCTCCACTGTATGCTCCACCGTGTCCTCCGGGCGATCCACACAATGGTGACACCCGGGCGTTTCCTCCCGCCTTATCCGAAACAATGTCATATAGCCTGAGAAATAGATATAAAAACAAACTTGAAGTCACTAGCGTACGCACTGATTACGGTAGAAAGACCATATTATTTGAAGGAGCACAGCTGTACAATGGATTGCCGGACGATATTAAAGAGTGCGATAACATGAATTCATTTAAGAATAAGCTTAAGAAGCATGTACGTACACTGTAACTTCCAATAGGTACTCTGGAGGAATTGTATTGTAATGTATCATCACACTTACTACTTTGTATCTCATTATAAGTGAACTGTAAGTTCTTATGAGAAATAAATTTCTTTAAACCGAAAAACAAAACACACAAGGGTCGGGTCGTGAGAAGTGTCGTGACGGAATTTCGTGACGGAAAAATCTTTAATTTTTTTTCGCCTTGCCCCCATCCGCCAGTTCGTATCGTCCGATAAGGAACTTCGTTCCAAAAACCTGCCTGCAAATAAGTATATTTAGTGACAAATTCTGGGAAACTTAAAAAAAAAACAATAATTGAGTTGTCTCGAATCTCATGAATTTTCGCCTAGGCTATATGGGGTGTTTAATTGTTGCAAATGGTTCACACTTTCACATCCTGGAAGGAATACGTCAAATTACAAGTCACCCTGTATATTAATTTTATTATGTTTTATGCAGTCCGATACGGAAAATCAGGCTTATTTTCTTCATTGCATACAAAATGCATATGTGGATAAACCTGATGACCTTGGCAGGGTATCTTAGATGCATAGTTATCTCAGAATAATATTATCTCTAACATAAGGAACACCTGGGCTCCTCAAAAGTATATAAACACTCGTAATGTTCAATCAACTCACAGAGTAGCCCGCACTACTACAGCTAGAAGTTCTTCTTGGTATAACGATTCAGCATAGTACAAAAATCAAAATGAAATTCAACCTGATCATCCTAGTCGCCATCTTCGTGGTCACGGCCATGTTCATACCGGACCAAGTTGCTGCCTGCATTAAAAACCGCGACGGCTGTCAACCAGGTGGCAGCCAAGGAAACTGCTGCTCCGGATTTTGCCACAAGGAACCTGGTTGGGTCGCTGGATACTGCAAGTGATCTATAATCATCACCATTCTCCTGCTCGTAAGTCGTATCCCAATTTATTTGGGGTCGGCGCAACTTATTGGACCTAGTATCTAAAATTACTTTGTCAGTTTTTTTTTTAAATGTCTTTATGAAAAATTTACTAATATGTATATAAAATCAATGTAATACATTCTTGAATAATTAATTTAAAAATGTATTTTTATTCTTTTGTATTTCTCCCATCTCACACACACACACACACACAGTCACACAAAAATACATAAAAAAACGAGAAAAAAAAATAGTATCTTTAAGAAGGGATGGAATAAAATAAATGATACTACGTAGACAGCGCCAGTGCATTCACAGACATGCGCAACGGTTTCCTCAGCCTCCATGCATGCTTTGCACAGTGGACTGCCCGTTATACCTCTGCCTAGCCTTAAAGATAAAGATAAAGATATATTTATTTGTAAACATGTGTGACTTTCATTATACATATAAATGCAAATGTGGATGTAAAAGTAAAAATCTGTGAGTTTCAACATGTTTTGCCACCATTGGCGTACAAAATGAATTATAGCAACTTGAAATTTAATACAATAGATTAGAAGCTATCATTTAAAAAATCTTTAACGCAATACTAACATTTATCGGTAAGTAACTTCTTAAGTTCTCTTTTGAATAAGTTTGGCTGGTTTATATTTTTAATAACCTCTGGAATCTTGTTATATATTAGTGGTGCCATACAAAACACGCTCTTATGAAGGAGTGCTGTTTTCGCAGAGTGAGGTTGTAAGAAGTTCTTATATTTAGTACGTCTATTTCTAGTGACATTGTCTGACAAAAGAGGAAACCAGTGAGGATTGCTTCTAACAAATAAAGCTATTTCTAAGCTATATAGCGACGGAAGTGTCAGTATATGGTATTTTATAAACATTGGTTGACAGCTGTCGGTATTTTTGATCTTAAACATAGCCCGAATACAACGCTTTTGCCTTTTAAACACCATGTCAGTGTTTGTCGAATTACCCCAAAATATTAGACCGTATCTAAGCACCGATTCAACAAGTCCAAAATACGCCATGAATAATGCATTTCTACTCACTGTTGGAGCCAGTTTGTACATCGCAAAAGATAAACTACTAATTTTTGTGCAAAGGTCTTCTGTGTGACATTTCCAATTGATCCTACTGTCAATTTTTAAACCGAGGAATTTAGCTGTTTCTACTTGATTTATTATATTATTATCATATGTTAATTTAAATTTAATTGAATTTTGAGGTCTTTGACTGTAGTTCATTATATTTGTTTTATTTATATTTATTTTCAGATTATTATTGATTAGCCATGTTATTATAGATTCTAGTGCTTTATTTATGTCGTTTTCAAATAGATTTTTATCATTACATGTAATATTTACTGTGCTGTCGTCTGCAAATAATGTCATAGGTTGCACAGTTGCATTAGGGAGGTCGTTGATGTAGGTAATAAATAGCGTAGGTCCCACTACGCTGCCCTGGGGAACACCATATCTAACATATCTTACTTTGGATTGATATTGTTCTTCTTTTTTAGTTTTTATGTTAAATTTTGTAATCTGCGTGATTTGTTTTCGATCAGTTAAGTAAGATCTAAATAGTTCTAAAACGTTTCCTCTTATACCGTATGCCTCCAATTTACTAGCCAATATTTTGTGATCCACATAATCGAAGGCTTGTGTCATATCGCAGAAGATTGAGCACACAGGGGTAGTTTTATCAACCGCAGTCATTATATTTTTTAAAAACTCAAAGATGGCCATATTTATATTTTTATGTTTTCGAAAGCCTTTTTGTTCGCTGCATAAGATATTGTTGTTTTCTAAGTAATTATTTAACTTTTATTATCCTTATTTATTAACCTATTCCCAACTATGTTGGGGTCGGCTTCCAGTCTAACCGGATGCAGCTGAATACCAGTATTTTACATTGAGCGACTGCCTATCTGACCTCCACAACCCAATAACTGGGTAATACGATACCCCTTCGTAAGACTGGTTGTCAGACATTAGGGCTTCTGATGACCCGTAACTACTGTCAAAGATCCACGAATGACAGCCGGGACCAACGGCTTAACGTGATTTCCGAGGCACGGAGGAGTGTCGGTATGTAAAAGAATGTCACCCATCCACATACCAACCGCGGCAAGCATAGCTTAACCTGATGGATCGACCCATGCGGCTGTTATTCCTTAGCCACGAGCTCCTTTGCCCGTTATAAGTACCTATTGTGTAAAAAGTCTGTTTAGCGAGTAGTGTCCCGTTATTGCCACCAGACGCAGACTGTCCCTGTCCAGGCTTAATAAGGGCCTGCACACCCTGCTATCGAAGGATGGCATAGCTTTCTTGGACTGTCTGCAGCCCGGTGTCGAGGTCCACCAGCTTGTGTGTGGGTAAACTCCTGTAGTCGTTACCTAGTGATCCACTGCATCCTTTTATCCATTTATTCGTAGGTGTTGCGGTTAAGTATAATGCTATACTCGTTCCAGTGCATTTTGACATTCTTGTATTAGTCTCGCGGTAAAGATTGAGGAACTGAGGTGCTGTCGGAGAGTGTACGTATACGGGTAGGCATAACTCTCGTGACTTATGAGGCGTAGACCGCTTGGTTACTGCCCACATACTCCGCCTGGTTGACGGTGTTAGACATTCCCAGCGGGCTGGATATATTTATGTTATGGTCATGTGAGGAAACTCCGACTCCGATTTCGGAGTCGGTCTTTGAATGGATCGGTGTATATTCTCAGCTCTTTCACCTGATAAGTCACACTGTTCTTCTGTGGAGTTTGGAGGAGTGTCTTCCTGAACGGAGGCTCAGGAAACCGTTGCGCGTGTGTCTGTGAATGCACTGGCGTTACCCAAATTAGAACAGAAACCCTCGGGTCATTCAGATCTTTTGCAGATGTTTAGAACTGACAGGAGACCTAATCACTTCTGTAGGGAGGTGGGCTGGTTGGAATGACCAACGACGTTGCCTTGGACCACGTACAGACGCCAGCACATCAAGCTACTACAATCTGTCAAATTTCTTAAATAGATTTTCATCTTTATCGCTTAAGCATTAGGTTCAAGGTTGATTGGGAAAATTTGACAGTTTCGGGTGGCTATCAAGCCACCCGAAACTGTCAAATTTTCCCAATCAGCCAGCACATCAGTGCTGGCGTCTGTACAATGGTCCACTGAACGATTAGGTGCGGAAATCAACCTCAATTACATAGAGCTGCGTGGATTAGGTTAGAGAGTGCATCTGGTTCATCGACTGATAATACTGCTCTTCTGTGATTTAAGTCGTCGTGGTCTGGCATGTTCTTGAGGAACCATTCCATAACAAATAGTTCCATGTCCACTGCTGTCAGATGAAGATTCTCCAATTACTACAACACTCTGAACATCATAGATTCTCTGAGACCTTCCTATATGAGATTTCCTAGTTGCCGACATTTTTTTTGGGGTTTTTTATAGAAAATTATAAAGTTTTTTTTTGTTTAACTAGACTTGCAATAGAAAAGTCAATTTGATTGATTTGAAAACAGGAGATTTTCGTGGATCCGTGGACGGGGGTTTTCGGTTTTACGAAGATATTTTTATGCGAAACAACTTTTAATAAGTAATCAGTAGTTCTTTAAATTCATTGTAATATTTTCGGAAAACTAGAAAATATAGTTGCTGATTTTTTTTAGTTTGCCGAAAATATTACAACGAATTTTTTGTAAATTAGCACAACACTTTTTAGCAAATTAAGGTAAATTACTGCCATCTATGGATACTAATAGTAAACATTTGTCGTCTGGTTTTTGAGGTAACATTAAAACTCAATGCTAGAAAACGCATCTTTTAGTAGTACTGCTACTCGCCACAAGAAGCCGACCCCAACATAGTTGGGAAAAGGCTAGGCAGATTGATTGGTACTCGCCACAAGAGAGCACTGTTGCACCATTTTCGAAAGACGTCCACCTGGGATGTAGGCCTCCTGCAAGCATCCGGTTCTGTGATTAGCATAAATCGAACAGATTACGTGTGACTCCGGATGTTTTAGTTGCCTGTCCTTTTTAACCGACTTCAAAAAGGAGGAGGTTATCAATTCGTCGGAAACTTTTTTTTTTTATTTTTTTTTTTTATTTTTTTTTTTATGTATGTTCCCCGTTTACTCGAAGATGGCGGGACCGATTTGGATTGTTTTTGTTTTATTCGAGAGGGTATACATCACAGTTGGTCCCATATAAAATTTATTAACTTTGCTTTGGTAGTTTTTGAGTTAGCTTCAATAATACGTATTTTTTCCCCACTTTTATATGGATGATGTTCTACGAGTACTTTGTTTTGCAGGTAGTGGTATTAGAATTTGTGTGGGGGTAGGTTCCACAACTAAAAAGTGAAAAATAAAAACTTTTTTACAAAAAAATACAACCGACTTCCAAAAACAACTACAAAGTGAAAAATAACTTTAATTTCGGAAGTCGGTGGCAAAAAACGAAAATACATTTAACTAGACACCGACTTCCAAAATTAAAGTTATTTTTCACTTTGTAGTTGTTTTTGGAAGTCGGTTGTATTTTTTCGTAAAAAAGTTTTTATCTAATTTCAGATGAGAATATTTTCTTGTTTCATACTTTTTCTAGCGTGATTTTTGCTGTTTAGTTTAAATTGATTGTACGATGACTAAGTACTGTACAAATCTACACTGATGCTGAAGGTATCATGCTGATGGCAGATTGTAGTTTTTTTTTAGCAAATTATGGCAAATTACTGCCATCTGTTGATAATAATAGTAAACATTTTGTCGTCTAATTTTTAAAGCGTTAATACGATAGCGCGGAAAATGTTTAAGTAGTATGGCTACTCGCCACAAGATGGCGTTGTTTACTAGCGGTTTGAAAAATAGATGGCGTTAGTAGTACCTACCGTTTTTTTGTTCATTCTGTAGATCGATATTTTGAATTGATTTTGCGATGATTGGCAAACCCTACTTACTTACTAGTGTCTGTAGTAAGCTGATAGCAAAGCTGATAGAAAACTCAAAGGATATTCCTGTTCATACAAAATACTTGTGACATAATACGCCACTTGAATCAATTTTAGTGGATGATATTTGAAAAGTAGCAAATGTCGCTTTGTCGCTATTTTCCCGCAGAAGATTAATTATTCTTTCCTATCAATTTCGCAATTTATAAAGCCTGGTGATTTTTAGGTGATTTCGTTCCTTCTAGGTCTGAGGAGGACGCTTAAGTTCATACGCAAAGCTGAAAACGCAGATGACGCCACCTATGGACGTACATATTTTTCGGCTTTTGTCAACCTTTTTCAGCTTTATTTCATCCTTGTTCCTCTGCCTACCTCTTCCTAGTAGTAATTTTATGTGTGAAAGGTACGATAGTTTAATTAACAAATCAAATCCACAACCGTGTGCTTGTATGACTAATTTATGTAAGTAAACGAAGCAAAAGAAGATGAGAGGAGTATGTAAGGATCGTAGTAGGTGGCGTTCTGTAATTTCTGCCTACCCCCCATGACGTGATTTTATGTATGTATTTATATAAGTAGGTAAATGAAATTCCAATTTAATTATTTGTAAATTCCATTTATTTCAATTATTTTAATCTTAATTTGTAGACAATAATTAGAAAGAAACGGTTTATATCAATACATAATATACGTATATTGACTAAATACTTATTTTGAATATTTTTCTTTATATAAAAAGTACTTATTTTATTTTACAAACTACCGCTGATTTTAATCTTAAATTCAAAAATGGTTTTACAAAAAATGATGTTATTGTTTAAAATCGATTTAAAATTTTTCTTCTTAAGATTCAAATCAGCGAAGTTCGTTTTTACGACTAAATACCAATTGTATTAGATAGTCGACCATTTTGGCCAATTTGGATCATCCAATATGGTCAAATTTCTAATTCTTGACAATTTTTTCTTAAAAAACATTACATATATTTATTGTGCTATACTTAGTAATAAAATACATTGCATTAAAAAATACAAAGCAAGGGGCGGGGTGGATAAGAAATGAATACTTTTAAGGATTAAAAAATTGGCAGTTTTTAAATTAAAAGTTTAAAAAATTAAAAGCCCTTTTAAAAAATAATATAAAAAAAAATGTCGAGGAATAAAAATAAACGATAAATATCTTCGTAAAAAACACTAGGTTCGTGAAAAATTAAATATAAGTATCCTACCTATTTACAGATCTTTAATATTTATAAATAAAAAAAAAAAGTAATGTCAGAATTGTTTCGCTCGCAGTTTCCGAAAAATAAAACTCAATTTTTAATAACCAGAAAAACGGTAACTTTTCATATAGGAACTGGAGTATTTTTGTACTGTATTAAAATGTAATAAAAAAACAATATTTATAAAAAAAAGTTGCGAATAATAATTTTATGGCACTTGTTCTCCATAACTTTTGTTACCAATTTTATCTTTTTAGTTAAATAAATCGTTTATTTTTTTCCTTCGAGACATTTGCAGTTTCCGTCATGAGTGTGTTTGGCTCCTACCACTTCTGAGAAGGATGGACTAAAAGACACTCCTGGGGCTACTATCTGCTGGTTTGTCTGACTTCCAGAAGTCTGGTAATCATACCTGATAATCTGTGGCTTAGTTGTGTACGTCACTATCTTGGGTTTAGTAGTATAAGTAATTATTTCAGGCTTAGTAGTGAAGGTAACAATCTCGGGTTTAGTTGTGTAAGTTACAATCTCGGGCTTAGTAGTGTAGGTTACAATCTCGGGCTTAGTAGTGTAGGTAACGTATTTAGGCTTAGTAGTGTAAGTAAAATATTCGGGTTTTGTTGTAAAGGTTACAATTTCGGGTTTCGTCGTGTAAGTTACAATCTTAGGCTCAGTCTGGAAGTACTTCTTTTCGGAGTAAGTTGCGCTGAAAGTCTTCTGGATAGGTCCCTTAATTTCTGTTCCAAATTCCCCAGATTCAGAGAATTTCGTGGATCCTGTTCCGAATTTACCGACACCGAATTGGCTGTACTCTCCTGATTGGCTCTGGCCTTCAATACCGAATCCTTTGATGCCTAAAGCTCCTGAGCCAGAGATGACTCCTGATCCAGATGTGATAGATCCCTTAATACCAGATCCTGTGGATCCTGAACCGAATTGGCTGTACTGTCCCGACTGGCTGTATTGTCCTGATTGGCCAGAGCCTTGGACGCCGAATCCTTTGATGACTCCTACTCCTGATCCTGAAATGGCTGTGGCTCCTGAAGAGACTGATCCCTTGACTCCACCTCCTGTAGTCTCCTTGACTCCAACACCGTAGGATCCCTTGATACCAGAACCGAAGGTTCCCTTAACGCCGGAGACCTGGCTGATGATCTTGTTCTTGGTAATCTTGGTTGTGGTGAATTGGGAGAAGCGTACGCTCTCAACCAAACCGATGGCCCATTCGTACCATTCCAGGTCGAATTTGAAGAATGATGCTAGCTGATTACCGGTTTGGCAGCCTGTGGGAGAAATTGATAATATTAGTTTTTCTTACTTATGATTTAATACCAATACGAGGATGATGAGGAGCTCGTGTCTAAGTAATAATAGCCGCACGGGACGATCCATCAGGTGAAGCTACGCTTGCCGAGGTTGGTCCCTGGATGGGTGACCTTCTTTACATACCGAGACTCCTCCGTGCCTCAGAAACCACGTTAAGCCGTTGATCTCGGCTGCCATTCGTGGATTTTTGACAATTGTTTGTGGTTGTCAGAAGCCCGAAAGTCTTGACAACCAGTCTTACCAAGGGGTATCGTATTACCCAGTTACTGGATTGTGGATGATCCATGTAAAATAATGATATTCAGCTCCATCTGGTTAGACTGGAAGCCGACCCCAACATAGTTGGGAAAAGGCTAGGCAGATTGAAGAGGATGATAGGAGCGGCGACTGTAGAAAATTCGATTACCGTTGTTGGTGTGTTTTAGAGACTTGATATGTGACGGTATGCCATCCTTGTTCTTTCCCCTACACTTTGTGCAAGTTAGAGTAGTATAAATTCAGTTTATGAATACAAAAACGGTCAGGAACCGTGCCATCTCCAGGAGATGGTACGACAGATACGGCCTTTTTGATCCACGTCTCCGAGAGATCATCCGACAGTGGAGCGGGTGCCATGGGTGAATTTTCAAATATGTGGGAGACTAGTAATTTGTAAGAACATTTTTGAAAGGGGAGCCCTGTTATATCCACTCTATAACCTCTTCGCTACTTCAGCATACTTTTTTTATTGTTACCGGTATGCAAAATGCTGACTTATCTGGAGGAAAGTTCTCCTGTATGATATTTAAACTGTAAACACCATTTGATTGCTTGACTTCAGACACAATGCTGGAAACACAGCAATCATCATCTGCCTAGCCTTTTCCTAACTATATTGGGGTCGGCTTCCAGTCTAACCGGATGCAGCTGAATACCAGTAATTTACATTTAGCGACTGCCTATCTGACCTCCACAACCCGTTACTGGGTAATATGTACCCCTTGGTATGACTGGTTGTCAGTCTTTAGGGCTTCTGACGACCCGTAACGACAAAGATCCACGAATGAACCTGATCAATCGACCCGTTCGGCTGTTATTACTTAACCACAGCAGTGCTTAAAGATAGTGATGGTAGTGTTTCTCCATATGAGCTTCATCACAAACCATTACGACTATTATTGACATGTTAAATGTCAGCCTTTGGCAAGGTATTTTCGCCTCTATGATCTAATAAAAAAGGCATAGAAAGAAATAGAAGATGCTTACCAGAGTCCCAAGAATAAACTCCTCTGAGAACGAAGTGGTTGTCGCCAGTTGTGCACGCCAGGGCGCTGCCGATGTCGACCTAGAAATAGAACGGTGATGTTTAGTAGAAATTCAGCAAATGGATAATTTGATAGGAAATTGGTTAGCCATTGAACGTGAGGCACTTGGCCGGTTTTTTCATTAGTAATACCTCGTCCGTATCCATCCATATCCATCAGTCCTTAAGGTTCACCTTTCCTGAATGTACGCCTCCCCTTGCTTGAGATTCAACATGCAGCCATCATCACCACAGTTGGCAAGTCTAAATAATATGTTGTACTAAAAGGGAGGATGCTTTCAGTGGATTGCTTACCCTGCAAATATTGTTGGCCGGGTTGGTAGGCTGTCCACAGACGCAGCTTTCCTGGTCGTAATGCTCCAGAAGGTGAGGGTAGTCCTGCGTGATCTTGGACTGGCACTCTCCAGGGTTCAGGAGGGAGACGTTCATGCTGTGCATGATGCTGCCTAGGAGATGAGCTAGAATGAAAGGAGAAAGAATATTGTTAGAATGTTTTTACATTACTTAGGATGAGTTGATGATGTAAGAAAATATGTGTTTTGACGAGCATATTTAGGGGTTACCATGGGGTAACTTCAGTCCAGCCTGAGCAAAGGCTTCTTCTCACACAGAGATGTACAATTACTCAATGTATGTTAACGATTCAATTTGCACGACGTTTTACGTGGGGTTATGTGATGAACGAAATTCGAAGTTTTCTAAATTATGTAAAAAAAAGTCTATGATATTTCGAATAGCAATTAGTAGGTACTTTTAGGAAATCTATATTTTTCTACTAAACAATAAACATAATTGAACCATCAAATTTAAAAGTCATAGTCTAATTTCAATATTCCTAATAAATTCATTATAACTCAGATGATATATTTGTAACCGACAAAAAATCCATCTGCCTAGCCTTTTCCCAACTATGTTGGGGTCGGCTTCCAGTCTACCCGGAAGCAGCTAAATACCAGTATTTTACATGGGGCGACTGCCTATCTGACCTCCACAACCCATTAACTGGGTAATACGATACCCCTTTGTAAGGCTGGTTGTCAGACTTTCAGGTTTCTGACGACCCGTAAAGACTGTCAAAGATCCACGAATGACAGCCGGGACCAACGGCTTAACGTGCTTTCCGAGGTATGGTATGTAAAGGTATGGTATGAGTCAAGGTATGTAAAGATGGTCACCCATCCACAAACCGACCCCGGCAAGTGTAGTTTAACCTGATGGATCGACCCGTGCGGCTGTTATTACTTAGCCACGAGCTCCTGTAACCGTTGCTGTTTGTTACCGACAACTATCGAAAAAAGGAGGAGGGAGGAGATTCTCAAGTCAACACGAATATTTTTTTTTTTACCCATTGATTTCCTAACAAAGCTCATACAAATCTCATTCAAAATACGACCCGCTGTTTCGCAAATCCGATCTAATAACCTCAAAAACTATGGCAAATCTCCTAATACTTAACATAATAGCTTAGAACGTTCTAAATAAATAAATTATAAACAAATTAACATAGAAACTATATTATAATAAAAATAACACAGTAACATTCTTTAGAAATCCATATTATAAATAAGAAATGGCAGTCGCTCCATATAAAATGCTGATATTCTGCTGCATCCGGTTAGACTGGAAGCTGGCCCCAACTTAGTTGGCAGCCAGATTCTATGACTAAGGTGAAATACGAAATGACTTCTGTCCGTTAAACATCCTATCGCCATCAACCGGGCACAAATCCAGACTCCAGGCTGCTACTGAGAAATTCCGGATGGACAAACACAATAACACTTTGCCTGCCCAACCCCCTATAGTTGTAATTGAAACCAGAAGACCAAAGAAATAGTCTTTTTTTAACACGATTTTATAAACTTCACCTGTATTTCTGTTTGTATGTAACGGAATCTTTGAACTCGATGGAGATTAATTCGAAATTTTGCACACATAACAGGGCCCGATGACAATAGAATCATTTAAAACTTTTGTCCCATTATACTGATCAGGATCATCAGGAATAACGATTTATCTCTAAAAAATTAAAAATAAATTATAGTTTAAAAACTAAAAAACACGCTTTAATACCATTAAACTGAACTAAAAACTAAAAAAATGTTTTTTTTCAATTTAAGAATAAAGTGATTAACGAGAAAATTAATGTCATTGTAAAAAAAAGCGTAGGGTACTTTAACTCAGTAATTCGAAAGCACCCCACGCTTTTTTTACTTTTTAGTAAACTTTAATGGTATTATTTAGCGTGTTTTTTGGTGTTGAAACTATGGTTTAAAAAAAATGTGAAATGGAGTTTTGACTCAATCAATCTGCCTAACCTTTTCCCACTTACATTATGTTGGAGTCGGCTTCCAGTCTAACCAGATGCAGCTGAAACCCAGTAGGTATTTTACATGGAGCGACTGCTTATCTGACCTTTATAACCCAGTTAGTAGTGACATGATACCCAGACTGGTTGTCAGACTTTTGGAGTAAAATTGGGGTCTTGAATTCTATGAAAATTCGAAATCTACGCGGACGAAGACGCGAGCAATAGCCTAGTATTATAATAAATTACATTTCTAACTGTAATTATGAAATCTCTAAACAGTTTTTTGCAAGCGATTGGCATTTTAAACCAATGAATTTTCCCAGGTTTGTTAATATTCGAGGTGACAAGGTTAAATGTCGAATTCTTTAAGATTCTATGTGATAACAAAATACCATAGATTATAAAAATTATAACGAATAAAGTTGTCTAATCTTTGAATGTTCTAAAACGAAATATTTACGCGAAATTAATTATATTTATGTAATACATACATATAATACATAATATAACGCCTGTAATCCCCGAAGGGATGGGCAGAGCTGTACCTATAGTACACCCACATTTCACCAGTTATGTTGTAAGCCCCATGTAACAGGAGGCGCGCCTATTGCCATCAACCGGGCACCCATCCAGACTTCGGGCTGCTACTCAGAAATTCCTGATAGAAAAACCGGCCAAGTGCGTGTCGGACCACGTACAATGATGGCTTCCGTAGTTGGGATGAATTTATACCTAGAACAAACTTAACATTGTAGTTGAAAAACATGTTCTCCCAAACATTCCAACTGTAAATGTAAGTTTGTAGGCACAATATTGAGAGATTTACCATGTTATTTTAAGACCAAAGACTTCTCATAGATTTTCCTGTAATCTGGTATAAAACAAAATTTTAGGCTCAGTAGTTTTGGGCTCATAAGGGGGGGGGGGGGGATTATAAATTTTCGTCTATTTCCTGAAATAACTTTAAAACTACTTAATTGAAAATTATAAAAGAAAATCTATTTGAGACCCTCACAGTAAGCCTTTTCATTTGATATGTCACACGGTATAGTTTACAAAACTTTTTTTTTAATTTTCTTATTTGCCCCCCAAAAGTGACCCTCATATTCAAAATTCATTTATTTACGTTACACGTCCGTGTTTGGGTCACCGAAATTCATATGTGTACCAAAAGTCAACTTAATCGGTTCATTAGATTCGGAGCAAATTGGCTGCGACAGACGGACAGACGAGTGATCCTTTATGGGTTCCGTTTTTCCTTTTGAGATACGGTACCCTAGAAACCCAATAACTATAATAGTTTTTCCGAAGGTAAACGATGGAACCTTAGAACGGTGTCTGCAAATCATTTCAAATGAATAATTAATTTACCAAATATAATTAATTATTTTACATTATGATAAATATGTACGAATTTTAATAACGCATCGTTGCATACTTATTTAGTATTTTCATTTAAATTTTTAATAATTTGTCAATAGCCCAAGGTGATTGCAATATTCTATGATATATTAGTGATCTGGTGTGAATAATTATTAAATAAATAATTAATTCATGTTTATTAATGACAACACTGACCTACCTATAGCGAAGGAAAACACTGTTATCAGCCTAGGTTTTTTCCAAATAATATGTTGGGGTCTTACTAGATGCAGCTGACTACGGTGAAACCTCGTGAGAAAACCTGGACTTAAGGCGCTATCAGAGACCTCGCTTACTAGGTTTTTGAATCCATGGGTAACATAAAAAACAATCAATCTGCCCGCCTTTTCCCAACTATGTTGGGGTCGGCTGCCAGTCTAACCGGATGCAGCTGAATACCATTATTTTACATGGAGCGAGTGCCTATCTGACCTCCACAACCCAGTAACTGGGTAATACCTACCTTGGTATGACTGGTTGTCAGACTTTCGGGCTTCTGACGACCCGTAACGACTGTCAAAGATCCACGAATTACAGCCGGGACCAACGGCTTAACGTGCTTTCCGAGGCACGGAGGAGTCTCGGTATGTAAAGATGGTCACCCATCCACTGACCAACCCCGGCAAGCGTAGCTTAACCTGATGGATCGACCCGTGCGGCTGTTATTACTTAGCCACGAGCTCCTCAACATAAAAAAACAGTGTTATAAAATTCTAAAAAAAGATTTTATCTTATTTAAGGATCTGGCGGATAGCCAATCGCTTTTAATAACACGATTAGATTTACTTTGCTGGATAGAAAAAAATCCCAAAGTTACCCCTTTTCGTAATGTTTAATCAATCTCATAGCTTCAAAAACAGAGGTTTTTTCTTATTTTTTTTTTAAATATAAATGAAAAGGTAGTGAGATTGTTTAGCGCAATTCACTGACTTTGTCGTTCGTGAAAATAACTATGTTAAAATACCTACCAAATGCGCGATTCAGTTCAGTACGCGGCTCGAGCGCGATCATAGCGCCTTAATTAGTCTGAAATCGTCTACACGCGGTAAGTAGGCGTGGTGAAATGTAATTGTCTATTCTGTAATCCTGATAACAGAGTCACTTTGACACGTCATGCGAAGTCAATATTTCCTATCCGACTACCCTGAGAAGAAATGGCGAAACAAACTCAGAGGTCAAAGATTCTTTTAAAGTCCAGACATAACCTTGGTCAGATCATGTGAAGACCATGTAGGTTGGTGTCTGAAAGTCTTTTGAGGAAAGAACCACACAGATTTGAGTGGACCTGTCCAGTCAGTGTAAGCGTAATGATCAATGCTCGTACCTTCTCTGTGTAAGAAGAGGACATAGAAAAAAAAAAAACAAAATGATAGTGTCCTTCTTCAAATTAAGAATAACTGTCAAAAGTGACATTTTAACTTTTTAATAATAAAAATGGCCAGTTTTTACACTAATATTTTTTATTAAGTTTACTATAAATCAAAATTAGGTTATTTATTAGTATTGGGCTCATAAATTTTAATAAAGCCTACAGTATAGGTATCTAATTAACATAATTTGATATGTATCTAAGTATATGCATATTAAAATTTTGCGATGGGTATAATAATATATTGGCGTAAAGTCGTCAACATGCGGTGAAGCTTGGTGATCAATCTTTTCTGTATGAGAAAACGCATTTACCCTACAAAGCTGTAGAACTCAAAATCAACGTCCCTAGTCTTTTCCAAACTATGTTAGGGTCGGCTTCCAGTCTAACTGGATGCAGCTGAATACCAGTACCTAAATATAAATGGAGCGATTGTCTATCTGATCACCACAACCCAGTTAGGTACTGGGTCACACAATACCCCTTGGTAAGACTAGAAAGCAATCTTGTACTAACTCGAAAAGTTAAACTTTCCAACAGAGCTACAAAACTTTCCAACAGAGCTACAAAACTTTCCAACAGAGCTACAAAACTTTCCAACAGAGCTACAAAACTTTCCAACAGAGCTACAAAACTTTCAAAAATGCCTAACTCGTAAATTAGCTGATTCAGAGAGGTCATTTTTGTGATAGCATTCTAAAGTTAGTTTCCCTTGGGCCGTGGGGTCCGAGTGCTCATGGTTTATTCAACGAAATCTCCAAGCGGCTGGTTGACACTTCCCATGACCCAAGGGCTGGCTTTTACCTTAGCCAGAGGCTTAGCATTGCCATACAACGTGGCAATGCCGCCAGTCTCTTGGGTACTTTACCAGTCGACAACGATGCGGAGGAATTTTTCGATGCCATATTTTAGTTTTTTAATAGATTTAGTTATGTTAGGATATAATTTTGTTATTTTTAGGTTATGTTTATATTAAAAGTAATTGGTTTAAATAAATGAAATAAAACTTTTATAGTAGTTACAGCAATTGGTATTTCAATATCAAGCCGCAATATTGCTGTATCTTGGTAGTTGTACCATGTGGCACAACGAAATAGCTTTAAAATTCAAAGTTACAACAAAATCATTATAATCGTTACTTATCTCTCACCAGAATCGTTATAATGATTTTGCTGTATCTCTAAAACATTTAAAAATATTTCATTTTATGGTATTTACAGCATTTCTAAATTTTTTTTTTTTTGAAATTTTTAGAAAAAGTCAACGTCGTATCATATAAAAAACATCGTAGGAATCGTTGCTCAGACCAACGGAAGCAGTGTATTTTTTTGATTTCAAAGATGCAACAAAAAAAAATAAGTGGCCATTTTTCGAGATACGACAAAATCACTTTCCAGCATCGATATGCTAGTATTAGGCAACTGGAATGTGGCGCCACTTCTTGTTAAACCTTATCAAAATTACGATTATTATTAAAGCATACTCAATTCTCCAATTGCCCTTATAACAAGTCAGACGTAACCACAATTTACGATCGGTAACGTAGACGAGTCTTTAGCAAAATAGGAACCGGACTTATAAACATTTTAATTAGTAATTTCAATGAAAATTGCTAACATTAGATGGGTTTTATATGTTGAGTGTTAGTAATTTTATGCTAATAATATTCAATGACCAGCATATTTTCTAAGTTACGGTTTGTTAAGAAAATTGCCGACATTTTGACTTTAGGAATTTGGAAAATAATTTTTCGTAACTCTACCTTGGAATTCTGCTTTGTAGCAATCATCATATGCCTAGCCTTTTCCCAACCATGTTGGGGTCGGCTTCGAGTCTAGCAACAATAACGTTCTTTTTATAATAGATGGCGCCACGTGTCTTTCGAATCATGATTGAATACGGTATTTTATTTTAAATGAGAAAAAATCTATAAATATATTATTTAGATAGCTTATGCAAAAAGCAGTCTGAAAATGTTAGTTTTAGTTCATAAAATGACAATATAAAATTTAAAATTCAATTCAAAGTTTTCAGTTTTTTTATCTGTTTTCTAACACCATGAAATAGTAGCCGCCATGTTATTGCGTCATAAGGCTGTGTAAATTAAAAAGTGTCAATGTCAACTGTCAACTGATCAACGTATGTAGAGCTTTGTTTACACAGCCAACTGACGTCATGACCACAGAGCAATATGGCGTCCACTGCGTGCGTTTTCGACAAATTACGTGCGAAAGAAAATGTAAAATTGAAATGCATTTATCGATTGAATAAAAATTTTGTAGTTTTTTAGTGACTTGTTAGCATTATAGAATCTAATTGAGACACTTTTCAAAAATGGGTGTAATACCCTAATAAATTATTGTCAAATTCTAAATTAACGCGAACGAAGCCATGGGCTAAAGCTAGTACTTACTGTAATATTTTATAGATGAGGGTAAGAGTTTCAGAGTCACGGAACCAGTTTCAGCTTGAGGAACGGAAAATAGAAGACGCTGGTGAGGGCGAAGCATAATTATTAGCTGCTATCTTAGCTTCAGGTAGAGGAGCTCGTGGCTAAGTAATAACAGCCGTACGGGTCGATCCATCAGGTTAGACTACGCTTGCCAGGGTTGGTCAGTGGATGGGTGACCATCTTTTCATGCCGAGTCTCCTCCGTGCCTCGGAAAGCACGTTAAGCCGTTGGTCCCGGCTGTCATTCGTGGATCTTTGACAGTCGTTACGGGTCGTCAGAAGCCCGAAAGTCTGACAACCAGTGTTACTAGTAACTGTGTTGTGGAGGTCAGATAGGCAGTAGCTCCATATAAAATACTGGTATTCAGCTGCATCCGGTTAGACTGGAAGCCGACCCCAACATAGTAGGGAAATGGCTTGGCAGATAGATTTTTATCCTCGCTTCAGAAACTAGAAACAGCCCGGGCATAATAACGCGGGCGAGCAACGCGGTGGGTCCGGGGCCGAAATTTCACGCGGACGAAGTCGCTGGCAGAAGCTAGTATAAGATTTAATCATGTTGTATATCCTACATGTAACGCGTGGTACTGATTAAATATTACAAAATATGTTGGTAATAATCGCGAAGTATCAACCGGTTGACTTCAGTAGCGTTAGCAGAAACATTTTATTTTTTGCAAAAATATATTATTTTTTTCTTTTTGCGATTCTTTTTGGTTGTATTTTTCATAGCATCACACCTTGTTTTTTCGAAGGCTTGGGCAGAGGTGAACCTATCGTACACCCATATTAGGGGGCGACCCTATTGCCATCAGCCGGGTACAAATCTTGACTCCGGACTGCTACTAAGAAATTCCAGATAGAAAAACGCATTTAATTTATAATATTTATCTATGTATGTATCTATATATGCAACATATGTCTCACTAAATAAATCTTTGGTTCGATAAAGTAAAAATCAAAAAGTATTTTTTTTATTCCAAGTAAAAAAGCAAACACAGGTGGTAAATGAATCAATCTATCTGCCTAGCCTTTTCCCAACTATGTTGGGGTCAGCTTCCAGTCTAACCGGATGCTGCTGAATACCAGTATTTTATATAGAGCGACTGCCTAACTGACCTCCACAACCCAGTTACTGGGTAACAGGATACCCCTTGGTAAGACTGATTGTCAGGCTTTTGGGCTTCTGATTACCCGTAACTACTGTCAAAGATCTACGAATGACAGCCGGGACTAAAGTAAAATTGGCTAATGTCATTCCAATGCAAATTGCACGCAAACAATTAAAAATATGCAAATGTTTCAACAATCACTGAATTCCTTTAAAATTGATGCAGTTCTCAATACGAATAATCTATTAATTTTAATTAAAACAATTATTTGTAGTGAATAAAATATTTGCATACAAGAAGAATGCCAAATCGAGAAACAAAACTAATTTTTGACATTCAAGTAATTGGTCTAGAATGTGGTCACGATTTTATACTTATTTGGGGGGGGGGGGGGGGGGTACATAAGGAAGGTAGACCCTGGATTAATTATGCAAGACAAAAGACTTATTTTAGCATTTAATTGAATCTAAATTAATTCCCTCGCCTCTTTTCTCTCTTTTTTTTTTTTCTTTTCTTCTTAATTTGTTTAACGCCACGCCAACGGGACGTCAAAGAAATGACATGACGGCGCCGAGTTAGGAAAGTCGCGCCGTAAATCATTTTTAATTGTATTTTTCATAAAAAAAAACTAAAGATCTAAGTAACTCAAAAACTAGGTATGTATTGAATTTCGGTAGAACATTTGGTTGCTTAATTTGTTGCATTTTAACCCTACTATGACGTCGTGCAAGGAATACGTCGAATTACGAGTAATCCTGTATATACAACGTGTCGTTTTCCATTCTCGTCAATTTTAAGGGTGTGGGTGGTATAGACCATCAAACCGAACAACTTTTTCTATGGCACCAACATCGTAATCGCGAAAAAATAATCAGCCGTCACATTTGCGTCGAGTAGGTATTGGAGTATTCTATGGGACAGTTGAAAATTTTTTCGCGAATACGATATTGGTTCCATGGAGAAAGTTATTCGGTTTGATGTTCTGTATTACATCCAGAAATTTGACGAGGATGCAAAACGACACGTTGTACATTTTTTGTAATCACGTTCTCGAAAACGGCTCTAACGATTTCGATGAAAGTTGCAATATAGGGGTTTATGGGGGCGAAATATTGCTCTATCTAGATCTCGCATCTGGGAAACTTCGTTTTCTCTATTTTCACCCGAGCAGAGCTCCATCGCCCAGGTAGGTACTGTTAGGATTGATGCTATGATCAAGCCTCGTTGATATTATATAATGCTGGCTGACATTCAATGATTCAAATATGGAATATCTTCTGTCAAGAAAAACAATCCTGTTCTTCTTGAGAGGATGACAGGGATAGAATCGGATCAGGGCTCGGCCCTAGTAGGAGTGTTTTATAAATTATTGTGAGCTTAAAATACAGAGGGCATCGCCCCATATAAATAATAGTCCCTCTAGTATTATTTAGTAGCACAGTTAATCTCCTACTGTGAAGCTTGAGGCTTCACAGTACTGTCTTGAAAAATGAGCACAGTAGTGCTATTCTGTAAATACTTAGATAGCTGTGATACTCGTAACTTAGGTAAGTGAGTGTGAAGTGAGCCGTCATCCCACCTGATGTGCTGTGGTTGACACTATTGACAGCTCACTTTAAGATCACTTTTATTTTCACGATGACATCTTTACACAATAGCACTACTGCACCTGGTGTGATATCCTTTTTAATCTACTTCAAAAAGGAGGAGGTTATCAATTCGTCGCAACCTTTTTTTTTTTTTTTTTTTTTTTTATGTATGTTCCCCGATTACTCGAAGATGGCTAAACCGATTTGGATTTTTTTTTTGTTTTATTCGAGAGGGTATACATCACAGTTGGTCCCATATAAAATTGATTAACTTTGCTTTGGTAGTTTTTGAGTTAGCTTCAATAATACGTATTTTTTCCCCACTTTTATATGGACGATGTTCTAGTTTGCTTTGCAGGTAGTGGTATTAGAATTTGTGTGGGATAGGTACACAACTAAAAAGTGAAAAATAAAAACTTTTTTACAAAAAAATACAACCGACTTCCAAAAACAACACTTCAAAGTGAAAAATAACTTTAATTTCGGAAGTCGGTGGCAAAAAACGAAAAGACATTTAACTAAACACCGACTTCCGAAATTAAAGTTATTTTTCACTTTATAGTGTTGTTTTTGGAAGTCGGTTGTATTTTTTTGTAAAAAAGTTTTGGATAATAAAATGGTTGTTCTATCTTATCGAAAGCTTTTGCTAAGTTGGCCTTCAAAAAAAAAAAAAAATTTAAAGACAAAAATATACTAAATGTATGTAAGCTATTCTTGTGTACTTCTATACGAACATAATAAACACAAGATCACACCTTGTTCACCGAAGAGTTAGCCAGAGATGTACCTATTGTATGTACAGCCACATTCGCTAGTTATGTTGTAAGTCCCATGTAACAGGGGGCGAGCCTGTTGCCACCAACCGGGCACACATCTAGACTCCGGGCTACTACTGAGAAATGCCAGATGGAATAATCCGATAACACTTTGTCCGACCCAGGATTTAGTGCTTGCGATCAACGACATTCAATCCGGAAATATATCTATCTGCCTGCCTTTTCCCAACTATGTTGGGGTCGGCTTCCAGTCTAACCGGATGCAGCTGAATACCAATATTTTACATGGAGCGACTGCCTATCTGACCTCCACAACCCGGTAACTGGGTAATACGATACCCCTTGGTAAGACTGGTTGTCAGACTTTCGGGCTTCTGACGACCCGTAACGACTGTCAAAGATCCACGAATGACAGTTGGGACCAACGGCTTAACGTGCTTTCCGAGGCACGGAGGAGTCTCGATATGTAAAGATGGTCACCCAACCCCGGCAAGCGTAGCTTAACCTGATAGATCGACCCGTGCGGCTGTTATTACTTAGCCACGAGCTCCTCTCAATCCGGAAATATATATATATATAAAAAAAAAAACAATAGTTCACCAAAAACGTGCTTCATTGACGCACCTACCTAATCTAAATAGGCACCTTCCCTGTAAGGGAAATCAAGTTTGATATCTTCAAAGCTCTCAGAATATTAATTTAATTTATACAATTTTAATATTTGTGTGCAAATTCCGTGGATCTTCGAATTAACCTTGAATATTAAGATTCATAATCTTCTTAGATAACTTCAATGTTGAGGGGCTCGTAACTAAGTAATAACAGCCGCATTTGTTGATCGATCAAGGATAATCTACGCGGTAACCGTAGATGGGTGACCATCAGTTAGAAACCAAGACCTCTCCGTGCCTCGGAAAGCACGTCATTTGTAGATCTTTGACTGTCGTTATGGGTCGTCAGAAGCCCGAAAGTCTGACACCAGTCTTACTTAGGTATCGTGTTACCCAGTAACCGGGTTGTGGAGGTCAGATAGGCAGTCGCTCCATGTAAAATACTGGTATTCAGCTGCATCCGGTTATAGTGGAAGCCGATCCCAACATAGTTGAGAAAGGGCTAGGCAGATTGGATTGGCCATTTATCAAAGACTTGGTTGGACATTGCCCTTTGCTAATCCGGGGGAAATTACCTCATCTACTTTGATTATTAATGTGAATGATCTCATAAGTTAAATATGTGTGGTTTTAACTATCGCATAAGGGCAGCAAAGGCGATAAAACATTATTTTTTATAGTTCTAGTCAGTTCCAAAAGTAACAGTCGAAAATGTAAACAATTGGATCAGAACACGTACCTGTGGATGTCAGTTTGTAGTGACACTTACAAATTGAGTGCTTTGATTTGATTATTTGAATACCTGAACCCGAAATTCTAATTTTAAATTACGTTATAGATGTTTTTTTTTTTTGACAAAATGAAGTTGATTGTATAACCTCAATTTTCTTCGATTAATAAATAATAATTGCAGTTTAAACAATA
Source organism: Cosmia pyralina (assembly GCA_946251885.1). Taxonomy (NCBI): domain Eukaryota; kingdom Metazoa; phylum Arthropoda; class Insecta; order Lepidoptera; family Noctuidae; genus Cosmia; species Cosmia pyralina. The sequence goes on from OX276371.1 coordinate 1,750,826, forward strand.
ATTGTTGGAAAAAGTGGCGAGATATAAAGTTCTTTTCAATAAAGCAAAATGTGTTACTAATTCACTTCAGGACGCTGTTACAAATGGTTAGTCAAATCATTACTTTTTTTACACAAAAGTATGTTTATTAAATAAAATGCTTTGCATTCTTAAAATGATTTTTTGGCCGAATGGTTGATAGATGTGCATGGTACGATTGTGAACTATAAATATAATTTTAGATAAGTATATCTTCTCAATAAATGTACCGAAGTAACATTTTCACTCCAGTACATTTATTGAGAATCTTTACCTATCTAAAATTATATTTTTACTTCAGAATAGTACCATGCACATCAATCAACAATTCGGTCAAAAAACATTTTAAGAATGCAAAGCATTTAAATTAATAAACATAGTTTTGTGTAAAAAAGTAATGATTTGACTACCCATTTGTAACAACGTCCTTAATTGAGTGATTGCGTAAGAATTGAACATTAACAGGGTGTTTACATTTTTATCAGACAATTTTGGAACAGAGTATAAGCTATGAGATTATGGTTATTAACGTGATCAACATAATCGTAATAATGGAAAAAACCCGGTTGCTATGTCCAAAAATAAATCTGTTTGTTTAATCTAATAGCAGAATTCTTCACTGGGTTTTTACTAATTTTCTTTTATTGTTAAAGCTACTCACTATATACCTAAAGGTTTTTTTTGTAGTTATTCGTATAGCATAACTACTAAAAAAAATTATGAGCCAAAAGTATAAACATTATTTTTGTCATTCTGTAACCATTCTAGTCGAAAGCCAGTTCAGGTTTCCTCAAATTAGCATTGTTTATGAGAAAAAACTGTTATAATCGATTGTAATTAAAGCAATTTTAAATAAGACTTAAGAGTTTATATAGGTTTATTTTAAATTTGAATGTAACCGAGCTTAAAGAACTTTAAAAAGAAATATTTTTTCAATTCTATATGCTCTGTTAGGCTATACCAACAATGCTCCAAAACCCGTTACGAATTTACGATACCATGTCGCCTTAATAATGTTATGACATTAATGAATTCACATTACTTGGTTGGTGGTGGTGGCAGGTTGGTTTACTGGTTTGCCAGTAAACCTTTGGGCTACCACAACTTGATAAACCATAGTCAGCAAAAAAATCTATACAATAGAAATACCATAATAAAATTAATAATTATTTTTAATTTTTTCCTTGTGTTTTTTGTTTATGTGTATTGTATGTGGTTTTAGTTAGTGAGTAAGTCGTTGAAGTGCCATATCGATAAATATATTATGCTTAGCATCCGTTTGCTTCTTTAAATAATTCTGCGAAATACAGGCGGTTCGCAAATCAAATAATTAATATTCATCGGTCAAATAATTATGTAGGTATAAATCAGTGTATGTACGCTGCCTAAGACGACGCAGCGTTAAAAAAAAAAACTTTATTTGTTCGACCAAGGCTGTTTGAATATTTGTCTTGAGTGAAATACACGTGTTTTAAAAGTTAACGATTTGTGAATTTTCCTTGTAAAAAAAAAGAAGCGAATTGTTTGTCTGACATACATAAAACCACGCCTTTATTGGCCGATTGGGTAGATATTTTGTTTGATATGTTCAAGTGCCATGTAACTGAGGGCGAGCTTATTGCCATCAACCGGGTTGTTACTAAGAAATTCTTGATAGAAAAAACTCAATAACACTTTTGCTGTCAACAAATCTGTGGGGTCTTTCCTCAAAAGATCACTTCAGACACCAACTACAAGCAATTCCGGAGATTAGGTACCCCCTACATACTATCTCACAAATATAACTTCTTTATAATTTACTACCTATTCCCACAACCACGCGAAAAAAAAATCAGCTGTTCAGTACATTTATCTAAGCACATCAAACTCGTAAAAATGTAGGGAACAGCAGATATTTTTTTCGCGATTTTAGGTTTGGTCCCATAATCGATTGCTGATTCCCGGCCACCGTAGGCGCGGGCTTGCGGACGACGAGTAATGGGCAGCTCGCCGTCCGGTAAGGACCAGGCCCGGGTCGACGGCGCGTCGTGTTCCATGCGCGCCTCAAAGAGATGTCAGCAGTGACGGGGTCAATTGGGCCGAAGCCGCCGGGGTCGCGGGTAGTTCGAAAGAGATACCGTGGCCCTGGCACGGGCAGCTGAAGGAACATGGGTGGGTTTTAGTCAGTAAAAGGTCTGACACGCCCTCCCGCTCTGCCCAGAGCGGGAGAAGTCATTTGATGATTTCCCATCCACATAAAAAAAAAAAAAAAAAAAGGTTTGGTCCCATAGTAAAAGTTGTGATGAGTACAATGACCCTTAAAAGGTTTCCACTGTTTACACTTATACCCTGTATATGGTACATTCTTGGTATGCACCATAAATATCTCTTATCCCTTCCATATCCTAAGGGCACGTCTTCCCCACCATTACCGCGCCCCCGGTCTACTGCTTGATATGCCATGGTCTCTGCAGCACCATGTGTCATGAGGTAACAGAGGCTGTAGTATACAACGTGTCGTTTTGCATCCTCGTCAAATTTCAGGATGAGACACAGAACATCAAACCGGACAACTTTCTCCATGGGACCAACATCGTAATCGCGAAAAAATTTTCGACTGTCCCATAGAAAACTTCAATACCTATTCGACGCAAATAACGGCTGATTATTTTTTCGCGATTACGATGTTGGTGCTATGGAAAAAGTTGTTCGGTTTGATGGTCTATACCACACCCTTAAATTTGACGAGGATGCAAAACGACACATTGTATTTCTATGGGCTGTAGTGAATCTTTGGGTTCATTCAAGTTTGAGGTCAGTTCATTTCAGTCATTCAGATTTCAACAGAGAACATTATTTACACCGTCTAAAAGTTAAATTCGAATTAGCAAAGCTCCAAAGCGTTTTTATTTAAAATTCGTAATTACCCGTAATTATGTAAAATCATAGATAATTCATAAGTACAACCTATAAATAATCATAAGCTACCTTATAATTGTAATTTACACCAGAATCAAAGTGTTAATTACAAATTATGACTAATTACTTCGCATAGTTTTAATTAAAACTAAATATCCGGTTGCTTCTATTTCTAAATTTTAACAATCATGTTATTTTTTTGTTATTTTAATGAAGTTTTTTTAACTGTGTCTATTTATGGTAGGTATATTAAGTGCCATCTTGATTAATATCTTGCTGTGATCAATTTTGTCATGGTAGCTTTTTTATTCCTACTGATGAAATTTTCTCCAATTTGGTCCAATAAAGGAGAGACGTAATTAGAGCGTCAATCTATAATAATTTATGTGGGAATATAAATCAATTTCTATTGGTCGATAACCACATTCCATTCGCTATATTTCGGTTTTTCCGAAGTTAGACGATGGAAATTTTGAACGTGTCATACTGTAGCAGGTTGTATTTTGTGGTTTCTGCCTACCCCTCATGGGTAAGCATGAGTCCAAGTATGTATCAATGCGTGGTGAATTTATTTAGTAGTGATTTTTTTTTAGAAACATTTTACTAATACGAAGGGTGTCCTAAAATACCCATGTCATTTTATTCTATGGATTTTTTTTTTACCTTGTTTAAAATGGGTGGTCCTTTTATTAAGTATTTGACTTTCAAAAGTAAACGATTTTTAAATGGGTTCCTAAATGAATGTTATTATTATCTTCCCTCGATTATTTTAATAATCTTCTCCGAACGTATTTGATTTTGACCCTGACACGAAATTCAAGTTCGTGGAAAAAAACTTCAATTTACTTAATTAGGCTGCCTCTCATTTTGAACTAAAAGCAATTTTTATTAACATATTTGCTGAAAAAAAATTGTACCTCTCGTTTTCGCATAAAAACAATATCAAACAAAACCTTTTTATCAATAAAAATCGAAAATAAAAATGAAATCTGTTTTGTTAACGCTGCGTATCGGCATTGACCTCAATACTCTCGCACTTTCCTTTCGGACCTCTTCGTAAAACTTCGTGGTATCTGTTCGGGTCACAACGTTATATCATGACCTCCCCTTATGGGATGAGGAGCGATGTCATCATCATCTGCCTAGCCTTTTCCCAACTATGTAGGGGTCGGCTTCCAGTCTAACCGGACGCAGCTGAATACCAGTATTTTACATGGAGCGACTGCCTATCTGACCTCCACAACCCAGTTAGGTAAGTACAGGGTTTCACCACCAAACCATTCAAACACTAATCTACATACTTCGTACATGATCTGACCAAGATTATGTCTGGACTTTTAACGAGAATGTGACCTTTGAGTGTCTTTTCCTAACCGACTTTCTTTTGAGAGAAAAACTCTTTTTTTTGAGAGTAGAGTAGATCTGATCTAGTTTTAATTTTGTCTAAAAGTGTTTGTACAAACATGGTACACACCTACTTAGGGCTGGTTTAAGAATAAATGTGACAGTTTGACATATTTTCAATACAAAAGCTGTCAAACCGTCATATTTATTCCTCAAATAAAAATTACCTGACTATTGAACAATCAGCCTTTACAGAAATAAAGTCATATGTCATTTAATACCATAAGACCACGCGGGATTTGCTGAGTTAGACTTTTGAGCTTAGATCTGAATACCCGTAACAACTGTTAAAGATCACGATACTGTAAATTACCATACTTTACCGGAGTTAACACCTATTACAGGCACTTTGGAATTGTCAAGGGGTCGGTCAGTCAGAAAGTTGAAGCTAGTTGCCCATTCGAAAGCGTAGTAGGTGAAGAACGAGCAAGAAACTCCATGGACACTCTTTAAAAAAAAAACCGGCCAAGAGCGAATCGGACTCACGCACCGAGGGTTCCGTTCCGATTTCTGAAAAAGTGTGCTATTTAGAGACATCGTTTTATTTTTACTGTAATCTATACATAAACTTGTATCACATAGAATAATTTCAGATTTTTCTCTATGCAAACTTCGGAGATAAGGAGGGAGGGGGGAACGGTGTTTTTTTTAAATTTTTCATCAAAAGTCGAAAACTATGCGGCCTAAAAACAAAGAGAAATGTTTGAGAATGTGCAAACAGCGTTCTTTCATATGATACCCGCATGCCCTAGTAGTCCCAATTCTAATTTTTAACCTCTCAGTTTCTGTTGCAAAAAAATAAAATATTATTATTTCTTTTTTATTTGCAAAATAGTTGGGCAAATTTCACCTAAAACTGTTCCAAATTTCAAATTGATAGCGTTAGTAGTTCTTGAGATATCCAGCTGCGCAAAACGGACAGACAGACAGACTAATTCGAATCATAAGGGTTCCTTTTTACCATTTTTGTACGGAACCATAAAAAGGTCGGCTGAATATTATTTTACATGTCGTGACTGCCATACCGGAATTGGCACCTAAGCCTAAAAAAGACCTAGAAATCTGCCAAAACGAAACTTCCTAGATTTTAAGGTTACCTTAGGTCAAATAATCTATTAAGGTCACTTAGCTAATGCTTATTATGAAGACAAATATCGCCCCAGTTGGCACCAAACCTGATAAAATACTAGTTTGTAATACGTTGAATAATCTGTTGTCGCGTATCGATTTTTTTTTAAATTATGCAAGAGGGGTTAAAAGTTAATTATATTGTTTGTTGGTCAGTATTTCTTGCGAGTTTTTGGGATTTTCCAATTGGCAATAAATACCACTACATAACATACCTATCAACACGCACTGTGCCCGCGTGGTGGATTCTAGCAGTGGGTACTTTATAGGCTGAATATGTTATCATGTAATATTTCTGACTGACCGACTCCTTCAAAATTCAAAAGCGCATGTTGGAATGTTTTAATTGAATGAATTTTGCATGTTGCATGGTTAAATTGAAATATAAATGCTTCGTGTTTGAGTTAGTTTGATATTCATTTGAGTATCGCCAGATATAAAGGTCTTTTATTTTATCGACATAATTAAGCCATTCTTTAAATATTAATAGCCGATTCAATTTCTCAATAATAGCCCAAAACTGTCATAGAAAAGATGACACAACTTTTAAAATTCATTGTCACCATCTTGAAACGATGTCACATACAGTGTGAAATCATTTTACCGCCCGCGCCCACATAAACTACCTTACACTTTATATTCACACAAATAAGATCGCAAATCGCGTGAAAACGGACTTTTTCGATGGCATAATCAAGTTTGTTCGAGAGATTTGTCGGCCATTTTAACTTGGCCCCTCCGTAAGTGTTGCCTCTAAAAAATTTATATGAAACTAACTTCTGCCCTCGGCTACGTCCGCGGGAAATTTCAGCACCCGACCCACCACGTCGCATCGCATCGCACACCCGTACTATTACTTAGTTTTCGCTTAGCGTTCTTTCTGACTTTTTTTCGTTTTTCTCGGCTCCTAAGGGTCGTAGCGTGATGTCAAATAGACCATAACCTTCCTCAAGAATAGCGCTATCAAATGCAAAAAGATTTTTTCAAATCCGACTGGCAGTTCCAGAGATTAGCGCGTACAAACAAACAAACTCTTCAGCTTTAAAAGTGTTGATAGTTGTTTTATAAGTGTCAAATTATGTTGGTCTATATCTGATTTCATATTGATACATGGAATTTTGTCAATATGGCCGTCTTTACACAATCTGGGTTTTGGGAACTTGCGTTCTAAGTGATACTAAGGTCAATTGTCACTATTTTAATGTTACATCTTGACTGCGTTGTGACCACGACTTTGTTTAATATTTGACATAGTTTGTGTTTAAAAATAAATCACATAATAAATTAAATGAGATAATGTTATCAAGGTTCCTTGAAGTTGTTTTAACTTTGCATACTATTGTACAGAACCAAGTCCTTCTAACTGAACAGACAGCTGTGCTGCTGGACAGTTTGTTGCGCCACTTCTTCCCAGCTAAAGCACTAGGAAGTGGTGAAGGGCGGGCGTGCCGGGGCACTGGCAGACTGTCATTTTGACGTTTAAAAAGTGCTGATTCTCAGCCTAGTTTAAATAAATGACTTTTGATATTGATTCAAGTCCTAATGGGGTCCCTAGACAATCAAAATTGCCTGACAAGCACGAAAAAACCACGTGCTTGTCAAGCAATTTTGACCAACTAGCGACCCCATCCCCTTAGGAGCCCTTTTGCGACCGAATTCGGTCGTAAAGCGATCGCTATCTATGTCGAGACCAGGCCCTGGCTTGCGCCCTCTAAAGGTTAAACACATATTTTTAAAGTTTTTAGCTTATTTTAAATGAGCGCAAAACTTTAAAAGAATTTAGTAAGTATTTTAAATCCCTGCTGAAAGCAAACACGTTGCTATAGTTATATATAAGTCTTTCTAAAATAAAACACGAAATACGGTACAAAAGCCAAAAATCCTTACCTTGCAGAACAGATTTGCCCCATCCAGTAACAATACATTCTCCTGCACCATTGTAGAAAGCATCCAGGGTATCAGTTGAAGACGGAAGGCAAATAGGCCAGATATTTTTCGCTAGTCTCAAGTTTTCGCTCAAAACTAAGATGGCAACGTCATTGGTGAAGGTTCCAGCCTTGTAGAATGGGTGACGGAGGATGTTCTTGACCTGGACGATCTGGAATGGCAGGGGTTCTTCATCGATTCCTAGTTTCCATTCTCCTCCCTTGATTAGGACGTTCTTGGCTTGGAGTCTGTGGGGTGAAAATGGATGGGTTAGCTTTATGAAGAATTTTTGTGGCTTATAAACTTGTGTATGGGATAAAATTAAAATAAATTATATGATCCCATTTATATTTTTAAAGCCTTACTAATAAATATTTACACACGACGGATACCGGCGTTAAAACGCTTTTGGCCCTTTTAAAAAGCCCTATAACTCCGGTATAGATTATGAGTAAATCTTTATTAGTAAGGCTGTTAGTGTAAATTCTGTAAGTAGAAGAAAATGTGTTCTGCCGACCCCAAGTAGCATGGGATAAGGGCAGGGGCTGCAGTTTCGACATGGATAGCGATCGCTTTACGACCGAATTCGGTTCCAAACTCCTAATGGGGTCCCGAGACGGTTAAAATTGCTTGACAAACTCAAACTCAAAGAATTTATTTCAATTAAACCAATTACAGACACTTTTGAATTGTTAAAGAGTCGGTCAGTTAGTCAGTAAGGTGAAGCTAAATGCCCATTCCAAAACGTACATCTCTAAGGAGAATAACGGGCAAGAAGCTCCACGGACAAGCACGTAAGTTTTTATGCTTGTCAAGCAATTTTAACGGTCTGCTTTACAATGCTATAAAGAAACCCTTGTGGGATCAATTTACGTCTGTCTGTCACTTTATGTATATCCATTAACAATTAATTGCATAACCTACCCTTCAACGCAGCTAGCAGAAGTGATGACCACATCAGGCCTGGTGATAACACCTCCACACAGAAGGCTCTTGTTCGTCTGCAGGAGTACCATCGCTTGCCAGGGGATCTCTGCGAAGTCTACCTCCTGATCCTTGCGGTTTCCGTACGGTTTCTGAGGCTGTTGGAGAGAAGATGGGGTTAGAAATTGGATAGAAGAACATGTCGTGAAAAGAAGGGTTAGGAGGTACCTACAGTCAACAGCACAGAGGTAATAATTTGTATGTCGTAGCAATAAGGGCGATTTTTGCAGTGCAAGTGTTATGACGGATGATGTGCGGTTAAATGTATCTACACATATATTTTGATGTTGGGGTTGACTTCCAGTCAAACCGGATGCAGCTGAATAGCAGTATTTTACATGGAGCGACTGCCTATCTGACCTCCACAACCCAGTAACTGGGTAATACGATACCCCTTGGTAATACAGGTTGTCAGACTTTCGGGCTTCTGACGATCCGTAGCAATTGTCAAAGATCCAAGAATGATGTCCTGCTAATTGCAAAAAACGTAAGACTGGCGCTTTTGCTTTAATGGCAATAGCCTTCCTCTTATTGCCTGAGAATTAATAAGTTACTGGCTTGGGTTTACTAAAAACCTCTGCGGGAAAACAATCTATCGCGAATATTCCGTTCTAACATATTAGCGTCTCCGGATTCGAACCTAGCACCTATAGTTCAGTAGCCCCATTCTACCTCTACCCCATTGATATTTTTTTTGTGTAAGGTAGATTATTTTTAACGGCCTCAAATAAACCTTATATAATAATACTTACAATGACTCTACAGATCAAAATAATAACCTTTTGACCTCAGTCAGACCTTATCAAAAGGTAACCAGCTGATTATATAATCCAAGGTAGTTTTGTAGTTATATCAATAGTGATAAATTAACTAAAATCATTCGATACGTGAAGGTTAAAGATTCTACTTTTATGAATTACTTATGTAAGATAGCAATCATCATCTAGCCTTCTTCCAACTATGTTGGGGATCCAGTCTAACTGGATACAGCTGAATATCAGTAATTTACATGAAGCGACTGTCTATCTGACTTCCACAAAACAGTTACTGGGTTATACGATACCTCTTGCTAAGACTGGTTGTCAGACTTTCGGGCTTCTGACGACCCTGTACGGTGCAACCGCACTTTCAGCAAATTCATCAGTTTACGCCACACATTTAATAATTACTTCAGTTCACATTCGGACCGCGTCATAGCAACACCTCATTTTTAACCGACTTCAAAAAGGAGGAGGTTCTCAATCCCCGATTACTCGAAGATGGCTGGACCGATTTGGATTTTTTTGTTTTATTCGAGAGGGTATACATCGCAGTTGGTACCATATAAAATTGAATAACTTTGCTTCAGTAGTTTTTGAGTTAGCTTCAATTATACGTATTTTTTCCACACTTTTATATGGATGATGTTCTAGTTTGTTTTGCAGATAGTGGTATTACAATTTGTGTGGGGTAGGTACACAACTAAAAAGTGAAAAATAAAAACTTTTTTACAAAAAAATACTACCGACTTCCAAAAACGACACTACAAAGTGAAAAATAACTTTAATTTCGGAAGTCGGTGGCAAAAAACGAAAATACATTTAACTAGACACCGACTTCCGAAATTAAAGTTATTTTTCACTTTGTAGTGTTGTTTTTGGAAGTCGGTTGTATCATTAGTTAAGGTCGTGTACTCAATACACGTATCAAGTGAAATACCATGGTTTCATTCGATATCCTATCAATCAGTAAAAGGCGTACGGTGAAAACCGTACAGACCCGTACTCTCATCTTCTGCTAAATCGTCACGAACTAGACCTATCTTTCCTTTTTTTTATAAATTACAAGTAGACGTTTCAATAAAACCACAAATAGTTACACACGAAGCTAAAACCGTTAATTGGCTACAAGAATTCGATTTCCCAATCACATATAATATGAGAGTATAAATATTTTTAAATGTCATCGTTTGACGATAGCTGTCCTTTCAACATGATTATCTTGTTAGGCAATTTGACCTTGTGGCTGTAGGGTTTAAAATAACACGGTAGTTATGTATTTTAACTAATAAATAAGACCATTTAAGACGCAGATATATGCCAACGGCCTTGAGTGGTTAGCTTGCGTGTTCTGAGCTTAGCTCACGCAACGCGTCGTACGTCCAGCCAGTAATAGGACTCGCCCATCAAGGAGCGTGGTCCCCAATTAGATGCATTATTAATTTGTTATACATAAACCAAAAAGTATTACATTAAAATACGTATACGTACTAAAAGATAAAATGGAAGGTTCCATAAAATACGCTTGATAGTTTTTGCGTGATTCTCAGCTTTTTATCCGCGTTAGACATAACTTTACAAAGTAATTACATTATGTATTATAAACATAATTTAACATATATTTTTTCCAAATCATTAACACTACTTGTTTAGACTGATCTTCAGTTTAAAATCTTTAAAATTCGGTTATTGTCGACATAAATAAAAGTTGCCTCCTCGAATGAAGATATTTAAATTGAATGTCAGGCGTACCCTATCTTTCTGGCTAATATTTGGTTATTTGAACTCTAAATGTCGATAATTTTATTGTATCAACAGAGTTTCTCATCTCCATTCTCAAGATGTTCCCACTAATACTCTATTCCCCAAAGGTTCAGACAGAAGTGCACCTAAATTTCACCCACATTTCACCAGAGAACTCCTACGTAATAGGGGGCGAAGCTATTGCCATCAACCGGGCACAAATCCAGACTCCCTAACTCCGGGCTGCTAGAGCTTGTCCAACATCAAATAACGTGCACCTCCACTTAAATTTGTATGCGTACAGCACAATAAATGCAGTAGTGGGCGCGTCATTTCAGTGTAGACAAGCTCTACTAAGACATTACATATAGAAAAATCCAATAACACTTTGCCCCACCCAGGAATCGAACCCAGGACCTCATGCTCAGCAGTAGCGCTTGCGTCCACTAAGAACAACGTGGCAGTTAAAGAAATAATGCTTTCTTTTTAATATTATTTACTAGCTTTGGCCAGCGGCTTCGCCTGCGTGGATGTCGGCAAAATATCCCACGGGAACGTACTACCGGGAATTCCTTCCTTATTCCTTATCTACATTATAAAGGCAACCTCTGTGCAAAATTTCAGCTTTGTACGTCCAAGGGTTTGGGCTGGGCGTTGACGAGTCAGTCAGTGTGTCTTCTCTTTTTATATACAACATTATTTTTAGTATATGCGAAACTTGAATATAGTTTGTTCAGAATAAATAACTGAATCGATTCCAATAATTTTTATACCGTGTTATATTTTGCCCCAAAAATCTTTAAAAAAAGGTTACAATATGGACACTGAGGGACGAACACAAGTCACTGCAGGTCATAGCGGCACTAGGCACGGGCGCACAGCGGGCGCCGCGTGGTGATCATGTTTTTGTACGGACAGCCAGGTAACATAACAAGCTTATAACTTTGTGATATTTCATAATACAGTTTTGAAATTTTGTACATACTCGTAGATTCTTTACATAGAAATGTTTCGGGTTTCGCATATACTAAAACTGATGTTGAATATAGATAAATTACTATTAATGAGAACTTCTTTCATATATCTATGAATGAGAACCAAAACTTGATGTCGAGTCATAAATAATAATCCAGGAGCTAGATATGTTAATATAATAAATAAATAATAATTGGACATTTTGCAAATGCTAATCATATAATCAGTCAGATGTGTGTCTATGTTAATTTGAGGATTAATTCTGATCAGAGATAATAATTATGATTATATTGTTGTTGTATATGGTTCTAATAATTTATTTGGGTGTGGCTAAGTCCACGTCGGCTGCCAGTCTAACCAGATGCAGCTGAATACCAGTATTTTACATGGAGCGACTGCCTATCTGACCTCCACAACCCAGTTACTGGGTAAAACGATACCCCAAGTAAGATTGGTTGTCAGACTTTCGGGCTTCTGACGACCCGTACCGATTGTCAAAGATCCAAGAATGACAGCTGAGACCAACTGCTTATCGTGCTTTCCGAGGCACGGAGGAGTCTCGGTATGTAAAGATGGTCACCCATCTCTGGACCAACCGCGGCAACCGTAGCTTAATCTGATCGAGCGACCCGTACTGCTTTTATTAATTGGCCACGAGCCCCTCAACCAAAAGAAATATATATTCAAGAAATACTCACGTTAAGAATACCACATTCTCCAGAACCGCTGTATCTTGGCAGGTAGACCCTCTGGATAGACTCTCCAAATTCATTCTCCACTCCATATCCTCCATTCTGAGAAACGGAGAATCCTCCTCCTTGGATCAACTTTTGACCTTGACCCTGGAAGACCCCCTGGCCTCCGCCTTGCTGTACTCCAAAGCCAGTTCCTTGGGTAACTCCAAAACCACCTCCCTGTTGTACCCCGAATCCACCGCCTTGCTGTACTCCAAATCCACCTCCCTGTTGTACTCCAAAGCCTGAACCTTGTCTGATTCCAGAACCGCTTCCTTGGGTGACTCCGAATCCAGAGCCCTGGGTAACAGTCTGTCCCTGTCCTCTGGTCACTGAAGTGCCCTGTCCTTGGGTGGTGTACTGTCCTTGTCCACCAGTAACGGCGAAACCTTGTCCTCGACTAACTCCAATGCCTCCTCCTTGAATAACACCCTGTCCCTGGCCTTGGCTCACGCCAAAACCTTGGCCCTGAGTCACACCGACTCCTTGTCCCTGGGTGACTCCGAATCCTTGTCCCTGAATGACTCCAGAGCCTTGTCCCTGAATGACTCCAGAGCCTTGTCCCTGTCGGATTCCTGTTCCAAATCCTTGGGAGACGCTCTGGCCTCCACTTTGAACTACACCGAAGCCTTGACCCCTGGTTACTCCAACTCCTGAACCTTGTCGGACTACTTGGCCACCCCCTTGGGTGATGCCGAAGCCTGTGCCTTGTGTCACTTTGGTACCCTGTTAGGAGAAAAATGGTTTTGTAAGTTAAGTTTAATTTTAGGGTTTTTGAATGTTGGAATGGTTACTGATCGGAAACTTGGAATATAGTGTTCGGCGTACAAAAGACTTAAAGAAGAAGAATAAATGGTCTAACTACCGTCCTCAAACATGTCATTGTTTATTCATTAATCACTGAGTTCATTGGGGAAGAAAACTGTCAAATTAGTTCCGCGTAGATGGCACTAAGTGTTTGTTACTTTCATTCTGCTGTCAACGGAGTTTCTTGCTGAAAACTTTGCCGCAAGATGGCGCTAAGTGTTTTTTCTTGTCGCCGATTGGTCGTTTTGTCTTCAAGATGACTTTGACAAGTAACAAACACACAGCCCTCTCTCGCGGCGGAGTTTCCGGGAAACAACCCCATTGCCGACCACATTTTAGTACATGTCAACAAAATTCAGATGTTTTTATGATGTCAAATTTAAAACCTACAACGTTCCAAGATGTACTGCGGGGTATAACTCTCTCCAACCATTTATGTTACTTTTGACGTAAGCATGCCTATGAAGTTCCTTATTTATTGACAGCAACTACTTAGACGAAAAAATGCGAATGCTACGAAGTTCCTGCTATTTTTACCTGCCTGCCTGCTTTATCTGCTATTTTTATTTTGTGTGCCTTTTCGCCAGTCTGTGCTAATTAATGTATTTTCTTTATTTTTTCTTTCTTTTCTTTTTTCTTATTTATTAACTGGCAAACAGTCGAAAACTTGCAATACTTCGTGGACGCTGTGAAGTTCCCCATTTATTGACAGCAATCATAGACGAAAAAATACAATACTACGCTATGAAGTTCCCAATTTATTGACAGCAACCAAAGACGAAAAAATGCAATACTTCATGGACACTAAAGTAAAATGAATGGTTGGAAAGATTAATTAATTATTGCGTAACACACTAACAATTGCAACGACTTTCATTTTGAAAATTTGACAACATACACTGCGTTGTTTTCGTTGATAGCGGACGATTTTTTCAAACATATGAAGTAATGGGTTAGGAATTTGTTTCAAGGTCCTTCGGATTGTAAAAGAAGGTGTGTTAAGCAATTAGGGAGCTGATCAATTAAAATGAATGAATAATTATTGTCAAATAACATCTCTAATCTCTAAGTGCTGCAGTAAACTTTGAATCTAAATCCATTTGTTGACTTATAATACAAATAATGTAGTTCGATGAAGGTATATATAATAACCAAAAATTAAGGCAATGTGACTCTCTTACCTGTCCTCCTTGAGAGTAGGATCCCTGACCCTGGGTCACAGCCAGTCCACTACCGCTGGTCTGTCCAAATCCTTGTGAGTATGAACCTGTGGGTAAACTGTTCATGTAGATTTTGACTTTTGAAATGGCGAAGAAAACATTCAAATTAGTTCGGCGTAGATGGCGCTAAGCGTTTGTTACTTTCATTCAGTTTTCAATGGAGTGCTTTGCTGATAACTTTGCCGCGAGATGGCGCTAAGTGTTTTTTCTTGTCGCCGATTGGTCGCATTTTCTTCAAGATGACTTTGACAAGCGCTCACAGCGCTCGTTGCAGCGGAGCTTCCAGTCTTACTTCCAGTAAACAAACCCATTGGACGAGAATTGAGTGCAATTTCAAGGACGCGTCACGTTTAGGCATATTTCGTTACTTGAGAGAGAAGAAAGACCCTCTCTGTCTCTCACACTTAATTTTATTTTTTAAGAAGATTCATTTTCTATCACGCGCAATTCTTGTGTTGATTTTCGTTCCAGAAAAGGACTTTCAAAAACAAAAAAAAAAAAAACTCTTATTAAATTTTATACACACCTTGACTACCTTGTCCAGCTGATCCATACTGTCCTTGTCCTTGGATTGTCACCTGTCCCTGTCCTCCCGTCTGGTAAGAACCCTGTCCTCCTGTGGCATAAGATCCTCTACCTCCTTGAGAGTATGAGCCCTGGCCGAACTGGTTCTTCTGGATGAACGAGCCAGGGGAAGGAGTGGTGGGTGTGGGGAATCCTTGGGTGACCTGGTTGGGGCCTTGTGGTTGAGTTGGCTTGGAGGTTGTTCTGGAATGAATTGGCTGGTTAGTTGTAGTTTTTGGGGTTGGGAAGAGCGTATATAGGTTCTGATGTGAGAAAGGTTTCAACAAGAAGATCTTAACTAATCGGTAAGGCAATTTTGAGGTTCATATTTGTAATTTGTATGCCAGTTTATTTGTCTTGTATTTGATTAGATATGAGATCTCAAGCAGATTATGAATGTTCTTGAAATTCTGTTGTATCAAAAAATTGGTCGTTTGGTACATGGGTCAGGAAATTAGAAGAATACTTTTGACAGTAAAAATCCTAATAAAATTGAGTAAGAAAACCACGTTCTTCACATTTTGATATAACGCAATTTATCGAGACTTTTTCTATTTATACACCTTCAATGACTACATTTGCTAAAGAATTTGTGCTGATACTGCAATGTTTACTGAAATGGATGCTGAATCATAAATACCAATATTTGTAACCTTTTGCCTTTGAAAAAAATATAAAAACATGACAAGATTTACTTCTCACCTGAAGTTATTCAAATATACAGATCCGGTGACTGGTGGCCTCACAGTGACTCCAGGTTGGTTGTTAGAGCTGCCACGGCTGTCGGGCACATATTTACCGTCGTTGCCTCCGAAGACACCGGGAACCCACTTGCCGAGCTGGTTTGTTGGCCAGGGGTCAGTGTAGAAGGGGTCACGGCAGCACTTGCCGATGCGACCTGATTCGAGGTCTTTGCAGTCCTGTTAGAAGATTTGGTGAGGTTAGTATTGGTTGTGGGTATAGGGATCGAATTCAAATAATGGCAGAGTGGGTCCTGGACTTGTTCAATGCCTGCGATCATTGAAGAAAATTAATAAACAGGTCCTGCGCTGTATGTAACAATATCAATTACGACTTTTCTTTTATTTAGGAAAGAAGCTGTTGGCAGTGGAGATTTTTTTGAAATCATTTCAAACACTAAGAGTCTACTGCTGATCATGGTCCTCCAACTGTCAAACCGTTTAAATACTGACGTTAGAACAAGAAACAATAGATTTTTTTATTTGCTGATTTTAAAAACAGCTAAATGAACGCTAAACGCTAAAACGCTAACGATAACGCTAAAACGCTTATGCTAATGCTAACGCTAAAGATAGCGCTAAATATAACACTAACGCAAACGGTAAAAATAGCGCTAAAGAAAGCGCTAACGCTAACGCTAAAGGTAGCGCTAACGCTAACGCTAAAGATAGCGGTAAAGATAGTGCTAACGCTAACGCTGAAGCTAATGCTAAAGCTAACGCTAAAGCTAACGCTAAAGCTAATGCTAAAGCTAACGCTAAAGCTAACGCTAAAGCTAATGCTAAAGCTAACGCTAAAGCTAACGCTAAATATACTGCTAACGCTAACGCTAAGGCTAACGCTTGCGCTACCGCTAAAGATAACGCTAATGCTTACGCTGACGCTAACGCTGAATGAGGGGTTAAGAATGTTTTTTTCTCAAAAATCATTGGAATGTCGAGCATTATTTTGACAATCTTCTTTGAAAATGCTGTACTGGTCAAATACATGTGAGCAGCGACCGGCAATGATAGTATGAAAATCCATCTGTCGTGTTTAGTGACTGAATAAATTATAATGAAAACTCGTTTCTGTCGTGTAATTTAAAAATGGAACGAACTTTTTACTTCGACACTTGGCAACAGAGTAGGTAACTTATCAATGATTTTATTTAAATTTAGATTCGGCTATCAAATATGGACATATTGGCGCGTCAAAAAATTATCGTTGTTCGTCATTGATTCTGGAGTAATTATAATTAATTTAATTAGTTTGAATTTCCGCGCATTATTTAAGAAACAAGCCTTGGCCGCATTTTCATGTTCGTCCATCAATGCCCTTTTGCAGGCCGCGGCAGTAATGATAAACACACACACACACAAACACAAACAAACGCGCGCGCGCTTGCTAAACAAACACTTTTACGCGTCAATGATATTCTACTATCCGACTACTCTGAGAACAATGATCGAAACAAACTCAAAAGTATTGATCAGATAATGTGAGGACCATGTAGACAACAATATACTTACAGTCAAAGGCACTCGGTAAGCCTCTTGGTCTCTGGTGAGGGCGACAGTGGTGTTGGAGATGACTCCCTCCGCGGTACAGAATTCGATGGGTGTGCATTTCAGGGCAGCAGCGCAGCCAGCTGGGACGTCGTCTAGTGAAAGATAAAATAATATAGCTTTTGTAACAATAATATGTTTTTAAAATAAATGACAGATGGGCTGTTGCTCCATGTAAAATATTGGTATTCAGCTGCATCCGGTTAGACTGGAAGGGTCGCCCCTTAGACATAGTTGGGAAAAGGCTGGTGATGATGACGTTTTTTACAATTAGCATGGACGTGCTCTCTCAGAAAATTATTGCATGTCACCAAGCTTGTTTGTTGGACCTGTGATCGCATTTGCATTCATTCTTGGAGTATTCTGGTCACCTTAACATTACGCAGAAGAAGGAATGTCTAGACAGTATCAGCCTATAATGTTCCCACTGCTGGGACACAGGCCTCCTCTCTTCGATAGGGAGTAGGCTGTGATCTACCACGCGGGCCCAGTGCGGGTTGGTAGATGTCACATGTCCTTGAATGTTTGGTTCTAGGACATCCCGGTTTCCTCACGATGTTATCCTTCACCGTTTTGAGAGCAGTAATGATGAAATTCATATCATATCCAGGCAAATCACTGTCCATTCTATGGTTGCCTGGAAGAGATTGCAGAAAGCGATAAGGCCGCCCATTGTATATTTTGTAGTTTGTGTCTTTTTTTTTTTTGTTATGTATTTTAGTGGTGTACAATAAAGTATATATAAATAAATAATAAATAAATAATAAATAAATTATTTACACAAACTAAAGTGCCCGCCTCGGTTCGGTGTTATGGGCTGATTATGTTAAGTACCTAATTTAAAAAAAAACCAATGAATCTTACTGTTCTGTGGTGGTGGTGGTGGTGACTGTGGCCTGTTAATGGTCTGATCAAGAATCAACTGCCCATCCACATAGTGGGGGTTCTGGAAGCTGTCAGATCCAGTAATGCCATCAATTGGAGGCAAGTACTCCGGAGCCTTGGTCGATACAGGTGGAAGGTACGTTGGTCTAGGAGTAGTGTAAGGTCGGGGAGTAGTTACAGGACGAGGAGTTGAGAATGGGCGAGGGGTGGTGACGAAAGAAGGAGTATAAGCTGTAGATACAACATTGGATCCACTGGTAGAAGTATCGATGGGAGGAAGGTAAGGTACACCAGGTTTAAGCCCGGTTCCGATCCCACCAGGACGGAAGATACCAGCGGTTTCTGAACCAGATGAGAAGGAGTCAGTTTCTACGAAATTCGATTGGCTGGTTGACTTGAAGACTTCGTTGTTGAAGTTTCCAGCGTTTGATCCGAAACGGCCGAGCGTTGGTGCTGCTGTTGATCCGAAACCTGAAGCTGTTGATCCAAATTTGTTGCTGTTGAATGCAGATCCTGTTCCGAATTGGCTTCCGAAGCCTGTTGTTGAGCTACCTCTGTTAGCGTTGGCGGCGAAACCAGTATTTGTGTTGGTCTGGCCTGTTCCAAAACCTGTGGATCCGAAAGTGCTCTGGCTTCCTTGGGTCGATCCTGATTGGCTAAACAGTCCCTGGCCGTTGGTGCTGGATCCTTGGAAGGTGCCAGATCCAACTCCTAGGGAACTTTGGAGGTTGGTGTTACCAGCGAGGGATGAGGTCTCAATTCTGCAGCAGATTTCAGTCCTGGTGTTGCAGTATTGTTTCTGTGACAAAAGAAAGGTAATTGGTTAGTTTTTTTTTTTTTGTATACTTTGGGTGATATTAAAACTTAAAATGAATTTAACGTACATATAGGTAGAATAGTCATGAAACAAGTTAGCAAAAATGTGTGGGTGCGCAGTACGGAATCTTGTTGCATGATAAGTCGTGCCAGGGACGCGGCCAATCACCAACAGGATTCCGCATCGTATTTTTTGCGTGCGTGGCGAAGACTGTACAATATTTTTATAATACACCAGCGAAATGACACAGCGTATACAGAGTGTACGTGTAAACAGTTGCAACCTTCTAAGGGCTCATTGTACTCATCATTATGAACAACTTTTATTATGAGACCAAGCCTGAATTCGCGAAAAAAAATCTGCTGTTCCCTACTGTACTATAAATGTACTCCGTATTAGACTATGTTCCTAATACGGAGGTCTTGCATCGTTCCAGCATATATGGCATGGAAGCCCTACTCATGCAACGTCAACTCAGGTGGTGTGGACACGTCCTTCGCATGAAGGACCACCGTTTACCCAAAACGGTCTTTTACTCTGAGATGGCAGAAGGTAAACGGAAGCATGGCGGTCAACATCTCCGCTATAAGGATGTGCTCAAAAGGCATCTTAACGCGTGTGCTATTGATCCTACAGGTTGGGAGAGGCTCGCTCTACACAGGTCGTCTTGGCGCTCTACTATTCACAAAAGTACCAAATCTTTCGAAGAAAAGCGACACGACGCTATTATTGAGAAGCGCCAAATACACAAAGAGAGACCTAAGCCCTCCTACACGTATACATACAACACTTCAGGCCAGCTTTATTGTTTTAGTTGTGACCGGGTGTTCAAAACTAAATTCGGTCTAGCGAGCCATCTAAGGGCACACGCAAGGAAGTGATTTCGAAGGGTCGCCGTTATCGAAATCGATAAGGAGGACTATATACAGGGTGTCCCAGAACTCAACGTTAAGCCGAAACGGGGCGACAGGATTGATTATAAACATCATGAGAAAAATCAGAAAAAAAATCTATCCCATGCAGTTTGAAAATTATGGACATTTAAGAAAAACCTAAAAATTTGGTCAATCTGTAACAATTTTTCTGTTATTGTGGTTAATTTTTATTATTTTTGTTCATTTAAACTTTGGAACCGTAACCCTAAATAATATTTCTAAGAATCACAGTCAAAAATAATGACACAATTGCCCCAAGTTTCCTAGAAGATTAAGACTTAGTTAAAACATGAATTTAAAATTTTCAAAATTGGTCGACTATGAATGGCCTCCTTTAAAAAAAATGTACTAGAGTGCCTTGGCAAGTACCATTAAAAGTTGGCGCATTTAATCAGAATTGTAAAATGGTACAATACTTGTTAGTTTCATACTAAAAAAACGAGTAATAAAATAAAAACCTCAAGTAACCCGATGTTTGCTAACCCATTTTACTCAGTTAAAATGTTTTTTATTCGCACAAGCTCTTGGTAGGTTCTTAATTTTACGGCAAAATGATGAGAGAGATGGATAGTGGACATGTTTGCCATGAGTGAGAGAGACAGATAGTGATGCCACGCAATGAGACGAAGATGCGTCGTTTAAGGACGCTGACAAATGGGTAGTCAAATCATTACTTTTTTACACAAAAATATGTTTATTAAATAAATTTAATAAACATATTTTTAAAATAATTTAAATATAAACATATTTAAATTATTTTAAAAATATGTGTGTGTGTGTGTGTGTGTGTATGTGAGTGTGTTTGCGTCCATTTGTCAGCGTCCTTAAACGACGCATCTTCGTCTCATTGCGTGGCATCTCATAAACATATTTTTGTGTAAAAAAGTAATGATTTGACTACCCATTTGTCAGTGTCCTTAAACGACGCATCTTCGTCTCATTGTGTGGCATCACTATCTGTCTCTCTCACTCATGGCAAACATGTCCACTATCCATCTCTCTCATCATTTTGCCGTAAAATTAAGAACCTACCAAGAGCTTGTGCGAATAAAAAACATTTTAACTGAGTAAAATGGGTTAGCAAAAATCGGGTTACTTGAGGTTTTTATTTTTTTACTCGTTTTTTTAGTATGAAACTAACAAGTATTGTATCATTTTACAATCCTGATTAAATGCGCCAACTTTTAATGGCACTTGCCAAGGCACTCTAGTACATTTTTTTTAAAGGAGGGCCGTTTAATGTCGACCAATTTTGAAAATTTTAAATTCATTGTTTAACAAAGTCTTAATCTTCTAGGAAACTTGGGGCAATTGTGTCATTATTTCATAATAATAATCATAATCATAATCATAAATTTTATTTGTGGAACATAGGTATAGGTATAGGTGTATTTTTGACTGTGATCCTTAGAAATATTATTTAGGGTTACGGTTCCAAAGTTTAAATGAACAAAAATAATAAAAATTAACCACAATAACCGAAAAATGGTTATAGATTGACCAAATTTTTAGGTTTTTCTTAAATGCCCATAATTTTCAAACTGCATGGGATAGATTTTTTTTCTGATTTTTCTCATGATGTTTACAATCAATCCTGTCGCCACGTTTCGGCTTGACGTTGAGTTCTGGGACACCCTGTATATATAAATGCACTGAACAGCAGATTTTTTATGTACATTGCGATAAGGGCAGGAGAATGATGATGAAGTGGGATAGTTAACGTAAATATTTATTAGAAAATCTGAAATCCACGCGAACCAAGCCACAGGAAAGCTCATAAATATTACTGTACTTAATTAAAAATTGCAACATGTTTTATCTAGGCAAGTTTAAGGGGATACAACGATGATTTTGTGTTTTTAATATTCCTATAAAACCAAAATAATGTGTATGGTTAAATCATTTGGATTTTCCATACTATGTTATTTCCCTATATTGTGTACTGATGTACTAAAACCGAAATATGATTGAGTATAGACGCCAGCAGGTCAAGCCACTCGAAACTGTCAAATTTTCTCAATCAACCTTGAACCTAATGCCATAGCGATAAAGATGAAAATCTATTAAAGGAATTTGCCAGATTGTAGGAGCTTGATGTGCTGGCGTCTGTACTTGAAATTTGTTCAATAGAAAAAAATCCAAAGTAGTACCTTCTATTTTTTGTTTTATACAATTATACGTAAACAGCTTCTTATTGTGCAGTAAAATTTGCGTTAAATCGAAAGTATTTAAATATGTTAAGAATTTACTAACTTAAAAATTGATTTGAATATAGCATTTTGTCAAAAATTTACATTTAAACGAAGCGCGTTTAAATTCCGGTGTGCGTGAGAGTCTTCTATCTCGCGCGTCAAACTAGACAGCATAACGCCATTTCACTTACACATTGAGCTAACCTACGCTTCGATCACAGATCCATAGAACATACTGTGTTTTTATGATCTGAGGCTTCGATGTATCCTCTTAACTGCTAATCGTAAACAGTTACAACTAAATAATGTCTACAAAGCTCGAAGATGGAATTGTTATGGTTGGCTTTGTTCCTTATACGGCCTGTCTCTTCAATTTATTTTGCGAAAGTTAAGCCTTGTTTACATGGGATAAAATGTTGGGCAACTCTCGCTCAGCTGTTGATAGCAATCATAAAATTGTTTAGTGTTCTCAAAGCGTACAATAGTTTGCGTAAAACTGGCAACATATTTACTTGCTGCCAGCAATACTGTAATACTAAAGTGTTGCCAGCAACACAAAAAGAACCAGATGCAGCTGAATACCAGTACTTTACATGGAGCGACTGCCTATCTGACCTCCACAACACAGTTACTGGTAATACTATCCAACCTGACATGACTGGCTGTCAGAATTTCGGGCTTCTGACTACCCGTAACGACTGTCAAAGACCTACGAATATCACTCAATAAATTGCTATTGTGTAAAATCAATCAGCCTAGCCTTTTCCCAACTATGTTGTGGTCGGCTTCCAGTCTAACCATACTAATAACATAACATAATACCAGTATTTAACATTGAGCGACTGCCTATCTGACAACCAATTAACTGGGTAATACGATACCCCTTGGTAAGACTGGTTGTCAGACTTTCGGGCTTCTGACGACCCGTAACGACTGTTAAAGATCCACGAATGACAGCCGGGACCAACGGCTTAACGTGCTTTTTGAGGCACGGAGGAGTCTCGGTATGTAAAGATGGTCACCCATCCACGGACCGACCCCGGCAAGCGTAGCTTAACCTGATGGATAATAATTGCTATTGTGTAACCAGCCTAAAATCTGCCATTTGCAAAGATGAAGTCTTTTAAACATCACCGACCTGTCAATTCATTTACGACACTGATATATGACATTATGCCACGATCTTTTGTGTACATAGTCTTCTTTTCAAATGCTTTCTATGAACGTAGGTGGTGATTGCAAGACGTATCTATCAATATAATTGCCTTGGTATTTAAAAAGTGCCTATTGCATAGCAGAGTGCTTTATTGTGGAAGAACTCATTCGGGGAAGTAATACAACCATACACAATAGGGATGATGCCAGTAAAAAAAACCGGTCAAGAGCCAGTCGGACTCGCGCACAGAGGGTTCCGTTCTGATTTCTGAAAAAGTGTAGGAGACTATTTTTCAATACACTTCCTCGAAAACTGGTTCATATCGCACTACGATTTGGTTCATAATACAATGTATTTCACACGCGTGCGATTTTTCATTTTCCAACACGTGTGTGGGAATAAAAATTGCCACGGATAACTTATACCTATACTTAGTCCAAATTGGTTCAATGCATCTATTCACACCGTCTCGCGCCAGTTTCATTATGGCACTTGCCGGTGCCAAGTGCCATAATGAAACGCGCGACACGGTCCACTCTATTCGGAGGTGAATGTTTTGTTTAAATCTCGGCAAAGCGATATGCGTCTTTACGGCGTTAATATTTTTTGAATATTTAAATAATGTTTATAAATAGAATATAAAAAAACCATGATTATTACAATAAAAAAAAAAAAACGTTTATGAACAAATTAAGATTTATTTGTGTTCTAAACTCAAAAATATTTGAGTTTTCTATTTGTCATATTAGGCTGTTTATCGGCTTTATACCTTTGCTTCTCCTTCAACCTTGCGAAAGCAAAGCGCGGAAAAAAAAGAAAATTTAAATCATAGTTTCCTATTTAATTCATGACAAAAAATATTTTTCGTTATTTTATCTTTTTTCTTCAAAAGTGTATTGAAAAACGTCGTTTGATACACGTGGACATTTGTTATTGCAGTTCTCGGCTCAAAAACAACCTCACCTACGGCTCGGGTGTTAATTCCGCCTCGAATGTAATAACAAACATTCTCCACTTGTATCAAAATGTACTATTATAACACTGTTTTTTAAGTTTCCCATGGATTCATAAAACTAGTAAGCGCGGTCTCTGTCGGGTCATAGCGCCTTAAGTAGCTTAATAACTCAACATACAAAAGTTAAAATGTAATTTATGCAGTGCTTAAGGTAATGTTAAGTCAATTTGATAATTATATATCAAAGTTAACACTATAACTTAATATGACAAGTTTACATGTACAGGGTGTCCCGTAAATAATGGATAACCTCTTAAGGGGTCATTGTACTCATCATTATGAACAACTTTTACTATGGGACCAAACCTGAAATCACGAAAAAAAAATCAGTTGTTCCCTACATTTATGTTCGCGTAACTCGTCTAAATGTAGGGAACAGCAGATTTTTTTTTCGCGATTTCAGGTTTGTCCTAAAGTAAAAGTTGTTTATAATGATGAGTACAACAACCCCTTAAAAGGTTATCCTTTATTTACGGGACACCCTGTATATTAAATTACAGCTACTAGTAATAAGTTATTATTGAAATTAATCGGAATCGCTTAAGGTCATTAAAATATTTGCGTAAATGTTAACTGTAGGGTGTTTAAATACAATTACATAATGTTAAAAGATTCCATCGTTTTTCTTCGGAAAAACCGAAGTATAGCGAATAAAATGTGACTATCAACCAATAGAAATTGATTTAAATATTCCCACCTAAATTGTTATTCAGGATAAGTTTATAAGCAGTTCGCAAATTTTTACAAGGTGTTCTATCCATGAATATGAACAACATTCACTATGGGAGCAACTTTGAAATCGCAAAAAAAAATCAGCTGTTCAGTACATTTATCTACCTACAACAAACTCGTCAAAATGTAGGGATCAGCTGATTTTTTTTTTCGCGTTTTCAGGTTTGGTCCCATAGTAAAAGTTGTTCATAATTATGAGTACAATGTTATTTTATCTATGTCTATAATACTGGTATTCAGCTGCATTCGGTTAGGCAGGAAGCTGACCCCAACATAGTTGGGAAAAGACAGGCAGATGATGATGAGTCTATCATACACCTAGCGTAATCATCTGCCTAGCCTTTTCCCAACAATGTTGGGATCAGCTTCCAGTCTAACCGGATGCAGCTGAATACCAGTATTTTACATGGAGCGACTGTCTATCTGACCTCCATAACCCAGTTACTGAATAATACAATACCCTTTGGTAAGACATGTTGTCAGACTTTCGGGCTTCTGACGACCCTTAACAACTGTCAAAGATCTACGAATGACAGCTGGAACAAATGGCGTATTATGCTTTCCGAGGTACGGAGGGGTCTTGGTATGTACCTAAATATGGTTACCCATCCACGAACCAGCCGCGGCAAGTGTAGCTTAACCTGATCGATCGACCCGTGAGGCTGTTATTACTTAGCCACGAGCCCCTCATACACATGGCGTAAAATTATGATAATTACCCACGTTAAGTTAACGTAACGTTTCCGGCTATCAGTCTTTTTTTCTCTATGACGTGATTTCAAGGAAATAACGCAGTTTGTCTGTGGTCTAATTAAGTTTTTTCCTCGTGCGACCCATTGTCCTATTGTTGAGAGCATCCTAATAGTTTTTCTATGATTTTTTTTTTAATTAGCATCAATAACTTGTATACGCGAAGATGATATTCCACGTTCCGCGTTTTTGTTAAAATTATATCACGCATGTAATCCCCG
Organism: Cosmia pyralina; assembly: GCA_946251885.1. NCBI lineage: Eukaryota > Metazoa > Arthropoda > Insecta > Lepidoptera > Noctuidae > Cosmia > Cosmia pyralina. Next base: position 1,776,976 of record OX276371.1, read on the forward strand.
AAGGGTAGGCAGAGCTGTACCTATAGTACACCCGCATTCGTCAGTTATGTTTGTCTCATGTAACAGGGGGCGAGCCTGTTGCTATAAACCGGGGACACAGGCCTCCTCTCTGTGAGAGGGAGTGGGCCATAATCCACCACGCGGGTCCAGTGCGGGTTGATAGATGTCACATGTCCTAAAATTTTTGGTTCTAGGACATGCCGGTTTCCTCACGATGTGTTCCTTGCATCGTTTTGAGAGCAGTGGTGATGAAATTATTTACACAAAGTAAAGACCGGGATGCTACTGAGAAATTAGTAACAGAATAAATTGAACTCAGGACCCCACGTGCAACAGACTTGCTTTTATCACTACACCAACGAAGCAGACACCTTAATTAAAACTAAAAATTACTTCACACTTAATGTGACGTCTCTGACATTTTCCCTTAAAGACTTAGCTGTCAATTTAGAACTGAAGTTTATATATCAAGATAAGGATCATATTATCATATATCTAAGTTACCTATTGCGTTTGCGCCGTTCTAGAAGTTAGGTCAGCTACCTGTCAAAGCCTAACGCAACTTTGACCTTTTGCAGGCGGGTAAACTGTTGCCCTTTTAACGTTTAGATATTTCTATTCTATTTTTAGGATGATTTTGTAACTTTAAGGACGCTGTTACAAATGGGTAGTCAAATCATTACTTTTTTACACAAAAGTATGTTTATTAAATAAAAGGCTTTGCATTTTTATAATATTTTTTGGCCAAATTGTTGATATATGTGCGTGGTACGATTCTGAACTATAAATATAATTTTAAATAGGTACATTTTCTCAATAAATGTACCGAAGTAAAAATGTTCACTCCGGTACATTTATGAGAAACTGTCCTTAAATTTTATACGGACGATTCAGAAAACTTAACTACAGACTTTGTTTGCTATTAAAACTGTTTACTGCATTGTTTGTAAAGAGTGTTTAAATAAAAAGTAGTTATTATTATTATTTATATTGTCTTTGACTATTATTATTTATTTATTCAGTAGTACACTTACATCTTATACATCTTTATGTTGGCGCAAACATAAACTCATTAGAGTTTTACCGTGCATCAAAATCATCGACCATATAATTTAGATAACTAAAACCAACTTATAATCATAGTTAAAATGAAACAACAAAAATAAAAATGAGGGTATTAAGTGAAACATTTATCTAATACTAACAAACGAGCGAACATCGGTAACCGATCTGACCGTCTTTTTAAAACAAAAAGTGGTGGAGGAATGTTAATTAACAATAATTAAATTAATTGAGTTTATTAATTCAGTTGAGTTGAGTTAATTTACATTAGTGGAATATTCGGAAAATTCCGAAGAAAATGATGTTCACAGAATTTCTTCTTGGAACATTGAGATGAAATATTCTTAAGGGACCCACACATTTACAGTCCGCTAGCAGTCCGCCGACAAGCGGTTCACGGTTTTGAAATCGGATGAGCACTTTTGAAGATTACCTCCTACATACAAACTAACAAACTTCGCCTCTTTATAATATTATTACTAGCTGCCCGTGGCTTCACCCGCATGGTATGTCGATATAAAGTAGCCTGTGTCCTTCCCTAGAGTTGAAAGTATCCTTGTACCAAATTTCATCAAAATCGGTTCAGCCGTTAAGCCATGAAAGCGTAAGAAATAAAAATACAAAAATCACATCTTTTCTTTTTATAATATTAGTTTAAGATTACCTTCTAATAAAATTAATTGCAAAACAAAAACCACAACACCAATGGAAGGCAAATATTTGATGAAGCAATACGTCAACAAATTAAGATATTTACCCGACTGAGCGGAGCGCATGTTTTTGTTACGCAATGCATTTATCGGACCAATTTCGACATCCTTAGATAAAAATTCGCGTTAAATTTTTTATGCAATTTCACAAATATTTTAAAGATGGCTTCGAGATTATTTAAGAGGGCTGTCGCATTCTGTCACCTGTCTCGCTCGCACGGTACCAAATTTTTAAGATTATTAAATTAAAAGATGCTTTTTTGAAAAACGTAATCAATTAGCGACCTAGTAAATAATATTAATTTAATAGGTACCTAATTATTAAAAACACATTTCTATTGTGTTATCAATAAAGTCAGCTCAAAAGTTATTATCTGTTTTTGAGATGAGATAGATAAATGCCGTAATAAAAATGTGTTTTTAATAATTACCTATCCTCCATGCATGTACATTTTAGAGATCATTATGTTTACCAAATCGAACACACACCTATTCCCTATATTGTCAGAAAAAGTAATTAGAAATAGACGTGACAATACCAAACTTTGCATTCCTAGGTCCAGGACAGCTCTAATGCGGAAAAGTGTATCATGTATGGCGCCCATCCTCTAAAATACGTTGCCAAAATATTGGAGGCAATTTTCAACGGAAACATTTAGAAGATGGTTAAAAAGCCTTCTTTTAAAAAAAGCCTATTATAGCATCGACGAATTTGTGAATGATAAATTAATCTAATTTGTTGACTAATTTTATTATATTCTATTATGAGTTGATGACACTATTTTGTAGGATATTTTCATTTTTAAATTATAATTGGGACTGTTAATTATTTGAATAATGTATTAATAATAATTTGACGTATGTGTAATACTCGTAAATAACCTAGGTACCGATTTATATTTGTACGCCGATGAGGCAAAACTTGACTGAGAAAAATTTATTTAACATCTTGCCATGTGTGTATACTCATATTTTGGACTAATAAATAAACTTTATCTTTATCCTATTAAATTAATATTATTTACTAGTCCGCTAAGTGATTACATTTTTCAAAAAAGCATCTTTTCATTTAACATTCTTAAAAATTTGGTTACGTATGAGCGAGAGAGGTGACAAAACGTCACAGCCCTCTTAAATATGTATTCATAAAAATCTAGCTCGCCCCTAATGCAGGGGACTAGTAAAATGTGGGCACCAACTGCCGATCTATTCCGTAAAAATCGCACCATGAAAACTAATGGCTAGTTTACTCATTGCGAGCTAGCGTGCGAGGCGCCCTATCGAGTAGCTGCAGTGCAGAAACTCGCACTGTGTGGACGTATCAAACGAGTTACACGGACTTACAAGTAGGGAAATAGCTCGCAGCCGAGAACTTCAACATTTTTTATTGTCACTCGCCTGCTCGCCTCGCTCGCCGTAGTGATGAGGGACCATTTATCATTAATCTGGTAGATATAGCGCCTATTTAGCAGATACAGCAAAGCAGATCCTTATTTAAACTTTAACCATTATTTATTTTGCTCTCAAAACGATGTCCTAGAATCAAAAATTCGAAGACATGTGACAACTCCAACCCACACTGGACCCGCGTGGTGGATTACAGCCCACTTCTTCTCGAAGAGAGTAGGCCTGTGTCCCAGCAGTGGGAACATTATAGGCTGATTATATATTACTTATTAAGTAACATATACTTGATGTAAACATGACCTCTTGTTTACATACATAAATCATAAGTCTTGCATACTTTGACGCGGATAATTTATCATAGCGATGTAAACGGTAGGGTCCTATTATGTGTAATATGATAATGATTACTATTAGATAATAATATCTTGATAATAGTGATATTTAGCCGCATCTGATTAAGTTGAAGTACCCTAAAATCCAAGCCTTTTCCTAACTATGTTGGGGTCGGCTTCCAGTCTAACCGGATACAGCTGAATAGCAGTATTTTATATGGAGCGACTGCTTATCTGACCTCCACAACCCAGTAACTGGGTAATACGATACCTAAGTAAGACTGGTTGTCAGATTTTCCGACTTTTGGCTTCCGGCTGTCAAAGATCTACGAATGACAGCTGGGACCAACAACTTTCCGAGATACGGAGGGATCTCGGTATGAAATGGATGGTCACCCATCCACGAACCGACCTCGGGTGACTGTGCAGCTGTTATGTAGCCCTTTCGGTACTACTGTCCTATACAGGGGTACCAGAAAAATGTGGTCAAATTTAAGGATGTGGTATAGACAATCAAACCGAACAACTTTCTCCATGCGACCAACATCGTAATCGCGAAAAAGTAATCAGTCGTCCCATACATTTGCGTCGAGAAGGTAATGATGTTTTCTATGGGATAGTTGATAATTTTTTCGCGATTACGATGTTGGTCCCATGGAGAAAGTTTTTTTGTACGTCACTCTTAATTTTGATCACACCTTTCTGGTACACCCTGGTTAGAGTCCATCCTAAAATATTTTTTTTTATACAACCATAATGCTAAATTTAAGCGATAAAAGCATTTATTGTTAATTTATTTTCATATTTAACAAAAAAAAAAATCTGCATTTTCACAATTATTGTGCTTTTAATTAATGAAACGGAAATATCGATTTGCCAGCACTTGATTTGTTTCGGCCTAAATAGATGAGTATTTTGGCCGAAAATGACCGAAAACCGAAAACGAAATTCGGTCAAACTCTAATAATAGTTTACTAGATACTGGTGCCGATTCTGTTGTGCACAAACTAAACTTAATTTAGGCTATTGCTAACTTTTTCTCTCTATTATGACAAGAAAGAGACGGAAGTAAATTAGAGCTGTCAAATTAGTTAGAACTAATTTTTCCATAGACATTTAGACGACACGTAAAAACATGTCGACTAAAAAACACGGTGAAGCGCAAGGCGTGAACTAGTTTGACATCTCCAACTTAGTTCATAGCTATAGCCGTCCTTTTCTCGCGCTGCCTGTTAGTAAAAGATAGCGATTCTCTAATTTTAGTTTAGTGCGTTCACAAGAGAATCGGCACCACATTTCGAAATACCATCTACTTATAGATATCTATCTTCGCGATAATATTCGATATTGTAATACGTGAACTACCATTTATCATCTCCTCGTGTACTGTCAAGAAGACAAGTGTAGACATGTACCGAAGTACAGCCGCTTACGCAAGCCGTTTGTTTATTTCGTAAGTACAAAGCTAAAATATGGTAGGATGTTATGACCTTTTTCGTGACCTATCTGACTTGGTGGCAGTAGGCTCGCTACCTTATACATAGAGCTGGTGAAAATATGTGGATGTACTTTACTTTCTGCTTGTACCGTTAGGAAAAACAGGCGTTACAGAATCCATAATGATCTTATTAAATGTTAAGCTCTCTAGCCCCTGGTCACTTCTGCCAACATCTGTCATTTTTGTTTTCAACACGCTTTTATTAGCTTCACCTGTATGTATGTTTGTATGTAACGGAATCTTTGAACTCGATTTTTACCCATTTTACATGGTCAGATTAATTCGAAATTTTGCACACATAACAGGGCCTGATGACAATACAATAATTTAAAAATGTTGTCCCGTTATCCTGATCAGGATCATCAGGATTAACGATTTATCTCTAAAAAAATTAAAAATAAATTATAGTTTAAAAAACTAAAAAACACGCTTTAATACTAAACTGAACTAAAAAGTAAAAAATAAATTTTTCAATATAAGAATAAAGTAAAATGTCATTGTAAAAAAAGCGCGGAGTGCTTTGTACGTCATTCTCACACTAACTCTGTAATTCCAAAGCACCCCACGGTTTTATTTACAATGACATTAATTTTCTTATTAATCAGTTTATTGTTAAATTGAAAAATTTATTTTTTATTTTTTAGTTCAGTTTAATGGCATTAAAGCGTGTTTTATTAGTTTTTTAAACTATAATTTTTTAATAATTTATTTGAGAGAACATCCATCGGACTCCAGAGTGAAACTTAAACTACACAGGGTATTAGCTCTTATTAGTAGTAATAATAGAGATTTAAACCGCGTGAATTGGATTGTTGAATGGCATCCTATCCGGGGCTTGATGGTAGATACGTCATTTGGGATGCTCGTCACCCATGCGAGTTCCCACATAAATATAAATTGTGGAATTCAATAAATGATTGAGTACTGAAATATGTTGTTGACGCGAACTGACCCCCAAAATTCAGGTCCAGTCCTAGTTTGGGAGTTAGGATCAATATTCCTTGTAATACATTTTTGTAAGATTGTGTCTTTGAATGTCTGTCATATTTTATTTATATGTATTTTTCTTTAGTGACAAATAATCGTTTTTTTTGTTATGTTTTGGAGCAATTAAAGCTCGTCCAGGGAAGTACTACCACGCAAGCATAGCAGTGTTACATGAATTTGACGGCTTTTTAGGATTCCGTACCTCGAAAGGAAAAAACTAAATCCGTATAGGATCAGTTTCATCAATCACTTTTGTTATTACCTGTACTCAAAGACAACAGCCGGTTGTATGACACAATAACTGTTAACACTCATACATATGTATGCGAAATGTACCTATGTTTTTGCTAGCTTCTGCCCCGACTTCGTTCGCGTGGAAGTCATTGAAAACTAACCTAAAAGATAGATGTATGTATTTATGTAAAACAAACAGTAAACTGTGATACTGCAACGCTGGCTTACCATGGTTGTGTATCGTCCGTGCTTAGATACGGCATTGTAATATGGGGTAACTCAGTAGATTTTGACAGAGTTAAAAAATGTATTCGAGCAATTTGTGGAGCTCACTTTTTAGACAGCTGTAAGCCACTATTTCAAAAACTTAAAATTCTACCTTTGCCGTGTTTATATATTTTTGAAATTTGTATTTTTGTTAAAAGAAATTACGATTTATTTGAAATTAGCACTGAAAGGCCAAATAGCCGAACAAGGCATAAAGACAGACTTCGGCTGCCACAAATAAAACTAAAATTATTTATGAAAAATGTATACTGCATGTCGATTATTATCTACCATCATTTACCAAATAGTATTCAAGATTTACTGCTGACAATGTTTAAAAAAATGCTTTTCAAATTTTTACTATTTAAACGATATTACACCATTAGGGACTATTTAGAAGACAAGTCAATAGACTCTGTAATTTGTAACTTAGATTAATTTTGACATCGCATGATTTTTAAATACATTTGCACGCCATGTTATGGCAGGATACGCTGAACTAAACAAATTAACACCTTATGTACCGTATTCTAGCAAATAAATATTTTGATTTTGATTTGATTTGATATGTATGAAATGTATGAGATGCAACACAAACAAGATTTATATCGCTAGAGGCACTATTTGATTCTCTCTATTTGAGATAATGTCATAATAATATATTGTTTTGAAGTAGCTATAAGGCGTGGTTGTGTACTGAGTCAATATACTCTTCAAAATTCTTGTACTATGTCTTAAGGACGTTAAAATGGGCAGTCAAATCATTACTTTTTTACACAAAAGTATGTTTATTAAATAAAATGCTTTGAATTCTTAAAATGTTTTCAGGCCGAATTGTTGATAGACGTGCAAGGTAAGATTCTGAACTATAAATATAATTTTAGATAGGTACATTTTCTCAAGAAATGCACCGAAGTAAAAATTTTCACTTCGGTACATTTATTGAGAAATTGTTTCTTAAAAAAAATATATCTATAGTTCAGATACCTTGCACATCTATCAACAATTCGGCCAAAAAACATTTTAAGAATTCAAAGCATTTTATTGAATAAACATACTTTTGTGTAAAAAAGTAATGATTTGACTACCCATTTGTCACAGCGTCCTTAAGTATTGCTTGTAAAATATGTTTGATGAATGTTTTAAAGACTTCCATAGGTACGAGTACCTAGTACCTACTAACTGATTGACTTATGTCTATGAATTGTATACAGGATGTAAGTGTAAACAGTGGCAATATTTTAAGGGGTCATTGTACTCATCATATGAACAACTTTTACTATGGGACCAAACCTGAAACCGCAAAAAAAAATCAGCTGTTCAGTACATTTATGTTCGCATAATTCCTCAAAATATAGGGAACAGCTGATTTTTTTTTTCGCGGTTTCAGGTTTGCTCCCATAGTGAAAGTTGTTCATAATGATGAGTACAATGACGCCTTAAAAGATTGCCGCTGTTTACACTTACACCCTGTATTATTTTATTTAAGTAAAAGTACGCATTTTTTGACCTCGTAGCTACCTACTTATCTATAGATGCAAATTTAATTAAGCTGAAGAGTTTTATTTATTTTTTTAAACGCGCTAATCTTTGGAACTACCAGTCGGATTTGAGAAATTATTTTTGCATTTGATAGCCCAATTCTTAGTAAGCCTACTTAATATCACGCTAGAACCCTAAGGAGCCGAGCAAAAACAAAAAAAAAGTCGGAAGAAACGCTAAGCGGAAGCGAAGTAATAGCGCGGGCAGGCTATGCGATGCCACGGGTGGGTTCGGGGGAACAAGTTTTACGCGGGCGAAGTAACGGACAGAAGCTAGTCTTTAATATTTTTATACCAATTTTGACTTTTGATAAAGTCAACATCGGTTAAGTAATTTAGCTAAAAAACGTATCAAACAGACAGAGATATACACTTTCGTCTTCAATATCATTTGAATCCAAATATTTTTCGTTTGTAATGACAATAATTAAGCTTTTAAAACGGTAAAGGAAAACATCGTAAGGAAACCAGCATGTCCTAGAACCAAAAATTCGAAGACATGTGACATCTACCAACCCGCACTGGGCCCGCGTGGTAGATTACACCCCACTCCCTCCCTACCTCCTTCTTTGAGTAAATGATTGATTATGCTACGCCATACACTCCGTCTCACAGCGGCATGTTTCCCAACAGTGGGAACATTTAGGCTGATTACTTATGCTTATGCTGTCAATTATGTCAAACAAAGAGACATCAATCATATATAATACAACGTGGGTTTACGTGATGTCAGCGCGTTGCATGGGATTTAATGAGTCATTAGATAAAGTTTGTTGAAGCAGTTTGTTGGATAAATGATCAGCGGCTATTGAATACCTGCTACAGGTATCTAATCCATAAAATAAAAAAATTAAGTTACTTCCCAACTAGCAAAAACGTCGTATAATTCCAGTCTTATACGACTTCATGTTATAAAACGGTTATATATCGGTATTTAGTTAACTATTACGTAAAATAGACGTTCATCTTACGATGTTTCAGTCACCTGACTTTAATATCTTATTATAAAGTTGAGTAAACGTTTTCAGGACTAACTTATACGACGTCGTATAATGGAAGCAGTGTATATGTTCAGTAAACGTTTTCAGGACTAACTTATACGACGTCGTACAATGGTGTCAGTGCAAATGTTGAGTAAACGTTTTCAAGACTAACTTATACGACGTCATATAATGGTGTCAGCCGTTTAACTTTTATATAACTAAAACACCGCTTAAAAGTTTGTGCAGGACCTTTATATATTACAAAACTCTTTTAGTCATATGGAAGACTAATTAAGACTTGTATGAGACTAACATGTTGAATTTCAACGGTAGTACATAACTTTAAGTAGACTTCTAAATCATCTATAGGTCAAACCCACACTTTAATTAAACCATTTCTATTTTATTTTGTCATTCAAAAGTGATTCAATTAAAAAGTAAGTAATGATGAGAGAAATCTAAAGTCAGCTGAAAATGGCCGGGGCGTCATGGTCTCAAGGAAAAGTATATGCGACCTTTTTGTTATATTAGTGTATTATAGAGGTCGCCATATAACTTAGACAAGATGGTTGGAGCTTTATTATGAAAACATATCTTGAATAATTAACTAAAACCCTTGAATTATAAAGAAATAGAGGAGGGCATTAAAAACTTGACAACAACACATATATACATTGTCATAAAACTAAAGTTCCCTGAAGAAATACCTATCACAATTAGTATTATATCACACTAACTTAAATAATGTAGATACAATATAGATATTTTGAAATCATGGAAATTAACTTCATTTACTTTTTCTCTTATTCTTTCATACACGCACAATATTAAACACGCGAATCAAAACGGTTGTCGTTGATTCGTATTGTTTGACACTGTACAACGGCATTACAACTGCAATGTGACATACGCGGTCACATAAGGGTCTCATCACAACAAGTATTGGACCAAAAAGTCGGTCTTTGTACTTTTATTTAACTTTTATGTAACGTTCAACGGTCATTGGCTGACTTCTATATACCTACTAAACAATATTAATGTCGTATAATTTGGGCCCTTTTCGCGTTTTTTAGACGTTTATATGTACGTTTTTGCGACCAATCTTAAAAACGTAAATGAAAATGTAAAACGTTAACTTAGAAAGAAAGAAAGAAAGAAAATACGTTTATTTGCGGTAAATATGACGCAAAGGACAAAAAAAAATAAAATAAGCAATGTAGAAAGCAAGTTTTTGGTAAAATATGCGTCACATCTACGCAAAACCGCTACCGCTCAGCATAATGCCGCGACCCCATGCGAAACGGAGCCCCAGCGCTGGTTTTCAGCGATAGCCGGCGCGGCGTTGACGCGATGACGTCGACCGGTGCAGCATATAATAAATATTATGCAATTAAAAAATACATAAAATATAAAGTTAATTCCATAGGTATAGATAAAATATACAGAAAATGACAATATTCCCGCATTCCGCTCCGCGACAGCACCGACTTGACTATTATAAAACATTAATTTGTTAGTTGGGTTAAATTATTTGTCATTCATCTACGTATGATTACAACTTAACGAATTTGGATGTAATGAGGCTCAGAACACTTTCTATCCTTAGTTGCGTAACATACTATCGATCGGAATCTCGGTTTCATTTTGACAGTTCAACAAAATTCAAATTTATCGAACATATGAAGCAATGGATTAGCAATTTGCTTCAAAAACTCAAACTCAAAGCATTTATTTCAAATAAACCAATTACAGGCACTTTTGAATTGTCAAGGGGTCGGTCAGTCAGAAAGATGAAGCTAGTCGCCCATTTCAAAGCGTAAAGGTTATATATGGAGAAGAACGGGCAAGAAACTCCACGGACATATATACATGTGAGAACAATGTAGAAAGATAAAAACTAAAAACAACTAAATTAAAAATAAGTCGTGGCAGCTAAGAGACGACCAGTCCCAAATGACGGCACCCGTTCACGAACACACCAATTAGCTCAACCATTTTGAAGGGAACTTAATGATCCAACACCCACGCCACCACCAGCGAGACATTTGAGTGAGCATGACATACTCTCAACCGCCAGGGCACACTCAAGTCAGTGAAAGACGTACCCAGTAAAAGGTAGCTTAATAGTAGCTACATAGTGCTCACACATGTGCTATGCAATTATATAATTATATAGGAGCTTGTGGCTATATCGGTCTATACATCAGGTTAAGCTATGCTTGTCGTGGTTGTCCGTGGATGGGTGACCATCTTTACATACCAAGACTCCTCCGTGCCTCGGAAAGCACGTTAAGCCGTTGGTCCCAGCTGTCATTCGTGGATCTTTGACAGATCGTTACGGGTCGTCAGAAGTCCGAAAGTCTGACAACTAGTCGTACCAAGGGTTATCGTATTACCCAGTTACTGGGTTGTGTAGGTCAGATAGGCAGTGGCTCCATGCAAAACACTGGTATTCAGCTGCATCTGGTTAGACTGGAAGCCGACCCCAACATAGTTGGGAAAAGGCTAGGCAGATTAAATTATATGATTGTATGAATGATCCAAATTCAGATCGATAGTGCTTTACGCCATTAGGGTGCTGGTTCCTCTTGGTAACAGTTTGTAGTATGCAGACGTGTAGGCATTCTGCTTATTCTCTTTTTAATTATTTACAGTGAATGTAGGCAACATCCTTAGCCAGGCAGGTCATCAGGTTTAGTACGTATGTCGCAATGAGTGTCTACCTACGACTCGACGTCGCCGAACCAAAGGACATCGAGATACAAGAGCGTCAGCAAAAATGTCAGGCCTAAAGTATTGTTTGTTTTGACATTTTGTTGGAGGCCTGCTGTGAGAGTATGGTTTATCGAGTTGGTGATCTTCTGTCGCAATTTGTCATCTCTGTCGCTCACACGAAACCAATTTTTTATGGTTTTTAAATTAAAAGATGCTTTATTGAAAAATGTAATCAATTAGCGGACTAGTAAATAATATTAATTTAATAGGTAATTATTAAAAATACATTTCTATTTTGTTACATAATAAACTCAGCTCAAAAAGTATTATGATCTGTTTTTAGGGTTTAGTACCTCAAAAGGAAAAACAGAATCTTTTCGGATCACTTCCTTGTTCGTCTGTCTGTCAGTTGTCAAGACATTTTTCTCAGGAACGCGTAGAGGTATCAAGCTAAAATTAATATCAAATACGTAGGTCTATGGTCTCTTGGAACTCTAAAAAAATCAAGCTTCTAAGTCAACGCAATAAAAAATACAGCCATTTATACGACATATTTTGATACTCGCAAGTAAATCAGATCCTATTGGGTACTTCCCGTTGACCTAGAATCATGAAGTTTGGCAAGAAGCAAGGTCTTACAGCACAAGTAAAGGAAAAAGTCTGAAATTTGTTCATTGGTATTTTTTCACATAAAAAAATACTTTTTCGGGATTACAAACTTAAATTTGCAGTTGGAGAATTGACCGTGACATAAATCAATGTATGGGAGAACATGTTCTTCAACTACAATGTTATGTTTATTTTAGGGATAAACTCGTCCCATCTATGGAACCCTTGATTGTGCGTGGTTCAACACGCACTTACCCGGTTTTAGAGATGAGTTAAATAAATGCTACAATAAAAATGTGTTTTTAATAATTACCTATTAAATTAAGATTATTTACTAGTGCGCTAAAAAATAGGAGTCATAAGGGGTCCGTAATGGATTGCCGACACAATACTCGTACCAATAACCCTGGTACAGGATTAACGGATTCAATTAAATGGTTTTTTAAACGGTTCCACAAAAAAAAAGAAACTAAAATAAGCAAAAAATCCTAAAAACTAAATCCATAGCAAACAGCTATCCATAGCATAGCTCAGTATTGTTGGACTTTCCAGACACAGAGTTAAAAAAATTGTTGCTGGCTGGCTCCAGCAACTAGACTATCAAAGTACCGAAGACTTACTTGCACACATCGCATAATATCTTTTAACAATAACATACACTGACAACTCACCACACCACACACACACACACACACACACTAACACGCACACACACCCTCATACACACCCACACACAAACATACGTAAACGCGCACTCGCACCCGTACTCACCAGTAACAAACTAATATGCTGTACCTAATATCAATAATTTATGTCACGACATTCATGTTGGCACAATCTCCCTGTAATGCTTATGTTTGAAGACTGATTTCCAAAATACAAGCCCGGGCTTAGTTTGGGTGTCAGTTTCAGTACCTAAAGCAAAATTAAATGAATAATGTATGTATGTACCAAATTCTTGTGTATGCTCTCATATGTGACAAATAAACTTTTTTTTTACTTTTACCAGAAAAACTCACTTTTACCTATATCAACCATACCTCAAATAAAATTAAATAAATACCAAACTATTTTGCCAACCGTACTTGCCTTGTTTTGCTAGATGGACATCAAAATGTTTTCTTTACAATTGCTTAAGTCCATGTGCATAAACGTGTTAGCTTTTTATGCTGACCTTAATTTTATGCACACAATCGTCTTAAATATTTTAGCTTTTCTTGGTAAAATGTTTAATCGCTTTTCTAGTAAGAAATTGGGCATCTATACTAAGTGCAATTTAATGGTTGTTTTCCTCTTAAAGGGTCATTGTACTCATCATTATGAACAACTTTTTCTATGACACCAAACCTGAAATCGTGAAAAAAAAATCTGCTGCGCCCTACATATTGACGAGTTTTATGTAGTAGATAAATTTACTAAACTTCGCGATTTCAGATTTGGTCCCATAGTAAAATAACAATCATAATAATGAGTACAATGACCCTTTAAGAGGAAAACAACCATTAAAATTTCATCCTGTATAGGTAACATCACGTCAGAACTGTTTTCCCCGAAGGGTAAAGGCTCCCGCAGACAGGCACGACGCGACACTGCGACACAAGTCTAGTAGAACAGTTTTTATGAAAACTTCGTGGAATTTATTCTACCGGAATTGCGTCGTGTCTTTGGGCTCGCCTGTCTGCGGGAGCCTTAAAGTAAAGGCTTGTGTTTAAACGCCTACCAGAAAAGTAACTATTTTACTACCAAAACATTCGAAATACCTGCCAGATAAATAAATGCTCACCAAAATTAAAAACATTTTATTTTGAAATTGTAACTAGAAAACTGACAGCAGGTCGACGGAGTCCCGCTTCACGGGGCTCCTATTTCTGTCTGCAGGGTTTAAAGGAACCTAATCAACCAAAACCTCGGGGTGCCTCGTCGACCGTCTAGGGTTAGGGTTTTCGTAAGCAGGTCAATGCAGATTTGGTGAGTATTTATCCATTTTGGTGAGCATTTAATTTTTTTGGTAGTCATTAATTATAGTTAATCCCTAAAGTAAATTTTCCGTATAGGTATTGCACTTTAAGGCGATAACAAAATAAATTGGGGGATTTTTCGTAACCATTTATTTCACTAGTACAACATGTATGTATTAAATTTTTGAATATATGTTCATTGACTATTTGATTAATACTCTGATTGAAGGAAAACACAAGTGGGTTAAATTTATTCGAGAATTTAATTCCGAAGAGACCTCCACTTTTAATGTTTTTCTCTGTAATTCTAAAATCCTAAGTAATTTCATTGCAAAATTGCATGCAAAATGTGCGTATTAGGTAATTAAATATTCTGGCTGAAAATATTTTTGATAGATAGCTTAATTTAGAGGAGGAGCTCGTGGCTAAGTAATAAGAGCCGCACGGGTCGATCCATCAGGTTAAGCTACGCTTGCCGGGGTTGGTCCGTGGATGGGTGACCATCTTTACATACCGAGACTCCTCCGTGCCTCGGAAAGCACGTTAAGCCGTTGGTCCCGGCTGTCATTCGTGGATCTTTGACAGTCGTTACGGGTAGTCAGAAGCCCGAAAGTCTGACAATCAGTCTTACCAAGGGGTATCATATTACCCAGTTAATGGGTTGTGGAGGTCAGATAGGCAGTCGCTCCATGTAAAATAATGGTATTCAGCTGCATCCGGTTAGACTGGAAGCCGACCCCAACATAGTTGGGAAAAGGCTAGGCAGATTGAGATAGCTTAATTTATTTTTAAACAATTTTTATTTGATTTGGCGCTTTTATTTTGGTCCCAGCGCACTGTTGCGCTCTCTTTTTTTCGCATGTGGAAGTGATTGACTCTGTCACATTCTTATTCCCACCCAGTTCGCTTTTTACCTATCTTAAGATAATTAATTTATTAAATCTTAACAACCACGATTTCAACACTTTTGTACACTTCTTAATTCATAAGTCATTGATAACTAAACCGCAAAGAAAGTTTTAATGACTATTTGTTCACTTTTGATTGTGACTCATTTATTTTTTAAATCCATACTCATCATCATAACCAGCTCGCAATGTTCCCACTGCTGGGACACAGGCCTCCTCTCTGTGAGAGGCAGTGGGCTGTAATCCACCACGCGAGCCCAGTGCGGGTTGGTAGATGTCACATGTCTTCGAATGTTTGGTTCTAGGACATGCCGGTTTCCTCACGAAGTTTTCCTTCACCGTTTTTGAGAGCATTGATGTCGAAAAAATTCCGTAATATTATCATGCCGGTAATCCCCGAACAGAAAAGCGGAGGCCATTTATTATGTTTTGAGTCCCATGAAGAGCGAGCCTATTGCCATCAACCGGGCACAAATCCAGACTTCGGGCTGCTACTGAGAAAATCCAGATAAAAAAACCGGCCAAGTGCGTGTCGGACCACGCACAATGAAGGGTTCCGTAGTTGAAAAGAATTTATCCCAAAAACTTTTATGTTATAAAATTACAAATTAAAAATTTTCGGACTTTTTCCTTTATTTGTGCTGTGTGACCTTGCTTCTTGCCAAATTTCATTATTCGGGAAAGTACGGTTTTGATTTACTTGCGAGTATCAAAATATGTCGCATAAATGGCAGTATTTTTTATTGCGTTGAGATAGAAGCTTGATTTTTTTAGAACTCCAAGGGACCATAGACCTACGTGTTTGGTATTAATTTCAACTTGATACCTCCACGCGTTCTTGAAAAAACGGGTCATAGACTGACTGACAAACAGACAGACGGACAACGTAGGTAGTTCGTAGACAAGGGTTCCGTTTTCCTTTTGTGGTACGGAACCCTAAAAATCCAATAACACTTACCCGAGCTGGGAATCGAACCCAGGACTTTATGCTCAGCTAGTAGCGCTTGCGACCACTAGACCAACACGGTCTAGAGATGCGTACAAGAATAACTTATCTTGTATTTAAATTATACGCATATTTGTGACAAAACCTACGAAATGTCAAGGCCTAAGTTAAAATGCCACAACCGAAAATCGAACCCGGATCCTCCCAATTACAAATCATGTTTTATTCATTATGTATTTGTTTGTCCGTCTACAAAACTGATGGATTAATTCTGACGAGACTTTTGTTAACGAACAACAATAAATTGATGATGATTATCGAGATTGTAAATGAATTAATTGAAACTGGTTTTGAAGGTATTTTAGGTGCGGTTGAAAAATATGAAATTGAGGAAATAATTTAATATCATTGTACAGCCAAGTAAATTAATTCTTAAGGCGAGTCGATCTGCGAACTAGCGCCAGCATTGAGAAAAAAAAAAGTCTGGAGAAGATAGGGAACATTTTGAAATTTCCTATACTAACACATTAAACATTCATTATTCATTCATTCATTATATATTTTTAGACAAATGAGGTAGGAGAAAAACGGCCGTTTTTAACCGACTTCTAAAAAAGGAGGAGGTTCTCAATTCGGATGTTTGTATTTTTTTTTTTTTTATGTTTGTTCGCGCATAACTCCGTCGCTTGCCAACTGATTTGAAAAAATATTTTTTTGTTGGAAAGGGTATACTTCCCAAATGGTCCCATTTTTGTCAAAATCCAGTTCTGATGATGGGATCCTGGAGAAATCGAAGGAACTCTTCAAATATTATAGGCACACCTATAGCGATTTGGGTATTTTTTATAGTAGCTCGTGCATTTGCTCTCGAAAAGCACCACTTGGTGAAGTGGAACTGATGGTGAAGACCACAGATGGCTACCGGAACTACTCAATGATAAATATTTCACGGGTTGCGATTCGATTACTTTAATATGGTTGCTAAGCAATTTCCGCTGGTCACACAATGCGTGTGGTGAGTGGTTGTTGAGGAGTTCTCCTGGTTCTTACCAGCAGAACTCCTCAACAATTAACGTCCTAGCATCGGGAAAAGCAATATTTTGTAACATGTGATGAGCAATTGACATTTAACTATTGTAACTTATACAAATTATAAACAGACCCACTAAAAAGTGAAACATAAAAACTTTTTTACAAAAAATACAACCGACTTCCAAAAACAACACTACAAAGTGAAAAATAACTTTAATTTCGGAAGTCGGTGGCAAAAACAAAAATACATTTAATCAGACACCGACTTCCGAAATTAAAGTTATTTTTCACTTTGTAGTGTTGTTTTTGGAAGTCGGTTGTATTTTTTGTAAAAAAGTTTTTAACTAGTTCACTGAACTACGAACAGAGCCAAGCATAAGAGCCATACATTGCTTCGAATATTTTCACGATCATTCTAGCGAACGCTCCAGTAAATGCTCGGTAAAAATGTATTCTTCACGAAGATGTCAGACTTGACTTGAAAATTGCTCCTAAGGAAATCCTATAACTACAATGCGAGATCAGCTTATACTGGAAATGTACAAGTACCTTCATCTGTAGCCGTGCGTACGAAGATTTTATACAGCATGTCCCGTAATTAACGCGAACCCTCTTAAGGGGTCATCATTATGAACAACTTTACTATGGGACCATACCTGAAATCGCCAAAAAAAAAATCTGCTGTTTCATACATTTTGGTCGAGTAGATATTGAACTTTTGTAAAAAACAGCAGATTTTTTTTCGCGATTTCAGGTTTGGTCCCATAGTAAAAGTTATTCATAATGATGAGTACATGACCCCTTAAGAGGGTTTGCGTTAATTACGAGACATGTTGTATACCTCTGCCTATTCTTTTGAGAAATACAATCGTGATGTTATGTTAGGTGATGATTCGACTCATTAGAACAACTTTTGTACATATTATGACACTTAAGTTAAAAATCAGAGGCTTGACCTTAAGTCACTGTATCTAAGGTCAAAGCACAAAACCTTTTTATTTAAAACTATTTGAAATACTAATATTTCCTTGATAGATGACAGGTATTGATTAATGATTTCCAAAGATTGCGTTTGCGCATTTTATAAAGAGGTAAGGTGGTCTGTGAGGTTACGATGTGTTTGTTGCGATCTGTTTTGGGCTGGGTGACCACTGTAGGTATTTTCGTTTCTTTTAGGGTTCCGTATCTCAAAAAGAATAAATTAAACCCATATATGATTACTTCGTTGTCCGTCTATATGTCTATGGTCCCTTTGAGCTGTAAAAAAATCAAGCTTCTAAGTTAACGCAGTAAAAAATTACGGACATTTATGCGACATATTCCCCTTACCTAGTTAACAACTTTCCGTTGACCTAGAATCATGAAATTTGGCAAGAAGCAAGATCTCACAGCACAAGTAAAGGAAAAAGTCCAAAAACCATTCAGTTGTAGTTATACAACGTGTCGTTTTGCATCCTCGTCAAATTTCAGGGTGTGATACAGAACATCAAACCAAACAACTTTCTCCATGGGACCAACATCGTAATCGCAAAAAAGTTTTCAACTGTCCCATAGAAAACTTCAATACCTATTCGACGTAAATATATGGGACCGCTGATTATTTTTTCGGGATTAAGATGTTGGTGCCATGGAAAAAGTTGTTCGGTTTGATTGTCTATCCACATCCTTAAATTTGACGAGGACGGAAAACGACACGTTGTATAACATAAAACATATAAATTTTGCAGTTGGATTATGGGAGAGCATGATTTTCAATTACAATGCCAAGTTTGTTTTTGGGATAAATTCTTTTCAACTACGGAACCCTTAATTGTACGTGGTCCGACACGCACTTGGCCGGTTTTTTTTTTCATTAAATAAGTTCTCTTTCTTACTTAAACATGTCTTAAAAAAGTGTCTTTAAATAAGGACTTATAAATAACGTATTGCATAAAAAGCAGCTTCACATTTTTTTTTTAAATTAACTGGTCGTATTAATCACGTTTCATTTAAAACATCCAATTTCCGGACACGGAAGTAACACATACGTAAGTATTACGTAAAACTAGAAGCTAATAGGTATTATAAATCAATGCCTTCACAAGTCGAATCTAACTAATAAATGTAATCTAGTAAAAAAAAAAAACCGGTCAAGAGCGAGTCGCACTTGCGCACCGAGGGTTGCGTTCCGATTTCTGGAAAAGTGTGGTATTTAAGAGACATGGTTTTATTTTTCCTGTAATCTTTACATTAACTTCTATCACATTGAATAATTTCAGATTTTTCTCTATGCAAACTTCGGAGATAAATGCGGGGGAAAGGTATTTTTTTTTTTAATTTTGCATTAAAATTCGAAAACAATATCAATCTGCCTAGCCTTTTCCCAACTATGTTGGGGTCGGCTTCCAGTCTAACGGGATGCAGCTGAATACCATTATTTTACATGGAGCGACTGCCTATCTGACCTCCACAACCCATTAACTGAGTAATACGATACCCCTTGGTAAGACTGATTGTTAGGCTTTCGGGCTTCTGACGACCCTTCGACTAAAATTCGAAAACAATGCGGCCTTCTTTCATAATGATACCCCACATGCCCTAGTAGACCGACTTTGAATTTTTAAAACCCCCTTTCAGTCCCTGTTGCAAAAAAAAAAAAATCTTTCTTATTTGCAAGATAGCTGGGCAAACGTCATCTAAAACTGTTCTAAATTACTTGTTGATAGCATTAGTAGTTCTTGTGACAGACGGACAGACAGACTGAGTCGCACCATAAGGGTTCCTTTTTATCATTTTGATACAGAACCCCAAAAACGAGCGAGCCTTACACTAGTCGCATATGATGTGTAATATCTCACAATCATCTGACGGCCAACCTTAGCACCGCGCGCGCTCATTGGTCAAAACAAATAGCGCGCGCTTCCCCGGCTTCCTGTAACACACTTCCGTCCCTTTTCAAGAAATCACTCCCACAGATTGCAGAAAAGCGAGAGGAAAGATGTTACACATCAAAAATTAAAACTACATAGATGATATTTTCTATGCAACTACTCGTGAAAAGAAACATCGAAACAAAATCAGTTTTTTAAATTCCAAACATTATCTTGGTCAGATCATAAATGAGGACCATGCAGATTAGTGTCTGAGAGATGGACTTTTGAGGAAAGAATCACCAAGTTTAGAGTGGATCTGTCCAGTCAGTGCACGCATTTCTCCGGTAGATATTCGATAAATAACGTATTTAGCTATATGTACTTTATTTTTCAGATCAATCGTAGCAGTGAAACATCCCCCAGACACATTTAATTGTGTCTGTCAAACATACTCCAGACACAATTAATTGTGTCTGGGGGATGTTTGATCGCTACGATTGATCTGGCTGCTTATAAACATTATTATATTATTACAAATAGTATTTAAAAATGCCACCTGCACACGTCAAGGACGCCTCTTACCGCGATACGCTTGTTTTGATCGTGTTAGCGACACTGCCTAAGGCCTCTGCCTCGAATTTCGCGGGCGGCGGGGCGGCGGCGGCGGCGGAGCGTCTCGCTTTGTCCCGAACCGCTATCGCGCCGCTGTTTTCCAGGTCCGGTCCATTTGTTTTTACGCATAAAATCCTGCCGCTCTCGCGCCGCCGCCGCTGCCGCCCCGCTGCCCGCAAAATTCGAGGCAGAGGCCAGGGGATGCGGTGTGGTAGCCCGCGAAATTCAATTTTATTTTGGTTTTTTGCAATTCGCAGGTCCGTGTCAGGTTGTATCTTGATCAAAATATGATACGCGGGAATAAAACATATGTATAATTATATAATTTTAACCATGAAAATCATCAATACATCTCTCTAAGTTAGATTTCGTGCAGATTCGTCGAACGAACGAAATCTAACGTCTCTGCACGAAATCTAACTTAGAAAGATGTATTGATGATTTTTATAGTAAAAAATTATGTAAATACGTATGTTTTATTACCGCGTATCATATTTTGATCAAGATACAACCTGACACGGACCTGCAAATTTCATAAAACGCACGAAAATTTGAATTTCGCGGGCTGCCACAGCGCATGGGCTTAATATTTTTTCGTATCGTTTTGAAATTGGAATAAATTGGTAGAGGGGTCAATGACTTTTATTGCACGGTTATCTGGCGGAAGGTATAGAGACAAACATACCATGTCTTTGCTGTGGCGTAGTTGGATAATAATGAGAGCGAAGCTATAAAAGAAAAATGGTAAAAAATATCATAAAAGACTCACCTGGGTATTAGCCTGCAGAAGACCACCTCCATTTGTGTTCACGACACCATTATTACATTGTGACTTGTGAACACAGACGTAACCTTGCCCAGCACAAGTTTGCTGCAGATCTCCTCCAGAATTATCATGAGCATTGACGTTTCCAGTACTCTGGAAAACCTCATCTATGTTCTGTTGTGTCTGCTGCTGCTGTTCGAAGTCGTATTCGCTCTTCTGGGTGTTCTGGATACGGTTCACGTTGGCGCCGATGGCTGGCGCGAAGGGTGCGGGAGAGGAACCAGTGTAACCGGAACCGGAGTTGAATTTGCTGTTGGAGTTGAATGCGTTGAAGCCGGTTCCTTGGGTGCCTTGGGCACTGCCAAAAGTATTTTGACTGCCCTGAGCGCTGCCAAAGCCGGTTTGACTGCCTTGAGCGCTTCCGAAAGCGTTTTGATTGCCCTGAGCTCTGAAACCGTTTTGACTGCCTTGAGCTCCGAAAGTGTTTTGAGAGTTGGAACCGAAAGCACTTTGAGATCCACTACCAAAAGCGGTCTGTCCATTGAATGCGGCATTAGCGCCTGCGACACCACCATTTAAGAACGGATTAGCGGAGATATCAATCTCTTTTGTTGAAGAAGACTCAAAGGATTGGGTTTTAGCGAAGTTACCACCAGCTCCATTAAATCCTGCAGCACCAGCTCCATTAAATCCTGCAGCACCAGCTCCATTAAATCCTGCAGCACTAGCTCCATTAAATCCTGCACTACCAGCAAGCTTAGAGAAATCACCATTCAAGAAAGGATTCGCACCCAAATCCACTCCTCCAGCACCACCGTTACTTGTGCTGGTAAAACTAGACTCAGATTTGCTGAACTTCTCCTCAAAAGTACCACCACTACCACCAGCTGCACCAGCTTTAAACGGAGAATTCTGGTTCATCCACCAGAATGGGCCCCCATTGGGTGCACCACCTTCAAAGACGCTGTTCGCAGCTGCTTGGAACTGGAATTCGTTAGCAGTATCAGCATTAGCGGCTGCATTGAAAGCTTGTAGGTTTCCGAACTTTTCTATCACTTTACCGTCTTTTACTTTGAGTCCAGCACATCCCTTCTCTGAGGAGCATCCTTCGAAAGATTCTTGTGTGTGTACTTCAGCATTTGGTAACGTTTTCAGTGCTGCTAAGAATTCTTTGGGTGATTTAAGGTTATGCGAGCTGGAGCAGGCTGTACAGCGTTCTGCTCTTGCTTGTGGTTCACTGGCCTCTGCTTCTTGGATTGGTTCATTGATTTGGGCTAGTTCTTTACCTTCTTTAGGGTGAGCGTTGGCCGCTATTACCAGTAAGGCAACCACTATTGGAAATAGTGGCTTCATGGTTCTGTAACAAAAAAATAGGGCTATTAGTTTTTGTTTATGGTCTTTATAATTTTTTAACATGGAAAGTATACTTGAGTAAACTTTTTGATGTTTTTTGGTAATACATTTGGTACGTTCGACTAAGTACCTGGGCGACCGAGCTCTGCTCTGCTGAAACTATTTTCAACGAAAAACGCTTCTTTTTTTCCTGGTGTGAGACCTAACTAGATCGATTTTTCGCCCCCGTAAACCCCTATATTGCAACTTGCATCGAAATCGTTAGAGCCGTTTTCGAGAACGTGATTACAATTAATGTATATAGAGATAAATCATTCTAAATAGGAACGCCCCTCCACAAAACGTGATTATTTCAATGTTTATTTCAATGTGTGAGAGGAAATACTTATTGCATTGCTCAGTGGATTGGATGGTTAGTTTTTCTAATCTACAGATTCGATTGCAGACGGCAATAACATCTGTAAAGAACGCGTTCTGAAATCATATTGGCATGTTGACGGCAAGAGTGTAACTTAATATCGGTCAAAGTCCAAAAGTTACTCTTTTAAAAATTATTGGCTTTTACAATATTTTCAAATAACAGTGTTAATAGGTATGGGAGGACAATGTAGGCCTTTCAACAACTACCAGGTAAAAAAATAGAAAATAGTCAACAAATGTACAGTCTGCTAGGCCTGCAACGTTCTCACATTCACAAAATAGAAAATAATCTATTTAGGGCTGATTTTTCAATAGGCAGATAACTTTTATCTGAAGAAAAAATGAAACAGTTTGGCATATTTTCAATACAAAAGCTGTCAAACCGCCATATTTATTCCTCTGATAAAAATTATCGGACTATTGAACAATCAGCTCTTAGAAGATTAATAAAAGAATAAAAATAAAAACCTATGACATGACACAGTAATCGCTAGTGTTGTTACTTGAACTGTGAGTTGATAAAATCTGTTTTAATCTGTGAAGTTTACCAAAAAAAAAAAAAACTGATTTTTAAACTGATATTTGAAGTGACTACACTATCTGCGGTTGATGACCCCAAAAAAACATGATCAAATTAATTAATTTTTGTTTTATGTTATAATATTTATATATTGACCTACGCCTGCGTAGTTTCGCTAGCTAATTTAATTTGACCTGTATATTGACATGCTTAGTAGTCTGATCATAGATACCATAAATGATGCAGCTGACTCGTAATAGATGGAGGTTACCGCATAAAATCAGAACCAATTCCGTCACCTACCCAAATAAAAATAACAGATGACACAGCGTAATGTTACGGCCACATTGTGGCGCAAACATTGTGTCGCGACGAACTATATGGGCCAGTTTCGCATTCGAGTTTGCCTGAATGATTGTTTACTGTTTATTTTACTTTCAATTACATTAATCTTATAACAATACAAATATGATAATTTCAGCTTAATCTATAAGTTTTACAAGACGTCTGTGTCTGAACTAGATAATTTAATATATGTATCTCAGCCAATAGCGCTATTCCCAATAAATATGACATTTAAAAGCTAACAAGTACTAATGCGGCTCTAACATTATAAAAATTAATGCAAAAAAAGAAAAACAAAAGAGAAATTATAAAAAGAGGGTGATTTAAAGTCCTCCGTTTGTGTAGAATGTAGAAGGACGAGTGTGTGTGGGAGGGATTCACGAGTGTCGCAACATAGCGAACTACAAATCGCGCGCTCTTTGTTTGCAGCGAGACGTCAAATGGTGTGAGAAAGAGAGCACGTGAAGTGTGTTCGCCTTATTGCGACAATGTGGCTGCAGCATTAGAAATCCCAGCTCAAAAACTATTCTAGCCGCAGAATTAGCATATAAATAGTACATTTTATTACCTGGGCATCTACAAATACCACTTGTTTTACAGTTAAGACACGTATGCTTAGTTGGAGACACGGAAATACCTGTCTGAACCCTTCTCTTAATCTGTAGATACTGGCTAGATTTTTTGTTGGTCATCAATTTTAAAAAGCTCAAAATTTTGCAATGTAAATATCATTTATCTTTGCTTAGCTGTGTCCGCAAATTTGCTCGCGTTGGCTATAAAGGAGTTGGTTTTGTTTATCCAGGACCTAGCTAAAAATCTAGCCGAAGAACCAAGTGGGCAATTTTGGATTTATTAGGAATCTTCCAGGGGGTAAAAGTACACATGAATATGATCGGTTATGGTAGGAATTAGTCAAAAATGCATCAGTTTTGATTGGAAATTCGGTTCTAGGAAACTGTAGATTTTGTTTTCATGATTTCAGAGTTCAATAGTATAGTTAAAAAAAAATGCAATTTCAATTTCAAGGCGAAAGCGCCAGGGTAGCCTATGAAAATCAAAATTCCTTACGCTTTTTGCATTTTGTAAGTCAGTGTTGTATGTTGATCTAAATATGATTCGCGGCCGTATCAAACATTTATTTATAGAATTATAATCATAAAAATCATCAATACAACTCCCTAATTTCATATTGCCCTATTGAATGACTGTTTCATGAAATCACGAGATTTGAGGCCAATTCCAACTTATGGAGTTGTATTGCTGATTCTAATGATTATAATTCTGTGAAGCCATATTAGTTACGGGCGTGAATCATACTTTAAGCAATATACAACCTGACACTGACCTGCAAATTGCAAAAAAAGTAAGAAAATTTGAATTTCGAAATTATGATATAACTAGGTCAAATTAGATTTTCTCGAGTAATAAGCGCGGTAGAGTCGGAGTGAGTCGGACAAACAATCTGTCTTTTTAATGTGTATGCAAGAATAAGGAAGATCAATGTGTTATTTTTTGCCGTGTATTCTTGTTAAGTATAGGTTAAGAAATCTTTGTAAAAAGGTGTCATAAATGATACAGACTAAGCCATTATTACGTCAAGAATATTAGCCGGACCGTGCACTGTTTTTTATTCCACTATGCGTGGGTAAAATGGATACATTGTGGGCACACCAAGAGGAATACAATGACTTTCAAAAGGATTGACTTAAGGTTTTCGGTAGCTTATACAGGGTGACGAGATCTGAACCCGCCACAGCAAATTCACATATAGAGGTGGTCATTCACTAATTATTGAACCTTACTTTCCCTAGCTAAAGTTTTATAGTTTGGGAGATATGTCAATTTTTATACTTTATTGAGATTTTTCCTAAATTTGATCTTCAAGCATTCAAAACTTTTTTTTTTGCACTATTTTAGTAGTTTTTTAATTATTTGTTGGTAGTCATAAACATTGACATTTGAATACTTCGAAACTTCCCTCAAACTAGGGTTAAAAATTTGATAGTACGCTTTTTAAAAAAAAAAATACTAAAAAAAATCTTTATGATCAAATTCAACCTGAATTTAAATAAAAAAATTACGGTGTTTCAATAATTAATTTTAATCTAAGTTAGTTTACTTCGTCACCTTTCCAAGGGTACTAAATTTGTATTTAAAAAAATTGACATATCACATAAACTATAAAACTTGAGCTAGGGAAAGTAAGGTCTAATAATTAGCAAATGACTCCTCTATATGCGAATTTGCTATAGCGGGTCCAGATCCAGTCACCCTGTATAAAGATAAAAATTTGTGAGTTTGTATGTAGGGGGTAATCTTCGGAACTACTGAACCGATTCCGAAAATTCTTTAATTAATGGGAAGCTACAGTATTGCCGAGCATTATCAGCCGATAACGCTCCCACTGCTGGGACACAGGCCTCCTCTCTGTGAGAGGGAGTGGGCTGTAATCTACCACGCGGGCCTAATGGGGGGTAGTGAGTAGATATCACATGTCTTCGAATTTTTGGTTCTAGGAAGTCGGAGCCGTTACCACTGGCCTACCACTGCTCAATAATTTATGATGTAAAACAAGAAATTTCACGCGACGACGCGGGATATATTTAAGACTTAAAACCAAAATCGATATCTCTGATAGAATGTCACTTTTGTCTAAGTCAGACTCGTAAATCCTCCGGGCAAAAGCGACCTTTTAAACAATAATAATGTTTTGATAAGACAAACATGATAAGTCGTGTACAATCGGGTATTAAAAGTTCAAGGCTCATATTTGAACTTTGAACTTTGCGTTTCGATCCGACATAGCCGACGACTTAAGACGACAATAAGAGATTTTTAATGAATTTTATTATTAATTATTAACACGCTTTTATTAGCTTCACCTGTATGTATGTTTGTATGAGGAGCTCGTGGCTAAGTAATAACAGCCGCACGGGTCGATCTATCAGGTTAAGCTACGCTTGCCGGGGTTGGTACGTGGATGGGTGACCATCTTTACATACCGAGACTCCTCCGTGCCTCGGGAAGCACGTTAAGCCGTTGGTCCCGGCTGTCATTCGTGGATCTTTGACAGTCGTTACGGGTCGTCAGAAGCCCGAAAGTCTGACAACCAGTCTCACCAAGGGGCATCGTATTACCCAGTTACCGGGTTGTGGAGGTCAGATAGGCAGTCACTCCATGTAAAATACTGGTATTCAGCTGCATCCGGTTAGACTGGTAGCCGACCCCAACATAGTTGGAAAAAGGCTAGGCAGGCAGTATGTATGTTTGTATGTTACGGTATCTTTGTTCTCGATTTTTACCCACTTGAAATGGTCAGATCAATTCGTGCACTTTTTTTATCAGGGCCCGATGACAATACAATAATTTAAAATTGTTGTCCCATTATCCTTGATCCTTGAGGATCATCAGGATTTATCTCATTTATATATCATACATATCAGCATTTATCTCAAAAAAAATTAAAAAAAAAATTTTTAGTTTAATAAACTAAAAAACACGCTTTAATACAATTAAACTGAACGAAACAGTAAAAAATAAATTTTTCAATGTATGAATAAAGTGATTAACGAGAAAATTAATGTCATTGTAAAAAAAGCGTGGGCTGCTTTGTACGACATTCTCACACTAACTCTGTAATTCGAAAGCACCCCACGCTTTTTTTTACAACGACATTAATTTTCTCGTTAACCACTTTATTTTTATATTGAAAAAAATATTTTTTTACTTTTTAGTTCAGTTTAATGGTATGAAAGCGTGTTTTTTAGTTTTTTTACACTAAAATTTTTTAAACTGAAGAACACATATAAACGAGTAGTATTAATGATTGTATTAAATTAAATAATTTTCTTAAGAATTTAATATGTGAATATTTTAGATTATGTTTATATTAAGGGTGGGTTTCACCAACTTACTTTAACAATAACAAACATCGCACCTTCAGTTCGATGTTTGTTATTGTTAAAGTGAGATTGTGCAACCCATGTTTGTTAAAGTTCCTATTAGACAAACAATGTGTTATTCCATTTGACAATCTGTTAGCTGACGTCATAACTTTAACTGTATAACCTTAACCGCCCACGCTTTGCTGGTTAAAGTTATTGTTATAATATATCTGTGACTTCTGTCGGACGCGTCGAATGTCATGTCCCTGCTCCGAACTTTATCTTTTACATTTGACATGACAGTGCAACAGCAGGTAGTCATTCTATGGTCATTTTAACTTTGACGGAAACGATAACCTAGCCCTTGGTGCAACCCACCATAAATAGTGTAATTAATTTGTAAAGTTATATCTAACGCGAATCGAACGAAGTCTGACAACCAGTCTTACCGAAGGGTATCGTATTACCCAGTTACTGGGTTGTGGAGGTCAGTTAGGCAGCCGCTCCAGAGAGGCAGTCGGTTAGACTGGAAGCCGACCCCAACATAGTTGGGAAAAAACTACGGAACCCTTCATTGTACGTGGAACCCTTTTTCGTTCTAATACCTATACTTATCAAAAACATTGATTTTTCTTTTAAATGTCATTCTATTTATACAAAACCTTTGAAATTAGCTTCAACACTACTTAACATTCTAAAACAACGCTTAACTGTCAACAAATAAGATGTAAATTACCTATTTTTCTTTAGCACACCACTACTATTCAATCATGAACCTTGCTATCATAAAGACAAAGTTCAGTTTCATGTTTTTGGTGATATAATCGGTATCTGATTATATATTCAACCTTGAAATAAAACATAATAAAAATCTATAGGTTTTGTTTGAGGATCAGGTGTGTTTTTCGACAGAAATATCAACTTCATAGATTAGTCTTTGTACTGGCTTACCGCAAAATTAATATTCAAATAATAAGTCTTTACCTATGAAATTGCCGTTTTGTATGAAAAACTTTAAACGAATTTTTTTCATGGATTTTTTATTTGTACTAATCGAAGTAATCACCCATGCAATCAATGCATCTTTGCCAAAGAGGAAAAAGATTGAAATGCGATGAAAATGTAACACTAATCAATAAACAAATGACTACTTTTGGAAAAAAAATCCATGTTTTTAAAATAAAATTAATTTGAAATTAGAATTCTTAGCCAAACAAAAATTATTTTGATTTGAAATGGCCAGTACTGCAGAACGGCAATTTCATAGGTAAAGACCTAATAAAACCGCAGACTTGTTTGAAATAAGCTATTTTGATCTACAGTTTCGTTCTCGATAAGTAATAACCATTGCTCCCGGCTGTCATTCGTAGATCTTTGACAGTCGTTATGGGTAGTCGGAAGCCCGAAAGTCTAACAACCAGTCTTACTCAAGTAACTGGATTGCGGAGGTCAGATAGGCAGTCGCTCCATGTAAAATACTGGTATTCTGCTGCATCTGGTTAGACTGGAAGCTGACGGACCATAGTTGGGAAAAGGCTAGACAGATGAACAGGTGACATAGATGAACGATAACCATCACGTTTATGAAGATTACAAAAAACAAAAAAAACAAACAATTTTTTAAACACGGACTAATGCAAAAAGAAGGGCTCCGCGCCACGCATAACGAAAGTGAAGCATAGTAAGTATGCCGGGACCGTTTGTACAAACATGCGGCTCACGCACACATTTACATCATAGTATGCCGACCGCCATTATGTGACATGACAGCGTCTTTGTCAAATCACGCACACATAGATCGGTAAGGTGCTTCACTTTCGATACGCGTGGCGCGGAGTCCTACTTTTTTTTCTAGTCCGTGTTTTTAAACTGATATTTTTAGATGAAGACCCCACAGAAAAAAAATCATCAAATTAATTTATTTTTTGTGTTAATCAATGTTTAAATATCGACACCCATTGCGTCTGCGGAGTTTCTGTACGTAGCTACAAGTTCCCACCCATCAAAATCCAAACCTCGGGATCCCCCAGCTTAACCACGCTAATTCTTCTCCAAACATTCTTAAACCAACATGACGGTTAACAAACATTGGGTAGGCAGAGGCCAAACGAAGATAAACTAATATTTATTTTAACCAGATTCTTTACTAGTCAAGAAAAACCTTGGAATGAGGTGCGATACCAAATAAATAAGTGATAAATAGGTATAATTGCGCTTATTATGACTTTGAGGTGGAGTAGGAAGGTAGTTCCGTTTTCCTGGCGATGTCCGTTTCCGGTTTAAATGACAAAAATGTTACATAATTTTGTGGTGATAAATAAGGACATCACCTAAACTAATATTATAAAGAAAAAACATTTGATTTTTTTGTATGCATGTTTGTTACGCTTTCACGGCTAAACGGCTGAAGCGATTTTGATGAAATTTGGTATGGGGATACTTATAATTCTGGGAAACAAACATAGGCTAATTTTTATTGACATACCATGCGAACGAAGCCGCGGGCGAAAGCTAGTATTATAACAAAGAGAAAAGATTAGATTTTTTGTACTTTGTTTGTTACGCTTTCACAGCTAAACGGCTGAAGCGATTTTGATGAAATTTGGTATGGGAATACTTTGAACCCTGGGAAAGGACATATGCTACTTTTTATCGACATACCACGAGGGCGAAGCCACGGGTGGAAGCTAGTGTTAGATGTTTAGTTCGGTTCCGAATAATTGGCAAATATAATCAGACTATAATGTTCAGACTGCTGGGACACAGGCCTCCTCTCGGTAAGAGGGTAATCCATCCCGTGGGCACAGTTCGGGTTGGTAAGATGTCACATGTCTTCGAATTTTTGGTTCTAGGTTTTTGTAGTATGATTCCTTCACAGTTTGTAGAGCAATTTAGCGACATGCTATGCAAAATTTCGCGAGGAGCTCGTGGCTAAGTAATAACAGTCGCACGGGTCGATCCATCAGGTTAAGCTACGCTTGCCGGGGTCGGTCCGTGGATGGGTGACCATCTTTACATACCGAGACTCCTCCGTGCCTCGGAAAGCACGTTAAGCCGTTGGTCCCGGCTGTCATTCGTGGATCTTTGACAGTCGTTACGGGTCGTCAGAAGCCCGAAAGTCTGACAAGCAGCCTTACCAAGGGGTATCGTATTACTCAGTTACTGGGTTGTGGAGGTCAAATTGGCAGTCGCTCCATGTAAAATACTGGTATTCAGCTGCATCCGGTTAGACTGGAAGCCGAACCCAACATAGTTGGGTAAAGACTAGGCAGATTGATTGCTATGCTAAATTTAGGGGTGAGTACCTGAAAGGACATCAGTTCACAATGCGCTTCGTAACAAAAGAAATTTTAAATATAAAACTGACTAATAATCTTCACAACGATGATGATGATTTTCACTCACTCATTTTTGACCCTGAATGTTATTTAAAAAACAGCTGATTTGAAATGGTTCATTACTGCATGACTCAATAAGATTTGAATCACTTGAGTAGGCGATTATGCAAACAAGCTTTAATGAAGCAATAAACAAAATGGCGATTCTATGCTACGTGCATAGAACCATGTTAAAACATAACTTTGACAACTGGCTGGTTACGTATCCCATATTATTAAATGAGTAATATTTGTCTGAGTATTTCTTTAAGTGTTTGTGAAGTATTATAATATTTTTAACCGACGAAAAAAAAGGAGGAGGTTCTCAATTCGACATGTATATATATATTTTTTTTTTATGTAAAAAAAAAATATTTTTTCAAGAGGTTGACCTCAAAGTTGGTCCCATATCAATCAATCAATCAATCTGCCTAGCCTTTTCCCAATTATGTTGGGGTCGGCTTCCAGTCTAACCAGATGCAGCTGAATACCAGTATTTTACATGGAGCGACTACCTATCTGACCTCCACAACCCATTAACTGGGTAATACGATACTACTTAGTAAGGCTGTTTGTCAGACTTTCGGGCTTCTGACGACCCATAACGACTGTCAAAGATCCACGAATGATAGCCGGGACCAACGGCTTAACGTGTTTTCCGAGGCACGGAGGAGTTTCGGTATATAAAGATGGTCACCCATCTACGGACCGACCCCGGCAAGCATAGTTTAACCTGATGGATCGAACCGTGCGGCTCTTATTACTTAGCCACGAGCTCCGCAAGTTGGTCCCATATAAAATGTATTAATTTTGCTTGGGTAATTTTTGAGTTAGCTTCAATAATACGTATTTTTCCTTACTTTTTATGTTAATGATGTTCTAGTTTGTTTTGCAGGTAGTGGTATTAGAATTTGTGTGGGGTAGGTACCACAACTAAAAAGTGAAAAATAAAAACTTTTTTACAATAAAATACGACCGACTTCCAAAAACAAGACTACAATGTGAAAAATAACTTTAATTTCGGAAGTCGGTGGCAAAAACGAAAATACATTTAACCAGACATCGACTTCTGAAATTAAAGTTATTTTTCACTTTGTAGTGTTGTTATTGGAAGTCGGTTGTATTTTTTGTAAAAAAGTTTTTATTATTATTGTGAAAATTTGATTGCTGTGTATGAACTCAGAGAGTTGTATTGATGATTTTTATGATAATAATTCTATAAATAAATATTTGATACGACCGCGAATCATATTTAGATCAACACACAACCTAATACTGCCTTGCAAATTGCAAAAAATCAAAGAAATTTTGAATTTCGCGGACTACCCTGGCACTTTCACCTCAACGTGCTTTCCAAGGCACGGAGGGGTCTCGATGTGTAATGGATGGTCACCCATCCACGACCCGACCGCGGCAAGAGTAGCTTAACCATCGATCGATCTATGCGGTTATTATTTACCCACAAACTCTTATTACAAGAAATATCTGGGACCTATTTATTGACGTCACAAACCATTTACTCCTCAGTAACTTTAACTAAGTACGTCTCCCAGTAATTTATCAAAGAAATATTACAAAATCATTACACGTTCTTTTTTCTTCACAATCGGTGAAAACAAGTGAACATTATTTACCTTTATTTTTAGCGACGAAACCAAATGTGAAAATGTGAATTTACATAATATCAGCTGTGAATATTGTATGAACCTACTAAATCATTATGTAGATGTGCTTGTATCTACCTACGCGATAAAGGTTGTGGTACACCAGGGGTATAGCGATGCTATGTCAGGAGTAGGAGAAGGAGGAGGAGGAGATGATAAATCTTTACTAATCTATATTTAATCCCCCTTATTCATAAAAAACTAAAACGCTCTACAAACAAATGTTATTTAAAATAGTATTTTGCCTTCTTCTTTCAAACTCAAATCATAATTCGAAAGAAATTGACAAAACACTAAAATAGGTTTGTGGAGCATTTTATTTTTTTATGAATGGGGAATATTCTAAAGTGATATTTGTTTGTTTGTAAGTTTGTATGTAAAGGGTAATGTCGGGAGCTGCCAGTCGGATTGGAAAAAATCTTTTTTCAGTTGATAGTCCAATTTGAGGCAGGTAATAAATAGGCTATTTAACATTACGCTATGACACTTAGGAGCCCAGCAAAAAAAGAAAAAAGCGGTACAAGAAGTAATAGCACGGCTGCGCAATGCGATGCGACGCGGTGGGTCAGGGGAACAAGAAATTTCACGCGGACGAAGTCGCGCAGAAGCTCAAATTTGTGAGTTTATCTATAGGGGGTAATCTTCGGAACTATCCGATACCGAAAATTCTTTCACTAAGCAAGCATGGCAAGCTACATTATTGCAGGCTTTCATAGCATATATTTAATTTTAAAATAAAGATATTTCGCGGGGACGAAGTCGCGTGCAGAAGTAATACCTAATAAAGAGTCTTAACATGAAAATTGTAAAAAATTTAGGGGTCAAGGGGGGGATACTCGTTGCCTGCCAGACTAACCAGATGCAGCTGAATACCAGTATTTTGCATTGAGCGACTGCCTATCTGACCGCCACAACCATTACTGGGTAACACGATACCCCTTGGTAAGACTAGTTGTCAGACTTTCGGGCTTCTGACGACCCGTAACGACTGTCAGAGATCCACGAATGACAACCGGCACCAACGTTCCGAGGCGTATTTGTGTAACACATTTTTTAAAATAAACAATTTCTCAAATTTTTCCTCACAGTTAGCGAAATAATAAATTATTATTCAAAGTGATCAATCAAGTATAAGTTACAAGTTATTTATGACGGATGATCATTGGGTAACTATACATTTTTGAGTGATCTTGTATTACGGAAATATTTATGTATATGATTGCGATGGTATTTTAAATATGCGTAGATTAGATCAATGAGAATATAATAATGTTGGGCAATGCAACGCCAGCAATTAGGAGGAGCTCGTGGCTAAGTAATAACAGCCGCACGGGTCGATCCATCAGGTTAAGCTACGCTTGCCGGGGTTGGTCCGTGGATGGGTGACCATCTTTACATACCGAGACTCCTCCGTGCCTCGGAAAGCACGTTAAGCCGTTGGTCCCGGCTGTCATTCGTGGATCTTTGACAGTCGTTACGGGTCGTCAGAAGCCCGAAAGTCTGACAACCAGTCTTACCAAGGGGTATCGTATTACCCAGTTAATGGGTTGTGGAAGACTGGAAGCCGACCCCAACATAGTTGGGAAAAGGCTAGGCAGATTGATTGCAACGCCAGCAATTAGAGGCTTATGTGCAAGTTCAAAACAGCCTGTTACTGATAAAAAAAAAAACATTTGCTTTGCCAATTTTTAGGGTTCCGTACCTCAAGTAACACTTCGTCCCTTTTTCTCAGAATCGCGTTGAGGTATCATGCTGAAATAAATATCAAATACGAAGGTCTATGGTCACTTGGAGTTCTAAAAAAATCAAGCTTCTAAGTCAACGCATTAAAAAAATACGGCCATTTAAGCGACATATTTTGATACTCGCAAGTAAATCAAAACCTATAGGGTATTTCCCGTTGACCTAGAATCATGAAATTTGGCAAGAAGCAAGGTCTCACAGCACAAGTAAAGGAAAAAGTCCGAAAATTGATGATTTGTAATTTTAACTTTTTATTATATTTTTTTTTTTGGGTGTACAGGATTAGTTCCATCGTAAAAGTTGTTCATAATTGTGGAGAAAAGCTGGTATTCAGCTGCATGCGGTTAGACTGGAAGCTGACTATAGCTGGGAAAAGGCAGGCAGATTGATTGGGGAATAAAGCTACTCCAAAATATATTTTTTTGTCCTATACTGTACTTTATACATCTTCCCTACACTGTACTACAATCCTAATCTCCAACAGTAACTTTCGCTTCACCTTGCGCCTACGCATCACTTATTTAGACAGCCTAGGACAAATGACGACCTGTTTAGATGACGCCTATGTTCTACAAAGCTACGTTAACGCCTTGGTTCTTTGGTATGACTAGTACTTTAACCTTTTTGACCTCTATGCAAGGTCGAATCTGTTCGATTTATGCCCTAACATGACGTGACGTGTGACTCTGGATTTTTAATTTGTCTGTCTTTTTCTAATTTCAGATGAGAATATTTTCTTGTTTCATACTTTTTAGGGCGTAATTTTTCAGTAGCCGGGTTATAATTTTCAAACTTACTTTATATAGCCTTTTTAATAAGGCCCATTGTGAGCAACCACGTTTCAGTGCCATAGGTCATCACTGGCAATTAACACGCACTGGTCAAAGACTTTCGTCTTGAGACACTGCGGTATGTGAGACGAGAATTTATTGAGTAGCTTCCTGAACGTTGCCCAGCCGACGATTGACCTCTTTCTCAAAGTTGGACCTACCTAACTGGGCAGTTTGTCCTAGGTAAACATACTCGTCCACAACTTCAAGTGCAACGTCTCCGATTTTCATGAGAGTGCGTGTTACTCGTACATGGGCATTTGACATGACCTTTGTCTTGTCCGTGTTCATTTTAAGATTCACTCTTTCGGAAGCTCTACTGAGGTCATCGAGCTTTGTACTGAGGTCCGCCATAGTCTCAGCCATGACTACTATATCGTCGACAAACCGAAGGTGAGTGACATATTCGCCATTGATGTTGATGCCTAGTGCCTAGCCCTTTTCAGTCCAGAACCTTGTAGACATATTCCAGTGCAACGGTGAGTAGTTTTGGAGAGATAACGTCTCCCTGCCTCACACATAATAATTATATTCATAGTCAGCTAGTTTAAAAAAAAAATAAAACCAGCTTTTATTAATGTGGATAAATCATCTAGGACAGAGTCTTTGTCAATCAAACGAGCCCAAACTCGATAGGGTTGCGTCGTTTTATTACTGCGTTCACATGTCCACCTTCCGGCTCCATCATCAGATCAGCTCCATGTCATAATAATATTGCATTGTCATTCGATTTACATATGCATGTAAAATTTCAGCTCAATCGCAAACTGGGAAGTGGGTCAAATATAACTTGCAAGATTTGATTACAGACAGACAAACAGACAGACACCGGGACAGATGAAACTAAATAAAAGCTTCTTAAATAACTCTTGACAATAATAAACCTATAATAATATTCGTGTTACCCAGTAACTGGGTTGTAGAGGTCAGATAGGCAGTCGCTCCATGTAAAATTCTGGTATTCAGCTGCATCCGGTTAGAATGGAAGCTGACCCCAACACAGTTGGGAAAAGGCTAGGCAGATATTAATGCCCTGCTGGACACGACTTTGTGACTAATTATATAGGAATAGCTCATGCGCATGCCGTGGTACAGGGTGCGCAGGCGCAGGCGTACATTTCAGTATCTATTTATTATTCCTATAACATGCATAGCATGAAGATACTCAACAAAAAACAACTTTCACACGAAAATGAAAGTAAAATAATGCTGTTTTAAAAATAAAAGTCCTTTATTATAGCATCCATAAAACCTTCACTTGTGGAGAGCCTTAAATTACAATAAAAATTCACTTTCGAAAAATTGTAGGAGCACTGCACCCGGTGTGTTATCGTATTGAATATCGAAAGTCTGTGAAGTTGGCTAGTCGTTCTAATTTTCTCAAGTAATTAAAAAAAAAAAAACCGGCCAAGTGCGTGTCGGACCACGCACAATGAAAAGTTCCATAATTGAAAAGAATTTATCGCAAAATCAAACTTAACATTTGTATATGTAATCCCAAAAAAAAAGCAGATTTTTTTTCCCGATTGGGTTTGGTCCCATATAAAAAGTTGTTCATAAAGATGAGTACAATGACCCCTTAAGGGGATAAAGAAGATTAAAATTACACCCTGTATGTAGTCTGAAACCTCGCCCAGGAATATGCTCGTTCCTTGTCTGTACGAGGAAATTTTGCCCCCTTTTGGGGACATTTTGCAAAAAACGAAAATACATTTTTAACCAGACACCGACTTCCGAAACTAAAGTTATTTTTCACTTTGTAGTGTTGTTTTTGGAAGTCGGTTGTATTTTTTTTGTAAAAAAGTTTTTAATAAGCTAGTTTTAAATACGCCCGTGCTTAGTAGATTCTGGTATTGTGACTGCCTTCTGACATCCACATTCCAGGTAATGTGTAAAACTGTACCCCTTGGTAAGACTGGTTGTCAGATTTTTGTGCTTCTGACGACCCGTAACGACAAATGGCAGCCGGCACCCGACTGAAGTGCTTTCAAAGTTATGAGAAATTCTTAAACATCAACATTCATCATAGTTTTAAAATGTTTCATTGTGTTCCGCCCACAATTGGTTACCTACTTGTAGTAAGTAGGTAAGCCCTCTTAAGGTTTTGATGTCAAGGTCATTTAATATACGGCAAGAAAATTGAAGATGAAGAGTTTTTGAAGTGAACTCCTTCTGAACAATGAGCGAAACTATTAAATCATCACGCTCGGGTCAGTGATGCTGAATCGGGTATGATTCGGTTCTAATCGGTCGGTCATTTTATACATTTTGAATTTAAAAAAAAATTTACTCCTGCAAAATGTTATTACTTATTTCCTGCACGAGACACATATTAACAATACAAGAGAAAACCTAGGTCGTTTCTCGAGAAAACCCTCAAAATTGGCTTGTTTTTTTTCCACAATACTGCAATACCGTCAAATTGGGTTACTTTGATACTACGGGTTTATTTTGATAATAATAACTTTCGACTTATGAAAAAAAGTAATTCTACCTGAGGTGAAACCGCCCATTTTCTTTTGCTCAACAATATTTAATATTTTTATTTACTTATTTGCGGAGAAATATACTTAAACACACAAGCTAACACTGTAATATGCAATTGAATAAAATTTTTAACGAAATTCCAATTTCTTTGTCATGCCTAATACGAAAAATTTTCAGGATTTCTTGACGATTTTTACCTGCGATTGAAACCCCTACCATTCCTTCCTACACTTCTTTAGCACTACAATTCTGCCTACCAATCTTCGCTAAATAGGATGAAGTATACATACAAAAGTAACATGGCGACTAAAGAATTCGGTGGCGTCAAACCCGTTTGATGACCGGATCTCGTTTACCTTTGCGCTTACGCAACAGCGGTTGCGCGTGCGTCGAAAAACTTACTTGTTACACAATACATTTGTTTGTCTCCTGGATTTAGGGTTAAAATTTAACTGTTTATGTTAAATGTAGAATTACTGACTGACTTTTAGATTAATAGAACGGAACATATTTTAGGACATATGCTTATTGGTGATGTTCTTCAGAAAGGTCAGGTGCGTAGTACTCGCAACCGGCGTGCGTGTATGACCAGATGTGTGAACGTAAACAAGGCAAAAGGAGTATGTTTGTAGGGGCGTTTTATAGTTTCTGCCCCCCATGAGAAAAAGGCATATGTGTATGAAAAAAGAAGACCTGGGCGAGGCAAAATGGCTCCTATCTCAGGATAATACAGCATATTTAAAAAATAAATACTACAGCGCTGGTATGTAAAAGAGCCATTGGAAAGAGCCATATTACTGAACTGTCCTGTCCTAACATTGTGCATGCATCAGACCTCGTGTAGCTTAAAAAATTTTGCCAGCAGCTTTGCCCGCGTGGATATCGGAAAATATCCCACGGGAACGTATTACCGGGAAATCCTTCCTTATTCCTTGTCTACATTACGAGTATAAAGGGATCCTCTGTGCAAAATTTCAGCTTTCTAGGTTCAAGAGTTTGTGCTGGGCATTGATGAGTCAGTCAGTCAGGACTTCTCTTTTTATTTATATAGATACTCGTATAGATGGATTCATCACCATAAATCTTTGTTAGTTTAAATCTTAATATAGCAGTAATAACCTTATTAATTTGCGATTACTGTCAAAACATTGTTTGATTGCATAATCAGCCTATAATGTTATTGTCCCCATGCTTGGACACAGGTTTGTGAATCAATCTACCAAGCCTTTTCGAAACTATTACATGGAACGACTGCCCATAGCTGACCTCCACAACCCAGTAACTGGGTATCACGATACCCTTTGGTAAGACTGGTTGTCAGACTTTCGGGTTTCTGACGACCCGTAACGACTGTCAAAGATCCACGAATGACAGCCGGGACCAACGGCACACGGAAAGGTCTCGATAATATGTAATGGATGGTCACCCATCCAACAACCGACCGCAGCAAGCGTAGCTTGGAGATAAAATATGGAGATAAAATAAAATGTGACATGTGACCAAGTTGGTTTCACTTTTTTTTTTAGTTTTAAAACTAGTTCGGAATACCTTATGTCTAAAATCAACGAGATTTCTAGAAATACTAGTTCTAAAATTAATTATGTTAATTTAAGTAAAAGTGTTCAAGATTATTAGTATTTTTTTTTCTTTTTTGTAAATTTCCTGTATATATTAGTGGGTATGGTTTTATAATAAAATGCATAAGATTTAAATAATTATTGCCATCATGTTTTTTTTTAGTAATAATATTATATACTCAGCGTTTTAAGTAGACAAACATCAACTTTTATTATTAATTTTGTAACATTTATTTTTATATTGTGTAATATGTAAAACTCTGATTAAATTATAGGTAAACTATTATTTCTACGGTGTCAAGTTGACACAAAAAAAAAACGCATTTTTATCAGTTCAGCTGGTTCAAAATCGAAATAAAAACGTAGGTAAGTCTTTTATCTCTGGTGATTACCTAATAATATTTTTAAGTTGAACGTCAAAAATTAAAATACCTACGGGTAAAATGGCAATGTTCAAAATATCGAAAACATAAATATTGAACTACCATAAAACCGAAAATTAAAATAACGAATGTTTATATTGTCCAATATACACATATATCTAAAATCTAATTATCTACAAAAGTGATATCGAATAATAATTATTGGGCGCCCCGAGGTTAGGTTTGCTTAGGTTCCTTTAAACCCTGCAGACATAAATAGGAGCCCCGCCGTGCGAGGCTCCGTTGGCCCTATTTTTTTTTTGACATTAAGTTTAATTTATTTAGACGTGCGAATTTTGATGTGCAAATAGTATTTTTAATGTACGTATTCTCTTGGGAAAATGAACTTAAGTGTATTAAATGTTGACATTTTGAACTTAGGTAGAATGACTATCGATATTTTTAATCATTAGATATTTTAATCACTCGGCATTTCAATCTTAGACATTTTAAGCTTAGGTAATATTCGTCGATGGGTGACCATCTTTACATACCGAGACTCCTCCTTGCCTCGGAAAACACATTAAGCCGTTGGTCCCGGCTGTCATTCGTGGATCTTTGACAGTCATTACGGGTCGTCAGAAGCCCGAAAGCCTGACAACCAGTCTTACCAAGGGGTATCGTGTTACCCAGTAACTGGGTTGTCGCTCTGTAAAATACTGGTATTCAGCTGCATCGGATTTGACTGGAAGCCGACCGCAACATAGTTGGGAAAAGGCTAGGCAGATGATGATCTTAAGGGCGATGCACTAAGGTAGTCCGCGAAATTCAAATTTTCTTACGTTTTTTGCAATTTGCAGGTCAGTGTCAGGTTGTATGTTGATTAAAAAATGATTCGCGGCCGTAACTAATATGGTTTTATAAAATTATAATCATTAGAATCAGTAATACAACTCCATAAGTTAGAATTGGCCTCAAATCTCATTATTTCATGAAATAGTCATTCAATAAGGTAATATGAACTTTGAGAGTTGCATTGATGATTTTTATGATTATAATTCTACAAATAAATATTTGATACGACCGCGAATCATATTTAGATCAACATACAACCTAATACTGACTTGCAAATTGCAAAAAACGTAAGAAATTTTGTATTTAGCGGGCTACCCTGGCGCTTTCGCCTTAATGATAAACACTATCACCCGAACCGAAACCATTAGACCAACATACAGTCCAAAGTTTCTACTAAAAAAAAAAAAGCTTTCCGATTACGACACCTTAACGTAATATCGACATTTTATCGATTGGATAGAAGACTTGACTCGTTAATGAGCAACATTCGACCTTGTGGTTCAATGTCGTATCTCTATAGAGATGGCACCGAAAACTTGTACACATGACTATACTCGTATACCAAGCTATATTATCTATACCTACATGTTAAGTACTTGCTAGCTTTTGGCGGCAACATCGACAACGTAAAATTTCTTGTTTTTATTACGAAAAATTTCTTGCCTAACTAGTTGTCACATTTTTGTGCTTCTGACGACCCGTGATGACGATCGATCCGGTCGATCGATTAGGTTAAACTACGCTTGCCGCAGTCGGTCTGTAGCTGGGACTCCTCCGTGCCTCGGAAAGCACGTTAAGCCGTTGGTCCCGGCTGTCATTCGTGGATCTTTGACAGTCGCTACGGGTCGTCAGAAGCCCGAAAGCCTGACAACCAGTCTTACCAAGAGGTATCGTGTTACTGGGTTGTGGAGGTCAGATAAGCAGTCCCTTCATGTAAAATATTGGTATTCAGCTGCATCCGGTTAGACTGGAAAACGACCCCCGATCTTTTGAGTTATTTTGGTAATTTCTCTTTCAATAGAAAATAATTGACAATATGTAATTTTTTAAGAGTAAATTCCAATATAACTGCCAAAAAATAGCATATATACTTATAAATACCAACGATCTAAGAATTTGACAGAAGAAATTGTCCTTTGATTTAAATTTAATGAAAGAATCACAAAAAACCTCTAGAAATGCGACGTTGCCAGCCCGCGCGCGATCAACGCTCTTAAGCCCTATCTAATAGAGGGCGAGCCTATCGCCATCAATCGGGCGTAAATTCAGACTCCGGGCTGCTCGGCTACTCAGAAATTTCTGACGGAAAACCCCAATAACACTTTGTTCGACCTGGGAATCGAACCCAGGACTTCATGATTAGCAGTAGCGCTTGAGACCAACATGACAAAAAATATTTCAAATCTCATGTACAAAAACATTATAATAAAAATATCAAAAACTAAATTTTTCCTCTGAAATCCGGTACAATGTTTATACGTTTTCTATGTTAATATAATGTCCTTGTCCTTGTTTTCTACTGATGCCGTGTGTGCTAATAAGATTTATGATATTATAATATGTTTATAGGATGTGACCGGCAGCGTTCGGGAAGCTTCGCAATATCTTCTCGTCTCACATACCGCAGTGTCTCAAGACGAAAGTCTTTGACCAGTGATGCGTTTTGCCTGTGATGACCTACGGCATTGAAACGTGGTCGCTCACAATGGGCCTTATTAGAAGGCTAAAAGTCACCTAAAGAGCAATGGAGAGGGCTATGCTGGAGTTTCCCTACATGATAGAATCAAAAATGAAGAGATCCGCAGGAGAACCAAGGTAACCGACATAGCCCGAAGAATTGCCAAACCGAAGTGGCAGTGGGCAGGGCACAATGCTCGCAGAACAGACGGCCGATAAGGCCGAAAGGTTCTGGAGTGGCGACCGCGTATCAGAAGACGTAACGTTGGAAGGCCTCCCACAAGGTGGACCGATGACCTTGTGAAGGCCGCAGGAATCCGGTGGATGCGGGAAACACAGAACCGGTCGAAGTGGCAGTACTTGGGGGAGACCTATGTCCAGCAGGGGACGTCTTTCGGCTGAAATGATGATGATGTGACCAAGTTATAACAGCCGCAAAGATCGATCGATCAAAAATTGGCATCATTGGACCCGGTAAACGTGTCGTGATGCCAGCCGACACTTTTAGAACAGTTGTAGTTTTTGTGATAATATTCATATTTCTGGATACATATTGAAACAATTAAGTGACAAAATTTTAATTTAGTCAGCTGCTTATAAAGAAATCTAGGTTTCATTGGAATACCACGTCAAACCGATGCATGAGTTTTATGGGCTTTTTTTTATTTTTATAATCTAAATCATTAGTTATTATGTATTAAATAAGCTTTAAAAAAGTCCACTATTATGCTAATATAACGC
Organism: Cosmia pyralina; assembly: GCA_946251885.1. Classification (NCBI taxonomy): domain Eukaryota; kingdom Metazoa; phylum Arthropoda; class Insecta; order Lepidoptera; family Noctuidae; genus Cosmia; species Cosmia pyralina. The sequence continues at coordinate 1,820,230 of OX276371.1, forward strand.
CGTAATATAATAATAGCCAGACTTTCAACAAAAAAAAAAACTGTTATTTAAAATTAATTATGAAAAAAAAACTAGTTATTTAAGATATCACAACCTATCACCTTAGTGGCATAAAATTATCATTTCATATTATAATATAAAAGTTATAGAATTGTATTTCTACGTCAAACACGTTTCGTCTGCACGTGGTTTGCACGACGACATTATTAACTACAATATTATACTCGTAGGTACTTATAATGGATCAGAATGTTGGACCACAAAAGTGATGAATTAAAGGCAATTGCATGCAGCTGAGATGAGAATGCTAAGAGGGATGTGTGGTGTTACACGAATGGATAGAATAAGAAATTAGTACATAAGGGGAAGTTTGAAAGTGGCACCGGTGACTGAAAAGTTGTGCGGAAATCGGTTGTCATGGTATGTGATGCGGAGGAATGAAGAAAATGTCGTGAGGAAAGTTTTGAATATGAATGTGGATGGCTATAAGAGTAGGAGAAGACTAATGAAACGGTGGATGGATTGTGTGAAAGATGATAATACCGGAGTCAAAGCCTCCGATGTCTGTCCGTCCGTATGTCACAGGGTTGTGTTTCATTTTGGGAAATTACAAACCGCACACCAGAAAAATATTCTTACATAAAATACTTTACTTCTAATAATCTACATTGTACACCAAATCAATGATTGTACTACTAATGAACTAATTGAATATCAAAACTTGTACAAATAATAATAATTATTTATACATCAATTTTTGTCCAAATTCACAACAAAAATATTAATTATATATCAAAAATGCACATCTAATAAACTTATTATTGCACTACTAGTTAACTAATTGAATATCAAAACTTGTAAAATTTATAATTTTTGGGCACCCCGAGGTTCGGTTTGGTTAGGTTCCTTTAAATCCTGCAGACAGAAATAGGAGCCCCGCCGCGGGGCTCCGTCGACCCGACGTTAAATTTAATTTATTTAGACATGCAAGTTTTGATATGCAAACAGTATTTTTGATGTGCGTTTAAATACTACCCTATCTTTTTAACCTGTAATAGGTCGCCAGTGATCTCTACATAATACGTGTTACTATGGCCTCTACCTCGGCAAATCTAACGGAGATTCTACACTCACTGGAATAAAATGTCACTCAATAAAAAAACAAGTTTAAGTACTAATCGATTCAAATTATACCAGACACTAAAACATAATATAAAATCCTTTTTTTTTTTTAAATAATAATTCCCGACTAAAGGTTAATGGCGTCACCCTAACATATTCACTTTTTAAATGGTTTTCTATATACATTAGATAAATAATAATGTATATATTTTGTTTATTATTAATTTACAGTGTGTATCAGAAATGTGTGCTCATATTATATTAAAGGTTCGGTACAGACTAGCAAACTGAACAACTTTCTTCATGGGACCAACATCGTGATCGCGAAAAAATTATTAGCTGTCCAGTTAAAGTTGTTCAGTTTGGTGGTCTGTACTACATGACCACACATATCTAATACACGCTGTATATGTTTGTTTTATGAATACTCGTATAATATAAATATACCTGTATATTGACGTAGCAACACGGAGAAGCAAGCAAGGAAGGACACGTGTCAATATTATTAGTTTTTATTTGCATAACTTGTAATAATGTAACTCTAGGCTTAGGGACCCGTAATATATTATATTTTCTTAAAGCATAAGTAATATCATGTTTTTAAGGATATTGCAGTTGTAAAAAAAAGTATATCAAAAATAGACAAAAAGATCTGTGTGCTCATACTAACTAATATTACAAATGCGAATGTGAGTTTGTTTGTCACGCTTTCATGGCTAAACGGCTGGACTGATTTTGATGAAATTTGGTAAGGGATTACTTTGAACCCTAGGAAAGAACATAGGCTACTTTTTATCGACATGCCACGCGGTCGAAGCCGCGGGTGGATGCAAATGTATTACATACATTATAGGCTGATTATGTTACATTCAGATAAATATTCAATCTATTTTTTTTTTGCATCATTCCCACGCTAATAACAACCAAAATCTCAAAAGCATATAAATTAAAAAACCAAAAAACGATACACCATTTTTGTATACGGAACTCCTAAAAATAATAACATATTATTATCTACGAGTCTAAACGTTTCGACAAATTTGGTGTTCGATTGATAATTGACAATAACAATATGATTTATAAATATTTATATTATAGGATGTTGAGTGGTTGCTTTATTTGAATATATTATTTATTATAATAAATATATAATATATATTAATGATGTTTCCTTAAAGCGATACTCATAAAACACAAGTCACATGTTTTTTGGTATGTGTTTGGATTAGTAGCAATGACATTTTTGTTGACTTAGCCTTATTCCAACTATATTTGGGCTTCCAGTCTAACCGGATGCAGCTGAATACCAGTATTTTACATGGAGCGACTGCCTATCTGACCTCCACAACCCAGTAACTGGGTAACACGATACTCCTTGGTAAGACGTAAAAAGATAATATAAATATACAGGGTTATTGATTATTGACCAATATCCTCTTAAGGGGTCACTGTACTCATCATTATGAACAACTTTTACTATGGGACCAAACGTAAAATCGCGAAAAAAAAATCAACTGCTCTCTACATTTTGACGAGTTTGATGTAGATAAAATATACTGAATAGCTGATTTTTTTCGCGATTTCAGGTTTGGTCCCATAGTAAAAGTTGTTCATAATGATGAGTACAGTGACCCCTTAGGATGATATTGGTCCATAACTAAAATAATAAAAATATAAAACCTATTAAAGTATATGATAATATGACATTGATAAAGTAACACTAGTACCTAGTTTAGAAGCCAAGCCCTAAATTTATTGGGTACGTAGCCCAAACATGGCAAGAAGCGGCTAGGTAACTTTTCTATTCAATTAGAAGCGGCACCTCAAACATTCACAGTGCAACCACATTCTCAAAATACATAGGAGTAGGTAATAGTAGATTATTCACGTAGGGGATAAAGCAGTGTACCTTACCTTAGTACCTTATTGACGGTTTTTGTTTTTTTTTTCAAGTATTCTAGTATTCTAGTATTTGTATTTTATTTGATTTTATTCCCCTTGCTATTTTTAATTGATATCCGTGGGTATGTCCGTGGCATCACACAGGCCCTATCAGAATACCAGCATTGCGGTATTTATTTTGTAAATATCGCAGCTTTATGCTGAGATGGGAGCCTTTTTGGCCTCGCACAGGTCTCTTTTTTTTTTTTTTTTTTTTTTTAGTCTGATTTCTTTTTTTTTTTTGTTTTTTAATGTTTATTTTGTTACTTTTATATGCTCTTTTTTAACTGTATTTCCTGTGCGTGTCCCAAATAAAATGTTTTTCTTTCTTTCTTTCTTTTCAGTGTATTATGCCACGGGCGCTATATTCGCCTGAGATGATGACACCTAAAGGTGGCTTATTCGACAATAAAATGCAATTGCATTATCGAATAAGTTTTTTTGGTAAAAGTTTCCATATGCATTATTAGTTGAGGTTCCTAGGGTTCACTGGGTTATGATGAAATTCAGTACAATATACTCAATGGTCACGCCGGGCAATAAAATTGCACTAAATTTAAGAGGGCTGTCGCATTTTGTCACCTCTCTTGCTCACAGGGGAGCAAATTTTTGAGATTTTTAAATGTAAAGATGCTTTTTTGAAAAATGTAATCAATTAGAGGCTAGTAAATAATGTCAATTTAATAGGTAACTGTTTAAAATAAATTTTTATTGTGGCGTTTATTTAACTCATCTCAAAAACAAATAATACTTTTTGAATTGAGTTTATGTGGTAACAAAATAGAAATGTGTTTTAATAATTAGGTACCTATTAAATTAACATTATTTCAATCTGTCTAGCCTTTTCCCAACTATGTTGGGGTCGGCTTCCAGTCTAACCGGATGCAGCTGAATACCAGTATTTTATATAGAGCGACTGCCTATCTGACCTCCACAACCCAGTAACTGGGTAATACGATACCCCTTGGTAAGACTGGTTGTCAGGCTTTCGGGCTTCTGACGACCCGTAACGACTGTCAAAGATCCACGAATGACAGCCGGGACCAACGGCTTAACGTACTTTCCGAGGCACGAGGAGTCTCGGTATATAAAGATGGTGACCCATCCACGGACCAACACCGGCAAGCGTAGCTTAACCTGATGGAATGACCCGTGCGGCTGTTATTACTTAGCCACAAGCTCCACATCCATTAAATTAACATTATTTACTAGTCCTTTAATTGATTACATTTTTCAAAAAAGCATCTTTTCATTTAACAATCTTATAAATTTGCTCCCATGTGAGCAAGAGAGGTGACAAAATGCGACAGCCCTCTTAAATTTAGTGCAATATTATTGCCCGGCGTGACCATTGAGTATATTGTACTGAAAAAAAAAAGAAAAAAAATTTTCAAAAAAGCATCTTTTCTTTTAACAATCTTGAAAATTTGGTCTCGTGTGAGCGAATGACAAAATGCGACAGCTCTCTTTGGGTTGCATGACATAAATATTAACTTAACATTATCAAGCAGGTGGCGTAAAAAAATTTGTTTCGTTTACAGAATTATCGACACATCACTAGTGATCACGTTGTCAAAATGGCGGACGAATCGGTACATTTCACAACCGCTTACGAAAGTATACAGCTGATAATAAAGTTAAAAACTATCTACACACCTCACGACAGTACGTGTATGAACATCTCGTCTTTATTCCAAGAACGGGGTGGGCAGACATGTACAGTAGGTACATTTTTACCACTAAAGTTACAAAGTCATAATATGTTATAGGGATGGATGGTGTATTACAGCCCACTCCCTCTCGAAGAGAGGAGGCCTGTGTCCCAGCAGTGGCAATATTATAGGCTGATTATATGCTTGCCCCTCGACTACACTATTTCAATCTGCCTAGCCTTTTCCCAACTATGTTGGGGTTGGCTTCCAGTCTAACCGGATGCATCTGAATACCATTATTTTACATGGAGCGACTGCCTATCTGACCTCCACAACCCATTAACTGGGTAATACGATACCCCTTGGTAAGACTGTTTGTCAGACTTTCGGGCTTCTGACGACCCGTAACGACTGTCAAAGATCCACGAATGACAGTTGGGACCAACGGCTTAACGTGCTTTCCGAGGCACGGAGGAGTCTCGGTATGTAAAGATGGTCACCCATCCATGGACCAACCCCGGCAAGCGTAGCTTAACCTGATGGATCGAACCGTGCGGCTGTTATTACTTAGCCACGAGCTCCTCCTCGACTACACTATTTAAAAAGTCTAATTTAATTAACATTATAAATTACACAAACAACATTGCACCGAAATCATTTGACCATAATAACATGCAAATTGGCCTGCCCATCTCAAAATGTGGCCACATTAAAAAAAACTAGGGTACCGAACTATTCTAGAATCAAAACGGGGGCAATCCTAAATGAATACATTATAATATAGCTACACTAGCTCCGGCCCGCAGCTTAGCTCGCGTGGAACTCTGAAATTATATTGATAAAAATTATGCTATGTCCTAACGTAGGTCATGTTCTACCTGTGTGCTAAATGTCATCGAAATCCGTTCAGCCGTTAAGGCATGAAAAGGTAACAGACAGACAGACCTTTTGCTTTTATATTTTATAGTATTATACAAGCTTCAGCCCGTGGCTTCGCCCGTGTGGTATGTCAATAAAGAGTAGCCGTTGTCCTTCCTCAGGGTTCAAATTATCCCCATACCAAATTTCATCAATCAGTTCAGTGTTTAGCCGTGGACAACTTTCGCATCCAACCATCGACATTTATTTACTATATGTAAGTTTAATATCAAGTACATACCTGGGCGACCGAGCTCTGCTCGGGTGAAAATAGAGAAAATGAATTTTCCCAGATGCGAGACCTAGCTAGATCAATTTTTCGCCCCCGTAAACCCCTATATTGCAAGTTTCATTGAAATCGTTAGAGCCGTTTTCAAGAACGTGATTACAAATATATGTATATACAAATATTGGTCATTTAATAGTTTAAATGTACTACATAAACCCATCCGGAATAAATTCTCTAAATGATAGCGAAAACTACATCAAAATCCGCTGCATAGTTTAGAAGAACAACACCGCTTCACAGACAGACACGAAAAACAACTTTAATTTATAATAATTATTTGTAGTTAAAGAAGAAATACTATGTCCTAAGTCGTCATGTTTTTGAGAGGATACAGAAAGAACTAGACATAATAGACCTAAATAAATACAATGTCAAATCAAAAACTTCTGATTGGCTCATACAGCAGGACTACATTAAAACAGAGTCTATTCTGCTATCATACGTCGCTTGACATAATTAACCACTTCAAAAACACCCACAAGATCTCATACTCACACACATACACACCCTCACACATACACACACATACACCTCAACACTCACACATACTTGAATAACACTAAGACTAATATTAATATTAATATATGCATTAGTAATGGTAATCGACACACTTTCATTCACTCTTGTAAGTTTTTAGTTTTTATTCAATTTAAATTTTGGCCGATCACTGTCTCTTAAGATACAGGTTTCTTCCTAGTTTAAGAGACAGGGTTCACTATTTTTTGTATGCATAGACCTTTTTTGCAAACCTGCTTATTCTATTGTATTGATTTGTTTTTGAACTGTGTCTGTGTGTATTTTATTTTGGATAAATAAACAATTTTATTTAAAAAAAAAAAAAAAAAAAAAAAAAAAAAAAAAAAAAAAAAAAAAAAAAAAAAAAATGCATTTGACTGTTTTTAGCGATTAAAAGAAGATGTGTTCTGTGTATTTACATACTTGGTCGTGATATATCCGCCTTGACGTCAGACATTGCGTAATACGCATTCCTTTGACTCGCATTAAACATTGACAAATAATATTTTATGTAAGATTTTTTTTGTTGTTTGCCTCGTTGATTGCTGAGCATGAGGTCCTGGGTTCGATTCCCGGTTCGGGCAAAGTATTTGTTGTGTGTCAGCCCGAAGTCTGGATTAGTGCCCGGTTGAGGGCAATAGGCTCGCCCCCTATTACATGGATTTTAAACATAACGGTCAAAATGTAGCTGTAGGTACTATAGGTACAGCTCTGCCCAACCCTTCGGGGATTGCAGGTGTGGTATTGTTTTTTTTTTATATATATTTTTGTCTGCTTTGATTGAGATGGAGCTTCTGTGCATCAGTCTAGCCATATCCCAACTGTGTTAAGGTCGGCTTTCCATCTGACTGGATACAGCTGAATACCAGTATTGTACATGGAGCGATTGTCTATCTGACTTACACAAAAAAAAAAATCAAAAAAAAAATCAAAAAAAAAAAAGTTTATTGCATATTAAAAAACGTACACGGAAATGAACTCTTGACTTCCAAACTAAGTAGGACTTGTATTATGGAAGTCAAGGCGCTCTCTCATTATATATGCTTAATGAATACAATAAAAGTAAGGGATGCATGCAGCAAACAAAAAAAATATTAAAATACCAAAAGAAAAATAACCAAAAAATAAAAAAGTAGGTAGGTATAACAAAATTAAGTTCTACAACTACCTGTGGAGTGTAGTATTGTCAAAATATGAGTCAGTGTGATGAATGATAAGTGAGATTAGTGTTATGTGGTGTTACGTGTTACACAACCCAGTTGCTGGGTAATACGATACGCCTTGTCAGGCTTTTGGGCTTCTGACTACCCGTATTAACTGTCAAAGAATTACGAATGCCAGCCGGGACCAAAGGTTTAATGTGCTTTCCGAGACACGGAGGGGTCTCGAAATTATACATGTAACTGATTGACCCATCTGCGTACTGACCGCGGCAAACGTAGGTTAACTTTCGATCGACTCATGCGGCTGTTATTATTAAGCCACGAGCCCCAGATTGGTGATCAGAGTTCGTTGTTGTACCCAGCTATCAGGATGCTTAATATTATACTTGTAAAGACTTTCAAAGATCTTAGAATGACAGCCGCGACTGACGATATAAAGTGATTTCCAAGACACGGAGCAGTCCTTCACTTAGAAAAAATGAGAAGGTCGGGAACGGCTGATTTTTTTTCAAGATTTCAGGTTTGGTCCCATAGTAAAAGTTGTTCATAATGATAAGTTCAATGACCCCTTAAGAGGTTGTGCGTTATTTAAGCTACACCTTGTATAAGAGGAAGTCTGAAAGTGACACCGGGACTGAAAAGTTGTGTGGAATTCGGTTATCATGGCATGTGATGTGGAGGAATGGAGAAAATGTCGTGAGGAAAGTTTTGAGTATGAATTTCGATGGCTATAAGAGTAGGAGAAGACCAAAGAAATGGTGGATGGATTGTGTGAAAGATGATATGGCTAGAAAGGGTGACTACCGAGATGACGACTAATATATACTATGGAAGAAAAAGACATTGTGCGCCAACTCCACGTACATTGGGATAAGAGCAGGAGAATGATGAGGATGACCTGTTAGAAAAGGCAGGTGACCCAGTTGATGATAAGCAGTTATATTTGCCATTTAAAACTCTAACACCTCTCCATCATCATCAACATCCGTCTAGGATGTGTTAGCATAATCAGCCTATAATTTTCCCACTGCTGGAACACATGCCTTATCTCTTCGAGAGGGAGTGGGCTGTAATTCACCACGCTGGCGCAGTGCGGGTTGGTGAATGTCACATGTCTTCGAATTTTTTGGTTCTAGGACATGCTGGTTTCCTCACGATGTTTTCCTTAACCATTTTGAGAGCAATGGTGATGAAATTATTTACACAAAGTAAAGCGCCGGCTTGGGTTCGAACCTACAACTCCAAGGATGTGTCTATCTTAATTATATTTAGCAAAGCCGGATCAATAAAAAACAAGATTCGAAATAAACTCGAGAAATTCATTAATATTTAATTATTAAGTATGTCGATTAACTAACAAGTACATGAAGTGGTTATGGAGTTAAATCCTTAATTAGTAGTAGGTAATATTAATTATTTTAATGAGAATTATAATATTACTATCTATGTAATACAGGGTGTATAGAAAGGTGTGCTACAGACCATCAAACTGAACAACTTTTTCCATGGGACTAACATCGTAATCGAGAAGAAATTATCAGCCGTCCCATACATTTGGGACGAGTAGGTATTAAAGTTTGTACGGACCAGCTGATAATTTTTTCGCGTGTGTACCACCACAGCCTTAAATTTTATCACTCCTTCCTGATACAACCTGTATAGTAGATATCTAAAAGTACGTGGGGAGCACCCTGGAGATCAGGCTGGTCAGTCGCCAGTCAGTCATGAAGACTTGGAGTAATTCAACATCAAAAGTCATTTATTCAAATTAGGCTGAGAATCAGTACTTTTTAAACGTCAAAATGACAGTCAGCCAGTCCCCCGGCACGCTCGCCCTTCACCACTTCCTAGTGCTTTAGCTGGGAAGAAGAAGTGACGCAACAAACTGTCCAGCAGCACAGCTGTCTGTTCAGTTAGAAAAAGGTTTCAAAGCGACAGAGGAGCTCGTGGCTAAGTAATAACAGCCGCAAGGGTCGATCCATCTGGTTAACCTACGCGTGCCGCGGTTGGTCCGTGGATGTGTAACCATCTTTACATACCGAGACTGCTCCGTGCCTCGGAAAGCACGTTAAGCCGTTGGTCCCGGCTGTCATTCGTGGATCTTTGACAGTCGTTACGGGTCGTCAGAAGCCCGAAAGTCTGACAACCAGTCTTACCAAGGGGTATCGTATTACTCAGTTACTGGGTTGTGGAGGTCAGATAGGCAGTCGTTCCATGTAAAATACTGGTATTCAGCTGCATTCGGTTAGACTGGAAGACGACACCAACATAGTTGGGAAAAGACTAGGCAAATTTGAACCAATATTTTGTAAAAATATTATGATTTAAAAGAGTGTCCGTGGAGTTTCTTGCCCGTTCTTCTCCATAGGGATCTACTACGCTTTGGAATGGGCAACTAGCTTCATCTTTCTGACTGACCGACCCATTGACAATTCAAAAGTGCCTGTAATTGGTTTATTTGAAATAAATGCTTTGAGTTTGAGTTTGAGTTCACATATGCTTCTATTGACAAATGTTGTAATAGTAAAATTCCATAAAGTTTAACAAGTTTCTTTTATAGTATGTGTTAATTGGAGTAGAGGTTACAGTTTGTGCAATGGTTAAAAAGTTGACAGTGGTACGGTCAGCAACAGAAGTCGGTTAACACTGCTACTTTTTGACATCATCTCATCATCATCATCGATTTTAATTTTTAATTGTATCTTGATATTAATTTTAACTTGTTTTTAGGTAATCTTAATTTTGGCTTTATTTTGATTTTAATTTAGAATTTGGTCTCTAACATAATTTATGCTCGGTGTGTACCTAGGTGCCCATTATTTATCGTTAAATAAGTAATGCATGTTGTGCTTGCCTGCTAGAAGTTGGTACACTAGTTAATAATTATTTTGGATGTATCTCATATCTTTGTATCAGTGTATTCAATTGTTGGTGAGCCAAATAAATAAAAAAAAAAATAAAAAAAAAAATCATCTAAATTAACACAAAATGATTTAATAAACTGCTTTTTTTTCGTTTAACTGTTAAGAGTTAATGTTCTTAAAATTTTAAGTACTTCTGTTCCGATTTGAATTAAATGTTTCGCTTAGATTAAAAAACTGCAAGTGTTAATCGACTTTTGTTGCTGACTGTACCTACATGATTTTATATAGGTTGATTCTAAAAGTGAGATCTCGTGATCTCACTTTTAGAGATGTGAGATGTGAAATAAAATGGTGCAATGCAAGAGTCTGTATAATAAATTGAAATGCTGTTCATTGGTAAGCTCTTGAGAATGGCTGGACCGATTTGGATATTTTAGGGTTCCGTACCTCAAAAGGAAAAAACGGAGCTTTTTTTTTTCACTTCGTTCTCCGTCTGTCTGTCTGTCTGTCAAGACCCTTTTTTGCAGGAACGCGTGGAGGTATCAAGTTGAAATGAATACCAAATACGTAAGTCTATGGTCTCTTGGAGCTCTAAAAAAATCTAGCTTCTAGGTCAACGCAATACAATAATACTGCCATTTATGCGACATATTTTCATACTGTAAATCAAAACCTATAGGGTACTTCCCGTTGTCCTAAAATCATGAAATTTGGCAAGAAGCAAGGTCTCACAGCACAAGTACAGGAAAAAGTCCGAAAATCTTTAATTTGTAATTTTATCGCATACAATATTTTTTTCGAGTTTTATACCGCCCTTGGCCGATTTTTTGTTTTAAAATGATCGTAATATTCCGAATTAGGACTAACAAAAGGTATTTATTAACAAGGCAGATGTGAGCGGAAACTCCGGGAGGGGACGCTTTAGGAAGACATATAGTGATCTTATTGGTGATGTTCTTCAGAAAGGTCAGGTGCGTAGTACTCGCAACCGGCGTGCGTGTATGACCAGATGTATGAACGTAAACGAGGCAAAAGGAGTATGTAAGGATCGTAGCAGGTGGCGTTCTGTAGTTTCTGCCTACACACATGGGAAGAAGGTGTGAGTTTATGCAGGTATGTATGTATTTATTCCGAATTAGGTTTTTATGGAGAGAAATATTAAATTTTTTTGGGAATTTATAACATGATTGGCGATATTTTAACATTAAAATAACATCTTTAAAAAATATATACACGAGTATATTACAACTGCCAAATTGCTACATAGTGTGATGTGTCGCCATGCTTCATTAAAACTGTCAAACCGCAATTTTGGGATAAGCCTCAAAATGTGAATATACTAAACTACTAATGTACATCTCTCTCTACCGTCCCCTAAGAAGAAAACAAGCGCCATAGTATGTTGCCAGGCAAAGAATATCAAAGATGACTCTTCGTTTAAAGTTGGGGAAATCCTAATGTTACTACGACTAGGTTACCAATACATCTACAATATTTAACAATAGTATTTAATAAGTCTCTACAAGTTATGTTTTATGTGAGCAGAATAATTTTTAACGCTATTATAGTTTTAAGTAAACACGTCACGTATGATTTTTACATACATTCATAAACTCACACCTACTTGCCATGGGGGTAGGCAGTAACCACAGAACGCCACCTGCTACGATACTTTTGCTTCGATTACGTTCATATATTTTTTTTTTAGTTAAAGGAATTAAATCGTTTATAGATATCAATTTGTCCTTAATTCTAATCTCTATTTTAAATTGATTGAGTTTATTTAAATAATTGATGTTGATATTATAAATTTGCTAAATTATATTCTCAAAACGTGCGGTTTCTTGTAATTATGTTGATTTTATATTTGATGCTAGCAATATTAAAATTGGCTAATTGGCTTCTCAATAAAATATGTTTTATGTGTGCAAATTTGGTAGACTCAATCAATCTGCCTAGCCTTTTCCTAACTATGTTGGGGTCGGCTTCCAGTCTAACCGGATGCAGCTGAATATCAGTATTTTACATGGAGCGACTGCCTATCTGACCTCCACAACCCAGTTACTGGGTAATACGATACCCCTTGGTAAGACTGGTTGTCAGACTTTCGGACTTCTAACTACATTTAACAACTCTCAAAGATCTACGAATGACAGCTGGGACGGACCCGAGACACGGAGGGGTGTCTTTGTTAGACCTTTTTATAAGAAAATTGATATATAGAAAAAAAATATGATTATTAATGTTGTTATTCTTATTATCTTAAATACCTAGATCATCTTGAAACCAATTAGGAGTTATTATTTAAATCTCTTTAATTGCTACGCTAAATGCAAAAAAATATAATTACTCATGAATTATTTATTAATATTCCGAGTGCATGTACTCGTAAATGTGCTGAAAGAATTATTATTTTACTTCAGCAAAGCATTTATTTCAATTAAACCAATTACAGACACTTTTGAGTTGTCAAAGGAGTTGGTCAGTCAGAAAGATGAAGATAAAGTTGTCCATTCCAAAGTGTAGTTGGTACCTATGGAGAAGAACGGGCAAGAAGCAAATGATTTTATCTCACATAAATTATGTTATAGTGTTTTGATCTTGTCACATTTCCTTTTTCATATATTAAATATTATATTGTATTCTTCAAGTAAATAATATAACCTAACATTATACCACGCCTATTCCACGAAGGGTTAGGCAGTGGTGTAAGTACCTACCTAGTACATTACTCCAGTTTTTTGTTTTTTGTTTTTGTAAGCCCATTTAATAGGGGCCTTATTGCCATCAACCGGGCACAAATCGAGATAAAGAAAATGAAAAGTAGAAGAATAAGTCAATCATTAAAAAATAAAATAAATAAGTAATTAAATTTTAGTTAATTCTAAATATGTTTTAGTTTTTCTTGTAACAAATGTCATGAAAAACTTTTAATTTTATGTTTAGTGCACGAATTTTGTGCATAAATAGGATATTTTTTAACTCTGTCATATTATTTCTCGTTGTTATTATTTAATATTGAGCAATAAAAAAGCTAAAACTTAATTAATAATTTAAGAAAAGTAGCCTATAAAATCTTGATTACTATTAATTTTATGAAAAACTAACTGACAAAATTAAATTAACATTAAAAATATTGTAAAAACCAACACGTAATTTTAAACCAGAAATCCAATAATATTTCTTAATATTATTTTAATTGCCTATTGTGAAATTAATTCACTATTAATTTATTAAAGCAAAAAAAATAAAACCCGTATATTAACCTAATATTATAATTCAATAAAACCGCAAAAACTCGAAAACGTCAAAAAAAATTCAAACCCCTAAACATTAGACATCAACGCGCGCCCCTAGATCCAACAAAAAAAAAACTCAATTTTTTTATCTAACTTAAAATTAAAAAAAATGCAAAAATATTAAAAAACTCACATTAAAAAATTCACGGCAACCACTCCACACTGTATACCACACCACACTGAAATGAACTACGACAGAACTGTGCTTATTACGTGATTACGTCTCAGTATCACAGATGGAGATTTTTTTTTTATTTTAACTGTTTTTTTTAGCGCGCGTGGCACATCACTTTCGTTCGTCGGATAAGAACAACCGCTGTTAAGATGCGACGGACGCTTTTATACAACTGTTTATGAAATTACCGTGACCTCGGTTTTCATACTGCATGCCTTGGAACTGAGCGCTGAATCATTTATTTTTCCCTTTTTTTTTAGTTTAAGGATGTAGGGAAGGGCTGTCTTTGCTATTTCTTTTTTAAATTTATTTTTAGTTCAGTGCTTTAAAATTATTGGTGAAATTATTAGTTATTTGAAATGTGTCGTAGCCGTCTCTTTTTTTTTTTTTTGTAGTCTATTGGCACTTTGTATATATTTTCTTAATATTTTTATGTAATTTGTATTTAATAACTGGATAAGTGACCATCTTTACATACCGAGATTCCTCCGTGCCTCGGAGAGCACGTTAAACCGTTGCTCCCGGCTGTCATTCGTGGTTCTTTGACAGTCGTTACGGGTGGTCAGAAGCCCGAAAGTCTGACATCCAGTCTTACCAAGGGGTATCGTATTACCCAGTTAATGGGTTGTGGAGGTCAGATAGGCAGTCGCACCATGTAAAATACTGGTATTCAGCTGCATCCGGTTAGACTGGAAGCCGACCCCAACATAGTTGGGTAAAGGATAGGTAAAATCATGATGATATGTAACTTTCAAAAACAAAGTCTTTGTTAATAAATAAATGACATTCTTTTAAATTGTTATATTATTATGCTTGTTCTTTCTCTGTATGATTAGAGGCCTTTGCCCTGCAGTGGGACAGTTAAGGCTCCAGCAGACAGGCGCTTTGCGATGATGCGACGCAATTCTGATAGAAGAATTTCCATGAAGTTTTCATAGACATTGTCCTACTGGAGTCCCATCGCGCTGTCGTATCGCGCCTGTCTGCGGGAGCCTTTATAGGTTGGTAATATTTTACTCTTACGCTCATAAGTACTTAAGTAATCTAATTGCAATAACACAGTAATAAATAGCTTTGATTTTTTGTACTAATCAACTTTTTATCGTAATAGGAAGTTACTAATTATCAATTTGTAATTAAAAAGTGGTTACAAGTAGGTCAGATCAACACTCTTGATTTTTACTCGACGGCAAAGAATGGTAACATAATCAGCCTATAATGTTCCCACTGCTGGGACACAGGCCTCCTCTCTGTGAGAGTGAGGGGTGTAATCTACCACGCGGGCCCAGTGCGGGTTGGTAGATGTCACATGTCTTCGAATTTTTGTTCTAGGACATGCCGGTTTCATCACGATGTTTTCCTTCACCGTTTTGAGAGCAGTGGTGATGAAATAATTCATCGCAAAGTAATGCGCTTGCCTGGGTTCGAACCTACAACTTAGCTTTGTAAGTAACGGCTGTTACTACTGAGTCAATCACAAACAAACAAGGGTAATGTTTTTAAATGATTGTTTACTGCCTCGTTGGTCTAGTGGTCGCAAGCGCTAATGCTGAGCATGAAGTCCTGAGTTCGATTCCCGGGTCGGGCAAAGTGATATTGGGTTATTCCATGTGGTATTTCTCAGTAGCAGTTCGGAGTCTGGATGTGTGCCCGGTTGATGGCAATAGGCTCGCCCCCTGTTACATGCGACTTAGACATAACTGACGAAATGTTGGTGTACTATAGATACACCTCTGCCTACCCTTTGGGGATCACGTTACTTTTGCGTGGTGTTACCTATGTATTTGGCATCAAATGCCATGATTTCATTTTTCATTTCATTCCCTTCAAAATGGTTGAGCTAATTGGTGCTGATCCATGCGTCATGTCATGGACTGGTCGTCTCTTAGCTGCCATGGCTTATTTTTAATTTTAATATTTAATTTAGTTGTTTTAGTTTTTATCTTTTATTACGGACGCTTTTTAACGTGCACGTCTTTCTACATTGTTCTCACATGTATATTTTCAACATGAACGATGTAACCAATATTTTGTAAAACAATTATGATTTAAAAGAGTGTCCGTGGAGTTTCTTGCCCGTTCTTCTCCATAGGGATCTACTACGCTTTGGAATGGGCAACTAGCTTCATCTTTCTGACTGACCGACCCATTGACAATTCAAAAGTGCCTGTAATTGGTTTATTTGAAATAAATGCTTTGAGTTTGAGTTTGAGTCATGAATTCAGAATTGCAAATGACATAAACGAGGCAAAAGGAGTATGTAAGGATCGTAGCAGGTGAAGTTCTGTAGTTTCTACACAAGTCTGTTATGCACAATCAATCTGCCTAGCCTTTTCCCAACTATGTTGGGGTCGGCCTCCAGTCTAACCGGATGCAGCTGAATACCAGTAGTAGGTATACAAGTCTGTTATGCACATGTAAATAAAATAAGAAAAAAGATAAACAAAGGAAACGGGAATTCTGTGTTCTGAGATGTCTTGAGGTAGTCGAGGCGGTTGCAGGACACGAAACAGGAAGTACGAAGCACAAAGCACGAAGCATGATGATTGAGGTCCAGGTGTGGTTACCGAAGCACACGTAGTAGTAGGCGGGAGGATAGGGCAGGAGACGAGACTATAGTGGCTTACTTCAAGGAGGAATAGGAGATTAAAGTTATTAGAGGAGGTGCTGTCAGGCCACTAGAGGGACGAGAGGGGCCTTTCTGTCCAAGAATAATAAGTAGAGTAGAGCGAAGTTTCTCGCTACGCCGCCAGAAGGACTTCAAGGGTCCCTCTGTCCGAGAGTGGGTGAATAGTAGGAGACTGCGCAACGAGCCACATTGCATAAAAGGCCTCTCCTCGTCGAAGACATCCACAATCGCTTGTGACTTGGGCTGGTGACCGGAGCCCTCAGAATAAAAATACTTCTTGAGGAGTTTAATCACTTTTATTATAAGTATTCACAGGTAATAAGCTCGTAATATAGAGTAAAGACTGGTAGTAGAATGAATAATTACATGGCTTAATCTTAAAATCATAAAAACAAACTGTTTTTTTTTTTAATTGAAAAAATACTAAGTCATCTATTGTTCTAAATCAAAATTCGTAATCTAGCTTAGTCTATCCTTTCATAGCGATTCATAGGAATGTTTTGTGTACAAGCCGTGTATAAGTGGCCAGGCGCCCCGTCGCGCGCCGACAAAAAATCTCAACGACAATCCTAATGACGTCGCGCGGGGAGCGGAACGCGTCAGTGGTTAAATTATTAGTCAGCTAGGATAATACTACTTCGTCTGTAGCCAGGGCGAGCCCAGTCGGCCAGGATTATCTAAAACTCATCCAAAAGTAGTTACAGGCCTTACAGTGAAGAATCGACTAAAGTAATAATAAAAAAAAAATGATAACCTGACGTTATGACAATTAGAATGACAATATTGGCAACGCTAAAATTTAAAAATATACAATAAAAAGGTTAAAATTAAGGTTAAATTAAAGATTAATTATACAAGGAAGGAAGAACAAGCTCATAGCATGAGTGGCTTTCCTTAAAAATAAAGTATGTGAAGAGTAAGGTGAGTTTTATGTGACCTAAGTGAAAATCGGATATGAACACAACAGCTCATTCAATGTAAGCAACCAAAAGATGTAGTTTAAAAATAGCGAAATACCACTGTGTGTGTGTGTGAGTGTATTTAAAATGTCTATACCTATATTTGAATTAAATGCGAACAGGGGTCAATAGTTGAAATTTAAAACGTTTTAATGTCTTCAACAACCTTGAAGTATGTGCTTCGATTCCTCTGTCAGTGAAAAATAATAATGGCTTTTACATAAATATTACATAATATTACATCACATCTACGAGTATATTTTCCGGATTAGAAAGCAGAGGTGTAGGGTAACACGTTTTATTCGTAATTTTACCATCTTTACCGTCTTTTAACCCTTTTCTTGACAATGTATCTCGTGAGATACAGTCAACTTTAAAAATTAATAGTTTTGAAAATATTGTGAGTGAAACGAAACATCACTCGTCAATTTATTTTATGCATATTTCAGAATTAATTTTTGTTTATCATGATAATCTTGTTGGTATCGCTGTTTTTTTAAATCAAAAAAGTTTAGCTGATACGACACAATCCACGCAAAGAGGTAACAATATTTTTTTTTTTTTTTTTTTTTTACTAATTTCTCTGGGTGTGTTGCTTGTTTTTAGACACCTAAGAAAGTAAACAATAGTTTCAAGTGTGGTAATCTAACCAAATGTTTAGTATTTTGTAAGAAACTCATCGTATTTGTGCATGTATCTCAAGGTGCACACTGCCAAGTTGTTACAGAATTACTTGTTCCATGTTATGTATCTCATGGTGCACATTGCCACATTTAGGGAATATCATGAACTAGTTTTTGTATATGTCTCCGCTTGCTGTATTTCAGTTATTTCAGTAGAAAAGTAATTTAATCTAAGTACCTGTGTCCTTGCTTATGGTTCGAATGGTTTTCCCTTAGTAATATTAGTGTGGATGTTAGAAATGACCGGTTCCTTATGCCACAGGGAGATTATATTAGTTCTGTGCTTATGTTTGGTGTGGGTGGTGAATGCTTCATTTCTTTGCAGAATACCTTGCAATCAATGACGAAGAGTGGGTACCAAGCGAAAAAAAATCTAGCTTTAGTACCCAAATCCGGCCGAAAATCAGATTTAGATGAGACTTCAGATTCCGATACTGAAATACATCCCGTCTCCGAAGCAAGGTTGGACAGTCTTTCATCGTCCAATCCGCCTACTTTGCCGTTGTCGTTTGACAATCTTAATTTATTATCCGATAAAGAAATAACTCCCATTCAAGCAGCAGTAACCGAGTCTCCATTTTTACCGCCGCCGATTATTCAACAGCCATCACCAATAATTGTTACACTACAGCGATCGACGTCAAAATTTGAATAGTAAAGTGGCTTGGTAATAAAGGCGTGACCTCTGCAAGCAGCTACTTGTATGTTGAGGCACATCCAGTGTCAACTATTCAACGCGGACAAACAAAGAAGGAAGTGTGCAGTGCCCTGTGCTGAAATAATCAAGCATTACAACTCGCAAATGGGTGGCGTAGACCTTGCGGACATGCTCATCGCCTGCTTTAAAATAAACATGAAAGGTCACCGTTCTTATTTGCCCTTAATTTCACAATGAATGCTGGACATGTGTGTCAGTAATAACTGGTTGCTCTATCGCAGGCACATAAGATTTGAAAAATACATGCCTCTAAAAAAAAATTCGTTACCAGTTGGTACAAGTGTACTGATGCACAAAAAGGAGACTGCATTAGATGAATTAGACGTGGCAAGGCCCTCTCCAGCTAAAACAATTAAAGCCCCTGTTATGCCAAGAAGCAGACCTTGTGTGATATGACCAGATTGGACATTCTCCAATATTCAGTACCAATGGGAGGTGCAAGTCATGCATAAAAGGACAATCCCCTGCTATGTGTTCTTACCCAATAGGAACTGCTTTTTAATTTTTCATACCGGAAATTGACTAAGGTTAAATTGTAAAGGCTTTTAATGTTTGTGTTTTATTTTTATCGGTAAATCTGATTAAAATTTTATTTAAAGTTATATGTTGAGTTTTATTTTATTTGAGCATTGTATCCTCTCAGATACATTGACTCATGTGAACAAAAGTACAGATACTTGGCAATGTATCTCATGAGATACATTGAATATCTCCAAAAGTAGACACCCTGTATTTTTTTTTCTATTTTTCCAAATCATCAATACTTGTCCTCAAAACAAAATAAAGAAAAAATAACTTTCATACTTTTTTTTTGTTTTTGCCAAGAAAAGGGTTAAATATAAACAACTAAATTCAACTAAATTCTAAATTCAACGTATGGTATTTGGATGACGGAAACCTAGGAGGTGATGTAGACACAGTCTTAAAAGATTTAGTTTTTTTAAAAGAAAAATTCAGCCAATGGAACTGAATTTGAATGGAACTGAACCTCTCAAAATGTGAAATTTATCTTCCCCAAACCGAAGTATCTGACAGACAGACTACCATATCAAAATTTAATACAATATCACCAAATATCAAAATTATGGAAAGAAACTCTCTTCACCTCCTGGGATCCCCAATTTTTGACGAATCCTTTCCAACGTTTATTGAGGAGAAAATACAAAATTTTCATGATGTCTCGGAACGACTTTACAAAATTAATATTCATTCGGCCTCATTCGATACTGTTGCTTTGGACCAAAATTCACATATAGCCTTCGCTCCTCCCATCTTTGGAAGCATCCACAACTTTTAGAAAAAGTAGACCAAATTATTAGACACACACTAACTTCTATCCTAAATGTGGCCCTGGACGACCGAGCGTGGCAGCAAGCTACTCTTCCCATCCGCCTGGGTGGTCTCGGCGTCCGCAAAATTTCAAGTATTAGTTTACCGGCCTTCCTCTCCTCGGTCCACAGTACCGATAAATTAACCAGGAAAATTTTATCTTCCTCACTGGTCGATTTTGAGGTACCGTTTTTGACCGATGCGTTGAACGCTTGGAAAATGGCTTGACCCAATACGGATTTGCTCGACAACCCGTCCTCCTAGAAACTGTGGGACGTGCCGCTCTGCAGTATTATACGGAATACCCTATCAAACACGTCATTTAATACTGTTGAGCGTGCCCGTCTGCTGGCTGTGGGAGAATGGGAGTCAGGCTTGTGGCTTCAGGCGCTCCCGTCATCCACCATAGGTACTATGATGGATGACTCATCCTTTCGGCTCCTTACGTGTCTCCGCTTGGGCGCACCTTGTGTTGCTCCGCATCGGTGTCACTGCGGTGAAGCTGTCGACAGTCTCGGGCACCATGGCCTGTCCTGCTACAGGAGCGCAGGTCGCATAGCACGGCACGCCAGCATCAACGAAATTATTCGTCGAGCTCTTGTTACCGCCGGCGTACCAGCGGTATTAGAACCAAACGGCTTGGTAGCGGTATTAGAACCAAACGGCTTGGTACGTGATGATGGGAAGAGACCAGATGGCATGACGTTGTTGCCTTGGAAGATGGGTAGGCCTCTGGTGTGGGACGCAACCTGTGTCGACACCCTTGCGCCATCTCATGTTCCAAGCACGACGTGCTGTGCTGGCGCCGCTGCTGCGGCTGCTGAGACCCTCAAGCGGCGCAAATACTGTAACCTTATAGGTAACTACAGTTTTGAGCCGTTTAGGGTCGAAACGCTCGGGTCATGGGGCCCGACCCCGCGCGTCTACTTTTTAAGAAAATTTCTCGCCGACTGGTCGAGTCTTCACGTGACCAGAAGGCTGGCTCGTTCTTTGGCCAAAGAATTAGCATTGCCATTCAACGTGGCAATGCTGCCAGTCTTCTGGGCACGTTTCCGGATGACATCGATGCGGACGAGTACTTCGACGCCTAAGTGTCCTTTTGTTTTGTATTTATTTGTATAGTTAGTTAGTTAGTCATTTACAAAAGTAATATCTAAGTATATCATAATTATTATAAAGCTACCCTCACATTCTTATTGTTGAATTAGACAGGTTTACTCTCAATTTGTACTAAAAAACCACAGAGTTGTTTGCGTTTGTAGTGTTAATTCTGTTTTATTGTGCAAAACGATTGAAGAAGTTTGTGTTCAATGAACTAGAACCTTATTATATTCAACAACGACTGTCCATCAGATATTAAAGAGTGTCAGTGTGTATGTCAGAGGGGGTACGTATCAAAATCCCGAATTTTAAAAAGACCAAATTTTAAAATACCAATGGACGAAATCCCGAAAATTGAAACGCCGAATGGTTGTTTGATCGAAAGTTTAAAATCCCGAAAGTTCATTTGCCCGAAAGTTTAAAATCCCGAAATTGTCAAAAGATTGAATTGTTGAAATTCTGTGTAAAGGGTTTAAAGTAACTTTACCAAATCTAACCTCGGGGAGCCCTTAGCTCGCTCTTGTCTCCTATGTTGACGAAGCCCCGCTTCGCTGGTCTCTGTATAGAGGGTTTAAAGTAACCTAACCAAACCTAACCTCGGGGTGCCCGTCTATGAGTAATCGCGGGAACTACGTCGCCGCTCTTTGGGATTTCATCCATTCGGGATTTCGTCCTTTCGGGCATTTCATCATCGGTATTTTGTGTTTCGATATAACGACTATCGACATTTAAAACATATGGGGGGTTCAATTTGTTGCATTTTGGCCCCCTTATCAGCCCCTGACGGATATACGTCCAATTACCAGTAATCCTGTATATGTATAGAAAATGAATCCCTATTTCCCTTGGTCATCGCATCACGCGTGAACGGATGGAACAATTTCGCTAATTCTTTTTTGTTGTGTTTATGATTGTCAGGAGGTTTTTATGAAAAAAAAAAATTAAGAAAATTTCGCAGAAAGTTGGAAAATTTCAGAAAAAACATTTTAACTTCCCGCGTTTACATAAGAAATTTCATAGCCAAGATAGGACAACGTCTGTCGGGTCAGCTAGTTTTTTTTATAAAATTAAGAGAACGCCGTATCGTATCGCCAGAAAGGCGTATCGATGCACTCCTAATTATTTCACCCATATTTCAAGCCAGTTCTGTTTCGAAGCCATGTAATTAGAGACGAGCATATTGCCATCAATTAGCGTAAAAATTCAAGCTACTAATGAGAAATTACTAATGGAAAAATATAATCACACTTTGTCTGACCTGGTAATCGAACTCAGGACCAACGACACAGCCATCCATTGGCCAAAATCCTAATCCTAACTAATATTATAAATGCGAAAGTGAGTTTGTTTGTTACGCTTTCACGCTAAAATGGCTGAACGGATTTGAATGTTGACACGTGTGGGTGAACCATGACCTGAATAGAATACTTTTATCCCGTTAGTACGTTCCCGTGGGATAATTTCTGACCTCCAAGCGGGCGAGGAGTTTGTGATTTTCAAATAATAAATCACGTATATAAGATCACCCATTGTGTCATACATAATATTCATAAACTCATGCCTCCTTCCCCCTGGGGTAGGCAGAAACAGAACGCCACCTGCTACGATCCTTACATAGGTACTCCTCTTGCCTCGTTTACTTTCATACATCTGGTCATACACGCACGCCGGTTGTCACCCTATAAACTACATCATCATTCTCCTGCCCATAAGGGCGCTGGCCCCACGTACATTGGGATAATGTACGTGGGGCCGGCGCACCATGTCTTTTTCTTCCATACTTCTCTATTAGTCGTCATCTCGGAAGTCACTCCCTTTCTAGCCATGTCATCTTTCACACAGTCCATAAAATTTCTACATTTTATAATATATTTATATAATTCGTATCATCATCATCTGCCTAGCCATATTCCAACAGTTTTCCAGTATAACCTTTTTTCCAACTATGTTGGGGTTGGACTCCAGTCTAACCGGATGCAGCTGAATACCAGTATTTTACATGGAATGACTGCCTATCTGACCTCCACAACCCAGTTACTGCTTGGTAAGACTGGTTGACAGACTTCTGACGACCCGTAACGACTGTCAAAGATCAATAATGACAGCCGGGACCAAATGCTTAATTATACATAAAAAGTGCATTCTATTCTATTCTTATCGCAAAATAACACCAATAAAAAGAAACAATCAAAATTGACATTTAAATAACGATATTTGTAAACTTTTAATAAGCTAATAATAACTAATTTATAATTTTATCTTTTTGCATTTTTTCGGTCATCAAATTGTTCGTCTGGTCTTGTGTCCATAGCAACTTAGAGAAGCGTTAAAATATTTCATAATGATGCATAATATTTAAAATGTTTTTAATTGATTCTTTTTGTTCTATTTTTAATTACAGCCGCACGTGACGACCGAATGTTAAGCTATGCTTGCCGGGGCTGGTCCGTGGATTGGTGACCATCCATAACATATCGAGACCCCTCCGTGCCTCGGAAAGCACGTGAAGCCGTTGGTCCCGGCTGTCATTCGAAGCCCGAAACTCTGACAACCAGTCTTACCCAGGGTTATCGTGTTACCCAGTAACTGGGTTGTGGAGGTCAGATAGGCAGTCGCTCTATGTAAAATACTGGTATTCAGCTGCATCCGGTTAGACTGGAAGCCGACCCCAACATAGTTAGGAAAAGGATAGGCAGATTGATTGTTTTTGTTCTACTTTTGCCTACTTTGACAAAAGGAGAAATTCAATTTTCAGTGTTTTTTATTTTATTTTGTTCATGTGTGTTTGTTTTTCCTTACATTATTAATTTTTAACTTAAATTATTCTTTTCAGTCAAAAACAGTTGTCGATCAGAGTGGATGCATATGCATAATCAGCCTATAATGTTCCCACTGCTGGGACTCAGGCCTCCTCTCTTTGGTGGATGGGATATCAAAAACCAGCCAAGTGCGTGTCGGACCACGCACAATGAAGGGTTCCTTAGTTGGGATGAATTTATCTTAAGAACAAACTTAACATTGTAGTTGAAAAACATGTTCTCCCATACATTCCAACTGTAAATGTAAGTTTGTACTCACAATATTGATAGATTTACCATGTTATTTTAAGACCACAGACTTTTTATAGGTTTTCCTGTAATATACAGGTAAAGATCTATTTTCTATATTTTTTTCAAAATTTTAGGCTTAGTAGTTTCGGAGATAAGGGGGGGGGAATGGTCAATTTTCGTCTATTTTCTTAAATAACTTTAAAACAATTTATTTTAAAATTATAAAAGAAATATATTTGAGACCCTCATAGTAAGCCCTTTCATTTGACATGCCACATGACACCATGTGTAGTTTGCAAAACTTTTTTTTTTAATTTTCTTATTTGTCCCCCAAAAGTGACCTCTATATTCAAAATTCATTTATTTACTTTACCTGTCCGTGCTTGGGTCACAGAAATTCATTTGTGTACCAAATTTTAACTTAATCGGTCCATAGGGTTCGGAGCAAATTGGCTGTGACAGACGGACAGACAGACACACGAGTGATCCTATAAGGGTTCCGTTTTTTCCTTTTGAGGTACGGAACCCTAAAAATAGGCTTCACGAGTGGTGATACTTATTTGTACCATTGACGAAACGAAAGCCTCTACACCTTAAAGTTGCTTTTTGTCCTTTGTTTTTCTTTTTCGTAAGTACAAAATAGGTGACAGACAGTGACTAATTTTTTTTTTCATTTTTTTTTTCATTTTTTTTTTCATTTTTAACGTGACGAAAAGATTACGATGATACATTGAGTTAAAAATATGTGGCATGACGTCACTCCTTGCTAGATTATAAACGTAGTTTGTTACAGTTGGGACGTAGCCAGCTCCCACTCCCCAACTTTAATGCGTTTTATGTAAGTATTTTTTTATTAATGTGATAAAGCAAAAAATACGTGTCTAATATTTTTTTATTATCTGACTGCCGGACTAAATAGAATTTCTTTTTTTACCCGGGAAACATCCCTATTGCAGCTAGCAAGCAAAATTGTTTAAAAATTGGAAAGACCTAGCATTTGTCGATGGTACGTAGGCAAAGGACAAGCGGACGTCACCATCGATATCACCTTGCTGCCTTGCGGAATGAAAATACTCTCATATATTTCGAGAGAAGAAGAACCGCTTTCCATTAGGGAGGCATTCGACTTTATACCAAGATATAAAATATACATTTATAGGTAACCGAACCCGGTGTCTCACTCAAGGTCCTACACTGTGGTGAGCAAAATCTGTTTTCTTTCTTTCTTTCTTTCTTTCTAAATATAATATATTTAATTAGGTTTCATTCTACTCCATGATAATATTAAAATTTTCTCAAAGTACTCCACCCAATTTTAATTAAAAAGCTAATTTAAATAATATGTACCGGATTATTATGTTGCATTCTACTATAAAAGGGTAGCTGACGTACAGTCAGCTCAAAAGCTTTGCAAATATATTTAAATAAAGAATTTTTAAATAAAAGACTTTATATAATAATTCAACAATTAAAAATATTCAAAAATCAACTGACAAAATTAAAAAAAGTGGGGCTCTGGATTCAGAAGTCTAAAAAACATGAAAAACAAATAATACAAAATCAACAATCATATCTGGCAATTAAGCCTAACATAAAATATTTTAAAAATTCGAGCAAAAATCATTTGAAATTTTACGCGCAGGGACGTTTTTTAACCGAGATTATTTTTCATATTTCAAAATTTTGGAAGAATAAAGATAAATATTATGATGTCATTTGATTATTTGACACATGAGCAATATTTTAGGCAAAAAAAAGATTGGGTTAAAGCTTTAGATTATGAAATTATTTTTTAATTGTTTTTTATTGGCGGTAATATAAACAAATTGATTTTGTTTTTGGGTATTGGAAAAACTAAGTCATCTATTGTTTTAAAACAAAATTCGTAATCTAGCCAAGTGTATCCACTTTA
Source organism: Cosmia pyralina (assembly GCA_946251885.1). Taxonomy (NCBI): domain Eukaryota; kingdom Metazoa; phylum Arthropoda; class Insecta; order Lepidoptera; family Noctuidae; genus Cosmia; species Cosmia pyralina. The sequence continues at coordinate 1,846,550 of OX276371.1, forward strand.
AAAAACAGCCATTAGTTTACTATCAGTTCATAGAAATATTTTGCATAAAAGCTGTGTATAAATGCGCATGCGCACCGTTGCGCGCCGACAAGGATGACCTCCAAGTGGGCCGCTTCCGGCTACACGCGGTCCACTTGTGACACTAACGCTTCCACTACATATAACATACGCTGTCACGTGATGCGTGCTAGGATAATTTAGGCGTGTCACGTGACAAACCCCAGACATTCACCTCTATACAGGCACCAGAACTCACATACGAGGGCGCTGCGCGGGCGGCGACTCGTGAACGACACCGGGTGACGCTACACAGTTCAAGGTCACCCTCACACTCATGACACGGTCTCCCTACCCCGTGCCAGGCTCGGCTAGCTCTGAAAGTGGGGCGGGCGGGAGCCACTCACCCTATCCGTAGGAACGTCGAGTCCGTATCCCTGTCGCTGGTTGCCTTCTGCTGGGCTTCCCTCATGTAGGTGGGGGTTCCACCTGGTAGGGGTTGACCGCCGGGGTACGGTGAAGAAAGCGGCAGTATGCATATGTCGTGATGAGCTTACGGACACAAATAGAGACACTATTTTCATGGGCGCGAAAATGCAGCGCGCCCAACCTTTCATTCGCCAGTGGCGACCATGACGAGGGGCCCGTGGTTACGGGCCGCCGTATAGCGTCCGCGGGAGGGGGGCTACGCCCCGAAACCGCACGTCACGCCCCTTACGGGGCGTAGCGACATCACACTTGCGCGCCGACAAAAAAATTTCGACGTCGTGTTAGGGGGCGTCGCGCTGGTATGTTCCGCTGACGACTCGCTGGTCCTGTCGCAGGGGAGGTCGCACCAGACGGCGGCCGAAATAGCGACACGCGGAGTTGCGACAATTGTTGAGAGGATCCGGCAGTTGGGACTCGAGGTGGCCCTGCACAAGTCCTAGGTTATAGTGTTTTCATGGTCTTCGGAACGCGCCACCGTCGGGTTCCCAAATAATGGTAGGAGGGGTTCACATCGAATTCGAGTCGACGATTAAGTACCTGGGACTCGTCCTCGACAGCCGGTGGAATTTCGTGGAGCATTTCCGTTTCCGACGATTGGCTGCCAGACTGGAGCGGGCCGGGGCGGCCTTGACGCGGCTCCTGCCCAATCCAGGGAGTCTAAACGCCTCCTACCGGAGGCTTTACGCGGGTATCATGCGTTCCATGGCCCTTTACGGGGCACTGGTGTGGGCGCGTTCCTTGAGGCTGCGACAGCCGGCCGGTTGAACGCGTCCCAAAGGGTTATGGCCATCCGGCTAGACCGGGGATACCGAACGGTCTCCGGTGAGGCGGCGAGCCTCTTTGCCGGATTGCCACCCTGGGATCTGGAGGCAAAGGTCCTCGCACACGTGTGGGAGTGGCGCGAGGAGGCAAAACGCCGGGGCGTAACTCCGATGCCGCGAGTAATCACGGTACAGCGGACAGAGCTTCGGCGGGATCTCATGGCGGCATAGAGAGTGCGATTGTCGCAACCCAGCGCTGGGCACGCCACAATTGCGGCGGTAAGTCCCCTCTTTGAGGAATGATTGGAGAGGCGCCACTGCGTCCTCACCTTCCGCCTGACGCAGGTCCTCACCGGACACAGTTGTTTCGGAAGTTGCCTGTTCCGGATAGGGCGGGAGGAATCGCCCGGGTGTCACCATTGTGTGGATTGCCCGAAGGACACAGTGGAGCATACAATGGAGGTCTGCCCGGTTTGGGAGGAGCACCGCCGTTTCCTCGTGGAGGCGATCGGCGGCGGTGATTTCTCGCGGCCGAACCTGGTCCAGGCCATGGTACGGAGCGAGAGTGCATGGGAAGCCGTTACCTCCTTCTGCGAAGCAGTAATGCTCGCGAAGGAGGAGGCGGAACGCGTGAGGGAGAGGCAACTGTCGCGCCCTCGCGCCCCTAGTCACCGCAGGAGACGCTCTGGGTGGCGGGAATCCATAGCCGATTCCCAGCCACCGTAGGCGCGGGCTTGCGGACGGCGAGCTATGGGTAGCTCGCCGTCCGGTAAAGACCAGGCCTGGGTCGACGGCGCGTCGTGTTCCACGCGCGCCTCAAAGAGATGTCAGCAGTGACGGGGTCCGATAGGGCCGATGCCGCCGGGGTCGCGGGTTGTTCGAAAGAGATACCGTGGCCCTGGCATAGGCAAATTGAAGGAACACGGGTGGCTTTTAGTCCCTCCCGCTCCGCCTAGAGCGAGAGAAGTCATTTGATGATTTCCCATCCACAAAATAAAAAAAGGGGGGCGTCGCGCAGGGGAGGGCTGCGCGTGAGTGGAAGTGTCGAGTTTATACGATAGATGACGCACAAAAAATATTATGATCCTAAAATAGGATTTAATCTTACAAATTGTTTGAGAACTAGGGATTATCGTAAAAAGACTACAATTTTAAATATGCATTGACGTTATAACAGAACGCTAAACTTTAATCTTTCTTTTAAGAATTTTTGTTTTTGTTGTGACTGTGACTGTCTGTGTACTGGACGGTCGTGATCGTTGGACACGGTGTGTTGAAGGAGTGTGTAATGCCTATCCAGGTGTATCCCTATTTGAGGTTAGGCCTCCTAGTCCAGACGGCGCTGACGTCCTGTACCTATAGGCTCAGGATAACTGCAGACTGGCGACCAGTAGCTATGTGTGAAGTCTTGACGGGGAAGGGTTTCTTGAAGATGAAATAATAACAGCGATTTTGATAAGTCTTCAGGAGGTTTCAGGAGACGATTTGCGTAACTCTTCAGGAATAGAACGATGAACTATAAGGTACCATGCCGATGGCTACGAGTCTGTGTTTTCGCTTGCGCGCTAAGGTACCTCGAAACTTTACCTTAACGAGAACCGCGAACCGTCTCCTGATTTCAAGTTTATTTTTATTTCAAAAATTTTACAAAAGTGCTTATTAGCAGCTGAAAAATGGCTATAATTACATCATATTATACACCGTTACAATCGTCATTAAATTGTCCAGCGATTGAGACACCTGCATTTCCTGTAACTTTATTCGCTGAAAAGATTTCAGCGTGTAAATACAAAAATGTTAATTGTTTTGATTTAAAACTATTTTTCAAACTATTTTATTCGATAACCAAAGAAGATATTTCAACGGGGTAAGCAGGTATCTCAAGCTGGTCTAATGACCTAAAAAACTATGAAAAATTCACGATTACAACTATATTTTTCAGGGCGTGACAGGCCCTGAAAACCTAAATTGCTAGAACGAGTCACCAAAAAACAGCAAATTAAAGTTTCCGACCCCTATAAATCCAATCAAGTAGGCTTTTCAGGACTATAATGGTACGTCCAGGGCTAGGTCTCGGTCTAGGGTACCTGGACGCACCAACTAAACTATAAATTTCAGCTATGTAGCCCACTTAATTGGAGTTTATAGGGGTGGTACTCACGTTTTCCTTAGGAAACACTATTTTTCACTGTTTTTTAACTGTAAAACACTATTTAAACTGATTTTACTGTTATTTTGACTAAATTAAGCTATAAACAACTGTTTGGTGACGCATCGTAGCGAACAAAAACGTAGCTCACTCGCGACTCGGTACGTTATACGATGGCGGTCCCTCCGCTACTTGCGCTACATAGAGTATAGTTATAGATTGTTGCGCTAGCGTGCGCCAGATAGGGTCTCGCCGCCGACACTATGGAAACGCCTAACTTTGTATGTTTGATGATGCGTTGTCGCGAACAGTCTGTATGAGTAATGAAATATATGTATTAGCGAGGTAATTATGTAGTTTGAGAATTTATAACGAATAATCGGTGGTAATTATTCCAGATACCTATGGAGCAGAATGGGAACAAAATAATAAGTAAAAAAAAAAAAAAAAGTAAATAAAAAAAATAAAAATAGTAAAGTAGTAGAAGTAGTATAGTAATAGTAAATAATAATAATTCCTTGGAGTAACTTGGGAATTAATGTATGAGATTCTTATCTTTTTAGAACAAAAGAATGGAGTACTTTGGGAATAACCCCTGTTTTTACCCGACTGACCCAGGAGGATAATGTTTGTCGCGCGCATATCTATGTATGTATGTATATCTGTTCCATTATGACCTCCTGTAGCATAAACGGCTTTATGGATTTTAATATTATGAGGTGTCGGTAGATTCGTCTTTGTGGGAGTGACATAGGCTATATCATATTTATATATTTTATCTGGAAATATTAAAAAATGGAGGGGAAGGTTTTTTAAATAAATTGTAACAATATTGGTGTCAAATAAGAGATAGTAATGAGTTAATCAATACCAAGTATTTATTAATAAAACTGAAAAACTACAAATAAAACAAATTATTTAATAAAACAAAAAACCCGACCGCAAAAACTAAACTCAACTGTAGAATTTTAGTATTGCAGGCGGGGTAACCTGAAATGTGTAACTTTAATTTGTCGCCTGCAATACCAACATTCTAAAATAATAATAATGCTTCTTTTCCTCTTTTCAGTTACGTGTTTTTGCAGTCGGGTTTATTGTTTTTATAAATAATTTGTTTTATTTCAAAGTTATGTAGTTATTTAAGACTTTGCTTATTGACTTTTGCCCGCGGCTTCGCCCGCGTGGATGTCGGTAAATATCCCATGGGAACATACTACCGGGAATTCCTTCCTTATTCCTTGTCTACATTATAAAGGGAACCTCTGTGAAAAATTTCAGCTTTCTAGGTCCAAGGGTTTGTGCTGGGCGTTGATGAGTCAGTCAGTCAGGACTTCTCTTTTTATTTATACAGGGTTACAGGAAAAGTCGACCTAGATCCGTTAAGGGCGTGTAGTACACATCATTTCTGAATGATTTTACTATGGAACCCCCCATCCTAAACTTAACCGTTTTCGAGATATTCGAGTTTTAATTTTTTTTATGAAAATGCCCAATTTTTCGGCTATTGAATTGAATATTTTGTATTTATTTGACTCTTATGATTATTTTTTTGGTTTTTTACATGAAGAATGAGATGCTTAATGACCTCAATGACTAAAATTGCACGTAAGTTAACTAAATAGGTCATTGTAGACGATCGAAACTTAAGAAAAAAAGTAAAAATTATAAAAACATATTTTTCTTTTCTGGATATCTCAAAAAATAATTATCGCACTTGCTCTGCAGGTGTGCTTAAAAACATCTACATTTTATCAGCTATCCAACGAGGTATAACAACCTAGGGTTGTATTTAAACTCATATAAAAAAACATAGTTGAAAAGGTTCAGGTAGTAGGTCTAACGGGTCCCTCGGCTATTGTCCTTCAAGTTAATCCGGTGCGTGTGAGCGAGACAACTTACGATTTATGCAGGTGAGAGTGAGAAAAATAATGTGCAAAAACAAGTTTGGGGATACAACATGCCCATTGTTTTGTATTTGGTCGTTGGTTTGCTTGCCATCCATTTTAGTCTGCTCATGCGATTCGTCCATGGTAGATGCGAATTATTGTGCTTTCGGATTCCTACACGGCTTGGCTTTGTTTCTGGACTGATTTTTCTAACTGTGACTACTGTGCTTGTTTACTGGACTCTGATTTGTGCTTGTGATACTGGACTATTGAAAATGGCAACATACTCGAACGAAGAATATGCGGATATGCTTATCTGCTACGGATACTGCAATTGCGTGTCCGCACAAGCTCGGACTGAGTACATACGACGCTATCCCGACCGTCGAGTACCTGATGTGAGCGTTTTCGACGGAGTTTACCGACGACTTCGTGAAACTGGCTCTGTTTCGCGACGACGTTCGGACTTAGGAAGACCACGTGTCATTGATGACGACGAGGAACAAGACAACGAAATCGTAGAACGGTTCAGAAGAGACCCAACCACTTCGACCAATATTGTTGCCCGTGAACTGGGTCTAACTCAGTGGAAAGTGTGGTTTACGGTTCATACGGCAGGCCTGTATCCATACCACTACACGCTGGTACATGTAATTGAAGAAGGAGATCCCGCGAGACGCATGGACTTCTGCAGATTCATGCTCAATGCAGATATCGAGGACCCGAATTTCCTAAAATTAATATTGTGGACAGATAAATCCAAATTCGATAAGGACGGGATTACTAATTACCATAACGCACACTATTGGGCTCCTAAAGAACTAGGCAATCCAAATAAGAAAAGAGTAAAGGGGTCACAACGACGATTTAGTGTAAATGTGTGGATGGGCATCATTTCCAACCATTTGATTGGGCCTTACTTTCTTCCAGACAACCTCAATGGTGAAACTTATGAAAATTTCTTAAGAGGTGACTTAGGTGACCTACTAGATGATCTCCCATTAGAATTACTGCGGGACATGTGGTTTCAACATGATGGCTGCCCTGCTCATTTCAGAAGAAGCGTTAGGGAATGGTTGGACATTAACTATCCTAACAAATGGATTGGACGAGGTGGGCCTTTACCCTGGCCAGCCAGATGTCCTGACCTGACCCCCATGGATTTTTATGTATGGGGGCACATGAAGAGCCTCGTTTACAGTGAGCCCAACCCCATATCGTCAGTGGAAGTTCTCAAAGAAAGGATAATTAATGCTGCTAACGACATAAGAAGAACATTAACCACTGGTGTAGTGAAAAGTGGACTACGTGAAAGAATGAGAAAATGTGTGCGAAAAAGAGGTGGACACGTAGAACATGAACTATAAAATGTTATTCAAAAACATTAGGTGAATAAATGTTATTTTGAACTGATTTATTGTTTCATTTAGCTTACTACAATCACCGACGATCTGTACGCCAACTATGAGATTTGAACTATGAGATGATTTATTCTGACTGCCATGTAGCCTTAGAAACTAAGTTTCACCTTTGAGGTTAATAAATACCCTAGAGTGTTATACCTCGTTGGATAGCTGATAAAATGTAGATGTTTTTACGCACATCTGCAGATCAAGTGCGATAATTATTTTTTGAGATATCCAGAAAAGAAAAATATGTTTTTATAATTTTTACTTTTTTTCTTAAGTTTCGATCGTCTACAATGACCTATTTAGTTAACTTACGTGCAATTTTAGTCATTGAGGTCATTAAGCATCTCATTCTTCATGTAAAAAACCAAAAAAATAATCATAAGAGTCAAATAAATACAAAATATTCAATTCAATAGCCGAAAAATTGGGCATTTTCATAAAAAAAATTAAAACTCGAATATCTCGAAAACGGTTAAGTTTAGGATGGGGGGTTCCATAGTAAAATCATTCAGAAATGATGTGTACTACACGCCCTTAACGGATCTAGGTCGACTTTTCCTGTAACCCTGTATAGCTGACCATGACTACAATCACAGAAAAAATAAAGAGGTAGTTCAATATAATGAGATCCTGTTTTCTTAAAAACACGGAATATTGTGATTAATATTTTTGTGATATAAACAAAAATATTTTAAATAATAATATTGGCAGATTGTACAGTCAACATCAGTGTTAACAATTTGACATTGACAGAGCCTTTATGTATAAGGGCAATTATCGTAGTATAAGTGTTACCACTAATGTGCGATTGACAGTACCTATAATGAAATTATTGCAATGGCTGTTTTCCTAAAATGTTTGATGATGGTGATAGTTTTTCTAAAGTTTTGATTGAAATAAACTAAATCTGTACCAATAATAAGGGTGAAGATTTTGATTTTTTGTTCGTTTGTACATTTGAACGCGCTAATCTCTGGAACTGCCAGTCGGATTTGAAAAATTATTTTTGCATTTGATAGCCCAATTCTTGAGGAAGGTTATAGGCTATTTAACATCACGCTACGACCCTTAGGAGCCGAGCAAAAATAAAGAAAGACAGAAAGAACGCTAAGCGAAAACGCAGTATTTACGACGGGGTCGGGGGAACAAGAATTTCACGCAAACTAAGTCACGGGCACAGCTAGTTTTTAATAAGAATCATGATTCCAGTAACCAATCAATCTGCCTAGCCTTTTCCCAACTATGTTGGGGTCGGCTTCCAGTCTAACCGGATGCAGCTGAATACCAGTATTTTACATGGAGCGACTGCCTATCTGACCTCCACAACCCAGTATCTGAGTAATACGATACCTCTTGGTAAGACTGGTTGTCAGACTTTCGGGCTTCTGACGACCCGTAACGACTGTCAAAGATCCACGAATGACAGCCGGGACCAACGGCTTAACGTGCTTTCCGAGGCACGGAGGAGTCTCAGTATGTAAAGATGGTCACCCATCCACGGACCAACCCCGGCAAGCGTAGCTTAACCTGATGGATCGACCCGTGCGGCTGTTATTACTTAGCCACGAGCTTCCAGTAACCCTGATATTTATTTATTACCAGTGATTAATGGACATCTCATTCATAGCATTCTTTAAAAAGATGACACACTGTCACATTATGACCTATAAGTCATTATGTACTAAATAATTATTATCCCATTTTGTTCAACACAGACTCGAACCCGGATACGTGCGGCCGTGGGCGAACCGCATAGCGACATGGTTAGTTACCTCTCAGCTGGGAATTTGTCATGAGGCTGGATTTATACAAGGTGTCCCTTAAATAACGCACAACTTTTTTAAGGGGTCATTGTACTTATTATTATACAGGATAAGCTTTTAAGCAGTGCTCAAATTCTCACAGGGTGTTCTATCCATGAACATGAACAACTTTCACTATGGGACCAACTTTAAAATCACGGAAAAAAACAGCTGTTTCATACAAAAGTTCAATACCTACTCGACCAAAATGTATGAAACAGCTGATTTTTTTTTCGTGATTTCAAAGTTGTTCTCATAGTGAAAGTTGTTCATAATCATGGGTAGAACACCCTGTGAAAACTTGGCTGGTCATTGAAAACTAACCCTGTAGATGTACCAAGACAAGGAATATCATGATTTCAGAAGCTCTCCTAAGGTTTTTTGTGGATATTCTGGGTGACTTCTGGAGATTCTTCTCTGTGGGAGAAGTTAAGGATGGCTGTTTGGGGAGAGATGGCGTTGTTTTTGATGTGAGTATGGCATATTTTTGTTATAAAGGGTCATATTAAATTAGTTAGCGAAACTCCGCAGACGTGATACATATCCACAAGTTGTAACTTAAATAACGCACAACCTCTTAAGAGGTCATTGTACTCATCATTATGAACAACTTTTAGTATGGGACCAAACCTGAAATCGTAAAAAAATCAGTTGTTCCCTAAATTTTGACGAGTTATGCGAACATAATTGAAGGGAATAGAAGATATTTTTCTCACACTGTATAAAAATTTTAGGTCAAAGAATCAGCATTGCTATCCAACATGGCAACACGGCCAGCCTTTTTGACACTTTTCTCACTGATAGCGATGCGGACGAATTTATTGATGCCCAATGAGGTCTCCCCTTTTTTTCCTTTGTACATGCTTGTACATAACATAATGTATATATTTTATTGTTGTGAGGAGCTCGTGGCTAAGTAATAACAGCTGCACGGGTCGATCCATCAGGTTAAGCTACGCTTGCCGCGGTTGGTCCGTGATTGGGTGACCATTTTTACATACTGTGACTACTCCGTGCCTCGGAAAGCACGTTAAGCCGTTGGTCCCGGCTGTCATTGTCTGATAACCAAGGGATATCGTATTTTTCAGTAACTGGGTTGTGGAAAACAGATAGGCAGTCGCTCCATGTAAAATACTGATATTCAGCTGCATCTGGTTAGACTGGAAGCCGACCCCAACATAGTTGGGAAAAGGCTAGGCAGATGATGATGAACCGGGCACAATTTCAGTCAGGGCGCTGTCGTAATTACAAAAACCTAATAACACTTTGCCTGACCTGGAAATCGCGCTTGTTCGACAGCAGCGCTTGCGACCACAAAGAAGTCCACTGCGAAAGAAGAACACGGTCACCCATCTTTAAAATAGCCGCGGCATCCGCAGCTTAATCTCGAACTAATCGAATAGTTTTTAGCTGTTAGAGAAAGTAACATTATAATCTCAGTTTGAGGTCTAAGGTCAAAGTCACATAACGTTTGGACCAAAGACCTAAATTCCTTAGTTATGTAATCTTATATTATGTTCAACACATTTTTCATGTTAAAAAAAGGTGAATATGCCGAAAGTGGTTATTCTTATCTCGTATTGTATGAGGGGCTCGTGGCTAAGTTATAACAGCCGCACGGGTCGATAACCAAGGTTAAGCAACGATTGTTGAGGTCGGTCAGTGGATGGGTAGCCAAATATTTTATACCGATACCCCTCCGTATCTCAGAAAGGACGTTCAGCCGTTGGTCCCGGCTGTCATTCGTAAACAGGATGTAAGTGTATACACATCATTATGAACAATTTTTAATATGGAACCAAACCTGAAATCGCGAAAATAGCCTTTTACGTGATACTAACTTTTGCCCGCGGCTTCACCTGCGCACAGGACGGAAATTATCCCACGGGAACGTACTACCGAGGAACGTAAGATAAGATAAGATAAGATAAGATAAGGTTTATTTCTCACCACAATATAAATCAACATTTCAAAATATGATTAAAAACACATAACAATATTTTTAATTATACTGTGGGAGACTGGTGCCTAAGCTAGGCCTTACGGTCTGTATTTCAGGACACCAGGTCTCCACCCCTTCGGAGGACATTTAAATAGAATTATGCACTCGTACACAAATGCGGCAAGTTATATAAAACCAGAAAAAACATTATACTAATGATTATTTATAATTCTATGGTTAGTAAGGGTGTGTGTGTGTATGTGTGTGTGTGGGTGTGATGTGTGTGTCGTGTTATGTAAGTAGGGAAATGTGATAAAAAATGTAAGGGGCTGAATTCACAGAACGGTGATATATATAAATATACATATAGGTATTATATTATATTTCTGTTTATCAAGTTAGTGCTTTTGGTAACTAAGTGTGCATATTTCAATCGCATATAAATAAAGGGTCTTTCAACAAGGACGGGTCGATGTTAAAATTGAATAAAACAAGATGTGTGTGAGATATTATCGAAATTTATTTTTTATTTAAAAGGCCCATTTATGCCATTATGGATGGAATATGACATCGTTCAAATGTCCGCCGCGGCTTCGTATGGTGGCACGAATCCGAGAGGTCCAATTTTTAATGACTCTGCTGCATAGATCTGGCTGAATCCGAGCGATGGCCTGCGTTATGTTGGCTTTCAGGGCAACGGTCGAATGTGGTTTATTGGCATAGACCTGCGACTTCAGAAAACCCCACAAGAAAAAGTCTAGCGGAGTCAAATCACACGATCTTGGTGGCCAATTCACGTCACCTCTGCGAGAGATAACTCTACCCTCAAACCGTTCATGCAGAATGTCGATTGTGTCGTTCGCTGTGTGGCAAGTAGCGCCATCTTGCTGGAACCACATGTCGTTCACGTCCATATTGTTCAATTCAAGCCAAAAGAAATTGTTTATCATTGATCTGTAGCGCTCGCCGTTGACGGTGATGGCCTCGCCAACGTCGTTTTCAAAGAAGTACGGACCAATGACGCCGCCACACCAAAATCCGCACCAAACAGTAACTTTTTGTGGATGCATTGCCACCTGGTGAACCTCATGTGGGTTGTGGTCATCCCATATACGGCAATTTTGCTTATTAACAAAACCATTCATCCAAAAATGTGCCTCGTCGCTAAAGATTATTTTTCGGCCAAAATCGGGGTCCTCTTCCAAGCGTTCCGATGCCCATTCAGCGAACACACGGCGTTGTCTATGGTCATTAACTTTGAGCTCTTGGGTCAGTTGGATCTTGTACGGATGCAGACCCAAGTCCCGACGCAAAATTCTCCAAGTTGAGGTCTGCGAAAGGCCGAGTTCTTGAGCACGGCGAGAAATCGACTGCGTCGGAGTCTCCTGAACACTCTCACGTACAGCGGCGATGTTCTCGGCCGATCTGGCGTTCCTTTGACGTAAAGGTGTTGGTTGGTTGTTTACCGAACCGGTCGTCTCAAATTTAGTCACCAATCGTTGGAGAGTGGACTTTGAAGGGCCACCGCGTCTGCCGTAAAATGGGCGCAATGCGCGCAACGTTTGCACTAACGAACACTCATTTTGATAATAAAGTTTTATCATTTGCACATGCTGCTCAACCGTGTAACTTGCCATGGTGATTTGGCATCAGTGACTGAATAAGAAAAAACAGATTTGACAGTTGCCGCCAAAACAAAATGGCCGCCACAGATTATTAACATCGACCCGCTCTATTTGAAAGACCCTTTAGTAGTTCAATAAAAACTAACAAAATAGAATAATAAGTTTAGTTTTCAAACAAGCAAGTTATACAGTTGTAGCTAGAAGTTTTTCTGTAGCTTCATAACTTAATTCCTGGAGCCAGCTCCCAACCCTCAATTTACACTTAGATTTGGTAAGTTCATAAATCGAAAGTGTCCGATTTATTTTATTGTAGAGAAAGCGACCAAGGTAACAAAAGAAACGTTTGGAGAACATAGTAGTAAGTCGTTTACCATGGCGATCTACTGGGTCAAAGCGTCTTTTAGTTCGTAAAAGCGAGGAGTTAAAGGAAAGGAGCCCATGTTGTTTTAGGGCCGTTTGTAGAACAAACAGCTGACGTACAGTTAGGACTTTAGTGTCTTTATATAAGAGTGCCGTGAGATATCGAAAAGGTAGAAAGGAAGACACCTTTAGAATAGCCCTCTGCGCTCTTTCCAATTGTATGATTGTATATTTAGGTGCACCGCCCCAAGACGTTATGCAATATGTTAATAGGGACTGGGCGAGGGCAAAGTAGATTGATTTCATCAGCCTAACGTCAGCCACATTTCTTAGGGTCTTAAAGACAAATATTAGTTTACGCAACCTATTGCTGAGAGTGTTGATGTGTTCATGAAATCTCAAGTTGCAATCTATTATAATTCCTAGGTACTTTACACTATTTGCTTTTTGTAGGCGGGTGCAGCCACATGTGTTGTAATTTTGGTTGGAGCAGGAGTGGGCAATTATAGAATACAACGGAGTCATTTGAGTTGTGTTTGTGCAGGACTTTAGGGAAAAGGAAATGTATTTTGTTTTGTCTGTGTTTAGTGTGAGAAAATTACTATGCAACCACCTCACCACAGCGTCAAAACCTGACTGAGCATGCTCGTAAACTTCATGCCATGAGTTTGCGCTAAAGAGAAGGGCAGTGTCATCTGCAAAAGTTATAATTTTACCCTTGGGGATTGTGAGCATACCCAGCTCGTTAATGTATATGAGGAAGAGAGTCGGACCGAGTACGCTACCTTGTGGCACACCATAGGTAGCGGTGCGCTCCTCGCTGATGATATCATCAATCTTAACGACCTGGGAACGCTCACTAAGGTAGTTTTCAAAAAGTTTGAGTTGTACCCCCCTTATGCCTATTCTTTCCATTTTGTGAATAAGAATGTGTACAGAAACAGTGTCGAAAGCTTTAGCAAGGTCTAAAAATATACCCAAGACCTTCTGCCCCCTATCCATGTTTGTGACAACATAATTAGTTAGGTCATGAACCGCATCGGACGTTGATTTACCAGCCCGAAAACCATATTGTGAGGGTGACAATATATTAAACTTTTCTAAGTAGTCAACGAGCCTATTGTTCATGATCCTCTCCAGTATTTTGGAAAGGGCAGGAAGCACAGCAATAGGTCTGTAGTTGTTGACAATGTTCCTGTCCCCACCCTTAAGGATAGGATGTATGATGGATTTTTTAAATGGTTTGGGAAATTGACCTGAATTTAGAGCAAGGTTGCAGATGTATGTAAGTGGCGGTACAACTATGGCGATATGTTTTTTTATTAGGCCATTAGAAATTCTGTCCCAACCCGCAGCACAGTCATTGCGTAGGGATGTTATCAGATTAGCAACTTCATTTTCATCCGTCGGTAATAAAGACATAGACTGTAAGAAGCCGCTGTTGACAGATGGGGATGCTTCGTCAGTTGACCTAGAAACTATTTGTTCTGCGAGATTTTTACCGATTTCTGCAAAGAATTTGTTAGCTAGGTTAACGGATTGCAGTGGAGTAGCTGACATATGTAATAAGTGTGATGCGTTGTCTTTCTTACGAGTTCTATTAGATATAGTGTTTATGGCTGCCCAGAGTTGTTTGGTGTTGTTGCCTGCGTTGTTAATTTCTTTTCTCTCAAATTCTAGTTTAATCTTCTTCAAAAGTTTGTTGCAGTAGTTTCTGTATCTAGTGAACGTTGTTCTTAAAATTTCGTTGTCAGGTGACTTTTTAGTTTTTTTATGTAGGTTGTCTCTATGTCGGATACATCGGAGAAGGCCCGGTGTGAGCCAAGGCTTTAAGATATTTTTCCGATTTGATATTTTAACAATTTTTGTATTTGAATCAATCACCTGTGTTATAAGCCTGATCATTAGCTCTGCAGCTCTTTGAGGATTTTCAGTGCGATAAACTGGTTCAAAGTCAATTTGCTTTAATGCAACGTCTAGTAGATCGTAGTTAATTCGGATAGCTGTTTTTTTTGCAGATATTTTCTGCATTTTTTTAACTAAGAATAATAAGGTAGTGTCATGGTCAGTCAGTGAGGAGTGAGCAACATGAGTTGATGCAGGTAGAGTTGTTTTAAGAATAAAGTGGTCAAGGCAAGCTTCTAATCGCGTGGGCAGTGTGTGTGCAGGCAGTAGACCATGTGAAGCTAAAAGATTGAGGTAACTATGTTTGGTGGAGTCAAGACACTGATCATTAATATTGATGTTTAAGTCCCCTGTGATAATTATATTTTTATAGTGTGAGATGCTGGACAGGATCATGTTAAGTGAATTAAGAAAATTAGTAACATCTTTGAAGGCCGGCCGACGATAAATAGCCAAAACGATAGTGCTGGCGTCGATTTTTATTAGTAGACAATTTGCATCTTCAAACGGTGGTTCTTCTACGGATACGTTAAGATTTTTGTGAACATAAACAACTACACCCTCATTTTGTGTGAGATTGTTGTCAGTTTTGAAGTAGTTATAGCCTTGGAGATCTGGGATGTAGCTAGTATTAAGAAGCCAGCATTCGGTTAATGTTATTAGGTCCCATTCAACCTTTGTTCTGGCGAGAACAGTGTGTAATCCTGCCATGTTTTTTGTAATGCTTCTAATATTCTGGTTAAGGATTTTGAGTGATTGATTAGTATTGAGGTTGGGTGGAATACAGTTATCTAAATCACAGGTCGAAGAGTCCGACACAGAGACAGAATCTAAGTTATTTATATTATTTTGTGTATTATCGAATTATATTTAATTCTTGTCAATATTTGCATTTTTAGTGCACTACTGAGTTCTGGGCGAGACATGCTAATAGTACTACTATGGCTTATTAGGACGTGATTAAATAGTGATACTAGGTCATAGTTTAACGCACTGGCACTTGTTTCATATTTGTGTTTTGCAATTGAAATAACTGTTAAAAATAAAAGAAGTGTGTAGTTTGGATGTGTAAATAGATAATGTGTAAGACAATTTTGAATGTAAATGTAATTATGTAGGTTAGTAACTAATTTGTCTATTGGAACAAACGATAATAAAAATAACAGTGATAAGTTAATATTTGAACATAAATGTTTACGACAATTTTGTAGGTATTTGTAAAAAACGATGCTAATAACAGATTTCAAGATAATTACATAAGATATCAAGAGATAGAGGAAGACATTTTTAAAGAGAATGGTACAACGAAGTAGAATATATAGTCATTTAGTTTTCTCTCGACGTAGTTTAACCAGGTCTTCTTCGGATTTTATGAGCCGGCTAGGTATCCCCTCTCTTTCGCGTACGTATACTTTGCCATTTGCAGTCCAACATTGTTGATACTCACTGCTTTTTATAAACTCTCTGGTAAGATAGTGCAGGCGTTTTGCTGAGGAAGTTAAGGCTTCCGATACGTAGATCGGTTTCTTGGGACCAGTAGCTTGCAAGTGGGTAGTATTAAGACGATTCTCTATGTGTTGTTTGTTAAAGTTTCTAGTGGATTGTATAAATCGTTCTTTCATTGATGAGGATGAAAATTCAACAATGATTGTGCCCATTGTCTCTTTCTTGGCTCTCAAACGAAATATATTTTTGACCTCGGATGGTGGCACAGGTAGGTTAATAATAGTACCGAGTTCTTTAATTAATCCATACAGAGATTCTTTGGTCTCGACGTTTAAGGTTGGGATATTTTTTATTTCAATTGTTGCAGCTTTTAAGTTTCTCTCCAGATAGTCTACCTTAAATTCAAGTGTTTTTATAACTTTTTGGTTGTCTAAACATTCCGTCTGTAATTTATTTATTTCTAGCATGGCATCATCATATTTATCGGATAAAAATTGCACAGAGTTTTGAATTTGAGTATTCTGAGTTCGGATCTCATCATTCTGAGTTTGTATTTCTATGTTTTGGCTACGTATTAAGCTGTTTTGAGACCTTATCTCCTCAAGGGCAGAGTGTAGTGTGTCTATTTTATTATTGCGATGTTTTTGTTCAGAAATAAAATCAGTAAACATAGACTTCATCTCCAACATCATAGATTCTAAGCGTTGAAACTCAGCGTCATCACCTCGCTTTCTTTTCCTCTGCTGTTGTTCATTGGTTTCTTTATCAAAACTATTGTGTAAATCAGGTTCCGAGTTGTGCAACGGCGATGATACAAATTTCGGGGGTGAACTCATTATTTATGTAGTTAGGTTTGCTTAATCAGCTCAGCTGAGCTCGGTGAGCTCAGAAAGATAAAAAAAAAAAAAAAAAAAAACAGAATAAAAACCGTGTAGTGTAGTTTGTTTACTGTATGATGAAGAAAGCACCTTACTCACTCAGCGATCACATAAAGTTGTTTTACTGCACCCGATTATCGCACAATCCTGTGTTGACAACACCTAAGTAAATCTTCGGTTCTCGAACAATATTCCAGCAACAGCTGATCGACGATAAGCTCGACCTTGGGCGAGTGCCAAGGACGGACTTTGAACTCGATGCGCCGCACGTAGACAAAAGGATAGCACGTTATTTTTCGCAGCCCGCAGTATTAAAAACTGTGTTTACTTAATGGTCACTTTATGGAATCAAAAATAAGTTCGTGCACTGGATAGTTCACACACTTGGCTACATAACTGGGACTATTTTATGGTTAAATAATTACTTTATAACTAATAGTGAAATTAACATGCGCGAGCCCAGTAGGTTTACGTGTTTACGCGTTTGAGCCCGCAGGGGGGAACATTTTATCCTGGCTTTATATCCTATTTCCTAACTCAGGTCATGGTTGAGACGTGAAAAGCTAACAATACATACAGATAGCGTTACTTAGTTAATAGTATGGATTGCCAATCACCATTCTCGGAAAATATTTTTTTGGAACGAAGTTCTATAACGCGGCTTGTATTTGTTGTGTTATGAAGTGTGAATTTAAAATATAAATCCAAGATGGCGGCTGCGAAAATTTTCAAATTTTTCGTCTTAATATCTTTTTTATGGTTTTCGAGGGTGTTGAAACCGATAGTGTAGTACAATGAATAGATGACGGCTGCGAAAATTTTCAAATTTTTCGTCAAGGGTGTAGTTTTCATGGTTTTCGAGGGTGCCAAAGTCGATAGTGAGGTTAAAATGTAAATCCAAGATGGCGGCTGCGAAAATTTTAGTTTTGTTTTACATCATACGTGAGAAGGAACTTCGTTCCTGACGACCGCACACGTTTTTATTTTTTTTATTGGAGTGGCTTGATAGAGGCCACATTTTATACCTACGTAATTATGTATATTTAAATTCATGCAGACTAGGCGACACTCCCTTTTTACAATAATCACAGTTATAGAATCGGTGACCTATACCTTCACAAAAAATCACACTCAAATATTAGTCACAGACAAATTAAAGTTCGTGTTGGCGAGCAACGAGCAGCGAGTATGCAGTTCGAAAAGTTTATAAGCGAGTGCGACGAGTAGAATGATAACAAAAAAATTAAAAAAAGCTTTATATATTTCAGAAAACACGGTACAATTACGCGATTATGACGACACGGTTGGCGCAGTGGTTGAGCGATTGACTGCTGCGCAGCATGTCGCGGGTTCGATTCCCGCACGGAACAAATATTTGTACGACCTACAAGTATTTGTTCCGAGTCTGGGTGTTTTTCTATCTATAATATGTATGTATTTACAAAAAAAAAAATATATATAAGTAGTTTATCAGCCATCTCGTTACCATAACACAAGCATTAGGTTGCTTAGCTTGGGGCTAGATGGCGTTGTGTGATATGTCCAAACATATTTATTTATTTATTTATTTATTATTACAATACCGAACGTGGAAACGAACGTGGAACGTGGTATGAAGACCGAAGCACTTGCTGGTATATCTATCCAGCAAGAGTCTCTCAGCGAGTGTTCTGCTCGCTAAACAAGCGTCACTTTACTGAACGAGTATTTTTTTTTGATAGCTCTTATTGCCGCTACAAATGATTGGAAACGGAATTCTCGCCAGCGGTGTGAACAGTCAGCGATCAACTATTAGGCATTACGGAATCATAAGGATGATTGCTGTGAGGCCAGAGTCTGCAGTGCTGGGGAGATTCCTACAGCTTCATGTGACGAGATGACATTGTGAATTAGTGATAATTATTTTTGACATGAGTGATTTTATTATTTGTAGTTTGAGGAGTTCGTGGCTAAGTAATAACAGCCGCACGGGTCGATCCATCAGGTTAAGCTATGCTTGCCGGGGTCCGTCAGTGGATGGGTGACCATCTTTACATACCGAGACTCCTCCGTGCCTCGGAAAGCACGTTAAGCCGTTGGTCCCGGCTGTCATTCGTGGATCTTTGACAGTCGTTACGGGTCGTCAGAAGCCCGAAAGTCTGACAACCAGTCTTACGAAGGGGTATCGTATTACCCAGTTAATGGGTTGTGGAGGTCAGATAGGCAGTCGCTCCATGTAAAATAATGGTATTCAGCTGCATCCGGTTAGACTGGAAGCCGACCCCAACATAGTTGGGAAAAGGCTAGGCAGACAGTTTCAATTATTTATTTTTATTTTATTTCACCACGTTTCATGCAATACTAACATAGTTTTTAAACCTTTGTAACTAACATAACATATGGACATTAATTTAGTCTGAAATAAATGAATTTATTTTTAATTTTAATTTAATTACGGGCTCGTATCCGCAACTCAATGCGCGCAGTGTCTTACAACCTGACACCTTGACTGACAACCTGGGCTATCGAAGTACTTGGCCCTGTATGCGACCACCGGGCAGTTTAGAAGAACATGAGCTGCTGTCTCGTCGTCCTCCATGCAGGCCCTGCACAGCGGACTGTCTGTGACTCCTATGACAAAGAGCTGTTTATTAAATGAGCCATGGCCAGTTATAGCAGCTGTAACTGTACGCAGCTGTTGTTTAATTAGTCGGAGAACCTGTTTCGTGAGGCGGCCATCAATTGTAGGGAGTGCTTCCTTAGCCTGCCTACACTCACCTTGGTCCGACCAAAGTTTGTGATGCTGGTCCCTGGTGCGTTTCCTTACCAGAGAGCGTAAGTACCCGAACGGGCTGGTCCAACTGGTGCCTTGCTCGACTCCCTTCGGGCAAGTTCGTCGGCTGCCTCGTTGCCTACCAACTAATAATATAGGTAAAATCTTTTACTGCCACGGAACTACATCTTTTGTACGTTTCTTTGGCGAGAAAATAATCGACAGCTATAAAATCGCTTCCTCGTCACCGTCAGCGCGATTTGGGACAGGTGGCTAAATCAAGTAATAATAATGTAGGTAGGTATAGCAAAACAAAATATTTGAATTAAAAGCAACGACGTATTTGTTTTTTTTTTTGCACACCCATCTTTTTTAAAACCGGACCGGTGACTGCTTACCGAGACAGATGAACTTGGCCTTTGACCCCATATACCTAAGAACATTCATTTTGAATATTTTTACTAGATTATTCTACCAAGATTTTTACATTATATTTATTTGAAAACCTAAAATGAACAAAATACTTTAATAAAAAAAAAAAAAAACTTTATATCTTCTGAAGTCGGTGCCAAGCTAAAGTGCATTGAAGAATTAAAGACACCGACTTCAGAAACCGTTAAGTTTTTTTATGACAGTTATTTTATTCGTTCTAGGTTTTTGAAGTCAGTTTTTATTTTTTTTTTTAAAGTAAATTTATTTTTCCATTTTTAAATGACCAAGACGAACGAAAAAAAGAAAAAAAAATCATCAAAATCCGCTTAGAAATGCCGGTGATACAGTACATTTATGTTTATAAACCTTACCGGTACTACCCAGCTTTATAAAGACATTTCTGCACTCACTGTCCGGCAGCTCTGTGCACTTAACATCATTTTACGTGTACACTCATCATTGACCTAGGACCCAGGGTTACAAGAGCAAAATAAACGTCGTAAAGATCCTGTCATCACCAAAACTGCTCTGGCGAGGCGAAGCTACCCGGTGTCTTAGCAGTCACCTTTATAACACTATAAACGTAGCCTGCAACGTATATTCTTTACCTAAATTTAAATGTAAAACTGTTGTTAGTTGTTTTCTTCAAAAGTTAACGTACTATGAGACTGAACAACTCTTTGCAAAAAAATCTTAATAACACGTTTAAAAACAGTTAAATTTCTTCCTTATTTCTATACTTTGACACATACGAAACACGCAACTAAATACACACACACTTCCACACATCCACACACACCGCACACACCCATTTGTCTATGCACTGTAAGAGGAAGGCGCCTGTGTCTGTAACACAGTATATACTATAGTATAGTTAAAATCTCGCTGCAGACTTGGTCATAAATCATAATCGGAGTAGGGATGTGCGCTAGTTGCGCGCGCTCAAGGCCATTATCGATAACAGAATCGAATATAAAGTTAGTCGATGAAGCCATTTCCAATGTCTCCATTGAAAATTGTCAAAAATGTGTGGAACATGCAGAATTGCTGCAAGATGAAGACTTAAGAAAAGCACATTTATGCGAAGAGTTCATCATTCATGTGGATGATGATGACGATGACTCAGACGAAGAATTTTAATTTTCTATTTTTAGTTTTATATATACGTTCTTTTGTTTATTTATTTAATATGCTTTGTAGTAAATTTGGTAATAAAATAAAAAAAATGTGTATTTATTTCTATCACCCATTTATAAATATATAAAACTATCGATATCACTCATCGACTGCAGTAATGCACAGGACTACGTGTGGGCGTGGCCCGCCCATAAGGCCCGTGAGTGGGAAAGAGAGCGAAACACTCGAATGATTTATGACCTAGTCTGCAGCGAGATTTTAACTATACTATAGCACAGACACAGACGTTCACTCTGTCTCAAATGGCGTTTTTTTTTTTGTTCTTTTTATTTTATGTTTTGGTTGAGATGGACGATTTGTATTTGGCTTTTTGATAAAAAAAAAAGAAGATTGTTATTATTTATTTATATAACTTCGTACATAAGAATGTATTCTATAGTTATAACTACCTAAATGTATTATATACTAAATCCTTCCTGAAAGTATGTAGATCACATTAGTGAAAGCATCATCAAAATTGTTTCATAATTTTTAGTGAAAATCGCGGACATACAAACATACATACATACGGGTCGAATCTCTTTTTTGAAGTCACTTAAAAATGCCACGTTGGTCTAGTGGTTGCAAG
Organism: Cosmia pyralina; assembly: GCA_946251885.1. Lineage (NCBI taxonomy): Eukaryota > Metazoa > Arthropoda > Insecta > Lepidoptera > Noctuidae > Cosmia > Cosmia pyralina. The sequence continues at coordinate 1,868,151 of OX276371.1, forward strand.
CGCTACTGCTGACCATGAGGTACTGAGTTTGATTCCCAGGTCGAGGAAAGTGTGACTTTTGTAATCAGGAATTTCTCAGTAGTTGGATTTGTGGCCGGTTGATGGCAATAGGCTCGCCCCCTATTACATGGGACTTAACACAACTAGCGGAATGTGGGGGTACTATAACAGGTACATCTCTGGCTAACTCTACGGGAATTACAGGTGTGATGTTAATGATAAGTACATAATTTGACGGTTTATGTTGATCATCATCATGGGCATGATGTGATGCGGAGAAATGAGAAAAATGTCGTCAGGAAAATTTTGAGTATAAATGTGGATGGCTATACGAGTAGGGGAAGACCAAAGAAACGATGGATGGACTGTGTGAAAGATGATATGGCTAGAAAGGGGGTGACTACTGAGATGACGACTAATAGAGAAGTGTGGAAGAAGAAGACATGGTGCGCCGACCCCACGTACATTGGGATAAGAGCAGGAAAAAGGATCATGGTGATGATGTAGATCATCAAAGCAAGATCTTACAGCACAATTAAAGAAAAAGGTCTGAAAGTCGTTCATTTGTAACTTTATTACATAAAAAATCTTTTTTTACGATTACAAACTAAAATTTGCAGTTGACAGTGACATATATCAATGTATGGGAGAACATATTTTGTTACTACAATGTTAAGTTTGTTTTTGGGATAAATTCATCCCAACTACGGAACCCTTCATTGCATTTTTTTTTTTCAAGGGGTCAGTCAGTCAGAAAGATGAAGATAGTTGCCCATTCCAAAGCGTAGTAGGTTCCTATGGAGAAGAACGGGCAAGAAACTCCACGGACACTCTACATGCGTTAGATGATGATTTCACAACCAAAGCACATTAAATCGATTAAATATTAACTCAGTATTAATAAGGTGATTTCTAGTCAATGCGACATAAAACTATTTAATGACTAATGAGTCATTTTCAGAGGTAGGTCCATGGATAGGTGACCATCCTTTACAAAACGAGACTCCTCCGTGCCTCGGAAAGCACATTAAAGCAAGCGTAGTTTAAAAGATCTATGCGGTTACATGAAAGCGACTTTAATCATCTACATCTCTATGCAAATAAACTAGTAGTTCTTGCTAACAGAGGACCTCGGGAGCACAAACTTTTTTGCAATATATAAGTAGGTACCACTAAAAAAACAATAAGAATAATGTACCCAGGACTTTGTAATATCTTGATTTAAAAGAGTGTCCGTGGAGTTTCTTGTCCGTTCTCCTCCATAGAGATCTACGTTTTGGAATGGGCATCTAGCTTCAACTTTCTGACTGACTGACCGACTCTTTGACAATTCAAAAGTGTCTGTAATTTGTTTAATTGAAATAATTGCTTTGAGTTTGAGTTTGATTAAGGGTGGGTTGCATCATCTTACTTTGTAACAATAACAAACATCGCACCTTCAGTTGTTAAAGTTCCTGTGAAGACGAAGCACCTAGAGTTTTTTTTTTTTTTATGATTTCAAACACAATGTGAATTGTTCCTGAATAAAACTGAATTGAATTGAATAAAATTACAATACCACAATAGGTAAAAAAATTATTAAAAATATATCAGTGCTAAAAATAAATTAATAAATTATGTGATAGTTAGGTCGCAGGCAGATTGTATTTAGGTTGGGGAAAAAGTCTTTTCGCGTTATAGTATGTATGAACTTAAAATAAAATCTCTTTGGCTATACTATTTGTATCTGGCTGGTTTTGGTATCATTGAAAGTTTAAATTTTAAAGAACATAATTCCAAATTGAAATTAGGAAAATGTGTGATTTTCATTTGTTTTTCGTACTGTCAAGATGAGTGAATCTAATGAAGAAATTCGATACATTTTAAAAATTTACTACAAAAAAGGTAAAAATGCAACGCAAGCCGCGAAAAAAATTTGCGATGTTTACGGACCCAGTGCAGTGTCTGTGAGAGTAGCACAAATTTGGTTTAAGCGTTTTCAATCCGGAAATTTTGATGTCAAAGATGCACGTCGCTCTGGTCGCCCTATTACGGATAAAATGGATGCCATTTTTGAAATAGTGGAGCAAGATCGGTATATCAGTAGTTACGACGTAGCTGAAGAACTGGGAATTGACCACAAAACAGTTTTGGCGCATTTGAAAAAAACTGGGTACACAAATAAGCTCGATATTTGGGTACCTCCCGAGCTTACTGAAAGAAACCTAATGAACCGTATACTCATTTGTGATTCTTTATTACGACGTAATGAAACCGAACCATTTTTGAAGAAGCTGATAACTGGTGATGAAAAGTGGATCACGTACGACAAGAACGTGCGAAAAAGGTCGTGGTCAAAGGCCGGTTAGGCTTCACAGACTGTGGCGAAACCCGGGTTAACTCGCAACAAGGTGGTGCTGTGTGTGTGGTGGGATTGGAAGGGCATTATTCCTTATGAGCTGTTACCACCAGGCAGGACCATCGATTCTGAACTCTACTGCAAACAACTGATGAGATTAAAGCAAGAAGTTGAGAGAAAGCGGCCGGAATTAATCAACAGAAGGGGTGTGGTTTTTCATCATGATAACGCTAGACCTCACACATCTTTAGCCACTCAGCAAAAATTAACAGAGTTTGGCTGGGAGGTGTTAATGCATCCGCCGTATAGTCCTGACCTTGCACCTTCAGATTTTCACCTGTTTCGGTCTCTTCAGAATTCTTTAGGCAGTGTCAGGTTAACATCACGAGAGGACTGCCAAAACCACTTGTCGCAGTATTTTGATCAGAAGTCCCAAAATTTCTATAGCAATGGGATCATGTCCCTACCTACAAGATGGCAAAAAGTTATCGAACAAAATGGTACCTACATACTTTAGATAAATGTAAATAATGTATATTAAAAAATGTTTTGAATTTTCTTAAAAAATGCGAAGAAACTTTTTCCCCAACCTATTACATACGACCGTCGTCCGTTTAAAAACGCTCGCAGTTATGAAATATGCCGAAGGAAAATTGACAACTCGTTCAATTGTTATAATTTGGACATTGATTGCTATTGTTAGTTCAGTGACTAACCACGCGCGATCCGAATTGGTCGCAGTAACTAAGCACCCCGAACAAATGGGTTAGGTTAGGTTAGAACTGTGACCAACCGCGTGCGAGCCGAGCGAGCGGTGCCGCGGCAGTGGCCGGCGAGAGCCTTGAGAAATAGAACTAAATACTTCAATTTGACGCGGCATTTTGTAAACGGTGTTTGAATTGTCCATCAAAATAAATGTTGTAGCATGGCCTAGTTCTTGAGGAAGGCTACAGGCTATTTAACATAACGCTAGGATCATTAGGAGCCGAGAAAAAAATAAAAAATCAGAAAGAACATTAAGCCAACACGAAGTAATATAGGTCGGCAGGCGATGCGATGCGACGGGGAAACAAGAAATTTCACGCGGACGAAGTCGCGGGCAGAAGCTAGTATTATATACAATTAAAAACAAATAATAAATAATAAAAAAAATAAAAAAAAAAAGTTTATTGCATATTAAAAAACGTACACGGAAATTAACTCAAAACACTACATACAATGATGATGATGATTATATACAATTAAATTCAGTTTGATTTAGACTCTAGATTGTCCTATGGAGCTGGACCAGGATGTTTCCAAGCATTATTATCTTGGATATAATCTTCTAATTTGTAGTACTTATGCTTGTTACCCGACTGCGCCAGAAGGAGGGTTATGTTTTTCGAGAGTATCTATGTTTGTTTGTTTGCATGTAGGTATAATTGTTTGGCACGCTCTGCGGCCTGAACGGCTCGATGGATTTTAGCTTGAGAGGTGTCGTTAGATTCATATTTACTGTGAATGTGACACTGGGTATATCAAAATAAAAAAAAAAAACAAAATGGCGGATTTTTGGCGCCAAATTATGTCATAATTTTTTTTTTCTCAAAACCTGTCGAGTGGGGTATCAAAATAAAGGGTTTTAAAAGATGATTACAATAAATAATAAAACTAAAAATAAAAAAAGAAATTGAACAAATTAAAATACCCGACTCCGGTAAAAAACTTAAGTTAAAAAAACTGAAAAACTAAAAACAAGACCATTTTAAATTAAACAAATGTTGGAAGCAGGCGGGACCCATTTAAAAATATAATAAAAGTGGTATGGGTCCTTCCTGCTTCCGACATTTATTTAATTTAAAATAGGCTTGTTTTTAGCTTTTCAGTTTTTTTAACTTAAGTTTTTCACTGCAGACCCAGTGCGGGTTGGTAGATGTCACATGTCTTCGAATTTTTGGTTCTAGGACATGTCGGTTTCCTCACGATGTTTTCCTTCACCGTTTTGAGCCTTGAATGCGACACAAAATTAATACACCATAGTGTAAAGGATATTTTACGAAGTTACGAGTAAATAAACACAACGGTATGCCCTTAAGGAACATGAATTATTCAAATAATGTCCATCTTTGATGTCATGTATTTGTCATCGTTTTTAGTACTACAACCTTCTCAGTAGGGTTTTCCATGTTTTAAGATCCGCTTTCATTGAAGTATTTGAATGATCTGTTCGTCCTTTAGATTAAGCTACGCTAGCCGCGATCGGTCCGTGGATGGGTGACCAGTTAGTTAGTTAGTTAAGTATGGCATCTCGCAGTTGACCACTGAGGGTCGAGACTGCTTAACCGAGCGTTTCCTGTGGGTGCTTTAAGCGAACTTAAAGGCTCCGGCCAGGCTTAAAAACTAAGGTAAAATATTAGACGACTGAGCGTCGCTAATAATAGAGCAGCCAGGCGGGGCAGGCTGGATCATGATGGGGGGGATAAGTGCTACAGGCTCAGCTGTGCCCCAGCAGGCACAACTTCACCGAGTAGGGGATAGGGGGGGGCGGTTATGATTGCGACCTCGGCGGCGAGGTCGGAATGTATTCTTAGGTGGTTTGCGTTTGCAAACCATACTGGTGGCCTTGCTACTCTCCTGAAGGAGGGTTATGGGGTCATCAGGGTCGGTGAAACGGATGGGTGACCACTGACCATTCATTATGCGATCTTTGACTGTCTTTATAGAAAGAAGCTTGAAAGTCTGACAACCAGCCTAACCAAAGGGTATCGTATTACCCAGTAACTGGGTTGTGGAGGTCAGATAGGCAGTCGCTCTATGTAAAATACTGGTATTCACCTGCATCCGGTTAGACTGGAAGCCAACTCCAACATAGTTGGGAAAGGTCTAAGCAGATGACGACTATAGTTAACTAATTTTAATCACCACTACGTTTCCAAGCATGGTGATATGTACTATCGACAAAACGGACGCTTGTACGCCTCAAGTTGCTTTTTATTTGTATCCCTAGGGATATAGCCAATTACGTAATATAATTATACTCGTAGTTAAGTGTTGAACTGCCTGTCTAGTAATGTATTGAATTGTTTGTTATTTTTATTTATTTGTATTTTCATTGCTTTTTAATCTCTATTTTTATTCAATTTAGATTCAAATGGTCAACATTAGTATAATTTTATTAATAATATATAATTTTTGTTTGTTTGTTACTAATCTTGCGGGAGCACATAGATTTCTGTTCTTGTCCTTTATAATATAGCCTTGTAGCCTTGTAGTATATCCTTGTTGGAGATCCTAATAAAATAAAAATAAAATAAAATATGAAAACTGTCAGAGTGCTCTAATTTTGCCATTTCGACCAACTTCGACGTAGTGCTCGCCGGCCGCTACCGTGGCACCGCTCGCTTCGCTTGCTCGGCTCGCGCGTAGGTGGTCACAGTTCTAACCTATTTGGTCCGAGTGCCCCAATACTTATACGCTCTCATGTAACTATATTGCGCTAGATAGCTATATCCCTAGGGATATAGGGATATCACAGCTGTAACAATCTTACTGCGACATATACACTGACTAACTGCCCCTAGGGTCCTTTGTTTGTCCTACAATTGCAGCTTGCAAGTAAAATTGTTTCGAAATTGGTAAGGCCTGGCGTTTTGTCGATAGTACCTTTGGCCGATAATACTCGTAAGGAGGCTCTTTACCTATGCTAGCTTTACTGGATTTTATTCACCAATATTTTAGCCAAGTGTAGAATTTGGCATCATCATTTCAGTCGAAAGATGTCCACTGCTGGACATAGGCTTTCCCCAAGCACCGCCACTTCAACCGGTTCTATGCTTTCCTCATCCAGCGGTTTCCTGCGGTCTTTACAAGGTCATCGGTTCACCTTGTAGAAGGTCTTCTAACGCTACGTCTTCCGGTACGCGGTCGCCACTCCAGAACCTCTCGGCCCCATCGGCCATCTGTTCTGCGAGCAATGTGCCCTGCCCACTGCCACTTAAGTTTAGCACTTCTTAGAGCTGTCGGTTACCTTGGTTCTCCTTGGTTTGTTCTCTTAATTTCTGATTCATTGTTTGATTTGGCATGTACGTATTTAATCGAACAATTAATAATTGCACCTCTTTTTCTGAAGTAAGTAAGTAAGTAAAATTTTATTTGTTTAAACATGGTGTACATTGCATGCAGGATATTATCAGATAAAGAAATAGTTCTAACATGTTCAGCCGCATATCGTGGCGTACAAATTGGTAGGAAGAGATGGTGCATAAACCGTGATAATATTCATCATAATTACATTATAGAAATTATGTAGGTACTTATAAAATCATCATTGTTCATTAAAGATTAGGTATAATTACAATTCAGCAAGCCCATTTTTTAGATAAAGTTAAATGTCAGAGTAGTCATTAAATAAATTAGTCAATAAAAATATGAATTACTGTCATTAAAATTTCAATTCAAATTACAATTACTCCACATAAATACAATACATTACAATAACATGTCAATAAAGTACAACATCGCCATCTCAAAGACGAAGAAAATTGTCTTCTTTCATAAACTCTGCTATACTGTAATATGCTCTTTCAGTTAATAAACTCTTCAATTTACTTTTATGAGCAGATATATTCAGTGTTCTCCACGATTTGGGCAATTTATTAAAGATAGTCGGACCCATGCAAAAGGCGCATAAGAGCGGTTTTAGCGGCGTGAACAGACAGTTTGAAATTATCGCGTCTATTCCTAGGGACAGCATCAGACAAAAGCTGAAATAAATGAGTATTCGACATTACTGTTTCTAGGATATACAATGAGGGCAATGTCAATATCTTACATTCTATAAAATAAGGTTTACAGCTGTCCGTCGTTTGCAGCCCAAACATCGATCCAATGCACCTTTTTTGTGCCCGAAACGCTATTTCATTGTCCGTGCTATTACCCCAAAAGATGACTCCATATCTTAGAATTGATTCGGCTAAACCAAAGTAAGCAGTAGTTAGCGCATCTGTGTTGAGAACCCCAGCAAGCTGTTTGAGAGCGTAGGCTGCACTACTCCGAGGCGTAACTCCGCTGCCGCGAGAAATCACGGTGCAGCGGACAGAGCTCCGGCGGGATCTCATGGCGACATGGAGAGTGCGATTGTCGCTACCCAGCGCTGGGCACGCCACAATTGCGGCGATAAGTCCCCTCTTTGAGGAGTGGTTGGAGAGGCGCCACGGCGTCCTCACCTTCTGCCTGACGCAGGTCCTCACCGGACACGGTGGTTTCAGGAGGTTCCTGTTTCGGATAAGGCGGGAGGAAACGCCCGGGTGTCACCATTGTGTGGATCGCCCGGAGGACACGGTGGAGCATACAGTGGAGGTCTGTCCGGCTTGGGCGGAGCACCGCCGTGTTTTCACGGAGGCGATCCGCGGCGGCGATCTCTCGCGTCCAAACCTGGTCCAGGCCATGGTGCGGAGCGAGAGTGCATGGGAGGCCGTCACCTCCTTCTGCGAAGCAGTAATGCTCGCGAAGGAGGAAGCGGAACGCGTGAGGGAGAGGCAGCGGCCGCGCCCTCGCGCCCCTAGCCGCCGTAGGAGACGCCCTGGGCGGCGGGAATCAATCGCCGATTCCCGGCCACCGTAGGCGCGGGCTTGTGGACGACGAGTATTGGGCAGCTCGCCGTCCGGTAAGGACCAGGCCCGGGTCGACGGCGCGTTGTGTTCCACGCGCGCCTCAAGGAGATGTCAGCAGTGACGGGGTCAATTGGGCCGATGCCGCCGGGGTCGCGGGTAGTTCGAAAGAGATACCGTGGCCCTGGCACGGGCAACTGAAGGATCATGGGTGGGTTTTAGTCAGTAAAAGTCTGACACGCCCTCCCGCTCTGCCCAGAGCGGGAGAAGTCATTTGATGATTTCCCACCCACAAAAAAAAAAAAAAAAAAAACCCTATAAGTTTAGTTACTGCGACCAATCAATCTGCCTGCCTTTTCCCAACGATGTTGGGGTTGGCTTTCAGTCTAACCGAATGCAGCTGAATACCAGTATTTTACATGGGGCGACTGTCTATGTGACCACAACCTAGTAACTGGGTAATGCGATACCCCTTGGTATTAAGACTGGTTGTCATACTTTCGGTCTTCCGACGTGACGTTCCGTGACGACGTGTGTGAGGAATGATATGAAAGAGAAGGCAGTGAATGATAGCGTGACGGTTGACAGGGGAGAATGGAAGAAGTAAACGTGGTGCGCTGCCCCCACGTACCATGGGACGAGGGCAGGAAGATGATGAGTGATACTCGTACGATGTAAAAGTTCCATATCAAAACCGGTAGTTCCCGTTGTCCCCGTCCGCAGTGTCCCCGTCCTACGGGGACAGCGGTACTTCAATTAAATATTTAAAAATACTTCCCGTTGTCCCCGTACACTGTCCCCGTTAATATAGTTGAATAAAATAAGTAAAAATGATTGCCCACAGTCCCCGTTTCTTTCTTTTTTGTGTAGTATTATGTGTGAGTCTTTTACCCACTTTTACCCATCAAACAAAGTTTTTTATTTGGTATGTAATCAAATGATTTATTACAGCAAACAATCTTTAGACAATAAACATTTGGTCTTTTTGGTCAAATGATTTGTTATGACAAAAAATATACAGGTTAGGTTAGGTTAAAACTGTGACTTTCTACGCACGAGCCGAGCGAGCGAAGCGAGCGGTTCCGCGGTAGCGGCCGGCGAGTGCCAGAAACGACTAGATTTTACAGAAGAAAAAATGTGGAAAAAAAGAGATTATTTTTAACAGGCTATCAAGAACCGAACTAGTTAGTTAGAGGACAACGACTCGTGAAAAGTTTGCTTCCCGTTGTCCCCGTTAGCCGAATGTACGTTATGGGGACAGCGGGATATACATTTAATCACGTCCCGCTGTCCCCGTGAAGGGGTTATGGCATACGGGGACAACGGGAATAAACCATCAAAACGCTGGAAAAAACTGAAACAAAAGCTATTTAAAAATAAATAAACTTTTTACAAGAACCAACAATCATAAAAAACAATGCGCTGATAGTAATTAAAAACAGTAGCCGCTCGAAACATCGTTTTGTGAATTATTTATAGATTTTATTAACAGTCATAATCGTAAAATATAATAGATATTATGATTTTATGACGATAAATAGTCATATTTTCAATAAATTGTATGGGAATAATCTTCTATACATAAATACATACATACATCGGTACATTATATACTAATAAATAAAATTTAACTGTCTGTTCGTAATGTATATATAACAGCTTTTTACTAAATGCATATGACACGGTACTTAAAACAAAAAAAATTTTTTTTTTTACAAATTGTCTGTCTGTCGGTTTGTTCCGGCTAATCTCCGAAACGGCTAGACCGATTTTGATGGCACTGTCACTTGCAGATAGCTGATGTTATAAGGAGTAACTTAGGCTTTTATTTAACGAAGCCGCGGGGCTCAGCTAGTTTAAAATAATCTTAGATAATACGTTCAATAAAATGTGACACAGCACTTCGGTAGCCTTAAGTTAAATAACGAATTACTTATATTTGTGGCTCGTGGCTAAGTAATAACAGCCGCACGGGTCAATCGAAGGTTAAGCTACGCTTGTCGCGGTCGGTACGTGGATGGGTGACTATCTATTACATATCGAGACCCCTCCGCGCGTTAAGAGGATATATCGAAGCGTGGTTTAGCTCGGTGTTTAAGTAAAATGGCGTTATGGCTGTCTAGTTTGACGCGAGAGAGATAGAAGACTCTCACGCGCAACGGAACTAAGCGCGCTTCGTTTAAATGTAGATTTATGACAGAATGCTATACTTAAATCAATTTGAGTTCTTAACATATTTAAATACCTTACATTTAAAGCAAATTTTACTGCACAATAAGGAACTGTTTACGTATAATCGTATAAAACAGAAAATAGACGGTGCTACTTTGGATTTTTTTTTCTATCGAAAAAATTTCATGTAATCATTACTTACTTATTATTACTTACTGGGGCTGTCTCAATCACATCTGCAAATGTAACTGTTTGAGACCCAATAAACAATTTTATTTTATTATTTTTTTTTATTTATTTAATCATGTTTCGGTTTTAGTACAGCAGTAGACAATATAGTCAAATAACACATATTGAAAATCCAAATGATTAACCATAGTACGTTTGGTTTTATAGGAATTTTAAAAACACAAAATTATCGACCGGCTGTCATTCGTGGATCTTTGACAGTCGTTACGGGTAGCGAGAAACCCGTAAATCTGACAACCAGTCTTACCAAGGGGTATCGTGTTACCCAGTTACTGGGTTGTGGAGGTCAGACAGGCATTCGCTCCATATAAAATATTGGTATTCAGTTGGATCCGGTTAGACTGGAAACCGACCTCAACATAATTGAGGAAAAGGCTAGGCAGAAAATGATGTACCTATGTATTAAATATGTAAAATACCACAGCTACTTTTTACCTCATGCACAGTAAATGAATGTGACACAAACAGTATGATCTTGTCTTTGAAATTCCTTGGTTCCATATTGAAAAACTTAATATGTAAGCAATAACAATTAAATTAATAGCTCTACATTGTGCAAAGGTATTTATTACTTGCCAGAATATCATACTTTTTAGGGTTCCGTACCCGAAACTAAATGGAACCATAAGCTTCCGCTGTCCGTCAGTCTGCCAGCATGTATCTCATGAGCCGTAATAGATAGTTGATATTTTTATATAAGGTGTTATACAGATTACAGTAGTGAAGAAATTTCGTACCCAGGAATATTTAAATTAATTTGAGAAAATAAAGTAATTAAATAAACATTTTCTTTATTCTGTATAACGTGGTTCACAAGCTACGCGCGATGTGTCGCTTCGGCAATGAAAACAATTGCTAGGTCCCCGCTGCCCCCTCCCCACCCCCCCCTCCCCTCTCCCCCTCCCCTCTCCCCTTCCCCGCCCTCCTCCTCCTCCTCTTTCTTTCTAACTGTTCTGTAAATTAACACTAATTACTACGGGACGGTTTCATACAAATCATCTTCCCAAATCAATTCAACTATAAACGCACATTTTTGTGTATGAAAAAATTTATGACATAAGATCAATAATTTATCTTCACTATTGCAATCTGTATACGCAATACTGCATGTGTCCCATTGCAGCCGTGGCAGATATTTTATAGCACCTTATCAATCTGCCTAGCCTTTTCCCAACTACGTTGGGGTCGGCTTCCAGTCTAACGGGATGCAGCTGAATACCAGTATTTTAAATGGAGCGACTGCCTATCTGACCTCCACAACCCAGTACCTGGGTAATACGATACCCCTTGGTAAGACCGGTTGTCAGACTTTCGGGCTTCTGACGACCCGTAACGACTGTCAAAGATCCACGAATGACAGTCGGGACCAACGGCTTAACGTGCTTTCCGAGGCACGGAGGAGTCTCGGTATGTAAAGATGCTCACACATCCACGGACCAACCCCGGCAAGCGTAGCTTAACCTGATGGTTCGACGCGTACGGCTGTTATTACTTAGCCACGAGCTCCTCTTTTATATTTATAGCACCTTATATATAAGGTATTTCTATTGCCGAAATAATAACTAATAATAAAAATAAAATAAAGTTTAGAGAGTCCCCATACAAGAAACGTGTTTTTTTTTTAACTGAATTATCTAAACAAAGTATGTATACTAGTGTTAAATATTGTAGGGTAGTACAGAACCCTGCATGTATGAGTTCGACTCGCACTTGGCCAGTTTTTTAGTTGATCATGCCTTGATGAATAAAATAACTAATTAAGAATCCTCGTTTTAAGTTGATCAGTAAGCCATGAATGCAGGTCTCATATTATTTAGGTTATATTTTATTACTTAGTCTGGTCACAAATTAATACAGATGGGACACTGCAGTTTAGGTACGAAGCTACAAGTACGCGGCGGCGAGCTCATCTCACTGGGTCAATTCAGTGTGGGCTGCCGCGCACCGGCCGGCTCGCACGTTAGTTCGATACTCACTCACGCAACGCGTCGTAAAAGAAGACAACCCTAACTTTACCCCCTATAAAGTAGGGGTTGATTTTAAAATTCACAAAACTACACGAAATTCGATAAAATTTGGCAATCTATATAGCATCCTGGGGAAGGACATAGGCTACTTTTTGCCTTAAAAAATAATCCTATAGGGGGTGATATAGGGGATGAGTTTCTATGGGAAACCCAGCATTTTTTAAGTTAGTGATATTTATGAAAATTCAAGTTATGATTTTGTTAGGAAGTAAAGAAAAATGCGGTTCAGCGTTTTTGAAAAATCATCCCCTAAATTTGGCAAGGTTGAAGATAGCATACTGGGGAAGGACAGGTTACTTTTTGTCTTAAAACAATCCTACAGGGGGTGATGTAGGGGATCACACACCCCCCAGGGGGCGGGCGGGGGGGGGGTTGTATGGTAAACCCAGCATTTCTTAAGTTAGGGATATGAAAATGCAAATTTATTTGGTAGGAAGTAAATAAATATGTGGTAAAAAAAACATTCCCGAAGGGGGTGCAATAGTGATTGATTTTGAAATTCGAAAATAATATTAAAATGTTTGTGTAGCTACCTCTTTAAAGGATTGGAAATGTATTCATAGTACGTATCTTGAGGTAACATTTAGTCTCCGCTCACGCGAGCGCGCTGTGAATCGGGTCCGTGGAGTCATTTTACCTAATATTGTACGTGGTGTGAGTTCTGTACCAAGAAAATATTTTTTTATTATTACTTAATAGTGATGGAACAACGTTAATAATAAAAAAATATTTTCTTGGTATAGAACTCACACCACGTACAATATTAGCTAAAATGACTCCACGGACCCGATTCACACCGTGCTCGCGTGAGCGTTTTCATTCGACGTTTTTACGATGAAATTATTATAACAATTTAACTTTTGAACGAGTGGACACTCGGTCAAAAGTAATTTGGTATTATAGCGTGACTAGCATAATAAATTTTAACTAAAAAAAGTGTCCCCGCTGCGTATGTCTGTCTGTTTGAATGCGATAAAGTCAAAAAGTAACGAACGAATTTTCATACGGTGTTCACCAATGCACGGAGTGATTCAGTGTATAATTGATTAAGGTTTTGTGTAAATTGGCTGAAATAAATGACGGAAAAATTTTTGTTGACTGGGAGCCCACTATACACGGCAACGCTATATCGTAGCGATTTGACTTTGCACAGTTATATCGGACGGCTCTATGTTTTTCATATGAACGTTCCCATGGGATATTTTTCTACATCCACGCTGGCGAAGCCGTGGGCTAGTATTGTATAAATTAACGAAATCTGTCAATTTTAAATCGATGTTAAGAGGCCGTATACGAAATTTTGCCGATTTTGCTGATTTACGTGATTTTACATTTAAAATACTGTATTTCTATAAGTTTTAATGCACAACATGAAAGATCATTTCAATTATGATGTAATGAATGAGCTACTTTTTTATTTTGCGTCGAGTTATATTTCGATAATTCGGTTGTTTTAAAAGATTGTTTAATGCCAAATTTTTTTAATTTTTTGTATTTTTTTTTTCAGAAAATGGATTGATTTTGAACTGGAGTTTATTTCTGTTGTTTTAATTTTATGAACGAGAGTTCTAAGTAGCCGAAATCAAGAGCATTTCTTTGCCAATTTTCTCTAAAATTGACTAAGTTAAATATTTTTTTACTCAAAAATGTTATATGAATGTGGTAAAAAATTGATTCACATGTTGATTAGACAATTATCACAAGAATACATTGTAATTTTTCCATACCCTTTAGACGTCAAAACGATTCGTAAACATGTGATATTCTGGACCTCTTACAGCAAAAATTCACAAACCAGTCGCCGCCGCCGGTTTAGGTCTATTAAAAATTTCAATCTGCCTAGCCTTTTCCCAACTATGTTGGGGTCGGCTTCCAGTCTAACCGGATGCAGCTAAATACCAGTATTTTACATGGAGCGACTGCCTATCTGACCTCCACAACCCAGTAACTGGGTAGAAGACTCGGGCTTCTGACGACCCGTAACGACTATCAAAGATCCACGAATGACAGCCGGGACCAACGGCGTAAAACGTGCTTTCCGAGGCACGGAGGGGTTTTGGTATGTAAAGATGGTCACCCAACCACGGAGCAACCCCGGCAAGCGTAGCTTAACCGGATGGATCGACCCGTGCGACTGTTATTACTCAGCCACGAGCTCCTCAAAGCAGCTCATAATTGAAATGATCTTCCATGTTGTGCATTAAAACTTATAGAAATACTTTATTATTTAATAAATAACTGTATAATCACGTAAATCAGCGAAATCGGCAAAATCTCTTAATGTTTGAGTATCTTCTGGCCTTAAATATGTAAATAAAATTAAATAAAAACAGCTCAGCATGGGCCTACAACAAACTACAACCATCTTGGGAAAAACACAAGAGTTGATTGATGAAACACAACATAAGTAAACAACGTATTTTTTATCCGCCATTTAGCGGAACTTAAATAACGCGGGTGTACATTATGTACGACACAGGGAAATACGTCATAATCTTCTACACGTCGTATTCATTTTATAAATAAATAAATAAATAAATATGTTTGGACATATCACACAACGCCATCTAGCCCCAAGCTAAGCAACCTAATGCTTGTGTTATGGTAACGAGATGGCTGATAAACTACTTATATACATTTTTTTTTTTTGTAAATACATACATATTATAGATAGAAAAACACCCAGACTCGGAACAAATACTTGTAGGTCGTACAAATATTTGTTCCGTGCGGGAATCGAACCCGCGACATGCTGCGCAGCAGTCAATCGCTCAACCACTGCGCCAACCGTGTCGTTTATCTCATCTGCGTATAGCCTTTTTCCAACGATGTTGGTGTCGGCTTCCAGTCTAACCGGATGCAGCTAAATACCAGTATTTTACATGGAGCGACTGCTTATCTGACCTCCAAAACCCAGTAACTGGATCATACGGTACCCCTTGGTAAGACTGGTTGTCAGACTTTCGGGCTTCTGACGACCCGTCACGGCTGTCAAAGATTCACGAATGACACTCTTTTAACGTGCTTTCCGAGGCTCTTAGGAGTCTTGGTATGTGAAGATGGTCAGTAGTCATCCATCCACGAACTATCTATGGACCCATGTGGCTGTTATCACTTAGCCAGTAGCCCCCTATCTACACATATTATACGAGTAAATTAAAGTCGCTTTTCTGTGTGACCACGTAGTTCTACTAAACTACACAAAATATTTTGATGCAGTTTTGATGCACCTTCATCTGAGTGTTCCGGAAGGTTTAAACATAAATTAAATATTCAACTTATGTAAGTACATTTTATTAATATTAATATTTTTTTAAATATTTTAATGAATTTAAAGATGATTGTGATAGTGAGTAATCTACTTCTGATTCTGATATTTAATTTTAGTTATAATATAGTGCAGCCGGGGTCGTGGGTTGTTCGAAAGAGATACCGTGGCCCTGGCACAGGCAACTGAAGGAACACGGATGGGTTTTAGTCAGTAAAAGTCTGACACGCCCTCCCGCTCCGCCCAGAGCGGGAGAAGTCATTTGATGATTTCCCATCCACAAAAAAATAAAGTTATAATATAATATGTACTTATTATGATTGTAGAGTGTATGTGAATCTTTGGTTACTAACATAATTCTTAAGTATATTAACAAAAATATGGCTAGCTGTGTCTGAATTAAATAAATAAATTAAATTAAATAAAACTTAAGCAAATCTCGGTATTTTGTCAAGTCGTAAAAACTATATAGCTATTAAAATAATCGGTACCATCTTTATTACCCGACTGCGGCAAAGCCCAAAAGGAGGGTTATGTGTTTGCCCTGTATGTATGTATGTATGTCCGTTTCTTTGTTCCCTCGTAACTCATAAACGAATTAACGGATTTTGATAAATTATAGGTCTTTAGATTTGTCTTGGTAGCGCGAGTGTCACTGGCTACATTGAAATAAAAAACAAAGTAAAATGGCGGATTTGCGGTGCCATATTGTGGAGATCGAAATTTTTTTTCTTCTAATAACATCGAGTGGGATATCAAAATAAAGGGTTTTAAAAGGTGATTACAAAAATATATGCAACTTATGTGGTTAAAAGTAATTCAAAGTGACAAATCGTAAAAAACACGTAAAAAAAGGCTTGGCTATTTTTGTGCACCTGATCCAAAAAAATTACTCTCACGACCAAAACTCCTTGCAAGAACTAAATCGTCTGCGAAATCTTTCACATTTATAAACTAAAAGGCTGGAATTAAAAAAATATATTAAAAAAAAAACTAAAAAACCCGACTGCGGTAAAAGACTGAAAAGCTAAAACAAGCCCATTTTAAATAAAATAAAAGTTGGAAGCAGGCGGGATCCATTCCATTTTTATATTTTCTAACTCAAGTGGGTCTTGCCTGCTTCCAAATTTTATTTTATTTAAAATGGGCTTGTTTTAGCTTTTCAGTCTTTTACCGCAGTCGGTTTTTTTAGTTTTTTAGGGTTCCGTACCTCAAAAGGAAAAACGGAACCCTTATAGGATCACTCGTGTGTCTGTCTGTCCGTCCGTCTGTCACAGCCAATTTGCTCCGAATCTGATGGACCGATTAAGTTGAAATTTGGTACACATATGAATTTCTGTGACCCAAACACGGACGGGTAAAGTAAATAAATGAATTTTGAATATAGAGGTCACTTTTGGGGGGCAAATAAGAAAATAAAAAAAAAAGTTTGCAAACTACACCATGTGGCATGTCAAATGAAAAGGCTACTATGAGGGTCTCAAACATTGTTTTTTTATAATTTTAAAATAAATTGTTTTAAAGTTATTTAAGAAAATAGACGAAAATTGACCATTCCTCCCCCCTTATCTCCGAAACTACTGAGCCTAAAATTTTGAAAAAATACAGAAAATAGATCTTTACCTATAGATTACAGGAAAACCTATAAGAAGTCTGTGGTCTTAAAATAACATGGTAAATCTATCAATATTGTGAGTACAAACTTACATTTACAATTGGAATGTATGGGAGAACATGTTTTTCAACTACAATGTTAAGTTTATTCTTAAGATAAATTCATCCCAACTACGGAACCCTTCATTGTGCGTGGTCCGACACGCACTTGGCCGATTTTTTTAATAACTTTTTTTTATTGTTTATTACTTAACTCGTTTTACTTAGTATGAATGAGTGACGTAATTAGTATCTACATAGGTATATACGAGTATCTACTACCTCTAGCTGTAGGTACTTAAATTGCTTCTTTACTAAATGTACCTTGAGGGGACGCCAGTAACGTCACAAACCCGAGCGACTTCGGGTATAGTTAGGAGATGACATTTTGGAGTGACCACCGCTAAATGTACCTTACCAAGACACTCGGATATATTTAGTAACAACAGTTTAAAATAAATCATTAATAAATATACCCTATTTCGACACTAAACACTTAGGATGCAAGAGCGAGCGAAGCGAGCTCGGGACTTTGACCACCCCGACTCGGACAGCATAGGTTTGAAGGGGATGACGGGGACGTAATAAATAATTTACTCATGCCTCATATCTATTAAAATTAATTAATACTTTAATTCAATTGAAAGTTACGTCAACTTATAACACGTTCTCATATTAAAAACTAATAAAATAAATAAGGTACGAGTAGCTACCAACAAAGCAGCCTCAGTGATTGATTCAATAAATTTTAATTGATTGATTCTAGTTTTGTGTGCGTCAATCAGTCTGCCTAGCTTTTACCCAACTATGTTGGGGTCGGCTTCCAGTCTAACCGGATGCAGCTGCATACCAGTATTTTACATGGAGCGACTGCCTATCTGACCTCCACAACAACTGGGTAGCACGATACCCCTTGGTAAGACTGTTTACCAGACTTTCGGGCTTCTGACGACCCGTAACGACTGTCAAAGATCCACGAATGACAGCCGGGACCAACGGCTTAACGTGCTTGCCGAGGCACGAAGGAGTCTCGGTATGTAAAGATGGTCACCCATTCACGGACCAACCCCGACAAGCGTAGCGTCTGATGGATCGACCCGTGCGGCTGTTATTACTTAGCCACGAGCTCCACGTATTATTGCAATATTACTGTGATTGGTAACAAGCATAGACTCCGCCGTCCCCTTCGTGGTTATTTTTTTTAAACCATTGACAACATGACCATCGACCATCCTCTACTATGCCCTACTAGACTACGCCTTACTATTTAAAAAGATACCTTTTCTTCATACTGCAGTATAAAGCAATAGCATTTTTTGTATGGGCATAAAAATATATAATAAGTTACCCATAGACATAAAGAACCTACTTTCAATTGGTATTTTTAAAAGGAAGCTAAAAGACTTCGTGATTAAAAAGGCATATTACTCTGTAAAAGAATTTCTTGAAGAAAAATAATTATTCAATATTAAAAGATGGTTGATACTATAATCAATCTGCCTAGCCTTTTCCCAACTATGTTGGGGTCGGCTTCCAGTCTAACCGGATGCAGCTGAATACCAGTATTTTACAAGGTGCGACTGCCTATCTGACCTCCACAACCCAGGTTGATACTTCATAATGTGATGTAAATTGTAAGAAGTCTGACATAATAAAAAATGTATGAATAATGATAATAATTATAATGTAAATTGTATAATTGTAATATTGAGTACCTACTACGTATATGTTTTTTTTTTAAATATTTATAACAATTTAAATTACAATGCCTTAACAGGCAACTAAGTTCTAAGAACCTATCCTAGCCTATAGAGCAAGTCCCATATCATACCTATCTGGGATTGATAATTGATAACCGATTCAACTGGAGTTACCATGTGGAATCTGTGTGCGGCAAGTTACGTGCGATACTCACCAAATTTTCCATTATAAAGCGTAATATACCGTACAGAACCCTCCTTCAAATGTACACAGCTCTTGCCGAGTCCATAATATCTTACGGACTCACCAGTTATGGACGCACATTTAAAACTTACCTAGATAAAATACATAATTTGCAAACACGTTTGTTGAAACTTATAGTACCTAACTATGTAAAAAATAAATACAAAGACAATTACACAGGGTTATTTAAACATTGCAAAGTATTACCTGTTCTAGCGCGAGCTGAATATCTGTTCCTCATAGAACATTTTGATAACAGTGATATTCAAATTCCAGTTAAATTTGAGGTGAATACGCGACAAGCGAAATCAAAATCATTCCAAGTGCCACGCAAAAATAACTTTTATGGCAGGCGTACCGCTTCTTTTCTAATACCCAGTTTACTGAACCAAATACCTGTAGACATTAGTGTAGAAGATAGGAAGATAGTCAATGATACTGCTGCGTTAGAGGTTAAAGAAATGTATATTTAACGGACCAAAGATTATAATATAAAGGAGCGAGGGAGCACACGCGATGACCGCTAATCGTGTACTAATTGCTCAGTGAATATTAATTAATGAAGTTAAGTAAAAATGCTTAGTCGTCGGTAGTGTATGGTTTCACCGTACATGCTCCCGGGCTAAAAAGTTACACATCTTCTAATCTAAAGCGACATGTTTTAGACATAGGTGACGTAGATGCGTTTCGCTTAGAGTTAGTGTCCTCACTAGTTATATTCAATTCACTAGGCTGACGGTCAGCCGTGCTCTGCTTTCGCGAAAACACAACACTATTTGCTACACTTTGTGATAGTTCCACTGAAGAAACTGCACGGCACCTTCTCCATAAGAAGTATGACGCCAATAAAACGGCTACACCCAGCAAGCCGTAACAAATGATGTACTGATGGATGTCATGTGTAGACAGGATGTAATCTGGTAAATTAGTATTGGCAGACTTCAGTTGTTCTATTCGTTCTCCCAGATCCACTAATGTGCTGTTCAGTGGATCTTCGTATGCTGTGTAGTGTGATAATGATATATTAACCATATGATTTAATTCTGCTATCTGAGGGGTCGGAATTTCAGAGTTTGATTTAATTGTATTGGCAGACAGGGCATGAGAATACATAGTAAAATCATTACTTTTTATTATGCATTTCGAACCTAGGTCAATAATTCCGACTCCAGTCATCTGTTTGAAAGAAACTTGATCTTGACATATAATCCTCACTGAGCAGGTATTGCAGCAAAAATACATGTACCTCGACGGATCGTTTAGTTCAAGCCAGCTGTCTTGGCAAAGGGATTTAGTTACAACGCATTGTTTTAATTTGTTATCCAGTTTGCAGAATTTTTCATCGATGCTTAAATGATTAATTGGTTTATTGGCTTCGCACAAATATGAGTGATCATTAAGCAGGCATGATTGGAGCTCCATATACGATATTGTGAAGAAAGCATCTTTTTTCAAGCTAATAGCTACGAACTCCGCAACTGGTAGCACGCTTATCATATCATTCACATCACTTACACGCGCGCTCGCTTGGCGCCTTGCGCTCAACAACTTCAAGCTTTGTACTACATATTAATAACGACTAGTTTGTTTGGAAACATCAATTTGAAAGCCAAAGTAAATATTAATAAAATGGAATCGGAAAGAAATACTTGCGCTGGTTGTCGGAATAAAATAAAAAATTTGGAGTTTTTGGATTGTTGTGAGTGCAAATCAAAATTTGATATTTTTTGTGTGAACATACCAAGTAGCAACTTCTACCTTATGGATCATGATTATAAGTCAACCTGGAAATGCCCTGAATGCTGTTGCAAACAGCTAAAAACTGATAATACTAATACGCCTGCGCGCCCGGCTAATAATACTGGGAACCTCGGTCGCTCACCAAGTCGGAAACAAGCACCGAGCCCCGGAACTATAGTTAAAACTCTTGGCAATCAAAACACTCCACTTGATGTAATGAATGTGACTCTAAGGAAGAAATTAGTCAACCCATGTCTATGAAATCAATTAATCAGGAACAATGTTTTAACGAAGATACCCTAAGAGATATAATTAAGGAAGAATTGGCCGCGGCTGTTAATTCATGTTTCAAAGATTTACTTACTGATCAATTAAAAAACATACAGGGAGAAATATCTCAATTCAAAGCTTCTTTCGAATTTTTCAATGAGGACTTCGAAGAGTTCAAGAAACGTTTTGATGAAAAAGACGCCATAATTAATCAACTGCGCAACGACAATACAAACCTCCAGCAGAGTGTCAATGACCTTACTGCACGGTTATGTACAGTGGAACAAAACATGCGTGAAAACAACGTGGAAATTAATGGTTTACCCGAAGATAAGTCTGAAAACCTCGTGAAAACTTTGCAAGACATCGCGAGGGTAACTAGTTGTGATATTGGCGACAGTGACATAATGTACATTACAAGAGTTGCCAAATTAAATAAGGATAATAACCGCCCACGCACTGTGATTGCTAAGCTCCGCAGCCCCCGCCAGCGTGACAAAGTTCTGGCTGCTGTAGGTGACTTCAACAAAAAACATCCCTCGGACAAGTTGAACTCGCATCACTTAGGCATAGGTGGTATCCGAGTGCCAATTTTTGTTAGCGAGCATTTATGCCCTGCTGGCAAACAACTGCATGCCGCAACACGGAAACTGGCTAAAGAGATGTCATATAACTTTGTCTGGATACGCAACGGGCGAATTCTTGTACGAAAAGATATTCATTCGAAGCCAATCAGGATAGTTTAAAGTTAATGAAAACAACTGACATCACAATTAAGTCTTAGGTATATTAATGTTTTTATATAAATGATCTTGGCGTTATTTGTATTCGTAATGCTTGATATTTATTATCAAAATGTTCGTGGATTGAGGACTAAAACTGAAGATATCTATAAGAATATTTTGCTGACTAGCTACGATGTAATAGCATTTACTGAATCTTGGTTAAATTCTAACATAATTAATGGAGAGTTCATTGACCCGCGATATGTGGTGTATCGTAGGGATAGATTAAATTCTCAGTCAGCTAAAAAAGATGGGGGTGGGGTTATGGTTGCTGTTAGTAATAAAATTAAATCTGTAAGAATGAAAAACTGGGAAAGTGATTTCGAAGATTTATGGTTGTCTTAGAGTTAACTGTTAACAATGTTACTAGGAAAATTGCTCTTTGTGTTATATATATGCCACCGCCTCTCAAACTTGATTCTCTACAATGCTTCTTAAATAATGTTAACAACGTGCTAAATAATGTCGACGATGTTGTGATTCTTGGGGATTTTAACTTGGGTTTTATCGATTGGAACAGGAGTGGTGACGGTTTGCATCTATCGCCATCTAATTATGAAAATTCACTGGGGTACTCACTTGTAGACTTTCTGTCAATCAATGAACTTCACCAATTTAATTCTATTCTAAATGCTGACGGCAGAATTCTAGACCTAATATTGAGTAACATATCTGATGTAACAGTTACTA
This sequence comes from Cosmia pyralina, assembly GCA_946251885.1. Taxonomy (NCBI): domain Eukaryota; kingdom Metazoa; phylum Arthropoda; class Insecta; order Lepidoptera; family Noctuidae; genus Cosmia; species Cosmia pyralina. The sequence goes on from OX276371.1 coordinate 1,890,878, forward strand.
AGCCCAATGACCTGCTTAGTAAATTAGACTCCCATCACCCGAACATCCTTATCTCTATTCCGCTTTCAAATGTAAAACAATTACAAACAAAATTTCGTTCAGGTTACAACTTTTTTAAAGCCGACTATGTACAAATCAAAACCTATCTTAAAAATATAAATTGGTATGACGCCTTTCATGAATGTGGTGATGTTAACGAACGGGTTGATACCTTCTACAGCATACTAAGGAATGCTATTGACAATTTTGTACCCAAATATGCAAGAAAAAAATCAAGGTATCCCTCTTGGTATTCCGACTCACTTGTTAGAGCTCTATCTGAAAAAGAGAAATTTAGGCAAAAATACCGCAGATATAATAATCCCCGAGACAGACTCACCTTTGAATTACTTCGTAGTCGCTGCCATACTTTAATAAATAACTGTTATAATACATATAAATGTAAAATTGAAAATGATATTCCTAAAAACCCTAAAGCTTTCTGGCGATTCATAAAAGATAAACGTCGTGGGGAATCTTGCATACCTGCTGACATGTTTTTGAATGATAAGATGGCTAGCACTGGTCCAGAAATTGCTAATCTTTTCGCAGATCAATTTGTCTCTGCTTTTAGCCAAAGTCCAAACGCTAGTTGCAATGCTTCCAATAGATTTTCAGGTATTGACTCTGTCATAAGTACTATTAAGTTTACGGAAAAACAAATTTTTAACAAGCTCAAACTCATAGATGCTTCCAAAGGTGCTGGACCTGATTCTATACCACCCTTGTTTATAAAACGCTGCTGCCATGAACTTGCCTTACCGCTGCGGATTATTTTTAATTCTTCTCTTGCTGAAGGTATCTTCCCTGATGTATGGAAAAGCGCAAGAATTGTCCCGGTTTTTAAAAAAGGTGAAGGTTAAAAATTACCGCCCTATTTCAATATTACCATGTTTTTCAAAGATCTTTGAGTCTCTTGTCTGTCCAATCATTACTCGCCACATTGATAGAATTGTTGCACCAAGTCAGCATGGCTTCAAAGCTGGTCGAAGCGTAGAAACAAACCTTGTTGAATTTGTGTCTGATGTGACCCTAGCTCTTGACAAAAGACTAGAAGTAGATGCCGTGTACATGGACTTTAGTAGTGCGTTTGACAGGGTTGACCATTCTCTGTTGCTGGCCAAATTACAATATAATGGTATACATGGCTCACTTTTAAACTGGTTCTCATCTTATTTATTCCATAGATCACAAATTCTTGTTGTTAACGGTTACGAATCTTACCCATACTATGCTGACTCAGGAGTTCCTCAGGGCTCTCACCTTGCACCTGTTCTATTTTTACTTTTCGTTAACGATATTACTGTCCAAATCCATCACTGTAAATACTTAATGTTTGCTGACGATCTTAAAATTTATAAAACTATAACTTCAAATGAAGATATTATCCTAATTCAGGAGGATTTGGACAGAATTGAGCATTGGTGCAACCTTAACCACATGAAACTTAATGTACAAAAATGTAGCCATATACGATTCACGAGGAAAAAACAGTCCTACTCTATCTCATATAATATAAAAGGAGCATTATTGGAGACTGTGAATGAGGTTCGTGATCTTGGCATCATCATGGACAGTAAAGTCAACTTTAGAAGCCATATTGATAACATTGTTACGAAATCGGCACGACTTCTAGGATTCGTCAAGAGAAGCACTAAAGGGTTTAAGCTAGCAAGAACAAAAATTGTGCTATATAACGCCTTAGTTCGGAGCCACCTAGAATTTGCGAGCGTGGTGTGGAGCCCGCACTATGCAGTACACTCACAAAGAGTAGAAAGCATCCAAAGGGCCTTCACAAAGCACCTAGCATATGCCTTTGGTGATATATCTCCCCGGTGCCCATACGAACAACGTGCTCAATGTTACAAAATGATTACTCTGCGCGACCGTCGACTGGTACAAGATCTCATGTTCTTTTTCAAATTAGTTAACAATAAATTGGACTGCCATGGGTTAACTGAACAAATTGGACTAAAAGTCCCCTATAATTTACCCAGATATCCTATCACCCATTTATTCCACACTAAAGCATCTAGAACAAATATTGGAGTAAACTCACCTCTCAATCGGCTCAGCCGAGAGATGAATTCTTATATAAAATCCGCTCCTGATGTTGACGTATATCATGACTCCGTAAACATCTTTAAAACCAGAATTTTGGAGTCCCTAAGTTCGCAACACACGCCATCTAAAGGTTAATTGTGTTAGTATGTAGGTATTTCTTGCAACCTCTGTAACTTTTTTCTTTTGGCATTTTAAATTTCTGTTTATATAGTTTGATACCATTTAAATTTTTATACTTTTTGTTTTTACCTTGTTATCATTACTTGTGAATGTTGGTTCACCTGTTATTGGCAACTGTATAAGTCTATGACTTTTTACCTACTTTTATTTGATACGAGTATGCTGTATACAGAAGCTGTTGGTGTACCTTTATAGATAAATAAATAAATAAATCATTCTGAACCTGGTGAGGAACTGGTATGATCTTATAAATCTTGTAGCTGTATCTGCTGATCAATGGAGAAGTCATCTCAAATATGAAGTATTCTTCCATCATTCTCGCTTTTACCTTCAGCATACTGTAAACATATTTTAGGTCAGACTGTAGGTTGTCCACGGGCAGAGTAGTATCTTTTGTTAGTTGTCCAGAAATGAACTGTAACTCACGCTGTAGCTGATCTGGAGTTAACAGGTGAGTGTTGAATTTCCCGTGGTAAATATCTGTGACGATATCTAACAGAGTATCTTGGATCCTTTTGAGGTTTTGTAGCAAGTTGATAGTTGTAAACGCTGACAGAGCAAAATCTTGCGTTTTAGCTAAACCTTCAACTTCTTGCTTTATAGCAAAGGCTGCATTATCCAATTGATTCAAGTGTTTATTTATTGTTTTATGTTGTAATTGGATAGTTTGCTCGGTTCTTTTTATGACGTTGTATTCAGCCTCAATGATAGAGGTCTGGTTTTTTAACAAGTTATTAAGATGCCGCTCGTTTTGTTTTACAAGCTGTATATCTTTTTTGTACTGTTCGGCGAATCGTTCGTCTAATACTCCGAACAAGCTATTGGCCACGTAACCGATACCGTTAATGAGCCCGCGACGCTGTCTCGTGCGCGCATCAGTGTTGACTAATCATAAGTTGATTGTAGTGCTGTATTTCTTTGTAGTCGTGATTTAATTGAAGCGTTATCATATTACAGTGACTCTTATCGTTTAGGGATGCACAGAGCCTTTGTAAATAGTCCAAGAATTTCGTGGCGGCAGTATTCCCTTCCCAATAAGGGTTCATATCGTAATAAACAACTAGATTCCATTTGTCTCGAATAACTTGCATGTTGTCTACTGACTCGAAATAAAGCGAATTGTTGCTAGGCAACGCTGATATATTAAAAGCTGCGTGAGACGATGTTATCAATGATATAAAGAATATTAACGACATTGCTAACGATATAAAGTTAGATTTGATTTTGCTGCTTCTAATCCGCACGTCAGGCTCTTTCGAGGTGACGTTATTTGCTTGATTCACATTTTTATCTACCGTATTACTTAAAGCATGCGGTATCGGCAAGATCGACAGTTTCACAACTGGTCTTTTAATTATACCGCTTTTTGTTTTTAGAGTTACGACCCGAACTAATCCATCTTGACCTGGATGAGTTTCTTGCTTTCTGCGGGATGTTTCCTGGCTCGTAAATTTACTTTCTAAGTAGTCCAAAAAATCCTTCAAAACCGGTAGCTCTCTAGAATTTTTAAGTGAGTCTATGTAGTCTCCGTAGGTTTCGCTATCAAGCTTCTGTGACAATAAATGCACGAGAAGTGGATCCCAGGTGCTGATATCAATCCCTAAGTTCCGTATAGCATGCAAGCTTTCTTGCGCTATGTCATGCAGTTTTTTAATATGACCTACCGTTTGATGTTGCATACTAGATAAACCCAACATAGTATTAATGATTGATGAAAAGATTAGCTTTTTATTGTTATAACGATGGTTTAAGATTTCCCAACAGGTGTCATAGTTACTGGAACTTATGGGAAGATGCTGAATGAGTCTTTCCGCCTCACCCTTAACTTTTGCTTTCAAAAATTGCATTTTTTGCGCTTGCGACAAGGTAGGGTTGCTGTGAATAGCTTCGGTAAAGAGGTCCTTGAATGACGTCCAATGCTGATAATTTCCTGAAAATACAGGGATATCCATTTTTGGTGTGGAGTGCTCTCTATGTGATACACTCCAAAGCTTTTTGTTAATAATTTTCTTTAAATTAATATATGATCGTTCATGCTGTGTATAAACTGCCTCGTAATCATCGTCCTCTCCACCTATCTCGCTATCAATCTCCCAATGAAGAGAGTCAATTTGTGACCAGCGCGCTTGTAAAGTCCGTAATGCGTCCTCAATTTCCCATTTTTCTGACATGGAGTCTAGGTCGATAAAACCCGCTGATCTCTTGAATGCTTTGAAGTTCGCTGCTTGCTTACGTATCATATCATCTAACTTGCTAGTCGAACCTCTTGACTCCATGGTATGTAAAATGCTGACTTTTCTTGGCTGCTCATAACCCGATGGCCCTGCTTCTTCGTCGGTTTCTCTTTGCTCCTGTATCGCTTGAGTACTCCTAACGGTACTCAAAGGCGTAAGCTTGCTGGACAGGCGTTGTTCGCTGATTAGAGATTTGGCGGCTGTATAAAGCTTGCTAACCGTTTCATGCTCGGAGTCTATGAAATACTTATGATCTTTGACCCCATATTCACATATTGCTAAGTGATTTTTCTGAAAATCTGACCAATACCTCTCTAACAACTCTAATCGCCTTTTAAAATAGTCGTCCGCTTTCCTATCGGCGCTATCCTTTTTTATATTCATCGGTATTTTCCGGATTAAGTCGCTAAGTTCAAGTTGTTGATAGTAAAGATCCTCCATTTTGCTGCTAGTTTTTGAAGTAAAAAAGGAAAGATCTTACTTGAACAGTGCTGGCTTGACTGCCTCCGGATTGCTGATGTCGCACTCGGAATGCTGATGCTCTGCTATTACTGGACACTGTCGTCCTGCTGCTGTAGATACCGAGTGCTGCTGTCGTAACTACCGATTTGCTTGCTACTCCGGATGGTGCACACACGTATCACTGTTATCCGATATGCTGATATCCGAACGAGATCACTCACTAGATTGTTAATACACGTAACTCCCCAAAGAATAACGAATACTAAAACTCGCGAGGTCCCGCCCGATGGCTCGAAGGACCATGTAGAAGATAGGAAGATAGTCAATGATACTGCTGCGTTAGAGGTAAAAGAAATGTATATTTAACGGACCAAAGGTTATAATATAAAGGAGCGAGGGAGCACACGCGATGACCGCTAATCGTGTACTAATTGCTCAGTGAATATTAATTAATGAAGTTAAGTAAAAATGCTTAGTCGTCGGTAGTGTATGGTTTCACCGTACAATTAGAGACTCAATGAATATTAAAAATATAAAGCGTAAGCTTAAAGAACATTGCATCGACTCGATTATAACTTAACTAGTTGAGTTGTAGTCGAGTTGATGTAGTGCTGTTAAACAGCTGTTAATAGCGCGTTGATCAGTCTCAGGCCATGGCACGCTAGGACAGACCCCAGAGGTCTAATTGTGTGCTTTGCTATTACACCTAGTTAAGGAACTTGTAATTTATAAAATAAAATAAAATAAATAAAAAAATAAAATCTATTGCTAACATCTTTAAAATCTACACTTAGTTCGCAATAAAGAATTTGAATTTGAATCATAATTCATAATATCTTAAAGAACCTATTCCAATTGTTTTTACGAAACTGAAACAATCTACGGCAAAATTATAATAAAAAGTATTGCCATCACAGAAATCGATCAGATAACTATTGTTCAGGTAATCAGGTCGCGTGTCGTTAATAAGACTAATTAGTCATAATTGTGACTCGCAAGAAAACATCTTGTCTTGACATGTCAATGTGACGTGTACTTACTTCCTATAATAAAGGCATTAATAGTTTTATTAGCCTTTCGAAATCTTATTATTGGATGGCTATAAGAGTAGGGGAAGACCAAAGAAACGATGTAAGGGCTGTGTGAAACATCACATGAAAAAAAAAGATGTGCATGTAAATTGAGTGATCCTCTTTTCAATCTTAGCAAAAATCGAGGAAGATTTAGTAAAAGTACAAAATTATGGCGAAGGTAAAATTTGTTAGACCTGAGATAAAAAAAAACCATACATTGTTTTATTTTTTCTGTAACCTTTACATAAACTAAAAATAAAATAATTAATTAATTAATTAATAATTATTAATTAATTTAGAATAATTTCAGATTTTTCTCTATGCAAACTTCGGTTTTTCTCTATGCAAACTTCGGAGATAATGGGGTTTGGGAACGGTATTTTTTTTTACAAAAAAGTCGAAAAATTTGCGGTGTAAAAAATGTTTGAGACAGATAGACAGAGTCGCACCATAACTCGACGTTCGCACGGACGTAAAAATATCGCGGCGATTTTTTTTCGCGCACTGGATTTGCAACGAGAGTGCAAAATCCAACAGTTTTTTCGACGCGCTAGAATGTATTCTGTTATTGTTACGAGTATGTTGGATTCTCAACGCTCGGCTCAACAACGAGAGTTGAAAATCCAGTGCGCGATAAAACCCCGCCGCGATTTTATTACGCCCGTGGGAACGGGGGCTAAGGCCTCTGCCTCCAATTTCGCGGGTAGCGGGGCGGCGGCGGGCGGCGGCGCGTCTCGCACTGTCCCGCCCCGCTACCGCGCCGCCGCCGCTGTTTTCTAGGTCCGGTCCATTTGTTTTTACGCATAAAATTTTGCGGCTTCCGCGCCGCCGCCGCTGCCGCCCCGCTGCCCGCAAAATTCGAGGCAGAGGCCTAAGAAAACGTTATAATGTATATCTCAGAATATAATATAGCCTTTGCACTTCTTATTTCAATATTGAAAACATTTAAAAAAAAAAGTACCTACTTATATTCCATTGACAATAAGATTAGACATTTAAACAAACCTTTTTTTACAGTCCGTTCAACCGATCTTGACTTTTAATCCGTAGGCTTAAGGATGACATTAACCCGTCGCGCGCCAATTAGCAGACACAATTGAAATTCTATTGTTATCTGTACACATGGTGTACAATCGACATTTTAAGAGTTAAAGGCAAAAAAGTGGTTACAATACCAAGTGTTTACTGCAGCTGCCATTTGTCATGCCAACAACGCAATAGAAGTCAAAATCGGTTGAACGGACTGTAAAAAAGGTTTGTTCAAATATCTAATGTTATTGTAAATGGAGTATAAGTAGTTAAAAACTATTAACAATTTAAGAATTTACTTGCATGTCCCGTTCCAAATTTATTACGACGTATGAGTACTATTAAAAAAGAGGTGACGACTAATTCCATCACATGCCCATACCATGACAACCGATTTCCGCACAACTTTTCAGTCACCGGTGCCACTTTCAGATAAACTTATTTCTTTTTCTATCCATTCGCGTAACACCACACATCCCTCTTAGCATTCTCATCTCAGCTGTATGCACTTGCTTTTCATTCATCCCTTTTGTGGCCCAACATTCTGATCCATACAAGACAGCAGGTCTAACCATTGTTTTATTTATCTTCCCCTTAAGTTTAAGGGGGATGCGGGAGTCGCAGATTGTCCCCGTGACCTGCCATCATTTCATCCATCCAATGTTAATCCTATGCTTAACCGTCCGATCTACTTCGCCATCGCTTTGCACGAGTGAACCGAGACACCGAAAGTCGAAAGTCGTTGATTGATTGATCAAAATGGGAAATAGGTCTTTACCTATGAAATTGCCGTTTTACATTAAAAAAATCAAACAATTTTTTTTAAAAGAAACATTGTCGGTACAATTTTGTAATGAAAGTTAGTTGTTGCCTCTGCAATAGAAATCCTGGGGACGGTAATCGATGAATTCTTTAAAGGCGTTTTTCACCTTCTGGTTGGATTTGAAATGTTTTCCCGAAGCTCATTATTGAGATCAAAATATCCAGAACGGAAGCGATCAAACCAAAAACGCACCGGGCGCGGGCGTTCACTTGCGCTACCATGTCCATACACATCGTTAATATTGCGTGCTGTCTGTGCTGCGTTGGTGCCACGACAGAACTCGTATTCGAAAATAGCGCACTATTTCGATGTTTCCATGGTTACAGAAACATCGATATCAAAGAAAAATCGAACGGCGGGAAAACAAATGAACAACTGATGTTTTTTTAAATGACATGCTACATTTATTAAAAAATTAATTTGAATTTGGAATTCTAAATAGAATGACACTCAATCTGCCTAGCCTTTTCCCAACTATGTTGGGGTCGGCTTCCAGTCTAACCGGATGCAGCAGAATACCATTATTTTACATGAAGCGATTGCCTATCTGACCTCCACAACCCATTAACTTGGTAATACGATACCCCTTGGTAAGACTGATTGTCAGACTTTCGGGCTTCTGACGACCCGTAACGACTGTCAAAGATTCACGAATGACAGCCGGGACCAACGGCTTAACGTGCTTTCCGAGGCACGGAGGAGTCTCGGTATGTAAAGATGGTTACCCATCCACGGACCGACCCCGGCAAGAGTAGCTTAACCTGATGGATCGACCCGTGCGGCTGTTATCACTTAGCCACGAGCTCCTAGAGCGGGAAAACAAACGAACAACTGATTTTTTTTTAAATGTTATGCTACATTTATTATAAAATTAATTTGAATTTGGAATTCTAAATAGAATGACACTAGCCGGTATCAAAAACCTCTAAAGAGATTTGGTGTTCAATTGAATACATGTCTTTGAATAAACCCTTAGTCACTTATTGCGACAGAGGGAGAAAGGAAGGCCTCATTCGTGCAAATGGACATAAATAAAAGATTATGACGTTCGTATTGTTATGGGTTTTCAAATTTCGCAAGCTATGATATGATTCAAGTTAATTTCATAATATTGTATCATATTATTTTATTTAATCTTTTATGAGGTCCTAACTTTATGACATTCATGGATTTATATCTCTTTGACGAAATGGTTGGATGAAATGAAATGAAATTATAACATAACATCACGCTTGAAATCACCGAAAGGTTGGACAGAGGTGTACCTAAAGTACACCCACATTTCACCAGATATGCTTAAAGTCCCATGTAATAGGGGGCGAGCCTATTGGAGCCCCACTAGCTCACTGATGCAATGATTCGACAAAATTATCTATTTAAGCGAATTCCTTCCTTATGCTTGGTTTTTTGAGATCCTCAGATAAACCCTCGATAGTAATTTAGTCGAGTTTTAAGCTAAACTTCCTTAACGATGTGTTCAGAAAAACGATATCAAACCAATAATCAACGAATAAACTCCGTTTATAAACCTCAGTAATCGGCCATTATCAGACAGTTACAGACTGATTACAATATTCTGATCCTGAATGAAGTCCGTTGTATGAGTCAATTCGCCTTGAATTTAGCTTAGTGAGTCAACAATGATTCAAATACGTTTACCTATATTATTTTCCTAGAAGTGTAAGTGCCAAAAATTGTAAGGTTATATTGGAGAATACTTGCTAAAGTCACGTAGACGTGACGTGACGTCGTCGTGAATTTTTAACCGACTTCTAAAAGGTTCTCAATTCGTCGGAACCTTTTTTTTTTATTTTTTTTTTATGTATGTTCCCCGATTACTCGAAGAAAACTGGACCGATTTGGATTTTTTTTTTGTTTTATTCGAGAGGGTATACATCACAGTTGGTCCCATATAAAATTGATTAACTTTGCTTCGGTAGTTTTTGAGTTAGCTTCAATAATACGTATTTTTTCCCCACTTTTATATGGATGATGTTCTAGTTTGTTTTGCAGGTAGTGGTATTAGAATTTGTGTGGGGTAGGTACACAACTAAAAAGTGAAAAATAAAAACTTTATTACAAAAAAATACAACCGACTTCCAAAAACAACACTACAAAGTGAAAAATAACTTTAATTTCGGAAGTCGGTGGCAAAAAACGAAAATACATTTAACTAGACACCGACTTCCGAAATTAAAGTTATTTTTCACTTTGTAGTGTTGTTTTTGGAAGTCGGTTGTATTTTTTTGTAAAAAAATTTTTAGATATAATCTCGTAGTCGGTGGTGCGGCGAATGTACAAGTATCTTCCGGGCGCCCGACTCATGGTACTAGAAGGAACAGTGGGTTTCGAGTCGGTAGGAGTCCGACATAACTCTCCGTTCTTTCCAGACAGTGGGTATCCATGAAGATTTCCCCATGGAAAAAAAAGGTATAATCTCCTGATATTTCGCGATACTATTTGCCTAGCCTTTTCCCAACTATGTTGGATCGGCTTCCAGACTAGCTGATTGCAACTAAATACCAATATTTTACAAGAAACGACTGCCTATCTGACCTCCACAACCCAGTTACTGGGTAACACGATACCTCTTGATAAGATTGGTTGTCAGACTTTCGGGCTTCTGACTAACTCAACAAAACGTTAGGCAATATTGCTCGTCAGCAAACATATGTGGCGCCTATAATGATTCTCTGTAAGGTCGGTAGTGGGTGACTCAAATATTGACCTACCCACAGAAATTAACAGTCGCCATTTTAGAATATCGATAATTTGTCAAATGTTTGTATTTGGGCTGTTAATGAATACTGTTGTTATTGGCTTAACCTTTTTTTTAAATATATTGTGTTACCAATTTAAATGTATGTGGGAGAATTTCAGTATTTTTTTTTTTTTATGAAGAGATAATGTGCGCCTGAGCTCTAACGATCATGTTGCCGGGGAAAGATCTGTCACACAGGTTTTGCAGCCAAACGGTTGGAGCAACAGTCTTCAAATTTTCACAGTGTAAGCATCTTGTTGACCCAAAGCCATAAAAATTGTCAAAAAATATTTTTAAATGTTTTTAAGGGGGGCCATACAGTTAAAGGGGGGTAGGAAAAAAAAATGTTGACCTACCCCATCGTGTGGGGTACCGTTGCTTAAAACTCGTTGAGTAGATACATAATGTATTTTTTTCTTCAAAAAATATTGGAAAACAAAAGAATGAGAAGCCACCAAAGTCAGCTTTTTTTTTACAAAATTTTGTTCCGAAGAATTTTTAACTTCCCATTGACCTATGAAGTTGTGGTGATACTCGTAGTGTTATATGTTTTACTATCAAATACCAAATAATAGGTCTTTACCTATGAAATTACCGTTTTGTATGAAAAAATTTAAACGATTTTTTTTCATGCATTTTTTATTTGTATTAATCGAAGTAATCACCCATGCAATCAATGCATCTTTGCCAACGCAGTGGCAGTTTATTGATGCCCTTCTTAAAGAAATCAGCTGGACGGGAGGCAACAAATTCTTCAAAGGCATTTTGTACTGCCTCTCGGGTATTGAATTTTTTTCCCGCCAAGAAGTTATCCAAATTCTGGAAAAAGTAGTAGTCTGTAGGCGCAAGGTCTGGTGAGTAGGGCGGATGACGGAGAGCTTCCAACCCCAGTTCTTGCAACTTGGAGACCGTCTGCTGTGCAGTATGAGGTCGCGCGTTGTCGTGCAGGAGCAGCGGAGACGAGCGATTGACCAATGCTGGTTGGAGATGTGCCAGCTTCTCCATCATTGTGTTCAGTTCTTCACAGTATACATCTGAAGTAATGCTCACCCCGTTTGGTAAGAAGCTGTGATGAATCACACCGGCGCTAGACCACCAAACAGTGACCATCACTTTTCTAGGGGTAAGTTTTCGTTTAGGGCATTGTTTAGGTGCTGAACCAGGATCCAACCAACTTGCTGAGCGCTTGCGGTTATCAAACAGAACCCATTTTTCATCGCAGGTAACAATGCGGTTCAAAATTCCTTCGTTTGTGTCTGTTGAGCAGTGCAAGGCACGTCTCGACGCGTACTTCGCGCTGGCGATCATTGAGTTCTTGGGGCACCCATTTGTCAAGCTTTTTTACCTTGCCAATTTGACGCAAATGGACCAATATTGTTTTGACGCTAACGTCGAAAGCTGCTGCTAATTCAGCCGTAGATTGTGTATCATCAGCTTCCACAATCGCCTTTAATTCGTCATTGTCGACCAAAGTCTTCGGACGACCGCGAGGTTCATTTTTCAGGTCGAAATTTCCAGAACGGAAGCGAGCAAACCAATAACAAGTGGTGCGTTGGTTTGTAGTGTTAGCTCCGTAAACGTCGTTGATGTTGCGTGCCGCTTGTGCCGCGTTGCTGCCACGACGGTACTCATATTCCATAATTACTCGAATTTTTAACGTATCCATGATGACGAAAAAGATTGAAATGCGATGAAAATGTAACACTAATCAATAAACAAATGACTACTTTTGGAAAAAAAAATCCATGTTTTTAAAATAAAATTAATTTGAAATTAGAATTCTTAGCCAAACAAAAATTATTTTGATTTGAAATGGCCAGTACTGCAGAACGGCAATTTCTTAGTAAAGACCTAATATATTGATAAATCAGATTTGGTATGGAATCCTAAATGTGCGAAGTTCGACACGCATGTGGCCAGTTTTTAGGGTTCCGTACCAAAATATTAAAAAGGAACCCTTAGCCGACGCGACGTTCGCACGCACGTAAAAATATCGCGGCAGGATTTTATCGCGCACTGGATTTTCAACGCTCTGCTTAGCGCCGAGAGCTGAAAATTCAACAGTATGTTTTTTCGACGCGCTAGAATGCACTCTGTTGTTGTTATGTTGGATTCTTAACTCTCGGTTCAACAACTACGTCCGTGCGAACGTCGGCTAATGGTGTGATCAGTCTGTCTGTCCGTCTGTCACAGCTGGATATCTCAAGAACTAACTACTGCTATCAACTTGAAATTCGGATCAGTTTTAGATGACGTTTGTCCAACTATTTTGCAAATAAGATTTTTTTTTGTAACAGGGACTGAAAGGGGTCTTAAAAATTCGAAGTGGGGCTTCTAGGGCATGTGGGGTATCATATGAAAGAGCGCTGTTTGCACATTCTCAAACAATTTTTTTTTCTTCTTATGGGCCGCATAGTTTTCGACTTTTGATGAATGATGAAATTAAAAAATCTGAAATTATTCTATGTGATAGAAATTTATGTAAAGATTACAGGAAAAATAAAACGATGTCTCTGAATAGCACACTTTTTATGAAATCAGAAGGGAACCCTCGTTGCGCGAGTCCGACTCGCTTTTGACCGGTTTTTTTTTTATTTATTCTGTTGTCTAAAATGTACGTTTTCATCATTCTCCTGCCCTTACCCCAATTTATCAGTGGCATAGCAAGTAGACGACTACTTCTTCCTTAAATCTCTATCAGCTGTCATTTCAGTAGTCACCCCCTTTCTAGCCATATTATCTTTTACACAATCAATCTACTTAGCCTTTTCCCAATTATGTTGGGGTCGGCTTCCAGTCTAACCAGATGCAGCTGAATAACAGTATTTTACATGGAGCGACTGTCTATCTGACCTCCACAACCCATTGACTGGGTAATACGATACCCCTTGGTAAGACTGGTTGTCAGACTTTCGGGCTTCTGACGACCCGTAACGACTGTCAAAGATCCACGAATGACAGCCGGGACCAACGGCTTAACGTGCTTTCCGAGGCACGGAGGAGTCTCGGTATGTAAAGATGGTCACCCATCCACGGACCGACCCCGGCAAGCGTAGCTTAACCTGATGGATCGACCTGTGCGGCTGTTATTACTTAGCAACGTATTTGTACCAGATTTAACCAATAACCTACAGGTAATCAAAGCCATCCCAACACCTCTATTGCTAATGATGAATGACCTTTAAAAAAACAACAAAGCATCGTGCCACCCATCCAATTCTATGCCTCATCAACGCTGCCTCAACACTAGTCTTATTTTCTCTAAACAACCTTGAGGCTCAGAATCCTCAGGTGTCAGTGTGTTATTTAGAAATGACTCACAAGGAATCTACGAGTATACTATAATATTTTAAATCTATACAAATGACTGTCTGTATGTTGTAAACTATAAGCTTCAGCTCGCGATTTCGTCTGCGTGAAATTTCTTGATTTAAAGAAAAAAATATAATATCCTGTAGAGGAGCTCGTGGCTAAGTAATAACAGCTGCACGAGTCGATCCACCAGGTTAAGCTACGCTTGCCGGGGTTGGTCCGTGGATGAATGACCATCTTTACATACCGAGACTCCTTCGTGCCTCGGAAAGCACGTTAAGCCGTTGGTCCCGGCTGTCATTCGTGGACCTTTGACAGTCGTTACGGGTCGTCAGAAGCCCGAAAGTCTGACAACCAGTCTCACCAAGGGGTATCGTATTACCCAGTTACTGGGTTGTGGAGGTCAGATAGGCAGTCACTCCATGTAAAACACTGGTATTCAGCTGCAGCCGGTTAGACTGGAAGCCGACCCAACATAGTTGGGAAAAGGCTAGGCAGATAGATCCTGTAGACAGACAGCAAATCTAACTTATAGAGATTTATTGATAATTATTATGATTATAATGATATAATTACATATTTATTAAAGTCGCGAATAATATTTTAATAAAGATACAATTTGACACTGACCTGCAAATTGCAAAAAACGCAAGAATATTTGAATTTCACGCGCGGGCTATCATTGTTATAAGTTGACTGGTAGAAATCGTCATGTAAGCGATAAGCCCTCTCCATGTGACTTTCTCTCTGTTTCTATTAACTTTTTAGGGTTCCGCACCCGAAGTGTCCAAACGGAGTCCTATTGCTGTCACGCACTAGTTCGTCCGTCAGTCCGTCGTCTGTCACACAGGTTTTACAGACAAACGGTTGGAGCTACAGTCTTTAAATGTTCACAGTCTAAGCATCTTGTTGACCCAAAGCCATAAATGTTTTGAAGGGGGGCTCCCATACAGTAAAAGGGGGGCGCGAAATTTTTTTTGAGCTATCCCATCAAATGGGATATCGTTGTTTAGAGCTTGTTGAGTAGATAAAAGTTGTATTTTTTGTTTTAAAAAATATTGGAAAACAAAGGAATGAGAAGCCATTAAAGTCAGCTTTTTTTTACAAAATTTTGTTCCGAAGAATTTTTTAACTTCCCATTGACCTATGAACTTGAAGTTTGGTGAAAATGTTTATTATTACATATATTTTAGTAACAAATACCAATATATTGATAAAACAGATTTGGTACGGTACCCTAAACGGCGAAATCCGACACGCACTTGGCCGGCTTTTTTCTTTCTTTCTTAAAAATTAAGTTGACGAAGCAAAGGAGTATACGTAAAGATCGCAGCAGGCGTTGTGTAGTTTCTGCCTACCCCCATTGGAAGAAGGCGTGAGTTTATTGTTTGCATTAAGTTTTCGAAAATTCTTAAGCAAAGCCAAATGCAATCACTTGTAAATAAAGATGAATGTATGATGACAATATGTATGTACATAGTTATTATATTTAGCTGACGGCATGTCCGTAGGCGTAGGGCGTAGAGGTCTCTGCTGATGCACATAATAATAGGATGGGTGGGCCGCGTCAATTGTCAAGCCAGCTGATGATTTCATTATTATGATAATGTTTGGGTTCATGGTTTAATTATAATATTTAGTAGCAAAATGATTAGGATCTTGTATCTTTATTCAGCGAAAAAGACATCTCTTTCTATCCAACGTGATGTTTCTTTTCTTCCATTTTGACATCGCGCTGTCAAAATCTTTCTTACGACGGCAACGTTCAAAGGCTCCATCGTAAATCTTCGGAAAAACCGAATAATAGCGAATAAAACGTGACTATCCACCAATAGAAATTGATTTTTATTCCTACCTAAATTATTAACTATACGAGTAGGTACAACATTATTTTTAGTATAATGCGAAACCTGAATAGAGTTTGTTCAGAATAAATAACTGAATCGATTCCAATAATTTTTATACCGTGTTATATTTTGCCCCAAAAATCTTTAAAAAAGGTTCCAATATGCGGACACCGAGCGAGGAACACAAGTCACTGCAGGTCATAGCGGCACTAGGCACGGGCGCACAGCGGGCGCCGCGTGGTGATCATGTTTTTGTACGGACAACCAGGTAACATAACAAGCTTATAACTTTGTGATTTTTCATGATACAGTTTTGAAATTTTGTACATAGATTCTTTACATAAAAATACTAGACGCGTGTTTCGGGTTTCGCATATAATAACACTAATGGACGCACTAATGGAGAAGGCAACTGTCAAAATGGCGCTGTAGTAGGTAGTTCCCAACACAAGCTAATAACACAAGGCGTGAGGTGGTTTTATTTTATTTTTACGAAAATGACGCGTTGTTGTTGTTTTATAAAACTTTTTACAAAAAAAAAAACCAACCGACTCCCAAAAAAACACTACAAAGTGAAAAATAACTTTAATTTCGGAAGTCGGTGTCTTTGGTTTTTTTTAGTTTCATTTTTTGCCACCGACTTCCGAAATTAAAGTTATTTTTCACTTTGTAGTGTTTTTTTTTGTAAAAAGATTTTATTTTTCATCAGAACTGGATTTCAATAAAAAATGGGACCAATCTGGAAGTATATCCTTTCAAATAAAAAAATAATTTTTCATATCGGTTTATAAATGACGAAGTTCTGAGGTAACAAATATAAAAAAAAAAAAAAAAAAAAAAAATACAACCGAATTGAGAACCTCCTCCTTTTTTTGAAGTCGGTTAAAAAGAAACACTGTCGGTGCACTTTTGCCATTTTAATGAAAGTTCGTTGATGCCTCTGATATAGAAATCCTGGGGACGGGAATCGATGAATTCTAAAAAGGCGTTTTTCATCGCTTCGTTGGATTTGAAAATTTTCCCCGGGGCCATTGTTCAGATCAAAGTTTCCAGAACAGAAGCGATCAAACAAAAAACGCACCATGCGTTCACTTGCGGTACCTTGTCCATACACATCGTTAATATTGCGTGCTGTCTGTGCTGCGTTGGTGCCACGACGGAACTCGTATTCGAAAATAGCGCACTATTTCGATGTTTCCATGGTTACAGAAACAGCGATATCAAAGAAAAATCGAACGGCGGGAAAACAAATGAACAACTGATTTAAAAAAACCAGCCAAACGTGTGTCGAACCACGCACAATGAAGGGTTCCGTATCCCAAAAATAAACTAAACATTGTAGTTGAAAGAGTTCTCCCGTACGATATACGTCACGGTCTATTCCCCAACAGCAAATTTAAGTTTATAATCCCAAAAAAATATATTTTTCTATGTGATAAAATTACAAATTAACGATTTTCGGAATTTTTCCTTTAATTGTGATGTTAACCTTGGTTCTTGCCAAATTTCATGATTCTAGGTCAACGGGAAGTACCATAAAGGTTTTGATTTGCTTGCGAGTATCAACATAATTATACATCGCATAAATAGCCGTGTTTTTTTATTGCGTTGACTTAGAAGCTTGATGTTTTTAGAGCTCCAAGGGGCCATAGAGCTACGTGTTTATTACTAATTTCAACTTGATACCTTTACGCGTTCCTGAGAAAAAAGGTTAGACAGACAGGTGGATAACGAAGTGATCCTATAAGGGTTCCGTTTTTTCATTTTGAGGTACGGAACCCTAAAAAAATGTCATGCTATAAGAAATATTACAAAATTAATTTGAATTTGGAATTCTAAATAGAATGAAAGATTAATCTTCACACTGGCCGGTATGAAAAATCAGCAATTCTATTCTTTTTTTTGCATTTTGTGAGCAATGCTCATTCCTTTCCTCCTCTATAAGAGAAGATGCATTTGTCTTAAGGTGAGAAAGATACAAAATCCTGATTTAACGATGTTATTATTTAAGCAGTAATCCAAGGTGAAATTCTTAGAACGAATACCAATAGAATACCTTTGAATGCGTCAGAGATTAGAAGGTTATTTTGTGAGTAAGATGTGGGGGAAAAGGTCAGAGTAATGATGTTGATGAGTCTATCTATATTATACAGTATGTCCCATAATTAATTCATGACCTTAAAATAGCATATAATATAATAGAACTTATGATCGTTCTAAGAAAATACATTTTTTTTTAATAAAAAAACTTTTTTACAAAAAAATACAACCGACTTCCAAAAACAACACTACAAAGTGAAAAATAACTTTAATTTCGGAAGTCGGTGTCTATTTAAATGTATTTTCGTTTTTTGCCACCGACTTCCGAAATTAAAGTTATTTTTCACTTTGTAGTGTTGTTTTTGGAAGTCGGTTGTATTTTTTTGTAAAAAAGTTTTTATTTTTCACTTTTTAGTTGTGTACCTACCCCACAAAAATTCTAATACCACTACCTGCAAAACAAACTAGAACATCATCCATATAAAAGTGGGGAAAAAATACGTATTATTGAAGCTAACTCAAAAACTACCGAAGCAAAGTTAATCAATTTTATATGGGACCAACTGTGATGTATACCCTCTCGAATAAAACAAAAAAATCCAAATCGGTCCAGCCATCTTCGAGTAATCGGGGAACATACATATAAAAAAAAAAAAAAAAAAAAGTTTCCGACGAATTGAGAACCTCCTCCTTTTTGAAGTCGGTTAAAAATCGTATACTTGGGATATCCCAAGTAGTACCTAAGTTACGATTTTATATATATTATATATACAGGGTGTAAGGGACAGCCCTCCGCAGACTGATGGGGTGAATTCAGTAATATAATACTAAGATGACCGGTATATGATTTTTTTTCAGGAACATTATCGGTATCCGGTAGTAGGAGCTCGTGGCTAAGTAATAACAGCCGCATGGGTCGATCCATCAGGTTAAGCTACGCTTGTCGGGGTTGGTCCGTGGATGGGTGACCATCTTTACATACCGAGACACCTCCGTGCCTCGGAAAGCACGTTAAGCCGTTGGTCCCGGCTGTCATTCGTGGATCTTTGACAGTCGTTACGGGTCGTCAGAAGCCCGAAAGTCTGACAACCAGTCTTATCAAGGGGTATCGTATTACCCAGTTAATGGGTTGTGGAGGTTAGATAGGCAGTCGCTCTATGTAAAATACTGGTATTCAGCTGCATCCGGTTAGACTGGAAGCCGACCCCAACATAGTTGGGAAAAGGCTAGGCAGATAGATATACAGGGTGTAAGGGACAGCCCTCCGCAGACTGATGGGGTGAATTCAGTAATATAATACTAAGATGACCGGTACATGAATTTTTTTCCGGAACGTTATGCGAATCCAATAAACCTAATTTGTTTTATTACCTCACACGCAATGTATCGTTACCGTGGCAAAACGCACGTAGCGAACGGCATCGGCATGGCGGCAGCGCAGCGTGTCGTACTTATTTCAACATTCATTGCTGATTTTTTTTTATTTTAGCTGTTTTATTTACATAAATGGAGTGCTGCGTACAGGGAATGTAATTTTACATTGAAACAAATATGTAACTGAAAAAAAAAAACAATAAAAAAAGAAAATTTTCCTTAGAATTTTTTCGGTGGAATATGATTCAAAATAGGAAGCTGAATGCACCTTGTTAGTTTGTGGAGGGCTGTGCGGACCCTTACGGTTAAAAAATACTGGGCAATTTCTAGTCGCATATTGATTTACTGCTTCCTGTTTTTATTTATTTTTTTTGTTCTCTGTGGGCATAGTCAACGTACAATATTATTATAACAACAAATAACTGATGGAATCATAGAAATATTCTTATAATTATCTATGGAAGGAATTCATCCATCTGTGGTCGAGGTGAAGAAGAATGCAAAAAAGGTTAGTATTTTTTTTTCTAAAAAATCTTAGGTAGGTACTACTTAGGTGGTGAGGAGTCGACCAAGTTGACCAAATCTTAGGATTTGGTCAACTTGGTCGACTCCTCACGTGACCAGAGGGCTGGCCTATTTTTGGTCAAAGAATCAGCATTTCCATACAACGTGGCAATGCTGCCAGCCTTTTGGGCACTTTTCCTGCTGACAGCGATGCGGACGAATTTTTAGATGCCCTATGATCCTTTCCCCTCCTTTTTTATATACCATGTACATATTATTATTTTAAATCTGTTAGTTTATTTAACATGTAAATACCGCCGACAAAGTGATAAAATAAAAAAAAAATATACATGTCGAATTGAGAACCTCCTCCTTTTTTTTCGTCGGTTAAAAAAGGTACCTGGGATATTTTTTTTTATTTTCTTTAGAATGGTCATAAGGTCTATGATATTATTAAGCTATTTGAAGGTATTTCATTAATTACGGGACACCTTGTATCATTAATTATTTGCTAATTAAGGAACTTCATAGCGTCCACGAAGTATTGCATTTTTCGTCTATGGTTGCCTGTCCATAAATAAGGAACTTCATAACGTCCATGAAGTATTGCATTTTTGGTCTATGGTTGCTGTCAATAAATAAGGAAATGCATAGCGTCCATGAAGTATTGCATTTTTTCGTCTATGGTTGCCTGTCAATAAATAAGGAACTTCATAACATCCATGAAGTATGGCATTTTTTTGTCTATGGTTGCCCGTCAATAAATAAGGAACTTCATAGCGTCCATGAAGTATTGCATTTTTTCATCTATGTTTGGCTGTCAATAAATAAGGAAATTCATAGCGTCCATGAAATATTGCATTTATCGTCTATGGTTGCCTGTCAATAAATAAGGAACTTCATAGCGTCCATGAAGTATTGCATTTGTTCGTCTATGGTTGGCTGTCAATAAATAAGGAAATTCATAGCGTCCATGAAGCATTGCATTTTTTCGTCTATGATTGCCTGTCAATAAATAAGGTACTTCATAAGCGTACTTATGTCAAAAGTAAGTTATAGATATACAGATTAATAGCTAAACGTGAGTCTACTGATATTAAGTGGACACTGCCTCTTAAGGACATTTGCAATACCGGAGGCATCGCACGCGCAGGTGTGTTGCCAGCCCGGAGACATAGTACAACTTTTATGCTTAAAATAATGTTAAATAAAATATGCAAATATGTGGCAGACTAGTGATTCTCTCACGTCTTCCAAATTCGAAAAGAATGACATTTCAAACTAAAAAAAAAAAACTTGATACAGGTACAGTCAACAAAAGAGATATCTAGGCAGGGTATACTAACATATTTGTATGTGAATTGCTTCATGTTCAATTTCGTGAAAATATACAATTTTGTGTTGGTGTGAGGAGTATTGCAAAAACAAAGTAATCTAATAAAATTGAACATGAAGCAATTCACATACAAATATGTTAGTATACCCTGCCTAGATATCTCTTTTGTTGACTGTACCTACTACATAATCACACGCATTTTGAAGCTCAAATCAAATATGTCTGACATGACTATCTCAAATAATATCAAAATGTCAAGGTGAAGAAATAGTACAATGAACTGTCTTTATTTATTTTTGATATGCGAAGATTTTTATGACTATCAATAAATATTAAAATAAACGCAAGTTAAAAGGTCACGTTTGATTTGAAGAGCTCCTATTAGGGTGAAAATTGCTGCGAAGAGGGGCTTGTGGCTAATTATGAACAGCCGCACGGGTCCGCAGTTGGTCTGTGGAAGGGTGACCAAGACCCCTCCGCGCCTCGGAAAGCACATAATTTTGTGTTTTTAAAATTCCTATAAAACCATTTTAAACCATTTTTTTTTTTTTTTTTTTTTTCCTTTTGTGCTATTTGACTATATTGTCTACTGTTATACTAAAACCGAAACGCGATAACTTAAAATAGCGCCGTCTATTTTCTGTTTTATACGATTATACGTAAACAGTTCCTTATTGTGCAGTAAAATTTGCTTTAAATGTTAGATATTTAAATATGTAAAGAACTTACTAAGTTAAACATTGATTTAAGTATAGCATTTTGTCATAAATCTACATTTAAACGAAGCGCGTTTAAATTCCGGTGCGCGTGAGTCTTCTATCTCGCGCGTCAGACTAGATAGCATAACGCCCAACCAAAACCACGCTTCGATATATCCTCTTAACCGTTCGTCCCGGCCAAGTCGATACGGGTCGTCAAAAGCCCGAAAGTCTGACAACCAGTCTTATTTATTTATTTATTTATTCAATTGGTCTTACGAGCTAACAGACATACCATCCAAAACGCTCATATGATTAACTAACAATTCAATTGTGGCTACACACACTCGTCTCCTTATACAATAGATTTTCTAAAAATAGCAATAATGCCCATGTCTATAAATAATAATAAAAAATTAGTTTACAACGATGAATTAATACAGCAGCAGAATATAATGTCAGTTTAGTGTCAATTAATAGTGATCAATTCAACTCAGTTATTATGTATGATTATTATATGTATTACCAATGGATATCGTATTACCCAGTTACTGGGTTGTGGAGGACCATAGGCAGTCGCTCCACGTAAAATACTGGTATTCAACTGCATCCGGTTAGACTGAAAGCCAACCCCAAATAGTTGTAAAAAGGCTAGGCAGATGATGATTTCACCAGTAATATGGAGGATGTCAAAAAAAGTAAAAGGGTTATCCTTTCAATATGGATAACCCATTGAATGGGTTCTATATTTGAAAACCCAGTGAAAGGGTTACCCCCTTCAATAATATAAACCTATATATTAGTAGGGTTTTGTTCGGGTTACCATATTAGCAATTTGCAACGTATGCCCATCATCGAGAGCTATACACATATATACACATATTATTATATATTACATTGCTCCGAGTCGGAATGTTACGCTGTTATCGTTTTAAAGAGAGTTGAAGAGAAACCCTTTTGAACGGCTTAACTTAAGCCGTTCAAAAGGGTTACCCACATAGTATGGATTTTTGTTTAACTGCTTAGAAAAACCCTCTCGAAAACCCTTTCAATGGATACCCAAAATGGTCCCTGAATGTAAGAGCATAGTTATTCAGATGAAATCATTGATATTTATCAAAACAATGGTTGGCCTCTGACGAATTGATTCTGTACACTAATGCCAATAGTGTGGTGTGACCATGAGTTTAGGATTATTGAAAACAAAACACGATTCGTGTTTTTGTTGCGGCAAATGTTTTCTTAGGTTAATGAGTAAGTAATTAGTTTATTATGTTTTCCTAACTTAATCCTACTACTAAGTATTATAAATACGAACGTTTGGATGGCTGGATGGATAATTGTTACTCAATCACGCCAGAACGGCAGAACTGATCTGGATCTGGATGAAATTTGGCACAGAGATAGATTATAGCAAATAGGCTACTTTTTATCCCGGAAACATGTACGGTTCCCGTGGGATGATTTCCGACATCCACGCGGGTGAAGCCGCTGGCAAAAGCTAGTATCATAAATGCGAAAGTGAGTTTGTTTGTTATGCTTTCACGCTAAAATGGCTAAACGGATTTGTATGAAATTTGGTACACAGATAGACAGTCAACGAGGTAAAAACTTAAGTTACATTTAATCCTGAATTGCATACGAAGTCGCGAGAAACAGCTAGTAGTTAAATAATTTTACATTTATCTTTGTATAAGCTATGTACAGTCAACAAAAGAGATATCTAGGCAGGGTATACTAACATATTTGTATGTGAACTGCTTCATGTTCAATTTTTTACTTTGTTTTTGCAACACACCAACACAAAATTGTATATTTTCACGAAATTGAACATGAAGCAATTCACATACAAATATGTTAGTATACCCTGCCTAGATATCTCTTTTGTTGACTGTATAACCAAATTTCATCCATATCGGTACAGCCGTTTGAGCGTGAAGAAGTAACAAACATACACACACACACACACACTCTTACAAACTTTCGCCTTTATAATATTAGTGTGATGGGATTAGTGTGATTATTTTTTATATTAAAATGGTACAGTGGTGTAACATTTTAATTAAATACCCAATACGTAATTTGGTAAAAAATACGTAATTTATTATTATGATCTTGAAACATACAGAAGCAGACTACTAACCAACCTTTGTTTGCGAATCTAATCTATACTAATGGAAAAATAATTGGATTTATTATTAATTTAACACCGTATATCACACATAACTTACCAATAACATATTACTTATGTTTTTCAATTTACTAATCTATTAACTTTTATAGACTACTCATAAATTATTATACACATTTTATTGAAATCGTTTGCACGATTATTGTTATAATATGGTATTTTACTCTATATGGGAAAAAATCTAAAAATATATTATTTAGATAGCATAGGGAAAAAGCAGTCGGAAAATGTTAGTTTTAGACTTAGTCCGTAAAATAACAATGCATATAAATTTTAAAATTTCATTCAAAATTTCAGTTTTTTTAATCTGTTTTCTGACACCATGAAAGTAGCCGCCATGTTATTACATCAAACAGCCTAGCCTTTTCCCAACTATGTTGGGGTCGGCTTCCAGTCTAACCGGATGCAGCTGAATACCAGTATTTTACATGAAGCGACTGCCTATCTGACCTCCACAACCCATTAACTGGGTAATACGATACCCCTTGGTAAGACTGGTTGTCAGACTTTCGGGCTTCTGACGGCCCGTAACGACTGTCAACTGATCATCGTACATAAAGTTTTTGTTTACTCAGCCAACTGACGTCATGGTCACAGAGCAATCGTCCACTGCTTCCAGCGTTTTCGCGCGAAATTTGAAAATGTAAAATTTTAATGCATAAAAATGCATTAAAATTTTACATTTTCAACAACATTTTTATCTAATCGATAAGCGCCATAAGAATGGCGCTTATCGATTGGATAAAAATGTTGTTTTTTTTAGTGGCTTATTAAATTAGAACTATAGAATCTAATTGAGACGCTTTTCAAAAATGGGTGTGCTATTTAAATGGTGGTCCTTTATTTTTGTTTTTGTGAAATGGAATCTCCTAGGTTGGCCTCCTAGGTTGGTAGTCTGCTTTTTCAGTATTCCCTAAAATACAATTTTGTAACCATATTATTAATTCTGATAGACATGACCATCACAGTTTCCTTTTACTAAATTATTATTTACAAGTCGTTCTGGTAAATAAGTAGAATATTTTTTTCACCGTGTGCTTAACCGGACTTTTCCTCAATAAATTAAGGCCTCCAGCCAGGGAATAAGACTTATAAACTAGTCGACTACACGCTAAAGGCGCCCCCTGTGGGGTACGGACCTCGACTTAGGGCGTCGCTGGTGAAGAATAGCAAGGGACAGGCTGGATCAGATTAAACCCAATAGTCTCCACGAGTGGTGATACTTTTTTTTTTTTTTTTTTTGTTGCCGGGGTGGAAAATCCTCATGGATGTCCCCCGCCCTGGGGTGAGCGGAGGGGTCTGTCAGACTCTTACTGACTAAAAACCACCCCGGTGTTCCCTTCCCACACCTGGACCGGGGATCATGGGAACTTGGGCGCCTTCCACGATCCCCGGCTAGTGCCGGCCCGCATTTGCGGGCCTCCTCAGGCCTGCGAGGGGAGTGAGGTGCAGGACTCCCCCCGCAACGTCCAATAGGGGCGCGCGCGGAACACTACGCGCCGCCGCCTCGGGTCCAGCTGGATGGGGGCCGGCGGACGTCCCCGAGTCCACCGTCTCTCCGGACCTGTTTACGGGGGCTGGAAGAGGGCGTTGTCCGCCCTCCGCCGACGCCCGGGCCGCCTTCTGCGGGTCGGGAGAGTCGTCTCGATCTCCCTCTCCCTTTCCGCAGCCTCCTTCCGCGAAATGACGGTTTCACAGAAGGAGATCACCGCATCCCACGACTCGGCGCTCCCGACCATCGAACGAGCGACGGCCGGCAGCGACAGGTCGGCTCCGACCTCTGCCAGGAGGGCACGGCGCGGCCCCTCCCATGCGGCACACTCTGCCACTGTATGCCACGCCGTGTCCTCCACGAGTGGTGATACTGGTCTGACCTCCACAACCCAGTTACTAGCTAATTCGATACCTTAAGACTGAATGTCGGACTTGCGGGTTTCCGACGACCCATAACGATTGTCAAAGATCCACGAATGACAGCCGTGACCAACGGCTTAACGTACTTTCCGCAGCACGACTGCTGGACAGTTTGTTGCGCCACTTCTTCTTCCCAGCTAAAGCACTAGGAAGTGATGAAGGGCGGGCGTGCAGGGGGACTGTCTGACTGTCATTTTGACGTTTAAAAACTGTTGATTCTCAGCCCAGTTTGAATAAATGACTTTTGATTTTTGATTTTGGAGGAGTTAGTGAGTGAACAGTGATTCAAATAAATTAGTTTATAAAAAGTGAAAGTACTGTTTATTATTTTAATTGACATAACATCACGGCTGCATTCTGGGTAAGGCAGAGATGTACCTGTAATACCTACACCCAAATTTCGTCAGTTATGTTTAAGACCCATATATGTAATAGCTTATCGCCATCAACCGGGCACAAATACAGACTCCGGGTTGTTACTGAGAAATTCCAGATGGAATAACACAATAACACTTTGAGAATCGAACCCCTTATGCTCAGCAGCAGTGCTATTCTGTACAAATCTCACCGTGAAAACTTGGGTGAAGTGAGCGTGGAGTGAGCTATAGTATAGTGTCAATCCCTAGCATCAGGCAGAATGACAACTCACTTCACCTAGGTTTTCACGGTGAGATTTGTACAGAATAGCACTGCAGTAGCGTGACCACTGGACCAAAGAAGCATTTAAATCGCGTCTCAAATAATTCCAAAACGATGGTTACACTAACATGAAGTTCACGAAATATTGTGACGATTAAATTAAGTAATTAATTCATTATTTTAACAAGGAAATGGCTAAGGTCAACGGTTTAAACTATAGGGCTCAATTTATTCAAATATTATCATATTATAGAGCACGCTTGTGTGAACCATGGATAGGCAGAATTTATAAACAATTGAGTTTTTCTCGCGGTATCGTGTTACCCAGTAACTGGGTTGTAGAGGTCACATAGACAGTCGCTCCATGTAAAATACTGGTATTCAGCTGTATCCGGTTAGACAGGAAGCTGACCCCAACATAGTTGGGAAAAGGCTAGGCAGATGATGATGATGTGAGTTTTTCCCGCGACTTCGCCCGCGTGGATGTCGCAAATTATCCTACGGGAACATAGTACCGAAATAAGAAGTATCCTATGTCCTAGCCCAGATCACGATCTACCTCCATGCCAAATTTGATGTTAATCCGTCTAGCCGTTTAGGCGTGATAGGTAATAGACACACAGACATACTGAGTTATTTTCGCATTTATTATCTACTAGCTTCCGCCCGCGGCTTCGCCCGCGTGGTATATCAATAAAAAGTAGTCTATGTCCTCTCCTAGGGTTCAAAGTATCCCCATACCAAATTTCATCAAAATCAGTTCAGCCGGTTTGCTGTGAAAGCATAACAAACAAAGTCACTTTCGCATTTATATTAGTTAGGATTAGGAACTACTCAAGATGTATCAGAAAGGTGTGATCAAACTTATGGGTGTGGTTCAGACCATCAAACTGAACAAATTTTTCCGTGGGACCAACATCGTAATCACCAAAAAATTATCTGCTCCAATCAAAAACAACAATAGAATAGAATAGAATATCTTTATTTCGGACATACAATATCCATATAGTGTTAGTAACATACAAAGAAATAACTTATTGCCTAGTGTTAGTAAAAATAAACCTCCGCACAAACTGCTGTACAATTGGAGAGCCAAGGCTCTCGGCTACACTTTTCAGGATGCTGTTCCGACTGCCCCTCACTCTCCTCAGTAGCGACGCCATTCTTTTGCGTGTAATTGCATAGAAGCCGCCGGTGCGGGCTTGCGCAAACATTTCCGACGCGCTACAGTAACGAGGCAGCCTCAGCAACATCCTGAAAGTATTGTTATATTGGACGCGCAGGACATCCAGTGATCTCTTAGTATAATTAACACATAGACTGCCCGTGTACAAACTTTGGCAATAAGCCTAGAAAAGTGTTACTTTTACTTGCTCTGTACACCGCGCAAATCTACGGGACAACATATTGCTCCGGACCGCTAGAGCCCTGCGCTCCCTCTCAATATCTACATCGTCCCTGAGGTCAGCGGCAAGACAATGCCCAAGGTATTTTACAGTTGACACCCTATTAATTGGTGACCCGTTCATAAGCAACTCGGGTCCTTCTCCACGTCGTTTGCCGCTGACCTCAAAGACCATGTACTCACATTTCTTAACATTATATTTTAATCCATGTGCGGCAGCGTAAGTCTCACACGTTTTCAGTATCTCTCTGATTGCTCCCGCCGACGGACCCAGCAGCACCATGTCATCTGCATAGCTGATGTTGTTAATTCTAACCACGTATGCTGCTGAGTGCGACTATCAGGTCATCCACGTAGAGGTTAGAGAGCCTGGGAGACGTCAGACCACCCTGTCTCACCCCGCACTCCAACCATAGGGCTCAGTGACTGTATCATCCCATTTCACCTGATTGACTTGGTTATTGTACCAGTACTGGAAAAGCCCACATATTTCTGCTGGTATACCCCTGTCTCCCATCTTTCTCCAGAGCACATAATACGAAACAAGATCGAACGCCTTGGAGAGATCAAAGAAACAGGCGTACACCGGCGTACCGCGAACTTTATAATATTGAACGAATAATGGAAATAATAATAATAGAAGAATAATAATAATCCACCCGCAGGGCAGCATGTGGCGAGGTGTTGGGCAGTAGCGACTAGCGACCCCACGGACCCTATCTCCCGGGAGAAGTCTTGTTCTTCACCTCTGGCTTGTCTTTATTGGCCGGCTGGAGTGAATAATGACGAGGAACAGTGCTCCCACCTCTTGCATTTATTGGCTGGCTTGAGTGGAGATTCGCCAGAGCAAAAGTAGCTCGGAGGAAGTAAGTATTCCAGTAAGATGCTAGTAGGGATCGTGACCGTACTTCCGGGATTGTCCTGATAGCCGTGGAATGCCTCTCCACTCCTCAACACCTCAGGACATGTTGCCCCCTTGCCGCTAAGTCACTATGTGCTAGCGATCGTTTCCGGGGGCCCATTATTCAGTGTGCGAGTCACCCCATTTTTTTTTTTTTTGCTTCCTCCTTTCCTCCTTTTTCCTTTTTTTATTGAGTGTGCGAGTCACCCCCTGCCATTTTATCTGTGTATATTATAATATAACATTGGTCAGGTGGGGACATAGTTCTTCCATAGTTCAAGGTACCCAATCCACTTTATCCACCCAAACCCATAGCCCAATATGTTTTGTTTCCACCGGGGGTTGTCTTTGGGTGCACTTGCATAGTGCATACAGGGATACTCGTCGGCTGGTGCCTCCTCGTCATTTAAAATTGTCTAAGGGGCCTCTGCGAGTTGGCTTCGGCCCCTCGTACGCCTCCAAAGGTCCAATCTTATATCTATATCCAAAGATTGGCAGAATCCAATAACACTTTGCTCGACCTGGGAACGAGGCAGTTACTACACTAGAACTTTATATAATAGGTATATTTCCTGGATAAAAAAAAAGAAATTCTATTTAGGCCATCAGTCAGTTATTAAAAAAATATTAGACACGCATTATTTGCTTTTTCATAATAAAAAATTACTTAGATAAAACGCATTAAAGTTGGGGAGTGGGGGCTCGCTACGTCACAACAATAACAAACTACGTATAAAATATAGCAAGAAGTGACGTCATGCCATATTTTAACTCAATGTATCGCCGTAATCTTTTGATTACGTAAAAAAAGAAAAATTACATGTCCATTATTTTTTTATAATGTACTATCGAAAGTCGTTGTGCCTCACCCTTTTCAAAACTTTTTCGTTTGCACGTTGAAATCGTAGTTTGCAACGCCTTTTTTTAGTTTGACCAATGAACGAAGAGAATGTCGCCTATGAAGGATGACTCTAAAATAAACAATGTCCATTTCTTAAACGTTATTTGCTGTTTTTTCTTAACTTGGTAATGTAATGTGCGCCGAAGCGCTATTGGTGGACGAAAACAATGCAGGCCACTAGCCACTGGCCCGTGCATACGAAAAGCGTCCTTATGGGGATAACGGACAAAAGTCGTTGATAGTACCTACATACATGAGGCGCAAAAACAAATTTTTAGTCATCATTCCTATAACAGGTTTCATCAAATACGCACTCAGCCGGATTACTTTCATATTTCATAGAAAAGGAACTACCTACTTATCACGTTATTGCATACCTTCAAGGAAAATAAGATATTTAAACTTATTAATATGTATATTCCCAGAAATCTATGGTTAAACATCTTTTAATCGTTAACATCATACTTAGAATGCTACATCCTTGACGAAAACCACAGCGTTTGTTATCTAAAAAACTTTTTTACAAAAAAATACAACCGACTTCCAAAAACAACACTACAAAGTAAAAAATAACTTTAATTTCGGAAGTCGGTGTCTAGTTATATGTATTTTCGTTTTTTGCCACCGCAAAAAACTGCAAAGTTTTTATTTTTCACTTTTTAGTTGTGGTTCCTACCCCACACAAATTCTAATACCACTATCTGCAAAACAAACTAGAACATCATCCATATAAAAGTGGGGAAAAAATACCTATTATTGAAGCTAACTCAAAAACTACCGAAGCAAAGTTAATCAATTTTATATGGGACCAACTGTGATGTATACCCTCTCGAATAAAACAAAAAAAAATCTAAATCTGTCCAGCCATCTTCGAGTAATCGGGGAACATACATAAAAAAAAAAAAAAAAAGGTTCCGACGAATTGAGAACCTCCTGCTCTTTGAAGTCGGTTAAAAAGCCGGCCAAGTCCGTGTCGGACCACGCACAGTGAAGGATTCCGTAGGTGGGATGAATTTATCCCAAAAACAAACCTAACATTGTCGTTGAAAAACATGATCCCCCATAGATCCCAACTGCAAATGTACCTATGTTTATACGCACAATATTGAGTAATCACTCATGCTATTTTAAGATCATAGACTTCGTATAGATTTTCATCTATTACTTAAGTATTGAACTATCCTCTGTATTTTTTCCTTAATTTTAGGCTTAGCAGTTTCGGAGGAACTTTAAAACTGCTTATTTTAAAAACCCTTTTATTTGAGACGTCACAAGGTGTTACAAAACTTTATTTTTATATTTCTAATTTTTCCCCCAAAAGTGCATATTCAAAACTCATTTATAAATTTACGTTCCACGTTTGTGTTTGAGTCACAGAAATTCGTACCTATGTGACTTTCAACTTAATCGGTCCAGTAGATTCGGAGCAAATCGGCTGTGACAAACGGACAGAAAGACACATGAGTGATCCTAGAAGGGTTCCGTTTTTCATTCGGACGTACGGAACCCTAAAATACTCAATCTGTCTAACCTTTTCAGAACTATGTTGGGGTCGGCTTCCAGTCTAACCGAATGCACCTGAATACAAGTATTTTACATGGAGCGACTGCCTATCTAACCTCCACAATCCAGTTTGGGAAATATACCCCTTGGTAAGACTGGTTATCAGACTTTCGGGCTTCTGACGACCCGTAACGACTGTCAAAGATTCACGAATGACAGCCGGGAACGTGCTTTTCGAGGTACGGTTAGATCGGTAGGTATGTAAACATGCTCACCCATCAACGAACTGACCTCGGAAAGCGTTGCTTAACCTTGTAGATCGACCCATGTGGCTGTTATTGTTTAGCCATGAGCTCCTCACCTCATAACATTATACATCCTTGAAGAAAACCCTAGCTTTTGTAATCTATTAATAAATTATAGATATCATTATAATATAAACATAACCTAAAAATAACAAAATTATATCATTCTCAAACTAAAACATGGCGTCGCAAAATTCATCCGCATCGCTGTCGACTGGTAAAGTAGGTACCCAAGAGACTGGCGGCATTGCCACGTTGTATGGCAATGCTAAGCCTCTGGCCAAGGTAAAAGCCAGCCCTTGGGTCATGGGAAGTGTCAACCAGACGTTTCGAGATATCCTTAAAGGGACTTTATAAACGGGTAGGTAAATATAAATACATAAAAGGTTTTATTCGTACATCATATACATTAACAAAAATCGATAGAGATGTTAACAATTTTTTTTTGTGCGTCTTGTAGGTTATTAAAAAATATTGGACACGTATTTTTTCTTTTTATACGTAAGTAATAAAAAGATTACGGTGATACTTTGAGTTAAAATGTGGCATGACGTCACGCCTTGCCAGATTTTATACGAAGTTTTTCATAGTTGTGACGTAGCGAGCCTCCACTCCCCAACTTTAATGCGTTTTATCTAAGACATTTTTTACTAATATGATTAAGCTAAAAACACGTATCTAATATTTTTTTTATTATCTGACTGACGAATTTTTTTTTATTTTTTTTATTAGCCTACATTGTGTCCCACTGCTGGGCAAAGGCCTTCCCTTTTTCCTTCCAAACTCCCTGTCTTGTGCGATCTCTGGCCATGTTGGCCCTGCAAACCTTATCAGATCGTCACACCACCTTCGCCGTGGCCTGCCTCGACGGCGACTCCCTCAGGCGTCCAGTGGGTGACGATCTTTGCCCATCTCTCCGGGTGCATTCGCGCGACGTGTCCGGCCCACTCCCACTTCAGCCTGGCTGTTTTTTCTTCAACATCTGCTACTTGAGTTACGGAGCGCAGGATGGTGTTTCTAACTCGGTCTGTACGCTTGACTGACGAATTATTAAATTAAATTAAATCCTTTATTTCAGACCAAGTCCATAGTTCCACACATTAGGTATAAATATAAAAAGTTAAAATCACATAAAAACACATTAGAATAATTAAAACAATATAATAAAATTACACATCACAAATGTGAAAATGTGTGTGTGTGTCATGTGTGTGATGTGTTCAATTCAAATGAATTGCATACAATTAAATTAATTATAGACTAAAAATAAAATAATACAAGTTAAACAATCAATAAATCATAAACCAAATTAAACATACACAAAATAATCAATTTAAATAAATAAACATCTCAAATAATACGAGGAGAGGCGCTAACATGAAGCTGCATCCACCTCTGTATCAAGGACAGGTCAGGTCAGGAGACCGTTTGAGTTGCTCCGTAGACGACTTAATAGTGAGGCGCTCCGCTTCCGTATGAACGCGAAAAAATCATCGGTCCGCGCCTCAGCAAACATAGTCGAAGCACTACAAAACCGCGGAAGCCCTAACAGTATCCTGAAAGCATTGTTGTACTGCACGCGCAGTGCGCTATACGCCCGCTGTGTAAAGTTGGTCCACAGGCTGCACGTGTAAAACGACTGACATAACGTTACCTTCACAGGTCTAGTACAACGCGCAAACCTGCGAGCCAACATATTACACCGGACAGACAGCGCCCTGCTCTCCCTCTCAATGTCTAAATTGTCACAGAAGTCGTCAGAGACCCAGTGGCCCGGCAGTGACTTGAAATGCTGCACTCTTTTTAAAGGAATGCCGCAAAGAGCAATAAAGAATTGAGAATTGAGAATTGAGAGTGACCGGCGGTACAGATGAGTAACATTTGGTACCAGCTTTGAAGATCATGAACTCACTCTTTTTAGCGTTGTAACTGAGCCCATGGGCCTCCGTGTAAGACTTACAAATGCGCAGAAGTTTACGTAACGCACCGATCGATGGGCTCAGCAACACCATATCATCCGCGTAACTAATGTTGTTTAGACACACTCCGTCTATGGAACATCCAATATTAGTGTTGCTGAGCTCACCGATCAGCCGGTTCATGTACAGGTTAAAGAGGCGGGGGGAGGATAAGCCCCCTTGCCTCACTCCGCATTCCATATTCCATATTATATAGATTTTATTTTTTTTACCCAGGTAACATCCCTATTGCCAAATGTATGTAAGCGTAAATGTAGTAATGTATGTATGTAAGCAAATGTATGTTACAATAATATAGAATGTAGATTGCAATGGGTTCCAGCACATATTGGACTAAGCGGTAACGAGGAGGCTGACCGTATTTCCAAATCAGCGGTAGTGGATGGTTGTATAATTAATTATATACCAGATTATTGGGAATATACAACTAAATTTAAATCTGTATGCTTTAACTCCTGGAAACAACATTTTTTCAAAATGTCTCTAGATAAAGGCATTTGGTACAAAAGCATACAAGGTCAGCCATCTCGTGTTCCATGGTTCGAGGATACTAAATTAGATAGAAATTATGTTAAATTGATATTAAGACTCCGTTCTGGGCACTATCCATCGGCAAAGTTTGCATTTCTTATGAAAAAGGCTGATTCTCCTAATTGCACAGTTTGCAATCAAATCGAGGACGTGCAACATTTGCTGATGGAGTGTGCTCGAAACGGAGTAGAACGCGAGTTGTTCGTGAAGGATTTTAAAATAAATAAATTAGATGTAGGCATAATCCAATCCATCTTATCTGTACCATCTTCAGAGATTATTAAAAAGTTGTGCCATTTAATTACGGTCCTCCACGAATAACTCTAATTCATTAGCGATTAATAATATCTATTATAAACTATAATACTGTTTTGTAAGCCAAATAATGTAAAAGGGTACGATGGGGCTGACATATCTTTGATAAAAGCCCCTAAACAAAATTAGATTAAAAAAAAAAAAAAAAAAAAAAAAAAAAAATGTAAGCGCATCACTTCAGAACGGTTGCACCTATTTGGCAATATTTTTTTTTTGTTTGTAATTGTCAGGGCAAGGTTTGTATGACAGATTTTTTTTTTTTTTTTGGAAAATTTTCTTGGATTTGGATGGTAGTTTTATATGAAAACAGACAACACACAACCTGAGGCCTCTGCCTCGAATTTTGCGGGCAGCGGGGCGGCAGCGGCGGCGGCGCGTCTCGCATTGTCCCGCCCCGCTACCGCGCCGCTGTTTTCGCGGTCCGGTCCATTTGTTTTTACGCATAAAATCCCGCCGCTCCCGCTCCGCCGCCGCTGCCGCCCCGCTGCCCGCAAAATTCACCCGGGCGATGCTGGGCACAGCCAGTCTATTATTAATTTATACATATAATTTCAATTGGGTAAAAATGTAAAAATAATAGGAATGCGGAGCTATCTAAATCCATAATCTTATTGCAGAGTTACAGAGTAAATATAAATAAACAAAAGGTTTTATTTGTACATCATCTATAATAAAAACCAGTACGATAAATGCGAAGGTTTTGAAGAGGTTATAAGTCTATCCAATTTATTCTCCTGTCAAATGTTTAATGCGAACTAGTAGATAACGCTCATGAACTAAGCCGCCATCTTGTTCCGTCAATACAATTTTTCCGTTCGCTGACGAAGTCATAACCACTAACGCGACAATTGCACGAAAGTGAGTAAATATGAAAGTTTCTATACATTTTGCATCTTTGTTAATATATCACGCAAAAATGACTGAACAGATTTGGATGAAATTTGGCACACTGATAGTTTATAGCCTGCATTAACACATACTTTTAATCACAGTAGTACGTTCCCGTAGGATACTTTTCGACAACCACACGGGCGAAGCCGCGGGCAAAAGCCCCAATTGAATAAAACCTAGGCACAAAAATAAATTGTACTTCTGTAATCTTTCTGTTATGTGACACTACTAAGTTCTCTTCTTTCTATAGATTAATCATTATTAATGAATCATTATTTTTTACCAATCAAATCATTTGTAGGTAATCAATCATCTCTTGATCTGATGATGTTAATTTGTTTATAAAAAAACTTTTTTACAAAAAAACACAACCGACTTCCAAAAACAACACTACAAAGTGAAAAATAACTTTAATTTCGGAAGTCGGTGTCTAGTTAAATGTATTTTGGTTTTTTTCCACCGACTTCCGAAATTAAAGTTATTTTTCACTTTGTAGTGTTGTTTTTGGAAGTCGGTTGTGTTTTTTTGTAAAAAAGTTTTTATTTTTCACTTTTTAGTTGTGGTTCCTACCCCACACAAATTCTAATACCACTACCTGCAAAACACACTAGAACATCATCCATATAAAAGTGGGGAAAAAATACGTATTATTGAAGCTAACTCAAAAACTACCGAAGCAAAGTTAAACCCTCTCGAATAAAACAAAAAAAATCCAAATCGGTCTAGCCATCTTCGAGTAATCGGGTAACATACATAAAAAAAAATGTTCCGACGAATTGAGAACCTCCTCCTTTTTGAAGTCGGTTAAAAATAAGTTCCGGAAGTTAGAAATACTATGACTTAATACAACATCACGCTTGTATCACGAAGGGATAGCCGGAGGCCGGTCTTGGAACCAGTCCTACCAAGGAGTTGTGTTACCCAGTAACTGGGTTGTGGAGGTCTGATCGGCAGTCGCTCCATGTAAAATACTGATATTCACCTACATCCGGTTTGACTAGAAGCCGACCCCAACGTAGTTATAAAAAGGCTGGGCAGATTGATTGAGTCTACCAAAGCACAGAATTCATTAGCCAATTTTAATATTGCTAGCATCAAATTATTAAATTAAACTTTAAAATCAACATTATTAAAAAAAAACCGCACGTTTGAGAACATACTTTAGCAAATTAATAATATTGATAACATCAATAATTTTTTTATTTTTTTATATATATATATTTTTGTATGATTTAATTGATTGATATTTAAATAAAATAAACTTAATTAATATAAAATAGTGATTATAATTAAGGACAAAAACTATTGAAATCGATACTTAAACGATTGGATTTCTAAAAAGTAAAAAAAATATAGGTAAACGTAAACAAAGCAATATAGAAATAGGTACCTAGCAGGATCCTAGGAGCGTAGCAGGTGGCGTTCTGTAGCTTCTGCCTACCCCCATGGCAAGAAGGCGTGAGTTTATGTGTATGTATGTTGTATGCTCAGGTACAGTCAGCATCAATAATTTCCGGGATGAACAGAAATTATTATTGCATTTGTTTGTTTTTTTTTTTGCAAGGCTGATAGGTCCTATTATTATATTAGAGGAGCTCATGGCTAAGTAATAACATCCGCATGGGTCGATACATCAGGTTAAGCTAAGCTTGCCGGGGTTGGTCCGTGGATGAGTGACCATCTGTACATAGCGAGACTCCTCCGTGCCTCGGAAAGCACGTTAAGCCGTTGGTCCCGGCTGTCATTCGTGGATCTTTGACAGTCGTTACGGGTCGTCAGAAGCCCGAAAGTCTGACAACCAGTCTTGCCAAGGGGTATCGTATTACCCAGTTATGGGTTGTGGAGGTCAGATAGGCAGTCGCTCCATGTGAAATATTGGTATTCAGCTACATCCGGTTAGACTGGAAGCTGACCCCAACATAGTTGGGAAAAGGCTAGGCAGATTGATAATAGGTCCTATTAGCCTTCCTCAAGAATTGGGCTAACAAATGCAAAAAAAATTTTTCAAATCCTATTGGTAGTTCCCAAGATTAGCGCGCGCAAAGAAACAAAAAAAAAACAAACTCGTCATTAATAGTTTAAATAACGTGTCGTTTTGCATCCTCGTCAAATTTAAGGGTGTGGTATAGACCATCAAATCGAACAACTTTCTCCATGGCACCAACATCGTAATCGCGAAAAAATAATCAGCCGTCCCATACATTTACGTCGAGTAGGTATTGAAGTTTTCTATGGGACAGTTGAAAATTTTTTCGCGAATACGATGTTGGTCTCATGTGGAAAGTTATTCCGTTTGATGTTCTGTACTAAACCTTGAAATTTGACGAGGATGCAAAACGACACATTGTAAATATATAGATGTGGGCTATTTTATAATTTAAAGTAGGTTAGCTATGTTTTTTCTGAACTGTAATCTGATGATTTAAAAAAATAAACGTAGAGGCATATACGAAGGTGAGAGAACAAAAGGGAGTCAAAAAGATGAAAAGTGTGTAAAAATAAAAGCTGATTTATTATTTAGAAAAGGTGTTTATTTTTGCTAAAACAACCAATTCTTCCGTCCTACAACTTTGGGGGCTGGTCCGGGATTGGAAGAATAAGAATTTTGGCAGAAATATTACGTTCGAAACGAGATTGGTTTCTCACGCATGTGGCGAACTCGTTGCCGGTCGTTTTGGGGAAGTTGTAAAAGCTGTATTTTGAAGATGCAAGACGACAAGGCGATGTTTGGCGTCGCGAACAGTTTCGGCGCAGAAGGTATTTTGAAATTTAGTGGCGATGACAAGACGTATTCGTCTTCTAAATGGGCTCAGGATATTGAGGACAATTCCGAGATCTTCAGCTGGACGCCTCAACAGAAGCTGATCGTTGCCCGTAGATCGCTAACAGGCACGGCTGAGCTCTGGTTGCGGTCAGAAAAAGCCTACAAGACGTTCGAAGAGCTGAAAGCTGCACTACAAAAGGAATTTCCTGATTCATTGAATATTAAAGAAATGCATGAGTTTATGAGTTCTCGTAAGAAGAGGCGCGAGGAGACTTATTACCAGTACATGTTGGTTATGAAAGAATTGGGCAAGCGGGCGAAATTCCCGGATTATGTGGCCATTCAGTACATTGTGGATGGAATACAGGATTTAGAGATGAACAAAGCAATACTCTACGGCGTCACCACCTACTCGGCTCTAAAGGAAAAGTTGTCCATATATGAAAATATCAAGAATAAGTCGAGAGTCCGTGCCAGTTTGTCAAAACAGAATCAAGAAAGTACGAGTAGTGGCGGTCGCGGACAAAAGTTGCAAGCCGCTGAACTTAAAAGAAATTGCTACAAGTGTGGTGATACATCTCATCTATCTAATTCTTGTCCGAATGGAGTAAAGTGTTTTAAGTGCGATACGTTTGGCCACATTGCACCAGATTGTAAGTCGAGCAACATTCAAAAGTATGATTCGCAGTCGCAAAATCGGCAGCGTCATCAGTCGATGTGTGTGAAGTTTGCGGCGAACGATGGTGGCGACAACGATCAAGATGGCGAAAACCGAATTAAAGTGTCAGACATCAACATTGAAGGTGACAGTGACAGTGGTCCGCAACTTCAGTCGGTGTTGAATGTCAACAATAAAACTCAAAACAAACTTCAAAAATCGGAGAAAATAATAGAAATTTGTGGTCAGAAAGTAGAAACATTAATTGATAGTGGAAGTGATTTAAATTTGATAACAGTAGATTTATTTTTTGAATTAAAAGTGTCGTCATACACTAGAGAAAAGTTGTTATTAACTGGACTTGGATCGTCGAAAGTAAATACGTTAGGGAAGTTTAATGGTATCATCAATATGGACGGTCATAATTTAGATGTATTATTTTATGTAATACCGGTAGATACAATGCCTTACAAGATGTTACTAGGTCAACCTTTTTTAATGACTACGACTGTGTTGTTTAATAATGGGTGTGTTAGTTTAATATCAAAAGGGGAAGGTGAAATGTTAAGGTGTTTAATTTCAGATGCACAGCAGCAACAACTGGTGAGTTATATTGCAGATGATAACATACGCACAGTTGTTATGCAAATGGTGGAAGATTATAGGCCCATGCAGGTGCAGGAGGCGCCAATCGAAATGAAAATAATTCTGAAGGATGACATTCCGGTTGCACAAAGACCCAGACGTCTATCCCTGCATGAACAGCATATAGTGGATCAACAGATCAAGGAATGGATTCAGAAAGGTATTATAAGGCCCAGTTTTTCTGAGTATTCAAGCCCTCTAGTGTTGGTTAAAAAGAAGGATGGTTCAACACGTGTTTGTGTTGACTATCGGAAGATTAATGCAAAGATGGTCAAAGACGAATTTCCTTTACCAATTATAGACGATCACATGGATAGGCTTTCAGGTTATAAGATATTTAGTAAGTTAGATCTCAAAGATGCATATTTTCATTTAAAAGTGTGGGAAAGCAGTATAAAATATACCTCATTTGTGACGCAAACAGGGCAGTATGAGTTTAATAGGGCACCTTTCGGACTTTCTATATGCCCAAACTATTTTACTCGTTTTATAACTATTGTTTTCAGGGATATAATCGCAAAGGGTCATTTATTGATTTTCATAGATGATATCATGTTAATGGCAGAGACCTATCAAGAGGCACTTGACAGACTTAGAGAAGTATTGAAAGTGGCTTCTGTACATGGACTCCAAATCAATTGGAAGAAATGTAATTTACTGACCACTAGGGTCGAGTACCTTGGTCATATAATTGAGAATGGAACAGTAAGGCCATCGAGTGATAAGGTGGAAGCAGTCATGAAGTTTCCAGAGCCACGAACCATTAAACAACTCCAAAGCTTTATAGGTTTAACCTCATACTTTAGAAAATTTATTGAAGGTTACTCATGGATTGCAAGACCACTGACTGATTTGTTAAGGAAGACCAGTCATTATCATTTTGGTGAAGAGCAGCAAATTGCTTTCAATCAGTTGAAAGAGAAGTTGACACAGGGTCCAGTGCTCAAAATTTTTAATCCATCTTTGAAGACAGAACTGCACACTGATGCCTCCCAACAAGCTTACGCAGCAGTGCTCATGCAACAAGATCCAAATGACAATTGTTTACATCCAGTGTACTACATGAGCAGGAAAACTACAGATGCAGAGAAAAAATATACAAGTTACGAGTTGGAGGCTTTAGCTGTGATAGAAGGTGTGAAAAAGTTTAGAAAATATCTATGTGGAATCCCGTTCAAGATTGTTACAGATTGTTCAGCATTTGAGATGACTTTAAAAAAGAAAGATTTAACAACAAGAGTGGCCAGGTGGGTTCTCTTATTACAGGAATATGACTATACAGTTGAACATCGATCTGGAAGCAAGATGAGACATGTAGACGCCCTGAGTCGCAGCGCTTACGTGAATATTGTTACAAGAGGAGTCCATGACCAGATAAGAAAGGCTCAACAGTGTGATGAAGGAACAAGTGCTATTTTAGAAGTTGTAAAACAGCAGCCATACATGGATTATTATGAACATAATGGACTATTGTATAAAGGTGAAGAAGGCAAAATAGTTGTGCCAAAAGGAATGGAAATGCAAATAATAAAAAAAGTACACGAAAATGGTCATTTTGGTAAAAAGAAAATGATAGAGCTCATTGAAAAGGATTATTATATTAAAGATGTCACTAGGAAAATAGAAGAAGTTATTGTCAGTTGCATACCTTGTTTACTAGCATTGAAAAAAGAAGGAAAGCAAGAAGGATTTTTGAACAGTATAGAGAAGGAAAGTATACCTCTTAGTACTCTACATTGTGATCACATTGGTCCTCTATCAGAAACTAAGAAACAATATAATTATATTTTGACTATAGTGGATGCCTTCACTAAGTTTGTGTGGTTGTTCCCGACAAAAATCACAAACTCTATAGAGCTAATTAATAAACTAAGGATTCATCAACAAGTTTTTGGGAATCCAAGCAGAATGATAACAGATAAAGGAGCTGCATTCACTAGCAACGATTTTTCAGATTATTGTCAAGCTGAAGGAATACAACATATTACAGTTACCACTGGTGTTCCCCGTGGTAATGGACAGGTGGAGAGAGTACACAGAGTTTTAATCTCCATACTTACCAAGTTGTGTCTAGGAGATGAGAAGCAATGGTACCGTCATGTAAGCCAGGTGCAAAGATCATTAAATAGTACTTTTCAGCGCAGTATAGGTACAACTCCTTTCGAGTTATTGATTGGTACCAAAATGAAACTTAAAGAAAATGTAGAGATAATTAACATGTTACAGGAAGAGGAAAGAGAAGAGTATGTACAGGAAAGAGAAAAGTTGAGAAAACACGCTAAAATACAGATTCTAAAAATACAAGAAGAAAATAGGAAAAATTATAACAAAAAAAGAAAGGAGAGTGTAAAGTATGCTGTGGGAGATTTTGTAGCTATTAGAAGAACACAATTCGGAAAGACTTTGAAGTTAAAGGCAAAGTATTTGGGACCCTATAAGGTCGTGAAGATATTTGGGAAAGATCGATATGAGGTGGAAAAAGCTGAAGTTACTGCTGAGGGTCCTATAAGAACATCAACTGCAGCCGACTACATGAAAAGATGGCCAGAGGTGAGCTACTAAGCTGGTTGTTTATTGTGTTGTTTTTTATATTATACATTTTTCAACATTTCAATTTTAAGTTTTCTTTATTTTGTTATAAAACAGTTTAAAGTAACATAAGGCATTGGATCTCAGGTGTACAGTGACATTTAATTTTAAGATGTTAGAATTATGATGTTTATATTAGTTTATTTCTAAAACTGTGATGATACTAGTTAATATTTGAGTTGTTGTTTTAAAATAAGTAAGTAGTGGAGTAGGTATGTTCATAGTCTGAGGTCAGACTATGGCAGGATGACCGAGTTGTGGGCTATTTTATAATTTAAAGTAGGTTAGCTATGTTTTTTCTGAACTGTAATCTGATGATTTAAAAAAATAAACGTAGAGGCATATACGAAGGTGAGAGAACAAAAGGGAGTCAAAAAGATGAAAAGTGTGTAAAAATAAAAGCTGATTTATTATTTAGAAAAGGTGTTTATTTTTGCTAAAACAACCAATTCTTCCGTCCTACATAGATGAGTACTTACTATAAAACCAGGAGCAGCTCGTGGCTAAATAATAACAGCCGCACGGGTCGATCCATCAGGTTAAGCTGCGCTTGCCGGGGTTGGTCCGTGGATGGGTGACCATCTTTACATACCGAGACTCCTACGTGCCTCGGAAAGCAAGTCATTCGTGGATCTTTGACAGTCATTACAGGTCGTCAGAAGCCCGAAAGTCTGACAACCAGTATGATATTACCCAGTAATTGGGTTGTGGAGGTCAGATAGGCAGTCGCTCCATGTAAAATACTGGTGTTCAGCTGCATCCGGTTAGACTGGAAGCCGACCCCAACATAGTTGGGAAAAGGCTAGGCAGATTGACTTACTATAAAACCATTTCTTTTAGCAGTTTATTATTAAAT
Source organism: Cosmia pyralina (assembly GCA_946251885.1). Classification (NCBI taxonomy): domain Eukaryota; kingdom Metazoa; phylum Arthropoda; class Insecta; order Lepidoptera; family Noctuidae; genus Cosmia; species Cosmia pyralina. Next base: position 1,933,641 of record OX276371.1, read on the forward strand.
ACTACTATTGATAGTTTCTATAAAGCAACAAACCTTTTTAACCGGTTCATAGATTGTTTTTATATAAATAACTAGTGATATTTACAGCAATAAATAAGCACTGCTTACGACATGTTAAGCTATTTGCCGCCCACACGCAAGTTGGTAATAAAGTTGTACCAGAAATGTATAAATTGACATTTGACATTTTATACAAATGTCATACTTAGCAATTATTGATTAAAAATGTTTAAATGTGTTATACTTAATATCTATATCTATATTCTAATCTCTGGAACTACCAGTCGGTTTTAAAAAATATTTCTGTATTTGTTATCCCAATTTTTGAGGAACGCTATAGGCTAGGAGCTACTCTTAGGAGCCGAGCAACACGAAAAAAAGTCAGAAAGAACACTAAACGAAAATTAAGTTATAGTGCGGGCGGGCGATGCGATGCGATGCGACGCGTTACGTCTGGTACCGACACGTTGATCAAGGTGCGGACAGAAGGTAGTTTATTATAAATGCGAAAGCAACTCTATCGGTCGGTCTGCCTGTTACATTTTTACGCCTAAACCCCTATACTGATACTTATGAAATTTGACAGATAGGTACTATATAGCCTGGGACCCGGAGAAGTACACACGGCTACAAATCAAGCTATAATACTATAGATAGCCTGGGACAGTTAAGCTGACCTCTCATTGTACAGAAATCATATACAATGCGAAATCAGCTTATAGTGGACACGTAGCGAGCTTGATATCCAGCCGTGTTTACATAGGTTACTTTGTATCCTGAATTGAAATAACAAATGCTGAGATACAAAATATACGCAGGCGAAGTCGCGGGCAACATTTATTATAATATACCACAGACAAGTTTGTAATTGTACCAGAAGTCTAGAAACTAACATTTGACATTTTATACAAATGTCATAGTCAGAAATTTTTGATTAAAAATGTTTAATTAAAGCAAGTTCATTTGCAACTATCAAATTCGTTAGAGGTTCCTACAGTTTGTGTAACACCAATCTGGGATTAGGAAACGCTCAACTTTAGTTTTCATTTGAGATACTTCATTTTAAGGCTCCCTCCCGCAGACAGCACGACGCGACGATGGTGGTGCGACGCGATTTTGGTAGATAAATTTTCATGAATTTTCATAGAATAGGTCTTTATTTGCTTCGAATGTAGGTACAGTCAACAAAAGAGATATCTAGGCAGGGTGTATACTAACATATTAGTATGTGAATTGCTTCATGTTCAGTTTCGTGACAATATACAATTTTGTGTTGGTGTGTACAATGTAGAAGTATTGCAAAAACAAAGTAATATATATAAAAGTGAACATGAAGCAATTCACATATAAATATGTTACTATACCCTGCCTAGATATCTCTTTTGTTGACTGTACATTTTGGCTCCGTACGGCATTTCATACAAACTTTCAATTAATCCTTTTTTATCGAAATGTATGAACCGATTTTAATGAAACTTTTTAGACCTATGTATCCTGCTTATGCGTACGATGTTTGATTAAAATCGGTTCATCCATTTCGTTAAAAAAGGACTTGAAAGTTTGTATGAAATGCCGTACGGAGCCAACGCTCTTAAGTTTTTTTGCTCGCGGCTTCGCCAGCGGAAATAAATCGGTCGGAAATAAATTTTAAAATACAAAAGCTGATATTGTGGCTTAACTATGATAGTTAGATATATTCCCTTCCGGACTTTTTTGTAAGTAATAATGAGTACTTTAATCATGTAGTACATAATTTTTATGTATCATCAATAGTTTTGAATTTTATAGGAAAAATTTTGCTACTTTGGGCATTGAGTTGCATTATTGCAATTTTTTAAGGCTCTCTAATTTTTTTGAAAATAAATTATAGCCTATATTACTTCCTGATAATTTAGCTTTCTATTGGTGAAAAAATTAATAAAATCATTCTAGTAGTTTCGGAGTTTATTCAGTACAAACACACAAACAAAAAATCTTTCCTCTTTATAATATTAGTATAGGTAGATTTAGCTTCATTAATTTTGAATCGTAAAATACCTGCACTCGCAGCTAACTTCCGATTGAATCGAACTATAAGAATGACTGACTAGCGTAACCTTAATTTATAAAACTCGTATGTATAGATTAGTTAGTAGGCATAACAATCAGTCTATAACCTTCCAACTGCTGCGATACTGCTCACATGTCCCCTCTGAGAGGGAGCGAGTCGTAAGCTCGCAATCACACATGTTCCCACTGCTGGGACACAGGCCTCCTCTCTGTGAGAGGGAGTGGGCTGTAATCCACCACGCGGGCCCAGTGCGGGTTGGTAGATGTCACATGTCTTCGAATTTTTGGTTCTAGGACATGCCGGTTTCCTCACGATGGTTTCCTTCACCGTTGTTGAGAGCAGTGGTGATGAAATTATTTACACAAAGTAAAGCGCTGTCTGGGTTCGAACCCACGAGCTACAACTCGTAAGTTGGAGCCGCTGCTACTGTGCCACAACACTAATTGTTTCACAAGAATCATCATCTGCCTATCCTTTTCCCAACTAAGCATGTTGGGGTCAGCTTCCAGTCTAACCAGATGCAGCTGAATATTAGTATTTTTGTTGTGTGTTTTCTTGTTTCTTTTTTTGTTTTTTTTTTAACACACCCCCTCATACACAAACACACCCCCACATACACATACACATACACACGCACACATATAAATCTCGCACACACTCTTATAAATTGATCGCATTTTTTCCTTGTTTTGTTTCTTTATACATATACCTATTTGTACTCGTAAGTTTCTAATGTAAGGGAAGAGCGGAGCCTTCAAGTACAGGCATATTATATGCCTAAATGGAGACTCCTCGACAGGCATTGTAAGCCAAATATGCTATACGAAATAAATTTATTATTTTTTTATTTTTTATTATTTTACATGGAGTGACTGCCTATCTGACCTCCACAAACCAATTAATGGGTAATACGATACCCCTTGGTAAGACTGGTTGTCAGACTTTCGGGCTTCTGACGACCCGTAACGACTGTCAAAGATCCACGAATGACAGCCGGGACCAACGGCTTAACGTGCTTTCCGAGGCACGGAGGAGTCTCGGTATGTAAAGATTGTAACTCATCCACGGACCAACCCCGGCAAGATCGACCGTGCGGCTGTTATTACTTAGCCACAAGCCTCTGTTTCACAAGAATCTGTAACTCAAAATGATGATATTGCTGATCTTACCTCTATTATAATTGGTAGGTATGTTGCACGGTTCAAAACGGTATCAATCACAACGTTCAAACTTAATTTACTGACAACATCTAGATTATGTGAAGCGGTCAAATATTAATAATAATTTGCATAGTTATTGCAAATATTAATTGAATGCTCTAAGGAGTAAACATTCACTAGTTAATTGACCTGGTTTTGGGAGATATTTTATTTTGTTTTTTAACCGACGAAAAAAAAAGGAGGAGGTTCTCAATTCGACACGCGGCGCCCGCTGTGCGCCCGTAGTGACTTGTGTTCGTCGCTCGGTGATTGTAACCTTTTTTAAAGATTTTTGGAGCAAAATATAACACGGTATAAAAATTATTGGAGTCGATTCAGTTATTTATTCTGAACAAACTCTATTCAGGTTTCGCATATACTAAAAATAATGTTGTATATTTCGTTTTCGTGACGTATCACCTCGACTGACACTTATTCGAGGAACCTCATAATTTCCTTAATCTTACGACTGTGAATACCGATTTTGAGGATCTATCGAGGCACACCTTGAGGTTGCCACGACCGAGTTGTGAGTCGAGGAGCTTTCAAAGCTATGACTTTAGAACATGAGTCTTACAAAAATGAGTCTTACAAACAAACAGACAAACTTCCCATTAGTGAAAGAATTTTCTGAATCGGATCAGTAGTTCCGAAGATTACCCCCCTACATACAAACTCACAAATTTTACCTCTACATAATATTATTTTATACTAGATGCTCGCGGCTTCACCCGCATGAATGGCAATACTATTTCAATTGGATTTTGTTCACAATTTCATGGGTTTTTTTTTTTTTGCGTGGAACCCTAATTCTTTTTCTAAAATAAACGTAACCTAATTTACTTTTTATAACATCAGCTATCTGCCTGTGAAAGTCCTGTCAAAATCGGTCTAACCGTTTCGGAGATTAGCCGGAACAAACAGAGAGACAAAAATTTAAAAAAATGTTTTTTTGTTACAATTTAATACCGTATATTAATATTGGTCTTCTTCACTTCAAAAAACGGTCAGCTTCAAATTCAAATAGCAATCAAAGCTATTCGATTCGTTGATTTAGAGATAAATGCAAAATTATGACCACTTTTGGGTACTTTCATATATCAATTAATTTCGTTATATTTCCCAAAAGGCTCCATCAATCCGTCAGATTTATATATTCATTATGGACACTGTAGGACATATAACATTGTCGCATAGTGGTATAACTTTCATATGCCCTGAATATCCTTTTAAAAATTGTCCAAATCTAAGTTTTCAAAGTCGTCAGTTTTAGGGAAAGCCCACAATTTTTTCTTCAGATTTGCCGCAAACGATCATATGAAAATCAACGGCTCTGAAGATCGTTTAATTTTTGGCCCATTTTCGAAATCTGAAAATGGACTCCTGAGTCCTGACCAAGAAGCTCCTATCCGAAACTTTTCAAATATAATTTGCGGTGTCCTTTACAAATGCCGCACCTACTCAGATATCAGCTTTTCGCCCTGCATATAATGCTTGCTGAAAAACCTTCTGGGCTACCATAATATGCATTTAGTAAAAAAACACAACCGACTTCCAAAAACAACACTACAAAGTGAAAAATAACTTTAATTTCGGAAGTCGGTGTCTAGTTAAATGTATTTTCGTTTTTTGCCACCGACTTCCGAAATTAAAGTTATTTTTCACTTTGTAGTGTTGTTTTTGGAAGTCGGTTGTTTTTTTTTTGAAAAAAAGTTTTTATTTTTCACTTTTTAGTTGTGTACCTACCCCACACAAATTCTAATACCACTACGAGTATCTGCAAAACAAACTAGAGCATCATCCATATAAAAGTGGGGAAAAAATACGTATTATTGAAGCTAACTCAAAAACTACCGAAGCAAAGTTAATCAATTTTATATGGGGCCAACCGTGATGTATACCCTCTCGAATAAAATAAAAAAAAATCCAAATTGGTCAAGCCATCGTCGAGTAATCGGGGAACATACATAAAAAAAAAGAAGAAAAAAAAGGTTCCGACGAATTGAGAACCTCCTCCTTTTTGAAGTCGGTTAAAAAGCTGTTATTTTGACAAATACAAACAGACACTTCTTTTTTAATTATTTGTATAGGATGTATAGATAAAGCTTACTTCGCGACCCGGTTCTCACCAAATAGTAACACACGCTGACCTTAACTTGACTAAGTATTGATGTTAACTTGAATGATTACGATATGCATTACATTTACATAATAAATCGATTAAGTTGTTTGATAAGTAAAGTTCCGACTAGTATCGTAACCAGGGTTTGAAATACAGGTATTTTAGGGAACCGGAACCATTGGCCTTGGTGTGATAGCGGTACTATTTGTACCAGTACCAGATGTAGTACTTGTACTATTGGTATTTGTAATCAGTATCGGTACTGTTCCAGTACTAGAGCCAGTACCAAACAAATATTTCTGTAAGCTAGTGAGAAAACAGATATAGTAAGTAAAAAAAAAATAATAACCCGACTGCAAAAACACAGAGAAAAACAAGCATTATAATATAATCCATAGAATTTTGGTACTGCAGGCGGGGGACAAACAAAAGTTATTATTGGTTTGTCCCCACCTGCAATACCAATGCAAAAACAAATATTAGGTCTTTACCTATGAAATTGCCGTTCTGCAGTACTGGCCATTTTAAATCAAAATAATTTTTGTTTGGCTAAGAATTCTAATTTCAAATTAATTTTATTTTAAAAACATGGATTTTTTTTCCAAAAGTAATCATTTGTTTATTGATTAGTGTTACATTTTCATCGCATTTCAATCTTTTTCGTCATCATGGATACGTTAAAAATTCGAGTAATTATGGAATATGAGTACCGTCGTGGCAGCAACGCGGCACAAGCGGCACGCAACATCAACGACGTTTACGGAGCTAACACTACAAACCAACGCACCACTTGTTATTGGTTTGCTCGCTTCCGTTCTGGAAATTTCGACCTGAAAAATGAACCTCGCGGTCGTCCGAAGACTTTGGTCGACAATGACGAATAAAAGGCGATTGTGGAAGCTGATGATACACAATCTACGGCTGAATTAGCAGCAGCTTTCGACGTTAGCGTCAAAACAATATTGGTCCATTTGCGTCAAATTGGCAAGGTAAAAAAGCTTGACAAATGGGTGCCCCACGAACTCAATGATCGCCAGCGCGAAGTACGCGTCGAGACGTGCCTTGCACTGCTCAACAGACACACAAATGAAGGAATTTTGAACCGCATTGTTACCTGCGATGAAAAATGGATTCTGTTTGATAACCGCAAGCGCTCAGCAAGTTGGTTGGTTGGCTGGTTTAGCACCTAAACAATGCCCTAAACGAAAACTTACCCCTAGAAAAGTGATGGTCACTGTTTGGTGGTCTAGCGCCGGTGTGATTCATCACAGCTTCTTACCAAACGGGGTGAGCATTACTTCAGATGTGTACTGTGAAGAACTGAACACAGTGATGGAGAAGCTGGCACATCTCCATCCAGCATTGGTCAATCGCTCGTCTCCGCTGCTCCTGCACGACAACGCGCGACCTCATACTGCACAGCAGACGGTCTCCAAGTTCCAAGAACTGGGGTTGGAAGCTCTCCGTCATCCGCCCTACTCACCAGACCTTGCGCCTACAGACTACTACTTTTTCCAGAATTTGGATAACTTCTTGGCGGGAAAAAAATTCAATACCCGAGAGGCAGTACAAAATGCCTTTGAAAAATTTGTTGCCTCCCGTCCAGCTGATTTCTTTAAGAAGGGCATCAATAAACTGCCACTGCGTTGGCAAAGATGCATTGATTGCATGGGTGATTACTTCGATTAATACAAATAAAAAATGCATGAAAAAAATTCGTTTAAATTTTTTCATACAAAACGGCAATTTCATAGGTAAAGACGTATTATATAATGCTTGTTTTTCTCTTTTCAGTTATGTGTTTTTGCAGTCGGGTTTTTGTTTTTTGAAATATATTTTTTTTTATTTCAATCTTTTTACTTTTATTAATATATATTTGGAATTGACTTTTATTGGATACTAATATTGTTGTATTTTATTTTTAAAAAAAACCTTTCCCTTCCTTTTTTTTTTGTATTTCCAGATACAATGTATAAAATTATAAATATCACTCTCACAATTAAAACGAATCTAACAATACCTCATAATGTTAAAATTCGTCACGCCGTTTAGGCTACAGAGCGTGCCAAAGAAATAGACAACATACACATACAATCAATCAATCTGCCTAGCCTTTTCCCAACTATGTTGGGGTCGGCTTCCAGTCTAACCGGATGCAGCTGAAAACCAGTATTTTACAAGGAACGACTGCCTATCTGACCTGCACAACCCAGTAACTGGGTAATACGATATCCCTTGGTAAAACTGGTTGTCAGACTTTCGGGCTTCTGACGACCCGTAATGACTGTCAAAGATCCATGAATGACAGCAGGGACCAACGGCTTAACGTGCTTTCCGAGGCACAGAGGAGTCTCGATATGTAAAGATGGTCATCCATCCACGGACCAACCACGGCAAGCGTAGCTTATCCTGATAAATCGACCCGTGCGGCTGTTATTATTTAGCCACGAGCTCCTCAAAATATACATACTCTGAAAAACATTACCCTCCAAAGGTCCGGGAACCCAGAGTCCCTAGTTATGTCAAAGACATTTTAAAACTTTATTTTCTTTTATTTGGAATGCCGTTCTTTATTTACAGCCAAACTACATATTATGTAGTATCTTCAAAAATCTTATTACCTACTTGGTTACGAAATAGTATCAAAATGCAAAGGTCAGGTCGTCTATTTAAAAGACCTTTAATTTCGTTCGTGTTATTATTAAAGTTTTAACCTTTACCAATTACTAAGAATGGCATTTGGTGCACAATGATTTTGGGATTATATGTTATTTAAATTTATTTTAATAATTTTAATTATGTTTTTCATCCGGGCACAAGTTAATGTGTCCTACATAGAGAACTTTAAATATACTTCGTACTCAAGCGGCCGCAGCAAGGACAACCTCCACAAGTGGGGGTTCATGGACAGGACCAAATTTTTAAGAATATTAAATGAAAAGATGCTTTTTTGAAAAATGTAATCAATTAGCGAACTAGTAAATAATTTTAATTTCATAGGTAATTACTAAAAACACATTTAAAAATGTGTGTGTGTGGGGGGGTGTGTTTGTGTGTGTGTGTGTGTTTTTATATATAATAATACGATAATACTATTTGAGCTGAGTTTATTAGATAACACAATAGAAATGTGTTATTAATAATTAGGTAAGTACCTAAATTAATATTATTTACTGGTTCGCTAATTGATTACATTTTTCAAAAAGCATCTTTTCATTTAACAATCTTAAAAATTTGGTCCGGTTTAACCTTTTCCTTTTCCCAACTATGTTGTGGTCGGCTTCCAGTCTAACCCGTTCAGCGTAATACCATTATTTTACATGGAGCTCGAGCGATTGCCTATCTGACCTCCGCAACCCAACGTGTACCCGCAATCGCGACATTCCTTCAACACACGGGTAGGGGTAGTTAGTGGCCAGTAATCATAAAAAATATAATAAGATAAAATAATTAGTAAATTGAAAATAATTAATTTCAAACAAACTAAATAATAAAATAATAACCACCATCTGGTAAAAGGTCATTGACCAACACCGTTTTTTATTGTTCATCGTTTGTCTATTGTTCTGACCCAGCTATTAAGTAGCCAAAATAAAACTGGAGTGGCGTGACCTTTTTTTCTCGTTCGTTTCAATTTTATCTCTGCGCTACAGGGCTCCAAGATGCTATTTTATATCAATAAATAATAACGTTTAATGAAATCACAATATCTTTATAAAACGAAAACGGGGAACCGTATAAACGTATTAAATTGATATCGCCATTGCAGCGGCACGTTCTATTTTTGTGTAATCAGAAATTCCCTGTTTTTGAAAGCCTGCTCAAGTCTAATCAGCAAATCTCTTGATGGTTGATGTGATTGGCTTATTGACAGAAATGACAACAACCATTAATATTAATTTCAACAAGAGATTCGACAACAGATTAAACTTTCAGAGATGGAGGTAAGCGACGAAACAGATGCTTGTGTCATTAGTTAAAAGAAGGTGCGAGGGCATAAAAAAAGTGGTGACGTGTGACGCACGCGTAGCACGACTACTTCTATCTCTACGAAGAATAGACACATCTCTTTCTATACAAAGTGACATTAAGTTTCTCCATTTTTGACATCGCCCGTAGAAATGCTTCCACAATCTGTCATTTTGTCTTTCGTTTCTTACGATCTTTGTCTAGGTCTTTTTTAACCGACTTCAAAAAGGAGGAGGTTCTCAATTCATCGGAACCTTTTTTTTTTATTTTTTTTTTTATGTATGTTCCCCGATTACTCGAAGATGGCTGGACCGATTTGGATTTTTTTTGTTTTGTTCATCACAGTTGGTCACATAAAATTGATTAACTTTGCTTGGGTAGTTTTTGAGTTAGCTTCAATAATACGTATTTTTTCCCCACTTTTATATGGATGATGTTCTAGTTTGTTTTGCAGGTAGTGGTATTAGAATTTGTGTGGGGTAGGTTCCACACAACTAAAAAGTGAAAAATAAAAATTTTTTTACAAGAAAATACAACCGACTTCCAAAAACAACACTACAAAGTGAAAAATAACTTAAATTTCGGAAGTCGGTGGCAAAAAACGAAAATACATTTAACTAGACACCGACTTCCGAAATTAAAGTTATTTTTCACTTTGTAGTGTTGTTTTTGGAAGTCGGTTGTATTTTTTTGTAAAAAAGTTTTTATGTAGACTATTTCAGAAGAAAGTTTTCTATTGTAAACTGTCAAAATCACACTGACAACTGACAGTTGTTTAAGGTAGTGAAGACAATTTGATCACTGCCACAATTTTTGGGGTCTCGTCAAAATTGTGGGAGTGGTAGGGCAACACACTATCAATCGGAATTGGTTTAATTTTGACAGTTCAACAACATTCATTGCGTTATTTACAGTGTTGAGACGACAAATTTTTCGAACATACAAAGCAATGGATTAGCAATTTGCTTCAAAATGATTCAGATTCCCATTCGACAGTGTGTTATGCAATCAGGGTGCACAGCGTTAATTACCTACAGTTATATTCACCTTTCTATCGCGTAGCTCTTATGCCTTCTGACTCGTTAGGCTTGTCTTCTTTTACGACGCGGCGCGTGAGTATCGGTGTGACTGACACTGGCATAGCAACCATCAGGGATTTTAATTTCGATAACACAAAAAAAAATGTCGCTTATTAGTCGAAATTTGCCGTCAAATATCAGAATTTGTCGGTCACTGGTTTAAAAGTTATAAGGGTTCATAGATGGCCGATTTGGAGAGCATCTCCCCAGCTTGGCCACATTTATATCTCAAAAACTAGGCCACCTAGCGAAGATCTTTTTTGTCGTAATTTTTCGCCAAGTTACACATTTAGTCGGTTGTCTATTGTTTGCCCGAAGATTATATGCCATAATCATCATTTTCCCGAATTTCATTTACCCGAATTTCATTTGCCCGAATGTTTCATTTGCCCTAAAAGACATATGACATACTTTTAATTGCCCGAATTTTAGATATCATAAGATACGAATGCCATAAGTATTGTTTGCCTTATTTTTATGTGCCATAATAATTATTAGACATAATATTTAAATGGCATAATATAGAATAAACTTATTTTTCTGTGCATGGTTTTTTTTTCTGTGCATGGTTGATGGTGGGCTAGGTCGACGGAGCCCCGCTTCGCGGGGCTCCTACTTCTGTGTGGTTTATAAAAAAATAACCACGAAGGGGATGGAGGGGTCTATTCGCTCGCTTCGCTCGCTCACACGACCCCGCCATCCCCTTCTAACCTAACCTGTCCGAGTCGGGGTGCCCTAAAGTCCCAATTGCATCCAATTTCTCTTGATATAAACAACCGTTACACACCCGATGTCGATGGCAAATTATGTTATGGCATATCATAATTATGGCATGTGATAATTAGGGCTTACAATGATTATGACAAATGATGTAATGGTAAGTGACTTTATGGGAAACAATGATTCTGGCACGTGACTAATATGGCAAATGAGAGTAGGGCAAATAAAATTCGGGTAAACGGCGGTATACCCATTTAGTCGCGTCTTAGTTTAGAAGATATAATGAGTTCAATTTTTAAGTATAGTCCAAGAGCTAGATCAAAGATTTTATCGTGAATCTTCTGTACTTGTAATATTTATTCTGTGCTTAAGCTCTGTTCACGAGGAACTCGTGGCTAAATAGTAACAGCCGCACCAACGCCGCGCGTCGATCCATCAGGTTAAGCTACGCTTGCCGGGGTTGGTCAGTGGATGGGTGACCATTCTTTACATACCGAGACTCCTCCGTGCCTCGGAAAGCACGTTAAGCCGTTGGTCCCGGCTGTCATTCGTGGATCTTTGACAGTCGTTACGGGTCGTCAGAAGCCCGAAAGTCTGACAACCAGTCTTACCAAGGGGTATCGTATTACCCAGTAACTGGGTTGTGGAGGTGAGATAGGCAGTCGCTCCATGTAAAAAACTGGTATTCAGCTGCATCCGGTTAGACTGGAAGCCGACCCCAACATAGTTGGAAAAAGGCTAAGCAGATGATGCTTAAGCTCTGTTCAAACTGACACGATTCAGGACAAATTCACTCTCGCCGATTGCATCAACTTACGGCGCGAATAGGCGCGTGACTTCCTAATCATTAAGACAAACAACGCGCGATCCGCCTCAGTATGAACGTCTGTTTAAAAAGACAGTATTTTTGACTCAGTGTACGCAAAGCCTAAACGGATGTACCAAACGACTTTTGTTCTCGACCTTACGCACAAAATGGGCCTCCAAGCAATGACCTATAGCAAACTGATCTAATCTTATTAAACTATTCAGATGATCTAACTATGCAAAATAAATTACATACCCATTTGAGCATGACATGACGTTCCAAGTATACTTACGAAGGCTTTGTTCAGATGGCGTGTTTTCACGAACAATTTGTTTCTAAAGGGGAAACATTTAGGTATGTATATAACTTATCGTCTAAAAACATATTGTACTTCTAATAACGGACGCTTTTTTAAATTAATGAAACTTAAAAAAAATTACGCTTCTAATGAAGCACACTTTTTTTAATAATTGAGCGTCTTTTTAAGTTTCTAGTGTTTCTTAGTATAATTGTTCGCAGTATAGTGGTAGCTGGGGTACTACGACCAAACGGGGTAGGTTTGGTTAGAACTGTGACCATCCGCACGCGAGCCGAGCGAAGCGAGTGGTGCCGGGGCAGACGGCCGGTGAGCGCTACATCTAAGTTGGTCGCAGTTTTGGCTCCTGAAATACAGGTAGGTATTCTAACCTAGCTCTGGAGTCAGGGTTTCAAATTCTTTCTGTAATCTGTGTTTATGTCAATAAAGAATGTATTATTATTTATTATAGTTAGGTACTTGGCTATTTAACTGACTTCAAAAAAGGACCTTCTGTATTCGACCCGTATGTATGTATGGTTGTTTGTCGACGATTTTCTCAAAAACTAATTTACCAATTTTAATGATTATTTCACTAGCGTGATCTACATGCTTCCAGGAAGGTTTAAGTGTATACCACATTATGTAATTATTGTTATGTACGAAGTTATATGCATAAATGTACTGTATCTTAGGCATTTCTAAGCCGATTTTTGATGATTCTTCTTTTCGTTAGTCTTGGGCTTGCTTGTGTAATTGTATATTCAATTAAAAATGGAAAAATAAATTTACTTTAAAAAAAATAAAAACCGACTTCAAAAACCAAATAACTACGTATACGAATAATACAAATAAAATAACTTTTATAAAAAACTTAACAGCTTCTGAAGTCGACGTCTTCAATTCTTCAATGCAACTTAGCTTGACACCGACTTCAGAAGCTGTTAAGATTTTCATGAAAGTTATTTTATTAGTTTTTGGTTTTTGAAGTCGGTTTTTACTTTTTTTAAAGTAAATTTATTATAAATTTAAGGACAGCAAAATATAAAATTACTTTAAGTTCACAAAAAGAAGCGCATTCATTATATTACAGTGTTCATTAATATGTTTAAGAAAACAAAATGGGAATTATTTGAGGTTCGACTGAACTGTTAGTTTATTTATTTAGGATCTCCAACAAAAGATGTAAGTACACAATACATGACACACAAAATAACAATATCGGGTAATAAGTAGGTGTACTCCTTCACTTATAATCTACCTATCGGCAGGTATAAATTCCGTTAGATTATAAACTGTCGACTTTATTGTGAATTGGGTGAAATGGGCTAGGTTAGGTTAGGTTAGAACTGTGATAAACCGCGCGCGAGCCGATCGAGCGTAGCGAGTGGTGCCACAGTAGCGGCCGGCGAGCGCTACTTCCAAGTTGCTTGCAGCTAGGCAGGGTATTTAGTATTAGCGCAAGGTGGTTACGTCGCAAGCAAGTTTGATATCAGTTCAAAATTTATCGGTTTCCCATGGATAGATTTCAAAACTATCGAAAAATATTGCGCTAAGGTAGCCCGCGAAATTATTTTTTTTTACGTTTTTTGCAATTGCAGGTCAGTGTCAGGTTGTATGTTCATTAAAATATGATTCGCGGCCGTAACTAACATGGCTTTACAGAATTATAATCATAAAAATCATCAAACCAACTCTCTAGTTAGAATTGACCTCAAATCTCATGATTTCATGAAATAGTCATTCAATAGGGTAATATGAACTTAGAGAGTTGTATTGATGATTTTTATGATTATAATTCTATAAAGCCATATTATTTACGGGCGCGAATCATATTTTAATCAAGTAGCAAAAAACGTAAGAAAATTTGAATGTCGCGGGCTACCTTATTACATGCCCCTTAAATTGTAAATGGTTTGTTTCAGTTTACAATTTTTCGACAGTTTATAATCTAACGGAAACAATACCGATAGATTTTAAACGAACGAAGTTCATAATTATATGGTGACACCCATGTAAACAAGCCCTTACAAAATACAATGACTAACAAATGTCACTATACAAAATTAATAGCCTGTTGGGTTATTTGTTCTTAGTGTCATGATGAATAGGTGCCCAAAACAGGCTCATTGCAGCCTCCCATAATAGGCAGAGGCGTCGAATTGTGTCTGAGGTCGGAGTTCGAACCGCACCTGTACAGAGTTATTGAAGACATACTCCTGCTATTTATATCCATTTGGATACATACATACATAAACTCGGCAACTCTCATCCACTTGCTTCGAGCTACCCTGCGAAGACCGTCGCTCCAACTGGATTAGGCGTCATTACGTTAGCCGTTTCGCTGTAAAACGTAGGTAATTCTTTCTTTAAACTCGGTCCCTCAGTGCTGAAGATCGTGACACATCTTGTAGATGTCTTGGGGCAAAATATGTCGGTCCTACGGACCGGTTCGCACGGACGTAAAAATATCGCGGCGGGATTTTATCGCGCACTGGATTTTCAACTCTCGGTGTTGAGCTGAGCGTTGAGAATCCAACTCAACAACAACAGAGTGCATTCTAGCGCGTCTAAAAAACTTACTGTTGGATTTTCAACTTTCGGCGCTAACCAGAGCGTTGAAAATCCAGTGCGCGAAATAAAATCGCCGCGATATTTTTACATCCGAGCGAACGTCGGCTAAAGAAGGTATAGTTAATTATAAGGAAGATAAAAAGGTTTAGTATTATTTTATTTAAACTATAATCAACATAAAGAGGCATGAGTAAAGTTCACTCATCCTCCATTGAAAAGGGAGGGTTCTCCGACCAGAAGGGTATTCTGTCTGGTGGGCTACTGCCCGACGGTTGAGGTCGGGACGTTAGCACCCGGCGGGCGGGATGTCGGGCGTTGTCGCTAGTCGTGCGGTAAACTCTAAACCCCCGTTCGCACGGGCGTAATAAAATCGCGGCGGGATTTTATAGCGCACTGGATTTTCAACGCTCTGCTTAGCGCCGGGAGTGCAAAATCCAACAGTGTGTTTTTTCGACGCGCTAGAATGTACTCTGTTATTGTTAAATTGGATTCTCCACGCTCGGCTCAACAATGAGAATTGAAAATCCAGTGCGCTATAAAATCCCGCCGCGATTTTATCACGCCCGTGCGTACGGGGGTTTATTGCGCATTGCAGGATTTGCGTGACGTCATGTCATTGTGATGCGTAGTTCGTATGTAGCGATATAGATGCCGCCACATCCGCAATCTAAGAAGTCCGTTTGGACGTTTCTCATGCCGCGATAACTTTGAATGAACGTCTACGTAAGAAATCGAAAAATCTGATTCGTAATCCTAATTAATTACTGTTATCTATACACTTCGGATGCAAAAGCAACATAATATAACAATGAGTATCAATCTTAAGCACCCAGTTTCACTTTATACTGGAAAAATGCACTCAAAAACTCGAATTAATCGTTAATTATTATTCCGACAGGACGTTATTACAATGTCATGTCTTTGGGTTCGATGCCGTAGAGTTGTAACCGTTCTATGCCGTTTTTTCACCAAATAAAATCGATGTTCTAAAAAATCGATACTTTTACAAACGTTAATTTTGAAAAGAGAGAAACATATAATTGCTGTATTAAGTATTAAATGTTTTATTAAACATATAAAAACAAAATCTGATCACATATATTTTTAGCTTTATTTTGATATCTAATAATTACTAGGTACGCCACTGGTGCTATAATACATTGTATATTATATACAATGTATTATTATTATACATAAACCATTTCGGAAGACATCAGTACCTATATAGCTACATTAGCTGCATTATATGTTATATGTTATTTAGATGTAGGTTAAGATTTAGGATATAAGTAGTATGTAATTTTATAGGATGTAGATTTTATTATCCAATGGTAATAAAATCTACATCCTATAAAATTACATACTACTACGGCGACGCACACCATTTAACACACCATGTAACACCATTTTTAACATCATTTAAGCATTTAGCATTTAAGGATGTTGCATGTCGGCCACTCTATCGCATTGGATCGCAGATCTGTAATGGTAGGTGCTGGTAAGATTTAAGTAAATAAATAAATAAATATCTGTTTTTAGTTTATGTCTTGGTTTGGCTTTGGCACTCGCCCAAATTTAAACTTAGTTGGGATTTCTGTAATAACTGTTAAATATTGCAAACTCGTTCGTGTAATAAAACGATATGCCTCGAGAATCAGTTTTAAGCAATGTAAGTAGATAAATTGTCGATTACAAACTTTAAGTATGATAAATCGATATGTCTCGAGAATCGGTTTTTTTCCCATCACTACACAAAGTGTTTTGATAACGGACTTCTTAGTTTGCGTTGATTCTAAGCAATGGCCACAAATCCAGATCCCGAATAACTTTAAGTAATTGAAAAATCCAATAACTCTTTTCCCTATCTGGTGACCAAACCCTGGACCCCATGATCAAAATTTTCACTCACGACCACTACGCCAACGAGGCAGTCTCGTATTTAATTTAAATCATGATTACTTGGAGATTTTGAAATTAATTTTCAGTCAGTGAGTTTTAGAGAAGATCACAATTTTAAATGAACATCATCGTAATTTTAAATTCATTATTGCATCCTTGATTATTTTACAAAACCTAGTAGCCGATTGATTATGTCATTATTAATATCCGTCCATCGATCAAAAAGGATGTTTTGATTTATCAATCAATCATATTTAGATAGCATCACTAAATTAAGATTAAATCGTTCTCCTAAATATTAATCAAATCGTTGCGAAATAATATTCTAATTTCCTTTCTTTTCGACTTCAAAAAAAGGAGGTTTCTCAATTCGACCGTATAATATTTTTTTTTTTTACTTTGTGTGTTCGCGGATAACTTCGTCGTTTATGAACCGATTTTAATGATTCTTCTTTTGTTGCAAAGGAGATATCCCAAGGGTGGTACCATGATAAGGAAATCAGGATCTGATGATGTCATCCCAGAGAAATCGAGGGAAACCTTCACATTTTATAGGCACACCTATAGAGATTTGGGTATTTTTTATAGGAACTCTTGCATTTGCTCCCGGAAAGCACCATTTGATGAAGTGGAACTGACCACATGGCCATCGGAACTACTCAATAATACGTATTTCACGGGTTGCAGTTTGATTATTGCTAAGCAATTTATGCTCGCCACAACAAATATGTTGAACTGGAGCTGATGGTGACCTGTGAAATGGCGACAGGTTACAGGAACAACTTGCGACCCACGGATGCCCCTCAAGTTGAAGGGGAAAATTTACAAGTCCGTGATAAGGCCTGTCGTACTTTATGGATCGGAATGCTGGACAGTGAAGAAGACGGATGAAAAAAAATTGCATGCAGCGGAGATGAGAATGTTGAGATGGATGTGTGGAGTGACAAGAATGGATAAAGTGTGAAATGAGTATATAAGAAGAAGTTTGAAAGTGGCGCCAGTGACAGAAAAGTTGAAAGAAAATCGTTTGTCTTAGTATGGGCATGTAATGAGGAGAGACGAAACGCATGTGACTAAAAGAGTGATGAATATACATGTTGATGGATGGAGAGGCAGAGGAAGGCCAAAGAAAAGATGGATGGATTGTGTGAGGAATGATATGAAAGAGAAGGGAGTGAATGATAGCGTGACGGTTGACAGGGGAGAATGGAAGAAGAAAACGTGTTGCGCCGACCCCAAGTAATATGGGATAAGGGCAGGAAGATGATGGAGCTGATGGTGACTTCACCATCAGTTCCAGTTCTCCTGGTTCCTTACTGGGAGAACTCCTCAACAACTAACGTCCTTGTATCGGGAAAAGCAATATTTTGTAAAAGGTGATGAGCAGTTGACATTAGGCTATTAAACTTAGATAAATTACAGACTGACCCACTAAAAAGTGAAAAATAACTTTAATTTTTGGAAGTCAGTGTCTTTGGATCTGTATTTAGTTTTTGCCACCGGCTTCCGAAATTAAAATTATTTTTCAGTTTGTAGTATTTTTTTGGAACTCAGTTGATTTTCTTTGTAAAAAATTTTTTTCTTTAATAGGTATTCTGCATCCGGTTAGACTGGAAGCCGACCCCAGCATAGTTGGAAAAAGGTTAGGCATATGATGGTATAATTCTAACATATTACCTACATCCTCATGATATTTAGATTTAGATCAAACAACAAAGAAATATCGAAAGCATCTGACCTGACATTTTAAATCGACCGTCCCAAGGCTTTTGTAAACATTAATCATTTGTTTGGTAGCTCGCAAAATAGACAATATTTTTTAAGTTAGGACTGTGATAACAGATGGTTTATGGTCTTGCATAAATTATTCTTGTTTTAAATAAAGTTGAAATGAATTTTGACGCAGCAAGAGGAGTAGGTTCTTTTGTTTCTGCCTGAATCCATGGAGTTTTGTTTATGATTCGCGATAGTAACAATTATGTATTTATAAAATTACAATCACTAAAGTCATCAATACAACTCTTTAAAGACCTCTTTATCTGTTCTGTGAGTAACGCCAACTAGCGCCGCCATTGAGAAAAAACCGGCCATGTGCGTGTCGGACCACGCACAATGAAGGGTTCCGTAGTTACAAAAGAATTTATCCCAAAAACAAACTTAAAATTGTAGTTTATAAACATGTTCTACCATACATTGTTGTATTATACGTCACGGTCATTTATCCAAAATTTGCAAACACAAAAAAAAAATTATGTGATAATATTACAAAATAACAATTTTCGGACTTTTTCCTTTACTTGTGCTGTGAGAGCTTGCTTCTTGCCAAATTTCATGATTCTTGGTCAACGGGAAGTAAGTACCTTATAGGTTTTTTATTTACTTGCAAGTATCAAAATATGTCGCATAAATTGCCGTATTTTTTTATTGCGTTGACTTAGAAGCTTAACTTTATCAGAGCTCCAAGAGAGCATATACCTACACATTTGATATTAATTTCAACTTGATACTTCCGCGCGTTCCTGAAAAAAAGGGTCTTGACAGATTGACGGACCGACAAACAGACAGACGGACAACGAAGTTGTCCTGTAAAGGTACCGTTTCTTGCTTTAAAGATACGGAACCCTAAAAACTAAACCCGATAGTGGTGCCAGTGTTTAAAAATGACGGTAACAGACTATACTTTCCATCAAATAGGTCGTCAACTTATTCAAATATGTATCCCTATAAAAAACATATTACAGATTATGGTTACACAAAAAATTTGCTAGTACCGTACTCCAACCTCGTACCCGGATCAAACCATACACGTTACATCCTGCGGTTTTCACCTACATAGCTAAAAACCCATTTAAAATAATAGGCTTCTCAAACATTTATCTTGAACCAAATAGTTTGGTAATTCCCAAAAAGAATGATTCATTGCTATACATATTTTTTTCCTTAAGCGGATACTATGTTGTATTTAGAGTTTGGTTTAAGACATTTCGTTAAATGTCTATGTAGATATTGAGTTGAGCTCGTGGCTACGTATAATAACAGCTGCTCATGTCGATCGATCAGGTTAACACTTCACGTGCCGCGGTCGATGCGTGAAATGGAGACCATATTTAAATAACGAGAGCCCTCCGTGCCTCGGAAAGCATCGGTCCCGGTTGGTTCGTGGATTTTAAAAGTAGTAACGGGTGCTGAGGAGCCCGGAAGTCTGACAACCTGTCTTACCAAGTTTTATCAAGTAACTGGGTTGTAGAAGTCAGATAGGCAGTCGCTCCAAGTAAAATACTGGTATTCAGCTGCATCAGGTTAGACTGGAAGCCGACCACAACGTAGTTGGGAAAAGGCAGGCAGATGATGATGATTATGTAGATATTGAGTAAATAAGAACGTAGTGACCTCTGAATTTGAGTAGGTAGTTCTTCTCAGAGATCGACAAATGTGAACATGTGATACATGTTTCGGCGCCGCCTTTTTAAAAGATGTTATTTGAGCATTACCTTGACACTTTAAAGATTATCTTACAGCAATATCATTTCATGTCATTATAAGTAGCTAGGAAGGTTAAGCTACGCTTGCCGCAGTTGGTTCATGGATGGGTGACCATCCATTTCATATCGAGGTTGGGTCCGGCTGTCATTCGTAATCTGCCTAGCCTTTTCCCAGCTATGTTAGGGTCAGCTTGTAGTCTAACCGGATGCAGCTGAATATCAGTATTTTACAAGGAACGACTGCCTATCTGACCTCCACAACTCAGTTAATGGGTAACACGATACTTCTTGGTAAGACTGGTTGTCAGACTTTTGGGCTTCTGACTACTCTTAACAACTGTCAAAGATCTACGAATGACAGCAGGGAACCAACGGCTTATTAACGTGCTTTCCGAAGGGTCTCGGTATCTGATGGGTGGTCACCCATCTATAAACCGGCTGAAGCAAGCGTAGCTTAACCTTCGATTGACCCGTGCGGCTGTTATAATTTAGCCACGAGCTCCGAAATAAACACGAGCATACCGAACAAAGAGAGACAATGTCTAGACATTTTGCAGAATGCCTATATTTTATGTTTACCAGCGACATTATTTTTTGATTTTGTTACATAATAATAGCGTTTCGATGTTATAATATAATATAATTCTTTCTTAATAGAGTTAAAAAATGAGCGTTTTAACACAATTCTTATGGAGATGTAGAGTCGAGCTGTATTGTATACAGCGTGTTGCAAATAGAAATGGATGTTTTTGCGCAAGTACTGAGATTTTTGTTAAATTAAATCAAAAAACAAGAATGGATAGATATTAACTTTAGGAGTAACATAGTATTAAATACTACTAACATCTACCTGTGGACCTAAAAGTGATATTTCTATACCAGTATTTTACATGGAGCGACTGCCTATCTGACCTCCACAACCCAGTAACTGGGTAATACGATACCCATTGGTACGACTGGTTGTCAGACTTTTGGGCTTCTTCTTTTGACTACCCGTAACTATGTCCTTCCCCGGATGCCATCTATCTCCATGCCAAATTTTATCGAAAGTTCAGTGGTTTAGGTTAATTTTTCAGGTAATCGTCTATGATCGCCGATTGTGAAGAGCTGGCATAAGGAATATGAAAATTATATTGTCGGGATTTACCTATGGAGATGGCATATTCTACTATAGGAATAATAGTTACCTATCATATCGACACACACATGTCAAACATTGTTTTGTCTCTTTTTAACTAATCAATAGCTGCATATGAAAAACTTTTTTACAAAAAAATACAACCGACTTCCAAAAACAACACTACAAAGTGAAAAATAACTTTAATTTCGGAAGTCGGTGTCTGGTTAAATGTATTTTCGTTTTTTGCCACCGACTTCCGAAATTAAAGTTATTTTTCACTTTGTAATGTTGTTTTTGTAAGTCGGTTGTATTTTTTTGTAAAAAAGTTTTTATTTTTCACTTTTTAGTTGTGGTACCTACCCCACACAAATTCTAATAACACTACCTGCAAAACCAACTAGAACATCATCCATATAAAAGTGGGGAAAAAATACGTATTATTGAAGCTAACTCAAAAACTACCTAAGCAAAGTTAATCAATTTTATATGGGACCAACTTTGATATATACCCTCTCGAATAAAACATTTTTTTTTCAAATCGGACGACTCTGTAAAAAGTTATGCATGGTCATACATAAAAAAAAAAATTAAAAAACATACGTGTCGAATTGAGAACCTCCTCCTTTTTTTTTTCGTCGGTTAAAAAGAGAGACATCTAAACGTTTGTCAATGACTAAATTTGTCAACACTTTTGTGTGACGTCATAATCATGTCTATGCGTGATCGGTCGCCATGTTGAGTGCCGAGTTGTGTGGTAGATGATTGGTAGATATGCTATCAAACTGTTGCTTGCTCTCTCTTGCACTCGCAGTAACAACCTCAGAAAGGCGGCCATTTTAAGTACCCGATTTTTATAGGTATGCACGCTAATTTTGTAGGTGACAAGTCCATATGTTTATATATTATATTAGGCTGTAAAGATCTTAATATATTTAAAAGGCAGTTAAATAATCAGCTGTTCAATAAGACATATTACAATGTGAATGAGTACGAGTACCTGACACACAAAAATTATGTGTAAAATAGTGTTATGGTGATACTTTATAAGTCCGATTTTCCTAATTTATTTGTTTAATTTAATTTTGTGATTATTTTAAGTGTTGAAGCTACAATTAGACTGTTTTAAACTATGACATATTATAGCATGATACACTAAACTAATTTAATTAATTGAATTTATTTTGACAATGTGAGGAGCTCGTGGCTAAGTAATAACAGCCGCACGGGTCGATCCATCAGGTTAAGCTACGCTTGCCGGGGTCGGTCCGTGGATGGGTGACCATCTTTACATACCGAGACTCCTCCGTGCCTCGGAAAGCACGTTAAGCCGTTGGTCCCGGCTGTCATTCGTAGATCTTTGACAGTCGTTACGGGTCGTCAGAAGCCCGAAAGGCTGACAACCAGTCTTACCAAGGGGTATCGTATTACCCAGTTACTGGGTTGTGGAGGTCAGATAGGCAGTCGCTCCATGTAAAATAATGGTATTCAGCTGCATCCGGTTAGACTGGAAGCCGACCCCAACATAGTTGGGAAAAGGCTAGGCAGATTGATAGATTGACTTATTTTGACAATGTTTTATATGTTGACTGTACCTGTTATTTGATTAAAGACTGATTGTTCAATAGGTTGATAACTTTTACCTGAAACATTAATGTGACAGTTTGACATATTTTCCATACAAAAGCTGTCAAACCGCCATATTTATTCCTCTGATAAAAATTATCTGACTATTGAACAATCAGCCCTAAAGTAATTGTATCTAAAATTCTCATTTGTAACAGAAAACTTGGCATGCCTAAATTGGTAGGACACAGTGAACTGCGCTATTCACTAACATCCGAAAATATAACTTTAAGCGTATGTACTGTGTTCAGCAATAAAGATTTGAATGTGAATTTATAAGTCAATGGGATTTGCAACCCCACCCTGTATACACGAGCTATTAGTTAAATGTCAAAAACGTGGTCATCTTTCTCGTGACTTAGTTTCAGGCTACCGCGGTAGTTATCACATAATATCACGCCTTTGTTCCTAAAGAGGTAAGCAGATAAGTAGGTATACGTAGTACATTTCACTCAATCAATCTGCCTACCCTTTTCCCAACTATGTTGGTGTCGGCTTCTAGTCTAACCAGATGCAGCAGAATATCAGTATTTTACATAGAGCGACTACTTAGCTCTGACCTCCACAACCCAATTACTGAGTAATAATAGATCCCTTAACTTGCTAGAATACTAATAGCACAAAAAAAATGTATTCGTGCAATCTTTAACATGGACTGGTCTGAATCATGTAGAGCAGTGTTTAAATCACACAATCTTCTTACCGTTCCTAGTATTTACATTTACGAAATCGCAAAATTTGTTAAAATTTACAATAAACTCTTTGAAGCGAAAAACAATTTTAACAAAGGAAAAGTCACACAGTATTTATTAAAAATCCCTGTACCTAGGATAGAACTATTCAGGCGCAGTTGTGTGTATATGGCGCCACTTATATATTAGGTCTTTACCTATGAAATTGCCGTTCTGCAGTACTAGCCATTTCAAATCAAAATAATTTTTGTTTGGCTAAGAATTCTAATTTCAAATTAATTTTATTTTAAAAACATGGATTTTTTTTTCCAAAAGTAGTCATTTGTTTATTGATTAGTGTTACATTTTCATCGCATTTCAATCTTTTACGTCATCATGGATACGTTAAAAATTCGAGTAATTATGGAATATGAGTACCGTCGTGGCAGCAACGCGGCACAAGCGGCACGCAACATCAACGACGTTTACGGAGCTAATACTACAAACCAACGCACCACTTGTTATTGGTTTGCTCGCTTCCGTTCTGGAAATTTCGACCTGAAAAATGAACCTCGCGGTCGTCCGAAGACTTTGGTCGACAATGACGAATTAAAGGCGTTTGTGGAAGCTGATGATACACAATCTACGGCTGAATTAGCAGCAGCTTTCGACGTTAGCGTCAAAACAATATTGGTCCATTTGCGTCAAATTGGCAAGGTAAAAAAGCTTGACAAATGGGTGCCCCACGAACTCAATGATCGCCAGCGCGAAGTACGCGTCGAGACGTGCCTTGCACTGCTCAACAGACACACAAATGAAGGAATTTTGAACCGCATTGTTACCTGCGATGAAAAATGGATTCTGTTTGATAACCGCAAGCGCTCAGCAAGTTGGTTGGATCCTGGTTCAGCACCATAACAATGCCCTAAACGAAAACTTACCCCTACAAAAGTGATGGTCACTGTTTGGTGGTCTAGCGCCGGTGTGATTCATCACAGATTCTTACCAAACGGGGTGAGCATTACTTCAGATGTGTACTGTGAAGAACTGAACACAATGATGGAGAAGCTGGCACATCTCCAACCAGCATTGGTCAGTCGCTCGTCTCCGCTGCTCCTGCACGACAACGCGCGACCTCATACTGCACAGCAGACGGTCTCCAAGTTGCAAGAACTGGGGTTGGAAGCTCTCCGTCATGCGCCCTACTCACCAGACCTACAGACTACTACTTTTTCCAGAATTTGGATAACTTCTTGGCGGGAAAAAAATTCAATACCCGAGAGGCAGTACAAAATGCCTTTGAAGAATTTGTTGCCTCCCGTCCAGCTGATTTCTTTAAGAAGGGCATCAATAAACTGCCACTGCGTTGGCAAAGATGCATTGATTGCATGGGTGATTACTTCGATTAATACAAATAAAAAATGCATGAAAAAAAATCGTATAAATTTTTTCATACAAAACGGCAATTTCATAGGTAAAGACCTATTATAACTCACTACCTATCTGAATAACAATACTACCTTACAAAAAATTCTGCGTGGTTTTGAAAAAATGGTTGATATAGTATAGTTTTCATTCTATCAATTTCAGTTTCAAAAAATCGTGCCTGTCCTACCACTTCAGGAATGCATTGTATTCAGTTTTAGTTATTTTAAGTTACTTTGGTAATTACCTTG
Source organism: Cosmia pyralina (assembly GCA_946251885.1). Taxonomy (NCBI): domain Eukaryota; kingdom Metazoa; phylum Arthropoda; class Insecta; order Lepidoptera; family Noctuidae; genus Cosmia; species Cosmia pyralina. The sequence continues at coordinate 1,958,928 of OX276371.1, forward strand.
TCGCTACTTACCTAACTGTTTACATATGTAGTGTGTAATTTTAATTCAAATTGGTATTGCCTTGATATGAATATTATTTTCGTTTATATAATTCTGTTATTGTGTCTATAATTTTATTGTATGTTAACTATTTATATTGCAGAATTGCTGCAAGATGAAGACTTAAGAAAAGCACATTTATGGAAGACTTCATCATTTATGTGGATGATGATGACGATGACTCAGACGAAGAATTTTAATTTTCTATCTTTCGTTTTATATATACGTTCTTTTGTTTATATATTTAATATGCTTTGTAGTAAATTTGGTAATAAAATTAAAAAAAAATGTGTATTTATTTCTATCACCCATTTATAAATATATAAAACTATCGATATCACTCATCGACTGCAGTAATGCACAGGACTACGTGTGGGCGTGGCCTGCCCATAAGGCCCGTGAGTGGGAAAGAGAGCGAAACACTCGAATGATTTATGACCGAGTCTGCAGCGAGATTTTAACTATACTATAACTAAATATTTGCATGCCATCACCGCATGACGGAATGTGTCTTTGCACTAAATTTTATATGTAACATCTTTTGTACCTACCACATTTTATGCAAATAAACGATTTTGATTTTGATTTTAAGACTGGTTGTCGGACTTTGTCAATTATAAAGGTTAATTTAAAAAATCAAAAACCTGACTACGTAAAAAGTGAATTTTAAAAAAGTTGGAAACAAGGTGACCTATTTCTGTCTCGACTTCCACTATCTAATAAAAAACCTGAGTATAAAATAATCTCATGCAGTCAGAGGCAATCAATCAATCTGCCTAGCCTTCTCCCAACTATGTTGGGGTCGGCTTCCAGTCTAACCGGATGCAGCTGAATAGCAGTCAGAAGCATTTTAAAAAAAAAATGTTACACAGGGTGTAAGTGTAAATAGTGGCAATATTTAAAGGGGTCATTGTACTCATCATTATGAACCACTTTTACTATGGAACCAAACCTGAAATCGCGAAAAAAAAATCAGCTGTTCAGTACATATTTGTTTGCATAATTCGTCAAAATGCAGCTCGTGGCTAAGTAATAACAGCCGCACGGGTCGATCCATCAGGTTAAGCTACACTTGCCAGGGTTGGTCCGTGGATGGGTGACCATCTTTACATACCGAGACTCCTCCGTGCTTCGAAAAGCACGTTAAGCCGTTGGTCCCGGCTGTCATTCGTGGATCTTTGACAGTCGTTACGGGTCGTCAGAAGCCCGAAAGTCTGACAACCAGTCTTACCAAAGGCGTATCGTATTACCCAGTAACTGGGTTGTGGAGGTCAGATAGGCAGTCGTTCCATGTAAAATACTGGTATTCAGCTGCATCCGGTTAGACTGGAAGCCGACCCCAACATACTTGGGAAAAGGCTAGGCAGATTGAATTCGTCAAAATGTAGGGATCAGCTGATTTTTTATTCGCTATTTCAGGTTTGGTCCCATAGTAAAAGTTGTTCATGTACAATGACCTCTTAAAAGATTGCCTCTGTTTACACTTACACCCTGTAATCTTTTTTGGTATATCCTTTGGACATAATAATGTCTTAGTGAAAAAAGATGAATTAATAAATTCGTTTCGTAGGTACCTACTTACCTGTAAATCTATGGGAAATCTAAATCACTACAATGACCCTGAATTCAGAAAACGGACACAACAGCAAAAGTCATCGACACCGCATGTCTTTGTTAAAACAATTAACAGTTTTAATTGTTTTATTGCTAAGATTTATATTTGTTAAAAGCTGGCAGAGTAGAAAATGAGTCAGTTCTTTGTCATACAGTTAAGTAGGTATCTATCCGTATCCTATCTGTGTGGGATTGGAGGGTATTCGAGGAAAAATCGTTGTTACAGTGCGGTTTTAATAGTTTGGCAAATAATATAAATAAAACAAGATGACACGGTGGGTTTTAGTGGGTGCCTGCCGTTTTGCAGAAAGGATTTTGACAAAATTTCATTACCCAAACAAATTTCAGCAACCTTTTTTTATACCATTGCAATATTTCGAATGATTTTAGTACGCATATTTTCATTTGGTCAAATTTTTACTTGGCAAAATATTACTAAGTATAATGTCATTATGGAATTTGGTCTTTAATCAAATTATTTATCAAAACAATCTTCAGACAATAAACAATCTTCAGACAATAAACGTTTGGTGAAATGATTTGTTAAGACAAAAAATATTAAGGCAAAAATAAGATTTTTAGACATTTGACTTGCTGGTTAAATTTGATGTCTTTTGCGTACTTCTTTGTAAGTTTTTGTGCTTGAATTTGTCTGAAACAAGTCAAATTTATGGTTACTTGATATTAGTTTATTTATGGAAGTAGTTAGAGTAGGTTAATTATTAAAAAAAAATGGTTAGGTTAGGTTAGGTTAAAACTGTGACCTCCTACGCACGAGCCGAGCGAGCGAAGCGAGCGGTGCCATAACATTAATCAATCTGCCCAGCCTTTTCCCAACTATGTTGGGGTCGGCTTCCAGTCTAACCGGATGCAGCTGAATACCAGTATTTTACATGGAGCGACTGCCTATCTGACCTTCACAACTCATTAATTGGGTAACACGATACCCCTTGGTAAAACTGGTTGTCAGACTTTCGGGCTTCTGACGACCCGTAACGACTTTCAAAGATCCACGAATGACAGCCGGGAAGCAACGGCTTAACGTGCTTTCCGAGGCACTGAGGAGTCTCGGCTTGTAAAGATGGTCACCCATCCACGGACCGAGCTCGGCAAGCGTAGCTTAACCTGATGGATCGACCCGTGCGGCTGTTATTACTTAACGAGATATCTTAACATATTAAAACAAAAAAAAAAAGAATTTTCCAAATCAGTTTATTTAGTGTGTAACTATGACTGAGCAATGAGGTAACAAACATTAAAAAAAATATACAACCGAGTTGAGAACCTTCTCCTTTTCTTGAAGTCGGTTAAAAATAAATTAATTTGATGATGTATTTTTGGGGTCATCGACCACCAAGAGTGTAGTCACTTAATATATCAGTATAAAAATCAGTTTTTTTTTATGTATAACCTTCACAGACGTGATAAAACAGATTTTATCAACTGACACTTCAAGTAGGTACCTAATTAACCACTGCCAGCGTGTTCCACTCAGGGACCATTTTGGTTACCCATTGAACGGATCTTCGATAGGATTTTTCTAACCAGTTAATCAATAACCCATACGATGTAGGTAACCCTTTTGAATGGTTTTAAAGGACCATTTTGGTTATCCATTGAAAGATAGAGTTTAAAGGTATTTCGAGTTTGAGTTCGATAGAGTTTTTCTAAGCAATTAAACAAAAACCCATTAGATTGGGTAACCCTTTTGAACGGCTTAAATTAAGCCGTTCAAATGGGTTTCACTTCAACTCTCTTTAACCCGTCGCGCGCTAATTAGCAGACACAATTGAAATTCTATTGTTATCTGTACACATGGTGTGCAATCGACATTTTAAGAGTTACAACGATAACAGCGTATATTACGCATTTTAAATTAAATAAAAGTTGGAAGCAGGCGGGACACATTTGAGTTAGAAAATATAAATGGAATGGGTTCCGCCTGCTTCCAACTTTTATTTAATTTAAAATGGGCTTGTTTTTAGCTGAAAGCTAAAGCTTTCAGCTAAAAACAAGCCGTTTTTAGCTTTCAGTTTTTACCGCAGTCGGGTTTTTTAGTTTTTTTAATTACCTTTTTTTATTTACAGCTTTTTAGGTTACAAATGTGAAAGATTTCGCAGACGATTATTTCTTGCAAGGAGTTTTGGTCGTGAGAGTAAGTTTTTTTGATCAAGTGCACAAAAACGTGTTTTTTACGATATGTCAGTTTGAATTACTTTTAGCTATATAAATTGCATATATTTTCGTAATCACCTTTTAAAACCCTTCATTTTGATATCCCACTCGATGGTATTAGAAGAAAAAAAATTAAATCTCCACAATATGGCACCCCAAGGCCCAAATCCGCTATTTTACTTTGTTTTTTATTTTAATTTAGCCAGTGACACTCGCGCTACCAAGACAAATCTAAAGACGTATAATTTATCCAAATCCGTTCATCCGTTTACGAGGGAACAAAGAAACGGACATACATACATACATACAGGTCGAACACATAACCCTCCTTTTGGGCTTCGCCCCAGTCGGGTAAAAATCAGTAGTCAGATTTTTGGTTTTTCTAATTACAACATGGCCACATGATTCATTCAGTAATTTCCTAAGTATGTACTGTAATACCCATAATTAGCGAAGTGTGAAGTAATAAGAATTCAAAAAACATTTATGACCCATTGTATGTTTGTTTTTCGGCATTTCTGACTACGTTTAAAGTGTGTTTTCTTAACTCGACTTCACCTATTATACTACGTTTTTTGCGCTGTTGCCAAATATGTAAATAATGATTTTGAAGTAGTCTTATTTGAGTTCATAGAACTATTAAGTACGAAATCATGGACCCAATTTGTAATGGAGCTGGTTCGAGGAAATACTCTCACCTTAGTAGTTTAGTTCATACAATATTTAAATAAATATAATTTGCTTAACTCTTTTTTTAATACTTATTTTTTATAATAATTATCCAGTTTTCTCATAATTTTACAGTTTATTTCGAACAAAAACATTACGTGACATTTGCCGAGACCCCCGCTCCCCCACGTGACAGGATGATATTGGTACCCATCTCGTCTGCGGAGTTTCACTAGCTAAATTAATTTGTATCGTGCCGTTATTATCTCTTGGAGTGTAAAATAACATAAGAATTTGCTGAAGAGTTAGGCACAGGTGTAGTCTATTGTACAGCCACATTTAGGCAGTTATGTTTGAGGTCCATGGCTAAGTAATAACAGCCGCACGGGTCGATCCACCAGGTTAAGCTACGCTTGCCGGGGTTGGTCCGTGGATGGGTGACCATCTTTACATACCGAGACTCCTCCGTGCCTCGGAAAGCACGTTAAGCCGTTGGTCCCGGCTGTCATTCGTGGATCTTTGACAGTCGTTACGGGTAGTCAGAAGCCCGAAAGTCTGACAATCAGTCTTACCAAGGGGTATCGTATTACCCAGTTAATGGGTTGTGGAGGTCAGATAGGCAGTCGCTCCATGTAAAATAATGGTATTCAGCTGCATCCGGTTAGACTGGAAGCCGACCCCAACATAGTTGGGAAAAGGCTAGGCAGATTGATTGATTTGTTTGAGGCCCATGTAACAGGGGGACGAGCCTATTGCCATCAGCCGGGCACACATCCAGACTCCGGGCTGCTGAGAAATGTCGATGGAAAAACTCAATAACACTTTGCCCGACCCGTGAATCGAACCCAGTACCTTATGCTCAGTAGTAGCGCTTGCGATCAACGAGACAGTCTTTAAAAGTCTCCTTATATTTTTTTCGTTAGCGTGCTCAGTGCTCCAAAACAATTATCGATCAATAACAAATACCTTGCTACACTCTTGTTACGGAGAATACCTCAAAAAAGTGTTCTTCAAATCTGGATCTCCATCCTCATAATCTGCCTAGCCTTTTCCCAACCACCTATGTTGGGGTCAGCTTCCAGTATAACCCGATGCAGCAGAATTTTACATGGAGCCACTGCCTATTATGATCTCCACAACCCAGTTACCGCGTAATCTGAACTTCTTGATGATTAAAAATAAACTTTTATTTATTTTTCACTTATCTGTGGTACGCAGCCCACACAAATTCGTATACCACTACCACGGACTAGAAAAAAAAGAAGGACCCCGCACCACGCATATCGTAAGTGAAGCACAGTAAGTATGCCGGGAACGTTTGTACAAACATGCGCATCACGCACACATTTACATCATATACAGGGTGTTTGGCAGAACGTTGAACATACGAAAATGGTGGATAGGTGGGGACATCTGCTACTTACTCAGCCCTAATTTATTTGACCCTGGCCCCCTGGATATTTAAAAAAAAATTTTTTTTGCTTTCTTCTAGTTTCACCACTTTCTTAACTTTAAAGTGTAATTTTTATTAAAAAAACCTTTACGGAATGTGAAATGTTTTGCGTAATTTAATACTGCAAGGTTGGTAAAAAATAAATGACCGATTGAAATTATGTAAGTTAAGTAATTTTTAATAAAAATTACACTATAAAGTTAAGAAAGTGGTTAAACTAGAAGAAAGCAAAAAAAAAATTTTCAAAATATCCAGGGGGCCAGGGCCAAATAAATTAGGGCTGAGTAAGTAGCAGGGGTGCCTGCCGTTTTGCCAAAAAGATTTTGACAAAATTTCATTACCCAAACAAATTTTAGCAACCTTTTTTTATACCATTGCAATATTTCGAATGATTTTAGTACGCATATTTTCATTTGGTCAAATTTTTACTTGGCAAAATATTACTAAGTATAATGTCATTATGGAATTTGGTCTTTAATCAAATTATTTATCAAAACAATCTTCAGACAATAAACAATCTTCAGACAATAAACGTTTGGTGAAATGATTTGTTAAGACAAAAAATATTAAGGCAAAAATAAGATTTTTAGACATTTGACTTGCTGGTTAAATTTGATGTCTTTTGCGTACTTCTTTGTAAGTTTTTGTGCTTGAATTTGTCTGAAACATGTCAAATTTATGGTTACTTGATATTAGTTTATTTATGGAAGTAGTTAGAGTAGGTTAATTATTTACAAAAAAATGGTTAGGTTAGGTTAAAACTGTGACCTCCTACGCACGAGCTGAGCGAGCGAAGCGAGCGGTGCCGCGGCAGCGGCCGGCGAGTGCCAGACACGACTTGCATTAATAGAAAAAAAAATATTGTTTTTAGTAGGTTATCCGGAACTCAACAATTTAGATTAGGTTAATTTCTTCTTTAAAAAAAATGGGTAGGTTAGGTTAGGTTAAAACTGTGACCTCCTACGCACGAGCCGAGCGAGCGAAGCGAGCGGTGCCGCGGGAGCGGCCGGCGAGTGCCAGAAACGACTTGCATTAATAGAAAAAAGAGATTGTTTTTAGTAGGTTACCCGGAACTGAATTATTTAGATTAGGTTAATTACTTATTTTAAAAAAATGGTTAGGTTAGGTTAGGTTAAAACTGTGACCTACTTACTACCTACTGTGCCAGGAACGACTACATTATATAGAAAAAGAAGAGCACACATTGAGCGCCATTTATGATTTACCTCCTACCCACTTAGTAGTTCACATTTTTGTCATTGAAGTTTGACTGAATAGGAAAGGGTGAATTGAAAACTGACGATACTAAATAAGTATTTGGCTTATTTGATTTTGCATAAAAACTGTTATTCCAAATGAAATATCTGACTAAATAAAAAATGTTAGAAGTACTAGTTGGTAAACAAGTTATAGTTTAAACGTTCATTTGCCAAACATTAGGTTTGCGTTACAACTTTTTGTGAATAGATTTTTTGCTAAGTAATAATTTGGCAAATTAAATTATGCGAAAAATTTTTTGGGAAGTGAAAATTTGTCAAATTCCTTTTGGTCAAACAAGGGAGACCCAAGTAGCAGATGACCCCGCCTATCCACCATTTTCGTATGTTCAACGTTCTGCCAAACACCCTGTATAGTATGCCGACCGGCCAGGCGGGCGCCATTACGTGACATGACGGCGTCTTTGTCAAATCACGCACACATAGATCAAGTACGCGGAGTCATTCTTTTTTTTCTAGTCCGTGACCACTAGGTACATATTTATTTTTCATAGGATTTTGTTCCTTAGACATACCACTAGAATCATTAAATTCATTTCCGTATTACAAATAGTTATTGCCTCTGCTACGTCCACTTTGTATCCTGAAACAATTACATAATCACCTCTTACTGCAATGGGCAAACTCAACACATGATTCTAATTATATTTGTATAAAAAAAAACTGTAATTAATGACTATTGTCAATAAAAGATAGTTCACTTTGTGTTGGAGGCTTTAAATCAGCGGGTTTATAAGTGACTAGCTTCTGCCCGCGACTTCGTCTGCGTGAGGCCTCTGCCTCGAATTTTGCGGGCAGCGGGGCGGAAGCGGCGGCGGCGCGGGAGCGGCCGGATTTTATGCGTAAAAACAAATGGACCGGACCTCGAAAACAGCGGCGCGGAAGCGGGCCGGGACAATACGAGACGCGCCGCCGCCGCTGCCGCCCCGCTGCCCGCAAAATTCGAGGCAGAGGCCTGAAACTGTTTGTTCCCCCGACCCACCTCGTCGCATCGCATCGCCTGCCCGTGCTATTACTTCGTTTTCGCTTAATGTTCTTTCTGACTTTTTTTTTCTTTTTCTCGGCTCCTAATAGTCATAGCGTGATGTTAAATAACCTATAGCCTTCCGCAAGAACAGGGCTATCAAATGCAAACATATTTTTTCAAATCCGACTGGTAGTTCCAGAGATTAGCGCGTTCAAACAAACAAACATAATATTAGTTTAGATTATATGTGAAACGATCTCAAGTACATCATCATCTCAGTTGAAAGTCCAGTCTTACCAAATGGTAGACGAGCCCAGAGGGTTTTTCAGCAAGCATAAGTATTAGTAGGTGGGGCGTGATGAGATGAGAGAACGCCAAAAATGTGTTTTGAGTGAGACCCCGTACGTACGATGAGATGAAAATCAACGGCGCTGGATATCTTGTTATTTTTGGTCCTTAAAAGGAACCCATACGGTGCGACTCTGTCTGTCCGTCTGTCACAGCTGGATATCTCAAGAACTACTAATGATATCAACTTGAAATTTGGAACAGTTTTAAATGACGTTTGAGAAAGAAAGAAATAACAATATATATTTTTTTTTGCAACAGGCGTCTCCGTTGCAAGGGGGTCTTAAAAAATCGAAGTGCGGCTACTAGGGCATGTGGGGTTTGTAGTCACAATATTGATAGATTTACAATGTCATTTTAAGACCACAGACTTCTATAGGTTTTTCTGTAATCTACAGGTAAACAACTATTTGATGTATTTTATTTTTCAAAATTTTAGGCTCTGTAGTCTCGGAGAAAATGGTAAATTTTCGACTATTTTCTTAAATAATTTTAAAACAATTCATTTTAAAATTATAAATAAATATATTTCAGACCCTCATAGTAAGTTCTTTCATTCGATATGTCACATTAGTCACATTAGTTTGCAAAACTTTTATTTTTAATTTTCTTATTTTCCCCCCAAAAGTGACCCCCATATATTCAAAATTAATTTATTCACTTTACCCGTCCGTGTTTGGATCACAGAAGTTCAAATGTGTACCAAATTTCAACTCAATCGGTCTTCAGGAAATTGGCTGTGACAGACGGATAGACGTCCGTCTATCCGTCTGTCACAAGGAAACAACGGAACCCTTATAGGATCACTCCTGTGTCTGTCTAGACACAGGAGTGATCCTATAAGGGTTCCGTTGTTTCCTTTTGAGGTACGGAACCTTAAAAATTCGAAAACATTTGTGTCATCCACCAAGGCACTTAGCCCACGTGGTGGGTTAGTGCTCATCTTCCTCTCACAAAGAGGTAGCTTATACCTCAGATGAACTTTATAGGCTAATTATGTTGGCCGTTCCTATCTTTCATTCTTTCTTCAGGAAAAGTCCTCTTCTCAAACAGAGAAGGAAACGTACCTATGATGGCTCTGATACGACGGTAAAGTGGGCTGATCATCATCATCCACAGCCAGACTTCCCCCACAGCTGGGTATAGGCCTCTCTATTCTTGTGCCAATCCCAACGCTCCTGTGCCAGCCTCATCCAGGTCCTACCCGCGCTGGTAACAATGTCATCCGCCCATCTCGTTGCCGGACGACCGACAAACTCAAACTCAAAACATTTATTTCAAGTAAACCTATTACAAACACTTTTGAATTGTCAAGGGGTCGGTCAGTCAGAAAGATGAAGCTAGACGCCCATTCCAAAGCGTAGTAGGTTATATATGGAGAAGAATGGGCAAGAAACTCCACGGACACTCTTTTAAATCAAAATATACATGTGAGAACAATGTAGAAAGATAAAAACTAAAAACAACTAAATTAAAAATAAGCCGTGGCAGCTAAGAGACGACCAGTCCCATCTGACGGCTCCCGTTCACGAACCTGATGCATGGATCAGCACTATTCAGCTCAACCATTTTGAAGGCACATCATCTTTCAGTACTTGGACGTCACTCTGTCACAGCCTTACTCCACCTGTCATCACTGCCCCTTGCCAGGTGTCCTCCCCAACTCCATTTGAGTTCCATAATACGCTTTCCAATTACGTCTTCGGATCGCGACGTTTGGGACTAATAGCTTTATACCAAGGCTAAGTAATAACAGCCGCACGGGTCGATCCATCAGGTTAGGCTACGCTTGCCGGGGTTGGTCCGTGGATGGGTGACCATCTTTATATACCGAGACTCCTCCGTGCCTCGGAAAGCATGTTAAGCCGTTGGTCCCGGCTGTCATTCGTGTATCTTTGACAGTCGTTACGGGTCGTCATAAGCCCGATGTCTGGCAACCAGTCTTACCAAGGGGTATCATATTACCCAGTTACTGGGTTGTGGAGGTCAGATAGGCAGTCGCTCCGTGTAAAATACTGGTGTTCAGCTGCATCCAGTTAGATTGGAAGCCGACCCCAACGTAGTTGGGAAAAGGCTAGGCAGATTGATTGATTGGAACGCTCCATGGCTCAATCGCCCCTACCTCGACGGAACGGCAGTAGGGCATGGATGTGGAACTGAGTCACAAAGCATGCTGCATCACATATCCTACCCTCTGTGCCAACAAGATAAAAAAAAAATACTGTGGTGCCAGCGACAAGAAGAAGATTGGCGGTGGTGGTGACTAAAGCACCATCGAGTAGACCTGATGGAGACTCGCTAATCTTATGGCCCCACTCAGCTATAAGACAGATTGAATGCTTAATAATCATAATTAATGTAATTAAACCAATTACTTATTATTATTACCATTGATTGTTACGTTATGACAGTGCACATGTTTTAACATTTGACTGGGATTTGTTATTCATTGTATTTCATTAAATGAATTCCGATTTGCATAATTATCCCTCAGTGCCTCGGAAAGCACGTTTAACCGTTGGTTCCGGCTGTCATTTGTAGATCTTTGACAGTCGTTACGGGTAATCAGAAAGCCGCAAGTATCGTGTTACCCAGTTTCTGGGTTGTGGAGGTCAGATAGGCAGTCGGTCCATGTAAAATACTGGTATTCAGCTGCATCTGGTTAGACTGGAAGCCGACCCCAACAGAGTTTGGAAAATCCAGGCAGATGATGGCATCGTTCGAATTTCAAGACATAATCTGCCATGATCAATCAGTTTGTCAAGCCTCGTTTTTAAAACAGTTCTGCTTATCCTCTTAACATCTAGTTACCTTTCACGACACCTACAGGTAAAGGCGATGTCATTGCGACCTAGTATTAACAGGGAACCCATCACAGAGATACATTGTAGATAATTTATCATTGTTGAAGACGACCTTTGCTTAAAAATGACGCTATTGTTGTTTTGTCATTGAAGTTCAAGAGTAGATAGTACAACAGAGACTAATAGTGAAAAATCTTCAAAATAAATAGCAATGAAATCACGAAACAACAAATGCGTTGTTCATCCAACACAAATCGTGTGCATAGTAATGTTGACAATTGGTAATTTTTAAAGCAAAGGAACACTTGATCACGCCTTCATTCCATGCGGGTAGGCAGAAACTATAGAACGCCATTTGCTACGATCCTAACATACCCTTTTTGCTTCGTTAACGTTCATACTCGTACGTCTGGGTTATAAACGCACCCCGATTGCGAGTTCTACGCTTTACTTCTCGACCAGGGAATAAGAGAATAAATATTTTTTTAGTACCTTTATGTATATATATATATAACCCCTAACCCTGCAACCCTGGTCCCAAGTTAAAATGACGTACCAACGAAACGCGCTTTCGTAATCATAGTTACCAAATAGTAGAGATATTTGTGAAGAAGCTCGACCAAGTTTAACATAATTCAGCTTGGTGTCTGGGTTGGCAACTCATGTCCGCTCATGTCTCATGCCTCTGGTACCCATTCCAGATGTCAATAGGCTGCGGTGACCACTTACCGTCAGGTGAGCCGTCTGCTTGATTGCCGCACAATTTATAAAATGAAGCTAAGTCTCTGTAGGAATATTTATTCTTGTAGTTTGAGTTTGAGAGTTTATTTATTAATATTGAACGCATATTTTTAAACGTGACCTTTGCAAAGGAATGTACTGATGTGTACAGAAGCGTTATGAATTATTATATTTCTGGAATTGACCGCACAGTTGTGGTAGGTAGTGTCCGAAATCAACATGACTGTATAGAAGGTTAATACAGAGTGGCGATTAAATGAAACTACGTATTCAGTTCATCATTCTGGAGTCTGGACCCAGCGTTGAAATTTTCATCGGTAATTAAAAAAAATCTGCTTTTTACTCCAAAAGTACAATACCTACGCGGTCAAAATGTATGGAACAGCTAATTTTTAGGGTTCCGTACCTGAAAAGTAAAAACGGAACCCTTAGATGATAACTTCATTGTCCGTCTGTCTGTCAAGACCCTTTTTCTCAGGAACGCGTAAAGGTATCGATTTGAAATTAATATCTAATACGTACGTCTATAGTCCCTTGGAGTTCTAAAAAAATCAAGATTCTAAATCAACGCAATAAAAAAATATGGCCATTTATACGACTTATTTTGATACTCGCAAGTAAATCAAAACCTATAGGGTACTTCCCGTTGACCTAGAATCTTGAAAATTGGCAGAAGCAAGGTCTCACAGCACTAGTAAAAAAAAAGTCCGAAAATTGTTAATTTTTAATTTTATCACATAAAGAAATTTTTTTTTTTTTTGGGATTAGGTAGTTACGATGATAAGTTTGTTTTTGGGATAAATTCTTTTCAACTACTAAACCTTTCATTGTGCGTGGTCCGACACGCACTTGGCCGGTTTTTTCTCAATGGTGGCGCTAGATGGCGTTATTACTCGTCTTAAGAGAAAAGCGCCAAGGTAACCCACGAAATTCAAACTAACTGTTACTGTAAAATATTTAGTCGAGTTATTTATTTATTTATTAAAACTTTATGCACAAGTAAAAAAAATACCGTACAAAGGCGGACTTAATGCCTGAGGCATTTTCTACCAGTCAACCTTAGGGTGGTGCAGAGACAAAAATGGCAGGTGCAACAGGGAGGATAGATAACAAGAAAATAACTATAAAATATAAGAATAAATACATAGATATTATATAATTACATAAATAACTTTGTAAGGAGAAATAACGATCGGTAGAGGAGAAACAACGATCAGTAGAGGAGAAAATGAAACCAGCAAATCAGCGCAGGGATGCTTCTGCCAACTTCTTACGTATATGCTCACGTGTCATCACTTTAAAAGACAACCGATTGGTTGCCATCCTGATGTTCAGAGGGAGCGCGTTCCAAAGAAAGACCGCCTGGACAAAGAAAGAAGAGTGAATTAATCCAGAGCGGTGAGAAGGACATCGTAGAAGACGATTATTGGAGGACCTAAGGTTTTTACTATGGGCAGAGCATAAGTACCTACTGAATATGGGAAGTCAGATAAGAAGGAGAAGTGGGATTGTCGAGAATAGAAAACAACATAGACAGAGCCCTCAGCTCTCTGCGCTGACGAATGGGTAACCATTTTAACAGCAATCGGTGCGCAGACACATGATCATACTTACGAAGATTGAAGACGAATCGAATGCAATTATTGAGAAGGCGGTCAAGTTTATTGAGGAGATCTGCATTCAGGTCATAGTAACACACAGTTATTTCTCATGTCGGTGTCACTTATAATTAATTATTTACTACATTTTACTATTACTATACAACTTACTTACTTTATACAATTTTTTTTTGTATTTACATGGTAGTTGTTATGACAACTGATGATTTTAATTTTTTTGAGTAGGTACTATGAAGCCTCGAACTTCACAGTAGGAGATTAACTGAACTACTAAATAATACCAGAGGGACTCTATTTAAATAGGGCTGAAGCCCTTTGTTTTTAAAGCTCAGAATAAATTATAAAACACTCCTACTAGGGCCGAGCCCTGACCAGATTCTATATCCATATTCCATATTTGAGTGATTGAATGTCAGTCAGCATTATATCAACGAGGCTTGATCAAGCATCAATCCTTACAGTACCTACCCCACCTGATATTCAACGGACGAACGGAACGGATTAAATCTCAACAGTTCTACGCGATCTGAGTTTAATTCAAGTAAACCTGCACTGATCCATCATTACGTTTTTTGCAATTTGCAAGTCAGTGTCAGTGTGGTTGTATGTTTATTAAAGACTAAGAAGTTTTTTTTTTTAATAATCCACGAAAAATTTCAAAGCAGTGAGGTCCTGGATCTTTTTAAAATACAAAGCGGAAAACTGATTGAATTTGATTGCTTGTTTGTTCTATTTAATTTAAAAAAACTTTTTTACAAAAAAATACAACCGACTTCCAAAAACAACACTACAAAGTGAAAAATAACTTTAATTTCGGAAGTCGGTGTCTAGTTAAATGTATTTTGGTTTTTTTCCACCGACTTCCGAAATTAAAGTTATTTTTCACTTTGTAGTGTTGTTTTTGGAAGTTGGTTGTATTTTTTTGTAAAAAAGTTTTTATTTTTCACTTTGTAGTTGTGTACCTACCCCACACAAATTCTAATACCACTACCTGCAAAACACACTAGAACATCATCCATATAAAAAGTGGGGAAAAAATACGTATTATTGAAGCTAACTCAAAAACTACCAAAGCAAAGTTAATCAATTTTATATGGGACCAACTGTGATGTATACCCTCTCGAATAAAACAAAAAAAAATCCAAATCGGTCTAGCCATCTTCGAGTAATCGGGGAATATACATAAAAAAAAAAGAAAAAAAAAAAAAGGTTCCGACTAATTGAGAACCTCCTCCTTTTTGAAGTCGGTTAAAAATGGATCACAGGTACAATCAGTACAGTCCAGAACTATACAGTTTCACTTTTAGAATAAATGATGGCCAACTTTTTACACTCTTTTGAAATAGACCTTATTAAAAGAGGGTGTCCCTCCACCTAATTGATCTCCATACTTATCGTGACCGAAAATCTGAAAAAAAAAAACGAAAATTGATTTTGCGTTTTTTTTACAAATCACTTTTCTACACAACGATACACAGAAACTCCGTCCATTTTAAAATATTAATGTAGTACTTAATACTACAGTGTAGAGGAACGTCTTTATATTAATGATTTACATAAAACTTTGGTAGAACTGGAGTGTGCTTGCGCAAACGCATAGTTTTGCTTTTTGGTGACACAGTCGGGTTTTGTGAAATAGTTCTTTTTGGTGACAAACAGATGTGGTTTCGACCTTTTAAGAGTCATCTTTAAAGAGAAAGTAGCCCAGTGGTAGACAATGCGGCAGTGGATTGTTAGTCGTGGGTTTTTTCCCAGATATTTACAGCTTTATCTATTGTATACTCATTTATTGCGGATCGAGATAAAGCAGTGGTGGCCCAGGCCCAGGAATAACGAATTGTAGGTCGAAGGTTCGAACCCAGACTCAGAGGAGGACTCATGGCTAAGTAATAACAGCCGCACGGGTCGATCCATCAGATTTAGCTGCGCTTGCCGGGGTTTGTCCGTCTATAGGTGACCATCTTTACATACCGAGACTCCTCCGTGCTTCGGAAAGCACGTTAAGCCGTTGGTCCCGGCTGTCATTCGTGGATCTTTGACAGTCGTTACGGGTCGTCAGAATCCCGAAGCAAGAAACGAAAATACATATCCAAAGACACCGAAGCTATTCGTAAAGATTTTTTACTACTTAATGAAATAACCGAAAACAACGAAATAGTGAAATCAAACGAATCTCATGAATGAACTGAATCTCATATTTATTATAGGCCTTAGAGACCTAGCTATGATCACGCCATCTACAATTAGCTTGGCCCGACCTTCCCCATTACCCTAGCAATAATTACCTAATTGATAAAATTAACATATCTAACAGGAAATTAAGAAAGAGTCTCTCGCCCTAACGGAACAGCGTCACAAAACATGTTAATTTAAATTAATAGTAAAATAAAATGGCGTAAAAACGACATTGGGAAAATAACTGTATCTGACAAATTCATTATAAATTCACGAGAATTGAGTAATTTTTTAATAATGTTATTGAAAATCGAACCTTTTATTCTTGAACGATTTGACACGTTATAAAAGTTATGAATAAATATACATTTTTTTCGTTGAAAAATTCAATTTTCATAACGAATTTAATTAAAAATTTTTGCTACCTATTATATTTGTGTTGTCATTTTGTCAAATAAATCTTTTTGCCAATAATTATTGGCATAATTAGGTATGCAAATAAAGGCTAGGAATTTCATAATGAATATTATGCTAGAATTATCGACATAGTGCATTGTTGAATGAATAAGAACTATATTATCATCTGTGATTGTCATTCTCCTGCCCTTATCCCAATGTACGTGGGGTCGGCGCACCATGTCTTCTTCTTCCATACTTCTCTATTAGTCGTCATCTCGGTAGTCACTCCCTTTCTAGCCATATCATCTTTCACACAGTCCATCCATCGTTTCTTTGTTCTTACCCTGGGTAGTACTCTTTTAACCATCCACATTCATACTTAAAACTTTCCTGACGACATTTTCCTCATTCCTCCGCATCATATGCCCATACCATGGCAACTTATTTCCCCACAACTTTTCAGTCACCGGTGTCACTTTCAGACTTGATCCGATTTCGTAAATTCTTTCACTTATAGGAAGCTATATCTAAGTATTTCCGAGAATCATAGGAATATATTGACAAGTTTCACGCGGACAAAGTCGCGGGCAGAAGATAGTGTTCAATATTTCTCATGGCTTGAACTTGACACAGTGTTGTAAGATTCGTATCTCTAAAATTTCTAAACGCTCATTAAAAGTATTAGTGTTGTCAGCTCATTAATATAAGATTCGGTATAATTAGTCAACTTTTAATTAGTACCATTATGTACTATGTAAATAACTATTGAAATACAAAATTTAGCCATTATTTTAAGACTGATAGTGTATAAATTATATATATAAATATCTTGTTTGTAAATAAATACCTATTATGAATACCTAGTTGTTGACAAGGTTTGTATTCAGGTTTATATTTAGGTTTAGAGATATTTGTAACATTTAGTGATGGAAATAAACTATTCTATTCTATTCTATATTCGTATCAAAAAGAGTTAAGTAGATTTAAAGTGTGATTTGTGAATCATGCCCCCAGTGTCACACTTGCAATCAATCAACGAATTATGCACGAGTAAAAAAAAAAAAAAAAAAAAAGAGAGAGGAAAAGTTTAATAAATGCCTAGCAAGCAATTTAAATAGACGTTCACCATTCTAGACGTTAACATTTTTATTACGAATGTGGCTTATGCTGCCATCTGTCAACATGCTCTGGAAACAACACTCCGTATACGAATTCCGCTACTCCCCGCTAGATGTCACTGTCTGGCTTTAATCCACTGCGATAACATTACATAATTTTAAATTCATATTTTAATGTATTAATATTTGTTAGAATTACGTAATTGTTCTTACGGCATATTTTTACTACTCAGGTAACTTTTATCCTTGTAATTAAACTGTCGATTGACAGGTTTTGGATGGAAAAATGCAATTATTCCTCGGGTAAAAATTAATCTGGCGTTGAAAAAATCTGCTTTTGGTCAGTATTCTTAAACAGAACCATAATTTTAATACAGCTATCGCCAACGTCCATACTACGTTGAATACACCGGTTCTCGTCCGATCACCGAAGTTAAGCAACATCGGGCGTGGTCAGTACTTGGATGGGTGACCGCCTGGGAACACCACGTGACGTTGGCTTTTTGCATTTTTCAGGAACCTTTTATTTATTATTTTAAGAATTAGTTTATAAACTGTGTGAAATATATCACAGTAGGTTTATATAATATAATTTTTGTCAAAATCCTTATTTCTTGTCTACAATACATAGGGAACCTTGTGGCTAAGTAATAACAGCAGCACGGGTCGATCCATCAGGTTAAGCTTCGCTTGCCGGGGTTGTCCGTGGCTGGGTGACCATCTTTACGTACCAAGACTCTTCCGTGCCTCGGAAAGCATGTTATGTTAAGCCGTTGGTCCCGGCTGTCATTCGCGGATCTTTGACAGTCGTTACGGGTCGTCAAAGCCCGAAAGTCTGAAAACCATTCATACCAAAGGGTATCGTATTACCCAGTTACTGGGTTGTAGAGGCAGTCGCCACATGTATAATACTGGTATTCAGCTGCATCCGGTTGGACTGGAAGCCGACCCTAACATATTTGGGAAAAGGCTAGGCAGATTTAAGACATAGGGAACCTTCTGTGCAAAATTTACGCTTTATAGGTCCAATGTTTTGGGCTGGGCGTTGATGAGTCAGTCGATCAGGACTTTTCTTTTTATATAATAAGATAAATCGTTTTAGAATTTATAAATATTAAGATGCTTGAAAAAAAAGCAGCGGGTTTGAATGTATATATTTGATGACATGAAAAACAATTAAAAAACCTTTTGGAGTTTAAAAATGTATTTATAATAAGTTTATATAACATAACATCACGCTTGTATCCTCCGAAGGGATAGGCAGACATGTCACCTCATCACATTTTTTTTAAAAACCACTGGGCCGATTTTAAAACAACTTTTATCAATAAGTATTTACAAAATATGAAAAAAAAAAAAACAGTCGAGACAATTAAAATAATTTTGATTCTATACAAATCAAATGTTTATAGGAATGTTAAAACAAAATACATTTTTTAATTTAAATAAATGTAAACAATACGGCAGTGCTCTACAGAGAGGCTTGGTTGCAAATTAAGGCGAGTAGTGCCGCCAACTAGCGCCACCATTGAGTAAAAATATGTCTGGAGATATAGTACAGTTTGAAATTTCCTATGCTCACATTTTTAGTCAGATGAGGTAGAATTTTTTGTATCAAAAAAATCAACACTAAACCTCCTAGGTTCCAAGCCTCAGCGTGTGAAAATGTTCCTTAACTCCAGACTTATGATTTTTTTCTCAATAGTGGCGCTAGTTGGCAGCACTACTCGCCTTGAAAGTAATAAATAGATTATAAAAGACCGGCGAAGCATGTAAAAAGAAAATACATTTTTTTAGCACAGACTAAAAAGGCACACAATATAATTTAAGTATAACAGATAAAATAAATCTGTAGTTCGTATGAACTCGTGTTTCGTTTGTATAAACGAAATACCAAAATAATTCATAAGATCAAACATATTCGTGTATTTATTCCGATTGGATTACAGAACATCTAGGTTCCCAAATATATATTTTGAAAGGACGCTGATATAGAGAAGAGATATGAGGAATTTCAAACTATAGAAAACTTTTTATTTTTTCCAAAATTTCTTGTTTAAATCAATACTTATTCTTGATTAATATATATTTGGGAACCTAGTTCTGTAATCCAATCGGAATAAATACACACTGCCTTAAGAATAATTATGTGAAAGCGCCAGGGTAGCCCGCGAAATTCAAACTTTCTTACGTTTTTTGCAATTTTCAAGTCAGTATTAGGTATTATGTTGACCGAAATTTGATTCTCGGCCGTAACAAGTATGTATTTACAAAATTATAATCATTAAAGTCATCAATACAACTCTTTAAGACCAGGTAATCCTGTTGAATGACTATTTCATGAAATCTTGACATTTGAGGATTGGACGATTATAATTCTGTAAATACATATTTGTTACGGTAGCGAATCATACTTTAATCAACATACAACCTAAGACTGACTTACAAATTGCAAAAAAACGTAAGAAAATTTGAATTTCGCGGGCTGTCCTGGCGCTTCCCCCTTATGTACAAATTATTTTGAGATTTCGTTTGTATGAACTACGCATGCTCCGGGGGCCTCATAATGAAAAATGATTTTTTTGTAAACGTGATAATAATTGAAACATATTATTCAAGTTACATATTATTTAGATCTTATTTTGTTTAATTAAGTATTTACAACTTAAAACAACTGTTTGACGCGTTTTTTTTTTGTATTTTAATGAAAATAATGAAATATAATACATTTTCACAAGATCTTTGATAGAGATGTTATTTTTTTTTATACAATTGAAAATTGATTTATATAACTTGTGTGCTAATAAGGTGAATGCGAAGTGGTAGCCCGCGAAATTCAAATTTTCCCGCGTTTTTTGCAATTTATCAGTGTCAGGTTGTATGTTGAACAAAATATGATTCGCGACTTGTTATACAAATATATATTTACATAATTTTAACCATAAGAATCATCAATACATCTTTCCAAGTTCGATTTGTATATAAAATATCATGATTTCCGAAACCAAACTTCAAGAGAACAAATCTAACTTAGAGAGATGTATGCTGATTCTAATGATTATAATTCTGTAAAGCCATATTAGTTACGGCCGCGAATTATATTTTGATCAACATTATACAACCTGACACTGACCTGCAAATTGCAAAAAACGCAAAAAAAAAATTGAATTTCATGGGCTACCATTACGCATACACCATAAAAAGACAATTTTACAAATACCAATTGATACAAATAGTAGTTATTATGTAGGTAAAAATATAAAATACAGGACGTAAGGGACATCGACACATTCGTTATGTGAAACAACTGAACGACGTTCAGCTGTTTTACATAACCGCTAGCTATTTTGTAAAACAGCTAGCGGTTATGTAAAACAGCGCATTAGACCATCCATATGCTACATATACATAAACTAATCTACTTCGTATACAATTAAAAATACTACCTATATTTACAGTTTTATTTTTAAACTAAAATATGAGATTACATAATAATTAAATAAGTATGTTTAGGTATACTAAATTACTAATACAATTTAGGAAAAGTGTGTAGCCATAATATATTGTGTCCCTTACCAAGGGCTATCGTATTGTCCAGTAACTGGGTTGTGGAGGTTAGTAAGGCAGTCGCTCCCTGTAAAATACTCCTATTCAGCTGCTTTAGACTGGAAGACGACCGCAACAGTCAGAAAAAGGCAAGCAGATGATTATGTTAAAAGTCATGAGTGTTGTTTTGTAAATTTTTAAACTTGTTTTATTTTGGAGCTTAGAAAAAGCTTAATTGTACACCGCACAACGTCAACGGGTCGTCAATGAAAAACGAGATTATTCGAACTGAATGTGACGTCCCGGTGACGGATGTGCGGTTGACACGCGGTCTTAGTAAATGTATGTATCGCTAATTCGGCGCCGTCATCTCGTTCCCGTTGACAAAAGGACAAAAGGCGTTACTCTGCAGTATCAAAGCGTACAATACGCCCACGATCTATTATAAACTGTATGTTTATATAAACACGACATAATATGGCTTATCCATTAAGGGTGGGGAATATGCTAAAATCTAAACATTGGATTTTTCATTTAATAATTACTTAATATTAAAAAGTGTTTTAAATATCATCACTTCAGGTATTTTGTCTTAATTCTAATGAATTAAGACAAAATACCTGAAGTGATGATATTTAAAACACTTTTTAATATTAAGTAATTATTAAATGAAAAATCCAATGTTTAGATTTCCAGTAATAATTCGATAATTATCTTAATTTAATAATTAAGATAATTATCGAATTATTACTGGAATTACAAAAGGCACTAATAATTGATGTGGCCTTATAAAGTAGTCTTATAGAAATACACAACGATTGCTACGGGTTCAAAACACTCCCAATATTGGGTTACACTCCTACATTAGGGTTCAAATACACCTAACGCATTTGGAGCGCGTTTTCTTATGCACACATGGGGTGCAGTCGACATTTAAGCAGTTAAACACACACTAACTGGTTCCTAACAAATACATCACATTCACATAGTTTTTAAATAGAGTTATTAAGGCGCGGTATCAGCTAAATATTCACAAAAATTGGTTTCTTGGATTGTAGAGTATGACGTAACGCAATGAAACTACCCGACGAAAAAAATACAGTAGACAGGGAAGGGTTTAAAGAAAAATTTTAACCGAATAGAATAGTAAAAAATAGTTTGATATTCCCAATAAAAAATTTGAAAGTTGCTCCACAAAAATGAACTTTGGCGTCGAACATCTCTGTATTTTCAGCGATAACGACATGCTTTTTTTTAGAATTTAATAAAATTAGCATTTTTATAAACTTTAACCGGACAATTATTTAATTTATTGTGTATATACCGAATAATGTAAAGAAAATCCGGAAATTAAATGAACATTCGCATCTTAGTCACATCTCGGCAACACAAATATTTTCAATTTTCAACCTTATTTCAAGCCAGCTAATGGTGACAACAGATTACGCGGTTGTGTGCCGTTTAAAATCGTAGTCAGTCCGCGCCTTTTTTTTTTTTTTGTGGATGGTCACACACATCACAGGTTTGCAATGTCTTAATAAACTGGCTTTAAAAGATTATCGTTCCTGAGTTTCTGAACAAGACTATAACCTTAATTTCATTATTGTTTGACAAAGCAAACCTTTATACAGTACGAGAACAGTCAAAGGTTACATCGTTGCATTGTTTATTATCGGGAAAACCGAAATATCTATATAATTTAAAAGAGAAGTCCTGGCTGACTGACTCATCAACGCCCAGCCCAACCCATATAAACCTACACTCCATTTACCATAAGATTAGACATTTACACAAACCTTTTTTACAGTCCGTTCAACCGATTTTGACTTCTATTGCGTTGGTGGCATGACAAATGGCAGCTGCAGTGAACAGTTGGTATTGTAACCAAATTTTTGCCATTAATGCCATCCTTAAGCCTACGGAATTGAAGTCAAAATCGGTTGAACGGACTGTAAAAAAGGTTAATCTTATTGTAAATGAAGTATAGAAAGCTGAAATTTTGCACAGAGGTTCCCTTTATAATATAGACAAGAAATAAGGAAGGATTTCCCGATAGTATGTTCCCGTGGGATATTTTCCGACATCGACACGGGCGAACCGGCGGAGGCAAAAGATAGTAGCGAATAAAATGCGAGTATCGACCAATAGAAATTGATTTATATTCCCAACTAAATTATTATAGATTGACGCACTATCATCACAATTACGTCACTCGCTTATTGGACAAGTCACATTTAATTCGGCAAAATTCGGTTTTTCCGAAGATAAACGATGTACTATAAAAAAAAAAATGTTTTATATTTTTATTTTCGAGACTTCGAGAGATCAAATTGCGTTTCCATTTTGACGTCAAACTGGCTCACAGCAGCGACGTCTTCTGAAATATGCAGTTGTAACGGGTCATCTTACCGAAGATCTTAACAAATGTATCAAAATTTCACGCCTACAGGCGTAATACATTTCAGAAAGGGGTAGGCTGAGTTACACACACCAACTTTTTGTTAAATTGTTTTTAAAGTGTAACTCTGAACTATTACCATTGAAAACCAAATGAAATATTGTATAATATTATTGTGTTGAGTTAAAAACCGTTAAGAATTTTCGTAAAATTACCCTTATAACGTTTTCCACAATGCTTACTATCATTTTGACTCCAAGCAGCCCCGAAGAAAAAAAAATCTAATTCCTCAAAACTCTACTCAACCTTCATCATAAACATGCCACCATTTTGATGATATATTTACGTCAACTAGACATAACATTAGCGTCAACTCTACGTTACATTTGTGTGACATCGACGTTACCTTTGCACCAACTCGACGTAACATTCACGTCAACTCAACGTCACATTCACATCAACTCGACATCACGCTAGCGTCAACTCTACGTTACATTTGTGTAACACCGACGTTACATTCACATCTACTCGCCTTAACATTCACGTCAAATCAACGTAACACTATCGTCAACTACCCGTAACATTAGCGTCAACTCTACGTTACATTTGTGTGACATCGACGTAACATTCACGTCAACTCGACGCGTCAACATGACAAGTTCCAAAATCAAAAATCCTCTTCCAACTACGCAACTAACTCTCTTAACTTACTTTTCAAAAATTTGACTTTCTTATTAACAGCATTTTTATAATTATTCTTACTACTAGCACTATCTAAGTTCTTGTTACCAGTCTTAGTTCTACTCCTTATTCTTTCATCGAAGAGTTCATAGAAATTTGGGAGTGGTGTGTCCACTAGGTCGGGCGGTCGGAGTGGTGCTTCTGGTGATAGGTGGTGGTGATAACTGGCTGCCATGTTCTGTATGAAATGGGTGAACATTGCCGTCTCTGTGAACCACTCTAGGAAGTACTGGTTCTGTTTTGATGTAGCTGCTTTTATAAAGGATTCTTTCTGTAAAGAGAGATGTGAATGTTACTAATAATATCAGATTTTAAAACAAATTAATAACTTAACATAACACGCCTGCAATCCCCGAAGAGTTAGGTAGAGGTGTACCCATAGTGCACAAATATTTCATGAGTTATGTTTAACGACGCTGTTACAAATGGGTAGTCAAATCATTACTTTTTTACACAAAAGTATGTTTATTAAATAAAGTGCTTTGCATTCATAAAATGTTTTTTGGCCAAATTGTTAATAGACGTGCATGGTACGATTCTGAACTCAAAATTTAATTTTAAATAGGTAAACTTTCTCAATAAATGTACCGAAGTAAAAATTTTCACTCCGGTACATATATTAAGAAACTGTATGTATCTAAAATTATATTTATAGTTCAGAATCGTGCCATGCACATCTATCAACAATTTGGCCAAAAAACATTTTAAGAATGTAAAGCATTTTATTTAATAAACATACTTTTGTGTAAAAAAGTAATGATTTGACTACCCATTTGTAACAGCGTCCTTAAGGAGGATGCGCTGTGGCAGCCCGCGAAATTCAAATTTTCTTGAGTTTTATACAATTTGCAGGTCCGTGTCAGGTTGTATCTTGATCAAAAAATGATACACGGGAATAAAACATACGAATCTGCACGAAATCTAACTTATATGATGATATACTTGTATTGATGATTTTCATGTTTAAATTATATAAATACGTATGTTTTATTCCCGCGTATCATATTTTGAGCAAGATACAATCTGACACGGACCTGCGAATTGCAAAAAAAAAAAAAAAAATTCGCGGGCTTCCATAACGCATCCCCCTTAAGTCCCATGTAAGTAATAGGGGGCGAGCCTATTACCATCAACCGAGCACTAATACAGACTTCGGACTGCTACTGAGAAATACCAGATGGAAAACTATAACACTTTGCCCGACCCGGGAACCGAACCCAGGACCTCATGCTCAGCAGTAGCGCTTGCAACCACTAGACCAACGAGGCAGTGAAATAAATACAAATCTGATTTATTACTTTGTATTTATTTATATTTATGTTCGTATCTATACTGCATCAGTTTAGGTAATTAAATAAAGGTAAACAAAAAACCGGCCAAGTGCGAGTCGGACTCACGCACGAAGGGTTCCGTAACATTATCTATAAAAACGGCAAAAAAAAATCACGTTTGTTGTATGGGAGCCACCTTAAATATTTATTTTATTCTATTTTATAGTATTTGTTGTTATAGCGGCAACAGAAATACATCATCTGTGATAATGTCAACTGTCTAACTATCACGATTCATGAGATACTCCCTGGTGACAGAGTAGTAATAGGGTCCCGTTTTAGCCTTTGGGTACAGAACCCTAAAAAACACGTGTCTGGTTAACCGACTAAACGTTTTACCTGTCATTTCAGTCGTCATGCTACGACACAGTTGTACTCTTCAATTTAGCAATGTTGTACAACAAATTATAAAGTTACATACACACACAGAATACATTGTATTCCGTGCCCTATGGTCCTTTGTTTGTCCTACTATAGGGTTTAGAAAAGTCATTTTAGAAAAGTGTCTTAATATAATTCTATAGTGCTAATAAGCCACTAAAAAAACACAATTTTTTTATTTAATCGATAAGTGCCATAAAAATGCCTTTAAAATTCCAAATTTTCAAATTTCGCGCGAAAACGCTGGACGCAGTGGACGCCATATTGCTGTGTGGTCATGACGTCAGTTCGCTGAGTAAACAAACACTTTATTTATTACGCTGATCGGTTGACACTTTTTAATTTACACAGCCTTATGACGTAATAACATGGCGGCTACTTTCATGGTGTTAGAAAACAGATTAAAAAAACTGAAAACTTTGAATTGAATTTTAAAATTTATATTGTTATTTTATGAACTACTTTTTGCCTAAGCTATCTAAATAACATTTTTTTAGATTTTTTCTCATCTAGAGTAAAATACCGTATTGCAGCTTGCAAGCAAAATTATTTCGAAATTGGACAGGCCTGGCATTTGTCGATAGTACATGCCCCAAAAATATAACAAAAGCTACCATACTCACATCAAAAACAACGCCATCTCTCCCCAAACAGCCATCCTTAACTTCTCCCACAGAGAAGAATCTCCAGAAGTCACCCAGAATATCCACAAAAAACCTTAGGAAAGCTTCTGAAATCATGACATTCCTTGTCTTGGTATCTTCTGAACGATCCTTGTTCTTGCTTGTCTCCATTTGTAGAGCAGTTTTAAGGGTTTTATAGCAGGGGGTAGGCAGGATTGTTGATTCGTCTCCTTGGTAGAATAATACTTTTGATGGGTGTGCCAAGTCTATTAACATGCCCTGTCGATGAGAAAAAATAAGATTGATAAATAATGCGCTCCAAAAGCCGCAGAGGAGCTCGTGGCTAAGTAATAACAGCCGTACGGGTGGATCCATCAGGTTAAGCTACGCTTGCCGCGGTTGGTCAGTGGATGGGTGACCATCTTTACATACCGAGACTCCAGGCAGATTGAGATTGATGGGCTTCAAAAGCCATCATCATCTGCCTAGCCTTTTCCCAACTATGTTGGGGTCGGCTTCCAGTCTGAATACCAGTATTTTACATGGAGCGACTGCCTATCTGACCTCCACAACCCAGTTACTGGGTAATACGATACCCCTTGCTGAGACTGGTTGCCAGACTTTCGGGCTTCTGACGACCCGTAACGACTGTCAAAGATCCACGAATGACAGCCGGGACTAACGGCTTAACGTGATTTCCGAGGCACGGAGGAGTCTCGGTATGTAAAGATGGTCAGCCATTCAAAGACCAGCCGCGGCAAGCGTAGGTTAACCAGATCAATCGACCCGTGCGGCTGTTATTACTTAGCCCTGATGAAAATGTTAATAAATGATTCAGAAAATGTTCCTGTGGATGCCAATTTGTAGAGTCACGTACAAATTGAGTGCTTCGATTTGATTATTTGAATACTTACGTTGAGTTGCACGAAACCAACATAAGTTTAACGGAGCCTTTAAATTCATGCCACCCCTTACATTTACCAAAAAGAAAGTGACAACATCAATTTAAAGTGTCCGTTAAACTAATATTGGTTTTTTGCAACTCACCGTTAAGCCGGAAATTCTCATTTTAAATCTCCTTAAAGATGTTTTTTATTTGACAAAAAATAAAACCGACTTCCAAAAACAACACTACCTACAAAGTGAAAAATAACTTCAATTTCGGAAGCCGGTGTCTGGTTAAATGTATTTTCGTTTTTTGTCACCGACTTCCGAAATTGAAGTTATTTTTCACTTTGTAGTGTTGTTTTTGGAAGTCGGTTTTATTTATTTGTAAAAAAGTTTTTATTTTTCACTTTTTAGTTGTGTACCTACCCCACACAAATTCTAATACCACTATCTGCAAAACAAACTAGAACATCATCCATATAAAAGTGGGGAAAAAATACGTATTATTGAAGCTAACTCAAAAACTACCAAAGCAAAGTTAATCAATTTTATATGGGACCAACTGTGATGTATACCCTCTCGAATAAAACAAAAAAAATCCAAATCGGTCCAGCCATCTTCGAGTAATCGGGGAACATACATAAAAAAAAAAAATTAAAATAAAAAAAAAAAAGGTTCCGACGAATTGATAACCTCCTCCTTTTTGAAGTCGGTTAATAAGACGTTAATTTTAATCTACTATACTAATATTATAAAGAAGTAATAGTTGTCTGTAAGTTTGTATGTAGGAAGTTAATCTCTGGAACTACCAGTAATATTTGAAAAAATATTTTTGCATTGGATAGCCCAATCCATGAAGATAAGGCTATTTGTTTAAAAAAAAATCAGCTGTTCCCTACATTTACATTCGCATAACTCGTCAAAATGTAGGGAAACAGCAGATTTTTTGCGGATTTCAGGTTTAGTTTCTTAATAAAAGTTTTTCATAATGACGAGTACAATGACCCGTAAGAGGTTGTGCGTTATTTAAGCGACACCTTGTTTATGCTTACCTCTTCAAAAACAACGCCCGCCATATCGCTGTCGTGTGGTGTATGCAGCATGCCAGCTAGTATGGGCAGGGGAGCCTCTAGCACCTCGCGTTGTATTTCCGACGGTATGGACGATATCAGGGGCTGCTGCCACACGAACGGATATAGGGAACTTTGGAGAGCTTCTACGCAGGATGAGACGGATCTGTAAGTAATAAAATAAAATTAAAATGTTTATAAAATAGAGAGAGCAGTGGTGGCCCAGTGGTTACGAAGTTGTAGCTCGTAGGTTCGAACCCAGGCGGGCGCTATACTTTGTGTTAATAATTTCATCACCACTGCTCTCAAAATGGTGAAGGAAAACATCGTGAGGAAACCGGCATGTCCTAGAACTAAAAATTCGAAGACATGTGACATCTACCAACCCGCACTGGGCCCGCGTGGTGGATTACAGCCCACTCCCTCTCACAGAGAGGAGGCCTGTGTCCCAGCAGTGGGAACATTGTAGGCTGATTATGTATAAAATACAATCAGGTGAGACAGGAGTTGCAGAGTATGAGCTCGTGGCTAAGTAATAACAGCCGCACGGGTCGATCCATCAGGTTAAGCTACGCTTGTCGGGGTTGGATCGTGGATGGATGACGATCTTTACATACCGAGACTCCTCCGTGCCTCGGAAAGCAGCGTCTCACCGCTCACCTACCTCAGGCGGTGACTAGCACTTGCGCGCACACCATACCAATGCTCTGGCATTATTTACAAATCAAACAGACAGCTGAGCTGCTGGACAGTTTGTTGCGCCACTTCTTCTTCCCAGCTAAAGCACTAGGAAGTGGTGAAGGGAGGACGTGCCGGGGGACTGTCTTATGTAGTTTTCAAAAAGTGCTGATTTTCAGTCTAATTCTTTTTTATAGACTTGCGTTGACACCTCAATCAATCTGCCTAGCCTTTTCCCAACTATGTTAAGGTCGGCTTCCAGATTAACCGGCTGCAGCTGAATACCAGTATTTTACATGGAGCGACTGCCTATCTGACCTCCACAACCCTACTTCTTGCCAAATTTCATGATTCTACGTCAAAGGGAAGTACCCTATAGGTTTTGATTTACTTGCGAGTATCAAAGTATGTCGCATAAATGGCCGTATTTTTTTATTGCGTTGACTTAGAAGCTTGATTTTTTTATGACTCCAAGGGACCATAGACTTACGTATTTCATATTAATTTCAACTTGATACCTCCACGCGTTCCTGCGAAAAAGGAACTTGACAGACAGACAACGAAGTGATCCTATAAGGGTTCCATTTTTTCCTATTGAGTTACGGAACCCTAAAAACAACACATATTGCTACTTACTTCAACTGATCACCGATGATGATGACTTTTCTCTCCAGTAACAGGGAGCCGAACACTTTGATCACCAGTCCGGCGCCGAATAAGTCTAATAACACTGATATGTTGTCTTCGTCGACTCGAGGTTCAATGGGACGTTTTATTATTTTTAGCCTGGAATAATGGGAAAAAACGTTTTATTACTTTAGCAATAAAGTTCAGATTTGTATGTTCTCGTGTGTGTTATGACGGGTAGGTCTGTTACTTTTCTATTTCATGTATTGCGAGTTTGTTTTAGGGAGAGTAAGTGTCAAATTAAATTAGCTAGCAAAACTACGCAGAAAGTTATGAGTGATATCCAAACATGATAAAACAAAAGATAAATTAAATGATGTTTTTTTTGGGATCATCGACTTAAAAAATCAGTTTAATAATTTTTTTGTGTAGACTTCACAGACGTGATGACCCCATATTCAAAATTCATTTATTTCCTTAACACGTTCGTGTTTGGGTCACAGAAATTGATATGTATTTCAACTTAATCGGTCGTTAGATTCGGAGCAAATTGGCTGTGACAGACGGACAGACAAATCTTATAAGGGTTCCATTTTTGTGTCCTCTTAACGAAAACTCTCTAGAAAAAAAAATGCTCGGACCCTTGAGTTTCGTTATAAAGAGTTTACACTGCGCAGAGAGTAGAGTCATATTCTAGTCAATCTATCTGCTTAGCCTTTTCCCAACTATGTCGGGGTCGGCTTCCAGTCTAACCGGATGCAGCTGAATACCAGTATTTTACATGGAGCGACTGCCTATCTGATCTCCACAACCCAGTAACGGAGTAATACGATAACCCTTGGGAAGACTGGTTGTCACTTTCGGGCTTCTGACGACCCGTAACGACTGTCAAAGATCCACGAATGACAGCCGGGACCAACGGCTTAACGTGCTTTCCGAGGCACGGAGGAGTCTCGGTATGTAAAAATGGTCAGCCATCCACGGACCAACCCCGGCAAGCGCAGCTTAACCTGATGGATCGACCCGTGCGGCTGTTATTACTTAGCCACGAGCTCCTCCGCGTCATATTCTAGTAAAAGTAAATAAAACTCACCTAGGCATATCAAAATTAACAGTAACATTCTTGATGCCATTATTATTATTATTTTCCAAATCATAATAACCAGGTATCCCACTGTCATTGACCGACACATCCCTCCTCAAATCAGGCAACGTTTTGCTCTTCGGCGATATCTCATAATCACGGATAGGTACACAGTAATCACCCGGTTTCTCGTAATCATTACAGGGTATATCGTAGTCGTGATGTTGGTTTTTCGAGTAATGGATCGTGATTTCTTCGCCTGGATTCGGGAAGTCGGTTTCGAAGAGTTGTTGAAGTAAGGAGTGTATTTCTACGTCGGAGCTTCCGTGGTGAGATTCGATTTCTTCGAGGACCTGGAAGTGATGAAATGGTGATTTAGATTTTGTTAATTCTTCACGAATACGGCATAAACTATGTATGTATAACTGAAGCCGTAGACTACATTTAAATATCGCTAATGGTTGAGCCGTCTTAAGGCGACGATAACTGACTTTTAATGATTTTAAACTGAAGATCACGTCTAAGCGAGTGGTGTTAATGATTTGGAAAAAATATATGTTAAATTAGAGCATTTTCTTAATAACTTAATATATGAATATTTTAGATTATATTTATACTACATAGTGTAATTAATTTGTAAAGTTATGTCTAACGCGGATAAAATACTGAATATCAAGCAAAAACTATCAAGCGTATTTTTATGAAATCTTCACCATTTTAAATATAATTTAATTATTTATCTTTTAGTATACGTGTTTTAATATAATAACTTTTGTTTTATGTATAATAAATTAATAATGCGTCTAATTTGGGACTGCGCTCCTTGATGGGCGAGTCCTATTACTGGCTGGACGTACGACGCGTTGCGTGAGCTCAGCACAGAACACGCAAGCTAACCACTCAAGGCTGTTGGCATATATCTGCGTCTTAAATTAAAATACCGCGTAATTTTGTTTAGAAACTAAGCCGGTGGGTGAGAATGATCTGAATATCTTCGTTAGAAAATCGTTACAGACGTTCAGAAGCAGAAAAGTCTGACAACTTGCTTTCTACAGGTTTAATAATTTCCGACCTTGACCTCCGACGCGGCTTGCGGGCGAAGCCGCGGGCAAAAGCTAGTAAACAATGTTTATTATGATTTAAAGCGGCAAAATAGATATATATAGAATAAATTCAAATTGATAAGGCTAACTATTGTTCCCAATGACAATTAGTGAGTGAATAATTGACAATTAAATTACTGATTAACTTTTGCTATCAAAAGGTGGATTCTAAATGTCAATAATGTGATGTGTGTGTAATAAATATGTGATAATGTGTTATTTATTGGAATTCCTATAGGTCGTTAGAAATTATCGATTTTCAACTTTTGCTATTAATATTATAAATGCGAAAGTGAGTTTGTTTGTTTGTTGGTTACTCTTTCAGGTCTCAACCGATTATCACGAACGTTGTCAGGGGTACAGAAAAAGGCAAGGGTGCCTTTCATGAAAAAAAATCTACATTAACGCGAGCAAAGCCGCAGGCAAAAGCTAGTATAACTATAAATATGTCTAGAGGCCGACGATGGTCCATCTGATGGCAGGTATAGTGTGCGCGCAAGTGCTAGTCACCGCCTGCGGTATGTGAGCGGTGAGACGGGGGAGGTAGACAAACGTTAAGTACCTTTCATGAAAAAAAATCTACATTAACGCGAGCTAAGCCGCGGGCAAAAGCTAGTATTACTATAAATCTGTCTAGAGGCCGACGATGGTCAATCTGATGGCAGGTATAGTGTGCGCGCAAGTGCTAGTCACTGCCTGCAGTATGTGAGCGGTGAGACGGGGGAGGTAGACAAACGTTAAGCTAACTCAGTCTGCCAATCTTGTCAATCTCACCGCTCACATACCTCAGGCGGTGATTAGCACTTGAGTACACAGAGAGCGCTGCAGTTAGATGTGTACTCTTTTTTTTTAAGATTTTTTTGTCAAATTCTTTTGAAGCTATACTCCGCTCAACATTTTAAATGAAAAAATCTAGCTCCAGTATATAATATAAGCATATTCAATAAATCTGTTGGTAACTTATATATTGGTTGTAGTTATTTCAGCCACATGAATCTGCCAAACTGTCAATCAGAGACTTGATAAGCGTTTCAGAAACCGATCAGGCTAACATGCGGCAGTGATTTAAGGCAAGTAGTGCCGCCAACTAGCGCCACCATTGAGAAAAAAATCATAAGTCTGGAGATAAGGAACATTTTGAAATTTACAATTTTCTCAATGGTGGCGCTAGTTGACAGCACTCCTCGCGTTAAAATACTGAAGTCGCATTATCTCACGTCAAAAGAAGGCAAGACATAGCCATCAATATGTTGTTTTTCCAACTTTTGATTTCCTAGCCGGAGCGATACATGAAGTATTTCATCTGCCTAGCCTTTTCCCAACTATGTTGGGGTCGGCTACAGCTGAATACCAATATTTTACATGGAGCAACTGCCTATCTGACCTCTACAACCCAGTAACTGGGTAATACGATACGGCTTGTAATGGTTGTCAGACTTTCACGCTTCTGACGGCCCGAAATGACTGTCAAAGATCCACAAATGATAGCCGGGATCAACGGCTTTACGTGCTTTCCGAGGCACGGACCAACCGTGGCAAGCGTAGCGTTATTTCTTAGCCACGAGCTCTTTACATACCTTATAATAAAACCCAGGAGCTCTGTACCTCCCTATTAGACAGTAGCAGAGTGGAAGACATGTAGTGGCGCCCTCTGGAAGCACTCTGCGGCAATAACTGTAATGAAAGAGATATTGTATGTTAGAAAAGGTGAAGGAAAATATCGTTCGGTGCGTTCCTTGCGAAACATTTGTGGTGCGTCTATGAATGATAGGCTGGGCGGTTTAAAAGAAGATGTAGAGTAGATGGTTTGGTTATGTTGAGAGGATGAATGAAAAGCGAATAACGAAAGGTATTTACAAGACAGATGTAATTGGAAACGCCGGGAGGGGACGCCCAAGGACGACATATAGTGACCTTATTGGTGATGCTCTTCAGAAAGGTCAGGTGCGTAGTACTCGCAACCGGTGTGCGTGTGTGACCAGATGTATGAACATCTTAAGTCGCTAATAAATAAAGAGTAAGGTGTGCTGGTCTAGCCTGGTTGTTTTGTTTATGAGAAGAAGCCTTCGTTCTAAAAATGGATCCTGAATTAATTTGTCAAAGGCTTTCGACACATTCAATATAACAATTCTTATAGAAATATACGAAAACAGAACTTTATTAAGGTTGACTATTTTCAATTTTATCTACAGACACTTCGCAGGCTCAATGTTTTCTAAAATTATTTCCTTATCTACATAATTTGACTGAACTTCTTGGGCATTCCGCAGGGTTGGATTCTAAGTGCAATTATAACTCGGCTAAGTTAAGAGTTTTACTAGGCTATAAAACTGACTCCCAATGCCGAACGTAACGGTAGCCGAAAGTCAACAAGCCACATCATGGGCAATATTTATGCTTGTATTTCGTGCAGATTAGAGAAACCCCTTTGCTATACAGTAGGTGTCGGACGTCCACAGGCAATAGGAATATATCCTGCGCAAAAAAAAAAATCTAGTTAGTCCGTCAGCCCGATAATAAAAAATATTACAGAAGTATTTTTTGCTAATAAAAAATTACTTATACGCACACACACAAAACAACTATAACAAACTACATAGAAAATCTAGCAAGGAGTGACGTCATGCCACATTTTAACTCAATGTATTGCCGTAATCTTTTGATTACGAAAAAAAAAAGTACTTGTCCAATATTTTTTAATAACCGACATGACGGACAGAAAAAAAATTTTAATCAACATCCATATTCCTCAGTTAAGTACATACCCATAAGCCCTCTCTCCTCGTTCGTCAGTGAGTACTAGCGAGTAACACTGTAGACTGTGGGCGTCCACTGACCACTCACTGCGCGGGGAAGAACTCATTGTCTCTGGGAAGACTAGGTTCTCTATGTGTGGTGGGACCGTCACCTGAAATAATTAAGATAATGGTTATTAGCGACTTTATACCAAAATAAATACACAGCAAGGCAATATTAAAATTCTCCTAAATACTTCAATATTTTGTATGGCAAGAAGGCTTAGAAAAACTGACATTCTATCAGCGACAACGATGGAAAAGTCAAAAATAGGTATATCTGTCAATTATGAGCAGAGTTCAGAATAGGTAGACTCAGGTAGAGTATAAATAACTAAACTTTGAGTAAGGAAGTAATAAGAGTGGATAATACCTCCTATAAAATCCCGGAATCATAAACATGACGATTAAATCGCGGGATTTAACAAATGGCGAATTATTATAGAAAATACGAAGTCTGTATGTTTGTTCCGGCTAAGGAGGAGCTCGTGGCTAAGTAATAACAGCCGCACGGGTCGATCCATCAGGTTAAGCTACGCTTGCCGGGGTTGTCTGTGGATGAGTGACCATCTTTACATACCGAGACTCATCCGTGCCTCGGAAAGCACGTTAAGCCGTTGGTTCCGGCTGTCATTCGTGGATCTTTGACAGTCGTTACGGGTCGTCAAAGCCCGAAAGTCTGACAACCAGTCTTACCAAGTATCGTATTGCCCAGTTACTGGGTTGTGGAGGTCAGATAGGCAGTCGCTCCATGTAAAATACTGGTATTCAGCTGCATCCGGTTAGACTGGAAGCCGACCCCAACATAGTTGGGAAAAGGCTAGCCAGATTGATTGTATGTTTGTTCCGGCTAATCTCCGAAACGACTGCCCCGATTTTGACGGGACTTTCACTGGCAAATACCTGATGTTATAAAAAGTAAGTTAGGCTACTTTTATTACAGAAACTAATAAGAGTTCCACGCAAAAAAAAAAAATCCTTGAAAATGTGAACAAAATCCGATTCAAATAGGGATGTATTGACACCTACCCGGGCGAAGCCGCGGGCAACGACTAGTTTAAAATAAACTAAATAAAACTCACTTGATTAGGAAACACACTCTTCACATACGCCTGCCCAGTCATATGATTCAAGCCAACCAGCAGACACAAATTAAACAGTCCCCGTTCCCTCGGCTCAAAAGGCAGGTCTATACACCCCGTCTTCTCATCAATACTCATATTATCGAAGCTATCAGAACTGGCATCTAGTACGTCTTTCATTGACAGAACGTTGCCGTGGGAATCCGTCAGGTTGAACTTGGAATCGGTGTCCATCTTTGTTATGTTGCCTTGTGAAGTTCTGAAACTTTTCCAGGACCTGGAATTAAAGAAAATTTATAAGGTCTACCAGGTACTACAAGATGAGACGAAACCAGAAATAGCGAAGAAAAATTCAGCTGTTCCCTACTGTCAAAATGTAGGGAAAAACAGTTTCAACGTGCAGCCGAAATTGTTTCGAAAAGGGTTAGACACAACGACCTTCGACTGTACATATTAATAAGTAGTTAGTCCAAATAACAGCATAAGATGACGCCAATATTCACTGAAAAAGTGCTCACGCATATTCCGCCAAATATGTTTAAGACCCTTCTAACATTGGGCGAGCCTATTGTTACCAGGGTGTAAGTCGTAGGTTCGAACCCAGACAGGCGCTTTACTTTTTATAAATTATTACATCACCATTGCTCTCAAAACGGTGAAGGAAAACATCGCTCGTCAGGAACGGCACGTACTAGAACTAAAAATTCTAAGACATGTGACATCTACCAACCCGCACTGGGGACGCGTGGATTACACTTCACTCCCTCTCACCCAGAGGAGGCGTGTCCCAGCTCCCAGCAGTGGGAACATTCTAAGCTGATAATGCGTATGCTAAGAATAGTGATAATGTCTTACCTAAAGGTAGAATAATGGTTGTCGATGACGTCAGACTTGTAAGAACAAACGGAGGTCTGATGTCTGAACCGTTTGATGTTCTTCGGGTCTAAGTACGCGACTCTTGTTGAAACTCTTCTTACGTAGTTCTTACGCTTCTCTGTTAAACTTCTTGTTAGTTTCACTGATTCTGTGGAAGGAATGAAAAAGTTAATCAATTTTTATTTTTAATTATTGGTGTACTTAGTGTTTTCTGTTCAAAAATATTTACAGAAAATGAAAACGTTCCTGTGGATGACAATCAGTCCTTAATTTGGTGTATTCCAGCTCGTCCTCTCATATTTGTCCCCCTAGAGAGACGAATGGGAATTCGTAATTGTTTTCCCGATCGTCCCCTGATTTTGTTTGTGGGAACGAACGGGAATAATTTATAAATTTTTTTCGTTCGTCCCCACCAACAAAATCAGAGAACGATCGGGAAAAAAATAACGAATTCTCGTTCGTCCCCCAGGGGACGAAGTCGAGGGGACGAACGGAAATACACCCTTAATTTTATTCTAATTTTAAATCACCATAAAGATATTTTTTTATTAAATAATTGAAGGTATTTTTATAACCTCATTTTTCGGCGACGATTTTTCAATTAAGTGCAATCAATGTAATAATTTTATTCAAACAAAAATTGTTGGAACAATTAGTGAGCCGAATTTTTGTATTTTTCTTTTTTCTTAATACAGATAAACGTGTAGGTAACTAATTTTCTTTAGAGAGTGAATGCGTAAGAATTTAACCTGAGAGGTTTGTTGACATTTTCATCTGATACTTTTTGAACAGACATTACCTTCGCTAGTGCTGCCATCTGAGTGTTCTGTAGGAAAACTGCTCGGCTTATTGTTCTCGTCCATATTGCATACAGCTGTGACCGTCTCGAAGAGTTCGTTCATCAGGTCGTTTAGCTGTAATGGGATGAAAGACAGACATAAGAATAATGTAACAGACACATAATCTTAGACAGTAAGGGTGGGTTTCACCAAGGGCTAGGTTATCATTTCCGTCAAAGTTAAAATGACCATAGAATGACTACCTGCTGTTGCACCGTCATGTCAAATGTAAAAGTTAAAGTTCGGAGCAGGGACATGACATTCGATGCGTCTGAGAGAAGTGACAGATATTTATCAATAACTTTAACCAGCGAAGCGTGCGCGGTTAAGGTTACAGTTAAAGTTATGACACAACTAACAAATTGTCAAATGGAACAACCCATTTCTTGTCTAACATCAGGAACTTTAATAACAAAGATGGGTTGCACCATCTTAATTTAACAATAACAAACATCGAACT
Organism: Cosmia pyralina; assembly: GCA_946251885.1. NCBI lineage: Eukaryota > Metazoa > Arthropoda > Insecta > Lepidoptera > Noctuidae > Cosmia > Cosmia pyralina. The sequence goes on from OX276371.1 coordinate 1,996,848, forward strand.
GAAGGTGCAATGTTTGTTATAGTTAAAGTAAGATGGTGCAACCCACCCTTAAAGGTTTGGAACTCAAAAATGAGTTTTTATTACTATAAAAACAAAATCTGCCGTTATATCTGGCGAGGTCCAGTAGTGCTATTCTGTAAACATCTCACCGTGATAACTCAGGTGAAGTGAGCGTGAAGTGAGCCGTCCAGTGCTAGGGGTTGACACTATTGACAGCTCACTTTACGATCACTTCACTCATGTTTTCACGGTGAGATATTTACAGAATAGCACTACTGCTAACAGAATCTGATTCTGATTTTGTGGAGAGAGTAGATAAAGCCTAAACGCATAGAAGAGTCAAAGATTGATTACAATCAATCTGTAGGAAATACATTTCCTTGATCCCACTAGGTCGTATCTATATACGACCTCCTAAACAAACTTCTTACTTACGAAAAAAGTGAGCTAAGGCTATCCTTAGCTCACTTTTTTCGTAAGTAAGAAGTTTGTTTAGGAGTTGTTTGAAACCAAAAAAGCGGCCAAGTGCGTGTCGGACCACGCACAATCAAGGGTTCCGTAGTTGGGATGAATTTATCCCAAGTACAAACATAACATAACGTAGCAGATAGCATAGATCTCTTTACTTGTTCTCTGAGTGAGTTCACAAAAACCACGATGTATAGAATATGTTATGGTAAATAATAAAACTGTAATTATGGCCACACTATTGAATTAGGAATATCCTGTAATGATAGTGGTGATGAGTTAATAAATAAATAAAACATTGCAGTTGAAAAACATGTTCTCCCATACATTCCAACTGTAAATGTAAGTTTGTACTCACAATATTGAGAGATTTACCATGTTATTTTAAGACTACAGACTTCTTATAGGTTTTCCTGTAATCTACAGGTAAAGATCTATTTTCTGTATGTTTTTCAAAATTTTAGGCTCAGTAGTTTCGGAGATAGGGGGGGGGGGGGAAGCATGGTAAATTTTCGTCTATTTTCATAAATAACTTTGAAACAGTTTATTTTAAAATGACTAAAAATATATATTTGAGACCCTCATATTAAGTCCTTTCATTTGATATGACAGACGGTATAGTTTGCAAAACTTTTTTTTTAATTTTCTTATTTGCACCCCAAAAGTGACCCAAAATTCATTTATTTACTTTACCCGTCCGTGTTTGGGTCACAGAAATTCATATGTGTACCAAATTTCAAATTAATCGGTCCATTCAGATTCAGAGCAAATTAACTGTGATAGACGGACAGACAGACACACAAGTGATCCTATAAGGGTTCCATTTTTTCCTTTTGAGGTACATAACGCAAAAAGTATTATCATTTTCCATTTTCAATGTCATCATAACTTTTATTTGATGGTTCAATGTTATCTTAGTGTATATGCGTAGGTATGGTTCTTAATTTTTCAAAAAGATTAGAACTTGTTGAATGAAAACTTTCACTTTTAACAATTTCACAACAAATGTAGACAACTTTTTGAAACTTGCCCCACTAAATTGTCCGAACAAAGACTTCCACACTATTTCAACGTCCAACTATGACTAAACCCAATTTCCCTCCAATTGAGACCAAAACTGATGGTTTGAAAACATTTCAGAGCGAGATTTACCGTTAAACTGTGACCTTGTTGTACATAATTGAGTTTTGGCTGACTAAGCAAGGCGATTAAACTTGCTTTTAGATTTCAAGGATTGACTGAAAGGGCATTACTACATTAAGGGCATTATTATTATTATTTGTCTTTGGCTTATCTCGGGACCCTGGGGTCCCGGACCTTTGGAAGGCGTACGAGGGGGCGAAGCCAACTCGCAGAGGCCCCTTAGACAATTTTAAATGACGAGGAGGCACCAGCCGACGATTATCCCTGTATGCACTATGCAAGTGCACCCAAGGACAACCCCCGGTTGGTGCAGGACTATCGCAGAACATGGAAACAAAACACATTGGGCCTATGGGTTTGGGTGGCTACATGGATTGGGTACCTTGAACTATGGAAGAACTATGGAAGAACTATGTCCTCTGCCTGACCAATTTTATATAATATACACAGATAAATTGGCAGGGGGTGACTTGCGCACTCAATAATGGGCCCCCGGAAACGGTCGCTAGCACATAGTGACGTAGCGACAAGGGGCAACATGTCCTGAGGTGCTTGAGGAGTGGAGAGGTAATATATTCCATTGCTCTCAGAACAATCCCAGAGCCCGGAAGATGGTCAAGATCCCTACAAGCACTAACTGGAATACTTCCTTATTATTAGGAATTCTACTTAATTACTAACTACACGTTTCAGACTGTGACTAGAATAAACTGTTTTTAGGGTTCCGTACCAAAATAGTAAAAAGGAACCCTTAGCCGACGTTCGCACTGGATTTTCAACTCTCATTGTTGAGCCTAGCGATGAGAATCCAACCTTACAACAACATGATGCATTGTAAGTCGATGTTCGCACGGACGTAAAATTATCTGGATTTTCAACGCTCTGCTTAGCGCCGAGAGTGCAAAATCCAAGTGTTTTTTCGACGCGCTAGAATGTACTCTGTTATTGTTAAGTTGGATTCTCAACGCTCGGCTCAACAACGAGAGTTGAAAATCCAGTGCGCGATAAAATCCCGCGGCGATTTTATTACGCCCGTGGGAACGGGGGCTAACGCGTTGAAAAAACACTGTTGGATTTTCAATCCTCGGCGCTGAGCAGAGCGTTGAAAATCCAGTGCGCGAAACAAAATCGCCCCGATATTTTTACGAACGTCGACTTATGGTGCGACTCAGTCTGTCTGTCTGTCTGTCCGTCTGTCACAGCTGGATAGCCGCGGGCAAAAGTAAAATTAAATACTTACTCTAATATTAATATAATGTACTAATGTACTGGCGTGCGTGTATGACCAGATGTATGAACGTAAACGAGGCAAAAGGAGTATGTAAGGATCGTAGCAGGTGGCGTTCTGTAGTTTCTGCCTACCCCCATGGGAAGAAGGTGTGAGTTTAGGTATATATTTATATTTTTATTATAATATATATTTTCACACCTATTAAGGTAGGATAAAGAAATGTATCACCTCATGTACCCTTATTCAAGAAAATAAATGATTTGATTTGAGTATTTAGCTTTCTCTGACCAGAAATGCATATTTTTTAATTCTCACCGTTATCAATAAGTGACAGATGCGCTAATTAAATAAATAAAGGAAGTGCAGTCTTGCTGTCAACGTGTGGCGTGCATCGGTCTCGTAAACAACTCATAATATCAAGATTATAACTGAGGCCACATGATTTTAGTGCAGATCTTAATCTCAAATGACTGTGTCCTTGGTCTTGCTCTAGATGTTAATTGATGGTCTAATCGTTGCAAGTGCGACTGTTGATGCTAGGTTCGATTCCCAGCATGTGTAGCATGACCACCATAGAAAGGGGTTTTGTCGACGGAAGAATATACAAAAAGCGGCCAAGTGCGAGTCGGACTCGCCCATGAAGGGTTCCGTAGCAGCAAGTAACATAATATAAAAGTTCTTGTAGTTCGTTGTAACTGATCGATGTTTTAATAATAGACCGATTTATGACGTATTAAAAAAAAACTACTTACTAGATCTCGTTCAAACCAATTATCGATGGAAGTTTACGTGTACCTACATCATATATTTTTTTTTAGTTTTATCATTTTCTTATTTTAGAAGTTACAGGGGGGAACACACATTTTACCACTTTGGAAGTGTCTCTCGCGCAAACTATTCAGTTTAGAAAAAAATGATATTAGAAACCTCAATATCATTTTTGATGACCTATCCATAGATACACTACACGTATGGATTTGATGAAAAAAAATATTTGAGTTTCAGTTCTAAGTAAAAAGAACGAAGAAAGTAAGTTCTAAAATTTATCGTTTTTTTTTCTAGTTTAGTGTGAAAATCTTAATGCGATTCACAGAATACATCTATTTACCAAGTTTCCAGTTTCTTATAGTTTCGAAAAAAAAGTGGCTGTGGCATACGGACGGACAGACAGACAGACATGACGAATCCATAAGGGTTCAGTTTTTTGCCACTTGGCTACGGAACCCTAAAAATAACGTTTCCGTGTAGACAGAGACGGCAACAAAGTAGAAATAATCAACTGAACTTTTTACGGAATTCCGTTTTTTTCATAATTCTACTCAATTCGGGATTTAGACTTTTTTGGGGTAGGTAGGTATATATATGACCGCTGATAGTGTTGTTACTTTAAGTAAGTATGAGTTGAGAAATCTGTTTTTTTTTTTTTTAATTTTATCATGTTTATAAATCCATATCAATTAAGTTTATAAAGTTTACACAAAAAAAAAACTGATTATTTACTGATTACACTGCGATTAATGACCCCAAAAAAATTATTAAATTAATTAATTTTTTACTTTATCATTTGTGTAGATATCGGTAGCCATCACGTCTGCGGAGTTTTGCTAGATAATTTAATTGGACCCTGTATAATGCTATAATAGCTTTCATATTCGTGAACCCTCAGACACAACGTGATTCAATTGTAAGTTAAAAATAGCACCAATAGGTAGGGAAAACGATGAGTTTATAGCTTAAGAACAGCTTAGCGTAAATAATTATGTATGCATTCATGTCAATGGTCACATTATTCCCCTTTGGTTAGAGAAGTTGCTCGTTCAAAATGTATGGATAATGATTACTTAGTTAACTCTAAAAAACGTTTATCGTTTGGGGGTGGACGATCGGCTTAAGACGTCTGAGGGCGATGGAGGGGCACGCAGCGTGCTCCATGTTTGAAAAACCTAGCACAGCTCGACCCAGCGCAGCATGGCAGAGCTCCATAAAAAACATAGCACAGTTCGGCACAGCGCGGCTCAGCACGGCGGGTAGCGCGCCTCGCTCGAGACTGCTGCGTTTTTAAACAGAGCGTAGCCTCACACAGCGCAGCACAGCATGGTTTGTTTGTATCCTCATTAAAATATTAGACGAGCGAGTTGACCAAACAGCACAGCGCAGTACAGCGCAGCATAGCTCAATGTTGATTTGTCACCCTAAATCATCATCTTCCTGCCCTTATCCCATATTACTTGGGGTCGGCGCAACATGTTTTCTTCTTCCATTCTCCCCTGTCAACCGTCACGCTATCATTCACTCCCTTCTCTTTCATATCATTCCTCACACAATCCATCCATCTTTTCTTTGGCCTGCCTCTGCCTCTCCATCCATCAACATAGTATACTCATCACTCTTTTAGTCACATGCGTTTCGTCTCTCCTCATTACATGCCCATACCAAGACAAACGTTTTCCTTTCAACTTTTCAGTCACTGGCGCCACTTTCAAACTTCCTCTTATATACTCATTTCTCACTTTATCCATTCTCGTCACTCCACACATCCATCTCAACATTCTCATCTCCGCTGCAGGTAATTTTTTTTCATCCGCCTTCTTCACTGCCCAGCATTCCGATCCATAAAGTACGACGATTAGATACAAATAAACCCTATTTTACAGACACTTTTGAATTGTCAAGGAATCGGTCAGTCAGAAAGATGAAGCTAATTGCCCATTCCAAAGCGAAGTAGGTAACTATGGAGAAGAACGGGCAAGAAACTCCATGGACACTTTTAAATAACATTGTTACAAAAATTTAACCTCTACAATTCCACAACCCATGTCTACTTGAAAACATCGGATATAATAGGTCTTTACCTATGAAATTGCCGTTCTGCAGTACTGGCCATTTCAAATCAAAATAATTTTTGTTTGGCTAAGAATTCTAATTTCAAATTAATTTTATTTTAAAAACATGGATTTTTTTTTCCAAAAGTAGTCATTTGTTTATTGATTAGTGTTACATTTTCATCGCATTTCAATCTTTTTCGTCATCATGGATACGTTAAAAATTCGAGTAATTATGGAATATGAGTACCGTCGTGGCAGCAACGCGGCACAAGCGGCACGCAACATCAACGACGTTTACGGAGCTAACACTACAAACCAACGCACCACTTGTTATTGGTTTGCTCGCTTCCGTTCTGGAAATTTCTACCTGAAAAATGAACCTCGCGGTCGTCCGAAAACTTTGGTCGACAATGACGAATTAAAGGCGATTGTGGAAGCTGATGATACACAATCTACGGCTGAATCAGCAGCAGCTTTCGACGTTAGCGTCAAAACAATATTGGTCCATTTGCGTCAAATTGGCAAGGTAAAAAAGCTTGACAAATGGGTGCCCCACGAACTCAATGATCGCCAGCGCGAAGTACGCGTCGAGACGTGCCTTGCACTGCTCAACAGACACACAAATGAAGGAATTTTGAACCGCATTGTTACCTGCGATGAAAAATGGATTCTGTTTGATAACCGCAATCGCTCAGCAAGTTGGTTGGATCCTGGTTCAGCACCTAAACAATGCCCTAAACGAAAACTTACCCCTAGAAAAGTGATGGTCACTGTTTGGTGGTCTAGCGCCGGTGTGATTCATCACAGCTTCTTACCAAACGGGGTGAGCATTACTTCAGATGTGTACTGTGAAGAACTGAACACAATGATGGAGAAGCTGGCACATCTCCAACCAGCATTGGTCAATCGCTCGTCTCCGCTGCTCCTGCACGACAACGCGCGACCTCATACTGCACAGCAGACGGTCTCCAAGTTGCAAGAACTGGGGTTGGAAGCTCTCCGTCATCCGCCCTACTCACCAGACCTTGCGCCTACAGACTACTACTTTTTCCAGAATTTGGATAACTTCTTGGCGGGAAAAAAATTCAATATCCGAGAGGCAGTACAAAATGCCTTTGAAGAATTTGTTGCCTCCCGTCCAGGTGATTTCTTTAAGAAGGGCATCAATAAATTGCCACTGCGTTGGCAAAGATGCATTGATTGCATGGGTGATTACGTCGATTAATACAAATAAAAAATGCATGAAAAAAATTCGTTTAAATTTTTTCATACAAAACGGCAATTTCATAGGTAAAGACCTAATATTAACTCGATATTTCGTGCATAAGAGAAAGTTTGAAAAACACATCACTAGAATGCATACATCATCATTCTCCTGCCCTTATCCGAATCTATTTGGGATCGGCGCAACATGTCCTTTTTTTCCATACTTCTCTCTTAGTCGTCATCTCGGTAGTCACCCTCTTTCTAGCCATGTCATCTTTCACACAATCCATCCATCGTTTCTTTGGTCTTCCCCTACTCTTATAGCCATGCACATTCATACTCAAAACTTTCCTCACGACATTTTCCTCATTCCTCCACATCACATGACATGATAACCGAATTCCACACAACTGTTCAGTCACCGGTGCCATTTTCAAACTTCCTCTTATGTACTCATTTCTTATACTATCCATTCGCGTAACACCAGACATCCCTCTTAGCATTCTCATCTCAGCTGCATGCAATTGCTTTTTATTCATCCCTTTTGCCCAACATTCTGATCCATACAAGACAGCAGGTCTAACCATTGTTTTATACAGGGTGTCCAGTAAATAGCACGACATACTGCAGGAGGTGATAGCTTGGGTCAATACCTATCAAAACAACACAATATAATTATGTTCAGCAAAATCTTATGGATTTTTTTTCACCACTGTAGGTTAAAGTTATGCGAAAAGAAAATCGTTATGTGAAAATTTAAACAAAAAATACTATTTCTTGAAAACATTCTTGTTTTTGATAGAAAAAAGACTTATCAATGAGTAAAGTAACTATTCACGAATAATTTGATGTAAAAAAAAATAATAGAAAAGGAATTTTTCATTACGAGATGCTTAAAAATCTGTTTCAAGGTAGAGATTTTTCGATATTTCGGAAAATTTTGTAAAACTGTAAATCCGTAAGATTTTGCTGAACATATATTGTGTTGTTTTGGTAGGTATTGACCCAAGCTATCACCCCCTGCAGTATGTCGTGCTATTTACTGGACACCCTGTATATCTTCCCCTTAAGTCTTAGGGGAATGCGGGAGTCGCTGATTGTTCCCGTGATCTGCCACCGTTTCATTCATCCAGTGTTAATCCTATGCTTAACCGTCCAATCTACTTCGCCATCGCTTTGCACGAGTGAACCGAGATACCGAAAGTCGGAGAAGACTAGAAGCGCGCCATCAAGCGTTATGGCTCCAGAACTGGAGATACCGCCGAAATCGCAGAACATATATTCAGTTTTGGTTCTGCTGACATGCAAAAGAAAATTACCTTATTTGCATACATGCAAAAAATAAATTACCTTCTTCCGCCATTTTGAATAGGTTATTGTGACACACCGAATTATCCTTAATTATTTTAACAAATAGTTTGTTATTTTTCTATTTAGCCTTTATTTCCCACTTCACAGAGTTTATTCGTTCAGCACAATTTTTTGACAGAAAAAAGTTTTACATATTGTTATTTTAACAAAAAAAAAAATTCTTCTTTTTCGTTACTTTATCTGCCACACTTAACCACTGTAACCCATTCAACACAATTTTTTGACACAAAAACACAAACTTTTTTCCCGAAAATTATTTTTTTTAAGGATTTTCTTTTTCTCCGTGCTTAGTGTAAGCGTTCGGAGCACTAACTATGCAGAATGATCTAATTTGTAATAATCACGAAAACATTATGTTTCTCGTATATAGATAACTTCTTGTATGTAACGCCGCGTACGGGTTTATGTAGAATGGCACAAGTTTTGCATTATTTTTCCTCGTTAAATTGATTAGGGATGAGGAAATATTTTAAAATATGAAAATATTAATAGGACTGGCATTGGCGTAGTGATCGAATTCTGTAGGTAAATGAAATATGTGCATAAATCTTATTTAGTGTGACAGACACAACATCATACATTATAGAAAGATGAATCATTTGCTAATTTTCATTTTCATTCATTTTGACATAGCATGGGTCCGATAACGGCCTCGACTTACGACTTGTAGACCGTGGGTAATGGGTTCGAACCCAGACAGGCGCTTTACTTTGTGTAAATTATTTCATCACCACTGCTCTCAAAACGGTGAAGGAAAACATCGTGAGGAAACCGGCATATCCTAGAACCAGAAATTCGAAGACCTGTGACATTACCAACCAGCACTGGGCCCGCATGGTGGATTACAGCCCACTCCCTCTCGAGGAGAGGAGGCCTGTGTCCCAGCTGTGAGTACATTATAGGCTGATTATATGGGTCCGGTGACGTTTGAGATTTGACGTTTCAAGAGATGTAGCGAAGTGACAATCGAATAAAAAAAAACGTTCTAATTGATATTCATGATAGTTTGGTTGATAAAACCTTTAAACTAGCCGAAATTTCTTAAATCTTGGTCCACTTTATACAAAAAAAACTAAAAACTGTAGGTATGTGTACGGTGTAAAGTCATAGCACACATATCAACTTGGAAAGGGATCGTCACCGTATCAACTCGAGCCGTGCAGTATTCTTTGTATGAAACTCTCTACTGCAACGCACACTAATCGGATTCGTAACGTAGCCTCGCCTCGGGAAATCGTCTCGGCGAAAGGCAATATACGGTAACGATCCCTTTCCGAGTTCATATGTGTGCTATAAACCTTAAAAGCAAAATTGTGACACATCAAGGTCAATTTATATTCCACTAAAATTAACAATAATTACGCAATAGATTCAGAACAATAATTACGAAACAGATTTTTCTGTAGAAATATCATAATCATCTGTGATTTTTCTGTAGAAGCCACTGGCTATTTGGAAGAGTATCAAAATGTGTGAGGAAGTATCTATTTTTATTTGTTTTGAAGAGAATTCACATGAAATGAAACTGCACAGAATGGCGGACTGTACTCGGGTCAATGTCTGGGAAAAACATATTGTATTGTTGAGATAATTAGGTCATTGTTGTAAAAATGAAGTGAAGAACTAAATGCTATTTTTCAGAGGAAATGATTAGTAAAGTATGTCGACGACTTTGTTTTGACGATCTTGGAGTTGAGGCCAATAAAAAATACACAAATTTGTGGTCAGTCTGAAGGTGGATCGAATTCTTCTTATCATGTCGATGGCAAAAATAACTCATTTGTTTGACCCAAAATTCAGCAACGCGAATACCATTCGCTGACGCAGCCATTAAGGCCTCACGTGTGCAGGTGACATGCTATACAAGATGGGTGGTGAGTCATTGTGAGAGACGCTGCATAAACACCGCAGATTTAAGCCGTCCATGAACCCCCACTTGCTGCGGCCTACTTGGATACGAAGTCTATTTAAAGTTTTCCAAGTAGGCAACGGTAACTTGTGCCCGGATTGAAGGCACTCTGATGGTAAAATAAAGAAATCAGGAGGGCAGTTCTTGCCAAAGATCACATCTTTATGCGGAGGGGTTGCCATCGGCTGGACTCACGCACCCAAGATTTTTTTTGTGGCTATGTGGAAAGCCTCTGTGGAACTGGGTTACAGTTGTGCATTGGGTGGCGTGGTCATCCTGTAGCTTCGCTCGTTAAAAGTAGCAAGAATCTGGTGGATGTTGGAAGCACAGGACCGATCATTGTGGTGACTATAAAGAGCAGTAGAAGTCTTTTAGCTGGGATGATGACGACAAAGAACACATCAGCTCAATCGCCATCCTAAGGATCTTTTTCATACGGAGAAGGAACAAGCTAAGATTACTAATGCACTAGAATTGCTCACTGAGTTTCGGTTGGACCAACAAATTGATTAGATCAATTTAAAACCGGCCAATATTAATATTGACTAGATAGCGTACAGTGCAATGTATGCCAAACATCAAAAAAAGGCTAAGCAGATTGATTTGCCTCCTCCAACGCTAACCAATCTTCTTTAGATTTTGCTACTTTAACCCGGTTTGAACCTCCTATTTTGCTACTTTAACCCGGTTTGAACCTCCTGTTTCGCTACTTTAACCCGGTTTGAAACTCCTATTTTGCTACTTTAACCCGGTTTGAACCTCATATTTTCTTTATGTCTTCGTCCCATCCAGTATTAGGTTTTAATTCCCTTCTTTCGTTTTCCTTGTGGGCCCTTCCATGTTGCCACTCTTTTAGTCCATCTCTGGTCCTGAAGGCATTTTACGTGTCCAACCCACTTCCATTTTGAACTTAAGGCTTGTACTAGTACATCAGTAGCTTTGGTAGTTTGTCAAATTTTTGAGTGACAGGTCATCATCATCTTCCTGCCCTTATCCCATATTACTTGGGGTCGGCGCAACACGTTTTCTTCTTCCATTCTCCCCTGTCAACCGTCACGCTATCATTCACTCCCTTCTCTTTCATATCATTCCTCACACAATCCATCCATCTTTTTTTTGGCCTTCCTCTGCCTCTCCATCCATCAACATCTATATTCATCACTCTTTTAGTCACATGCGTTTTTTCTCTCCTCATTACATGCCCATACCAAGACAAACGATTTCCTTTCAACTTTTCTGTCACTGGCGCCACTTTCAAACTTCCTCTTATATACTCATTTCTCACTTTATCCATTCTTGTCACTCCACACATCCATCTCAACATTCTCATCTCCGCTGCATGCAATTTTTTTTCATCCGTCTTCTTCACTGTCCAGCATTCCGATCCATAAAGTACGACAGGCCTTATCACGGACTTGTAAATTTTCCCCTTCAACTTGAGGGGCATCCGTGGGTCGCAAGTTGTTCCTGTAACCTGGCGCCATTTCATCCATCCTGCGTTGATCCGGTGCGTTATGTCTCGGTCTACTTCGCCATCCCCTTGGACAAGCGACCCGAGGTACCGAAAGTCGGAGCAGATCGGTAAGGGCGTTCCGGCAAGAGATATGGGCACAGGACCGGAGAGTCCGCCAAAATCACAAAACAAATACTCTGTTTTGGTCCGACTTACTCTCAGGCCAACGGTCTCCAGTCTTTTCCACCACACCTCCAATCTGCTCTGGACCTCTAAGCCACTCTCGGCAACCAGCACAATGTCATCGGCGAACAGCATACACCAGGGAGCCTCTTCCTGGATATCCGAAGAAAGAGCATCCATTATCAGCACAAAGAGGTAAGGGCTGAGTGCAGACCCCTGGTGCAAGCCGACAGCCACATCGAAGCTGTCAGTAGTGCCCACTGTAGACCGGACTTGGGTACTGCATCGACTGTACATCGCGCGAATCAACTGCACACTTTTGAGTGACAGGTATGAGATCCAAAAAAAATAATTACTGAAATAAATAATTTCTTGGTTCTATCTTTAATAGTGGATGTGCTTACAAATGAGGCTAGGTCATTACTAGTATTATTATGACGTTAACGATAGTGATTTATTGCGCTAGTGTTGTGCTGTTATGTTTATCGATATCGACATATTTAAGGCCGAAGTTCTGTCGTTGCGGAATTTTTGCCAGGGTCAGGATTTTTCCGGAATTAAGAAGATGAATATTTACTTAGTCAACAATTTGATAGTGTTTAATGTCATCCATGACATAGTTTTAATTGACCTGAGGTCAGGATATCCGCCTTTTTGTTTACAAATATTATAACCGTTATAATTGGGGGTCTTTTCGAATATCCAAAGATAACTTTGTAACGGTTGTTTACACCTTGTTTTGATTTTTTGATGTGAATAATATTTTAGTGAATACATTAAGGCGAGTACAGCATACCTAAATGCAACTAGCAAAATTATAATTTACTAAATAATTTGCATTATTAAAATCATGTTCCCATTGAAATGAATGAGTGTCGAGTTTATGTTGTAAACAGTTGTTATGATCAAGTCTCGAAAACTTTGAAAGGCGAATCGTTAGCCTCATAAAGTGCTTCAATGTCTCACAGAGTGCTCTTGAGACTGCCCTGTTTCTGTAGTGCGTCAGAAATGTTTGCACAGAATCGAACTGACGGAGTTAATGCGATCATTCGAAAAAAAATCGCATCATTAGTAACTAGAACGCGGGGCAGTAGCAACAGCATTCTGAAGACAGTGACTGAGAATTTCTATTCTCCCATTTTGAGGCATCTTGTGGAGAGGATGGCCAGGTGAGAAACTTGTACCTTACTTGGTCATCTTCTGTGCAGAATGCTTCAAACACATTTCAAAATTACCTCCAAATAATAATATTACTTACTAACACTAGCTATAAGATATTACTAACACTATGGATCGTTTGTTATCTGATTTAATAAAAAAAAAAATGATTTTTGAATGTAGGTGTTAATGTAGCTTAGGTTAAGTGCATTTTGTCATATGTTATTATGATTAATTAAAGATATTTGAAAATGAAAATGAATTGAAAAAACAATAATAAGCCTGGAGATATGGAGCATTTTGAAATGTCAAAATTTAATATCTCCAGACATATTAACTTTTCAATGGTGCCGCTGCCGGTTAGCAGCTATACGAGGTACTCGCCTTAAAAGCCAGTCCAGGGATAACGTGGTTTGCATCACGGTAATGACAAATAACAAGCAAACTAAACAAATGAACCAAATAATGTCAAAACCTGTTTGCGTTTATTTTTTTTTTTTCCATTTTTAAATGTCGCAGCATTATACAGGGCCTACAACGTTCTTCGCGTACAGTATAATGACGCCTTTAGGGTGCTGTTGGGGCTCCCGCGTTTCTGTAGTGCATCGGGCATGTTTGCTGAAGCAGATATAGATAGCTTTCAAGCTATCTTGCGAAAAAGAACAGCATCCCTGATGCGAAGGATTCGGGGGAGCACCAACAGCATTTTAAGGGTGATAGTGAATAAGCCTGATTGCCCGTTCCTGGGGCACTGGACCCGTATGCACTGCTGCAGGTCTGGTGCCGCGGGAAGCGGACATAGTTATAGGTTTTTAAATTAATTGTAGTTTTGTTTTGTTTTATTTTATTTTAATGAGGATTGTTACTAACATAGTTTTATAAGTGTTACTAACAACAATATGAATCTTGTGTTCGATTTAAATAAATAATAATAATAATAATTATGCTAAGGAGCCTTTTGGCCTTGTACAGAACTTTCTGTTTTTTTTTTTACTTTATTTTTATATTTTTATTATTGTGTTTAGATTAGTTGGTGATCTTACTGGGCAAGTCACAATAAATACTTTTTCTTTCTTCCTTCCTTTCTTTCACAAGTGTAAGAACATTTCTAAAAGCTTCAATAAGGCGCACATGCAGAGAAAGTGACACTATACGCCGAAATATCGAACAAAACTTAACTTTAAGACGTTCATGGAAGTTTTTCTGTCGTCAAGCGATGAAAAACTTCAAAGAATATAATAATATTCATTATTATTATTATATTGTAAGTGACAGTGATAGCTTGAACCTAAACGGCATTTGAGAATTAAAATTCATAATCCTTTCGGCTTTCAAACGTCGTTAACTGAAACATCGATCCCAAAAAACTATCGATACCATCACACCCCATCTTTTCCCCTCTCTAAAAACCCACTAATTAGTTTAGAACAATTTCGCGCTAACATCAGACGGCCCGACGCCTCTCACATGTAACATTTTAACACATTTTTTAATTACTTTGGGCCCATTTCACTGCGACGTAGATATAATATCAGTTGACCAAAATATTTACAAATTGCTTTGTTATCTAAGGTCTTTGGGTGTATTTAGGTACATTTTTTTTTGCAATATTTTAAATTTTTATGTAATATAAGCCGATGGAATTTCCCATCGGCCAAGATAACAAACTTTCGTCCCCTATCCCCCATCCCATTTACACACATGGTTTTCTTGCCGTTAAAAACTACGGTTTATTCGCCGTGTGTAGGCACGGTCGTCAGTGTTGAATGGATCACTACGACAGCTTGTTGACAGTCACGTTTTTTCCACGGGGTGAGTTCTACGGAGTGACCATACCGAGACCCCTCCGTGCTTCCCGGTCGGCGGTCATGCGTGGATCTTTGACAGTCGTTACGAGTAGTTGAATCCCGGAAGTCTGATAACCAGTCTTACCAAGGGGTGCCCGGTTAAAGGCAATAGGATCAGGGTCTCGGAAAGCAGGATAAGCCGTCGGTCCCGGCTGTCATTCGTAGATCTTGTGACTGTCGTTAAGAGTAATCAGAGGCCTGAAAGTCTGACAACGAGTTTTACCTAGAGGTACTTATCCCATTACTGGGTAACACCATAATAATAATTGTAACTATCCGATGCTACAAGTCCCCACTTGCTCAGTAACCAGTAGCCCCTAGGCCCTTCTGGCCCCGCCAATGCCCGGTTAAACAATCAAGGGTTTCCGGAGTCAATTGCGAAAGATCCGTACCAAAAAAAAACAGCTTTTTCTCAAAAAAATCTTAGTACGGTATACGGGCCCCGGCGCACAGAACAGATACTATAGTATGCGCGCAAGTGCTAATCACCGTCTGAGTTATGAGAGTGAGCTGTGAGACGGAGGAGGTAGACAAGCTAACTCAGTCTGCCAATCTTGACAATCGCACCACCCCCCGTCTCCAAAGAGTGTCCAAAGATAACTTTGTAACGGTTGTTTAGACCTTGCTTTGATTTTCTGGTGTGAATAATATTTTAGTGAATACATTAAGGGAGTACAGCTGCCAACAGCGCCACCATTGAGAAAACATTTGTTAATATACCTACATGAAATTAGCAAAATTATAATTTACTAAATAATTTACATTATTAAAATCACGTTCCCATTGAAATGCTTGAGTGTCGAGTTTATGTTGTAAACAATTGACAAGATCAACATACCAAAGGCGGTGACTAGCACTTGCGCGCACACTATAGTACCTACCTACTACATAGGGCGTAAATATACATAGAGACACATAGAACTTGAGAAAGATACTCGTATGAGTGAGATAGCTTGAGATAAAGCCAAACTTTTTTTTAAACTCGATATGCCATATTAATTTACAGCTGTGGTCAGTAACAAAGTGCATTCGTACTTACAATTAACAATTTCTATGAGCAATTAACCCACATCAGAGTGTTGACTCATAATTTGCCCGTTTGATAAGGACTTGATTCAATGTATTTTAATATTTATTTTGTCAGTTGAAATGTGGAAAAATACTAAAGTTTGTGATGTTTTGCTGTGAATGTTATTGGGTAAGTAGTGTGTTATTGTTTTTAATAACGTTGCAACATACTAGGGGTGTAGCAATGAACGTGTCTTAATTAAAAAACATATTTATTCATAGAAGGCTGTAATGAATTAAATATACCTAGTCCTATGTATGAGTACAGACCATCAAACTGAACAACTTTCTCCATGTGACCAACAACAACAACAACGAAAAATAATTTACCTCAATTTGGGTCGAGTTGAAGTTTGAATTGAAGTTTTTTATGGGACAGTTGGTTACGTAGCTCTTGATAAAATCAACAAAAAAACAAAAAGCTTCCGAGTACACCACAGTAATTAAGAGATCAATTAATGAGAAGAATAACTCCGTTTTCAAGAGAAGTATTTCTAACAAAACTTGGACTAATATGGGATTAAATCAGTTTCTATGCTATTTCAACAAAATATTCCAAGATTGTTATCCTAAAAGATCAACAAAAATAAAGTCAAAAAATATCAACGCAATAAAGTGGATTACAAAAGGCATTAAAGTATCAAGTACAATGAAAAGAGTCCTATGCTCTGGAACATTAAATAATGTCTGGTTAAATGTATTTTCGTTTTTTGTTTTTTGCCACCGACTTCCGAAATTAAAGTTATTTTTCACTTTGTAGTGTTATTTTTGGAAGTCGGTTGTATTTTTTTGTAAAAAAGTTATGCGTGGTCATACATATATATAAAAAAAAAAACGTGTCGAATTGAGAATCTCCTCCTTTTTTTTCGTCGGTTAAAAATAAAGTAAAAAATATTAACGCAATAAAGTGAATTACAAAGGTATTACAGTATCAAGTATGTTCTGGAACATTAAATAATGTCAGCGTCAAAAATTATAAAATCAATAACTTTCGAATTCATAGAAGAGTTATTAAGTAAGCCAAAAAGCAAGCTATATCACGGTATTTAAACAGTGCAAAAAATATAATGAAAGAAACATGGAAAATAGTAAATGAACATATTAAAAAGAAGAAAAACAAGCAATGTAAAAATCTTATCTTAAATGTAGACAATAAAGTAATCACTGATCCTCAGGATATTGCAAATATTTTTTCCGACAGTTTCGTATTCAAACCATCAATAGTGAAAGATAAAGATATAGCAATGTTTTTTCTGATGGATACGACAAAAAGGGTTGAAAGTGAGATAACTATCAAGCCAACTACACCAAATTAAATTATAAAGTTAGTTAGCAAAATGGCAAATAAACATTCTTGCGGCTTCGACGACGTACCGATATTCATTAAAAAGGAGAATATAGAGATATTAGCTTCTCCTCTTTCTGTTTTCTTCAATAAATGCAAAGAAAGAGTCAGTTTTTCCTGACCAGTTGAAATTGGCCAAGGTGATTCCAATACACAAAAAGGGCACTAAGACCGACCCGAAAAATTATCGCCCCATTTCCTTGTTACCAACCTTATCAAAACTATTTGAAAAAATCATTAAAACTAGACTGATGGTACATTTAGGTAGTAACAAAATTATCAATCTGAGACAATTTGGATATCAGAAAGGCGTTGGTACCTCGGAGGCTATGAAAACTTTAATAAATGACATTGTTAGTGAATTAAATGAAAGTAGCTGGACTATTTGTTGACCACAGTTCCGCTTTTGACACCATAGATTATGACCTACTACTATCAAAACTCGAACATTATGGTATGAGAGGCAAGACATTACAACTTATTACATCGTACTTACAAAATAGACGAATGTATGTAGAAATTAAAAGAATAGACGAGAATAATCACGAAGTGATATATAAATTAAAAATTACATATGTAAAACGTGGTGTGCCTCAAGGCTCAATTTTAGGGCCTATACTATATATTATTTTTACAAATGACTTACTTAACTTCATGAATAAAACTCAGCCGAATGAGAAACTTGTTGTTTTCGCAGATGACACAAACATAATATTGGAACATAATATTAAATTGGGGCAAAAGACATAGAAAAATTAACATTAAAAACAAATATAATTATAGAAAAAATTTGCGAATGGTTTACAACCAACAACATATTGCTAAATACACTTAAAACTAACCTCATATTATTTAAGACTACGACTCGTCATAATGACAACTTAGATATACAAATAAATGGAGATAGGATTGAATTAGTTGACAAGGTTAAATTCTTAGGTATTAATATAGATTCGCTTTTAAATTGGAAACCGGAGATTGCTGTTATTGAATCATCCATATCGTCAGCATGTTACGCACTCAGGAGCCTTACGGATGAATTGAACATAGAACAGTTAAAGGCAGTATAGTATGCGCTGGTCGAGTCTAGGATAAGGTATAGCATCATGCTCTGGGGGAATAGTTACAGTTATAACTGGCAAAGAGCATTCATCTTACAGAAACGAGCCATAAGGACAAGAGTCAAAATTGCACAACGTGCCTCATGTAGAGATTACTTTTAAAAATTGAGCCTTTACGTATTGGTCCTCTTAAGTCATTTTGCTAAGTATCTACATGAATTTGCATCACAAGAAGAACGTGAGATTAGAGAGAGCACACGAAGAAATTTTTTTAAGCGACCATTAGCACCAAAATTAAATATAGTAGAGCATTGCTCGAAGTACCAAGCTGTAGAGATATTTAATAAGTTAGCTTCTGAGCTAAAGATCCTGATTTATAACACCCACTTGTTTAAAACAAAATTAAAAGCTTTTTTATTAGAAAAATGTCTGTATAATATATCGGAACTAACGTCGCACAATAATTAATGATTTACACTTAGACTATAATTTAAATTGAAACCTGTCTGACATTATATTTAGGTACACTGTTTGACATTATATGTATTTAATTAAAACTGCTTAGCAATGGACATAAATTTCACTTCAAATGTTAATTAATAATTCGAATTTCTTTGTATTTATATTGCATGTGTATAAATTCAACACAATGTAAATTGTTTTATGAATAAATTAAATGTTTTTTTTTTTGTTTTGCGACGTCGATGTTGGTCTCATGGAGAAAGTTGTTCAGTTTGATGGTCTGTACTCTGTACCACACCCTTAAACTCACACACCCATTTGATCACACCTTTCTGAACACCCCATAAAGGTACCTACATATAATATAAAAATATTAAGGACTTATTTATGCAACGCGTTATCCAGATATCCTTATCCGCGGATTTTTTAAAATTTAATGTTAAATTTTGAAATAAAATTAAAAAAAATTTGAAAAAAAAAATTAAAATTTTTAAAATAAAAAGAAATTGTTTTAAAAAACAAATAATTTAATTAATAAATTCTTAAATTTTTTTAAAGTTAAGAAAATATAAATAAAATGAGTTTTTAATTTTGTAATGTGTAGGTACTTAGGTACATTTTGACCACTCTGATGGTGAAAACCGCATCAGAATCTGCTGCGCAGTATAAGATCAGCGCGGACGCGGTCACGCAGACAAGACACGAAAAGAGACTATAATTGTTAATATGTAGGTATACAGATTTGGATAGCCTCGCTACCAACCAACGCTGACTTGATAATCTGATTTGCTTACCACCACAAAAGTTAAGGCCTCAGCACACTTGTAACACCTGACGCCACACCACGCGTGTCCATTGCCCAAATGAAGAAGCTATGCTTCACGATAATATTGCCGTTGACTGTTTCCGACCTTATCCTTGGATAAATCCCAATGACATCAGAAAAAATAAAAAGATAATTTTTAAGAGTTTATGTAGTTCCCGATGAACCAACAGTATTTCCACAGAAAAATAAGGTGTAAAAATAATTAAGAATTCACATATATGCCATAATTAGTGACACACCTCTGACCTCACAATTGCTCCACTAAACACAATCAATGCACATCTTTTCCTTGATTGTGAGATTCCTCAATAACTGCATAGGGAATGGGTTTTTCTGAAACAGGAATGTTTCATTGTATCTATCAATGAATATCATCATAATTTTCCTGCCCTTATCCCAACGACGTGGGGCCGGCGCACCATGTCTTTTCCTTCCATAGTTCTCTATTAGTCGTCATCTCGGAAGTCACCCCCTTTCTATCCATTATGATCTTTCACACAGTCCATCCATCGTTTCTCTGGTCTTCCACTAGTCTTACACTCATCCACATTCATGCTCAAAACTTTCCCCATTCTTCCCCATCACATATAATCGTAAGTCGGGGCCGTTACCACTGACCCACTAATGACTGCTCTCAACCAATGAATTTGATGAAATTGTTGAATTTTTACAAAAAAAAACTATCATTCTGTAGTTTCATAAAAGGCAAGCCTTCAGTATAGCCTCGTTCCATTTTCATTAAGTATTCATTAAAACTGGCACGCTCTTCAAATTAAAGCCAGTTAAAATGATCTGTTCATTTACTTACAGCTAATGTCTACTCAAATCCTTGTTACCCATTGAAGTTATTTCCTCCTAAACGAATATCAACTTTTAGTGGAGTTGATTAAGTTGACTTCAGAATGACTACAACTATTGAAAAAGTCATAGAATATAATTGAAGTGAACTTTCTGTGTGGGTTTTTATTTCATTTATTCAATAACAATTAACAATTGTGTCTGAATGTTTAACAAGGATATCTACGCAAATAATTAAAATAATAACAAGTTAGACAAAGAATTAAATTAACTCAACACAATCTCATTACCTACCTAAATTATTATTATATACATTCATAAAAATTCAAATTTTAAAACAATGTCAACGAAACAAAGAAATATAAATACATGTCACTACCTAATAATTGCATTTAATTTTCTATAGTAATAATCAATCAATCTGCCTAGCCTTTTCCCAACAATGTTGGGGTCGGCTTCCAGTCTAACCGGATGCAGCTGAATACCAGTATTTTATATGGAGCGACTGCCTATCTGACCTCCACAACCCAATTACTGGGTAATACGATACCCCTTGGTAAGACTGGTTGTCAGACTTTCGGGCTTCTGACGACCCGTAACGACTCGAAGATCCACGAATGACAGCCGGGACCAACGGCTCAACGTGCTTTCCGAGGCACGGAGGAGTCTCGATATGTACAGATGGTCACTTATCCACGGACCAACCCCGGCAAGCCTGATGGATCGACCCGTGCGGCTGTTATCACTTAGCCACGAGCTCCTCAAATTTCCCATAGTAATAATAAAAACTTAAAATTCATTTACAATGCCCACTATCTAGGCATACATATAAATAAGCAGATAAAAGTTGTTTATCCAAAAACAAATATTTATTTATGTTTGGAAACTAAATCGCGAACACTGAATTGCACTACAGCATGATAAGAAAGGTGCTGTTGATGATATCAACTTGAAATTTGGAAAGTGTTAGATCACGTTTGCCCAACTATTTTGCAAACAAGTTTTTTTTTTTTTTTTTTTTTGCATTATGGAGCTACAGAGACCATTGCATATCAAGGAGTAGACCGGGGAGCGCGATAATGGTAGGGAAGACGTGCCCCTAGGATATGGAAGAATTTGTTCGGGCTGCTAATGAGAAAATCGTCATGGAAAAATTCAATTACACTTTACCCACATTGTGAATCTAACCTAGTACCTCATGCATGCTCAGAAGTTGCGCTTGCAATGACTTGAACAAATAAAAAGGTTAAAAAAAAACAGAAGAAGGTCAAACACGAGGTGATCCAACAGAGAACCAAAGTTATCGACATAGCTCACAGAGTAAGCTAGCTGAAGTGGCAATGGGCCGGCCATATTAGCTGTAGAACCGATGACCGTTGGGGTAGACGAGTTCTTGAGTGGAGACCGTGAATCGGCAAACGTAAGGTAGGACGCCCTCAGGCTAGGTGGAGCGACGATCTCCGCAGGGTGGCTGGTAGCAGCTGGAGGAGAGTTAGCGGAAAACGACTTGAATGGCGTGCGATAAGAGACGCTGGCCAGCAGTGAACTGCCTGCCTTATGACGATGAAAAACAAGAAGGTAAGTTACTATCAGAAACAACATCTTCTGTGGACACGCCTGGGGGAGGCTTATGTCAAGCAGTGGACGTCATTCGTCTCAAACTCAAAGTCATTTATTCAAACTTGGCTGAGAATCCGCAATTTTTTGAACATCAAAGTTATATAAGATTGTCCCCAAAACGCCCACCCTTCACCACTTCCTAGTGCCGCAGGCTTTGGTGTGTTTGCTACCCACCATACGTACATACGTAGATACCCACCATCATTCTCCTGCCCTTATCCCAATGTACGTGGGGTCGGCGCACCATGTCTTTTTCTTCCACACTTCTCTATTAGTCGTCATCTCGGTAGTCACCCCCTTTCTAGCCATATCATCTTTCACACAGTCCATCCATCGTTTCTTTGGTTCCCCTACTCGTATAGCCATCCACATTAGTATGTAGACACTCTTAAATGATGATTAGATTTTTGTGACTTTGTCAGTCAGGGTCCATAAACCTTCGGGCAACGACATTTCATAAACTTATGTCATTAACTTACAGATAAATCTCATCTCCCAGCTGTTTTATAATTAAAATTATTACAATTCGGCATGATAAGATGTTAGGTACCTACTGCCTTATCACGACGTACACCGAACAAAGAATCATTATGATGTCATCGTTTTAGACTAATTATAAATTAGCGTGTTTCTTACATGTGCGTTTCATGTTTTTACAGTTACATAATTTCAAGGTTGTGTCTAAGTCAGCAGCTCACCAACTCCTATAATACAAACTTGACTTGGTTTAGGAGTTAGGGTCCCCCCCCCCCCCCCCCGCCCCCCGCACACGGGCTACGGGCCACAGCCACAAACGCCGCCACGAGAAGCTAGAAGCGGCTATGAGGCCTCTGCCTCGAATTTCGCGGGCAGCGGCGCGGGAGCGGCCGGATTTTATGCGTAAAAACAAATGGACCGGACCGCGAAAACAGCGGCGCGGAAGCGGGGCGGCACAATGCGAGACGCGCCGCCGCCGCTGCCCGCAAAATTCGAGGCAGAGGCCTAAAGGTAGCTGAAGCGCGCGACAGCCACTTGTAGCCGGTGGTCGACACTTGCGGTCAGTGGCTGCTACTTTTTTTAACCCATGCATGCAGAACAGGTTGACTGAGGCTTACCTCAGTCAACCTGTTCCCACCCACACGGTTGACGCCATATAAGATGTATGAAAACTACAGGAAATATGCCGGTGGCGTCGTTTTGTCGTTGTGGCCGGTGGCCCGTGTGGGGGGACCCTTAGAGAATTCCATAATTCTATGAGACATCGTACAACCTCTAATCGAAAATTTAAATTGTTATTAGATTAAGAATATGCTGTACATACCTACTTTGATGAAATAAAAAATATTTATTTATTTATTATTTAATACAGATAGGTACTCGAACTCATAGTCGTATTGCATCATAATTATGTTCCGACAAAAAAAAACCGGCTAAGTGCGTGTCAGACCACGCACAATGAATGCCTTCCGTAGTTGAAAAAAAAATTATCACAAAAACAAACTTATCATTGTAATTGAAAAACTATAAATTCCAAAAAAAATCATGCAATAAAATAACAAGTTAACGATTTTCGGACTTTTTTATCTACTTATGCTAAGAGACTTTGCTTCTTGCCAAATTTCATGATTCTATGTCAACGGGAAGTACCCTATATAGGTTTTGATTTACTTGCAAGTATCAAAATATGTCGAATAAATGGCCGTATTTTTATACTGCGTTGACTTAGAAGCTTGATTTTTTTAGAGCTCCAAGGGATCATAGACCTACGTATTTCATATTAATTTTAACTTGATACCTCCACGCGTTCCTGAGAAAAAGGGTCTTGACAGACTGACAGACAGACGGACAACGAAGTGTTCCTATAAGGGTTCCGTTTTTTCCTTTTGAGGTACGGAACCCTAAAAAGGAGGTTCTCAAGTCGAAGAATATTTTTAGGCGTAATTTGAACGATTCTTGTTTTATTCGGGACGGTATAACTCGAAGTTGGTCCCATGTAAAATATACATATAACGTGGCAATGCTGCCAGCCTTTTGGACTCTTTTCCTGTTGACAGCGATGCGGACGAAATTTTTGATGCCCTATGGTTATTTCAATTTTCCTTCCTTTTTTTTGGGGGGTCAATGACCGCTGGGTTTGTTAAGTAAGTGTTAAGTGTAAGTGTGAGTTGATAAAATCTTTTTTCAATACACTTCTTCGAAAACTGGTTCATATCGCACCACGATTAGGTCCACAATGCAATATATTTTACACGCGTGCGATTTTTCATTTTCCAACACGTGTGCGGGAATAAAAATTGCCACAGATAAATTATACCTATACTTAGTCCAAATTGGTTCAATGCCTCTATCCACACCGTCTCGCGACGGTCCTCTCTATTCAGATGTTTTTTTTTTAATCTTGGCAAAGAGATATGCGTCTTACGGCGTTAATATTTTTTTAATATTTAAATTATGTTTATAAATAGAATATCATCAAAAACCATGATTATTACAATAAAAAAAACGTTTATGAACAAATTAACATTTATATGTGTTCTAAACTCAAAAATATTTGAAATTTCTATTTTTCATATTAGGCTGTTTATCGGCTTTATACCTTTGCTTCTCCTTCAACCTGGCGAAAGCAAAGCGCGGAGAAAAAAAAAAGAAAATTTAAATCATAGTTTCCTAATAATTCATGACAAAAATATTTTCGTTATTTTATTTCTTCAAAAGTATATTGAAAAATGTCGTTTGATACACGTGGACATTTGTTATTGCAGTTCTCGGCTCAAAAACAACCTCGCCTACGGCTCGGTTGTTAATTCCGCCTCGAATGCAATAACAAACGTTCTCCACTTGTATCAAAATCTTTTTAACGTGTTGAGGAGATATCGATACCCATCTCGTCTGTGAAGTTTCCGCAACAAAAATTATGTTTAAACTGATATTTTAAGTGACTACACTACCGGTGGTTAATATGACCCCAAAAAAATCATCAAATCATTTTTATTTTATCATGTTTAGATACCGACACCCATCACGTCCGCGGAGTTTTGCTAGTTAATTTAATTTGACCCTGTATAATTAAGTTCAGCCGAAAGGGTAAACAGTCACTAAGCACTGATTACACTTGAAATTGACGGCATGAATTAAAATAAAATTGTGTAGGCGTAAAATAATCTGTCTGCAACGGATGCAGCTTTGTAAATATTTTTTTACCAAGTACAAATCATACCTAACTTTACTTGGAATAGGGGATCAATGCTTATTTCTCTTAGCAATGTTTATTTAATTATAAATTGAAAGATAACCTTCTGAGTATCACTGCCATGTGAGTAAATCATTGTAAGGAGAAATCGCTCCAGTATTCGTCTTCACTCTGGACCAATCAATCTGCCTAGCCTTTTCCCAACTATGTTGGGGTCGGCTTCCAGTCTAACCGGATGCAGCTGAATACCATTATTTTACATGGAGCGACTGCCTATCTGACCTCCACAACCCATTAACTGGGCAATACGATACCCCTTGGTAAGACTGATTGTCAGACTTTCGGGCTTCTGACGACCCGTAACGACTGTCAAAGATCCACGAATGACAGCCGGTACCAACGGCTTAACGTGCTTTCCGAGGCACGGAAGAGTCTCGGCATGTAAAGATGGTCAGCCATCCACGGACCAACCCCGGCAAGCGTAGCTTAACCTGCTGGATCGACCCGTGCAGCTGTTACTACTTAGCCACGAGCTCCTCTAACTCCTCCTAACATTAATTATGTGAGTATCAAAAATGAAAAGTTCAAAATTGATGCTTCAAGTGCTACAAGTATGAATTTACGTACTTACATTTTTGAAGCACTAGTTCTAGTTCACTAATAATACCTGCTTTTTCCCACTGCACGACAAAGGCTCTTCTCATACAGTTCACTAACAAACTCTTTTTGTTTTTTTTTTTTACAGCAAATCACATTACACTTCCCAAACACACCATAGCTCCTAACACAAACATCATACTAAAACCATCGCTAAAAATACACCATAGACACGTAACATTCCATGAGTCATAGTCCATGGCGCCCATGGGGAAAGGCGATCAATCACGATAACAGTCCACTCCTACCGGGCTTGGCTATGGGGCCCATAAAGGTCACACCACCACGCCTTATAAAAATGGTGACTATACCTATTTATGCAGCATAATGGTCTGGGACGAGTAGGACACATATCTAGTGGATACAAATATTTATTACAGCGACATTTTTCTACCAGTCAACATTTGGTGAGCAGTAGTGGCGCGACTTACGAGCGGTCGTAGGTTCGAACCCAGACAAGCGCTTTACTTTGTGTAAATAATTTCATCACAACTGCTCTCAAAACGGTGAAGGAAAACATCGTGAGGAAACCGGCATGTTCTAGAACCAAAAATTCGAAGACATGTGATTTGACATCTAAAAACCCCAGGGCCCACGTGGTGGATTACAGCCCACTTCTTCTCGAAGAGAGGGGCCTGTGTCCCAGCAGTGGGAACATTATAGGCTGTTTATGCTGCAACCTTTGGGTAAACTATCTTTTTCTTTAAAAATCTTAAACTCTGGGTTGTGGAGGTCAGGCTGGGCGACTCCTATTATTATTGGCAGGAACTAACCACTCAAGGCCGTTGGCATAGATCTGTGGCTTAACTAGGCACAAATCTGGACTCCTAGTTCCTACAGAGAACTTCCAAATGGACAAATTTAACAACACTGATTTGAACTGGGGATCGAAGTCGAAACCAAACCACGTATCCTCACGACTTAAGAGTACTGTATTGATGATTGTTATAATTCAGTTGTTGCGGTTGCAAATAATATTTTGATCAACATACAATCTGACACTGACCTGCAAATTGCTAAAAATGAAAGAGAATGTGAATTTCGCGCACTACCTTAGCGCATCCCCTTAAAGGTCACGGATTTGGCCAGCGCTACCTCAAATGGCTTAGCATGATCTTCCGTTATGTCGAAAATACTGCATTCAAATAATTATATGGTAAAATTGAGGTACTAGTTTGACAAAAAAAAATCCAAAGTTACCTCCAAACCGAACACTAAACCGCTGGTATTCAAAAAATTCTTCCAATTAGATTATTAAACTTTGCATACTAACTGAACTAACTATAAAGCAGGACTTGTTTTTTTATTTTTTTCAAATTACCATTATTATCACCGTAAAAAGCAATTACCTAAACTATCGACACCCAGCACCGCACTCAGTCTCGTTCTCACTCAGTCCGCGAGCAGTATCGTGCGAGCGAGATAAAAAGCCGAGGTAGTATGGGCTCTTTAGGTAGTCCATAATTTTTTTCAATGCAATCAGCCACTTAAAGATATGACAAAAGAAGATCGCAGTACTTGTGTTATTAGCAGACAGGAGGACCAGGACACTACTGCCTTTTCATTGCCTAGCCCTTCCCCAACTATGTTGGGGTCAGCATCCAGTCCAACCAGATGCAGCCGAATACCAGTATTTTATATGGAGCGACTATGTATTCTCTATGTATTCTATGTATCCCTTTGTCGACTTTTAGGAAAATTACAAAAGGTGACGCAGTATCTTTCCGCACTAGGAAACTATGTAATGTGAATCACCTCTGATTTCTGAACGCCTAGTACAATTTGTTGTCAAATCATGTCAACTATGACTGCATAACATTACGCCTGTAATTCCCGAAGAGTTAGGCATAGGTGCATCTTTAGTACACCCAGATTTCGCCAGTTATACAGGGTCAAATTAAATTAGCTAGTGAAACTCCGCAGACGTGATGGGTAACGATAATTATCTAAACATGATCAAACAAAAAAGAAAAAAAAAAATATTTATTTCCAAAAAAGAGAAGGTTACAGACTTATATATAAAGCTTGGTTAACAAAAAGGTAGTGGTAGGAAGCAAGTACGGAGGAATAAGCTATGCTGCAGAAATCTGTAAACAATAATTGGTGAGCCCTGCCTCTTAAACTAGGGTTACCTGTATCTTAAGAGACAGTGTTCAGCTATGGGGTTAATGCAATAAGATTTATATAACTTGTGGTTTGTGTCGATCTACCTAGTGATTATAATAAGAAAAAAAAAAGAAAGAAAAAAAAGAAATAAATTTGATGAGTTTTTTTTTGGGTTATCAACAACAGGTAGTGTAGTCACTTGAAATATCAGATTAAAAAATCAGTTTTCTTTGTGTATACTTCACAGACGTGATGGATAACGTTACCTAAACATGATAAAGTAAAAAAAAAAACAGATTTTCTCAACTCTTACTCAAGAACAAGACCAGAGGTCATCATCTTCCTGCCCTTATCCCATATTACTTGGGGTCGGCGCACCACGTTTTCTTCTTCCATTCTCCCCTGTCAACCGTCACGCTATCATTCACTCCCTTCTCTTTCATATCATTCCTCACACAATCCATCCATCTTTTCTTTGGCCTTCCTCTGCCTCTCCATCCATCAACATCTATATTCATCACTCTTTTAGTCACATGGTTGACCCCAAAAATAAAATATATTTTTCATTTTGTCGTGTTTAGTTAACGTTACCCAACACGTCTGCGGAGTTTCAGTAGATAATTTAATTTGACCCTGTGTATGTTTTTAAGCCGTTGGTCCCGGCTGTCATTCGTGGAACTTTGACAGTCGTTACGGGTCGTCAGAAGCCCGAAAGTCTGACAACCAGTCTTACCAAGGGGTATCGTATTACCCAGTTAATGGGTTGTGGAGGTCAGATAGGCAGTCGCTCCATGTAAAATAATGGTATTCAGCTGCATCCGGTTAGACTGGAAGCCGACCCCAACATAGTTGGGAAAAGGCTAGGCAGATTGATTGTATGTTTTTAAGTTCCATATAGTTTTTAAGTTCCACTGTTGCCATCAACCGAATCCAGACTCCGGGCTGCTTCTAAGAAATTACATATAGAAAAAATCCAATAACACTTTGCCCGACCCGGAAATCGAACCCAGGACCTCATGCTCAGCAGTAGCGCTTGCTACCACTAGAGTTAGACCAACGAGGCAGGGCAGCAGTTGTTATTATTTTGCTCAACGAATCACAATAAGATTATGGACACAGGGCGATTTCGCATCGTGACTACCAATGAATGGCAATTGAATGAGTAGATGAGAACTGCCATGATTGGAGAGGCCTATATTCAGCACCGGACTGCTATAGGCTGATAAAGATGATGAATCACAATATCTGACATTAGATTTGATAGAAAAAGAAGATTTTGGTACGGCAGAGGAAGGCCAATGAAAAGATGGATGAATCGTGTGTGTGGAATGATATGAAAGAGAAGGGAGTGATAGCGTGATGGGGACAGGGGAGAATGGAAAAACAAAAAGTGTTCGCCGAGCCCAAGTAATATGGGGCACGGGCAGGAAGATGATGATGAGAAGATTTTGGTACTGCACCCTAATTGCGTAACACTATCGAGTACAATATGAATGATTTTGAAGCATATTGCCATAATGCTACTGCTTCATATGTTCGAAAAAATTTTCGGCTCAGCAACGTAAATAACGCAATGAATGTTTTTGAACTGTCAAAATGAAATCCATTCCTACTATAAGTATGACCCCGCTGATCAGAAAGTTGACCAGGCTTTCAGAATAACTGAAGAGTTTGTTATGGAATTTAAGTCAGATAAGCAGTCGCTCCATGTAAAATACTGGTATTCAGCTGCATCCGATTAGACTAGAAGCCGACCCCCACATAGTTGGGAAATGGCTACGCAGATGAGATGAATGAATTTAAGTAATATAAAGATTAATGATAAGGAGGATATGAGGAGCTTGTGACTAAGTAATAACAGCCGCACGGGTCGATCCATCAGGTTAAGCTACGCTTGCCGGGGTTGGTCCGTGGATGGCTGACCATCTTTACATACCGAGACTCTTCCGTGCCTCGGAAAGCACAGGCTATCTATCATTCGTGGATCTTTGGTCAGTCTTGCGGGTCGTAGAAGCCCGAAAGTCAGACAACCAGTCTTACCGAGGAGTATCGTATTACCCAGTTACTGGGTTGTGGAAGTCAGATAGGCAGACGCTCCATGTAAAATACTGGTATTCAGCTGCATCCGGTTAGACTGGAAGCCGATCCCAACATAGTTGGGAAAAGGCTAGTTAAGATTGATAAAGATTAATGATCTCATTACCTTTAGTTGAATCCATTCATCACGCGAGGAAACGTTCAAAAAACCGTTTTATGTAATAAATAGAACTGATTATATTAAAATAATCAGTTAATTAGTAGAAATATCCAACTTTTGTTGCACTTTTTGTGTCACACCAAATATTTCAATCACTTTTTTAGTTCCAAAAGTGTTTAAAATATTATTCTTTTGTTTGTTTTTATTTCACTTATAATGTTTAACATGTTTCTTTGTTTATAAACTCACATTTTGTCTTGTGTATATTTTTGATATTTCGTCGCATTTTAACACTAATCACTTTTGTGCCAAATTCGGCACTTATTAATCACTATTTTAACACTTCCGAAATTGACCTGAAGTCAAATTGCACATTAAAACGACACCTATTTTTGATGTTCTTAGATAACAAAATAAACACAGACGAAACACATTTTTCTCTTTACAATAATAATAATAACAATTACTGCCTATTTTTTTTTATACTTTCACGACAAATTTCACCGTCCGCCTTTTCATGTAATTTTTTTGACATTTACATTTTTTTTTTTGAAATGGTTATGTATTTTTTAACCGAATCAACATAAAAGGGGTAGCGAGTTTACGTGATTCGGACGCGCACTGGTAGCGGACTAGCGAAATGAAACGTGGTGAAGCATGCGACAATGTTAAGCGGGTTTACATGGCGCTGTGTTGTAAGTGAGAAAGGAATAATTTTTAATGATTTTTTTTTTTTGAGACAATCTAAACGGTATATTTTTGTTTGAGGACTACTGATAAACAACAAACATCATGTAAAACACTTTTTTTATGTTTTATAAAAGTTGTGAAGAAAAGTTTTGTTCTGGGTTTGCTTAGCAAATAATTATAAGTATGGGGTTTTTTTTATTCATTAGGTAGGTTTATTAGGTTCATTAGGTGGTCTTTCGCTTGTGTTACCCTAATTAAGGACACACAACACCTTCACTAATTACTCCAAATTCCAATCCGTTTTGAATTATGTATTGTACAGTCACACTAACATTATAAAGGCGAAAGTTTGTGTTTGTATGTTTGTTACTTCTTCACGCTCAAACGGCTGAACCAATTTTGATAAAATTTGGTAAGGAGATAGCTGACACCCTGAATTTAGAAAGAAAGAAGAAAGAAAAGAAAAATATTTTATTTGGGACACGCACAGGAAATACAGTTAAAAAGGAGCATATAAAAGTAACAAAATAAACATTAAAAAACAAAAAAAAAAAGAAATCAGACTAAAAAAAAAGAGACCTGTGCGAGGCCAAAAAGGCTCCCATCTCAGCATAAAGCTGCGATATTTAAAAAAATAAATACCGCAACGCTGGTATTCTGATAGGGCCTGTGTGATGCCACGGACATACCCGCGGATATCAATTAAAAATCGCAAGGGGAATAAAATCAAATAAAATAAAATACAAACACTAGAATACTTGAAAAGAAAAAACAAAAACCGCCAATAAGGTGTAAAGTTCGACTCACGCTTGACGCCCGACGGTCCAAGCTCACTTGTCTATGCTATAGACTATTGTCTATATTTCTATGACAAGCGATGAGACCATGCATGAGACGCGGGCGCAGGCGACTGGCTGTCAATGTGCATTAATGTAAAAAGGAAGTAAAGTCTTGACACAAATAAAACAATGAGTGATTAATAAATACGACAAGAAAATGGTGCAAATAAATAATATAAAGTATTGTTGAGTGTATAACTGACTGTGTTACACAATTAATTTCGGAAGTCGGTGTCTGGTTATATCTATTTTCGTTTTTTGCCACCGACTTGCGAAATTAAAGTTATTTTTTACTTTGTAGTGTTGTTTTTGGAAGTCGGCTGTATTTTTTTGTAAAAAAGTTTTTATTTTTCACTTTTTAGTTGTAGTACCTACCTCACCACAAATTCTAATACCACTACCTGCAAAACAAACTAGAACATCATCCATATAAAAGTGAGGAAAAAATACATATTATTGAAGCTAACTCAAAAACTACCCAAGCAAAGTTAATTAATTTTATATGAGACCAACTTTGAGGTATACCCTCTCAAATAAAACATTTTTTTTTTCAAATCGGACGACTCTGTAAAAAGTTATGCGTGGCCATACAATAAAAAAAAATTAAAAAAACACGTTTCGAATTGAGAAACCTCCTCCTTTTTTTTCGTTGGTTAAAAAGTTAATAAATTGTATTAAACTCTTCGGAATAAAACTCACCTCCATGTGAACTGATCTTCTTTACATACCACGATTCGTTAACACGTGAGTCAGTGCAGATAATTATTGTTATATTATGTTATACAAGAGATAAGTATGTGTATACGAGTAAAGTAGGTACTTACTCATTTAGTTAACGGTCAAATTTTCGAACACTACTCAATTCTCTTCAAGTCGAGGTGTGTTCTTCGGTTCGAATAATCTCGGTCTTATCTACTTCCACTTCCTCGGACGAACTCTTCAAATTTGAATGTCGAAACCGATTAGTAGTAGATTAAGTAGCGGAACCTCATGAGGTTTCGCGGCGGAGATATGCTGTGAAGCCCTAAATTTCCTCTTATACTTATTGGCTAGTCAAGACAGTTTTTTACACCTCTTAAATATCTCCCCCCCTCCCCGAAACAGGCGTCTTCATTATCATTCTTCTGCCATTATCCCAATTTATTTAAAATCGGCGCAACATAAAAAAAATAATATAAATAAACATGTATTTTTCAGGCAGGCGTCTTATTATTCGAAAATTCAGAATATTACATCCAGGAATTACTGAGTTAATATGATTGTGCCTTATTATGGG
The DNA here is from genome assembly GCA_946251885.1 of Cosmia pyralina. Taxonomy (NCBI): domain Eukaryota; kingdom Metazoa; phylum Arthropoda; class Insecta; order Lepidoptera; family Noctuidae; genus Cosmia; species Cosmia pyralina. The sequence continues at coordinate 2,029,756 of OX276371.1, forward strand.
CATAATTAATATCATTTTGCTATATGACGAGGAGCTCGTGGCTAAGTAATAACAGCCGCACGGATCGATCCATCAGGTTAAGCTACGCTTGCCGGGGTTGGTCCGTGGATGGATGACCATCTTTACATACCAAGACTCCTCCGTGCCTCGAAAGCACGTTAAGCCGTTGGTCCCGGCTGTCATTCGTGGATCTTTGAGAGTCGTTACGGGTCGTCAGAAGCCCGAAAGTCTGACAACCAGTCTTACCAAGGGGTATCGTATTACCCAGTTACTGGGTCGTGGAGGTCAGATAGGCAATCGCTCCGTGTAAAATACTGGTATTCAGCTGCATCCGGTTAGACTGGAAGCCGACCCCAACATAGTTGGGAAAAGGCTAGGCAGATTGATTGATTGATTGCTATATGACGAATCCTCAGATGTCTACGCGAGCTGAGATTCCTGATTCCTGTACACTACTACTCGAAACATGAAGTCCATTACCACTCCCAGTACAATCTCCTTGGAGTAAATAAATTAAATTGTATCTCTCTAATTTAATTTTGTCTAGTTTTATGTAATTTAATCTAATATTATGATTATATGTGTCGTTTAGTCACTAGTATCACAGTCTATATACATCATACAGTCGTCCGACGAAGCCCGAGCTGCTTACGTAGTTCGCCGAGCTTCGTATGCAGCTCGGGCTTCGTCGGACGAGAGTATGATGTATAGACTGTGCTAGTATTGACCGATAACTTGTATGTGTGGTGCAATACTGTAAATATAATCTGGTTGTTAATTTTTAAAAAAAAAAACCTAAATTCACATTGCTCCTTCAAAAACTTCAATATTGGGGAAGAAAACCGTCAAATTAGTTCCGCGTAGATGGGGCTAAGTGTTTGTTACTTTCATTCAGGTAACTTGTTTAAAAAAAATCCACGAGATGGCGCTAAGTGTATTTTTCTTGTCGCTGATTGGTCGCTTTGTCTTCAAGATGACTTTGACAAGTGACAAACAGACAGCGCTCTCTTGCGGCGAAGCTTCCGGGAAACAAACCCATTTCACGAAGTCACGGACGGTAACCCCTGCTACACCGCCATGTAAGCCTACGTCACCCCGTGGTTCTCATCCAAGTGAGTCAGAGATAGCAACTATTACACAATAGATACGACTGTCTGTGTAAAAGGCAAAAGTGTTATTATTAATAAAGGTCGTGGAGTTTCTTGACGGATTTTTGCCTTAGGATATTTGGAACCATGCCGTTAGATTTGACTCATTTCATTCATCATTGAACTGCCCTTATCTCAACTTACTTATTCTTGGTCGGAGCAGCATGACTCTGCATGACCTCTTCCATAAAATTAGCTAGCCTAACTCCACAGACGTGATAAGAATCGAAATCTGTTAGTTCTATGTTGGGGTCAGCTTCCAGTCTAACCAGATGCAGCCGAATACCAGTATTTTACACATTTTTTTTTTAATTTTCTTATTTGCCCCCCAAAAGTGACCCCCATATTCAAAATTCATTTATTTACTTTACCCGTCCGTGTTTGGGTCACAAGAATTTATATGTGTACCTACCTCAACTTAATCGGTGCATTAGATTCGGGGCAAATTGGCTGTAACAGACGGACAGACAGACAGAGTGTTCCTATAAGGGTTCCGTTTTTACTTTTTAAGGTACGAAACCCTAAAATTTAAATAAGTAATACGTGTTATCTCAACTCTATTGGGGTCGGCTTCCAGTCTAACCAGATGCAGCCGAATACCAGTATTTTACATGGAACGACTGCCTATCTGACCTCCACAACCCAGTTACTGGGTAATACGATACCGCTTGGTAAGACTGGTTGTCAGACTTTCGGGCTTCTGATGACCCGTAACGACTGTCAAAGATCCTAGAATGACAGCGTGCTTTCCGAGGCACGGAGGGCGGCATGCGTACCTTAACCTGGTCAATTGACCAGTGCGACTGTTATTACTTAGCCATGAGCTCATTTTCATTAGATACTTTTTGACAGACCATAGTCAAAGCTTCAGAGCTGTGAACACTGTCGTTAATCATATTTTGCCAAGAACTGTAGGCTGTAAATTACCAAAAAAAAAACAAACAAAAAAAAACTAATAATAAAAACAAACAAAAAAAATAAACAAACTCAAATAAACGTTATGATTATGAACAAAACCGTTTGTATCTCATTTACTAAACGTAAGCTAGGGATGACGTAGATACAAACCTACGGACGAATTCGTCAGCAAACTATGGTTTATTTTTAACGGATTGCGCATAGAATTGATGTGTTCTACTTTGGCAATGGCAATATTGCTGTTGGAAGTAGAACGGTTCAATTGCAATGTTTAACTAAAGTAGGTTGATTTAAATCTATATCTTTTGCATCCTCGTCAAATTTCAGGGTGTGGTACAGAACATCAAACCGAATAACTTTCTCCATGGGACCAACACAGCCACTCTATAATGATTATTACTGTTCTATAACAAAAAAACTTTTTTACAAAAAAATACAACCGACTTATGGTTCTATACTTTATGGTTCAAATTATGTAAATACATATTTCTTCTTAAAGCCAATCATATATTTTGATCAAGATTCAAAAAACGCAAGAAAATTTGAATTTCGCGATTATCTTTTAAGGCCTCGCAAAACGTTGTGTGCGGAAACACTAATTGGTAGTCAATAAAAGCATACTATATTCTTATATAGACTACCAATTAGTGTTTCAGAGATTCAGTTTTCGAATTCTTTTAAATGTTTTTCAACAAAACTTTTTTACAAAAAAATACAACCGACTTCCAAAAACAACACTACAAAGTGAAAAATAACTTTAATTTCGGAAGTCGGTGTCTGGTTAAATGTATTTTCGTTTTTTGCCACCGATTTCCGAAATTAAAGTTATTTTTCACTTTGTAGTAGTGTTGTTTTTGGAAGTCGGTTGTATTTTTTTGTACAAAAGTTTTTATTTTCACTTTTTTGTTGTGGTGCCTACCCCACACAAATTCTAATACCACTACCTGCAAAACAAACTAGAACATCATCCATATAAAAGTGGGGAATAAATACGTATTATTGAAGCTAACTCAAAAACTACCAAAACAAAGTTAATCAATTTTATATGGGACCAACTGTGATGTTGTGAACATACACATACATAAACTCAGGCCTTCCCATGGGTACGGGGCACCGGTGTGGGCGCGTTCCCTGAGGCTGCGACCAGCCCGCCGGTTGAACGCGTCCCAGAGGGTCATGGCCGTCCGGCTAGTCCGGGGATACCGCACGGTCTCCTGTGAGGCGGCATGCCTCCTTGCCGGATTACCGCCATGGGATCTGGAGGTAAAAGTCCTCGCGCACGTGTGGGAGTGGCGCGAGGAGGCGAAACGCCGGGGCGTAACTCCGCTGCCTCGAGAAATCACGGTACAGCGGACAGAGCTCCGGCGGGATCTCATGGCGACATGGAGAGTGCGATTGTCGCAACCCAGCGCTGGGCACGCCACAATTGCGGCGATAAGTCCCCTCTTTGAGGAGTGGTTGGAGAGGCGCCACGGCGTCCTCACCTTCCGCCTGACGCAGGTCCTCACCGGACACGGTTGTTTCGGGAGGTTCCTGTTTCGGATAAGGCGGGAGGAAACGCCCGGGTGTCACCATTGTGTGGATCACCCGGAGGACACGGTGGAGCATACAGTGGAGGTCTGCCCGGCTTGGGCGGAGCACCGCCGTGTTCTCACGGAGGCGATCGGCGGCGGCGATCTCTCGCGTCCAAACCTGGTCCAGGCCATGGTGCGGAGCGAGAGTGTATGGGAAGCCGTCACCTCCTTCTGCGAAGCAGTAATGCTCGCGAAGGAGGAAGCGGAACGCGTGAGGGAGAGGCAACAGCCGCGCCCTCGCGCCCCTAGCCGCCGTAGGAGACGCCCTGGGCGGCGGGAATCGATTGCTGATTCCCGGCCACCGTAGGCGCGGGCTTGCGGACGACGAGTAATGGGCAGCTCGCCGTCCGGTAAGGAACAGGCCTGGGTCGACGGCGCGTTGTGCTCCACGCGCGCCTCAAAGAGATGTCAGCAGTGACGGGGTCAATTGGGCCGATGCCGCCGGGGTCGCGGGTAGTTCGAAAGAGATACCGTGGCCCCGGCACGGGCAGTTGAAGGAGCATGGGTGGGTTTTAGTCAGTAAAAGTCTGACACGCCCTCCCGCTCTGCCCAGAGCGGGAGAAGTCATTTGATGATTTCCCATCCACAAAAAAAAAAAAAAAAAAGGCCTCGCAAAACGTTGTGTGCGTACACTAATTGGTATTTGGTAGTCAATAGAAGCTTACTATATAAGAATATAGTACGCTTTTATTGACTACCAATTAGTGTTTCAGAGATTCAGTTTTCGATTTCTTTTAAATGTTTTTCAACAAAACTTTTTTTACAAAAAAATACAACCGACTTCCAAAAACAACACTACAAATTGAAAAATAACTTTAATTTCGGAAATCGGTGTCCGGTTAAATGTATTTTCGTTTTTTGCCACCGACTTCCGAAATTAAAGTTATTTTTCACTTTGTAGTGTTGTTTTTGGAAGTCGGTTGTATTTTTTTATAAAAAAGTTTTTATTTTTCACTTTTTAGTTGTGGTACCTACCCCACACAAATTCTAATACCACTACCTGCAAAACAAACTAGAACATCATCCATATAAAAGTGGGGAATAAATACGTATTATTGAAGCTAACTCAAAAACTACCAAAGCAAAGTTAATCAATTTTATATAGGACCAACTGTGATGTATTATCCTTATTCCTTCTGTCCTTATTGACGGTTTTTGTTTTTTTCTTTTCAAGTATTCTAGTATTTGTATTTTATTTTATTTGATTTTATTCCCCTTGCTATTTTTAATTGATATCCGTGGGTATGTCCGTGGCATCACACAGGCCCTATCAGAATACCAGCGTTGCGGTATTTATTTTTTAAATATCGCAGCTTTATGCTGAGATGGGAGCCTTTTTGGCCTCGCACAGGTCTCTTTTTTTTTATTCTGATTTCTTTTTTTTGTTTTTTTTGCTTTTTAATGTTTATTTTGTTACTTTTATATGCTCTTTTTTAACTGTATTTCCTGTGCGTGTCCCAAATAAAATATTTTTCTTTCTTTCTTTCTTTCTATGTAGGTACACCCTCTCGAATAAAACAAAAAAAAATCCAAATCGGTCTAGCCATCTTCGAGTAATCGGTTCCGACAAATTGGAACCTCCTCCTTTTTGAAGTCGGTTAAAAATCAATTTAAATTTACTTTAAAATAAAAACGCATCAAAAAAAATCAATGCCAACACTTCTATCTACGTCTGTACACACAACCTTCCATCTCTTTCTACCACAAACAAAAGTACACCTATCTCGCTCTCACCGTGAATTATGATGAACTACATTTTACACTTGACCAAACAATTTTGCACTTACAGTTTATTTTGCAATAACAGTTATTGAACTACATCGTTGTGGTTCATCAAAGTAGCTTGCACTTTATCTCGAAGTTTTTAAAGGTTATTTTTGATTAATAATTAATGTTTTTGATGAGTAATTGTTTATGAACAGTGTGATAATGAATAGATAATTGAATCGTGGTTATATTGTACAGGGTATAAGCAGAGTACGATGGGTACCTGCTATAATAATAAGAGTATTGTTCTCAGTAAGGTCATATCTATTTGTCTGCTTTTCCTCGTACCTATTACCCATGTTGGTATATCTGAGATTAGAGCCCTGTCTGATGCAACCTCTGAACAAAAAATTAAACCGGTCAAGAGCGAGTGGGACTCGCGCACCGAGGGTTGCGTACTTGTAATTTTTGTTTATTATTTCTGAAAAAGTATGCTATTTAGAGACATCGTTTTATTTTTCGTGAAATCTTTACATTAAACTTCTTTCACACATGTTGGCAACACCGAGTGAAGCTACTTCGAGAGATGGCAGTGGCAACACCGAGTGAAGCTATTCTGGGGAATGGCCGTAAAGTTTTGGAACAAAGGGACTTGTCATGAACTTGACGCATTGTTGTTTCTGAAGCCGCGTAACGCGTTTGATTTTGTAACGAGTGTGATTTCCGAATTAATATATGTTATATAAATAGCTAGTGCGTGTTTTAACACACTCCATACAGAAAAAGTTAACACACAGAATAATTTCAGATTTTTCTCTACACAAATTTCGGACGTAAGGGGGGAACGGTATTTTTTTTACGTTTCTTATTTGCAAAATAGTTGGGCAAACGTCATCTAAAACTGTTCCAAATTTCAAGTTGATAGCATTAGCATTTCTTGAGATATCCAGCTGTGACAGACGGACAGACAGACTGAGTCTCACCATAAGGGTTCCTTTTTACCAATTTGGTACAGAACCCTAATAAGATTTGTTTGAATAGAGTGAGTACCACAATGATCTTCCTACAATGAGCCAAGTGAGAAATCTAATACTAAGAAAGACGAACAAACCTATGAAAAACCATTCGTTATTTATTTTGGTGAAACAAACATAGATTTTACACAAAGAAAATCAATGTCCATGATGGCCAAAAAAGTTTCAGTGCACATCATACAGCCAACGCCATCTCTGATTTTATCCTTGAACTACTGACTGTGAATGTTTGTGTAAAGCTTCCGATATTCGCCGCCAGGTGCCACTAGCTATACTATATGTTCCACAACATCTATAATTATTATTACTATAATACAATGTTCCTGAGTACCTAATATTACTATTATTATACAGCATGGTAATTTACCTAAATAGGTACATAGTTATTACCTTTTTTTATGTTATGTTATAAACAGTAGCACAACTTGTGAATATATGTTTTAAATAAACGGAACAGAGAGTGAGCAACTACTAATTTAATACGCAATCATTTGTTTCTCGACTTTATTACAATTATTCTAGACTAGCGATCAGCCCCTGCTTCGCACGGTTTTTACGTCAAGATTTTTTCAGTAAATGTAAGTTTAAAATAAATAAACGTTCCGGAATATTATTATCTTCTCTAAAATGTTGGTGAAAATCGCATCAAAATCCGTTGGGCTGTTTAGAAGAACAACGTTACACAGACAGACACTAAAAGTGACTTTAATTTATAACAGGGTTACGGTTTATAGATTAACAAATAATAATAAGCTAGAAAAGTCAAAAAGTGGTTCACCGTTAATGTCCGCGATGGTACATTCAAATATCGCCACTCGTGCAAATTAAGGCCCTCTGGTCGCGCTCGAACCGCATACTAAACTGAGTAGGCTCGCCTGGCGCATTTGGTAGGTATCACACACACACACACACACACATACACACACACACACATTTTATCACGACAAAGGAGGAGGAGGAGCTCGTGGCTAAGTAATAACAGCCGCACGGGTCGATCCATCAGGTTAAGCTACGCTTGCCGGGGTTGGTCCGTGGATGGGTGACTATCTTTAGATACCGAGACTCCTCCGTACCTCGGAAAGCACGTTAAGCCGTTGGTCCCGGCTGTCATTCGTGGATCTTTGACAGTCGTTACGGGTCGTCAGAAGCCCGAAAGTCTGACAGTCTTACCAAGGGGTATCGTATTACCCAGTTAATGGGTTGTGGAGGTCAGATAGGCAGTCGCTCCATGTAAAATAATGGTATTCAGCTGCATCTGGTTAGACTGGAAGCCGACCCCAACGGCTAGGCAGATTGATTGATTTTATCATGACAAACTCATCTTACTACCTTTTCGTTTAATATAAAAATAAGAAAAAAAAAAACATCTGTTTTGTAGCTATGAGATTGATAAAACATTACGAAAAGGGGCAACTTTAGTTTTTTTTTTCTATCCAGCAAAGTAAACCTAATCGTGTTATTAAAAGCGATTGGCTATCCGCCAGATCCTTAAATATGATATATCCCTTTTTCAGAATTTTATAACATTGTTTTTTATGTTTCCCATGGATTCAAAAAACTAGTAAGCGCGGTCTCTGTCGAAACACTAAATCAAAAGTGGTGCAACACATTTTTGATTGCTGTAGGTTGGTAACAGGCTGACGAAATCACTGATGGAAAGTTATCCGCCTACTACACTTTATAAACCTTGCAACATCATAATCAAGGGAATTAGGCTTTTGAATTAGGTACCGTACCGATTCGTAGCTGTAAACAGGGTTTTTAGGGTTCCGTAACTCAAAAGGAAAAAACGGAATCCTTATAGGATCACTTCGTTGTCCGTATGTCTGTCTGTCAGTCTGTCAAGACCCTTTTTCTCAGGAACGCGTGAAGGTATCAAGTTGAAATTAATATCAAATACGTAAGTCTATGGTCTCTTGGAGTCCTAAAAAATTCAAGCTTCTAAGTCAACGCAATAAAAACACGGCCATTTATGCGACATATTTTGATACTCGCAAGTAAATCAAAACCTACAGGGTACTTCCCGTTGACCTAGAATAATGAAATTTGGCAAGAAGCAAGATCTCACAGCACAAATAAAGGAAAAAGTCGGAAATTGTTAATTAGTAACCCTATCATCTAAAAAAAAGTTTCAACTCTGTCAGTCTGTCATGACCCTTTTTCTCAGGGACGCGTGAAGATATCAAGTTGAAATTAATATCGAATATGTAAGTCTATGGTCCCTTAGAGTTCTAAAACAATCAAGCTTCTAAGTCAACGTAATAAAAAAATACGGCCATTTTGCGACACATTTTGTTACTCGCAACCGTCGCAAGTAAATCAAAACCTATAGGGTACTTCCCGTTGACCTAGAATAATGAAATTTGGCAAGAAGCAAGGTCTCCTGAGATAAATTCTATTCAACTACGGAACCCTTCATTGTGCGTGTTCCGACATGCACTTGGCCGGTTTTTTTTTAAATCGGCTAGCTAAACTCCGCAGACGCGATGGGTATCGAATTATCGAGATCTAAACATTATACTACCCGTTTACTTCCTCTACCACCCACTAAGTTCCTGCTATCGGAACTGATGGTGGTAGAGGTAGGGGCATTTTCGAAATGAACGGGTAGTAAGACAAAAAAAAAAAGATGATTTTTTTGTAAGGTCATCGAGGAACTGCTCCATAAATTTCACAATTAGTTCCCACTTCTGGGACACAGGCCTCCTCTCTGTGAGAGGCAGTGGGCTGTAACTGTAATCCACCACGCAGGCCCAGTGCGGGTTGGTAGATGTCATATGTCTTCGAATTTCTGGTTCTAGGACATGTCGGTTTCCTCACGATGTTTTCCTTCACCGTTTTGAGAGTAGTGGTGATGAAATAATTTACACAAAGTAAAGCGCTTGTCTGGGTTCGAACCTACGACTGAGCCACAACTGCTCTCTCACATTTATATTCGCACAACTCGAAAAAATGTAGGGAACAGCAGATTTTTTTACACCTTTTATGTAAAGCTACATTTCCCAAGCTGAAAAGAATAAAAACAACGTCAAAATACTCACATTTTCTCTATCCAAATCCAGCTGAGTATCCCTCTTAGGCAAAGTAAAACTGATCCCAACATTGCACTTATTCCGATGTCTTTTATGATCAGTAGTGTTGAACTTGCCTTGCATCTTCAGACACTCCCCGTTCAAATTATCTATATGCTTCTTCGAAATCAAAATTGGCTTCGGATTCAATTTCAATGGCATTGGCTTTTTGGCTTCAGCATTCGGGAAGCCATTTTCGAAATTCTGCCTTAGTTTTGCGAAATCGCTTTTTAGGAGCATGTTGGCTTTTGGACTTGAATTGGAGATTTCTGGGACTGTAAGTGGTATTTCTGGGGTGTGTGGTCTAGGTTCGTATGGTATGTCGTAGATTTTCGGGTTCTGTAATAAAGGAAAAGTTTGTGTTAACAAAATGCACAATAACATGTATCGGTGTCATTTATCATTTTAACCATAAAAATTATCAATACATCTCCCTATGTTAGATTTCCTCCGGATTCGTGATTTCCGAAATCGGAACAACAAATTTTTAAGGAAATTTCTCGCCGACTGGTCGAGTCTTCACGTGACCAGAGGGCTGGCTCGTTCTTTGGCCAAAGAATTAGCATTGCCATTCAACGTGGCAATGCTGCCAGTCTTCTGGGCACGTTTCCGGATGACATCGATGCGGACGAGTACTTCGACGCCTAAGTGTCCTTTTGTTTTGTATTTATTTGTATAGTTAGTTAGTTAGTCTTTTACAATAATAATTGAATTAAATTAAAAAAAAAAAAAAAAAACAGAGATATATTGATGTTTTTTATGGTTCAAATTATGTAAATACATATTTCTTCTTAAAGCCAATCATATTTTGATCAAGATTCAAAAAACGCAAGAAAATTTGAATTTCGCGATTATCTTTTAAGGCCTCGCAAAACGCTGTGTGCGGAAACACTAATTGGTAGTCAATAAAAGCATACTATATTCTTATATAGACTACCAATTAGTGTTTCAGAGATTCAGTTTTCGAATTCTTTTAAATGTTTTTCAACAAAACTTTTTTACAAAAAAATACAACCGACTTCCAAAAACAACACTACCAAGTGAAAAATAACTTTAATTTCGGAAGTCGGTGTCTGGTTAAATGTATTTTCGTTTTTTGCCAACGACTTCCGAAATTAAAGTTATTTTTCACTTTGTAGTGTTGTTTTGGGAAGTCGGTTGTATTTTTTTGTAAAAAAGTTTTTATTTTTCACTTTTTAGTTGTGGTACCTACCCCACACAAATTCTAATACCACTACCTGCAAAACAAACTAGAACATCATCCATATAAAAGTGGAGAAAAAATACGTATTATTGAAGCTAACTCAAAAACTACCCAAGCAAAGTTAACCAATTTTATACAGGACCAACTTTGATGTATACCCTTTCGAATAAAACAAAAATTTTTCAAATCGGACGACTCGGTAAAAAGTTATGCGTGGTCATACATTAAAAAAAAAAAATTATATACGTGTCGAATTGAGAACCTCCTCCTTTTTTTTTCGTCGGTTAAAAAGTGTGGTTCAATGCAATCTTAAATAATCTTAATCCGATCGAGACAGCATTGGAGATAATAGCGACTCAAAAATTGAGTTACGTCTGAGTATTTGGTAGTAATAGGGATGATGCCTGGGTACAAAAAAAGAATTTCTATTTAGAATTTTAGACCGTCATCGTCAGTCAGATAATAAAAAAAATATTAGACATGTATTTTTTGCTTTATCATATTAATAAAAAAATGACTTAGATAAAACGTATTAAAGTTGGGGAGTCGCTTCGTCACCACTATAACAAACTACGTATAAAATCTAGCAAGGAATGACGTCATTCCATATATTAACTCAATGTATCGCCGTAATCTTTTGATTACATAAAAAAAGAAAAAATACGTGTCCAATATTTTTTAATAATCTACAAGATGAGGAGCTCGTGGCTAAGTAATAACAGCCGTACGGGTCGATCCATCAGGTTAAGCTACGCTTGCCGGGGTTGGTCCGGGATGGGTGACCATCTTTACATACCGAGACTCCTCCGTGCCTCGGAAAGCACGTTAAGCCGTTGGTCCCGGCTGTCATTCGTGGATCTTTGACAGTCGTTACGGGTCGTCAGAAGCCCGAAAGTCTGACAATCAGTCTTACCAAGGGGTATCGTATTACCCAGTTAATGGGTTGTGGAGGTCAGATAGGCAGTCGCTCCATGTAAAATAATGGTATTCAGCTGCATCCGGTTAGACTGGAAGCCGACCCCAACATAGTTGGGAAACGGCTAGGCAGATTGATTTACAAGATGAACAAAAAAAGTTTTTTGTCAGCATCTCTATTGCCTCAATCATCAGCCAAAGATCACATAACAGACATTAATGCACTCAAATCCAGTCACTTTCTCAGTAGTGTAGCCACTGACCTCTATTAAAATACGCTGGACTGGCTATTGCTATCAATTTCATGTGCCTATTTGAAAATCGCCATTTTGGCGCTGACGACAGCAGTGTGGGGGAATGGAAATACTAATGATGTATAACAAAAGGTTTGTTATCGATAAAAACTTTTCTGATATCGACCACAATGATAGAAATATTACAATTAAGTACAATTACAATACAAGCTATGATACAATCACTGTCACTATTATAACACTTTAATTTATATCACAATCACAGTAAACACTTTAGAAAACTTTATAATCCGCAGAGACACTTAGCCATTTGCAATCTTATTAGTTCTCAGAACTCTCACGTCTGTCACTGGGGGCGCTTTGAATCGGCACAGCAAATAGCTGTAATTTTTTAAGGGATAGCCAGTCCAGCGTATTTTAATAGAGGTCAGTGAGTGTAGCACAGAGAATCAGACACACAGACAATTCAAAAAGTCATCATAACTAATTGGTGATATTATTTTACTGGTACGCTCTCTCGGGTCAGTTGTGTCATTGTTAAGGTAGTTAGAAAGTTAACAGGTGTTTTTTGGTGCTAAGGTAAATTTGTAAATTGGTAAGTATTTTCTTTTTTTTAGGGTTCCGTATCAAAATGGTAAAAAGGAACCCTTGGTGTGACTCAGTCTGTCTATCTAAGACTGAACTACTAATGCTATCAACTTGAAATTTGGAACAGTTTTAGATGACGTTATGTTTTTTTTTGCAACACTTGAAAAGGGGTCTTAAAAATTCGAAGTGGGGCCACTAGGACATGTGGGGTATCATATAAAAGACCGCTGTTTGCACATTCTCAAACATTTTTTTTTTCTTTTTTTTAGGCCGCATAGTTTTCGATTTTTGATGAAAAATGTAAAAAAAATACCGTTCCACCTTATCTCCGAAGTTTGCATAGAAAAAAATCAGAAACTATTCCATATGATAGAAGTTTATGTATATATTACAGGAAAAATAAAACAATGTCTCTAAATAGCACAGTTTTTCAGAAATCATCAACAAAAATGACATAATAATATAAATTATTGTACGGAACCCTCGGTGCGCGAGGCCGACTCGCTCTTGACCGGGTTTTTCGTTGGTAATTTCAGTCCCCTGCGAAAGCAGATGGTGACTTTTCAGTTCACTTGGCAACCGAACACCAATAAAAAAACAAAATAGTGTTGATTAGAGAATCTCCTTATTTTACTCCAGTTAAATGTCAGACATAGATCGTCCATTAAGGCGAGTAGTGCCGCAAACTAGCGCCACCATTGGGAAAAAATCATAAGTCTGGAGTTCAATCAATCTGCCTAGCCTTTTCCCAATTATGTTGGGGTCGTCTACCATTCTAATACGATACCCCTTGGTAATACGATACTGGGTAACACGATACCCCTTGGTAAGGCTGCTTTTCAGACTTTCGGGCTTCTGACCAGACGTAACGACTGTCGAAGATCCACGAATGACAGCCGAGACCAACAGCTTAACGTGCTTTCCGAGGCACAGGAGTCTCGGTATCTAAAGATGGTCGCCCATCTACGGACCGACCCCGGCAAGCCTAGCTAACCTGATGGATCGACCCGTGCGGCTGTTATTACTTAGCCACGAGCTCCTCCACGAGCAATCATAAGTCTGGAGATATGCAACATTTTGAAATTTCCTATGCTCACATTTTTAGTCAGATGAGGTAGGACAAAAAAATCAACACTAAACCTCCTAGATTCGAAGCCTTAGCCAAAAACAGCTATTTTTGGCTTAAGGCTCGAACCTTAGAGGAAGGTTTGGCGTTGATTTTTTTGATACAAAAAATTCTACCCCATCTGACTAAAAATGTAAGCATAGGAAATTTCAAAATGTTCCATATCTCCAGAATTTTTTTCTCAATGATGGCGCTAGTTGGCGGCTCTGCTCGCCTTAACGATACGTTGAACATGAATGAGTAACGTAACAGTCAGTAAGTAGTTTATGTAATCAGCACATGATGGCTTGATAAGTAAACAAAGCATGCATGCACACATGCAGCGTTGCCACGCATTCTAGTTCACATCGTCATAGGAATGTGAGTTTAGGAGTTAGGACCGACTGTGTCGGAGAGTATAAAATTTGCTTGAGGTCAGTATCAATCAATCTGCCTAGCCTTTTCCCAACTATGTTATATATATTAAATTTTTGTTCATTTTTAATTGCTTCTTTCTGGTCATTTATTATATATCTTTACTGACATTACTACAGTGCTTGTTGAGTGCATTTTCAGCTTAGAGCCACCAGGTAGTTTTAGTCTATTTTTGTGTCGTAGTGTCATATGTAGTTTAGAGGAGCTCGTGGCTAAGTAATAACAGCCGCACGGGTCGATCCATCAGGTTAAGCTACGCTTGCCGGGGTCGGTCCGTGGATGGTTGACCATCTTAACATACCGAGACTCCTCCGTGCCTCGGAAAGCACGTTAAGCCGTTGGTCCCGGCTGTCATTCGTGGATCTCTGACAGTCGTTACGGGTCGTCAGAAGCCCGAAAGTCTGACAACCAGTCTTACCAAGGGGTATCGTATTACCCAGATACTGAGTTGTGGAGGTCAGATAGGCAGTCGCTCCATGTAAAATAATGGTATTCAGCTGCATCCGGGTAGACTGGAAGCCGACCCCAACATAGTTGGGAAAAGGCTAGGCAGATTGAGTGTATATGTAGTTTGTGTGTTTTCTCGTGTAGTGAATAATTGTTGGTTGTTTCTATTTACGGTTTATGAGATACACTGCTTTAAAAAACCACCTCTTTGACCGTTTTCAAGAAATCCCCGCCTTAACGCTCACCGTGAATTGTCAATAAAGATACAATTCTTACAATAAATGTTTTTGTTTTACTTTCCTCCCTTCCAAGGTCAAACATTCAGAAACATTAAATAAAAACCAAATAGTCATAAAACAAGAGATTTAACTGCAGCATCGCATGCGAAAGTATCAACTTCGTTATCACAAGGACTCGTTAGGCAATGTTGGTTTACTTAGTTTTACTTGTTTCCTTTAAAACAAAAACATATACAGCTGTAGTAGTAGGTTTCACTTTTTGTTTTCAGTTTCAACAGCATAACTCTACTCTTAGGTATTTCAAAAATATGATTTAGTACCATCTCGGCATCCTATCATACATCAGTTAGATTTACACACAAAAATTAAAAAAAAAAAGTAATTAAAAAAATTAAAAAACCCGACTGCGGTAAAAAACTTAAGTTAAAAAAACTGAAAAGCTAAAAACAAGCCCATTTTAAATTAAATAAATGTTTTAATTACTTTTTTATTTTTTAGTTTTATTATTTAATGAGTTTGTATACTAACCATGACACACAAATACATTAAGATTACGCAGATAATTAACTTATCACTTGATATTTCGCAAGAGATTTAGTTCTTGATACGTATTTTTTTACGATTCGTCTCTTCGAATTACTTTTAACCATATAAGTTGTTTATATTTTTGTAATCACATATTAAAACCCTTTATTTTGATACCCCACTCGACAGGTTTTGAGATAAAAAAAAATGTTTAAGACATAATTTGGCGCCAAAGATCCGCCATTTTGTTTTATTTTGATATACCTAGTGTCACTCTCACAGTAAATACGAATCTAACGACACCTCTCAAGCTAAAATCCATCGAGCCGTCAAGGCCGCAGAGCGTGCCAAACAATTATACATACATACTCTCGAAAAACATAACCCTCCTTCTGGCGCAGTCGGGTAAAATTGGAAACACAGTATCTAACTAGTGAGTCAATCATCATTCTCCTGCCCTTATCCCAATATGTTTGGGGTCGGCGCACCATGTCTTTTTCTTCCATACTTCTCTATTAGTCGTCATTTCGGTAGTCACTCCCTTTCTAGCCATATCATCTTTCACACAGTCCATCCATCGTTTCTTTGGTCTTCCCCTACTCTTATTCGACCTTAGATTGTTTATAGGCGTCTACGAGTATTTTCTGTTCATTTCTGTTACCCTGGTACTTTCCAAAACAACTGTCATAATTCAATTTAATGAACCTGTATGTATTTTTAACATTATTGAGCAAAAGTTGCTTTAACACTGAGTTCCATTTAATTTCTGTTTTCCTGGTAGTCCGTTTTAATAAATAAACAATTAGGACAGTTCATTTAAAACTGTCTATCGATATCAATAATGAATCCATCATAAATCAATCGGCCTAGCTTTTTCCCAACTATGTTGGGGTCGGCTTCCAGTCTAACCTGATGCAGCTGAATACCAGTATTTTACATGTTACATGGAGCGACTGCCTATCTGACCGCCACAACCCAGTAACTGGGTAATACGATACCCCTTGGTAAGACTGGTTGTCTGACTATCGGGCTTCTGACGACTCGTAACGACTGTCAAAGATCCACGAATGACAGCCGGGACCAACGGCTTAACGTGCTTTCCGAGGCACGGAGGAGTCTCGTTAAGTAAAGATGGTCACCCATCTACTGACCAACCCAGGCAAGCGTAGCTTAACCTGATGGATCGAACCGTGCGGCTGTTATTACTTAGCCACGAGCTCCTCCTCGAGGAATAAACATATAATATTTTTAATTTGTATTTGTGAGCGCAAATAATGGTTGCGCTTTGAGGAATAATTTAATTGCGAGTAGTTGGTTGCGCTTAAAAATAGTTGCGCATTGAGGAATTAGTCCTTTGAATCGACCTAATTAGAGGCTCCTAATGGAGCCAAACGAGGTAATTATCGGCAGAACTTGCGTGGCGTTTTAAGGTGAATGTGCATTGGTAGCCCGCGAAATTCTAATTTTCTTACGTTTTTTGCAATTTGCAGGTGAGCGTCTAGTTGTATCTTGATCAAAATATTATTCGTGACAATAATAAATATGTATTTACATAATTACACATAACCATAAGAATCATCAATACATCTCTCTAAGTTTTATTTCGGAAAACATGACATTTTGGAATAAATCTAACTTAGAGAGGTGTAACACACTATCGAGTGGAATCTGAATAATTTTGAAGCAAATTGCTAATCCATTACTTCTGTTCAAAAAATGTGTCCTCTCGACACCGTAAATAACGCAAGGAATGTTGTTGACCTGTCAAAATTAAACCGATTCCGATAGTGTGTTATGCAATTAAGGTGCAGTCTATGATTTGGAAAATATTATGCCCGTTCTCACTAACACTAGGCCGCAACTAAATGAATGCCTAAATAAAAACACTGGTGGATTATCAGCTCAGCGCCGACCGGCGAAAGTCCACTAAGAAAGGATTTTCCAAAACCAAAAGGTATAAATTTTAATGCTAATGAAGTCGCGGGCAAAACCTCAGAAAATGTCAGACGGTAAAAACAACAAATAAAATATCTAAAATTCCACTAATGAAGTGTGAAATTGTTGCAATCTGTGATCTTCTACTGTTTGTCAACAATAACGAAATCGGAAAGACAGACAACATTGCATGATGACAATTAAATGGATTCATGTATAGTACAGCCTGACATTTTAAGAGGCCCGAGCATGCGTAGTTCATACAAATGAAATACCAAAACTAATTTGTAAATCAAACATATTCTTAAGGAAGTGTGTATTTATTCCGATTGGATTACAGAATATCTAGGTTCCCAAATATACTATATTTTGAAAGGACACTGATTTTTGAAATTTGAAATTCCTCATAATCTCGGCTTTAACGAGATTAAGAGGAATTTCAAATTTCTATAGATTTATATAGAAAATTTATTTTTCTTTATTTCATGTTTCAATCAGTGTTCTTATTTGGGAACCTAGATGTTCTGTAATCCAATCGGAATAAATATACACTACCATAAGAATATGTTTGATTTACGAGGGGGGATCAAAATGTAGTGAGAACGACATACTCCTTGGTAAGAAAAAAAATAAATACTGGCAGGCATAGCTCAGACACATATTTGTAATAATAGGTCTTTACCTATGAAATTGCCGTTTTGTATGAAAAAATTTAAACGAATTTTTTTCATGCATTTTTTATTTGTATTAATCGAAGTAATCACCCATGCAATCAATGCATCTTTGCCAACGCAGTGGCAGTTTATTGATGCCCTTCTTAAAGAAATCAGCTGGACGGGAGGCAACAAATTCTTCAAAGGCATTTTGTACTGCCTCTCGGGTACTTATTGAATTTTTTCACGCCAAGAAGTTATCCAAATTCTGGAAAAAGTAGTAGTCTGTAGGCGCAAGGTCTGGTGAGTAGGGCGGATGACGGAGAGCTTCCAACCCCAGTTCTTGCAACTTGGAGACCGTCTGCTGTGCAGTATGAGGTCGCGCGTTGTCGTGCAGGAGCAGCGGAGACGAGCGATTGACCAATGCTGGTTGGAGATGTGCCAGCTTCTCCATCATTGTGTTCAGTTCTTCACAGTACACATCTGAAGTAATGCTCACCCCGTTTGGTAAGAAGCTGTGATGAATCACACCGGCGCTAGACCACCAAACAGTGACCATCACTTTTCTAGGGGTAAGTTTTCGTTTAGGGCATTGTTTAGGTGCTGAACCAGGATCCAACCAACTTGCTGAGCGCTTGCGGTTATCAAACAGAATCCATTTTTCATCGCAGGTAACAACGCGGTTCAAAATTCCTTCATTTGTGTGTCTGTTGAGCAGTGCAAGGCACGTCTCGACGCGTACTTCGCGCTGGCGATCATTGAGTTCGTGGGGCACCCATTTGTCAAGCTTTTTTACCCTGCCAATTTGACGCAAATGGACCAATATTGTTTTGACGCTAACGTCGAAAGCTGCTGCTAATTCAGCCGTAGATTGTGTATCATCAGCTTCCACAATCGCCTTTAATTCGTCATTGTCGACCAGTCTTCGGACGACCGCGAGGTTCATTTTTCAGGTCGAAATTTCCAGAACGGAAGAGAGCAAACCAATAACAAGTGGTGCGTTGGTTTGTAGTGTTAGCTCCGTAAACGTCGTTGATGTTGCGTGCCGCTTGTGCCGCGTTGCTGCCACGACGGTACTCATATTCCATAATTACTCGAATTTTTAACGTATCCATGATGACGAAAAAGATTTAAATGCGATGAAAATGTAACACTAATCAATAAACAAATGACTACTTTTGGAAAAAAAATCCATGTTTTTAAAATAAAATTAATTTGAAATTAGAATTTTTAGCCAAACAAAAATTATTTTGATTTGAAATGGCCAGTACTGCAGAACGGCAATTTCATAGGTAAAGACCTAATATTAATAAAGAAAAAATCTTCGATTCTCTTTTGTTTTTTTCTGAATGTAGTCATTTGTTTGCTTCGTGTCGGAACGTGTTATTAAATACCTCTGTTTAAAAAAGTTAACGACGCAAGAGATTCATTGCGATTTGGGGGCAACATTAGGAGAGTCTGCTCCGCCTTATTCCACTGTCGCAAGGTGGGCTTCTCAATTTCGAGTAGGGAGAACGAGCACGGAAGACGAACATCGTTGCGGCCGTCCATCGACGTCAGTCACCCAAGAAAATGTTGCGAAAGTCGAGAAAATTGTATTGAGCGATCGAAGAGTTACCATCCGATACTTAATTCAAGAAACGGGCATTTCATAATATGGAAGTATTCAATCCATATTGAAACAATCTTTGAAAATGAGAAAAGTCTCCGCAAGATGGGTGCCGAGAATGTTAACCGACAGTCAGAAACAAAATCGACCCTGACATTTCGAAGATATTGTTGGACAAGTTTCAAGAAGATTCTGAAAACTTTTTATCTCGTTTCGTAACAATGGACGAAACATGGGTCCATTATTTTGATCCCGAGACAAAACAGCAATCTTCGCATTGGAAACGGCCATCATCACCGACCCCGAAGAAGTTTCGTGCCGTGGCATCGGCTGGCAAGGTTATGGCCTCAATATTTTGGGACTCAGAAGGGATATTGTTGATAGATTACCTGGAGAAAGAAAGAAAGAAAGAAAGAAAGAAAAATATTTTATTTGGGACACGCACAGGAAATACAGTTAAAAAAGAGCATATAAAAGTAACAAAATAAACATTAAAAAGCAAAAAAACAAAAAAAAAGAAATCAGAATAAAAAAAAAGAGACCTGTGCGAGGCCAAAAAGGCTCCCATCTCAGCAAAAAGCTGCGATATTTAAAAAATAAATACCGCAACGCTGGTATTCTGATAGGGCCTGTGTGATGCCACGGACATACCCACGGATATCAATTAAAAATAGCAAGGGGAATAAAATCAAATAAAATAAAATACAAATACTAGAATACTTGAAAAGAAAAAAACAAAAACCGTCAATAAGGTGTAAAGATCGACTCACGCTTGACGCCCGACGGTCCAACCTCACTTGTCTATGCTATAGACTATTGTCTATATTTATGACAAGCGATGAGACCATGCATGAGACGCGGGCGCAGGCGACTGGCTGTCAATGTGCAAAATTTCGTATACGGCCTCTTAATGTAAAAAAGGAAGTAAAGTCACACAAATAAAACAAAGAGTGAATAATAAATACGACAAGAAAATGGTGCAAATAAATAATATAAAGTATTGTTGAGTGTATAACTGAATGTGTTGTGTTGTGTAAGTCGGAAGAAAAAAAAAAAAATAATCAATCACCGAGTGAAAAAACAAAGCGTTCAAAGTTAAACATGCTGCTAGGAACACAAGACTCCGCTAAGGTCACCAATACCAACTACGTGCAGACCCAGGGTGAGTTTAGACTATCAGAGACTGGTTTCCTTTTGTATTCGTAACAAGTGTTGCTTATATTTAATACTAAAAGTACCAACTGTTTTTATAGCACGAAACGGCGGTGGCAAATCGTTCCAGCAGCGAGAGGCAGCGAATTTAAAGCTTCCACGGAAACGTGCGGAGCGTGGAACCACTATTACAGGCCAATATTATGCAGCTTTAATTCCTATGTTGAGGAATGCCATCAAAGAGAAAAGGAGAGGGAAACTTCGAAGGGGCGTGCTGTTTGATCACGACAACGCACACGCGCACAGGTCGGCAGTTGCGATGGCTGCCATTCAGCAAGCTGGCTTCGAATTGGATTTCCAAAGATCCACGAATGACAGCTGTGACCAATGGCTTAACGTGCTTTCCGAGGCACGGAGGAGTCTCGGTATGTAAAGATGGTCACCCATCCACGGACCAACCCCGGCAAGCGTAGCTTAACCTGATGGATCGACCCGTGCGGCTGTTGTTACTTAGCCACGAGCTCCTCCTATGTTCTCACTCAACATACACACTAATTATTACTAGGTATAATTAGTGCAGGATACTGCGGTGAATGCGGTTAGCGTAACCCGCATAAACCTGTGAGAATGAAAGTCGAACGTGTCAGGTGATCAAGCTTACTGAATATTGTTTTATATAAACATAATCTATCTTCTATTCCCTCCAATGTAGAGACAAAAATTCGACAATGAATGAAAACTCTCACCGAAATTTGAAAAAAAAAAAACAGACTAAGTGCGTGTCAGGCCATGTACAATGAAGGGTTTCGTAGTTGAAATTTTACATGGAGCGACTGCCTATCTGACGTCCACAACTCAGTTACTGGGTAATACGACACTCCTTGGTAAGTGGTAACAGACATAACTATGTGTTTACTATGTTTTAGGATTCCGTACCTGAAAAGGAAATAACGAAACCCTTATAAGATCACTTCGTTGTCCGTCTGTCTGTCTGTCAGTCAGTCTGTCATGACCCTTTTCTCAGAAACGCGTGGAGGTGGGTGGAGCGGGAGGTCACTTTTACTGATTAAAACCCACCCGTGTTCCTTCAATTGCCTGTGCCAGGGCCACGGTGTCTCTTTCGAACAACCCGCGTCCCTAGCGGACATCGGCCCTATCGGACCCCATTACTGCTGACATCTCTTTGACGCGCGCGTGGAACACAACGCGCCGTCGACCCGGGCCTGGTCCTTACCGGACGGCGAACTGCCCATTGCTCGCCGTCCGCAAGCTCCCGCCTACAGTGGCCGGGAATCGGCTATCAATTCCCGACGCCCAGGGCATCTCCTGCGGTGACTAGGGGCGTGAGGGC
The DNA here is from genome assembly GCA_946251885.1 of Cosmia pyralina. Classification (NCBI taxonomy): domain Eukaryota; kingdom Metazoa; phylum Arthropoda; class Insecta; order Lepidoptera; family Noctuidae; genus Cosmia; species Cosmia pyralina. Next base: position 2,051,620 of record OX276371.1, read on the forward strand.
GCAAAATTTTCCTCTCCCTCACGCTTTCCGCCTCCTCCTTCGCAAGCATTACTGCTTCGCAGAAGTAGGTGACGGCTTCCCATGCACTGTCGCTCCGTACCATGACCTCCACCAGGTTCGGACGGTTCGGACGCCGATCGCCTCCGTGAGGACACGGCGGTGCTCCGCCCAAGCCGGGCAGACCTGCACTGTATGCTCCACCGTGTCCTCCGGGCGATCCACACAATGGTGACACCCGGGCGTTTCCTTCCGCCTTATCCGGAACAGGAACCTCCCGAAACAACCGTGTCTGGTGAGGACCTGCGTCAGGCGGAAGGTGAGGACGCCGCGGCGCCTCTCCAACCACTCCTCAAAGAGGGGACTCATCGCCACAATTGTGACGTGCCCAGCGTGTAGGTATCAAGTTGTAATTAATATCAAACACATAGGTCTATGGTCCCTTGAGTTCTAAAAATAAAGCTTCTAGTCAATGCTATAAAAAAATACGGCCTTATTACGGCGGACTTATTTTGATACTCGCAAGTAAACCAAAACCTATAGGGTACTATACTTCCCGTTGACCTAGAATCATGAAATTTGGCAAGAAGCAAGGTCTCACAGCACAAATAAGGAAAAAGTCAGAAAATTGTTAATTTGTAATTTTATCAATGTTAAGTTTGTTTTTGGGATAAATTCTTTTCAACTACGGAACCCTTCATTTGCGTGATCCGACACGCACTTGGCCGATTTTTTACTTCTGTCTACAAATGTGTATGAATATCTAAATGTAATGATGTTTATTGTAAGTTAACTAAAAATCCCTTAGCAATAAACAATGACTATTATCATCCAAACGATTGTCTTCGTTGTTTGAGACTGTGTCTTTTAGGTTAATTTGGTACGGAACTGTTTCACATCGTATAGAAAAGTAAGTAACTTCCATCTAATGTTTTCCTCTATTGCTCATTTTTATTTACTATCCAGGAATGAGGTGTGTTTACAAACGCCTTCCGTAAATAACGCTCTTGATTATCGAGAACCTGCCTCATGTGAAAGTTATGTGATTACTTTCTTGTTGTTACCGGTTCTATGAAATATGGCGTCTAATTCTACTGCTGGAGTGACTGGGAGAAAATGAAATGGAGGAAACAGGAAGGATAGGATAAAGTAACTATCTAATTATGTTGTGGTCGGCTTCCAGTCTAACCAAATACGCTGTGGTCGGTTTTTATCTATCCAGATACTTACGGCTGGATTTCTGAATCTATCTATACTTATACCCTTATCTGTACTAATAATAAAGCTGAAGAGTTTGTTTGTTTGAACGCGCTAATCTCTGGAACTGCCAGTCGGATTTGAAAAATTCTTTTTACATTTACCATCACGCTACGATTCTTAGGAGCCGAGCAAAAAAAAAAAGTCAGAAAGAACGCTAAGCGAAAACGAAGTAACAGGGCATAGCTATAGGATAATAATATAATTTGACGCGGATGAAATCGCGGGAAGAAGCTAGTGGATGGAGAGGAAGGGCAAAAAAACGATATATGAATTGTGCAAAGAATTATATGAAAAGGTGACGGTTGACAGGGGAGATTGGAAGAATAAAACGTGTTGCGCCGCCCCCACGTAACATGGGACAAGGGCAAGGGGAAAATGGAAGAAGAAAACGTATTGCGCCGCCCTCACGTAACATGGGACAAGGGCAAGGGGAGAATGGAAGAAGAAAACGTGTCGCGCCGCCCCCACGTAACATGGGACAAGGGCAAGGGGAGAATGGAAGAAGAAAACGTATTGCGCCGCCCCCACGTAACATGGGACAAGGGCAAGGGGAGAATGGAAGAAGAAAACGTGTCGCGCCGCCCCCACGTAACATGGGACAAGGGCAAGGGGAAAATGGAAGAAGAAAACGTATTGCGCCGCCCCCACGTAACATGGGACAAGGGCAAGGGGAAAATGGAAGAAGAAAACGTGTTGCGCCGCCCCCACGTAACATGGGACAAGGGCAAGGGGAGAATGGAAGAAGAAAACGTGTTGCGCCGCCCCCACGTAACATGGGACAAGGGCAAGGGGAAAATGGAAGAAGAAAACGTATTGCGCCGCCCTCACGTAACATGGGACAAGGGCAAGGGGAGAATGGAAGAAGAAAACGTGTCGCGCCGCCCCCACGTAACATGGGACAAGGGCAAGGGGAGAATGGAAGAAGAAAACGTGTTGCGCCGCCCCCACGTAACATGGGACAGCGGCAGGAAGATTAAGTATGATAATACGGCTGGATTTTAATATGTTACATCAGAGTCATCAGGCCTCAGGCTAGGTAGAAAGACGATCTTTGCAGGGTGGCTGGTAGGTGTATTAGAATAGACTATGTCTAGCAGTAGTAAGAAGAGGAAGACCTAACTGTCGATGGGACGATGAAATTAAGTGGACTGTAGGTCCTAATGGAGAAGATTAACTTGGGACGGAGCTCAATGTAAAAAGTTGGGGGAGGCCCTTGCCAATAGGCACACTGAGGAAGGGACGATATATTGGATATTTTGTAAACGGATTTTTATTTATTTTAAAGGATATTTTTATTTAATTTTTATGTCTAGGAGTTGTCTGCTATAGGCTGGTGATAGTACGATATTGTGACCTCCACAAATACAATTACTGGGTAATAAACGCCATAGAAAAGGAATAATAAGTACCTATTATTGGCTTTGTTCGACATGCGGGCTTCCGACTACGCATAACTACTATTACGACTTAGATTCAAATGCAAACTAGGACCCGTACAAAGGCAGTTGGTAAGACTTTAATCTAAGAAGTTAATCTCAACATAGTTGGAAAACTGGAAAAAGGTTAGCTTGATGATGGGTGATTTAGTAATTAAGAGCCCATAATACCTCAGCTTTTTATCTCGCTCGTGGACTGAGCGAGACAGTGCGGTGCTGGGTGCCGATAGTTTAGGCAATTGCTTTTCACAGTGAAAATAATGGTAATTTGAAAAAAAAAAAAACATATGACCTGCTTTACAGTTAGTTCAGTTAGTATGCAAAGTTTCATGATCTAATTTGAAGTATTTTTTAAATACCAACGGTTTTTTGTTCGGTTTGGAGGTAACTTTGGAATTTTTTGCTATCGAGTAAATTTTATGGAATAGTGTTTGTTTTTGTTTTTTTAATAGGAAAATGTCGTGAGGAAAGTTTTGAGTATGAATGTCGATGGCTATAAGAGTAGGGGAAGACCAAAGAAACGATGGATGGATTGTGTGAAAGATGACATGGCTAAAAAGGGGGTGACTACCGAGATGACGAATAATAGAGAAGTATGGAAAAAAAGGACATGTTGCGCCGACCCCAAATAGATTGGGATAAGGGCAGGAGAATGATGATGAGTGCTTTTTTTTTCAAAATTAATGCTGCAGTATTTTCGACATAACGGAGGATCATTCATAAAGAATCCATTTATAAAAGGACCCCCACCCATCCAGGGTCTGATCACATCAAACACAAACTGTTGAATAAGCCCAAAATTATCTATTGAATGGCAAACGCTTATCCATTCCAGCACTCTGTCCTCCTTTTTTGGGTAATCTTTTACATAACTCTGCATAACTATAAAGATATTTATTACAAAACAAAAAAAACTGTAGCTCTGAGCTCTAATAATCTCTATATGAACGACCTTCAACCAAAAACCTGCTGTGAAATCTGAGAATAATATAGTTTTTAATATGCGTATCGCTAAAACGAATCGGTAAACGCGTCGCTTTGTAGAATATTGTAGATAAATGTCCATTGAGCATTTTCGTATAGCGCTTGCATGTGAAGAATATATTATATATAGACGGTAAAAATAGGTGAACACATAGTTAAAAAAAAAAAAGAAATTTAAATCATATGCAGGTTACATTATGATTAGAATTTCGATATTATTAAACCATTTTTTTTTTTTTCAAAATTTCTGTTTTTATTGTTCTAAAATGAAAAGCTCCTCGAATTTGTAGTATTCTATTTATTGATGCTTAGATCATTTTTCAGACTAAGCAATTAAAAAAAAACTAGGTATGCCATAGGCTTCTACTCAATTCACCTAATATACCCTACTAGCTGCGCCCCGCGGTGTGTGGATGAAGGAGTCTTCCCGGATTTAATGAAATTTAGTAAGGTTATACCACTTTTTAAATCTGGGGACAGTAAACACACCAACAATTATAGACCAGTATCCGTGTTGCCGGTATTCAGCAAGGTATTCGAAAAGGTAATGCTCGATCAAATGCTTAATCATTTTAACACCAACCAAATCTTGCACGATCAGCAATTTGGTTTCACCAAAGGACGTTGCACGACTGACGCGGGTGCCACTTTATTAAAACACATATTTTCAGCGTGGGAGGAGGCCCAAGATGCCATAGGAATCTTTTGTGACCTCTCCAAGGCATTTGACTGCGTAAATCACGAAACCTTACTCTTGAAACTTGAGCATTACGGACTAGGTAAACTTGCGCTCAGTTTAGTAAAATCTTATTTAAATGATAGACAGCAACAAGTTCAAATAAATGGTGTCAATTCACTCGGTCTAAAAGTACAAATGGGTGTTCCACAGGGTTCGATATTGGGTCCTTTCCTCTTTTTAGTATATATTAATGATCTACCCCATTTATTAAAAAACCAACCACAAATGGTGTTATTTGCTGACGACACATCCTTAATTTTTAAGATAAATAGACGTGCATCAAATCTTGACGACGTAAATAACGCCCTACTGCAGATCCATAATTGGTTCACTGCTAATAATTTAGTATTAAATGGGAAAAAGACTAAATGTGTAAGATTTGCTTTACCAAATGTTAAAAGTACTGATTGTGACATAGTATTGAATAAAGAGAAACTAGAATTCGTCGATAAAACTGTTTTCCTGGGGATCACGCTCGACTCAAGGCTGCAATGGGGTCCGCATTTAACATCTCTTGCAGGACGGCTAAGTTCAGCAGCATATGCGGTGAGAAAAATCCGTCAATTCACTGATGTAGACACCGCAAGGATGGTCTATTTCAGTTACTTTCATAGTATTATGTCTTACGGTATTTTACTATGGGGACGGGCTGCAGACATAGAGTCTATTTTTATTCTGCAGAAAAGAGCCATCAGAGCAATATATGGCCTCCGCAGGCGCGATTCTCTAAGGGAACTGTTTAAAGATATTAACATCATGACGGTACCTTGTCAATATATCTACGAAAACATCATGTACGTAAGGAAAAATCTAAATCTTTTCGGTAAAAGAGGTGAAGGACACAATTATAGGACTAGAAATAGGGACCAATTAGTTCAACCAGGTTTCAGACTGGCTAAAGTAGACTCATCCTTCATGGGGTACTGTTTAAAATGTTATAATAAAATACCTCCCCACATACTCCAGCTGAATGAAAGGAAATTTAAATCTTGTATAAAACGCACACTATGCAGCCAGGCATATTATAAGTTGGGGGATTACATCGCTGACAAAAATGCTTGGCTGAATGCTTGTCCTGCTCCACAAGGACGCATTAATTAATTGATTAGCATTCGGATATATTGTTGGACCTGCTGAAGATTAAGATGAGAGAATTCTTTCTTTGCATTGTTTAGATTCAATCTCTTAGTATTATATAATTGCATAGCACGTGTGAGCACTATGTAGCTACTATTAAGCTACCTTTTACTGGGTACGTCTTTCACTGACTTGAGTGTGCCCTGGCGGTTGAGAGTATGTCATGCTCACTCAAATGTCTCGCTGATGGTGGCGTGTGTGTTGGATCATTAAGTTCCCTTCAAAATGGTTGAGCTAAATGGTGCTGATCCATGCGTCATGTTCGTGAACGGGCGCCGTCAGTTGGGACTGGTCGTCTCTTAGCTGCCATGGCTTATTTTTAATTTTAATATTTAATTTAGTTGTTTTAGTTATTATCTTTTTATTACGGACGCTTTTTAACGTGCACGTCTTTCTACATTGTTCTCACATGTATATTTTCAACTTGAACGATGTAACCAATATTTTGTAAAAATATTATGATTTAAAAGAGTGTCCGTGGAGTTTCTTGCCCGTTCTTCTCCATAGGGATCTACTACGCTTTGGAATGGGCAACTAGCTTCATCTTTCTGACTGACCGACCCATTGACAATTCAAAAGTGCCTGTAATTGGTTTATTTGAAATAAATGCTTTGAGTTTGAGTTTGAGTTTGAGTTTCACCCACGTAGATCAGGAGAAAAAGTTGCCTATGTGTTAATCCAGGGTATAAGCTGTCTACATACCAAATTTCATCCAAATCGGCCCAGCCGTTTGAGCGTGAAGAAGTAACAAACATACACACACACGCACACACATACTCACAAACTTTCGCCTTTATAATATTAGTGTGATTTTTTTCAAGACGGTAAAAAATGTCATCCGGTATACGTACTTATATGTATACAAGGTCCCATTAAAATGATGGACAAATTTGCAAAGGGTGTGTTCTACCCATAAATATGAACAACTTTCACTATGGGACCAAATCAATAATCGCGAAAAAACAAATCAGCTGTTCAGTACATTTACCTACACCAAACTCGGCAAAATGTAGTGAGAGCTGATTTTTCTTCCGCGATTTCAGGTTTGGTCGCATAGTAAAAGTTGTTCATATTCATGGGTAGAACATTCTGTAAAAATTTGTCCATCTATTTTAATGGGACCTTGTATATATTGTCGACTAGCTTCTGACCACGACCTCGTCAGCGTAGAAGCCAACTCTATGCCATAATATACGAAAGCGACCTTGCTGTTTGCCAAAGACGTGACTTCCAAAAGCATCCTAATCTAAACACAACACAACTACACATTCTTATACACCGTCTCATTAACAAAAATTAATCAGACCCTATTCAGACCATTTCTGCTCACCCACTTATTACATAATACATAATCAGCCTACAATGTTCCCACTGCTGGGACACATGCCTACTCTCTGTGAGAGGGAGTGGGCTGTAATCCACCACGCGGGCCCAGTGCGGGTTGGTAGATGTCACGTCTTCGAATTTTTCCTCACGATTTTTTCGTTCACCACTGACCAACCCCAGCAAGCGTAGCTTAACGTAATGGATCGACCCGTGCGGCTGTTATTACTTAGCCACGAGCTCAAAAGAAGGAACAGACACAAAAGACAATCAAAATAATTATCTAAATTTATATTATTTAGAAGTTTAGACGTAGGTTCGAACCCAGACAGGCGCTTTATTTTGTGTAAATTATTTCATCACCAGTGGTGATGAAATAATTTACACAAAGTAAAATCGAAATTATGACCTACACCTCGGTAAGTCGCGGCTCGCGGCTGGTACCACTTGACCACCACTGCTCTCAAACAATTATGTTAAAAAAAAAAAAAAAAAAATATCAAATATCCTCATCTCGTGGCTCGAGGAGGAGGAGCTCGTGGCTAAATAATAGGGGTTAAAGTATAAAATTGCCGTTTATTGTATTAGGAACTTCGATTTGAGTCGAAATAGGTCTTTGCCAAAAACATGATTTCCAAAAAACATCTCACATACATAATTCCATACATCAAAACCTAATTAACGTTAATCAGATGCCATTCAAACCACTTCTGCTCACCCACTTATTACATGCCATCATAACTCTGATGCAATCTCCGCCAAGCGTATCGGGGCTGCAGCTTCCGGTCCTTTGTTTTTAAGATACTTAACAGTAGATACTGTTCAACTTGAGTGTTATAACAGGTTTATTGATCTGTTGATTTTGGGACTTGCCAAACATGAGGACTTTAACTGCCTGGCCACGACCTTGCGGGACCAGCGGCAGCGGTAGCTTAGCGCGGGGCGGCGTGCGGTAGAACATATTATATACCTACTCAAAAAGTAAGAAGCAAACAACGAGCGGTTTTCAACCGACGAAAAAAGCAAGGAGGTTCTCAAGTCGACACGAATATTTTTTTTTTATGTATGACCATGCAAAATGTTTTGCAGTTGTCTGATTTGAAATATTCTTGTATTATTCGGGAGGGTATACCTCGAAGTTGGTCCTATGTATTAACTTTGCTTGGGTAGTTTTTGAGTTAGCTTCTTTAATACATATTTTTTTCTTACTTTTTATGTGGATGATGTTGTAATTTTTTTGCAGGTTGGTATTCGAATTTGTGTGGGGTAGTACCACTAATAAAAAGTGAAAAATTTACTTTTTTACAAAAAAAAAAAAAAATTACCGACTTCCAAAAAAAAACTCTACAAAGTGAAAAATAACTTTAATTTCGGAAGTCGGTGGAAAAAACGAAAATACAAAACCAGACTTCCGAAATTAAAGTTATTTTTAACCGACTTCAAAAAGGAGGAGGTTCTCAATTCGACGGAACCTTTTTTTTTATGTATGTTTCCCGATTACTCGAAGATGGCTAGACCGATTTGGATATTTTTTGTTTTATTCGAGAGGGTATACATCACAGTTGGTCCCATATAAAATTGATTAACTTTGCTTGGGTAGTTTTTGAGTTAGCTCCAGTAATACGTATTTTTTTCCCCACTTTTATATGGATGATGTTCTAGTTTGTTTTGCAGGTATTGGTATGAGAATTTGTGTGGTGTAGGTACCACAACTAAAAAGTGAAAAATAAAAACTTTTTTCCAAAAAAATACAACCGACTTCCAAAAACAACACTACAAAGTGAAAAATAACTTTAATTTCGGAAGTCGATAGCAAAAAACGAAAATACAAAACCAAAGACTTCCGAAATTAAAGTTATTTTTCACTTTGTAGTGTGTTTTCGGAAGTCGGTAGTATGTTTTTGTAAAAAAAAGTTTTCCTTCATCAATTTGAGAGCAGTATAGTCATGAAATAGATTGCACAAAGTAGGTAAAGCGCATGTCTGCTAGGTTTGAACCCTGGATTGAGGAGTCCTATATTTTACAGGAAGAGATTCCTATGACAATAGTGATACAGATTTCATCACGAAAAAACAGATGCTCCTGAACTGCAGGACGAACTATCCCATCTTTTTGCTCCAATAAACTACAGCCGTAACAGGAGGGACAGATTGTTCGCCGTGCCTCGGAGTCGAACCTTCGCTCGAGCCCAGTCTCCTGTCCCGCGCACAGTCACTGCGCTCAATTCTCTCTTGGACGCTAAGCCTGACTGCACATCAAAGTCATTCGCGGATGAATGCAAGAAGATCTTGTCAGCACGTCTGGAGTATTGTGAGAGAAGAGTGTATGACTGTCGAGTAGTTGTATACTTTTGTTCAATCAATCAATCTGCCTAGCCTCGGCTTCCAGTCTAACCGGATGCAGCTGAATACCATTATTTTACATGGAGCGACTGCCTATCTGACCTCCACAACCCATTAACTGGGTAATACGACACCCCTTGGTAAGACTGATTGTCACACTTTCGAGCTCCTGACGACTCGTAACGACTGTCAAAGATCCACGAATGACAGCCGGGACCAACGGCTTAACGTGCTTTCCGAGGCACGGAGGAGACCCGTTAAGTAAAGGTGGTCACACATCCACGGACCAACCCCGGCAAGCGTAGCTTAACCTGATGGATCGACCCGTGCGGCTGTTATTACTTAGCCACGAGCTCCTTATACTTTTGTTATTGTACATAAATAATGTGTTTGTGTCTTAACTAATGTAACTGGCCTTGGCAGTTTTATGTTAAAATAAATAAATACATCGTCTTAGTCTGTCATTTGCAACATTGCTTGACCTTGTAGATCAATCAATTTTCTCGGTGCGCAGCGCAATCCATAGACGTCTTTTAAATGCGGAGTGAAATTACATGAAATGATTTCTGTACATAGCACTTGAAGGTGTAGGAAAATGTTTAAAATAATTCCATTTGAGTAACATTGGCTGTCATTTGTAGATCTTTGACAGTCGTTACGGGTAGCCAGGAGCCCTAAAGTCTGACAATCAGTATTACCAAGGGGATCGTATTACCCAGTAAAAGGGTTGTGGAGGTCGGATAGGCAGTCGCTCCATGTAAAATCAGTATTTGCCATGATAGATAGATAGATGAATGCCAGTGCATTCAGCTGCATCTGGTTAGACTGGAAGCCGACCCCAACATAGTTGAGATAACAAGTGTATTACTTATTTAATTTTTAGGGTTTCGTACCTTAAAAAGAAAAAACGGAACCCTTATAGGATCACTCTGTCTGTCTGTCACAGCCAATTTGCTCCGAATCTAATGGACCGATTAAGTTGAAATTTGGTACACATATGAATTCTTGTGACCCAAACACGGACGGGTAATGTAAATAAATTAATTTTGAATATGGGTGTCAATTTTGGGGCGCAAATAAGAAAATTAAAAAAAAAGTTTTGCAAACTATACCGTGTGACATATCAAATTAAAGGGGTCTCAAATTTATTTTTTTATAATTTTAAAATAAATTGTTTTAAAGTTATTTAAGAAAATAGACGAAAATTGACCATTCCTTCCCCTTATCTCCGAAACTACTGAGCCTAAAATTATGAAAAAAATACATTTAAAATAGATCTTTATCTGTAGATTACAGGAAAACCTATAAGTCTGTGGTCTTAAAATAAAATGCTAAATCTCTCAATATTATGAGTACAAACTTACATTTACAGTTGGAATGTATGGGAGAACATGTTTTTCAACCACAATGTTAAGTTTGTTCTTGGGATAAATTCATCCTAACTACGGACCCCTTCACTGTGCGTGGTCCGACACGGACACGCACTTGCGGGTTTTTTTTTTAATTAAGCTTTTATTAGTCTGGATATCATCCAGGACCAGTCCAGTCCTTGTCAAGACGAATCAAACGAGCCCAAACACGATAGGGTTGCGTCGTTTTATTACTGAGTTACTGTGGCCATCTTCCAGCTCCATCATCAGATATAAGGGTTCCGTTTTTTTTTCCTTTTGAGGTGCTGAAGGCTAAAAAGAATGTCGATACAGAAACAAAATATGGAGGCACATACGGGGATATACCATGAAAATTTCCCCACGAGAAAAACCGGTCAAGAGCGAGTCGGACCCGCGCACCGAGGGTTCCGCACCTACCATCATTTATACGTAATTTTTGTTGATGATTTCTGAACTGTGCTATTTAGAGACATCCTTTTAGTTTACATAAACTTCTATCACATAGAATAATTTCAGATTTTTCTCTATGTAAACTTCGGGTTCTTATCTCCGAAAAAAAAAACCGTAACAATACCTTCGCCCCCCCCCCCCCCCCCCTTCATAACATTTTTCATCAAAAAGAAAAAAAATGTTTGAGAATATGCAAACAGCTCTCTTTCATAATTATGATACCCCCACATGCCCCTAGTAGCCCCACTTCGAATTTTAAGAGTCCCTTTCAGTCCCTATTGCAAAAAAAAAAAAACATATATTTTTATTTCTTTCTTATTTGCAAAATACACACATCAAAAGTGTCTAGGGATCAAGCATTTTTATGCGGATTTCTTGAGATTGAGATGTGGCTTTGTAATAAATTTATGATTTTATAAATTTATATGGATCCTTTTTGGTGCATTTCATAATTTGAATCAGGAACTGTGAATCAAATTCGAGTAAAAGATGAAAATCAGCTGTCAATATTTTCCCTATAAAAACATACAACGCATTGAAGACATTATTAGTGCTACTGTTTCCCTACTACTGATTAAAACCAACGTTATTATGGAGCGGCGACGTCATTTAAGCAGGGAAGAAATGCTCAGAGCCGTGGGAATGATAGAAGCTGGTTCCCGGCAACGTACTGTGGCTTTAGCTCTGAATACAAGTCAGAGTGTTATCAGTCGACTTTGGACACGTTACCGAAGCACTGGTACCGTGGCTGAGCGCCATGGAGGACGGTATCGCTGCACCACACGGAGACAAGACCGATACATTCAAATCTTAACTCGAAGAGCTCCAACTATAACCGCCATGATGTTAGCCGTGAGGCTTCATCACTCTTCAGGGAACTTAATTAGCGACCAAACTGTCAGAAACCGCTTGCATGAAGTGAACCTTCATTCCCGAAGACCGCTACGGGTACCACCTATAGCAATGCACAATCGTAGGATTCGATATCAATGGGCTCTTGAACACAGAAATTGGGCAGAAGAACAATGGCGTTTCGTGTGCTTTTCTGATGAGTCTCGTTTTGGTATGAGACCGGATACAAGACGTATACGACACTGGAGAACCCCTGGACGCCAACAGCGATTAAAATCCTGCCAGGAAGTCCATCCTTATAGTGGTGGAACCATCATGGTATGGGCGGGTATTTGGATCGGCGGAAGAACTGAGTTGATTTGGATCAGAGGCAACCTCAACGCTCAAATTTATGCTGAGACGATTGTATCAGACGTCATCGTTCCTCTACAAGTGCAAATCGGTCCCTTATTTCAGTTAATGCATGATAATGCACGACCGCACACCGCAAGAGTTGTAAGACAGACTCTCGCCGCAGCTAACATCAATGTCCTGCCCTGGCCTGCTCAGTCGCCAGACTTGAACCCGATTGAGCATGCATGGGATATGCTACAGAGAAGAGCTCTGCCGAATATGGAGGGTATCCAGTCGCAAGAAGACCTTTTTTTGTTGTTGCAACGAACATGGGCGGCCATTCCACAGCGTGATTTGGATGAACTCATTTTGAGTATGCCAAACCGATGTTCTTGTGTTGTTAGTGTTCGCGGTAGAAACACGGATTATTAATTGTTTAAGTTACCCAATAAAATTTTAAAGAAAACTGTTATTTCAGTCTTTTTTTCGAACTTTAATGTTAGTGGTTCAAATGTCAAAAATCCCTTTATTAGGAAAATGGCAAATTTCTTTATTAATGCAAAGGTGACTTGGTTTATCGTTACTGTGACAAACGAAAACACTTTATTTGATGAATCCTTAAAGAAAATTTTAATTAATATCAATCAGGAGAAAAGTTATTGCAAAAATATATGTTGATCCCTAGACACTTTTGATGTGTGTAGTTGGGGAAACGTAATTTATGACTGTTCCAAATTTCAACTTGATAGCGTTAGTAGTTCTTGAGATATCCAGCTGTGACAGACAGACAGACTGAGTCACACCATAAGGGTTCCTTTGTACCATCTCGGTACGGAACCCTAAAAAATCCGTCCAAGCAACAAGGCATTAATTAATTCATAATGAATATTCTAGGCTATATTATTTTTATGCTAACAAGACTGGTTCTTTCTAAAACTAGTTTATATCGTGAACAAGATACATAAAATTAATTAAATGTGTTAAACCAGATTTTCGAGAGATCATCCATCATTCTTTAAATGTCGACGAGATCGTTTTATGATTTTGTAATAGCAAAGCAATTGAAGTCAGCAAATCAAGCAAGAAATAGAAGAGAGTATTAAAGGAAGCAAATGTTTGAAAGTGGCTCCAGAGACATGAAAGTTTGGGCATGTGATGACGAGGAGGTATAAAACACATGTAACTGAGCGGAGGATCAAAACAAAAATGATTAATTATGTGAGGGATGATATGAATGAAAATTGAGGGAATGATAAAGATTGAAATGACTGACAGATTGAAAGAGAAAAACTTTTTGCACCGACTTCAAATTATTAGAGAAAGAGCTTTGAATATTTTTTGGTCCAAAAACTTTAGCAATAAAGTCTAAAACACCAAAAATTTAATAGCTATATAATTATTTATTTATTTCTCAGTGAAAACTATTAAAATAAAAATATAGTAACATAATCTAATTAAAACTATTAACAAACTAAAACATGTCGTCGAAAAATTCCTCCGCATCGCTGTCGACTGGTAATGTACCTACCCAAGAGCCTGGCGGCATTGCCACGTTTTATGGCAATGCTTAGCCTCTGACCAAGGTAAAAGTCAGCCCTTGGGTCACGGGAAGTGTCAACCAGCTGTTTGGAGATTTCACTCGGACCCCACGGCCCCAGAGTTTCAACCCCAAACGGCTCGAAACTATAATTACCGAAAAGGTTATACTTTCGCCGCTTGAGGTTTTCCGCAGCAGCAGCACCAGATTTTAGGTAAAGGAGAAAATCGTGATGAAACTGGAGCACCACCATCTGAGCAAGCATGGTGATCAATGCTCCTCGCTACAGTATTAGGAAACATGTCTTTGTCCTGCAGTTGGAAGTAATTGCAACAATTACAGATAACTGGTGAAATGAAGGTGTACCGTAGCATAATCAGCCTATTGTTCCTACTGCTGGGACACAGGCCTCCTCTCTGTGAGAGGGAGTGGGCGCAGTGCGGGTTGGTAACTGTCACAAGCACAACATGTCTTCGAATTCTTGGTTCTAGGACATGCCGCTTTCCTCACGATGTTTTCTTTCACCGTTTTGAGAGCAGTGGTGATGAAAAATTTTACACAAAGTATAGCGCCTGCCAGGGTTCGAACCTACGACCTACAACTCGTAAGTCGCAGCTGTTACCACTGGGCCACCACTGCTCTCCAGGTGTAACATACAGTTCAGCATATCCTTTAGTTAGATGAATACAGACGTTAAGTGTTATGTTAAGTTCCAAAGATTTACAATTTCTCGTGCCCCAAATTTTTTACTAGTTCAGAGAACAAATTGTTACATCTCAAACATTCCTTTGGCCACGTCATTTGACACCAGAGGAAGACAAAGACCGTGTAAACTAGGTTTAATTTTCAAACAATGGTAAAATATTGCGGTTAACTGCGTGGATAGGGCTGGTAGTAAGATTTAGTTGAGCGTCTTTTGATGCAAACTACGCAACAAAAAACCAGAGGGGCAATTCCCGTATTTTTATAACAACGTTCGCAATCTCATCTCAGTCTCAATCTGTCAAAATTGTATAGAGTTTGCCTACATTTTTGACATTTTGATTGTCGCTGGCTGACATTGTGACTTGAATTTGAACGTTTTTAATTACGAGAATTGGCCCTCAGATGTCACACAAATCCTGCATCGCGCAAGCAGAGTTTACCGCGCGGCTGACACACAATCTATATAAATAAAAAGAGAAATCCTGACTGACTGACTGACTCATCAACGCCCAGCCCTTGAACCTAGAAAGCTGAAATTTTGCACAGAGGTTCCCTTTATAATGTAGATAAGGAATAAGGAAGGAATTCCCAGTAGTACGTTCCCGTGGGATATTTTCCGACATCCACGCGGGCGAAGCCGCTGGCAAAAGCTAGTATACAATATCCCGACATCAACCGTCGGGCAGTTGCCCACCAGACACGACACCCGTCTGGTCGGAGGATCCTCCATTTCAAGAGGATGAGTGAACTTTACACCTTGTTCCTCATACTTCCACACCAGGGTGTAACAGAAAGGTGTGGTCAAATTTAAGGGTGTGGTACCAGACCATCAAACTGAACAACTTTCTATACCAACATCGTATTCGCGAAAAAATAATCAGCCGTCCCATTTTGCATCGAGAAGTTATGAAGTTTTCTATGGGACAGTTAATGATTTTTACGCGATTATGATGTTGGTCCCATGGAGAAAGTTGATGTTTGATGGACTGTACCACACCTTTCTTGTACACTGGTGACCCTGACAGTTTGATCATGTTGAGAGAATAAATGAAAGGCAATTAAGGACGAGGGCCAGATATCTGTGCAAACGCCGGGAAGACCCTAAAAAAATTTCATCGGTTGTCCAAAAAGGTCAACTGGAGGAAGAAAGGAAAATCATCATCATCACCTATACTACATTTGCAATAAAATTAGACATTTAAACAAACCTTTTTTACAGTCAGTTCAACCGATTTTGACTTCTATTGCGTTGGTGGCATGACAAATGGCAGCTGCAGTAAACAGTTAGTATTGTAACCACTTTTTTGCATTTAATGTTATCCTTTAAGCCTACGGAATAGAAGTCAAAATCGGTTGAACGGACTGTAAAAAAGGTTTGATTAAATATCTAATCTTATTGCAAATGGTGTATAGGCTTTTCCCAACTACATAATTATTATGTTGGGATCGGCTTCCAGAAATGCCACACAAATACATTAGTTGATATTTAATAACTTACTCAGGTATGGGTCGAGTTCGAAGGTCTGCTTACCTAGAAACAAAAATAAACATTTGTTAATCAAAATTATCATAAACTAACTACGAGTAGAACCTTGAAATATCTAACAAAAACTTGATGCAGTTGAATATTGGTATTATACATGCAGTATTCGCAGTCAATACTGCAAGAAAATATGGACACGAAAACAAAATAGAAAACGGATAAAAAAGTGAGCACTACGTTGAATGCGTACAAAGTGAACGAGGAGGGCAAAAGGAGTATAGCGAGCGACTGCCTATCTGACCTCCACAACCTACTTCCTGGGTAACACGATACCCCTTGGTAAAAGACTGGTTGTCAGACTTTCGGGCTTCTGACGACCCATAACGACTGTCAAAGATCCACGAATGACAGCCGGGACCATTCGAGGCACGGAGGAGTCTCGGTATGTATAGATAGATGGTCACCCAACCACGGACCGACTAGCTTAACCTGATGGATCGACCCATGCAGCTGTTATTTCTTAGCCACGAGCTCCTATTACATGAGAAGAAAACATATCTGGCGAAATGTTTTCTTATATGAAATGCTGTCTATACTCGAAGTATGCCATAGTTCTTTTAAACATCTGATCAAACAGACTCCTGAAAAACTTATTTCACGTCATATCTTACACTTGCTTCAACATAAGGTTATGTGAGTCATTTTATTACAATGTTTAAAAACTGAGTCAGCCCTGTGTTCTTGCTTTTGTTAAGATTATCTTAGTAGGTTAAAAGTTGTTAAAGAGAGGTAAGTCGGAAGGTTTTAAAAAGGTAATCTACATGTTTAAAAAGTGAAAAAACTTGAGGAAATTTTCGGAAGTAAAGACTGCAAGAAGTCCAAACTCAAGGTCTGCCAACGAGCATTGGAGCGCAGAATACTAGGCGTTAAATTAACGGATCGTGTTCAAACACGGTGCTGCGCTCCAAAACAAAGACAGCTAACGTGGCTCAGAAAGCTGCCCAACTTAAAAGGGAGTTGGCAGGACATGTCTGCCGGACAAACTGTGGGCACAAATTTTTATATTTTTTTAAAATTTATTTCATAAACAAGAGGTACAGTCTGTTACAAAGTAGGTTGATAACTTAGGATTAGTATACATCTGAAATAAGTAGGTAACAATATAAATTTACGATCTCATGTCTTAGCTAGATTACTTAGTACCCTGTATTTAGGACAATCAGCGCTCATTTCCCGAAAATAAGACAAAAGTATTGATTAGACTGTTACAGTATTATCAAAATTTAGAACAAATTAACAAAAATTAAATAAAAGAATGTGTGGTGCGCGCGCGTGTATGCGCGTGAGTATGTCAGCGTGAGTGTTTGTGTGTATTATGAGTTACTTCATTGATGTAAGAAGGGCTTCGATATCATCATAATTTTTAACCGACTTCAAAAAAGGAGGTTCTTTATTCGACCCGTATGTATGTATGTATGTTTGTTTGTCCGCGATTTTCTCAAAAACGAATGAACCAATTTTGATGATTCTTTTACTATCGTGATCTACATACTTTCAGGAAGGTTTTAGTATATAATACAAAATGTAATTATTCTTATGTACGAAGTTATATGCATAAATGTACTGTATCTCCGGCATTTCTAAGCCGATTTTAATGATTCTTCTTTTCGTTCGTCTTGTAATTGTATATTCAACTAAAAATTAAAAAATAAATTTACTTTTAAAAAGTAAAAACCGACTTCAAAACCAAAAACGAATAAAATAGCTTTCATAAAACACTTAACAGCTTCTGAAGTAGATGTCTTCAATTCTTCAATGCACTTTAGCTTAACACCGACTTCAGAAGCTGTTAAGTGTTTTTTGAAAGTTATTCTATTCGTTTTTGGTTTTGAAGTCAGTTTTTACTTTTTTTAAATACCCGTTTTTTTGGTGGTCATGCTACGTGTGCTACTGTTGGAGTACATAGAAAGAACTTGATAGAAAAGTCTACTGCATAATTTAAATTAAAATTCAGGGCGTTCTCTCCTGTAAGAAAATTGTCACTCATCTAAATATTAACCTCCAAATCAGTGGTCAGTCAAACTTTTTTTTTTATCGATAACTCCATCCTCTCATCACTAGAACCACGTTGGTCCAGAGACCGATTGGCACCAGGAACCGCTTCCCCAAGATAACCGAACTTAACACATTATTATCTGCGCAAAAGACTGGTCAAGGGCAGCCAATTCGCTGATAAGTCGTTAACTATTTTATATTGAAGTTTCTGGAAGAACAAGCAAACGGCCCCCTTGATGGTAAAGCTTCCTATGGATATCTGCAATACCAGAAATATCCCGTGCGTTGCTATTACAGAGACAAAGTCGGAAGGAAGAACTGTACGAGTCTATATTATAACTGTAATCTGGAGCGATAGGAAGGAGCCAGCGGCAATAACCTGCGAGAATGCTGAAAATGCTGATAATGGATAATATAATATAACAATAATAGTCCTCCAGACCGAATTTGGGGCCATGGCGACCAATCTCAGCGGAGACCAGTCTTCGGCGCGGGAGACAATATTATATTGCAGATGCAGACAGGTGGATCTTTTCCCTCACTCTCATAGTCTGATGGGACGGCAATCCGACGCGACCAGATATAATATGATGAGCGAAAGGCAAATATGTGATAATGCGAAAAACGCTAAATGACTGAGTGACAGCGGAATATTCTTCTATGTCGTGTGTCATGGCCGAGTGGAGGAGAGTTGCATTAGGGACACACATCGTTTTAACCTGTAAGGGATCATGAAACGCCTGCGGACCGTAAAATAAGATGGCCTAGGGTGCTATGTCTTCGGCCCGTATAACGTGTTGGAATGGCCATGGGGCCTTTCATCGACATCCATACCCTTCTAATCGGAACACAGCAATGCTTGGCGGCAGATAGGTATGATACTCATCCGGACGAGCTCCTCCTTCCTCACAATGAGCTCTATTACTCGTACCACAATGAATTGCTTAGCAAACGTTTTTGTGTTGCAGTGACCACTTTCTATCAGGTGGGTTACCGGTCTGACACGTCCTTACCAGAGCCTTTTTTTCCCTGTAGCGATCCGGACTAGCTCTATAGAGGTATGAGGAACAGGGTGAAAAGTTCACTCATCCTCCATAGAAAAGGGAGGATCCTCCGACGAAACGGGTGTTGTGTCGGTGGGCTACTGCCCGACGGTTGATGTCAGGACGTTGAATACAACGTGTAACGTTAAATTGCGCAAAACCTTTAAAGGAGTCATTGTACTCATTATTATGAACAACTTTTACAATAGGAACAAACCTGAAATCGCGAAAAAAAGAATCTGTTGTTCAGTACATTTTGACGAATTATGCGAACAGCTGAATATACTGAACAGCTGATTTTTTTCGCGATTTCGGGTTTGGTTCCATAGTACAAGTTGCTCATAATGATGAGTACAATGACCCCTTAAGAGGTTTTGCTCATTTGACAGTACTCGTTGTATATGCCAGTCGCGCGGTAAACTCTGCTTGCGCGATGCAGGATTTGTGTGACGTCAGGTCTTTTAATGCGTAGTTCGCATGTGACGTGGTAAAGTCAGCTAGGTGCGTCCGAAACACATTTAATTTAAGTATCGCGCCACTCGTGAAGACTATTTTTAGCCAATCCATAATATTTACCACTGACCCTTTTTCGAATCAAAATAAACAAATCAATTAGTACAAGATACAATGTCAAAGATAATGGAGTTCAAGGGCTATACTGTACTGATCTTAGAATAAAACCTAGACCTTTTTGACATATCTAGATTTTATGACCGATCATCCAATGGATGGATCTTCGATCTGATTAGAGAAGATAAGACTATCTGTTTATTGTTGAATGGAAAAATCTGGGACAAACCTTTTTACTCATATTTTGATTTATTTTTCCTTAACTGTAATTCTGCAACTATTTTCGAAATTGCTTTCAAGGCGAAATGGTACATTGTAACGGGGTCTAGAACATTAAAATAAACCCAAAATCAATCTGCCTAACCTTTTCCTATGTTGGGGTCGGCTTCCAGTCTAACCGGATGCAGCTGAATACCAGTATTTTACATGGAGCGACTGCGTATCTGATCTCCACAACCCATTAACTGGGTAATACGATACCCCCTGGTAAGACTGGTTGTCAGACTTTCGGGCTTCTGACGACCCGTAACGACCGTCAAAGATCCACGAATGACAGCCGGGACCAACGGCTTAACGTGCTTTCCGAGGCACAGAGGAGTCTCGGTATGTAAAGATGGTCACTCATCTACGGACCGACCCTGGCAAGCATAGCTTAACCTTGATGGATCGACCCGTGCGGCTGTTATTACTTAGCCACGAGCTCCTCACATTAAAATAAACCCATATCCTACCTAGATGAAATTTTATTGAAATTGATTTAATTACAATCGAATAAAACAGTTTTTCTCATAAAAAATATGAGTTTTGAGGAATATGCGATTATTTTGTATCGAGCCAAATTGTTTCAATTGTGTTTTGGCCCTTATAATTTACTAATAATCTTAAATTTTTATAATCATGACAGCACGAATCTGACGCATGGATTAGTACCATTCAGCTCAACCATTTTGAAGTGAGCATAATTTGTCATGCTCTCAGCCGCCAGGGCACCACAACCAAGTCAAAAAAAGTAAGTACAATAACTAAATTAAATTGTTGTACCCAGTAAATTACATTTGAGGTCAAATTCCAGTTTGAACAGATGCATTTGTCCAACCAAAACAAGCTGCGTACGCGCAGGCATCCCAAAACACGTGTATTATTTATCTCTTAAGTTCAGAGATCATCTTATATTAAGATATATTATGATAATTAATAAGACTATCTCTTGCATAAGTACACAGTAACAGATATTGACTACAGTAATTTAGGAAATAATGTTTCTGCTAATGAAGAGAAGGAACAGACACAAAAGACAATCAATCTGCCTAGCCTTTTCCCAACTACGTTGGGGTCAGCTTCCAGCCTAACCGGATGCAGCTGAATACCAGTATTTTACACGGAGCGACTGCCTATCTGACCTCCACAACCCAGTTACTGGGTAATACGATACCCCTTGGTAAGACTGGTTGTCAGACTTTCGGGCTTCTGACGACTCGTAACGACTGTCAAAGATTGTCAACGGCTTAACGTGCTTTCCGAGGCACGGAGGAGACTCGTTAAGTAAAGGTGGTCACCCATCCACTGACCAACCCCGGCAAGCATAGCTTAACCTGATGGATCAACCCGTGCGGCTGTTATTATTTTATTGAATTTTATTGAATGTAGTTATGTTTGACTGTCTGAGACATTAATTTTTATATGTTTTCCTATTATTCTTATGATTATTCTGATTTTAATGTAATTTTGATTATTGTAATGATTTAAATATGTAATGCATGCATGATTATTCTTACTATTTAGTTATAGAAATTCAGACATGATGTAAAAATCGTTATTGAATAAATTAATTGAATTGAATTACTTAGCCACGAGCTCCTTAGCCACGAGATACAAAAGACAATAAATTATCTAAATTTATATTATTTAGAAGTTTAGAGGTAGGTTCGAACCTAGACAGGCGCTTTACTCTGCTCTCAAAACGGTGAAGTAAAACATCGTAAGAAAACCGTCATGCCCTAGAACCAGAAATTCGAAGACATGTTACATACACCCGCACTGGGCCCGCGAGAGGAGGCCTGTGTCCCAGCAGTGGGAACATTTATATGCTAATCTCTGGAAGTACGTATTGATCTGATTACAAAAATGATTTCCCTGATAGAAAACCTGTTGCCGAGTGCTATGTTCAATTTGAATTCGACCGACAGCTGTATGCCATTATTTAAAAAAACACAAATTATTAACTCTACCATCGCTGTATATTTTTGAAATTGTGACATTTGTTAGGGTAAATCAATTTCTATTTCCACGACTAGCTGACACCTTCCCCCGTAACAGACGTGACAATACTCAACTGTGTTCGCATACATCAAAGACTGCATTAATGGTAAAAGCTCCTAAAATTTCTAATAAAATACCACAGTCATATAAAGCATTGCCGGTAAAGTTGTTTAAAAAACAGATTCGAGATTTATTAACAGACAAGTGTTATTATAATATAAATGACTTTTTGAATGACACTATTTGACATTGTTTTATTTTATTTTATTAATCCTTAAATTTTGTGACATTTTAATGATTAATTTATTTTACTGACGTATCAATGTTTATTACTAACTATTATGTACCCTCTTAGATTGTCTTTAATAATTTGGTTTTTATTATTTATTTATTTATTTAACCATTTATGTACACACAAATAAACAGACAAACAGAAAGGAACAGAAAAATACGTACAAAGGTGATGTTGGGTGGTGGTGGTGGTGTTTTATTTTGTAGTTTAGTTTTTGATTTTTTGTAAATTTTATAAATTTGTACGCCTTACGGGTGAAACATGTACGAACAAAATATAAATTAATATTGTGACATCCTGCATGCATAATTTGCATGTATACGCATGTTTTTGACAAATAAAATTATCTTTATCTTTATCGTAGGATATGTTTCTTCCACGCGGACGAAGTCGTGGGCAGAAGCTACGCTAGGATTGAATAAAGATGATAGCGAGGGAAAGATGTAAAATAACTTCACACTCACACACACACACTTCTTCACTCTCTTCTTCTTCTTCACTTCTTCTTCTAGTCCTCGGAGGGGTAGGGAGAGTTAGAAAAATCCACATCTCTACTAATATTATAAAGCTGAAGAGTTTATTTGTTTGGTTGAACGCGCTAATCTCAGTAACTAGGTACTGGTTCGAATTGGAAAATTCTTTTAGTGTAAGATAGCCCATTTATCGAGGAAGGCTATAGGCTATTCAACATCACACTAGGACCATCAGGAGCCGAGAAAAAAGAAAAAAGCGAAAACGAATTAATAGCTCGGTCGGGGGAATAAGAAATTTCACGCGGATGACGTCGCGGGCAGAAGCTAGTTCTAGTTCTAATGTCTCGCTGATGGTGGCGCGTGTTGGATCATTTAGCTAATCCATGCGTCAGGTTCGTGAACAAGCGCTGTCAGTGAAGGCTGGGCATACCTTAGCGGCCACGGCTTATTTTAATTTAATTTAAATATTTGAATTGTTTTTTTTTTAAGGACGCTTTTAACGTTCTGCATCGTTCTCACATCTAAAATTTCAACATGAATGATGTAACCATTATTTTGTAACCATATCTTGATTTAAAAGAGTGTCCGTGGAGTTTCTTGCCCGTTCTTCTCCATAGGTACCTACTATGCTTTGGAATGGGCGCCTAGCTTCATCTTTTTGACTGACCGACCCCTTGACAATTCAAAAGTGCCTGTAATTGGTTGAATTGAAATAAAAATGCTTTGAGTTTGAGTTTGAGTTTGAATCTACCCTGGCGCTTTCAGGTTAAACACAACTGGCGAAATGTGGGTGTACAATTAATAAGGTAGGTACACTTCTGCCAAACTCTTCGGGGATTACAAGCGTGTTTTTATTATTCCATTATCCATCCATTACTCACATTCATTACATACACACATACATTACACACACATACATACACACACACACATACATACACACATACATACATTATTCATTTTATTTTTTATTTTTTTGCAACAGGAACTGAAAGGTGATCTTAAAAATTCGAAGTGGGGTTGCAAAAAAAAACGTATAATTATATTTTTATTTATTTCTTATTTGCAAAATAGTTGGGCGAACGTCATCTAAAATTGTTCCAAATTTCAAGTTGATAGCATTAGTAGTTATTGAGGTATCCAGCTATGACAGACAGACAGACTGAGTCGCACCATAAGGGTTCCGTTTTACCATTTTGGAACGGAACCCTAAAAATAAAAAAAAATAGCAGTACATCATATTCAGCCTATAATGTTCCCACTGCTGGGACACAGGACTCCTCTCTGTGAGAGGGAGTGGGCTGTGATCCACCACGCGGGCCCCGTGCCAGCTGGTCCTACATAGATACAAACTAACAAAATCTCTTTATAATAGGATATAAGATAGCAAGATTCTGATTTGGCAAGGTCGTTATGCGATATGCGTCGCCATCAGCCCAGAGGTTCCGCAATGCGCTTCCGACGCTTCCAAAATCTATGTTTTCTACAGATAAACAGGCGCGACACGCGACGCGAATCGCACGGGGTCAAATTAAATTAGCTAGCGAAACTCCGCAGACGTAAATAAATTAATTTGATGATGGTTGGGGTCATCAACCGCAGGTAGTGTAGCCACTTAAAATATCAGTTAAAAAATCTGTTTTTTTTTTTTTTTTGTAAACTTCACAGACGCGATTTTATCAACTCACACTTCAAGTAGGCAACAAAACTACCAGCGGTCATTAACCCAAAAAAAAAGTCATCGAATCTCTTATTTTTTATCGTGTTCAGATAACGATTCCCAACACGAAAGCGGAGTTTCTCTAGCTAATTTAATTTGACCCTGTATTGTGTTTGTGTATGAAGTTCTAAGGAAAAAAAACTTTTTTACAAAAAAATACAACCGACTTCCAAAAACAACACTACAAAGTGAAAAATAACTTTAATTTCGGAAGTCGGTGTCTGGTTAAATGTATTTTCGTTTTTTGCCAACGACTTCCGAAATTAAAGTTATTTTTCACTTTGTAGTGTTTTTGGGGAGTCGTTTGTATTTTTTTGTAAAAAAGTTTTTATTTTTCACTTTTTAGTTGTGGTACCTACCCCACACAAATTCTAATACCAAAAATCAATCTGCCTAGCCTTTTCCCAACTATGTTGGGGTCGGCTTCCAGTCTAACCGGATGCAGCTGAATACCAGTATTTTACATGGAGCGACTGCCTATCTGACCTCCACGACCCAGTAATTAGGTAATACGATACCCCTTGGTAAGACTGGTTGTCAGACTTTCGGGCTTCTGACGACCCGTAACGACTGTCAAAGATCCACGAATGACAGCCGGGACCAACGGCTTAACGTGCTTTCCGAGGCACGGAGGAGTCTCGGTATGTAAAGATGCTCACCCATCCACGGACCGACCCCGACAAGCGTAGCTTAACCTGATGGATCGACCCGTGCGGCTGTTATTACTTAGCCATGAATTCTAATACCACTATCTGCAAAACAAACAAGTGGAGAAAAAATACGTATTATCGAAGCTAACTCAAAAACTACCGAAGCTTAAGGGAACCGTTAAAACATTTACACATTTACTTAGGCTGACCATTACACAATAGGTCCCAGAATTGAGGGCACAACCGCTTAATGGGTCATTGTACTCATCATTATGAACAACTTTTACTACGGGACCAAAACAGAAATCGCGAAAAAAAATCAGCTGTTCCCTACATTTTGACGAGTTTGGGAACAGCTGATTTTTTTCTCGCAATTTCTGGTTTGGTTCCATAGTAAAAGTTGTTCATAATGATAAGTACAATGACCCCTTAAGAGGTTGTGCGTTAATTCTATCATTATCTGATTGCCATAATTCACGTTTTTTTTTTTTTTTTATTTATTTATGGTTAATGTTTTCTTCGTAACTGCAATACTTTGTCATTCCATAGCCTTTCAAATTATGTAACAACTGTGAATTTAACTGTTGTTTAATTACATCATATTTTATAAATAAGTAATCAAGATTGTATACGCACTTTCACTTATTTTGTTTACACTACAATTACTTCGGTACAGCAGTTTTGGAGACAGGCGACAATAAACACACTGACATTATAGTCTGTATAACTGTACAATAGAAATATCGAAGCGTGTGTTAACAAAAATTATGAAAAACTTGAAATTGTGAGTGTTTTTCCCAACTATGTTGGGGTCGGCTTCCGGTCTAACCGGATGCAGCTGAATACCAGTATTTTACATGGAGCAACTGCCTATCTGACCTCCACAACCCAGTAACTGGGTAATACTATACCCATTGGTAAGACTGGTTGTCAGACTTTCGGGCTTCTGACGACCCGTAACGACTGTCAAAGATCCACGAATGACAGCCGGGACACGGAAAAGTCTCGGTATGTAAAGATCCACTGACCAACTACGGCAAGCGTAGCTTAACCTGATGGATCGACACGTGCGGCTATTATTACTTAGCCACGAGCTCCTCTGCTTCCAGACAAGAAGTCATGAGTGCTTTTAATACCTAAATACCAGCACTAGGAAGTGGCGGGCTTTTTGAGAGACAGTTTGACGTTTAAAAAGTGCTGATTCTCAAGGTAGGTAGTTCGAGTCGTGAGCACAAACTCAATTCTTAAACCTAATGAATCTTATTTCCTATCACGGCAGGTTGCACACGGGCGGGAGCAATGAAATCAAGCATATTTATAAAGGATAAGTTATTAGGCAGTGCGCAAATTTTCACAGGCTGTTCATGAATATGAACAACTTCCACTATGGGACTAACTATGATATCGGGAAAAAAAAATCAGCTGTTCAGTACATTAATTTATATACACCAAACTCGTCAAACTGTAGGGAGCAGCAGATTTTTTTTTCGCGATTTCAGGTTTGGTCCCATAGTAAAAGTTGTTCACATTCATGGGTAGAACACCCTGTGAAAATTTGCGCACTGCTTAAAAACGTATCCTGAGATACAGATAGAAAACACAATACAAGAGCACGCTGACGAGGGTAATTATACAATAAATGAGTTTTGAACATTCATGTGTAAATTAGGAAGATAAGGTTCGCGCTCCTCGACGTGGACCGCATAAATTGTGTTAACGCACTCAATTGACCATACACAAGTTTGAAACATACCTAATAAAACAGTTACAATTTTTCACTAAAATAAAGCTCATGATTCGTTTTTCTTAGTTCCACTTATGACCCTGCGAAAACATTAAGTAGGTAGGGAAATCGGGAAAAAACTTGTAATAAATAAAATAAAATAAACAGACATCTTTTTTCAACCTCAAGTTACACTATTTCCTTCCCGAAATCACTTCAACACAGCATCCCTCTTATGTCGGGGCCACACCACCGTCCAGCACCCTAATTGCGTAACACATAATCAATCGGAGTTGGTTTCATTTTGACAGTTCAACAAAATGCATTGCGTTATTTACGTTGTCGAGCAGACAAATTTTTCGAACATATGAAGCAATGGATTAGCAATACTCATTTTATTTCTGTAAATATTTAAACATTATACAAGTTAACACTATACACACTAGGTACTAAAGTAAATGACTAACTAACTAACTATACAAATAAATACAAAACAAAAGGACACTTAAGCGTCGAAGTACTCGTCCGCATCGATGTCATCCGGACACGTGCCCAGAAGACTGGCAGCATTGCCACGTTGAATGGCAATGCTAATACTTTGGCCAAAGAACGAGCCAGCCCTCTGGTCACCTGAAGTCTCGACCAGTCGGCGAGAAATTTCCTTAAACAGTAGACGCGTACTCGGGCCCCATGACCCAAGCGTTTCGACCCCAAACGGCTCAAAACTATAGTTACCTATAAGGTTACAGTATTTGCGCCGCTTGAGGGTCTCAGCAGCCGCAGCAGCGGCGCCAGCACAGCACGTCGTGCTTGGAACATGAGATGGCGCGACGGTGTCGACACAGGTTGCGTCCCACACCAGAGGCCCACCCATCTTCCAAGGCAACAGCGTCATGCCATCTGGTCTCTTGCCATCGTTACGTACCAAGCCGTTTGGTTTTAATACCGCTGGTACGCCGGCAATTAATTAAATTAAATTAGCAATTAGCTTCAAAATGATTCAAATTCAGATTGATAATGTGTTACGCAATTAGGGTGCTGGTCAATTTCCTTAATCGCCATTAACATAGCGGTTATTCCGATAATTATCGTGATAAATTGAGTGGCCACACTTGAACGCCGCCACCCGAGTTATCGCCACGTCAATGTGAATGCCGTTGTCAAATTATCGCGATAAGTTGTGGCTACACCTTCAGCCTACGTCCATCATCGCGATAATCAACGGCATATCCCGTTGGTGTGGCCCAGACATTAGAACATCTTCACTTAACTAAAAATAAACAACAAAAGATTCGAAGCATATGTGTATGACGTCATAGAAGAGGGTAGATATGTATCTACCCTCTTCAATTATTTTTAGAACATGTCTGGTTATTTGTAACTGAAGGGGACTACCGTATGTTTATTTTGAAACGCAATTATGAATGGAAAAAAATAATGAGAAGTTTTATTCTGTAGCAGGTCTTGCCCGTAGCGTGCGTCAGCGTGGAGGTCGGAAATTATCTCACGGGATCAATACCTACGTTCCCGCTACCGAGATCTTCTTCTTAGGGCCGGCGCTCATCTGGCGAGGCACAGCTTAGCGCGGTTGTCACTGCCAAACAAACATCAACATTGCGCGCCTTAAAACAAAGTCGATACTAAACTGAGACGCGCACCACTTTCCGCTTAGATGCGCTCTCCATCTAATAGAAGTTTTATTTTCAACTTTATTTCAAGAGTTGCAAGGTCGATGTTTGTTTGGCAGTGACAACCGCGCTGCGCTGCGCTTCGCCAAATGAGCACCGACCCTTAGCGTATGTATCGATGGCAAATAAGGTTGTGATAATTCAAATAATAATATTATGTTTAGCCAAAAATATTGCTACTCGAACTCCGTTCACTGACGTAGTCATAAGATCATCAAGTGCACAGGTGACAGAGCATGCGGCGCAAGATGGAAGCTGGACCATTGTCTGCGGAGAGACGAGAGATATACATTTGAGGTCCGAGTCGTTCATAAACACCCATCTGTGGAGATTCTCTTTGCTATGAGCCGACTTGAGTTCGTTCTGACGGAATAAGAGGTATCTTATGCCGCCACGTAGGTCATGGTCTAACCGTGTACTAAATTTCCTCCAAATCCGTACATCCACAGGCGTATCTTTGAAGGATAAAAATCAGGAATGAAGTTATCCGGAAAAGAACCGGAATAACCGACATAGCTTGCAGAGTAAGCAAACTGAAGTGACAGTGGGCTGGCCATGTTTGTCGAAGGAACGATGGCCGGTGGAGCAGGCGAGTCCTGCAGTGGACTTTTGATTAGGTACGAAAAAAAAGAAAAAAAGATACGTACTTATCCAATATTTTTAACCGACGAAAAAAATGGAGGAGGTTCTCAATTCGACAAGTATGTTTTTTTTAACCACGCATAACTTTGTACAGTCGTTCGATTTAAAAAAAAAATTGTTTTATTCGAGAGAGTATACCTCAAAGTTGGTCCCATATAAAATTGATTAACTTTGCTTGGGTAGTTTTTGAGTTAGCTTCAATAATACGTATTTTTTCCACACTTTTATATGGATGATGTTCAAGTTTCTTTTGCAGGTAGTGGTATTAGAATATGTGTGGGGTAGGTACCACAACTAAAAAATGTAAAATAAAAACTTTTTTACAAAAAAATACAACCGACTTCCAAAAACGACACTACAAAGTAAAAAATTACATTAATTTCGGAAGTCGGCGGCAAAAAACGAAAATACATCCGACTTACGAAATTAAAGTTATTTTTTATTTTGTAGTGTTGTTTTTGGAAGTCGGTTGTAGTTTTTTGTAAAAAAGTTTTTATTTAATAATCAAAATAACGGAAAAAAAAATTGTCATCATCCCTATTACCTACATCATCTTAGGACAAAGGACTAGAAACAATAATGCCGAAATTACTAATAATTCTCTGTTCACCTCATCACAAAGATATTAGATAACTTTATGATACCATAACGTACATAATATGAGCTTATATAAGCTCCATAAGAATTACACTCGCGCACAGCCATAAACCTCACTTTTACCACATAAAATATAAAATGAGGTTTTGATTGCATTTCACTTTTATATTCGTGTTTGTAACAAAATTCAGAGCAAGCACGTGTGTTGTGACTACAGATTGTCCACCAAATCTATCTATAAAAAAAATGGATGTGTGTATGTATATTCCCTATCAATCTGCCTAGCCTTTTCCCAACTATGTTGGGGTCGGCTTCCAGTCTAACCGGATGCAGCTGAATACCATTATTTTACATGGAGCGACTGCCTATCTGACCTCCATAACCCATTAACTGGGTAATACGATACCCCTTGGTAAGACTGGTTGTCAGACTTTCGGGCTTCTGACGACCCGTAACGACTGTCAAAGATCCACGAATGACAGCCGGGACCAACGGCTTAACGTGCTTTCCGAGGCACGGAGGAGTCTCGGTATGTAAAGATGGTCACCCATCCACGGACCAACCCCGGCAAGCGTAGCTTAACCTGATGGATCGACCAGTGCCGTACGTATGTATATTCCCTATGGAATTCAAAATGGCTGGAGCGATTTTGATGACATTTTCAGGCAATCTTCAGCGGGTGGTCCTGTGAAGTTTGGTAGCGATCAGATTAACAGACTCTTTTTGGGGTACTAGGCTTTCACGATAGTATTTCAATCATACGGGCTGACGAGAATTTTATGAATGATAATGTCACGTAAGTGCTGAAGAGTTCGTGGCCAAGTAATAACAGCGTGCGGCTAGGTCGATCCGTCAGGTTAAGCTACGCTTGCCGGGGTTGGTCCGTCGATAGGTGACCATCTTTACATACCGAGACCGAGACAGTTGGTCCCGGCTGTCATTCGTGGATCTTTGACAGTCGTTACGACGACCCCGTCAGAAGCCCGAAAGTCTGACAACCAGTCTTACCAAGGGGTTTGTAATACACAGTTACTGGGTTGTGGAGGTCAGATAGGCAGTCGCTCCATGTAAAAAACTGGTATTCAGCTGCATCCGCTTAGACAGGAAGCCGACCCCAACATAATTGGGAAAAGGCTAGGCAGATCAAGGTCAAAACTTGTACAAATAATAATCATTATTTATACATCAATTTTTGACCAAAGTCACAACAAAAATATTAATTATATGTATATCAAAAATACTAACTGTTCATCAAAAATAACATATATGCATCTAATAAACTTATTATTGCACTACTAGTTAACTAATTGAATATCAAAACTTGTAAAATTTATAACTATTGGGCACCCCGAGGTTCGGTTTGGTTAGGTTGCTTTTTTAAACCCTGCAGACAGAAAAATTAATTTAAACATGCAAAAACAGTATTTTTCATGTACGTATTCCGTTGGGAAAAATTGGTACACGTGCGTTTAAATACTACCCTTATTATTTCATTTTATTTCGCCCTAGGACGACATAATAGTAACCTTATCGATGATGTTCTTCAGAAAGATCAGGGGGCCAACCACCACTTCTTAAAGCAGTATTATTTTAATGTTACTTCAGTGTGAGAAAGAGATGGAGCTATACAGGACGTCTAGCTCCATCTCTTTCCCACACTCATGTAAGATTAAAATAATACTGCTTTAAGAGGTGGTGGTCTAGCTCCTGGTGTGTAGTACTCGCAACCGGCGTGCGTGTATGACCAAATGTATGAACGTAAACGAGGCAAAAGGAGTATGTAAGTATCGTAGCGGGTGGCGTTCTGTAGTTTCTGCCTACCCCCATGGGTAGTAGACGTGAGTTTATATAGGTATGTGTATAAGCTGATTACATAAGTATTGTGCAATACTGTAGCGTGTATTGTGTTCACTTTTACTTGACATTCAAAATTAATGAGATTTTGAGTACCTTTTCACTTTTTGCTGTGAGTTAGCTCTGTGAGTACATTAGCAGCCGCAGTGCCGCACAGACAAGGTGAAATTAGACTAATATACCTATTCAAATGATGCAAAATGATGCATGATGATGATGATGAATGATGGCAGATGATACCTATTCAATAGACTAGCGACCCGTCCCTTCTTCGCACGAGTGCAACGGTGACAATCATTTCAAAACATCAAGATTTCTGTGCTACATATAATATTCATCACCTGCCTTTTCCCAACTATGTTGGGGTTGGCTTCCAGTTTAACCGGATGCAGCTGAATACCAGTATTTTAAATGGAGTACCCGTAACTGGGTAATACGATACCCCTTGGTAAGACTGGTTGTCAGACTTTCGGGCTTCTGACGACCCGTAACGACTGTCAAAGATCCACGAATGACAGCCGGGACCAACGGCGAGGCACGGAGGAGTCTCGGTATGTAAAGATGGTCACTTATCCACGGACAACCCCGGCAAGCGTAGCTTAACCTGATGGATCGATCCGTGCGGCTGCTCCTTGGGGATTAAGTATTATAAATCTTTTAAATAAAGTCGCCTTTCGTGTAAGCTGCTTATGTCACCGGGTTGTGGAGGTCAGATAGGCAGTCGCTTCATGTAAAATAGTGGTATTCAGCTGCATCCGGTTAGACTGGAAGCCGATCCCATTATCGTTGGGCAAAGGCTAGGCAGATTAATTGGTGGTGGTGGCGGGTGGTGTGGTGTGTAATGTAGGTATTACAGGCTGTCGTGATAATTTGAAAGTCCATAATATCTACTGTTAAGTCACAGTTAGAATTAAACTATTCACAGGTAGTTATGAATTGTAGAGGAGCTCGTGGCTAGGTAATAACAGCCGCACGGATCGATCCATCAGGTTAAACTACGCTTGCCGCGGTTGGTCAGTGGATGGGTGACCATCTTTACATACCGAGACTCCTCCTTGCCTCGGAAAGCACGTTAAGCCGGTGTTCCCGGCTGTCATTCGTGGATCTTTGACATTCTTTACGGGTCGTCAGAAGCCCGAAAGTGAGACAACCAGTCTTAGCAACGGGTATCGTATTACCCAGTCACTGGGTTATGGAGGTCAGATAGGCAGTCGCTCCATGTAAAATACTGGTATTCATCTGCATCCGCTTAGACTGGAAGCCGATCCCAACATTGTTGGGAAAAGGCTAGGCAGATTGAGGTAGTTTTGAATCGTCCAGCACCACAATTTCGTTTCACCCTTGCAATCGTAATAAGGAAATAAATGTGTATTCCATGGTGTATTCCATTGCTACATATGTATGAAAAAATCGTCTGCTCGACAACGTCAATAAAGCAATGAATATCGTTGAATTGTCGGTTGATGGCAGCAGGCTCGCCGCCTATTACATGCGACTTATTTAACATAGCTGGCGAAATGTGGATGTACTGTCATACTGTGTGGAACAGCTCTGTCATGTCGATCGTGTTTAGATATAGAGATATAGACACCCATCACGTCTGCGGAGTTTCGCTAGCTAATTTAATTTGA
Source organism: Cosmia pyralina (assembly GCA_946251885.1). Taxonomy (NCBI): domain Eukaryota; kingdom Metazoa; phylum Arthropoda; class Insecta; order Lepidoptera; family Noctuidae; genus Cosmia; species Cosmia pyralina. Next base: position 2,084,786 of record OX276371.1, read on the forward strand.
CCCTGTATATTGTTTCTGTCAGTGAACCCTGGGCAGTCGGCCCCTCTACTCATAAAACTTCGATTGCCTAATCTGCTGAGGTATGAGCTGGTGCCAGCCCTAATTTTACTCTTGCTACACAAAACAACGAGGCAAAATAACTACCATTACATGACTAACCTTCACTCCTAACTTGGAGATCAAGATGGATGAATAACAATTACATAACAATACTAATATTAATGAGTAGTCTTCATTTGTTTCGACATACGAGCTTGGAGCTGGTCCACCAAATAGGACACGAATATGCGGAAATCCCCAATGCAGAGCATTGTACCAAATCAGTTTGTAATGTTCCCGCTGCTGGGACACAGGCCTCCTCTCTATGAGAGGGAGTGGGTCATAGTCTTCTACGCGGGCCCAGTGCGGGTTCGTTTGACAAAAAAGTCGTAAGTATAATTATTGTGCTAACAAGAAAAGATGGATGCATGGGTAAAACGAAAGAAAAGAAGAACAAAAGACAGAAAAAAAAGAAAGAAAGATTATGATTAGTGAATACTGAGATTACAGTCGTACCTATGGAAGCAAAAGACAGCTACCTCAAAGGATGGGTTGGTAATGAGATGATATGGCTAGAAATGAATGAATTATTTAATTAAATGTACCGATCCCAGCGTGGTTTGACCAGACTCGATTACTCGAATAGAACCCAAAGATTCACACTAGCCCCTGGAGCCTCATGTTTTTCATGGGGCTACGAGACCATTGCATATCATAAATGCTGAGATGACGACAGAGATTATCGAGTAACACATGCTGCGATGATCACAAATGTGACAAGACAAGAGTGTTAATGATTGGCTCTACAGCTATAGAAAAAGAGGTGGAATAATAAAGAAAAGATTTATTTATTTATATATACAATCTTACACCATCATAACAGGTTCACACCCAATGCGATAATGTCATTAAATGAGTATCATTTATTAGATAATAAATCGAATTCCGCCAATGTACAGTTAAAAATGTCAAGCCTTTGTGAGGCGCTGTTTCATGTTTCATATTTTGATGGCCTACAGTTAGTTGTGCCGGGTCTAGGCGTTTGTGAATGTGAAGATTTGTGGTAATCGCACCGTCTCCGATATTCGAGAAATCCTGGAGTGGGGCAACATTATAAAAAAACGACGTAAATTTTGATTTGTGTAAAGTTAGCAACTCAACTAAGTGGTCGCCAACCGGCGCAACTATCCACTTACTTCATTACGTTTATCATATGTTTGACACTAGTTTATAAGTTTACATTGTTACCAACAAATATGGAAGTGATTCTGCAATAAACGTTTATTTATTTATTTATAAACCTAAGTACTTCAATATAATAGGTTGGGGAAAAAGTTTCTTCGCATTTTTTAAGAAAATTCAAAACATTTTTTAATATACATTATTTACATTTATCTAAAGTATGTAGGTACCATTTTGTTTGATAACTTTTTGCCATCTTGTAAGTAGGGACATGATCCCATTGCTATAGAAATTTTGGGACTTCTGATCAAAATACCGCGACAAGTGGTTTTGGCAGTCCTCTCGTGATGTTAACCTGACAATGCCTAAAGAATTCTGAAGAGACCGAAACAGGTGGAAATCTGAAGGTGCAAGGTCAGGACTATTCGGTGGATGCATTAACACCTCCCAGCCAAACTCTCTTAATTTTTGCTGAGTGGCTAAAGATGTGTGAGGTCTAGCGTTATCATGATGAAAAACCACACCCCTTCTGTTGATTAATTCCGGCCGCTTTCTCTCAACTTCTTGCTTTAATCTCATCAGTTATTCGCAGTAGAGTTCAGAATCGATGGTCCTGCCTGGTGGAAACAGCTCATAATGAATAATGCCCTTCCAATCCCACCACACACACAGCATCACCTTGTTGCGAGTTAACTCGGGTTTCGCCACAATCTGTGAAGCCTGACCGGCCTTTGACCACGACCTTTTTCGCACGTTCTTGTCGTACGTGATCCATTTTTCATCACCAGTAATCAGCTTCTTCAAAAATGGTTCGGTTTCATTACGTCGTGATAAAGAATCATAAATGAGTACACGGTTCATTAGGTTTCTTTCAGTGAGCTCGTGAGGTACCCAAATATCGAGCTTTTTTGTGTACCCAGTTTTTTCCAAATGCGCCAAAACTGTTTTGTGCTCAATTCCCAGTTCTTCAGCTATGTCGTAACTACTGATATGCCGATCTTGCTCCACTTTTTAAAAAATGGCATCCATTTTATCCGTAATAGGGCGACCAGAGCGACGTGCATCTGTGACATCAAAATTTCCGGATTGAAAACGCTTAAACCAAATTTGTGCTACTCTCACAGACACTGCACTGGGTCCATAAACATCGCAAATTTTTTTCGCCGTTTGCGTTGCATTTTCACCTTTTTTGTAGTAAAATTTTAAAATGTATCGAATTTCTTCATTAGAGTCACTCATCTTGACAGTACGAAAAACAAATGAAAATCACACATTTTCCTAATTTAAATTTGGAATTATGTTCTTTAAAATTTAAACTTTCAATGATACCAAAACCAGCCAGATACAAATAGTATAGCCAAAGAGATTTTATTTTAAGTTCATACATACTATAATGCGAAAAGACTTTTTCCCCAACCTAATATTTTAATTTTTCGCCGTCCTGTTGCGTATGTGTGTTCTGAGCGCATGCGACACAGCCCTGCCGTCCGAAAGCCGAAGCGAGACTGAGCGGAGGTGTCGGGCGGCTAGGAACGAACTTCAAGACGCTGATAGTTTAGGTAATTTCTTTTTACAGTGAAAATAATCGTAATTTAAAAAAATTATATAACATAAGACCTGCTTTATAGTTAGTTCAGTTAGTATGCAAAGTTACATGACCTAATTTGACGTATTTTTTTAATAACAGCGGTTTATAGTTCGGTTTGGAGGTAACTTTAGAATTTTTTTCTATCGAGGAAATTTTATGGAATCGTGTTTTCGCCTAACATAGTACCTAACATTAGTCCTCAACTTCAACATATATTTATTTCAAAATTAATGCTGCAGTAGTTTCGACGTAACGGAGGATCATGTTAAGCCATTTGAGGTAGTATAGGCTCTTAACCGTATGGCTCTTGCAACCGGTGCGAATTTGCCTACGTTAGTGCGAGCCACCGGGACTTCGAAAAGACGTGCCTGCCGCAGCCTGGTGTTTGGAACGAGCAGCCTCAACGAATCTAATATACCAGGATTATAGTAGATGGGTGGATTGCGTGAAAGATGATATGGCTAGAAATGACGACTGATGATGTATATGAAAGAAGACGTGCACCGATCACAATTAAATGTGACTATAAAAGTGTTATATGAATGGCAAAGGAAAACAGGAGAAATAAAGAAAAGAAAAGATGCATCGATTGTGTGAAAGATGATATGGCTAGAAAGGTAGTAAATACTGAGCCGACGGCTGATAGATTTATGGCAGAAAGAAGACCTGTTGAGCTGACCACAAATAAATTGAAAGAGGACTATGATGATGAATAATAAATGAATGAATAGCATACATTTGTTTCAACATGCAGCTTGGAGCGTTTCCAAATAGGACAGATATACGGAAACCCCTGTGGCATGTGTACAATTTAGATCAGCCGTGTGATTCTGTAAGACCTCATTCTAAACTTCAAATCTGAATCCGCTGTGAGTTTCTTTGTTGGCATTCTAAAAACTCGGTTGATAATTTGAATTTACACTAGCGCTACCCTTGCGAGCGTGTCAGCGAGTTGAACTAAATTGACCTTAAAATTTTGACAGATAAAGTATGAGATGACGTAAGAAGTGACATTCAGTAAGGTAATTTCCCGTCACTTCGACACTCACTTCGCACTCGAACCCGATTCAAAGTGTCAAATAAAAAGCATCAATTTTACGAGTGAGAGTGAATAGCGATGTGAGATGCGAATTGTTGTTTGAATTTTACAGAATCGACGTACAGGAATTACTATTATGGTTAAGTTCGATATTGTACTGGGAACTATTTGCATTTGAGAAATATACAAAAATAGACTAACTCAAGATTTAAATATCTTTTCTTAAATAAATACATTGGTGAGTCGTGAAAATGAGAACAAATTGGCACGCAAAAATAAAACTTTTTCATCGTTGGTTATTTGATAAATAAGGATTTATAGGAAAGTTTTATAAATATTGAAATATTACGTTAGTCATAATTTTGATTAGGATGGCATGCCAACAAATTTATTGACAAGTAAGCAGTTTTATCCACATTTGCCAAACTTTCAATCAATCCAAATATTTTATAATAGCTTCTGTCCACGTTTTCGTCCGTGTGAAATGTCTTGTTTTAATATATATATATATATATATATATATATATATATATATATATATATATATATATATACATATATATATATATATATATATATATATATATACATATATATATATATATATATATATAATATAATATAATATATATTATATATATATATAATATATATATGTCGTGGAATACGATATCATTAAATAATAAGTTGTTGATTTGAATACTGTAGTACTGAGGTAGTGGTAAACGCCGTGACGTCAGTTATCATTGTAATGGCGGCACGTGGACAGAGTCGTGTTGGAAAGTGGGGACTGGACTGAGCTCACTTTGACTCGGGACACCAACCAAGACACTCGTCCATAACGAAACTGTCGGTTTACCCTTATAAATTGAGTTTTGTGATCACGGTAAAACAAAGTAAGGTTATAAGTGCCTTGGATTTTATTATTCTACGTAATGAACCCGATACCACCGAACCCAAATGATGACGGTTCTATTGCTCAGCCATCGCTGACGCCGTCATCAGAAGTGGGATCTGGGCTCGATTCTCACTGGCGTGCTATGTTCGAGATGCAGCAGAAGAACATGATGCAGTTGATCAAAGCTATAAGAACACCAGCAGCGTCACCTATGATCACGCTGCCAGAAATCAATTCGGAGCAACCGGATGCCGATCCACGTGCTTGGTGTGATACGATCGATATTTGCCCCAACGAAAGTCCACTGGAGGGTGCATCTCTCATTATAGCTCTCAGTAAAGCTCTGAAAGGCAGTGCTTCATCATGGTTGCCGCAGATTTCATACGTGGGCATGACTTGAAAACATTTTCGTGACTTATTTCTTGCGCGTTATGACTCCACTGAAACTCACGCTGCAACACTCATCAATTTAAATAACGGTGTGGAAAACCGGGACATAAAGCGGTGGATTGTCGTTCGAAGTTTATGAAGTCTGCTGGATCTAACGTCAACATAACTACACCGGCAGTAACTACATCGAGCTCCAGCAAGCAAGTAATATGTTTCCGTTGCGGAGAAAATGGACACATCGCTACGAATTGTCACCGAGCCAGTGTGGGTGGCTCGTCGTCGTCAACGGGCAGTGCGAGCAACGCAGCGCCGGAGCGACGCGTCGATAGCTGTGAAATAGCGGGTGTATGCGGGCAATTAGAACAATCGGGTGAGTCGTACAATTTTTATTTTGATTCCGGTGCCGAATGCTCTCTTGTCAAATCTATTAGCCGTTGCTTCAAAGGCCAACATTTTTATGCGGTAGTCCGTATAAAAGGTATCGGTTGTGCTAATATAGACTGTACCGAACAAATTCTTTGCGACGTTTTTATTGATGGTCATTGTTTGCCTATTTTATTTCATGTGCTGTCCGATAATCACTTGAAATATTATTATAATGTAATGATCGGTCGCGAAATATTAAAACAAGGTTTCACAACTTGGTTATTTCAAAACAAAAATGTGTAGCAGATTGTAGTTATGAACCTAACCAGTTACTTTAAACCCTGTAAAGTGTCTAAACCTAATTCAGGGCGTGTACAGGCCGAACTTCATCCGATCCCCAAGATTAGTGTTCCGTGGCATACAGTTCATGTCGATATAACTGGCAAGCTTAGTGGTAAAAACGATTCTAAAGAGTATGTTATCGTTTAATTGATGCTTTCACTAAATTTGTCCTTATGTATCACACTCTTCGAATCGATTCAGCCAGCGCGATCAGAGCACTTAAATCTAGTGTTTCTTTGTTCGGAGCGCCGACTCGTGTTATTGCTGACCAAGGTCGATGCTTCGCCAGTATGGAGTTTAGAAATTTTTGTGAGTCTCATGGTATAAGTTTGCACTTGATTACGACGGGATCAAGCCGCGCTAACGGGCAGGTTGACAAAGGCATGTTAATTTCGGTAGAGACATCCGATCGGTCTTGGCAAGAGGCACTAGGAGACGTGCAACTTGCTTAAAATTGTTCCGTCCATCGCGTAACAAAGGCGAGCCCCCTCGAGCTTTTGATAGGTCGCGTAGCTAACCCCTAAATCTTTTAACTTTAGATGATACCGAAACGGAGATTAATGTTGACGAGACAAGAGAGCAAGCGGCAAGAAACATGGAAAAAGATGCTAGTTATGAAAAATCGAGATTCGATAATGGTAAAGCTAAGTTAATAAAATTTGATGTTGGTGATTTAGTTCTAATTCAAAATGAAGAACGAAATCAAACGAAGTTGGATCCCAAGTACTCGTACAAGGGACCGTTTAAAATTTTCGAAGTGCTTGATGGCGATCGCTATCTTTTGAAATCCCTAAATAGTAAAAAAAACGTTTAAGTACGCTCACGATCGGTTACGAAAGATGCCTCTAAGTAGTGTACCTAACGAGTTAAACGTAGAAGACGATGAGGAGAGTTCCTCCACCGAATAATAGAGCATGTTAGATAAATGTAATTATTATGTGTCTAATATTTAAAAATAAATACTTGAGATTACCTTGATTCCGGAAGTTAGTTCGGTTGTGATTAAAATCATCGAATCATTGTAAAACAACCTTCTGTCACATTTACGAAGCTTGAGACCAATGTAGAAGTATCTAATTTGATTAGTTATTGTGTTTACGAAATATACCACTCTTAACTTGTCAAAATCGTACAGATGTTATTACTATAAATAATTAAATAATATTTGGTAGTAACTGTAGAATTTATATTGCTATTTTAACATAATAGGTTGTTTGAAACAATTGATACAATACTGTCAGTTGATGTTTGATGGGAAGGGATAAATGGAAGGGGTGGTAGGATATAAAAAGGATTGTAATGACATTCTCGAGGCAGTTGCTCAGTGGATGTTCAAGTGGCTAGTGCTAGTGCCGTTGTGATGTGAAATATATCTACCAGGTGTCATGTAAGTTACGTAATTTCATATTATACCTTAAATATTGTTCTTATGTTGCTATTATTCTGAGTGATAGAATTAACTGTTTGAGATAACTATAAATTGTGGAAAATATAAGAGATGTGTTGATAGAATACTATAATACTGTTTCCATGGAGTTTCTTGTCCTTCTTCTCCATGAAGACCTAGTTTTGCGAACGGACAATAGCTTTCTCATTAAAGATTAATTATTGACTAGCCTAATTGAAATAATAAATATCTAGTCTTGTCTTTCTGTGCTTTTCTTTGTGAAATCCTTCCCTTACACACCATGTTCATAATACTTTCATACACAATAAATAACCAATAACCATTCTGACATTTAAGGCTTGCTATTCGCGTAGTAGCTATATATACGCTTATAAATATATTATATCAAATCTAACATCAGAAGTGGGATAGTGCTCAGTCTCACATAACATATTTCTAATGAATTTTATTTTGCTATTTTCATGATCAACGTTGGAGCAATCGTGTTCTGCTGGAAACCATTGGTAACGGCGGGTCGTTGACTCAACCCTCATCATAATCATGAAAACGTGCTGAGAATTGTATGGTCGAAAAAAAAATGCAAGTTTTCACGGAAAGTTAATTTAAGATTGTTAATATTATTTCTCTGTTGATCACAAATTAATTTAAAAAATGGCTTTGGAGGAAACTTTATAAAATTGAAGTTGGTAATGTCATAAAGTAAATGGAACATAATTGTATTTTTATATTATGAAAGAAATAGCGAATATCACATAACTTGCTGATAAACAAATAAGACATTTTTCACTTTCCAAATGCTAGTATTGTTATAGTTTTGTCGGAACTGATCTGAGTTTCTTGATAATTTTGATTTGGCTTATTATTACCTTTTACTAAAAAGTAAGGTACCAACAGAGTGACCATATTAAATATTTGCAATTATTTAATAGAAAATGTAATAAGGATGATCAATACAATTTGCAATGATATTGTCAGGTTGACCGAGCGGTATATTGTTTTGATCACTTATTTAATTAATACAAAAAGAGCTTGTCTTGACTGTTGTCTGGCATTCACTGACTGCGGGTGATTGAGCTTCACCGACGGCGGGTGTTTGGCCACATACAGTAAGATGTGATTAAGTTTCACACTATTGTTTTGTATAATGATAATTATCTTGTACTTCGAGATCGAAATACATGTTAGTATGGCCGTATTAGATAATTGTAATTAGCTGACTATGACTATGACTGTGAGTGTTTCCGCTGGTCGGTCATTTGCTTGGTGCAAGTCTATCCCACTAGCAGCGGGTGGAGGGGACTTGACACGTCTAGGCAATTGGCAACACAAAACAAAAATGACAATGACGATGACAAAACCAAAGTAAATTACAATTGTAGAAAAACGGTATCTAATGTACTTCGAGAGCGAAGTACTTGTCAGTATGGCCGTGTTAGATAAATGTAATTATTATGTGTCTAATATTTAAAAATAAATACTTGAGATTACCTTGATTCCGGAAGTTAGTTCGGTTGTGATTAAAATCATCGAATCATTGTAAAACAACCTTCTGTCACATTTACGAAGCTTGAGACCAATGTAGAAGTATCTAATTTGATTAGTTATTGTGTTTACGAAATATACCACTCTTAACTTGTCAAAATCGTACAGATGTTATTACTATAAATAATTAAATAATATTTGGTAGTAACTGTAGAATTTATATTGCTATTTTAACATAATAGGTTGTTTGAAACAATTGATACAATACTGTCAGTTGATGTTTGATGGGAAGGGATAAATGGAAGGGGTGGTAGGATATAAAAAGGATTGTAATGACATTCTCGAGGCAGTTGCTCAGTGGATGTTCAAGTGGCTAGTGCTAGTGCCGTTGTGATGTGAAATATATCTACCAGGTGTCATGTAAGTTACGTAATTTCATATTATACCTTAAATATTGTTCTTATGTTGCTATTATTCTGAGTGATAGAATTAACTGTTTGAGATAACTATAAATTGTGGAAAATATAAGAGATGTGTTGATAGAATACTATAATACTGTTTCCATGGAGTTTCTTGTCCTTCTTCTCCATGAAGACCTAGTTTTGCGAACGGACAATAGCTTTCTCATTAAAGATTAATTATTGACTAGCCTAATTGAAATAATAAATATCTAGTCTTGTCTTTCTGTGCTTTTCTTTGTGAAATCCTTCCCTTACACACCATGTTCATAATACTTTCATACACAATAAATAACCAATAACCATTCTGACATTTAAGGCTTGCTATTCGCGTAGTAGCTATATATACGCTTATAAATATATTATATCAAATCTAACAAGCACATGCCATGGCTATTAGGTCGCACTGTACACACTTGTCTGTAGTCGTAACTGCAATTCACTTGTGAGTTGTTCAGAGGGCGATGGGCAGCTGGTGGTGCAGCGGGGACCCGGGTCTCAAAGGAGACTATTGTTGTGTTGGTCATGTAATGACCTGGGAGTCGTAGACTCTATGTGAAGTGATGTGTGTTGGTCGTATCACTTGAGGTGATGACGATATGGGTGGCACGAGTGTCACTAGCTGCTGCGGCAGCCGGGCCATGAGCGTTGTATGTGATCTAAGTTAATACAGTTACTGACCAATTGTTACTAAGGCTTAGAGGAACCTTTTGCTATCGATTATTGTTACTGTTTTTTTTTTTATTTATTTGTTGTTAAGTAATGCGTTTCCATTACGATGTGGCCAGGTTGGCCGAGGCTGTGCAGTTGCTCTGTTAGTTTTTTTTTTTTTTATTACAGATACGCACGAGGACGTGTAACTTGTCAGGCTGGCCGTGTCGTGGAATACGAGATCATTAAATAATAAGTTGTTGATTTGAATACTGTAGTACTGAGGTAGTGGTAAACGCCGTGACGTCAGTTATCATTGTAATGGCGGCACGTGGACAGAGTCGTGTTGGAGAGTGGGGACTGGACTGAGCTCACTTTGACTCGGGACACCAACCAAGACACTCGTCCATAACGAAACTGTCGGTTTACCCTTATAAATTGAGTTTTGTGATCACGGTAAAACAAAGTAAGGTTATAAGTGCCTTGGATTTTATTATTCTACGTAATGAACCCGATACCACCGAACCCAAATGATGACGGTTCTATTGCTCAGCCATCGCTGACGCCGTCATATATATTCTGATATATTATCCTATGACACTCAGCAATACTGTAGCTTCCCATAAGTGTACTATTATGTATTTGTGCCATAAGTGAAAGAATTTTCGGAATCTGATCATTAGTTCCGAAGATTACCCCTAGCCCTACATACTAACTTACAAAATTTATCTCTTAATAATATTATATGTATATATCTAGACTATATGTTAATATTGTTTAATAAACCAGAACAAAATCCCCACAAACATACCGACGTCATCAATAAAAACGTTATGTTCCGCATACACTTTCTCTGCCTACCCACGCGCGATAAACAATTGACTTTCGATTCTCTGTACGAGTAGGAAGAAATAATTGATACGTAATTATTAATTGAATAGCAAAGAACGTGAGGAAACCTGGAGTTAGGCTGCTTTTTCACCAGAGATGTGCTATGCAGCTATTTTTGTAACCAGGTTTAGCTACGCTTACCGCGGTTGGCCTGTGGATGGGTGAACATCTTTACATACCGAGACTCCTCCGTGCCTTGGCAAGCACGTTAAGCCGTTGGTCCCGGCTGTCATTCGTGGATCTTTGACGGTCGTTACGGGTCGTCAGAAGCCCGAAAGTCTGACAACCAGTCTTACCAAGGGATATCGTATTACCCAGTTACTGGGTTGTGGAGGTCAGATAGGCAGTCGCTCCATGTAAAATACTGGTACTCAGCTGAATCCAGTTAGACTGGAAGCCGACCCCAACGTAGTTGGAAAAAGGCTAGGCTGATTGATGCGCTATGCAGCTTTGCTGCGAGGATGTGCAAGCTAAGCTACGAAACTATGTGACCGTTTCCACTGATGCTAAGCTGTGTAGCGGAGCGAGTAAGATGTGCTGTGAAGATGCGCAGCTCGAGCTATGCGATGCATCGACAGTAGGGAAGGCACGGGGAGCGGCAGCTACACCCCTCGCGCATTCATAGCTCCTATCCATAGCACACATCCTTCATTTTAATGTGGTAATATTGATATTGGGTATTTATTTTTAGTGTTTTAATTAATCACAATACAACACACACACGCATGCATGTCATATCATTTCATTTTAATTAATTCTCTTAAATCTTGTGTTAATTATTTAGATTATTCTAACCTTAGATTCTAGCGTATGGCACTCGTGGGTTGCAGCTGAAAATCAGCGTCAGGTGGTACACCTTGTGTTGTCATCTGACAATATGCCGAGCTGAGGCCCTTTTGGCATTACAATCTTTGTTTTATGTTTTTTTATAATTTTAAGGTGTATTTATGTTTTTTATAATTTTAAGGTGTATTTATTTATTTTTTTGCTGTAATGCCAATTAAACGCATTTTTTTTTTTTTCTTTCTTTCTTTCTTTCATATAAGAAACATAGCTTAGTTGCACCGGTTTCCACCAGTGCTATGCTATGTGGACCAATGGATATGATTGGTGGATATCAAACGCATCCATAGCAACGTAGCATAGCACATCTCTGGTAGAAATGCAGCCTTAACAGTGTAGTCTACAAAACACTTTGGAGTGGAAATCCTTGGCGTCTGTTTCATCACCGAATCTGCCTAGCCTCTAAAGATGTTGGGTCGGCTTCTAGTTTAACCGGATGCAGCTGAATACCATTATTTTACATGGAGCGACTGCCTGTCTGATATTCACAAGCACTCGACTCCTATTCAGGGACCATTTTGGTTACCCATTGAAAGGATTTTTCTAAGCAGTTAATCAACAACTCATGCGATGTATGGCTTCTTCTGAATGGCTTTAAAGGACCATTTTGGCTATCCATTGAAAGGTATTTCGATAGGGTTTTTTATAATCAACATGACGTTTAACCAATCAGCGTGCAAGGTGCGTTCCGTCGCATTCAAGTATGACGCCAGTTCACAATTTGACGGTTTGACGTGGATAGATAAAAAACCGGCCAAGTGCGTGTCGGACCACGCACAATGAAGGGTTCCGTAGTTGGGATGAATTTATCTTCAGAACAAACTTAACATAGTAGTTGAAAAACATGTTCTCCCATACATTTCAACTGTAAATGTAAATGTGTACTCACAATATTGATAGATTTACCATGTTATTTTAAGACCACAGACTTCTTATAGGTTTTCCTGTAATCTACAGGTAAAGATCTATTTTCTGTATTTTTTTCAAAATTTTAGGCTCAGTAGTTTCGGAGATATGGGGGGGGGGGGGGGGAATGGTCAATTTTCGTCTATTTTCTTAAATAACTTCAAAACAATTTATTTTAAAATTATAAAAAAAATATATTTGAGACCCTCATAGTAAGCCCTTTCATTTGACATGCCACATTGTGTAGTTTGCAAAACTTTTTTTTTAATTTTCTTATTTGCCCCCAAAAGTGACCTCTATATTCAAAATTCATTTATTTACTTTTCCCGTCCGTGTTTGGGTCACAGAAATTCATATGTGTACCAAATTTCAACTTAATCGGTCCATTAGATTCGGAGCAAATTGGCTGTGACAGACGGACAGACAGACACACGAGTGATCCTATAAGGGTTCCGTTTTTTCCTTTTGAGGTACGGAACCCTAAAAACTATCGAAAATGAATTCGTTATATTGTAAGCAGTATGGTACAGTCACAATTTATCGACAGTTTATAACCTCACGAGATAAACTAACGAAGATCATAATTATACGGTGACATTTACGTGATGTTACGTTGACTTTAGTCTAGCATGTGTTAAATTAGAATGACTATTTAAAAACTAGGTCATTGGTTATCACGGGTTTTGAACGAAGGTAAACATGGCGAGGATATGTTTATTATGTATGTTGGGTTATAAATAAATACAGTATTAATTTATTTAATAACACCTTGATAACGACAGGACAATGTCAATGATACAATCTGCCTAGCCTTTTCCCAACTATGTTGGGGTCGGCTTCCAGTCTAACCGGATGCAGCTGAACAACAGTATTTTACATGGAGCGACTGCCTATCTGACCTCCACGACCCAGTGACTGGGTAATACGATACCCCTTGGTAAGACTGGTTGTCACTTCCGGGCTTCTGACGATTCGTAACGACTGTCAAAGATCCACGAATGACAGCCGGGACCAACGGCTTAACGTGCTTTCCGAAGCACGGGGGAGTTTCGGTATGTAAAGATGGTCACCCATCCACGTACCGACCCCGGCAAGCGTAGCTTAACCTGATGAATCGACCCGTGCGGTTGTTATTACTTAGCTACGAGCTCCTTAAAGAGGACAATGTCAATTATACGAGGATTAAAAACACTGTTGATGCGATTATGTTAGGACATTACATTTCGATCGTGATTTTTGCGTAATTGGTCAAATTTGGCGTTCTTATTCTGAGAAACAAAAAGACTTCGAAAGCAAAAATTTCCTAAGCAAGTTAATCATGAAATGCGCGACTGCAAATTTCTACGCTTTGCTTGCCGCGGTTGGTCCGTGGGTGGGGTGGGTGGTGGTTTACATACCGAGACTCCTCCGTGCTTCAGAAAGCACGTTAAGCCGAAGTCCCGGCTGTCATTCGTGGATTTTTGACAGTCGTTACGGGTCGTCAGAAGCCCGAAAGTCTGACAACCAGTCTTACCAAGGGGTAAGGGGTAAACTACTGGTATTCAGCTGCATCCGGTTAGACTGGAAGCCGACCCCAACATAAAAAAAACTATTTGATATGTCACACGGTACAGTTTACAAAACTTTTTTTTTTTTTTTAATTTTCTTAATAGCCAAACGTGACCCACATATTCAAAATTACACATCCGTGTTTGGGTCACAGAAATTCATATGTGTACCAAACAACTTAATAGGTCCATTAGCTTCGGAGCAAATTGGCCGTGACAGACGTATAGACAGACACACGACTGATCGGGTTCCGATTTTTTCATTTGAGGTACGGAACCCTAAAAATGCAATAAATTTGATTTGCTTTTCTTTAAAAACAGACCAACTCCCAACAAAATGCAGTATGCAGTATCACGCACTTTCTATGTGAAGCTAATTAAGTCAAATAGTTCTTGAGAAACTAAAACCTGGCACAGACAGACACCGAAGTGTCCAGTTTTTTTTATCGCATTGCAATTTATAAAGTTCTACTAAACATATTCATATCGGAAACTAAAAAAATCCAGGCGAATTCAAGACCTTCTCTTTCTTTTTTTCTCTTTTTTAGGATTCCGTACCTCAAAAGGAAAAACCAGAACCCTTATAGGATCACTTCGTTGTCCGTCTGTCTGTATGTGAAGAGCCGTTTTCGCAGGAACGTGTGGAGGTATCAAATTGAAATTATTATCAAATACGTAGGTCTATGGTCTCTAAAATTAAAAAAAAATAAGCTTCTAAGTCAACGCAATAAAAAAATACAGCCAGTTATGCGAGATATTTTGATGCTCGCAAGTAAATCAAAACCTATAGGGTACTTCCCGTTGTCCTACAATCATGTAATTTGGCAAGAAGCAAGGTCTCACAGCACGAGTAAAAGAAAAATCCGAAAATTATTCATTTGTAATTTTATCACATAAAAAAAATTTTTTGTAATAAATTCCTTTCAACTACGGAACCCTTCATTGTGCGTGGTCCGACACGCACTTGGCCGGTTTTTTTACTTTGTTTACAAATTTCTTTGAGCTAATTTTTCCAACGCCAGATAATGATGATTTATGATCCTAGGATTTTTTTTTCCAATTTTTAACCAACTTCTTCGATAAACTGCCACGTTGGTCTACTGATCGCAAGCGCTACTGCTGAGCATGAAGTCCTGGGTTCGGTCCAGGTCGGGCAAAGCGTTTTTAGTTTTTCCATGAGGAATTTCTCATTAGCAGCCCGGAATTAGTGGCCAAGTAAATTATGTCAATTACCGTGTCGAACTACTATGATGCACAGAAGAATATTTACATAATTTAAAATCTAACAATCATAAAAACAAAAAAATATGTACAAGTATATAAAAAAGGAGGGGAAATAATCATAGGGCATCAAAAAATTCGTCCGCATCGCTGTCGACAGGAAAAGTGCCCAAAAGGCTGGCAGCATTGCCACGTTGTATGTCAATGCTAATTCTTTGGCCAAAAAATAGGCCAGCCCTTTGGTCATGTGTGGAGTCGACCAACCGCTTGGCATGTCCCGAAAAACTAAAAGGGCACTCGGACCCCATGGCCCTAGTGTTTCAACCCCAAACGGCTCAAACATAGTTCCAATAACATTAGAGTATTTGCGCCGTTTGAGGTTTTCCGCACCCGCAGCAGCCGCCCCAGCACAGCCCACCGTGCTAGGAAGATGGGATGGCGCAAGGGTGTCAATACACGTTGCACAGAAGTGCTTATTCTATGGCCCTAATTATTTATAATAAATTACCAAGTGCTTGGAAAGATTTGACAGCAGTGCTGTTTAAAAGTAGACAGCGTAAATTTTTAACTGATAAAACTTGCGTGAGTTTTTATTAGAGAAAAATTTTTGCTGAATTGCTCTGGCTTTTGGATAATGTTGTGAATATTGCTAATCATGCTTGCTATCTTGTTAATAATCATAATCAATCTTTTCAATAATCCTGTTAATAATTAATTAATCTTGTTATTTTATTATAAATGTTTACATGCCGAATGGTGAAATATGGCTGTGTTTTAATGTATCTTAAGGGCGCTATTACATTTTGACCGTGATTTTTTCATAAATTGAAATTCCACACTATAAACAAAAAAATAATTATTATATGACTCAAAATAAACGTAATCACACTTGCTAAATTGCTACATAATGCGATGCGTCGGCGTCTAAAGCTAAAGACCGCATGTCCCGAGATTTACATTGATTTTTAGCACTGCATGCAACAATTGATTAAAAATACTATTCTACTTTTAAATAGGACTATTTTTTTTTTCTAACAAAGTAATATAGTAACCTTACTTATTAAATACTTTTTTTTTAATTTGGATTATATATTCATAGATAAAAAATATAATTTCGGACGAAAAATTATCAGTAACTCTCTGGTTTACGGAATTATTTTTGGTGTATTACTGTGTGAAACAATAAATTGAATTGAGCACTCCAAAGTAGAACGTACAGTTGTACCTAGGACATTTTTATAAATTATTAAATTATTATATCTTTGATGTAACAAAGCATCAAAACATATGCAAAAGTAAATTTATATGAAACATGCTTTGCAGAGACAAGGTTTTTACTGATTTATGTAAACAAATCGTAACATTTATTTAGAACACTCCCAAGAGAAATAATCAAGATTTTTTGGGCATATCTTTTTTTTTAATTTTGTGGCTATATCTAAACCATAATCACACATCAAAACTCGAGTCAAACGCTCAAGTACAAGAAAAATTGTAATAGCCCTCTTAACACCTATTAGGTATAATACCCATATTTGCAAAATAAATCTCTATTCTATTCTGTTAGTGCCCGGTTGATGGCAATAGGCTCGCCCCCTATTACATTTATGACTTAAACAAAAATACAACCGACTTCCAAAAACAACACTACAAAGTGAAAAATAACTTTAATTTCGGAAGTCGGTGTCTGGTTAAATGTATTTTCGTTTTTTGCCACCGACTTCCGAAATTAAAGTTATTTTTCACTTTGTAGTGTTGTTTTTGGAAGTCGGTTGTATTTTTTTTGTAAAAAAGTTTTTATTTTTCACTTTTTAGTTGTGGTACCTACCCCACACAAATTCTAATACCACTACCTGCAAAACAAACTAGAACATCATACATATAAAGGTGGGGAAAAAATACGTATTATTGAGCTAACTCAAAAATGACCCAAGCAAAGTTAATCAATTTTATATGGGACCAACTTTGATGTATACGCTCTCGAATAAAACAAAAAAAATCCAAATCGGTCCAGCCATCTTCGAGTAATCGAGGAACATACATAAAAAAAAATAAAATAAAAAAAAAAAACAAAAAAAAAAGGTTCCGACGAATTGAGAACCTCCTCCTTTTTGAAGTCGGTTAATAACTGGCGAAATGTGTCTAGCCCTTCGGGGATCACAGACGTGACGGAATGTTATTTTTCATTCATAACAAAACTGTCTGACGTCAATTTTAACGGAGGACACCTAAGGTTAGGTTTATTATCTGACGTTGGTGAAATCAGCCCATGTCGATTCAACTAAAAAGACAAATACCCTTGTTATAAATTTTTTTTTTCAATAATAATAATAACAGTTGACCTATCCTTTCGAACAGTACAAAGGTAAACACTATCGCCTGCTGCACTGCGCAAGCGCATGTTACGAAAGTCTATTGAAATCCTTGTTTCCAATTGATGTTAATAATAACACAGATCTGTTATTGTACCACTGCAGGGCAAAAGCCTCTTCTAATTTAGTCACCTCGCCTCAAGACGGGTGATCCAATTGGCGTTATTTCCACTTAAGGCGACGATAACCGACTTTTAATGATTTTAAACTGAAGATCAAGTCTAAACGAGTAGTTAGTAATTTGGAAAAATATATGTTAAATTAGAGCATTTTCTTAATAACTTAATATGTGAATTACATTACGTTTAATTACATGGTGTAATTAATTTTTAAAATTACATCTAACGCGGATAAAAAACTGAGAATCACACAAAAACTATCAAGCGTATTTTTATTAAACCTTCACCATTTTAAAGATAATTTAATTATTTATCTTTTAGTACTTATACATGTTTTAATAATTATAATACCTTTTGTTTTATGTAAAACTATCTTTTGACAGCGCCTTCGCCCGCGTGGAGTCGTAAATTATTCCACGGGAACCGTACCGTAAACGTATTTTTCGGGGATAAAAAGTAGCCTGTGTTATTCCAGACTATAATCTATCTCTGTGCCAAATTTCATTACGATCCGTTCAGCCGTTCTAGCGTGATTGAGTAACAAAGATCCATCCAACTATCCAAACTTTCGCATTTATAATACTAGTAACTAAAATAAATTAATAATGCGTCTAATTGGGGACTGCGCTCCTTGATGGGCGAGTCCTATTCAGAGGCGGATCTGCAGTGTTGGCCGCCCTAGGCCTCAGGCCATGTAGTAAAAATAGGTACCAGCCGCCCCTTTCTCAGCACCCATCTTATAGACTGCATAATGAATTTACTGTATTGCCAACTTTTATCGAAATCGAGTTACTGATTTTTTTTCGCGATTTCAGGTTTGGTTCCATAGTAAAAGTTGTTCATAATGATGAGTACAGTGACCCCTTAAGAGGATATTGGTCAATAACCAGTAACCCTGTATATACGCGTAATTTAGGAAGATTATTGTTATACGATGCGGTGCAGTGCGGCCCGCCAATAATGTGCGCGAGTCTTTAGAATATTTAGGTACTTTCAGTTATTTCTTGTTACATCAGTTTTTTGTCAGATTAGCCGCCCCTAATATCTGGCCACCCTAGGCCCGGGCCTAATGTGCCTTAGGGCAAATCCGCCTCTGGTTCTATTACTGGCTGGACGTATGACGCGTTGCGTGCGCTCAGCACAGAACACGCAAGCTTACCACTCAAGGCCGATGGCATATATCTGCGTCTTAAACGAATATCAACTTTAAGCTGGTGAAAATTAAGTAAATTTCAGAATGCTTACTAGTACTTTAAAGTTTACTCAACATATCCAATTCAGAATCATTAAAATACAGCCGAATTCAAAACCTCCTCTTTCCAAGTCGATTAAAAGAAAGAGACAGAGACATCAAAGTTACTTTTTTCTCTGTCTAATTATAACAGTAGACCCATCCTTTCGAACAGTACAAAGATAAACACTATCGGGCACTATCGGCGGCTGCACTGCGCAAGCGCAAGCCCATGAAGCAAGCTATCGCCTTGAACGACAGGTTTTACATCCTGTGTTCCTAAGTACGGTCAAATGCACGTCTAATAGTAATATTTGAAATTTACGAAAAACCGAGATCCTAAAGGCTAGTTTCTAAGTCCCTAGTACGGTCAAATGCACGTATAATAGTAATATTTGAAATTTACGAAAACCGAGGTACTCAAGACTAGTTTCTCAAGCCAAGCAAAAAAGAGCGTGCAAGTGCTAGTCACCGCCCGACGTAAGTGAGCGGCGAGACTAACCCGTCTCACGTACCTCAGGTGGTGACTAGTGACTAGCAGTTGCGCACACATTATAGTGTAAGTAAGCTAGCCAGCTAGTAGGCTTCGTGTATACAGAACTACCTTCATTTCTAGGCTAGTAAGACTCAAACTCAAACTCAAACTCAAAGCATTTATTTCAATTAAACCAATTACAGGCACTTTTGAATTGTCAAGGGGTCGGTCAGTCAAAAAGATGAAGCTAGGCGCCCATTCCAAAGCATAGTAGGTACCTATGGAGAAGAACGGGCAAGAAACTCCACGGACACTCTTTTAAATCAAGATATGGTTACAAAATAATGGTTACATCATTCATGTTGAAATTTTACATGTGAGAACGATGCAGAACGTTAAAAGCGTCCTTAAAAAAAAAACAATTCAAATATTTAAATTAAATTAAAATAAGCCGTGGCTGCTAAGGTATGACCAACCTTCACTGACAGCGCTTGCTCACGAACCTTACGCATGGATTAGCTAAATGATCCAACACGCGCCACCATCAGCGAGACATTAGAGTGAGCGTCACATACTCTCAGCCGCCAGGGCATATTCAAGTCAAACAAAGACGTACCCAGTAAATGGTAGCTTTAGAGTATGTACATAGTACTCACACATGTGCTATGCAATTATATAATACAAGCTTCTCAAGTTAGGATAGTTTAAGAGCGTCAATCGCGCGCGGGTTGGCAACGTCGCATTTCTAAAGGTTTTTCGTGATTATTTTAATAAATTAAAATCAAACGACAATTTACTCTCTCAAATTCTTAGAACGTTGGTATTTATACGTTTTTTGACAGTTATTTTGGTGTAAACGTCCGAGTTTGGGTCACAGAAATTCATGTGTGTATTCAAATTTCAACTTAAGGCCAGGTTATTCGGGCCTGTAGGCCTTTGAAACGCTACCTCCGCCTCCCCCAAATGCAGCGCGACGTGTTTATTTACGACGCGCCGCCGACGATTTCACAGAAAATCCATGCCACAGTGTAAAATATTTGCAGTTGATCAACTTAATTAGTTTTTCTTAGGTCGATTTTTTTCCTTATGTTTACTTTTTATGGTGTCTACGGTGGAGTAAA
The DNA here is from genome assembly GCA_946251885.1 of Cosmia pyralina. NCBI lineage: Eukaryota > Metazoa > Arthropoda > Insecta > Lepidoptera > Noctuidae > Cosmia > Cosmia pyralina. The sequence goes on from OX276371.1 coordinate 2,105,355, forward strand.
CTAAGATTATTACATAAAATGTCGTTTTGTTTTCACATTATCAGATAACGATACCAACACGATTCGATAGCGATAGGTACAATTATTACCGGCCCCATGATATTGGTGAATATCGATGACCATCGCGACGCGACAAACAAGCACACTAATAAGTATCGACGTCTCGAAGTCGGCAGTGAAAGAATGCCCGCTACTCTCACCCCGCACTGTCTTCGTGGTAGATATCGTGCCGATATCGGTGTCAGTGTGTGAATTATTCCATTACTTCATTGGGCTGAGTAAGAAATGCATATAACAGATAGTTACAGATTTAACCTTTAAATGATTATCATCGCGCTAAATCTTTGAGTTAAGGCTTAGCAGAAGGATGTCAATCATGACATAATAATAACATAAGAACGTCTATTTTAGTCAACTTTCATCAAAGCAAACCACAAAAGTTCGATTCTCAACTGTTGATATTTTTTTTCGATTCTTTTTTTTCATTTTGATATACTGTTATTTGATAGTTCGTAGAACGTACACAGAATACATGAAGTTTATTCCTCTTATATCATCTATGTTTATAATATAAATAAATATCAATGGTTAGCTGACAGTATTAATGAGAAATCCCATGTGTACAATTCACCGTTATATTTTTTAGCGATAGCCGGGTTCATCAGGAACAATCTGTAAGAATCACTCAGTGTATCAGTGTTGTGCCATTGCCATATGCTGTTAAGGCTGCGGGTTTCGACCTCAGGACAAGCTGCTCCTTAAACGGACGACTGTCTGTATATTTAGGCTGCTGATACCACAACTACTAACGTACTGTACAGGAAAGTTTTTTATAATGTGTCTGTTGTTTTAGTATATTGTGAACGAAGTCGCGGGCAGAAGCTAGTTAGAGAAACACATGATTTTGCGGTACTAAGGTGAAATTTCAAAATTGCAACGGTTTTTTAAATTGCAATTTTAATAGAAATTTAATTACTTTCGTCACAAAAAGAACTCTTGCAAAATTTCATGCTTCGGCGGTTTAGGCTGTGCATTGTCTGTCAGTGAATATAAGAATTTTATCAAGTAGACAAGCCGTGTGCCCGATGGTATTCCATCGACATAAATGGTGAATTACCATACCAACTTTCATCCCCTATTTAACCCTTTTAGTGACTGAATAAAAAAACAATAATATTTTTATTAAATATGGGCTAACAATGGTCGTACTATATTGCTTATGCTGTAACCATATTCTTTTGTTTTTGATGTTGACCACTGCTCATGAAGATCAGTAAATATCGACAACTACATATGAAGGAAGAATTGCCGTACTTTATTATCAAGGGACGTACCTACTGCTACACCTATAATTTATCGAATCTACTATTATAAGGGCAAATTTTTAAATCGCCGGATAAGTTTTATTTATGTTATTTATTGTTATTATTGTTTTTTATTTATTGTTATTTAGTTTTACCGACAACCGGACACATTGTATTTATATTATGTGTGATTATTGTAGGATATGGTAGGGTATGGTAGCGAAGACAGTTCGATGAAGAGTGAAAATACTAATATGGATGAATCTGATGAAAAAATCTTAGAAAAATGTGTTTTAAAACTTCTTCATAAAGGACCACGATAAAAAATTATAAACTACTCGCGCTTGACTATAAATTTACCGATAATAATTTGCAATGTGTCTTATCACTATCGTAAGATGACAATTAAACGTCATCATACCACATAGAAATAATCACATTTTCGAAAACGATATTATGAATTAAAACTATAATATAATTACGAGATATTTTTTCTGAGCTATCGCAATTTCATATCTAATGTGTTCTTCGTTTATTTGATTTTTTTTGAACAACTGCAGGGAGAGCGAATTTTTAAAAATTTTGACACAGGTCCAACCTTGATGAAGTCCCGCAGGACTCTGAGCGCGAGCCGATTTAGCCCGATTTACTATTTTTGTGTTTATTTAGAAAAAATGTATTACACTTAAAAATCCAACCGTAGAATTCCCTCTGAAATACTATTACCTCATGGTACATGCAATTTTCATATAATTTTGTGCTATAATTAGGAAATGAAACAAAAAATAGTTTTGAAATCGACCCCGTTTCGGATTTTTTTTTGATCGAGCAAATTACAATTTATCGTGTTTTGAACCGTAGATTTACCTAAAGCAAGGATGTATCTATGACATATTTTTTTTTCAGGATCTAAATACTCTAATTTGACTATTTAAAATTGATTCTAAAAACAGGAATATTCAAAGAGTGTGCCCTTAATAGGTCCATTAGATTCGTAGCAAATTGGCTGTGTGACAGACGGACAGACAGACAGATACACGAGTAATCCTATATAGGCTCCGTTTTTTCCTTTTGAGGTAAGGAACCCTAAAAACTAGCCTTGTGTTTCTCGAGCATAACTGCTGCGATATGAACACTGACAAACCGTTACCAAGACGTGCGGTTGACTATACCTACACGTAGTTAACTTTCTTGTGTAAATAAATTACGTTCTCACAGTTACGTTGGGTGAACTTATTTTAACAAGGGTTATTGATATTTTCTTGTGGAATTGGGTTCAAATTGACTGTTTTTTTTTACAATAATTATAATAGGAATGATGCCTGGGTAAGAAAAAAAGAAATTCTATTTAGTACGTCAGTCAGATAATAAAAAAATATTAGACACGTATTTTTTGCTTTATCATATTAACAATAATAACTTAGATAACACACATTAAAGTTCGGGAGTGGGGGCTCGCTACGTCACTTCTACGTCTAAAATCTAGGAGTGACGTCATGCCATATTTTAACTCAATGTATCGCCGTAATCTTTTAAATACGTAAAAAAAGGAAAAATTGGTGTCCAATATTTTTGAATAATATACATGACGGACATAAAAAAAGTAATAACAGCCGCACGGGTCGATCCATTAGGTTAAGCTACGCTTGCTGGGGTTGGTCAGTGGATGGGTGACCATCTTTACATACCGAGACTCCTCCATGCCTCGGAAAGCACGTTAAGCCGTTGGTCCCGGCTGTCATTCGTAGATCTTTAACAGTCGTTACGGGTCGTTCGAAGCCCGAAAGTCTGACAACCAGTCTTACCAAGGGGTATCGTATTACCCAGTTACTGGGTTGTGGAGGTCAGATAGGCAGTGCTCCATGTAAAATACTGGTATTCAGCGGCATCCAGTTAGACTGGAAGCCGACCCCAACATAGTTGGGAAAAGGCTAGGCAGATAGACACCCCTAGTACTAATATCGACTGTATTTTTTTTAAAAAAGCTTAATTACCATCAAAACAGGATCCAATAATATAATCATCACCATCTGCCTAGCCTTTTCCCAACTATGTTGGGGTCGGCTTCCACCAGTCTAACCAGATGCAACTGAATATCAGTATTACACACTACACTACTATACACTAGCTTTTGCCAGCGGCTTCGCCCGCGTGAATGTCGGAAAATATCCCACAGGAACATACTGCCGGGAATTCCTTCCTTATTCCTTGTCTACATTATAATGGGGAAACTCTCTGTGCAAAATTTCAGCTTTCTAGGTCCAAGGGTTTGGGCTGGGCGTTGATGAGTCAGTCAGTCAGGGCTTTTCTTTTTATTTATATAGATGGAGCGACTACCTATCTGACCTCCACAACGTGTATGCACTCATGCGTCTCTCATTGTACTTATGTGCCCACAACAAAATACTACAGTTATCTTTTCCCACAGTGGTTTGTCAATTAATGAACGGTAACGAACGCAAGATGAGCCGACACATTCTTTGTTAAGAGACGAGTTACAACACCGGACATGTTCTGAACGATTGGGATGCGCTAAGGTAGCTCGCGAAATTCTAATTTTCTAAAGTTTCTTGCAATTTGCAGGTCAGTGGCAGGTTGTATATTGATTAAAATATGATTCGATTCGCGGCAGTAACTAACATGGCTTTACAGAATTATAATAATTAGAATCAGCAATACAACTCCAAAAGTTAGAATTGACCTAAAATCTAGCGATTTCATGAAATCATGAGGTTTGATGTCAATTCTTATGGAGTTGTATTTAGTTACGGCCGCGAATCATATTTTAATCAACATAAAACTTGTCACTGACCTGCAACTTCCAAAAAACTTTAGAAAATTTGAATTTCACGGGCTAAGTACATTATCGCATCCTCCTTAATAGCAGGGACCGCACAACCCTGGTTAAGAGTCTTTTGAAGGGGTAAGCCGTTTATGAGGTTATCTTTATCATTTATAACTCCATGAATGGGTTTTTAGCTTTGAAACCCAGTAAAAGGTTTATCCCTTCAATATGGGTAACACATTGAATGGGTTCTATACTTGAAACCCAGTGAAAGGGTTACCTCTTCATTAAGGGTTTTGTTCGGGTTACCATATTAGCAATTTGCAACGTATGCCCATCATCGAGAGATCATATTAGATTGCTCCGAGTCGGAATGTTACGCTGTTATCGTTTTAAAGAGGGTTGAACACACACACCCAGGGTTTTTGTTTAACTGCTTTAAAAGCCCTATCGAAATACCTTTCAATGGATATCAAAAATAGTCCCTGATTAATAGAAGAGTTTTTTACGGAGTGATAAAGGCGACTCAAGGGTCGTTATCCCTTTGACTAGCTAGAGGATTTCGTTTGTTATGTAAAGAGAGATTCATCACACCCTTACGAGTACTTAGGTACGTATAATATCTGCTCCAATAGTCATCATTCATCTGCCTATCCCTTTCCCAACTATGTTGGGGTCGGCTTCCAGTCTAACCGACTGCCTATTTATTTATTTTTATTTTACCATTTATGTATACACAGAAAAATATATAGAGATACAATATAATTTATAATTGGAGTACAAAGGTACTGCTAATTTCTCAATAAATTTCTTCCAGCAGCCTATCTGACCTCCGCAACCCAGTTACCGGGTAATACGATATCCTTGGTAAGACCTGTTGTCAGACTTTCGGGCTCTTGACGACCCGTGACGACTGTTCACGATCCACGAATGACAGTCAGGACCAACGTTATTACTTAGTCACGAGCTCCTCCAATAGTCACTATTCTCCTGCCCTTCTCCCAATTTGTTTGGGGTCGGCGCAACATGTCCCTTTCTTCCATACTTCTCTATTAGACATCATCTCGGTATTAACCCATTCACCCCCTTTTCTAGCCATATCATCTTTCACACAGTCCATCCATCGTTTCTTTGGTCTTCCCCTACTCTTATAGCCATCAACATTCATACTCAAAACTTTCCTCACGACATTTTCCTCATTCCTCCGCATTACATGCCCATACTATGACATCCAATGATATCTGTTCCAACATTATCTGATAAAAAGTAAACAAATCGATCAGATAATGTAACTGTTGTACCAATTTGTAGTGCCATTAAAAAATTGAGTGCTTTAATTTGATTATTTGAATGCTTAAACCTGAAATTCTGATTTTAAATCACCTTAAGCATGTTTTCTGATTCAATTTGAGGTTAATTTTTAACCGACGTTAAAAAAGGAAAGTTCTCAATTCGACACGTATTATATTTTTTTTTCTGTATGACCACGCATAACTTTTTACAGAGTCGTCCGATTCGAAAACTTTGTTTTGTTCGAGGGGACCTCAAAGTTGGTCCCATATAAAATTTATTAACTTTGATTGGGTAGTTTTTGAGTTAGTTTCAATAATACGTATTTTTTCCCCACTTTTTTTGTGGATGATGTTCTAGTTTCTTTTGCAGGTAGTAGTAAGTATTAGAATTTGTGTGGGGTAGGTCCCACAAGTAAAAAGTGAAAAATAAAAACTTTTGTACAAAAAAATACAATCGACTTCCAAAAACAACACTACAAACTGAAAAATAACATAAAATGAACACCCATAAATATATGAACAACTTTCACTATGGGACCAAAACTGAAATCACGAAAAAAAAATCAGCTGTTACCTACTCGACCAAAATATATGAAACAGCTGATTTTTTTTTTCGTGATTTTTGTGATGGTCCCATAGTGACTGAGAGTTTCTATTCTCCCATGTTGGGGCATCTTGTGGAGAGGATGGCCAGGTGAGAAACTTGTACCTTACTTGGTCATCTTCTGTGCAGAATGCTTCAAACACATTTTAAAATTACCTCCAAATAATAATATTACTTACTAACACTAGCTATAAGATATTACTAACACTATGGATCGTTTGTTATCTGTTCGCGAACTGTTCTGGGCTTGCTCGAGATCTAGATTCCATCCTATAAAAGTTATCACTTCATTTATGGTACCTTTCATTAATATACAGAATCATATCACATTTCGAGACACAGTAATGTTTAAAATTACATTCCACACTGTGATAAACCAATTTTAGGAAGAGCTTTACCTTATTTCGCTTCCTTTGAAAACACATAAAAAACAATTATTTGCCCGCGCCTTTACAACTTTGACGTTAGTTTGACGTTTATATGATCGCTCACCATAGACTAAAGTATAGGTTTTTTCTAAAGACGTTGAAGAATGAGCGATCGACTCAGTCGTGTCAACTTGGCTACCAACTTATCGTTTTCTAAAATCGCTTACGCTGAGGCGTTAACGTTTGTAGAAAGAGATTAGATATGAAACGTTAGTAACTTGGCTAGGCCTGCTGATTTAATTTTTTTTTTTTTTTTTTTTTTTTTGATATTGAAAGTTATTCATATTTATGGATAGAACACCCTGTGAAAATTTGCGCATAAAACTTTTCCTGTATACCTGTTTAGTATTCTAGGCTCAACCTACGTGTTTGTGGTTTTCCTTATGGGTATTATTTTGTGCCATAATAATACCAATAAACTGTTTTAATGAAAATAATAATTTATATGCCATATTGATAACGTTTTCATGCAATGGCATATGCTTGCTTAATTATTTTTTTATTAAATATTGGTTGGTAGGTAGGTTTATATGTTTAACGATGGATGGACTGTGTGAAAGATGATACGGTTAGAAAGGGAGTGACTACCGAGATGACGACTAATAGAGAAGTATGGAAGAAAAAGACATGGTGCGCCGACCCCAAATAAATTCGGATAAGGGCAGGAGAATGATGACCTTGGAACAGATATTATACCTAACTAAGGATGAGATGAATCTCTCTTTACATACTATGTAAAACATAGCATACGAAATCCTCAAGATGGATCCCAATTCTGTATGATTCCCCGCTTATATCTTACCACGCCAATATCGTGTCTTCTTTTTTTTTGTGTATGACCACGCATTAATTTTTACAGAGTCGTCCGAGTTTAACAATTTTTGTTTAATTCAAGAGGATATACCTCAAAGTTGGTGCCTAAAATTGATTAACTTTGCTTGGGTAGTTTTTGAGTTAGCTTCAATAATACGTATTTTTTCCCCACTTTTATATGGATGATGTTTTAGTTTCTTTTGCAGGTAGTGGTATTAGAATTTGTGGTGAGGTAGATACTACAACTCAATAATAAAAACTATTTTAGAAAAAAATTCAACCGGCTTCCAAAAACAACACTACAAAATGAAAAATAACTTTAATTTCGGAAGTCGGTGGCAAAAAACGAAAATACATTTAACCAGACACCGTCTTCCGAAATTAAAGTTATTTTTCACTTTAGTGTTGTTTTTGGAAGTCGGTTGTATTTTATTGGAAAAAAGTTTTTTTATAGGCGGTTTCGTTCATTGTGTCATAGTATATTATCAATATTAGTGTGTCACCAACGACCATGTCACTAACATCTTTCCTCCAATAAGTCGTTCCAAATCCTATAATAACACTATCTAGTGCCTCTAATTCTATATTCACACAAGTCTGTGATGCTACTCAAAATCATTCGTTAAAAAACCAACCTTACTTCACAGCAATAGGTACCATTTTCGCACGTCAAGCTACGCAAACAATAATTATTTACTGACATACTTGTAAAGTGTCAATTGATCCACAAACGGGGACGGTTGTAGAATTGTAAAAATAGACTATTAAAATTTCAAGGTAATTTTCGTATCATAATCATCATTAACTCGAGGAGCTCGTGGCTAAGTAATAACAGCCGCACGGGTCGATCCATCAGGTTAAGCTACGCTTGCCGGGGTTGGTCAGTGGATGGGTGACCATCTTTACATACCGAGACTCCTCCGTGCCTCGGAAAGTACGTGAAGCTGTTGGTCCCGGCTGCCATTCGTGGATCTTTGACAGTCGTTACGGGTCGTCAGAAGCCCGAAAGTCTGACAACCAGTCTTACCAAGGGGTATCATATTACCCAGTTACTGGGTTGTGGAGGTCAGATAGGCAGTCGCCCCATGTAAAATACTGGTATTCAGCTGCATCCGGTTAGACTGGAAGCCGACCCCAATATAGTTGGGAAAAGGCTAGGCAAATTGAAACATCATTAACTTTTTACCAATTCCGTAAAAAACTTACGATCCCCAACCATTCATGACATTCGATCACGTTTGCAGTCGTCTAACGTATAATAATTAGGCACCTACCTACACTAAAATTAAACTGAGAATCTATTATTTATTAATTAATTAAGTAAATCTGATGTTGTATTTTCTTTTATATTGTCTTCCTATGTTAAAGTAGTACCTATAACAAAAAAATAAGAGTTTTTTAAATAATCCTACTAATATTATAAATGTGAAAGTTTGTGAAGATGTTTGGATGTTTGTTACTCAATCACGTAAAAACGGCTGAACTTGACATTTTATTTTTGTTAAACTTCTGTCAGCACCTGCTTATCTCAACAGCTGGGGGGTGAACTATGTAAGACATCTCTGCCGTGTCCTTCTTAGAATACAAAATACGTGTTATTTAATATTAACACAGAATGTGTTTCATGAGTTTTTTCACCGGTAACCGTAAAATTAACATGTCGGATACAAAATTCGCAACGCTATGTTAGTTTAAATTTTAACTGTCTCCCATCCGGATAACGGCCACGACGATGAGCGCTTAACCTACTAATACCATCCGTGGGAAAGTGGCAACAGACTTTATATGTAGTCCTTATGTACTCATTGTACGTACACTATAGTTATGAGAAGGCAGAGCAAGTTTCAAAAACATTCATTCACCTAACCTTGGTGCCAGATAGCATCATTCTCCTACCACCCCGGTGTTCCCTTCCCACATCTGGACCGGGGATCATGGGAACTTGGGCGCCTTCCACGATCCCCGGTTAGTGCCAATCCAAGTCCAATAGGGGCGCGCGCGGAACACTACGCGCCGCCGCCTCGGGTCCAGCTGGATGGGGGCCGGCGGACGTCCCCGAGTCCACCGTCCCTCCGGACCTGTTTACGGGGGCTGGAAGAGGGCATTGTCCGCCCTCCGCCGACGCCCGGGCCGCCTTCTGCGGGTTGGGAGAGTCGTCTCGATCTCCCTCTCCCTTTCCGCAGCCTCCTTCCGCGAAATCCCCTCCCCTAAATAATAATCCTCTCCTGCCCTATCCCAATTTGTGGTCGGCGCAACATGTTAGCTTCACATGTATGTATGTAATGTATGTTTGTATGTAACGGAATCTTTGAACTCGATTTTTACCCACTTTAAATGGTCAGATTAATATGAAATTTTGCACACATAACAGGGCCCAATGACAATACAATAATTTAAAAATTGTGTCCCATTATCCTGATCAGGATCAACAGGATTAACGAATTATAATTATTTTATTTGTCTTTGGCTTATCTCGGCACCCTGGGGTCCCGGAAGGCGAAGCCAACTCGCAGAGGCCCCTTAGACAGTTTTAAATGACTCGGGTCATGGGGCCCGAGTACGCGTCTACTTTTCAAGGAAATTTCTCGCGGACTGGTCGAGACTTCACGTGACCAGAGGGCTGGCTCGTTCTTTGGCCAAAGACTTAGCATTGCCATTTAACGTGGCAATGCTGCCAGTCTTTAACGCACGTTTCCGGATGACATCGATGCGGACGAGTACTTCGACGCCTAAGTGTCTTTATTAATTTATTAGGGAATCAAGTGGATATTGTAGACAATGTAAAATTTTTGGGGGTACAAATAGATGCACTTTTAAATTGGAAGAAGGAATTGGAAGTACCAACCAGAACCAACACTATGAGTAGTGCTTGCTATGCTCTCAGGAGTCTTAGAGATGAATTAACCATTGCTCACCTCAGAACGGTGTATTTTGCACTCATAGAGTCTAGACTTAGATATAGCATAAAGTTCTGGGGCAACAGCTACCAATACAATATTAAAGCTGCTTTCGTTATGCAGAAAAGAGCCTTGAGAACTATGCTTCGCATTAAACAAACGGAGTCTTGTAGAGACCATTTTCAGAAACTGCACATTCTTATGCCTCTTAATAAAATTACTAAGCAGGACCAGAAGGTCCTGCTTAGTAATTTTATTAAAAATATCCATAAGTTTGAGACAGACGAACAGAGATAGATTAGAATAAAAACGCGAAGAATGGATCTACCTAATTTCATACAGCCTAAGCTTTATGTCGTTAAACATGCCTCAAGAGTGCAATCAGTAAATATGTACAATAAATTGCCTGTACAATTGAAAAACTCTATGAATTCAAGAGAAAATTAAAGTCATTGTTATTGACGAAATGTTATTACAGCATTGAAGAGTTTCTCAAAGATAAACGTGACTTACATGTTAATTAATTTTATTGACATACTTATATTTTTTTTTAGTATATCTTCTTTTTATTATTGAAGATTTTGAATTGATATGTTGAATTATTATAATTATTAATATATTAAAAATAATAATGTTGTGACCAATGTGGAATGTAGTGTTTGTATGTTTTGCTTTTTCCTGGCTTTGTGATAATTGTTTAATGTTAGTGTTACATTAATTATTGTTAATACCACTTCGTGTAATTCGTGTAGGTATGTTAAAACTGTTCGACACAAATGTAAATTTGTTGAAGAATAAATAAATAAATGTCCTTTTTTTTGTATTTGTTTGTATAGTTAGTTAGTTAGTAATTTACTTTAGTACCTAGTGTGTATAGTGTTAACTTGTATAATGTTTATTTAAAAGTTCACCATATTTTCTAAAATAAAGTTATTTAAATGACGATTATTATTATTAGAGTTTAAAAAACACGCTTTAGTACCATTAAACTGAACTAAAAAGAAAAAAATATTTTTTTCAATATAAGAATAAAGTGATTAACGAGAAAACTAATCTGCAATCAATCTGCCTAGCCTTTTCCAAACTATGTTGGGGTCGGCTTCCAGTCTAACCGGATGCAGCTGAATACCAGTATTTTACATGGAGCGACTGCCTATCTGACCTCCACAACCCAGTAACTGGGTAATAGGATACCCCTTGGTAAGACTGGTTGTCAGACTTTCGGGCTTCTGACGACCCGTAACGACTATCAAAGATCCTCGAATGACAGCCGGGACCAACGGCTTAACGTGCTTTCCGAGGCACGGAGGAGTCTCGGTATGTAAAGATAGTCACCCATCCACGGACCAACCCCGGCAAGCGTAGCTTAACCTGATGGATCGACCCGTGCGGCTGTTATTACTTAGCCACGAGCTCCTCGTCATTGTAAAAAAAAGCGTGGGGTGCTTTGTACGACATTTCTAAAATGTTCTTAACTAGCTTTTTAGACCTATGTATCCTGCTTATGCGCATTAAGTTTCATTAAAATCAGTTCATTCGTTTCGATAAAAAAGGACTTGAATGTTTGCATGAAATGCCGTACGGAGTACAACTTATAAATAAAATGAACCTCGAAAACATAATTATTGTAACGCTTAACTTACAAGAGAACGAACAAACGACATAACTACATACGATAACAATATAACTACCAGCAGATCTACAAAAGATAACACCCACCCATCAAAATCCAAACCTCGACAACAGACGCTTAACCTGCGTGGGAACATAACGACATAATCACGTACCCATGATTGCATTAGAAACTAGGTGGAAGTGAGGAGAAAGTGGCAAGTGATAGACAAACATGACAGGTGACAAACTACGGTTTAACGACACGAATTACTGGGCTCACTGTAGGCGCCAATCGGCGCCATCTTTATTTTAATTTTTTCTATATTCACACGTTAATTTCCGCTGGAAGTGCTTTTTGTGCATATAATAGGGGTGATGACAATTTTTTTTTCTTTTGTCCGTCATATGTAGATTATTAGAAAATATTGGACACGTGTTTTTTTCTTTTTTTACAAAATGTGGCATTACGTCACGTAGCGAGTCCCCACTCCCCAACTTTAACGCGTGTTATCTAAGTCATTTTCTATTAATATGATAAAGCAAAAAATACGTGTCTAATATTTTTTTATTATCTGACTTTCGGACTAAATAGAATTCCTTTTTTTTTACCCAGGCATCATCCCTAATAATCAATCAAAGTGTATTCTGAACAAATCGTAGTATTGCGTTGATCCCTGGTTGCCAGAGGAATGCGAATGTATAATAATGTGTGCTGAAGAGTTTGTTTGTTTGTTTGAACGCGCTAATCTCTTGTAACTACCAGTCGGATTTGAAAAAATATTTTTGCATTTGATAGTCCAATTCTTGAGGAATGTTATAGGCTATTTAACATCACGCTACGACCCTTAGAAGCCGAACAAAAACAAAAAAAAAGGCAGAAAGAATGCTAAGTGAAAACAAAGTAGTTAGTAGTAGGTCGCCGTTCACGCAGAAAAAGTCGCAGGCAGAAGCTCAATCTACCAAGCCTTTTCCCAACTACGCTGGGGTCGGCTTCCAGTCTTACCGGATGCAGCTGATACCACCAGTAGCTGTATTTTACATGGAGCAACTGCCTATCTGACCTCCATAACCCAGTTACTGGGTAACACGATACGCCTTGGTAAGACTGGTTGTCAGACTTTCGGGCTTCTGACAACCCGTAACGACTGCCAAAGATCCACGAATGACAGCCGTGACCAACGGTTTTTTTTTTCAAAACTGTGAAGGAACATCACCGACACCATCATCGTGAGGAAACTGGCATGTCCTAGAACCAAAAATTCGAAGACATGTGACATCTACCAGCCCGTACTGAGCCCGCGTGGTGGATTACAGCCATAAAAATATAAAATATATCTATGATTACAGCCCACTCCCACTCACAGAGAGGAGGCCTGTGTCCCAGCAGTGACAACGCTTTAGGCTGATACGCCAATTTGTCATTCTCAGGCAGTTAAGGAATGTATTAAATTCACCACAAAATATCGAAGAAACAGTTCCTTTCCACATAAAACCGACTCGAGTGGACGCCAATCCACTATAGAATGTAAACAAACATTGTAAAGATTAAAATTGGATATTGTGCTCGACTTGAATACGGACTACGGTAGGCATGTTGAGTATGCTATGTTTACTGGCTTAAAATAGTGCACCCTTTACAATACTCAATCATTGGGCGGCCCCTTTTTTTTGTGGATGGGAAACCATCAAATGACCTCCCGTTCTGGGCGGAGCGGGAAGGCGTGTCAGACTTTTACTGACTAAAACCCACCCGTGTTCCTCCAGTTGCCTGTGCCAGGGCCACGGTATCTCTTTCGAACAACCCGCGACCCCGGCGGCATCGGCCTTATCGGATCCCATCACTGCTGACATCTCTTCGAGGTGCGCGTGGAACACAACGCACCGTCGACCCGGGTCTGGTGTTTACCGGACGGCGAGTTGGCGGCCCCTACACCCACAATAACTGCAATAAGTTTGCGCAATCTTTATTAGTATGATTGAATCAGCTCAAGAGGAGCTCGTGGCTAAGTAATTACAGCCGCACGGGTCGAGCTACGCTTGCTGGGGTTGGTCCGTGGATAGGTGACCATCTTTACATACCGAGACTCCTCCGTGCCTCGGAAAGCGCGTTAAGCCGTTGCCGTTGGTCCCGGCTGTCATTCGTGGATCTTTGACATTCGTTACACATACAAAGTGAATAAAAAACTTTTTTACAAAAAAACAAACAACCGACTTCCAAAAAAATACTACAAAGTGAAAAATAACTTTAATTTCGGAAGTCGGTGTCTTTGGATCTGTATTTCAGTTTTTTGCCACCGACTTCCGAAAATAAAGTTATTTTTCACTTTGTAGTATTTTTTTGAGTCTGTTGTTAAAATAAAAAAAAAATACAAATATTGCTTTTCCCGATGCAGGGACGTTAATTATTGAGGAGTTCTCCTAGTAAGAACCAAGAGAACTGGAGCTGATGATAAATCACCATCAGCTCCACTTCACCATAATCGCTTGCAAAAAATGATTGCTCAAGCAGATTTGTCAGATTTGCAGTTACGTGTGTACCTTGTAAACGCACGGACCCAAGATAAACTAAACAAAACTACGGCGCCATACGCCACAAAGAAGCATACAACGAATAGTTAACCAGTATAGGTTATTATCACTAACCTTGGGGTCGTATTAGCTAGACCTCGTCCATAATAAGGTCAATTGGCACCTGAGATAACGCTAATACTAAACTTATCCGGGTTTATGCATAAAATATGACAACTTGGAATGGGTAAGAAAGAGAAGCAGGAGATAGAAAGAGCTAGGCTATAAACACAAAGAGACGTTTACAATTGGATAGGGTTTGTATAAAGAGATGGCAGAAGAATCTGATGGAGAAGTGGTACGAAAAAGTTAAAAGAATGAGCAAAGTCTTAGACATGCGAAAAGCGATTTTCGGAAACAAAAAGACTCAAACGAAAGTGTCAAAACGACGCTGTAGGTACACTAGGAGTTTCTCCAGTATATTGTTAGCTCAGGGAATACAATTTTAAAGCATACACATGCACAAAGAACATCAAGTTCTATAGTTGTATAATATTCAGAAAGTAGGTCTAAAAAAACGTTACGTACTTAATAAAATTTCGAGAATCAGAATACGTCAACACCCGGTGAGCAAACGTGGAGCTCAATGCCTTCTCAGAAGAGGCCTTTGTCTTGAATTGGGATAATGATATTGTTGTTTATATCCGACTATCCATCATCATCATCGATAATACACTAGGACATTTAAGGATTATATTCCTTATAAACTTAGTATATGGTGTGTAGGAGCTCATGGGTAAGTAATAACAGCCACACGGGTCGATCCATCAGGTTATCCTACGCTTGCCGGGGTTTTCCGTGGATGAGTAACCATCTTTACATACCGAGACTCCTCCGTGCCTCGGAAAGCACGTTCAAGCAATTGATCCCGGCTGTCATTCGTGGATCTTTGATAATCGTTACGGAAAGTCTGACAACCAGTCTTTGCAAGGGGTACCGTATTACCCAATCACTGGGTTGTGGAGGTCAGATAGGCCGTCGCTCCTTGTAAAATACTGGTTTTCAGCTGCATCCGGTTAGACTGGAAGCCGAGCCCAACATAGTTGGGAGAAGGCTAGGCAGATTACAGATTAAGAGAAATAATCTTCAAATCTCAATCAAACCCCTCCTAAGCAAGTCCAACGAGGGACTGATAAGGGTCAAAGTATGCGAACCACGTGCCGTGCAGCACTGATTCCAGTTATAAGCTAAATCAAACTCTTTTATCTTTAATAACTGCCCACAGGAAGTACAAGAAACCTGATGAGTCATGTTCTCAGTTCCCATCGTCACGCTCGACGGCTGCGGATACATTTCCAACTGGCGAGCCGTGTCGTCTCATTTCTTTATGCACCGATAACTTCATGTATTCGGCTAGCCTTTGACTGCAATTTCGGATTTCACCTTAGGGCACGCTATCAGCACATCTGTAGCTGTACAGGAATCTTTTGGCACGTGGCAAAAAAGCGATATTAAAGCCGCCGTATTGTGTTCCAATACAATTTTACAAATGTTTACCAACAACGCCCTGTCAAGGTCATCAAGCGCCAAAAGATCTTCGTAACACTCCAATGCCCGGTTTCTGAGGTTTTAAAACGGAGTTTATCCAATCGATAGTGATTATTGGTCCAATATCATGTTGCTCAACACTTCGTTATGGAAGAATTTTGCTTAAAAGTCGAGTGAATTACTATCTAGGATTTATCAGAAACCCAGAAAAACCGAGCATAAGGAAAGAATTCGCTTAAATAGATAATTTTGTTGAATCAATAGCTATTAAGAGATTAAAAACTCCGTTTAAGAATTCTTCTGAAACCGGCCATAGACCGTGTTCAAGAGCTAGACACTATTAACGTGTCATAATTCTTGTGGACTATTGACTCGGCTCTTGAACGGTTTTTAGACGTGATGATCGGGTTCTTTCCTTGGCGAAATTCGCCCTTAGTAGCTTGTATTTAAACTTCAAAGCTCGGCAGTCAAAGCCTTGCTGCGAATAAGAAATTATTTTGGACAACGAAGTGATCCTATAACGGTTCCGTTTTTTCCTTTTGAGGTACGGAACCCTAAAATGGATGTTTTGAAACTCTAACCTAACACGAGATTGACTACGACATAACTACGTAATAATTCAGATGACGTCTCTAAACCGGAATATTCCATTTTCCTTATAAATAAATTAATAAACTAAGCAATTTTTATATTTATTGTGGTCATATTCATACTGAAATCAGCAAAAGGTGCGATGGTAACATAAAAAATTAACGAGAATGACTAATTAATGAAGTACTGCGTGAATCATTATTTTAATAATAAGTAACAATATTATTAAGTTTAAATATTATATGTGACAATAGGAGCTCGTGGCAATATAACAGCCGCACAGTTCGATCCATCAAGGTTAAGCTACACTTGCCGCGGTCGGTCCGAGGATGGGTGACCATGCCTTTCTTACCGAGACCTCGGTAACACGTCGGCACGTTACGCCGCAGGTTCCGGCTGTCATTCGTTGATCTTTGACAGTCGTTACGGGTTCTCAGAAGCCTGAAAGTCTGACAACCAGTCTTACAATCGTATTATCCATTTACTGGGTTGTGGAGGTCATATAGGCAGTCGCTTCATGTAAAATACTGGTATTCAGCTGCAGCCGGTTAGACTGAAAGCCAAACCGACCACAATCAATCTGCCTAGCCTTTTCCCAACTCGGCTTCCAGTCTAACCGGATGCAGCTGAATACCGTATTTTATATGGAGCGACTTCCTATCTGACCTCCACAACCCAATTACTGGATAATATGATACCCCTTGGTAAGACTGGTTGTCAGACTTTCGAGCTTCTGACGACCCGTAACGACTGTCAAAGATCCACGAATGACAGCCGGGACCAACGGCTTAACGTGCTTTCCGAGGCACGGAGAAGTCTCGGTATGTAAAGATGGTCACCCATCCACGGACCAACCCCGGCAAGTGTAGCTTAACCTGATGGATCGACCCGTACGGCTGTTATTACTTAGCCACGAGCTCCTCTGACCGTCCACAATGTAGTTGGGAAAAGGCAAGGTAGATGATGATGTATGTGTGTACGTATTTGTCCAAAGAGTTTTTTGCCCGTTCTTCTCCATAGGAACTTAGCTATGCTTTGGAATGGGCAACTAGCTTCATCATCATTCTGACTGACCGATTCCTTCGACCATTCAAAAATACATGTAAATGGTTTAAAAATTAATATGTTTGAGTTTATCAATAATGTAGGTAGGTAAACATTGCAATAATGGGTTTTACATTATTATAGGAAAAAATGTTATTAAATTGACGTAGTTTTAAAACAGTTAAGGCAATGTGCCCACATAACCACATTGCTTGAACCCGCGCGCGATGAACGCTCATAAGGATAAAAATTCAAAATAGAATATAGGCATATGATTCTATGGGCATAGAATTCGTCCTATATTTTGTATTTTACAAAAACATTTCTAGAGGTTTTTCGTGATTATTTTTATTAAATTAAAATCAAAGAACAATTTCCTGTGACAAATTCTTAGATCGTTGGTATTTAGACGTATGTCATGCTATTTTTTGTCAGTAATTTTTAACCGACTTCAAAAAGGAGGAGGTGATCAATTCGTCGGATGTTCCCCGATTACTCGAAGATGGCTGGACCGATTTGGATTTTTTTTTGTTTTGTTCGAGAGGGTATACATCACAGTTGGTCCCATATAAAATTGATTACCTTTGCTTCGGTAGTTTTTGAGTAAGCTTCAACAATACGTATTTTTTCCCCACTTTTATATGGATGATGTTCTAGTTTTTTTTGCAGGTAGTGGTATTTGAATTTGTGTGGGGTAGGTACACCACTATAAAGTGAAAAATAAAAACTTTTTTACAAAAAAATACAACCAACTTCCAAAAACAACACTACAAAGTGAAAAATAACTTTAATTTCGGAAGTCGGTGGCAACAAACAACGAAAATATATTTAACTAGATAGACACCGACTTCCGAAATTAAAGTTATTTTTCACTTTGTAGTGTTGTTTTTGGAAGTCGGTTGTATTTTTTTGTAAAAAAGTTTTGGTATTTACTCTTAAAAAATGACATACCTATTGTCAAATTATTTTCCATTTTCGATGAGTTCTTTTTTGCGATTTTCAGACAAGCCGTATTCAATCTTGTTCGATATGTTAATAATCACACTAATATTATAAAGGCGAAAGTATGTGAGTGTGTGTGTATGTTTGTTACTTCTTCACGCTCAAACGGCTGGACCGATTTGGATGAAATTTGGTATGTAGATAGCTTATACCCTGGATAAACACATAGGCTACTTTTTATCCCGGTCTATGCGGGTGAAACCGCGGGGCGCAGCTAGTAATATAATAATAATATATCTTTATTTCAGACATACATCCATACATTTTTAACAAATGAAACGTTAGTAAGGTTAAGACTTAAGTGTGAGTCAGATCAGAGAGCATTGCACTTAGCATAATAAGTAATTATGTACCTACTGTAACGACTAACGATTCACTCTCGTCTGTACGTTTGTTTATGTTAGCTAAAGAACTGCTAGATTTAGCTTGATGTAGTTTTCTTTTGTTATAACTCACATTAATTTACATTACTGCTTCGAGTGAGGTCCTGGGTTTGATTCCTGGGTCGGGAAATTTCTCAGTAGCATCCCGGAATCTGGATTTGTGCCCGGTCGATGGCAATAAAGGTTCGATAGGGGTATCACAAGCGAATTTTGATTGTACTGTTACCTACACCTCTTTAAGAATACAACAATCCGTTCCATCTCTAAAATAACTGATGTCACTCGGAAAGCTGCCACGCTTAAATGGAAATGCCACATCTGCCGCACCAAACGATCAATGGACCAAACTTACGACCAAGTGGAATGACATCGCGGCAGACCGAGACAGAGATGGCGGGATGAGCTGGACTGCTTTAACAAAGATTGGTCCTTGTCAGCTCTGGAGAGAGAGTGTTGGAAAGAACATGATATTTATTCAGATTTGTTACTGTAATTGTAATGGCAATCATGTCATTTGTGTCATGTCATAGATTTTTATTAATCTTCTAAATAGATTATTTTCTATTTTGTGAACGCGAGAACGTTGCAGGCCTAGCAGACTGTACATTTGTTGACTATTATCTATTTTGTTAAGTACCTGGTAGTTGTTGAAAGGCCTACATTGTCCTCCCATACCTATTAACACTGTTATTTGAAAATATTGTAGAAGCCAATTATTTTTAAAAGAGTAACCATGGTGTTTCTTGCCGGCTCTTCTGCATAGAAAAAGACCAATTGAATGGAACCGTGCACCTAGCTTCCGACGTTTCATAAGTGCCCATGTAGGTTTATGTGAAATAAAATATTTTGATTTCGATTTTTGATTTTGAAAAGAGAGTAGTTTGCCTGGCAGTGAGACTTCTCTGCCCGGTTTGGGAATACAGGCATGAGAATCTTCTGGAGAAACCCAATAATGCCCAAACCGGATATCAAACCTATGATCTCATGCTTAGTAGCCACGCTTGCGACCAACAGACCAACGAAGCAATCTACAAAGTTTCTCGTAAATGAGGTCAATCAATCAATCATGCCTAGCCTTTTCCCAACTATGTTGGGGTCGGCTTCCAGTCTAACCGGATGCAGCCAAATACCAGTATTTTACATGGAGCGACTGCCTGTCTGACCTCCACAACCCATTAACTGGGTAATACGATACCCCTTGGAAAGACTGGTTGTCAGACTTTCGGGCTTCTGACGACCCGTAACGACTGTCAAAGATCCACGAATGACAGCCGGGACCAACGGCTTAACGTGCTTTCCGAGGCACGGAGGAGTCTCGGTATGTAAAGATGGTCACCCATTCGCGGACAGACCCCAGCAAGCGTAGCTTAACCTGATGGATCGAGCCGTGCGGCTGTTATTACTTAACCACGAGCTCCTCGTAAATGAGGTGAACAGGTGAACTATAGAAATCTAATCGGTCGATATACTGAAATCAAAGGTTATAATATTGTGATTACAGGATAAAGTAGCTTTATCTACTGTTATTTCTTATCTATCAGCTATGAATCATCATTCTGGCTAGCCTTTTCCCAACTATACTCCATTTGCAATAAGATTAGACATTTAAACAAACCTTTTTACCCGACTGCGGCGAAGCCCAAAAGGAGGGTTATGTATTTGACCTGTATGTACGTAAGTATGTATGTATGTATGTATGCAGTTTCTTTGTTCCCTCGTAACTCCTAAACGAATGAAAGGATTTGGATAAATTAAACGTTTTTAGATTTGTCTTGGTAGCGCGAGTGTCACTGGCTACATTAAAATCAAATACAAAGTAAAATGGCGGATTTGGGGTGCCATATTGTGGAGTTTGAAATTTTTTTTCTTCTAATACCATCGAGTGGGATAACAAAATGAAGGGTTTCAAAAGGTGATTACAAAAATATATGCAACTTACATGGTTAAAAGTAATTCAAAGTGACAAATTGTAAAAAAACACTATTTCTCTCACGACTAAAACTCCTTGCAAGAACTAAATCGTTTGCGAAATCTTTCAAAAAAACTAAAAAACCCGACTGCGGTAAAAAACAAAAACCGGGACCCATTTGAGTTACAAAATATAAAAATGGAATGGGTCCCGCCTGCTTCCAACTTTTATTTAATTTAAAATGGGCTTGTTTTTAGCTTTTCAGTTTTTTACCGCAGTCGGGTTTTTTAGTTTTTTTAATTACTTTTTTTTTACAATCCGTTCAACCGATTTTGACTTCTATCAACATCTATCTGAACATGGCATTAAAGGCAAAAAAGTGGTTACAATACCAACTGTTTACTGCAGCTGCCATTTGTCTTGCCACTAACGCAGTAGAAGTCAAAATCGGTTGAATCGATTGTAAAAAAGGTTTGTTTTAATGTCTAAGCTTATTGCAAATGGAGTATAAGTAGGTTGGGGTCGGCTTCCAGTCTAACCGCGGCGGATGCAGCTGAATACATTACATATATACATTTTACATGTAGCGACTGCCTATCTGACCTCCAAAATCCACATAAAATATGTTATCGCGGACTTTATTTTAAACTTTTTAAGAGGAACAATTCCGTCATACATGATTGTTTGTAACTTTAATAGTTTACGCAGCGCACGCAGCAGAAGATCTCAAAAAGAATAAATTTTCCCCGTTTTTGCAAACATTTTTCATTGATGCTCCGCTCCTATTGGTTGTAGCGTGATGTTATATAGCCTATAGCCTTCCTCGATAAATGGGCTATCTAACTTTTAAAGAATTTTTCAATTCGAACCAGTAGTTCCCGAAAAGACAACAGATCAACTACTTAAGGCGACGATAACCGACTTTTAATGATTTTAAACTGAAGATCACGTATTTACAAGTAGTGTTAATGATTTGGAAAAAATATATGTTAAATTAGAACATTTCCTTAATATGTGAATATTTCAGATTATGTTTATATTACATAGTGTAATTAATTTGTAAAGTTATGTCTAACGTGGATAAAAAACTGAGAATCACGTAAAAACAATCAAGCGTATTGTTATGAAACCTTCACCATTTTAAAGATAATTAATACCTTTTCTTTTATGTGTAATCAATTAATAATTTGTCTAATTGGGGACTGCGCTCCTTGATGGGGGAGTCGTATTACAGGGTGGACGTACGACGCGTTGCGTGAGCTCAGCACAGAACACACAAGCTAATCGCTCAAGGCCGCTGGCACTTATCTGCGTCTTAAGAAGCTAACTTGAAACTTTTATTTGAAAAATATAAATCTAGCATTGCACATGAGTAGAGTTCTATTTACGTTTTTATTTCTGTTTTGTTTAATTTTCAAAGTTTTTGTTGGTATATTGTCTAACATGTGATAGCCAAACATTATCTAACCATTGACAGTTGTTAAGGTTTGCATAGTGTCAAAATTACAGTACCCTGAGTAATTGTTGGAAGACTAGGAGTATGATTACATTTAAATGTCTTAGGTGCTAGCTGACATTCCCTAAATTAAAGATCCCTGTCCCAACTAACTTTCCATCCTTACTAACACATTCTTCCCCAAAGCTCCTCCAAGCTTTAATGTTTTTTATCCGGGTCAATGACATCAAACTATGATGATTTTTGTGCGGTTTGTGGTCGTCTATGTCAGTGTCTATGTACTTATTTATTTAACTAACAATATTCTTCTGTTTGTTTCAGTGTACTAATACTTATCAACAAGTTTCACATTCAATTCAATTATTAATGAATTAGTATTGGATTTGGGTTTCCGGTTTTTTTTTTTTTTTTTCTCTTTCTGCACGTTTGCCCACAACACATCTGACATTGGCAGAATTGTCGACATCGGCACCATTGTCATAGAGAAAAATAGATAGATAGACATAATTATGGCAAACAATTTAATTTAATATTTTTTGTTTAGTTATTTTGGAATATTAATTACCTACTTATATTGATAGAGTCAAATTTTCTAACATAACAGACAGCTGTGCTGCTGGACAGTTTGTTGCGCTTGCGCCACTTCTTCTTCCCAGCTAAATCACTAGGAAGGTGAAGGGCAGGCGTGCCGAGGGTCTGTCTTTTGTAATACTGCTGATTCTCAGCCTAATTTGAATAAATGACTTTAGATTTTGATTTAGAATCAACCTGAAAATTAAGCTATTACAAAACATAGTAATTAGCTAATATGGAAAGAGACAGCTAATCAAACTAAAGAAAACTTGATACTAATAAAAAAGCTTAAATAATAATATAACCTTAATATAATATTGTTATTATTAGCACTCACCTCATTTTTCTCGATCCGCAAATCCTCCATACTCTTACTATTCTTCAACTTATTCAACCTTCCGTAAGTGTTACGTCTCACAAACTCCGTATCCTCATCCTCATGGGGCACATCATAAATATGTTCATCATTTTCAATGTAAAACTTTGAATTTTTCACTTCACATTCACAGTTGAGATGGCATTTGAATCTGTCATCTTTGTCCTCGTTAATTTTACATTTTAAACACGTTTGATCTTCCAAGTGGTTTGGATCGGTGTTTTCACTGGAGCACACACTGCATGTTTTAGAATCCTCATCAGCTTTCAGTCTTGTGTATGGAAGACTTGATGTAGAATTGTTAGTTATGGCACAGTTCAAGGAATTCAGGCAACAGAATATAGGATCAGGGCTTTGGTTAGGCAGCAACGTACGGTTCGTAATGTCCAGTATTTCGGTACATAAGTAGTGTATTTCTTTTGGCTGTTTTGGTGTTTCCATAGTTCCTTCACGCTTTTGAAGTACTTGTTCAAGCTTTTCAAGCATTCTTTTTGCTTCTTGCTTTTGTTGTTCTGTGTTTTCTGGTATAGTTGGGACTTTGAAGATACGTGGAGGTTTTGCAGGAGGTGGGCCAGCGGGTAGCGGTTGCTTTAAAGCTTTTTTCAATGTGTCTGTTAGTTTTAAATGAGGGTTCTTACGCTCTAGTCGGATAGTTTCACTGGAATCACAGAATTCGTCCATCAACTGAAGATTTGTTAGACGAGTTTTTTCAGGAGACTTCTCAAATTGAGACATGAGGCGTTTAATTCTACCATTTTTATCTTCTTCAACGTTTTCAGTCTCAGAACTAACACCGCTATCTGTCATGGCTTCCTGTTTCTCATTTTCCTTATGTTTCGGTTTGACAACAGTTGCATACTGGTCTAGGATATGTTGAGGAACCTCAGAATCTGGTATCGAATCAAATTGACTTTCAATTTCACTCACCTCCCCAACAATCTCCACATATTCCGTTTGTGGAATAAAATTTTCTTTTTTCATCTGTTCTTCCAAAAAGTTCCCAAGCCTCTTCAGTCTGTCTTTGCTCAGTTTTCTCTCCATTTTTAATGAAAAATCACTGGTTTCAGATCTACCGTT
The DNA here is from genome assembly GCA_946251885.1 of Cosmia pyralina. NCBI lineage: Eukaryota > Metazoa > Arthropoda > Insecta > Lepidoptera > Noctuidae > Cosmia > Cosmia pyralina. The sequence goes on from OX276371.1 coordinate 2,129,559, forward strand.
GCAACTGCCGTGTCGTTTAGGGCTATTCACTATTTTTTGACTCTTGTCACAACGAAATGCATGGCTCCTATGCAATTTCTTGCCTGGATCACTGCTCTGTCTGGACAGAGAATTTTTCGTAACGCTAGCACTCCGCTTCACGTCGCTTTTACTGTATAAGTAACTAGAGTTTGGTTTAGGCGTCCATTCGTCACTAACCTCTGATTCATTTCCGATATTATCCTGTTTAAATGATAGTTCGAAATCGATATTTGCACTGTTTTCCTTCCCATAATTTGTAGCAAAAACATTCTTTTGTCTACACCATTGGTTTTCAACGCGCTTCGGTACGTTTTCACTGTTCAAATTCTCGAATCTACTCTTTATTTCTTGCACCCTGTTCTTTGCTGATATCATTTCGATGCATAGTACATGTTTACTAGCATTAATTATTTACTCACGACTTTTAGCTTTTGAGATAAACTAGTTAAACACTACCACTAAAACACATAAAATGCACCCATTTTGGAATTTTATTAAAAAAATAAACACAACAAAAGAGTCTGCTTGATAGTTCTATGTCTGCTTGGTTTTTTTTTTTTCAAAACACGGTTCAAAGCACTGGCAGCAGAGCAGTGGCAGCTGTAATAACTAACGGACTGATTATAAACTGTGTTATCTAAAAAATGCGCGTTATAATAGGAAGTTGCACGACTCCGTAGCTTTAATTGCGAAAGTGGAACGTCAATTGTTATTTTACTCGGTGTTCACTATTTTGAAACACAATGCACTTGACAGAAAGTTTACATAAACAGTTGTTAGTCGTTCGCTTATTACGACGAGCGAGCGAGGCACAGAGCGAGGCCACGGCATGACATGAACGGCATCGGCATGGTACATTTGGTATTGCCAGACGTAAGAAAAATCAACCCCGATTTAATTATCTTCGGAGAAAGTGTTAACATTTTTTATCTCACCACAGTGTTTTATAAATAAATAGAATATTAGGTTGGGGAAAAAGTCTTTTCGCATTATAGTATGTCATCATCTTCCTGCCCTTATCCCATATTACTTGGGGTCGGCGCAACACGTTTTCTTCTTCCATTCTCCCCTGTTAACCGTCACGCTATCATTCACTCCCTTCTCTTTCATATCATTCCTCACACAATCCATCCATCTTTTCTTTGGTCTTCCTCTGCCTCTCCATCCATCAACATGTATATTCATCACTCTTTTAGTCACATGCGTTTCGTCTCTCCTCATTACAAGCCCATACCAAGACAAACGATTTCCTTTCAACTTTTCTGTCACTGGCGCCACTTTCAAACTTCCTCTTATATACTCATTTCTCACTTTATCCATTCTCGTCACTCCACACATCCATCTCAACATTCTCATCTCCGCTGCATGCAATTTTTTTTCATCCGTCTTCTTCACTGCCCAGCATTCCGATCCATAAAGTACGATGGCCTTATCACGGACTTTTAAATTTTCCCCTTCAACTTGAGGGGCATCCGTGGGTCGCAAGTTGTTCCTGTAACCTGTCGCCATTTCATCCATCCCGAGTTGATGGATGAAATGGCGACATAGTATGTATGCATCGCATTATAGTATGTATGAACTTAAAATAAAATCTCTTTGGCTATACTATTTGTATCTGGCTGGTTTTGGTACCATTCAAAGTTTAAATTTTAAAGAACATAATTCCATATTCAAATTAGGAAAATGTGTGATTTTCATTTGTTTTTCGTACTGTCAAGATGAGTGAATCTAATGAAGAAATCCGATACATTTTTAAATTTTACTACAAAAAAGATAAAAATGCAACGCAAGCCGCAAAAAAATTTGCGATGTTTATGGACCTAGTGCAGTGTCTGTGAGAGTAGCACAAATTTGGTTTAAGCGTTTTCAATCCGGAAATTTTGATGTCAAAGATGCACGTCGCTCTGATCGCTATTACGGATAAAATGGATGCCATTTTTGAAAAAGTGGAGCAAGATCGGCATATCAGTAATTACGACGTAGCTGTAGAACTGGGAATTGACCACAAAACAGTTTTGGCGCATTTGAAAAAAACTGGGTACACAAAAAAGCTCGATATTTGGGTACCTCACGAGCTCACTGAAAGAAACCTAATGAACCGTGTACTCATTTGTGATTCTTTATTACGACGTAATGAAACCGAACCATTTTTGAAGAAGCTGATAACTGGTGATGAAAAGTGGAACACGTACGACAAGAACGTGCGAAAAAGGTCGTAGTCAAAGGCCGGTCAGGCTTTACAGACTGTGGCGAAACCCGGGTTAACTCGCAACAAGGTGATGCTGTGCGTGTGGTGGTATTGGAAGGGCATTATTCATTATGGGCTGTTACCACCAGGCAGGACCATCGATTCTGAACTCTACTGCGAACAACTGATGAGATTAAAGCAAGAAGTTGAGAGAAAGCGGCCGGAATTAATCAACAGAACGGGTGTGGTTTTTCATCATGATAACGCTAGACCTCACGCATCTTTAGCCACTCAGCAAAAATTAAGAGAGTTTGGCTGGGAGGTGTTAATGCATCCGCCGTATAGTCCTGACTTTGCACCTTCAGATTTCCACCTGTTTCGGTCTCTTCAGAATTCTTTAGGCAGGGTCAGGTTAACATCACGAGAGGACTGCCAAAACCACTTGTCGCGGTCTTTTGATCAGAAGTCCCAAAATTTCTATAGCAATGGGATCATGTCCCTACCTAACTACAACATGGCAAAAAGATATCGAACAAAATGGTACCTACATACTTTAGATAAATGTAAATAATGTATATTAAAAAATGTTTTGAATTTTCTTAAAAAATGCGAAGAAACTTTTTCCCCAACCTGTTACATAGGCAATTCAGTCACATTCAATAATATTTTAATGTTCTAAATTCCTCTTTATCATTGCGTAAACCTAATCTACACAAAGCGTCAGAGTTGCGCATTTAGTTGCTTGTTTTTCCTGTCCACGATTCTGATTCAGTTACATGACTAACAGTGGCTTTATTTTACCTTACATAGAAACACACACTGTAGTAATATACTTGTATTGAGATGAAATAAAATCACTAATTCATTGAGTTGGTACTTATTTTAGTTGAGGTGGCGGACGGAAGCTTAGTTATAAATAATTTTCCCTATTTTAAGAACAGATGGTCTTCTCGTGAATGAAAAAGTGACGAAATTATTTGAGAGTACAACAAGACTCATTATGCCTTAGGGAATGGAAAAAACTTATGTTTAGGTGGGCAGTGATTCATATTGATTTTATATTTTATTTTTATTCTTACCACTTCACCTAAAGGAGTATAATTTTCAGGAAAACGATGACACTGAATCACCTAATCATTATTACGATAAAGTTTACATCTGTCTTTATCTCTTACTAGCTTCTGCGCGCGACTTCGTCCGCGTGAAAGTTCTTGTTCCAGCAATCCACCCCGCCTGTCACATTACATCGCCTGCCCGCGCTATTACTTCGTTTTTGCTTAGTGTTCTTTCTGACTTTTTTCATTTTTCTTTCATTTTTTTTTTTCTTTTTTGAGTGATGGAGTGAGCGATGTGAGCGTGATGTTAAATAACCTATATATTGAAATGATGTAAGGGCGACTTTGTTCAAAATTGAATACTTGTGATGAATAACGTATTTATTTGGATAAGGTTTGTATATGAAAACACCTTCGCAAATAACGCATTATTTTATGACAAATTTGATTACCATTAAGAAAGTTATAGTGAGCCAACCAAAAGATAAGCATTATGCTATCACGGACTTTTTTTTAGAACTTTTTAAGAGGAACAATTCCGTCATATATGATTGTTGCGTAACTTTAACCGTTTACGCAGCGCAACGGAAGATCTCAACAGGAATACATTTTCCACGTTTTTGCAACATTTTTCATTGATGCTCCGCTCCTATTAGTCGAAGCATGATGTTATATAGCCTATAGCCTTCCTCGATAAATGGGCTATCCAACACTAAAAGAATTTATCAATTCAAACCAGTAATTCCTGTGATTAGCGCGTTCAACCAAACAAACAAACTCTTCAGCTATATAATATTAGTATAGATTAGTATAGATTTAATCTGAACAATGAGTCAGATGTAAAAATTCAATGGATATAGAAGTCACAATATTCTTTTAAAATAAAATCAACAAAAACATTTAAAAAAACTGTACATAGTTAAAAGTACACGCCAGGCATTCCTTTCCTGCGTAACGATAAAATCTCCCCGAATTGGGAGATAATTTTTTGATCAAGTTAACGAGCAGCTGAGATTTTTGAACCGGTCGGATATTTCAGCTGCGTCCTCTTCAGAAACTTGTTATCAATCATGAATTACGCGTTACCTGAAAACTCGCAGTATGTATGTATGATTATTAGTAAAATTACAAGAATATTTCGAACATTTGATTAAAAATAACAACAAGTTTTACATAAGAAAGTATAAAAATATCCGAACATATTTTATGGATCAGTCATTTGTTTTCAGTGACATCTATTGACAAGTTGTTATTTGTCATAATGACAATTATTGCCTTACTGTCAGTTTTATCCGCTAGAGGGACAACATCAAATCATGCATTTAGTCCCTGACGGGGTAGGCAGAGTTGTACCTATGGTACACCCACTCGTTTACTTAATATGTAGTACATACTAATTCCATGAGTTTAGGCACTCTAAACACTCTTCCATAATTATCTGTCTGTGACAAGTCAATCTGCCTAACCTTTTCTCAACTATGTTGGGGTCGGCTTCCAGTCTAACCGGATGCAGCTGAATACCAGTATTTACCATAGAGCGTCTGCCTATCCGACTTCCACAACCCAGTAACTGTGTAATACGATACCCCTTGGTAAAACTGAATGTCAGACTTTCCGGCTTCTGACGACACGTAACGACTGTCAAAGATCCACGAATGACAGCCGGGAACCAACGGCTTATCGTGTTTTCCGAGGCACGGAGGAGTCTCGATAATATGTAAAGATGGTCAACCATCCACGGACCAATCCCGGCAAGCGTAGCTTAACCTGATGGATCGACCCGTGCGGCTGTAGCCACGAGCTCCTCTGTATGTGACAAGTATTGAGATTAAATTAGTATCTCAGGTTTTTCGTGTTTTTATAACGTACTTTATTTAAATAATATTTTTCTGTTATTAGTTCCGTTGGTCAGGAAGGTCAGGAATAACCTGTATAGAATTCATCAATTTTAACACTGTTGTGCCAGTAGGGTAGGCCCTACCTACCTACCTTACCTACCAGGAGCGAAGGCGTTCATTAATTCAAATAATAATATTCATCGTTTTCTATCTAACCTTTTCGCGCAACTAAATTAATTGTAACACTCAACTTAAAATTGTGATAAAAACTTCGAAATTAAACTACATTGGAAATATTGCCATCTAGTGGCCAGTTGCTGAACTTTTATCGTGCTCAGTATTCATTGAAGTTTGACGTTATGAGGTGGCAATGACTTGAAATAGTTTGGCTTGCGGTCAATAGGTGCCGCTTTTTGCAATTTTTAAAACGCCTAGATGAATTCAAATTTTCAATCAGATGAATTGCGTCCTACTAAGTAAATACGTATTGTACGAATTTGTCAATTTATGACCATTTTGTGATTTGTATGAAGAATATTTATGATTCAATATTATTCTAATACTAAAGCAGCCTTTTTGGATATCTACAGCAAGACTGCTGAAGGTTTTGGGTTTCTTGGTAAAAAAAAAAAAAAATAATACAAATAAGCGTTTATTTGTGATGACATCCTATTAAAAAAAGTTAGCAGCCCGGACTCCGGAGATTCGTGCTTGGTTACTGCCAATTTCCCATTATGTACCTACATGGGACTATATGGGACACTTAATAGGCGAAATATTTATGCGTTTTCATACACCTCTGCCATTCTCTTTGGGGAATAGAGGCGTGATGTTATGATTGAGCTAAGAAATTCCCTGGTTTTGTTCGAAGAACGTTAAGAGGCTACCGAGCGCGCAGTGGCGCCCTCATCGCTTGTTTGGTTATTTCTTATAATTTAGAATGAAAATGCAGAAAATAAGCCGGAATAGTTGTGCTCCACAAGACTATACGTTATTATTGTTATAAATAGTAGCTTTATATTGTTATGTTTTATTATACTTAATTGTTAAAACGGCAAAAAGTGGCCACTATTTTACACAGCCTTTACTGTCGGAATAAAAACTAAGGTCATAGACAACAGTCACTTTGAAAAATCTACCTAACTTTTTGCATGGACCTAATATACAAATTGGACTGAGCTATCGTACCAAAAACACGGGCAGAGAGAGATATGTCATACCGAGGCTGTTTATCTCTTTCTAATAAGCTTACCAAACATTTTTATAACACTCAGGAAAATTCGTTTTGAAAGAGAATTTGGGTCCGGTTGACATTAAGTGATTTAAAATTATTGTTTGTATTACAAAAATATTGTAATTAAGTTACTTATAAAGGGTGACTGGTAATTAGTGACCGATACATTGTACTGATGATAACAAACAACTTTTACTATGGGACCAAACCTGAAATCGCGAAAAAAAAATCAACTGCTCCCTATATTTTGACGAGTTATGCGAACATGAATGTATGTGGCAGCTGATTTTTTTTTCGCGATTTCTGGTTGGGTCCCATAGTAAAAGTTGTTTGTTATCATGATTATAGTAATGTGTTTAAGTATCGGTCACTAATTACCAGTCACCCTATTATAGTGAAATAATAAAACCTTATACAACATGTTCCCGCAATCGCGACATGCCTTCAACACGCGGGTAGGGCTAGTGGCCAATAATAATAAAAATTATAATAAGATAAAATAATTCGTAAATTGAAAAAAAGAAGATTTAAAACAAACTAAATAATGAAGTAATAACCACAATTAGGATTTGATTTTCCTCGATTGTAATTATTTTAAATCTTATTTTTACTTTATACTTCAATAAATTTTATTTTATTTTTATTATTGTACAATTAGGATCACTCTATGCAAAAGACTCATTCATGAAGTTATTATTCTATGCCACCTGGTAAAAGGTCATTGACCAACACCGTTTTTTTATGTTCATCGTTTCTCTATTGTTCTGACCCAGCTATTAAGTAAGTAAGTATATCATTTATTCTCTCTTCACAAAGCTGACTTAAAGTTAGAAAGCTTCATGGAAAAAAAAACTCGAGTGGCGTGGCCTTTTCTTTCTCTTTCGTTTAAATATCATCTCTGCGCTACAGGTTGCTCCAAGATGCTATTTTAGAAAATCGTAAATAAATCAAAGAATAAAAACGTTTAATGAAATCAAAATATCTTTAGAGAAAGAAAATGCGGAACCGTATACAAGTGTTGAATTAATGTCGCCATTGCAGCAGCACGTTGGCTAAAAGCTATACATACCTATCGAAATACTTTATTCGAAAGCTTCTTATTTGAAACTGAACATTGTTGTGTTCTATGTCGGTTTTTAACCGTGTACCTAGTATCTACCCATGTTTTTAAGAAAAGAAGTTATGATAACTAGACTATAATATTGTTGAGACACGTCTTGTGTTGATTGTGAGTAGGCAAGGGTGCATGTAGAATCTCGTTCCGGGACCATGGCCCTTTCTTGCTCTTTTTTTCGTTTGCTCTACAGAGCTGGTGTTTGGGTATTTATGGGAAGCAAAGAGAAATAAAACTTAAGTGTGTCAAAAATCAAAAGTAATTTTTGAATCTAGGCTGAGAAACAGAATCTGATACTTAATACAAATTATACAACCAATATCCCTACTACTGGAAAAAAATATGGTATCTGCATCAGCATTCAACCCTCGTCGTGATTTTGCTATATAAAAATCTGCCGGCTTGAAATGAAGGCTTACACACCACAGAATTTTTAGTAATTGTTTGTGATTCGGGTATTACATCCTGGTTGAATTTTTGCTTTATTTCTTCTTTCGATGGAAAGATGTAATCAACATAAAAATTATGTTATTTCAATCACGCCATACATAGGTACAAATTGTATTTTCGGCTAACATTAATAGTTTTAATGAGAAATACACAAAAGCTTTAGCGTCTTCCGTTTACAAAACGTCTAGAGCATGGTCACACTACTTTGACTCAAAATTGTTAATCTTTGTTATTCGGATCCTTACCTTTGAAAAGAAATGCCATACAACCAGCATGATTCACTTTTACGTCTCTTGATGCAACAATTTCTCACCATTATTTTCGCTATGAACCGCCATGAAACCATTGGCGTCAGATTTCAGTGTTACCAGAGTAATTATATTGTTACGTAGACGCTAACGCCATCTGTTATCGAGTAGCAGGACTACACGATAGGTCGATTCGTGACAGATTTAACATTCTACACCCTTCCAGAATGTTCCAGATGGTTAAGTATCGTTTTGCAGCATTCTAGATCATTCCTGTAAGTACTAGAATGTTCTCGAATTATGGCCTCGATCTTTCCAGAAGCTTACACTCGTCATATAAATAGAGGGTTGCCAGCGGTGTATGGCAGTTCAGCTAGGAATGCGAAACAGTCAACAACAGTGAAACAACAGTAAACTAACAGTGATTCTTCTTAAGTTTCTGATTAATGTAAATGTGATTATAATAGGTTGGGGAAAAAGTTTCTTCGCATTTTTTAAGAAAATTCAAAACATTTTTTAATGTACATTATTTACATTTATCTAAACTATGTAGGTACCATTTTGTTCGATAACTTTTTGCCATCTTGTAGGTAGGGACATGATCCCATTGCTATAGAAATTTTGGGACTTCTGATCAAAATACCGCGACAAGTGGTTTTGGCAGTCCTCTCGTGATGTTAACCTGACACTGCCTAAAGAATTCTGAAGTGATCGAAACAGGTGGAAATCTGAAGGTGCAAGGTCAGGACTATACGGCGGATGCATTAACACCTGCCAGCCAAACTCTCTTAATTTTTGCTGAGTGGCTAAAGATGTGTGAGGTCTAGCGTTATCGTGATCAAAAACCACACCCCTTCTATTGATTAATTCCGGCCGCTTTCTCTCAACTTCTTGCTTTAATCTCATCAGTTGTTCGCAGTAGAGCTCAGAATCGATGGTTCTGCCTGCAGCTTATAATGAATAATGCCCTTCCAATCCCACCACACACACAGCATCACCTTGTTGCGAGATAACCCGGGTTTCGCCACAGTCTGTGAAGCCTGACCGGCCGTTGACCACGACCTTTTTCGCACGTTCTTGTCGTACGTGATTCACTTTTCATCACCAATTATCAGCTTCTTCAAAAATGGTTCGGTTTCATTACGTCGTAATAAAGAATCACAAATGAGTACACGGCTCATTAGGTTTCTTTCGGTGAGCTCGTGAGGTACCCAAATATCGAGCTTTTTTGTGTACCCAGTTTTTTTCAAATGCGCCAAAACTGTTTTATGGTCAATTTCCAGTTCTTCAGCTACGTCGTAACTACTGATATGCCGATCTTGCTCCACTTTTTCAAAAATGGCATCCATTTTATCCGTAATAGGGCGACCAGAGCGACGTGCATCGTTGACATCAAAATTTCCGGATTGAAAACGCTTAAACCAAATTTGTGCTACTCTCACAGTCGCTGCACTGGGTCCATAAACATCGCAAATTTTTTTCGCGGCTTGCGTTACCTTTATAACTTTTTTGTAGTAAAATTTTAAAATGTATCGAATTTCTTCATTAGATTCACTCATCTTGACAGTACGAAAAACAAATGAAAATCACACATTTTCCTAATTTGAATTTGGAATTATGTTCTTTAAAATTTAAACTTTCAATGATACCAAAACCAGCCAGATACAAATAGTATAAGCCAAAGAGATTTTATTTTATGTTCATACATACTATAATGCGAAAAGACTTTTTCCCCAACCTAATATAATATAAATATAGTGTGTTTTTGGTTGAAACTGGCATAAATTTATTTATCCCAAACCCCAGCTCGTAACAATATGATAGCTACCAAACAAAGAGGGTCCTTTTATAAAGTAGACGGATTTTTGTTCCCGTGGGATATTTTCCGACATCCACGCGGGCGAAGCCGCGGGAAAAAACTAGGCATAATATTAAAAAAAAACCGGTCAAGAGCGAGTTGGACTCGCGCACCGAGGTTTCCGTACCATCATTTATATTTAATTTTAGTTGATGATTTTGAAAAAGTGCGCTTTTTAGAGACATCGTTTTATTATTCCTGTAATCTTTACATAAACTTCTATCACATAGAATAATTTCAGATTTTTCGGTATTTTTTTAAACATTGTTCATCAAAAGTCGTAAACTATGCGGCCTAAAAAAAGAAAAAAAAATTGAGAATGTGCAAACAGCGCTGTACATGCCGTAGTAGCCCCACTTCGAATTTTTAAGACCTCCTTTCAGTCCCTGTTGCAAAAAAAAAAACATATATATTTTTATTTCTTTCTTATTTTCAAAATAGTTGGGTAAACGTCATCTAAAACTGTTCCAAATTTCAAGTTGATAGCATTAGTAGTTCTTGAGATATCCAGCTATAGCAAAGCTAGAATAACTTGAAAAATTATTCAAATAGAAGTTGTTTATCACCTAAAAAACCGCACGTTAAGGTTAATGACCTAACTTAAGCACTAAGTTATTTTAAGAACTTATTTCTTAATAAAAAGCGAACATCATTATTAGACTGGTTAAATCAGTTAGTCGTAATTTTTCCATTTGGTTAAAATATTACCTACATGTTTAGTAATTTTCCGTGACTATATAATGTCATTTTTTATACTAAGAAAAGCAATGATCTTTAAGTGTGACGTCTGAGTTTTAATCCATTCTAATAATATACACTACCAAATACTCTGTCAACAAAAACACTAGTCCTGCCGTGGGGTTCGAATTTAGGATCACACGGTCAGTATTCGCCTCACTTCAATCAAGGGTCTAATAATAATATTAATTACCGCCGCGCCAGCGTCTCTCCATTCTATACAAGGCCAGAATGCAAGGGTGTGAAACTAATCGCGTATTGATTGGAAATCACTTTGTAACTTTGGAACCAAATAGAACCGTATTACCTCCGCCTGTCTGTCACACGGCTTTATCTCATGAACCGTAATAGGTACGTAGACAGTTGAAATTTTCACAGATTATGTATTTCTATTATATTATAACAATAAATAATAAAAATAAAATAAAGTTAAAAATTCAAGGGGGTCGATACAATAATCTTTTTATTTTGAAAAAAAAAATAATCTTACCCTAGCTTACCCTGTGTGGTGTCATTGTCTAGAACTCATCGAGTAGAGTACAAATATTTTTTAATTTTTTTTATCTTCAAAAATGAAGAAATGGGAGGCCGTAAAAGTTGTCAATTTTAGACCATTTTTGTACGAGCTCTATCGCAACAATTTAATAAGTTAGGAATTTGAAACTTCTGTATATCATGTACTTACCATATACCATATTTAATCAAAAAATACAAAAAAAAAACGCCAATTCACTAGGTATTTTGTTTAAATATGGGCGATTTTCTGCAACTGCAAAAAATAAGCTTGTAATTCACAGTATTACATCAGCCAGTCAGTCTATACATCATACAGTCGTCCGACGAAGCCGTCTAGACAGGGCAATCGTGCGGGACGTGAGGGGCGAGACGCGGGAGGCGCGAGCCCGAGCTGCGTACTTCCACCATGTTAGTAGCTCGGTACATAATTTTCAGGGCTATCGTGTTGATTTTATTATTGTTTTAATTTATTATTATTATTTAATTTATATACACGGAAAAATACAGAGATACGACATAGTAACATTTGAGGATTGAGGGTAGCAGGACACTTGCGCGAAAGACATTTCCGCTAAAGACACTTGCGTGAACCCATTTGCGCGAAAAGACATTTCCGCTAATGGACTTTTGCGCGAAAGACACTTGCGCGACAAGACATTTCCGCGATTGGACTTTTGCGCGAATAGACTTTTGCGCGCATGGACGTTTGCGCGCAAGACACTTGCGCGCAAGACACTTGCGCGAAAGACACTTACGCGAAGGACACTTGCGTGATTCCGCTTGCGCGAAAGACAGTTGCGCGAATCCACAATTGCGCGTCAGGATAGTTGCGCGAAAAAACAACATTTCTTCATAACATCACGCCTGTATTCTTTCAAAGGGTTGGGCAGTGATGTACAGTACATTTTTATTTTTTTTTTCTTATTTATTTATACAGAAAAATACATTTGAGTGCCTACTTATTTTATTAAGTTTTTTTTCTAATTATCTTATTGTTTTTTTATTTTAGTTTATTTTAATTTTTTTTCGACATGGGTGTCATTTTCATGGTTCTTGAGGTCGCTCAAAACGATAATGAGGTCAAAATGAAAATCCAAGATGGCGGCTGCGAAAATTTTCAAATTTTTCGACATGAGTGACATTTTCATGGTATTTGAGGTCGTTGAAAACGATAGTGGGGTCAAAATGAAAATCCAAGATGGCGGCTGCGAAAATTTTATTAAAAGTTTTCGTCATGGGTGTCATTTTCATGGTTCTTGAGGTCGCTCAAAACGATAATGAGGTCAAAATGAAAATCGAAGATGGCGGCTGCGAAAATTTTCAAATTTTTCGACATGAGTGACATTTTCATGGTATTTGAGGTCGTTGAAAACGATAGTGGGGTCAAAATGAAAATCCAAGATGGCGGCTGCAAAAATTTTCAAATTTGTCGTCATGGGTGTCATTCTCATGGTTCTTGAGGTCGCTCAAAACGATAATGAGGTGAAAATGAAAATCCAAGATGGCGGCTGCGAAAATTTTCCAATTTTTCGACATGGGTGTCATTTTCATTGTATTTAAGGTCGCTGAAAACGATAGTGGCGTCAGAATGAAAATCCAAGATGGCGGCTGCGAAAATTTTCAAATTTTTCGTCATGGGTGTCATTTTCATGGTTCTTGAGGTCGCTCAAAATGATAATGAGGTGAAAATGAAAATCCAAAATGGCGGCTGCGAAAATTTTCAAATTTTTCGACATGGGTGTCATTTTCATGGTTCTTGAGGTCGCTGAAAAAAAAAAATTGCTGAAATTTTTCGTCATGGGTCAAGCGATTTCTTCAGAAAGTTGTTCAGGGTGCATATAGGAACATACTAAAAGTCCCCGCGTCTAGGAGGTAAGCCGGAGTGGGGTGGGGGAGGGGGGGGGGGGGGATAAAAAAGTGCGTCGTAGAGAAAAAATATGTACTAGGTATGTAATGAAAGCTCATATTTTTTTTTACAACCATGGTTTAGCACGTTGTGTAATTGAAATGGCGTTAAGGCTGTTAGTTAGACGCGCGAGTAATCATGTTCGGTTTTAGTACAGCAGTTTTGTATTGCAATATAATCGGAAAATCGAAATGATTTAACCATATTATACAATATCGGTTTTAGTATGTGCGAAACCCGAAACACGTGTCTAGTATTTTTAAGTAAAGAATCTAAGTACGAAATGTCAAAACTGTATCATGAAAAATCACAAAGTTACGAGTATAAGCTTGTTATGTTACCTGGGCCCTGTTTAATAAAGCTGACAATTCGACATATATGTCAAAAAATGACAAAATTGTAGAATTGTTGCACTTAAGCTGTTTAATAAAAGTGACAAATATGTCAAAAATCGACCGGTGAAATCTTGACATATTTGTCATGTAAAAACGCGTTTGATAAAACTCGACATATTAAGTCAAAAAACCACAGTCAAAATATTCCTGACAATTGTCGGATTGTCGTGACAATTATTACTTTTGACATATTTGCAAAAAAATTTGTCATATGAAAAATTTTTCTTTAAAGCAGAAATCTGTAATTGAGAAGGAGAAATTGATTCTGCTTTTAAATGATCGTCGTTGCCTCCTCGTTTGTATTTGTTCAAAGTATTCAAAATCACTACTCTCACTGCTCGATGTATGTACCATTTTTTGTAATAAACCTTTTATAAAAAACTTTTTTACACCTTCAAAATTCAAAATATGATTTCGCGACAGAGGGTAACGCTCCTGTCAGAATTGTCGGACAATTCTACAAATATGTCAATATGTCATGACAATTTTCTGTTTAATAAAGCAGATTTGACAAGTTTTTCACGACAAATTGTCACTTGTCACCTTTCGCTTAAAAAGTTTTATTAAACAGAAAAATGTCAGATTGTCGTGACAATCCGACATATTTGTGAATTTTCCACCATGACAATTTTGTCGCCTGTAAGTTTTATTAAACAGAAAAATTGTCGAAATGTCACTTTTTGACATATGTCGGACTTGTCGGATTGTCAGCTTTATTAAACAGGGCCCTGGTTGTCCGTACAAAAACATGATCACCACGCGGCGCCCGCTGTGCGCCCGTGCCTAGACGTGCCGCTATGACCTACTTGTGTTCGTCGCTCGGTGTCCATATTGTAACCTTTTTTAAAGATTTTTAGGGCAAAATATAACAATGTTATAAAAATTATTGGAATCGGTTCAGTTATTTATTCTGAACAAACTATATTCAGGTTTCGCATATACTAAAAATAATGTTGTATATCACTAGCTGCGCCCCGCGATTTCAACAGCGTAGACCGGGATACACAGTAGCCTATGTGTTAATCCAGGGTATAAGCTATCTGCATACCAAATTTCATCCGAGTAAGTCCAGCCGTTTGACCGTAAAGAAGTAACAAACATACAAACATATAGGTACACACCCACTCACAAACTTTCGCCTTTATAATACTCGTATTAGTGTGATTTAAAGTGGTTTTCCGACATTTACGCGAACGAAGTCGCGGGCACATCTATATAAATAATACATTGAGATATTTTGTCAAGTCGTAAAAGCCATGCGCGGCAGGGGCCGCTCGTTAGGAAATAATAAACTTTATACCTATGGAAAAAAATATTTCTATTGAAATAGAATAATCAGTGTCAATTTTTTTTTACTAAACTAACGTAAGAATATATTTGTTTATCAGTTTTTAGGATTCCGTACCTTGTAACGAAAAAACGGAACCCCTAAAGGGTTAAAAACTTCTAAAAAAAATACGGCCAGTATAAGCCACATATTTTGATAATATGGTCAACGGGAAGTACCCTATAGGAGGAGCTCGTGGCTAAGTAATAACAGCTGCACGGGTCGATCCACCAGGTTAAGCTACGCTTGCCGGGGTTGGTCAGTGGATGGGTGACCACCTTTACATACCGAGACTCCTACGTGCCTTGGAAAGCACGTTAAGCCGTTGGTCCCGGCTGTCATTCGTGGATCTTTGACAGTCGTTACGGGTCGTCAGAAGCCCGAAAGTCTGACAACCAGTCTTACCAGGGGGTATCGTATTACCCAGTTACTGGGTTGTGGAGGTCAGGTAGGCAGTCGCTCCATGTAAAATACTGGTATTCAGCTGCATCCAGTTAGACTGGAAGCCGACCCCAACATAGTTGGGAAAAGGCTAGGCAGATTGATTAGGAAGTACGAGTACCCTATAGATTTTGATTTACTTGCGAGGTAAATCAAAACTGTAGGGTACTTCCCGTTGACCTAGAATCATGAAATTTGGCAAGAAGCAAGGTCTTACAGCACAAGAAGGAAAAGTTCGAAAATCGTTAATTTGTAGTTTTATCAAATAATTTTTTTTTTTTGCCATTACAAACTAAAATTAGCAACTGGAGAATTGACCGAGACGTGTATGTATGGGAGAACATGATTTTCAACTACAATGTTAAGCTTGTTTTTGGGATAAAGTCTTTCAACTACGGAACCCTATCATTGTGCGTGGTCCGACACGCACTTGGCCGGTTTCGGCAGTTGTTTAGGTACGGCCATTGCTGACGTTATTAATTTATAAAAACAAAGTATGGTTTCTCCTAAATACCGTACGTCAGTAGACGTTCAAAGAAAATTACTCTGAAGGATATTAATCATTATAACATCAAACTTGTAATCCCCGAAGGGTTGGGCAGAGATGTACCTATAGTACAGCCACATTTCGCTAGTTATGTTTAAGTCCAATGTAACCGGGGGCGAGCCTATTGCCATCAACCGGGCACACATCCAGACTCCGGGCTACTACTAAGAAATTCCGCTTAGAAAGACTCAATAATACTTTGCTCGACCCGGGAATCGAACCCAGGACTTCATGCACAGCAGTAACGCTTTCGGCAACTAGACCAACGAAGCAGACTCAAAGATAGTAATCATAATTCCTCAGCTTTTTATTTCGGTCGCACTATACTGCTCACGGACTAAGTGAGAGCGAGACTGAGTGCCGATAGTTTAGGTAATTGCCTTTTACGGTGAAAATAATGTTAAATTGGAAAAAAAATAATAAACACAAGACCTGGGGCCCAAGTCTGTAAAGTAACCAACTTGTCAATAGTGTGTCGGTTGTGTGTCAGTAGTGTCTCAATAGAATAGTTTTTGACATTTGGTATTCCACAAATTATCTATGGTCATTGACTTGCCACTGTAGTGCCATTGAAACGCCATAGTAAGACTATTGTAATATTGGTAGTCTGGTCCACTATAATGTGTCAATGGCATCGTGATGGCCAAAGATAAGGTAGTCTGTAATTATTTTAAGTGTATTTGACAGTTCTGTCTATCGTGTTTGAATAGTGTTATGCCCATCAAACCGCCATTGTGAAGCCATTGAACAACGACACCTCTTTCCCAATAGTGGTTCATTAAGTAGTAATACGTGTTTAATATACTTACGTGATTTAATATTATACTTTTTGTTTTATGTACTTATATTATATTGCTTACTGTGTGTGTGTGTGTTTCTTTATGTACTTACTTCAATTTGTTTATTTTTTGTCAATTTAAAATAAAGTACCCGTGTGTGTGTCACGTCAAGTGCTGCAAGTGGACGTAGTTTTTCCGTTTCGGCACAATGAGGCCTTGTGTACCTTCTTTGCGGTGGCGTCTTTTAGCATTGGCTAATAGTGCCGACCGCCGACGTTTGCTTTTGCGCCAGCGCCGCAAATCTCACGCACTAATGAGGCTGCAAGTGAATGCCTTTCGTGATCTTCCCGAGGCGGAGTTCGTCAAAACGTTTCGGCTTGGTAAGGAGCAAGCAAGGGAGTTAATTGGCGAGCTCATTCCCTTTCTCCAGAGACGGCGACGGCAGAATGGAATCTCTGCTGAATTAAAGGTTTGTATGTGAAGGTACCTAACTTGACACTCCGACCCAACATTTAAAACTGATGTGAATAATTATGTAAATGTTAAAATTATATCAGCACAGTTATGAATTGCTGAAGTTGTTCCTTAAAATTCATATAAAAAAAATTTAAACATTTCAGATCTTATTGCGCTGAGCTTTTACGCCACAGGATCATACCAAACACTGGTTGGCCAAAGCGCATTGCATAATGTTTCACAGACAACTGTGTCAAGAGCTGTGAAACAAGTCACCGATGCATTGAACCAAATCAATAATAAATATATAGTTTGGTTTGGCCGATGCATTTGACAGTTGTTGGTTTTTTTTTTCAGAAAGGCAAAGACTTGTGACAGTCAGACAAATGTCGTGATAAAAATCTTATTTTTTAACAAAAAATGCACGTTTTTAGTGAAATATGATGTTTTTGATAATAAAACGTTTGTATGTTAATAAAAAAACCCATAATATAAAGATTTTATTGATAAAAATAGGATTTCAAAAAGTGGTAGGTTTGGTGTACCTCTATGATCGCATGGTAGATTTCTGTGAGCAACACTGAAAACTATTGTACTGCCACTCTATCGACACACCACCGACACACTACTGAGACACCACTGAAACGCCACTGAAGTTTTTACAGAATACCAAATTTGCAACAGTGGCGAAACAATGTTTGTAGTGTGTCGATAGAGTGTCAATGGCGTGTTGCTTCGTGGCAAGTTACAGAATTGGGCCCCTGATTTATAGTTAGTTCAGTTAGTATGCAAAGTTTCATGATCTAATTTGAAGTATTTTTTGAATACCAGCGGTTTATTGTTCGGTTTGGAGGTAACTTTGGATTTTTTTTCTATCGAGAAAATTTTATGGAATCGTGTTTACGTCAAACATAGTACTTAACATTAATCCTCAACTTTACCATATATTTATTTCTAAATTAATGCTGCAGTATTTTCGACATAACGGAGGATCATGCTAATGCTCTGTTTCACTCAAAAAGAATACTTTCGAGTTGGGGTTGAAACCCTCGGGCCGTAGGATCCGAGTGCCCATGGTCTCTTTAAAAATATCTGGAAACGTCAGGATAACACTTCCCGTGACCCAAGGGCTGGCCTTTACCTTGCCCAGAGGCTAAGCATTGCCATACAACGTGGCAATGCCGCCATCTCTTGGGCACTTTAGCAGTCGACAGCGATGCGGAGGAATTTTTCGACGCCTTGTTTTTGTTTGTGAATGGTTTTAGTTACGTTTGGATATATTTTTGTTATTTTCAGTTTATGTTTTTACAATCAAATAAAAACGTTTTTTACAAAAAAATACAACCGACTTCCAAAAACCACACTACAAAGTGAAAAATAACTTTAATTTCGGAAGTCGGTGTCTGGTTAAATGTATTTTCGGTTTTTTGCCACCGACTTCCGAAATTAAAGTTATTTTTCACTTTGTAGTGTTGTTTTTGGAAGTCGGTTGTATTTTATTATAAAAAAGTTTTTATTTTTCACTTTTTTGTTGTGGTGCCTACCCCACACAAATTCTAATACCACTACCTGCAAAACAAACTAGAACATCATCCATATAAAAGTCGGGAAAAAATACGTATTATTGAAGCTAACGCAAAAACTACCCAAGAAAAGTTAATCAATTTTATATGGGTTTAAAACAATTTTTTTTCAAATCGGACGACTGTAAAAAGTTATGAGTGGTCATACATAAAAAAAAACATACGTGTCGAATTGAGAACCTCCTCCTTTTTTTTCGTCGGTTAATAAAGACACAAAACAATACAATTATTCACTTCAATGAGGAAAAACTTCCACAGTTATGCGATTTCGCTGCGGGGTAATACACTAAGATTAAATTACAGTAAAAACTTACAATTCAAACACTATTCAGAACATGGTGATAATAGCCTTTTAAGCTAATTGCTCTGTGCTTTTAAGTGATTTAGGATTTCCTAATTACTTTAGGTATTAGTTAAAGAGTTGGGCCTCCTCATAGACAACAGTCTTTCTACCGTAGTTTGTCCTCGGTGAAGTATATAATAATCACCACCTTTCTCTAATTGGTGGTGGAGCATGTCTTCTTCTTGCATTCTTCATTCTTAATTTTCTTTTTTCATTCTTTCATCGTTATGACATACGGTGCTGAAACGTGAACACTGACGGTCGGGCTGGTCCACAAATTCAAGGTCGCTCAGCGCGCTATGGAGTGGGCTATGCTCGGAGTTCCTTTGAAGGATAAAATCAGGAATGAAGTTATCCGGATAAGAACCGGAGTAACCGAAATAGCTTGCAGAGTAAGCAAACTGAAGTGGCAGTGGGCTGGCCATGTTTGTCGAAGGACCGATGGCCGGTGGAGCAGGCGAGTTCTGGAGTGGAGACCGCGTATCGGTAAGCGTAGTGTGGGACGCCCCCTAGCTAGATGGACCGACGACCTGAAGAAAGTGGCTGGGACAGACTGGATGCGGAAGGCGGAGGACAGGGTGTTGTGGCGCAGCCTGTGATGTGCCTTAGCCCAGCAGTGGACTGCGATAGCCTGAGTTGATTGAATAATTGATTGATATTCATCATCACTTCAGCCGAAAGACGTCCACTGCTGGACATAGGCCTACCCCAAGCACCGCCACTTCGACCGGTTCTGTGCTTCCCGCATCCAGCGGATTCCTGCGGTTTTCACAATGTCATCGGTCCACCTTGTGGGAGGCCTTCCGACGGTATGTCTTCCGGTACGCGGTCGCCACTCCAGAACCTTTCGGCCCCAGGTTGGTTGACATAATAATATTATTTTTTGTTTATTATAATCAATCTACCTAGCCTTTTCCCAACTATGTTGGGGTCGGCTTCCAGTCTAACCGGATGCAGCTGAATACCAGTATTTTACATGGAGCGACTGCCTATCTGACCTCCACAACCCAGTAACTGGGTAATACGATACCCCCTGGTAAGACTGGTTGTCAGACTTTCGGGCTTCTGACGACCCGTAACGACTGTCAAAGATCCACGAATGGCAGCCGGGAGCAACGCCTTAACGTGCTTTCCGAGGCACGGAGGGGTCTTGGTATGTAAAGATGGTCACCTATCCACATACCAACCACCGGCAAGTGTAACTTAACCTGATGGATCGATCCGTACGACTGTTATTACTTAGCCACGAGCTCCTCGTTATTTTATTGGCTACAATAGTCTTGTCAGTGATGGATGATACATAGATTGATCCCAGTGCAATGTGGCGTAACCATTTTCGAGAACTAGGTCGGGCACATACCTGTAACATGGTACTTTGGACTCCACAAGGTTGTACTGCAAGGCAAGTTGCTGGTGGATAATCCTAGCCACTAGATTGTGTCTGTGCAAGTACTCGCCGTTAGCAAGATGAGAACAACCGGAAACAATATATCGGATTGATTCACCGGGAGTCCGGGACATGACCGACAGATGTCAACCTTGTCCTTGACAATGTATTATTAATAATATCGATAACACAATAATTGATTACTATGTGTACAACTTAACACGCAAATAATATGAATACATAATTTATGTGTTTTTACGCTTTGGAATGTTTATTAAATAAATACATTTTACACTGATCTGTCTTTTGAAATGTCATACAGTATTTTTTTAATGTAGGTAGTAAATGCAGTATGGTTCACGGCAGTACAATTGTTAAAAGCTAGCCTTCGCTCGCACGAGAGTTTAAATAAGCGTCGTGTAAAAAAACGCTCAAAGTATTTTTTTCTACAGAGCTCCAACGCTGCTCAAACGAGCATTTGGCACTTTTGTGCCATCATTGCCACTATGAATCGGGTTGTTTCCCGGAAGCTTCGCCGCAAGATGGCGCTGTATGTTTGTAACCTGTCAAAGTTTTTGCTAAAATCGTGTGCGTGGTATAGACGATTTTTTAAGTATTTGCGAGTTTTTAGGGTTCCGTAGCCAAATGGCAAAAAACGGAACCCTTATGGATTCGTCATGTCCGTCCGTATGTCACAGTCACTTTTTCCGAAACTATAAGAACTGTTGAAACTTGGTTAGTAGATGTATTCTGTGAACCGTATTCAGATTTTCACACAAAAATAGAAAAAACACAATAAATTTTGGGGGTTCCCCATACTTAGAACTGAAAATCAAAAATTGTTTTTCATCAAACCCATACGTGTGGGTTATCTATGGATAGGTCTTCAAAAATGATATTAAGATTTCTAATATCATTTTTTTCTAAACTGAATAGTTTGCGCGAGAGACACATCCAAAGTGGTAAAATGTGTGTAACTGTAACTTCCTGTAACTTCTAAAATAAGAGAATGATAAAACTAAAAAAAATATATGATGTACATTACCATGTAAACTTGCACTGAAAATTGGTTTGAATGAGATCTAGTAAATAGTTTTTTTTTAATACGTCATAAATCGTAAACTTTCATTCAATCAACTCAATTATTAAAACATCGATCAAAGTTACAACGAACTACAAGAACTTTTATATTATGATACTTGCTGCTACGGAACCCTTCATGGGCGAGTCCGACTCGCACTTGGCCGCTTTTTTATCATCAATTTGTTTGTGTTGATTGACAATGTATTCTACCTGGCGTATCGCCTAGTTGAGGGAGGAGTTGAAAAAACGAAGAGCATCGCAACAAGGAAATAAAGCGGGGCTTATCGTAAGATACATGACAGTTAACATTTTATTGACTTTTAGCCGTATTCTGGACAAAATTATGGTTTTATAAGTTATAAAATAAACTGAACTCATTATTTTTTTGCTTATTAATGAAACATGTTGTAAAGTTACTTGTTAAAAAACTTTTTTACAAAAAAAATACAACCGACTTCCAAAAACAACACTACAAAGTGAAAAATAACTTAAATTTCGGAAGTCGGTGTCTGGTTAAATGTATTTTCATTTTTTGCCACCGACTTCCGAAATTAAAGTTATTTTTCACTTTGTAGTGTTGTTTTTGGAAGTCGGTTGTATTTTTTTTTCAGGAACTAATGAGTAAAGAAAATATGACCCTCCAAAAATTACAAAAAATGCCCCATTTTTACCGCAGCGATTAGAGGAGTACCAGATAAATTCTAAAAGGTTTTAACATAAAAGAAAATGATAGGAACTTAGACATGCTCTTTTTTAATGAAAAAAATAATTGAATCGGAGAAAAAAGGGGAAACGAAACGTCGATCTCGGAGGTCAGAGCTGCAGCTGTCCATATCGCACTCTCTTATCACTGTTCGGGCACATCGCGACGGCAATAGTTTCTTCCTCGTAGGCCATCTCTCTTAGACATCGAAAAAGCGTTCGTGAGTACGTATTCCTAATGTTTTCAATAACTTGCGAATATAATACTAGATATGGCTTGTCATAATAACGGAACTGCGTCTTGAAATTAAATGTCAATTAATTTAATACCAATTATTGACAAGCAATAACTATGTAATACAATATATTTAACTTTAGAGGAAAAGTGTATTCTCTACTACTTGGAAAACTGTATCACAGGAGAAAGGGCCTTCCGTTTAAGGCGAGTAGGTATCACCAACTAGCGCCTCCATTGAGAAAAAAATCATAAGTTTCAGGGTAGCCCACGAAATTGACTTGTTTTCTTTTTCTCTGAACGACTCTACTTTGGCGATCTCTAGGGTGATATGTTATATTTAAGTTAAATTTAAGTGTTACGTTTGTTAATTTATTGTAATTTTAGGTTATAATAAGAGGAGCTCGTGGCTAAGTAATAACAGCCGCACGGGTCGATCCATCAGGTTAAGCTATGCTTGCCGGGGTTGGTCAGTGGATGGGTGACCATCTTTACATACCGAGACTCCTCCGTGCCTCGGAAAGCACGTTAAGCCGTTGGTCCCGGCTGTCATTAGTGGATCTTTGACAGTCGTTACGGGTAGTCAGAAGCCCGAAAGTCTGACAACCAGTCTTACTAAGGGGTATGGTATTACCCAGTAATTGGGTTGTTGAGGTCAGATAGGCAGTCGCTCCATGTAAAGTACTGGTATTCAGCTGCATCCGGTTAGACTGGAAGCCGACCCCAACATAGTTGGGAAAAGGCTAGGCAGATTGAATAAGTAGTATATTAATTAATAATTAGAATGTATGGAGATTTATATGTAGACTTAACTATCGCATTAGGGCAACCTGTAATGATAGATTTAAGGTGTTGTAATAAATAAAAAAAAAAAAAAATATGGAATATTTTGAAATTTCACACACTCACATTTTTAGTCAGATGAGGAAAATTTTTTTTGACCTCACCTGACTAAAAATGTGAGCATAGGAAATTTCAAAATGTTCCATCATATCTCCAGACTTAGGTATGACTTTTTTTTAATGATGGCACTATTTGGCGGCACTACTCGCCTTAAAATGAGTCAGAGCGTTTAAATTTTGTTTCTCGACTTGAAAGTCGTATGTTGAATTGTTGAGCAAATGTATGCTCAATGCTGATCAGCATTGAGCATACATTTCAACCATTCAGGAGGTACATTCCTCAACAATATTGATCAATATTGTTGAGGAATGTACCTCCTGAATGGTTGAAACATTGCAGACTCTCAGAGGGGCTCGTGGCTATAATTACCTATATTTTTTATTTTTTTATCTTTAAAAATGAAGTAATAGGGGGCCGTAAAAAATGTAAATTTTAGACCGTTTTTGTACGAGCTCTATAGCAACAATTCAATAAGTTAGGAATTTGAAACTTCTGTATATCATGTTCGTGTACCATATTATACTATATTTAATCAACAAATACTAAAAACGCCGATTTAAAAGTTTTTTGTTTAAATATGGGGATTTTCTGAAACTGCAAACTTAACATGTATGTGAATCTGTATGTATGTCTGTATCTTATCATGTATGTGAATGTCTACATAACATGTTAAGGGGAATCCCCTTCAATTTAAATTTTCCATACAAGAAACGTGTTTTCTTCGCGTTTTTGCTCGACCTTAAAAAATATTAATTAATTATTATTTTTAAAACCTTTTTTTCTGTAAAATCTAAATAAACACCTATATTGATGGGTTTAATTAAATTAGACAATTACTTTAGAAATCTTTCAATCTGCCTAGCCCTTTCCCAACTATGTTGGGGTGTGCTTCCAGTCTAACCGGATGCAGCTGAATACCAGTATTTGACATGGAGCGACTGCCTATCTGACCTCTACAACCCATTAACTGGGTAATACGATACCCCTTGGTAAGACTGGTTGTCAGACTTTCAGGCTTCTGACGACCCGTAACGACTTTCAAAGATCCACGTATGACAGCCAGGACCAACGGCTTAACGTGCTTTCCGAGGCACGGAGGAGTCTCGGTATCCACTTGCGCGCCCGCGGGAAGTTGGTTCCCCAACAGTAGATTGTCCGTGGGAACAAAGTTCCCAAGACAATCTTTTTTACTTTTATCCTTGTTCCTCCACTATTAAGTAGGAATATCCAATTCCATGCATTTACTGTGATAGATTGTCTGTGACCGAACCTTTTGAGATACGACAACACTCACTGAACTAGTCTATGGCATTAAAAAAATATTATTTTCGCTGTCATATAATCTAAAGTAAACAATAACAAGTTTTTGTCTCAACTTCGGAAGCTTGTAAATAATGAATATTGTACTGTGGTAAGTGGTTTTATTTATGTTTCACGTAAGAGTTAACACAGCATGCATTTTAAATCATAAAAAATATAAGTCATCGCTTGTTTCTTCTTTGTAGAAAATTTAGAAATCTAGAAATCTGAAACTAACTGTGTTCGCTCTTTACATACCTATTTTTGTGAATTTTATACGATCGTTCATTCAAATGAAACATACACTACAATAGAGTCCAGTTCTCTGGCATCCATAAAAACATTCGAGCGTTACAAGATTCCAAGAATCTTCGTCGCTTCGGCATTGTTTGTAAACACGTGCGAAGTGCTGGCTGATGTCACGGTGCGCGTACGCATGACTGTACGATGGACGGTTTTTGTGTAGAGCCGCTTTCGTACTAGTGGGTATGTAAAGATTGTCACCCATCCACGGATCGACCCCGGCAAGCGTAGCTTAACCTGATGGATCGACCCGTGCGGCTGTCATTACTTAGCCACGAGCTCCTCTACTTTTACGAAAACATTAGTAATTATTAATTTAAGTAATTATTAAAACATACATAGTGTTAAATCTTGTACGATATGGTACTTAACCCTTTTGGCCGGTTTTTTTAAATAGTTGGTCTTGTTGTTGTAATTTATTTAGGTATGTCAAAAACAAGTTTAAAGATTTAAATCGATTAATATTCTTGGAAACTGTTTAGAGATAATAAATAATAAAACCATTTAAAATACAGTAAACTGGTCCAATTTGTGTTTTTTTTATTTAAATTGACGCATTCGTTATTTGGAAGGGTTTGGTTATTATATGTTGAAATATAAATATTTCCAGGTAATATTATAAGAGTATATACACACAGGTCGTACGTGGATGAATAAAATTAGTTAACACTTAAGGCGACGATAACCGACTTTTAATGATTTTAAACTGAAGATCACGTCTAAACGAGTAGTGTTAATGATTTGGAAAAAATATATGTTAAATTAGAACATTTTCTTAATAACCTAATCTGTGAATATTTTAGATTATGTTTATATTACATAGTGTAATTAATTTGTAAAGTTATACCTAACGCGGATAAAAAAACTGAGAATCACGCAAAAACTATCAAGCGTATTTTCATGAAATCTTCACCATTTTAAAGATAATTTAATTATTTACCTTTTAGTGTACGAGTTTTAATACAGTAGCCTTTGTTTTATGTGTAATAAATTAATAATGCGTCTAATTAGGGACAGCGCTCCTTGATAGGCGCGTCCTATTACTGGGTGGACGTACGACACGTTCCGTGAGCTCAGCACAGAACACGCATGCTGACCACTCAAGGGCGCTGGCACTTATCTGCGTCTTAACAGTAAAATTATTACCTACAGCTATTTTACGCAATTAGTTTTAAAAGCTGAGCAGAAACATAAAGCCATTATTTTTATTTTAGTGTACTAAATACCTCTACCTGCCAATACCTGGGTTGTGAAGGTCAGATAGGCAGTCGCTCCATGTAAAATAATAATATAAAAAATAAATAAAATAAAACACTGGTATTCAGTTGCATCTGGTAAGAATGGAAGCCGGATCGAAAAAATCACGTGCTTGTCAAGCAATTTAGACTGTCTAGGGACCCCATTAGGACTTTGCGATCGAATTCGTTTGTAAAGCGATCGCTATCTGTGTTGAGACAGCAGCCCCGGATGAGTTTTGCATGTATTTAATTTCACTTTTCGCAAATGTAGAGTTCCGTGAAAAAAAGCCTGGGTAAATAATTGTAGATTTACTCCAGGTTTTTTTAAAATAAATTGTGCATATTGCATACTGTTAGAACTGGCATGAACAAAAAATGTTTTCCTAGATTAGAACTGCTCTATCCTCTTAGTTTTTAGGGTTCCCTACCTCAAAAGGAAAAATGGAACCCTTGTCCGTCTGTCTGTCGTCTATCAGTCTGTCAAGACCCTTTTTCTCAGGAACGCGTGGAGGTATCAAGTTGAAATTAATATCAAATACGTAAGTCTATAGTTTCTTGAAGTCCTAAAAAACTCAAGCTTCTAAGTCAACGCAATAAAAATATACGGTCATTTATGCGACATATTTTGATACTCGCAAGTAAATCAAAACCTATAGGGTACTTCCTGTTGTCCTAGAATCATGAAATTTGGCAAGAAGCAAGCTCTCACAGCACAAATAAAGGAAAAAGTACGAAAATTGTTAATTTGTAAAATGAAATTTTATGAATTTAAAAATTCAAAAAACATACTTAACAAAGTTTGTTTTTGGGATAAATTCTTTTCAACTACGGAACCCTTCATTGTGCGTGTTCCGACACGCACTTGGCCGATTTTTTTTTAATCGCAGTTCAAAATCGGGATTCCCGTATATTTTTTAAATTTGCTCTTAGTATAAGGGCTCGTATTTAATTTTCTAGTAATCATCTGCGTCCAATTCGAATTTCATAAGATTCTACAATTTTATCATTCTAGATGAAAATAAAAAAAAATTGCCAGTTTTGTTATTTTTAAATGAATTTATTGACGTTTGAAATTGGAACAACAACAAATTTCAAATAAAATTTAAAAAAATAATTAAAAAAAATGATGTGGCCTGGGTCTTGTTAATTGGTGCTGATCCATGCGTCATGTTCGTGAACGGGCGCCGTCAGTTGGGACTGGTCGTCTCTTAGCTGCCATGGCTTATTTTTAATTTTAATATTTAATTTAGTTGTTTTAGTTTTTATCTTTTTATTACGGATGCTTTTTAACGTGCACGTCTTTCTACATTGTTCTCACATGTATATTTTCAACATGAACGATGTAACCAATATTTTGTAAAAATATTATGATTTAAAAGAGTGTCCGTGGAGTTTCTTGCCCGTTCTTCTCCATAGGGATCTACTACGCTTTGGAATGGGCAACTAGCTTCATCTTTCTGACTGACCGACCCATTGACAATTCAAAAGTGCCTGTAATTGGTTTATTTGAAATAATTGCTTTGAGTTTGAGTTTGGCCTACACGTAGCAGATGGCCCCACGTATCCGCCATTTTCGTATGTTCAACTGTCTGCTTAGCACCCTGTATAACACTAGAAGACCCGACAGACGTTGTCCTGTCTAAATTTCAATAATTCATACAAAATTCCCATTGAAAATACACTTTCAGTTTTCCCGACTTTTCTCTACATATGAACCTTTCTCGAACTTCAACGTAGACATGTTGATTATTTTCTATTTTGTTAAGTACCTGGTAGTTGTTGAAAGGCCTACATTGTCCTCCCATATCTATTAACACTGTTATTTGAAAATATTGTAAAAGCCAATTGTTTTTAAAAGAGTAACCATGGAGTTTCTTGCCGGCTCTTCTGCATAGGAAACGACCAATTTGGAACCGTGCACCTAGCTTCTGACGTTTCATAAGTGCCCATGTAGGTTTATGTGAAATAAAATATTTTGATGTTGAACGAATTAAAAAAAAAACCAAGGCCAAGTGCATGTCGGACCACGCACAATAAA
Source organism: Cosmia pyralina (assembly GCA_946251885.1). NCBI lineage: Eukaryota > Metazoa > Arthropoda > Insecta > Lepidoptera > Noctuidae > Cosmia > Cosmia pyralina. The sequence goes on from OX276371.1 coordinate 2,157,784, forward strand.
GGGCTCCGTGATAGTTGAAAAGAATTTTTCCCAAAAACAAACTTAACATTGTAATCCCAAAATATTTTTTCTTTTAACGTGATAAAATTACAAATGAACAGTTTTTGGACTTTTTCCTTTATTTGTGCTGTGTTGATTTACTTGCGAATATTAAAATAAGTATTAATATGTCGCAAAAGCCGTATTTTTTTTATTTCGTTGACTTAGAACCTTGATTTTTTTATAACATTCAGGAACCATTAGGCCTACGTATTTGATATTAATTTCAACTTGATACCTTTACGCGTTCCTGAAAAAAAGGGTGTTGACAGATTGACAGACTTTTATTAAAAATTTTGGACTTTTTCCTTTACTTGTGCTGTGAGACCCATCTCTTTATCTGTTCTGTGGTGAGACCTTGCTTCTTGCCAAATTTCATGATTCTAGGACAACGGGAAGTACCATAGAGGTTTTGATTTACTTGCGAGTATCAAAATATGTCACAAAATGGGCGTATTTTTTTATTGCGTTGAGGTAGAAGCTTGATTTTTTTAGAACTCTAAGGGACCATAGACCTACGTATTTGATATTAATTTCAACTTGATACCTCCACGCGTTCCTGAGAAAAAAGGTCTTGACAGACAGACGGACAACGAAGTGATCCTGTAAGGGTTCCGTTTTTGCCTTTTGAGGTACCTACGGAACCCTAAAAAATTGTTGAATTGGCCCAGCCGTTCTCGAGTTTTGCGCTTAGCAACACATTTAGCCATATTTTTTTTAATTTAAATAGATAATGGGAGAAATATGCAGCTATTTGAGTTGTAACAAGTTTCTTTTGATTAGCGTCCGTCGTGGACGATTGGATTTATTATGTAGGTTGTATACGTAATTAAAGCTAGTAGAAAAAATAACAGGTTTTTGTATAACATAAAAAAAACTAGGACTAAAGCTTAAGGTTGCACTAGTCGATATTTTTTCCATACAAATTTCGGGAGGGTATTATTCTACTGTTTGACATTATCGTTTTGACTCATTATTAATTTAAAGCCAAATTTAAAATATAAAGCCAAAAGTTATGATGAGCCAAGAAAATATAGTTTTTCTTGCTAATTTTAATGCAACTTTGGGCGTAAATAAGTAATAAAAGTAGTGTAAAATCTCCATAACAAAGTCAGCACCAACAAAGCTCAATTATCGAAGAGTTCAATAAACTTTATTTGTAATTGATTTATGCAGGGGTTAAAACTCGATTTTCCAAAGGACTTTTCGTAATTTTTTACGCGCTTTTTTACTATACTAGTTAGTTTCACATTACTACTATTAGACATTTATTATTTTACTAGAGTCTAACAGTGAGTTCGAGCCCGCGACTAGTTCGGCCTTAAGCATTAACGTCAATACTTTTTATGAATACCTGCGTCATAAAATCTAGTTTTAAAACTATTGACGTACCTATGTAAAATTTAAGACAAATTGTACATAGGCACGTCAATAGTTTTAAAACTAGATTAGTAATTCATCTTCCTGCCCTTATCCCATATTAGGTACTTGGGGCGGCGCACCACGTTTTCTTCTTCCATTCTCCCCTGTCAACCGTCATGCTATCATTCACTCCCTTCTCTTTCATATCATTCCTCACACAATCCATCCATCTTTTCTTTGCCCTTCCTCTGCCTCTCCATCCATCAACATGTACGAGTATATTCATCACTCTTTTAGTCACATGCGTTTCGTCTCTCCTCATTACATGCCCATACTAAGACAAACGATTTCCTTTCAACTTTTCTGTCACTGGCGCCACTTTCAAACTTCCTCTTATAGACTAATTTCTCACTTTATCCATTCTCGTCACTCCACACATCCATCTCAACATTCTCATCTCCGCTGCATGCAATTTATTTTCATCCGTCTTCTTCACTGCCCAGCATTCCGATCCATAAAGTACGACAGGCCTTATCACGGACTTGTAAATTTTCCCCTTCAACTTGAGGGGCATCCGTGGGTTAGTAATTATTTTATTATAATCAATTTTTAAATAATGACAAATATAATATACACATATAGGTAGGTATTTATAGTATGTGTGGCACTTCCACACTAAGTAAGGCAAAATAATGAAATTCAGCAATATCTTGATAATACTATATTATTTAAAATATATAAAAAATGTAGTAGGAAAAAACACACCTGACTTTCATCTTGGTTCTGTCAAAAAAAAAAAAAAGAAAAAAAAAAACAAATCAAAAAAGTAAAACATCCCACATAAGTACTATATGCAAATAAAATTTTGTAAGCAAAAAATGTGTGCTTTAATTTAAGAGAGTGTGGCGGAATCTACATCGCCATATACGAACTACGCATCACATTGACGTCACGCAAAAATCCTGCATCGCGCAATCAAAGTTTACCGCACGACTAGCATAGTAATATATATAATACAACGTCCCAACATCAACCGTTGGGCAGTTGCCCACCAGACACGACACCCGTCTGGTCGGAGGATCCTCCCTTTTCAGTAGAGAATGAGTGAACTTTACACCCTGTTCCTCATGCCTCTCAAGAGCGAGGTCCTATTTAGAATACCTGAATTATAATAAGTGGACAAAACTTTAAATTAAAATAAATCGTATGTAAGGGGCCATTATGCTGGGGCTACATTAGCGGGATACGGCGAATATTCGCTCTATCGCGACAAGTGTGGCCGAGAAAATCGATTGAAAATGTGTGGAAGTGTGGAAGTTCGTCGCATCGCATAGTATTCGGGCGATGAACAATGCATGTCGCGGCACTGTCAGTAAACTGGCGCGCATTAAAGGGCTTTGTCGCGACAATATTCGTCTGCGTGGCTCACTTCGCTATTTTAGTTGTAGTCTAGACTTTGGGCAGAACGGACTTCTCTTTTACATATTTTTCATGTTTTGCAAATGATACAAATAATAATTTACCGACATACAATACAACGCCACTTCTTCATACATTCTACGTCGACCGCACAACAGGCGAACACGTAGACTGCTTAAATGTAGACAACAACATCCCGTAAAAATAAAAAACATAGGCGCGGAATGCGCTCGCCACGCCCATTTTGGTAACTGGTAACTTTCGTTCGTTCGGTAATTTTTCCGATTTACTGTAAGTACTAGTAACTTTCGTCCGTTTCGCGCGTCAGCGGATAGTGACATACAGTCTTCTATTTGACTGCTCCACGGTGCACGGTGCAGCACGGTGAAATTTCATCGTGCGGTCAAGCAGTTGCCAGGCATTCACTGACTTCTCGAGATATCAACTGCTCTCGCGCAGTTATCCCCTCCGCCCACGCTCTTCATCCCACCTCCGAAAATCCATGTTGCTGCTGATTAAGGGGGATGCGCTAAAGTAGCCAGTGAAATTCAAATTTTCTTACGTTTTTTGCAATTTGCGGGTCAGTGTCAGGTAGTATGTTGATTAAAATATGAGACGCGGCCGTAGCTATTATGGTTTTACATAATTATAATCGTTAGAATCAGCAATACAACTCCATAAGTTAGAATTGACCTCAAATCTAGCGATTTCATGAAATCATGATGTTTGAGGTCAATTCTAACTTACGGAGTTGTATTGCTGATTCCAATGATTATAATTCTGGAAAGCTATGTTAGTTACGGCCGCGAATCATATTTTAATCAACATACAACTTGACACTGACCTGCAAATTGCAAAAAAAACGTCAGAAAATTTGAATTTCGCGGGCTATCTTTGCGCATCCTCATTAAATTGTGACTGATCTAGCAGTTGAAGCCAACTGCTGCAGTAGTCATCAAATGATGGCTTCAAGCTGTTAACTATGACTGCTCGAGCAGACCGTGTATGGGCATATACACAGATTGCTCGAGCCCTTAGTCTTCCTAATATCATAAATTCATCATCCTCTTTCCAAAAATCAAAATCAAAAGACATTTATTCAAACTAGGCTGTGAAAGTGTTGACAATGTCGCCTCTAGCAGCGCCTGCCGAGGCGTCTCGTGATCTATGACATGCATTTATTTATTTAAGATCTCCAACAAAAGGTACCTTAACAGATACAATATTAAACTCAATCTCCTTTGTGTTATATAACTGCATAGCACATGTGTGAGTACTATGTACATACTCTAAACCCCCGTTCGCACGGGCGTAATAAAAAACGCGGCGGGATTTTATAGCGCACTGGATTTTCAACGCTCTGCTTAGCACCGAGAGTGCAAAATCCAACAGTGTGTTTTTTCGACGCGCTAGAATGTACTCTGGTATTGTTAAGTTGGATTCTCAACGCTCGGCTCAACAACGACAGTTGAAAATCCAGTGCGCGATAAAATCCCGCCGCGATTTTATTACGCTCGTGGGAACGGGGGCTAAAGCTTCCATTTAATGGCACGTCTTTATTTGATTAGACTTGAATGTGCCCTGGCGGCTGAGAGTATGTCATGTTTATCTAATCCATGCGTCAGGTTCGTGAACGGATGTCGACGGGGTCAATTGGGCCTATGCCGTCGGGGTCGCGGGTAGTTCGAAAAAGATACCGTGGCCCTGGCACGGGCAGCTGAAGGAACATGGGTGGATTTTAGTTAGTAAAAGTCTGACACGCCCTCCCGCTCTGCCCAGAGCGGGGGAGGCCATTTGATGATTTCCCATCCACAAAAAAAAAAAAAAAAAAAAAAAGTTCGTGAACAAGCGCTGTCAGTGAAGGCTGGTCATATCTTAGCTCCCACGGCTTATTTTAATTTAATTAAAATGTTAAATTGTTTTTTTAAATGTTTTTATTAGGGACACTTTTAACGTTTTGCATCGTTCTCACATGTATAATTTCAACTTTAATGACGTATCATGTAACCAATATTTTGTAACTATAGAGTGTTCGTGAAGTTTCTTGCCCGTTATTCTCCATAGGCACCTACCTACTACGCTTAGGAATGGGCGACTAGCTTCTTCTATGTTTCTGACCGACCGACCCCTTGACAATTCAAAAGTGCCTGTAATTGGTTTATTTGAAATAAATGCTTTGGGTTAGAGTTTAAATATAAATCACAATAATCTGAAAGTTTATTTTAGGTGTGCTCCTTCAATTACAGGAGACCAAAGCATGCAGCATGCACATATCATAGACATCGATGCGTTACCTGATACCATGGATTCGACATGATTCTGGACACCCCTGCATAAAAATTTTTCCGGCCAAGTGCGTGTCAGACCACGCGCAACGAAGGGTTCCGTAGTTGTGATGAAATTATCCCAAGAATAAACTTAACAACGGCCAATCGGGACGATGACTAAACATTTTTTTTTTATAACTCATGTAGATTATTAAAACATATTGGACACGTATTTTTTTTTCGACGTAATCAAAAGATTACGGCGATACATTGATTTAAAATATGGCATGACGTCACGCCTAGCTATGTTTTATTCGTAGGAGTGACGTAGTGAGTTCCCTCCCCAACTTTAATGCTTGTTATCTCAGTTATTTTTTATTATAATGTTTGAGAATGTGCAAACAGCGCTCTTTTGTATGATAATCCCACATGCCCTAGTAGTCCCACTTCGAATTTTTAAGACCCCCTTTCAGTCCCTGTTGCAAAAAAAAAAAAAAAATATATTTTTGTTTCTTTCGTATTTGCAAAATAGTTGGGCAAGCGTCATCTAAAACTGTTCGAAATTTCAAGTTAATAGCATTAGTATTTGAATAATCCCTATTATCATTACACTACCCAACTTACACTCTATAATTGATCACTCATTTATCTATTCAAGCCTGGTCCCTGCATACTCACTCACTCTCACTTGCCTCCTTAGAGGTAGGTACACACACACCCCCATACTCACCAATCATACTCTTACACTACTCATACTTTCTCTCTCACGCACACACTCACACACATTACACACCGGCACATAAATGTGTGACTTGGCCTCCCTCGCGCTAAACACTCTGGCTGCAGCTATACCTTTATGATAAACTGCCCTGTATGGCCTAACACTGTCTCCTAAGATACAGGACTACCTAGTTTAGGAGACAGGGTTACATAATCTGTGTAGATTTATGTAGATATCTGTGTTTTGTTGTTTTGTACATCTGCTTTTGTATACCTATCATGAATCTTGTGTGTGTAATAAATATATTATTCTTATTCTTATTAGTAGTTCTTGAGATATCCAGGTGTGACAGACGGACAGACAGACCGACTAAGTCGCACTATAAGGGTTCCTTTTTATTATTTTGGTATGGAACCCTAAAAACGCGCGTCATTGTAGCTAAAAAATCATTTGTTACAGTAAAGCCGTGTCTCCTGCACGTCTTTTTGCGAAACATAACACAAAAAACCTTACACATTAACATTAGTTTCCTCACATTTTCTTTCACTGTTTTGAAAGCAGTGGTGATCAGACCGTCGGTGAACACCCGCGTGTTTGTCAATACTTCCCTGTCTGAATCGGATTTTTTTCACAATTTCATGGGTTTTAATTTTTTTACGAGGTACCCTGATTTTTTTTCTTAAATAAAAGTAGCTTAAGTTACTCGTTATAACATCAGCTATCTGCCAGTGAAAGTCCCATCAAAATCGGCGCAGCCGTTTCATAGATTAGCCGGAGCAAACAGACAGACATATAAACAAAAAAAAAAAAATGTTTTTTTTTTGTTATAAGTACCATATTATATACTTTCTTAGATGCTATGGAGGAGCTCGTGGCTAATAACAGCCGCACGGGTCGATTCATCAGGTCAACACACTTTTATAAAAAAAATTGGGTCTGTGATAAAAACGCAAAGATTTAATACAAGATGTAAGTTTTAGGGTTTAATAAAAATATATAATTAGGTATGTATGATATGGGATTATTGTGACGTAGACGAAGAATATTAATTATCGTTAAAGGTTGCAATGTAGGTACCTATATAATGGTATTTTTCTTATCAGGTTTAAATTATTTTTGGAAAAAAAGGACATGTTGCGCCGACCCCAAATAGATTGGGATAAGGGCAGGAGAATGATGTTTAAATTATTTTTTACTTTTTAGTTCTTTTAAACCGAGGAGCTTTAAAGCTCGTGGCTAAGTAATAATAGCCGCACGGGTCGATCCGTCAGGTTAAGCTACGCTTGCCGGGGTTGGTCCGTGGATGGGTGACCATCTTTACATACCGAGGCTCCTTCGTGCCTTGGAAAGCACGTTAAGTCGTTAGTCCCGGCTGTCATCCGTGGAACTTTGACAGTCGTTACGGGTCGACAGAAGCCCGAAAGTCTGACAACCAGTCTTACAAATGGGTATCGTATTACTCAGTTGTTGGTGTGTTGAGTTGTGGAGGTCAGATAGGCAGTCGCTCCATGTAAAATACTGGTATTCAGCTGCATCCGGTTAGACTGGAAGCCGACCCCAACATAGTTGGGAAAAGGCTAGGCAGATTGGCAGATTGAGTTCTTTTAAACCGACGGTTCTCAATTCGATACGTATATATTTTTTTTTTATGTATGACCCACGCATTGCTTTTTACAGAGTCGTCCGATTTGAAATTTTCTTATTTTATTCGAGAGGGTATACATCAAAGTTGGTCACATATAAAATTGATTAACTTTGCTGGCGTAGTTTTTGAGTTAGCTTCATTAATACGTATTTTTTCCCCACTTTTATATGGATGATGTTCTAGTTTGTTTTGCAGGTAGTGGTATTAGAATTTGTGTGGGGTAGGTACCACAACTAAAAAGTGAAAAATAAAAACCTTTTTACAAAAAAATACAACCGACTTCCAAAAACAACCTAGAAAGTGAAAAATAACTAATTTCGGAAGTTGGTGGCAAAAAACGAAAATACATATAACCAGACACCGACTTTCGAAATAAAAAGTTATTTTTCATTTTTATTTGTGCAGTTAAAGTCTTTTTGGTTGCCAAATTCTTTTGTACATGTAGAATTCTGTAAGGGAAGGTGAGCAGCTGTTCCCAAGCTGTTCCCAAGCACTTTGCGAATTCTCCCGGGCGGCAAGACGAACGCAACCAAGTGTTGTGCCACTAGAGGTCTAGCGCCGCGGGGAACTCGCTTCAAAACAGGAATAGAGCTTTTGAATTTTGATAGTTTTCCAAAAAAATTTCATTTTGTAGTGTTGTTTTTGGAACACGGTTGTATTTTTTTTGTAAAAAAGTTTTTATTATTAACATGTATTAAAAGCTTGTTTTTAAAAGTTTTTTTTTTCTTTTAATTTTATTATATTAGAGTGTTGTCGCCTTTTATCACCTCTCTCGCTCACACGGAACCAAATTTTTAAGATTGTTAAATGAAAAGATGCTTTTTTGAAGAATGTAATCAGTTAGCGAACTAGTAAATAATATTAATTTAATAGGTTATTAAAAACACATTTCTATTAGGTTTTCTAATAAACATAGCTCAAAAAGTATTAAAGTAATTTGTTTTTGAGATGAGTTAAATAAATGCCATAATAAAAATGTGTTTCTAATAATTACTATTACTAGTTCGTTAATTGATTACATTTTTCAAAAAAGCATCTTATTATTCAATACTCAACTTATCCGCCTAGCCTTTTCCCAACTATGTTGGGGTGTATGTCCCAGCTTCCAGTCTAACCGGATGCAGTATTCCAGTATTTTACATGGAGCGACTGCCTATCTGACCTCCACAACCCAGTCACTGAGTAATATGATACCCCTTGGTAAGACTGGTTGTCAGACTTTCGGGCTTCTGACGACCCATAACGACTCTCAAAGATCCACGAATGACAGCCGGGACCAACGGCTTAACGTGCTTTCCGAGGCACAGAAGGGTCTTGGTATATAAAGATGGTCACTCATCCACGGACCAACCGCGGCAAGCGTAGCTTAACCTGATCGATCGACCCGTGCGGCTGTTATTACTTAGCCACAAGCCCCTCATCTTTTCATTTAACATTCTTAATAATTTGGGTTCGTGTGAGTGAGAGGTCACAAAATGCGACAGGAAGTCTTACATGGCGTGATTGTAAGAATAACTTTATTCAACGTGTCGTTTTGCATCCTCGTCAAATTTCAGGGTGTGATATAGAATATCAAACCGAACAACTTTCTCCATGGGACCTGTTAGAATTTACTCAAAGGAGATCGTACAGACTTGTACAACCTATATTGTCTGTGCCTACATCCTCCTTCTCTGTTAAATGTATTAAATAAAAGGAATATAGAAATATCCACTGCGATCTTATTACTCATCGACCCAACACAATAATAATCTTAATAGGACCAACATCGTAATCGCGAAAAAAATTTCAACTGTCCCATAGAAAACTTCAATACTTACTCGACGCAAATGTATGGGACGGCTGATTATTTTTTCGCGATTACGATGTTGGTTCCATGGAATTATTTGTTCGGTTTGATGGTTTATACCACACCCTTATGCAAAACGAGACGTTTTATAGGTCGCCAAATCGGTAAATTAGTTCAAATTAACATAAATTACATGATGGCGAAATACTCAACTAATATAATCAATAACGGCTTTTAATTATTTATTTAAACTACTGCCAAATGATAATAATCCTAACTAATATAAATGCGAAAGTGTTTATTTGTTTGTCTGTTACGCTTTCACGCTAAAACGTCTCAACGGATTTGAATGAAATTTGGTACATGGGTAGACCATGACCTGGAGAAGGACATAGGCTACTTTTCATCCTGGATCGCAGGCGATGTCGCGGGCAGCAGCTAGTAATACAATAATGTTACTTGTTTAACTGTTAAGTATGCTTAACACTTAATTTATTGAACATAATATAATATAACCGGAATGACTTGTTTACTAAATAAAATAAATACGATGTTAATTTGTTTTGAATAAAGTTATAAGGAAAAACCACCTTCAAAAAGTCATGTCATCTTTTATAATGTATCTATCGCTTCTTTGGACGTTAAGAGGATATATCGAAGCGTGGATTAGCTCTGTGTGTAACTGAAATGGCGTTATGGCTGTCTAGTTTGACGCGCGAGATAGAAGACTCTCACGCGCATCGTTTAAATGTAGATTTATGACAAAATGCTATAATTAAATAAATTTTTGACTTAGTAAGTTCTTAGCATATTTAAATACCATCGATTTAAAGCAAAGGAGAATGACCAAAAGTGGTACCAAAAGGTCTCACGCATCAAGACCAAAACTTTATAGTAATTATTTTCATAATTTTTTCGTTTATTCCCGTTGTCCCCGTATGCCATATCCCCATAACGTACATTCGGCTAACGGGGACAACGGGAAGCAAACTTTTAACGAGTCGTTGTCCTCTAACTAACTAGTTCGGTTCTTGATAGCCTGTTAAAAATAATCTCTTTTTTTCCACATCTTTTTTTTCTGTAAAATCTAGTCGTTTCTGGCACTCGCCGGCCGCTGCCGCGAGACCGCTCGCTTCGCTCGCTCGGCTCGTGCGTAGAAAGTCACAGTTTTAACCTAAACTAACCTATATATTTTTGTCATAACAAATCATTTGACCAAAAAGACCAAATGTTTATTGTCTAAAGATTGTTTGCTGTAATAAATCATTTGATTAAATACCAAATAAAAAACTTTGTTTGATGGGTAAAAGATGGCCGACTCACACATAATACTACACAAAAAACAAAAAAAAAACGGATACTGTGGGCAATAATTTTTACTTATTTTATTCAACTATATTAACGGGGACAGTGTACGGGGACAACGGGAAGTATTTTTAAATATTTAATTGAAGTACCGCTGTCCCCGTAGGACGGGGACACTGCGTACGGGGACAACGGGAATAAACCAATTTTTTACTACATTACGCATCAGGGATTTGATATTTGAACAGGGAATTTAATTTTAAGTAAAAAAGTATGGATATTGTTTTACTCCCTTTATATGACATGACTATAATATATATATATATGTGTCGGAACGTCAGGATTTACTCAGTTAGATTTAGACAGACACGTGAAGATGGGTTTCGTGCAATGAAAACACACTGGGTGCGATACACGGTGTTTAAAATCACAATCTAACACAATCACTAAGCATAACGAATCGAATACAGTTCCGTGGCTTAGTAACCCCGATGTTGCTCCGATGCGATCCGACACTAGACTGTTCTTCTCGCTATCAGGTTAAAACATCACGACTCTGTAGAAGCGCGCTGTAGGCGTGGGCACCTCACGTGATGTCGCCAGTGGCGCGCTTGCGATTCGTTACGCGTCCGTACTATTGACCGGATTTGACATAATATATGAATATAAGCTTGATTTATGAAAGTATCTATACTTTGCCGATTCTACATGAATTAAAAACAACTAGAATAGAATACAATTTGTACTTCAAGGATTATCATTTTTGTATCTTAGGTTAATTGGCTGGATGTAGTATGCAATAGAATCGATTTTTAATTAATCGACTAACCAGTCATTTTATTAACGTTTCTTTTGTATAATATTAACTATAAGTTTCTATATTTAGTATTGCTAATTGACACAGAATCGATTTTCTTACCCTAATTATAATAACCCTACCCGATTTTGATTTATCGATCAAATCCCTGCTGGCACATAATATGACATCTGATATGACGTATTAGCTTTGTTTGCGCTAGCGCTAGCGAATACGTCCGTCGTCCGTCTGTGTTTTTGAGAGATTAATTAAATTGTATTGTTTGTGTGTTGAGAAGTAGAAGTTGCTTGTATGTTGTTAAGTTATTTCTGTGTTTTAGAGCAATAATATTCGTTCCTGTATGACTTGTCTGTATATAAAATACGTCATTGGTAGCGTCGATTAAAATATACCTAGTTTTTAGGTTATTTTCGATTTTATAAAATAACTCTGAAACCCGGGTTTTGTTTACATAAAATGACTTGTCTGTACATAAAATACGTCATTGGTAGCGTCGAACAAAATATACCTAGTTTTTAGGTTTTTTTTCGATTTTATAAAATAACTCTGAAACCCGGGTTTTGTTTACAAAAAATTACTTGTCTGTACATAAAATACGTCATTGGTAGCGTCGAACAAAATATACCTAGTTTTTAGGTTTTTTTCGATTTTATAAAATAACTCTGAAACCCGGGTTTTGTTTACAAAAAATGACTTGTCTGTTCATAAAATACGACATTGGTAGCGTCGAACAAAATATACCTAGTTTTTAGGTTTTTTTGGATTTTATAAAATAACTTTGAAACCCGGGTTTTGTTTACAAAAAATGACTTGTCTGTACATAAAATACGTCATTGGTAGCGTCGAACGAAATATACCTAGTTTTTCGGTTTTTTTCGATTTTATAAAATAACTCTGAAACCCGGGTTTTGTTTACAAAAAATGACTTGTCTGTACATAAAATACGTCATTGGTAGCGTCGAACAAAATATACCTAGTTTTTAGGTTTTTTTTCGATTTTATAAAATAACTCTGAAACCCGGGTTTTGTTTACATAAAATGACTTGTCTGTACATAAAATACGTCATTGGTAGCGTCGAACAAAATATACCTAGTTTTTAGGTTTTTTTTCGATTTTATAAAATAACTCTGAAACCCGGGTTTTGTTTACAAAAAATTACTTGTCTGTACATAAAATACGTCATTGGTAGCGTCGAACAAAATATACCTAGTTTTTAGGTTTTTTTCGATTTTATAAAATAACTCTGAAACCCGGGTTTTGTTTACAAAAAATGACTTGTCTGTTCATAAAATACGACATTGGTAGCGTCGAACAAAATATACCTAGTTTTTAGGTTTTTTTGGATTTTATAAAATAACTTTGAAACCCGGGTTTTGTTTACAAAAAATGACTTGTCTGTACATAAAATACGTCATTGGTAGCGTCGAACGAAATATACCTAGTTTTTCGGTTTTTTTCGATTTTATAAAATAACTCTGAAACCCGGGTTTTGTTTACAAAAAATGACTTGTCTGTACATAAAATACGTCATTGGTAGCGTCGAACAAACAAAATATACCTAGTTTTTAGGTTTTTTTTCGATTTTATAAAATAACTCTGAAACCCGGGTTTTGTTTACAAAAAATGACTTGTCTGTACATAAAATGCGTCATTGGTAGCGTCGAACAAAATATACCTAGTTTTTAGGTTTTTTTCGATTTTATAAAATGACTCTGAAACCCGGGTTTTGTTTACAAAAAATGACTTGTCTGTACATAAAATGCGTCATTGGTAGCGTCGAACAAAATATACCTAGTTTTTAGGTTTTTTTCGATTTTATAAAATGACTCTGAAGCCCGGGTTTTGTTTACAAAAAATGACTTGTCTGTACATAAAATACGTCATTGGTAGCGTCGAACAAAATATACCTAGTTTTTAGGTTTTTTTCGATTTTATAAAATAACTCTGAAACCCGGGTTTTGTTTACAAAAATAAGTGTCGTAGAAGCTAATATGATAAGTGCAGTCTATAAAAAACAAAGTTTGATTTTGATGCAGCATGGTAAGGGGTTCCATACATCCATGAGCATTGTCCTTTTACTGCACAATAAGGAACTGTTTACGTGATATTCGTATAAAACAGAAAATAGACGGTGCTACTTTGGAATTTTTTTCTATCGAAAAAATTTCAACTAATCATGTTTCGGTTTTAGTACAGCAGTAGACAGTATAGTCAAATAACACATAATGGAAAATCCAAATGATTTAACCTAACATTCGGTTTTATAGGAATTTAAAAAACACAAAATTATCGATGAAAAACGCTTTCAAAAAGATTTATAATAATGAAGACAATTATCCTCAGCAGATGAGCCGGACGGGACTGATCGCTGGAAGTGAAAGGAGGGTGTGTGCCTGTCCAGGTGTATCCTGATGTGAGGGCGGCGGCGATCTCTCGCGTCCAAACCTGGTCCAGGCCATGGTGCGGAGCGAGAGTGCATGGGAAGCCGTCACCTCCTTCTGCGAAGCAGTAATGCTCGCAAAGGAGGAGGCGGGACGCGAGAGGGAGAGGCAACAGCCGCGCCCTCGCGCCCCTAGCCGCCGCAGGAGACGCCCTTGGCGGCGGGAATCTTTCGCCGATTCCCGGCCACCGTAGGCGCGGGCTTACGGACGACGAGTAATGGGCAGCTCGCCGTCCGGTAAGGACCAGGCCCGGGTCGACGGCGCGTTGTGTTCCACGCGCGCCTCAAAGAGATGTCAGCAGTGACGGGGTCCAATAGGGCCGAAGCCGCCGGGGTCGCGGGTAGTTCGAAAGAGATACCGTGGCCCCCTGGCACGGGCAACTGAAGGAACACGGGTAGGTTTTAGTCAGTAAAAGTCTGACACGCCCTCCCGCTCTGCCTAGAGCGGGAGAAGTCATTTGATGATTTCCCATCCACAAAAAAAAAAAAAAAAAAGGTAGGCCTCCCATCCACGCCACCTGCATATCTGCACCTGTAGATTCAGGATATCTTTAGGACAACGGCCGGTGGCTATGTGTTGAAGTCTTGACGGGGATGGATTTCTTGGCGTTGAAAATAATAACACTGTAAACCCCCGTTCGCACGGGCGTAATAAAGTCGCGGCGGGATTTTATAGCGCACTGGATTTTCAACGCTCTGCTTAGCGCCGAGAGTGCAAAATCCAACAGTGTGTTTTTTCGACGCGCTCGAATGTACTCTGTTATTGTTAAGTTGGATTCTCAACGCTCGGCTCAACAACGAGAGTTGAAAATCCAGTGCCCCATAAAATCCCGCCGCGATTTTATTACGCCCGTGGGAACGGGGGTTAACACCAGCACGCTTAGCATGTCCGCCATAGACACGGGTTTTGTCGACGGAAGAATAGACAAAGGGAAATTATTAATCGCACATCAGAAAAATATTAAATGGGTAGTATTTAAACGCACATCAAAAATTACCAACTTTTCCCAACAGAATACGTCCATCAAAAATACTGTTTGCACATCAAAATTTGCACGTATAATAATCATTATTATACATCAATTTTTGTCCAAAGTTACAACAAAAATATTAATTACATATCAAAAATACTAACTGTTCATCAAAAATAATAAATGCGCATCTAAAAAACTTATTATTTCACTACTAGTTAACTAACTGAATATCAAAAATTTTACAAATAATAATTATTGGGCACCCCGAGGTTAGGTTTGGTTAGGTTCCTTTAAAGTTTAAACCCTGCAGACAGAAATAGGAAACCCGTCCAGCGGGGCTCCGTCGACCTGACGTTAAGTTTAATTTATTTAAGTGTGCAAATTTTGATGTGCAAATAGTATTTTTGATGTATGTATTCTGTTGGGAAAAGTTGGTAATTTTTGATGTGCGTTTAAATACTACCCATAGACAAAATGACAGATTGTACAAATATTTGTACGCGTCTAAGAAATCAAAATCAAAATATTTTATTTATTGGTCGTTTCCTATGGAGAAGAGCCGGCAAGAAACTCCATGGTTACTTTTTTTTAAAATAATTATTTAAAAAAAAAGTAACCATGGAGTTACTTGCTTGGTTGTTTCCGGCTTTTAAGATATTTTCAAATAACAGTGTTAATAGATATGGGAGGACAATATAGGCCTTTCAACAACTACCAGGTAATTAACAAAATAGAAAATAGTCAACAAATGTACAGTCTGCTAGGCCTGCAACGTTCTCACATTCACAACACTTTTTTTACAAAAAAAAAAAACAACCGACTTTCAAAAAAATACTACAAAGTGAAAAACAACTTTAATTTCGGAAGTCGGTGTTTTTGGATCTGTATTTTAGATTTTTGCCACCGACTTCCGAAATTAAATTTATTTTTCACTTTGTAGTATTTTTTTGAGTCGTTTGTTTTTTTTGTAAAAAAGTTTTTTATTTTTTGTGGGGCGATCTGTAATTCATCTAAGTTACAATAGCCTAATGTCAACTGCTCATCACCTTTTACAAAATATTGCTTTTCCCGATACGAGGACGTTAATTGTTGAGGAGTTCTCCCAGTAAAGAACCAGGAGAACTGGAACTGATGGTGAAGTCACCATCAGCTCCACTTCAACATAATAGGTCTTTACCTATGAAATTGCCGTTTTGTATGAAAAAATTTAAACGAATTTTTTTCATGCATTTTTTATTTGTATTAATCGAAGTAATCACCCATGCAATCAATGCATCTTTGCCAACGCAGTGGCAGTTTATTGATGCCCTTCTTAAAGAAATCAGCTGGACGGGAGGCAACAAATTCTTCAAAGGCATTTTGTACTGCCTCTCGGGTATTGAATTTTTTTCCCGCCAAGAAGTTATCCAAATTCTGGA
The DNA here is from genome assembly GCA_946251885.1 of Cosmia pyralina. NCBI lineage: Eukaryota > Metazoa > Arthropoda > Insecta > Lepidoptera > Noctuidae > Cosmia > Cosmia pyralina. The sequence continues at coordinate 2,173,981 of OX276371.1, forward strand.
AAAAGTAGTAGTCTGTAGGCGCAAGGTCTGGTGAGTAGGGCGGATGACGGAGAGCTTCCAACCCCAGTTCTTGCAACTTGGAGACCGTCTGCTGTGCAGTATGAGGTCGCGCGTTGTCGTGCAGGAGCAGCGGAGACGAGCGATTGACCAATGCTGGTTGGAGATGTACCAGCTTCTCCATCATTGTGTTCAGTTCTTCACAGTACACATCTGAAGTAATGCTCACCCCGTTTGGTAAGAAGCTGTGATGAATCACACCGGCGCTAGACCACCAAACAGTGACCATCACTTTTCTAGGGGTAAGTTTTCGTTTAGGTATTGTTTAGGTGCTGAACCAGGATCCAACCAACTTGCTGAGCGCTTGCGGTTATCAAACAGAATCCATTTTTCATCGCAGGTAACAATGCGATTCAAAATTCCTTCATTTGTGTGTCTGTTGAGCAGTGCAAGGCACGTCTCGACGCGTACTTCGCGCTGGCGATCATTGAGTTCGTGGGGCACCCATTTGTCAAGCTTTTTTACCTTGCCAATTTGACGCAAATGGACCAATATTGTTTTGACGCTAACGTCGAAAGCTGCTGCTAATTTAGCCGTAGATTGTGTATCATCAGCTTCCACAATCGCCTTTAATTCGTCATTGTCGACCAAAGTCTTCGGACGACCGCGAGGTTCATTTTTCAGGTCGAAATTTCCAGAACGGAAGCGAGCAAACCAATAACAAGTGGTGCGTTGGTTTGTAGTGTTAGCTCCGTAAACGTCGTTGATGTTGCGTGCCGCTTGTGCCGCGTTGCTGCCACGACGGTATATTCCATAATTACTCGAATTTTTAACGTATCCATGATGACGAAAAAGATTGAAATGCGATGAAAATGTAACACTAATCAATAAACAAATGACTACTTTTGGAAAAAAAGATCCATGTTTTTAAAATAAAATTAATTTGAAATTAGAATTCTTAGCCAAACAAAAATTATTTTGATTTGAAATGGCCAGTACTGCAGAACGGCAATTTCATAGGTAAAGACCTAATATGTACTGTATGAGCATAAATTGCTTAGCAATAATCGAATCGCAACCCGTGAAATACGTATTATTGAGTAGATCCGATGGCCATCTGTGGTCTTCCTCATCAGTTCCACTTCACCAAATGGTGCTTTCCGGGAGCAAATGCACGAGTTACTATAAAAATACCCAAATCGCTATAGGTGTGCCTATAAAAATTGAAGATTCCCCTCGATTTCTCTGGGATGCCATCATGAGATCCTGGTTTTCAAAAAATAATCACCAAAATCGGTTCAAAAACGACGAAGTTATCCGCGAACACACATAAAAAAAATATATATACGGTCGAATTGAGTACCTACCTCCTTTTTTTGAAGTCTGTTAAAAATAGAAAATAATCTGTTTAGATGATTAATAAAAGAATAAAAACAAAAATCTATGACATGACACAAATGACATGATTGCCATTACAACTACAGTAATAAATCTGAATAAATAGCATGTTCACAAAAACCACTAATATAGAGTTATAATTGAAATTGTAGTTATATCATGTCAAATAATGAGGAGCTCGTGGCTAAGTAATAACAGCCGCACGGGTCGATCCGTCAGGTTAAGCTACGCTTGCCGGGGTTGTCCGTGGATGTGTGACCATCTTTACATACCGAGACTCCTCGGAAAACACGTTAAGCCATTGGTCCCGGCTGTCATGCGTGGATCTTTGACAGTCGTTAAGGGTAGTCAGAAGCCCGAAAGTCTGACAACCAGTCTTACCAAGAGGTATCGCATTACCCAGTAACTGGGTTGTGGAGGTCAGATAGGCAGTCGCTTCATGTAAAATACTGGTATTCAGCTGCATCCGGTTAGACTGGAAGCCGATCCTAACATAGTTGGGAAAAGGCTAGGCAGATTGAATGTCACATAATGACTGATGATTAATTATAATTATTCATCTCATTATTTGAAATTCTAGTCTATAAGCATAGCAATGTCATTATGTCTAATTCTTCCGTCGACAAAACGTCATCACGCTACGCGTGCAGTACAATAAGTCTTCATGACATTTCAGGCAGCGACATACGGAACTTTTCAGGAGCAATAGTTGAAGATTTATTGAAGAAACTAGCTTTTGCCCGTGGCTTCGCCCGCGTGGATATCGGAAAATATGCCAGAGGAACCTACTACCGGGAATTTTTTTTTGTTTTCTTTTTTTATTCTCATTTTTTTTGTTATTTTTTTTCTCTTTTTACCTTTGAAGAAATAAGTACCTTGCCGAAGTTACACAGACATGACACAGGGTGCACCAGAAAGGTCTAGTCAAATTTAAGGTAACGGTACAGACTATCAAACTGAACAACTTTCCCCATGGGACCAACACCGTAATCGCGAAAATTTTTTTAGCCGTGACAGTTGATAAATTTTTCGCAATTACGATGTTGGTCCCATGGAGAAAGTTGTTCAGTTTGATGGTATGTACAGTCAACAAAAGAGATATCTAGGCAGGGTATATACTAACATATTTGTATGTGAATTGCTTCATGTTCAATTTCGTGACAATATACAATTTTGTGTTGGTGTGTTACTCGTACAATCTAGGAGTATTGCAAAAACAAAGTAATTTATATAAAACTGAACATGAAGCAATTCACATACACATATGTTACTCTACCCTGCCTAGATATCTCTTTTGTTGACGGTACCACACTTTTAAAGACCACACGTTTCTGCTACATCCTGTATAAAAGATCCATCAGACGTTGTCCTGTCAAAATTTCAATTTTTTTTTATTGTTCCGTACCTCAAAAGGAAAAAATGGAGGATTATTTCGTTGTCCGTCGTGTCTGTCTGTCAGTCTGTCAAGACCCTTTTTCTCAGGAGCGCATGGAGATATCAAGCAGAAATTAATATCAAATACAAGGTCAGTCAACTCAATACTCAAAACTCAAACTGGTGCTGATCCATGCGTCACTGTGAATCACGCAAAAACTATCTAGCTTATTTTGCTGAAATCTTCACCATCATTTGTCTAGCCTTTTCCCAACTATGTTGAGGTCGGCTTCCTGTCTAACCGGATGCAGCTAAATACCAGTATTTTACATGTAGCGACTGCCTATCTGACCTCCACAACCCAGTTACTGGGTAATACGATACCCCTTGGTAAGACTGGTTGTCAGACTTTCGGGCTTCTGACGACCCGTAACGACTGTCAAAGATCCACGAATGACAGCCGGGACCAACGGCTTAACGTGCTTTCCGAGGCACGGAGGAGTCTCGATATGTAAAGAATTAACTAGCTCACCCGACAGACGTTGTCCTGTAGAAAATTACAATAATTCATACAAAATTCCCATAGAAAATGTACTTTGACTTTTCTGAAATTTTCCATTTTTCCCGGCACCTCTTCCAATTTTTCTCTTCTTAAGAACCTTCCTCTTGAATCACTCTATCTATTGCTGAAAACTGCATTAAAATCCGTTTGAGGAGTTTAAAAGGTCTAAGCGAACAGACAGCGGAAGCGACTTCATTTTTATACTATGTAAAGATAAAGATGACACTGTGTCTTAAGTTATAAAAAAAAACTTTTTTACAAAAAAATACAACCGACCTCCAAAAACAACACTACAAAGTGAAAAATAATTTTAATTTCGGAAGTCGGTGTCTGGTTAAATGTATTTTCGTTTTTGCCACCGACTTCCGAAATTAAAGTTATTTTTCACTTTGTAGTGTTGTTTTTGGAAGTCGGTTGTATTTTTTCGTAAAAAAGTTTTTATTTTTCACTTTTTAGTTGTGGTGCCAACCCCACACAAATTCTAATACCACTACCTGCAAAAAGAAACTAGAACATCATCCATATAAAAATTTTTTTACAAAAAAATACAACCGACTTCCAAAAACAACACTACAAAGTGAAAAATAACTTTAATTTCGGAAGTCGGTGTCTAGTTAAATGTATTTTCGTTTTCTGCCACCGACTTCCGAAATTAAAGTTATTTTTCACTTTGTAGTGTTGTTTTTGGAAGTCGGTTGTATTTTTTTGTAAAAAAGTTTTTTTTTCACTTTTTAGTTGTGGTACCAACCCCACACCAATTCTAATACCACTACCTGCAAAAAAACTAGAACATCATCCATATAAAAGTGGGGAAAAAATACGTATTATTGAAGCTAACTCAAAAACTACCCAAACAAAGTTAATCAATTTTATATGGGACCAACTGTGATGACCCTCTCGAATAAAACAAAAAAAAATCCAAATCGGTCTAGCCATCTTCGAGTAATCGGGGAACATACATAAAAAAAAAATTTAAAAAAAAAAGGTTCCGACGAATTGAGAACCACCTCCTTTTTGAAGTCAGTTAAAAATGCTCTAATTTAATATATTTTTTTTCTAAATCATTAACACTAATCGTTTAGACGTGATCTTCAGTTTAAAATCATTAAAAGTCCTTTATCGTCTTCTTAACAGGTGGTCGGTTCATCTAGCTGGGAATACGCGATCTCCAGTTCTCCATCCCAGGACCAGCGACCTTCGGGCCTTCGATAAACAAACATGGCCACCCCACTAAGCTGTCACTGTACTGCAAGGGATATCGTGTTACCCAGTAAATGTGTTGTGAAGATGGTTATAGAAGTCAGCTGCATCTGGTTAGACTGGAAGCTGATCCCTAGATGATGGTAATCCAGAGAGTAAAAATTATTTACCAACAGTCGGACGTTTTATTAAACAATAAAACAGTTATTATTATCTGCATACTTGGTACTTTATATTAATTATTAAAGTACATACTTATGCAAGTTTATACAGCAATAAATTTAATAAATATGTAAAAATATACATTAAATTAGCAATATACTCTACTTTATACAAGTTACGACTAGTACTATGAATGTAATATAAAATAATGTATGTATGTACTTACTAGTTCTACATTATTAATAATAACAATATTGAATCAGCTACAATAATGTTCCGAGTAATCGGATTCTCGAACATATCGCATAATTTTAAACATTTGCACAAAAATATTCGTATGTAGCTTTGTAGATGTGTGCCTTTTGTGACCAGCTCTTCGTATTTCGTACATAGGTAACTATTTAATAATAAACCAATAAAGTATTTAATTTGAAAATACTTTTTAAAAACAATCTTTTAATACATATTATTTTATTACCTGTAACATACATGTTTAGCCAGGGTTCTTAATCTGAGTGACACTGACCCATATTTGTAATGACTTGTTCGTATTGCATTGTTTTTATATGAAATTTTTATTTTTAATATAATTTTAATTCTGTGACCCTTATAATTAGACATTTTATTTTAATTTCAATTCTGTGACCCTTATAATTTGTATCTGCTCATTCGTTTATTTAACCAACCAAAAAGTTTGGTCCAATCCATAGGTCGCTGGTTCATATCCGGCTCGAAGGACCATGTAGAAGAAATGTATATTTAACGGACCAAAGGTTATAATATAAAGGAGCGAGGGAGCACACGCGATGACCGCTAATCGTGTACTAATTGCTCAATTAATATTAATTAATGAAGTTACGTAAAAATGCTTAGTCGTCGGTAGTGCATGGTTTCACCGTACAAATTGCATTGTCATTTTATTCTATATTGTGTTTTCAAGAATTTTCACTTTGTGTTTCTAAGATCAGATAATCGTCATTATTTTGAACTTCAAAATTAGTAATTTGATCCAACGTTTCATCACCATGAAGTAGTATTTCATCTCTAACACGAGAAGACTACTACTTATTACTACTACTACACTGTACCACACGCACCCCCACACACCCACACACACACTACACACACACACGCACTATACTGGTACACTGTAGGTACTGTATTTTACTTCTAATTTTTACTTGAATTATGCATCACAGCTGCATAGTACAGGCACTGTTAAAACGCCAGCTTCAAAATCAAATCAAAATCATTTACGAGTATTTGCATAAATAAGGTACAGAAGGTTGGTAATACGTATAAAATTGTCCGCTTATCCTGCCTTTAATTTCGGCGTGCAAATATAAAATCAAGTTAATATTTTATTTAAATTAATTGTTGAACATAAACATGCAGTCATTAAACAGATAATCCCATTAAAATTGTATTATTGAATTAAATAAATGTCAATAAAATAATGTAAAATTAATCAAAATAATAATCATGTCAATAATGGAAGAGATTCGTCACATAATAAAAATAACAGTAATAACATTGTACCGATTGTCGTAACGGCCAATGGCCTGATGGCCGAAAGCCTCGACCAACATCTCTCGAGGCTATCATTAGGCGGTTGGATCAAGGGCCTGATTCAGAAGGCAGTACTCCTTGATACGGCTCGCATTGTGAGAAGGTTCCTGTCCCTGCAGCCCTAACCACCGGTAGCTTGGACCCTGCTCCCGACACCGGCGGACCTCTATTTTTTTATATTTTTAAATGTTTTTTATCGTTTTTTTTAAGAAATATTTAAAATTGTAAATTGATAAGAAAGAAGATTAATAAACAACACAATAATAATATAAAATGACCGTGTAATTTACAAAACTTACAATTTATAATCTAAAAATTATTTTGAAATCTAGCAAATGGTAGAGTTTTTATGAAATTTGGTATTTTGTTATACAATTTTATGCACATAACATTGTTGGTGTTGCCTGTACATGTGAGATTCATCCTCGGTTGAAATAACTTATTAGTATACATAGATCGTTCAGAATCGTCATCACATTCCGGTATACAATAATTGGCCAAATTAATATTGATGTCATTATTTTTCTTTGCTCTAAATTGAATGGCTACTCTCCGAATCTTCCTCACTGTCAAGCATATAATCAGTGCCAATATGACTACTATAATCCGTGGACATATTCCACTCAAGATTTTAACTAGTTCTAAAGTGCTTGGAGACATAGAAGGCAAAGATGATGGATTTTCTTCATAACCTGAAACATTCCAGTAAAAATTCAATTCAAATTAATGATTCATTTTAATTTTTTTTTTCATGGTTGAAAAGCAGTCTGTAACACTGTTTTTGGGACAATAAGTTATTCTTATTCTTATTTTTAGGGTTCCGTACCTCAAAAGAAAAAGAAAGGGAACCCTTATTGGATCACTTCGTTGTCCGTCTGTCTGTCTGTCAGACTGTCAAGACCCGTTTTGTCAGGAACGCGTGGAGGTATCTAGGTAAGTTGAAATTAAACACTTGACCGTTATTCGAAGCATAATTAAACTATTGAGATAGGCTGAACCATGTTTCCTGTGCCTTTTTTCCTTACGTTTCTAGCGCTATAGCTCTGTCTCGCTCTCATGACGTCACCAGGTCAGAGAGGGGAGCGCATTTTTGAGCGCGCGCGCTCGGTCTTGTTCATTGGCGTTCTTTTCCTTGCCGGAGACGGTTGCTGCTTAGCAGGTGAGTTATATATATGTCTTTTTCACAACCGTCTATATTTTTCCTTTCGACGAAAGTTGGCATACTTACCAATTTACAATTTTTATTAAAACTGTTTTTAGTGAATGATAATTATTGATAATACAGTGAATCAACGTTGATATTTTCAGAATTTAACGGTTTTCCGTTCGCGTGTTGTTTATTCTTTTTCTTTCCAGTGTGTGTAATTCAATTGTTTTCAGTATAATACCGAATACGTAATGGATAAAGAAATAACGTTGATTTCGCAATATGAACCGGTCGCAGGTCCTTCGAATACCGCTAATAATAGAGAATCTAGTGCCAAACGGATGCGTTCACATCCGAGCAGCAGCAGTAGTAGTAGCTCTGATAGTAGCGATTCTAGTTCCAGTTCATCTAGTTCTTTTGACCATAAGTCTAAACATGCGCGTCGCCGTCACCGTAAGGGGGGCAAGCACAAGCATCGCCGCTCGGAGCGTAAAGTGAAACATTTCCCTTTTCACGGAGGATGATTTAGAACTGGAGGGTAGTAGTCTTATAAATAATTTAGATGTTGAAACTAAGCTTAAGGAACCGGCTGTTCCAAAGACAGACGAGCGTTACTTGAACAATTTAAGAGAAATTCAGTTTTAAATCGTATAACCATAGCCCGGGTTTCGTCGAACTCGAGGCAAACGAGGAGATCAGACCCTATGACACACTAAAACACTTAAGTTACTCGGAGAGGGCCTATGCTTCGTTAACTTACGGTATTTTAAAACAAAAGGAGAAGGAACTTTGTGCATTTTTGACATGGGTTCGAGACCAGAGAGATTAACTTCGAGGCTATAAAAAAGCTGAATGACATCTTCACTTCTGGTGAGTTCAGCAAGGTTTCGGCAGACCTATTGCAAATGATTTGCGGCCATAGGGCTGAATCTATACAGATGCGCAGAGACAGCATAACTAATGCAGTTCGCGATCCCTTAATAAAAGCGGCAATAAAGAAAATACCTCCATCTGAGGTTAGCTTATTCAATTCTGAGCAGTTAGTTGTTGCATTAGAAAAAGCTGGCGGTATCAAAAAAGCCTTCTGGCCTGCTTCTAGATCGGCTGGTACATCTACAGAATCGGCTTATGGTAATACCTCAACTTCGCAAGTTGGAAAATGGCTCATACGTCCCTCGCACGGGCAATATTCAGTTCCACCCTCGCAGGGTAAGAACTATAACTCAAGCATGCCTTCACAAGGCTGTCAGAACTGTAACGTCCCCTCGCAGGGTGGCTTTTTGCAGCATAATATACAGTGTCCTTCGCAAGGACCAGCACATGCGTATATACGTCCCTCGCAGGGGCAATATTTAGTTCCACCCTCGCAGGGTAAGAACTATAACTCAAGCATGCCTTCACAAGGCTGTCAAAACTGTAACGTCCCCTCGCAGGGTGGCTTTTTGCAGCATAATATACAGTGTCCTTCGCAAGGACCAGCACATGCGTATATACGTCCCTTGCAGGGGCAATATTCAGTTCCACCCTCGCAGGGTAAGAACTATAACTCAAGCATGCCTTCATAAGGCTGTCAGAACTGTAACGTCCCCTTGCAGGGTGGCTTTTTGCAGCATAATATACAGTGTCCTTCGCAAGGACTAGCACATGCGTATTGCAACTATCCTCAACAGGGTAGTGGCGTAATGGATAGAGGTTCCTTTCGCTCCCGCGGGGCAAAACAAACCCAAAGATACCACGCTCATAAACGTGGCGGAAATAAGCGAAGGTCATCACCTTCAGGCTTGAATGCCAAGAGAAGTAAATATTGACATGAAAATATTTCAAGCCGGTCAGTTATCGAATTTCGTCGATCATTGGATGGATATGCAAGCACCAGATTTTCACCAAAAACTTTTGCCAGTTTGACAAATTGGATTGCCCAAATTATGAGAAGCCAAGGTGTGAGAATATTAGTATTTCTCGACGATTTTCTTTTGGCTCACCAAGACCCAGTAGTTCTCGCAGGCCATGTAAGTCTTCTCGTAAAAACATTAAAATATCTGGGTTGGCAAATAAATTTCGAAAAATCTATCCTAAAACCAAAGAAATCCCTGGTTTACCTAGGAGTACTGTGGGATCCTTGGCTAAACCTCAAACGTCTGCCAAGGGAAAAAGTACCCTCATTACTAGCGAAGATTCGCGAAATCGTAGATTTGCGGAAGACAAACCTAAAGAAGTTGCAAAGCGTAATAGCACTAAACTTTGCGAGTTTTATTGACCAAAGAGGGAGATTGCACTATCGAGCTCTATTGAAATTCCTAAACACACTACAATTGGACAATTCTGTCAAGTTATACACTGTACCTGCAGATGCAATAGGCGACCTACAATGGTGGAGCCACAATTTGCAACATCCGTCAATTCTACACCACGCACCAGCGACTAAAACGGACGCCTCCGACTTAGGCTGGGGGGCCCAGATGGACAACCAGTCTCTATGGGGAACGTGGTCCCAGAACGAGAAGAATTGTCACTACAACGTAAAAGAAATGTTGGCAATATTTAAGGTTTTTCAAAGTCATCCCGTGTATCTGAGTCAATCTACGGTCACCATACAATGCGACAATCGCACGGTAGTAGCGTATCTCCGTCACGCAGGGGTAAGCAAATCCTCGCGATTGATGGACATAACATACGACCTGTTTTGTTTGATAGATCAGTACCAAATTCATATCAATGTGTACTACATTCCGGGGAGGTACAACAACCATGCCGATCACCTATCGCGGTTTCGCCAGGTCCCCGAATGGCATCTGATACCCGAGATTACCAAGATAATATTCTTAAAATGGGGAATTCCCCAAGTGGACCTGTTTGCCTCCAGCAACGCTCACGTAGTCCCTCATTACGTGTCGAAAGATCAGAACGACAAACAAGCTGTGGCCCACGATGCATTCTCGATTGCTTGGAAATTCGATCTGGCATGGGTGTTCGCACCCCCGTTCCTGATTCCCAGGGTTTTTGAGCTTCCTCAATCGGGCATCGGGAATTTACTTGATAGTAGCACCGCGATGGGAGAAAGTCTTTTGGCGCGGAGGTCTCACAGCCCGGGCTCTGGCCCCACCGTTCACAATACAGAACCTGAACAAAGTATTGATCGATGTGACAACGGGACTGCCACCTCCTCGCGTCCAGGATCTAGTGTTGGAAGTTTGGAAATGTGGGGGTGAACACATCATTTAGGTAAGTGGAATAATTCTCAGATAGATCTTTTGAAAAGTTCTTAGCACGATTCTACCCTAAGAACTTGCAAACCTGCATGGAACCGCTGGGTTTCATGGTGTAGAGTCATATTAGCCCTAGAATCCCTCAGGATCTGACCTAGCTCGTTTTCTGGCTGATCTGCATATAAAACATAAACTGTCTTATAATACAATATTGTTACACAAGTCTGTGGTCTCCACCCTTTGTAATAATGTAAATGATTCAGGTGTTCTAAGTAATCATGTTTTGGTGTAACATATTTTGAAATCGATTTCAATCAAAAACCAATTGTTTCTAAGTTACCCGTGTGGAATATTGATGATTTTGTATGTTTTCTTGGCGTTAGAACAATAAATCATGACTACATTTTTGATGTTTCGAGTCAAGCCGCTGCCCTCTTAGTACTCTGTTCTGGTAGGCGTATTCATGACTTGACACTCCTTATGACCGATAACGATAATTTGCACCCCGTATACCGGGTTGAACAAACTGTATCACTGCTTTCCACTAGACTTCAGGAAGCTAAATGTCCTATCTTGTTTGTCACTACGAGAGGTACAGCTCGTGCGGCCTCACGAACTGTTATTGCAAATGGATTAAAGCTCTGATGCGTCAGGCAGGTATTGTTGCTACTCCTGAAAGTGTCCCTTCCGCTGTTGCTTCCAAGAATTGGTTGAACAACTTCCGCATGGAAGATATTATGGCTCGGGGAAATTGGAGGTCCTCAAACACTTTTAATCGATTTTATAAAGGACAGGTTTCGGGCTCTTCTAGGAGTGACAGCATTACTGCTCTTTTTAAACCTGTCTCATAGGAATTATGTTGTTTTATTGATATTTTGTTGAATATTTTCAAACACATCTTTTCTTTTTTTCTTGATCTTTCCCTACACATTGGCGTTCGTCATGAGCGTCACCAGGCGATAACAGACAATATCTCAATAGTTTAATTATGCTTCGAATAACGGTCAAGTGTTTAATATCGGCGTTTTACCTGAAATAAAACGCTTATTAAACTACTTACCTTATTCGAAGCATAATATTAATTTCTGCCAGGTGACATAGTCAATCATCCAATGAACAAGACCGAGCGCGCGCGCTCAAAAATGCGCTCCCCTCTCTGACCTGGTGACGTCATGAGAGCGAGACAGAGCTATAGCGCTAGAAACGTAAGGAAAAAAGGCACAGGAAACATGGTTCAGCCTATCTCAATAGTTTAATTATGCTTCGAATAAGGTAAGTAGTTTAATAAGCGTTTTATTTCAGGTAAAACGCCGATATTAATATCAAATATCTAGGTCTATGGTCCCTTGGAGTTCTAAAAAAATCAAGCTTCTAAGTCAACGCAATAAAAAAATACAGCCATTTATGCGACATATTTTGATACTCGCAAATAAATCAATACCTAGGGTACTTTCCGTTGACCTAGAATCATGAAATTTGGCAAGAAGCAAGGTATAAGGTAAAGAAACAGTCCAAAACATTTTCATTTGTAATTTTATCACGTAAAAAATTGTTTTATTACTCTCTTGAGTTTGTTTATGGGATAAATTCTTTTCAACTACGGAACCCTTGATTGTGCGTGGTCCGATGCAAACTTGACCGGTTTTTTTTTATATACGTACAATACGAATAAAGAAAATAAGCTCATAACTACATTGAATTGTCTTATGTCCTCGAGGGGGTACTCGAGGGGAATTTTGATATAATTATTATATTCGTAGGCAGGAGCTCGTGGCTAAGTAATAACAGCCGCACGGGTCGATCCATCAGGTTAAGCTACGCTTGCCGGGGTTGGTCAGTGGATGGGTGACCATCTTTACATACCGAGACTCCTCCGTTGCTCGGAAAGCACGTTAAGCCGTTGGTCCCGGCTGTCATTCGTAGATCTTTGACAGTCGTTACGGGTCGTCAGAAGCCCGAAAGTCTGACAACCAGTCTTACCAAGGGGTATCGTATTACCCAGTTACTGGGTTGTGGAGGTCAGATAGGAAGTCGCTCCATGTAAAATAATGGTATTCAGCTGCATCCGGTTAGACTGGAAGCCGACCCCAACATAAGTTGGGAAAAGGCTAGGCAGATTGATTGATTCGTAGGCACCACAAGTACCATTCAATGGATTAAAGGACACAGCGGCTCGATAGGCAACGACGCAGCCGACGAACGCCAGAAAGGGGGTCGAGCATGGCACCAGTGGGACCAGAACCCACAGTGCCGCTCCCCTTCGGGTACTTGGACACTCTGGTAAGGAAACGTACCAGGGACCAACATTACAAACTATGGTCGGACCAAGGTGAGTGTAGGCAGGCTAACGAAGCACTCGCTACAATGACAGCCACCTCACGAAACAGGTTCTCCGACTAACTAAACAACACCTGCGTACAGTTACAGCTGCTATAACTGGCTATAGATCATTTAATCTTCCCTCTCTCGACCTCTTTGTCATAAGAGTCACAGACAGTCCGCTGTGCAGGGCCTGCATGGAGGACGACGAGACAGCAGCTCATGTGCTTCTAAACTGCCCGGTGGTCACCGCATACAGGGCAAAGTACTTCGGTAACCCAGGTACCCTCCGTGAGGTTGTCAGTAACATCAAGGCGCTGTTGGCCTTCTTTGAGGAGCTGGGGTGGATCGAATAATCGATTTTCCCAACCATACGTAAAATACGCGCATCGCCGTGGAGTTGCGGATACCAGCCCGTATTACCTGTTACCTATTAAACACCACAAGTCCAAGCAAAACATGTAGTCTAATTTAATTAGTACCTGTTTATTAATTTACTGCTAATGAAAAGAATGTAGGTGAACAAGGGCTATTAATGGTGTGCATAATAAAGAGTATTCTATTCTATTCTATTAATAATTGGTTCATTATTGTGCAAATTAAGCTTTCATTAGTGTTGTGTTGCTAAGTAATAATTAAATGGCTAACTAATAACAGCCGCACGCACGGGTCGATCGATTGCCATGGTCGGTCCGTGAATTGGTGACCGTCATTACATGACGCAACCCCTCTCTGGCTCGGAAAGCACGGAACCTGCCAAGAAGCTGGCAGTATCATCACAACGGTAATGTTTCCCCATCGTTTGTCTTATTTGTTTTAGTATATTCGTGTATTTGTGTATATTTATTTGTGCTTATATTTATATATAATTAGGTATACATTATTATATCTATAGTTTGTAATAGGTATATGAGTATCTTTATATTTGAATAAATTTTTATTCCTTAATTTTTCATAATTGCACCTGCCACTGTTTGTCTCTGCATCACCCAAAGGTTGACTGGTAGAAAATGCCCATGGCATTAAGTCCGCCTCTGTACATCTGTGCTTGAAGTATAACGACTGTCAAAGATCCAAATTTTCTGTAGTCAGGAGCCCGAAAGAGGCAGTAGCTCCATGTAAAATACTGGTATTCAGCTGCATCCTGTTAGACTGGAAGCCGGCCCCAACATAGCTGGGAATATGGCTAGGCAGATGTATGTAGTGTTGTGTTACCTTGATGCAGCTACACCTAGAGGAGTCAACGCTGAATACGAAGAAGCTGTTGGCGAATCCAATTATTCTCGTTGTCCACCACTGGGGGACAGACCTACCCTCAAAACACTTTAAAATTGCTTCTGCATCGTCTCCGGCGCTGCGGGAAGTGCAGCCCCTTCGCCCTTACGTAACAAAGGATAGGCATCCATGCTCACCTCCGCAGCTTCGGCTTGCTGGTCGCCAGCCTCAGCCGCTACTGCTCGCACGGGTGCCTATGCTCAGGCGGGGGCTGCTCTCCCTCCGCGCCTCCGGTTTTTATATACACTCTAGGGGTAGCAGTCAAAAGACTACGTAAAGTCGGGATGGCCCCGATTCGGTTTTGCAACAGATTCGACCACCATGAAGTGGTGGACAGCGGGAATTATTTTTAAAAGTTGTTTCGCTGTCCCCCAGAGGTGGGCAAACAAATGTTGGACATCGAAAATATACCAGCAAATCCACAACATCTAAAATATTTTAAAATAAAAGATAAGTAAGTACCACAATCCATATCCTAGTTAAAAAGAACTAAAAATAATTCAATGTAATTTAATTATTGTCTTTACACCTCGACCTCACCTTATTCCGTAAATTATAAATAGATTTAAACATCAGGGTGACTGGTAATTAGTAAAAAATCAGCAGTTCCCTACATCTATACTCCATTTACAATAAGAATAGACATTTAAACAAACCTTTTTTACAGTCCGTTCAACCGATTTTGACTTCTATTCCGTAGGCTTAAGGATGACATTAAAGGCAAAAAAGTGGTTACAATACCAACTGTTTACTGCAGCTGCCATTTGTCATGCCACCAACGCAATAGAAGTCAAAATCGGTTGAACGGATTGTAAATGAGGTTTGTTTAAACGTCTAATCTTATTGTAAATTGAGTATAAGTTCGCATAACTCGTCCAAATGTACGGAACAGCTGATTTTTTCAAAGTTGGTCCCATAATATCAATCTGCCTAGCCTTTTCCCAACTATGTATGTTGGGGTCGGCTTCCAGTCTAACCGCATGCGGCTGAATACCAGTATTCTATATGGAGCGACTGCCTATCTGACCACCACAACCCAGTAACTGATGGGTAATATGCTATGACTGGTTGTCAGACTTTCGGACTTATAACGACCCGTAACGACTGTCAAAGATCCACGAATGACAGCCTTAACGTGTTTCCCGGTCAACCTCAACGTATACTCTTTATTTCCTTCAACCTTGACATTGGCAGAATCATCGATAAAACGATGGAGCCACTACTAAAATAGGAATTGGAATCTCGGATAGCGGACACTAAATTGCCAAGTGCAAATATCAAACTTGCTTATATGACATTATCATACAGGTATTTTACAATAACTAATTCACTTGTCAATTTAGTCTCCGAGATTAATAAACAGACCATATGCAAATACATACATAGACTAATAATTACTTTCAATATTAGTCACCTATTACCGAATCGATATTATTATAGGAAAATAACATACATATTCACATTAAGAATATCGTAATTATAATTTAATTGTAAGTATAGCATATGTCCCCACTGCTGGGACACAGGCCTCCTCTCTGTGAGAGGGAGTGGGCTGTAATCCACCACGCGGGCCCAGTGCGGGTTGCAGTGACGAGTTGTGAACAAAGTAAGAGAAAAGCCGGTTTCAACTTACATACTCACCAATAAAGTAAACATTAATTTGTTTACTTAAAAATTAAAGTCTTTTCTTTACTGAAATAAACACCAAATAGCAGAACCAAAAAGAACCTACCACTACACAAACAAAACTTTTGTTTTAGAGAAATAAACTCAATGATACTATCATTCTAAAATTATTATAGGAATATAAAAGATCGAATACATACGATACAGTAAGTTGAACAGGTGAAAACTAAATAAAATGCAATATTCCTTCATCTCGTTCTCGCTGACGCATTTTTCCTATATCTGTCTCTATCGTAACCCGTTGTACATCGGTTTGCTCTCGTCCATTATAAAGCGGTGTCACGTGACCTAGAGTGACGTCATGACGGGATCGCTACTGTATGAATTTTTAGTTCCCGATTATGCCGTTTTGGCGCCAAGTTATTTTAGTTTTTTTTTTTTTTTTTGTTGTAATTCAAAGCTAAATAGGGGTTTTTGTTGTTTAATTGTTATGGTGAATTAAATATCCACAGTTTAACTCTTGTTTTTGGGAATAGTAGACATTATGTTGACTGTGCCATTTTTCAATAGCGGTAGAGTAGCGAATCACCGAAGGGAAGCCGGTAGGAATCGTGTTATTAGGTGTTTTCGCCACTGGCGGGTTGGTAGATGTCACATGTCTTCGAAGTTTTGGTTCTAGGATATCTTGAAATACTTATAATTTATTAGAAAGGATTCTAGAAGGTTCTCGCAGCTCGTTTTTGCTTTTAGGTTCATTTGGTGTATATGTCGCAGCCAACTGGTTTAAGTAGCCGTTTCATCAACCGCCTAACCTTTTCCCTAAACGGCGTTGTTCAACTAGCGGCCTGAATGATATGCAGCCATTCAATCAAACACCCAGGCTAATTACTTGGATCGATAACGTTTAACCACTTGCGTAGCTCAGATATTTAAATTTAGTTCCATTTTCTGCCACATGGTGCTGAAATCCACACTGTCAATATTGCGTCGACAAGCCATAATATTTCTGGAGTTTCTCACAGTTAAAATGCGTTTACGCAAAACCGAATCGGAGCACCCCGACTTCACGTAGACTTTTGGCTGCTACCCCTAGAGTGTATATAAAAATCCGGAGGCGCGGAGGGAGGGCAGCCCCCGCTGTAACAAAGCACATAAGCACCCGTGCGAGCCGTAGCGGCTGAGGCTGGTCGCCCAAGCCCAAGCTACGGAGCTGAGCATGGGCGCCTATCCTATGTTACGTAAAGGCGAAGGGGTTGCACTTCCCGCGGCGCCGGGGGCGATGCAGAAGCAGATGGCCCTATTGTTTATATGGCCTAAGCATGAAAGCATCTGCCAGCCAGTTCATTAAATGTTGTATTAGACGTATCGGCTGAATGTCATTCAGACCGCTAGTTGAAGTGTTTACCGCAAATAAACGTATATTCTTTATTTTTTTCTTTCTTTAAGTGTGCCGTTTAAAATAGTGAAAAGTCTAGGCGGTTGATGAAACGGCTAACTCAACTAGTTGGCTGCGACATATGTAACTAACTTTTGACAATATTGTGGGTTGAGTCCTTTCTACTAATCTACGTCCTTATAATATTAGTACTGTAATGCTTCGGCTTTACAGGGGCGTAATAACTATTACTTTAAATGAGAAGAGGTAACGGGTGGAATGGGGCTGAAGGCCGCTGTATTAAAAGAATCAAAATCAGACTTCCTAAGCGAAGCCCTCTAAAGAAAAGCGAGCTTCGTTTTTCTTTTTAGAGTAATTCGATATTTGAATAATAAAATGTCAATCAGCGTCATTGCCAGGACTTGACCAAAGCATGCAACCTCTACAGTTCTTAAAGAAAATCATATAAAAAAATAAAGATGACATATACAACGTATTACTCTCTGAGTCTTTCTGTTGGTTCTAAAACAGAAAAATAGCTTGAAACATCGCAGCTCAGCGTTCTGAAGTGAACGTACCGCAGTCGGGCGATCGTGCCCGTAAAGATACCACGCGCCGCGGAATTAAACAAACAAGAAAAAATATATTTACGACGACACAGTGCAGTTTCGTAATAGTTTTTTGTGAAAAAAAAAAATTTTTTTTGTTATCAATTTTTTGTTTTTTTTTTTGTGGTGATTTTTTTTCTTGAAGTGTCTGTGTGGATTTTTTGTGGAGCTCCTGTTTTTTAAACTGGGATTTTTCGCTGAGGTAGGTTTTTAGTTAATTTTTTTATTTTATTTTTTTTTTTGTTAGATTTGTAAGTTTTCGTTTATTTTTGGAGAATTATTAAAATTTAATTAAAATTCACACCGTAAATACCACCATAAATTATCATAACACATCAATAAAAATATAATAAATAATACTCTACACCTGCATACATTATTATTCGAACGCCGCTCAAAAATTATTCGAAATATTTTTGATTATTCCAAATCTAAACTCGGTCACCACCTATTATTATAAAAATCGAGTAATATTATTATCCGTTTATTAAGACCGCATTTACATATGTTATGCATTATTATGTCATATTATTATATTTGCAGGTATACGCTTTCACTTTTAGTGGGGGAATTAGGGCAGTGTGCCACGAAAGTATCTTTAAGATGAACGATAATGCGTTTACTTGAGATTTACTTTCATTTTCTTGTAATGTACGCACGTATCTGTGGAGCTTTTGAAATAAAATATGTTTTTCGAATAATCATAGACGGAAAATGTATTTTCAGTTGTAGTGAAAAAGAAAAATGATTATTCGATTACTAATGCACTATCTATGCACTATTTTTAATGCGCTTTTCGTGTCTGTCTATTTGAACGCGTTTTTCTTCTAAACTACGTAACGGATTTTGATACGGTTTACACCATCATTTAGATAATTTATTCCGGAAGGTCTAAGTTTTTAATTATTCATTATGAAACTTACATAATTATAATAATCTTGATGTGTTGTCAAGTCGTACAGACCGTTCGATGCAGTGGCGGTTTGCTAGTAAATTATTGTTTAAAAAGATTTACAAAATCCAAAAAAAACTTTTCTGTTTTAAAAAAATGGAGAATTATCACATAATTGTTTCAAAATTATACCTATTGCTATGTCTTTATATTTATGATTTTCATGACTACCTGAAAGAACTGGTTAAACTTTACAAATCAAGTTATTTTAATCTATTTTGTAATAATTGTGGGATAAAAGGGTTATCCCTTCATTAAGATAACCTATATAATATAAGGGTTTTGTTCGGGTTACCATATTAGCAATTTGTAACAAATTCAAATTTTTATTTCAGACCATTCGATCCATATAGTGTTAGTACAGCCTAAGCTTAAATGTTAGTAATTATTTAAAACAAATTAATTGGTGACATGGACATCTGCGCGCACATGTCTACGCACCCAGTGCCTGATAAACGGCCCATCTATTTTGTCCGCCAGTGTAGCAAGGATGTTGTTAGGACTACCTCTGAACCGCCGCAGCATCTCTTGCGCATGACGGCATAGAAGTCGTCCAGCCTATAACGTATGCCCATCATCGAGAGATCATATTAGATTGCTCCGAGTTGGAATGTTACGCTGTTTTTAAGACAGTTGAAGTGAAACCCTTTTGAACGGCTTAAATTACTCACATCGTATGGGTTTTTGTTTAATTGCTTAGAAAATCCCTATCAAAAACCCTTTCATGGATAACCTAAATGGTCCTTTAAAGCCATTCAAAAGAGTCACCTACATCGTATGGGTTTTGATTAACTGCTTAGGAAAAACCTTATCGAAAACTCTTTCAATGAGTAACCAAAATGGCCCCTGCTCTGAATGCGGCAGTTAAAATAACAAATTAAAGGATCCCGCAGCAGGCGCGACGTGGTGAAACAATTTCTATGAAAACTTCGTTAAAATTGTTCTACCGGAGTCGCGTCACACCTGTATGCGGGAGCCTGTATGGAGGATATTTTATACTTCGAACGCAGATCTACGCGAAACACGATGACTTTTTAATTGTTTCTTTAATTACAAAAGGTTAATGTATGAATTTACAATGTCAATTTGTAATCGATTAGGTATAGATAACAGTGAATCTAGGGCAGATTGATGCGACTGATAATTAGATATTATACTCCTTGTAACTGCAAAATTGGCCTTGACGTTAAAATTGCAAGGGCAATATCAATATTCTAAGTCTAACCTTTGAATATTGGTATGCCCTTGTAATTCAGTCATAATCAAACAATCTATTTGAACCAACTGTCTGAGTTTCTAGGTTTATGACTACCCCTGACTCGGAGGAGCTCGTGGCTAAGTAATAACAGCCGCACGGGTCGATCCATCAGGTTAAGCTACGCTTGCCGGGGTCGGTCCATGGATGTGTGACCATCTTTACATACCGAGACTCCTCCGTGCCTCGGAAAGCACGTTAAGCCGTTGGTCCCGGCTGTCATTCGTGGATCTTTGACAGCCGTTACGGGTCGTCAGAAGCCGGAAAGTCTAACAACAAGTGTTACCAGGGGGTATCGTATTACCCAGTAATTGGGTTGTAGAGGTCGGATAGGCAGTCGCTCCATATAAAATACTGGTCTGCATCCGATTAGACTGGAAGCCGACCCTAACATAGTTGGGAAAAGGCTAGGCAGATTGATTGATAACTACCCCTAACACCTGTAATTAAAAAAAATCTGCTGTTCTCTACATTTTGACGAATTATGCGAACATAAATGTACTGAACAGCTGATTTTTTTTCGCGATTTCTGGTTTGGTCCCATAATAAAAGTTGTTAGTAATGATGAGTACAATGACCCCTTAAAATATTGCCACTGTTTACACATACACCCTGTATATCTATTGTACTTGAAACATGCTTGCGGAACGTGTGTGAATGACACCTACATCTTTACCTATTACTTTGCGGAATGTATGCGTGATGTTATAAATTTGCGCAATTCTAAAATCATGATATTTACGCTAAATTAATGCAATGATGACCTCAATTAGGCATCTTATTACGGACTTGCGAACGTGATAAAATGTATTTTTTTTTATTCTGTAATTCTGTTAGCTATGCTAAATTCATCCTTTATGTACATTTGACATTTTTAATTGCGTAGTCAGGTTTATTTTATGATATATAAAATAACTCTTTTATTGTATTGATTTATTGATATAAATGTTAATTATGGGGATTTATGTTAGTAAAAAAAACCGGTCAAGAGCGTGTCGGACTCGCGCACCGAAGGTTCCGTTCCGATTTAGGAAAAAGTGTGCTATTTAGAGACATCGTTTTATTTTTCTTCTAATCTTTACATAAACTTCTATCACATGGAATAATTTCAGATTTTTCTCTAAATAAACTTCGGAGATAAGGGGGAGGAACGGTATTTTTTTTACATTTTTCTTCAAAAGTCGAAAAATGTGCGGCCTAAAACAAAAAAAAATGTTTGAGAATGTGCAAACAGCGCTCTTTTATGTGATACCCCACATGCCCTAGTAGCCACATTTCGAATTTCTAAGCACCCTTTTCAGTCCATGTTGCAAAAAAAATATATCAATCAATCTGCCTAGCCTTTTCCCAACTATGTTGGGGTCGGCTTCCAGTCTAACCGGATGCAGCTGAATACCAGTATTTTACATGGAGCGACTGCCTATCTGACCTCCACAACCCATTAACTGGGTAATACCACACCCCTTGGTAAGACTGGTTGTCAGACTTTCGGGCTTCTGACTAACGAGTGGCAAAGATCCACGAATGACAGCCGGGACCAACAGCTTAACGTGCTTTCCGAGGCACGGAGGAGTCTCGGTATGTAAAGATGGTCACCCATCCACGGACCGACACCGGCAAGCGTAGCTTAACCTGATGGACCGACCCGTCCGGCTGTTATTACTTAGCCACGAGCTCCTCTCAAAAAAATATATATTTCTTTCTATTTGCAAAATAGTTGTCATCTAACTGTGACAGACAGACATCTGAGTCACACCATAAGGGTTCCTTTTTACTATTTTGGTACGGAACCCTAAAACCGGCCAAGAGCATGTCGGACGCGGAGCACGCATAATGATAGGATCCGGAGTTGGGATGAATTTGTCCCAAGAAAAAACCTAACTTTGTAGTTGAAAAAATGTTCTCCCATACATCGATATACAACGTGTTGTTTTGCATCCTCGTCAAATTTCAGGGTGTGATACAAAACATCAAACCTAACAACTTTCTCCATGGGACCAACATCGTAATCGCGAAAAAATTTTCAACTGTCCCTTATAAAACTTCAATACCTACTCGACGCAAATGTATGATTATTTTTTCGCGATTACGATGTTGGTGCTATGGAAAAAGTTGTTAGGTTTGATGGTGTATACCACATTCGTAAATTTGACGAGGATGCAAAACGACACGTTGTATAAGTCACGGTCAAATCTCCAACTTCAAAATGTAAGTTTGTAATCGGATTTTATTTTTATGTGATAAAAATAAAATACGATTACTTTAGGACTTTATCCTTTACTTGTGCTGTGAGACTTTGCTTTTGCCAAATTTCATGATTCTAGGACAACGGGAAGTACCTTATAGATTTTGATATACGCGCATTGACGTGGAGTTGCGGATACAAGCTCACACTAACTACCTATTACCTAGAAAATAATTTATCCCAAAACAAACTCAACATTGAAAATATACAAATGAAAAATTTTTTGACTTTTTCCTTTACTTGTGCTGTGAGACCTCGCTTCTTGCCAAATTTCATTATTCTAGGTCAACGGAAAGTACCATAAATGTTTTGATTTATTTGCGAGTATCAAAATATGTCGCATAAATGGCCGCATTTTCTTATTCCGTTGACTTAGAAGCTTGATTTTTTTAGAGCTCAAAAAAGACGCAAGTTTACGTATTTGATACTAATTTCAACTTGATACCTCCACGCGTTCCTGAGAAAATGGGTCTAGACATACTGACAGACAGACGGACAACGAAGTAATCCAATATGGGTTCCGTTTTTTTTACTTTTGAGTTACGGAACCCTAAAAATAGCCGCTGGCAACACCTATCCTATCATATTTTTGACTAACAACATTTCGTAAACTTCATAAACTATGTAAGTAATTGAATATTTTTATGTGATGTCTGCAAGAGCGGCAGTAGGTAAGATGTAAAAACATTAAACAGAAATGCTTTAGCGAAATGCCGCCAGTATTTATGTAAAAGAAAGTTTCACAACAATAGAAATTATTAGAAAACATCGTGTAGCCGTCGGCTATTTCGCCTAGAGATAGTTTATAGTCTACCAATTTTTATAGACTTTTCCAATTCCTAATTTCTATGTCTTTCCAACTAGTAATCATGTATACTCAATTTGCAATAATATTAGAAATTTAAACAAACCTCTTTTACAGTCCGTTCAACCGATTTTGACTTCTATTCCGTAGGCTTAAAGATGACATTAAAGACAAAAAAGTGGTTACAATACCAACTGTTTACTGCAGCTGCCATTTGTCATGCCACCAACGTAATATGAGTCAAAATCGGTTGAACGGACTGTAAAAAAGGTTTGTTTTAATGTCTAATCTTATTGCAAATGGAATGGAATATGTGTCTATTAACTGCTCCCAAATTACGACGTTTAATTGCACGCCCCACAACGCGTGAGCGTGTGGGAGTGCTCTACTCTCAATAGGCCGCTATGTGATGATTTTATAATCTTATATATAAAATTCTCGTGTCACAATGTTCGTTCCCGTACTCCTCCGAAACGGCTTGACCGATTCTCATGAAATTTTGTGAGCATATTGAGAAGGTCTGAGAATCGGCTAACATCTATTTTTCCATACCGCTACTTTTTATCCCGGTCTACGCGGGTGAAACCGCGGGGCACAGCTAGTCTTATATATAAAATTCTCGTGTCACAATGTTCGTTCCCGTACTCCTCCGGAACGGCTTGGCCAATTCTCATGAAATTTTGTGAGCATATTGAGTAGGTCTGAGAATCGGCTAACATCTATTTTTCATACCGCTACTTTTTATCCCGGTCTACGCGGGTGAAACCGCGGGGCGCTGCTACCTGCTAGTATAATATAAAATCGTTCTTATATCCTAAGTTAGACACTAAATCAATAAAAGAGCGGCCAAGTGTGTGTCGGGTCAATCGCAGTAATAGGGTTCCGTAGTTGCACATTAATGCGGACTAAGAAGAGGGCGTTTTGTCGTTTCATGAATGTTTGAATATTACTCGTAAACTTAAAAAAATACAACCGACTTCCAAAAACAACACTACAAAGTGAAAAATAACATTAATTTCGGATGTGGGTGTCTAGTTAAATGTATTTTTGTTTTTTGACACCGACTTCCGAAGTTAAAGTTATTTTTCACTTTGTAGTGTTGTTTTTGGAAGTCGGTTGTATTTTTTTGTAAAAAAGTTTTTATTTTTCACTTTTTAATTGTGTACCTACCCCACACAAATTCTTATACCACTATCTGCAAAACAAACTAGAACATCATCCATATAAAAGTGGGGAAAAAATACGTATTATTGAAGCTAACTTAAAAACTACCGAAGCAAAGTTAATCAATTTTTTATGGGACCAACTGTGATGTACCTATACCCTCTCGAATAAAACAAAAAAAAAATCCAAATCGGTCCAGCCATCTTCGAGTAATCGGGGAACATACATAAAAAAAAAAAAAAATAAAAAAAAAGGTTCCGACGAATTGAGAACCTCCTCCTTTTTGAAGTCGGTTAAAAGGCCTACTTAGCTGTGATAATTTTCCTTTTAACTTCGTTATTTAAACTACTACCGTGATTTTTTTCACCCATCCAAAACTAACCGTTTAGCTGGCAGGGGGACACACACACTTGACTCTAACAAAAATTAGCACTTTAAAGCTTATTATTTCAGAAACGGATCCCTAAATCGAAAATTTGTTTTAACAAACCCGCAATATTTTTGCCCTATTCAACGATACCCCGATAAAAAGGGATAGCCGAAAAAAATATATCATTCCCACTATACGTGCAAGAGAGGTACCCTACAAACACTTTGTCTGCGTGATTAATATGACACACCTGCAGTGCTATTCTGTACAAATCTCACCGTGAAAACCTAGGTGAAGTGAGTTGTCATTCTGCCTGATGATTGGCACTATTATAGCTCACTCCACGCTCACTTCACCCAAGTTTTCACGGTGAGCTTTGTACAGAATAGCACTGATGTCAAATTTCTGCTTTTATTACTAAGAGTCTAAGAGCTATGTCGCGGAAAAACAGACAGACGGACGGACATGGCGAGACTATAAGGGTTCCTTGTTGACTACGGAACCCTAAAAAACTTTTTTACAAAAAAATACAACCGACTTCCAAAAACAACACTACAAAGTGAAAAATAACTTTAATTTCCGAAGTCGGTGTCTGATTAAATGTATTTTCGTTTTTGCCACCGACTTCCGAAATTAAAGTTATTTTCCACTTTGTAGTGTTGTTTTTGGAAGTCGGTTGTATTTTTTTGTAAAAAAGTTTTTATTTTTCACTTTTTAGTGGGTCTGTTTATAATTTGTATAAGTTACAATAGTCTAATGCCAATTGCTCATCACATGTTACAAAATATTGCTTTTCCCGATGCTGGGACGTTAATTGTTGAGGAGTTCTGCTGGTAAGAACCAGGAGAACTCCTCAACAACCACTCACCACACGCATTGTGTGACGAGCGGAAATTGCTTAGCAACCATATTAAAGTAATCGAATCGCAACCCGTGACATATTTATCATTGAGTAGTTCTGGTAGCCATCTGTGGTCTTCATCATCAGTTCCAATTCACCATGTGGTGCTTTCCGAGAGCAAATGCACGAGCTACTATAAAAAATACCCAAATCGCTATAGGTGTGCCTATAATATTTGAAGAGTTCCTTCGATTTCTCCAGGATCCCATCATCAGAACTGGATTTTGACAAAAATGGGACCATTTGGGAAGTATACCCTTTCCAACAAAAAAATATTTTTTCAAATCGGTTGGCAAGCGACGGAGTTATGCGCGAACAAACATAAAAAAAAAAAAAAATAGAAACATCCGAATTGAGAACCTCCTCCTTTTTTAGAAGTCGGTTAAAAACCTAATAACACTTTTCCTACCTCGGGACTCGAACTCAGAACCCCACCCTCGCGCACTCCGTTGTCGCGTTTGCAACACTGTACCAACGCGTAATTGTTCAAAGTTATTTAAAACCTTTATTACAATAAGTTTATACAACAGATATTGTGTATGTCAAATCTAATTTATGCAAATCCCTCTAGGTTACTAGTAATTATAAACCTATATATAATTAATTTTTATTATGCACTTTGCATGTAGTCGAGAATTATTGTAGGTACACGATACACGTGTCGTTCAAATTATTTAATAAATAACTAGCTTTTGCCAGCGACTTCGCCCGCGTGGATGTCGGAAAATATCCCACGGGAACGTACTACCGGGAATTCCTTCCTTAGTCCTTGTCTACATAATATAGGAAACCTCTGTGCAAAATTTCAGCTTTCTAGGTGCAAGGGTTTGAGCTGGGCGTTGATGAGTCAGTCAATCAGTCAGTCAGGACTTCTCTTTTTATTTATCTACATTATAAAGAAAACCTCTGTACAAAATTTCAGCTTTCTAGGGGCAAGGGTTTGAGCTGTACGTCGATTCTGTAAAATTCAAACAACAACTAGCATCTCACATCGCTATTCACTCTCACTCGTAAAATTGATGCTTTTTATTTGACACTGGATCGGGTTCGAGTGCGAAGTGAGCGCACTGAATGCCACTTCTTACGTCATCTCATACTTTATCTGTCAAAATTTTACGGTCAATTTAGTTCAACTCGCTGACACGCTCGCAAGGGTAGCGCTAGTGTAAATTCAAATTATCAACCGAGTTTTTAGAATGCCAATCAAGAAACTCACAGCGGATTCAGATTTGAAGTTTAATGAGGTCTTACAGAATCACACGGCTGGGCGTTGATGAGTCAGTCAGTCAATCAGTCAGTAAATCAGTCAGTCAGTCAGGACTTGTCTTTTTATTTATATAGATAATTAGGTTATGACCGGTGACTTCACCTACAAATATCAATCTTCGTTCCTTCTTTAAACAAGTCCTACTTAGTTTGGAAGTCAAGAGTTCATTTCCGTGTACGTTTTTTAATATGCAATAAACTTTTTTTTTTTTTATTATTATTATTTTTTTTTTTAAAGAGAAGTTATTACGGAAGGCTTATATTATTTAAGGCGACGATAAACAACTTTTAACGAGTAGTGTTAATGATTTGGAAAAATAAAATAAAAATAAGAGCATTTTCTTAATAACTTTATCTTTGAAAATTTTAGATTATGTTTTTATTACATAGTTTAATCAATTTGTAAAGTTATGTCTAATGCGTATAAAAAACTGACAATCACGCAAAAACTATCAAGCGTATTTTTATGAAACCTTCACCATTTTAAAGATAATTTATTTATTGATCTTTTAGTATACGTGTTTCACTAAAATACCTTTTGTTTTATGTATAGTAAATTAATAATGCGTCTAATTTGGGACAAAGCTCCTTGATGGGTGAGTCCTATTAATGGCTGGACGTACGACACTTAGCACAGAACACGCAAGTGCATATTAGCTGCGTCTTAAGTGGTAATTGCACTAATCATTATTAATTTATTTTGTAAAAAAATAAATAAATTATGTGGATGTGTGTGACGGACGCTGCGAGCTAATTAGCTAGTTTATGTAATTAGTATTAATTCTTTTATTTTATATTTGCTGAGAATTACGTTATTAATTTGTTTTTTATTAAAGTTTATAATTATTTTAAGAAATAGGTTTTAATTAATTGCATGATGTAATAAAATACCAGTTGCTTTAAAAGTTAGAATGAGAGAATTTACATAACTAAGATAAGAAATTACATAAAATACGCTGTGGTAGCCCGCGAAATTCAATTTTTTTTTTGTTTTTTTTTTTTTAATTTGCAGGTCCGTGTCACGTTGTATAATATCTTGATCAAAATATGATACGCGGCAATAAAACATATTTATATAATTTTAACCATGAAAATTATCAATACATCTCATTAAGTTAGAATTCGTGCAGAGTCGTTAAATTTCGTTCGTTCGACGAATCTATCGTATCGTATAACCCAGTTACTGGGTTGTGGAGGTCAGATAGGTCGTCGCTTCATGTAAAATACTGGTTTTCAGCTGAATCCAGTTAGACTGGAAGCTGACCCCAACATAGTTGGGAAAAGGCTAGGCAGATGATGGTGATATCAAGAGGACAACCGTTTTCACCCTTTCGGTACGGAACTCTAAAAAAGTCCGCTCTCCATCAAAGATTAAAAAAAAAACCGGCCAAGTGCGTGTCGGACTACGCACAATGAAGGGTTCCGCAGTTGGAATGAATTATCCCAAGAACTTGGTCTCTGTTTTCATAATCGTCTCATATATCCTTATTTATTTTCAGTATTATAATTATCCATAACTACATCAATCAATCTGCTTAGCCTTTTCCCAACTATGTTGGGGTCAGTTTCCAGTCTAACCGGATGCAACTGAATACCAGTATTTTACATGTAGCGACTGCCTATCTGACCTCCTCAACCCAGTAACTGGGTAATACGATACCCCTTGGTAAGACTGGTTGTCAGACTTTCGGGCTTCTGACGACCCGTAACGACTGTCAAAGATCCACGAATGACAGCCGGGACCAGCGGCTTAACGTGCTTTCCGAAGCACAGAGGAGTCTCGGTATGTAAAGATGGTCACCCATCCACTGACCAACCCGGCAAGCGTAGCTTAACCTGATGGATCGACCCGTGCGGCTGTTATTACTTAGCCACGAGCTGCTCCATCCATAGCTACATGTTATAGCTACATAATCCCAGATAAAAATAAAAGGTAATTATTATCTAGTTTCTATGCAAAAGATTTTCTATGCATTTAAACTAAGTAATTAATAAATATATAATCACGTTGTTTTCTAAATATTTTGAGTATTAAATTGGTCAATTATTATTATAAAATAGTTAATGTTTTTTTATAATAATAATCGACCAATTTAATACATACGGGATGAAATTTAAAACATGTACCAAATCGAAATGGGAGATTGTACTCATCATTATGAAAAACTTTTACTATGGGACCAAACCGGAAATCGCGAAAAAAAAATCAGCTGTTCAGTACGTTTATGTTCGCATAATTCGTCAAAATGTGGGTAGCAGCAGATTTTTTTTTCGCGATTTCCGGTTTGGTCCCATAGTAAACGTTGTTCATAATGATGAGTACAATCTCCCATTTCAATTTGGCACAGTTTAACGAGTAAATTTCATCCCGTATTACGTTAGTAAAAAATTCAGTCTGCCTAGCCTTTTCCTAACTTAGCTTCAAGTCTTGCCGAATGCAGCTGAATACCAGTATGTTACATGGAGCGATTGCCTTTTTTTTTTTTTTTTTTTTTTGACGCTGGGAAAAATGCATTACGCATGCCCACCCGTCGGGGGACGGGTGGGGTATGTGGGACTCCCCGGTAAATCCGGTATACCCACTAAAGGACCCAGCGGCGCTCCCGCATCGCCGTGACGGGAGGGTCATGGGAAACTGGCTCAGCCTTTACATCCACAACCCTCCCGGCGCATGCCCGCCTAGCTGGCGGGCCCCGCTTGCCCCCCAGCAGGTTGAGGGGCTACGGGAATGGCCGGGAGCACCTGACCATTCCCGTCCGGCACTGGTGGAGGTCCGTGCGATACAGGCAAGGGTGCCCCCGCACCCGTTGCCTGCTGGCCTCCACCTGGGAGGAGTCGGAGATGAGTATCAAACTCACGTCTTCTTCGACACCTCCTCCGCCTTCGGAGCGGTGCCGCGTGAGGATCATCCTCCCGCGCCCGCTCCGCCGCCTCCTTCTGGGACATGACGTGTTCGCAGAAGGAGGCGACCGCCGCCCAGGACCTCTCATCCACCAGCATGGCGTTAACCACGCCGGGGAGCGAGAGGTCCGGTCCTATCACCGCGACCAGATCGCGGCGCGTCTCGGACCACGACGGGCACGACCCGAGGGTGTGCTGCGCCGTGTCCTCCGCCGCGCCGCAACCGTGGCACGACGGCGTCTCCTCCCGTCCGATTCGGTGCAGGTACGACCCGAAACAGCCGTGTCCGGACAGCACCTGCGTCAGACGGAAGGAGAGGAACCCGTGCGACCGCTCGAGCCAGTCTCGCAGCACTGGCCCGAGCGCATCGAGGGTCCGGCGGCCAAAGACTGCAGTGGCGAGTTCTCCCGTCCAGTGGACGACGATGGCGTCTCGCGACTCCCGTCGGAGGGCCTCGCGCTCTTCCGGGGCCGGGCGTTCTCCTCTCGCCCTCCGCCCCGCCGTCCACTCGTATACTCTGGCGAGCACCCACGCCTCGAGTTCCCAAGGGGGGGTGCCGGCCAGAGCACAGGCCGCCGGAAAACCCACCGTCCGGTAGGCCCGCGCGACCCGCTGGGCTATGGCCCTCTGAGGCGCCCGCAATGCGGCGGCGTTCTCCCTCCTTCTGAGGGAGTCTTATTGCCTATCTGACCTCCACAACCCAGTTACTGGGTAACACGATACCTCTTGGAAAGACTGCTAGACAGACTTTTGGGCTTCTGACGACCCGTAACAACTGTCAAAGATCTACGAATCAGAACCGGTACCAACAGCTTAACGTGCTTTCCGAGTCACCCATCAACCCGTGTGGCTGTTATTACTTAGCCACGAGCCCCTCCGAGTTTATGCATATAAAGTAATCAATTAAATTTTAATCATGTTGTTTATATACTTAATATTTTGAGTATTAAATTGATCAATTATTAAAAAAAAAAAAATGGAGGGAAATATAAAAACATGTAATAGTATTAATTGGCCAATAATGACTGGTACCTATTAAAAACGAACTGTTTTATTAATCCACCTGGTAGTAAATTATTAAAATCACTGACAATATTATTTTATAGACGACTTTATTTGTAAAAAAAACCGACCATGTGCGTGTTGGACTTCACACATTTAGAGTTCCGTACCAAATCTGATTTATCAATATATTGGTATTTGTTAGTAGAATATAAGTAATAATTAAAATTATCACAAAATTTCAAGTAGGTACTTAGGTCAATGGGAAGTTAAAAAATTCTACGGAACAAAATTATGAATAAAAAAAACTGCCAAATGCTTGTCGGACCACGCACAATGAACAGTTCCCTTGTTGGAAACAATTAATCCCAAAAACAAACTTAACATTGTAATCCCAAAAAATATTTTTTTTATGTGATAAAATTAGAAATGAATAATTTTTGGACTTTTTCCATTACTTGTCCTATAAGACCTTGCTTCTTGCCAAATTTCATGATTCTAGGTCAACGGGAAGTGACCTGGTTTTGATTTACTTGCGAGTATCAAAATATATCGCTGAAATGGCCGTATTTTGTTATTGCGTTGACTTATCAGTTTGATTTTTTTTTAAACTCCAAGGGGCCATAAACTTACGTATTTGATATTAATTTCAACTTGATACTTCCACGCTTTCCTGAGAAAAAGGGTCCAGCCAGACACATAGGCAGACGGAGAACGAAATGATTCTTGGGCTTGCGGACGACGAGTAATGGGTAGCTCGCCGTCCGGTAAGGACCAGGCCCGACTCGACGGCGCGTTGTGTTCCACGCGCGCCTCAAAGAGATGTCAGCAGTGACGGGGTCCAATAGGGCCGATGCCGCCGGGGTCGCGGGTTGTTCGAAAGAGATACCGTGGCCCTGGCACAGGCAACTGAAGGAACTCGGGTGGGTTTTAGTCAGTAAAAATTCTGACACGCGCTGCCGCTCCGCCCAGAACGGGAGAAGTCATTTTATGATTTTCAATCCACAAAAAAAAAGGTTCCGGTTTCTCCTTTTTAGGTACGGAATCCTAAAAAAACATGAAGATACCCCTAAAATGTATTTTAACGATTAAAAACCATACTAATATACATGCAACCATTCTCATTTTTGTCAGATTATTCTACAAGCAATTTAATAACGTAATTTAGTCCCCTATTACAGTAACAGCCGCACGGGTCGATCCATCAGGTTAAGCTACGCTTGCCGGGGTTGGTCCGTGGATGAGTGACCATCTTTACATACCGAGACTCCTCCGTGCCTCGGAAAGCACGTTAAGCCGTTGGTCCCGGCTGTCATTCGTGGATTTTTGACAGTCGTTACGGGTCGTCAGAAGCCCGAAAGTCTCAACCAGTCTTATCAAGGGATATCGTATTACCCAGTTAATGGGTTGTGGAGGTCAGATAGGTAGTCGCTCCATGTAAAATACTGGTATTCAGCTGCATCCAGTTAGACTGGAAGCCGACCCCAACATAGTTGGGAAAAGGCAGGCAGAT
The DNA here is from genome assembly GCA_946251885.1 of Cosmia pyralina. NCBI lineage: Eukaryota > Metazoa > Arthropoda > Insecta > Lepidoptera > Noctuidae > Cosmia > Cosmia pyralina. The sequence goes on from OX276371.1 coordinate 2,206,173, forward strand.
TGATTACAGAACAGCGTTGTGTCATCACGGTTCCTTTTCTTTTCTAAGGAGATGCAGTCAGACAGTGACCCTTAAACCTAAAATTCTAATTTTTAATCACGTTTTTCATTTGAAAATTGAGGTTATTTTTTTTTTACCGACTTCATAAAAGGAGGTTCTGTATTCGACCCGTATGTATGTATGTATGTTTGTTTGTCCGCGTTTTTATCAAAAACTTATGAACCAATTTTGATGATTCTTTCACTACCGTAATCTACATTCTTTCAGAAAGGTTTTAGTATGTACTTATATAATACATTAGGTAATTATTCTTATGTGCGAAGTTATATGCATAAATGCACTGTAGTTACGGCATTTCTAAGCGGATTTTGTAATGATTCTTCTTTTCTGGGCTCATGTAATTGTACTAATTGCATATTCAACTAAAAATGGAAAAATAAATTTACTTTAAAAAAAGTAAAAACCGACTTCAAAACCTGAAACGAATAAAATAACTTTCATCAAAAACTTAACAGCTTCTGAAGTCGGTGTCTTCAATTCTTCAATGCACTTTAGCTTGACACCGACTTCAGAAGCTGTTAAGTTTTTTATGAAAGTTATTTTATTCGTTTTAGATTTTGAAGTCGGTTTTTACTTTATTGAGGTAATTTTTTTGGTTTAGTGCCCATTTATCATTTTTGTGAGCAGTGGTGGCCCAGTGATAACGGCCCCGACTTACGAGTTGTAGGTCGTGGGTTCGAACCCAGGCAGCCGCTTTACTTTGTGTAAATTATTTCACCACCACTGCTCTCAAAACGGTGAAGGAAAACATCGTGAGGATACCGGCATGTCTTAGAACCAAACATTCGAAGACATATGACATCTACCAACCCGTACTGAGCCCGCGTGGTGGATTACGGCCCGCTCCCTCTCACAGAGAGGAAGCCTGTGTCCCAGCTGTGGGAACATTATAGGCTAATTATGTACCATTTATCACAGAAAATGAACATTACTGTTAGTCCAAAGTCAGTAAAAACCAGTTCTACTCTTAACAGGAAAACCGCACGTTGCAATGTCGTTGTTTAAGATTTTTCTGAGAAAATAAAGGAAATAAAATAATTGCATTTTAACTAAGCTCTTTGTAGATTTTTTTGAGATTAGCATCCACGTAAGGTTGTATAGTCGAACAAGGTACCTGCCCCATGTCAGTGTAAATCTTTTAAAAACTTCCCGTTGATATAAAATTATCACTTTACAAAAGGGACTTCAAAACTAAATTGAAGCGTTACCTACTGGAAGGCTGCTGTTATTCTATTACTGACATTTAAATTGTAAACATACATATTATACTAGAAATTTACTATGATTATTATTTCTGTTACTATTAGTCTAAAAATCTTTTATTGTTCATTTACATTCACGACATTTATGTATGTAATTGACATTGGATATCTGACATTGCCTATATTTAATAATTTGTGGCATTATTATTTTAGTTATTTGAGGAGCTTGTGGCTAAGTAATAACAGCCGCACGGGTTGATCCATCAGGTTAAGCTACGCTTGCCGGGGTTGTCCGTGGATGGATGGCCATCTTTACATACCGAGACTCCTCCGTGCCTCGGAAAGCACGTTAAGCCGTTGGTCCCGGCTGTCATTCGTGGATCTTTGACAGTCGTTACGGGTCGTCAGAAGCCCGAAAGTCTGACACCAGTCTTACCAAGGGGTATCGTATTACCCAGTTAATGGGTTGTGGAGGTCAGATAGGCAGTCGCTCCATGTAAAATACTGGTATTCAGCTGCATCCGGTTAGACTGGAAGCCAACCCCAACATAGTTGGGAAAAGACAGGCAGATTGATTGGGAAAACAGACAATCGTGCATTGTATATTATATCTAGATACACAGTACGCTATAAGTAAATGTACAATCCACTACGTTTCCACATGTTACTAGTTTAAAAAAGACACAGTTTTGGTAAAATTAAGCAAAATCAATATCTAACAAAAATACAATTATTTCGTAATCTAAATCTAAAAACCAAATAGCTAATACATACATAAATAATACATAGCAATTAAAATGTATGAGCAAGGCGCTTAATCATTTGTTCTTTAAATGTATGTTTAGATAATTTTAGCATTAATAAGTATAGTATAATTTAAGTAATTAAAATCACTGTAATTCTAATCGGTAGTTCCCGTTGTCCCCGTACGCAGTGTCCCCGTCCTACGGGGACAGCGGTACTTCAATTAAATATTTAAAAATACTTCCCGTTGTCCCCGTTAATATAGTTGAATAAAATAAGTAAAAATTATTGCCCACAGTCCCCGTTTTTTTCTTTTTTGTGTAGTATTATGTGTGAGTGGCATCTTTTACCCATCAAACAAAGTTTTTTATTTGGTATTTAATCAAATGATTTATTACAGCAAACAATCTTTAGACAATAAACATTTGGTCTTTTTGGTGAAATGATTTGTTATGACAAAAAATATATAGGTTAGGTTAGGCTAAAACTGTGACCTTCTACGCACGAGCCGAGCGAGCGAAGCGAGCGGTGCCGCGGTAGCGGCCGGCGAGTGCCAGAAACGACTAGATTTTACAGAAAAAAAAAATGTGGAAAAAAAGAGACTATTTTTAACAGGCTATCAAGAACCGAACTAGTTAGTTAGAGGACAACGACTCGTGAAAAGTTTGCTTCCCGTTGTCCCCGTTAGCCGAATGTATGTTATGGGGACAGCGGGAAATACATTTAATCACGTCCCGCTGTCCCCGTGAAGGGGATATGGCATACGGGGACAACGGGAATAAACCATTCTAATAATTGTAATTTAAATGATTGTAATAATTGTAATTCAAATTATCCTTATAAATTGTTATAATTCAAATAGTTCTAATAATTGTAATTTTATTCAAATAATTGTTGTAAACTCTATATTTTGCCCGTAATGAGGGTGAAATATGTTCTGTGCTATAATTTAATTTAAGATCTTGTGTACCATATTTCAAGCAAATAAATGATTTATGATTTATGATAAGGCAAAAATTTACTTTAAAAAAAGTAAAAACCGACTTCAAAACCTAAAACGAATAAAATAACTTTCATCAAAAACTTAACAGCTTCTGAAGTCGGTGTCTTCCATTCTTCAATGCACATTAACTTGACACCGTCTTCAGAAGCTGTTAAGTTTTTGATGAAAGTTATTTATTCGTTTTAGGTTTTGAAGTCGGTTTTTACTTTTTTAAAGTAAATTTATTTATCCATTTTTAGTTAAATGTACAATTAGGACAATTACATGAGCCCAAGACGAACGAAAAGAAGAATCTTCACAAAATCCGCTTAAAAATGTCGGAGATACAGTACATTTATGCATATAACTCCGTACATAACATCAATTACCTAATGTATAATATACTAAAACCTTCCTGAAAGTATGTAGATTACTGTAGTGAAATAATCATCAAAATTGGTTCATTAGTTTTTGAGAAAATCGCGGACAAACAAACATACATACATACGGGTCGAATACAGAACCTCCTTTTTTGAAGTCGGTTAAAAAAATAGATATCATTAAAGTTATTATTGTAAGCCTGAACCAATCTCTGGAGCGGCGCTCTCTCCCCTGCATTTGTGCGGCAGGGAGCTGTAGCAACAGTGGATAAGAGCGCGCCTCACGTCTTATTACTGTTCTAGGTACAATATAGCATATTTTACTAATTAGTTCAGAGCAATCAAACCTATAAGCCCCCGTTCCCACGGGCGTAATAAAATCGCAGCGTAATTTTATCGAGCGCTGGATTTTCAACTCTCGTTGTTGAGCCGAGCGTTGAGAATCCAACTTAACAATAACAGAGTACATTCTAGCGCGTCGAAAAAACACACTGTTGGATTTTGCACTCTCGGCGTTAGCAGAGCGTTGAAAATCCGGTGCGTGAAAAAAAATCGCCGCGATGTTTTTACGTCCGTGCGTACGTCGACTTATGGACAAGTCCATGGAGCATTATTCTTTGGAGCAACAAGCGTCTAGAGCGTGTGTTAAGAGTTATATACTATGTGTGTGTGTGTGTGTGTGTGTTGTATGAGATTATACTGTGTTAAAACAAAGGTAGGACCGAAGACACTGTTTGCGAGGGGTGGATGGTATCTGCACGCGCTGCCCAGGCGTCGCGCGTCGTGCCGCGGGCTACAAATCTGTAAATTACGTTTGCGAGAGAATTCGAAAAATTCGAGAAAATCTCCGGATTTTTTAATTTTCTATCTGGTAACGCTACATGCGACCACTAGATAACGAAGTAGTCGTGTTTATTTCACAACTAATGTAAAGTTATGCCAATGTATTCTGTGGTTATGCGCAGACACAACGAAGTAAAGCATTACAAAACAGATTAGTTCGAACGTCTCCGTTCAAGGTGTTATTACTTCATTTATGACATTTTTTACTCATAAATCAACTATTCATAAATTAAGCAAGAAGTAATATCAGCCTCTATCTGTTCCACTACAGAGCAAACACGTCTTCTGATACAGAGAAGACACGAGTATTGATCACCACGCTATTGCTCATTGCGCGTGCGATTTCAGAATGGTTAACTCGTGGCTAAGTAATAACAGTCGTACGTTGTCGGTTGGTCCGTGGACGGTTGACCATCTTTACGTACCGAGACTCCTCCGTGCCTCGGAAAGCACGTTAAGCCGTTGGTCCCGGCTGTCATTCGTGGATCTTTGACAGTCAGAAGCCGAAAGTATAGGCAGTAGCTCCATGTAAAATACTGGTATTCTGCTACATCCGGTTAGACTGGAAGCCGACCCCAGAGTAGTTGGGAAAAGGGTAGGCGGAATTAAAAATGTTAGTATTTGACAGCTGTTTACGTACGACGCGATGTTGCCATCTTTTAGTTTGTAATGTATTCTTATAACTGTAGGTACTCTGAGGGTTCGAACCTCACAGTAGGAGATTTACTATATTAATAATGAAATTAGAGGGACTATAGTTGAATGCCGTCGAGGCAGGTCTTACATCGCCGTCGAGGCAGGCCACGGCGAAGGTGGTGTGACGATCTGATAAGGTTTGCAGGGCCGACATGGCCAGAGATCGCACAAGACAGGGAGGTGTGGAAGGAAAAAGGGGAGGCCTTTGCCCAGCAGTGGGACACGATGTAGGCTAATAAAAATAAAAAAAAATAAAAAAAAATAGTTGAATGGGGCTGATGCCCGCTATATTTTTAACCGGTACTTCAAAAAGGAGGAGGTTCTCAATTCGTCGGAACCTTTTTTTTTTTTTGACCGATTTGGATTTTTTGTTTTTTGTTTGAAAGGGTATACTTTCCAGGTGGTCCCATGATCATCAAGTCAGGATCTGATGACGGGATCCTGGAGAAATAGAGAGAACTCTTCCAATTTTATAGGCACACTTGAAGCAATTTGGATAGTTTTTGGAAGAGTACTTTCTTGGAGTGGTCCCATTTCAATTTGGTGAAGATCTGATGAAGAACTTCTGAGATAGGCAACGGAACTCCTCAATAAATGATAGCAAATGGACTGGGATTGCTGAAATCTCATGTCTGTTTGTTGTTCACACCAGTTCATAACATAACATCACGCCAGTACGCTGTGCAGGGGTAAGCACATGTGAACCACTAAAAAGTGAAAAATAAAAACTTTTTTACAAAAAAATACAACCGACTTCCAAAAACAACACTACAAAGTGAAAAATAACTTTAATTTCGGAAGTCGGTGGCAAAAACGAAAATACATTTAATCAGACACCGACTTCCGAAATTAAAGTTATATTTCACTTTGTAGTGTTGTTTTTGGAAGTCGGTTGTATTTTTTTTATAAGCTTCGGATGAATTATAAATTGGTTCTACGCGGAGTCCGCTACCAGAATCTAACTGTCATCCGACAAAGAAAAACGAGGTTTGTTTTTCTTTTTAGAATACATTCCATATTTGAATGATTGAATGTCAGCCAGTATAACATTGTCGAGGCTTGATCAAAGCATCAAACCTCTACAGTGCCTATGCAACCCTGGTACCCCGAACCCAGACATAAACCAGACTCGAACTCAGAATCCAAAACCTGTTCTCAGGCTACAAAAGCAATTAAGTCTGTGTGTTAAGTAATTTATTGCTTAACTATTTACTTAAAGGTTGTGAGTTCGAACCCAACAGTTGAACTGAAACTCGTTTTAACCACGTGGTGGAGTTAGCAAGAATATCTTGAAATTCATCTGTACTAATAATATTAGGTCTTTACCTATGAAATTGCCGTTCTGCAGTACTGGCCATTTCAAATCAAAATAATTTTTGTTTGGCTAAGAATTCTAATTTCAAATTAATTTTATTTTAAAAACATGGATTTTTTTTTCCAAAAGTAGTCATTTGTTTATTGATTAGTGTTACATTTTCATCGCATTTCAATCTTTTTCGTCATCATGGATACGTTAAAAATTCGAGTAATTATGGAATATGAGTACCGTCGTGGCAGCAACGCGGCACAAGCGGCACGCAACATCAACGACGTTTACGGAGCTAACACTACAAACCAACGCACCACTTGTTATTGGTTTGCTCGCTTCCGTTCTGGAAATTTCGACCTGAAAAATGAACGTCGCGGTCGTCCGAAGACTTTGGTCGACAATGACGAATTAAAGGCGATTGTGGAAGATATAAGGATTGTACAAATAAAAAATGCATGAAAAAAATTCGTTTAAATTTTTTCATACAAAACGGCAATTTCATAGGTAAAGACCTATTATTATAATCAATCTGCCCAGCCTTTTCCCAACATGTTGGCGTCGGCTTCCAGTCTAACCGGATGCAGCTGAATGCCAGTATTTTACATGAAGCGACTGCCTAACTGATCTCCACAACCTGTATAATACGATACCCCTTGGAAAGACTGGTTGTCAGACTTTCGGGCTTCTGACGACCCGTAACGACTGTCAAAGATCCACGAATGACTGCCGGGACCAACGGCGTAACCTGCTTTCCGAGGCACGGAGGAGTCTCGGTATGTAAAGATGGTCACCCATCCACGGACTAATCCCGGCAAGCGTAGCTTAACCTGTTGGATCGACCCGTGCGGCAGTTATTACTTAGCCACGAGCTCCTCTATCTCTTACTAATATTTTAAAGAGGTAATATTTATGAGTTTGTATGTAGGGGGCGCTCAATGCTTGTTCCTTCTCTGTACGAGAAGACGCTTTTGCAATGAGACAGTGATGGTTCCTGGCCACTGATGAGACACAGGCCGCTTCTCTGTGAGAGCGAGTGGGATGATTACGAATTACATCACGCGGACACTGGGTTGGATGTTATAAGAACGAATTCCAGAGGGTGACAGATAACATATTATTGTCCTTTGTATGACTTGTCCGACCCCAAAAAGATTGCGATAAGGGGGTTGGGGGGTTGGGGGGGGGGGAACTACCGAGATGACGACTAAGACATGAGAAGAGACATTATTTGGGACTTGATAATTATCATCTACCGTTAGCACAGAAATCTTAATAATAAGGCAATTATTAAGATTTCTGTGACCGTTAGTCAACAGCTAATTAATTTGGACCCTGTCAGTCAAAATAGGACAGTTTAAAAACATTTCATTTTTACCCGACTGCGGCGAAGCCCACAAGGAGGGTTCTGTGTTTGACCCTGTATGTATGTCCGTTTCTTTGTTCCCTCGTAACAGATTTGGATAAATTATACGTCTTTAGATTTGTCTTGGTAGCGCGAGTGTCACTGGCTACATTAAAATAAAAAAACAAAGTAAAATGGCGGAATTGGTGTGCCGTATTGTGGAGATCGAAATTTTTTTTTCTTCTAATACCATCGAGTGGGATATGAAAATGAAGGGTTTTAAAAGGTGATTACAAAAATATATGCAACTTATATGGTTAAAGTGAGAAATCGTACAAAAAAACACAAACAAATTACAACAATATTGGTATCAAATAAAAGCAAGAAATGGGTCCTGTCCAAATACGAAAACATATTAATAAAACTAATAAAAAGCTTGAAATAAAACAAATTATTTGAAAACACAAAAAACCCGCCCGCAAAAACTCTTAACAGAAAAGAGAAAAACAAGCATTAAAATCCAAAGAATTTTGGTATTGCAGGCGGGGGGACAAACCAATAACCACAAATATGGTGTAACTTTTGTATGCATGCCTGCAATACCAAAATTCTATGGATTTTCTTGTTTGTTTTTCTCTTTTCTGTTAAGAGTTTTTGCGGGCGGGTTTTTTGTTTTTTTTTTCAAATAATATGTTTTTGTTAGTGGTGGCACAGTTTAATAAAGTAAGCAGTATTACATCTTTATAAAAAAAACTTTTTTACAAAAAAATACAACCGACTTCCAAAAACAACACTACAAAGTGAAAAATAACTTTAATTTCGGATGTCGGTGTCGGTGTTAAATGTATTTTCGTTTTTTGCCACCGACATCCGAAATTAAAGTTATTTTTCACGTTTTAGTTGTGTACCTACCCCACACAAATTCTAATACCACTATCTGCGAAACAAACTAGAACATCATCCATATAAAAGTGAGGAAAAAATACGTATTATTGAAGCTAACTCAAAAACTACCGAAGCAAAGTTAATCAATTTTGTATGGGACCAACTGTGATGACCTGACCCTCTCGAATAAAACAAAAAAAATCCAAATCGGTCCAGCCATCTTCGAGTAATCGGGGAACATACATAAAAAAAAAATAAAATAAAGGTTCCGACGAATTGAGAACCTCCTCCTTTTTGAAGTCGGTTAAAAAAACCATCCCAAACGACGCGCTTCGAAATCTCAGTACTTTTATAGAAAATAGTTTATTGTCCAGGTAATACAGTAAGCAGGTTTACTTAATAACAACAAGTTGAGACGACATGAGTAGCTTAAAATATTACTTATAGCTAGGTTACAAAATATCATTTGCCAGTGAGCCCCAATCTAGACAGTTAGTCTGTATCTTGGGGCTCAGGGTACGGATTCCAGAGTGGAAACTAGAATGGTGATTTCAGGTGTTGTATGGTATGTTTGTATAGATGTGATGTGTGTGTGGGGGTGTGTGTGTGGGGATGTGTGTGTATGCGTATTTGTTCCCATTGTGCGTCGTTTGACGTTTGATTCAGTGTCCTAGGTCAGGGTATTTATATTAGTTGTTCTGAGTCATCGTAACCAGAGTTTTGCAACATTTTCATTATGATTTTTAACCGACTTCAAAAAGGAGGAGGTTCTCAATTCGTCGGAACCTTTTTTTAAATTTTTTTTTTATGTATGTTCCCCGATTACTCGAAGATGGCTGGACCGATTTGGATTTTTTTTGTTTTATTCGAGAGGGTATACAGGGCATCACAGTTGGTCCCATATAAAATTGATTAACTTTGCTTTGGTAGTTTTTGAGTTAGCTTCAATAATACGTATTTTTTCCCCACTTTTATATGGATGATGTTCTAGTTTGTTTTGCAAATAGTGGTATTAGAATTTGTGTGGGGTAGGCACACAACTAAAAAGTGAAAAATAAAAACTTTTTTACAAAAAATACAACCGACTTCCAAAAACAACACTACAAAGTGAAAAATAACTTTAATTTCGGAAGTCGGTGGCAAAAAACGACAATACATTTAACTAGACACCGACTTCCGAAATTAAAGTTATTTTTCACTTTGTAGTGTTGTTTTTGGAAGTCGGTTGTATTTTTTGTAAAAAAGTTTTTTTACAGCTGAATAAGGTAGTATTTTTAATTTCGCAGAGTTTGCAGACTTTATTGTAAGTATTAATAAAGTAAAATACTAGTACTTAACAGTTTGATTGTGCGGCAGTTACGCACAGTCGGACGCGTACCTATTTATCTACGGAGCGGCCGTCGGTACTTAATTCAAGGTTACTGCCTAGATGAACCACTGCAGCTTTATTGCTCTGTGGTGATGGTGACTAATTGGTTTTTGGGTGACGTCTCTGAGTGTGGAAATTGTGACTACATTTTATTGTTGTATTGTGTTCCCATCTGTAAAAAACGAATGTAAGTGGAAATAGTAAAAATAACTATACTGTATTTGCAATAAGATTCGAAATTTAAACAAACCTTTTTTACAGTCCGTTCAACCAATTTTGACTTCTATTGCGTTAGTGGCATGCCAAATGGCAGCTGCAGTAAACAGTTGGTAATGTAACCACTTTTTTTCCTTTAATGCCATCCTTAAGCATACGGAATAGAAGTCAAAATCGGTTGAACGGACTGTAAAAAAGGTTTGTTTAAATGTCTAATTATTGCAAATGGAGTATAAATATATAATAGGTCTTAGAAACCGTTGATGAGTTTAAATACAAAATCAACAGGATAAAATTTTAATTTTTAGGGTTCCGTACCTCAAAAGGAAAACACGGAATCCTTATAGGATCACTCGTGTGTCTGCCTGTCCGTCTGTCACAGCCAATTTGCTCCGAATCTAATGGACCGATTATGTTGAAAATAAGGGGGGAAACTATTGAGCCTAAAATTTTGAAAAATATACAGAAAATAGTTCTTTACTTCAAAATTACAAGAAAACCTATAAGAAGTCTGTGGTCTAAAAATAACATGGTAAATCTCTCAATATTGTGAGTACAAACTTACATTTACAGTTGGAATGTATGAGAGAACATGTTTTTCAACTACAATGTTAAGTTTGTTCTTAAGATAAATTCATCCCAACTACGGAACCCTTCATTATGCGTGGTCCGACCCGCAATTGGCCGGTTTTCTTGGAAAAAAATCACAGAACCTTTTTAAAATTGTATTTAACAAGCCATTACCTATCGACAAAAATTGACCTTTTAAAGATATAAGCCACAGACAAAACATGGTTTTCCGAGTCCAAAGTTTATTAAATATTAAACTTCCGGTCTCAGATAAGGCCATAGACTTTATTTGTTGTGTTTTTGTGTGCAATAGTTTAATATAGGTTGAAGCTGAGTAGCGTTTGCTCAGGGTTACTGGTTCTTTTCCGGGTTGTGACAAAAATTGTTCATCTATTTAGATTATTTATTGGCAACGCAATCCATCTATCGTTACTTTTGTCTGCGACTTTTATTCAATAATCAATATATTTATTGCTTCGACCTGTGGAATTAGGTGTTAGATATTTACAAAAAATATGATCATTGTAGACCCTGTCGGGCACAGCAAAAAGTAGAAGAGAGGAAGAGAGCTTTTCCCAACTACGTTGGAGTCGGCTTCCAATCTAACCGCATGCAGCTGAATACCAGTATTTTACATGGAGCGACTGCCTATTTGGCCTCCACAACCCAATTACTGGGTAACACGATACTCAGTGGTAAGACTGGTTGTCAGATTTTCGGGCTTCGGACGACCCGTAACAACTGTCAAAGATCTACGTATGACAGCCGGGACCAACGGTTTAACGTACTTTCTGAGGCACGCGTGCACTGACTGGACAGGTCCCCTCAATCTGTGTGGTTCTCTCCTCAAAAGACTATTTCAGACACCAATCTACATGGTCTTCACAAAAACTGAATATAAAATATTATGTCTGCACTTTAAAAGAAAGTGTGACCTCCGAGTTTGCTTCTGCTTTTCTTCTCATAGTAGTCAGACAGGAAACGCCGACCTCATCTAGTTTTAAAAAATATGATTGACGTGTAAAATTGTTTGTACAAACCTACATAAAGAAATCATTTATCACGGAGTCGTCTCGATATATAATTAGAATGGCACCCATCCACGAACCCACCTCGGCAAGCATAGCTTCGCAAATTGCTCATATCGTAATAAAATCTTAATTTATAACTCCTAGCGTTAATTATTGATCTGTGCTTGTGCAAATTATTCATTCAATTGTAGCCATGTTTTATGTTTTTTGTTGTAACATTGGTCCATTGTATGCAGCAAGTTGTTACAAGCAATTATCTTAGGTATATCTTGCATAGCATAGCTACCTTCGGCAAGTCCTGGTTGTCAAGTGAATATCTATTACTGTGTCGTTGGTTAAGAGGTCAAAAGCGAGGTTTCTGTGAAGGGGATCATAGGTTCAAAATTAAAATCAAAAGTTAATCAATCTGCCTAGCCTTTTCCAACTATGTTGGGGTCTTGGGGTCGGCTTCCAGTCTAACTGGATGCAGCTGAATACCAGTATTTTATACGGAGCGACTGCCTATCTGACCTCCACAACCCAGTAACTGGGTAATTGGTTGTCAGACTTTCGGGCTTCTGACGACCCGTAACGACTGTCAAAGATCCACGAATGACAGCCGGGACCAACGGCTTAACGTGCTTTCTGAGGCACGGAGTAAAAGTCTCGGTATGTAAAGATGGTCACCCATCCGCGGACCAACCCCGGCAAGCGTAACTTAACCTGATGGATTGACCCGAACGGCTGTTATTACTTAAAAATTAAAATTAAAAGTCATCATCACAATCAGCCTATAATGTTCCCACTGCTGGGACACAGGCCTGCTCTCTGTGAGCAGCAGTGGGCCGTAATCCACCACGCGGGCCTAATGCGGGTTGGTAGATGTCACATGTCTTCGAATTTTTGGTTCTAAGACATGCCGGTTTCCTCACGATGTTTTCCTTCACCGTTTTGAGAGCAGTGGTGGTGAAATTATTTACACAAAGTAAAGCGCCTGCCAGGGTTCGAACCTACGACCTACAACTCTTAAGCTGATTTCAGACTACGCTATACTATTGTGCTATAAAGTATAGCAAAGAAGGACCTAATGCTATACTATATAGCATGACGTTCACATACGCGATATTATCGCAAGCTCAGTCGACCGCGATCTTTGAAGAGTGTGCACAGTTGAACAGCACATATCACGATCGACACAATGGATTTAATACTGGATAGTCTTGAAAGCTCATCAAGCGATGATGACAAGATGACAAGATGGCGGCGCGCGATATAGCATAGCATGAACTCTGCGCTTCGCACCAATTTATAGCGTATAGCAAGCCAATAATATATAGTAGGGAACGTGTCCATAACAATGTATGGAGCGCGATATTGTTGTGCTATGTGCTATTATATTACAGCGTAGTCTGAAATCGGCTTTACGGGTAAACATTATTATAATTTTATTTGACAGTTACTTACGAACGAGTATATTACAACGCGGCGAGCGTGTTAACTTGTTTGCTTTCCATTAAAGTAAGTTTTCTTCTAAAATAAAGTATACAAGTTTTTGTCATTTATTTTATTCATTTATGTTTTAGTTTGAGTCAAAATCTGATTATTATAATTAATGTCGCAGCCAACTAGGTAAGCTGTTTGGTTAACCTCATTTTAACTAAACGGCGCCGCGCCGTTCAACTAGTGGCCTGAAATACATTCACGTTAGGTTGGAACACATGTGTGAGTACTATGTACATACTCTAAAGCTACCATTTACTGGGTACGTCTTTGTTTGACTTGAATGTGCCCTGGCGGCTGAGAGTATGTGACGCTCACTCTAATGTCTCGCTGATGGTGGCGCGTGTTGGATCATTTAGCTAATCCATGCGTCAGGTTCGTGAACAAGCGCTGTCAGTGAAGGCTGGGCATTCCTTAGCGGCCACGGCTTATTTTAATTTAATTTAAATATTTGAATTGTTTTTTTTTAAGGACGCTTTTAACGTTCTGCATCGTTCTCACATGTAAAATTTCAACATGAATGATGTAACCATTATTTTGTAACCATATCTTGATTTAAAAGAGTGTCCGTGGAGTTTCTTGCCCGTTCTTCTCCATAGGTACCTACTATGCTTTGGAATGGGCGCCTAGCTTCATCTTTTTGACTGACCGACCCCTTGACAATTCAAAAGTGCCTGTAATTGGTTTAATTGAAATAAATGCTTTGAGTTTGAGTTTGAGTTTGAACTGTGACCAACCACGCGCGAGCTGAATTGGCCGCAGTAACATAACATTGCATAGCACATGTGTGAGCACTATGTAGCTACTATTAAGCTACCTTTTACTGGGTACGTCTTTCACTGACTTGAGTGTGCCCTGGCGGTTGAGAGTATGTCATGCTCACTCAAATGTCTCGCTAGTGGTGGCGTGTGTGTTGGATCATTAAGTTCCCTTCAAAATGGTTGAGCTAATTGGTGCTGATCCATGCGTCATGTTCGTGAACGGGCGCCGTCAGTTGGGACTGGTCGTCTCTTAGCTGCCATGGCTTATTTTTAATTTTAATATGCAATTTAGTTGTTTTAGTTTTTATCTATTTATTACGGACGCTTTTTAACGTGCACGTCTTTCTACATTGTTCTCACATGTATATTTTCAACATGAACGATGTAACCAATATTTTGTAAAAATATTTTGATTTAAAAGAGTGTCCGTGGAGTTTCTTGCCCGTTCTTCTCCATAGGGACCTACTACGCTTTGGAATGGGCAACTAGCTTCATCTTTCTGACTGACCCATTGACAATTCAAAAGTGCCTGTAATTGGTTTATTTGAAATAAATGCTTTGAGTTTGAGTTTAACCAAGCCAGGGCACCCCGACCCCCTCGCTACCACTGGGCTATGACTGCTCCACTAAATCAAAAACTGCAAAATCAAAAGTAATTTCTTTTTTAAACAAGGCTGAGAATCAGCACTTTTGAACGTCAAAATTACTTAGGACAGTCTTCAAAAAGTTGATATTTTTTATACAAAAATTTCTACCCAATCTGACTAAAAATGTGAGCATAGGAAATTTCAAAAATTTTTTAGCGCTAGTTGGCAGCAATACTCGCCTTAATTGCAGTAGACCAGCAGAAGAATTTTAAGAATTGTGTCATTTGTAAACATATGCAGCAACATCCAGGTGATCCTATAAGGGTTCCGTTTTTTCCTTTTGAAGTACGGAACCCTAAAAATGGATGTTGCTGCTCTTGCCTTTATATGACTCTATTGTTTAAACATTCGAAGGAATGGATTAAAAATTCCTTTTAATTATAGGGGATTAATGATGAATTTTTTCGTGTATCAAATCATTTTTGTCATTCTTTTAAAGTCATATAATTTACGAAATGGGCCATTTAATTCAATTATATTCTTTTTACCTGAGACTTTCAAAACTGTATATTTTAGGAAGTACCCTATATAGGTTTTGATTTACATGCGAGTAACAAAATATGTCGCATAAATGGCCGTATTTTTTTATTGCGTTGACTTAGAAGCTTGATTTTTTTAGAACTCCAAGGGACTATAGACCTACGTATTTGATATCAATTTCAACTTGATACCTCCACGAGTTCCTGAGAAAAAGGGTCTTGACAAACAGGCAGACAGGTGGACAACGAAGCTCAAAGTGATGCCTATAAGAGTTCCGTTTTTTTCCTTTTGAGGTACGGAACCCTAAAAATACGTTTTATGTTGACTGTACAAAACAGTGTAAACAAATAAAATTAATCAATTCGTTTCGTTAATGGAAATTTAACTTCCGAATCGGCGCGGAAGTCGACCAAAACTTACTACAACGCTAGACTTATGACATTGTAACTGAAGTAGCTAGTCTGTAGCCATGACATTGAGAATTTTAATTAGTACTTAATTAGAGATGGTAGGTATTTAATGAGGAAAAGATTTAGTAACAGCTTCACACCTGTAATCCCCGCAGGGTTGGGCAGAGCTGTACCTATAGTACACCAACATTTCGCCAGCTATGTTTAAGCCCCATGTAATAGGGGGCGAGCCTATTGCCATCAACCGGGCACTAATCCAGACTCCGAGAAATGTTAGATGAAAAATCCCAATAACACTTTGCCTGACCTAGGAATCGAACCCAGGACCTCATGCTCAGTAGTAGCGCTTGCCACTAGATCAACGAGGCAGTAGAGAAAAGATATAAATTAGTAAAGAATTGTTGATAATTGTTTTACATTGTAAAGAAGTGGATAAAAAATGGGTAATTATGGTTGAACTGTCAAGTCATATGAGGAGCTCGTGGCTAAGTAATAACAGCCGCACGGGCCGATCCATCAGGTTAAGCTACGTTAGCCAGGGTTGGTCCGTGGATAGGTGACCATCTTTACATACCGAGACTCCTCCTTGCCTCGGAAAGCACGTTAAGCCGTTGGTCCCGGCTGTCATTCGTGGATCTTTGACAGTCGTTACGGATCGTCAGAAGCCCGAAAATCGGACAACCAGTCTTACCAAGGGGTATCGTATTACCCAGTTACTGGGTTGTGGAGGTCAGATAGGTCACTCAAAATACTGGTATTCAGCTGCATCCGGTTAGACTGGAAGCCGACCCCAACATAGTTGGGAAAAGGCTAGACAGATTGATTTGATTTGTTTATATTATTTTTCATCACGTTCTCGAAAACGTCTCAATGATTCCGGTGAAAGTTCAATATATGTTTAGCTTGGGCCTCATATCTGGGAAAATTGATTTTCTCTATTTTCACCCGAGCACAGCTTGGTATTAATATAATTGTCTGCTATACAGCATGGCTTGTGGCTAAGTAATAACAGCCGCACGGCTCGATCGCTTGCCGTGGTTGGACCGCATCCTGCCTACCCTTTTCCCAACTATGTTGGGATCGGCTTCCAGTATTAACTGGATACAGCTGAATACCAGTATTTTACATGGAGCGACTGCCTATCAGACCTCCACAACCCAGTAACTAGGTAATACCCCTTGGTAAGACTGGTTGTCAGACTTTCGGGCTTCTGACGACCCGTAATGACTGTCAAAGATCCACGAATGACAACCGGGACCAACGGCTTTACGTGCTTTCTGAGGCACGGAGGAGTCTCGGTATGTAAAGATGGTCACCCATCCACGGAGCAACCCCGGCAAGTGTAGCTTAATCTCATACTGATGGTTTTAATACCATCCTGCGAAAAAGGATTGCGTCCATGATGCACAGAGTGTGTGGGAACGTCAACGGCATTCTGAAGGTCATCTGTGAGAAGCCCTGTTGCGCCATTAGGGCGCATTGGGTACATGTGCATGTGCATGTGCCTGGTGCGTCAGGTGAGCGCAACAGATACATGAATTAATAATAATGTCTAAGATTTGTCACTAATTTACTAACATAGTTTATAAGTAGTGTGTATTACTAACATCAATGCTAACATCATATGGACGAAATGTCTGAAATAAATTATTTTTTTTTTTATTATTTTTTTTTTTTTTTAAACCTGATCGACCCGTGCGGCTGTTTATTTATCCACGAGCAATAAAAGACAGACATAAAAAACACATTAAAAGCCGGACATCGGTATGAGCCTTGGGGCTCGTAATGTCTGGCTTTTAAAAATGTGTTTTATTTGATATTTTTGTCAAAAATCCTTTTGTATCTTAGCCAAGGCCGGACCTTGGGACCTAAAAGTCTATAACGGGTAAGTTCGACTTTTTGATTTTTAAAGATGGCAACGCTAGCCGAGTGTCATAGGATTTATATTTTATATGTAGGTAGAGGAGCTCGTGGCTAAGTAATAACAGCCGCACGGGTCGATCCATCAGGTTAAGCTACGCTTGCCGGGGTTGGTCCGTGGATGGGTGACCATCTTTACATACCGAGACTCCTCCGTGCCTCGGAAAGCACGTTAAGCCGTTGGTCCCGGCTGTCATTCGTGGATCTTTGACAGTCGTTACGGGTCGTCAGAAGCCCGAAAGTCTGACAATCAGTCTTACCAAGGGGTATCGTATTACCCAGCTAATGGGTTGTGGAGGTCAGATAGGCAGTCGCTCCATGTAAAATAATGGTATTCAGCTGCATCCGGTTAGACTGGAAGCCGACCCCAACATAGTTGGGAAAAGGATCAGGCAAGCGTAACTTAACCTGATGGATCGACCCGTGCGGCTGTTATTACTTAGCCACGAGATCCTCCTCAAATATTAAGCGAAATATTTAATTCAAATCGGAACAGAATTACTTAAAATTTTAAGAACATTAACTCTTAACAGTTATATGGAAAAAAAGCAGTTTATCAAATAATTTTGTGTTAATTTAGATGATGTTAAAAAGTAGCAGTGTTAACCGACTTTTGTTGCTGACTGTACAAACGTTAGAATAGAATAGAATACTCTTTATTATGCACACCATTTAAAATACAGGCATGCAAACGTTCCCCTTAACCCCCGTCGCACGGGCGTAATAAAATCGCGGCGGGATTTTATCGAGCGCTGGATTTTCAACTCTCGTTGTTGAGCCGAGCGTGAGAATCCTTAACAATAACAGAGTACATTCTAGCGCGTCGAAAAAACACACTGTTGGATTTTGCACTCTCGGCGCTAAGCAGAGCGTTGAAAATCCAGTGCGCTGTAAAATCCCGCCGCGATTTTATTACGCCCGTGCGAACGGGGGTTTACTGTGCTTCACTTTCGATATGCGTGGCGCGGAGTCCTCTTTTTTTTCTAGTCTGTTGTACAACAAGAAATTTTACGCGAATGAAGTCGCGGGCAAAAGCAAGTCAGCGATAATAATGTCAGCAAGTACCTACACTTGATGTCCTAACACATTGAAGAAACGTGTTCTAAGAAAACCCGTTTCATATTATATAATACTTGAAGATGATGACACTTTCACTACGTACGCTAGGTAGTAGGTACCCTAGATTATAGTCTAGATATTATAGACTTGGCTAGATTTTCATTTTTCATTTTTCCTTGAGTGTTGAAGGTTTAACAGTCGATTCTTTACTAGACGTTGAATATAACATCTCGTTTATTTGTAGAGATTTTTTTTGAAATAAAGTTTTGCGGTAGGAGTTAATTGGTAGAAATCGTCACGTAATAAAAAAACCGGCCAAGTGCGAGTCGGACTCGAGCACGAAGGGTTCCGTACCCATTATCTTATAAAAACGGCAAAAAAATCACGTTTGTTGTACGCGCCTTCAATACAGGGTCAGTTTTCAATGACCAGCCAAATTTTCACAGGGCTTTCTACCCGTGAATATGCACAACTTTTACTATGGGACCAACTTTAAAATCACGAAAAATAAAAACAGCTGTTTCATACAAAAGTTCAATATTACCTACTCGACCAAAATGTATGAAACAGCAGATTTTTTTTTCGTGATTTCAAAGTTGGTCCCATAGTGAAAGTTGTTCATAATCATGGGTAGAACACCTTGTGAAAATTTGGCTGGTCATTAAAAACTGACCCTATATTTGTTTCACTTTAATTTTAAAATTAATATACAATAAATAAATATTCTGTGAATACCTAATTCAAGCGTCTACCTATTGCCGTTATCAATATCGAGCAAAAAATCACGTTTGTTGTATGGGAGCCCCCTTAAATATTTATTTTATTCTGTTTTTTAGTAATTTTTGTTATAGCGGCAACAGAAATACATCATCTGTGAAAATTGCAACTGTCTAACTATCACGGTTCATGAGACACAGCCTGGTGACAGACGGACGGACAGCGGAGTCTTAGTAATAGGTTCCCGTTTTACGCTTTGGCTACGGAACCCTATAAAGCGCCCGAAAAAGCCTGTCAAGTGTCAACATTTTTGTTAAACGCGAAAGTTTATTAGGATGGATGGATGGTTGTTACTCTTTCATGCAAATACTACTAAACGGATTTTGATGAAATTTGGCACACACATACTTTATAACCATAACGTTTTTTTTTTAATTTTTGTTTTTTTAATTTAACTACTTGTCATTTTAAATTCAATGTAAGCTTTGTAAATTTTAATTTTAATTTTGTTATTTCCATTTTAATTTTTATTACTGATCATACAAGTGCTGTGCACACCTATAAGTGCCAAATTCACCGCAAAGCTGTTGTTATAGAATATAATTTAATGTTATGATTTAGTGAATAAGTCGTTGGCGTGTCAATAAATAAATAAATAAATAACCAGACTTTAACACATAGGATACTTTTTATCCCGACATTCTTACGGGTTCGAAACTTAACCGACGTTCGCACGGGCGGATTTTATCGCGCACTGGATTTTCAACTCTCGTTGTTGAGCAGAGCGTTGAGAATCCAACTTAACAACAACAGTGTATTTTAGCGCGTAGAAAAAACACACTGTTGGATATTCAACTCTCGGCGCTAAGCAGAGAGTTGAAAATCCAGTGCGCGAAACAAAATCGCCGCGATATTTTTACGTCCGTGCGTCGACTTACGCGGGTGAAACCTACTTAATAAAATCCTTGGAATGAAAGTATTTCATGAGCGAGAAAATCATTGATAATCGCTTCCTCGGTGGGACAAGCTCCTCAAAGTAGGTATAATATTAAGGTCGTGTCTGCAACCGTCAATATACTTTACTAACCACATATTTCGGGCAACGCCTATATCCGTCCAGTGCCAAAGCCGTCTTTCTAAACTCAAGTACACAGAATAGATAGATACAGAAGTTCAGGTCCATACAACTATCGGTACAGCCGATAATGAGGTTAAGTTGTATGTAGATAAAAACACATATAGGGTGACTGGTAATTAGTGACCGATACTTAAACACATGATTGTACTCATGGTAACAAACAACTTTTACTATGGGACCAAATCTAAAATCGCGAAAAAAACATCAGCTGTTCCCTACATTTATGTTGGCATTACTCGTCAAAATGTAGGGAACAACTGATTTTTGTGATGAATAAAACAAATAAAACAAAAAAAAAAATCCAAATCGGTCCAGCTATGTTCGAGTAATCGGGGAAAATACTCGTACATAAAAAAAAAAAAAAAAAAAAATAAAAGGTTCCGACGAATTGAGAACCTCCTCCTTTTTGAAGTCGGTTAAAAATATGATTCGCGAAATATGTATTTACAGAATTATAATCATTAAAGTCGCCGATAAAACTCTTTAGGACGGTAATCCTATTAAATGACTATTTCATAAAATCTGACATTTGAGTGCTATGCTAACTTATGGAGTTGTGTTCAATGTCATATTATAAATAATTCATCATTGGTTGTATTACTGATTCTGATGAATATAATTCTGTTTGAATACATATTTGTAACGGTCGCGAATCATACTTTAATCAACATTCGAGTACAACTTAATACTGACTTGCAAATTGCAAAAACATAAGAAAATTTGAAGCGCCAGGGAAGCCCACCCTATGGCGCTTTCCCCTTAAGATCATCGTAAGTACGTGTCTATGTGTGTGTGTGTGTGCCTGTTTTTGCTTGTCGTAAGGAGCCAACCTTCTGTTGTATTCTGTGATACCGGTGGCAGTAAGTTTTACGTCGCTTGGCTCAGTATTTCGCCATTGTGGTTGCAACAGGCGACCAACGAACCATGTCTTTCTTATATCTTCGTTATGTCATTTACGGTCAGTTTGACTTTTAAAAATACTATGGAATTTGATGTTTTTTTAACCGACTTCAAAAAGGAGGAGGTTCTCAATTCGTCGGAACCTTTTTTTTTTATGTATGTTCCCCGATTACTCGAAGATGGCTGGACCGATTTGGATTTTTTGTTTTATTCGAGAGGGTATACATTACAGTTGGTCCCATATAAAATTGATTAACTTTGCTTCGGTAGTTTTTGAGTTAGCTTCAATAATACGTATTTTTTCCCCACTTTTAATAGGTTGGGGAAAAAGTTTCTTCGCATTTTTTAAGAAAATTCAAAACATTTTTTAATATACATTATTTACATTTATCTAAAGTATGTAGGTACCATTTTGTTCGATAACTTTTTGCCATCTTGTAGGTAGGGATATGATCCCATTGCTATAGAAATTTTGGGACTTCTGATCAAAATACCGCGACAAGTGGTTTTGGCAGTCCTCTCGTGATGTTAACCTGACACTGCCTAAAGAATTCTGAAGAGACCGAAACAGGTGGAAATCTGAAGGTGCAAGGTCAGGACTATACGGCGGATGCATTAACACCTTCCAGCCAAACTCTCTTAATTTTTGCTGAGTGGCTAAAGATGTGTGAGGTCTAGCATTATCATGATGAAAAACTACACCCCTTCTGTAGATTAATTCCGGCCGCTTTCTCTCAACTTCTTGCTTTAATATCATCAGTTGTTCGCAGTAGAGTTCAGAATCGATGGTCCTGCCTGGTGGTAACAGCTCATAATGATTAATGCCCTTCTAATCCCACCACACACACAGCATCACCTTGTTGCGAGTTAACCCGGGTTTCGCCACAGTCTGTGAAGCCTGACCGGCCTTTGACCACGACCTTTTTCGCACGTTCTCATCGTACGTGATCCACTTTTCATCACCAGTTATCAGCTTCTTCAAAAATGGTTCGGTTTCATTACGTCGTAATAAAGAACCACAAATGAGTACACGGTTCATTAGGTTTCTTTCAGTGAGCTCGTGAGGTACCCAAATATCGAGCTTTTTTGTGGACCCAGTTTTTTTCAAGTGCGCCAAAACTGCTTTGTGGTCAATTCCCAGTTCTTCAGCTACGTCGTAGCTACTGATATGCCGATCTTGCTCCACTTTTTCAAATATGGCATCCATTTTATCCGTAATAGGGCGACCAGAGCGACGTGCATCTTTGACATCAAAATTTCCGCATTGAAAACGCTTAAACCAAATTTGTGCTACTCTCACAGACACTGCACTGGGTCCATAAACATCGCAAATTTTTTTCGCGGCTTTCGTTGCATTTTTACCTTTTTTGTAGTAAAATTTTAAAATGTATCGAATTTCTTCATTAGATTCACTCATCTTGACAGTACGAAAAACAAATGAAAATCACACATACCAAAACCAGCCAGATACAAATAGTATAGCCAAAGAGATTTTATTTTAAGTTCATACATACTATAATGCGAAAAGACTTTTTCCCCAACCTAATATATGGACGATGTTCTAGTTTGTTTTGCAGGTAATAGTGGTATTAGAATTTGTGTGGCAAAAAACGAAAATACATTTAACTAGACACCGGCTTCCAAAATTAAAGTTATTTTTCACTTTGTAGTGTTGTTTTTGGAAGTCGGTTGTATTTTTTTGTAAAAAAGTTTTTTTTAGGGTTCCGCACTTCAAAAGGAAAAAACGGAACTCGAGGATTACTTCGTTGTCCATCTGTGTGTCAGTCTGTCAAGACCCTTTTTTAACCGACGAAAAAAAAGGAGGAGGTTTCGCTGAAAATACAGAGATGTTCGACGCCAAAGTTTATTTTTGTGGAGCAACTTCCAAATTTTTTATCGGGAATATCAAACTATATTTCACTTCGGTATATATTCTATTCGGTTAAATTCTTTCAGGTCCACTGTATTTTTTGCGCCGGATAGTTTCATTGCGTTACGTCATACTCGACAATCCAAGAAACCAATGTTTGTGAATATTGAGCTAGTACCGCGCCTTAATTAAATAAATAAGTAGTTTCAAAATGTTGTTTTTTTGACATGTAAAAGTGTTTGCTAAAACAAATTCTAACCAACTTGTCGTAGCGATGCCTATCTGACCTCCACAACCAAGTTCCTTAGCTACTGTGAAACACGATACCCCTCTGGTTGTCAGACTTAACGACCACAGTTAATGTAGCAAAAAAACCAGACACCATTAGCATTCTACATTTGTTTATACGTCATAGATTAATATACCAGTGATTTTCCATAAATAATCCAATGCTAACACCATAAAAAACTGGTAAACTTATACAAAATAAATTAACGAACAAACTATATTAATATCGGTTAAGCAATTTGTGAGATTGATGCGACCATACAAACATACATATATTATAGAAATACTGGCTAGGATTATCCCGCGGTTTCGTTCACGCTTTTGGAGTTACTCCCTAAGAATCGATTTTAATTATAGTATGGAAATTTTATCGCTACACCTTAGAGTTACTTTTTGTTTCGCATGGGGTCGCGGCATTATGCTGAGCGGTAGCCGTTTTGCGTAGACGTGACGCATATTTTCCCCAAAACTTGCTTTTTACATTGCTTTTTTTTTTTTGTCCTTTGCGTCATGTTTACCGCAAATAAACGTATTTTCTTTCTTTCTTTCTTTCTTTTCTTTCTTTTGTATAGCACTTATACATCGAAAGCCTGCCCTAATCGCGAAAAAAAAAAATCAGCCATCCCGTACATTTGGGTCGAGTAGGTATTGTCGTAATCGATTACGATGTTGGTCCCATGGAGAAAGTTGTTCAGTTAGATGGTCTGTACCACGCCCATTTTGACCACACGTTTCTGATGTTGGATATTATTTGTTTAAAATCACAATCTAACATAATCATTGAACACCACGAATCGAGTACAGTTCCGCGACGTAGTAACTCCGATGCGATCAGACACTAGATAGTCCTCCTCGCCATGAGGTTAAAACATCACGACTCTGTAGAAGCGCGCTGAAGATGTGGGTAGATCACGTGATGCCACCAGTAGCGCGCTTGCTATTCGTTTCGTGTCCGTACTATTGACCGGAACCGACATGTATAATTCTAGCATTGCTAAAATTTCGATATATTTTAAGATAAAGACCAAAATGTCGTCATGATGTGTGTGTATACTCTGCTAATTATATGCGAGACTTTTAGATGTAAATAAAAGTATTTTCCTTCTTTCTTTGTAATTAGGTACGGAACCCTCGGATAGCAAGGTCGACTCGCACGTAACCGGTTATTTTATTATTAGAATATTGCATTAAGGTTAAAAGATTATCTTTTAAAATTAAATGTCAATGTCTTTTATATACATTATTATGAAGTTATTTTTATTTTGCTTTATAAAAATTCGCGATTATTAAATCGTTTCGAGCAAGTAACATCATCATCTGCCTAGTCTTTTCCCAACTATTTTGGGGTCAGCTTCCAGTCTTACCGGATGCAGAAAAATCATGAAAATATCTTAAGGGCATCCCCCTTCCCCCGCTGTGGCAGCCCGCGAAATTCAAATTTTCTTGCGTTTTATGCAATTTGCAGATCAGTGTCAGGTTGTATCTTGATCAAAATATGATACGCGGGAATAAAACATACACACATCAAAAGTGTCTAGGGATCAAGCATTTTTATGCGGATTTCTTGAGATTGAGATGTGGCTTTGTAATAAATTTATGATTTTATAAATTTATATGGATCCTTTTTGGTGCATTTCATAATTTGAATCAGGAACTGTGAATCAAATTCGAGTAAAAGATGAAAATCAGCTGTCAATATTTTCCCTATAAAAACATACAACGCATTGAAGACATTATTAGTGCTACTGTTTCCCTACTACTGATTAAAACCAACGTTATTATGGAGCGGCGACGTCATTTAAGCAGGGAAGAAATGCTCAGAGCCGTGGGAATGATAGAAGCTGGTTCCCGGCAACGTACTGTGGCTTTAGCTCTGAATACAAGTCAGAGTGTTATCAGTCGACTTTGGACACGTTACCGAAGCACTGGTACCGTGGCTGAGCGCCATGGAGGACAGTATCGCTGCACCACACGGAGACAAGACCGATACATTCAAATCTTAACTCGAAGAGCTCCAACTATAACCGCCATGATGTTAGCCGTGAGGCTTCATCACTCTTCAGGGAACTTAATTAGCGACCAAACAGTCAGAAACCGCTTGCATGAAGTGAACCTTCATTCCCGAAGACCGCTACGGGTACCACCTATAGCAATGCACAATCGTAGGATTCGATATCAATGGGCTCTTGAACACAGAAATTGGGCAGAAGAACAATGGCGTTTCGTGTGCTTTTCTGATGAGTCTCGTTTTGGTATGAGACCGGATACAAGACGTATACGACACTGGAGAACCCCTGGACGCCAACAGCGATGAAAATCCTGCCAGGAAGTCCATCCTTATAGTGGTGGAACCATCATGGTATGGGCGGGTATTTGGATCGGCGGAAGAACTGAGTTGATTTGGATCAGAGGCAACCTCAACGCTCAAATTTATGCTGAGACGATTGTATCAGACGTCATCGTTCCTCTACAAGTGCAAATCGGTCCCTTATTTCAGTTAATGCATGATAATGCACGACCGCACACCGCAAGAGTTGTAAGACAGACTCTCGCCGCAGCTAACATCAATGTCCTGCCCTGGCCTGCTCAGTCGCCAGACTTGAACCCGATTGAGCATGCATGGGATATGCTACAGAGAAGAGCTCTGCCGAATATGGAGGGTATCCAGTCGCAAGAAGACCTTTTTTTGTTGTTGCAACGAACATGGGCGGCCATTCCACAGCGTGATTTGGATGAACTCATTTTGAGTATGCCAAACCGATGTTCTTGTGTTGTTAGTGTTCGCGGTAGAAACACGGATTATTAATTGTTTAAGTTACCCAATAAAATTTTAAAGAAAACTGTTATTTCAGTCTTTTTTTCGAACTTTAATGTTAGTGGTTCAAATGTCAAAAATCCCTTTATTAGGAAAATGGCAAATTTCTTTATTAATGCAAAGGTGACTTGGTTTATCGTTACTGTGACAAACGAAAACACTTTATTTGATGAATCCTTAAAGAAAATTTTAATTAATATCAATCAGGAGAAAAGTTATTGCAAAAATATATGTTGATCCCTAGACACTTTTGATGTGTGTATGTATTTATATAATTTTAACCATAAAAATCATCAATACATCTCTCTAAGTCAGATTTCGTGCAGATTCGTCGAACGAACGAAATCTCACTTAGAGCCAAGTCAAGATAAAACCTGACACGGACCTGCAAATTGCAAAAAACCCAAAAAAAATTGAATTTCGCGGACTACCACAGCGCATCCTCCTTTAGTAGTTTGAAAGTAATATAATTGTTATGTTTTGGTTTATTACTTCCTGAATTAATTTCTTACAGTATTTTACTACAACACTTCAATATTCTCATAAAGAATTGATGTGTACGCGATCAAGTTTAACATACATTTTTTTTTTTAATAACTTACTGTTTGCATTTTTTGGAGCATTAAAGTATGTTTAATTATATTTTGTGTTCCATCACTGTATGCGAAAAGGACTCGAAAATATCATGTATTTTTTTTCGTCAAAATTATTTACGGTTTATGAGATACACTGCTTTAAAAAACCACCTTTTAGTGGTGATTAAATAATTTACACAAAGTAAAATTCCTGCTTGGGTTCGAAGTTCGAAGCCACGACCTACAACTCGTAAGTTGGGGCCGTTACCACTGCGCCACTACTTCACCCTCATGTCTCCATCCCCCTATACTTACTAACCGTTCAAAGTCACAAACCCCTCCTATTTTAGCTAAGTATCCCACATCGCCACGAGCCCTCTTAAGCCAAAAATCTGCCTAGCCTTTTCCCAACTATGTTAGGGTCGGCTGAATACCAGTATTTTACATGGAGCGACTGCCTATCTGTCCTCCACAACCCAATTACTGGGTAATACGATACCCCTTGGTAAGACTGGTTGTCAGACTTTCGGGCTTCTGACGACCCGTAACGACTGTCAAAGATCCACGAATGACAGCCGGGACCAACGGCTTAACGTGCTTTCCGAGGCACGTAAAGATGTTCACCCACCCATGGACCAAGTTATTACTTAGCCACTCTTAAGCTCCAGAAAACCACGAGCCCCTCTAAATCCTATGACAAATTGTGTTACTTTCCTACAAAATTCGTTCACATTCGTCTACTAATGTCTAGTATGAAACTGGTATATAAGTAAGTCTGTCGTAACGCACCGGTTTATGGCAACACCGACTGGTCTAGTGAACTTGCGCCAGTAACTATGTTCTTACTTTCCAACGAGGCATGCGCGTAAACATAGCATCGCTGTTTTAGCACGGTAAGCCGTTGATCCCGGCTGTCATTTTTACATCTTTGACTGTGAATGCTAATATAAATTTCTTTTAAGTAGAGATATGCACTAAGAAGGAATATTTCTCCCCTGAGCTAGGTCTAACCTCCGCATTAGACCTGGCTCAGGAGTTCAATTTTGTATTTCGAACAAAGTCGCGTTCAAAAGCCAGTAATCATTATAATCTAGTAATATTAGTCCGCGTGAAATTTCTTGTCCCCCGAACCACTCCGTGTCGCTTCGCATCGCCCGCCCGCGCTAATAACTTCGATTTCGCTTAGTTCTTTTGCTTGGCTTCTAGGAATCGTAGCGTGATGTTACATAGCCTACATCCTTCCTCAAGAATTGGACTATCAAATTCAAAAAGATTTTTTCAAATCCGACTGGTAGTTCCAGAGATTAGCGCGTTCAAACAAACACACTTTTTAGCTTTATTATTTTTATTTATAGATTTAATATCCTAAAATTAGTATGTCGTTGCCAGCATCAATAAACTATAATTTTGCATACTATTCACGTCAACAGATAATATTAAAAAAAAAAAAATTCAATACTATCATTGCCAAGTATCGTGTTCAATAGTGTTGCCGAGTTCAATAACTTTATTTATATGAATAACTTAAAATAACTAGCTATTCTGTATGCTAATTTATTACCTTTAATAGCTGCTAGTTTAGATACTATGCAATAAAAATAAACATAGGCACAAAGCGTTTCGAGAGAAGATACTATAATAAAATAGTTATATCTTCTCTTATTATATAAAAATCAATTGCTGACCGTTAGTCTCGCTATAACTCAAAAACGGCTTGACCGATATGAATATGTTTTTTTTTTTTGTTTGCTCCAATACAGAGGTCACCACTGTATTAAAAAAAATAGGAATAAAATTAAATTGAATTTTTGATAAAACAAAGTCTGACGGTTCAGCTAGTGGAATAGAATAGAATACAATTCTTTATTTTGCATAAAATATGGTACATAAAAGGTTTTAAATATAAAATAGTTTCACATATATTGCTTACTTTTTTCAGCTTACAAAAAATCTTTAAATAAGAAAGAAAAGAAAGAAAGAAAAACGTTTATTTGGACACACTTCGTGAAACACAAAAACAAAAGAAAAAAAAAATTAAAATAATGTTTTAAAACAAAAGTGTGTGCCTCACGGCTGCGCCAAAAAGGTTCATTTCAGCATTAATGCCAGATGCTGCCTAACGCTGGTTTTCTAATGAACCTGTAGAGACAAGTGACGGGGAGTACAAACAGTTTCAACATACCTAATTGATAATTTATATACTTATAAATACGAGTAAATAAACTAGTAAGCAAAATATAATTAAGTACAATAAAGATATAAAAAATAAAAATAATAATTTTGTGCTGGATCTAGATAGATGTTTTATATATTATATTATAAGCATTTTGATGTATATGAAATAAATGTAATAACATATCACCGAACTTCGTTAGAATAGAATAGAATAGAATACTCTTTATTATGCACACCATTTAAATTACAGGTTACAATGTTACAATGTTGAAATTTTACATAGGGTGACACAATGGGCGGTCTTAACGCTAAAAGCGATCTTTTACAGACAACCTTTGGATGGAGCATGGGGACAAGGAGAGACAATTCTGTAGGTAGTCATTGGTGTACCATATACAAATACAACATATACATACATTAATAAATTTATATATATATATACTTATACAATAATAAACATGAAACAAGAGCAAGGGACTATATATGTAATAATGACGTTTAAAGAGAGAGGAAGTGTTTTTTTACCAGAATTTTAAAAGTGGCCAAAGTTTGAGCTCGCCTTATCAACACGGGCAAGGCATTCCATAATCGTACTGCTTGAACTGTAAAAGACTTGTCATAAAAGCTGGTGGAATGCATCGGCATCTCAAGTCTCAAGTTTTCCGATGACCTCAGATATCTATTATGTGTGTCATGAAGGAACTTGAAACGCTTTTTAAGATAAGATGGGGTTGTAGGAGTTAGTTAGTTAGTGAGTTGGTTAGTTTATAATCTATCGATATTATTTCCGTTAGATTAAAAACTGTCGAAAAATTGTGAACTGCAACAAACCATTTAGAATTTGACGCATTATTTTTCGTTAGTTTATAAATATATCTATGGGAAACCGACAAATTGTGAACTGATATCGAACTTGCTTGCGAAGTAACGCACATAAATAGCCTGCCAGCTGCAAGCAACTTGGAAGTAGCGCTCGCCGGCCGCTACCGCGGCTCCGCTCGCTCACGGTTGGTCACAGTTCTAACATAACCTAATCAATTTCACCCATTTCACAATTTTTCGACACTTTATAATCTAACGGAAATAATACCAGTAGATTATAAATATCACATACTAGCTGCACCCCGCGGTTTCATTCGCGTAGACCGGGATTAAAAGTAGTCTTTGTTGTAATCCAGGGTATAAGCTATCTACATAGCAAATTTCATCCAAATCGGTCCAGCCGTTTGAGCGTGAAGAAGTAACAAACATACAAACATTCGTGTTTATAATATTGGTGTGATATATTATGTCGTAGGATGATTTGATGATTCGAATTTTCAGGAAAACCCTAGGGATATTGCGAAAACACGGATAATTAGACAATGGTGAAAACACGGATAATTAGACAATGGTGAAAACACGGATAATTAGACAATGGTGAAAACACGGATAATTAGACAATGGTGAAAACACGGATAATTAGACAATGGTGAAAACACGGATAATTAGACAATGGTGAAAACACGGATAATTAGACAATGGTGAAAACACGGATAATTAGACAATGGTGAAAACACGGATAATTATACAATGGTGAAAACACGGATAATTAGACAATGGTGAAAACACGGATAATTAGACAATGGTGAAAACACGGATAATTAGACAATGGTGAAAACACGGATAATTAGACAATGGTGAAAACACGGATAATTAGACAATGGTGAAAACACGGATAATTAGACAATGGTGAAAACACGGATAATTAGACAATGGTGAAAACACGGATAATTAGACAATGGTGAAAACACGGATAATTAGACAATGGTGAAAACACGGATAATTAGACAATGGTGAAAACACGGATAATTAGACAATGGTGAAAACACGGATAATTAGACAATGGTGAAAACACGGATAATTAGACAATGGTGAAAACACGGATAATTAGACAATGGTGAAAACACGGATAATTATACAATGGTGAAAACACGGATAATTAGACAATGGTGAAAACACGGATAATTAGACAATGGTGAAAACACGGATAATTAGACAATGGTGAAAACACGGATAATTAGACAATGGTGAAAACACGGATAATTAGACAATGGTGAAAACACGGATAATTAGACAATGGTGAAAACACGGATAATTATACAATGGTGAAAACACGGATAATTAGACAATGGTGAAAACACGGATAATTAGACAATGGTGAAAACACGGATAATTAGACAATGGTGAAAACACGGATAATTAGACAATGGTGAAAACACGGATAATTAGACAATGGTGAAAACACGGATAATTATACAATGGTGAAAACACGGATAATTAGACAATGGTGAAAACTGGAAAAAGATAGGGTTTTTGCAAAAACGCGTGACGTCGCTCTACTAACATTGAATATCCTTAACTCTGATTGGCTAGATTTTTGCTTACTGACCAAATCTTATCCAGATTGGTTCCTAGTTCTACCATGTGAGCTTTGAATTATTTATCATAGACAAAAATCACTTCAATTTCAATTTGTTTTATTTGCATATCATAATGTAAATACAGGTGTTACAAATAGGCTTAAAATTAAGTTACAATTATGGATCCTGTAAGGGCACAGCAACATTACAAAAAGGATAAATAATTAAATTAAAATTAAACATTAAAATTAAATAATAGCATTTAGGACATGGATAATTCTTATTCATATTAAATATATTTAAATTTTATAATAAATACAACATTTAAAAAAAATTATTGCAAGTCCAGTCACAGTTTATCATTCATGTATTCATTTATATTATGGTAGCTTTTGTTTATTAGAAATAGCTTTAATTTATTACTGAACATCAATCTGCCTGCCTTTTCCCAACTATGTCGGGGTCGGCTTCCAGTCTAACCGGATGCAGCTGAATACCAGTATTTTACATGGAGCGACTGCCTATCTGACCTCCACAACCCATTAACTGGGTAATACGATACCTCTTGGTAAGACTGGTTGTCAGACTTTCGGGCTTCTGACGACCCGTAACGACTGTCAAAGATCCACGAATGACAGCCGGGACCAACGGCTTAACGTGCTTTCCGAGGCACGGAGGAGTCTAGATATGTAAAGATGGTCACCCATCCACGGACAACCCCGGCAAGCGTAGCTTAACCTGATGGATCGACCCGTGCGGCTGTTATTAGTTAGCCACAAGCTCCTCACAAATTTATTACTGAACATATTATATTTATTTATATTCTTAAGATATTCCGGTAGTTTATTATAAATTTTTATTGACATTACATATGTACCTACTTGATGAATGCATTTTCAGTCGTGATGTTGGAATGTTTAGTCTGCTTGTATGTCTTAGAGTGAATCTATTCTGTTTGTCTTCTCTTTTGGTGTATAAATCGGGATATTTGCGTACAAATTTACAAATTTCAAATACGTAAAGGCAAGGCAAGGTCAAAATTTTCAGTTCCGTAAAGTGAGGCCTACAACTGTCAGTTTCATCTATGTTAACCAAAGTTCTCATAAGCTTTTTTTTGTATGGTAAATAATGTGGGCACTTACTTATCAGCCTAGAGTCGCTCTCAAAAACACAAACATGAACAAAACAGCGTGCGTGAATGATTGACATTTAAAACTCAGCCAATCCGAGGAGGTCTCCTTTTGGGCGCTCCGACCAGCCAATCAGCGTTCTTATTTTATATCTAACGTATTGTTCCGCAATATTACTAGAGCGACTCGTGTTTTTGCAAAAACCCTATGTTTTTCCAGTAATATAGGGAAATGTTTTCAGCATTGTCTAATTATCCGTCTTTTCGCAATATCCCTTTTAGGTTTTCACGAAAATTCGAATTATCAAATCATCCTACAACATACATTATATAGTTGAAGAAGTCACAGGCTAAGTACCTACAAATCTTTTTATAATGTACGATAAAATCATTTCTTTACGCTTTGTTAAGTTAACAAATTAATTTAAATGGCTATTAGTATTTTCGTTTTTTGCCACCGACTGGCCAACTTAAAAACTACCCAAGCAAAGTTAATCAATTTTACATGGGACCAACTTCGAGGTATACCCTTTTTTTTTTTTTTTTTTTTTTTTTTGTGGATGGGAAATTATCAAATGACAGAGCGGGAGGGCGTGTCAGACTTTTACTGACTAAAACCCACCCATGCTCCTTCAGCTGCCCGTGCCAGGGCCACGGTATATCTTTCGAACTACCCGCGACCCCGGCGGCATCGGCCCAATTGACCCCGTCACTGCTGACATTCGAGGTATACCCTCCCGAATACAACAAGAATCTTTCAAATCGGAGTACACTGTAAAAAGCTAAGCGTAACTTACGTATGCGCATACGACTTGGGAAACGACTCCTTTTTTTTGGTCGGTTAAAGAAAATTTATTTCTAAATAATATCATTTTGTTGACTAACTCTTTGTCATGAATGTCATTTACATGAATCATCAAGTTAATAATATACATACCGAGACTCCTCCGTGCCTCGGAAAGCACGTTAAGCCGTTGGTCCCGGCTGTCATTCGTGGATCTTTGACAGTCGTTACGGGTCGTCAGAAGCACGAAAGTCTGACAACCAGTCTTACCAAGGGGTATCGTATTACCCAGTAACTATGCGCCCCTTTCCTATATCCTCAGGAGATGCGATGACTTGTTCCACAGTTGCGATCTTGATCTTTTCGATGGTAAATTATGTATATTTAGGAAAAGTATCTTTGATAAAATGTATATCGTTAAGTATTATAAAAAAAAACCTAGCAATTGTAAGCAAATTTAATTTCATTTTTAACCGACTTCAAAAAAGGAGGTTCTGTGTTCGACCCGTATGTATTTATGTATGTAAGTATGTATATGTGTATGTATGTTTGTTTGTCCGCGATTTTCTCAAAAACGAATGAACCAATTTTGATGATTCTTCCACTAACGTGATCTACATACTTTCAGGAAGGTTTTAGTATATAATACATTCTGTAATTATTCTTATGTACGAAGTTATATGCATAAATGCACTGCATCTCCGGCATTTCTAAGCGGATTTTGATGATTCTTCTTTTCGTTCGACTTGGGCTTACCTACTTATGTAATTGTATATTCAACAAAAAAACTACTTTAAAAAAAGTAAAATCCGACTTCAAAACCTAAAACGAATAAAATAACTTTCATAAAACACTTAACAGCTTCTGAAGTCGGTGTCAAGCTAAAGTGCATTGAAGAATTGAAGACACCGACTTCAGAAGCTGTTAAGTGTTTTATGAAAGTTATTTTATTCGTTTTTGGTTTTGAAATCGGTTTTTACTTTTTTAAAGTAAATTTATATAATAAGTATTCAAACAAACTTTTAATTGTTTTAATTTGTTTTAGTGTTTATTTTTTTATTTTCCGTTGAATGTGTTAGTACGCTATTTCCTATAATTTAGATGCATGCGAGATCTATATTATGACAAAGACGCTGGGTTAATGCAGTGTATGTGTTAAGTTGGTAAGCCTTTAATAAATAATAACATAATGTGTTATATACTAAAACCTTCCTGAAAGTATGTAGATCACGTTAGTGAAATAATCATCAAAATTGGTTCATTAGTTTTTGAGAAAATCGTGGAAAAACAAACATACATACATACATACATACGGGTCGAATACAGAACCTCCTTTTTTGAAGTCGGTTAATAAATAAACTAGGTTGTTGAGGTCAGGTAGGCAGTCGCTCCATGTAAAATACTGGTATTCAGCTGCATCCGGTTAGACTGGAAGCCGACCCCAACATAGTTGGAAAAAGGCTAGGCAGATGATAAATAGACACAGAAATAAGTAACGCTATGTCGCAAAGAAAATAATAAGAAATAATTAATTAAATGTTATTGGGTTACGGTCATATACTAATTGGAAAATAAACATTTCGAAATACCGAAGTGAATGTCAAACATTAAAAATGTTCGTACTTAAAGCAATAGTTTTAGAGTTCAATTTTAAGAAACTTAAAAAAATTGTAAACAAAACAGTAGAAGAATTTGTCGAGATTTTTTTTTGGAACTGAATCTTCATGAGTAGTAACTTTTAATAAATAATCAGCTTTGTAACTGTAATGAAAGTTATGAAAAATTTTGGTCTAAATTTGAAAAATTTACGTTCGGTGAATTATGATGTTCGTGCACCGCACTGATGTGAGAAGTTTCAGACATCAACACACTCAACAGACACAAGAAAGCGAACCTGCGCCGCGACAGTTCATTCGTCCATACAGTCTTTTCCATACATACATACATACATTCATTCGCTCAACATCAGCTAACGTAGCATCAACTCGTGCAACCATATCTTGTAAAAAGAATAGCAATAAACGCATTCTGAAGTTGGAGTCAGATTATTATTCATCGAACCCTGGGACGAAACAATGATGACTTAGATTTTCAACTTTATTAAATTAAAAATCCAAACAGGTGACTTCATGGTTCCTAAGTATGGTACCTGTTCAGGTTTTCTAAGTCATAATTCACCGAACGTAAGTTGTGTTGTCATTAATAGATAAATCAATCTGCCTAGCCTTTTCCCAACTATGTTGGGGTCGGCTTCCAGTCTAACCGGATGCAGCTGAATACCAGTATTTTACATGGAGCGATTGCCTATTATGACCTCAACAATCCATTTACTGAATACTTACCCAGTAACTTACACACGAGCGACGGGGGTCAACAGCAGCTACACGCGTCGCCGTAGCGTGTTGTGTCCGCCATTTTGTCAAATAGTTCAGGAGTGACAAAATGGCGGACGCGACTCACTACAACTGCAAGGTTCGCTTTACGGGTCGTCGGTCTGCTGTTGACGCCTGGGGCTCTTGTGTAGAACATTTTCAAATTCAAATTGTTTTAATGTGGTACGCAGGAAAAAACATGGTGTTACAGTTTATGTAATGAAGAACATCTATGACCCGCTTTAGGCATACAATAATTTAAAGACTTAGGTACACTATTATATTAATAGTCAATAATTTAGGCTGTTGAGATTGTTATTGTATTTAGATTGTTTAAATCTCCAAGCGGCTGGTTGACACTTCCCGTGACCCAAGGGCTGGCTTTTACCTTGGCCAGAGGCTTAGCATTGCCATATAACGTGGCAATGTCGCCAGTCTCTTGGGTACTTTACCAGTCGACGACGATGCGGAGGAATTTTTCGATGCCATATTTTAGTTTTTTAATAGTTTTAGTTATGTTAGGATATAATTTTGTTATTTTTAGGTTATGTTTTATGTTGAATAATTTAGGTCAATTAATATATTAGTCAATAATAATAAATAGATAGATAGATTTATTTGGTGCACACAAAAGATATAGCACAACATACAAAAGTACAATTAAATAAATTAATATAAAACCAAGATGCCAATGATGAAATAAAAAAAAACAAAAAATTGACACTATGACGTCAGTACTTAAAAACAAATTGACATCGAATATACACAGTGCGGTGTGCGTCTCAAGGTTGCACCAAATGGGAGTCCAGCTGAGCATGTGTCAGACAATATGCCTGACGCTGTTATTCTGCTGGATCCCTGCAGTGACATACGGACGAAAATAATAATAATAAGCAATAAATTAAAAATGTTAGGATATAATTTTGCTATTTTTAGGTTATGTTTATATTATATTATTAATTTATAAAATAAAAATAAAAAAACTTATAAAAAGAAAAAAAAATTACAAATCAATCTGCCTAGCCTTTTCCCAACTATGTTGGGGTCGGCTTCCAGTCTAACCGGATGCAGCTGAATACCAGTATTTTACATGGAGCGACTGCCTATCTGACCTCCACAACCCAGTAACTGGGTAATACGATACCCCTTGGTAAGACTGGTTGTCAGACTTTCGGGCTTCTGACGACCCGTAACGACTGTCAAAGATCCACGAATGACAGCCGGGACCAACGGCTTAACGTGCTTTCCGAGGCACGGAGGAGTCTCGGTGTGTTAAGATGGTCACCCATCCACGGACCAACCCCGGCAAGCGTAGCTTAACCTGACAGATCGACCCGTGCGGCTGTTATTACTTAGCCACGAGCTCCTCTCGAAGAAAAAAAAATTACACCTGTCATAAATTAAAAAGAGTCGATAACGCAATAGTAATTGAAATAGTAGTCAATAATTTGTGAATATTTAAAACAATAGGCAATAATTTAATAACTTAAATTCAATAACGTAACACTTACATGACAGACCTTGGTAAGACTGGTTGTCAGACTTAGATCGTAGTGTTTAGGGCTTCTCAGCTAATACAGGTATAGTCTGTTCCAGAAATATCTGATACAAGTGTAAACAAACCCGTTTTAGGTTAAAGTACCTGGACTACTGAGCTCTGCTCGGGTGAAAATAGAGAAAACGAATTTTCCCAAAAATTAGACTTATAGTTTTTGCGCTCTAGCATGGTGCGGGTGACACATGCCAGTATGGCATGACTAGGTCAGTGATAACGATTCTTACAGCAAAAATCTCGTTCTCCTAATAATTTTAAAAATGACTTTGATATATCTTAGTATTGTGAAATTTATTTTAAAATATGTATTTAATACAAAAAAAAAAAAAATGTTTATTTCATCAACTTATGTAAATTACACGATTAAGTTTGGAGGCACCTTTTAAGCAAAGATTTGCTTGTATTAAGTGGTCCAGCTCTTCCAGTTTACATAAACTATGCATAGTTGAGATTTTTTTTTTTTTAAACATGCCAAAGGTTTTTAACACAACAAAAACAATAAGAGAAACAATATTTAAATAAGGAATGAGGAATGCGCACAGTGTTTCGTGTGTGTATGGGGGAGAATATGTGGGAGGTGGGGGTAAAACACAAAACATTAAAAAATCACATTCAAAGCACTACCGATATTTATTAAAAAAAAAAAAAAAAAAAAAATTCATGGTATAATTTATTCGGCTAATTTAACTATAGATGTCTAACAACAAAAAAAATAAAATACATACAGTAAACTTCTTTTTCTGTAAAAAATATCGACTATCGATAAAAACCCGTAATAGCAATACATCTCATCACTAAACATGTCTATGGCGTTACGTTACACGCCTATCACTTTGCTTCATTTCTCTTTAAATTTGATTTTATTTGTAGATAATAACATTTTGGCAGGATAATTTATTTAATTTACTACAGTTATTATTGAATCCGTATTTTACGATTATGATATTTAGGGTGCAGCTAAAATATTAAATCATGATTGTAAATCGCGATAACGTTCAGAGTGAAAAGGAACAGTTCGTCAAATGTCACCCGCACAATGCTAGAGCGCAAAAATTATAGATGGATCGATTTTTCGCCCCCATGAACCCCTATATTGCAACTTTCATCGAAATCGTTAGAGCCGTTTTCGAGAACGTGATACAAATACTACTCATTGAATAGTATAGGATTATATTTCGCAATCACTTGCTAAAGAGACTTACGAGTAGTAACACCTCTCTAGTACCATAATTCAACTTTGTGACCACTTTTTCCGACAGTTATTGTTAAAAAATCATTGTCAAAAATTGTGGTTATAAAGTTAACCTCCACATTGTCCAATCAAAAACATCTTTAAGTTGATTTAAAATTAGAATATCGGGTTTAAGTATTCAAATAATCTAAAACACTTAAGTTGTAAGTGGCACTATAAATTGGCGTTCGCAGGTAGGTACATTTTGAGATTCATTTGTTTTTATTTTGTTCGTTCACTTTTTGATCAGGCTATTAAAGAAAAAAATAGAGAAGAAGCTTGTGGCTAAACAATTACAGCCGTACAGGTCGATCCATCAGGTTAAGCTGCGCTTGCCGGGGTCGGTCCGTAAATGGGTGACCATCTTTACATACCGAGACTCCTCCGTGCCTCGCAAAGCACGCTAAGCCGTTGGTCCCGGCTGTCACTCGTGGATCTTTGACAGTCGTTACGGGTTGTCAGCAGCCCGAAAGTCTGACAACCAGTCTTACCAAGGGGTATCGTATTACCCAGTTACAGTTGTTTCATATAAAATACTGGTATTCAGCTGCATCCGGTTAGACTGGAAGCCGACCCCAACATAGTTGGGAAAAGGTTAATAGGCAGATTGATTTGATTATTAAAGAAAAAAATGATGATTTTAACACTGTTAACCAAATTTACATCAACTTGTAATTAACACACTTAGATCATAATGAGAACAACGGATTTCCCCTTATCATGCGATATATATTCGTATCTAACTAATGATCATGACACATAAATGATCTCTATCATTAAAATACTTTGATTTATGCAAATCCTGTTAAACATTGTAAAGTAGGGCGTCCACCGGGTCGGAATCGGAGCGTCCGCACCGTACGGATTTGTTGCTTTGTATTGATTTCTTTGGTACTGCCTGCACGGTATTTCTGCCGAGGATGTCATCCGCAGTGAACGCGCCCAGTGTTATCAGGTACACGGTTTAAGGGTGCCCGAAATGATCAATTATAATTGTCAATTTTTACGTGATTGATGCACATTGATGCGTAAATTGAATTAAATAACAAATAAAAATATGTTTAATTAAAATTACTTTCAAACGAATAACTAAGGGTGGTTAAAAATAGTACTTTACTAATGATCTTTGGTTCACATTTTACCAAAATTTAACCATTAGTTACTATTTTTAACTATTGGTTGAGTTAACTACGGATTCAGACTTCAAAATATTTTATCGCTATTATTCCGCGACCTGTCGCAATGCGGACAACTCTAGGTACATATAAATCCCTGTCAAAATAAAATAGACCTATGCCATGCATAATATTGGTAATTTTACCCTAAAAAAAGGGAGAAATCCATAGAAGTGTAAACACTGGTTGATATTGCTGATGCAAAATCCGAATGTAGTATACGCACTCTATCGGCATTTTGTAAATCCGGACGCTCCGTACGGTGCAAACGGACCATTTCCGACCCGATAGACGCGTAACTTAAAGTTGTGCGTCCATGGGTCGGATTTGAAGTGTACTCTCCATACCCTTAGTTACTCGTTGGAAAGTAATTTTAATTAAAAATGTTTGTTTGACTCAATTCAATTTGCGCATCAATGTCATCAATCACGTAAAAATTGACAATTGCAATTAATCGTTTCGGGAATCCTTAAACAGTGTACCACTGGGCGCATTCACTGCGGATGACATTATCAGCAAAAATACCGGTCTCTGCCTCAGATTTACCGATCCAGTGCACGCAGTACCGTAGAAATCAATACAAATCAACAAATCCGTACGATGCGGACGCTCCGATTCCGACCCGATGGACGCGCGACTTTAGTGACCGGTTTACCCCTTTTATTGTGAGTCCTTGTGAAATAACAATAACAACATTAACAAACATACTAATTGTAAGATATTATCTTTGGTTTGAAGGGTATGGGTGTCGTTGACATTGAGCGGTTCGTGGGTAAATTACAGACCATCTATTTCATACCGAGACTCATCCGTGCCTGATGGTATGACCTTATCATTCGTAGAACTTTGACAGTCGTTACGGGATGACGGAAGCCCGAAAGTCTGACAACCAGTCTTACCAAGGAGTGTCATTTTACCCAGTAGTTAGGCAGTCCTTTTAATGTAAAATTCTGATATTCAGCTGCATCTGGTTAGACTGGAAGCTGACAACAACATAATTGGGAATTGAGATTCCGTGCGGTAAGTTTAGAAAACCACTCGTTTGTGTTACCAAGTGGTGTCATGTTACCCAGTAACTGGGTTGTGGAGGTCTGATAGACAGTCGCTCCATGTAAAATACTGGTGTTATTTGTATCTGAATAATATGTATTTTTTTAGGAAAAATATTTTAGTTTGATAATACTTACTTTTAATTATGTATAAGTGGTTATTTATGTACATTTAAGTTAAATTCCGAATTTCAATTAAGTATTTATTTTATTATACGTTTATTTTTCTACTTAATTACTTTTCTTAGTATGCGCCGTGGTAGCCCGCGAAATTGAAATTTTCTTGCGTTTTATGTAATTTGCAGGTCCGTGTCAGGTTGTATCTTGATCAAAATATGATACGCGGCAATAAAACATTATGTATTTACATAATTATAATCATAAATACATCGTTCTAAGTTAGATTTTGTGCAGATTCGTCGAACTAACGAAATCTAACGACTTTGCACGAAACCTAACTTAGAGAGATGTATTGATGATTTTTATGAATGAATGAATGAATAAATGAATGAATGATTGATATTTATTTGCAGGAATATAGGTACATAGGTTCTTATCGTCTGTCATGGGTTTCACTATACTCGGCATTTCAGCCATACAAATATTTAGATTAGAGCATGCAGTACACATTTAGTAATAACGTAAGATATCAACACAAAAATATTAATAATCATTTCATTGCGGTATAGTATGTAACCATGTTATTGTAAGGGTGTGTGTGTGTGTGTGTGTGTGTTAATATTGTCAATGAATGGACCAAATATACGCAGTGTCTAACCAGCATTCGAGATGTTTCATTGTGTTTAAATCCCTTCCTTATATCATAATTAAAATTAAAATTTATGATTTAAATATAATCTAGGATTTGATGTTATCTTTTTTCCTAGGAATTAATTACTTAATTATTATGAAACTACAAAATACTTAGTTATCTTTCATCTAATACTTATTATGTATGTAAATTACTATTATTTAGGAAATGCAATAATCTTAAATTCTGTTACCTGTTATGTCCTTTATTCAGTTTTTTTAGGGTTCCGTAGGTACCTCAAAAGGAAAAAAACGAAACCCTTAACCCGTCTTTCTGTCAGCCTGTCAAGACCATAGAAATATAAAAATATATCTATGGTCAGTCAAGACCCTTTTTCTCAGGAACGCGTGGAGGTATCAAGTTGAAATTAATAATAGGTCTTTACCTATGAAATTTCCGTTTTGTATGAAAAAATTGAAACGAATTTTTTTCATGCATTTTTTATTTGTATTCATCGAAGTAAT
Source organism: Cosmia pyralina (assembly GCA_946251885.1). Taxonomy (NCBI): domain Eukaryota; kingdom Metazoa; phylum Arthropoda; class Insecta; order Lepidoptera; family Noctuidae; genus Cosmia; species Cosmia pyralina. The sequence goes on from OX276371.1 coordinate 2,248,008, forward strand.
CACCCATGCAATCAATGCATCTTTGCCAACGCAGTGGCAGTTTATTGATGCCCTTCTTAAAGAAATCAGCTAGACGGGAGGCAACAAATTCTTCAAAGGCATTTTGTACTGCCTCTCGGGTATTGATTTTTTTCCCGCCAAGAAGTTATCCAAATTCTGGAAAAAGTAGTAGTCTGCAGGCGCAAGGTCTGGTGAGTAGGGCGGATGACGGAGAGCTTCCAACCCCAGTTCTTGCAACTTGGAGACCGTCTGCTGTGCAGTATGAGGTCGCGCGTTGTCGTGCAGGAGCAGCGGAGACGAGCGATTGACCAATGCTGGTTGGAGATGTGCCAGCTTCTCCATCATTGTGTTCAGTTCTTCACAGTACACATCTGAAGTAATGCTCACCCCGTTTGGTAAGAAGCTGTGATGAATCACACCGGCGCTAGACCACCAAACAGTGACCATCACTTTTCTAGGGGTAAGTTTTCGTTTAGGGCATTGTTTAGGTGCTGAACCTGGATCCAACCAACTTGCTGAGCGCTTGCGGTTATCAAACAGAATCCATTTTTCATCGCAGGTAACAATGCGGTTCAAAATTCCTTCATTTGTGTGTCTGTTGAGCAGTGCAAGGCACGTCTCGACGCGTACTTCGCGCTGGCGATCATTGAGTTCGTGGGGCACCCATTTGTCAAGTTTTTTACCTTGCCAATTTGACGCAAATGGACCAATATTGTTTTGACGCTAACGTCGAAAGCTGCTGCTAATTCAGCCGTAGATTGTGTATCATCAGCTTCCACAATCGCCTTTAATTCGTCATTGTCGACCAAAGTCTTCGGACGACCGCGAGGTTAATTTTTCAGGTCGAAATTTCCAGAACGGAAGCGAGCAAACCAATAACAAGTGGTGCGTTGGTTTGTAGTGTTAGCTCCGTAAACGTCGTTGATGTTGCGTGCCGCTTGTGCCGCGTTGCTGCCACGACGGTACTCATATTCCATAATTACTCGAATTTTTAACGTATCCATGATGACGAAAAAGATTGAAATGCGATGAAAATGTAACACTAATCAATAAACAAATGACTACTTTTGGAAAAAAAAATCCATGTTTTTAAAATAAAATTAATTTGAAATTAGAATTCTTAGCCAAACAAAAATTATTTTGATTTGAAATGGCCAGTACTGCAGAACGGCAATTTCATAGGTAAAGACCTAATATGAAACACGTTGGTCTATGGTCCCTTGGAGCTATAAAAAAAATCAAGCTTCTAAGTCAACACATTAAAAAATACGGTCATTAATGCGACATATTTCGATACCTACTCGCAAGTAAATCAAAACATATAGGGTACTTCCCGTTGACCTAGAATCATGAAATTTGGCAAAAAACAAGGTCTCACAGCACAATTATGTAAAGGAAAAAGTCCGGAAATTGTTAATTTGTAATTTTATAACATAAAAATTTATTTTTTTGTTATTACAATGTTAAGTTTGTTTTTGGGATAAATTCTTTTCAACTACGGAACCCTTCATTGTGCGTGGTCCGACACGCAGTTGGCCAGTTTTTTTCTTGTAATTTATCCCAAAAACAAACTTAAATTTTCAAAGGTTTTTTATGTTACCAATTATGCTAATATTTCAGTGTAACTTATACGAATACATAGAGCAATCCAAACCAACATAAGAAGTTCAGTCGGCAGGCTAAGTAGCACGAAAATGCTAAAAATCTTATTTAATCACAACACAATCAATCTGCCTAACCTTTTCTCAACTATTTTGGGGTCGGCTTCCAGTCTTCGCTATCTGACCTCCACAACCCATTTACTGGGTTGACGATACCCCTTGGTAAGACTGGTTATCAGACTTTAGGGCTTCTGACGACCCGTAAGACTGTCAAAGATCCACGAATGACAGCCGGGACCAATGGTTTAACGTATTTTCCGAGGCACGGCTATCTTGCCTGAACCTGATGGATCAACCCGTGCGGCTGTTATTACTTAGCCACGAGCTCCTCACAACACATTTTATTTCACACAATCAGCCTATAATGTTTCCACTGCTGGGACACAGGCCTCCTCTCTGTGAGAGGGAGTGGGTAGTAATCCACCACGCGGGCCCAGTGCGGGTTGGTAGATGACACATGTCTTCGAATTTTTGGTTCTAGGACATGGCGGTTTCCTCACGATGTTTTCCTTCACCGTTTGAGAGTAGCACATTTTATTTCATCACAACATATTTTACAAATACAAACCGCTTCAATATTCTAAGCTCTGAGACAAAAAACAGGTTTTAATCTAGGCCAATAACTTACATTGCAATAGTAACACAGACTAGACGTAGGAAAAAAAAATCTTGACCCTAGCGATAGATAATTGGATGTCAATCACGAAGAGAATGTTTTGATACTTGAAATAATAAATGAGATTTTAATATTATTTATACAGACTTACATTTACACAAGTTTTCATCATATTTATCTCTCCCTCACACTCATACAAACACTCATACATAGGTACGGAAATAGGCCACATCTTAGCTGCATTAGCTAGTTAGTATATTATAATATTGTGTATAACAGTGTGTGTGTGTGGAGGAGCTCGTGGCTAAGTAATAACAGCCGCACGGGTCGATCCATCAAGTTAAGCTACGCTTGCCGGGGTTGGTCCGTGGATGGGTGACCATCTTTACATACCGAGACTCCTCCGTTCCTCGGAAAGCACGTTAAGCCGTTGGTCCCGGCTGTCATTCGTGGATCTTTGACAGTCGTTACGGGTTGTCAGAAGCCCGAAAGTCTGACAATCAGTCTTACCAAGGGGTATCGTATTACCCAGTTATTGGGTTGTGGAGGTCAGATAGGCAGTCGCTCCATGTAAAATACTGGTATTCAGCTGCATCCAGTTAGACTGGAAGCCGACCCCAACATAGTTGGGAAAAGGCTAGGCGGGTTGCAGTGTGACATGCTGTAATAATTTAATTTGACCTGTGTATTTATTTTAATTTGGACCAATGTTTTAATTTAATTTCATCTGACAATTTTATTTTTATACTTTTGACATTTGATTTGATTTTTTTTTTATTTTTTTTTTTATTATAACAATTTTGTAATGTAATTTTAATAATTAGATGATGATTTGATTAACAATATCTAATATAAATCGTTGCTGACGTTATTGTAATGATACTGAATACTGGATTGTGGAGGTCAGATATAGGCAGTCGCTTTATGTAAAATTCTGATGTTCAGCTGCATCTGGTCAGACTGGAAGCCGACGACAACTTAGTTGGGAAAAGGCTAGCTGGCTAAAAATAGCAACGTGCAGTGAGTTTATAAAATCACATGTGTGTGTAGTTTTCAATCACCACGTGATTAAAAATCTGACACGTGACGTTTGTAACGTGCTGCAAAGACATTCAGTCACGACGACTGTTACCTACGAGTATAAAATGCACGTTCCGTAATTAGTGAGTAAGATAATTATTATAATAACTTGTTGACTGCTTCGTTGATTTAGTGGTCGCAAGCGCTACAGCTGAGCCTGAGGTCCTGGGTTCGATTGGGTTAAATATTTAACCACTTAGCCGAAGAATTTAGAAGTGCTACAGATTTAGAATTTAATAAGAAGCTTTTTAACTGGTTGTGTGAGAGATGTTTTTATTCCATCACTGAATATTTTGAATATAAAATGTAAAATTTAATTATTATGACATTCTAAACATTGCTATTTTATATTGACATGATAAATTGTTATTTTAAATGAATAGTATTTTATTTAATTTTAATTTATTAATTGCATGTAATCTAAATTTTAATTATAAAATTATGGTTGATATTTTTATGTTATGTTATTAAATTATTACTGAATGTGTACTGCATGCTATAAGTTAACCAAGATGTAAATCTAAATATTTGTACGGCTGAAATGCCGAGTATAGTAAAACCCATGAGATATTAGGTTGGGGAAAAAGTCTTTTCGCATTATAGTATGTATGAACTTAAAATAAAATCTGTTTGGCTATACTATTTGTATCTGGCTGGTTTTGGTATCATTGAAAGTTTAAATTTTAAAGAACATAATTCCAAATTCAAATTAGGAAAATGTGTGATTTTCATTTGTTTTTCGTACTGTCAAGATGAGTGAATCTAATGAAGAAATTCGATACATTTTAAAATTTTACTACAAAAAAGGTACAAATGCAACGCAACCCGCGAAAAAAATTTGCGATGTTTATGAACCCAGTGCAGTGTCTGTGAGAGTAGCACAAATTTGGTTTAAGCGTTTTCAATCCGGAAATTTTGATGTCAAAGATGCACGTCGCTCTGGTCGCCCTATTACGGATAAAATGGATTCCATTTTTGAAAAAGTGGAGCAAGATCGGCATATCAGTAGTTACGACGTAGCTGAAGAACTGGGAACTGACCACAAAACAGTTTTGGCGCATTTGAAAAAAACTGGGTACACAAAAAAGCTCGATATTTGGGTACCTCACGAGCTCACTGAAAGAAACCTAATGAACCGTGTACTCATTTGTGATTCTTTATTACGACGTAATGAAACCGAACCATTTTTGAAGAAGCTGATAACTGGTGATGAAAAGTGGATCACGTACGACAAGAACGTGCGAAAAAGGTCGTGGTCAAAGGCCGGTCAGGCTTCACAGACTGTGGCGAAACCCGGGTTAACTCGCAACAAGGTGATGCTGTGTGTGTGGTGGGATTGGAAGGGCATTATTCATTATGAGCTGTTACCACCAGGCAGGACCATCGATTCTGAACTCTACTGCGAACAACTGATGAGATTAAAGCAAGAAGTTGAGAGAAAGCGGCCGGAATTAATCAACAGAAGGGGTGTGGTTTTTCATCATGATAACGCTAGACCTCACACATCTTTAGCCATTCAGTAAAAATTACGAGAGTTTGGCTGGGAGGTGTTAATGCATCCGCCGTAGAGTTCTGACCTTGCACCTTCAGATTTCCACCTGTTTCGGTCTCTTCAGAATTCTTTAGGCAGTGTCAGGTTAACATCACGAGAGGACTGCCAAAACCACTTGTCGCGGTATTTTGATCAGAAGTCCCAAAATTTCTATAGCAATGGGATCATGTCCCTACCTACAAGATGGCAAAAAGTTATCGAACAAAATGGTACCTACAAACTTTAGATAAATGTAAATAATGTATATTAAAAAATGTTTTGAATTTTCTTAAAAAATGCGAAGAAACTTTTTCCCCAACCTATTATTAAGAACTTACGAGTATGTACCTACCTATATTCTGGCAAATAAATATATCATTCATTCATTCATTCATTCGGTCGGGAAGTGCTATTGAAATGATTTTTTTTATTTTGTAAATAGGATATTGGAATCACTTTTACACGTCATATTTCCTATCTGATCAACCCTGAGAAGAAATGGCGAAACAAACTCAGGGGTCAAAGATTCTTTTAAAGTCCAGACATAACCTTGGTCAGATCATGTGAAGACCATGTAGATTGGTGTCTGAAATGGTCTTTTGAGGAAAGAACCATGGGGACCTGTCCAGTCAGTGCAGCATTTGTCAACAATCGTGTAGCTCAACTCAGGACTCGAACAACTCGACGAACAATACCAAAGAAAGGACATTTGCGTAGGCCGCATAAATTAGGTACTCAAAATGACAGACCATAATTAAATCTAAAACAGAAAGAAAGAAAAAAACCGGCCAAGTGCGAGTCGGACTCGCGCACGAAGGGTTCCGTAAAATTTTAAAAACGGCAAAAAAAATAATTTCTGTTGTATGGGAGCCCCCTTAAATATCTATTGTGTTCCGTTTTTTAGTATTAGTTGTTTTACTTTGTGTTTAACTTTAATTTCGGAAGTCGGTGTCTAGTTAAATGTATTTTCGTTTTTTGCCACCGACTTCCGAAATTAAAGTTATTTTTCACTTTGTAGTGTTGTTTTTGGAAGTCGGTTGTATTTTTTTGTAAAAAAGTTTTTATTTATCACTTTTTAGTTGTGTAACCTACCCCACACAAATTCTAATACCACTATCTGCAAAACAAACTAGAACATCATCCATATAAAAGTGGAGAAAAAATACGTATTATTGAAGCTAACTCAAAAACTACCGAAGCAAAGTTAATCAATTTTATATGGGACCAACTGTGATGTATACCCTCTCGAATAAAACAAAAAAAAATCCAAATCGGTCCAGCCATCTTCGAGTAATCGGGGAACATACATAAAAAAAAAAAGGTTCCGACGAATTGAGAACCTCCTCCTTTTTGAAGTCGGTTAAAAGAAAAAAAAATCAGCTCACGAAAGTACACTAAAAATGTTGGTTACCCAATGCATAAACACATCCATGTAAAAAGAAAAGAAAAGAAAAAAGCCTGTTTAATCACGTGAAAGTGACGCACATACATTGTCTGTCACGTCTTTGTTATCTCATAATAAAATTCTGATACTACAAATGTGTAGGCACACGTGACCACGTCACCGCCCGCCTGCGCCCGCCGCGTTTTATTTTTAACCGACTTCAAAAAGTAGGAGGTTCTCAATTCGTCGGAACCTTTTTTAATTTTTTTTTTTTTTTTATGTATGTTCCCCGATTACTCGAAGATGGCTGGACCGATTTGGATTTTTTTTTTGTTTTATTCGAGAGGTTATACATCACAGTTGGTCCCATATAAAATTGATTAACTTTGCTTCGGTAGTTTTTGAGTTAGCTTCAATAATACGTATTTTTTCCACACTTTTATATGGATGATGTTCTAGTTTGTTTTGCAGGTAGTTGTATTAGAATTTGTGTGGGGTAAGGTACACAACTAAAAAATTAAAAAAAAAAAAAAATTTTACAAACAAATTCAACTGACTTCCAAAAACAACACTACAAAGTGAAAAATAACTTTAATTTTGGAAGTCGGTGGCAAAAAACGAAAATACATTTAACTAGACACCGACTTCCGAAATTAAAGTTATTTTCCACTTTGTAGTGTTGTTTTTGGAAGTCGGTTGTATTTTTTTGTAAAAAAGTTTTTTATTATTTTATGTGAAAATAAAATCACTATTTTTTTGCTTGGCTATCTTTGGTTAGACGTACTGAACGCTGTGTTAAAATTTGTCCATCTATTTTAATGTGACCTTATACAGGGTGGGTGGGGGCTTAAACACCACATCTTAGTTATCGAGACAAAATAATCAGCCGTCCCATACATTTGGGTCGAGTAGGTATTGAAGTTTTGAACGGGTCCGCTGATAATTTTTTCTCGATTACGATGTTGGTCCCATAGAGAAAGTTGTTCAGTTTGATGGCCTCTACAACACCCTTGTTCGATGTTATTCAAACACTCTTTTGCTGATCTAGCGTATCAATAAGGCTGCGTTGAGCACGCGCCGACGACAGTGCAAATTCGGACAGCAACCCGGTGCATTCGCCTGCATTGTCAATAGCGTAGCCTTTTACGATTATTCAATATAAAATAAATTGTTTTTAGCAAGTTAAACTCAGCGTTTTAATAGCCATCCCAATAGTTAATACCAATTAGGACACGACCCAAACAACCCTTAAATTTGACCAAATCTTTCTGATACGACCTGTTTTGGTTTCGTTCAGTGTTATAGAGAATATGTTATTAGCAGAAGGCCAATTCTCATACCTAAAAACGTTAAAATTCAAGTCGCAATCTCATGCCAGCGACAATCAAATGTCAAAAATGTAGGTAAACGCTGTACTTTCAATTTTTGACAGATTGAGAGAGATGTTGCGAACATTGTTAAAAATACGAGAATTGCCTCTCAGATATCGTGAATCGTGGCTAAGTAATAACAGCCGCACGGGTCGATCCATCAGGTTAAGCTACAGTTGCCGGGGTTGGTCCGCGCATGGGTGAACATCTTTACATATCGAAACTCCTCCGTGCCTCGGAAAGCACGTTAAGCCGTTGGTCCCGGCTGTCATTCGTGGATCTTTGACAGTCGCTACAGGTCGCCAGAAGCCCGAAAGTCTGACAACCAGTCTTACCAAGGGGTATCGTATTACCCCGTAATTGTGTTGATAGGCAGTCGCTCCACGTAAAATACTGGTATTCAGCTGCATCCGGTTAGACTGGAAGCCGACCCCAACATAGTTGGGAAAAGGTTAGCCAGATTGATTGATTGATCTCGTGAATCGTGATTAGCTCAAGGAATTGACGTGGTTTCGAAGTAAGGAATTGATATGGTCATAGTGAAATAGGGCCCTGTATGGAAGGAAAAGATATGTTGCGCCGACCTCAAATAAATTGGGCTAAGGGCAGAAGAATGTTCGATTGAGTTTCAATGAAAACCTATTTTTACACACAGGTCGCCTTCAAAAGCGAAAATAGGTTTGTTTTTATTTTTTTGTAATTTGCTTTATTAATCATAATGGAATTTTTTTTGACCTTACTGTCTCTGTACCTTCTCAAAATGGCCTCCACGAGAGGCTATACTTGCATTTAACTACGTCCGGAGTAACCGTGGACACTTGGACGTTCAGCCTCGCTACCATTTTGCCGAATGGCTAATATTAGCCATTAGTTACCACGGCATCAGATATAATGGGGCTTGTGGCTAAGTAATAACAGCCGCACGGGTCGATCGATCAGGTTAAGCTTCGCTTGCCGCGGTTGGTCCGTCGATGGGTGACCATCTTTACATACCAAGACCCCTCCGTGCCGAAAGCATGTTAAGCCGTTGATCCCGGCTGTCATTCGTGGGTCTTTGGCAGTCGTTATGGGTCCTCGGAAGTCGACAACCAGTCTTACCAAGGGATATCGTATTATCCAGTTACTGGGTTGTGGAGGTCAGATAGGCAGTAGCTCCATACGAAATACTAGTATTCATCTGCATCCGGTTAGACTGGAAGCTGACCTCAACATAGTTGGGAAAAGGCTAGGCAGATGATGACCGCGGCATCAGATATTCTCATATGCAGGGTCAAATTAAATTAGCTAACGAAACTCCGCAGACGTGATTGTATCGGTTTATAGTCTGAAATCACGAAAAACAAATCAGCTGTTCCCTACTTTTATGTTCGCATAACAGCTGATTTTTTTAGTGATTTCAAAGTTGCTCCAATAGTAAAAGTTGTTCTTGGCCGATTATTGAAAACTAAATACGAATTCAATTTTTTTTTTTTTTATTAGATATCGCGCGTTCGCATTTCCGAAGAACAACGATGATTGCCGAAGCGCATACTATTACTGGGAGATCTGTACATTTATCATGATTGTGATGACATGTTGTATTGTCAAACAATGACCACTTACATTGGTCAAAGTGCGAAAAGTATTTGTTGATATTGACCGACGTACCTACTTTGTGGACATAAGAACCGGTTTTTCCGAATATTCAATTGCATATGTTTATTTTTTCCATTGCATGGCAAATGGTCTCCGGCCGCGCCTCGGAAGCACGTTTCTCATATCCCGACTGACATTTGTAGACCTGTAACAGTCGTTATGGGTCGTCAGTAGCCCAAAAATCTGACAAATATTCATGGGTATCGTTTATACTATGAGGAACAGGATGTAAAGTTCACTCATCCTTCATTGAAAAGGGAGGATCCTCCGACAGACGGGTGTCGTGTCTGGTGGGCAACTGCCCGACGGTTGATGTAGGGAAAATGTATATAGACAACTTTTACTATGGGACTAAACACTGAAATCGCGAAAAAAAAATCAGCTGTTCCTTACATTTTGACGAATTAAGCGAACATGAATGTATGGGACAGCTGATTTTTTTTCGCGATTTCAGGTTTGGTCCTATAGTAAAAGTTGTTTGTTATCATGAGTATAATCATGTGTTTAAGTATCGGTCACTAATTACCAGTCATGTCAGTCGCGCGGTAAATTCTGCTTGCGCGATGCAGGATTTTGCGTGACGTCAGTATGATGCGTTCGCAAGTGGCAATGTAGACGTGTTACCCAGTAACTAATAATACTCTTTGAAGTATAAAATGAAGAATGAAATTATCCGGAAAAGAACCGGAATACCCGATAGCTTGCAGAGTAAGCAAACTGAAGTGGCAGTGGGCTGGCCATGTTTGTCGAAGGACCGATGGCCGGTGGAGCAGACGAGTCCTAGAGTGGAGACCGCGTATCGGTAAGCGTAGTGTGGGACGCCCCCCAGCTAGCGACGAACACCGAATTTTAATGACTTTGATTTTTCCTAAGACGTAGTAGGTCGAGGAGTCGAAGTCTGACACTAGTCTTACCATATGGATGTGAGATAGGCAGTTAATCAATCAATCTGCCTAGTTTTTTCCCAACTATGTTAGGGTCGGCTTCCAGTCTAACCCGATGCAGCTAAATACCAGTATTTTACATGGAGAGACTGCCTACGCAACCCAGTAACTTGCTAATACGATACCTACCCCTTGGCAAGATTGGTTGTCAGACTTTCGGGCTTCTGACGACCCGTAACGACTGTCAAAGACCCACGAATGACAGCCGGGACCAACGGCTTAACGTGCTTTCCGAGGCAGGGAGGAGTCTTAATATGTAAAGATCTGCAATCGTAGGCCGACCCAACATTGTTGCAAATGGCTTGATGATGATGATACGACAAAAAGCCTTCGCACCAAAGGTATGCTGTTGTCACAACCTTCCTCAGGGTTAGCTTTAAACATTCACCATTAAGGTGCACTTAGTAAGTTATTTAGTATGTAGGCACAACATTTTATCTAAACGACTGACACGACAAATTCTCTCACGAGTCATATCTCACATATTTCCTTGAAACTTACTACGAAAGACGCGACAAAATCCAACACGAGCATTTTCTCACAAGATGATGCACTTTAATAAAATACCTACAATTTTATCTTAAACGATCGACATGAATTTGTAATAAAACAGTGATTCTGCTTAACAAGGTCTGGTTATTAGGTCTTGGTCGTAACCTAGAAAAATGGAAGCCTTGACGACTAAGATTACTAGGTATAATTGTTAAGAAGTCATAGTTTATAAATGCTTTAGTTGCAGGAGCCTTTTTAGGGTAATCTCAAACTCAAACTCAAAGTATTTATTTCAAATAAATCAATTACAGGCACTTTTGAATTGTCAATGGGTCGGTCAGTCAGAAAGATGAAGCTAGTTGCTCATTCCAAAGCGTAGTAGGTCTCTATGGAGAAGAACGGGCAAGAAACTCCACGGACACTCTTTTAAATGAAAATATTTTTACAAAATATTGGTTACATCGTTCATGTTGAAAATATACATCTGAGAACAATGTAGAAAGACGTCCACGTTAAAAAGCGTCCGTAATAAAAAAATAAAAACTAAAAACAACTAAATTAAAAATAAGCCGTGGTAGCTAAGAGACGACCAGAAGCCCGAAAGTGTGACAACCAGTCTTACCAAGGGGTATCGTATTACCCAGTTACTGGGTTGTGGAGGTCAGATAGGCAGTCGCTCCATGTAAAATACTGGTATTCAGCTGCATCCGGTCAGACTGGAAGACGACCCCAACATAGTTGGGAAAAGGCTGGGCAGATTTTTTTTAAATGTGGAAGCTTGTAATTTTTAAATGTGGAAGCTTGTAATTTTTAAATGTGGAAGCTTGTAATTTTAAATGTGGAAGCTTGTAATTTTTAAATGTGGAAGCTTGTAATTTTTAAATGTGGAAGCTTGCAATTTTTAAATGTGGAAGCTTGTAATTTTTAAATGTGGAAGCTTGTAATTTTAAATGTGGAAGCGCGATTGTCAGTTGTTATTTATTGTTACTATTTACGTGTATTAGTCTGTAAGCTTTCTTAATATTGTAAAAATAAAATAAATAAAATAAAAAAAAAATTGATTGGTTGAGCTAAGAGACGACCACCTACCGCTACCCGTAGGATTACCAACGGGACCTTATTACTAAAGGCTCCGACAGAGTAGAGTCTGGATTAGTGCCCGGTTGATGACAATAGGCGCGCCCCCTATTACATGGGTCTTAGACATAACTGGCGAAATATAGGTGTACTGTAGGTACAGCTCTGCCTACCCTTTGCGGAATTACAGGCGTAATGTTATATTCTTTTCTTTCTTCCTTGTCCGGGGTGAAATTCAATATTTGGCGGAATCAGTCAAATTTAAATGTCAGTAGTCGAGTGTGTATCCCAACTTAATATTTTAAATGCGAAAGTACCTAAGTTTGTTTGTTACGCTTTCACCCTAAAACGGCTGAACGGATTTGGATGAAATTTGGCACACGGGTAGACCATGATCTGTTGAAAGATATAGGCTACTTTTCATCCTGGATCGCAGACAGGTCGCGGGCAACAGCTATTATAATAATAAGAAAACACGTACAGAGATGTGATGATGTGATGAGATGTGATGATACAGTGATGTACAGGACACATGCTTGCATATTCGTGTATTATGTAAAGTATTTGTACAAATAATACGATACTTCACTATGTTTGTACGTGATGATTTTTGCGTCTTTTGAGGAGATCGTGACAATATAAAAAAATAAAATAAATAATTTTAAAATTTTTAAAAACACGCCTGTCATGCCAAAAAACGGACTAAAAAGTATAAAACAAGTTGTATTCCCTAACTAAACAGATAAATAAAATTGTCATTGCTGTCGGGAGACCGATAAGTGGAACACTTAAATCTAAGAGGTCCCCCGACTGCAATGGCAATTTTATTTATTATTTCGTTTATTAATTTTTCTTCTTATCAAATACATTTTTAAATATTTCTTAAAAAATAGGTCCCGTGGTACTAAGGAGCTACTCCTCATTGATATGGCCATTAGCCAACAGGTTCGTCGTTCCCGAAAGGATCTGTCGACATGTTGGATAGACTACAAGAAGGCCTATGACTCGGTGCCACATACATGGCTCATGAGGGTGTTGGAGTTGTATAAAGTAGATGCAACTCTGCGCACCTTCCTGATGTCATGTATGGGGCAATGGAGGACGGTCCTTCGCTATCCAGGATGTCGAAAATGAGATTAATTATTAATTAAAAATTATTTATTATTTCCTTTCCCTGTTCCCGATACCGGTGGGCTACTATTTTTTATATTTTTAAATGTTTTTTTTTTTAATTTTATGTTTTTATAAAAATATTTAAAAATGTAATTCATATGATGTCGAAAATGAGATTAATTATTAATTAAAAATTATTTATTATTATTATTATTTATTTAAAATTACGTAACTAACACCTTAACAGCTATAACGCCAATGCAATGTTGCTACAAAAAATACAATTAAAACAATTAAAAAACAATAAAAAATAAATTCAATTCAATTCAAAATACAATCAAATGCAATTAAAATACAATTAAAAAAAAAACAATTAGAAATACAAATATAATCACTTAAAATCAATTAAAATCACTTGTCAACATTTTCAATGCACTTCAGTGCTACTCCTGCGAACTGCATTAGGCTGCAGTGAAATATATCTACCTCATTTGAAATCATATTTAACAGTTAGTAGTAGTGGTAGTGATAGTGGTGGTATTTATCTGTTTAGTCAGGGAATACAACTTGTTTTATACTTTTTAGTCCGTTTTTTGGCATTATGGCAGGCGTGTTTTTAAAATTTTTTATTTTATTTTATACATTTTAGTGGCAATTCACACATTCGCAGTGTTACTAAAGTCTGATTAAATCGTTTGCAACCAAAGATGAAATTTTTGTCTTGCATGAACACCCACCTAAGTAAAATTTATGCCATTAAATTCTATAGCTTTTTTTGGAATAAATATTTGGAAAAAATAAAATATCATCAGTGTCACTCGAAATGATGTAAGGATTCAAACAATACCCCATCGAAATCTGTCCAGCCATTCATAAGTTATGGGGGATTAAAGAAACTCACAAACATACATGAGCGCTGAAAACATTACACTACTTTTTGGGCAGTCGTGTAAAAATGCGGAGTGCGCCTGGCCTGGTACCGCTCGCCTTAAGGTGAGATAGTGGCCAAAAGGAGTTAAAGTTCGTGAGCACATTCGCAAGACAGACATCACACAACGGTAATGTTTTCCCATTGTTTTATTTGTTTTAGTTTATTCGTGTATTAATGTATATTTATTTGTGCTTATATTTATATACAATTAGGTATACATTATTATATTTATAGTTTGTAATAGGTATATGAGTATCTTTGTATTTGAATAAATATTTATTCCTTAATTTTTCATAATGGCACCTGCCACTGTTTGTCTCTGCATCACCCAAAGGTTGACTGATAGAAAATACCCATGGCATTAAGTTCGCCTCTGTACATTTGTGTGCTTGAAGTATTAAATAAATAATAACAGCCACACGGGTCGATCCATCAGGTTAAGCTTTACATACCGAGACTCCTCCGTGCCTCGGAAAGCACGTTAAGCCGTTGGTCCCAGCTGTCATTCGTGGATCTTTGACTGTCATTACGGGTCGTCAGAAGCCCGAAAGTCTGAGGTCAAGAGCTCAGACAGGCAGTCGCTCCATGACAAATACTGGTATTCAGCTGCATCCGGTTAGACTGGAAGCCGACACCAATATATATTGGCAAAAGGCTAGGCAGATTGATTGATTGATATATGCTGATATTATTTCACGATTTCCTGGTTGGATGGGAGCAAGCAGGAAATCGCAAATAAAACCATTTACACAATTACATCTTGTATATAAATAGCTGTCTTATACATAGTCATAAGCATAACTATTGCACTATAAGATCAACGCGTCTTATGTAACAGCCATTCCGTTACATAAGTTTGTGAGTGTGACATACAGACACACATTCTACTAAGGCTCAATTTACATTGCCTCGGAAAGGAATGGAAGCGCATTTTTGTAGCAAAATTATATCATCATCTGCCTAGCCTTTTTCTAACTTTGTGGAGTTGACTTCCAGTCTACATGGAGCGACTGCCTACAACCCAGTTACTGCATAACACTATAATTGACGATACTCCTTGGTAAGACTGGTTGTCAGACTTTTGGGTTGCTACAAAACCCAAACGACTGTCAAAAATCCACGAATGACAGCTGGGACCAACAGCTTAACGTGCTTTCCAAGGCACGGTTAAAAAAATTGTGTAAAGCATAATTTTTCATGAATTTCTTGATTTTAAATAAGTAGGTAATATTGATGTTTTTAAACATTTTAATGATTTTAAAGATGATTGTGATTTTATTTATGTGATACGTCTGTTAAGTATTTAAAATTAGTTTTAAATATTCGTAAAAAAAAACGGAAATTCTCGGGAATTCTTGCAGCTAGCAGATCCAGTCTAGTTTGTACGTTACACCATTGACATAAGATTCATTATGATTTGCACAATTTCGTTCTAAAAATTGTTTTCCATTCCGTTCCGCGTTATTGTAAATTGAGCCTAAGGCGTTAGGCAAATGAACTGGTTTAGAACCTATGTTCTAAACCAGTCATGTTGAAAGATTTACATTTCTTTATGTTTGTGTTAGTTTTTGGTGGGTCATGAACGTGGAATATCACGCTATGAACTAGTTCCTTTAAAACCGGCTAAGTGAGTGTAGGACTTCGCACATTTAGGGTTCCGTACCAAATCTAATTTAAGTATCGATATATTGGTATTTTTTAGTAAAATATATATCATTAATGAGGAGCTCGTGGCTAAGTAATAACAGCCGCACGGGTCGATCCATCAGGTTAAGCTACGCTTGCCGGGGTTGGTCAGTGGATGGGTGACCATTCTTTACATACCGAGACTCCTCCGTGCCTCGGAAAGCACGTTAAGCCGTTGGTCCCGGCTGTCATTCGTGGATCTTTGACAGTCGTTACGGGTCGTCAGAAGCCCGAAAGTCTGACAACCAGTCTTACCAAGGGGTATCGTATTACCCAGTAACTGGGTTGTGGAGGTCAGATAGGCAGTCGCTCCATGTAAAATACTGGTATTCAGCTGCATCCGGTTAGACTGGAAGCCGACCCCAACATAGTTGGGAAAAGGCTAAGCAGATTATATATCACCAAATTTCAAGTTAATAGGTTAATAGTTAATAGGTCAATGGGAAGCTAAAAAATTCTTCGGAACAAAATTTAGTAAAAAAAAAGCTAACTTTGGTGGCTTCTCATTCCTTTGTTTTCCAATATTTTTTAAAACAAAAAATACAGTGTTTATTTACTCAATGAGTTCTAAACGACGTTACCCCATTCGATGGAGTAGGTCCAAGTTTTTTTTCGCGCTTTAGCTGTATGGAAAAAAATAATATTTTTATGGAGGGCGCTAAGTTTTGCAAAAAATTAATTCATGAAGCTACTCACAGCTGGGTCAGAACAATTCGACAAACGATGAACAAAAAAAAAAGGTGTTGGTCAATGACCTTTTACCAGCTGACATAGAACAATAGCTTCGTGAATGAGTCCTTTGCCTGAGAGAGATCCGAATTTTGGTTATTATTTTATTATTTGGTTTGTTTGAAAAAAAAAATATTTTTAATTTATTAATTACTTTATTATTTTTATCTTTGGCTTATCTCGGGACCCTGGGGTCCCGGACCTTTGGAAAGCGTACAAGGGGCCGAAGCCAACTCGCAGAGGCCCCTTAGACAATTTTAAATGACGAGGAGGCACCACTTTATTATAATTATTATGATTACTGGCCACTAGCCCTATCTGCGTCTTTAATTGATGTCGCTATTGCGGCATCACGTTGCATCATCATCTAGGGCCTAGGGGTTGCAGCCAAACGACTACGTGGAGACGAGGTGCCCCGATTCGGTTTTACGTAAACGCTTTTACGTAAAATCGAATCGGGGCGCGAGAAACACCAGCAAAATGCACTCGGCAACCAATGTCCTGCGAATCGTCTTGCGACTGACTGGCGAGCTACCGCCGAAAGCGTACGAACGTTGCAAGTGATGTGCGAGAAGGCAATAATATAAAAGCTACCTAAATCAAAAACAGAAACAATTTATTCAAATTAGGCTGAGAATCAGCACTATTTGAACGTCAAAATGACAGTCAGACAATCCCCCGGCACGCCCGCCCTTCACCACTTCCTAGTGCTTTAGCTGGGAAGAAGAAGTGGCGCAACAAACTGCCCTAATACACACTGCATACCGCTTTAGCAATGTAGTCGTGAATAACAAGATTTATTGCTCAAACCGTGTCAATAAAAACAAAGTTGAATGCACCTCACTCCAATTTAAAATCGGTTACAAAATCACTACCGTTAGATGTAAGCACTTAAAGAGAGTAATAACAGCCGCACAGACAATCAATCAGGTTAAGCTACACTTGCCACAGTTGCTGCGTGGATGGGTAATCAACTTTACAAACCCTACGTGCTCCGGTTGGGTCCCGAATACTATTCATTGATCTTTGACAGTCGTTTTGGGTCGTCAGAAGCACGAAAGTCTGACAACCAGTCTTACCAATGGGTATCGTATTACCCAGTAATAGGGTTGTGGAGGTCAGATAGACAGTCGCTCCATGTAAAATACTGGTATTCAGCTGCATCCGGTTATACTGGAGCCGATCCCAACAGTTGAGAAAAGGCTAGGCAGATTTTATAGATAAATAACTTTGTGTGCACACCTGAGACAAAAATAGAGCACTTGTAATGTTGACGTTTTGTTGCACACATAACATAAAATCTATGTTTTAATCTTTTTATTACGGACGCTTTTTAACGTGCACGTCTTTCTACATTGTTCTCACATGTATATTTTCAACATGAACGATGTAACCAATATTTTGTAAAAATATTTTGATTTAAAAGTTTCTTGCCCGTTCTTCTCCATAGGGACCTACTACGCTTTTGAATGGGCAACTAGCTTCATCTTTCTGACTGACCGACCCATTGACAATTCAAAAGTGCCTGTAATTGGTTTATTTGAAATAATTGCTTTGAGTTGTGAGTTTGATTTTGAGTCAGACTGGGTTTGGCAGATGTGTAAGTACCTATAGTATGCCAGCCTGGAGTCTAGATTTGTGCTCGGTTGATGGCAATGGGCTCGCCCCCAATTACATAATGGTGAACTGAAGGCACTATAGGTGCAAATCTGCATAACCCGTCGCGCGCTAATTAGCAGACACAATTGAAATTCTATTGTTATCTGTACACATGGTGTGCAATCGACATTTTAAGAGTTAAACCTTCAGGGTATAGAGGGATGATGCTACGATGATGTTTATGTCGCAACCAACTAAATAAAGCTTTTGGAATTAGTGCTCGCCGGCCGCTACAGCGGCATCACTCGCTGCGCTCGATTGGCTCGCATGCGGTTGGTCACAGTTCTAACCTAAGCTATTATTGAATATAATTCAGGCCCCTAGTTGAACGGCGCCGGTAAGTTAAAAGGCGGTTAGTTGGCTGCGACATGAATTATAACAATCAGATCTTGACTCAGTGACATTATAACATAAATTCATAAATCAAACTAAAAAAACTTGTATACTTACCTACTTTTTTTAGAGGAAAACTTACTTTATGTTGAGTATAGGTACTAACAGCGCCACAATTGAGAAAAAAACCGGCCAAGTGCGTGTCGGACCACGCACAATGAAGGGTTCCGTAGTTGGGATGAATTATTCCAAGAACAAACTTAACATTGTAGTTGAAAAACATGTTCTTCCGTACATTCCAACTGTAAATGTAAGTTTGTACTCACAATATTGAGAGATTTACCATGTGATTTTAAGACCACAGACTTCTTATAGGTTTTCCTGTAATCTACAGATAAAGATCTATTTTCTGTATTTTTTCAAAGTTTTAGATATTTGAAACCCTCATGGTAAGTCCTTTCATTTGATATGTAACACGGTATAGTTTGCAAAACTTTTTTTTTTTAATTTTCTTATTTGCCCCCCAAAAGTGACCCCCATATTCAAAATTCATTTATTTACTTTACCTGTTCGGTTTTGGGTCATAGAAATTCATATGTGTACCAAATTTCAATTTAATCGATCTATTAGATTCGGAGCAATTTGGCTGTGACAGACGGACATACAGACAGACACACGGGTGATACTATAAGGGTTCCGTTTTATCCTTTTGAGGTACGGAACCCTAAAAATTAATAAGTCAGAAGATATGGAACGTTTTTAAATGGGAAATTATTAATCGGACTCCAGAAAAATATTCTTACATCAAACTTATTAATTTTTCAATGGTGTGCTGCCGGTTAGCAGTTCTACTCGCCTTAATGGAAAGCAAACAAGTTAACACGCTCGCCGTGCCGTTAACATACTCTTAAATAACTGTCAAAATAAAATTATAATAATGTTTACTCAGTCAATAAAACAGATTTATTATATTACTAAAGATACTTACTTATCTTTAACTTAATAAACTTAGTATGCAAAGGAACACGTGACATTTTACACATGTTACCGATTGACACAATTTTCTGTGAAAACCGGAACCGCTGCGCTGTTTAAATTCCAATTACAAATTATGTTTAGGTATCAAAGAATTTTCATTTTCTAGTGGTGACTCAATCAAATGAAACTCAATAATGTGATCTGTGCGTGTCTGTGTGTGTGTGTGTGTGTGTGTGTGTGTGTGTGTGTGTGTGTGTGTGTGTGTGTGTGTGTGTGTGTGTGTGTGTGTGTGTGTGTGTGTGTGTGTGTGTGTGTGTGTGTGTGTGTGTGTGTGTGTGTGTGTGTGTGTGTGTGTGTGTGTGTGAGTGTGTAACGTATTATATCTGAAATTCGTAAGGTGTACATAATAATTTAAATTTTGAATTGTTTTTTTTAATATTTTTCTTATGGACGCTATTAATGTTTTGCATCGTACTCACATCCAATAATCAATCAATCTGCCTAACCTTTTCCCAACTATGCTAGGGTCAGCTTCCAGTCTAACCGAATGCAGCTGAATACCAGCATTTTACATGGAGCGACTGCCTATCTGACCTCCACAACCCAATTACTGGGTAATACGATACCCATTGGTAAGACTGGTTGGCAGACTTTCGGGTTTCTGACGACTCGTAACGACTGTGAAAGATCCACGACTGACAGCCTGGACCAACGGCTTAACGTGCTTTCCGAGGCATCTACGGACCAACCCCGGCAAGCGTAGCTTAACCTGATGGAGCGATCGGTGCGGCTGTTATTACTTAGCCACGCAATAATAACATATAAAAGAGTGTCCGTGGAGTTTCTTGCTCGTTCTTCTCCATAGGGACCTACTACGCTTTGGAATGGGCAACTAGCTTCATCTTTCTGACTGACCGATTCCTTGACAATTCAAAGATCGCCACGAAAAAAAATCGCCGCGGGAAAATATCGCCCGTGCTTACCTGGGCTTAAGGCGAAGGCGCCAGGGTAGCCCGCGAAATTCAAATTTTCTTCGGTAATCATGACATTTTGGAACAAAGAAAGAAAGAAAGAAAAATATTTTATTTGGGCCTGTGTGATGCCACGGACACATCCACGGATAACTATGAATCCCTAGGGGAATAAAATAACTTAGAAAGATGTATTGATGATTGTCATAAATACATAATATTTGTTATAGCCGCGAATATTTTTTTTTTATCAACATACTGTCTTATACTTACCTGCAAATTGTAAAAATTGGAAGAAAATTTGAATTTCGAAGGCTACCCTGGCGCTTCCCCCACGTTCGCACGGGCGATATTTTCCCGCGGCGATTTTTTTTCGCGCACCGGATTTTCAACGTACTGCTTACTGCCGTGAGTTCAAAATCCAACAGTTTTTTTTTATGCATTGGGTTACGCTCTGTTGGATTCTCAATGCTCGGCTTAACACCGAAAGTTGATAATCCAATGCACGATAAAACCTGGGCTTACTCGGTTTGACAAACCGTTATAATTCGACCCAATTATATGAATAATTTCAACGTACTATTTAGGGTTCCGTGGTCAACAAGGAACCCTAATAGTTTCGCTATGTCTGTCCGTCTCTCCGTCCGCAGCTAAGCTCAGAGACTCTTAGTACTAGAAAGCTATAATTTGGCATGGATATACATATTCATCACGCCAACAAAGTGGTAAAATAAAATCATGAAAAAAAAATTTAGGGTAAGTTCTGTACACGTAAAGGCACGTAAAGTGGGGATGTTTTTTTTTTCTCGTCTACCCCATGGTGTGGTGTTGTTGTATGGGTTTTTCAAAAATATTGCGGATTTGTATAAACAATTTTTCTATTTAGGGATCCTTTTCTGAAATATGAAGCTTTATAGAGTTAATTTTTGTTAGAGTCAAGTGTGTGTGTCCCCCGCCAGTTTGTTTTTGAAAAAAATCACGATAGTAGTATATACGTATAACGAAGTTAAAAGGAAAACTATCACAGCTAAGTAGACTTTTCAAGTTTACGAGTAATAGTCAAATATTTACGAAAAAACAAAAAGCCCTCTTCTTATTCCGCATTATTGTGCAACTACGGAACCCTATCACTGCGCGTTGCCGCTTTTTTTAAATAGACATTCTGACACTTTTAATATATCTAAAATAATGACAAATACATTTGTCCGTCCGGTTATCCGAGCTCGTTAGAAAGTATCTTTCACTGTTGAGTGAGAGCAATTTTATAAACTTTCAACTCTTGATAAGTACCATCGCGGACATTTGCGTGAACCACTTTTCAACCTTAGCGCCTCAGTAATAACGCCTGGATCACACGTACCGAGTAAATGGGCACTCGAGCACTCGGCCGAGAGCACTGTCTCGCCCATCTACTCAGTACATGTGATCCAGGCATTAGGGTAAAAATTAAGTGGTTCATCGCAATTGTCCGCGATGGTACCAATGGACGACATAATTATGTAGCTATGAATGAAGTTTTATTAGGGTTCCTTACGGTGGTGTGCAAAACTATTTTCGAAGTCTGGCACTGGGTGTAAGGAGGAGCTCGTGGCTAAGTAATAACAGCCGCACGGGTCGATCCATCAGGTTAACCTACGCTTCTCAGGGTCGGTCCGTACCTCGGAAAGCACGTTAAGCCGTTGGTCCCGTGGATCTTTAGCAGTCGTTACGGGACGTCAGAAGCCCGAAAGTCTGACAACCAGCCTTACCGTATTACCCAGTTAATGGGTTATGGAGGTCAGATAGGCACTGACTGGTTCATGTAAAATACTGGTATTCAGCTGCATCTGGTTAGACTGGAAGCCGACCCCAACATAATTGGTAAAAGGCTAGGCAGATACAATACAATATAATATAATACAATTACAATATTAATAATAATTATTTTTTTATTAATTATTTTATTTTATACATATTATTTATTATTGTTGTTACAATACAATTATTCATGTTCGGATCGAGCTTCTTAAATATCAGATTTTAAAAGCTAACCAAACTTATTATTGATACAAACACTTTTACACGTCAATCATATTTTAAAAACTAGATGAGGTCGGCGTTTCCTATTTGGCTACTCTGAGAAGAAAGGTTGAAACAAACTCAGAAGTCACAGACTCTTTTAAAGTCCAGACGTAATCTTGGTCAGATCATGTGAAGACCATGTAGAAAGGTGTCTGAATAGAATAGAATACTCTTTATTATGCACACCATTTAAATTACAGGATACAATGTTACAATGTTGAAATTTTACATAGAGTGACACAATGGGCGGTCTTATCGCTAAAAGCGATCTTTTACAGACAACCTTTGGATGGAGTATGGGGACAAGGAGAGACAATTCTGCAGGTAGTCCGTGGTGTACCATATACATAATTATACAACATATACATACATTAATAAATTTATATATATACTTATACAATAATAAACATGAAACAAGAGCAAGGGACTATATATGTAATAATGACGTTTAAAGAGAGAGGAAGTGTTTTTTTACCAGAATTGGTGTCTGAAATGGGGTTTTCAGGAAAGAACCACACAGATTGAGTGGACCTGTCCAGTCAGTGCACGCATTTGTCAGTCATCGTGTGCTATAAACGTTATAAGTACCTACTTATAATTAGAAACACATGGTTAATGATATCATAAAACATATTTGGGTATATGCAAATGATTTGTTGATTCTTGACCGAAATATAATTAGATAAAACAATAAATTAAGTATGGTATAAAAGTAAGTAATCAATGTTTTACGATGTGTTAATTTGTCGCTTCTGGCTTACTCTGTAAACATGTAGTTAACAGATTTTTTTTATAGGATCTTTATTGACTATGAAGATCGTTGTATTAAAGACTTTGATTCTTACATACATACATAGGCAAAATCACGCCTTCTTCTCATGGGGGTAGGCAGAAACTAAAAAAAGCCACTTGCTACGATACTTACATACTCATTTTAATCCCTCCCTCCTTTAAAATCCTTCTAGTTTTTCCTCATTTTTTTGCTATATGTTATTTAACAATATAATATAAACTCAGTACTTCTCAACTTACACATCATATAATTGTGTAATTGTGTAAAAATAAGTGCTAATCAGTTTTGTAAAGTAACAGAAATAAGTCCTAAATAATTGTGTAAAATAATATCATAGTAATAAGATAACATATGATAGTAATAAATTGTAATGCCTGTGAAAAAACAAAAAAAAAAAAATTGCATGGAAAATATATATTATATTAATCATGAGCATGTGTATATGTATGGAAAAAAAAATTATATAAAAAATGGATGGGTTCACGTAGATTTTAAGATTAGAGTAAGTCTCCGAGAGAGGAGTTTATGATTGTACCATAGATTTAAAAAAAAACACAAATAAAATACAACAATAAAAAAAGGCGCGGACCACCAAGTCCGCGGTAGTCGTACTCATATAAAAAAAAAAAAAAAAAAACTTACACATCATCATTCTCCTGCCCTTATCCCAATGTACGTGGGGTCGGCGCACCATGTCCCTTTCTTCCATATTTCTCTATTAGTGTCATCTCGGTGGTCACCCCTTTTCTAGCCCTGTCATCTTTCACACAGTCCATCCATTGTTTCTTTGGTCTTTCTCATAGGCACGAACTACATATACAAGGTGTTAAAATCAAGTAAAAGTGCACATGTGTGAGTACTATGTACATACGAGTACTCTAAAGCTACCATTTACTGGGTACGTCTTTGTTTGACTTGAATATGCCCTGGCGGCTGAGAGTATGTGACGCTCACTCTAATGTCTCGCTGATGGTGGCGCGTGTTGGATCATTTAGCTAATCCATGCGTCAGGTTCGTGAACAAGCGCTGTCAGTGAAGGCTGGGCATACCTACCTTAGCGGCCACGGCTTATTTTAATTTAATTTGAATTGTTTTTTTTTAAGGACGCTTTTAACGTTCTGCATCGTTCTCACATGTAAAATTTCAACATGAATGATGTAACCATTATTTTGTAAACATATCTTGATTTAAAAGAGTGTCCGTGGAGTTTCTTGCCCGTTCTTCTCCATAGGTACCTACTATGCTTTGGAATGGGCGCCTAGCTTCATCTTTCTGACTGACCGACCCCTTGACAATTCAAAAGTGCCTGTAATTGGTTTAATTGAAATAAATGCTTTGAGTTTGAGTTTGAATCTACCCTGGCGCTTTCAGGTTAAACACAACTGGCGAAATGTGGGTGTACAATTAATAAGGCAGGTACACTTCTGCCAAACTCTTCGGGGATTGCAAGCGTGTTTTTATTATTTGTATGTTAGGAAAAATCAACAAAATCGAATAAAGTAGTTTTGCTGGGTATTGAGGTTAAAGGCCTGGGTATTGTATGAACAGTGAGCTGCATCAATTGGGTACCCCAGTCGTATTAAAATTTTAATACAACTGGGGGCAATTCAGGCACTAGTTGTCTGGCATTTTTTTGCTGAACTGGGCCTTTTTAGCACAGCCGTGAGGCACACTTTCCTGCATTGTATTTTTTATTTTTTGTTGTTGTTGCATCGCAAATGTAGATTTTTTAATTTTTTTTTTTTTTTTTTTTTGTTTTGCCTCTTTAATTTAGTCTGTGCTAAATAAATGTGTTTCCTTTCTTTCTTTCTTTCAATTGATGCAGCCCACTGTACCTACTAATCATCTGTGCTACTAATTTTTCATCTTTTTCTCTGATAAGGGTATAGGGATGATGAATAAAATTATTTTTTTTATCCGTCACGTAAGTAGATTTTTAAAAAATATTGGACATGTATTTTTTCTTTTTTTACGTACTTAATCAAAAGATTACGGCGTTACATCGAGTTAAAACGTGGCATGACGTCATTCCTTGCTAGATTTAATACGTAGTTTGTTATTGTTGTGACGTAGCGAGCGGACTCCCCAATTTTATTGCGTTTTATCTAAGTATTTATAACCGACGAAAAAAAAGGAGGAGGTTCTCAATTCGACACGTATGTTTTTTTTTTTGTTTTTTTTTATGTATGACCACGCATAATTTTTTACAGTCGTCCGATTTGAAAAAAAATATATTTTATTCGAGAGGGTATATATCAAAGTTGGTCCCATATAAAATTGATTAATTTTGCTTGGATATTTTTTGAGTTAGCTTCAATAATACGTATTTTTTCCCCACTTTTATATGGATGATGTTCTAGTTCGTTTTGCAGGTAGTGGTATTAGAATTTGTGTGGGGTAGGTATCACAACTAAAAAGTGAAAAATAAAAACTTTTTTACAAAAAAATACAACCGACTTCCAAAAACAACACTACAAAGTGAAAAATAACTTTAATTTCGGAAGTCGGTGGCAAAAAACGAAAATACATTTAACCAGACACCGACTTCCAAAATTAAAGTTATTTTTCACTTTGTAGTATTTTTTTGGAAGTCGGTTGTTTTTTTTTTTTTTGTAAAAAAATTTTTTTTTTATTAATATGGTAAATCAAAAAATACGTGTCTAATATTCTTTTATTAACTGACTGACGGACTAAATAGAATTTTTTTTTTTTATCCAGGCATCATCCATATTCTTGCAACAGTTATAATTTAATAAAGATTTGACGCAGCATTCAATCTGGTGACCCTAAAATCCGTCAAAGTTAACATCAAGGTTAATTTAACTAAAAAACTCGTTAGTCGTGTTATTTATACGTTATTATTTTTATTATATACCTATCCGGTATTTCGGAATGTCGTCAGTGATCTGAGCAGGGTAAAACAGATTGGCTAATTTAAATTATTTATTTTTTATAGTTCTAAGGTTTTAAGGTTCTAAGAGACAATGGAAAAACTCTGAAACAGAGAATTTAAAATCGTTAAATGATAAATCTATCTTTTAACTATATAAAAAATTAAAATTAAACAAAACCCATTAAACAACATTTGTACGAGTATGTGTAATTTTTATGGTGTGCATAATAAAGAGTATTCTATCTAACTATATATTTAATTACTTGTCCTGACTGACTGATTCATTGATGACTCTGATTCATTCAACGCAGAGCCTTTTTTTTTTTTTTTTGGAAGGTCATCTCGTAGTGTGACCATGCGAGGTCTCGACTACTTAACCGGACTTTCCTGTGGGTGCCCCTTTAAGCGAGCTCAAAAGCCTCCAGCCAGGGGCATAATATACTAACTAAACTTATAAACTAAACGACTGCGCACTAAGGGCACCCCCTGTGGGGTACGGACCTCGGCTTAGGGAGTCGTTGTCATTGACAATAGATAAACAAGGCAAAGCAATAGGCTGGATCAAGTTAGGGGAATTATTATTATCAGGGGAGTTTAAAGCTAAAGGCTCAGCTACGCCACCAGCTGGCTCGATTAAACCGATCAAGGGACATGAATTTACATTTACATTTACGTTAGATGGTCTTAAACGCGGTGGGCCTCGGCGGCGAGACCGGAATGTAGATTTGTGTTTGTGTTTATAGACGGTGCTAGTTTCCCTACTACTTTCCTGGAGGAGGGTGATAGGGTCATCGGGTTCAGTGAGGGCATGTCGCGGACGGCGGATACTACTGATTCTACTGAGGACATAGCTAGCTGACTCGACAACCAAGGGGTTGCGAACCAGAGCCTAAACCGCTGGTGCTACTTGTACAATGTTGGGGAGACCTAAGAAGGGGGAGGGGGGGGGGGGGGGGTTGGAAATTTGACCTTTGAAAATAATAACCTTTTGAATTACAAACTTCATAATTTACTTATTCTGATAGTATTCGTGCCAAGTTCAATAAAAAAAAAATCGACCTTTAAGGGGTGAAAAATGGGGAGAATCCCCTTTAAGGTCGATTTTTTTTGCCGTAGCCGTCTGGTTGGAGGATCCTCCCTCTTCCATTGAGGATGAGTGAGCTTTACACCCAGTCCCTCATGCCTATAATACACTTCTGGACACATCTTTTGGCCCACCTTGTATTTTCAGTTTCGTTTGGTCCTAGCTAAAATTTTATATTAGGTCGAGCAAAAAGTTTTTATGCAGTTTTGAACCTGGCACATTCACAATTTCATTCAATAGTCTTTTTTTGAATTTCGAACACAGAATTTAAAGAAACAAAAGACAATTTGGAGCCTGTTTGTTGATATCAAACAATGGAATACTAAGAAAACTTGGTTTTATTGGTTTACTTGGATTTAATTCTTGAAAAAGTGATTGATATCTTTGGTTTTGCAACAAACATTACTTATTCTTAACATTAGGGTGAGGTTCTATCAATAATCTATGGATACTTCACCTGAAGTCGCCGCCCAAGCTGTGGCACTTATTCAGGCCGGACACAGCCAAAGAAACGTGAGTGCTCAACTTAATTTAAGTCGATCTGCGGTCCAAAATGTTTATCGGAGGTACCTAGAGACTGGCGGCTTTGTTCGTCGCCAAGGAAGGCCACGATCTCGGGTCACAACTGAAAAGCAGGATCGATTCATCGTGACGACCAGCTTGAGAAATCGTCACCTTACCTCCATTGAGATACAAAACCAACTTCGCGACTTCCACGGAGTATCTGTGAGCGCTCGAACTGTTCGGAGAAGGTTAAAAGAACGCGATATGGTACCACACAAGCCAGCTAATGGCCCCAAACTAACGCGAGCCCACCGAACAGCGCGCCTTCATTTCGCACGCAGTCATTTAAATTGGACACAGCAAGATTGGAGCCGTGTACTCTTTTCTGATGAGTCTAAAATTGTGTTACATGGCAATGATGGAAGGAAGAAGGTCTACCGACGTAAGGGAGAGCGTTTCGCACAATGCTGCTTTGAAGAGAGGGTTGCTTATGGCGGTGGCTCATGGACTGTCTGGGGCGGTATATCCGCGAGCGGCAAAACTCAACTTGAGGTTGTTACAGGACCACGGCTGCCAACATTAAATGCTGAAAGGTACATTCGTGAGTGCTTAGAACCTCACGTGATACCATACGCGGACTATGTGGGCCCAAATTTCCTTTTTATGCATGATAATGCCCATGCGACCCATGCGGCCCATGCGGCCGGCATCGTCAGGGAATATCTTCGGGATGTGAACATCACAGTTATGGACTGGCCAGCCAGAAGCCCAGACATGAACCCCATGGAGCACATGTGGGACGAGCTAAAAAGACGAGTTAGGGCTCGTCAGCCAGTTGCCCAGACGATGCAGGAGTTGAAAACTGCCATAGAAGAGGAATGGGAGATGATCCCTCAAAATTTCATAGAGCGGTTGATAAACTCTATGCCTAATCGTATGAGAGCTGTGGTAGATGCCCATGGAGGCAACACGCGTTATTAAATTAAACCTTTATTTGATAAAACATGTTTTTTATTCAAAAATCAATTGCCTTTAACAAGGCGCATATCCGACTTGTTAGGCGTAGCTCCATGTCGTATGGTATTCTGAATTCAAATTTAAAACAATAGGATCGAAAAAGATGGTAAAATGTATCAGGTTTAAAACTGCATCAACAGTTTTTGTTCAATCTAGCAATCATATTTCGGTAGGGGCCATCGAAACCTAAATTCTAAGGTGGGCCAATAGATGTGTCCAGAAGTGTATAAACAATCTCTGCAGTACAAAAATTACGCAGAAATAGTGGTTTTTGAAATAAAGTTATTATTAAACATGTTTGATATACCTACATATATTACCTAAGAATAATAATAAAAAGTTTTTTTAAATCAGAAGTAAAATCCTCTTACAGAACCCAGCTCTATCTAGTCAACTCGCGCTTGACGAGTTTTTATTGTCAATTCTCAGAAGAACCTACACAAATAAAATCACGCCTCTATGACATGTTTAGCAAAATTATAATATATTATTAAATCACCACTTAATATCATATTATCTACGTAATATAATATTTTTATGTTATATTATTGACTAGCGTTCGTAGAGGAGCTCGTGGCTAAGTAATAACAACCGCATGGGTCGATCCATCAGGTTAAGCTACGCTTGCCGGGGTTGGTCCGTGGATAGGTGACTTTCATACCGAGGATCTTTACATATCGAGACTCCTCCGTGCCTCGGAAAGCACGTTAAGCCGTTGGTCCCGGCTGTCATTCGTGGATCTTTGACAGTCGTTACGAGTCGTCAGAAGCCCGAAAGTCTGACAACCAGTCTTACCAACGGGTATCGTATTACCCAGTTAATGGGTTGTGGAGGTCAGATAGGCAGTCGCTTCATGTAAAATACTGGTATTTAGCTGCATTCGGTTAGACTGGAAGCCGACCGCAACATAGTTGGGTAAAGGCTACGCAGATTGATTTTTTGTCGCTGGCACAGGCCTCCTCTCTGTGAGAGGGAGTGGGCCGTAATCCACCACGCGGGCCCAGTGCGGGTTGCTAGATGTCACATGTCTTCGAAGTTTTGGCTCTAGGATATTCCGGTTTTCTCACGATGTTTTCCTTCATCGTTTTGAGAGCAGTGGTGATGAAATTATTTACACAAAGTAAAGCGCCTGTCTGGGTTCGAACCTACGACCTATAACTCGTAAGGCGAGGCCGTTATCTCTGGGCCACCACTGCTCTCCCTCACACCTGTAATAATTATTAATATTGTGATTTAAGGTCAAACAACATTTTTTAGGGTTCCCTACCTCAAAGGAAAAAACGGAACCCTTAAAGGATCACTTCATTGTCCGTCTGTCTGCCAGTCTGTCAAGACCCTTTTTCTCATAAACGCGTGGAGGTATCAAGTTGAAATTAATATCAAATACGTAGGTCTATGGTCCCTTGGAGTACGAAAAAAATAAAGCTTTTAACTCAATGCAATAAAAAATTACAGCCATTTTTGCGACATATTTTGATGCTCGCAAGTAAATCAAAACCCCCCTCCCTACTTCCCTGTTGATCAATGCTTCCTTCCTTCTGTATATGAGAAGACAGATAAAGAGGAATTCCAATTTATTTTTTGTGATTTAAATATTTTTTTTTGTTTGATCTTGTTTAGATATCGATACCCATGATATCTGCAGAGTTTCGCCAGCTAATTTAATTTGACCCTATATAAACTATTTCAAAGGTGCTGTGCCGGTGACATTACAAGCACGTGAGAATGACAACATTGCAAAAAAAATATTACCTAATAAGGTGGTGCAAATATAACGTCATTATGTGAATAAGTGACTGACATTTTGTTGAAAATTAAAAAAATTGGGCCTCGGATTTATTTAGGTGTAAAATGTCAAAAAAATTATATCGCTCAAATGACCATTAATGCACATTTTGTGCTCGTTTTACGGCATTTTGAATTAATCTGGCTCCAATATGGTGATTTCTTGTTCAATGTTGGCTTTCAAAAAGCCCCAAAGGAAGGACTCTGGCGCCTTCAGATCTGGCGATCTGGTCGGCCAATTAAGGTGATATGTAAAACACGAATTGGGCAGGAATAAAAAAGTGACAGTCAATTACTTCCACATGCGAATAAAAGAGAGCGCAACAATGCGCTGGAACCAAAATAAAAGCGCCAAACCAAATAAAAATTGTTTATAAATAAATTAAGCTATCTATCAAAAATATTTTCATACAGTTTTCTATTACCTAATACGCATAATTGAATGCAATTTTGCAATGAAATTATTTAGGAGTATAGAATGACAGAAAAAAATATAAAAAAGTAGAGGTCTTTTCGGAAATAAAATCTATCGAGAAAATTTAACCCAATTGCGTTTTCCTCCAGTCAGAGTATTAAGAAAATAGTCAATAAACATTAATCCAGAAATTAAATCTTTACATGCTGTAATAGTGAAATAAAAATGGTTACGAAAAATCCTCCAATATATTTTAGTATCGTAGTAAAATCGCCAAAACGGGAGATTACACTTCCGGAAATTGGTGTTCCAAAATCTCCGTCATTGCCTGAGCTGTGTATATCGCTCGTATCGCTCTATTGCATTGTCAACAAATTCTCTATCTGTCTACAACATAAGTGTCAAATCACAATGACATGATGACGCCATTTGCAAAAATTATAGCACATTCACATTATGACATTACTTTTGCCCCCCCTTACAAAACTTTTTTCGGAAATGCAACGGCAGATAAACAGATCTTACTTTTCATCAGCACCCTAATTGCGTAACACATCAATCGGAGTTGGTTTCATGTTGACAGTTCAACAACATTCATTGCGTTATTTACGTTGTTGAGCAGACACATTTTTCGAACATATGAAGCAATGGATTAGCAATTTGTTTCAAAATGAAACCAACTGCGATCGATAATGTGTTACGCAATTAGGGTGCTGGTTGTTCGCGTAGATTTGCCAATATAACTTTAAAAAAGTATTTAAGGAAAGTCCGCGAGGTTTTTAAATATTATGTATGACAGACTATGACCCAAATGACTCAGTAAATGCATGTCGGCTTCCGAGCTCAGGGTCGCGAGTTCCATTCCCGTTTATGACCGATTTATGTTTCTTTTAAAATTTATTACTTCATTCAAGATGGTTTAGGCGTTTCAGTGTGTGATTCGGAGGAACACGCGCTAGCATGGCGTCAGGAAAGTTTTGAGTATGAATGTGAATGGCTATACGAGTAGGGGAAGACCAAAGCAACGATGGATGGACTGTGTGAAAGATGATATGGCTAGAAAGGGAGTGACTACCGAGATGACGACTAATAGAGAAGTATGGAAGAAAAAGACATGATGCGCCGAAGTATTCCGTTTGAGCACTTATTTTTTGGACACCTATGCATTGAACACCAAACGCGGTGCTCAAAGGGGAACAATAAAAAATATTCAATTTTATTCCCTTTTGAGCACTTAAAGTGCGGTAGCTTCTAGTGATGGGGTGTATAATAAAACATATCGATAAAAATTGGCAGTATACCTACTTTAATTATCATATTAATTTTAGGAAACTAAGTAATTATTATTATTAGTGAGGAGCTCGTGGCTAAGTAATAACAGCCGCACGGGTCGATCCATCAGGTTAAGCTACGCTTGCCGGGGTTGGTCCGCGGATAGGTGACCATCTTTACATACCGAGACTCCTCCGTGCCTCGGAAAGCACGTTAAGCCGTTGGTCCCGGCTGACATTCGTGGATCTTTGACAGTCGTTACGGGTCGTCAGAAACCCGAAAGTCTGACAATCAGTCTTACCAAGGGATATCGTATTACCCAGTTAATGGGTTGTGGAGGTCAGATAGGCAATCGCTCCATGTAAAATAATGGTATTCAGCTGCACCCGGTTAGACTGGAAGCCGACCCCAATATAGTTGGGTAAAGGCTAGGCAGATTGATTGAAGTAATTATTATTAATATCACAAATTTGCCTTACCTATGTTATTTTCTAGGTATCTCACTTACTTAAGACAAATAAAAGAAATCACATTCCTCTTTAAAATATTGATTAGTTCTCAATGCATAGGTGCCAAAAAAATAGGTGATCAAACGGGAGTCTTCGCGCGACCCCAAATAAATTGGGATAAGGGCAGGAGAATGATGATGGAATATTATTGTGTCCAGAAGATTAGCAGTAGTCGTTCCTTAGTACTTATTTCCTCAACATCTGCCTAGCCTTTTCCCCGCTATGTTGGGGTCGGCTTCCAGTCTAACCGGATGCAGCTGAATACCAGTATTTTACATGGAGTGACTGTCAATTTGATCGTATTGATATTGCACATTTTTTTATAGAACAGCTGTTTTTTTTTCAAGTTTTCAGTTATGGTCCAATAGTATATTTTTTTATACTGATGAAAAAAATTTTTTTTTTTTTAAATAATGGCCCCTTTCATGTTTTCAGTTATTACGTATTTTTTTCTAGTTAAACTTACACTTACTAAAGAAAAATATAGAGAGTAACAACTTACAATCGCCAACATTTGAAACCGCAAGATTAATAATAAAGAAATAAAAAATCAGTTTACACAAAACCGCAGTTAAAAATTGCGACCGACAAGTTCACAGTTATCCGTAACTTTCTAAGATGATGGTTAAGAGACAACGGCACAAATGTGGGTCAAATGCGCAGGCGCAACGGCACTTCAAAATGTCTTTTGTGATCGCCGAAATTGAATGAAAGTGATTTTCCATATATTCCTAGAAAAAGTTGATAGATTTCTTTGATGCGGTGATTGAGGAAGAACTTGAAAAATGTAGTTCTCTTCATTTTTAACCCCCCACCGGAAACAAAGGGGTGTTATAAGTTTAATGCGTGTATCTGTACATCGACGTACGCACCGACGTGAAAATGTCGCGGCGATTTTATTTCGCGCACTGGATTTTCAACGCTCTGCTTAGCGCTGAGAGTTGAAAATCCAATAGTGTGTGTTTTCGACGCGCTAGAATGCACTCTGTTGTTGTTAAGTTGGATTCTCAACGCTCGGCTCAACAACGAGAGTTGAAAATCCAGTGCGTGATAAAATCCCGCCGCGATATTTTTACGTCCGTGCGTACGTCGGCTTAATCTGTCTGTGGCATCGTAGCTCCCAAATGACTGAACCGATTTAGATTTATTTGTTTTGTTTGAAAGGTGACTTAATCGAGAGTGTTCTTAGCTATGACTCAAGAAAAACTATTCAGCCGTTTGAAGATTATCAGCTCTTTTCTAGTTGATGAATAGAGGAGCTCGTGGCTAAGTAATAACAGCCGCACGGGTCGATCCATCAGGTTAAGCTATGCTTGCCGGGGTTGGTCTGTGGATGGGTGACTATCTCTACATACCGAGACTCCTCCGTGCCTCGGAAAGCACGTTAAGCCGTTGGCCCCGGCTGTCATTCGTGGATCTTTGACAGTCGTTACGGGTCGTCAGAAGCCTGAAAGTCTGACAACCAGTCTTACCAAGGGGTATCGTATTACCCAGTAACTGGGTTGTGGAGACTGGAAGCCAGCCCCATAGTTGGGAAAAGGCTAGGCAGATTGATTGTGGACATCTTAAATACTAAAACAATTTTTTGTATACATTAAAGTAAACAATAATTCAACCTTTATTTTTATTATTGTGATTTTATTTTGTTTTTATTTTTGTTTCTCACTTTTTTGCCCATTGCTGCAATTATTATTTAATAACATTATATTATTATATAAAGAACAAAAAAGTGTGAAACAAAAATAAAATAAAAACAAAACAATAATAATTATTATGACATAGGTACCTATACTTCTTAGAGGTTATGCTACACAATGGTGGGAACTCACCTTAATATGCTTATTAGTTGCGTCAGAATGACACTGAAACTCGGTTTTTCTAATTGTGCGCCTAGAGCTGTCAAAATTGTTAAGGTGATTGCACTGAAATTATGCAAATCTTGCATTTTTTGCAATTTGCAGGTCAGTGTACGGTTTTACCTTGATCAAAATATGATTCATGTGATTTCCGACATCAGACCAATCCAGAGGAAATCTAACTTAAAGAGATGTGTTGATAAATTTTAGGGTTTAGATTATGTAAATACATATTTTTTATTGTCGCGAATCATATTTTTATCAAGATACATCCTGACACTGACGAAATCATCACCATCATTATTAATCTGTATTTTTTTTTACTAGCCGTCTCTGTCCCACTCCTGGGCAAAGGTCTTCCCTCGTTCCTTCTATCAATATTCAGTATTAATGAAATTAAATGAAATTGTATAATCTGTATAAACAGGATATTGGAATCACTTTTACAAGTCATATTAAAAAAAGAAAAAGAAAAAAAAAGCTAGCTGGAGCCGACATTTCCTATCTGAACACCCCTGAGAAGAAATGGCGAAACAAACTCAGAAGTCAAAGTCACTTTTAAATCCCAGACTTGAGAATTTGAGTCTTGGTCAGATCATGTGAGGGTGAGGACCATGTAAGTAAGATTCGTGTCTGAAATGGTCTTTTGAGGAAAGAACCACACAAATTATGATATCGAAATATCGTATGATACAGAAATTATGCAATTTTGAAAGTGTTACCGTTAAGAGGATACATCGAAGCGTGGTTTAGCTCGGTGTGTAAGTGAAATGGGCGTTATGACTGTCTAGTTTGACGCGCGAGATAGAAGACTCTCACACGCACCGGAACTAAACGCGCTTCGTTTAATTATAGATTTATGAAAAAATGCTATACTTAAATCAAATTTTAGCTTAGTAAGTTCTGGACATATTTAACTTACCTTCGATTTAAAGGCAGTTTTACTGCACAATAAGCAACTGTTTACGTATCATCATATAAAACAGAAACATGACGGTGATACTTTGGATTTTTTTTCTATCGAAAAAATTTCAAGTAGGTAATCATGTTTCGGTTTTAAAACAGCAGACAATAATAGTCAAATAACACATATGGAAAATCCAAATAATTTAACCATATACATTTGGTTTTAAAATAATTTGAAAAACACAAAATTATCGTTCGTATTCCCTGGTTTGACGTAATATCTCGTCAGAATTCAGAATATTTTAGTGTTTTTGCAAAAACTTATATTACGATAACTTTTAAATTCTCAAATTTCGCATGAACCCCACCGGTTCAGACACAATCGCTTTTTAATTGTTTATGTAATTACGGCATTCCAAAAGTTAAATGGCATTTGTCAAAATTTGCTCATAATGAAAGTACATAATGGATTTTTAATTTACATAAATTTATTATAATATTTATTCGATGCATCTTATCTTTTCTTAGACTAACTGTTGTTGAGGGGCTTGTGGTTGAATGATAACGGTCGCACGAGTCGATCGAAGGTTAAGCTAAGCTTGCCGAGGTCAGTCCGTGGATGGGTGACCGACCATTATACCAAGACCCTTCCATTAAGTCCTGGCTATGATTTGTAGATCTTTGACAGTCGTTACGGGTCGTCAGAAGCCCGAAAGTCTGATAACCAGTCTTACCAAGGGGTGTCGTGTTATCCAGTAACTGGGTTGTTATGGTCAGAAAAGCAGTCAGTCTATGTAAAATATTGGTATTCAGTGTCCGGTAAGACTGAAAGGTGACCCCAAAATAGTTGGAATAAGGCAGATTTTCTACCGTGTCTATTGTCTGGCAGCTATCGTGATATATAAATTAATAAAATATTATTGTTCGCGAAACTCAAATTTTCTTACGTTTTTTGCAATTTGCACGTCACTATCAGGTTGTATGTTGATCTGAATATGATTTGCGACCGTAATAAATCTGTATTAGAATTATAACTATTAAAATCATCAATACAACTCTCTATGTTCAAGATTTAAAATTTTGAAATCTTGATACTTGGATTGTATCATAACTTGATTGAGTACTTGTTTGAGTTGTAAGTACCTATTACTGATTCTAATGATTATAATTTAGTAAATGCTTAAATGTTACGTTCGCGAATCATACTTTAATCAACAAACAAACTAATACTGACTTGCAAATTGCAAACGTCATCATCATTCTCCTGCCCTTATCCCAATCTATTTGGGGTCGGCGCAACATGTCCTTTTTTCCATACTTCTCTATTAGTCGTCATCTCGGTAGTCACCCCGTTTCTAGCCATATCATCTTTCACATAGTCCATCCATCGTTTCTTTGGTCTTCCCCTACTCTTATAGCCATCGACATTCATACTCAAAACATTTCTCACGACATTTTCCTCACTCCTCTGCATCACATGCCCATACCATGACAGCCGATTTCCGCACAACTTTTCAGTCACCGGTGCCACTTTCAAACTTCCTCTTATGTACTCATTTCTTATTCTTTCCATTCGTGTTGCAAAAAATTGCCAATTGCAAAAAACGTCAAAAAAGAATTTTGCGGGCTACCTCTCCGCATCCGGAATCAGGAATTATCATAACTTTTTATACAATAAACCTTTAATTTTATTGCATAGTTTACAAACCTTTTTAATGCAAAGTTGCATAGTGATTATTTGCATTTTTGACATATCATTAATTGAGTTAATTACTGAATAAACTTACAAGTTTGCAAAACTTTTTTCGTTATTTTATTCATTTTAAATGTATTTTGTTACAGGTATGTATCCAGTTGGCAGTCCTATGGAGAAAAGTAGGACAAGAAACACCTTGAATCATACCACATATTGATCGCGCCAGGGCTGGCAACGTCGCATTTCTAGAGGTTTTTCGTTATTACTTCATTAAATTTAAATTATGTCTTCTGACAAATTCTTAGAGCGTTGGTATTTATAAGTATGTATGCTATTTTTTGACAGTTAATTTTGGAATTTACTCTTAAAACACGACATAGGTATTATTTCCTTTATTTAATTAATATAATACATTCATATTACATTTTTAAATATTAGAATATAAAAACATTTAAAAATATAAAACATAGTAGCCCACCGGTATCGGGAACAGGGTCCAAGCTACCGGCGGTCAGGGCTCCAGAGAGAGGAACCTCCTAACAATGCGCGCCGTGTCCAGAAGTACCGCTTTCTGAATCAAGCCCTTAATCCAGCCGCCCAACGAGAGCCTCCTTAGATGTTGGTCGAGGCTCTTGGCAATTAAGCCATTGGCTGATACGACTATCGGCACAATGATTGCTGAGTCCACATCCCACATGTCGACAACCTCGCGAGCCAAGTCAAGATATTTGATTTGCCCAACTAACAAATTAATGTTCTATAATAGTCAAGATAACGTTTTACATTTTCATTTACGTTTTTAAGATTGGTCGCAAAAACGTACATAAACGTCTAAAAAACGCGATAAGGGCCCAAATTATACGACATTAATATCGTTTAGTAGGTATATAGAAGTCAGCCAATGACCGTTGAACGTTACATAAAAGTTAAATAAAAGTACAAAGACCGACTTTTTGGTCCAATACTTGTTGTGATGAGACCCTTATGTGACCGCGTATGTCACATTGCAGTTGTAATGACGTTGTACAGTGTCAAACAATACGAATCAACGACAAACGGTTTGATTCGCGTGTTTAATATTGTGCGTGTATGAAAGAATAAGAGAAAAAGTAAATGAAGTTAATTTCCATGATTTCAAAATACTATTATTGTATCTACATTATTTAAGTTAGTGTGATATAATACTAATTGTGATAGGTATTTCTTCAGGGAACTTTAGTTTTATGACAATGTATATATGTGTTGTTGTCAAGTTTTTAATGCCCTCCTCTATTTCTTTGTAATTCAAGGGTTTTAGTTAATTATTCAAGATATGTTTTCATAATAAAGCTCCAACCATCTTGTCTAAGTAATATGGCGACCTCTATAATACACTAATATAACAAAAAGGTCGCATATACTTTTCCTTGAGACCATGACGCCCCGGCCATTTTCAGCTGACTTTAGATTTCTCTCATCATTACTTACTTTTTAATTTGAATGACAAAATAAAATAGAAATGGTTTAATTAAAGTGTGGGTTTGACCTATAGATGATTTAAAAGTCTACTTAAAGTTATGTACTACCGTTGAAATTCAACATTTTAGTCTCATACAAGTCTTAATTAGTCTTCCATATGACTAAAACAGTTTTGTAATATATAAAGGTCCTGCACAAACTTTTAAGCGGTGTTTTAGTTATATAAAAGTTAAACGGCTGACACCATTATATGACGTCCTATAAGTTAGTCTTGAAAACGTTTACTCAACATATGCACTGACACCATTGTACGACGTCGTATAAGTTAGTCCTGAAAACGTTTACTGAACATATACACTGCTTCCATTATACGACGTCGTATAAGTAAGTCCTGAAAACGTTTACTCAACTTTATAATAAGACATTAAAGTCAGGTGATTGAATCATCGTAAGATGAACGTCTATTTAACGTAATAGTTAACTAAATACCGATATATAACCGTTTTATAACATGAAGTCATATAAGACTGGAATTATACGACGTTTTTGCTAGTTGGGTGTTTATCTTTCTCGGCTTTCACATAGGTATTATTACTGTCAATTATTTTCCATTTTCTTAGAGTAATTACCAAAATAACCGTAAATATTAATTTAATAGCAACCTAATTTTAAAAACACATTTCATTGTCTAATAAACTCAGCTCGAAAAGTATTATCTGTGTTTGAGATGGGTTAATAAATGCCACAATAAAAATGTGTTTTTAATAATTACCTATTAAATTAATATTATTTACTAGTTCGCTAATTGATTACATTTTTCAAAAAAGTATCTTTTCATTTAACATTCTTGAATATTTAGTCCCGTGTCCGTTTTTTCATTTAGTCGCGAGAGAGGAGGCAAAATGCGTCACCCCTTTTAAATTAAATGTAAATAAGTTTGCCTATGTCTCTTAATAAATATTAAAAATTAAACTTAATATTAATAAAAGAACAGTCTGACCTTTATGCCTCTCTCATAAAATATTAAGACATGTTATTATAAGAATAATAAAAGTAAGTTTATTACGAGACAATTTTGAGCTGTTTATAGATGAGTATGTGACATTTTTCCATATTGTTATTAATACCATTGTGTACTTCAACATTATTTTTATTGCTTTGAGGAAGTAATGTGAAATGTCTATACATTTAGGCCCTATGGCCTATTTCACGATGTCCGAATAGCCACTACTCACCAAATAAACTAAAAAATGCAACAGAATTTGTATGACATTATCTGCCATGTAAGTTAATACGAACTTAATCGTAGGTGGTGAAACAGGCCCATAATATGTCGCAGTAAGATTGTTGTTGCCGAGACATAGATACATCCCAAGGGATATAGCTATACAGGGGGGAGGAGCTTGTGGCTAAGTAATAACAGCCGCACGGGTCGATCCATCAGGTTAAGCTACGCTTGCCGGGGTTGTCCGTGGATGGGTGACCATCTTTACATACCGAGACTCCTCCGTGCCTCGGAAAGCACGTTAAGCCGTTGGTTCCGGCTGTCATTCGTGGATCTTTGACAGTCGTTACGGGTCGTCAGAAGCCCGAAAGTCTGACAACCAGTCTTACCAAGGAGTATCGTATTACCCAGTTACTGGGTTGTGGAGCTCAGATAGGCAGTCGCTCCATGTAAAATACTGGTATTCAGCGGCATCCGGTTAGACTGGAAGCCGACCCCAACATAGTTGGGAAAAGGGTAGGCAGATGATGAGATATTTTTAATATTTTTAAAAAGCGATTTTGACATCTACAAAAGGAATAGTTGGTGTAATTTTCGGCAAATTAAATTAAAAATACTTACTTATTTTTCTTTTAAAATATTAGAATGGACGTAAATTACTTTCGTTCAGTAATTATAAGTACGCTCCAATTACCGCTGAGTTGTTAATTTATAATAACACGTAATTAGTTTCTTTTATTTTAGTAACAGACGAGCGTTTTTTGAGCGTTTATTTAATCCAGATACACCTTCGATGGTTGTTTATATCAGTCTGAATGCTCCCAGTAGCCCAAATTTGAACATCACTAAATTTCATACCAAATTAAGAGCGAAAATATATTAAACTAGCCGTTGCCCGCGGCTTCGCCCGCGTGGATGTCGAAAATTATCCTACGGGAATGTACTACCGGGATATTAAGTATCCTGTGTGTTAATCCAGGTTAAAAAACTATCTGTGTGCCAAATTTCATCCAAATCCATTCAGCCGTTTTTGCGTGATTAGTAACAAATATCCAGACATCTACACAAACTTTCACATTTATAATGTTAGTATGATTACGGTGCAAAAAGAGAAACAAGCTAGTAGGTATAGGCAAATGCACGTATGTGGTAACACGTAAAGTACAAAATTCATCCTCACTGCTATGGCATAGTGATGCTATCAATGTCGAAATATTACCATGAACGTGAGATCCAAAGAAAAAGAAGAATAATAATAATAAATTGACATAACAGTCCCGCATGACGGGAACCTCGTGAAAGCCGAGAAAGATAAACAAATCAAGTATCTTGACTTGGGTCGCGAGGTTGTCGACATGTGGGATGTGGAGTCAGCAATCATTGTGCCGATAGTTGTATCAGCCAATGGCTTAATTGCCAACAGCCTCGACCAACATCTAAGGAGGCTCTCGTTGGCGGCTGGATTAAGGGCCTGATTCAGAGAGCGGTACTTCTAGACACGGCGCGCATTGTTAGGAGGTTCCTCTCTCTGGAGCCCTGACCGCCGGTAGCTTGGACCCTGTTCCCGATACCGGTGGGCTACTATGTTTTATATTTTTAAATGTTTTTATATTTTTATATTCTAATATTTAAAAATGTCATTTGTATGTATATATTAATGGCTTTTAAACTGGCTGTAAGAACTTACTTACCGTAATACTTTGTCAAGCTAATTTTGGCAAATTAACCACGAAATTTTTCGAAACTACTGTAGAAAGCAAACAAAACAAATTGACAGCCATAAAGACTGCCGACAGAAATGAAAACTTAAACGTTAAACTATACATAGTAAGTCGCAGTATCGAGGTGTCGCGGAGACGTGGTGAACTGGTGATGCTAACCCGTAAGATTTCCTCCAGCCAAAAATCGCTCAATGCACAAATAAGTTTTATCAGCCTATTAGAGAGAATTATTGTCTCACTGTAGGGAAAGGCCTCTTCTCATACCGAGAAGGCACGAACATTGCTGATCACCACGCTTGCTTGAGACGGGTTGGCGATTTCAGACTTCGATTCATTATTTAGAAGTCCAGGTTTCCTTTCAATGTTTTCCTTCACCGATGTCACTGATGTCCAAGATTTTAATGAATTGAAAAAAATATTTTTAAATTGTTGCTTTTTCAACATATAAAGGTTCTCGTCGTATTGTACTATCACAATATTACGGACATTCCAACAGTTCAAGTGTTTCAAGATAAAATACTCTTTATTATGTACACCATAAAATTACAGTTATGAATGTAGAAATTTTACATAGGGTGACACAATGGGCGGTCTTATCGCTAAAAGCGATCTTGTACTGACAACCTTTGGATGGATTACGAGAGAAGGAGACACAACTGCAGGTAGTCCGTGGTGCATTATTTACCTACAATAAATATCTATTCAAGCGTTTCAACCGCCCCTACCGGCGTTCCAAACGCCCGTCTACTCCCAAAAACATTACTGTAATCGTAATAAAATTCTGCCTATTTAAATAATATACACGTGTTTAAAAACTGGAGCAAATTTTCCCTTAAACAACACTTAGTTATTTTGCAACATAATGCATGTATCCACTTTATGTAAAACAGCACTTATTTGAAACTGGGACTTGGAAATAATGATGCATTTCGTAAGCCAAGAAAAGTGTTCGTTTTAAAATTACAAGAAATATAACATCACTCTTTTCCACGACAAGCTAAGCAGACTCAAACTCAAAGCAATTATCTCAATCAATCTGCCTAGCCTTTTCCCAACTATGTTGGGGTCAGTTTCCAGTCTAGCCGGATGCTATCAGTATTTTACATAGAGCAACTGCCTATCTGATCTCCACAACCGAATTACTGGGTAATACGATACCCCTTGGTAAGACTGGTTGTCAGACTTTCGGGCTTCTAACGACCCGTAACGACTGTCAAAGATCCACGAATGGCAGCCGGGACCAACGGCTTAACGTGCTTCCCGAGGCACGGAGGAGTCTCGTTATGTAAAGATGGTCATCCATCCACGGACCAACCCCGGTAAGCGTAGGATCGACCCGTGCGGCTGTTATACTTAGCCACGAGCTCCTCTTTTATATAAAGATTAATTCTTAGCCAACTATTATTTCGACTCTAATTGAATGTGCCCTGGTGGTTGAGAGTATGTCATGCTCACTCAAATGTCTCGCTGGTGGTGGCGTGTGTGTTGGCTGTTGGATCATTAAGTTCCCTTCAAAATGGTTGAGCTAATTGGTGCTGATCCATGCGTCATGTTCGTGAACGGGCGCCGTCAGTTGGGACTGGTCGTCTCTTAGCTGCTACGGCTT
Organism: Cosmia pyralina; assembly: GCA_946251885.1. NCBI lineage: Eukaryota > Metazoa > Arthropoda > Insecta > Lepidoptera > Noctuidae > Cosmia > Cosmia pyralina. Next base: position 2,290,999 of record OX276371.1, read on the forward strand.
ATTTTTAATTTAGTTGTTTTTAGTTTTTATCTTTTTAACGTGCACGTCTTTCTACATTGTTCTCACATGTATAGTATTTTCAACATGAACGATGTAACCAATATTTTGTAAAAACATTTTGATTTAAAAGAGTGCCCGTAGAGTTTCTTGCCCGTTCTTCTCCATAGGGATCTACTAGGTACGCTTTGGAATGGGCAACTAGCTTCATCTTTTTGACTGACCGACCCATTGACAATTCAAAAGTGTCTGTAATTGGTTTATTTGAAATAAATGCGTTGAGTTTGAGTTTAATTGGCGTACTGTGGTCTCTGGCCCTACTGATTAAATTCAACCTAACTTCACGCTCTGTAAGTAATGAGGTGAGCAGACATGTAGGTCATATATTTAGGTACTTAAGAAATATTAACAAGGGCAAAAGTAAGAAACGATGCTTGAAAACAGTTTTCATTTTTTTCTCGTATTGGCACGAAATATACAGATTGCAGGGTCAAATTAAATTAGTTAGCAAAACTGCGCAGACGTGATGGTATCTAAACATGACAAAATAAAAAACAATAAATTTTTTGGGTTGGATGTTAGTTGAGGAGAGGAGCTTGTGGCTAAATAATAACAGCCGTACAGGTCGATCCATCAGGTTAAGCTACCCTTGCCGAGGTTGGTCTGTGGATGGGTGACCATCTTTACATACCGAGACTCCTCCGTGCCTCGGAAAGCACGTTAAGCCGTTGGTCCCGGCTGTCATTCGTGGATCTTTGACAGTCGTTACGGGTCGTCAGCAGCCCGAAATTCTGACAACCAGTCTTACCAAGGGGTATCGTATTACCCAGTAACTGGGTTGTGGAGATTAGGTAGGAAGTCGCTCCATGTAAAATACTGGTATTCAGCTATATCCAATTTGACTTGAGTGTGAGTTGATAAAATATGTTTTGTCGTGTAATTAAATAATTATCAATAAACAAGTTTAGACAAAAAAAAACTGATATTTTAAGCGACTACACTACCGGCGATACACCAAAAAAAAAGACATTATCGAATAAATTTATTTTTTGGTTCATCGTGAGTTTCGCTAGCTAATATAATTTCCGGCCTGCTACTGAGAAATTCCTTATGAAAAAAAAAAACAATAAAACTTTGCCTGACCCGGGAATCGAACCCAGGACCTCATGCTCAGCCGCCGTAGGAGACGCCCTGGGCGGCGGGAATCGATTGCCGATTCCCGGCCACCGTAGGCGCGGGCTTGCGGACGACGAGTAATGGGCAGCTCGCCGTCCGGTAAGGACCAGGCCCGGGTCGACGGCGCGTTGTGTTCCACGCGCGCCTCAAAGAGATGTCAGCAGTGACGGGGTCAATTGGGCCGATGCCGCCGGGGTCGCGGGTAGTTCGAAAGAGATACCGTGGCCCTGGCACGGGCAGCTGAAGGAACATGGGTGGGTTTTAGTCAGTAAAAGTCTGACACGCCCTCCCGCTCTGCCCAGAGCGGGAGAAGTCATTTGATGATTTCCCATCCACAAAAAAAAAAAAAAAAAAAAAAAAAAAAAAGGACCTCATGCTCAGCAGTAGCGCATGCTACCACTAGACCAACGAGGCAGCAATGAGACTTAGGAAAAGGATGAGATAATTATACCTATTTAAATAAGCAGTAAGTAATAATAAACCAAGGGCTTCTTGTGAAACTTCCTTCTACATAATTACTAATAACGTGCCTTAATTACAATAACAATCGATATATGAGTAATTACGATTATCGCAATCGATTTAAATCGATTCTTTTAATGAGATGTTTTTCATTGTTGAGTTTTCCTGAGACAGTAATTATGTTTGCTGTTTTTTAGGGTTCCGGAACTTTTATAGGATCACTTCGTTGTCCGTCTGTCTGTCAGTCTGTTAAGACCCTTTTTCTCCGGAATGCGTGGAGCTATCAAGTTGAAATTAATATCAAACGCATAGTTCTAAGTTCCCTTGGAGCTGTAAAAAAAAATAAGCTTCTAAGTCAACGCAATAAAAAAATACAGGCATTTATGCAATACATAACATTTTGATATTCGCAAATAAATCAAAACCTATAGGGAACCTACTTCCCGTTGACCTAGAATCATGAAATTTGGCAAGAAGCAAGCTCTCACAGCACAAGTAAAGGAACAAGTCCGAAAATCGTTAATTTGTAGTTACATTTTGACGAGTTATGTGTAAATTCATCAGCACTGCTCTCAAAACGGTGAAGCAAAACACCACACCGTGAGGAAAGTGGCATGTCCTAGAACAAAAAATTCGAACACTTGTGACATCTACCAACCCGCACTGGGTCCGCGTGGTGGATTACAGCCCACTCCCTCTTGAAGAGAGGAGGCCTGTGTCCCAGCAGTGGGAACATTAGGTATAGGCTGATTAATTTATTATGTGCTATTAGGTATCTATTTAACGAGGACATTTGCGTTTCACCCTTATTAAATTAGTAATAAGGTCGAAAAGTGATTCACCGATGTTAGTACCTATCCTGGACTACCTCTTTTTCAAAGAGCTACTGCATTCTTTAGGTTATTTTTAACTCAAAAATAATGGAAGTCGTAAATCCATAATCCACTGCATACACATACTTAGTCTACGCAACGTATTTGAGCATTACCTATTGCGTGCGCGCATTGTGGTCAAGGATCGACGCGCGCCTCTGATTGGCTGCCCCGCGTTCCATATTTGAACATACTCATAACGGTTTTTACAATTATTTGATGGTTTATGTAATGTTTATGTTTGAGCTTGTATTGCGATTTTTGGAATTTTCTTATTGTTTTTAATAAAAAGTTGTGTTTGCCCAAATGGGCAGTCACTCTTGAATATAGAATACTAGCTCTTGCCAGCGGCTGCACCCGCGTGGAGTTCGAAAAGTACTACCGGGATAAAAAGTAGACTGTAAAAAAACACTTCCTCTCTTTTTAAACATCATCACATCACATGTAAATATAGTTCCTTGCTCTTGTTTCATGTTTATAACTGTTTAAGTATATAATATGTAGGTATGTATATATTGTATATGTATACAAGGTTGATATGAGCGAGAGGCATTAAATTAAACCACATATACTTTGTATCATTTTCAGCCTCTTTACTAAAAATCAGATAAATAGAAGCAATAGTTTAATCACAGGATTATTTTTTAGTTTTTTCTTTGTTGAAACACGACGTATCTGCCCTAACAAAACTAAGTAAGTAGGTTGTTGAAAATTCTGTCGTTTAAAGGTGTAGGTACCTACGCATAGTTATCTAGGGTCATACACCATAAACCGACAGAATTTTTGACGCGACGTTGCCGAGTTGTTACGCACGTCAGTGGAAATGTCTACAAAGGATGTTTACATTATAATTAGATCATTAAGCTATTTTATTTGTTCGATAAAAGTTTTTCTTATTTTTCTTCTAAACTTTTTTTAATAGTTCCGAGTTAACACTATGCATCTTTAATAATAGGTGGTTTAATTTAATGCCTCTCGGTCATACCAACCTTGTATAGTACCTACACCACTGACTACCTACAGTATTCTCTCCTTCTCCCTTAATCCATCCAAAGGTTGTTTGTAAAAGATCGCTTTTAGCAATAAGACCGCCCATTGTGTCACCCTATGTAAAATTTCTTAAAGTATCGCCACTCGTGGAAAGCTGAAAACTATTTCAATGAAATAAATAAAAACACTGACTTCCGAAACTATTAATTGTTTTTTTGGGATTCCGTACCTCAAAAGGAAAATACAGAACCCTTATAGGTTCACTTCGTTATCCGACTTTCAGTCTGTCAAGACGCTTTTTCTCAAGATCACGAGAAGGTATCAAGTTAAAATGAATATGTAATATGTAGGTCTACGGTCCCTTGGAGCTCTAAAAAAATCAAGCTTCTAAGTCAACGCAATAAATAAATACGGACATTTAAATATGTGATAAATTTTCGCAAATAATTCAAAACCTTCCCGTTGACCTAGAATCATGAAATTTGGCAAGAAGCAAGGTCTCACAGCACAAATAAAGGAAAAAGTCCGAAAATCATTAATTTATAGTTTTATCACATACTATTTTTTGTTTTAGATTACAAACTTGTACAGAGCCAGCACATCAAGCCACCCGAAACTGTCAAATTTTCCCAATCAACCTTGAACCTAATGCTTTAGCGATAAAGATGAAAATTGATTATAGAAATTTGACAGATTGTAGTAGCTTGATGTGCTGGCGTCTGTACACAGTTGGAGAATTGACTGTATACGAACATGTCCATTGGCATTGTCCGTGTCGATGTATGGGAACGGAACCCTCGGCGCGCGAGTCCGACTCGCTCTTGACCGGTTTTTTTTGAGTTGTTGATTACTTTTAAGTTTTTTGGTAAAGTTATTTTACTCACAACGAATGAGCAGCTGTAATAGTTCTTACTTCACACTTTCAGTTACATAACTACTAATAAACTAAAGTTATGTCTGTGAGTACCAGAGCGAGACATCAATACAGGTGTTTGTAATCCCAGTTAGCCGACGTACGCACGGACGTAAAAATATCGCGGCGGGATTTTATCGCGCATTGGATTTTCAACTCTTGTTGTAGAGCCGAGCGTTGAGAATCCAGTGCGCGTAAAATTGCTCATACAAGTTACGATCACTGCTTTAGCCGTAGCGCCTTATAGCAATAGCATAATCAGCCTACAATGTTCCCACTGCTGGGACACAGGCCTCCTCTCTTCGAGAGAAAGTGGGCTATAATTTACCACGCGGGTGGTTGGTAGATAAATAAATAAATAAATAAAAGGTTTATTCACAATAAAGATGCAGAAACACACTTAAAATGTACATTAAATTACAGTTCATATAATGCAAAATCTGTATAAAAGCATTTATACCCTGTCTCATAGACTAGGATAGCCTGTATTTTAAAAGACAGTTTTCGGCCAAATAATTGTTTTTAAATAATTAATACAAGAAATGAACGGTGTTGATGCCAATAAGCTTCTGTAATTTTGTTATGTGTAGTGAAAGAAAAGTTATGTATGTATGGCGTGTGTTATGTCACATGTCTTCAAATTTTTGGTTCTAGAACATGCCGGTTTCCTCACGATGTTTTCCTTCACCGTTTTGATAGCAGTGGTGATTAAATTATTCACACGAAGTAAAGTGGTGATTTTGATTTTAATATTGATTGTAATTTTGATTTGATTTAAATTTAATTTTAATTGTTTTTTTATTGTGATTTTGATTTTAATATTGATGTTGGGAATCGAACCCAACAACTCGCGCGCGGTCGTCACGAGCAAGCTGCGTGATCAACGCACCACCGCCCTCCGGCAAGCAGAGGCGCGGCGCAGCGGGGGGACACGGCTCAACACTCGCTTCCACGGACTCCGCCGCGACGGACGACGCTCCTCTCTAAATTTTAAAATTAGTATTGTTTTGTTCGGGAACTGTTTGTATTGTTAGACGACAATATACCAGTCTTAATTTTGATACAGTCCGCTCTTTCATTGTTCCCCGCGCTAACATTGGTCCTTCGAGCCGGATCAATGTTAGCGCGGGGAGCAATGAAAGAGCGGACTGTATCAAAATTAAGACTGGTATATTGTCGTCTAACAATACAAACAGTTCCCGAACAAAACAATACTAATTTTAAAATTTAGAGAGGAGCGTCGTCCGTCGCGGCGGAGTCCGTGGAAGCGAGTGTTGAGCCGTGTCCCCCCGCTGCGCCGCGCCTCTGCTTGCCGGAGGGCGGTGGTGCGTTGATCACGCAGCTTGCTCGTGACGACCGCGCGCGAGTTGTTGGGTTCGATTCCCAACAATTGATTTTATGTTATAATTTTAACTTTGTGATTTTAACACTAACATAATTTGTAAGTTCTAATGCTAACCAAATGGATGATTTCCGAAATAAAGATTGAATTGAATTGAAAGCGCCTGCCTGGGTTCGAACCCACGAGCTACAACTCGTAAGTCGGAGCCATTGCCACTGGGCCACCCCTGCTCCCTAATAAAGCGATGCAATACTCAAGAATAATATTCCAACGACAGTACAGGCATTACCGTAGTATAAGTGCGAGGACTCGCACGCACCCCTATAAATTTTCTGTGTGACTGTGCGTTCAAATGCTTCTATACATATGAGAAACTGCTCGTGAGCCGAGGAGCTCGTGGCTAAGTAATAAAAGCCACACGGGTCGATCAATCAGGTTAAGCTACGCTTGCCGGGGTCGGTCCGTGGATGGGTGACCATCTTACATACCGAGACTCCTCCGTGCCTCGGAAAGCAGGTTAAGCCGTTGGTCCCAGCTGTCATTAGTGGATCTTTGACAGTCGTTATGGGTCATCAGAAGCCCGAAAGTCTGACAACCAGTCTTACCAACGGGTATCGTATTACTCAGTTAATGGGTTGTGGAGGTCAGATAGGCAGTCGCTCCATGTATAATACTGGTATTCAGCTGCAACCGGTTAGACTGGAAGCCGACCCCCAACATAGTTGGAAAAAGGCTAGGCAGATTGATTGACATTGACATTTTTTATTTTATTTTCTTATTTGCCCCCCAAAAGTGACCCCCATATTCAAAATTCATTTATTTACTTTACCTGTCCGTGTTTGGGTCACAGAAATTCATATGTATACCAAATTTCAACTTAATCGGTCCATTAGATTCGGAGCAAATTGGCTGTGACAGACGGACAGACAGACAGACACACGAGTGAACCTATAAGGTTTCCGTTTTATCCTTTTGAGGTACGGAACCCGAATTATTTTTGCTTTTGATAGTCCAACTCGTGCGGAAGGCTGTATATAGGCTATTTAACATCACGCTAGGATCCATAGGAGCCGAGCAGAAAGAAAAACAATGGGGTGGGTGAGGGGAATAAGATTCATGCGGACGAAATCGCGGGCATATGCTAGTACTTAATTAATAAGATCCGGGTCCAAAAATCAAAGTATTAATTTACTTTATTACCAACATCAATAAATAAAACGATAATTAAAAAAAATACTTCGGTTAGGTACCTACTTTAAAAAATTGGCTTCTTATCATTGACGTAGTAAAACCGGTCCAATTGATATTATTTACCATAGATTTCTTTAAAAACATGGTCCATACGACGTTCGTTTGATGAAATACATTAATTACGATAGATCGAGAGATCAGATTAACAAAAAAGCGGCCAAGTGCGAGTCGGACTCGCCCATGAAGGGTTCCGTAGCAGCAAGTAACATAATACAAAAGTTCTTGTAGTTCGTTGTGACTTTGATCGATGTTTTAATACCTAATTGAGTTGATTGAATGAAAGGTAAATTGCGGTTTACGATTTATGACGTATTAAAAAAAAACTACTTACTAGATCTCGTTCAAACCAATTTTCGGTGGAAGTTTACATGGTACGTCATAATTTTTTTTAGTTTTATCATTCTCTTATTTTAGAAGTTACAGGGGGGGGGGGGGACACAATTTACCACTTTGGAAGTGTCTCTCGCGCAAACTATTCAGTTTAGAAAAAAAAAATATTAGGAACTTCAATATAATTTTTGATGACCTATCCATAAACAGCACACACGTATGGGTTTGATGAAAAAAAAATTTCGAGTTTCAGTTCTAAGTATGGGGAACCCCCAAAATTTATTGTTTTTTTTTTCTATTTTTTGTGTGAAAATCTTAATGCGGTTCACAGATTACATCGACTTACCAAGTTTCAACAGTATAGCTCTTATAGTTTCGGAAAAAAGCGGCTGTGACATACGGACGGACAGACAGACAGACATGACGAATCCATAAGGGTTCCGTTTTTTGCCATTTGGCTACGGAAACCTAAAAAGTGAAGGGATTAGGGGCTATTATTTAAATATGGTACAGGTTTGTTGCATTGGTCATTTTGGTTTTATAGGAGTTTTAAAAACACAAAATTATCGATGGCAATAGGCTCGCCTCTATCACATGGCTCTTAAATATACTGGTGTAATGTGGGTGCACCCACACTAACCCTACCAACACTGACAGTACCAACCAACCAGCTGTGACATTTACCCTTGTAGGGGGTTGTCAGCAGGTAGGTAATTAGAGGTTTGTAAATAATAAAGCTGGTTAGGTACACTTATTATTTAATGCCTGACTTCCGTGGCCGCATCAAGTCCTGATCGCAGAGGATAGTAAACTCAAACTCAAACTCAAAGCATTTATTTCAAATAAACCAATTACAGGCACTTTTGAATTGTCAATGGGTCGGTCAGTCAGAAAGATGAAGCTAGTTGCCCATTCCAAAGCGTAGTAGATCCCTATGGAGAAGAACGGGCAAGAAACTCCACGGACACTCTTTTAAATCATAATATTTTTACAAAATATTGGTTACATCGTTCATGTTGAAAATATACATGTGAGAACAACGTAGAAAGACGTGCACGTTAAAAAGCGTCCGTAGTAAAAAGATAAAAACTAAAACAACTAAATTAAATATTAAAATTAAAAATAAGCCATGGCAGCTAAGAGACGACCAGTCCCAACTGACGGCGCCCGTTCACGAACATGACGCATGGATCAGCACCAATTAGCTCAACCATTTTGAAGGGAACTTAATGATCCAACACACACGCCACCACCAGCGAGACATTTGAGTGAGCATGACATACTCTCAACCGCCGTAAGGGAAGGGAACACTGGCCTGAACCGTCTCCAAGGCGACGATGGCCCCGTCTTCGACTTGGCCGCAACTGTCGGCTCCAGTTCCAAGGTTCCGTATAGGTTGATAACTTTCAGTGTAGGGTAGGCGTGAGCCACTCTGCAGCAGAGGGTCTTCTTCGAGCGTCCTCTTCGACGCTGCTGGAACCATGACGTGGCGAAAGGTTGTAGGGTAGACTAGGTTCCTGGAAATCCAGACAGAAACAGTAGCGTAAGCCCAGCCCGTTCGGGGTAAAGATGCGTAATATCAGATACAACATCATCATCACTTCAGCAGAAAGACGTCCACTGCGGGACACAGGCCTCCCCCAAGCACCGACACTTCGACCAGTTCTGTGCTTCCCGCATCCAGCGGATTCCTGTGGCCTTCATCAGGTCATAGGTCCACCGTAATTATACAGAACCTGTGACAGAACTGCATATACAACATCAGTTTTAGTATATGCGAAACCCGAAACACGTATCTAGTATTTTTATGTAAAGAATCTATGTACAAAATTTCAAAACTGTATCATGAAAAATCACAAAGTTATAAGCTTGTTATGTTACCTGGTTGTCCGTACAAAAACATGATCACTACGCGGCGCCCGCTGTGCGCCCGTGCCTAGTGCCGCTATGACCTGCAGTGACTTGTGTTCCTCGCTCGGTGTCCGCATATTGTAACCTTTTTTAAAGATTTTTGGAGCAAAATATAACACGGTATAAAAATTATTGGAATCGATTCAGTTATTTATTCTGAACAAACTATATTCAGGCTTCGCATAATACTAAAAATAATGTTGTATATACATTTGGTTTTATACGAATTTTAAAAACACAAAATTATCAATGTATCCCTGTAATAAAGAAATCTCAAAGTTTTGTCATGTCGTAAAAAACGTGCAAAGCAGGGGCGGGTCACTATAGTATTATGATAAACACATAATCTAGATTTTATTCAAAGCCAATTATATTGCTTGTAATTATTTTTTATAACTGAACTGGTTTTATGACTTTGCATACGAATTAAGAATCTAATTTATTGAAGTTCTAAAATTAGGTAAGGTGGTACGGTGAGAAAAACAAGTTTTTTGTAGTCTTTAGTACTTTTTTTTTGGGTTCCGTACCTCAAACGGAAAAAACGGAACCCTTATAGGATCACATCGTTGTTCATCTGTCTGTCTCTCTGTCAGTCTGTCAAGAGCCTTTTTCTCAGGAATGCTTGGAGGTATCAAGCTGAAATTAATATCAAATACGTAGGTCTATGGTCCCTTGGCGCTCTAAAAAAAATCAAGCTTCTAAGTCAACGCAGTAAAAAATACGTCCATTTATGCGACACATTTTGATACTCGCAAGTAAATCAAAACCAACACTGTATCTTTTTTTTTTTTTAAACTAGTAACATGTGGAAACGTAGTGGATTGTACATTTATTTATAGCATACTGTGTATCTAGATATAATATACAATGTACGATTGTTTGTTTCCCAAATAAAATAAAATAAATAAATAAAACTTAATAGGGTATTTCCCGTTGACCTAGACTCATGAAATTTGGCAAGAAGCACAGCACAAATAAAGGAAAAAGTCCAAAAATCGGTAAATAAGTAATTTTATCACATAAAAAAAATATTTCGGGATTACAAACTTAAATTTGCAGTTGGAGAATTTGACCGTGACGTATGTAGGTATGGGAGAAAATGTTTTTCAACTACAATGTTAAGTTTGTTTTTGGGTTATTTTTTTAAAACTACGGAACCCTTCACTCTTTGTGGTCTGACACGCTCTTGGCTGGTTTTTTTTATTTTTTCTTATTAGTAAGGTATTTTGGTCTTTGTTTACTATGAAATATACAGCATGTATCAGACAGAACGGTGTGGTCATATTTAAAGGTGTTGTACAGACCATGAAACTGAACAACTTTCTCCATGGGACCAACATCGTAATCGCGAAAAAATAATCAGCCATCCCATAAAGGGTCAAATAGGTATTGAAGTTTTGTATGACTCATTTTTCACACACTTTGTATACACAATTTACAGTGTATCCGAAATGAGATTACATACGCTAACCGTCTTAAAGTAATAAAAATATTGAATACATAAAACTTGCATATATTATTATAATTTAGTAGAATTAGTGTGTTAAATAAAACAGATTTAATTGGTGTGAACTGACCTACTAGAAAAGCTTGTCAGTAAAAACGATATACATTATGTAAATAAGGAGCTCGTGGCTAAGTAATAACAGCCGCACGGGTCGATCCATCAGGTTAAGCTACGCTTGCTGAGGTTGGTCCGCGGATGGGTGACCATCTTTACATACCGAGACTCCTCCGTGCCTCGGAAAGCACGTTAAGCCGTTGGGCCCGGCTGTCATTCGTGGATCTTTGACAGTCGTTACGGGTCGTCAGAAGCCCGAAAGTCTGACAATCAGTCTTACCAAGGGGTATCGTATTACTCAGTTAATGGGTTGTGGAGGTCAGATAGGCAGTCGCTCCAAAAATAATGGTATTCAGCTGCATCCGGTTAGACTGGAAGCCGACCCCAACATAGTTGGGAAAAGGCTAGGCAGATTGATTATGTAAATAAGAAAATAAATGTTCAATTGTACTTAAGGCGCTATGCCCCGACAGAGACCGCGCTTACTAGTTTTTTGAATCCATGGGAAACATAAAAAAACAGTGTTCTAAAATTCTGAAAAAAAGACATATCTTAATTAAGGATCTGGCGGATAGCCTATCGCTTTTAATAACACGATTAGATTTACTTTGCTAGATAGAAAAAAATCCCAAAGTTACCCCTTTTCATAATTTAATCAATCTCATAGCTACAAAATAGATGTTTTTTTTTTCTTATTTTTTATATAAATGAAAAGGTAGTAAGATTATTGTTTAGTACAATTCGCTGAGTTTCTAGTGATAAAATGATTAAAACAATTACTATGTTTTAATACCTACCAAATGCGCGAGGCAACTCGCAAGCCTACTTCAGATAAGTACTGCTCGAGCAGGCGATCATAGGGCCTCAATTCTTACTTTTTTTTAACCGACTTCAAAAAAAGAGGTTTGTATTTTTGTTTGTCCGCGATTTTCTCAAAAACGAATGAACCAATTTTGATGATTCTTTCACTACCGTATTCCGCATACTTTCAGAAAGGTTTTAGTATATAATACATTAGGTAGGTATTCTTATGTACAAAGTTATATGCATAAATGTACTGTATCTCCGACATTTCTAAGCGGATGTTGTGATGATTCTTCTTTTCGTTTGTCTTGGGCTCATGTAATTATTGTACTACTTAATTGTATATTGAACTAAAAATGGAAAAATTAATTTACTTTAAAAAAGTAAAAACCGACTTCAAAACTTAAAACGAATAAAATAACTTTAATAAAAAACTTAACAGCTTCTGAAGTCGGTCTCTTCCATTCTTCAATGCACCTTGGCTTGACACCGACTTCAGAAGCTGTTAAGTTTTATATGGAAGTTATTTTATTCGTTTTAGGTTTTGAAGTCGGTTTTTACTTTTTTTAAAGTAAATTTTTCGCATTTTTTTCATTATTTTAATAATTTTAGACCCTATTTAAGTTTACAACTTTTACATAACATATGCTTAGAGTTCTATCTTAATTTTTACAACTTGACAAAACATCAAGATTTCTTAAATAAATGTAAGTCTAATATTGATGTTTTAAAGACATAAACCTTCTGGAATAAATTCTCTAAATAATAGTGAAAACTGCATCAAAATCTGTTGCGTAGTTTAGAAGAACAACGCGGCCACACAGACAGACACGAAAAGCAACTTTATTTTATAATAAGTATAGATTATAAAACATCGTTTCTTACATCTTTAAATTGTGTCATGTATGTTTGTAAATTTTATTTTCTTCATTGTATTTCATGTACGTTTTTAGACACAGAACAGATAAAGATTATAAAGGAAATAGTTCCTGATTTGTATTACAGCGCGTGTTAGTGTCTGTTTTAGATATGTGCCTACTCAAATAAAATCAATTTTCGTTGATGAAAATAAAATGGATTTTTTATTTATTGTGCGTCGAATTTAATCTGTAAGATTAGACAAAACAACACTACAAAATAATATTTAAGGTTTATTTGGGTAATTACGATATTGGGGTAATTCCGATTGATGATAATTTCTACCAAACGCAGCGCCATTATTGGACGCCATTTTATTGGCTGCTCGCCGTCTTTCGCTGTCGATATTTAAAATGCCGCTACGTTTGGTAGAAATCATCATCAATCGGAATTACTCCAATATCGTAAATACCCCAATAATAAACTCCACATAATTTAAAACGTTTATTTTTTTATTAATGTCCTTAAAATAAGTCCCTTTAAATATCCCTGTATTAAAAAAAATATCATTTCTTTTTTTACAGAATTAAACTACACATGTAGCACGACTCTCCTTTCGTCCACTACCGACCACTGCGGACCACGCACGACCACGCACGACCATGACACGGCTCACGGTGGGCCAGACGGCCCGCAACCGGCTGTTTGGTTTAGCACCGACCCCTGACAGAAGAGTGCCGCTCAGCATGCTGATCTCTCAGCAGAAGAAATTGAGTTGTGGTATGTAGAAAAATAAGAATAATTTATATACAACATCAGTTTTAGTATATGCGAAACCCGAAACACGTGTCTAGTATTTTTATGTAAAGAATCTATGTACAAAATTTCAAAACTGTATCATGAAAAATCACAAAGTTATAAGCTTGTTATGTTACCTGGTTGTCCGTACAAAAACATGATCACCACGCGGTGCCCGCTGTGCGCCCCGCCCGTGCCTAGTGCCGCTATGACTAGCCGTGACTTGTGTTCCTCGCTCGGTGTCCATATTGTAATCTTTTTTAAAGATTTTTGGGGCAAAATATAACACAGTATAAAAATGATTGAAATCGATTCAGTTATTTATTCTGAACAAACTACACTTCTGGACACATCTTTTGGCCCACCTTGTATTTTCAGTTTCGTTTGGTCCTAGCTAAAATTTTATATTAGGTCGAGCAAAAAGTTTTTATCCCCTCACACGAGCGCGGTGTGAATCTCATTTTACCTAAAATTGTACGTGGTATGAGTTCTATACCAAGAAAATATTTTTTTATTATTACTTAATAGTGATGGAACAACGTTAATAATAAAAAAATATTTTCTTGGTATAGAACTCATACCACGTACAATATTAGGTAAAATGACTCACGGACCCGATTCACACCGCACTCGTGTGAGGGGATAACCCCTCACACGAGTGGTTTTGAACCTGGCACATTCACAATTACATTCAATAGTCTTTTTTTGAATTTCGAACACAGAATTTAAAGAAACAAAAGACAATTTGGAGCCTGTTTGTTGATATCAAACAATCGAATACTAAGAAAACTTGGTTTTATTGGTTTACTTGGATTTAATTCTTGAAAAAGTGATTGGTATCTTTGGTTTTGCAACAAACATTACTTATTCTTAACATTAAGGTGAGGTTCTATCAATAATCTATCGATACTTCACCTGAAGTCGCCGCCCAAGTTGTGGCACTTATTCAGGCCGGACACAGCCAAAGAAACGTGAGTGCTCAACTTAATTTAAGTCGATCTGCGGTCCGAAATGTTTATCGGAGGTACCTAGAGACTGGCGGCTTTGTTCGTCGCCAAGGAAGGCCACGATCTCGGGTCACAACTGAAAGGCAGGATCGATTCATCGTGACGACCAGCTTGAGAAATCGTCACCTTACCTCCATTGAGATACAAAACCAACTTCGCGACTTCCACGAAGTATCTGTGAGCGCTCGAACTGTTCGGAGAAGGTTAAAAGAACGCGATATGGTACCACACAAGCCAGCTAATGGCCCCAAACTAACGCGAGCCCACCGAACAGCGCGCCTTCATTTCGCACGCAGTCATTTAAATTGGACACAGCAAGATTAGAGTCGTGTACTCTTTTCTGATGAGTTTAAAATTGTGTTACATGGCAATGATGGAAGGAAGAAGGTCTACCGACGTAAGGGAGAGCGTTTCGCACAATGCAGCTTTGAAGAGAGGGTTGCTTATGGCGGTGGCTCATGGACTGTCTGGGGCGGTATATCCGCGAGCGGCAAAACTCAACTTGAGGTTGTTACAGGACCACGGCTGCCAACATTAAATGCTGAAAGGTACATTCGTGAGTGCTTAGAACCTCACGTGATACCATACGCGGACTATGTGGGCCCAAATTTCCTTTTTATGCATGATAATGCAAGAGCCCATGCGGCCGGCATCGTCAGGGAATATCTTCGGGATGTGAACATCACAGTTATGGACTGGCCAGCCAGAAGCCCAGACATGAACCCCATTGAGCACATGTGGGACGAGCTAAAAAGACGTGTTAGGGCTCGTCAGCCAGTTGCCCAGACGATGCAGGAGTTGAAAACTGCCATAGAAGAGGAATGGGAGATGATCCCTCAAAATTTCATAGACCGGTTGATAAACTCTATGCCTAATCGTATGAGAGCTGTGGTAGATGCCCATGGAGGCAACACGCGTTATTAAATTAAACCTTTATTTGATAAAACATGTTTTTTATTCAAAAATCAATTGCCTTTAACAAGGCGCATATCCGACTTGTTAGGCGTAGCTCCATGTCGTATGGTATTCTGAATTCAAATTTAAAACAATACGATCGAAAAAGATGGTAAAATGTATCAGGTTTAAAACTGCATCAACAGTTTTTGTTCAATCTAGCAATCTTATTTCGATAAGGGCCATCGAAACCTAAACTCTAAGGTGGGCCAATAGATGTGTCCAGAAGTGTATATTCAGTTTTCGCATATACTAAAAATAATGTTGTATATCTTCTATTTATTTGTATCAATCTTTTATTATTCAGATTTTTTTCTCAAATAATAATGACATATTTATTTGATATAAAAAAGGACACAAATACAGGTTGACACTTAATATTAGCGTGGAAGTAGCCTGGTAAAAAATAAATGATCAATGACCTCTCCTTGGGGGTCATTGAGGTAGGTAAAACCTGTGTTACAGGCTGAGTGACTTATAATTCTTATAAATTAGTAAGTGCACTTTTGTAAAAAAAAAAAAATATAACAAAAATAGAAAAAAAAAAAAACATTTTATTTTTTATTAAGTATGCAGGTACATACAATAAGGTGTTTCATAAATAAATAAATAAATATCAACCTCCGTATTATTAAATCGACACAAACTTGAAATAAGATAAAATGTGGATTTAAATAGAAAATAGAAAAAAAAATATTTAACTACTTTATTGTCCAGGTAATACAGCACCCTATTATCAATCGGAGTTGGTTTCATTTTGACAGTTCAACAACATTCATTGCGTTATTTACGTTGTCGAGCAGACAAATTTTTCGAACATATGAAGCAATGGGTTAACAATTTGTTTCAAAATGAAACCAACTGCGATAGATAATGTGTTACGCAATTAGGGTGCTGGTTTGCATGTTAACACCAAGTTGAGACGATATGAGTAGCTTAAAATATTACCTGAAGCTTGGTTACAAAATATTATTTACCAGTAGATATGAGCGCCGATGGCCAATTCCACGGCGGCGGCGTGGCCTGTTAATTTCCACAGCGGCGGCGGCTTCGCGGCGGCGTGGCGTGGCCGGTCGTGGGCCTGAGTTTTTTTTTTTATCAGGGAGAGTTTTCTTAAAAATAACATAAAGAAAACCATATTGTTATTACCAAAAAAAGCTTTATAAAGGAACGTATTTATTAATTACAATTTTACAGTCTTCTAAATAATAATTGGAGATCACGTTTACTGAAAAATAATCATTTCTCTCATCTCATCTCGAAGTTGCTGCCATCGTTAACACAACACAATAATACATGTTTACTCGGTAAAATATTGAACTCGACTGCGTAAGCGACGAGTGTGCCGAAACGACTAGGCGAACTAACGCGGTCGGGCCGCGCGTGCGAGCGAGAAAGCAAGTTGTGAGTAGCCGCGACGGCGCGCCGCGTGCTGCACTCGGCGGCGACGCGTCGACATGAACACACGGCGACGGCGGCGCGCCGGCGCGGCGCTCATATCTATTTACCAGTGAGCCCCAAACTAGACAGTTAGCCGACGTTCGCACGGACGTAAAATTATAGCGGCGATTTTTTTTCACGCACTGGATTTTCAACGCTCTTCTTAGCGCCGAGAGTTGAAAATCCAACAGTGTGTTTTTTCGTCGCGCTAGAATGCACTCTGTTATTGTTAAGTTTGATTCTCAACGCTCGGCTCAACAACGAGAGTTGAAAATACGTCCGTGCGTACGTCGGCTTAGTCTGCATCTTAGGGCTCGGAATTAGGGAATGGAATATCGAATCGAGACTCTAGATCTGGCGTGATAAGTCAAGAGTCGAGATTGATCATTCGATTCGAGATCTCGCTCGGCAATCAGGTGAGATTTCGTTTTCGAAAATGCATTCCTAAAATACAGGGTGTTTGGCAGAACGTTGAACATACGAAAATGGTGGATAGGTGGGGTCATCTGCTACTTACTCAGCCCTAATTTATTTGGCCCTGGCCCTCTGGATATTTTAAATTTTATTTTTTTTGCTTTTTTCTAGTTTCACCACTTTCTTAACTTTAAAGTGTAATTTTTATAAAAAATGGGTAAAACAGGCAATACTTTGTTTTTTTTTTTTAATCTTTAATGTTGGCAGATTCTTATAAAATTATTGTTTTATTCAGATGTTAGCTAGAAAAAAAGTTATGAGTCCTCAAACTTACAGAAAGGTGTAAAAAATTACTTAAATCTTAGTTTCAACTTGCATTTAAAAAAAAACAAAAAATGATTGAGGAGTTCCAATTCTAGCAAAACATCCCTAGTGTGTGACCTTTCTAATGGTATGTAATTTGCTTTTATAAAAAAAAAACTTTAAGAGTTATTTCATAATTTTATCAAGTAGGAAATTTTTGACGAAACTCTACCTTTACGGAAAGTGAAATGTTTTGCGAAATTTAACACTGCAAGGTTCGTAAAATTTAAATGATCGACGGCTTGCCAGTAGCAGTGGTGCAAATTGACATTCACTATTCCCTTGGGATGGTTACACAAAGCAGGTAGAAATTTTGTTTCACTCTTGTGCAGTCAAAGCTTATTTTTTCTCTCTTTCACTCTCGTGGCACCGTGACGCCTCAGAATGAATTCTTTTCTTTTATTCAGTCCAGACTTAACTGCCTCTGCGATCTCACGTGCCCGTTACGTTTACGTTTGTTTTTGTTCACTTTGTTTTGTTTTATTGTTATCACTAATTTTGTAACCTGTTAGTTAAGTTTTTTGTTATTACTGTTACCTGTTGTTATTGGTAAAGAAATGGCTGCTTTTACCAGTGAGGAATACGCGGACATGTTGTTAGCGTATGGAAGCGTTAATGCTAATTCGCGTGAAGCACGAAGGATTTATCAAGAGCGTTATCCCAACCGCCGAGTACCCAGTCATCAGACGTTTGCGAGTCTATGGTCTTTCAACACGATGGCTGCCCAGCTCACTGGAGTCTGATTGTACGTGAACATTTGGATAATTGTTTCCCAAATTCGTGGATTGGCAGGGAGGACCAATTCCCTGGCCTCCGCGATCGCCCGACCTCACTCCGCTCGATTTTTACGTGTGGGGAAGAGCAAAGGAACTAGTTTACACTACAGAAGTAGAAAGTCGAGAAGATTTGATAAATCGAATTAATGCTGCTTTGGAAGGAGATGCTGCTGCGCACAACAACTGTAGAAATCAGACGTAGATGCCGCGCCTGTATTGTAAATGAAGGGCGTCAATTCGAACATCTGTAATTTATTAATTAAATAAATTATTTAAAATTATTTAATTGTTTCATTAACGCTCCTAACTGGTACAGCTATTTTCTTTGTACTTAATTCAAGAACTTACATAATTTTAATCGATCATTTAAATTTTACGAACCTTGCAGTGTTAAATTTCGCAAAACATTTCACTTTCCGTAAAGGTAGAGTTTCGTCAAAAATTTCCTACTTGATAAAATTATGAAATAACTCTTAAAGTTTTTTTTTTATAAAAGCAAATTACATACCATTAGAAAGGTCACACACTAGGGATGTTTTGCTAGAATTGGAACTCCTCAATCATTTTTTGTTTTTTTTTAAATGCAAGTTGAAATTAAGATTTAAGTAATTTTTTACACCTTTCTGTAAGTTTGAGGACTCATAACTTTTTTTCTAGCTAACATATGAATAAAACAATAATTTTATAAGAATCTGCCAACATTAAAGATTAAAAAAAAAAAAAAAGTATTGCCTGTTTTACCCATTTTTTATAAAAATTACACTTTAAAGTTAAGAAAGTGGTGAAACTAGAAAAAAGCAAAAAAAATTAAATTTAAAATATCCAGAGGGCCAGGGCCAAATAAATTAGGGCTGAGTAAGTAGCAGATGACCCCACCTATCCACCATTTTCGTATGTTCAACGTTCTGCCAAACACCCTGTATAAACCCCCGTTAGCACGGGCGTAATAAAATCGCGGCGGGATTTTATAGCGCACTGGATTTTCAACTCTCGGTGTTGAGCCGAGCTTTGAGAATCCAACTTAACAATAACAGAGTACATTCTAGCGCGTCGAAAAAACACACTGTTGGATTTTGCACTCTCGGCGCTAAGCAGGGCGTTGAAAATCCAGTGCGCTATAAAATCCCGCCGCGATTTTATTACGCCCGTGCGAACGGGGGTTAATAGATTTACATTTACAAAAATAAATGAAAAAAATCCTAAACATCTTAATTTTAAGAATCATCATCGTATCTTTTTGCCAAAATTATGATTTTTTGACTCGTCCTGTAGTTTTCGAAAATACACAGTTTTGATTGGTTTTCTATTCTTTGGAAAAAATTTATCCATTTTTTATTCGCCTTTTAAGTATTTGTATTTCGGGAAAAATTTAGACACGTTGTCGTTGAGTCTGCATTCTTCAAATCAAACCAAACTATTATTTGCCGGAAAAACCAACCCACCGGACCATTAGCAAAAATACACTGTGTTCTCCTTACGTGTCAACTGCACCCCATGTGTGCATAAGGAAAAATCCTTTATATAATAGGTATATAAGCTTATATCATATATCTAGAAACGTAAAAAAATCATTATCAGTAGTTGTGAACCTATGGGGTTTGCAACTAACCCCCCAAGGGGTTTTGAAATTAGTACATGATTTACAGCCTAAGGGTTAATGCCTGGGAAAACACAATACCATGCGTAATCCAAGTAGGTATATTATATATGACTATTACTCATGATATATGAGGAGCTCGTGGCTAAGTAATAACAGCCGCACGGGTCGATCCACCAGGTTAAGCTACGCTTGCCGGGGTTGGTCCATGGATGGGAGACCATCTTTACATACCGAGACTCCTCCGTGCCTCGGAAAGCAAGTTAAGCCGTTGGCCCCGGCTGTCATTCGTAGATCTTTGACAGTCGTTACGGGTCGTCAGAAGCCTGGATGTCTGACAACCAGTCTTACCAAGGGGTATCGTATTACCCAGTTACTGGGTTGTGGAGGTCAGATAGGTAGTCGCTCCATGTAAAATACTGGTATTCAGCTGCATCCGGTTAGACTAGAAGCCGATCCCAACATAGTTGGGAAAAGGCTAGGCAGATTGATACTATACTCGTACATATTATGGCTAAGTTACGTCTAGACATGACAAACTCAAATTAAGCAACAAAATCTACGGTCAAAGACAAGATGGTCGGCCTTGCATGTATTTCCGAAAATTATCTCCGAGGTTAAGTAAATAAATTACTATCTAATAATACATTTTGGAATGTGAAGCGGTGATGACCGAGGTTGTGAAATAGATGGGTGGCATATAACAGAGAGGTAGATGTTGTAATTTCAATTAACATTATGATAGTTGTTCTGTATAAATTAATGTAGATCGATGACGAACAAACAAGAACATCTCAGTACCACAGATACTGTAGGCGCAGACAAGTAATGTGGTAACGCTCTGGACGCTCACACGCAGTTTGAATTAAATTATTTATTTTTCAATACACTTCCTCGAAAACTGGTTCATATCGCACTACGATTAGGTCCACAATGCAATTGTATTTCACACGCGTGCGATTTTTCATTTTCCAACACGTGTGCGGGAATAAAAATTGCCACAGATAACTTATACCTATACTTAGTCCAAATTGGGTCAATGCCTCTATTGACATCGTCTCTATTCGGAGGTGAATGTTTTATTTTAATCTCGGCAAAAGAGTTAAGCGTCTTTACGTTAATATTTTTTGAATATTTAAATAATGTTTATAAATAAAATATCATCAAAAACCATGATTATTACAATAAAAAAAAACGTTTATGAACAAATTAACATTTATTTGTGTTCAACTCAAAAATATTTGAATTTTCTATTTTTCATATTAGGCTGTTTATCGGCTTTATACTTTTGCTTCTCCTTCAACCTGGCGAAAGCAAGTGCGGAAAAAAAAAATTAAATCATAGTTTCCAAATAATTCATGACAAAAATATTTTTCGTTATTTTATTTTATTTCTTCAATAGTGTATTGAAAAACGTCGTTTGATACACGTGGACATTTGTTGTTGCAGTTCTCGGCTCAAAAACAACCTCGCCTACGGCTCGGGTGTTAATTCCGCCTCGAATGCAATAACAAACGTTCTCCACTTGTATTAAAATGTACTATTATTTGTTATTGTTTTTTTTATATTTATCTATTTTATTATTGATAATTATTTATGTATTTTTGTATATCTGGCCGTGACATCACAGCGGGCCCTGTCAGAATACCAGCGCTGCAACACTTATTTTAAATGTCGCAGCATCATGTTGAGATAGACTTTTTTTTTTTTTTTTTTTTTTTTTTTTTTTGTTTTTATACTATTATTATTGTGTTTTTAGTTTAGTTGGTGATCTTCATGTGCGAGTCACAATAAATACTTTTTCTTTATTTCTTTCTTTCTTTCTTACCCATGTTTGCAAAGTAATAAATTATTTGATTTGATGACCTTGCAAAGGCCGCAGGAAACCGCTGGATGTGGGAAGCACAGAACCGGTCGAAGTGGCGGTGCTTGGGGGAGGCCTATGTCCAGCAGGGGACGTCTTTCCGCTGAAGTGATGATGATGTATCTGATATTACGCCTCTTTACCCCGAAGCACATTTCACCAGTTATTTTTAAGCCCCAAGTGATAGAGGCGAGCCTACAGCTAGTAAGGGCGGCCCAACCCGTTATACTTTTTAACCGACTTCAAAAAGGAGGAGGTTCTCAACGGAACCTTTTTTTTTTTTTTAATGTATGTTTTATTTATGTTCCCCGATTACTCAAAGATGGCTGGACCGATTTGGATTTTTTTTGTTTTATTCGAGAGGGTATACATCACAGTTGGTCCCGTATAAAATTGATTAACTTTGCTTGGGTAGTTTTTGAGTTAGCTTCAATAATACGTATTTTTTCCCCACTTTTATATGGATGATGTTCTAGTTTGTTCTGCAGGTAGTGGTATTAGAATTTGTGTGGGGTAGGTACACAGCTAAAAAGTGAAAAATAAAATCTTTTTTACAAAAAAAATACAACCGACTTCCAAAAACAACACTACAAAGTGAAAAACGAAAATACATTTAACTAGACACCGACTTCCGAAATTAAAGTTATTTTTCACTTTGTAGTGTTGTTTTTGGAAGTCGGTTGTATTTTTTTGTAAAAAAGTTTTTTCATACAAACGATCGCACGTGACGTTGTAACATAAATCTTTCTTTTAATACCAGTATTTTACATGGAGCTACTGCCTGTCTGACCTCCACAACCCAGTTACTGGGTAACACGATACCCCTTGGTATGTCACAATACAGTCTACCTCAGAATGTCTAAGTTATTTCATACATCCTTGAAAACCGTGATTTGACATTGGTGCCGATTCTCTTGTACACCAAACTAAACTATACTATCACTAAACTTAGAGACTCCTAAAAGCTATTCTGCAAACAAGATTATCTAAACTTAGAAACAATTTTGACGCAACTAAAATCGAGTTTGACAATCGCTAAGTTGAGTAAACCATAGACCAAGATTTGTCGAAAATTAAAATAAAGATTGAATAGCCCTTTTAGTTTTTCGGGACATCGCCAAGCGGTTGGTCGACTCTACACGTGACCAAAGGGCTGGCCTATTTTTAGGCCAAAGAATTAGCATTGCCATACAACGTGGCAATGCTGCCAGCCTTTTGGGCACTTTTCCTGTCGACAGCGATGCGGACGAATTTTTTGATGCCCTATGATTATTTCCCCTCTTTTTTTATATACTTGTACATATTTTTTTTTAGAGATTTTAAATTATGTAAATATTCATGGATAATAAAGGTGGTGGCAGCTGTGTTGCCAAAGATTGAATGAAAGTAAACGAAATGATCTGAAATGCAAAATAAACCTGAGTAGAATCAAATAATTATCTTTAATTGTTTATCAATAATTTTATTTTTTTAATTTCTCTTCAGCTATTGTGAATGGGTTGGAACGGTCTCGCAATCTTTCCAACTGAATTATTTCTTGATAGTTTCTAAAAAATAGTTATTTCTTAGCGGCTTTGATTATGAGAAGTGGATTTATCCACTGCTTTTCCAAATACTTAGTAAGTACTTACATTAGATGTTCAGTACAAAAATCCCTTTAAGTTTTCAAGAATGCATTTCGATTTCGTTTTGTATTCTAATAACACTTTTATTATAATTACCCTTCCGCCGAATCGACAATATCTGCAATCACTTACTTAATACACAAGCATCCAAACTTGCCAGAACGAGAAGAGAAATCAATCTGCCTATTCTTTTCCCAACTATGTTGGGGCCGGCTTCCAGTTTAACCGGATGCAGCTGAATACCAGTATTTTACATGGAGCGACTGCCTATCTGTCCTCCAAAACCTAGTAACTGGGTAATACGATACCCCTTGGTAAGGCTGGCTGTCAGACTTTCGGGCTTCTGACGACCCGTAACGACTGTCAAAGATCCACGAATGACAGCTGGGACCAACGGCTTAACGTGCTTTCTTGGAAAGACTCCTCCGTGCCTCGGAGAGCGATCTCCATGTAAAATACTGGTCTTCAACTGCATTCGTTTAAGACTGGAAGCCAAAAACACCTATCCTTAAGATGATCGCAAACCAATGCTAGATGACTTATCTCTCTGGCTATCCTATATCAGAGTAGTATCGTTATATTAAAATCCTGTTAACCTCGCATAAAATGAATCATAACTCGTACGATTTGTGCAATTTTTCCTTACAACACACCACCATCCGATTTTCGTAATATAATACCAATGGTGCAAGTCATAAGAGGTGGCATTTACGTTTATAATTTTAAAAACAAAACAAATAACAAATTTAGAAGAAAAAAAAATTAAGAATTTTTTTTTTTTTTTATAGTAGATATAACAAATTTTATCCATATTGGTCAAGCCGTTGGAGCGTGAAGAAGTAACACATACAAAAACACACTAATAAACTTTCGGCTTTATAATATTAGTGTGATTTGTGTAATAGGTTGATTGTTGAGTAAGGAGGCCTTTGCCGAGGAGAGAGAGAAGAATTAAAAGAAACAAAGAAAAACGTTTATTTGGACACTGTTCGTGAAACATAAAACAAAAATAACAACAATATGTAAGCAGCCAGATCAATAAGAAAGAAAGAAAGAAAATAAATTTTACATCAATCGTAGTGGTCAAACACACAATGAGAGACAGTGTCTGGGGGATGTTTGACCGCTACGATTGATCTGTCTACTTACAAATAGTATTGATAGCTCCCAGAGAATCATTACATAAAATTAAGTCTCAAAGTTTAAGTAAGATGACGTAATTTTTAGCGTCTGGCGGAAAAAACCGCCGACAGGAAGTGTCTGACAGTATTGATTAAATTAATTATTAACAATAGAATAGAATAGAATACTCTTTATTAACAAACATACAATACAAACAACAACAATACAACAACAACACACAACAACAAAACCACAATACAATACAACAATACTACAAACAACAATACAATACAACAAACAACAACAAAACAACAACAACAACAACAATACAAAACAATACAATACACAATACAATATTCTATAAAACATACATAAAAATCAGCAGAGACTTTAAGAAAAGTGAGTAATATCTTTACGTAACTTTGGTACCTAGTATCTGAAAATTCGTCGGCCCAAGCTACTCGTAGCAGGTATGCGTACGTTCAAACATACTAACACTACTCTATCCCATACAATTTGTTAATCAGAAAATAAGTAAGGTCTGCCGGCTCTGGGATCTTGGACTATAAGAGTTGACATCAAATCTACTGACCACTCTCCCAAAAAACCGCTCATCACTTATGAAATAAAACAGCAAATCAGCGCACACGCATATTGTAATGCATGCTACTTGTGAGTCGGTTTCGTTCTGTAATAGCTCGAATTAACATCACCGACGCTATTCGCGGTTTTAACCCGCAAAATACGGTAATTATTATAAATTTCCACGCTGTAGGTAAACTAAAGAAAAGCCGACATAAATTATGGTTGATATGGTTTCTAGAAATGTCTGCCAGTGCTGGCATCCAGCTGGCATCCAGTCCAGTGTAGAATTCTGAAATATATCTTTTAACTAGCAGCGCCCCGTGGTTTTCGCGTAAGTCTCGAACCCGTAAGAATATCAGGATATAAAGGTATGAAAAGATAAAGATATAAACTATCTGTGTGCCAAATTTCATCAAAATCCGTTCAGTAATTTTTGCGTGAAAGAGTAACAAACATACAAACACACACACAAACTTTCGCCTTTATTAGGGCGCTTTCAATTTAGACGTTTCGTGTCGGACCGCTGCGCTGCCGAAGCGGCGCGTTTGTCGAATTGCGCACGGACGGTCGTTTGTTTTTATACAAAGTGCGCGGTGCGGCGACAGTGTGGCGTCGATATCGCGAACGCTTGACAACAGGACGGCAACGTCGCAAACTCCACGTGTCTGAAAACAAAGGACTGTCCGTGCGCAATACGACAAACGCACTGCTTCGGCACCGCAGCGTTCCGACACGAAACGTCTAAATTGAAAGTGCTCTTAGTGTGACATCCGTCTGCATCGATCTCCTATAAAGAAGAAACGTGTTTTGACGAGTTCCGAGCATTCAAGTTTTTCACGGAATTATCTTCTTCACCGTAATACCGTGAATTGAGGGCCAATCATAATGGTTGAAATCCTCATCGCTTCTCTTATCTCGTCTGTGATTGGATGATTCCTGCACGTCTCCGTTCCGCTCCGCCCAGCTCAGTGTCAGTGGAAACGCACCCTAAAATTTGGCGGCCGGCTGGCGCCGTTTTAGCGAATGTATTATTACGACATTTTGGCTGAACGTCAATCAGCCGTAATAGAAAACAGAGCCTTTATGAAGTTATATAGATGGATAGAATATTCTTTATTATGCACACCATACAAATTACAGATATATTAATATTTAAATTATGTATTTCGGCTAGACGTTGTGTATTATGCCGTATTATACAATTTGGCTGCGGCATATATACACGATGAAATTTTAATCATCTTTATCCTCTTAAACCCCGTTCGCACGGGCGTAATAAAATCGCGGCGCGATTTTATAGCGCACTGGATTTTCAACTCTCGTTGTTGAGCCGAGCGTTGAGAATCCAACTTAACAATAACAGAGTATATTCTAGCGCGTCGAAAAAACACTGTTGGAGCACTCTCGGCTCTAAGCAGAGCGTTGAAAATCCACTGCGCTATAAAATCCCGCCGCGATTTTATTACGCCCGTGCGAACGGGGGTTAAGAGACTTTTAATGATTTTAAACTGAAGATCACGTTTAAACGAGTAGTTTTAATGATTTGGAAAAAATATATGTTAAATTAGAGCATTTTCTTAATAATTTAATATGTGAATATTTTAGATTATGTTTATAATTACATAGTGTATGTAAAACCATGTTAGCTACGGCCGCGAATCATATATTAATCAACATACAACCTGACACTGACCTGCAAATTGCAAAAAACGTAAGAAAATTTGAATTTCGCGTGCTACCTTCGCGCATCTCCTTTTTCTGACATTGTTAATTTTAAATCAATCTAATAGCTGTCATGCACAGGGCTGATAAAACACGGACTGATACAACACTGACAAAGATTAATTCCGTTTCTAGACATTTTTGCCAGAATGTATAGCATAACATATACATACCTACTCAACAATAGTCACCTACTCCGCATAGTTACGGAGAAAAAAAACGTGTAGATTATTATCATTTGTTATCTTTTAACATATCTTTACGCTCTCGCAACTGGGCAAGCAGAGAAGCAACTAAGCAATGGAAGATAGCAATGAAAGATTCTAATTGAATATACAGGATGTATCAAAGGTGTTATCTTTAAGGTTGTGGTACAGACTATCAAACTGAACAACTTTCTTCATGGGATCAACATTGTATCCGAAAAAAAAATTCAATGAATCTGCCTAGCCTTTTCCCAACTATGTTGGGGTCGGCTTCCAGTCTAACCGGATGCAGCTGAATACCAGTATTTTACATGGAGTGACTGCCTATCTGACCTCCACAACCCATTAACTGGGTAATACGATACCCCTTGGTAAGACTGATTGTCAGACTTTCGGGCTTCTGACGACCCGTAACGACTGTCAAAGATCCACGAATGACAGCCGGGACCAACGGCTTAACGTGCTTTCCGAGGCACGGAGGAGTCTCGGTATGTAAAGATCGTCACCCATCCGCGGACCAACCCCGGCAAGCGTAGCTTAACCTGATGGATCGACCCGTGCGGCTGTAATTACTTAGCCAGAAAAAAAAAATTATCGTCCCATATTACATTTGGGTCGAGTTTTTTCTCCCTCCCTCTCCGTCCCTCGGAGAAAGTTGCTCAGTTTGATGATCTGTACCACACCCTAAATTTGACCACACCTTTCTTATACACCCTGTATGATCGAGGCGTTTGGGGTTGAAACAAATTGAGAACCTCCTCCTTTTCTTGAAGTCGGTTAAAAAGATTGGATATTCTCAACCAAGACCTGCTTGCTAGGCATACTTATGTACTTACTAGCTTTTGCCCGCGACTTTGTCGTCTGACCCACCCCGTCGCATCGCATCGCCTGCCCGCGTTGAAGTCGGTTAAAAAGATTGGATATTCTCAACCAAGACCTGCTTGCTAGGCATACTTATGTACTTACTAGCTTTTGCCCGCGACTTTGTCCCCCGACCCACCCCGTCGCATCGCATCGCCTGCCCGCGCTATTACTTCGTTTTCGCTTAGCATTCTTTCTTAGTTTTTACTTTTTGCTCGGCTCCTAAGGCTCATAGCGTGATGTTAAATAATCTACAGCCTTCCTCAAGAATTGGGCTATCAAATGCAAAAAGAATTTTTCAAATCCGACGGGCAGTTGCAGAGATTAGCGCGTTCAAACATACAAACAAACAAAAAACATACTCTTCAGTTTCATTATTAGGTAGTATAGATTAAAATAATTTGATCCATTAACCGGTTGAATGCCGTAATTACAGTTATAATTAAAAAGCAATTATGTCTCGCGTAGATCTGCGTTTTCGGCAGTCGAGGAGATCATTGGATCGGATTTAATAGATCATAATTATCACAATTATGTAAGGTGGCGTTCATTAATTACGTGAGGTGTTTAAAGGATGGGGAATCTCACCCAATCTCACGTGTGGGGGAGAGGGGGTCTCGGCAAATATCACAGATTTTTTTTTTCGCATGAAACTGAAAAATTGCGAGAGAACTGAGTAATTATTATTAAAAAATAATATGTTTATTTAAATAAATCCAACGAAATCAAGCACAGAATAACGTATTTACACTTTAAAAAATCTCACGTGATATTAGGGGGGAGAGGGACCGGGGTCGCGGGTAGTTCGAAAGAGATACCGTGGCCCTGGCACGGGCAACTGAAGGATTATGGGTGGGTTTTAGTCAGTAAAAGTCTGACACGCCCTCCCGCTCTGCCCAGAGCGGGAGAAGTCATTTGATGATTTCCCATCCACAAAAAAAAAAAAAAAGGGGGGAGAGGGAGGGGGTCGAGCCAAATCTCAAGACATCTCACCAAAGGGGGTGGGGGTCATAAAATCGCCAAAATCACCTCACGTATTTAATGAACGCCCCCTAACCGGTATAGATTTATTGTAGCTAGCCTTAACTCTTGGGGTCAAAGTTAAACTATTAGCTATTAGTCTATTAACTTATCAAAGGACATACAACTTTGTAACTAGAACACCTCGCTTTATGCGGTTAATTACAGTTTGAGGTCTCATAGTTAGGATAAGATCAATAATAAAATTATTTACTACTAGCTGCGCCCCGCGGTTTCACCCGCCTAGACCGAGATAAAAAGTAACCTATGTGTTAATCCAGGCGATAAGCTATCTACTTAGCAAATTTCATCCAAATCGGTCTAGACGTGTGTGTGTGCACACACAAACTCAAAAACTTTCGCTTTTATAATATTAGTGTGACTAGGTTCTGCCCGTGTAAATGCCCGGGGTTGGTACTGACCAACCCCGGGCCTCTCGATGGTCACCCATCCACTGGGATGGGTGACCATCTTTACATACCGAGACTCCTCCGTGCCTCGGAAGGTCCCGGCTGTCATTCGTGGATCTTTGACAGTCGTTACGGGTCGTCAGAAGCCCGAAAGTCTGACAACCAGTCTTACCAAGGGGTATTGTATTACCCCGTAACAGGGTTGTGGAGGTCAGATCAGTCGCTCCATGTAAAATACTGTTATTAAGCTGCAACCCGTTAGACTGGAAGCCGATTCCAACACTGGGAAAAGGTTAGGCAGAATGATATTTTCTGCCCGTGTTTCTAATTCTCCCCCGACTCACCTCGTCGCATCGCATCGCCTGCCCACGCTTTTTTTTTTTTTTTTTTTTTGTGGATGGGAAATCATCAAATGACTTCTCCCGCTCTGGGCAGAGCGGGAGGGCGTGTCAGACTTTTACTGGCTATTACTTCGTTTTCGCATAGCGTTCTTTGTCACGTTTATTTCTTTTTTCTCGGCTTTTAAGGCTTCTTGCGTGATGTTAAAACTTTTTTACAAAAAAATACAATCGACTTCTAAAAACAACACTACAAAGTGAAAAATAACTTTAATTTCGAAAGTCGGTGTCTAGTTAAATGTATTTTCGTTTTTTGCCACCGACTTCCGAAATTAAAGTTATGTTTCACTTTGTTGTGTTGTTTTTGGAAGTCGGTTGTATTTTTTTGTAAAAAAGTTTTTATTTTTCACTTTTTAGTTGTGTACCTACCCCACACAAATTGTAATACCACTACCTGCAGAACAAACTAGAACATCATCCATATAGAAGTGGGGTAAAAAATACGTATTATTGAAGCTAACTCAAAAACTACCGAAGCAAAGTTAATCAATTTTATATGGGACCAACTGTGATGTATACCCTCCCGAATAAAACAAAAAAATCTAAATCGGTCCAGCCATCTTCGAGTAATCGGGGAACATACGACGAATTGAGAACCTCCTCCTTTTTGAAGTCAGTTAAAAATAATTCTTGAGGAAGGCTATACTCAAGAATTAGGCTATAAATGCAAAAAGAATTTCTCAAAGCCGACTCGTATTTCCAGAGATTAGCGCGATAAAAAAGAAAATGATGAGTTTTTTTTTTTACATCGTACGGGTTGTAGTTGATAGCTCCGTACACCGATTTAACGTCAAGGTTTGAAAGTTCAGTTATATAGAGACACACGTTCCACTAAGATACACTAAGTTAGTTAGGTTTATTTAAGTTAGGAGTAAGTAACAGTACTAGAGTGGAAGGCGATTATTTCTCTCAGTTGTTGATAGCTACACAGTTATAATAAGTTCACTAAAGTTCACTAAACTTTTTTTAAAGATCTTTCGGCACGTTTGGTCGAAGCTACACGTGACCAAAATGCTGGCCTGTATTTTGCACAAAGATTAAGCATTTTGGGTACGTTGCCAACTGGTAGCGGTTTCATAGATTTATAATTTTAGTTTTAGTTCTTCTGTATATTCTGTGAGTATTGTTTTATATTTAGATATTAACTGTTTTTATTGCAAATAAATGCACTAACAGTTCACTATATTTAAATTCGTTAGTCATGTTATTTTATAATGCTAAGTTATGACGCGCATCGTTGGCCTAAAGTAGGTTACAGAGTAAGCAGAAAAATGTACGGCGATGAGACCGTAGACAACACATAACTTGAAACTATGTTATCTGAATTAATTTGTAGAAAACTGTGTGGGTTGCAAGGCAAAGGTAGGTGGTCAAGTTGGAATGTAGCTTTTATTTAAAGGGTTCCGTAGCATTTTTATGCGATATTATCAAGCCTTTGATCAGTTTGTTAGAGTTCATGTCAGCTACAATACTATAGGTACACCTCTGCCCAACCCTTTAGGGAAACAAGGCGTGATGATTTGTACATAAAGCAGCAGGTCAAGTTACTACAAACTGTCAAATTTTCTCATTCGATTTTGAACTTAACCTTCAACATTTTAAGGTTTAAAATCATTTGGAGTGACAGTTTGGTGTAACTTGATGTGCTCTTGTCTGTACTAGACATCATGTAGTTGGGGTCAGCTTCCAGTCTAACCGGATGATGATACCAGTATTTTACATGGAGCGACTGCCTATCTGACCTCCACAACCCAGTAAGTCCAGTAACTAGGTAATACGATACCGCTTGGTAAGACTGGTTGTCAGACTTTCGGGATTCTGACGACCCGTAACGACTGTCAAAGATCCACGAATGACAGCCGGGACCAACGGCTTAACGTGCTTTCCGAAGCACGGAGGGGTCTCGGTATATGTATTAATTCAAATGAAAGTCGTCACTTTTATGATATACGTGTGAATAAAAGGCCAATGTTCTAATTTCCCCACAGAACCATAAAAGTGAAAAGTGGTCAAACAACAAATTGTATTTAATCAAGGGCGTTAGAGGCCGTTCTAGTTAATTTTAATAACTCAATTATACAAATTCGTTTTATTTAAGTAGGTACTAACTTCTGCACGCGACATCATCCGCGTGAAATTTCATGTTACCCCCCGACCCAACCCGTTGCATCGCATCGCCTGCCCGCGCTATTACTTATTTTCGCTTAGCGTTCTTCTGAGTTTTTTCTTTTTGCTCGGCTCCTATAGCGTGATGTTAAATAGCCTAAGCCTTCCTCAAGAACTGGGCTATCAAATGCAAAAAGAATATTTCAAATCCGACGGGTAGTTCCAGAGATAAGCGCGTTCAGACAGACATATAGAGGCGGCGGAGGGACTTTGTTTTATAATAAGCAGTGATGTAGGTAAATCAAACTACATCTATGCTAATAATAAATATGAAGAGTTCGATTTTTTAACTGACTTCAAAAAGGAGGAGGTTCTCAATTCGTCGGAACCTTTTTTTTTTTTTCTTTTTTTATGTATGTTCTCCGATTAGGTACTCAAAGATGGCTGGACCGATTTGGATTTTTTTATTCGAGAGGGTATACATCACAATTGGTCCCATATAAAATTGATTAACTTTGCTTGAGTCGTTTTTGAGTTAGCTTCAATAATACGTATTTTTTCCCCACTTTTATATGGATGATGTTCTAGTTTGTTTTGCAGGTAGTGGTATTAGAATTTGTGTGGGGTAGGTACCACAACTAAAAAGTGAAAAATAAAAACTTTTTTACAAAAAAATACAACCGACTTCCAAAAACAACACTACAAAGTGAAAAATAACTTTAATTTCGGAAGTCGGTGGCAAAAAACTAAAATTAATTTAACTAGACACCGACTTCCGAAATTAAAGTTATTTTTCACTTTGTAGTGTTGTTTTTGGAAGTCGGTTGTATTTTTGTTCGTTTGAACGCGCTAATCTCTGGAACTGTCTCCTTCCTAATTCCTGAGGAAGCCTACCTACAGGCTATTTATCATCAAAATGAAAAAGAACAGATGGAGCGCTTAGCAAAAACGAATTAATGCGAACGGGCGATGCAATGCGATGGGGTGGGTCTTGGCCAGGAAACAAGAGATTTCACGTGGACAAAGTCGCGGGCAGGAGTTAGCTTATGATATTTATCATCTTCATCGCAATGTTAGGGTCGGCACCACGTCTTCTTCTCCCACACTTCTCTATTATTCGTCATCTCGGTAGTCACTCCCTTTCTAGCCATATCATCTTTCACACAGTCCATCCATCGTGTCTTTGGTCTTCCTCTAGACCTTAGAACCTTCCCCGTGTTACAATACTCAAAATTTACCTTACTACACGTAAGATATTGTGCCTCCATTATGATAATATTATCATCCATAAATAATCTTGTCATCTAAGTGTGAAACGGCAATTATTTTTAATTGATCTACAGTTGTTAGATCTTAGGGTTCCGTACCCGAAGATGCCAAACGAAACTCTATTACTAAACAAGGAGTTGTATCTCATGAACTGTATGAGGTAGAGAGTTGAAATTTTCACAGATTGTGTATTTCTATTGCCGCTATAACAACAAATAATAAAAATAATATAAAATTAAAAATTAAAGGTCCCCAAATACAAAAAACGTGTTTTTTTAAACTGAAATAGGTATTTCTTTAAATATGTAGTGTAAGGAGGATGCGGTGTGGTAGCCGCGAAATTCTATTATTTTTTTTGCGTTTTATGCAATTTGCAGGTCCGTGTCAGGTTGTATCTTGATCAAAATATGATACGCGGGAATAAAACATATGTATTTATATAATTTTAACCATGAAAATCATTAATACATCTCTATAAGTTAGAATTCGTGCAGAGTCGTTAGTTCGACGAATCTGCACGAATTCTAACTTAGAGAGATGTATTGATGATTTTCATGGTTAAAATTATATAAATACATATGTGTTATTGCCGCGTTTCATATTTTGATCAAGATACAACCTGACACGGACCTGCGAATTGCAAAAAACCCAAAAAAAAATAATTTCGCGGCCTACCACAGCGCATCCCCCTTAAATACTTTATGGTGGTACGGAGCCTTTCGTGTGCGAGTACGACTCGCACTTGACCGGTTTTTTTATACCGTTGACTTAATTATTGTGGGGAATCCACTGACACTGTTGATGACAGACTTAGAAATTAACTTCTCATCTTAAAAAATTACACACACCTATTAAAAAACTAATCGTGTTACAATCAAGGTAATTATAGCTCAAGTTCCCACTGCTGGCACACAGGCCTCCTCTCTGTGAGAGGGAGTGGGCTGTAATCCACCACGCGGGCCCAGTGCGGGTTGGTAGATGTCACATGTCTTCGAATATTTGTTCTAGGACATGCCGGTTTCCTCACGATGTTTTCCTTCACCGTTTTGAGAGCAGTGGTGATGAAATAATTTACTGATTGTAAATACATCGGTTCCTATAAAGACAACGGTGCGGTTTAAAAGAAGTTGTAGTGACAAAAATTGAAAAGAGTATGCTTAGATGGTCTGGTCATGTTGAGAGGATGAATGAAAGGCGACTAACAAAAGGTATTTACAAGGCAGATGTGAGTGGATACGCCGGGAGGGGACGCTCTAGGAAGACTTAATGTGACCTTATTGGTGATGTTCTTCAGACAGTTCCAGGTGTACTCGGAACTGTCGTGCGTGTATGACCAGATGTGTGAACGTAAACGAGGCAAAAGGAGTATGTAAGGATCGTAGCAGGTGGCGTTCTGTAGTTTCTGCATACCTCCATAGGAAGAAGGCGTAAACTGCCTGTCTGTGTTCGAACCTACGACACATGACAACATAAACAACAAATCAATCTGCCTAGCCTTTTCCCAGCTATGTTGGGGTCGGCTTCCAGTCTAACCGGATGCAGCTGAATACTAGCATTTTACATGGAGCGACTGCTTGTCTGACCTCCACAACCCAGTAACTGGGTAATACGATACCCCTTGGGCTTTCGGGCTTCTGACGACCCGTAACGACTGTCAAAGATCCACGAATGACAGCCGGGACCAACGGCTTAACGTGCTTTCCGAGGCACGGAGGAGTCTCGATATGTAAAGATGGTCACCCATCCACGGAACAACCCTGGCAAGTGTAGCTTAACCTGATGGATCGACCCGTGCGGCTGTTATTACTTAGCCACGAGCTCCTCAACTTTAACTGGTATAATAATTATGATTGTAAGTACCTATACAGGGTGTCAGTGTAAACAGTGGCAATATTTTAAGGGGTTATTGTACTCATCATTACGAACAACTTTTACTATGGGACCAAACCTGAAATCGCGAAAAAAATCAGCTATTTTCTACATTTTGACGAGTTATGCGAACAGATGATTTTTTTCCGCAATTTCAGGTTTGGTCCCATAGTAAAAGTTATTCGTAATGATGAGTACAATGACCCATCAAAAGATTGCCACTGTTTACACTTACATATACCTGATTATCTCATCAGGGAAAAACAACACTGATGTTGCATTATCATTATTATCACCGATTTTCAAAATCAATTCAGCTGACTATAAAATATCGTAGCCACAATAACCAATGCATTGCTTAACGCAAACCACATCGAAATCGGGTCAGCCGTTGAACACTCGTCATATCCGGCGTTTATGCCTACTTGTGAAGTAGTCGTAGTCAAGGTAACATAATGCTTTACTTGGTAATAACGAGTCAGCTAAAACAGTGGCTAAAACCTACAGAAATAATTTTAATAGACCGCTGAGTTTGTTTCTTCGGAGTTGTTAGTTTCAATAATATAAGAAACCGGCCAAGTGCGTGTCGCACCACGCACAATGAATGGTTCTGTAGTTGAAAAGAATTTATCCCAAAAACAAACTGAAAGTTGAAATCCTAAAAAAAAATGTTATATAATATGATAAAATTACAAATTAATAATTTTCGGACATTTACTTTTTTTTTTTTGTTTTTATATCAATGTAAAACTATTAAAAAACTAAAATATGGCATCGATAAATTCCTCCGCATCGTTCTCGACTGGTAAAGTACCCAAGAGACTAGGCATTGCCACGTTGTATGGCAATGCTTAGCCTCTGGCCAAGGTAAAAGCCAGCCCTTGGGTCACGGGAAGTGTCAACCAGCCGCTTGGAGATTTCGTTGAATAAACCATGAGCACTCGGACCCCACGGCCCAAGGGTTTCAACCCCAAACGGCTCGAAAATATAATTACCGATAAGGTTATTATACTTTTTCTTTTACTTGTGCTGTGAGACCTTGCTTCTTGTCAAATTTCATGATTCTTGGTCACCGGGAAGTACCCTATAGGTTCTGATCTATTTGCAAATATCAAAATAAGTAGCATTTATAGCCGTATTGTTCCAATGCGTTGACTTAGAAGCTTGATTTTTTAAAGAAACCATAACTTACTTTTGATATTAATTTCAACTTGATACCTCCCCGCGTTTCTGAGAAAAAGGGTCTTGTCAGACTGACAGACCGACGAACAACGAGGTTCCTTTTGAGGTACGGAATCCTAAAAATTATGTCACATCAGTCAACGTCAGTCCCAAATTACACTCATTTTTTTTATTTTTTATTTTTTTTTCCTTCTAGTAATCACATGATTACTAGAAGCAAGTGCTGGAAGCTATTGCTGGAAGCTCATCAAATTAAAAGTAGATCATCATCATCTGCCCAGCCTTCAACTATGTTGGGGTCGGCTTCCAGTCTAACCAGATGCGGCTGAATACCAGTATTTTACATGGAGCGACTGCCTATCTGACCTCCACAACCCATTAACTGGGTAATACGATACCCCTTGGTAAGACTGGTGATTGACAGACTTTTGGGCTTCTGACGACCCGTAACGACTGTCAAAGATCCACGAATGACAGCCGGGACCAACGACGGCTTAACGTGCTTTCCGAGGCACGGAGGAGTCTCGGTATGTAAAGATGGTCACCCATCCACGGACCAACCCCGGCAAGCGCTGCTTAACCTGATGGATCGACCCGTGCGGCTGTTATTACTTAGCCACGAGCTCCTTAAGCAAAAGTAGATACCTACTGATATTATAATCGCAAAGTCCTGTTTTTCTTTGCCAGTTTTTCATGAAACAAGCACTTTAACTAATGATTCGCAATTTTTTAGGTTCCATTAAAAGACATTGCAGTTGGCTCGTGACCCCTGCAACATTAAATGCACAAAAAATAAAAAATACAAGATTAAAGATAAACATATCAAACTAGCTTCTGCCCGCGATTTCGTTCGCGTTTAAATTGTTATACCCCGTTTAGATTCAGCCATTGCCATTGCCATTCGCGCTGCCGGAAATATTTCCCTAAATATTGCTGTGACAACGTCAAGGGAAATGAGTGTTTACATTGCCACGTCACATGTCTTTCCAACAATGGAGAACGTAGAAATTCGATAGCAAGTGAGCGAGAGAACAATACCTATATAAACACTCATTCGCGCTCGCGTTGCCGGCACTTTGATGTCCGCCGAAAAACCGCCAATTTGGGATTCGCCAGGCAAGGCAAGCGGCAACATCAACGGCAATGGAAGCGACCTATTTACACATTCGCGTTGCCCATTTTATTTTCCATTTCCTTGCAAGTTGCCGTGGAAATGGACTGAATGTAAACGAGGTATCAGATACAGAAATGTACTAAAATATAGCCACATTTATATAAAACTCCCTCGTCCCCCGACCCACCTAGTCGCATCCGCATCGCATCGCACACTAGCGCTATTACTTCGTTTTTTTTAGTGTTGTTACTGAATTTTCTTTCTTTTTGCTTGGCTCCTAACGGTACCATAGGATAGCCTTCTGAATATTTCAAATCCGACTGGCACTTCCAGAGATTAGCACGTCCAAACTAACTATCCAGTTATATTATATTATTATAATTATATTAGCATCGCCCCGCGGTTTCACCCGCTTAAGTCTCGAACCTGTATGAATATCGGAATAAAAAGTATTCTATGTGTTAATGCAGGTTATAAGCTGTCTGTGTGCCAAATTTCATCAAAATCCATTTAGTAGTTTTTGGGTGAAAGTGTAACTAACAAACATCTTCGCTCACGCTGATTGTGTCAACTTATCTTGCATGGAAGTGTTAAATCTTGCGCGTATAGTCGCATGCCTTCTTAATATTTAAAACAGGAACCATTTTGGTTACCTATTGAAAGGGTTTTCGGTTTAAAAAGGGTTTAGGGTTTCTAAGCAGTTAAACAAAAACCCATACGATGTGGGTAACCCTTTTGAATGGCTTAAATTAAGCCCTTCAAAAGGGTTAAACTTCAACTCTTTTAAAAACGATAACAGCGTAACATTCCGACTCGAAGCAATGTTAATGATCTCTCGATGATGAGCATATATTGCAAATAGCTAATATGGTACTTATCCCGAACAGAACCCTTATATTATATAAGTTATCTTAATAAAGGGGTAACCCTTTAACTGAGTTTCAAGTATAGAACCCATTCAAAGAGTTACACATGATAAAGGAAACCTCATAAACGGCTTACCCGAAAGACAACTCTTAACCGGGGTTATACGGGGTTATATGTTTAAAACAAAATCCCTCCCGCGGGGGTTCACCTCAGGGTTGCCAGAACATAAATGTGTCACTGTATAATGATTTAAAACAAAAAATTACCTAATCTTGGTAAGTAATCAGTTTTGTGGCTAAGTTCAAAAAACTAATAAAGTACAAACGTGACCTCGGACAAGACTTTTTATGTACTACACAAAATAATGTCTGTCTTGCAATATTAGTCTTTTTAAGCAAGTAAAGGATGTAATCATTTTGACTATTAAATTGCATTATAAGTCATAATTAGATGATGTGGTCATGTTGAGAGGATGAATGAAAGGCGACTAACAAAAGAATTTACAAGGCAGATGTGAGTGGATACGCCGAGAAGGGACGCTCTAGGAAGACATATAGTGACCTTATTGGTGATGTTCTTCAGAAAGGTCAGGTGCGTAGTACTCGCAACCGGCGTGCGTGTATGACCAGATGTATGGAAATGGAGTAGGTAAGTGGCGTTCTGCGTTTTTTGCCTACCCCCATGGGAAGAAGGCGTGCGTTTATCGTAGCTTAGCCTTGAAGATCGACCCGTGCGGCTTTTATTATTTACCCGCAAGCCCTCATTGGCGCCACTTATTTATAATTAAATTCCAAATTTTATAGTGTGACTGGTAATTAGTGACCGACACCTAAACACATGATTGTGCTCATGATAACAAACAACTTTTACTATAGGACCAAACCTGAAATCGCAAAAAAAAATCACCCCTACATTTTGACGAGTTATGCGAACATGAATGTATGGGACAGCTGATTTTTTTATCGCGATTTCAGGTTTGGTCCCATAGTAAAAGTTGTTTGTTATCATGAGCACAATCATGTGTTTAGGTATCGGTCACTAATTACCAGTCACCCTATATAAACAATATTGTCGCCCATTGCAGCTGCAGCAGTTATTTTAGAGCACCTTAAATTATGTACGGTAATTTAAATATTAGGTAACTACTAGATTAATCTTTTAAGTCGTGATTTCTTACTTATGTTACTTGAATCATTTTGTTCAAATATAACTGACTAATTCGGGTTAACCAACACCCAAGGTGAGGTTCAGAGGAATTACTAGTTAAGGAGATACATTGATAAATTTTGTGTTTTTAAAATTCCTTTAAAACCAAATGTGTATGGTTAAATCATTTGGATTTTCCAAAATTATGTGTTGTTTGATTATAATTGCCTACTGGCGTACTAAAATCGAAACATGAGTACTTGAAATTTTTTCGATAGAAAAAACATTCCAAAGTAGCACCGTCTATATTTAAATACGTTAAGAACTTAATAAGATAAAAATTAATTTAAGGACAGTATTTTGGCATAAATCTACATTTAAAAGAAGCGTGTTCAGTTCCGGTGCGCGTGAGAGTCTTCTATCTCGCGCGTCAAACTAGACAGCCATAACGCCCATTTCACTTACACACCGAGCACACGCTTCGATGTATCCTCTTAACTGACATGTTAGTCATATGTCACTTTACATAACTTAACCTCTAGTTTAAGTTATGTACCTTGAAATGTCACTGACGCATGTTTTAATGTCTATAGTTTGCAGATAATTATAGAATTTATTTGGCATTGGGGTTTTTTGATCTATCTACATGGACCTCACATGATCTGAACAAGATAATGTCAGGAGTTTAAAAGAGAATGTGACTTCTGAATTTAATTCAGTGTTTATTCTCAGAGTTGTCGGATAGGAAACAAAGACCTTATCTATGAATGAATCAATCTGCCTAGCCTTTTCCCAACTATGTTGGGGTCGGCTTCCAGACTTACCGGATGCAACTGAATACCATTATTTTACATGGAGCGACTACCTTTTTTTTTTTTTTTTTTTTTTGACGCTGAGAAATGCTTTATGCATCCCCGCTCGTGGGGGACGAGACGGGGTATGTGGGACTCCTGTCGGAATGACAGTATACCCACTAAAACTCAGCAGTGTTCCCACATCGCCGTGATGGGAGGGCCATGGGAAACCGGCACAGCCTTTACGTCCACAACCCTCCCGGCGCATGCCCGCCTGCCTGGCGGGCCCCGCGTGCCCCCCCGGATGGGGGGCTACGGGAATGACCGGGAACACCTGGCCATTCCCGTCCGACACTGGTGGGGGCCTGTGCAATACAGGCAAGGATGCCCCCACACCCGTTGCCTGCTGGCCCCCACCTGGGAGGAGTCGTCTGCTCCGACCCCTCCTCCGCCTTCGGAGCGGCGCCGCGTGAGGGTCGTCCTCCCGCGTGCGCTCCGCCGCCATTTCGGCCGCAGAGGATAGGGAGAGCGGCCGACGTCATACCGACACTCCTCTTCCCCTGCGGCCCCACCGCGTCCGCCATCAAACGGTGGCGGCCCCGTCAAGGCCGCGGAAGGTAGGGAGAGCGGCGCACCGCAATACCGGCACTCCTCTCCCGCCGCGGCCTCCAATCCTCAGCCGCGATGCCTCCCATAAGACACCGCGGCCCGCCTCAGTTGCGGTGTCGCCCATACGGCCACCGCAACCTACCCGCTGGCCGCTACGTCGTCGGCTTATCGGCAAAAGCCCTGACGAGCGGCCCCCGCTCGGGTTCCTCTTCGCTTCACCGTGGGTGACCAAGCCACGGCTACTGAGCCCCCCCGCCTCGACAATGCGGGAACCCTTCGGGGGGGATGGAGCGACTACCTATCTGACCTCCACAACCCAGTAACTGGATAATACGATATCCCTTGGTAAGACTGGTTGTCAACTTTCGGGCTTCTGACGACCCGTAACGACAGTCAAAGATCCACGAATGACAGCCGGGACCAACGGCTTAACGTGCTTTCCGAGGCACGGAGGTTTCTGGGTATGTAAAGATGGTCACCCATCCACGGACCGACCGCGGCAAGCGTAGCTTAACCTGATCGACCCGTGCGGCTGTTATTACTTAGCCACGAGCCCGATACAGGTAGGTAAAAACCTAAAATGTGAAGGTCAAGTACCATAATACAAATATTTTTGTTATATTTAAATTCTTCCATCAAATATATGTCAGGGTTTTCCTAAAGCATTAAAAAAATACGCCCTTCCTTCTAAAATATGCAAATTCTTCATTATTAATAGAGGAAGTTAATTAATTTGTTGTCAGAAATATTATTTATTAGATTAGGTAAATAAATAAGGTATTTAAATAATGATTGATGAAGACATGGCGCTGTGATTTGAAGAGGAACAAATGATAATAATCTACAACGTGTCGTTTTGCATCCTCGTCAAATTTCAGGGTGTGATACAGAGCCGCCCCGGGGTTGCGCGTTGTTCGAAAGAGATACCGTGGCCCTGGTACAGGCAACTGAAGGAACACGGGTGGGTTTTAGTCAGTAAAAGTTTGACACGCCCTCCCGCTCCGCCCAGAGCGGGAGAAGTCATTTGATGATTTCCCATCCACAAAAAAAAAAGCGTGTGATACAGAACATCAAACCGAACTATATTGATATCAGACCAAAGACAATTTACAATCTATAACTCTACATTGCCTCTGCTCCGTGTTGTGACACTGGGAAATGAAAACAAACATATGCCCAAGCATATGTGCATGCGCATATGTGCGTATGTTTCCCTTCAAGGAAAATATGCAACAAGATACAGTCTTAAAAAAAAATATTTCGCCTCCTTTTTTATAAGTATGTAAAAAAGGAGGGGAATCAAAAAATTCGTCCGCATCGCTGTAGACGGAAAAAGTGTGTGGGCTGGCAGAACTGCCACATTGTATGGCAATGCTAATTATTTGGCCAAAAATAGTAAAAGTCGACCAACCACTTGGCAATGTCTCGAAAAACTAAGAGGGCACTCGGACCCCATGGCCCTAGTGTTTCAACCACAGAACAGATAAAGGGATCCTCTTTATCTTTTCTGTGGTTTCAACCCCAAACGGCTCGAACATATATGTCCCAATAAGATTGGAGTATTTGCTCCGTTCAAACTCAAAGCATTTATTTCAAATAAACCAATTACAGGCACTTTTGAATTGTCAATGGGTCGGTCAGTCAAAAAGTTGAAGCTAGTTGCCCATTCCAAAGCGTAGTAGATCCCTATGGAGAAGAACGGGCAAGAAACTCCACGGACACTCTTTTAAATCATAATATTTTTACAAAATATTGGTTACATCGTTCATGTTGAAAATATATATGTGAGAACAACGTAGAAAGACGTGCACGTTAAAAAGCGTCCGTAATAAAAAGATAAAAACTAAAACAACTAAATTAAATATTAAAATTAAAAATAAGCCATGGCAGCTAAGAGACGACCAGTCCCAACTGACGGCGCCCGTTCACGAACATGACGCATGGATCAGCACCAATTAGCTCAACCATTTTGAAAGGAACTTAATGATCCAACACACATGCCACCACCAGCGAGACATTTGAGTGAGCATGACATACTCTCAACCGCCAGGGCACACTCAAGTCAGTGAAAGACGTACCCAGTAAAAGGTAGCTTAATAGTGCTCACACATGTGCTATACAATTATATAATACTAAGAGATTGAATTTAAACAATGCAAAGAAAGTTTTCTCTCATCTTAATCTTCTTTCGTTAAATTGTGAACTACTCGTTTGCAGCGAGTTTTAAAAATGACAGCAACTTTAACTGCAACTTTCGAAATCAATCAAAGGCCCTATCAGACGGGAATACGATTAGAAATTACAATGAAATAAAAATTACTACGTCCTACCTAGATAGTGTTGCCAATGAACTTGATTTTATCTTTAAACTGTGTTCCGTCCTTATCACGTCTGTGGGCGTGCGTTGGCGCACGGACAGACGCTAGAGGATGTGAAGTGCCCTTAAGATTTGTCGGTGTAGTCTTTT
Organism: Cosmia pyralina; assembly: GCA_946251885.1. Lineage (NCBI taxonomy): Eukaryota > Metazoa > Arthropoda > Insecta > Lepidoptera > Noctuidae > Cosmia > Cosmia pyralina. The sequence continues at coordinate 2,334,051 of OX276371.1, forward strand.
CATTAAATGTGTTTTTGACATTGGGTTTACGTCTGTGTTTCCCTTAGTGGTGGCACAGTGGTAGCGGCCGCGACTTACGAGTTGTAGGTCGTAGGTTCGAAACCAAACAGGCGCTTTACTTTGTGTAAAATATTTCATCACCACAGCTCTCAAAACGGTGAGTAAAACATGGTGAGGAAACCGGCATGTCCTTGAACCAAAATTCGAAGACATGTGACATTTACCAACCCGCACTGGGCCCGCGTGGTGGATTACAGCCCACTCCCTCTCGAAGAGAGGAGGCCTATTGTGTCCTAGCAGTGGAGGCTGATTATGATAAACTAAACCAGAAAATTAAGGGTTTAATTTAAAAATCCTGCATCGCGCAAGCAGAGTTTACCACGCGACTGGCATATATTAGGTCTTTACCTATGAAATTGCCGTTCTGCAGTACTGGCCATTTCAAATCAAAATAATTTTTGTTTGGCTAAGAATTCTAATTTCAAATTAATTTTATTTAAAAAACATGGATTTTTTTTTCCAAAAGTAGTCATTTGTTTATTGATTAGTGTTACATTTCATCGTACGAGTATTTCAATCTTTTTCGTCATCATGGATACGTTAAAAATTCGAGTAATTATGGAATATGAGTACCGTCGTGGGCAGCAACGCGGCACAAGCGGCACGCAACATCAACGACGTTTACGGAGCTAACACTACAAACCAACGCACCACTTGTTATTGGTTTGCTCGCTTCCGTTCTGGAAATTTCGACCTAAAAATGAACCTCGCGGTCGTCCGAAGACTTTGGTCGACAATGACGAATTAAAGGCCATTGTGGAAGCTGATGATACACAATCTACGGCTGAATTAGGAGCAGCTTTCGACGTTAGCGTCAAAACAATATTGGTCCATTTGCGTCAAATTGGCAAGGTAAAAAAGCTTGACAAATGGGTGCCCCACGAACTCAATGATCGCCAGCGCGAAGTACGCGTCGAGACGTGCCTTGCACTGCTCAACAGACACACAAATGAAGGAATTTTGAACCGCATTGTTACCTGCGATGAAAAATGGATTCTGTTTGATAACCGCAAGTGCTCAGCAAGTTGGTTCGATCCTGGTTCAGCACCTAAACAATGCCCTAAACGAAAACTTACCCCTAGAAAAGTGATGGTCACTGTTTGGTGGTCTAGCGCCTGTGTGATTCATCACAGCTTCTTACCAAACGGGGTGAGCATTACTTCAGATGTGTACTGTGAAGAACTGAACACAATGATGGAGAAGCTGGCACATCTCCAACCAGCATTGGTCAATCGCTCGTCTCCGCTGCTCCTGCACGACAACGCGCTACCTCATACTGCACAGCAGACGGTCTCCAAGTTGCAAGAACTGGGGTTGGAAGCTCTCCGTCATCCGCCCTACTCACCAGACCTTGCGCCTACAGACTACTACTTTTTCCAGAATTTGGATAACTTCTTGGCGGGAAAAAAATTCAATACCCGAGAGGCAGTACAAAATGCCTTTGAAGAATTTGTTGCCTCCCGTCCAGCTGATTTCTTTAAGAAGGGCATCAATAAACTGCCACTGCGTTGGCAAAGATGCATTGATTGCATGGGTAATTACTTCGATTAATACAAATAAAAAATGCATAAAAAAAATTCGTCTAAATTTTTTCATACAAAACGGCAATTTCATAGGTAAAGACCTATTATAAGGTGTATCTATTCATACACGAAATCTCTTAAGGGGTCATATTGTACTCATTATGTACAACTTTTTACTATGGGACAAAACCTGAAATCGCGAAAAAAAAATCAACTGTTCCCTACATTTTGACGAGTTTGGTATAGATAAAAGTACAGCTGATTTTTTTTCGCGATTTCAGGTTTGGTTCCATAGTAAAAGTTGTTCATAATGATGTATTAATACCTTGTGAATTTTAGTATATGTAGAATGGTTGTGAGCTAAAACTATTAAAATTCAACTTAGTTTTGTAAATGATTTTTGATTAATTAATATTTTTGAGAAATAATTACGTAAAAATATAGCCATTGGTCACATTTTGAACGCCAATCAGAGCGCGACACGTCTCACTTTTCAGTCATGTCACTTTGACAAAATAACTTTGTTTGAGGGTTCACACCTCAAGATATATTCCCCTAAACTTAGGGGATTTTTTAGAAAAAGTAAATAATAGCAAATCAATCAATCTGCCTAGCCTTTTCCCAACTATGTTGGGGTCGGCTTCCAGTCTAACCGGATGCAGCTGAATACCAGTATTTTATATGGAACGACTGCCTATCTGACCTCCACAACCCAATTACTGGGTAATACGATAGATACCCCTTGGTAAGACTGGTAGTCAGACTTTCGGGTTTCTGACGACCCGTAACGACTGTCAGAGATCCACGAATGACAGCCGGGACCAACGGCTTAATGTGCTTTCCGAGGCACGGAGGAGTCTTGGTATGTAAAGATGGTCACCCATCCACGAACCAACCCCAGCAAGCGCAGCTTAACCTGATGGATCGACCTGTACGGCTGTTATTATAGCTACGAGCTCCTCGCGAAAAAGTAAATAGTATTCGCATGTTAAGGAATAATCAGTAAAAATTTGATTGAAATCTATTTTTTACTAACCACTAACAACTTATGGACTCTCCAGGTCTGAAATAAAAGTATTTTATTTTATTTTTCTTACTGTCAACTAGCCTATTCCCTGACAACACTGTACTCTATTCAGGAATCGAACCTAGGACCCCACGGTCAGCAGACGCGCTCACAACCACTAGACCAGCAAGTCATGTTATATAAAATAATCAATTTAGAACAGACTTTTAAGTAAAGTTATATATATTGCACACAATGTATTGAGTTCTGTGTTATGTATTTATGTACATAAATATACATAATTACGGCATAGAGGTTAGGTCTTACTGTAAGCGGTAAAACAGTTTGATATTTTTTTCACATCACCCTCTATAATGTCAAATTACTCGTATATGTCATGCAAACGTAACCTAAATTAACTTTTTGTAGACCCATAGGGTCTAGCCGTCAATAAAGCGCGGTAATATACTGCTTTATTCCCTTATTGAATAATCATAACTAATATTATAAATGCGAAAGTGAGTTCGTTTGTTTTTTTTTTTTTTGAGAACGTATTTTGGCACATGGGTAGAGCATGACAGGACATATAATACTTTTTATCCCGGCAGGACTTTCCCGTGAGATATATTTCAATTTTTTTTTTTTTTGTTTTTAAATGGGACCCTTTTAGGATTACTTCACTGTCCGTCTGTCTGTCTGTCAGTCTGTCAAGACCCTTTTTCTCAGGAACACGTGGAGGTATCAAGTTGAAATTAATATCAAATACGTAGGTCTATGGTTCGTTGGAGCTCTAAAAAATCATGCTTCTAAGTCAACGCAGTAAAAAAATACGGCCATTTATGCGACATATTTTGATGCAAGTAAATCAAAACCTATAGGGTACGGTACTTACCGTTGACTTAGATTCATGAAATTTGGCATAAAGCAAGGTCTCACTAGTAAAGGAAAAAGTCCGAAAATCGTTAATTTGTAATTTTATCGCATAAAAAAATGTTTTTTTGGGATTTCAAATTTTTCAACTACAGTGCTAAGTTTGTTTTTGGGATAAATTATTTTCAACTACGGAACCCTTCATTGTGCGTGGTTCGCCACGCATTTGGCAGGTTTTTTTTAATTTATTCAGCAAATTCCGGGCCATATTTTGAGCAGAACAACACGCAAAATACTCTAGGTAATGCTCTTCTGCCCCACCGCAAATCGCTCTCACTCTAACCGTATCTCAAAACCAGTTTTCTGCAGCAAGAAACCATCACTTTGCACAAATGTATTTATTTACAATGCAGTGACATATATTTATATGCACGTTGTCTACTATGATAAAATATTACGTTCCCATCTTGAAGTAATTTATCTACGACGAATCATCTATGAAAACGGTAAAAATGAAGGTTAGGGGTCATTCGGCCCACTATGGAACTGGGCCCGCGGACCAGTTACCCCTTTTAAAATTTGATAGTGGTAAACTGGGCCCACATCTGTTTTGCTTTCAATCAAGCGAAGGGTGGCTTAAAATGGCTTATATATTATTAAGTATACAATATATATACAGGTACAAGCATTTACATATTTAATATAATATATTTTTTTTTAGATTTCTGGTTTGGTTATATAGGCAGTAAAAGTTGTTCATAATGATGAGTACAATAACCCCATATGAGGTTGTGCGTTAAAATACCAAAATATGACAAAAAATTTATAGGTTAGGTCAGGTTAAAACTGTGACCTACGCACGAGCCGAGCGAGCGAGTGCCAGAAACGACTAGATTATATAAGCCATTTTAAGCCACCCTTCACTTGATTGAAAGCAAAACAGATGTGGGCCCAGTTTACCACTATCAAATTTTAAAAGGGGTAACTGGTCCGCGGGCCCACTTCCATAGTGGGCCGACTGTCCCCTAACCCAAAAATGTAGTGTTTTAAAAATAGATTTCTTAAGAAATTTTTAGAATTTACCATTTAGGAATTGGATTGGCGAAGTAGACCGGACGGTTAAGCATAACATTAACACTGGATGGATGAAATGGCGGCAGGTCACGGGAACAATCTGCGACTACCGCATTCCCCTTAAACTTAAGAGGAAGATATATAAAACAATGGTTAGACCTGCTGTCTTGTACGGATCAGAATGTTGGACCACAAAAGGGATGAATGAAAAGCAATTGCATACAGCTGAGATGTGAATGCTAAGAGGGATGTGTGGTGTTACGCGAATGGATAGAATAAGAAATGAGTATATCTGAAAGTGGCACCGGTGACTGAAAAGTTGTGCGGAAATCGGTTGTCATGGTATGGGCATGTGATGCGGAGGAGTGAGGAAAATGTCGTGAGGAAAGTTTTGAGTATGAATGTCGTTGTGGCTATAAGAGTAGGGGAAGACCAAAGAAACGATGGATGGATTGTGTGAAAGATGACATGGCTAGAAAGGGGGTGACTATCGAGATGACGAATAATAGAGAAGTATGGAAAAAAAGGACATGTTGCGCCGACCCCAAATAGATTGGGATAAGGGCAGGAGAATGATGACCTTTTAGGAATTGGAATCGATATGAAGGGCTCGAAGGGGTCGATCTTCCTGAGGTCGGTCTGTGGATAGGTGAACATTAATTACATATCGAGATCCGTCCGTGCCTCGGATAGCACATTAAGCAGTTGGTTCCGGCTGTCAATCGTAGATCTTTGACAATGGTTACGGGTAGACAGAAGTCCGAAAGTCTGACAGACTTGCCAAGGGGTATCGTGTCAAAAAAAAAGCAAAATCAAAAGTCATTTATTCAAATTAGGCTGAGAATCAGCACTTTCTGAACGTCAAAATGACATAAACAGTACCGCGCACGCCCGCCCTTCGCCACTTCCTAGTGCTTTAGCTGGGAAGAAGAAGTGGAGCAACAAACTGTCCAGCAGCACAGCTGTCTGTTCAGTTAGAAGAACTTGATTCTATACAATACTTATGCAAATAATTTACGCAACACAAAACATTAAACTATATTATTTGTCAAATAAAATAAACAATTTTAGGAACTCGTATAATCTGTCATGTGCGTTCTAATCGATCTTACCTTCCATTTGCCATTTCGCGGTCTCCACTCAAGCGCATGTCTACCCCAACAGCCATCGGTTCGACAGCTAATATCATCACCCGCATAGCCTTCCTTCCAAAAGAGCAATGGTGGCCCCAGTGGTAACCACTTCGACTTACGAGCTGTAGGTCGTAGGTTCGAACCCCGACAGGCGCTTTACTTTGTGTAAATTATTTCATCACCACTGCTCTCAAAACGGTGAAGGAAAACATCGTGAGGAAACCGGCATGTCCTAGAACCATAAAATTGGAGACAGTGACATCTACCAACCCGCACTGGGCCCGCGTGGTGGAATACGGCACTCCCTCTCACAGAGAGGAGACCTGCCTGTGTCCCAGCACGGAAAATTATAAGCTGATTATGTATGGCTCTTTGTATTGAGGAGCTCATGGCTAAGTAATAACAGCTGCACGGGTTGATCTATCAGGTTAAGCTACGCTTGCCGGGGTTGTCCGTGGATGGGTAACCATCTTTACATACCGAGACTCCTCCGTGCCTCGGAGAGCACGTTAAGCCGTTGGTCCTGGCTGTCATTCGTGGATCTTTGACAGTCGTTACGGGTCGTCAGAAGCCGGAATGTCTGACTACCAGTTTTACCAAGGGGTATCGTATTACCCCGTTACTGGGTTGTGGAGGTCAGATAGACAGTCGCTCCATGTAAAATACTGGTATTCAGCTGCATCCGGTTAGTCTGGAAGCCGACCCCAACTTAGTTGGGAAAAGGCTAGGCAGATTGGTTGTATGGCTCTTTGTATGTCTTCCTCAACATATTGGGGTTGCGACTGCCTATCTGACCTCCACAACCCATCAACTGGGTAATACGATACCCCTTGGTAAGGCTGGTTGTCAGACTTTCGGGCTTCTGACGACCCGTAACGACTGTCAAAGTTCCACAAATGACAGCCGGGACCAACGACTTCCAACGTGGTTTCCGAGGCACGGAGGGGTCTCGGAATGTAAGAGATGGTCACCCATCCACGAACCGACCACGGCAAGCTTAGTTTTACCTTCGATTCTCAGAGGTCTCACCTGCACTTTATTCATATATCTTCGTATCTCGCTTATTACTATCTTAAACCACAAGATTATGATGAATATTTATAATTATCTGTATTTTTCCAAGATGGATGAAAAACATTGCCTTAGTTATAAAATAATCATCTCATTTAAAACATGGCGGCCACTTTAGCTATTCTTGACTTGTTTCTTAGTAATAGCTGCACAGGTCAAACGAACAAGGTTAAGCTAGGCTTGCTGCGGTCAAGCTGCATTTCATATCGAGACTCCTCTGTCTCGGAATTAGATATGAGCGCCGCGCCGGCGCGCCGCCGTCGCCGTGAGTTCATGTCGACGCGTCGCCGCCGAGTGCAGCACGCGGCGCGCCGTCGCGGCTACTCACAACTTGCTTTCTCGCTCGCACGCGCGGCCCGACCGCGTTAGTTCGCCTAGTCGTTTCGGCACACTCGTCGCTTACGCAGTCGAGTTCAATATTTTACCGAGTAAACGTGTATTATTGTGTTGTGTTAACGATGGCAGCAACTTCCGAGATGAGATGAGAAAGAAATGATTATTTTTCAGTAAACGTGATCTCCAATTATTATTTAGAAGACTGTAAAATTGTAATTAATAAATACGTTCCTTTATAAAGCTTTTTTTGGTAATAACAATATGGTTTTCTTTATGTTATTTTTAAGAAAACTCCCTGATAAAAGAAAACTCAGGCCCACGACCGGCCACGCCACGCCGCCGCGACGCCGCCGCCGCTGTGGAAATTAACAGGCCACGCCGCCGCCGTGGAATTGGCCATCGGCGCTCATATCTACTCGGAATGCACGTTAAGGCGAGTAATTCCGCCAACTAGCGCCACCATTGAGAAAAAAATCTTAAGTCTGGAGATACGGAATATTTTGAAATTTCCTATTCTCACATTTTTAGTCAGATGAGGTAGGTCAGGTGAGGCCAAAAAAATCAACACTAAGGGCCTGTTTTAACACCTACGATTACGTTCTTTTTTTACTTACTTGGCAGTTAATTTCATACAAATTCTGTTCTAATTTTTGAATTTATTCGGTGAGTAGTGGCTATTCGGACATCGTGAAATAGGCCTTTTCGAAACCTTCTAACCTAGACTGGAAGGTAGGAGGTTTAGTGTTGATTTTTTTAGGGTTCCGTACCTCAAAAGGAAAAAAACGGAACCCTTGTAGTATCACTCGTGTGTCTGTCTGTCTGTCCGTCTGTCACAGCCAATTTGCTCCGAATTTAATTATTTGGGGTGGGGCTACAAAAATCAAATTTCTAGAACTGGAAAGAGCGCAAAGGTTTCTCTTAAAAGTGATGTATTTTAAATCGTATAGATTCCCTACTGAAAACCTTTACTCACAAAGTGGCCTTCTCACAGTCAGAAAATTATATATTATGTACTCCAAGCTACTTTAAAATTACACAAAACCGTCCCCTATGATTCTGGTCTCAACAAAAAACGGAGAAAATATCTTGTTGCACCAGAAGTCTCGGTTGAAACCTCCTATGCGAAAAGGCAGTTCACCAGACAATCCGCTTCCATGTACAACAAAATAAATAAACTTTTAAATATTTATCCTATGAGTTATCGAGAATGTAAGAAATCTTTAATAGACTGGCTAAAATGTAAGAGTTATGACGACATTGAAACTCTCTTACAAAGTATCATGTGATAACTTAACGAAAGCGACATACACACACACACACACACGCGCGCACGCACCCCCGCCCCCTTACACACTCACCCCCCCCCCCCCCACACACACACACACCCACACACACATACCCTCCTAGATTTAAGTTAAATTTCGTTTGTATGTACACTCCTACATTATTATTGTTTCTAGTTTTAGAAGAGCGGGGTCTCCTAGTACAGGTATTTATTATACTTAAAAGGAGGCCTCTATCCAAGATTATATAATATATTGTAGAAGTTTGTAAAGTTAACTGAAATATTTTTTTTTTTTTTTTTTTTTTAATGGACCTATTAAGTTGAAATTTGGTACATATATGAATTTCTGTGACCCAAACACGGACAGGTAAGGTAAATCAATGAATTTTGAATATGGGAGTCACTTTTGGGGGACAAATAAGCAATTTAAAAAAAAAGTTTTGCAAACTATACTGTGTTACATATCAAATGAAAGCACTTACTATGAGAGTCTCAAATATATTTTTTTTATAATTTTAAAATAAGTTATTTTAAAGTTATTTAAGAAAATTGACGAAAATTGACCATTCCTCCCCCCTTATCTCCGAAACAACTGAGCCTAAAATTTTGAAAAAATACAGAAAATAGACCTTTATCTGTTGATTACAGGAAAACCTATAAGAAGTCTGTGGTCTTAAAATAACATGGTAAATCTCTCAATATTGTGAGTCCAACGACTTATAATCTAATTTTAAGACTAATTTTATATACCTAGGTAAAAAGATGCAAATAAAATCACATTTATGAAACAGGTGTCGAAGCCGAAAAACCCAATGAACTCCTTCATTAAATAATATTATTAAAGATTAGATATTTTGTCTGTGTATCGACTTTTTTAATTCAAAAACATATTTTAATAATAAAATAGTTGTTTCAAAACCGCAGACTTGTCTAAAAAGTGCTCAAATTAATACATAACGGGGCACAGAACGGAACACAATACAAGTTTTATTGTTCTGACGTCTAAGAGCATTTAGTATCCCGCAAAGTGTTAATAATACAACATTCTACGAGTAATAAAATAGATTAAAACAATCGAGATATAGTTTTATTTACAAGTATTTCAATCAATCTGCCTAGCCTTTTCCCAACTATGTTGGGGTCGGCTTCCAGTCTAACCGGATGCAGCTGAATACCAGTATTTTACATGGAGGGACTGCATATCTGACCTCCACAACCCAATTACTGGGTAATATCATACCCCTTGGTAAGACTGGTTGTCAGACTTTCGGGCTACTGACGACCCGTAACGACTGTCAAAGATCCACGAGTGACAGCCGGGACCAGCGGCTTAACGTGCTTCCCGAGGCACGGAGTAGTCTCGGTATGTAAAGATGGTCACCCATCCACGGACCAACCCCGGCAAGCGTAGCTTAACCTGATGGATTGACCCGTGCGGCTGTTATTACTTAGCCACGAGTTCCTTTTTACATGTATTCTCCTATTTACATTTATGTACATATAAAACATATAAACATATATAACATATATGTTTTTACATGTCTTAAAAAAAATGTACAAGTATATAAAAAAAGGAGGGGAAATAATCATAGGGCATCAGAGATTGATAAAAATGTCGTGAATAAAAAATACTATAGGTACAGATAGAATATAATTGAAGATAGCCTAAATTGGGAGGGGCTTGTGGCTAAGTAATAACAGCCGCACAGTCTTTGACAGTCGTTACGGGTCGTCAGAAGCCCGAAAGTCTGACAACCAGTCTTACCAAGGGTATCGTGATACCCAGTAACAGTGGGTTGTGGAGGTCAGATAGGAAGAAGAAAGAAGAAGAAAACTTGTTTATTCTGCACAAATAAAACGCACATTATAAAAAATAAAATAAAAAAATTACAAAATACACTCAAAAACAATGTGAGCCTCATAATTATTCATTTTGATTGATACAACTCTGACATAAATAGTTATCTGTGTTACAACTCCACATTGCCAGTTAAGCAGTCACTCCATGTAAAATCAGGTATTCAGCTGCATCGGATAAGACTGGAAGCCGACCCCAACGTAGCTGGGAAAAGGCTAGGCAGATTGATTGACTTCTCTCTATAGGTCAGTGCTGGCTCAGTGGAAACGGCGAATGCCTTATGCCGTGGTAAATTCAAACTCAAAGCATTAATTTCAATGGGAAGGAACAGGCAAAGCTAGCTGTAGACGACGTCATTGTCGCTGGTAACCATCAGTTGTCTATCTGTTAAAGGTTTTCAAGGTAAACTCGCTCTCACCCTAAAAAAATATAATGTTTGTGAGGTAAACAACACCAGAGACGATGCGACTCCTAGCGGGACAAATTGGCAGTGTCTTTCCCCATTAAAACATTTACAGAAAACTAAATCTAAATACTTACTCCAAGAATGTACGCTGGTCTCCTCAATAATTTTAAAGAGGAACACTCCCCCCAGTTCCCTTGCCTTATTGGGGTCCACGGATGCCAGACGAGCCTTGATCTTGTTCACCAGGTCCGCTTTTACGTACGTACGGAAGTTGAAGCTAGTTGCCCATTCCAAAACGTAGTTCTCTATGGAGAAGAACGGGCAAAAAAAATATCAGTTGGCGGAGGAATGAGGAAAATGTCGTCAGGAAAGTTTTGAGTATGAATGTGAATGTCTATACGAGTAGGGGAAGACTAAAGAAATGATGGATGGATTGTGTGAAAGATGATATGGCTAGAAAGGGGGTGATTACCGAGATGACGACTAATAGATAAGTATGGAAGAAAAAGACATGATGCGCCACCCCCACGTACATTGGGATAAGAGCAGGAGGAGCTATTACTTGGGACTTAAAAATAATTAGCGAATTGTGGATGTGCTATACATTTATAAATTAATGTCAAATACCAAACCGCATTAATGTGACGAACTGTCAAATAATTTCGCATCATTCAAAAAAGGTGTAGGAAGTATTGAAACAAAAGGTTTATTCATTTGTTTAGTCATTTAACTGGCTGATAGCCAGACAGTTAGTCAAATACGGACACAATGATTGTTCCTTGTGTGGTTAGCCTGGAGTAACTATGAAGTTAATCATCATCTGCCTAGCCTTTTCCCAACTATGTTGGAGTCGGCTTCCAGTCTAACCAGATGCAGCTGAATACCAGTATCTTACATGGAGCGACTGCCAATCGACCTGCACAACCCAGTTACTGGGTAATACGATACCCCTTGGTAAGACTGGTTGTCAGACTTTCGGGCTTCTGGCGACCCGTAACGACTGTCAAAGATCCACGAATGACAGCCGGGACCAACGGCTTAACGTGCTTTCCGAGGCACGGAGGAGTCTCGGTATGTAAAGATGGTTACTCATCCACGGACCAACCCCGGCAAGCGTAGCTTAACCTGATGGATCGACCCATACGGCTGTTATTACTTAGCCACGAGCTCCTTTAAATTACTGCAGTAAACAAAATCAGAAAAATTTATGATTTTCTTCAGGATATATGCTAGATAGATACACAAAAAACAATATACACAAAACAAAACAAAAAAAAAAAACAACACAAAAATCACAAAACAAAAAAATCACGAAGTGACCTCTAAAAATTTCATTTAACGTTTAAAAATCATACGATCATTCTGATTTTTTTATCAGATTATTCGACATGCAAGATATTAATGTAACAGTGTTTTATTTTTTTAGTCCAATCAATTGATTTATTGTAAAAAGTTAATTTTACTTCTTAATTTGCAATAAATTACCAGCGTTGTGTCATCGCGCTTCTCTTTCTTTTCTATGCAGTCCGACAGTGACCACGCTTTAGGTCCTGTAGACAAACAAAAAAAAAAAAATAATAATAATAATTGATAAACAAGTTAATGGTTCGTTAATTCAAAGCAACATCAATAAATGGCCGACACACAATGACGTCATTTCTTCGTCTGTGACAAAAATAACATTCCTAATATTTTGATTACTTAGTAGAATAGTCTTAAGTCTAAAGTTTTTGCAAATAATCTTCAATTACCGTGACCTTTGATTTATAGAGATACTGGTTATGCCTAGGAAGTCTTATGGTACATACTATAATAAAATAACAGCCACATTTTAATAAAACTCTCCCTCGTCCCCCGACCCGCCGCGTTGCATCGTTTTTGCTTAGCGTTCTTTCTGACTTTTTTTCTTTTTTAACCGACAACAAAAAAGGAGGAAGTCCTCAATTCGACACGTATGTTTTTTAACCGACGAAAAAAAGGAGGAGGTTCTTCTTTTTTCTTTTTTTTTATGTATGACCACACATAACTTTTCAGAGAGTTGTCCGATTTGTAAAATTTTTGTTTTATTCAAGAGGGTATACCTCAAAGTTGGTCCCATATAAAATTGATTAACTGTGCTTGAATAGTTTTTGAGTTAGCTTCAATAATACGTATTTTTTCCCCACTTTTATATGGATGATGTTCTAGTTTGTTTTGCAGGTAGTGGTATTAGAATTTGTGTGGGGTAGGTACCACAACTAAAAGTGAAAAATAAAAACTTTTTTACAAAAAAATACAACCGACTTCCGAAATTAAAGTTATTTTTCACTTTGTAGTGTTGTTTTTGGAACTCGGTTGTATTTTTTTGTATAAAAGTTTTTATTATTGGCTCCTAATGTTCCAAGAGTGATTTTAAATAGCTTACTCGTATAACCATTCCAGAGAATTGAGCTACCAAATGTAAAAATAATTTTTCAAATCCGACTGGTGATTCCAGAGATTAGCGCGTTCAAACAAACAAACTCTTCAACTTTATTGTATTAGATAGCTAGATATTTATTACAAAATATGTTTTTAAGATGCTGCTATTTTTCCCCTGTAAACAATGGGGTTTTCTCAAGACAATAAAATGCATATTACGTAGGTAATTCTGTTGTAATCAAAGCTAGTAATTAATAAGAAGATTGACGTACCTAGGTAGGTACTGTAGAGGCTTGATGCTTTGATCAAGCCTCGACAATATTATACTGGCTGATATTGAATCATTCAAATATGGAATGTATTCTATGACAGATAGATACTGGTTTAGTTAAGGAGTGTGAATTATAATTTATCTGAAGCTTAAAATACAGAGGACATCAGCCCCATTTAACTAGAGTCCCTCTCGTTTTATTAGTAATTCAGTAAATCTCCTACTGTGAGGTTCGAAAAGATATTGTTTAAGTTGATAAGTAAGTAGGTACTTTGGTACCTACTTACTTATCAACATATACAATATCTTTTTTTACAAATAAATAAAATTGAAGTGTTTGTAATGTGAAAAATAACAGCTTTTTAATAAATGCATATGAAAGTATATTTGGTAATTATAACACAAAACATTTTTTTTTAAATTTTTGTCTCTGTCTGCCTGTTTGTTCCGGCTAATCTCCGCAACAACTGGAGCGATTTGGACGGGACTTACTGGCAGATAGCTGATGTTATAATGTGGTAGGCAGAGGTATACCTCACACATACACACAGGTAGGTACACATCAGCTAAAAATGGGTTAAATATATTTTGCTGGTTATATTTATCACTAGCTTTTGCCAGCGGCTTCGCCCGCGTTTATGTCGGAAAATATCCCACGGGAACGTACTACCGGAAATTCCTTCCTTATTCCTTGGCTACATTATAAAGGGAACTTCTGTGCAAAATTTCAGCTTTCTAGGTCCTCGGGTTTGGGCTGGGCGTTGATGTGTCAGTCAATCAGTCAGTCAGGACTTCTCTTTTTATTTATATAGAAGATAATCAGCCTATAATGTTCCCACTGCTGGGACATAGGCCTCCTCTCATGGAGAGTGAGTGGGCTGTAATCCACCACGCGGGCCCAGTGCGGGTTGGTAGATTTCACATGTCTTCGAATTTTTAGTTCAAGGACATGTCGGTTTCCTCACGATGTTTTCCTTCACCGTTTTGAGAGCAGTGGTGATGAAATTATTTATGCCGGTTTGGGTTCGAACCCACGACACAACTGACTCCTAAGTCGGGGCCGTTACCACGGGGCTACCACTGCTCTACCGTCAACCGGACACAAATCCAGACTTCAGATCAGAGACAGACGGACAGATAGGCAGACAGGCGACGTAGGCTCAGTATTAGGGGCCCATTGACACTTTGAGAGGAGAGAGGAGCTCGTGGCTAAGCAATAACAGCTGCACGGGTCGATCCATCAGGTTAAGCTACGCTTGCAGGGGTTGGTCCGTGAATGGGTGACCATCTTTACATACCGAGACTCCTCCGTGCCTCGGAAAGCACGTTAAGCCGTTGGTCTCGGCTGTCATTCGTGGATGTTTGACAGTTGTTACAGGTCGTGTTGTTAGTGTCCGTGGAGTTTCTTGCCCGTTCTTCTCCATAGGGATCTACTACGCTTTGGAATGGGCAACTAGCTTCATCTTTCTGACTGACCGACCCATTGACAATTCAAAAGTGCCTGTAATTGGTTTATTTGAAATAAATGCTTTGAGTTTGAGTTTGAGTTCGTCAGAAGCCCGAAAGTCTGACAACCAGTCTTACCAAGGGGTATCGTATTACCCATTATCGGGTTGTGGAAGTCAGATAGGCAGTCGCTCCATGTAAAATACAAGTATTCAGCTGCGTCCGGTTACACTGGAAGCCGACCCCAACATAGTTGGGAAAAGGCTAGCCTGATTAATTGTCACCCTTTGAGAACGGAACCCTAAAAAATAAATAACCAATCAAAGGAAGCCGAGTCGTGCCAGCTTGCTTCAAAATAGTTTCGAAATTCTTTCAAACGAACATTGTAAGATGAATTTACAACTCAAATTAAGATGTAAAGATGAAAGTTTCATGTGAAAGTGCTCATCACGCGCGTACAGGGAAGTATTCCCTCGTAGAGACATAAAGACACTACGAGGTGTAATGGAAAGGTGAGGTAAATAAAAACAACCTGTAACTACTTTCCCACTGCAGGGCACAGGCTTCTTCTCATACAGATAAGGCACGAGCATTGCTCACCAAGCTTGGTCACTGCGGGTTTCATTTGTTTCACAAAGTGACGATTTATTTATTTATTTATTTATTTATTATTACAAAATCCACAGCTCTTTAACAATTTTACTTAAATAGATAAAACCAATCTTACAGCCAATTATGGATTTACAATTTATAGCAACACTGATTACATGCAACAGAAACAACAGGATGACATGCTACGAGTAGAACCATAGATATATATTTCTATGAGTAGAACCATCTAAGCAAGCATTTCAAAGTGTGTGCGGGGATGTGTGTGTGTGAGTGTGTGTGTGAAGTGTTATAGAAGTGTATGGATTCTTACATTTGAATGTAAGAATGGTAATAGAGTGGACTCTATTTAGAAATATTCGTCAAATCGTCGCATACAGAAGCTACCATTAGTTTCCTGAATGTACCTTTTTTGGTGCTAAATATATCAAGATGAGAAAATTTCTTATTAGTTTCTTAATATCCTACTAATGACAGAATTTTGAGCGTAGTTTGTACCACTGCGCGGTACATCGAATAACTGTGTGTGCCTAGTCCGTCGAGACGGAACACTCAATCTCAGAACTAGATCACTCAAAGCGGTACTCTCAATCTCCCCACTACATATAATATATTATAAAGAAAAAGCATGTCCAGAATTATACGTCTGTTCTCCAGTGGCAGCATACTATGAAGTTTGCATGCTTGCAGATAATCCTTGGGCTTGAAACCAGTGCGATAGTTAATATATTTAACGAATTTGAATTGTATAGATTCTATTTGCTGTACATAAATTAAGTAGTGAGGATTCCAGATGTTACTGCAGTACTCTAAGATACTGCGTATGTACGCATAATAAAGTATTTTGATACAATTTATGTCAGTGAATAATTTACACGTACGCATAATAAATCCAAGGTTTTTGTATGCCTTGCCGACGATATAGGACACATGCTCCGAAAACAGAAGTTTTGAGTCCAGGACGACACCAAGATCCCTAATAACATTACAACGCACCACATTGCCACCACTCAAATTATACATGTAGTTAATGAAGTTTCGCTTCCTAGTAAAGGTTACAGTCTGACATTTACTTACGTTAACATTGATTCTATTCATACTATAATAATTAGATAATCTATTTAAGTCGCTTTGTAGCCTCTCACAATCATGCTTATTTCCAATAGTCATAAAAATCTTGGTGTCATCAGCATACATCAGAAACCTAGCATCAAGAACGTGTTCCTATATCGTATAGGTAGGCAGAGTATAACAGAGGTGCTAAAATTGAGCCCTGTGGTACCCCAGATGGTATGGTTACACAATTAGACCTTACTCCGCCCAATGTAACAATTTGTGATCGATTCCTAAGGTACGACTCAAACCATCTGAGCAAGTTGCCGCGAATTCCAAGCTCTTGCAGCTTACGCAGGAGGATGACGTGATCCACACGGTCAAAAGCTTTTTCAAAGTCCGTGTAGATCACGTCAACCTGTCCCCCACCATCCATATCACGGACAATAGTTTCGAGAAACACTGCCAAATTGGTATTAGTAGAGCGACCTCTAATAAACCCGTGTTGTTGTTGAGGAATTAATTTAGATATGGTAGATAAATAACGTTATGGACTATTTTCTCCATTATTTTCCCCAAGACATTCAAAATTGATATGGGACGATAATTTTCTATTGAATTTCTACAACCTTTTTTATGAATGGGAACAATGTGAGCAGTTTTCCAAATAGTTGGACAGTATCCCTCATGAAAACACCTGTTAAAAATATAGGTAATTGGAGAAGAGAGTGATTCAGCACATTTAACAAAGAAAAAAGGGGGTATATTGTCACTTCCTGGACCCTTTGACGTATCTAGATTCTGCAGGAGTTTTAAGACACTCGCACCATCAATGGTCAGGTTGTGTAGTGTGTCGCCGTATGATTCACAGTCAGTAGAGAAATGAGTGTACGCTCCGAGCCTACTGCTAAAATTCCTATAGAAAAAATCATTAAATGCATTACATATTTCGGTCTCGTTATTCAATTGATTATTTTCATACGTCATGTATTTAGGATAACTATTTTAAACGAAGATTACGTCTAAACGAGTATATTAGGGTGAATTTCAACAAGAGATTTTTATGTATCATTTCGGTGGGATTTTTTTATTTCAATGCAATCTATATATTTTTAGTGACAAATAATACTTTAGTCTATTTTATAACATTGTGCGTGAGTGGACATCAAATATTATCAAAACTTACATAAATATTTAAGGATAAAGTTTTAAGAGTCCACTGAAATTAAAAGTGTCCACCGAAATGATAAAAATTACCACCGAAATGATAAATCCACCGAAATGATACAGCTAAGAACAACCGTGCCCCCAGCCAGGGTTCCGTACTTTGTTAGGTTTGATTTCCACAAATTTTAGATAAACACTGAGACAGGACAGTACACAGTTTTTTTAATATCATCATTAATATACAGATATTACAGTTAGTATTATTACATATATCATTCTTTGAGGTTACAATAAAGGTAAGTGACTTATATTGAAGGTAAACCCTCGAAATAATTATTTTGTTGACAATTAGTAGGTATAATAATCTACACTGTGGTGACCCACACACTCATCACATTTTCGTTGAGCCGAACAAATGTGTATCTAAAGTATAGTAAACATGTACTAACTACATAGATATATGTATATATTATATATCTTAAGCACAAATATTACACAACAAATACACCTAAATAATCTAATCGACACTCTAGGTAAAAGTAGGTACATTACAAAACTATGACTTTGTATTTGACACCAGGATCTCTAAAACTTTATGTTTTTATCATTTCGGAGATACTTTTAATTCCGGTGGACTGTAATTGGTATAACAGTCCACCGAATCCACTGAAATGATAACACTGAGATGATAAAATAGAGGTTAGTTCTACATTTAACTCCGAAAAAAAATTATTTAAAAAATATGAACACTACTCAAACAAAACAGTACTTACTGCGAATTTAATACACAATTTTGAAACAAATTAAACAAATCTAGCACGAGTTATAACAGCCACCGAAATGAAACTATTTTTGTCCCCATATTACTGAAATGATAAACTTACTTTTTTGGCGGGAAACCGCAAGACGTTGGGACCGGTGCGTTCGCGCCGAGAGCTTAAGCCGGACTGATCCGGAGTGAGAAAAGGTGAAAGGGGCGTAACAACGCAATGTTGATGTGGCTATTCTACTAAAACTTACTGTCCTCTGAAATGATAACTTTTTTCCAGACAAAAGTTGACTGCCTGTCAAATCCATGAGAAAGAAGATAAACAAACAAAAATTGTTTTATTTGATCGAATATATTATAATTTAATGATAACAAAATCAATTTAAATCCATATTACGAATGTATTTGCAGGAGAAGGTATGTTATGAGCGGAATTGGGTTCAGGACAGGTCACCGTGATGATAAAATAACACTTTGTAATTTTTTTTTTGGGTATATTAGAGGGTAAATACCAATGATTTTTTTTGCCAAGGTAGAGAAATACTTACGTTGTTGAGAAAAAATATATAAAATTAATAATCAGCACATTGCACTACCGTTCTCAGGTTTGCCGTGTATTTTTTTGCTTGGGCAATTCACCCATTACTGTTTGCACATCAAAATTTGCATGTCTAAATAAATTAAACTTGACGTCAGGTGGACGGAGCCCCGCTAGGCGGGGCTCCTATTTCTGTCTGTAGTGTTTAAAGAAAGCTAACCAAACCGAGCCTCGGGGTGCCCAATAATTATAATTTGTGCAAGTTTTGATATTCAATTAGTTAACTAGTAGTGCAATAATAAGTTTATTGGATGCGCATTTGTTATATTTGATGAACAGTTAGTATTTTTGTATATATGTAATCAATATTTTTGTTGTGACTTTGTACAAAAATTGTTGTATAATTTATTTGGGACAAAAACAGTTATACATTACAGCATTAACAAAAGAGTTATTATAAAGTCGAAAACACGTATAACCACCACCACCACCACCACCACCACCACCACCACCACCACTACTATTGTCCACGAAATAACATCGAAGTATGACAACGAACGCATGCTAAATAAGAAGAAAATAATAAAAAGTACCTACATATTTAGAAGAAAAAGACTGATTAGGTATACCGGCGAATCTAAGAAAGCGATTATAATTTGTACAGGTTTTGATATTAAATTGTTAATTAGTAGTGCAATCACTGATTTGGTGGATTATGTACAGTGAGCTGCATCAATTGGGTACCCCAGTTGTATTAAAATTTTAATAAAAACATGTAGATTATTAGAAGTAAAAGTATTTGATTTAAGAATATTTTCTGGTGTGCTATTAATAACTTCCCAATGAATTATAACAGCAACTTAAAATTGATTTCTGCTCAAAAATTAGGCCATCATCACCTTATTCCTTTATAACGGCTCCACAATGCAGTATCCGACAGATCGTGCCCTTAATAATTCATCATAGTTATCATATACAAGTGAAAGTACATCTATCACTACTCACCTCGTCTCTAAATGATCTCGACCGGTTTAAAGACGCTGCCAGGTCAATGGCATGCTTACCTACAATGATGCGATGCAGAAGATTGTCTATAATGAAAAAACGTGAGGCTAATCAAAGAAAAAGTTTGGTAGTGGGGATGAATTTATCCCAAGAACAAACTTAACATTGTAGTTGAAAAACATGTTCTCCCATACATTCCAACTGTAAATGTAAGTTTGTACTCACAATATTGAGAGATTTACCATATTATTTTAAAACCACAGACTTCTTATAGGTTTTCCTGTAATCTACAGGTAAAGATCTATTATCTATATTTTTTTCAAAATTTTAGGCTCAGTAGTTTCAGAGATAACGGGGGGTAATGGTCAATTTTCGTCTATTTTCTTAAATAACCTTAAAACGATTTATTTTAAAACTACAAAAAGAAATATATTTGAAACCCTCATAATAAACTCTTTCATTTGATATGTCACACGGTATAGTTTGCAAAACTTTTTTTTTTTTTTTCAAAAGTGACCCCCATATTCAAAATTCATTTATTTACTTTACCCGTCCGTGTTTGGGTCACAGAAATTTATATGTGTACCAAATTTCAACTTAATCGGTCCATTAGATTCGGAGCAAATTGGCTGTTACAGACGGACAGACAGACAAGTGATCCTATAAGGGTTCCGATTTTTCCTTTTGAGTTACGGAACCCTAAAAATGTCCTAGAACTGAAAATTCGAAGACACGTATTGTGACATCTAGCAACCCGCACTGGGCCCGCGTGGTGGATTACGGCCCACTCCCTCTCACAGAGAGGAGGCCTGTGTCCCAGCAGTGGGAACATTATAGGCTGATTATGCATAAACTCGTAATTATCACAAAACATGTTGACGCACTTGGACGAGAAGGTCAATCCATTTTAGACTTTTTTCTATTAAATTGCAAGGAATTTTAACAAGCAAAAGGAATTAGGTAGCCTACCCTACCTGATCGAGGGGCTTGTGGCTAAGTAAAAACAGCCACACGGTCAATCGAAGGTTAAGCTACGCTTGCCGTGGTCGGTTCGTGGATGGTTACCTCATCCCTTACATCGAGACCTCTTCGTGCCTCGGAAAGCACGGTCCCGGCTGTCATTCGTGGATCTTTGACAGTCGTTACCGGCAGTCAGATGCCCAATTGTCGTCAACCAGTCCTAACAAGGGGTACCGTGTTACCCAGTAATTGGGTTGTGGAGGTCAGATAGGAAAATACGGGTATTCAGCTGCATCCGGTTAGACTGGAAGCCGAACTCAATATAGTTGGGAAAAGGCTAGGAGTAGGAAGATGATGATTTTTGTCAGTGTGGACCTATAGTTGTCTGATAAATAAATAATAATAAATAGGGATAATCGTCGGCTGGTGCCTCCTCATCGTTTAAAATTGTCTAAGGAGCCTATGCGAGTTGGCTTCAGCCCCTCGTACGGTCAGCAACAGAAGTCGGTTAACACTGCTACTTTTTGACATCATCATAATAAATTATATGATAACCTGCTTTTTAGCATTTCATTTATTAGATAACGAGTTAATTTTCTTTAAAATTTACATCTGTTCTGATTTTAATGAAGTATTTTTCTCAATAATTAAGATTTAGAAAACAAGTGTTAATCGACTTTTGTTGCTGACTGTACGCTTTCCATCTCCGGGACCCCAGGGTCCCGAGATATGTTAAAAATAATAATAATACCGTTCTGTAAGTACGGGTCCTACCTATGGGAAAAACCCATAGAAATATAATGGAAATCCCATCAGCGCTTCAATCAATGGTCAGATCAATGAAGCATTCACCTCAATACCTCATAGAATTCCACCAATCACTTCATCTATTCAAATCCACAAGGTGCAAAAACTCAAAGTAACAAGTATTGCCCATACCAGGGCACTGGGCTATGACAATGCCCCGGGCTACACACGGCTACACAACAGGTTAAAAATTTCCAGTTTACATTGACCCCTCATTGTGAGGAAATCCTATACAATGCGAGATTAGCTTATACTGGATTTTTATAGCTTGATCTGTAGCCGTGCGAACACAGCCTGGGGCATGAGCTTTCTAAATATTACTCTGTATGAGTGCACCTTGTTCCAATGTACTGATGAATGATATTCAGATAAAATAGACATACATAAGCACTTATCAAAATCTGCGTAGCCAACTATGTTGGGGTCGGCTTCCAGTCTAACCGGATGCAGCTGAATACCAGTATTTTACATGGAGCGACTGCCATCTGACCTCCATAACCCAGTGACTGGGTGATACGATACCCTTACACCCTACCCCCTACCCCCCCTATGGTTGTCAGACTTTTAGGCTTCTGACGACTCGTAACGACTGTCAAAAATACACGAATGACAGCCGGGACCAATGGCTTAACGTGCTTTCCGAGGCACGGCCCCTCCGTGCCTCAAAAAAACATCAAATCTTTTTTTTTTCTCCTGTTTATATATCGATAGCAATTACGTCTGCAGTTTCGCTAGCTAATTTATTTTGACCCTGTACAATCAACCCATTTTCGGGAGACGGGACTCCTCTCTGTGAGTGGGAGCGGGCTATAGTGCATCATGCAGACACAGTGCGAAGATCATTTAGTTGCTCATGAAAACTTTACACCCTTCGTAACCGACGGACGATAAGATAAAAAAGGAGGAGGTTCTCAATTCGACACATATATATTTTTTTTATGTATGTACTTTTTACAGTCATCCGATTTGAATTTTTTTTCTTGTTCGAGAGTAGCAAGTGTACTATAGTAGTCTTTGTTCGAAAGGGTTATATATCAAAGCTGGTCCCATATAAAATTTATTAACTTTGCTTGGGTATAGTTTTTGAGATAACTTCAATAATACGTATTTTCTCCCGTACTTTTTATGTGGATGGTGTTCTAGTTTCTTTTGCAGGTAGTGATATTAGAATTTGTGTGGGGTAGGTATAGGTAACACAACAAAAAAGTGGAAAATAAAAACTTTTTTACAAAAAAATAGAACTGACTTCACTTTGTAGTGTTGTTTTTGGAAGTCAGTTGTGTTTTCGACTTCGGAAGTCGGTGACAAAAACGAAAATACTTACATTTAACCAAACACCGACTTCCGAAATTAAAGTTATTTTTCACTTTGTAGTGTTGTTTTTGGAAGTCGGTTGTATTTTTTTTTGTAAAAAAGTATTTTTAAGTAGCAATGACGTCCAAACTTTTTGTGCTAAGTCTGCAAAGTTTATCAAACTTTATTTGACGGACTTTTTGCTTCATATAATTACATGTTGTCCCGGACACTCTTGCGCAGTAGTCTGACAGTCGCATGCGTCATTGTATTATAGACATTCAAGACAATAGTAAGCTACAGTCCTTTCACAGAAAATTCATCATCTGCCTAGCTTTTACCGAACGATATTAGGGCCGGCTTTCAGTATAACCGGGTGCAGCTAATATCAGCATTTTATATGAAACGACTGCCTATCTGACCTCCACAACCCAGTTACTGGGTAATACGATACCCTTTGAAGACTGGTTGTCAGACTTTCGGGCTTCTGACGACCCGTAACATTAAGGTTGTGTTATTAGATTATGTTAAGGTTTTTATTAGATTACATTAAGGTTGTTAGGTTGTCTTGTAATTTATATAGATTAGGTATATTTTATAAGTTTGTACTCGTAGTGTGTGTACTGTAATTTATATTATTAGTACATGTTATAATGTCCAACATGTGAATGTCAAGGCAATTCAGCAGCTAGACAACACGGACATAGTGCGCAGGCTAAACTAACCATTTGAGCAAAGTGTTAGTGCAAAGTGTGAATGAATAATAGTAATGCTGCTTAATAGTCTATTAGGCTAGATTGTAATCAGTTATTAAGAAAAAGAAAAAAACATGTTATAAATCCTACTAAAAATAAATAAGTACCTACGTACGATCCACGAATGGCAGCCGGGACCAACGACTTATCGCGCTTCCCGATGCACGGAGGAGTCTCGGTATGTAAAAATGTTCACTCATCATTGAACCAATCGCGACAAGCGTAGCTTAACCTACCCGCTCACACGGGCAGCTACGCCCGCTTAAAAAACTAGTCGAGGGTACCACCCGCTGACGTCATTCGGCCCGCGGCGCGCGTTTGTTTACATAATGCGCTAGCGGCATAGTTTCTAGGAATTCTGTAGCTCCAGTTCATTTCTTGGAAACCTTTTGACTAAATCTCCATTATATTGTGTGTTTCGTTTAAATTTGTTATTGTTTACATTTCTAGAAATGGTTAAAAAGACGAACAAAGACAATTTAGCTTCAGATTTCAAAGAAATGGCTCTAGTAAGAAAAAACAAGCGATGACCTATATGTTTTAAGGTTTAAAATGCATGGTGTGTTAATTCTTAACATGAAACATAAATAAACCCACTTACCACAGTACAATTAAACTATTAACTGAGTAAAACACTTTCACAGTCGACCGACCGAACAATGACATGTCAGAGAAAAAAATATTTTTTAATGTCATAGACGAGTCTCAGTCAGTGTTGACGTATCTTAAATCGTTCGGAAATAGATAACGCATCAAATTAAATGCATAGAATTCGATATTAGTACTTAATAGTGATGGAACAACGTTAATAATAAAAAAAAATTTTCTTGGTATAGAACTCACACCACGTACAATATTAGGTACGGACCCGATTCACACCGCGCTCGTATGAGCGGCTACTCGATCGAGCCGTGCGGCTGTTATATAAAATAAAAATGTCTATTTTCGCAGATGTGTTGCCTTGCCAGTGTACAAACTGAAATATTTAGTAAATGGTCTAATTATTATTATAATTCACTCCATTTAAAATCGATAATGGGTCTGACATTTTATCAACTTGTCTACTCTTATTGGTTAAACTTATGCAACCATTATTTAAATAGATAAAGACAATCTTAACGAGGTTTTTATTTCTAGACGCCTCATTTAGATGGCAAATTTAAATACTAATTTTGAACTTCTGTAAAACTTGTTTAAAATGTCACGTAGCATCATTTCTGTTCACGGAAACATTAGGCAGAAGTGTATTATTTAATAAAAATGCACTGACAATAGTTAAAACGCGGTCGCTGTCGGACTGCAGACAAAAGAAAGAAGCGCAATGACACAACGCTGGTAATTTAAAATATGAAGCAATTCGGTGTGTAAAGTTTTTCAGATTTTTTTTTAATATAAAGATATAGTTATTATAAGCAACTAATTTCAATATTTTGGTTTTCCAAGCTGTAGTTATTTTTTTATATCTTATTAAAATTTTGGTTGTGCTGATGTCACACAAGCGGCTGAATAGCTTAAGATCTTTGCCACGATTAATACTTATTTAAAACTAAAATTAAATGAGTACATACTATTTCCATGCAGAAAATTCAGTAAAGTTAAACTGTCAAATTTGACGGATAGTTTATTTTCATACTTTAAGGGGGAATACGCCGACGTTCGCAAGGACGTAAAAATATCGCGGCGATTTTTTTTTCACGCACTGGATTTTCAACGCTCTGCTTAGAGCCGAAAGTTGAAAATCCTACAGTGTGTTTTTTCGACGCGATGGCGATGCACTCTGTTGTTGTTAGGTTGTATTCTCGAAGCTCGAACGATGGTAGATATTTTACGTTCAAATTAAAAATAGGCTACAATATTACATTTTGATACAAGTGGAGAATTTTTGTTATTGCATTCGAGGCGGAATTAACACCCGAGCCGTAGGGGAGCTTGTTTTTGAGCCGAGAACTGCAATAACAAATGTCCACGTGTATCAAACGACGTTTTTCAATACACTTTTGAAGAAACAAAATAAAATAACGAAAAATATTTTTGTCATGAATTATTAGGAAATTACGACTTGAATTTTTTTTCCGCGCTTTGCTTTTCCAGGTTGAAGGAGAAGATAAAGCCGATAAACTGCCTAATATGAGAAATAGAAAATTCAAATATTTTTGAGGTTAGAACACAAATAAATGTAAAATTGTTCATAAACGTTTTTTTTTAATTGTAATAATCATTGTTTTTGATGGTATTCTATTTATAAACATTATTTAAATATTCAAAAAATAGTAACGCCGTAAAGACGCATATTATTATCTCTTTGCTGAGATTTAAAAAAAACATTCACCTCCGAATAGAAAGGACAGGCTAAGGTGAAATTGAAGGCATTTTTATTACCGCACACGTGTTGGAAAATGAAAAATCGCACGCGTGTGAAATACATTGCATTGTGAACCCAA
Organism: Cosmia pyralina; assembly: GCA_946251885.1. Classification (NCBI taxonomy): domain Eukaryota; kingdom Metazoa; phylum Arthropoda; class Insecta; order Lepidoptera; family Noctuidae; genus Cosmia; species Cosmia pyralina. The sequence continues at coordinate 2,360,187 of OX276371.1, forward strand.
TCGTAGTGCGATATGAACCAATTATCGAGGAAGTGTATTGAAAAATAAAGTTCATTGACAAGACTTTTTTAAGGCTCTTACATACAGGCGCGACACGCGACGCGAATCGCACGCGACACAAACGCACCGGGTGTCGCGCGACGTAAAGGAGCCTTTTAACCAACGATTTCAAGATAAAATTAAAATAAATAAGTTGTGGATACAAATGACAGTTTGTTAAAGCGAGTTCTAACGTCAACGTTTTAAATATTCAAATTAAATAAAAGAAGAACAGATAATACCTAAATTAAAAATTAAATAACATGTTGTTTTTAATGGCAACAGTTTAACAATTTATAATTCTTTTAAAATTCTTGTTAAAAGGTCAAGCTAATTAATACATCTGCTTAGAAAGATGGAGTCGTGGTTCTTTTCCCGTATTTTGTCACGACCATCTATCTGCCTAGGATTTTTCCAACTATGTTGGGGTCGGCTTCCAGTCTAACCGGATGCAACTGAATACCAGTGTTTTACATGGAGCGACTGCCTATCTGACCCCCACAACTAACCTATTTACACGTTGCTTTTATGTAACTGAAAACCTCTCAGGGGGTTATTGCACCTACTCATTATTATTCGAATAGCTTAAACATTAAATCAAAATCATCAAAACTCATCTGCTCCATACATTTATGTTTGCATAACTCTACAAAATGTAGGAAAAAGCAGATTTTTTTCACGATTTCATGTTTGATCCCTTATTAAAAGTTGTTTATAATGATGAGTACAACGATCCCTTAAAAGGATACCCATGAATTCAATTTAATTCTGTATATATGTATTGTTGCCTCGCTGTTACGGCGTGTGCGTGGCAGCCCGAATGGTATTCTTAGCGCATTGTCCCAGAGGTGGGACTCACCAATGTTGATGAGATGGATGCGGCTGCACGCTAGCGGCCCCTCATTATTATAAAATAGGTACTATTATATTTTATGTGTTTTTGGTTATCTTTTTATTTCTGTTTAAATTATATTTTGATTATTATTATTATTTGACAGTTTAAATTAAATTATATTTGATTATTATTATTATTTGACCTAATTATTCTTTTACACATGTTTTGACACTCATGATTAATTTTTTATAATATTTTTAAATTATTGTATTTTTTTTTTAATTTATTCATCTTTATGTTTTTATATTGTTTTTTATGTAATATTATGGATTTTTATTATCTGAAATAAAATAAATTGAATTGAATTGAATTGTTTGGTCCCAATGTATATTATAAGCACATTATTGGGATAATGACCCCTTAAGAGGTTTCAGGTATTTCAAATAGACCTTGTATTTGAGAATAGCTCATCATTATTCTCCTGCCTTTATCCCAATGTACGTGGGGGTGGCGCACCATGTCTTTTTCTTCATACTACTCTAAGTCGTCATCACGGTAGTTACCCCTTTCTAGCCATATCATCTATTACACAGTGTACTTCCCATACTAGTATAGCCATCCACATTGATACTCAAAACTTTCCTGGCCACGAACATGACCGCATCATCATCAGCAAGGTGATAGCGGGGGCTGACATTCCAGGTGCACCCCATTATGCACACATAGAGGCTATTATTAGTCTACTACCCGACAGACATTGTCAGGTCCAAATTTCAAAAAATCATACTAAATTCCCATAGAAATTTTGTTTTTTTTTTTTTATTGATATTTTTTTGAATTCCGCGCACAGAAATTAAAATCCAAGAAATTGTGAACAAAATCCGATTCTAATAGGGAAGTAGGTATTGACATCCACGCGGACCAAGCCGCGAGCAACAGCTAGTAGAAAAATATAAACACCTAGAATTACGAATTCCATTTAAATCACACGTTTCTATGAATAAATATCTAGGAAACCAAAGACATCATGTTTATAATTAATATTTAACTAGAAACTATTATACATAAACATATAGTTACATTATACATGAGACCGCAAAATATCCAATTATGTTTGTCATATAAGCACTATTAAATAGCATGCAAGAATCACCTATCCTCATGGGTTTTATAAGAACAGCATTTAGCGAGAATTCCCCGAAGAGAAGTCAATCTGCCTAGCCTTTTCCCAACTATATTGGGGTCGGCTTCCAGTCTAACCGGATGCAGCTGAATACCAGCATTTTACATGAAGCAACAACCCAGTAACTGGGTAATAAGATACCCCTTGGTAAGACTTTCGGGCTTCTGACGACCCGTAACGACTGTCAAAGATCCACGAACGACAGCCGGAACCAACGTCGAGGCACGGAGGAGTCTCGATATGTAAAGATGGTCAGCCATCCATTGACCAACCCCGGCAAGCGTAGTTTAACCTGATGCATCGAACCGTGCGGCTGTTAATACTTAGCCACGAACTCTTCCCCGAAGAGCGGGCTATGCTCGGAGTTTTTGTTGAAGTGTAAAATCAGGAATTAAATTATCCTTAAAAGAACCCCCTCTTATCACAAATAGCGTTTCAAGTTCCTTCATGACACACTTAAGACATATCTGAGGACATCGGAAAACTTGAGATTAGAGATGCAGATGCATTCCACCAGCTTTTATGACATGTCTTTCACAGTTCATGTAGTACGGTTATGGAATGCCTTGCACGTGTCGATAAGGCGTGCTCAAACTTTGTCCACTATTAAAATTCTGGTAAAAAAACACTTCCTCTCTCTTTAAACATCATCATTACATATAGTTCCTTGCTCTTGCTTCATGTTAATTATTGGATAAATATATATTTAATGTATTTATATATAGTATAATGGTACACCACTGACTACCCACAGTATTTTCCCTCGTTCTCCTCTTAATTCATCCAAAGGTTGTCTGTAAAAGATCACTTTTAGCAATAAGACCGCCCATTGTGCCACCCTATGTAAAACTGTGTTTTTTATGGTGTGCATAATAAAGAGTATCCCATCTATCTAAGAACTGGAGTAACCGACATAGCTTGCAGAGTAAGCAAGCTGAAGTGGCAGTGGGCTGGCCAGGTTTGTCGAAGGACCGATGGCCGGTGGAGCAGACGAGTCTTGGAGTGGAGACCGCGTCTCGGCAAGCGTAGCGTGGGACTCTCCCAGACTGGATGCGGAAGGCGGAAGACTGGGTGTTGTGGCGCAGCCTGGGAGAGGTTCCGTACCTCAAAAGGAACAGAACCCTTATAGGATCACTTCGTTGTCCGTCTGTCTGTCTGTCTGTATGTCTGTCAAGACATGACCTAGAATCATGTAATTTGGCGAGACGCAAGGTCACACAGAAAAAATAAAGGAAAAAGTCCGAAAATTGTTAATTTGTAATTTTATCACATCAAAAAATATTGTCAAGTCTTTCATTCCGTTAAGACCCTTTTTCTCAAGAACGCGTGGGGGGGGTATCAAGTTGAAATTAATATCAAATACGTAGGTCTATGGCCCTTTCGAGTTAAAAAAAATCAAGCTTCTAAGTCAACGCAATAAAAAAATACGGCCATTTATGCGACATATTTTGATACTCACAAGTAAATCAAAACCTATGGGGTTCCTCCCGTTGATCTAGAATCATGAAATTTGGCAAGAAGCAAGATCTCACCGCACAAGTAAAGGAAAAAGCCCGAAAATTATTAATTTGTAATTTTATGACATAAACTTTTTTTTGGGATTATAATGTTAAATTTGTTTTAGGGATAAATTCTTTTCAAATACGGAACCCATCATTGTGCGTGTTCCAACACGCACTTGACTGGTTTTTTTTTTAATAATACTGCCTGATAAATTTCCATTGAATTCAAAAGTCAGCCTGTATATTGTAACTTCAACGCGTCAGAGTTTCACTAATCCCTGAGAGCCAATTCTCGTAATTAAAAACGTTCAAATTCAAGTCGTAATGTCAGCCAGCGACAATCAAATGTCAAAAATGTAGGCAAACTCTATACAATTTTGACAGATTGAGACTGAGATGAGATTGCGAACGTTGTTATAAAAATACGGGAATTGCCCCTCTGATCTATTATACATATAATGACGGCTAATGCCACTTGTCTAGTTCGCAGATATAACGTGAATGGATATCTGCAGTGCAGTACAATTAATCAAATTGCTACTATATAAGTAATTCACTTAAGTTGTAGTTAGATATGGTCTAATTTATAATCTGAAAAAAAGAAATAAAATGTCTTTTTTGGAACTCGCACAGGAACATAACAACAAAAACTTAAGGACGCTGTTACAAATGGGTAGTCAAATCATTACTTTTTTACACAAAAGTATGTTTATTAAATAAAATGCTTTGCATTCTTAAAATGTTTTTTGGCCGAATTGTTGATAGATGTGCACAGTTTCTCAGTGCCGAAGTGATTTTTTTTATTTCGGTTTTTTATTGAGAAAATGTATTTATCAAAAATTATATTTATAGTTCAGAATCGTACCATGCACATCTATCAACAATTTGGCCAAAAAACATTTTAAGCATGTAAAGCATTTTATTTAATAAACATACTTTTGTGTAAAAAGTAATTTGACTACCCATTTGTAACAGCGTCCTTAAGTTGACATATCCGACTATTTATGTACAAATTTTCTTGTTATTTTCCTTCAACATAAAACTTTAATGTTCAAAGTAAACATAGAAACAACATGCAAGACAAATAATGATTTTATTTCTGCAAATACTTATTTAAAAGACACTTTTGTAAATATTGAATGGACGTTTTCCTATTGTCAACTATCTAGGGACAATATGACCACAATATACTAGGTATCAACATTGACTAATGACCGATCATTGAAAGGACTATGTGTTCATCACTCGTCTATGAGCTGATTGATGAACAAACGTCCCGGCTGTCATTCGTGGATCTTTGACAGTCGTTACGGGTCGTCAGAAGCCCGAAAGTCTGACAACCAGCCTTACCAAGGGGTATCATATTACCCAGTTAATGGGTTGTTGGAGTCGCTCCATATAAAATACTGGTATTCAACTGCATCCGTTTAAGTCTACTGGAAGCCGACCCCAACATAGTTGGGAAAAGGCTAGTTAGATTTATTTGATGAACAATATCAACTGGTCTTACCAAGGGGCATCGTGTTACCCTATAACTGGGCTGTAGACCAGAATAACCGAATGCAGCCGACTGCCTATCTGACCTCCATAACCCAATTACTGAGTAATAATCAGTAACTGCCAATCTATTCTGAAGAAATCTCACCGTCAAAACGCAGGTGAAATGAGCTTGAATTGATCTGTCAATAATGTCAATACCAACCATCAGGGGAAATGACAGCTTGCTTCTAGTTCACTTCACCTAAGATTCGTGGTGAAATTTTTACGGAATACATCGGGTGGTATCGTTAAGGCATCAAAATAAATTGGGGGATTTTTCGTAACCATTTATTTCACTATTACAACATGTATGATTTAATGATTGGATATATGTTTATTGACTATTTCATTAATTAATACTCTGACTGAAGCAAAACAAAATTGAGTTAAATTTCCTCGATGGAATTTTTTTTTTTTTTTTTTTTTTTTTTTTTTTTTTTATGTTTGGACATATCACACAACGCCATCTAGCCCCAAGCTAAGCAACCTAATGCTTGTGTTATGGAACGAGATGGCTGATAAACTACTTATACAGGGTTACAGGAAAAGTCGACCTAGATCCGTTAAGGGCGTGTAGTACACATCATTTCTGAATGATTTTACTATGGAACCCCCCATCCTAAACTTAACCGTTTTCGAGATATTCGAGTTTTAATTTTTTTTATGAAAATGCCCAATTTTTCGGCTATTGAATTGAATATTTTGTATTTATTTGACTCTTATGATTATTTTTTTGGTTTTTTACATGAAGAATGAGATACTTAATGACCTCAATGACTAAAATTGCACGTAAGTTAACTAAATAGGTCATTGTAGACGATCGAAACTTAAGAAAAAAAGTAAAAATTATAAAAACATATTTTTCTTTTCTGGATATCTCAAAAAATAATTATCGCACTTGCTCTGCAGATGTGCTTAAAAACATCTACATTTTATCAGCTATCCAACGAGGTATAACAACCTAGGGTTGTATTTAAACTCATATAAAAAAACATAGTTGAAAAGGTTCAGGTAGTAGGTCTAACGGGTCCCTCGGCTATTGTCCTTCAAGTTAATCCGGTGCGTGTGAGCGAGACAACTTACGATTTATGCAGGTGAGAGTGAGAAAAATAATGTGCAAAAACAAGTTTGGGGATACAACATGCCCATTGTTTTGTATTTGGTCGTTGGTTTGCTTGCCATCCATTTTAGTCTGCTCATGCGATTCGTCCATGGTAGATGCGAATTATTGTGCTTTCGGATTCCCACACGGCTTGGCTTTGTTTCTGGACTGATTTTTCTAACTGTGACTACTGTGCTTGTTTACTGGACTCTGATTTGTGCTTGTGATACTGGACTATTGAAAATGGCAACATACTCGAACGAAGAATATGCGGATATGCTTATCTGCTACGGATACTGCAATTGCGTGTCCGCACAAGCTCGGACTGAGTACATACGACGCTATCCCGACCGTCGAGTACCTGATGTGAGCGTTTTCGACGGAGTTTACCGACGACTTCGTGAAACTGGCTCTGTTTCGCGACGACGTTCGGACTTAGGAAGACCACGTGTCATTGATGACGACGAGGAACAAGACAACGAAATCGTAGAACGGTTCAGAAGAGACCCAACCACTTCGACCAATATTGTTGCCCGTGAACTGGGTCTAACTCAGTGGAAAGTGTGGTTTACGGTTCATACGGCAGGCCTGTATCCATACCACTACACGCCGGTACATGTAATTGAAGAAGGAGATCCCGCGAGACGCATGGACTTCTGCAGATTCATGCTCAATGCAGATATCGAGGACCCGAATTTCCTAAAATTAATATTGTGGACAGATGAATCCAAATTCGATAAGGACGGGATTACTAATTACCATAACGCACACTATTGGGCTCCTAAAGAACTAGGCAATCCAAATAAGAAAAGAGTAAAGGGGTCACAACGACGATTTAGTGTAAATGTGTGGATGGGCATCATTTCCAACCATTTGATTGGGCCTTACTTTCTTCCAGACAACCTCAATGGTGAAACTTATGAAAATTTCTTAAGAGGTGACTTAGGTGACCTACTAGATGATCTCCCATTAGAATTACTGCGGGACATGTGGTTTCAACATGATGGCTGCCCTGCTCATTTTAGAAGAAGCGTTAGGGAATGGTTGGACATTAACTATCCTAACAAATGGATTGGACGAGGTGGGCCTTTACCCTGGCCAGCCAGATGTCCTGACCTGACCCCCATGGATTTTTATGTATGGGTGCACATGAAGAGCCTCGTTTACAGTGAGCCCAACCCCATATCGTCAGTGGAAGTTCTCAAAGAAAGGATAATTAATGCTGCTAACGACATAAGAAGAACATTAACCACTGGTGTAGTGAAAAGTGGACTACGTGAAAGAATGAGAAAATGTGTGCGAAAAAGAGGTGGACACGTAGAACATGAACTATAAAATGTTATTCAAAAACATTAGGTGAATAAATGTTATTTTGAACTGATTTATTGTTTCATTTAGCTTACTACAATCACCGACGATCTGTACGCCAACTATGAGATTTGAACTATGAGATGATTTATTCTGACTGCCATGTAGCCTTAGAAACTAAGTTTCACCTTTGAGGTTAATAAATACCCTAGAGTGTTATACCTCGTTGGATAGCTGATAAAATGTAGATGTTTTTAAGCACATCTGCAGAGCAAGTGCGATAATTATTTTTTGAGATATCCAGAAAAGAAAAATATGTTTTTATAATTTTTACTTTTTTTCTTAAGTTTCGATCGTCTACAATGACCTATTTAGTTAACTTACGTGCAATTTTAGTCATTGAGGTCATTAAGCATCTCATTCTTCATGTAAAAAACCAAAAAAATAATCATAAGAGTCAAATAAATACAAAATATTCAATTCAATAGCCGAAAAATTGGGCATTTTCATAAAAAAAATTAAAACTCGAATATCTCGAAAACGGTTAAGTTTAGGATGGGGGGTTCCATAGTAAAATCATTCAGAAATGATGTGTACTACACGCCCTTAACGGATCTAGGTCGACTTTTCCTGTAACCCTGTATACATTTTTTTTTTTTTTGTAAATACAAACATATTATAGATAGAAAAACACCCAGACTCGGAACAAATACTTGTAGGTCGTACAAATATTTGTTCCGTGCGGGAATCGAACCCGCGACATGCTGCGCAGCAGTCAATCGCTCAACCACTGCGCCAACCGTGTCGTCAATTTAATTCCGAAAAGACCTCCACTTTTTTTCTGTAATTCTAAAATCCTAAGTAATTTCATTGCAAAGTTGCATTCAATTATGTGTATTAGGTAATTGAAAACTGTGGCTGAAAATATTTTTGATAGATAGCTTAATTTATTTTAAAAAATTATTTGATTTGGCGCTTTTATTTTGGTTCCAGCGCATTGTTGCGCTCTCATTTTTTCGCATGTGGAAGTAGTTGACTCAGTCACTTTCTTATTCCCGCCCAGTTCGCTTTTTACATATCACCTTAAGGCTGCCGCAGACAGTCGCAACGCGACGGCGCGACGCGACTCCGGTATATCGTTGCCATATCTAAAAATCTAAATAAAACTTACACGTTAAAAAAGCCGGACTTTTGGGTCCCAAGGCCGGATGCTAAAAAAAAGGATTTTTGACAAAAAAAAAAATTGAATAAAACTACTAGGTACAAAAATAACAATAGCCCAATATGTAGGTAGTACCTATGTCAACATTCGTGTCTTGGCGAGTCAGCGAGTCTCGTCTGGCTCGTTTCTAACTGAAGTGACTGAACGATAGAAATAAAAAAACTTTTTTACAAAAAAAAAAAAACAACCGACTTCCATAAAAATACTACAAAGTGAAAAATAACTTTAATTTCGGAAGTTTTTGGATCTGTATTTTAGTTTTTGCCATCGACTCCCGAAATTAAAGTTATTTTTCACTTTTATAGTATTGTTTTTGGAAGTCGGTTGTTCCAGCAAAAGAAATTAGAACATCGTCCACATGAAAAGTGGGGAAAAAATACGTAGTATTGAAGCTAACTCAAAAACTACCAAAGCAATATTATATTAGTACATTTTATGTGGGACCAACTTTGAGGTATACCCTCTGGATAAAATATTAGGAAAATATATATAGGTTGACTGGTAATTAGTGACCGATACATGGTTATACTCATGATAACAAACAACTTTTACTAAGGGACCAAACCTGAAATCGCGAAAACAAAATCAACTTCCCGTACATTCATGTTCGCATAACTCGGCAAAATGTAGGGAGATTTTCTTTACGCGATTTCAGGTTTGGTCCCATAGTAAAAGTTGTTTGTTATCATGAGCACAATCATGTGTTTAGGTATCGGTCACTAATTACCAGTCACCCTATATACGTGTCGACTTGAGAACCTCCTCCTTTTTTCGAAAAATCAGGACGGGCCGGACGCAGTCAAATTTGGCCGAACAAGAGGTCAAAAAGCCTCACATGTCCGGCTTTATCCGGACGGACGGCAACGCTACTTCGGTAGAACAATGCCCACGAAGTTATCGTAGAAATTGACCAATCAGAGCCACGTCCCGCTCTTCTTTATAAACCGCTAAATGTTTATAACTTCAAATATAGATGGACCAATAATTCACCATTTCCTTAGTCATTACACGTCAGTTTTCAAGAATCACTCACACATACAAACGTAAAATAAATTATACTTAATATCTGAAACGAAAACCTTGTCATAATAATTAGGCTCACATTTGACCACTACCTCACCCGATGGTCAAATGCAGAAAATAACAGACACTTCACTTTTTGTTAATTTTTAGGGTTCCGTGCCTCAATAGGGAAAAACGGAACCCTTATAGGATCACTTCATTGTCCGTCTGTCAAGACACTTTAACTCAGGAACGCATGGAGGAATCAAGTTAGAATTAATATCAAATACCCATAGTAGGCCTATGGTCCTAAAAAAATCAAGTCTCTAAGTCAACGCAATAAAAAAATACGGCCATTTGTGCGATATATTTTGATACTCGCAAGTAAATCAAAACCCCCGTACTACCCGTTGACGTAGAACCATGAAATTTAGCATCAAGAAGGTCTTACAGCACAAGTAAAGGAAATAGTGCGAAAGTTGTTTATCATTTACAAAACTTTTTTTGGGATTACAAATGTTAAGTTTGTTTTTACGATAAATTCTTTTCAACTACGGAACTCTTCATTGTGCGTAGTCTGAAACGCACTTGGCCGGTTTTTATCTTTCACTAATTAATTAATTTCACTAGCTGACCCGACAGATGGATTATTTATTATCCACGCAATATCCCATAGAAAAAAGGACGTTCAGTTTTTTGCCGATTTTGAAAACTTTCCAATTCTTCTTTCCATAAAAACCTAATTCAGATTACTACCAACATTTTAAAACAAAAATTGCAAATCGGTTCAGCCGTTCTCATGCCACACTTACCAAGGAAAAGCTCATTTTTATTATATTTTTCTTTTTTCCATTTTTTTTTTCTTTTAAACCACCCCAATAAAAAAGAAAGAATAAAACAAAAAAAAAATTATTCAAATCGGTCAAGCCGTTCTCAAGTTATGACGTGACCAAGGGAAATAGGGATTCATGTTTATTTAAATAGATTAAAAGTGAAAAAGTATTCATGATTTCGCCACTCGGCATCCTTCACTCGCGTACCGAATGACCGAAAATTTTAATGAAAGGCACGATAAACGTTTAGTCCTATGTAATTTTGTCGGTGACTCGTGAACGTGGAATGAAACGAAAAACAAAAATGAACATTCACTCGAGTGAATCGTTCGCTGATATCAGCTTTATAAGCGACTAGCAGCACCACGGGGTTTCACCCACGAAAGTCTTGAACCCGTAGCAATATCGGGATAAAAAGTATCCTATGTATAAACTATAAGTGTGCCAAATTTCATTAAAATCCGTTTAGTAGTTTCTGCGTGAAATAGTAACAAACATCCATCCATCCATCCATCCTCTTGTGGGATGGATGGATGGAACTTTCGCGTTTATACTATTATTAAAGTAGAGTTGAACTCCTTAGAGGTACAACTCGAAAGCAACGACAAAGTTGCCAACAGAATCATCACAAAAGGTATTTACAAGGCAGATGTGAGTGGAAACGCCGGGAGGGGACGCCTTAGGAAGACATAATTAGTGACCTTATTGGTGGTGTTCTTCAGAAAGGTCAGGTGCGTAGTACTCGCAACCGGCATGCGTGTATGACCAGGTGTGTGAACGTAAACGAGGCAAAAGAATTATGTAAGGATCGTAGCAGGTGGCGTTCTGTAGTTTCCACCCCCGTGGGAAGAAGGCGTGGGTTTATTAAGGTTATGTATGTAGAATCTTCAAAAGATATGGATAAGTGTAGGGGAAGACAAAAGAAACGATGCGATGGACAGTGTAAAAGATGATATTGATACAAAGAATGTGACTAATATAGATGACGGCTGATATAGATGTATGGAAGAAGAAGACATGTTGTGCCAACCACTTTGAACAATTGTGTTAAGGGCAATAGAATGATGAAGGTGATGATGACGAACCAGAATGAAATCTAGGAACTGAGCATTACGAAATTAGTCATTTACGAAACCATGATTCATAGTAATAACTAAAACATGAAGAAGATAGAATCTACGACTTATTCATTAGGATCTTCATTCTTCCGTTCCAAGAAAAATGCAAGGCTGATGATGGTGATGAAATTCTTTTTCATAGTAATTAGAACATTCTAGGGAAATCTCATTTAATTGTTATAATAGGTGATCTATCACAAATTATCACGACAATGATCCTTGACCCCGACATGGTAGGAAGATTTATAATATTGTGTTTAAAGCCATAAGAGGTCGCGGAGCGGTGAACGATAATGGTTTGAAGAATAGGGATGATGACAAAATTTTTGTTTTATCCGTCATTTAAATTATTAAAAAAATTTTGGACGCGTATGTTTTCTTTTTTTACGTATTCAAAAGATTACGGCGATACATTGAGTTAAAATGTGGCATGACGTCACTCCTTGTTAGATTTTATACGTAGTTTGTTGTAGTTGTGACGAGCTAGCCCCCTCTACCCAACTTTAATACGTGTTATATAAGTAATTTTTTATTAATATGATAAAGCAAAAAAATATGTGTCTAATATTTTTTTATTATCTGACCGACGGACTAAATAGATTTTTTTTTTTTTACCCAGGCATCATCCCTGTTACTGTGTGGGGGCTGGTATGGGCTAATGTAAAATGTTAAAATTTTAAATGTATAAAAGTACCCATGTCCTTCTCAAGTCCCAGGCTACAATTTATCAAATTTCATAATGATCACTTCAGTTATTAAGGCATGAAAATGTAATATTCTAAGGCATACAAAGATTTGAATATTAATAGTTTTAATAAAAGCATGAAAAAACTTTTAATAAATAAATGCTACTATAATGTTGAAGACTATTTAAATGATATACTTTACACATTTGTTACTGGTTTTATTAACTTAACGTAACTTTAGAATTATATTATTATTGTATTTGTACGCCTTTCTAGGCAAAACATGTTGAAACTTCTTTTTTTTTGTAATCGTTCCAATTGATTGTAAACCTACACGTGTTTTTGACAAATAAATATATCTTAACTAATCAGTTGGTATGGAAACCTCTAGGTATGAAAACCTTATTGGTGATGATCTTAAGAAAGATCAGGAGCGTAGTACTCGCAACCGGTGTGCTTGTATGACCAGACGTATGAACGTAAACGAGGCAAAAGGAGTATGTAAGGATCGTAGCAGGTGACGTTCTGTACTTTCTGCCTACCCCCATGGGAAGAAGGCGTGATTATAAGTATTTATGTATGTGTAGTAGTTATGGATAATATAAAAAATATAAAGATATAGTATGGATTGTTGACTCAAACTATACTAACGAAAAAGCAAGCATTAATCTCCCCGCTAACCGCTCCGCTCTCCCAAACCCACAACTCAACACTAATGATGTATTTAAAGACACTATTACCCAGAACTTCCTTGACTGCTTAACCTGTCGTAATTAGAACCATTATACTTGTTTACTACAACGTAATTATGTTATACAGGGTGGGCCAATAATTTTTGCACTTTTAAAACATGAATAGAAATAAAACTACAACTGTTATTTTGTGGATTATATATTTAACGTTTTGAAAATTTAATGAAATTTATTTTTTAAAAATGACATCGTCGAGATGTGCACCGTCTCGTCGTTGGCACTCTAGCAATCGACTACGCAAACTTTGGAAAACTCGCTGACACATGCTGCGGGGGATCGCGGCTATCTCGTCGTGGATGTTTTGTTTTAATTGGGATATATTCGTCGGTTTATTAAGGTAGACTCGCTTTTTCAGGTATCCCCATAAGAAAAAATCGCATGGTGTAAGATCCGGGCTTCTCGGAGGCCATGGAATATCACCTCTGCGAGAAATCAATTTATTCGGAAACATTTCTTTGACTACCGGTAAAGTCACATTTGACGTGTGGCATGTTGCTCCATCTTGTTGCATCCAGGTCCTGCTGTTGTATCCTTGAAATTCATGCAACTGCGGCGTCAAAAACTCTCGCAACATCTTGACATATTCCGCTGAATTCACAGTTACATTATCTCCTTGGTTATTTTCAAAGAAATACGGACCAATTATGCCCTTTGCTGATATGGCAGCCCATACTGTCGTTTTAGGTGAATGAAGTGGCTTTTGGTGTTTAAGGCGAGGGTTTTCCCTGCTCCAATATCGACAATTGTGCTTATTCACGTGCCCGTTGATGTGAAAGTGGGCCTCGTCCGTAAAGAATACATTCTCCAGGCTAGAGAATTGCTCCAGCATTGTGTCAGCCAATAACTTACGTTGAATGTAATCATTTGGTTTCATCTCCTGCACAATTTGAAGCTTATACGGGTGCAGTTTGAGGTCTAGATGCAAAATCCGCCGTAGACAGTCTACGGCGGATTTTGCACGTCAAGTTTGTCTACGGCGGTTCTGGCATTACCGAGAACCAGTCTACGGTAGACTGGTTCTCGGTAATGCCAGAACCGCCGAACGCTTACGCGTAGATAATTCTGGATCGTTCCGAACGGAAATTTCAACCTCTCGAATGTTCTCATCGCTTCTTCTTGAACGTGGCCGGCCTGTTTGTTTAATATTCGTTGTCGATCCCGTTTGCTCGAACTTCACGACCCAAGCTTTGATTAAATTTACACTTGGACACTCGCTTACACGGCGTAATCCATATTCAATTCGAAACAGGCGTCGTACAGTAACGTAGGAATCGTTGTTTTTGTAAAATTGTTTAACACAAAAAGCACGCTGTTGTCCCGTGAAGCGCTCCATCGTGACTAAAATTGCATGTAGCGACGCATAGTTTCCCGCCACCCGCGCACCCCTCCTTCCAACGGTATTCGAGAAATTTAGTGTTGCTATTTGCAAAAATTATTGGCCCACCCTGTACATGACTTAGCGTCAGTGGTCCAGAGGTCAGACAGGTATGGTACGCTTTTAGTATGCTCATTGTCTCGCTAAAGTCAGAGCAATGAGATTATACACAGCTCTCACGTGATTAGGGGTTAACATGAAACAACCTAAGAGAATCAAAAAAGAGGCAAGATACATAACGCCGACATATTAGGGCTGGTGTGTTTGAGTGTGCCCGACAGATATGTGTGGCGGCGACGGCGGCCTCAGCTGCTGGCTATACCTCGTGGCCGCACTAATCTGTTAAATGAGGCGCCCCTGACGCGGGCGCTTCGCACCCTTAACCTTGTAGCAGAGGAGGTAAACGTTTTTGCGTGTACACTGAGTGAATTCACAAGGATAACATTATATGTAATTCAAATTCAAATTCAAATTCAAAACATTTATTTCAGACTTTTGGTCCATAGAGTGTTAGTAGTACATCAAAATGACTTAAAGCTATGTTAGTAATACATAAATATAAAAAACGCCAGTCAGCCTACAATATGTGCAGACCAATCCAATGCCTCCACATAGGACTATGGATGTAGTATGCAATTACCCTCAGGTAGCTGTTGGGACTGCCCCTAACCCTTCGCATCAGCGATGCTGCTCTCTTACGTATAATGGCTTGAAAGCCGTCCACTTGAGCCTCAGCAAACATCGCTGATGCACTGCAGTAGCGAGGCAATCCCATCAGCAACCTGAAAGCATTGTTATATTGGACCCGCAAGGCACCGACGGTTCGCTGCGTGTAGCTAGTCCACAGACTACACGTATAAAAGGACTGGCAATATGCCCTAAATAAAGTCCTCTTTACCGCATAAGAGCACCGTGAAAATCTGCGAGCCAGCATATTACAACGAATCGTCAGCGCCCTGCGTTCCCTCTCTTAAGTCTGCTTCATCGGTCATGTCCTCATTGACTACATGACCTAGGTACACAAATTGCGTAACTCTGCTTAATGCCACACCCGCTAGTGTCACGGGCGGAACGTGAGAGGGACTCCTACGCCCAGCCCGAAACATCAGCAGCTCACTCTTCTTGACATTGTACACCAGGCCATGAGTCTCCGCAAACACCTCACAGACGCTCACCAGTTTTCTCAAAGCACTGATCGATGGGCTCAACAGCACCATGTCATCAGCGTAACTAATGTTATTAACTATTTTACCATCAATTGAGCAGCCTACTCCGGTGCTGTTGAGCTCACGGATCAGCCCGTTTATATAAATGTTATAAAGTGTAGGGGAGCTCAACCCCCCCTGCCTCACCCCACATTTCAATTGGTATGGGTCAGAAGATGAGCCCGACCATTTCACACGATTGGTTTGATGGTTATATCAATATTTAAATATATTTATGATTCCGTCTGGTACACCATTAATCCGCAGCTTATCCCATAGTCTCTCATAATCTACCCGGTCAAATGCCTTTGAGAGGTCCAGAAAGGCAGCATACACCGGCGTTTTGCGATCGGTATAGTATTTGACAGTGTGTTTCAGGACCAATATTGCACTCTCAGTCGAAAGACCGGTCCTAAACCCAAATTGAGCATCTTCAAGGTTAGCTGATTGTGCGAGATAGCCATTTAACACACCGTCCAACACCTTGGCTGTTACAGTAGCCAATGTAATAGGTCTGTAGTTACCTATTTCACTGATATCCCCTGTTTTGTTTTTTACAATCGGTACCACAACCGCCTGAGCAAGATCCTCCGGCAGGTAAGAATGCCTAATGCAAAAGGTGAAAAACATCGCCAAGACTCTACACAGGTGTGGACCCCCATGCTTCAGATGCTCCACGCTCAACCCGTCGTGCCCAGGAGACTTACCCTTACGCATACACCTTAGAACCTGTGACACCTCCCTTGTGGTTACTCTCACTGGTTTATTCGACAGCGGAATGTCCACCTGGCGCATATCCCTATTTGATTGCCGTGGTTCTGTCGTGAAGTGCTCCCTAAATGTATTGGCAATGTAATAAGTTTTAGAAAATAAGTTTTTAAGTTTGCTTCACTATTGCATTGGGTTACACCTGTAAAAATAGTTGTAAGTGAGGATATAAATAAATAAATAAAAAATTGAATTATTTAACAATAGGTTTTGAGAAACCTATTAAAAAAATAATCTAATGTCAAGTCAAAACTCATGTCGAGTACCTAATTAAAATATAAATTGTCTGTTTAGATAAATAGTCTGTCGTTATTTTCGCCAACCAATCGCAAAACCTCATGATTTGACCGCAGATTTACTGATCAAAGACTTGATCAGTGTGAGGGGCTCATGGCTAAGTAAATAATAGACTCACGGGTCGATCAATCAGGTTAAGCTGTGCTTGCTAAGCGCGTCCCGTGGATGGCCCCAGACCCGCGTGCCTCGTAAAGCACGTTAAGCCGTTTGTCTTGGCTGTCATTCGTGGATTTTTGACAGTCGTTACGTGTAGTCAGATGTCCGAAAATCTGACAACCAGTCTTACCGAAGGGTATCGTGGTACTCAGTAACTGGGTTGAAGTCAGGTAGGCAGTCGCTCCATGTACTGGTATTCAGCTGCATCTGGTTAGACTGAAAGCCGGCCACAACATTATTGGAAAAAAGGCTAGGCTGACGCAAAAAGAGACTTTTGTTTATAATAGAGTTAAACTAGGGTTGTCTCCCTAAAAACGGAGGAGACTTGGTCCCGAAGTAATTCCCAATGGCACTCCAGAGAAAAAACATTATTTCTTACATAAATATCTATACACGTTGTGTTTCTACTGCTGTACGGGAAAAAGTAAAATAAATAAAATAAATAAATAAATTCTGAACAAAAACACAGTATGACAAAAACATTTAGTGCGATAATACCTACATTAGTAAAATACTGTGTCGTAGGAATTAACGCCCACCTCAGGAAAAGGACGATAGCTTTCTAGAATTTATACTAAACACAGGAAATAGATTACAAACTAGAATAATAGGTTAAAAATGTGAATATGTGTAGGTACGAGCGAATGTATTATGTGCGTGTGGATGTTTGCATAGGTATGTGAGTATGTGTGTGTATGTGTGTGTGTGCGTGAGTGTGTCTTAATTTATATGTTATGAATCTATTTCGGAAGGAAGAGGTCGATATTGGAAGCAAATCAATATATATATATATAAATCAGGGTTCAAGTGCCAATAAATAAAAAAAATATATCGATCTATTATTATATCTTATCTTTCAACTCTGTTAAAATTAGCATATATAAGTGTCGCAGGCAATATCAAAAAATGATGCGTCTTTAGATTATCTGATCCCAACAAATTAGGTCTGAAAATGTCTAAATCAAGAATATGTTCTAGTTTAATGACGTCACAGGAAATCCAATATGGCGGACAGTGGACATTAGGTATTTCAACGTTCATTGATTTGATTCGTAATTATTCTTCCCTCGTATCGGCACAAAAACAAGATTCATAGATTCATCCTCCGCACATGGCCGTACCAAGACAAACGATTTCATTTAACTGTCATTGGCACCACTTTGATACTTTCTCTAAAATACCTACTCATTTCTAAATTACATTTATTTAACATCATCATTATTATTTCTGGCGAAAGACGTCCGCTACCGGACATGGGCGTCCACCTAGCGCCACCAACCATTTCTAATTGTGCTATATAATTTCATTCGTCTTTTTTAGGGTTCCGTTTCAATGGTAAAAAGGAACCCTTATGGTGCGACTCAGTCTGTCTGTCACAGCTGGAAATCTCAAGAACTACTAATGGTATCAACTTGAAATTTGGGACTTTTGCAGGGGGTCTTAAAAATTCGAAGTAGGACTACTAGGGCATGTGAAAGAACGTTATTTGCACATTCTCAAACATTTTTTTTTTCTTTCTTTTAGGCCGCATAGTTTTCGACTTTTGATGAAAAATGTAACAAAAAATATCGTTCCCCCCCCCCCCCCTCTCTTGTCTTCGAAGTTTGCGTAGAGCAAAATCTGCAATTATTCTATGTGATAGAAATTTATGTAAAGATTACAGGAAAAAGAAAACGATGTCTCTAAATAGTACACTTTTTCAGAAATCGGAACAGAACCCTCGGTACGCAAGTCCAACTCACTCGACCGGTTTTTTTAAACAGCTAATTCTATGTTTCCTTTTTCTAAACCATATTTATTTGTATTTCTTTTGTTTCAGGTCGTTTGGCAGTGATTATGTTTAGTATATGCACCGTGGTGCTAGGAATCATACTATCGTTCGTGCCATGGCTGGATTATATTATATTTAGAGTGAGTATTATCTTTTCTTACTTTAATTCTTTAATATGTACAGTAGGCGCGCGATCTGAGTGCAGTCGGAGTATGAGGAGCGGGGCGGGTGCAACTCCCCCCGCCCGTCGACACCTCGCCGCGGCCGCCTGTAGTTTAGTGCTGTGCTGACCTTGATGTCTCTCGCTCGCGCGCTTATCGATAGCGTTTTACTCAAAGGGATGGATTAATGGAAGATACCGTAGACTGATTTGTCATTGAGGTCGGCGATGACAGTGATGATAGTTTACAATAATAAACTTGTTTGATTAAGATTAGTAGGGAATATATGCATGATATTTTCTTTTTTTTCGCAAATATAATAAATAAAATGTGTTAAAATACTAACAGATAGAAGCAGTTTGAACGTCCACTTTTAAGGTGTCAAAGAAAAATATCGAACTCCGTTCTTTGTCGCTAATTAGGTCACATCACTAGCGCATTCCTCAGAACTGCACTCAGATCGCGCGCCTACTGTAAGTATGTAAGCACCTAGAGCCTCTCCTGTTGGTTCTCCAGATAATACTACACCCTAATAATTGCGAAAGATATCAATCTTGAAGCTTAATGATAATCCATTGCTTCATATGTTCGAAAAATTTGTCTGCTCAACAACGTAAATAACGCAATGAATGTTGTTGAACTGTCAAAATAAAACCGATTTCTAGTAAGTTACGCAATAGGGTTGATGACAAAAAATTTTTTTTTGTCCGTCATGTAGAATAATAATAAAAATTGGACACGTATTTTTTATTTGAGTTAAAATATGTCATGACGTCACGCCTTGCTAGATTTTATACGTAGAAGTGACGTAGCGAGCCCCCACTCCCCAACTTTAATGCGTAATATCCAAGTCATTTTTTATTAACCCCTCAAAGGCTTTCTACACCCCATGTGTGCGTAAGGAAAAATCCCTTTACATAATAGGTATATAAGCTTATATATCATCCCAGCGCTGATTTGCTGGATTCTTTTTCTCCTCTACCTATCGTTGTTTCTCCTGACAAAGTTTATTCTGTTTTTGTTGTATATTCATACTTATTAGGTGTATACATATAGGCTAAAAGTTATGGTTTTGTACTCTTTACACTATACTTGTCACTTCTATTTTTGTTCTTTTATAAAGCTGTTCCAATTCTTCTAGCATTGTTCTTTAACTATATTATTCCTTCAACAGTTTTTTTATTAGTATTTATTCTTTTTCGAGTTATCTAGCCCTTATGCTGCACCTGCCATGTTTTCTCTCTGCATCACCCTAAGGTTGACTGGTAGAAAATGCCTCAGGCATTAAGTCCTTTGTAGAGTAATTTTTTACTTGTGCATAAAGTTTTAATAAATAAATTATATAAACGCAAAAAAACATCATCCTACGTAGTTGTGAACCTATGTGATTCGCAACTAACCCCCCCCCCCCCCCCCCCCTCCCCCTGGTGGTTTATAAATTAGTATATAACTGCACTTAAAGAGATACAGCAAAAAATACGTGTCTAATATTTCTTTATTATCTGACTGAAGTTTTTACCCAGGCATCATCCCTATAACCCGCTGGTATTTTACCCAGGCATCATCCCTATAACCCGCTGGTATTTTACCCAGGCATCATCCCTATAACCCGCTGGTATTTTACCCAGGCATCATCCCTATAACCCGCTGGTATTTTACCCAGGCATCATCCCTATAACCCGCTGGTATTTTACCCAGGCATCATCCCTATAACCCGCTGGTATTTTACCCAGGCATCATCCCTATAACCCGCTGGTATTTTACCCAGGCATCATCCCTATAACCCGCTGGTATTTTACCCAGGCATCATCCCTATAACCCGCTGGTATTTTACCCAGGCATCATCCCTATAACCCGCTGGTATTTTACCCAGGCATCATCCCTATAACCCGCTGGTATTTTACCCAGGCATCATCCCTATAACCCGCTGGTATTTTACCCAGGCATCATCCCTATAACCCGCTGGTATTTTACCCAGGCATCATCCCTATAACCCGCTGGTATTTTACCCAGGCATCATCCCTATAACCCGCTGGTATTTTACCCAGGCATCATCCCTATAACCCGCTGGTATTTTACCCAGGCATCATCCCTATAACCCGCTGGTATTTTACCCAGGCATCATCCCTATAACCCGCTGGTATTTTACCCAGGCATCATCCCTATAACCCGCTGGTATTTTACCCAGGCATCATCCCTATAACCCGCTGGTATTTTACCCAGGCATCATCCCTATAACCCGCTGGTATTTTACCCAGGCATCATCCCTATAACCCGCTGGTATTTTACCCAGGCATCATCCCTATAACCCGCTGGTATTTTACCCAGGCATCATCCCTATAACCCGCTGGTATTTTACCCAGGCATCATCCCTATAACCCGCTGGTATTTTACCCAGGCATCATCCCTATAACCCGCTGGTATTTTACCCAGGCATCATCCCTATAACCCGCTGGTATTTTACCCAGGCATCATCCCTATAACCCGCTGGTATTTTACCCAGGCATCATCCCTATAACCCGCTGGTATTTTACCCAGGCATCATCCCTATAACCCGCTGGTATTTTACCCAGGCATCATCCCTATAACCCGCTGGTATTTTACCCAGGCATCATCCCTATAACCCGCTGGTATTTTACCCAGGCATCATCCCTATAACCCGCTGGTATTTTACCCAGGCATCATCCCTATAACCCGCTGGTATTTTACCCAGGCATCATCCCTATAACCCGCTGGTATTTTACCCAGGCATCATCCCTATAACCCGCTGGTATTTTACCCAGGCATCATCCCTATAACCCGCTGGTATTTTACCCAGGCATCATCCCTATAACCCGCTGGTATTTTACCCAGGCATCATCCCTATAACCCGCTGGTATTTTACCCAGGCATCATCCCTATAACCCGCTGGTATTTTACCCAGGCATCATCCCTATAACCCGCTGGTATTTTACCCAGGCATCATCCCTATAACCCGCTGGTATTTTACCCAGGCATCATCCCTATAACCCGCTGGTATTTTACCCAGGCATCATCCCTATAACCCGCTGGTATTTTACCCAGGCATCATCCCTATAACCCGCTGGTATTTTACCCAGGCATCATCCCTATAACCCGCTGGTATTTTACCCAGGCATCATCCCTATAACCCGCTGGTATTTTACCCAGGCATCATCCCTATAACCCGCTGGTATTTTACCCAGGCATCATCCCTATAACCCGCTGGTATTTTACCCAGGCATCATCCCTATAACCCGCTGGTATTTTACCCAGGCATCATCCCTATAACCCGCTGGTATTTTACCCAGGCATCATCCCTATAACCCGCTGGTATTTTACCCAGGCATCATCCCTATAACCCGCTGGTATTTTACCCAGGCATCATCCCTATAACCCGCTGGTATTTTACCCAGGCATCATCCCTATAACCCGCTGGTATTTTACCCAGGCATCATCCCTATAACCCGCTGGTATTTTACCCAGGCATCATCCCTATAACCCGCTGGTATTTTACCCAGGCATCATCCCTATAACCCGCTGGTATTTTACCCAGGCATCATCCCTATAACCCGCTGGTATTTTACCCAGGCATCATCCCTATAACCCGCTGGTATTTTACCCAGGCATCATCCCTATAACCCGCTGGTATTTTACCCAGGCATCATCCCTATAACCCGCTGGTATTTTACCCAGGCATCATCCCTATAACCCGCTGGTATTTTACCCAGGCATCATCCCTATAACCCGCTGGTATTTTACCCAGGCATCATCCCTATAACCCGCTGGTATTTTACCCAGGCATCATCCCTATAACCCGCTGGTATTTTACCCAGGCATCATCCCTATAACCCGCTGGTATTTTACCCAGGCATCATCCCTATAACCCGCTGGTATTTTACCCAGGCATCATCCCTATAACCCGCTGGTATTTTACCCAGGCATCATCCCTATAACCCGCTGGTATTTTACCCAGGCATCATCCCTATAACCCGCTGGTATTTTACCCAGGCATCATCCCTATAACCCGCTGGTATTTTACCCAGGCATCATCCCTATAACCCGCTGGTATTTTACCCAGGCATCATCCCTATAACCCGCTGGTATTTTACCCAGGCATCATCCCTATAACCCGCTGGTATTTTAAAACATTTAATCAAAATAGATACTCGTACATAGATTAGTAATAGATGCTTCTCAGCAACGTTAAGGCCACTTAGCTTCACCATAAGTGCTTAAAAGGGCAAAGAATGGAGTTTAACAAAACAATTGGCTTCAGAGTCGCTCCGCCTGGAATCCTTCTGCTAAAAGTGGTGATTACTCCGACTTTCGGTATCTCGGTTCACTCGTGCAAAGCGATGGCGAAGTAGATCGGACGGTTAAGCATAGGATTAACACTGGATGGATGAAATGGCGGCAGGTCACGGGGACAATCTGCGACTCCCGCATTCCCCTTAAACTTAAGGGGAAGATATATAAAACAATGGTTAGACCTGCTGTCTTGTATGGATCAGAATGTTGGGTCACAAAAGGGATGAATGAAAAGCAGTTGCATGAAGCTGAGATGAGAATGCTAAGAGGGATGTGTGGTGTTACACGAATGGATAGAATAAGAAATGAGTACATAAGAGGAAGTCTAAAAGTGGCACCGGTGACTGAAAAGTTGTGCGGAAATCGGCTGTCATGGTATGGGCATGTGATGCGGAGGAGTGAGGAAATTGTCGTGAGGAAAGTTTTGAGTATGAATGTCGATGGCTATAATAGTAGGGGAAGACCAAAGAAACGATGGATGGATTGTGTGAAAGATGACATGGCTAGAAAGGGGGTGACTACCGAGATGACGAATAATAGAGAAGTATGGAAAAAAAGGACATGTTGCGCCGACCCCAAATAGATTGGGATAAGGGCAGGAGAATGATGATGATATAGCAAGCAATACTCTATCATTTCTGTGACTATCTCTGCAGACCTATCTTTTGGTGGTTAAGCTCGTGATTTTTTAAAGAAGGAAGAGCTTATTATACCAGATGACTTTTTGTACCGTCTTGAAAAATAGGGTATAGTAAGTGAACGGAGTAGAAGCCTATGGTATACCTAGTTTTTTTTTATTAGCTTAGGCAGAAATAACAAAAAAAATATTAAATTCAAAGAAAACTTTTCATATAAAGAGAAATTTTCGAAAAAATTCATAAATCGTAAAAAAATATCGATATTCAAACCTTAGGCACAAATTCAAAGTAAACTTTTCATACTAGAACAATAAAAAGGGAAATTTTCGAAAAAAATCATAAATCACATATGCACCGGTTGCTTATGATTTGAATTTCGATTTATTTATTTTTTTTTTACAAAAAAACTTGGTTTTGGCATAAGCATATTTTTTTCAAGACGATAAAAAAAGTCATCCAGTATTACAAGGAAATACTAGCTCATGCACTGGTAAAATATTCTTTCTTTTCTTTCTTTCTTTTTTAGGGTTCCCTCTAAAGTAAAAACGGAACCCTTAAAAGATAACTTCGTTATCGTAAAAGTAAAAAAAATATTTTTTCAATGTAAGAATAAAGTTATTAACGAGAAAATTAATGTCATCGTAAAAAAAAGCTTTTTTTAGGGTTCCGTACCTCAAAAGGAAAAAACGGAACCCTATAGGATCACTTCGTTGTCCGTCTGTCTGACTGTCTGTCTGTCTGTCTGTCTGTCTGTCTGTCTGTCAGTCTGTCTGTCAGTCTGTCAAGACCCTTTTTCTCAGAAACGCGTGGAGGTATCAAGTTGAAATTAATATCAAATACGTAAGTTTATGGTCTCTTGGAGTCCTAAAAAACTCAAGCTTCTAAGTCAACGCAATAAAAACATACGGTCATTTATGCGACATATTTGGATACTCGCAAGTAAATCAAAACCTATAGGGTACTTACCGTTGACCTAGATTTATGAAATTTGGCAAGAAGCAAGTTTTCACAGCACAAGTAAAGGAAAAAGTCCGATAAATTGTTAATTTGTAGTTTTATCACATAAAGAAATTATTTTTGGGATTACAAACTTAAATTTGGGGTTGGATAATTGACTGTGACGTATATCAATGTATGGGGGAACAATGTTAAGTTCGTTTTTGGGATAAATTCTTTTCAACTACGGATCCCTTCATGGTGCGTGGTCCGACATGCACTTGGCTGGTTTTTTCTTTCAAAATATGAGTCTGGCAGCGAGAGCAGCCGTGTGATTCTGTAACACCTCATTCTAAACTTCGAATCTGAATTCGCTGTGAGTTTCTTGATGGGCATTCTAAAAACTCGGTTGATAATTCGAATTTACACTAGCGCTACCCTTGCGAGCGTGTCAGCGAGTTGAACTAAATTGACCGTAAGATTTTGACAGATGACGTAAGAAGTGGCATTCAGTAAGGTAATTCTCCCGTCACTTCGACACACTTCGCACTCGAACCCGATTCAAAGTGTCAAATAAAAAGCATCAATTTTACGAGTGAGAGTGAATAGCGATGTGAGATGCGAGTTGTTGTTCGAATTTTACAGAATCGATGTACTGTTGGCTTTGCCACCAGCTGACTGCACAGTATACGCTAGACACTTCAATATCGTAAAAGTTATTTATAGACTTCCTTAACTTCCTCCAATAACCGTTTCTTTTGTTCCAGGAATTAAAACTCTGGAACGGCTCCTTAAGCTACAGTTACTGGCATAAGCCTGGCGTCATCAGACTGACGAAGGTGTACATCTTCAACGTGACCAACCCTCAGGCCTTTTTGGAGACAGGGGAGAAACCCAAACTTGTGGAAGTCGGCCCTTTTGTTTATAGGTTTGTACCTGACTTTGTTATTTATCGTAGAGTACTGTTATAATGTAGGTATAAGTTTTGCGTGAACCTGAGGATAGGTGAAGATGCATTCGACGCAAGAGTCTACTGCGAAAGATTGCGTCCTGAAATCCACCGTAACCTGATATAGGAAGCCAAGCATTGCTGTGTTGTACAAACAGCCAAAGCTATGGAAGAGCGGAGTTTCCTAACACAGGTGTTATTATGCTTAAAAGGAGGCTCGAATCATAAGCATTTTGTGTTTGTATTTGTATTTTGGCTTGAAATATGCTCTTTATTTTATCAAAATAACTGTCAAAAAATAGCACATATACTTATACCAACGAACTAAGAATTTGAGAGAGGAAATTGCACTTTGATTTAAAATAATCACGAAAAACCTTTAGAAATGCGACGTTGCCAGCCCGCGCGCAATTAACACTCTTAACTCCAACAGTGTACCTATTTTTTGACGCATTGGATGCACTCCTAAGGATACTCAATTTAGATTTCAGCACCGCGAGTCAAAAAATTCGCAATCTTTATTTATTTATTTATTTATTCATAACAATTTTTACATTGTGTCGAATATTAGAAACAATTTTATAACTTAAAAAAAAATACAAAAACAAAAAAAAAAAGAATAAAATACATGCCACTTAATTACAATGAGGAAGAGTAATAATAATAATAAATAAATGTAATTTAAGTAACTAGAATAATAATGCTATATCCAATGCCAATTACTTACATAAATGTCGTGAATGTAAATGAACAATAAAAGATTTTTAGACTAATAGTAACAGAAATAATAATCATAGTAAATTTCTAGTATAATATGTATGTTTACAATTTAAATGTCAGTAATAGAATAATAACAGCCTTCCAGTAGGTAACGCTTCAATTTAGTTTTGAAGTCCCTTTTGTAAAGTGATAATTTTATATTATTATCAACGGGAAGTTTATTGAAGATTTTCACTGATCAAATTAGTCGTGTAAAAAATCGCCCGCGTGAACCTGACGCTAAACGTGGCTTGTTGTTAGTGAAATCACACGCTTATTTGACATCAACTTAAGACGCAGATATATGCCAACGGCCTTGAGTGGTTAGCTTGCGTGTTCTGTGCTGAGCTCACGCAACGCGTCGTACGTCCAGCCAGTAATAGGACTCGCACATCAAGGAGCGCAGTCCCAAATTAGACGAATTATTAATTTATTACACTTAAAACAAAATATATTATATTAAAACACGTATACAGAATTCAATTATCTTTCAAATGATGATCGTTTTATAAAAATATGCTTAATACTTTTTGCGTGATTCTCAGTTTTTTAGCCGCGTTAGATATATCTTTGCAAATTAATTACTCTATGTAACATAAACATAATCTAAAATATTCACAGATAAAGTTATTAAGAAAATGTTCTAATTTAACATATATTTTTACCAAATCATTAACACTACTCGTTTAGACGTGATCTTCAGTTTAAAATCATTAAAAGTCAGTTATCGTCGCCTTAAGTAGTTGATCTCAAGATCTTGAAGATCGTCTTGCTTCGTTAACTTTACTCAAGCGCACGTGTTTTCCTCACCACTCAGGACCTTTGGCCTCCTGCTAATAGAAAAATAAACGTGACAGTTAAATTATAAAATTAAACCAAACTGATGATTAACGTTTATTACGTCAATGTATGTTAAAATACCCACGAATAAATAAAATCAACCACAAACCAACTTTAATCGGAAAAATATGAATATGTCACGAAAATTGTGGTTTTTTTATGAATCAATTTTATGGTTAGTTAAAAAAATCTATGTATGTGTATTTAAATATATAATATATTATATTGAATGACTATATGTTTGCTCGTTTGCGCCGGGAAAACTAAAAAACCGCTCGACTGAAGGTGATAATTTTTCAGTAGTATTGGGTTAAATCACCATCGACGGGTGATGTAACTGTGAATCGTCATTTAATCTTGAGGAGTCACCTCTCTGGTGACTCCTCAAGAAATGGTTTTCAGTTGCTCAACAAATAATTTCATAACTACTTCAAATAATTTGACAACGTCCTTGCGTTCGTCCAGTTCGAAAAAATCTTCAGCCCTCAATCTTAATAAATGATACCAGATACCAGATCCTATTATACACAGTAATATTTCTATTTTCCCGACAATACCTTGAGAAGACACAGTACGACTACAACTTGGTTTAGTTCGCCAGATTTCTTACGTTCTTACACAAGTGTTCTTACACACGAGCGACAGGCGTCAACGGTGGTCGTCGACGCGCCGACGACCGCTGCCGCCGCCGACCTAAAGCGACGCTTGCAGTTGTAGCATGTCGCATCCGACATTTAATCACTCCTGAGGGCCTAGACAAAGTAATATTTGATTAACAATGACGCTAGTAGATAAAACGTTTTTTTTTTTCGTCGGTTAAAAATACAACCAACTTCCAAAAAAAACACTACAAAGTGAAAAATAACATTAATTTCGGAAGTCGGTGTCTGGTTAAATATATTTTCTTTTTTTTGCCACCGACTTCCAAAATTAAAGTTACTTTTCATTTTGTAGTGTGTTTGTTGGAAGTCGGTTGTATTTTTTTGTAAAAAAAATCTTTATTTTCCACTTTTAGTTGTCCACCGAGTACCACCTGCAAAATAAACCAGAACATCACAAAGTGGGGAATACATTATTATTAAATTAAATACATATTATTGAAGCTAACTGAAAAACTCCCCAAGTAAAGTTAATAAATTTTACGGACCAACTTTGAGGTAAACGAGTACCCTCTCTAACAAAATAAAAATGTTCAAATCGGACACTCTGTAAAAAGTTATGCGTGGGCTTAAATATACGTATCGAATTGCGAACCTCCTCCTTTTTATCGTCGGTTAAAAATTATCTAATGATCCGTTTTTCATTTTGACAAACGGAACTCTAAAAATAGCGAAAAAGCTATAATAACATCACCTTTTGCTTGGTTTTGAAATAAAAACTTTCAATTCATTGCATGTCGGTATTATTATCTCATCATTTTGTTTATTACAAAAAATATAGGAAACCCACATAGTAAATACAAAGAAAAAACTCGTTTTTATGCACAAAATGTCATTGTTGGCAATTTGTTTGCAACGTTTTTTTTATTTTGTCAAGTTTAGTTTGCAGATGTCAGAATTAATGGACTTTTTTACTTTACAATATTCTGCTGGTCATTTTTCATATATCCTGTATTCACTGCATAAAAACATAGTAAGTCGACGTTCGCACGGACGTAAAAATATCGCGGCGATTTTTTTGCGCGCACTGGATTTTCAACGCTCTGCTTAGCGTCGAGAGTGCTAAATCTAACAGTGTGTGTTTTCGACGCGCTAGAATGTACTCTGTTATTGTTAAGTTGGATTCTCAACGCTCG
The DNA here is from genome assembly GCA_946251885.1 of Cosmia pyralina. NCBI lineage: Eukaryota > Metazoa > Arthropoda > Insecta > Lepidoptera > Noctuidae > Cosmia > Cosmia pyralina. The sequence goes on from OX276371.1 coordinate 2,389,266, forward strand.
GCTCAAAAACGAGTTGAAAATGCAGTGCGCGAAAAAATCCCGCCGCGATTTTATTACGCCCGTGGGAACGGGGGTTCAGTCTTTAAATACAGATAGTGCAATCCACGTAGACGCGCCCCACTACTCCTCCTAACCGATTATAGTATATGTGTGCAAGCTTCCGCCAATGTTTGAGTGTTATCGGTACATACTATAGTTAGTACACGGTAATTAGTGTGTACCGATAACACTCAAACATTGGCGGAAGCTTCCACACATAGACTATTCGGATAGGACTATCTGTACTGTAAGCCTAGATACGCGCGGGCGATATTTTTTTCCGCGATTTTTTTTTTCGTGCACTGTATTTTCAACCCTCTGATTAGCGCCAAGAATTGAACATCCGTTTTTTTTTTTTTATACTTATCCTATGGGATAAGTATGAACAGCATTTATTATGGGACCAAACCTGAAAACGCGAAAAAAAAATCAGCAGTTCCCTACATTTTGACGAGTTATGCGAATATAAATGTAGGGAGCAGCTGATTTTTTTTTTTCGCCGAAACCTGAAATCGCGAAAAAGCCGTTCAGCCGTTTTAGCGTGAAATTTTATAATATTAGTTAGGATTATTTGCTTTATTTCATTATAGAACCTGTCCCGTAATTAACGCAAAAACCCTCTTAAGGGGTCATTGTACTCAAATTGTACTAAAGCTGTTCATAATGATGAGTACAATGACCTCTTAAGAGGGTTTGCGTTAATTACGGGACATGTTGACATATATTTTTTTTTCATTTTATTTGGATTGGCTTTTTTGTCTAGACAGATATGTCAACCCCATCGTACCTTTTACCATTGTAACATTAACACGACCCAAACTACACCAAACAGTTAAGATCAAATGACATAACTTTTTGGCACCTTCTGAAGTTGGTTCGGATAAAATTGATTGTATCAATCCCACGTTAAGACTATTTAAATCTAATTCTTTCAAAAGTGACTCCCTCTCGCGACTGTTGCGGACACAATCCATCAGCATCACTACATAGTATAAAACAAAGCCGCTTCCCGCTGTCAGTCTGTCCCTATGTATGCTTAGATCTTTAAAACTGCGCAACGGATTTTGATGCGGTTTTTTTTTAATAGTTAGAGTGATTCAAGAGGAAGGTTTAGGTATATGTTTAAACGTGAATTATATTTTTAAATATAAGAATATCGAAATATTAAAAAAAAATATATATTAATGTTAATAATTATTATAACCCAAACATTGGCCGAAGCGGTCAAAGGGTACCTATTATATTATATTATATGCTTGGCAGAATACGACCTCTCAATGAAAAGACGTAGATTAACAAAAAAAAAATGATTTCAATCACAAAACATAATAAGAAAAACTGACAATACAATACTCGGATGATTACGAAATACATCAATTACATTAATTTAGGGTTCCGCTTCCAAAGGATGTCCTATTACTAAAGGGCCCCACACATTTACAGACCGCCGGCGGATACATAGAATAGAATAGAATAGAATATTTATTTGCCAGAAACATGGTATGTTCACAAAGGTGTTCTTAACATTTCATAGTGCTGCATGACTCACCGTTATAACGGTATGCAAAAACAATTTACAATTATATCTAAACAATTACTATAATTACATTAATATTCAATTTACATTATTTACTTTAATTTAAAAATAATAATGTTATTTCAATTATGTTAATATACCATCATTTCCATTTTTACCATTTTATTAAATAAAACAAAAACATTAACATATTATCACTTAAATTATTATTTATGCCTGTATTTTAATGCCAGATCAAGTGAATAAAATTTACAGGGACATTTTACAAAAAATTCGTGAATAGAGTAAAAAGATTCCTGCAACAACCACTTCCGTAGTGCCGAACAAAATTTTTTGAAGGGTGTTGGGTAATTGGCTTCGGCAAAGCATTACAAATTAGGGGAGCCATGTAGATACAACTCTTTCGGAAGAGTTATTTTATTTAGTTGCAACTTAGGAACAGGTATCTCGAAATCTAAATGTGCAGCTTTCCTCTTATTAACCGACTTCAAAAAGGAGGAGGTTCTCAATTCGTCGGATTTTTTTTTTATGTATGTTCCCCGATTACTCGAAGATGGCTGGACCGATTTGGATTTTTTTTGTTTTGTTCGAGAGTGTATACATCACAGTTGGTCCCATATAAAATTGATTAACTTTGCTTCGGTAGTTTTTGAGTTAGCTCCAGTAATATGTATTTTTTCCCCACTTTTACACAAGGCTGTTCTTTTGAACCGTAATAGGTTGGCACTTGTAATTTTCACAGAGTATGTACTACAATGGACGTTATAACAACAAATAATAAAAATAAAATAAAAACTGTTTTACAAAAAAATACAACCGACTTCCTAAAACAACACTACAAAGTGAAAAATAACTTTAATTTCGAAAGTCGGTGTCTAGTTAAATGTATTTTCGTTTTTTGCCACCGACTTCCGAAATTAAAGTTATTTTTCACTTTGTAGTTTTGTTTTTGGAAGTCGGTTGTATTTTTTTGTAAAAAAGATTTTATTGTTCACTTTTTAGTTGTCTACCTACCCCACACAAATTGTAATACCACTATCTGCAAAACAAACTAGAACATCATCCATATAAAAGTGAGGAAAAAATACGTATTATTGAAGCTAACTCAAAAACTACCGAAGCAAAGTTAATCAATTTTATATGGGACCAACTGTGATGTATACCCTCTCGACTAAAACAAAAAAAATCCAAATCGGTCCAGCCATCTTCGAGTAATCGGGGAACATACATAAAAAAAAAACGAATTGAGAACCTCCTCCTTTTTGAAGTCGGTTAATAAAGTTAAAAATTAAAGGGTCAAAAGGGCAAAAAACGTGTTTGTTTCGTTTTTTTTTAATACTTCATATTAAAAAAAAAAGTATTGATAAATATTGTACGGTAGTACTCGTATGGAACCCTTCGTGTGCGATTTCGACTCGCACTTGGCCAATTTTAATTTTTTGTCTTACCTCGAAAACAAATGGCTCGGAATTGATAGGACTTCACCTATTTCAAGGTCATCCACATATTTGTAGGGCTAGGAAGTAGAATTTTAGCTTAAATTACATACTTTATGATGACCAGGGAAGTACCGAAGGGCATAAGCAATAACAATATCGATAATAATACCTACCTATTATGACCAACAAACATCAAGGCCGTGGATGGGACGATCCATTACATACCGAGGCCCCTCCGTGCCTCGTAAAGCACGTTAAGCCGTTGGTCCCGGCTGTCATTCGTGGATCTTTGACAGTCGTTACGCGTCGTCAGAAGCCCGAAAGTCTGACAACCAGTCTTACCAAGGGGTATCGTATTACCTAGTAACATGTAAATATTTCTTATATAAGGTTGTGGAGGACAGATAGGCAGTCATAATCAGCCTATAATGTTCCCTATTCCCATTGCTAGAACATAGGCCTTCTCTCACATGTGATGTCACATGTCTTCAAATTTTTGGTTATAGGACCGGTATCCGATATACGATGTTTTCCTTCACCGTTTTGAGAGCAGCGGTGATGAAATAAATTACACAAAGTAAAGCGCCTGTCGGGTTCGAACCTACGACTTATAACTCGGAAGTCGGGGACGTTACCACTGGGCCACCACTGCTCTCTACACTTCCTGCTGTCACTTTCGCATTTTATAATATTAGAAGATTACATTATTAAATTGTTATTGGAAAATCATTGATGAAAATTGAAATTATTAAATTAACCTCAATTACCAAATGAAACACATCATTCATCATCATTATAAATCATCATTAAGTATTCAAAATTATTAGTCTTATTTTATTTTTGTGGTTTATAAACAATAAACAAGTTAACACTATTTACACTAGGTACTAAAGTAAATGACTAACTAACTAACTATACAAATAAATACAAAACAAAAGGACACTTAGGCGTCGAAGTACTCGTCCGCATCGATGTCATCCGGACACGTGCCCAGAAGACTGGCAGCATTGCTACGTTGAATGGCAATGCTATTTCTTTGGCCAAAGAACGAGCCAGCCCTCTGGTCACGTGAAGACTCGACCAGTCGGCGAGAAATTTCCTTAAAAAGTAGACGCGCACTCGGGCCCCATGACCCGAGCGTTTCGACCCCAAACGGCTCAAAACTGTAGTTACCTATAAGGTTACAGTATTTGCGCCGCTTGAGGGTCTCAGCAGCCGCAGCAGCGGCGCCAGCACAGCACGTCGTGCTTGGAACATGAGATGGCGCGAGGGTGTCGACACAGGTTGTGTCCCACACCAGAGGCCTACCCATCTTCCAAGGCAACAACGTCATGCCATCTGGTCTCTTCCCATCGTCACGTACCAAGCCGTTTGGTTCTAATACCGCTGGTACGCCGGCGGTGACAAGAGCTCGACGAATAATGTCGTTGATGCTGGCGTGCCGTGCAGGACAGGCCATGGTCCCGAGACTGTCGACAGGTTCACCGCAGTGACACCGATGCGGAGCAACACAAGGTGCGCCCAGTATTCAAATAATCAAATCAAAGCACCTTAGAAGTGGTACTATAAATTGGCATTACGTTTTCTGGACAATTTATTTTATTTTATTTATTTTATTTTTTTTTATTTTGTAATTGACCATACATGGTTACTTGTAATTCGACGTATTCCTTGCAGGACGTCATAGTAGGGTTAAAATACAACAAATTAAGCCACCAAATGTTCTACCGTAAAACAAAAACAAAAGAAAAATAATTAAATGAAAAAATTACCGAAATTTTCTATGTTCTAAAAGGCATGAGGATTTACGATGACACAACGCAACGCAACGCATGGGGCAGTGCTGGCTTCGCTCTAAAAGAGACCATGACATGACCTCTGAGTTTGTCTCAGCATTTCTTCTCAGTGACCAGACAGCTAGGCTAATGCCGGCGCCATCTTGTTTTAAAATATTGATAAAAAAATTACAGAAATAAACATAATTTCATCTTCATTTAATTACGACACGTAGCACGTGACAAACACGTCAGTTCACCCAGGGTTGCTTGAGGTAGATCAGTTATCTAATTGAATATGTCTGATCAGCCATGACCACGGTCATAGGAGAATGATTTAGAACAACCAGCAAATGATTCGAGACTCAATGATGCACCTCGGTCATTCGTGACCTTAGCCTAAAATCTGGTTGTAAAATGTCATAACAACATAAATTATGATAGGTTGTTGGCAAACTTATTTATTTAAACAGCTTTCGTCATTCAACATTCTCCTGCCCTTATCCCAATCTATTTGGGGTCGGCGCAACATGTCCTTTTTTTCCATACTTCTCTATTATTCGTCATCTCGATAGTCACCCCCTTTCTAGCCATGTCATCTTTCACACAATCCATCCATCGTTTCTTTGGTCTTCCCCTACTCTTATAGCCATCGACATTCATACTCAAAACTTTCCTCACGACATTTTCCTCACTCCTCCGCATCACATGCCCATACCATGACAGCCGATTTCCGCACAACTTTTCAGTCACCGGTGCCACTTTTAGACTTCCTCTTATGTACTCATTTCTTATTCTATCCATTCGTGTAACCCCACACATCCCTCTTAGCATTCTCATCTCAGCTGCATGCAACTGCTTTTCATTCATCCCTTTTCTGGCCCAGCATTCTGATCCATACAAGACAGCAGGTCTAACCATTGTTTTATATATCTTCCCCTTAAGTTTAAGGGGAATGCGGGATTTAAATTGCTTTCGTAAAGAAAGAAAATATGTTTATTTAGGTACTTGTGTAATTATAATCTACTAGCTTCGCCCGCAACTTCGTCCGCGTGAAATTTCTTGTTCCCCCGACACACCCCGTCGCGTCGCATCGCCTGCCCGCGCTATTACTTCAAGCTAAAGTCACTTTGAAGCTGTAGCGATTGCAGAAATAGCATCGGTCCGAAGCGAATGCCATTTTTCTAGGTCCTCAGGTAAAAAGCCCAAGTTCTCTTAGATGTTTCTTCCCTTCACAGAAATGTCAGTAATATCGTGCCGTTGTCATCAGATGTTATACTCAAAGACCATACAACCCCGGCGAAGGGGAAAGCCGTTTAAGAGGTTATCTTTATCGTGTGTAACTCCTTGAATGCCTTGAAACTCAGTAAAAGGGTTATCCCTTCAATATGGATAACCCATTGAATGGGTTCTATACTTGAAACCTAGTGTAAGGGCTATTCCTTCATTAAGATAATCTATATAATATAAGGGTTTTGTACGGGTTAGCAATTTGCACCGTATGCCCATCATCGATAGGTCATATTACATTGCTGCGAATCGGAATGTTACGCTGTTATCGTTTTAAAGAGAGTTGAAGCTTAACCCTTTTGAACGGCTTAATTTAAGCCGTTCAAAAGGGTTACCCACATCGTATGGGTTTTTGATGAACTGCTTAGAAAAACCCTATGGAAATTCCTTTTAATTGGTAACCAAAATTGTCTCTGATTATACTAGTATTTTGAGTCCTAAAAATCAATACCATCACGAATTATTTACCAACCATAATAAGCCGGTTTTAAACATATAGAAAAATGTAGGTCACACAATTCAAATACGTGTAACTTTATTTACATACTAACTTCAATAGGTCCTTGACACTAGCAAATGTAGCGTTTAATACTGAACTAACATACATTTAAACTTGACACAGAAACATATCTCCGTCCCTTTCAATCTGCTTAGCCTTTGCCCGACTATGTTGAGGTCGGCTTCCAGTCTAACTGGAAGCAGATGAATTCCAGTATTTTACATGGAGCGAATGCCTATCTGAAATGAAATTAAATTGTTTATTCTACTTTTTTTTTTGTTTTTTTTTTTATTATTATTGTTGTTCAATAGGATATTGGAATCACTTTTACAAGTCATAATGAAAAAAAAATATTTATAAAATTAACTAAATGAAGTCGACATTTCCTATCTGACTACCCTGAGAAGAAATGGCGCAGCAAACTTAGAAGGCAAAGCCTCTTTTAAAGTCCAGTCATAAACTTGGTCAGATCATGTGAAGACCATGTAGAACCATGTCTGAAATGGTCTTTTGAGGAAAGAACCATATAAATTTTAGAGGACCTCTCCAGTCAGTACAAGCATTTGTCAACAATCGTGTAGCTCAACTCAGGATTTAAGGGCTCTGACCTCCACAACCCAGTTACTGGGTAACACAATAACCAATTGATAAGACTGGTTGTCAGACTTTTGGGCTTCTGACGACCCGTAAAAACGACTGTCAAAGATCATATCACTGGGACCAACGGCTTAACGTACTTTCCGAGGTACGGAGGGGTCTCGATATGCAATGGATCCATCCGCCAATCGACCACGGCAAGAGTAGCTTAACCTCTGGACCCGTTTTATTATTATTTAGCTCCGTCTCTTTCTTCACAGAACAAGAAACACGACGTGTATGCATTCGGTTACATAACAAACATGGTTTTGGAGAAAATTGCTCGACAAATATTGACACACGATTTGTCAATGCAATGATGAAATTATCCGGTAGTGTGGTTGTAAGGTTATGTCAAATCTGTGAATATTTTTAAAGATACAATTGTGCTACTGACTAATAGGGTTGTGGAGGTCAGATAGGCAGTCGCTCCATGTAAAATACTGGTATTCAGTTGTATCCAGAGGAGCTCGTGGCTAAGTAATAACAGCCGCACGGGTCGATCCATCAGGTTAAGCTACGCTTGCCGGGGTCGGTCCGTGGATGGGTGACCAACTTTACATACCGAGACTCCTCCGTGCCTCGGAAAGCACGTTAAGCCATTGGTCCCGGCTGTCATTCGTGGATCTTTGACAGTCGTTACGGGTCGTCATAAGCCCGAAAGTCTGACAACCAGTCCTACCAAGGGGTATCATATTACCCAGTTACTAGGTTGTGGAGGTCAGATTGGCAGTCGCTCCATGTAAATTACTAGTATTCAGCTGCATCCGGTTAAACTGGAAGCCGACCCCAACATAGTTGAGAAAAGGCTAGGCAGATTGATTTTATTCAAATGATTCTTACTTTTTACCCAGCTGCAGCATTGCATTTTTGTTCACTGTTTTATTGGGTAAATTCAAAGAATACCTACGCACTCAAGAAATTTAAAACAAATATAGGTATGCCAGTTGAAGATTCGTAGATATTTACTTAAATCTTCTTTATTAAGAGGCATAACCAAGATATGACTTGACAATAACGGTTTTGTCTTAATAAACCATTTTGTATTCATACAACAGCATATCTTTAAATGGTAATATCAAAATCAGCAAAAGTGCTCGGAGGAAGGAAGTATTCCAGTAAGATGCTGGTAGGGATCTTGATTGTACTTCCGGGATTGTCCTGATAGCCGTGGAATGCCTCTCCACTCCTCAAGCACCTCAGGACATGTTGCCCCCTTGTCGCTACGTCACTATGTGCTAGCGACCATTTCCGGGGGCCCATTATTGAGTGTGCAAGTCACCCCCTGCCAATTTATCTGTGTAGATATACACACATCAAAAGTGTCTAGGGATCAACATATATTTTTGCAATAACTTTTCTCCTGATTGATATTAATTAAAATTTTCTTTAAGGATTCATCAAATAAAGTGTTTTCGTTTGTCACAGTAACGATAAACCAAGTCACCTTTGCATTAATAAAGAAATTTGCCATTTTCCTAATAAAGGGATTTTTGACATTTGAACCACTAACATTAAAGTTCGAAAAAAAGACTGAAATAACAGTTTTCTTTAAAATTTTATTGGGTAACTTAAACAATTAATAATCCGTGTTTCTACCGCGAACACTAACAACACAAGAACATCGGTTTGGCATACTCAAAATGAGTTCATCCAAATCACGCTGTGGAATGGCCGCCCATGTTCGTTGCAACAACAAAAAAAGGTCTTCTTGCGACTGGATACCCTCCATATTCGGCAGAGCTCTTCTCTGTAGCATATCCCATGCATGCTCAATCGGGTTCAAGTCTGGCGACTGAGCAGGCCAGGGCAGGACATTGATGTTAGCTGCGGCGAGAGTCTGTCTTACAACTCTTGCGGTGTGCGGTCGTGCATTATCATGCATTAACTGAAATAAGGGACCGATTTGCACTTGTAGAGGAACGATGACGTCTGATACAATCGTCTCAGCATAAATTTGAGCGTTGAGGTTGCCTCTGATCCAAATCAACTCGGTTCTTCCGCCGATCCAAATACCCGCCCATACCATGATGGTTCCACCACTATAAGGATGGACTTCCTGGCAGGATTTTAATCGCTGTTGGCGTCCAGGGGTTCTCCAGTGTCGTATACGTCTTGTATCCGGTCTCATACCAAAACGAGACTCATCAGAAAAGCACACGAAACGCCATTGTTCTTCTGCCCAATTTCTGTGTTCAAGAGCCCATTGATATCGAATCCTACGATTGTGCATTGCTATAGGTGGTACCCGTAGCGGTCTTCGGGAATGAAGGTTCACTTCATGCAAGCGGTTTCTGACTGTTTGGTCGCTAATTAAGTTCCCTGAAGAGTGATGAAGCCTCACGGCTAACATCATGGCGGTTATAGTTGGAGCTCTTCGAGTTAAGATTTGAATGTATCGGTCTTGTCTCCGTGTGGTGCAGCGATACCGTCCTCCATGGCGCTCAGCCACGGTACCAGTGCTTCGGTAACGTGTCCAAAGTCGACTGATAACACTCTGACTTGTATTCAGAGCTAAAGCCACAGTACGTTGCCGGGAACCAGCTTCTATCATTCCCACGGCTCTGAGCATTTCTTCCCTGCTTAAATGACGTCGCCGCTCCATAATAACGTTGGTTTTAATCAGTAGTAGGGAAACAGTAGCACTAATAATGTCTTCAATGCGTTGTATGTTTTTATAGGGAAAATATTGACAGCTGATTTTCATCTTTTACTCGAATTTGATTCACAGTTCCTGATTCAAATTATGAAATGCACCAAAAAGGATCCATATAAATTTATAAAATCATAAATTTATTACAAAGCCACATCTCAATCTCAAGAAATCCGCATAAAAATGCTTGATCCCTAGACACTTTTGATGTGTGTATTATATAACATTGGTCAGGCAGGGGACATAGTTCTTCCATAGTTCAAGGTACCAAATCCACTGTAGCCACCCAAACCCATAGCCCAATATGTTTTGTTTCCATGTTCTGCAATAGTCCTGCACCAACCGGGGGTTGCCCTTGGGTGCAATTGCATAGTGCATGTTACACATATAAAATAGTGTAAGGGGCCTCTGCGAGTTGGCCTCAACTCCTCGTACGCCTTCCAAATGTCCGGGACCCCAGGGTCCCGAAATATGTCAAAGACAATAATAATAAATTAATTATTACTAATTGCCAAAACATAAAAAAAAAAAAAACAAATTTATGATGAGAGTCATAGTGTAACAAACTTTTAGAGACATCTAGATGGTTATAAAATCAATCTGCCTTTTATATGGATGCTGTTCTAGTTTTTTTTGCAGGTAGTGGTATTAGAATTTGTGTGGGGTAGGTACCACAATTAAAAAGTGAAAAATAAAATCTTTTTTACAAAAAAATAGAACCGACTTCCAAAAACAACACTACAAAGTGAAAAATAACTTTAATTTCGGAAGTCGGTGGCTAAAAACGAATACATTTAACCAGACACCGACTTCCGAAATTAAAGTTATTTTTCATTTTGTAGTGTTGTTTTTGGAATTCGGTTGTATTTTTTTGTAAAAAAGATTTTTTCTTTTTTTTTTGTGGATGAGTAATCATCAAATGACTTCTCCTGCTCTGGGCGGAGCGGGAGGGCGTGTCAGACTTTTACTGACTAAAACCCACCCGTGTTCCTTCAGTTGCCTGTGCCAGGGCCACGGTATCTCTTTCGAACAACCCGAGACCCATAAGCCATAGTAAATATACTGAGAGCACCGCGACTATCGCTTGGGGCCTCGTCGCGTCGGTGCGCGCGTCTGTGTGAGTGCTGTTTCAACCGATTGTACGTACTTTCCTTACTGTGGGTACATTTATTGTGTTGCGGGCGAAGTGCAACTAAGTAATATATGTATACAGGGTGTCCAGTAAATAGCACGACATACTGCAGGGGGTGATACGAGTAGCTTGGGTCAGTACCTACCAAAACAACACAATATATGTTCAGCAAAATCTTACGGATTTACAGTTTTACAAAATTTTCCGAAATATCGAAAAATCTCTACCTTGAAACAGATTTCTAAGCATCTCGTAATGAAACATTCCTTTTCTATTATTTTTTTCACATCAAATTATTCGTGAATTTTTTACTCTTTGATAAGTCTTTTTTTCTATCAAAAACAATAATGTTTTCAAGAAATAGTATTTTTTGTTTAAATTTTCACATAACGATTTTCTTTTCGCATAACTTTAAGCTACAGTGGTGAAAAGAAATCCATAAGATTTTGCTGAACATAATATATTGTGTTGTTTTGATAGGTATTGACCCATGCTATCACCTCCTGCAGTATGTCGTGCTATTTACTGGACACCCTGTATAATAAAAATGGTAGATGTTATCTTAAAATACCTTGAATTCAAACAAATTAAGGTTAGTTGGTGTCACAAACGATTGTTCAGAGATTAAATATAATAATACAATTTACATGTAATTTTTTCGCAGAAAATGTAAGTTTATAATTGAAACAAAAGATGCAACGTTTTTTTTTAAATAAATTAGTGTGGAAGATTTATGTGTATTCTAATTTACCAATGTCTGGTTCCTTTGTCTAAGAACTCGTCATTTCGGAAAGGGTACGAGTCAAGTAATGAAAACTTTTCAGAATCAACAAAAATAATGTTTCTTGTAAAAAAAAGTAATTGATGCTGAAGAAATTATTATAAGAGGTTGATAAATAAAAAACATAGGTACATGATATTTTGTGATATTTATTTATTAAAAAAAAAGAGTCAATTTTCATACAGACATTTTGTTTTTTTTTTTTATATGTCACATGTCATCCAGAACACGCAATTTAAATATAACTAAACCCAGAAATCGAATTCGAGATCAAAAATGTAAACAAAGAAATGTCATTGTCAAAGTGACAGTTCAGGGGTAGTCAACATTTTCCTAGTAATTCAAATTAAGATTTTTTTTCATCGTATAATCATTACTTGAGAACAATACGACCTATTTGGCCGATTTCTTTTTTGTTCTGTTCATAATTGTCAGTCAGGACAAGGTTTGTGTGTAAGAAAATTCTCATTTATTTCACTAGTAAAAAGCACTCATGCGAAGTGAGGCGTTTCGCTAGTTGAAAACACTAAATAAAGTCCAAATGTTTAAGACCACTGCCTTATTGCCAGTAGCATATAAATAATTTGCACGATTTTATTTCAAACAGTTACATTTTATTCTTGGATCGTAGTTTACGTCATTTTAAAGTTGAAAACTGTGTGCAATATTATATTTTAACTGTTTAGGATATGTCTACAATTTTAGCACTATGTTATAGTACTTTGCGGCAAACTGCACAATTGAGGTTATTATTTAAAATTGGCAACACCTTTGTTTACATTTTTGATCTCGAATTCGATTTCTGGGTTTACAAACGTCTATCTTACTCAGTGCCTAAGAATAATGTATTTCATGTTCCTTCAACTAAATCACCCCCTTCTGTTTCAGAGAAGACATGGAGAAGGTGAACATAAAGTTCCACGACAACGACACGGTAACCTACCAACACAATAAGATACTGCGCTTCGTTCCTGAGATGTCTGTTGATAAGAATCAGAAGCTTGTCGTGCCAAATATTCCTTTACTGGTAAGCAAATAGAATATACCATACATAAATCAATTCGATGACTGACTTAACAACGAATTCATTGGTTTCTTTTTGTATAATTTTAGACCGTGACCTCTTTCTCCCCGAACCTGGCAAGCTGGGTCTTCAATCTACTGGTCTCCGGGCTGGCGATCACGTATCGAGATCGAGCGAAACCGTTCGTCCATGTTACTGCTGAAGAACTCGTTTTTGGGTAAGACAGTTTGTTACGTATATCTGCGGTTTCGCTCTCGTGCCGGCTACAAACACTGTTCGACATAACCAACCGAATCTAACCATAGATCCCAAGCTCAAAAATCACGCTTGCGACCATTCGACTGAAGAGCTAGTCAGTGCTATGAAATGCGTGCCGAAATTACACGAAGGAAGTACTTGCTTTTTAAGAGGGAGGCACCAGTATAGCCCGCGAGCCTTTGATGATTCTTCTTTTCATTCGTCTTGGGCTTACTTATGTAATTGTATATTCAACTAAAAATGGGAAAATAAATTGACTTTAAAAAAAGTAAAAACCGACTTCAAAATCAAAAACGAATAAAATAACTTTCATAAAAAACTTAACAGCTTCTGAAGTTGGTGTCTTCAATTCTTCAAGATCATAGGGCCTTAAGTTGCCAAAAACACATGAGGCGGAAATAACGCGACCTAATTTTGTCGTGACATGGACGGAAGATCTATCGGGGGGGACATTTCTTGCCTTTTCTATCGCGTTATTTTCAATTTTATGTATCTGAGTGAATTAGAGCAACCGCATAAATTACGTCAAAGCGTACATTTACGTGCCGAAAGTGACGTAGCTATCTGGTATTAATAATTATTAATCCTATCACATTATTTTCAGATACAACGACCCGCTAGTGACATTGGCTCACTATTTCTACCCTAAAGGGAAGAGACCAAACAGCCAGATGGGATTACTGCTAGCAGTAAGTATAGTTCATCATCAGCATTCCACTGCTTGACCTATGTCAGCCTGTCTCTTTAGTCAGTCCCTCATGTCTGCGGATCGTGGTCAGCTTCAGAGTTGCGTCTGGAGCGGATGATCCGTATCCACCGGTTTCTGTCCAGCGCATCCCTTACCACCGTATAGAATTTAGAGGACAATAATTCCTTCACCTGATCGGTCCATCGTGTTGGTGAACGACCGCGCGATTATTTGCCGTAGGTGTTCCCCACCTCAATCAGTTTTTCCAAGCTTTCATCGCCTCTTCGTACTATGTGGCCGAAATAGGAGCGGGTTTTTATTCGAAGCTGGGTTAAGATCGATGCAATGGTGCGTTTGGCAGTTTACGGTATTATCAACATTTGTCTCCAGCACCACATCTCAAATGCATCAATCCTTTGTCTTTCTCTGGCCAAACTCGTCAACGTTTCTACTCCATGCAGAAAAATAGGGAAATTTCATGGGTCTTCAATTATAATTATCATTCAGCTGCTACCAGCTAAGGCTGCGGAAATAGTCATCCATATAGCATTAGGGCATTTTACCCTACCAGTAGCCAATTTGCGGTCTCAACTCCAGAACACGTCTATCCCAACGGTTGCATTATAAAATAGCCTCCGCGAAAGCTTTACTAAAATGTACGTGCAGGGTGTACCTTGGATAGTCAACCGCTGGGCTATCAGACATATGTCGCAGATGGATTGCCGCTGTTTTACATAACCGCTAGCTGTTTTACAAAACAGCTCCGTTATGTAAAACTGCTGAGCTTGGATTGCCATTGCGTACGTTACGTTAAAAAAAGAGGAGATTCTCAAGTTTTTTTTTAAATAAATAAATAAACATTTATTGCAGAATCACTTCCATATTTGTTAGTAACAAAGTAAACTTATAAACTAGTGTTAGTAACATTTATTCTTAAGCTGCGCGAGGCCACCGATCCTGGGGAGTATCTACTTGACTGCGTGGAGTTGTATCCACCGCCCCAAGATCGGAGAGTCCCACCTATCAGCCAACGACCAAAACCGCGCATAACTTTTTACGGAGTAGTCCGATTTGAACGATTCTTGTTTTATTCGAGAGGGTATACCTTGATATTGATCCCATTTAAAATTCATTAACTTTTTTTGGGTAGTTTTTGAGTTAGCTTCAATAATACCTATTTTTCCCACTTAGTCTATGTGCATGATATTCTAATTTATTTTGCTGGTAGTGGTATTTTAATTTGTGTAGGGTAGGTACCACAACCAAAAAGTGAAAAATATATGGAAGTCGGTGGCAAAAAATGAAAATACAAAACCAAAGACATCACAGACATCTGAAATTAAAGTTATTTTCACTTTGTAGTTGGTTGTTTTTTTTTTTTTAATAAAAGTTTTTTAATGAAGATATTTGGAAGATTCCATTGATATACTTATAACCAACCATACCATAATATAACCATAGATGACACTCATCTGTTTTTTACTAATAAATCTAAGGAGAACAGGAACAGTCCTGGCTGTCATTTGTAGATCATTGACAGCGTTACGGATAGTCAGAAGCCCGAAAGAGTAACAACCAGTCTCGCCAAGGGGTATCGTATTACCCAGTAACTGGGTTGTAAAGGTCAGATAGGCAGTCGCTCCATGTAAATTACTGATGCAGATTGATGTAGGTCCTGGTATTTTTTTTATTAAACAATCTATTTATTCACAGAGAAACGGCACTCTCGATGAAGTATCAACAATGTACACTGGACAAAAGCAAATGGACAGATTTGGCTACATGGACAAGATCAATGGATTGGACCATCTACCTCATTGGAAGGACAAGCCTTGCAACGACATTCGGTAAGCCAAGTTATCTAATAATAACTAGCCTGTTACTTTCCCACTGCTGGGCAAAGGACTCTTCTCATACAGAGAAGGCACGAGCATTGATCACCACCCTTGCTCAAGATGGGTTGGCGATTTCAGACTTATAATAAGTCTTTACATATGAAATTGCCGATTTTTGATACCGGCTAGTGTGAAGTTCAATATCTTTAATTCTATTTAGAATTCCAAATTCAAATTAATTTTATATAGCATGATATTTAATAAAAAATCAGTTGTTCATTTGTTTTCCCGCCGTTCGATTTTTCTTTGATATCGATGTTTCTGTAACCATGGAAAAATCGAAATAGTGCGCTATTTTCGAATACGAGTTCCGTCGTGGCACCAACGCAGCACAAACAGCATGGACAAACTACCGCAAGTGAACGCACGATGCGTTTTTAGTTTGATCGCTTAAGTTCTGGAAATTTTGATCTCAACAATGAGCCCCCGGGAAATATTTCAAATCCAATGAGGTGGCGAAAAAAGCCTTTAAAGAATTCATCAATTCCCGTCCCCAGGATTTCTATAGCAGAGGCATCAACGAACTTTTATTTAAATGGCAAAAATGCATCGACAATGTTTCTTTTAAAAAATAAATTATAAATAGTTTAAAAAACTAAAACACACGCTTTATTACCATTAAACTTAAGGCATATCGTGTTACCCAGTAACTGGGTTGTGGAGGTCAGATACGCAGTAGCTCTCTGTAAAATACTGGTATTACACATAACTGGCGAAATGTGGGTGTACTATAGATACACCACTGCCCATGTTATTATCCCATGCCATGTTGTTTGCCCATGTTGTTATTGATGTTATACTAATATTATAAAGGCCAAAGTTTGTGTGTGTATGTGTTTGTATGTTTGTTACTTCTTCACGCTCAAACGGCCGACCGATTTGGATGAAATTTGATATGTAGGTAGCTTATAAAAAAATCGTGAATTTAATCGCCGTAGTATTAAATGTATAATAAAAATTTATGTGGAAGATAATTCATTACGTCATAATTATGGAGTTATAACATAATTGTAAGAAAATGAAGACTGTATATAATTAAGGGCAATTAGATCTGACTATCTTATTATTTGCCTATCCCAACTATGTTGCTGAATACCAGTATTTTACATGGAGCGACTGCCTATCTGACCTCCACAATCCAGTTACTGGGTAATACGATACGCCTTGGTGAGACCGGCTGGCAGACTTTCGGGCTTTTGACTACCCGTAACGACTGTCAAAGAACCAAGAATGACAGCCGGCCGAGGCACGGAGGGGTCTTGGTATCTTAAGACGCAGATTTCTTGAAAAAGGTGGTTTTTTAAAGCAGTGTATCTCATAAACCGTAAATAATTTTGACAAATAAAAAAAAACATGATATTTTCAAGTCCTTTTCGCATACAGTGATAGAAATCAAAATATAATTAAACATACTTTAATGCACCAAAAAAATCTTCAAACATACCTCTTAATAATCTTTAAAAGTAGTTTATCCCTTCATTAACAATTATAAGTAATTATATACCATAAAATTTCAAATGTCAAACTGCATCCAGTGATGGATTATAATAGGTTGGGGAAAAAGTTTCTTCGCATTTTTTAAGAAAATTCAAAACATTTTTTAATATGCATTTTTTACATTTATCTAAAGTATGTAGGTACCATTTTGTTCGATAACTTTTTGCCATCTTGTACGTAGGGACATCATCCCATTGCTATAGAAATTTTGGTACTTCTGATCAAAATACCGCGACAAGTGGTTTTGGCAGTCCTCTCGTGATGTTAACCTGACACTGCCTAAATAATTCTGAAGAGACCGAAACAGGTGGAAATCTGAAGGTGCAAGGTCAGGACTATACGGCGGATGCATTAACACCTCCCAGCCAAACTCTCTTAATTTTTGCTGAGTGGCTAAAGATGTGTGAGGTCTAGCGTTATCATGATGAAAAACCACACCCCTTCTGTTGATTAATTCCGGCCGCTTTCTCTCAACTTCTTGCTTTAATCTCATCAGTTGTTCGCAGTAGAGTTCAGAATCGATGGCATTATTCATTATGAGCTGTTACCACCAGGCAGGAGCCTGGTGGTAACAGCTCATAATGAATAATGCCCTTCCAATCCCACCACACACACAGCATCACCTTGTTGCGAGTTAACCCGGGTTTCGCCACAGTCTGTAAACCCTGACCGGCCTTTGACCACGACCTTTTTCGCACATTCTTGTCGTACGTGATCCACTTTTCATCACCAGTTATCAGCTTCTTCAAAAATGGTTCGGTTCCATTACGTCGTAATAAAGAATCACAAATGAGTACACGGTTCATTAGATTTCTTTCAGTGAGCTCGTGAGGTACCCAAATATCGAGCTTTTTTGTGTACCCAGTTTTTTTCAAATGCGCCAAAACTGTTTTGTGGTCAATTCCCAGTTCTACAGCTACGTCGTAACTACTGATATGCCGATCTTGCTCCACTTTTTCAAAAATGGCATCCATTTTATCCGTAATAGGGCGACCAGAGCGACGTGCATCTTTGACATCAAAATTTCCGGATTGAAAACGCTTAAACCAAATTTGTGCTACTCTCACAGACACTGCACTGGGTCCATAAACATCGCAAATTTTTTTCGCGGCTTGCTTTCCATTTTTACCTTTTTTGTAGTAAACTTTTAAAATGTATCGAATTTCTTCATTAGATTCACTCATCTTGACAGTACGAAAAACAAATGAAAATCACACATTTTCCTAATTTGAATTTGGAATTATGTTCTTTAAAATTTAAACTTTCAATGATACCAAAACCAGCCAGATACAAATAGTATAGCCAAAGAGATTTTATTTTAAGTTCATACATACTATAATGCGAAAAGACTTTTTCCCCAACCTAATATATTATTAAATAGTTAATTTCAAATTTTATACGATTTTATTTGCACTTTTACGACATAATTCCGGTGCGCTTGAGTCTCTATCTCGCACGTCAAACTAGACAACCAACGCCATTTCACTTACACACCGAGCTAGCTAAACCACGCTTGGATGTAGGGCCTTAAGATGGTCACCCATCCACGGTCTGACAGCGGCGAGAGTAGCTTAACCTGATCGATCGAGCCATGCGGCTGTTATTACTAATAACTGTAGCATTAAATGCACACGACCGAGTGCGTGTGTGCACAAAAGGCATACGACCGAGTGCCTCGTGAAGTTTTGTGGTGGGCACTTAAGGAAAAATGTGTACCAGGGAAGTATGTGCAGTTGATTCGCGCGATGTACAGTCGATGCAGTACCCAAGTCCGGTCTACAGTGGGCACTACTGACAGCTTCGATGTGGCTGTCGGCTTGCACCAGGGGTCTGCACTCAGCCCTTACCTCTTTGTGCTGATAATGGATGCTCTTTCTTCGGATATCCAGGAAGAGGCTCCCTGGTGTATGCTGTTCGCCGATGACATTGTGCTGGTTGCTGAGAGTGGCTTAGAGGTCCAGAGCAGATTGGAGGTGTGGTGGAAAAGACTGGAGACCGTTGGCCTGAGAGTAAGTCGGACCAAAACAGAGTATTTGTTTTGTGATTTTGGCGGTCTCTCCGGTCCTGTGCCCATATCTCTTGCCGGAACGCCCTTACCGATCTGCTCCGACTTTCGGTACCTCGGGTCGCTTGTCCAAGGGGATGGCGAAGTAGACCGAGACATAACGCACCGGATCAACTCAGGATGGATGAAATGGCGACAGGTTACAGGAACAACTTGCGACCCACGGATGCCCCTCAAGTTGAAGGGGAAAATTTACAAGTCCGTGATAAGGCCTGTCGTACTTTATGGATCGGAATGCTGGACAGTGAAGAAGACGGATGAAAAAAAATTGCATGCAGCGGAGATGAGAATGTTGAGATGGATGTGTGGAGTGACGAGAATGGATAAAGTGAGAAATGAGTATATAAGAGGAAGTTTGAAAGTGGCGCCAGTGACAGAAAAGTTGAAAGGAAATCGTTTGTCTTGGTATGGGCATGTAATGAGGAGGGACGAAACGCATGTGACTAAAAGAGTGATGAATATACATGTTGATGGATGGAGAGGCAGAGGAAGGCCAAAGAAAAGATGGATGGATTGTGTGAGAAATGATATGAAAGAGAAGGGAGTGAATGATAGCGTGACGGTTGACAGGGGAGAATGGAAGAAGAAAACGTGTTGCGCCGACCCCAAGTAATATGGGATAAGGGCAGGAAGATGATGATGTAGCATTAAATGCACATTGTGTAGTTCGTATCACAATCACTATTGTATTAGATTTAATTACCGTATTACGTCATGTTCATAATCATTTATTTGCAATAATTATTGTTACTAAAACAGTAATTACATACTGAGGCTTACACGCGCAGCCGCCGGCGCCGGGGTCGTGGGTTGTTCGAAAGAGATACCGTGGCCCTGGCACGGGCAACTGAAGGAACATGGGTGGGTTTTAGTCAGTAAAAGTCTGACACGCCCTCCCGCTCGGCCCAGAGCGGGAGAAGTCATTTGATGATTTCCCATCCACAAAATAAAGGCTTACACACGCAGAAGTCTAAGGTCCGTATTACAGAAAGTCAGTCAATACTCAAGCATTACAAAAACCTAGATTCAAGCCATTTGATTGGTTGAAACTAGTTCTAAACTAGATTTAAACAAAGATCAGTGCTTGAGTTTCCTTCTGTAATACGTTCCTTAGTATGTAAAAATGGTCACCCATTCACGGACCAACCGCGGCAAGCGTAGCTTAACCTGATCGATCGACCCGTGCGGCTGTTATTACTTAGCCACGAGCCCTCTCTTTCCGGAATATAGCGTCACGCCTTTATTTGCTAGAGAGGTTAGCTGAGATGCATCTATAATAGGTACTTATCAGGTAGATATATACATTTCGGCATGTTTACCAAACATGGGTGAATGGTAATTTAATTTACTTTAATCTTTAATTTTGAATTGTTTTTAGGGTTCCGTACCTCAAATATAGGATCACTTCATTGTCCGTCTGTCTGTATGTCAGTCTGTCAAGACCCTTTTTTTTTTTGAACGCGTGGAGGTATCAAGCTGAAATTAATATCAAATACGTAAATCTATGGTCTCTTGGAGCTCTAAAAAAATCAAGCTTTTATGTCAATGCAATAAAAAATACGGCCATTTATGCGACATATTTTGATACTCGCAAGGAAATCAAAACTTCCCGTTGACCTAGCTAGAATCATGAAATTTGGCAAGATGTTCTTACAGCACAATTAAAGGAAAAAGTCCAGAAATTGTTAAGTTAGTAGTTTTATCACATAAAACAATATTTTTTGTGATTACAAACTATGTATGGGAAAACATGTTTTTCAACTGCAGTGTTAAGTTTTTTCTTGGGATAAATTCATCCCAACTACGGAACCCTTCATTGTGCGTGGTCCGACACGCACTTGGCCGGT
Source organism: Cosmia pyralina (assembly GCA_946251885.1). Classification (NCBI taxonomy): domain Eukaryota; kingdom Metazoa; phylum Arthropoda; class Insecta; order Lepidoptera; family Noctuidae; genus Cosmia; species Cosmia pyralina. The sequence continues at coordinate 2,410,321 of OX276371.1, forward strand.
TTTTTGTTCATAGTTTGTCTATTGTTCTGACCCAGCTGTGAGTAGCTTAATGAATGATTTATGTTTGCACAACCCCCAGAAAAAAACTCAAGTGGCGTGACCATTTTTTTCTCGTTCGTTTTAATACGCTACAGATTGCTCCAAGATGCTATTTTAGAAAATTGTAAATAAATAATAACGTTCAATGAAATTAAAATATCTTTACAAAACGAAAACGCGGAACCGTATACGCGTGTCAGATTAATGTCGTCAAAGCAGCACGTTGTATAAAAATTAATTCCTATTTCCCTTGGTCACGCCATAACTTGAGAACGGCTTGACCGATTTAAAAAACATTTTTTTTTGTTTTATTTTCCTCTTTACTGGGATGGTTACAAAGAAAAAAAAAATTGAAATTTTTACAATACAACGTCTAGCGGGTCATTTATTTGTAATATAAAATTAACAATGCTTGCATAAAATAATTAATGTCTCATTAACCATTTTTATTGCAAATAAAATATTTGTAATTAACTATGCAACCATAGTTACGTAAATCTATATTAAATAGATACAAAAGGTAATTTATTTGCTATAAAAACCATAGGTAGTTACTAATTGTAGTTAGTTAAGATAATTGTCAAGACGTTTTCCTTAACTTTTATGTGTTTTGTGAAGGTGATAAAATAACAATTAAGTAAATAATAAGACAAGAAGGCAGTGGCGCACTAGGCCTGTCGGGGGCCCGGGGCGGCGAAACTAAAACTTTTTTACAAAAAAATACAACCGACTTCCAAAAACAACACTATAAAGTGAAAAATAACTTTAATTTCGGAAGTCGGTGTTTGGTATTTTCGTTTTTTTGCCACCGACTTCCGAAATTAAAGTTATTGTTCACTTTATGGTGTTGTTTTTGGAAGTCGGTTGTATTTTTTTGTAAAAAAAGTTTTTATTTTTCACTTTTTATTTGTGGTACCTACCCCACACATCTGTGTGGGGTAGGTACCACAAATAAAAAGTTCAAGTTTAAGTTTCTTTTGCAGGTAGTGGCATTAGAATCTTCTAATGCCACTACCTGCAAAAGAAACTAGAACATCATCCATATAAAAGTGGGGAAAAAATACGTATTATTGAAGTTAACTCAATAACTACCCAAGCAAAGTTAATCAATTTTATATGGAACCAACTTTGAGGTACACCCTCTCGAATAAAACAAAAAAGTTTCAAATCGGTCGACTCTGTAAAAAATTATGCGTGGTCATAAAAATGGCCCCCTGCCCAGGAAAAAAATAATGTTGAAATATTTAGCTCGCTGCCTCAAAAAGGTTAGGTTTTCTTTTAACTATTGATACATACATAGGAGATATACTTTATCGACAATAGGAAAACTAATAGTTAGGATTAATGATTGATTGGATGGATAAGATTTTTGCACCCCGCATAGTTAAAATTGTCTTTTGAACCAGGCAATCAATCTGCCTAGCTTTTTCCCAATGATGTTGGAGTCAGCTTCCAATCTACAACTACTACTACTGGTTACTGGGTCGTGGAGGTCAGATAGGCAGTCGCTCCATGTAAAATACTGGTATTCAGCTGCATCCGGTTAGACTGGAAGTCGACCCCAACATAGTTGGGAAAAGGCTCGGCAGATTGATTGCTTATTACTCGTATTTAAAATTCAAAATTCAAAATATCTTTATTGTGGGCATATGTTAGATAAGTCTTAACAGTAAATTAAAGTTTCAATATGTCCTGCCTAATAGGCATACAATAATTAAGTATTGGCATTAAATTTAAAATTATTTTACATGTCAAATTTAGTTATTATAAATATCAAAATACAATTAAATTAATACATGGTCAACAATAAAATCAATAATTTAAGAAATCCTGGATCGTGTAGTATGCTATATCAATTAAAAAGTTTCGTAATTTATTTTTAAATACTGGAAGTTCCTTAATGCTGAGAATGTCAATAGGTATTTTGTTGTATATTTTTGATGCAATGCCAAAGAAGCTTTTGTTAAATAGAGCCGTTTTATGTGGTACATTAGAAAGTTTTAACGTGTGTCTTTTCGACTTAAGTTTATCAAATAGATTCTCATTTGTTTTTATAAATACGGCTACTTCATAAATGTAAATTGCAGGAAAGGTCAATATTTTAAATTCTTTGAAGTATGGTTCACATGAGTCAGGGACACGGATACCAGCAATCGCACGTACACATCTTTTTTGCGCTTTAAACACTAAATCCCTATTAGTGGCATTGCCCCAATATATGACTGCATATCTCAGTGTCGACGAAACGTAAGCATGGTATGCGGTCAAAAGAACTGATTGATCAACAGTTTTGGATAATTTATACAAAGCATATGAGTACTGATTAAGTTTATTGCATATTGTGTCAATGTGTGTTTGCCAAGTCAAAAGTTTAGCATGCGTATAGGGGCCCCCAACTACAAGGGTTACTTTGATACTACGGGTTTATATGTACTTTGATAACAACTTTCGACTTAAGAAAACTAATTTTATTCGGTGTTTAAATAAGGTTATATTGGTGTACCGGTTACTGAGTATTTTTAAGGCATGAAAAACTTTAAATGTCTCCAAAAATCTATATATTTATAGTTTTTTTCATAAGACGAAAGCTGTTATAGAAACTGCTACCGTATGTCCATAAATATTCCAATATTAAGGCGAAAGCGCCAGGGTAGCCCGCGAAATTCAAAATTACTTACGTTTTTTGCAATTTGCAAGTCAGTAATAGGTCTTTACCTATGAAATTGCTGTTTTGTATGAAAAAATTTAAACGAATTTTTTTCATGCATTTTTTATTTGTATTAATCGAAGTAATCACCCATGCAATCAATGCATCTTTGCCAACGCAGTGGCAGTTTATTGATGCCCTTCTTAAAGAAATCAGCTGGACGGGAGGCAACAAATTCTTCAAAGGCATTTTGTACTGCCTCTCGGGTATTGAATTTTTTTCCCGCCAAGAAGTTATCCAAATTCTGGAAAAAGTAGTAGTCTGTAGGCGCAAGGTCTGGTGAGTAGGGCGGATGACGGAGAGCTTCCAACCCCAGTTCTTGCAACTTGGAGACCGTCTGCTGTGCAGTATGAGGTCGCGCGTTGTCGTGCAGGAGCAGCGGAGACGAGCGATTGACCAATGCTGGTTGGAGATGTGCCAGCTTCTCCATCATTGTGTTCAGTTTTTCACAGTACACATCTGAAGTAATGCTCACCCCGTTTGGTAAGAAGCTGTGATGAATCACACCGGCGCTAGACCACCAAACAGTGACCATCACTTTCTAGGGGTAAGTTTTCGTTTAGGGCATTGTTTAGGTGCTGAACCAGGATCCAACCAACTTGCTGAACGCTTGCGGTTATCAAATAGAATCCATTTTTCATCGCAGGTAACAATGCGGTTCAAAATTCCTTCATTTGTGTGTCTGTTGAGCAGTGCAAGGCACGTCTCGACGCGTACTTCGCGCTGGCGATCATTGAGTTCGTGGGGCACCCATTTGTCAAGCTTTTTTACCTTGCCAATTTGACGCAAATGGACCAATATTGTTTTGACGCTAACGTCGAAAGCTGCTGCTAATTCAGCCGTAGATTGTGTATCATCAGCTTCCACAATCGCCTTTAATTCGTCATTGTCGACCAAAGTCTTCAGACGACCGCGAGGTTCATTTTTCAGGTCGAAATTTCCAGAACGGAAGCGAGCAAACCAATAACAAGTGGTGCGTTAGTTTGTAGTGTTAGCTCTTTAAACGTCGTTGATGTTGCGTGCCGCTTGTGCCGCGTTGCTGCCACGACGGTACTCATATTCCATAATTACTCGAATTTTTAACGTATCCATGATGACGAAAAAGATTGAAATGCGATGAAAATGTAACACTAATCAATAAACAAATGACTACTTTTGGAAAAAAAAAATCCATGTTTTTAAAATAAAATTAATTTGAAATTAGAATTCTTAGCCAAACAAAAATTATTTTGATTAGAAATGGCCAGTACTGCAGAACGGCAATTTCATAGATAAAGACCTAATATTAGGTTTTATGTTGATCGAAATTTGATTCGCGACCGTAACAAGTATGTCTTTACAGAATTATAATCATTAAAGTCATCAATACAACTCTAAAGACCAGGTAATCCTGTTAAATGACTATTTCATGAAATCTTGACATTTGAGGATTTTACTAACTTATGGGGTTGTATTACTCATTCTAATGATTATAATTCTGTAAATACATATTTGTTACGGTAGCGAATCATACTTTAATCAACATACAACCTACGACTGACTTACAAATTGCAAAAAGCGTAAGAAAATTTGAATTTCGCGGGCTGTCCTGGCGCTTCCACCTTAATAAGAGAACTACCATTTAATTGTTACAAGAAAGAACTAAAAACATAAGCCATGTTTTTAGTTCTTTTTTGTTCATTAAAATAACTTTTATACTTTAAAAGTTTTATTTTTATTTTAAGGTTATTATAAAAGATTTATTATTAGGTTGTTATTAGTTTGTTTGGTTAGGTTATTGTTGTATTTTTATTATTGTTTACTTTATATTGTATACCAGAGTATAAATTAATAATTAATGTGTCTTTATGTGTATAGTTTAAGCGTTTTATATTGTTTTGTAGTATTTTTTTTTATGTATGACCACGCATAACTTTTTACAGAGTCGTCCGATTTGAAAAAAAAATGTTTTATTCGAGTGGGTATACATCAATGTTGGTCCCATATAAAATTTATTAATTTTGCTTGAGTATTTTTTGAGTTAGCTTCAATAATACGAATTTTTTCCCCACTTTTATATGGATGATGGTCTAGTTTGTTTTGCAGGTAGTGGTATTAGAATTTGTGTGAGGTAGGTACCACAACTAAAAAGTGAAAAATAAAAACTTTTTTACAAAAACATACAACCGACTTCCAAAAACAACACTACAAAGTGAAAAATAACTTTAATTTCGGAAGCCGGTGGCAAAAAACGAAAATATATTTAACCAGACACCGGCTTCCGAAATTAAAGTTATTTTTCCCTTTGTAGTGTTGTTTTTGGAAGTCAGTTCTATTTTTTTGTAAAAAAGTTTTTGTGACGTCACACAGAGGCGAAATATCACAAAAAGTTGGCAAAAATCCAGATTGCAGTTTTTTGAACCAGTTTTACAATAATAATTATTAATGAATGATATTGAAGCGTTAACGGTAAAAAATACTCATAACATAGGATTGTAAATGATATGCAAAATAAATAAAAAAACAATTTATTAATTTAATCATCATGGATTAAACATGTTTCACTGGCACTTAAAGTTACACGCTTTTTTGGCGGTAATTTCCTTAACCCAGTAATGTATGGGTCTGAAGATACCATTAATCTGTTGAAAGTGTCTTCCATTGTTAATTTTCTCGAGAATTTTCTTGAATAGTTTTGTCTGTATTTTCTAAGATCTTTATTCCTACTTTCTTGAGCATCTTCGCTCAAAAGACCTATAGCAATGCCTATATTGTCTACAATGAGGGGCCCATGGACTAAAATTTTGTGCACCGTAGTGGGCATATTGAACCATGGGTAATTGTATACAAAAGCTGACGCAGTCCGTAGGCAAAACGTATTAAATCTTACAAAATTAATTTTGTAACCACTTGATATTATGTTCAAGATAGTGTGGAATCTATTTATAATATTTAAAGTTACTCCGGTTATTTGTGCAGTTTCATCTGCATGCTGGAAAAGTATTCGAGCAGTATTTCCATCTGTCGATGTTCCTCCTCCTTGGCGAGGCTTGTCTACGTGTAGCCCTAGTTTTTGCCAAAACTCTTTTTGAATTCTTTTTTTTTCAGTGGCAACAATTTTTTTGTCATCACCTCTTGCTTGCCATTTTCCTAATTTTTTTTTGTATCCTAATTGCAAGATACACTCAGCAAATCTTATCCAGGCATGAAGTGATGAAAGCCCATATTCAAAATTTTCTTCAGTTACTTGTTTACTGATGCACTTTCTAATATTATTGAAGTCTTTAGAGGTAAGCCCGCAAAGATAACACCGCATGGCTGAGCTTGTATCGGTGAGCGCATTAATCATCTTGCCATCAACCATAGTTAATTTCAAATCATGTATTACAACACATTCAGCAGTAGTAGTTGGAACCAAATCTTTTATTTGGTATTTTACATTTTCAGCTTCCAATTTTGACAATTGTATTGTCTCGTGAGCCATCTGAAGTCTCAAAGGTCGGCAATATCTCGGCGATGACGGACGAGGATTTTGCCAGATAATATTTTCCCCATGATCCATACTCACAAGACGCACTGGCACTATTGATGTAATTAACATAAATTCATCTGTTGATTCGACATTTTGAAATTTTTGTTTATATTGAGAATGACTTCCAGAACCATCACATCCCCACTTAGAGATCAAGCAAAGATGTTGACGTTCGATTTCATTAAGACTTTGAATTACTTCACTTAATGATAATAATAGCCTTTGAGCCGTATGATCCATAAGATTTTGCAGAGGTACTTCTGCTCGTGATTCTGTAGTGCAAATACCAAAAGGGTAACATTTTGTTTTAGCTCTGGTTATTGCTTCATAATTTGGATATAAATTACAATTCACTTCCATTGCACTTTTTCTTAATATGTTATATTGGTGCTTCGTAAGCTGCCCTTCAATAACAATAGATAAGGCTTTATCAGGACAAAGAGTGGCATGGTTTTTATCCATTCTTGGAAAAACGTCTTGAGAAACATTTTTTATTAATTTAGATTTTTCTATCTCTCCACACTCCCTATATTTCATTTGTGTGGCATACGCCAGTTCTGTGGATGTCACCTGCTGTCGTAAATTTTCAGTTCTTTGCCGTTTAGCTCGTTCACTTAACTCTTCAAAATCCTTAGAGGGTCGACCAACCGATACTTTTCTTTTATGAGATTGCGAAACGTTAAAACAAACATATTGGTCAAACCAATCTTTATGCGCATTAAGACATCTTTCAAAATGTCTTTGATATTTCTCAAGTTTTGATTTATATTGATGTATTAGTTTTTGCAATACACTTTTAGCATCACTTGAAATTTGAGTCTGTTTTAGAGCATTTTCCACTTTTTTATAAAGATACTGTATTTTTTCAGTGTCCTTTCTTGAAGTACACTCTCTATAATATTCAATAAGAGTACGTCTACTAATATAAATCTCTTCAGAGTTTGATCCTGGAAAAAAAGAAAATAAACGTTAAATTATTAAAATTCTACCTTAGTACTAAAATTCATAAAGTTTGTTCAAGGTGCGCAAAAACGAGCATCTCATTGTAAATGTTTATAAAATAAGAATATGTAATGCTCATTTTAAAGTACATTTGAGGGCTTGACTCCACTGGATATGGTACTTTTATACAAAGAGAAGTTTGATCACACTAAAAATTGCGGCAGATTTTACAAGAAATACGAAAAACCATAAAAATACAGCTAAAAAATAATGCTTTAACAGATATAATAATAGTTCCTTACCTCCAGGAGTAGAATCCATCATTACAACACTTAAATCCACCGAAAAACTTAACACAATTTACAGTTGAATTTAAAAAATAAATGAAACAAAACACGTCCGCTGCTTAACAAGTTGAACTTTGGACTAAGATACTAGGTAACAAAGAATCAAAGGGGACGGGTCGCTTACGCAGGTAGCTAACCTGTTTTACTAAGAATGTTGTTTAAACAATAGAAACCAGTTAGCGTGAAATTTGTAGATTTTAGTTTTTGCCAACTTTTTACGATATTTCGCCTGTGTGCGTCAATACACAATTCTATAAACATACTTTTAAATAAAAGTCACTTTTTGTTGTGTCTATCTGAATGTTTGACCGCGTTGTTCTTCTAAACTGCTCAACGGATTTTGATGCACTTTTCACTATTATTTAGAGAATTTATTCCGGAAGGTTTACATGTAAAATACATTAATATTTAACTTATATATAATATAGAAAACTTGATGTTTTGTCAAGTCTTAAAAACCATGCGAAGCAGGACGATGGTTCGCTAGTAATACCTAAATAAAAAAAACCGATCAAGAGCGAGTTGGACTCGCCCACCGAGAGTTCCGTTCCGATTTCTGAAAAAGTGTGCTATTTAGAGACATCGTTTTATTTTTCCTGTAATCTTTACATAAACTTCTATCACATAGAATAATTTCAGAATTTTCTATAAGCAAACTTCTGTGATAAGGGGTACTTTTAACGGTATTTTTTTTTTACATTTTTCATCAAAAGTCAAAAACTATGCGGCCTAAAAAAAATGTTTGAGAATGTGCAAACAGCGCTCTTTCATGTGATACTCCACATGCCCTAGTAGCCCCACTTCGAATTTTTAAGACTCCCTTTCAGTCCCTGTTGCAAAAAAAACAAAATATATTTTTATTTCTTTCTTATTTGCAAAATATTTGGGTAAACGTCAACTAAAACTGTTCCAAATTTCAAGTTGATAGCATTAGTTCTTGAGATGTCCAGCTGTGACAGACGGACAGACAGACAGACAGGCTGAGTCGCACCATGAGGGGTCCTTTTTACCAAATTGGTACGGAATCCTAAAAAAAAATTGCGAACGACAATGCCAAACAAATATTATTTTTACGTCGTCCCAAGGTTAAGTTATTTTTCCTTTAGTAATACATCAAAGAAAATCAATAATAATGTGCAAATATTGTAAAATAAGTTCTTGTTAAGAAATTAGTCACCAACCGAGAATCTTTCTTAAGATTTTTTTCTTGAGAAATGTCGTCGCCGCTTCGGAACTTTTCGGCCTATCTAGCAATCCGTTCTGCGAGCAATGTACTATCAACCAAACTTCCGCATGCTCACCTTTAAGGCGATAATCGCACAGCACAACTCTCGCCTCGATCGCCCAATGCATGCATTTTTGACCAATCACATACGCACGCACGCCCGGGCACGTTTTTTGATTTGTTTTGTTGCTAATGTTTGTTGTTATTTTTTGTTACATGCAGGCTCACACAAATTCATATTTTATCTAATTAGGCGAAATCAGGAAGGGATGTGGTCTGTCGCACTAGTTGTGCTTCCGCAGAAATATTTTCTAAACTGAGCATGCTTAAGTTTTGCTGTTATTACATATCTTAACCATCACGGGACGCTGCTCGCTAAATATACACTTCCACACAAATAGGCATTACGGTCCCTATGTGCAGAGCGTGCACGAAGGCTGAGAAAACCGTTGCACATATGCTGTTCGAATGCTCAGGCATCACCCAGATTAGAACAGAAACCCGGGTCACCCAGGTCTTTTGTAGATGTTCTCAACAGACTTGGAGACATGATCAACTTCTGGAGGTAGGTAGGCTGGTTGGAATAACCACTGACGGCTGCCATAGCCCACGCTCAATGGTCCACCTGAAGGACGAAGTGCGGAAACCAAACCCACTAACATAGAACATAGATTTCCAACTATGTTGGGGTCGGCTTCCAGTCTAACAGGATGCAGCTGACTACCAGTATTCTACATGGAGCGACTGCCTATCTGACCTCCACAACCCAGTTACTAGGTAACACGGTCACCCCTGGTAAAAGTGATGTCTTCACTCTTTATATAACATTGACCTGCTATAGGAACGCATACAGGGGGGCTCGTGGCAAAATGGTGGTCGAGGGAAGCTACACTTGCCGCGATGGGATTGTGGATCCATGACACTTCGAGACCCCTCCTTGCCTCGGAAAGCACGTTAAGGCGTTGGTCCTTGGTATCATTCGTAGATGTTTGACAGTCGATAAGGGTAGTCAGAAGCCGAAAAGTCTGACAACCAGGCTTACCGAGGGATATCGTGTTACCCAGTAACTGGGTTGTGGAGATCACATAGGCAGTCGCTCCATGTAAAATACTGGTATTCAGCTGCATCCGGTTAGACTGGAAGCCGACCCCAACATAGTTGGGAATCATAGTTGGGTGTTTGGTTTCCGAACTTAATCCTTCAAGTGGACCAATGAGCGTGGGCTATGGCAGCCGTCAGTGGTCATTACAGCCAGCCCACCTCCCTCCAGAAGTTGATCACATCTCCTGGTCTGTTGAGAACATCTCCCAAAAATCTGGGTGACCCGAATTTCTGTTCTCTAATCTGGGTGACGCCTATGATTTCGAACAGCACATGGGCATCGGTTTCCTGAGCCTCCATGCACGCTCTGCACAGAGGGTCCGTAATGCCTATTGTGTGGAAGTGTTTATTAAGCGAGCAAAGTCCCGTGATGGTCTCCGCCATCAGGCTCATTCCGTTTCGGTCCAAACGTAGTAAGCGAATAGTTACCCTGTTATCTAAAGATGGCATGGCTTCCCTGGACAGCCTCTGTCTGCAGCCTGGTGTCGAGGTCCACCTGCTCTCCGCTTGTGTGTAGGTAATCTCCTGTAGCCATCTGCGTAGCTGCTGAAGGGGACGTACTGGATGTTCTCCTTGCTAGTTTATCAGCTGCGTCGTTAAAATCAATCTGCCTAGCCTTTTTCCACACGTTGGAAAATGGCTAGGCAGATTGATTTTCTAGGAACGCATGGTAAAACCCACCGGTCTATGCATACTCACTTTACATTTGCGCATAAGTCCAGGTTTCCATACAATGTTTTCCTCCACCATAACTTATAATATTCTTACGTGCGTCTTTTTTAAAGTACTCAACATTATAGAACTTAGAATAGGTACATTAATGACTAATATTTGTTCTGTAAACTTAAGTTGTTCGTACAAGGTCAATATGCAATTGTAAATACAGCCTTACGCTGAATATGTCACATGTTCAGGCTAAGAAGATTTTCTCGCTTTTAATAGATAACATAAACATCACACCCGTATTCCGCGAAGGGGGAATCCACTGTAATAGGGGGCGAGCCTGTTGCCATCAACCGGGCACTAATCCAGACTCCGGACTGCTGCTGAGATATTCCAAATGGAAAAACCCACAAACACTTTGCCCGACCCGATTAAAATCTTAAGAAAGAGTATGTCTAGGTTCCTATCATTTTCTTTTATGTCAAAAACTTTTAGAATTTGTCTGGTAGTCCTCTAACCACGGCGGTAATTAAAATGGGGCATTTTTTGTAATTTTTGGAGGGTCGTATTTTCTTTACTCATTAGTTCCTGAAAAAAGGAAACGACAGGGACGCGTCTACAGCAGACTTAGATTTTATGAAAAAAAAAAAATATTGCTCTAGAGGCATTATTTAGTTAGAAAAACGGGGAATACTTTTGTATGGGGAATCATGGCCACCTCCCTTCTTAAGGAGCTCAAGGAGGAGTGATAAAACATTGCTTTCAAATTACAGGTCTGTGATTGGTTGACAGCAAAAACAAAAGCCAATCAGATCGCTTGCCAATTGTTTTAACTAACCATTTCTCTCTTTCATTCCAGTGCATCCGAAGGTTCCTTCTTTCCACCTCGCTCGCTGACCAAGTCTGACACAGTCCACGTGTACGATAAGGATCTCTGCAGGATCCTGCCTCTGCAGTACAGAGAAGATGTCTACAAAGATGGTAAGAGTATATTCTCATCAGCCCCTCACCCCTCACCTCAGACTTTCGCCATGGAACCGCTGTAAACACTAGTCTGAGTTTTTTTTAAATTACTGACTGGGCCTGCTCTTTACCTCGATCACGCCTGATGGAAAGCGATGGATGAGGTCTAAGATGAAACGAGCGTGCCCAGAAGATGACTGTACACTCTTGCTTTGAAGGCAAACGGGTTATATGTGAAAGGGAACACAGACGCTGGCATAGAGAGTTCCACACTTCGGCTGTGCGTATAATAAATGTGGAGGAATAGTGCTGAGTATGACTAGTTGAGAAATCAACCAAGTGTGGAAGGTCCCTGCAGTACGTCTGGTAGTCCGGTAGTAAAAGGGCGATGGTGGGATCAGGTCGTGGAGCTCCTGCGCACACTCTCCGAAGTACATTCTGTAGAAGAGCGACAGGCAAGCAACATTACGCCGATGAGCCAGGCTGTGAAGCCTAGCCACCAGTCTCGTCCTTATGAGCTAGGTCCTACGTCCAGTACACCCCGGCACCGTTAATGTCTCATTTTGCTTGACAAACTTTGTAACACCAGACAAGAACACCTGAACAAGGCAGAATAAATAATGAAACTCTTCAAATGTACGAAATTCAATTACTGACATCTCTGCAGATTGTGCTTTCCAATATCTAGTGGTATTGGATTCCGCTGCAACGCGCTTTACCTATGAATAAAAAATGTGAATGATTTACAAAAGGTCTACGTCGCAATGGGGAAGAAATCTGTCAAATTAGTTCCGCGTAGATGGCACTAAGTGTTTATTACTTTCATTCTGCTGTCAATGGAGTTCCTTGCTAAAAACTTTGTTTTTTCTTGTCGCCGATTGGTCGCTTTGTCTTCAAGAGATGATTTTGATAAATGACGAACACACAGCGGTCTTTTGAAGCGAAGTTCCCGGGACACAACCCCTTTAGCAACAGTGTAACTCCTATTCGATCTAGTATTAAAATCTGTTTTTCTATCCGCCAGGCATCAAAGCAGGTCTCTATACGCCACCACCGTCGACCTTCGAGAGTGCAGACGTGAACCCTGACAACAAATGCTACTACCCTGGAGAGAAGTGTCCTCCCAGAGGTCTGCAGAACATCAGCCCCTGTCAATACAGTAAGTGTCGCCATCAATCTGCCTAGCCTTTCCCCAATTATAGTCAGTTCCAACGAGTGCGGTGTGAATCGGGTCCGTGAGTCATTTTACCTAATATTGTACGTGGTATGAGTTCTATACCAAGAAAATATTTTTTTATTATTAACGTTGTTCCATCACTATTAAGTAATAATAAAAAAATATTTTCTTGGTATAGAACTCATACCACGTACAATTTTAGGTAAAATGAGATTCACACCGCGCTCGTGTGAGGGGATAGTCGCTGATGAAAGTATAAACTAATGGATCAGAAACCGACGTACGTTTTATACGCGACACGAAAGATGAGACTTGACTGCGCCTCCCGCGCTCTTTTCGCCACCCCGATGACGGCTGGTCCTTTCCCGCGCTCAGGCCTAAACCTAAAATCGTCTACTGCGCAAGTCAAACCACGTGGTGTGTCAAATCTTATCTTTAGTGGCATGTATTGTACCTGTATGCAGCGTATAAAACACTATACCAACTCTGTTTAGGAAAGTAGGGTTGCACGTACATGCTAAATGCTTATTTCAGAACATTCGGTTTAGAACGTAAATCGAAAGTTAGTTGAAACGATAATCAATTGTTTAGTTATAGGATATTTATTTGGCATTTTGTTGGTGGGTTGGTTGGTATTGGTTCTTTTTATTTATTTTTGCGTTGCTAAGTAAAAAAAGGATAAAAAAAATATTTTGGATGTGTTGCGCACACAAAGCCCCATAAAATAAAATGTAGGTAGGTCTGGTCGATTAGATGAATATGTGTGCGTGTGTGTGTGTGTGTCAGTCTTGAGAAATACATACATACACATAAACTCACGCCTTCTTCCCATGGGGCTACCCCCAGAAACTACAGAACGCCACCTTTTTTTTTTTTTTTTTTTTGGTACTGACCTTTTCGCAATTGGCTCCGGGAGCCTCTGTTGCTTAACCGGGCGTCGGCGGGGCCAGATGGGCCTCTCGCCTTGCAAAATAATTATTAAGTAGCACAGCTAAGGGCGTCCCATAGTGGGACTCGAACCTAGGCTTAGGGCGCTACTGACTACTGAGCAAGTAGGGGACTTGTAAGTGTCGGTTTTATTATTATTATTAGGGACATTATTTTTAAAACTATTCGCTCCGCGCGGGCGGGCGGGCGGGCGGGGTCAAGGGTCGGGGGGGGTCATTGAACTCTACTATTACGCGTTGGTACTCGCCGTCGAGTACGGTACCTAAAGGTAGGGCGTCGGTCATGTGTAGTGTTTTGGTGAGCTAGTCTGAGACTCTCTTGAAGGAGAGTGATGTCGTCATCCTTATCTAATAGGACGTGTTTAGGACGACGTGTGCGTGATATTTGGGATGGTGTGTATCTGGCAGCTGCTGCCACTAATGGGTTAGTGTGAGTGGTAGCAGAATCGAAATAGCGTTTGCTAATATTTTTTATAAAATGCTTGATGGTCGGCAATTCTGCTACGATCCTTACATACTTAACACTTGTAGTTCCCATTATTGTCACCAGACGTCGCTACTTCAATTTCAGTACCAATTAAAGTTTACTTTAAGGGGGAAGCGCCAGGACAGCCCACGAAATTCAAATTTTCTTACGTTTTTTGCAATTTGTAAGTCAGTCTTAGGTTGTATGTTGATTAAAGTATGATTCGCTACCGTAACAAATATGTATTTACAGAATTATAATCATTAGAATCAGTAATATTAGGTCTTTACCTATGAAATTGCCGTTCTGCAGTACCTACTGGCCATTTCAAATCAAAATAATTTTTGTTTGGCTAAGAATTCTAATTTCAAATTAATTTTATTTTAAAAACATGGATTTTTTTTTCCAAAAGTAGTCATTTGTTTATTGATTAGTGTTACATTTTCATCGCATTTCAATCTTTTTCGTCATCATGGATACGTTAAAAATTCGAGTAATTATGGAATATGAGTACCGTCGTGGCAGCAACGCGGCACAAGCGGCACGCAACATCAACGACGTTTACGGAGCTAACACTACAAACCAACGCACCACTTGTTATTGGTTTGCTCGCTTCCGTTCTGGAAATTTCGACCTGAAAAATGAACCTCGCGGTCGTCCGAAGACTTTGGTCGACAATGACGAATTAAAGGCGATTGTGGAAGCTGATGATACACAATCTACGGCTGAATTAGCAGCAGCTTTCGACGTTAGCGTCAAAACAATATTGGTCCAATTGCGTCAAATTGGCAAGGTAAAAAAGCTTGACAAATGGGTGCCCCACGAACTCAATGATCGCCAGCGCGAAGTACGCGTCGAGACGTGCCTTGCACTGCTCAACAGACACACAAATGAATGAATTTTGAACCGCATTGTTACCTGCGATGAAAAATGGATTCTGTTTGATAACCGCAAGTGCTCAGCAAGTTGGTTGGATCCTGGTTCAGCACCTAAACAATGCCCTAAACGAAAACTTACCCCTAGAAAAGTGATGGTCACTGTTTGGTGGTCTAGCGCCGGTGTGATTCATCACAGCTTCTTACCAAACGGGGTGAGCATTACTTCAGATGTGTACTGTGAAGAACTGAACACAATGATGGAGAAGCTGGCACATCTCCAACCAGCATTGGTCAATCGCTTGTCTCCGCTGCTCTTGCACGACAACGCGCGACCTCATACTGCACAGCAGACGGTCTCCAAGTTGCAAGAACTGGGGTTGGAAGCTCTCCGTCATCCGCCCTACTCACCAGACCTTGCGCCTACAGACTACTACTTTTTCCAGAATTTGGATAACTTCTTGGCGGGAAAAAAATTCAATACCCGAGAGGCAGTACAAAATGCCTTTGAAGAATTTGTTGCCTCCCGTCCAGCTGATTTCTTTAAGAAGGGCATCAATAAACTGCCACTGCGTTGGCAAAGATGCATTGATTGCATGGGTGATTACTTCGATTAAGACAAATAAAAAATGCATGAAAAAAATTCGTTTAAATTTTTTCATACAAAACGGCAATTTCATAGGTAAAGACCTATTACAACTCCTTAAGTTAGTACAATCCTCAAATGTCAAGATTTCATGAAATAGTCATTCAACAGGATTACCTGGTCTTAGAGTTGTATTGATGACTTTAATGATTATGATTCTGTAAATAAATACACATAAAACCTAATACTGACTTGCAAATTGCAAAAAACGTAAGAAATTTTGAATTTCACGGGCTACCCTGGCGCTAAGCCTTAACGCGATCGACTAGGTATTCTAGGTATTAAAAACTCGCACTAGGCCCACTTTACACACGCACACGGATTATACACGCACGCCGGTTGCGAGTACTACGCACCTGACCTTTCTGAAGAACATCACCAATAAGGTCACTATATGTCTTCCTAGGGCGTCCCCTCCCGGCGTATCCACTCACATCTGCCTTGTAAATACCTTTTGTTAGTCGCTTTTCATTCATCCTCTCAACATGACCAAACCATCCAAGCATAGGAACCAACTCTTTAATTTTTTTTTCAGTACGCTCTTTGCGAGAAAAACGTACTTATCTCGAAAAATGCAATTTTACAGGAAGCGATAATGTAAACTTTAAAAAAAATTATGACAAGTAAATTAATATGTTTTTACGCAATAAACTTTTAAAAAATACACGAAAAGACACTACAATCGAATATGAAATTATCGATTAATAATACACCTTTTCCAAAATCTCACGTTTTTCTCGCAAAGAGTACTACATCTTCTTTTAATCTTCCTTCTTCTTCCACACCGTTGCCTTATCACATTATTCTTACCTAAATATTTATAACCTTTATATTACAGACGCCCCAGTGTACCTCTCCTTTCCTCACTTCTACGACGCTGACCCGAATCTTCTGCTGCCCTTCGATGGTCTGAAGCCGAACAAGAAGAGGCATGAAACTTATTTCATGATACAACCGGTAAGTCATACATTATGTCATCACTATTAACATGCATAACCTCATTTTTTTTTTTTTTTTTTTTTTTTTAGTTATTTATAATAATTCCTATTTTGCGCTCCTAAAAATATTATTGAACTTTCAATCTGCCCGGCCTTTTCCCAACTATATTGGGGTCGTTTTCCTGTCTAACTGGATGCAGCTGAATACCAGTATTTTACATGGAGCGACTGCCTATCTGACTTTCATAACCCAGTTACTGGGTAATACGATACCCCTTGGTAAACTGGTCTGACTGGTTGTCAGACTTTCGGGCTTCTGACGACCCGTAACGACTATACTAATTATATAATCTCCTCTTTTCCAGAAAATTGGAGTACCCCTAGAAGGCTTCGTGAGGGTACAACTCAACCTGAAGGTAGACCGTGCGCCGAATATTCCGATCAACAATATCAACAACTTTCCTGATACCATCTTTCCTGTTATGTGGATTGAAGAAGTAAGTATCTGGGTAAACCTATTTATTTATAGAACGTAAAAAAAAATATTAAAAAATAATTTTGAAACAAATTTCTAATCCATTGCTTCATAATGTTCGAAAAATTTGTCTGCGCAAATAACGCAATGAATGTTGTTGAACTCTCAAAAGGAAACCGATTCCAATTGATAGTGTGTTACGTAATTGTTCGCTATTGTCAAGTCTGACAGCCATATGCACACTACTATTTTGTGCGATTTATTTCACCAACACTGCTCTCTAAACGGCGAAGGAGAACATCGTGAGGAAACTGGAACTCCAATGAAGGACCACAGTCCTAGACAAAAATTTAAAGACATTTGTGACATGGCCAAGTAATAACAGCTGCACGGGTCGATCCATCAGGTTAAGCTATGCTTGCCGGGGTTGGTCCGTGGATGCGTGACCATCTTTAAATACCGAGACTCCTCCGTACCTCGGAAAGCACGTTAAGCCGTTGCTCCCGACTGTCATTCTTGGTTCTTTGACAGTCGTTACGGGTCGTCATAAGCCCGAAAGTCTGACAACCAGTCTTACCAAGTATTACTCAGTTACTGGGTTGTGGAGGTCAGATAGGCAGTCGCTCCATGTAAAATACTGGTATTCGGCGGCATCCGGTTAGACTGGAAGCCGACCCCAACATAGTTGGGAAAAGGCTAGGCAGATTTTTGTGACATCCTCCAACCCGAACTGTGACCATGCATGGGGTGTTCTCTCCCGCTCATAGAGAGGAAGCTCATGTCCCAGTATTGGGAACATTATAGGCTGATTATGGGTGTGGTACCCCCGTGCCTCAGCAAGAACGTTAAGCCCTGGCCTGATCTCTCTCCGGTCGTGTCGGATTGCCGTCCCATCGGACTACAAGAGTGAGGAGAGAGAGAGAATGCATCTGTGTCTGCGCACTCACTTGCACTATAATATCTCCCGCGAACAGCCTTCGGTGCATGTTTATTTTGTCGTGTTTAGATTTGCTATCTAATTTAATTTGACCTTGTGTACTATCGGCCAAACTTCCACATGCTCACCATTAAGGCGATAATCGCATAGCACGGCTCACGACTCAATCGCCCGATGCATGCGTTTTGACCAATAAGATGCAAGTTTGTTTTTGATTTCAATTGTTGATAATTATTTTTTGTTACACGTCCTGTACTCACACAAATGCATATTGTCTCTAATTGGGCAAAACCAGGACGGGGTTTGGTCTGTCACTAGCTGCGATTCCGTAGAAATATTTTCTAACCTGAGCACGCTTAAGTTTTGCCGATAGTACCTACGTATAGGAAACCCCCCTTGATATTACAGTCTATAGGCGGAGGGAACTGGATTTGTACAACACAATTGCATAAAAAGAGAAGAGGGCTGTCGCGTTTTGTCACCTCTCTCGCTCACACGATACCAAATTTTTAAGAATTTTAAATGAGAAGTTGCTTTTTTGAAAAATGTAATCCATTAAAGGACTAGTAAATAATGTTAATTTAATAGGTACGTAACTATTAAAAACACATTTTTAT
Organism: Cosmia pyralina; assembly: GCA_946251885.1. Classification (NCBI taxonomy): domain Eukaryota; kingdom Metazoa; phylum Arthropoda; class Insecta; order Lepidoptera; family Noctuidae; genus Cosmia; species Cosmia pyralina. The sequence continues at coordinate 2,428,897 of OX276371.1, forward strand.
TTTGGCATATATTTAACTCATCTCAAAAACAGATAATACTTTTTGAACACGGACTAGAAAAAAAAGAAGGACTCCGCGCCACGCATATCGAAGGTGAAGCACAGTCAGTATGCCGGGACCGTTTCTACAAACAAGCGCTTCACGCACACAATTATATCATAGTATGCCGACCGGCCAGGCGGCCGCTATTACGTGACATGACGGGGCGTCTTTGTCAAACACGCACACATAGATCGGTACTGTGCTTCACTTTCGATACGCGTGGCGCGGTGTCCTTCTTTTTTTTTCTAGTCCGTGTTTTTGAACTGAGTTTATCAGATAACACAATATAAATGTGTGTGTAATTAAGTACCCATTCAATTAATATTATTTCATCAATCAACTCAGCCAATCGTAGTCCACTGCTGGACATAGGCCTCTCCAAGGTTGCGCCACAACACCCTGTCCTCCGCCTTCCGCATCCAGTCTGCCCCAGCCACTTTCTTCAGGTCATCGGTCCATCTAGCTAGGGGGCGTCCCACACTACGCTTACCGATACGCGGTCTCCACTCTAGGACTCGTCTGCTCCACCAGCCATCGGTCCTTCGACAAACATGGCCAGCCCACTGCCACTTCAGTTTGCTTACTTTGAAAGCTATGTCAGTTACTCCGGTTCTTTTCCGGATAACTTCATTCCTGATTTTATCCTTCAAAGAAACTCCGAGCATAGCCCGCTCCATAGCGCGCTGAGCGACCTTGAATCTGTGGACCAGCCCGACCGTCAGTGTCCACGTTTCAGCACCGTATGTCATAACGGGCAGGACGCAGGACGAATATTATTTACTAGTTCTTTAATTGATTAAATTTTTCAAAAAAGCATCTTTTCATTTAACATTCTTAAAAATTTGTTTCCGTTTGAGCGAGAGAGGTGACAAAACGCACCAGCCCTCTTAAGCAATGTTATCCTAGAAGTATTGAAAGACAGATCCCATTTATTAAAGCTGTTCTTGGCAAGTCGCCGGAAAAACGGTCAGTCGAACAAATGCCATTTCAAACTCAAACTCTCAACTCAAAGCATTTATTTCAATTAAACCAATTACAGGCACTTTTGAATTGTCAGAAAGATGAAGCTAGGCGCCCATTCCAAAGCATAGTAGGTACCTATGGAGAAGAACGGGCAAGAAACTCCACGGACACTCTTTTAAATCAAGATATGGTTACAAAATAATGGTTACATCATTCATGTTGAAATTTTACATGTGAGAACGATGCAGAACGTTAAAAGCGTCCTTAAAAAAAAAAAAACAATTCATATATTTAAATTAAATTAAAATAAGCCGTGACCGCTAAGATATGACCAGCCTTCACTGACAGCGCTTGTTCACGAACCTGACGCATGGATTAGATAAATGATCCAACACGCGCCAACATCAGCGAGACATTAAAGTGAGCGTCACATACTCTCAGCCGCCAGGGCACATTCAAGTCAAACAAAAATTTCAATCTTTCAAGGGGAAAACTCACGTCGACATATTGACACAATACATGGACATCTATTTAGCGCATACGGCACATCACTTTCGTTTACTTTCTCGAGAAACAAACATTTAATACTTAGGAACTAGACTTTCTTGGAAAATTGTTGTTTTGGTCACGACTGACGACAACTGACTTTAAATTATTTTAAACTGAATATCACGTCTAAACGAGTAGTATTAATGATTTGGAAAAAATATCTGTTAAATTAGAGCATTTTCTTAATAACTTAATATGTGAATATTTTAAATTATGTTTATATTACATAGTGTAATTCGTTTGTAAAGTTATGTCTAACGCGGATAAAAACTGAGAATCACGCAGAAAGCATCAAGCGTATTTTTATGAAGCCTTCACCATTTTAAAGATAATTTAATTATTCATCTTTTATTATACGTGTTTTAATTTATTGCCTTTTGTTGTATGTATAATAAATTAATAATGCGTCTAATTTGGGACAGCGCTTCTTGATGGGCGAGTCCTATTACTGGCTGGACGTACGACGCGTTGCGTGAGCTCAGTACGGAACAAATAAGCTAACCACTCAAGGCCATTGGCATAAATATCTACGCGTCTTAAACTTTTGATATACTGCATGTACCAGAAAGGTGTGGTACAAACCATCAAACTGAACAACTTTATGCATGGAACCAACATCGTAATCGCGAAAAAAATATCAGCCATCCCATATGTACATTTGGGTCGTGTAAGTAGGTATTAAAGTTTTGTATACGACAGTTGATATTTTTTCCGTGTATTATAGGTGGGGACATTTTCAAACTCGGCTGTTATTGAGTACCTATTGTGACTTATCTACCAGAAGCATAATGAGGTACAGTCAACCGCACGTCAATCGTTGCACGTACTCGTTGCTACGGGCGATTTTTGTTGATGTACCTACTGCAGTATGTACCTAAGTAATCAAACGATATCAAACGAATTGTAAAAATAATGAGCTTACGTTTAGGAGCTACCTTTCGAGTTAGAAACCGGTCGAGCATTTGCGAAGCAGTATAAGCATAATAGCATAATCAGCCTATAATGTTCCCACAGCTGGGACACAGGCCTCCTCTCCGTGAGAGGGAGTGGGTCCTAATCTACCACGCGGGCCCAGTGCGGGTTGTTAGATGTCACATGTCTTCGAATTTTTGGTTCTAGGACATGCCGGTTTCCTCACAATGTTTTCCTTCACCGTTTTGAGAGCAGTTGTGATGTAATAATTTACACAAATTAAGGCACTTGTCTGGGTTTGAACCTGTAAACTTAAGAAATTAAAGAGATGACTTTGGAATGACAACTCCAAAGTCTGCCAAACACAGTCACTTACCATTTATCTTTTTGTTTCCAGGGCATTCACGAGCTCACAACACCAATCTGGCGATGGATTTACCTCGCCACCACTGTGGGACCCGTCATAGCACCAATCATAACCTACTCAATGATAATAACCGGCTTTCTGACTCTCGCATACGTCTTTATAAAAGCATATAAAAGTTTGGTCATCGGTCAAAATTCCCTCGAAATCGTTGAGCTTGGAAGGCAGACTATTCGAAGAAGTTCGACTCTGATTATAAATGGCTCGCATAGATTTATGCCGAATCGAGAGTCAGCCTATATACCTCTAAATCAGTGTGGGGATAAAGTGCGAGAATTAAGTTACGTAAAAACTGATTGTAGTTTAGAGTTTAAAAATGTATTAAGGAGTGATTTCGTTAAGTCTAGTTTTAGTGACGCTGAAAGGGAATCTTTGATTAGGTCTGATAATAGTTTTATTTTGTCGGAACATAGGTTTAATCAGGAATAGAGGGTGTGGTGGGAGGCATGTTTAGGTTTTATTTGCTGTCCCCTCTGCTTATCCAGTGGGTCTGTGATTTCACTTTGCTTTTGTCAGAGTCGTAAAAATTTGAAAAAGTGTGCTGAATTACAGCTCATAAAAGGTTAGCGTGTGTTTTTGAGAAAACATAATTTTACTGACAATAACTGACGGACGAACGAAAATAATTTTAAGTTATTTTATAGGTACTTAATCAGTAGAAATACGTAAAAACCACGTACCATTAACATAACAATTAATTAAGTATTTATGAAAATTATGCACTAATTCCGTAAGAATCTCTACTTCAGTGTTACCTATACCTATTGTTGTTATAATGGTTAAAGTAATAAAATCAACTCTGACAAATCCAAAGTGACTGACAAAAGCAAAGTGTTGACAATAAATTATTGTATATCAGGGTATTAAATACTTTATTTTTTTAAACGCTTTTGGGGGACGGCTTGACCACAAACTGACAAAAGTACAGTCACCAAAATAGATTATCATTTTTAAATCACGTGACATTATGACGACATAATTTTCAAGTTATGTGGCAGCGTAAAAACGACGATTGCAGAAAGTGGCATTGTGTTCTTTACCCCTAACACGAATATCAAGTAATTTTAGAATTATTAGAGCTCTATCAGCTTTGTCTCTGGGAAAGGAAAGTTTCTGTGATGCCTCTGGCATTACAGATTTTGCCGGCGGTGACCAGTTACCAATAAGGTAGCCCGCTTGATTGCCCACAAGAAATATTTAAACTGTACTGGCTTGTTGTGTTTAGTGGTTCATAGGCTATTTTAACTTTATATAGGGTTGTGTCGACGACTGATTGTAAAGAATTCCGATTTTAACGGAGTTCGCTTAGCTTTTAACGGAATATTTGCTCATTTATTGTTTTCTGTCTATAATGTAGCTAAGAAATTGATCCAATGTTCGAAATCATTTTCTAATTTAATTTCCCATTTTGGAGCCAATCATCTTTTTCATTCACATCTGGCACAATATTTATCTGAAATACCTAAAATAGTTAATAAATAATATAATGATACACCGTCACCCTTCACAGTATAGCCTTATTCTAGAATACCCTTATTATAAAATGCCTTCATTATGCCTTTAAACCGCAATCGCAATTTACTTCTGACATTTTCTGACAAAATTAAAGTCAACTTTAGTATTGTCAGAAAAAAAAAATTAGCTATACATTACAGACAGAAAAAAAAACTTAGAAATATTGGCCAAAATACCTTAAAACTTTGCCTTGATAAAACTCTTAAAAAGATACATAAATAAAATTAACACTTCTTATACTTGCCAATATAATTGGTCTAAAAAGCCGGGACTCCGGTTTTTAAAAGATTTCGGGTTGGAATAAAAATGGCTCGAAAATATATGGGAACGGGTCTATATTATAATACATTCCAATCTTGTAATCAAGACATTCTTTCCTAAGAAAATGTGCTCAAATAATGTACTTATTTAATTTAAAAAATATGTCGTATCTCTTCTAACTCCCGTATTCTCAAACGACACTTAGACTTAGCTCTACGACGCGACGTTCCTAAGTCTTTTTGACCCCTGTGACAGACAGGTCACAAAATTAAGTTGTGTTTGAGAATTTGGCCGTTATTTTTTTTATTTGTTATTTTAGTTGTTTCTTTCCAATTTTAAAATTCCGAAAATAAAATTGTTTTATTGTATTTATAAGAATGAACAAAATGTCTTAACAATCGTATTTTATTGAAATTCAAATGAGATTAAAAGATATATTACTCTATGCTATTTTTAAGTATACCTACTTATGCCTATGCACCCAGCGACTGCAGTCCATTTACAGTTATTTTAATTTTGACACCAGCAATTTAACAGCAGCCATATTGTACAGTCAGCAACAAAAGTCGATAAACACTTGCAGTTTTTTAAATTATGATTAAACGAAATATTTAATTAAAATCGGAACAGAAGTACTTAAAATTTTAAGAACATTTATCCAATCATTTTGTGCTGTGAATCAGTTTATCGAATCATTTTGTGTTAATTTAGATGATGTCAAAAAGTAGCAGTGTTAACCGACTTTTGTTGCTGACCGTACCAAGAATAAAGATCATGACAGACTTCAACGAAAATAAAGATCACTGTGATTTTGACAGTGATGAAAAATCTTTGAAGCACTTTATAATAACTGTGAAAGAACTGCTGGTCTATTCTGAAAAATCTTATCATGAAAACATATGTGATCTGTCACCCTACCTGACGCTAGCGAATCTGGGGTTTCAAACTCAAACTCAAAGCATTTATTTCAATTAAACCAATTACAGGTACTTTTTAATTTTCAGAGTCGGTCAGTTAGAAAGTTGAAGCTAGATGCCCATTCCAAAACGTAGATCACTATGGACAAGAACAGGCAATAAACTCCACGGACACTATTTTAAATCCAGATATTACAAAATCCTGCCTAAAAAAAAATAAAACAATTCAAAATAATTGACAGCTCATTTTAAACTCCTAAGTTTTCTTGGTGAGATTTTTATAGAATAGCACTATAGACAATAAAACAAAATGGCTGGATTCAACCAAACATCAACCTACTTAGTCGAATATAAAAATCGACTATTTAGTCTTTTCCAACCAAACTATAAATTAGAGTTTAGTGAAGCTTTAATGTATAAAGACTTTCTTTTTATTATCGATAAAATTATTATTTTTTATTATAAAAAGGAAAATCGGTGGTTCTATAAATATTTTTATACGAATTTTAGATTATAATTGTAAATAATAGTTAAGGACTTTTGTATCTAAATATATTGTTTAATAAAAATATTGTAAAGTTTACCTACACATGGTATTTTATTTATCTGTCGAATCCTAGACATAGGATCGTAATTAGAATTAGTTTCAGAATATACCTTCCATGGGCACAGCATTGGGATACGGGTAACTGTCCACACTGTTAATTGTTATCGCGTCATTTACAGGGATATTACTTAACACAACAGAAAACTCTGAACTTAAAAAGGACACACCATTGATCTCTAATATAAGCGTACTTGTGTACGCTGGACTTCATAATATCGATGTCAAAATGAAGGCATTTGATTTTCGCCATTTTGGCGCTGATAGCAACATGAGCGTCCATGGAACTAATATTATGTTTATTTTTTGACATTTGACATGGAACTAATATTTTATTGTGGAAGCTTATTCCACTGCCTTTAAGATGGCGAATTTTACAAAATGCGCATACTCTAAATATCACGTAGTAAACACAAAAATCACAAAACAAATCTTATTTCACGATTTAGACCTAGAACATTAGAGACGTACCAAAACAACGTCGGCCATTTGCATCAATTTGTCAATTTTAGTACCTGAGACGCTCGAGCAGGACGCTTTAATTGAATCGGCACAAAAATCAACTGTCATTTCATAAAGTATATTTAGTCCAGCGTACTTGTATATTAGAGGTCAATGGGACACACTGAGCAGTTCCTAGGTCAGCCAGTATGTGTCGCGACCACGTCTCAGCGATCACTGTCGCAATATACTAGTCTGCACTGTCGCTCCATGGCCCGTACCTACCGGAGAACATACCTACTCGAACCTAGACTCCGCACAACGATATACAAAGGCGCTTGTGTCTAATTTTGGGATCCCTTCTTTTCGCATAATGTTCCTAATATACTTCGATATAACGATTTTGGCACAATTTGTTTTGGCATAATAATACTTCGGCATAATTTTTTTAGGCATACATTTTATGTTGTCATAATCATCTTAAAGACTAATTTGTTTTAGCATAAATTTGATTCGCATAACGTTATTAGGCCTAATGACTATTAGCATAACGTTAGTAGGCCTAAGGTTGGTGAATCATTTGGGTTAGGTTAGGTTAGAACAGTGACCATTAACGCGCGAAGACGAGCGAGCGTGCCGCGGTAGCGGCCGCCGAGCGCCAGATCCCCTCTATTGTTGGTCAATCATTTGGGTTAAATGAGGCGGTGAATGACTCGTATAATATTAGTAAGTAAGAATCACAACGTAATAAATTACAACTTTGCAATAATACATTTAGTGACACAATAGTTTTACGACACCACCGTCTACTTAGAAAAATAAAAATAATTATTTCTATTCTACCTACAATATCAAGTGCCTACAAATTTCATTAGAGCAATATTGTATAAACGTGTATAGTGTCTAATATTCTAGGTGTTAATAATTATTTCATTGTTATACCTATAAAAATATGTTTTATATCATTATGCGTAAATAAATTTATGCTTTAGGATATTATGCTTAAAAAAGTTATGCTTTAGAACTTTATGCTTAATAAATTTATGCTTTAGAATATTATGCTTAATAATTATTATGGTTAGAGAAATTATGCTTAAAAAAATTATGCGTAAGCTGTTATGTGTAATTATATTATGCGAAAATATAATTATGCCAAACAAAATTATGCTAAGTTATATTAGGTCTTAAAATTTTATGCAAATGGATAGGGAACCCTAATTTTAAGTGCACACTTATAAAAGATCCGACATACCTTTTTCTCCATTTTATTATGCCTCTGCATCAACAGTATTGCTGCAAAAAGAATAATCCCAAAAAGTACCTCATTGCCGTCATTGTTGATAGGAACTCCATTTCCTTTGTATCTACTCAGAAACGACACTTAATAATAATATCTATCATGAAAGTGACGATGGTTGTGAATGATGATGAGGTTGTCGTGATCGGAGTGGAAACACCAGGAGGGCGTCCCCTCGTCCCCTAGAAGCATATAGACACTGACCTAGCTGGTGATGTTCTCCAAAAAGGTCAGGTGATCCATCATGAAAGTGACGATGGTTGTGAATGATGATGAGGTTGACGTGATCGGAGTGGAAACACCAGGAGGGCGTCCCCTCGGCCCCTGGAAGCATATAGACACTGACCTAGCTGGTGATGTTCTTCAAAAAGGTCAGGTGATCCATCATGAAAGTGACGATGGTTGTGAATGATGATGAGGTTGACGTGATCGGAGTGGAAACACCAGGAGGGCGTCCCCTCGTCCCCTGGAAGCATATAGACACTGACCTAGCTGGTGATGTTCTTCAAAAAGGTCAGGTGATCCATCATGAAAGTGACGATGGTTGTGAATGATGATGAGGTTGACGTGATCGGAGTGGAAACACCAGGAGTGCGTCCCCTCGGCCCCTGGAAGCATATAGACACTGACCTAGCTGGTGATGTTCTTCAAAAAGGTCAGGTGATCCATCATGAAAGTGACGATGGTTGTGAATGATGATGAGGTTGACGTGATCGGAGTGGAAACACCAGGAGGGCGTCCCCGCGGCCCCTGGAAGCATATAGACACTGACCTAGCTGGTGATGTTCTTCAAAAAGGTCAGGTGCGTAGTACTCGCAACTGGTGTGCGAGTATGACCAGATGTATGAACGTAAATGAAGCAAAAGGATTAGGTAAGGATCGTAGCAGGTGGCGTTCGTTAGTTTCTGCCTATACCTCCATGGGAAAAGGTTTGAGTTTATGTAGTGTATCAATGGTACATATATGAAGTTCTGTGACCCAAACATGGACGGGTAAAGTAAACAAATGAATTTTGAATATGGGGTCACTGTTGGGGGCAAATAAGAGAATTTAATTTTAAAAAACTAGAAAATTGACCATAAATTATCTCCAAAACTACTGAATAAAAATACAGAAAATATTTCTTTATCTGTAGATTACAGAAAAACCTATAAGAATTCTGTGGTATTAAAATAACACGGTAAATCTATTAACATAGTGAGTACAAACTTACTTTTACAGTTGGAATGTATGGGATAACATGTTTTTCAACTACAATGTTAAGTTTGTTCTTGGGATAAATTCATCCCAACTACGGAACCCTTCATTGTGCGTGGTCCGACACGCACTTGGCGGTTCTTTTTATTGATAGCATAATTATAATGGAATACTCGTATTATAAATTATGATTGCTGATGTTGATTATGGATGCTCTGACGTCGAATCTACAGGAAGAGGCACCCTGGTGCATGCTGTTCGCCGATGACATTGTTCTTGTCAGTGAAGATGTACCCTGAGATTCGGAGCAGATTGGAGAAATGGCAACAGAAACTGGAGAATGTTGGCTTGAAAATCAGCAGAACCAAAACTGAATATATGTTCTGCGATTTCGGCGGTATCTCCAGTTCTGGAGCCATAGCGCTTGATGGTGCGCTTCTCCCAGTCTGCTCCGACTTTCAGTATCTCGGTTCAATCGTGCAAAGCGATGGCGAAGTAGATCGGACGGTTAAGCATAGGATTAACACTGGATGGATGAAATGGCGGCAGGTCACGGGAACAATCTGCGACTCCCGCATTCTCCTTAAACTTAAGGGGAAGATATATAAAACAATGGTTAGACCTGCTGTCTTGTATGGATCAGAATGTTGGGCCACAAAAGGGATGAATGAAAAGCAATTGCATGCAGCTGAGATGAGAATGCTAAGAGGGATGTGTGGTGTTACACGAATGGATAGAATAAGAAATGAGTTCATACGAGGAAGTTTGAAAGTGGTACCGGTGACTGAAAAGTTGTGCGGAAATCGGTTGTCATGGTATGGGCATGTGATGCGGAGGAGTGAGGAAAATGTCGTGAGGAAAGTTTTGAGTTTGAATGTGGATGGCTATAAGAGTAGGGGAAGACCAAAGAAACGATGGATGGATTGTGTGAAAGATGACATGGCTAGAAAGGGGGTGACTAACCGAGATGACGAATAATAGAGAAGTATGGAAAAAAGGACATGTTGCGCCGACCCCAAATAGATTGGGATAAGGGCAGGAGAATGATGACTCGTATTATAAATTATGCTTGTCAATTATAGGTAATGAGTGATTATTAAGAAGTGACTTCACTGAATGAGTTATTCTCTGTCCACCAGATTATTCACTTTTTGACACCTGTCAGTATCATACCAACGTGTTTTGCGAACCTAGAAATTGTCCAACTGACAGGTGTCAAAAATTGAATAACCTAGTGGACAGAGTATAGTCCTCGTATCCGCAGGCGATGATGCCAGAAACACACATCTTCTGTGTTGCCAGCTATATGATGCCAGCCACACAGAAATAAGTTACTACAACATACGTAACATACGCCGCACGGGTCGATCCATCAGGTTAAGCTACGCTTGCCGGGGTTGTCCGTGGATGGGTGACCATCTTTACATACCGAGACTCCTCCGTGCCTCGGAAAGCATGTTAAGCCGTTGGTCCCGGCTGTCATTCGTGGATCTTTGACAGTCGTTACGGGTCGTCAGAAGCCCGAAAGTCTGACAATCAGTCTTACCAAGGGGTATCGTATTACCCAGTTCATGGGTTGTGGAGGTCAGATAGGCAGTCGCTCCATGTAAAATATTGGTATTCAGCTGCATCCGGTTAGACTGGAAGCCGATCCCAACATAGTTGGGAAAAGGCTAGGCAGATTGACGTTATTTTTTAAATAAAACACAAAAATCAGCCTAAAAATTATTTTATTGACTAGCAAAAATTATGCTGTACCGTGAAGTATAACATGGAAGTTATCTTAACTCTAAACAAGCGCGTATAACTATTGTATACTAGGTCTGGACTTGACTTCAAATTGTTTCCGAGCTTGGAATAAGTGGGGTAGCAGCCCACTGGTGGGCAAAGTATGGTGGGGGAAAAAGGACGCTTTGATTTGAGAAATTTTCGTTTCATGTATTCACCAGTTTGCTCTCAACCGTACAAAGATCTTTAGGCGCGTGGCAAAATCGGAACCATGTCCGCCATCTTGGTTTTTTCGATACATTTCACAAAACAATTTCACGAATATTTATCAACAGCGCCACCCTGTCAATGTCATTCACGCGCCAAAAGATCCTTGAAGCACTTTAGACGGGTTAATTAATAAAATGTGAATTTGTAAAAATCTGGTTATTTTGTTTATTTTTTATTTGTTTTGACTTTTGACCTGTTCGTTTCACTATTGTCCTGTCATTATACGAGGTAATCGGCTTATTTACATATTGTAATTGAATGTTTAAAGGCTGTTTTATGAAACATTCTCAATAGCAGAAAACTGAAATATGTGCCTAGAGTTGCTTGATGCTCCAATATAATTTGAAAACTTTTTTTTTACTTATTATTTGATAAAATCCGTATTTTTTTCTGTAATAACCTTTCATTATTAAACAACAATCAAAGCGTCCACTTTTCAAAAACAAACACGGCCTTATTTGGCTTACAATCGGCCTCGCAATGGCCCTAACCGGCCACATGTTGACCTACTTCAGCCATCTTTGGCCTTCATCGGCCTCAATTTGGCCTTCAATCGGCCTCTTTTTGGCCTACAGGCCTCACAATGACCTACAGGCCTCTTTAACGCTAATTACTGGCGATTATTCCAAGTCACAGTTCCGTTATATTTAAAAATACATTATTATCACTACGCGATGTATAAGTATAATGTATAATATGTACTAATACATAATTATAATAATATTATCATAAAAAAATCTTATTTTTTTTAACTTCACCTTTCCTTTACGTATATCCGTTTCCTCGTATAACAGGGTAATCACTGTCTCTTTTTTTAATTGGAAAACTGGAGTTTTGGAAATCTTTAACAGGCCAATATTTAAAAATAAAAAGTAAGTGCCGTAGGACCACAGGAAATTCTTAATCCAAAATGCGTTTTATTTTTTAGGTTTCAGTAACTTTTTTTTAATTACTATCATTCTCCTGCCCTTATCCCAATCTATTTGGGGTCGGCGCAACATGTCCTTTTTTTCCATACTTCTCTATTATTCGTCATCTCGGTAGTGACCCCCTTTCTAGCCATGTCATCTTTCACACAATCCATCCATCGTTTCTTTGGTCTTCCCCTACCCTTATAGCCATCGACATTCATACCCAAAACTTTCCTTACGACATTTTCCTCACTCCTCCGCATCACATGCCCATACCATGACAGCCGATTTCCGCACAGCTTTTCAGTCACCGGTGCCACTTTTAGACTTCCTCTTATGTACTCATTTCTTATTCTATCCATTCGTGTAACACCACACATCCCTCTTAGCATTCTCATCTCAGCTGCATGCAACTGCTTTTCATTTATCCCTTTTGTGGCCCAACATTCTGATCCATACAAGACAGCAGGTCTAACCATTGTTTTATACATATCTTCCCCTTAAGTTTAAGGGGAATGCGGGAGTCGCAGATTGTCCCCGTGACCTGCCGCCATTTCATCCATCCAGTGTTAATCCTATGCTTAACCGTCCGATCTACTTCGCCATCGCTTTGCACGAGTGAACCGAGATACCGAAAGTCGGAGCAGACTGGGAGAAGCGCGCCATCAAGCGCTATGCCTCCAGAACTGGAGATACCGCCGAAATCGCAGAACATATATTCAGTTTTGGTTCTGCTGATTTTCAAGCCAACATTCTCCAGTTTCTGTTGCCATTTCTCCAATCTGCTCCGAATCTCAGGTAAATCTTCACCGACAAGAACAATGTCATCGGCAAACAGCATGCACCAGGGTGCCTCTTCCTGTAGATTCGACGTCAGAGCATCCATAATCAACAGGAAGAGGTAAGGACTTAAAGCCGACCCTTGGTGCAAGCCAACAGGCACATTGAACTCGTTGGTATTCCCTGCAGCCGACCGGACGTAGGTACGAATAATTAAAAAAAAAAAGTTATTGAATTAACTAGTGTTTCATCAATGAAAAAACTGGAAATTAATCACTTATTTTGCTTTGCAAAAATGAGCATTTTCAACTCTGCAATCGTTTTTTTTTTTCTATGAAATGTGTCAGTTTGATATTTTCATCATTAATGCAGAAATTCCGACGTTTCTTTGTGTAGATAGATAACCTAGAAATGTTTAACGATTTCCATAACTCCAGCTTATGAATCCATTCTTAAGATCAAAAAATATCGTATTTATACTACGATTATTTTATTAACTTAATATTTAAACTATTATTTTTAGATAATACTAATGAGATGATGATACTGATGAGATGATGATTTTTAAGGAAGACATTTGTGTTGCAAGACTTGCATAGTAGAATAATAATTTAAAAGAATATAAAATTGCATTAGGTAGGTATGGCCTGTTTACCCTAATTTTTTATTTCATGATCTCAAACGGTACAGTTAAATTAAAATTGATTATTCGACTAACGATTGAGAAATTCATATCGAACCAATACCGATTTTACTTTATACTCTTATCTACATTGACAATAGGAATTATGACAAAAATTTTTTTTCTGTCCGCTAAGTAGATTATTAAAAAATATTGGTCACGTATTTTTTTTTTTCGAAATCAAAAAATTACGCAATACATTGAGTTAAAATGTGGCATGACGTCACTCCTTGCTAATTTTATACGTAGTTTGTTATAGTGGTGACGTAGCGAGCCCCCACTCCCCAACTTTAAAGCGTTTTATCTTTTTTCCCAGCATCATCTCTATTGCTAGGGTGTTTTTAATCGGTTGATTGAAGGATACTGAACGAGACATAATAGAAGTTTTTATTGTTACCAATGAGCGTTCAATGTCCCTCAAAGTATTAAAATAAACTTAGAAAAAGATTTCTAATTTATGAATTATTTAATTATTATCGAGCGTCTCAGTAGTACCACCTAAAAATCTTAATTGGAAGTCCATTTTAAAAAACATTGCTTAAAACAAATATCATTATTGTATTTCTTACGATATTTTTTAATCTACAACCATTAACTTTTCCCGCCATCACTTTACATCTAAATAGAGATGTGAAACGAATAATCGACTAAAACTTTTTAGTTGAACTGACTAATAATACAGGCAACTTACTAAATACTACTATACAGACTTGGCAAAAAAGAGTAGAATCTATCGCATATGTAGTAACCTGATTACATGTCTTTGAATGATTTGAATGTGCCCTGACGGCTGAGAGGCTGCCATGCTCACTATGTCTCGTTGATGGTGGCGTATGTTGGATCGTTTAGCTCCCTCCAAAATGGTTGAGCTGAATGGTGATGATCCATGCGCCATGTTTGTGAACGGACGCCGTCAGTAGGAACTGGTCATCTCTTAGCTGCCACGACTTAATTTTTGGAATGGTTTTTTTTTTTTCATCTTTTTATTATGGACGCTTTTAACGTTCTGCATCGTTCTCACATGTAATTGTAATTGTATTTTTTGTAGCAACATTGCATTGGCGTTATAGCTGTTAAGGTGTTAGTTACGTAATTTTAAATAAACAAATGTATTTCAACATGAATGATGTAACCAATATTTTGTAAACATATTTTGATTTAAAAGGGTGTACGTGGATTTTCTTGCCCGTTATTCTCAATACTACGCTTTGGAATGGGCGACTAGCTTCATCTTTTTGACTGACCGACCCCTTGACAATTCAAAAGTGTCTGTAATTGGTTTATTTGACATAAATGCTTTGAGTTTGAGTTCAGTTTGATAAACCTATCCAAGTGAGATGTGTATTTTTTTTATGGCATACAAGCAGTCGGCCCGTCTGATTGTAAGCAGTCAGCGCTGTCTGTAGACGGCTACAATACCAAAGACATGCCAGATGCGTTGTCATAACAGAGACAATGCTGTTATGTCTTGTTTTCTACAAGAAATAGTCCAAGTATAATCTTCAAAATAACCGCTCTGGTAGTATTTAATGGGCCTGCCATTAAAAACTATCAGATAACTATATTTAACGCTTTAAAGGACACTATACGAACATAGGAGTAATAACAATAAAACTATTCTTTTGTGTCTCGTTAGTGCCCTTCAAAGCGTTAATAGCTGTCAGCATGTTTTAAATTAAGAATAACATAGTTCCGATTCTAGCCTTTTTTTTGCTAAGTTCTTAGTCTTTAGTGATGTGACTAACCAACTATATTTTAGGCGATTATTCGATTAACATTCTTTGACTAAATTTTAAGTGTCAATTACGATTTTAATACTTTTTTTCGCGTATACAATTTTGGATTGAACGTTTAAGTTTTTCGAAGTATACTATTTTTAAAGGGAATCGTATAATTTACAATCGTATATTCGTTTTTTTTTTAATACTTACAAGCTAGATTGGTTAGTGTGGAGTTACCGGTATTTTTGAGCTGAAAATTCTGTTTTTTTTTTCCAAAATAACATAATAATAAATTGAAATCACATTTTTTAAATACAGTCATAAAAAATAATGGTCATTTTTCACTTAAAATCTAACTTAAAAATAAAATATAGGAAACAGTTTATATTTCTCAATAATTAACTGCTTTTTATACAAAATAATCGACATAATATTTTCAACTGACTTATCCTATACTGTACTTATTTCTATGCGATTTTTGCTCGAAAAAAAAAACATTTAATTTTTTTTTTTTGTTATAAATATCGGTTCTCCACACCAACCAAAGAGAAACTTAATACTAATATGGCTGTGTAAGTAAATTAAAGGAAATTAACAATGAGTATATTTCAAAACTAATTACTTTTTTTTATAAATAAATACATGCAATATATCAGTGGACGGTTTTATTCTAGTGTTTGAATGTAAAAAATATTTTTAGTATCTATTTCTTGCGTCAGTCGGTCAAATGGGAAGAAGAAATTATAAAGTGTTTAATTCACAACCGGCTTGTAAAATTGACAAAACGCTAAACAAAATGGCCTCTTTGAGGGCTTTTCGTCTATTTAAATCGTTTTTTTTTTATACTAGGGCCATTACAAAAGCAAATTTAGAGTCATTATAAGTAAATCATTAGGTCAATAACAATAACACAGCTACGTACATCACTAGCACTGCATAGCATAAGGGTCGTGGCGAGCGAGAGGTTCGATAAAAACTACTTATAAATCTAACTTTGCGTTTGTAATGGCCTGAGTATAGTCGCTCGTTTTTGACAAAATTGCTTGAGTAAAAGTTAAAATATTTTACAAAAACGTTGCGATTTTTTGGGATGCCAAAATTTTAATGCAAATGGTTATTATTTTACATAAGTTTTTTATGTGAACACAAGCAGGTTTGCCAAAAACGAGTGGTGTTTTGAAATGTTGGTCTTTTTACCTATTTATGGATAATTATTAATCATACATACTCATTAAGGGGGAAGCACCAGGGTAGCCCACGAAATTCAAAATTTCTTACGTTTTTTGCATTTTGCAAGTCAGTGCCTATTAGGTTGTATGTTGATCAAAATATGATAACAAGTACGTATTAACAGAATTTTAGTTATCAAAGCCATCAATACAACTCTTTAAGACCAGATAATCCTATTGAATGACTGTTCCATGAAATCTTGACATTTGAGGATTTTTCTAACTTAAAGAGTTTTATTACTGATTCTAGTGATTATAATTATGTAAATACATATTTGTTACGGTCGCGAATCATACTTTAATTAACATACAACCTGCAACCTGACTTGCAAATTGCAAAAAACGTAAGAAAATTTGAATTTCGGGGCTAGCCTGGTGCTCTTCAAGTGTTAAATGACACAATACGGAAGCTCAATTTGATAAAATAATGACAAAGTCGTTTCCATGGTTGCTCCGACCAAAGTAAACTTAAAAAAAATTGCTATTTTTATAAACATAAAAAATGGGACAAAATTTGAAGCTGTGAAAGTAGTTTAGGCAGTGTACATACTTTAAGTCTGAATTATTCAATACCTTTCTTGTTTAATTTTACATTCATGATAGCAATAGCTTCAGTAGTTTCCGTTAATTTTTTAATTTCAGCTCACAACAGAAGCCATGTTTACTGATTTTATAAAAATTTAGGCAGACGTATCCTACTAATATTATAAATGTGAATGTTTGGATGTTTGTTACTCAATCACGCAAAAACGGCTGAACGGATTTGGATGAAATTTGGTATACAGACAGTTTATAACCTGGATTAAGACATAGGATACTTTTCATCCCAGTAGAAGGTTCCCGTGGGATAATTTCCGATATACACGAGGGCGAAGCCGCTGGCAAAAGCTAGTAAAATGATAAAACAATAAAAAATCGTGTGCGATTGGGGGACCCCCGTCAGGAATGAAGGTCCTTACGCGATACTCGTATGCACACACATACTCGTATAGTATAATATAATAGAAAGAGATAGAGAGAGAGAGAGAGAGAGAGAGAGAAAGTAGCATGGAGGGAGCATAATGCTTTTTCCTTACGTGACGATTTTTACCAGTCAACTCCTACCGCCAAGCCAAAACTTTTTATACCAATAATGTTCCTGTAGGTCTTATAAAGTAATAAGCTTCCAGTATCAAAAAAAAGGTACCGTACTCAAAATTTGGGTAACACTGGCCTTAAGATTTTTACTCAAATGACTGGAACTTATGAGCATAGTTTGTATTTTGAGCATTCAAAGTAGCAAAAAATCTGACTCACACAGAAAACAGGTAAAAAGACCATCATCAAAGTGTTGTATTCCGTTAGTTTTGTCGATAATATGAATAGTTTTTTTATAATATTTGAGGTATGGATTACGTATACAAAGTTCTAGTTTTAGATTTTGGGTAGTATCAGTGTGGTTTAATCAAATTGTTAGTAATAGAACTCGTAGGTTTATTAATGTGTAAAACAGCATTTAAAGTAGAAGAATAGATTTAATTACACACAATAAATTTGTCGTGGTTTGCGCGCAAGTGCTAGTCACCGCCTGAGGTATGTGAGCGGTGAGACGGGGGAGATAGACAAAGGTGAAGCTTGGTCAGTCTGACAATCTTGTCAATCGCGCCCTCCCCCGTCTGACCGCTCACATACCTCAGGCGGTGACTAGCACTTGCGCGCTCACTGTAGTATCAATTATTTTAAGCGGTAATTGTTTTTCATTCTATATTAATATTCAACAAATAAAGTCAATTTGTTTATTCATTAGATAACTTTTTCTTTACTATCTTTAAAATTGACATGTAAACCTGTAAAAATTAAATAAACCTAAAAATTGTAATCGTATACAAAATTGATATCGTATAGGTTCTTCGTATACAAGTTGTGGATATCGTGATATAACTTTAGCAGCATAGGCTATTTTCCATATACAATATGTCCTAGAATTGAATGCACAACCGCTTAAGGGGTTATTGTACTCATCATTATGAACAACTTTTACTATGGAACCAAACCGCGAAAAATCGCGAAAAATCTGCTGTTCCGTCCATTTATCTACATCACAACACGTCAAAATGTAGGGAGCAGCTGATTTTTTTTCCGCAATTTCAGCTTTGATCCCAACATGTTCAATATGTTCAACCAGTTCTGCATTATTTGAAACAAAATTAATATTTGTTATTTTTTATTACCTCTTTCTGATAACAAGTCACTTAGAACTTTTTAACTGTCATTTTTCGCAAAGAAATTACATTAAACTGGGTGTGATTTGAATACCTAACCCATTATAAATATGTACATCATAATAATATACATTAACAGCTAATGTTAGTTTTTTTTTAATAATTGAATAAAATATGTTTGTCTCAATCAATAGAAAATAATGATATACCGTTCACACAACACTATTGAAAATGCTTTTTTTTCGTTTTGAATAAAATTATGGTTTATTTTCTTCATTTTAGTCTGGTCACACTGTTACTACCCAAAATCCTTCTATTCTACACTTAAACTTACGGTATACTGTCAATATATTTTATATTATGTCTTTTTTATATAAATAAATGAATTTCATTGTGACATGGCGTTTGTCATGAAAAGATTTTTTAATTAATACGTATACATTGAATCGTAACTGGGAATCGACTAACTCGATTTAATTTTTTTTCAAATCGATTATGCGAGTTTTAGGAACGGGTACCACTCTAGTTTTATGAGAATCTGTCAACTGTCAAAGTTATTTTCCCGCGTATTCTCTAATTAGCTTTGGCTGTGTATGATAAAGGATATATTTATATTGTCTGTTGATTTGAAATTGTAAATAGTTTATTTATTTTGTTTTCAAAGTTTTTCTTTAATTCAATTTCGACAAAATTCTGTTTCGTCTCAATGAAATATTCTTGCTTTGCATTGCATGTTGCTTCTGCTGTTTGATATTTTACAAAACAAGGTTAATTTTTATTGATTGATATACTTAGTTGTAGATTTTCATACGAATTCAACAATTTTACAATACTCTTCTTTCTCATTCACCAAAATCTGCAACTTTGACAACCCACAAATTCTCTACAAATTACTATAATACCAGTTCCTAAAACGTCACATTACCTTCTAATGCATGGGCTGTTGGATGGGATAGGTGGTATGTTCCGGCGGGTCGCTCGTCGAGTCCTGTTCGTCACCGGAAGGGTCACCTTCTTGGTCCTCGTCTTCTGATGATGAGAGGAGACCTGGAAATGTGATGAAGGTTATGAAAATGAGTGTTCGTCATCTAAAAACTTTACCTAACGAACTATTTCTTCATATAACTATTTGCAATAGGTACACACATTTCTTCAAAACTGTCTGGTCAGTTTTAAATAGTTCAGATTTGATAAATGGTCGTTTGAATTTCGATCATGTACAGTCAACAAAAGAGACATCTAGGCAGGGTAGAGTAACATATTTGTATATGAATTGCTTCATGTTCAATTTTATATATATTACTTTGTTTTTGCAATACTCCTACATTGCAACACACCAACACAAAATTGTATATTGTCACGAAATTGAACATGAAGCGATTCACATACAAATATGTTAGTATACCCTGCCTAGATATCTCTTTTGTTGACTGAACCAGACGCTTACCCTAATATTGGAGAAACATAGGACAGTACTTAATTATAACTGACCGAGCGAAGCGTCGCAGGTTCAAGTCTGACAAAATTTGCTTTCGTCTGTCAATTTCTTGCTACCTTCTACAGGTCGTATTTTACAACCGAACTGGACGAAACTTGGTAAACAGGTTTTACGACTTTATAGAATTTTTTTGACGTCAGGGATTTTTGATTGGAGGGGGGTACTTCCTTCAAAAAGGGGGCTGCTGGATATCTTCGCCTTATGAGATCCGATTTCGATGGTCCTTTTTTATATGTAAGGTAGTAACTTTAAATTAGTCTCTTAAAAACTTGGTGAAGATTTGATGAGGATCTTCGGCGTGATGAGCAGAATAGCTCCTCAAAATGCTGTGAAATGCTCACTTTTAGACTTCTACCAGTGGAACCGGCCGGCCCTTTCAACTGCTAGGTAGGGATTGATCCGCCGGGGTCGCGGGTAGTTCGAAAGAGATACCGTGGCCCTGGCACGGGCAACTGAAGGAACACGGGTGGGTTTTAGTCAGTAAAAGTCTGACACACCCTCTCGCTCTGCCCAGAGCGGGAGAAGTCATTTGATGATTTCCCATCCACAAAAAAAAAAAAAATTGATGGGCTATAATGCGTGACATGAAAGATGAGACTTGACACACCACGTAGTTTGACTTGCGCAGTAGATTATAATTATCTGATTCTGATTATTCTGATTTACGGGTCTTTTTAGCGGTATGAGTTCTGAGGCTGGAAGGGACCGGGCGTTATCGGGGCGCGATAATGCGCTCGTAAAATTTCATCTTTCGTGGCACGCATCATACCTGGACCACTTTCTCATCACAAAGAAGAGGCTTTAGAACCAATATTAACGTTAGTTTTACAATAAGATCACTAGATGGCGTTACTGTGCACCGCTGGTTTTTGCTCTGTGTGTCAAAAAAGTTTATGCTCGTGAAGTCTACGGTTCGCAGAACTATTAATGTAACTTACCAGCTGTAAACTGTGGGTTAGAGAGCGCATCCGGCCAGTACCGCTTGCTAATAGACGAACCATTCTTGCCTTTCTTACCACCTGGAGAAGTTACAAAAGAAAATGTTAAAATATTTTTTTAGGTATAAAGCTACAAATACGCGGCGGGCTCGACTTGTCGAGCTAATTCAGTGTGTGTAAAAGAAAATAACCCTAATGAGTCAGAAGGTATAAGAGTTACGCGATAGAAAGAGAGGCAACTTATACGAGTATGTGAATATAACTAGGTAAGTCTATGATTTTTGAATTACAATGCAATAATGTTATTTAAATAGTAGCATAAGCAGCCTACAATGTTCCCACTGCTGGGACACAGGCCTCCTCTCGGTGACAGAGAGTGGGCCGTAATGCACCACGAGGGCCCAGTGCGGGTTGCTAGATGTCACAGTTCTTCGAATTTTCGTTTCTAAGATATGCCGGTTTCCTCACAATGTTTTCCTTCACCGTTTTGAGAGCAGTTGTGATGAAATAATTTACACAAAGTAAAGCTGCCTGGGTTTGTACTTTGGACCCACGACCACAGATTAATACAAATGGGACACTCTGCAGTTTAGGTATGAAGCTGCAAGTACGCGGCGGGCCCATCTCACTGGGTCAATTCAGTGTGACCTGCCGCGCACCGGCCGGCTCGCACGTTAGTTCGATACTCACTCACTAGCCGCGTCGTAAAAGAAGACAACCCTAACGAGTCAGAAGGTAAAAGAGTTACGCGACAGAAAGAGAGGCAACTTATAGCTGAATATAACTGTAGGTAATGAAGCGTTGTGCGACCTGAATTGCACTTTATTGTGTCGTAGCAAGAGTCGCTTTTTATTTAAACGATTTTGCGGATTGTTCCATCCGTATTAATCTGTGCCAAGACCCACAACTCGTAGTCAGGGTCGGTACCATCACTGCTCTCAATCAAATAGTAATTGTTGGAAAATGTGTTGAAATATAAAGTTGAAACGAATGTGTTACTGATTCTCTATAGTGAGAAACGCCAAGCTATCCCGCGAAATTCAAAATTTCTTACGTTTTTTGCAATTTGCAAGTAAGTATTAGGTTATATGTTGATCTAAATATGATTTGCGACCGTATCAAATATTTATTTATAGAATTACAATCATAAAAATCATCAATACAACTCTCTAAAGTTCATATTACCCTATTGAAGGACTATTTCATGAAATCATGAGATTTGAGGTCAAATCTAACTTATGGAGTTGTATTGCTGATTCTAATGATTATAATTCTGTAAAGCCATGTTAGTTACGGCCGCGAATCATATTTTGATCAACATACAACCTGTTGTATTTTGCAATTTGCAGGTTAGTGTCCGGACACTGACCTGCCGACCGCATGTTACGAATGGGTAGTCAAATCATTACTTTTTTACACAAAAGTAAAAATCTTCACTTCGGTACCTTTTTTGAGAAACTGTACCTATCTAAAATTATATTTAAAGTTCAAAATCGTACCTTGTACATCTATCAACAATTTGGCCAAACAACATGTTAAGAATGCAAAGCATTTTATTTAAAAACATACTTTTGTGTAAAAAATTAATGATTTGACTACCCATTTGTAACAGCGTCCTTAAGTATTAATCTGAACCGGGTGTGTTTACATGTCTTTTTAACCGACCAAAAAGGAGGAGGTTCTCAATTCGTCGGAACCTTGTTTCCCGATTACTCAAAGATGGCTAGACCGATTTGGATTTTTTTTTTGTTTTATTCGAGAGGGTATATATACATCACAGTTGGTCCCATATAAAATTGATTAACTTCGATTCGGTAGTTTTTAAGTTAGCTTCAATAATACGTATTTTTTCCCGACTTTTATATGGATGATGTTCTAGTTTGTTTTGCAGATCACTATCTGCAAAACAAACTAGAACATCATCCATACCACTGTATAAGAATTTGTGTGGGGTAGGTACACAACTAAAAAGTGAAAAATAAAAACTTTTTCACAAAAAAATACAACCGACTTCCAAAAACAACACTACAAAGTGAAAAATAACTTTAATTTCGGAAGTCGGTGGCAAAAAACGAAAATACATTTAACTAGACACCGACTTCCGAAATTAAAGTTATTTTTCACTTTGTAGTGTTGTTTTTGGAAGTCGGTAAAAAAGTTTTTTATCTGATAGTTTTAGAACCGACTTTAAGTAGGTATTCTCACCAGGTTTATCAGCACAATCTAGCATGGGCTGCAGGATCCGACGGCGCGCGTTAATGAACCAATTGTTGACTTGTAACAGCGTGAGCCTCGTCTGCGCTGCTAGTGTGCGCTTCTCTTCTTCTGTGGGGTATGGATGCTGTAAATAAATGTAACATCTTAATATATTAGGTTGGGGAAAAAGTCTTTTCGCATTATAGTCTGTATGAACTTAAAATAAAATATCTTTGGCTATACTATTTGTATCTGGCTGGTATTGGTATCATTGAAAGTTTAAATTTTAAAGAACATAATTCCAAATTCAAATTAGGAAAATGTGTGATTTTCATTTGTTTTTCGTACTGTCAAGATGAGTGAATCTAATGAAGAAATTCGACACATTTTAAAATTTTACTACAAAAAAGGTAAAAATGCAACGCAAGCGGCGAAAAAAATTTTCAATGTTTATGGACTCAGTGCAGTGTCTGTGAGAGTAACACAAATTTGGTTGAAGCGTTTTCAATCCGGAAATTTTGATGTCAAAGATGCACGTCGCTCTGGTCGCCCTATTACGGATAAAATGGATGCCATTTTTGAAGTGGAGCAAGATTGGCATATCAGTAGTTACGACGTAGCTGAAGAACTGGGAATTGACCACAAAATAGTTCTGGCGCATTTGAAAAAAACTGGGTACACAAAAAAGCGCAATATTTGGGTACCTTACG
Organism: Cosmia pyralina; assembly: GCA_946251885.1. Taxonomy (NCBI): domain Eukaryota; kingdom Metazoa; phylum Arthropoda; class Insecta; order Lepidoptera; family Noctuidae; genus Cosmia; species Cosmia pyralina. The sequence continues at coordinate 2,452,883 of OX276371.1, forward strand.
AGCTCACTGAAAGAAACCTAATGAACTGTGTACTCATTTGTGATTCTTTATTACGACGTAATGAAACCGAAACATTTTTGAAGAAGCTGATAACTGGTGATGAAAAGTGGATCACGTACGACAAGAACGTGCGAAAAAGGTCGTGGTCAAAGGCCGGTCAGGCTTCACAGACTGTGGCGAAACCCGGGTTAACTCGCAACAAGGTGATGCTGTGTGTGTGGTAGGATTGGAAGGGCATTATTCATTATGAGCGGTTACCATCAGGCAGAGCCATCGATTCTGAACTCTACTGCGAACAACTGATGAGATTAAAGCAAGAAGTTGAGAGAAAGCGGCCGGCATTAATCAACAGAAGGGGTGTGGTTTTTCATCATGATAACGCTAAACCTCACACATCTTTAGCCACTCAGCAAAAATTATGAGAGTTTGGCTGGGAGGTGTTAATGCATCCGCCGTATAGTCCTGACCTTGCACCTTCAGATTTCCACCTGTTTTGGTCTCTTCAGAATTCTTTAGGCAGTGTCAAGTTAACATCACGAGAGGACTGCCAAAACCACTTGTCGCGGTATTTTGATCAGAAGTCCCAAAATTTCTATAGCAATGGTATCATGTCCCTACCTACAAGATGGCAAAAAGTTATCGAACAAAATGGTACCTATATACTTTAGATAAATGTGAATAATGTATATTAAAAAATGTTTTGAATTTTCATAAAAAATGCGAAGAAACTTTTTCCCCAACCTATTATATAATTCTTCTGTACGTGTGTTTGTCACCTAACTCCTCCTATTGCACATTGGTTCCACACATGCGCACTCGGACCCCACGGCCCGAGGGATTAAACCCCAAACGGCTCGAAAATATAGTTAACAATAAGGTTATTATATTTTCGCCGCTTAAGGTTTTCCGCAGCCGCAGCAGCAGTGCCAGCACAGCACGCCGAGCCAGGAAGATGGGATGGCGCAAGAGTATCGACGCACGTTGCGTCCCACACTAAGGGCCTACCCACCTTCCATGGAAATAAAGACATGCCGTCAGGCCTCTTGCCATCGTCGCGTGCCAAGCCATTGGGTTTTAATACAGCTGGAACGCCGTATTAGCATACTGGCTTTTGCCTCCGACTTCGTTCGCGTGGAAGTCGTAAGATACACAATAAACTAAAATAACAGCCACATTTTTATAAAACTCCCTCGACTCCCGTCGCATCGCATCGCCTGCCCGCGCTATTACTTCGTTTTCGCTTAGCGTTCTTTCTGACTTTTTTTATTTTTGCTCGGCTCCTAAGGGTCGTAGCGTGATGTTATATAGCCTATTACTTTTGTCAATAATTGGGCTATCAAATGCGAAAAGAATTTTTCAAATCTGTCTGGTAGTTTCAGAGAATAGCGCATTCAAACAAATGAACAAACAAACTCTTCAGCTTTATTATCAGCACACAACCCTCACCACAAGATGCTGGAACAGCCAGGCTCGCATGACCTGCGTGGCATGCCTGGGCAGCACTCCTCGCTTGCCCGACGAGTCCTCGGTGCATTCGTCTTCTGGAGGCGGTGACCCTGAGACTGATGAGCAGGAATTGTTTGAGTTTGTACCTGTGAAGAAAAGAGAAGAATAGAATACTCTTTATTATGTACACTATATCATCGGGAGTTCGCGGCAAAGTAATAACAGTCGCACGGGTCGATCCATCAGGTTAAGCTGTGCCGCGGTTGGTCCGTGGTTGAGTGACTATCTTTACATACCGAGACTCCTCCGTGTCTCAGAAAGCACGGTAAGCTGTCATTCGTGGATCTCTCACAGTCGTTACGGGTCGTCAGAAGCCCGAAAGTCTGACAACCAGTCTTACCAAGGGTTGTCGTATTACCCAGTAAGGAGGAGGAGTATGGAGGTCAGATAGGCAGTCGCTCCATGTAAAATACTGATATTCAGCTGCATCCGGTTAGACTGGAAGCCGACCCCAACATAGTTGGGAAAAGGCTAGGCAGATTGATTAATACAGGGTTATTGGTAAAACACCAGCAACCTCTTAAGGGGTTATTGTACTCATCATTATGAACAACTTTTACCATGGGACCAAACCAAAATCGCAAAAAAAAATTAGCTCTATTTGTACTTACTCTCTTTGTTCTTATTAATGCTTTTCATACTAAACTCGCGTAATTAATATGTGATAATTACAAATTACAACCCATTTCTTTCCAGAAACAAAAATAGGAAATCAAAATGACATTTTACTGAGTACGTCTTTCACCGACTTGAGTGTGCCCTGGCGGTTGAGAGTATGTCATGCTCACTCAAATGTCTCGCTGGTGGTGGCGTGTGTGTTGGATCATTAAGTTCCCTTCAAAATGGTTGAGCTAATTGGTGCTGATCCATGCGTCATGTTCGTGAACGGGCTCCGTCAGTTGGGACTGGTCGTCTCTTAGCTGCCATGGCTTATTTTTAATTTTAATATTTAATTTATTTGTTTTAGTTTTTATCTTTTTATTACGGACGCTTTTTAACGTGCACGTCTTCTACATTGTTCTCACATGTATATTTTCAACATGAACGATGTAACCAATATTTTGTAAAAATATTATGATTTAAAAGAGTGTCCGTGGAGTTTCTTGCCCGTTCTTCTGCATAGGGATCTACTACGCTTTGGAATGGGCTTTAGCTTCATCTTTCTGACTGACCGACCCCTTGACAATTCAAAAGTGCCTGTAATTGGTTTAATTGAAATAAATGCTTTGAGTTTGAGTTTGAGTTTGACCGAACAATTAATTTTGTACTTTTATTCTAAGGTGCCAACCCTAGTGCGGCAGAATCCAGTAAAGAAAGAAGAAGAATGAAAGAAAATACATTTATTTAGCACAGACTAACGAAAAGGCACACAAAATAAAATTAAAGTAGTGGAATCTGCCACCAAATCGAATTAGTGGGGCAGATTCCACTGCATAATTTTAGACATTCTACTTTGCCCCACCAGTGGGGCGGCTCGGTGGGGCAAAGTGGAATGATTCGTGATATTATGTTATGAGTCGAACCGATTATGGCAGCATCGATATCATTTAACCGATTAACTGATATCGACGCTGCCATAATCGGTGAACACACAAAGTAAGAAGGTCATTCACGCTTACCAGTAAAGGAGTCGGTAGAGATCAGCCCCGCGCCTATCTGACTGATCGGCGTTGAACCTTGCACCACTAGTGACGCTGCAAACAAAGAATAAGTAATAATAATAAAAACGTTTATTTTCTCCACCACATAATGAAAACTTACTCAATCTGCCTAGCCTTTTCCCAACCACGTTGGGATCGGCTTCCAGTCTAACCGGATGCAGCTGAATACCAGTATTTTATGTGGAGCGACTGCCTGTCTGACCTCCACAACCCAGTGACTGGGTAATACGATACCCCTTAGTAAGGCTGGTTGTCAGACTTTCAGGCTTCTGACGACCCGTAACGACTGTCAAAGATCCACGAATGACAGCCGGGACCAACGGCTTAACGTGCTTTCCGAGGCACGGAGGAGTCTCGATATGTAAAGATGGTCACCCATCCACGGAACAACCCCGGCAAGCGTAGCTTAACCTTATGGATCGACCCGTACAACTGTTATTACTTAGCCACGAGCTCCTCTATAATGAAAACTTACTAGAATACATAATTTGTGTATACAAAAATACATTGATATTGTGGAGACTGAAAGGAAATTATCCATCAGACTCCGTTCATATCTCAAAAGGCGAATGTCACTAGTTCCCACCTCGTCTTGTTTAAGAGGGTACCGACCGCACAGTGGCGCCTTCATCGTTTGTTTGGTTATTTCTTAGTTTTAACGATTATAATAAAACATAACAATATAAAGCTACTATTTATAACAATAATAACGTATAGTCTTGTGGAGCACAACTATTCCGGTTTATTTTCTGCATTTTCATTCGAAAATGAAAGAAATAACCAAACAAGCGATGAGGGCGCCAATGCGCGGTCGGTACCCTCTTAATAAATTTGTTAACACCAATTTACAAAATAATCAAAATCTGCCTAGCCTTTTCTCAACTATGTTGGGGTCGGCTTCCAGTCTAACCGGATGCAGCTGAATACCAATATTTTACATGGAGCGACTGCCTATCTCCACAACCCATTAACTGGGTAACACGATACCCCAGGTAAGACTGATTGTCAGACTTTCGGCTTCTGAGGACCCGTAACGACTGTCACAGATCCACGAATGACAGCCGGGACCAACGGAGGCACGGAGAGTCTCGGTATGTAAATATGGTCACTCAACCACGGACCAACCCCGGCAAGCACAGCTCAACTTGATGGATCGACCCGTGCGGCTGTTATTACTTAGCCACGAGCTCCTCCAACCAATTTACAAAATAATCATCATAATATACAAGCTGGGTGCAAAGCCTTTATTTTTACTTCAGTTAAAGTTGGTAAGTATGTTACTAAAAGTTTGCAGTTAAAAATAATAGTAATGTAATCCGCAGTGATAGCCTGCGAAATTTAAATTTTCTTGTAATTGATTTATATCGGCCAAAAGACATTAAATATTACTTACCAATAGACGGGGCATAGCGAACAAAATCGTAATCCGATACTTACAATGATATTATATGTAGAAAGAGGGCCAGTAATGTAATGTAAAGTAATGCCAAAAGGGCCTCCTCAGCATATTATGCTGAGCTGAGGCCCTTTTGGCATTACTTACATTCTTTGTTTTATGTTTTTATAATTTTAAGGTGTATTTATTTTTTTGTTCTAATGGTTATAATTATGTAAACACATATTTGTTATAATCGCGAATAATATTTTGATCAAGATACAACCTGCCACTGACCTGTAAATTGCAAAAAACTGTAGTTACAGGGTGGAGTGGGATATGCATCGGATTTGGAGGGACAGGGGTCGGGCTACGGGGAGGGTAGGACGTTTGGTGGGGTCGCAATGTGTTCATGCGAGCCTACCATTTTAGTATGGAAAATGGTTTGGACGGGAGCGCAACGTTTCAATCAATCAAAAAACTTAACCTTGCATTGAAGAAGACACCGACTTCAGAAGCTGTTTTTACCCCATCAAGGGGGTATCGTCGTTTAGAGCTCGTGGAGAGCTCGAGGAGTAAATATCAATCAATCAATCAAAATATTTTGTTTCCTAAAACATATACCTACTAAACTATAAACCTACAAGGGCACTTACGAAACGTCAGAAGCTAGGTGCACGGTTCCAAATTGGTTATTTCCTATGGAGAAGAGCCGGCAAGAAAAGAGGTTTGTTTGCCGTTCGCACAATTTTTAGAAAATGGCCGTTCTGTTGTCGCCACACAAAGGGCGTCAGTTCAACATGGCGCGTCATGAAAACGTCCAACACGGCAATTCAATAAAACGTTGGGTTCGTGCATTGGAAGCCGTCTCTCTTAGAGGTGACGTAGGGTGGTCCTCACCAGATTTGAGCATTTGTGACTTTTTCCTTTGGGGTTACCAAAAGGAAAAAGTTTTCAAACATCGTCATCACACCTTGGATGAGGTCAAGATGAGAATAAGAGAAGAAATAACAGCCATACCCATTCAAATGTAATTGAATTCAGTGAAAGTTGTTGACAATTTCAGAAAACGCCTTCATCAGTGCATCGCTGCTGATGGCCGCCATCTTGTCGATATAATTTATAAAACTTAATGTAACAAAATGGCATTCCATGGTGAGTTAAGGCGCGGTATTAGCTCAATAATCACAAAAATTAGTTTCTTGGATTATCGAATATGACGTAACGCAATGAAACTATCCGACGCATAAAACACAGTGGACAGAGAAGGGTTTAAAGAAAAATTTTAAGTGAATAGAATAGTAAAAAATAGTTTAATATTCCCAATAAAAATTTTTGAAGTTGCTCCACACAAATAAACTTTGGCGTCGAACATCTCTGTATTTTCAGTGATAATGACATTCTTTTTTTTTAAGAATTTAATAGAATTAGCATATTTTTTTTAAACTTTAACCGGACAATTATTTAATTTACTTGTGTATATTCTGAATAATCTAAAGAAAACCCGGAAAATAAATGCACATTCGCAGCTTAGTCACATCTCGGCAACACATATATTATTTTCAATTTTCAACCTTATTTCAAGCCAGCTAATGGTGACACTATTGTCACTATTGCTACGCAGCTGTGGGCCGTTTAAAATCGTAGTTAGTCCGCGCCTTAAATAAGATAAACAGCATTTATATATAAACATTTTTTATCTGTAGCCCTTCAAACCCGATGCATATCTTTTGCTCCACCCTGTAAATTTAAAACTCTTGCGAATTCACTCAAAGAACACAAAAAAATATCCAATCTCTTATGGATTTCGTTCACCACACGGATTGTTCGGTTGAGGGGTGCTGTGGCCAGTAGATTAGTTCTGGGCACGGGCACTCTTAGCAGTTGCGGGCGTCGCCTCCTCCACACGTACCGGTCACGCATGTCATGTCAGTATACTAGTAAAGATACTTACGTGTGTCCCGTGCAGCCGGCGCATAAGGCAGCTCGCTGTGCGGCGGGTACACTGCCGGGAACGACGCCGCCGACAGCGGGGCGGGGGGCGACTGTTCACAAACAGATATTGAGTTGAAATAATGGTATTATTCGCATAAAATAGGTAAGTTTGCCGATCTGACACGCAAGGCATGGCACGCTGCAGTTTTAGTATAGATGAGGAGCTCGTGGCTAAGTAAGCAACGCTTGCCGGTGTTGACCGTGGATGGGTGATCATCATCTTTACATACCGAAACTCCTCTGTCTCGGAAAGCACGTTAAGCCGTTGGTTTCGTGGATCTTTGACAGTCGTTACGGGTCGTCAGGAGCTCGAAAGTGTGACAACCAGTCTTACCCAGTTACGGGGTTGTGGAGGTCAGATAGGCAGTCGCGTCATGTAAAACACTGGTATTCAGCTGCGTCCGGTTAGACTGGAAGCCGATCTCAAGATAGTTGGGAAAAGGCTAGGCAGCTTGATTGATTACTGCGCAGTCATTTGTAGCCTACTTCAAAGCGGTAAACTTACACAACACTTAAGCAGTCTTAGGGCCTGTTTCACGATGTCTGAAGCCACTACTCACCGAATAAATTCAAAAATGGAACAGAATTTGTATAAATAGGAACCTAATCGTAGATGGTGAAACAGGCCCTTAATACAAAACGAGTTCTAATTTTGTTCCAAGCTTAAATTTTTTATTAGGTTTTTGTATTTGGAACACAAAATTCATAATACAAAACTGTCAACAGCACGCTTAGCATGACCGCCATAGAAACAGATATTGTCGACGGAAGAATAGACAAAATGGCAGATAGTAGAAATATTTCTACGCATTCTACGCGTCTAAGCATGGCAATGTTTCATTTTGTCTATTCTTCTGTCGACAAAACCCGTTTCTATGGCGGTCATGCTAAGCGTGCTGTACGCTGTTACAAATGGGTAGAAAATCATTACTTTTTTACACAAAAGTATGTTTATTACATAAAATGCTTTAGATTCTTATAATGTTTTTTGGCCAAATTGTTGACACATGTGCATGGTACGATTCTGAGCTATAAATATAATTTTAATTATGTACATTTTCTCAATAAATGTACCGAATTTTCACTCCGGTACATTTATTGAGAAACTGTACCTATCTAAAATAATATTCATAATTCAGAATCGTACCATGCACATCTATTAACAATTTGGGCAAAACATATTTTAAGAATGTAAAGCATTTTATTTAATAAACATACTTTTGTGTAAAAAAGTAATGATTTGACTACTTACCCATTTGTAACAGCGTTCTTAAACTCGAGTTTAAAAAAAAATTGTTAGTCATGGGGATTGCAGACAAACTTAGCGACAGAAGTGAAAACTAACTGGCAAACATTAAATTAAAAACATGTTGATATCTCTGTCAGATACATTGCCATGTTTCGCCAGAGCAAACGTGCGGTGACAATCCGAACGTGAGTTGAAACATTGACAGGAAACCATGGAAACGGAGATTTCAAAATGTTTTTTTTTTTTTTTTTGTGAATGTTTCGCCAGTGCAAACGCACAGTTAAACGTAAAACTATACATAGCATGTCGCAGTGACGCGGACCCGTAAGATTTCGCCTTACCAAAAATCGCCCAACGCACCTAAAGTTTTCACTTCAAAAAAACTAGCAAAATGTATAAAACTCAGTTTTTGTATTTAGAACTTAACGTTGTTTGAATAAGGTTCGACATTTATTCTAGACTGTTGCCCGCGGCTTCACCCGCGTGATTTTCAATACTTCCCTATTTGAATCTGATTTTGTTCAAAATTTCATGTGTTTTAATTTTTTTGCGCCAACCTTAATTATTTTTCTACAATAAAAGTAACATAAATTACTCCTTATAACATCAGCTATCTGCTCGTGAAAATCCTGTCAAAATCCAGCAGTTTCCGAGATTAGCCGGAACAAACAGACAGACAGACAAAATTTTAAACATTGTTTTTTTTTTTGTTATAAGTAGGTATCGTATATACTTTCATATTATTTTGCCATTACAAACAGACACAATTTTATTTATTTGTACAGATAAGTTAGTTGATTAAGTGGCAACACTGTGTATTCAAGAACAGTAAATTATTATGTGTGAAATAAATTCATAAATAAGAAAGGTTAACATACATTTCATACCTGATATTGTGGCGAGTTCGACGTGCTCGAGTGCTCGTCTATCGAGCCAGACAAATTATTGTTACTTTCCACACCACCTGAAAATAGAGAATAAAATAAATATTAGCTTTGACTGTTTATCATACCTACTTACATAAGATCACGCCTTCTTTATACGGGGGTAGGCAGAAACTACAGAACGCCACCTTTAAATGTTTGTTTCAATTTATAATTACTTATAAAAATTATGATGTTGATTATTGATAAAATTTTTATTCCACTTTATTATTAACAAAACTTAATTAAAATATACAAGTTAACACTAAATTATTTAAACTATGTACAAGTATATAAAAATATTAAAAAAAAAAGGGGAAGAGCTCATAGGGCATCAAAATTGATTGTTGATTAATTAATTTTTTTAAATTACATTATGACAAAAATGAGTGATTTCGGGTATGTTGTGGTCTTCTCTGATTTTAATTTGTTACTTATATTAGGTCTTTACCTATGAAATTGCCGTTCTGCAGTACTGGCCATTTCAAATCAAAATAATTTTTGTTTGGCTAAGAATTCTAATTTCAAATTAATTTTATTTTAAAAACATGGATATTTTTTCCAAAAGTAGTCATTTGTTTATTGATAAGTGTTACATTTTCATCACATTTCAATCTTTTTCGTCATCATGGATACGTTAAAAATTCGAGTAATTATGGAATATGAGTACCGTCGTGGCAGCAACGCGGCACAAGCGGCACGCAACATCAACGACGTTTACGGAGCTAACACTACAAACCAACGCACCACTTGTTATTGGTTTGCTCGCTTCCGTTCTGGAAATTTCAACCTGAAAAATGAACCTCGCCGTCGTCCGAAGACTTTGGTCGACAATGACGAATTAAAGGCGATTGTGGAAGCTGATGATACACAATCTACGGCTGAATTAGCAGCAGCTTTCGACGTTAGCGTCAAAACAATATTGGTCCATTTGCGTCAAATTGGCAAGGTAAAAAAGCTTGACAAATGGGTGCCCCACGAACTCAATGATCGCCAGCGCGAAGTACGCGTCGAGACGTGCCTTGCACTGCTCAACAGATACACAAATGAAGGAATTTTGAACCGCATTGTTACCTGCGATGAAAAATGGATTCTGTTTGATAACCGCAAGCGCTCAGCAAGTTGGTTGGATCCTGGTTCAGCACCTAAACAATGCCCTAAACGAAAACTTACCCCTAGAAAAGTGATGGTCACTGTTTGGTGGTCTAGCGCCGGTGTGATTCATCACAGCTTCTTACCAAACGGGGTGAGCATTACTTCAGATGTGTACTGTGAAGAACTGAACACAATGATGGAGAAGCTGGCACATCTCCAACCAGCATTGGTCAATCGCTCGTCTCCGCTGCTCCTGCACGACAACGCGCGACCTCATAATGCACAGCAGACGGTCTCCAAGTTGCAAGAACTGGGGTTGGAAGCTCTCCGTCATCCGCCCTACTCACCAGACCTTGCGCCTACAGACTACTACTTTTTCCAGAATTTGGATAACTTCTTGGCGGGAAAAAAATTCAATACCCGAGAGGCAGTACAAAATGCCTTTGAAGAATTTGTTGCCTGCCGTCCAGCTGATTTCTTTAAGAAGGGCATCAATAAACTGCCACTGCGTTGGCAAAGATGCATTGATTGCATGGGTGATTACTTCGATTAATACAAATAAAAAATGCATGAAAAAAATTCGTTTAAATTTTTTCATACAAAACGGCAATTTCATAGGTAAAGACCTATTAAATAAAACATATTTTGATTCTTTCAGTATTTTATATTTATTGTTTGTCATAACTCATCATAAGTCTTAAAAAAGCATTTGATGAGTTATTGAACAAATTTACCACATTCTCAAAAATTGGACATTTTGGGATTTGGACATTTTGAGAATTGGACATTTTGACCCTGAACGCTACGATCGTTACTTTAAGTACCTTCATGACACACATAATAGATATCTGAGGTCATCGGAAAACTTGAGACTTGAGATGCCGATGCATTCCACCAGCTTTTATGACAAGTCTTTCGCAGTTCAAGCAGTACGATTATGGAATACCTTGCCCGTGTCGATAAGGCGTGCTCAAACTTTGTCCACTTTTAAAATTCTGGTAAAAAACACCTCCTCTCTCTTTATACATCATCAGTACATAGTTCCTTGCTCTTGTTTCATGTTTATTAGGTCTTTACCTATGAAATTGCCGTTCTGCAGTACTGGCCATTTCAAATCAAAATAATTTTTGTTTGGTTAAGAATTCTAACTTCAAATAAATTTTATTTTAAAAACATGGATTTTTTTTTCCAAAAGTAGTCATTTGTTTATTGATTAGTGTTACATTTTCATCGCATTTCAATCTTTTTCGTCATCAGGGATACGTTAAAAATTCGAGTAGGTAATTATGGAATATGAGTACCGTCGTGGCAGCAACGCGGCACAAGCGGCACGCAACATCAACGACGTTTACGGAGCTAACACTACAAACCAACGCACCACTTGTTATTGGTTTGCTCGCTTCCGTTCTGGAAATTTCGACCTGAAAAATGAACCTCGCGGTCGTCCGAAGACTTTGGTCGACAATGACGAATTAAAGGCGATTGTGGAAGCTGATGATACACAATCTACGGCTGAATTAGCAGCAGCTTTCGACGTTAGCGTCAAAACAATATTGGTCCATTTGCGTCAAATTGGCAAGGTAAAAAAGCTTGACAAATGGGTGCCCCACGAACGCAATGATTGCCAGCGCGAAGTACGCGTCGAGACGTGCCTTGCACGGCTCAACAGACACACAAATGAAGGAATTTTGAACCGCATTGTTACCTGCGATGAAAAATGGATTCTGTTTGATAACCGCAAGCGCTCAGCAAGTTGGTTGGATCCTGGTTCAGCACCTAAACAATGCCCTAAACGAAAACTTACCCCTAGAAAAGTGATGGTCACTGTTTGGTGGTCTAGCGCCGGTGTGATTCATCACAGCTTCTTACCAAACGGGGTGAGCATTACTTCAGATGTGTACTGTGAAGAACTGAACACAATGATGGAGAAGCTGGCACATCTCCAACCAGCATTGGTCAATCGCTCGTCTCCGCTGCTCCTGCACGACAACGCGCGACCTCATACTGCACAGCAGACGGTCTCCAAGTTGCAAGAACTGGGGTTGGAAGCTCTCCGTCATCCGCCCTACTCACCAGACCTTGCGCCTACAGACTACTACTTTTTCCAGAATTTGGATAACTTCTTGGCGGGAAAAAAATTCAATACCCGAGAGGCAGTACAAAATGCCTTTGAAGAATTTGTTGCCTCCCGTCTAGCTGATTTCTTTAAGAAGGGCATCAATAAACTGCCACTGCGTTGGCAAAGATGCATTGATTGCATGGGTGATTACTTCGATTAATACAAATAAAAAATGCATGAAAAAAATTCGTTTCAATTTTTTCATACAAAACGGCAATTTCATAGGTAAAGACCTATTATTATTGTATAATTATATAATTATTTTATATTTTTAGGGTTCCGTACCTCTAAAGGAAAAAACGGAAACCTTATAGGATCACTTCGTTGTCCGTCTGTCTGTATGTCAGTCTGTCAAGACCCTTTATCTCAGGAACGTGTGGAGGTATCAAGTTGAAATGAATATCAATTACGTAGGTCTATGGTCCCTTGGAGTTCTAAAAAAATGAAGTTTCTAAGTCAATGCCATAAAAAAATATGGCCATTTATGCGAAATATTTTGATACTCGCAAGTAAATCAAAACCTATAGGGTACTTCCCGTTGACCAAGAATCATGTTTGGCAAGAAGCAAGGACTCACAGCACACAAGTAAAAGAAAAAACTTTTTTACAAAAAAATACAACCGACTTACAAAAACAATACTACAAAGTGAAAAATAACTTTAATTTCGGATGTCGGTGTCTAGTTAAATGTATTTTCGTTTTTTGCCACCGACTTCCAAAATTAAAGTTATTTTTCACTTTGTAGTGTTGTTTTTGGAAGTTGGTTGTATTTTTTTGGAAAAAGTTTTTATTTTTCACTTTTTAGTTGTGTACCTACCCCACACAAATTCTAATACCAGTATCTGCAAAACAAACTAGAACATCGTCCATATAAAAGTGGAGAAAAAATACGTATTATTGAAGCTAACTCAAAAACTACCGCAGTAAAGTTAATCAATTTTATATGGGACCAACTGTGATGTATACCCTCTCGAATAAAACAAAAAAAATCCAAATCGGTCCAGCCATCTTCGAGTAATCGGGGAACATACATAAAAAAAAAATTAAAAAAAAGTTTCCGACGAATTGAGAACCTCCTCCTTTTTGAAGTCGGCTAAAAAGGGGCGACTAGAATCAATATTTTTTTTTTGTTGTAAATTTTGACGTTCAAAAGTACCTTTTATGTGCTTAGTTGAAATAAATGATTTGACTTTGACTTTTATTTTTTACTAGCTGCGCCCCGCGGTTTCACTCGCGATAAAAAGTAGCCTATGTGTTTAATCCAGGGTATAAGCTATCTACGTACCAAATTTCATCCAAATCGGTCTAGCCGTTTGAGCGTGAAGAAGTAACAAACATACTAACACAGACACACACTCAATAAACTTTCGCCTTTATAATATTAGTGTGATGTTACAAATATTATGCGACTTTTTCTCCGCACGTTTTCTCATAACACATCAGAGGGACAATTCTCGTAATTTTAAGAACGTTCGCATTCTAATCTCAGTCGCCATCAGTCAAAAAGCTTTTATTTTCTCTACATTTTTGACATTGATTGTCGCTGAGATGAGACTGCGACTTGAATTTGAACGTTTTATAAGTACGAGAATTGGTCTTCTGACTTTGGCAGAATTGTCGACATCGGCACCATTGCCCGAGAGAAAAATAGAATAGAATAGAATCATATGCAACTACTGTAAGGCTCGCTCACTTTTTTTACCAAGGCATCATCCCTATTCCTCTAGTCCAACTTACTCCTAATTTTGTTAGTTGTTCTACTGGCTAACTGACCTGAAGAGTAATCAGTCCTGAGCAGGTTTTCACTCTGCATCTTGGTCTTCAGGCACGCGATGTAGCGCCCGCAGAAGTCTCGACATAGCTCCTGCACCTTCTCTAGTTCTAACAGGTGGATTCTCAGCACCTGGAAATTAAATACATGAAGATTAATCATCATCATCAGATTTCAGCCGAAAGACATCCACTGCTGGACAAAGGCCTCCCCCAAGTACCGCCACTTCGACCGCTTCTGTGCTTTCCGCATCAAGCAGCCTTCACAATGTCATCGGTCCACCTTGTGGGAGGCCTTCCAACGCTACGTGGTCGCCACTCCAGAACCTTTCGGCCCCATCGGCCATTTGTTCTGCGAGCAATGTGCCCTGCCCACTGCCACTTCAGTTTGGCAATTCTTCGGGTGGTGTCGATTACCTTGGTTCTCCTGCGGATCTCTACATTTCTAATTTGATCACGTAGGGAAACTGGCATAGCTACTGATGATTAATAACTGGCTTTAATTTATAAATACAATTAGTTTTCAATGACCAGCCAAATTTTCACAGGATGTTCTCCCACCCATGAATATGAACAACTTCCATATTTTAGTAAACACCTACCTGAATGCTCTTAATCATAAGCCCATCTATCTCAGGGTCGTCGACGAGGAAGGGCCTCCTGTCCCTCCTCTGGTGCTGCACGAAGGCCTGCAGGTCTGCGCCGAAAGCCTCGGCCGCTGGGGACTCTGCCCCTGCCGTGGCTTGCTCGCAACGCTCCAGTAGGAGCGCCAGAAGTGGGAAGAGGGGGTGTCTGAAAAATAGAACAATAGTTTAATTTAGTTTTGAGTGAAAAAATGAGGTTTTTCTATTTCTGGCTGTATTGTTATGTTTGGAGCCTAACTTTTACTGTCGACTCTATTTGAGTTTTAATCGAGCACTCAGCGAAAATGCATTATGTTGAAATAATCAAATCGTTTTCTTAAGGAATAAATTGGCAGTGCGCTCATATACTAGAGTCGCGGCACGGGCAAGGTGGAGGCGAAGCGGGGTCGAGATGGGGGCGCGCTATTTTGTCATTTTAATGAATTGAAATTCGTAAAAATTAATTGAAATGTGTGAAGGAAGCTTAGCCGCTCGCGCCTTGACTCTACATAGAGACCACGCCTCGACCGTGCCCCGACGCCCCCGCGACGTCGCCATGACTTATCAGTAAGCGACGCGCCTAAAGAAAACGTAGATGCGGCGAGCCGCTTGTGCGCCCGCGCCTTGACGCCGCCGCCTCTCTAGCTCGTGTGAGCGACGCGCCTAGCAAGCATTCAGCCCGTCTAACCTAAGTTGCACTTTAGTCCACTACAACCTTGATTTTCGTTGGGAAAAGAATCGACGTATTTTTTCCTTTGTCTTGCTTACTGTTTCGTTTTTTCAATATTTTCAATGGATTTTTAAATATACGGGAATTTTAAGTATATAAGTATTTGATGGACCTTACCAGATGCAACGTTACTAAGAATTAAAACCCCGTCCAATCTTAAACCGCTCTCTTCGTTTCAACCCAGCCGACCTCATCATCTTCCTGCCCTTATCCCATGTTACGTGGGGGCGGCGCATCACGTTTTCTTCTTCCATCCTCCCCTGTTATCATTCACTCCCTTCTTTCATATCATTCCTCACACAACAATCACATGCCTATACCAAGCCAAACGATTGCCTTTCAACTTTTCTGTCACTGGCGCCACTTTCAAATTTGAATGTGCCCTGGCGGTTGAAAGTATGTCATACTCACTCAAATGTCTCGCTGGTTGTGGCGTGTGTGTTGGATCATTAAGTTCCCTTTAAAATGGTTGAGCTAATTGGTGCTGATCCATGCGTCATGTTCGTGAACGGACGCCGTCAGTTGGGACTGGTCGTCTCTTACCTGCCACGGCTTATTTTTAATTTAGTTATTTTTAATTTTTATCTTTTTATTGCGGACGCTTTAAACGTGCACGTCTTTCTACATTGTTCTCACATGTATATTTTCAAGATGAATGATGTAACCAATATTTTGTAACAATATTTTGATTTAAAATACAAAAAAAATACAAATACAAAAATGTTTATTTCTGACCAAAGTTGATAACATTTTATTGGTGAATGGCGCCTCCTTTTATGCAGAAAATGCCTGTGTGTGAAGACGCTAAAAGAGTGTCCGTGGAGTTTCTTGCCCGTTCTTCTCCAAAGGGATCTACTACGCTTTGGAATGAGCAACTAGCTTCATCTTTCTGACTGACCGACCCCTTGACATTTCAAAAGTGCCTGTAATTGGTTTATTTGAAATAAATGCTTTGAGTTTGAGTTTGAAACTCCCCCTTCTAAACTCATTTCTTACTTTATCCATTTTCGTAACTCCACACATCCATTTCAACATTCTCATTTCCGCTGCATGCAATCTTTTTTCATCCGTCTTCTTCACGACCCGGCATTCCAATCCATACAGTACGGCAGGGGCATCCGTATGTCGCAAATTGAGGACCCGATTGACAGCTCTTAAGTTATCACGGTGAGACTTCATCATCATCATTTCAGCCGAAAGACATCCATTGCTGGACATAGGCCTCCTCCAAACAGAACTCAAACTCCTTCATCAGGTCATCTGTACACATTGTGGGAAGCCTTCCGACGCTACATCTTATGGTACACGGTCGCCACTCCAGAACCTTTCGGCCCCATCGAGAGGACTTAATAGCATTAATTTAGGACCTTCCGAAGTCTACTAGGTAGATACTAAACAATACATACTTATAAACGGCTCGTTTATCCGCCTCAAACTGCGCCTGATCGGCGTCTGCGGCGGGCGCACCGCCGCCCTGCATCCCGCCAATATCACCAGCTTGGCTGCCTCATCTAGAAATAGAAGAAACATAGAATTAAAGAGAGTACCTGTATTTATGTTCAAAATCAACCTTGTAACTTTGGAAAACCTCAAACGGCGAAAATATTCAAATATTTTTGGGAGTTATATTTTCGAGCCGTTTGGGGTTGAAACACTAGGGCCATGGGGTCCGAGTACCCACTTGGTTTTTCAAGACATCGCTCAACGGTAGGTCGACTCCTCACGTGACCAGAGGGCTGGCCTATTTTCTGGCCAAAGAATCAGCATTGCCATACAACGTGGCAATGCTGCCAGCCTTTTGGGCAATTTTCGTGTGACAGTGATGCGGACGAATTTTTTGATGCCCTGTAATCCTTTCCCCTCCTTTTTTATATCAATCTGCCTAGCCTTTTCCCAACTATGTTGGGGTCGGCTTCCAGTCTAACCGGATGCAGCTGAATACCATTATTTTACATGGAGCGACTGCCTATCTGACCTCCACAACCCATTAACTGGGTAATACGATACCCCTTCGTAAGACTGATTGTCAGACTTTCGGGCTTCTGACGACCCGTAACGACTGTCAAAGATCCACGAATGATAGCCGGGACCAACGGCTGAACGTGCTTTCCGAGGCTCGGAGGAGTCTCGGTATGTAAAGTTGGACACCCATCCACGGACTAACCCCGGCAAGCGTAGCTTAACCTGATGGATCGACCCGTGCGGCTGTTATTACTTAGCCACGAGCTCCTCCCCATCCTTTTTTATATACCATGTACATATTAATATTTTAAATCTGTTAGTTTATTTAATAACTTGTAATGTTACCACTGCTGAAACACAGGCCTCCTCTCTGTGAGAGGGTAGACGAGTACCCACATAATGCGGGTTGGCGGATGTCACATATCTTTGAATTTTTGGTTCCAGGACATGCCTAATTAGCCTATAATCTTCCCACTGCTGGGACACATGCCTCCTCTTAGTGAGAGGGAGCGGGCCGTAATCCACCACGCGAGCCCAGTGCAGGTTGGTAGATGTCACATGTCTTCGAATGTTTGGTTCTAGGACATGCCGGTTTCCTCACGATGTTTTCCTTCACCGTTTTGAGAGCAGTGGTGATGAAATAATTTACACAAAGTAAAGTGCCTGCCTGGGTTCAAACCATGACCTAATAAGTATACAAATCTATATATATAAAAATGAATCCCTATTTCCCTTGGTCACGCCATAAATTGAGAATAGCTTTACTGATTTCATTCCTCTATTTTTTTTAAGTTTTCTAATACTTTGTAAAAGGTTCTTACGGAAAGAAAAATTAAGAAAATTGCGCAGAAAATTGGAAAATTTCAGAAAACTTAACGACTATTTTAACTTCGCGCGTTTACATTAGAATATTCATAGCTAAAACACGACAGCGTCTGTCGGGTCAGCTAGTCATACTATACAATCCCATCTACTACAATCTGGGGCCGTTACCGCTGGATCACCACTGCTTACAATCAATCTGCCTAGCCTTTTCCCAACTATGTTGGGGTCGGCTTCCAGTCTGACCGGATGCAGCTGAATACCATTATTTTACATGGAGCGACTGCCTATCTGACCGCCACAACCCACCACTGCTTACTCACTGCTCACCACTGTTTCCGTTGTAAGGAAAAAAAATTAACTGTACGGAGCGGCAGCAGGATGTGTGGATATGGAGTTGTGTCACAAACTACACTCCACCTCATATCCTACCCTCTGTGTCGCAAAACATGCAGCCAGTGACCTCTACGCTGCCACTGATAACGACGTGGGGGTGGCGCAGTCTTGGGCCAATGAAATATGAATAATGTGCCGGCGACACGATGAAGAAAGCCTGCCAGGGTTGATCAGAAACGTTGTACACACAACAGCAGCTCAAGTTACCACAAACTGTCAAATTTTCTCATTCGATTTTGAACTTAACCGTCATCATTTTAAGGTTCAAAATCATTTGGAGAAATTTGTCGGTTCAGGTATAAAGATGTGTCTGTACCTACAATCTTCTTCTTACCAAGGTTAACTTTATTATCGGCTAAATAATTATTATGTGTACAATGTTTGTTATGATTATAAATTTATAATGTACTACCTGTACCCAGTAACAATAAACTAAAATAACATCCATATTTTAATAAAACTCCCTCGTCCCGTTTGATGGGTTTTTAATTTTTTTTTTTTTTCTAAAATTAAAATGGCCTATCTTACTCCTTATAAAATCAGCTATATGCCAATGAAATCGATCCTGCCGTTTCGGAGATTAGCCGGAACAAACACAGAGTCAGGCAGACCGACAACGATCGGCGGCGGCGATCTCTCGCGTCCAAACCTGGTCCAGGCCATGGTGCGGAGCGAGAGTGCATGGGAGGCCGTCACCTCCTTCTGCGAAGCAGTAATGCTCGCGAAGGAGGAAGCGGAACGCGTGAGGGAGAGGCAACAGCCGCGCCCTCGTGCCCCTAGCCGCCGTAGGAGACGCCCTGGGCGGCGGGAATCGATCGCTGATTCCCGGCCACCGTAGGCGCGGGCTTGCGGACGACGAGTAACGGGCAGCTCGCCGTTCGGTAAGGACCAGGCCCGGGTCGACGGCGCGTTGTGTTCCACGCGCGCCTCAAAGAGATGTCAGCAGTGACGGGGTCAATTGGGCCGATGCCGCCGGGGTCGCGGGTAGTTCGAAAGAGATACCGTGGCCCTGGCACGGGCAACTGAAAGAACACGGGTGGGTTCTAGTCAGTAAAAGTCTGACACGCCCTCCCGCTCTGCCCAGAGCGGGAGAAGTCATTTGATGATTTCCCATCCACAAAAAAAAAAAAAAAAAAAAAAGGCAGACCGACAAAAAAAAAACTTTTAAGTACCGTACATTTTGACATTACAAACAGACACTTCAATTTGTAGAGATATCTATATTTTTTTTTTCTCGTGGCTAAGTAATAACAGTCGATCCGTCAGGTTAAGCTACGCTTGCCGGGGTTGGTCCGTGGATGGCTGACCATCGGACTGAATAACTTTTACTATGACACCAATTTTGAAATCGCGAAAAAAAATCTGCTGTTCCGTACTTACCTACATTTTGACGAGATGCGAACTTAGATACAGGCAACAGCTGATTTTTTTTTTCGCGATTTTAAAGTTGTTCCTATAGTAAAAGTTATTCAGTTCGATAGTCTAAATCACTCCTTAAAGTTTTTAGAGTTAATTTTTTAACACCTTATAATTAATAAGCCTTCTGTGATTAAACCGGATGCAGGCCCTGGTCTGCTAAATCCAGCATCTTCCAATAACCACCAAACACAAGGAGCAAAGAGACAATGTCTTTTCTAAAAACCGGCCAAGTAGGTTTCGGAGCACGCACAATGAAGGGTTCTGTAGTTGAATAAAATTTGTCCCTAAAATAAACTTCACATTGTAGATGTTCTCCCATAACTTATATATACGTTACGGACAATTCTCCAACTGCAAATTTAAGTTTGTAAACCCAAAAAAACTGTGTGATAAAATTACAAATTAACAATCATGATTCTAGGTCAACGAGAAGAACCCTTTTTTTTTTCTTTTCTTTTTTTTTTGTGGGTGGGAAATCATCAAATGACTTCTCCCGCTCTGGGCGGAGCGGGAGGTTGTGTCAGACTTTTACTGACTAAATCCCACCCGTGTTCCTTCAATTGCCTGTGCCAGGGCCACGATATCTCTTCCGAACAACCCGCGACCCCGACAGCAACGGGAAGTACCCTATAGGTTTTGATTTACTTGCGAGTATCAAAATATATCGCATAAATGGCCGTATTTTTTGTTGCGTTGACTTTTTGCTTGATTTTTTTTTTAGAGCTCCAAGGGATTAAAGACCTGTGTACTTAATATTAATTTCAACTTGATACCTCCACGTGTTCCTGACAAAAAGGGTCTTCACAGACTGATATTCAGGCAAATAGATAGACAGACGGACAACGAAGTGATCCTAAAAGGGATCCGATTTTTCCTTTTGAGGTACGGAACCCTAAAAATTAGTCTTTCCAAGACTTTTTTTTAAGCTTAACACAATTTATCTAAACCTATCTTTATCCACTTTCAAACTCCCTAAAAACACCCTATCTAACAAAAACAACCTACAAAATAAACTCTTAACTTCATCCAATAAACAATCTAAAATAAACAGAAAACAAGAAAATAAACAGCAGAAATAACAGACAACGTCGCAAACCGTCGGCTGGCAATAAAAAAAGATATTAAAACCGGGCAACACATTCATCACAAGTGTTGCCAGTAGATTGATATAAAATACCACTTATATTTTCTTTACTGTTTCGCCAGAGTAATAGTGGGTAGGGTAGCTTTTTAATATCTATGGGGGAGTTAAGAACTGTTCCGAAGAATATAAATTATTATAATCTTGTTTGGAAGTGACCCGAAGTGGTTACGCATTCAAAATCAAGCAAATAAATACTTTTAGCAATCAATCTGCCTAGCCTTTTCCCAACTACGAGTATGTTGGGGTCGGCTTCCAGTGTAACCGGATGTAGCTGAATGATGAATAAGTACCAATATTTTACATAGAGCGACTGCCTATCTGACCTCAACAATACTTAGCCCTTGGTAAGACTGGTTGTCAGACTTTCGGGCTTCTGACGACCCGTAACGACTGTCAAAGATCCACGAATGACAGCCGGGACCAACGGCTTCACGTGCTTTCCGAGGCATGGAGAGGTCGATATACAGGGTGTCCCGTAATTAATAGATAACCTCTTAAGGAGTCATTGTACTCATCATTATGAACATCTTTTACTATGGGACCAAACATGAAATAGCGAAAAATAAATCAACTGTTCCCTACATTTATTTTCGCATAACTCGTCAAAATGTAGGGAACTGCTGATTTTTTTTTCGTGATTTCAGGTTTGGTCCCATAGTAAAAGTTGTTCATAATGATGAGTACAATGACCCCGTAAGAGGTTATCCATTAATTACGGGACACCCTGTATAATGGATGATCATCCATCCTCGAACCGACCGCGGCAATCGTAGCTTAACCTGAATTTAAAAGAGACTGCGACCATGACGATCAAAACTCAGTATTTATACTTATGACCGTAAATAAAGAATAACGTGTACCAGGGATTTTAGAAAATCTATTAAAGTAGGAAATCCACGAGGACGAAGTCGTGCGGGAAGTGTTGTACAGAGGCCAGCACATCAAGCTACCTCAATCTGTCAAATTTTCCCAATTGAATATGAACCTTATTCCTTTGTTATAAAGTTGTAAATCAATCAAAGAAATTTGACAGATTGGGGTAGCTTAAAATGTGCTGGCCTCTGTAGTTCTGTACATACAACACACACACATTTTAGTATATAAACTCACACCTTCTTCCCATGGGGTAGAAACCACAGAACCACCTGCTTTGATGCATCCTGTCACACTCGCACGCGAGTACTACACACCTCGCCTTTTTGAAGAACATCAGACATCACCAATAAAGTCACTAAGTAAGTCTCAAACTCAAACTCAAAGCATTTATTTCAATTAAACCAATTACAGGCACTTTTGAATTGTCAAGGGGTCGGTCAGTCAGAACAGAAAGATGAAGCTAGGCGCCCATTCCAAAGCGTAGTATTGAGAATAACGGGCAAGAAAATCCACGGACACCCTTTTAAATCAAGATATGGTTACAAAATAATGGTTACATCATTCATGTTGAAATTTTACATGTGAGAACGATGCAGAACGTTAAAAGCGTCCTTTAAAAAAAAAACAATTCAAATATTTAAATTAAATTAAAATAAGCCGTGGCCGCTAAGGTATGACCAGCCTTCACTGACAGCGCTTGTTCTCGAACCTGACGCACGGATTAGCTAAGTCTCCTTCTAGAGCGTCCCTTCCCGGCGTTTCCACGCACGTCTGCTTTGTAAATACATTTTGTTAGTCGCCATTCATTCATCCTCTCAACATGACCAAACCATCTAAGCATCATTCATCATTCTTCTGCCCTTATCCCAATGTACGTGGGGCCGGCGCACCATGTCTTCTTCTTCCATACTTCTCTATTAGTCGTCATCTCGGTAGTCACCCCCTTTCTAGCCATATCATCTTTCACACAGTCCACCCATTGTTTCTTGGGTCTTCCCCTTCTTGTATATCCATCCCAAATTCATATTCAAAACTTTCCTGACGATATTTTCTTCCGCATCACATGCCAATACTATGACAACCGATTTCCGCACAACTTTTCAGTCACCGGTGTCACTTTCAGACTTCCTCAAAATTTTAAAAGCATTATTTTTTTTTTCATAATTAAAAGCTAAAAGCATTTAAAAGCTTTTAATTGCAATTAAAAGCATACTCTTGTCAAATTTTGACACACTACATCTTTTAAACCGCAACGTTACCTCACACATCCATTCCTCAGCCTTTAATACACCTAAGCTACATCATCATCTGCCTAGCCATTTCCCAACTATGTTGGGGTCGGCTTCCAGTCCAACCGGATGCAGCTGAATACCAGTATTTTACATGACCCGTAACGACTGTCAAAGATCCACGAATGACAGCCGGGACCAACGGCTTAACGTACTTTTCGAGGCACGGAGGGGTCTTGATATGTAAAGAGTCACCCAGCCACAGACCAACCCCGGCAAGCGTAGCTTAACGTAATCGATCGACCCGTGCGGCTGTTATTATTTAGCCTAAGCTACATATGCACTCGTAATTTCAACATTTTCACCCAAAAAGCAAATCACGCAAATACATTCCTTAACACGTCGCTAAATATGGAAACTTTGCATCGGATTTTCTTTTCTCCCTACAAGATATACTAGAAGGAAGATAATTAATCCCAACCGATTTGGCTAAAATAAGGAAGAGGGAAAGAAAAATCTTTACTTATTTCACTTCGTGTTCGTGGAAGCTGAATCTACACTATTGCAAAAGATTTTCGGTATTACGTATTTTCTTTCGTGTTGACTGGCATCATGATGGGCACAACATCTATTCGCCACGCTCTTCCTCAGCGCGTGATTTTCATGCGTGTGCCCGTCCCTCAGTCACGGTTAGAAAGAAAGAAAGAAAGAAAATACGTTTATTTGCGGTAAACATGACGCAAAGGACAAAAAAAAAATAAAATAAGCAATGTAAAAAGCAAGTCAACGGTGCGGTGCGGTTGTCAACTACCATAAATAAAATGTCAATTGTCAACACAATAAAAATAAATGAATGAATAGGTACAAATTAAAAAGATCACATAATTAAAAATTAAAATAAAATGTCAATGCAATTCTAATAAACGAAGATTAAAAGATAAAAATTGTCAGGGTCACGGAATTGGTGTATTCCCGTTCGTCCCCTCGACCTCGTCCCCCTCGGGGGACGAACGGGAATTCACAAAAATAATATTTAATTTGTTCCCGATCGTCCCATTACTAATTCAAGAGGGGACGAATGGGAATATGTTCTTCGATTAGTGCCATTCGTCCCACTAAAAAGATTTGTGCATAATATGTTTATTCGTTGTTTCGTAGTTTACTTTTAAATTAGTTACTTAGTTAGATTTAATAATTATTTTACAAAATTCTTCTCTACTTTTTTATGTATTAAAGAAACGTATCCTAAGTTTATCATTGTTTCATTTAAAATGTTTACCTACACTAAATGTAACAGCTCTGGCGGGATGCGCCGGCGATGCCGGTACTTAACAAAAGAGTGCCGATAACATTCTGTTATTTGCGTAAACCCTATTGGTTTACCTGACATTCTCTCCCTTTCCTATCCTTAAATTAGACCGGTCGGGTTAGTGTTGACAAAACAATGAAAGTGCACGGGTGTTAATGTAATAATATATTTGACACGAATTCTGCTGAAAACTACTGATGTAAGTACCTACATTTTGTGTAACATGTTCCGATTTCTTATACAATATGTAACACAAAAATGTGACACCGTACCTACTTAAGCAAATGTGACTTTATAAAAATTAGGACTTTGTAAGAATTAGTTGATTCTGTGATTTTTATTCCTTAATAAATGACTGATTTTATTTCAAATTTGTTTTTTTACCAGTTAAAACCACCAGTCTTATATTATTTGGTGGGAGCAATAGAACTATAAAAAGAATTAATAAATTATTCCCGTTCGTCCCCCCAAAAAAATTAGGGGGACCATCGGGAAAATAAATAACGCATTCCCGTTCGTCCCCCGAGGGGGACGAAGTCGAGGGGACGAACGGGAATACACCACGGAATTCAAAAATAAACTAAAATTAAAAAAAAAACTTTTTCACAAAAAAATACAACTGACTTCCAAAAACAACACTACAAAGTGAAAAATAACTTTAATTTCGGAAGTCGGTGTCGGTGTTAAATGTATTTTCGTTTTTTGCCACCGACTTCGAAATTAAAGTTATTTTTCATTTTGTAGTGTTGTTTTTGGAAGTCGGTTGTAATACCACTACCTGCAAAACAAACTTGAAAATAATCCATATAAAAGTGGGGAAAAAATACGTATTATTGAAGCTAACTCAAAAACTACCAAAGCATAGTTAATCAATTTTATATGGGACCAACTGTGATGTTTATCCCTTTCGAATAAAACAAAAAAAAATCCAAATCGGTCTAGCCATCTTCGAGTAATCGGAGAACATACATAAAAAAAAAATTAAAAAAAAAAGGTTCCGACGAATTGAGAACCTCCTCCTTTTTGAAGTCGGTTAAAAACTTAATATAAAAACAATACAAACAAGTCACTATAAATGAATATATTTCAAAGTCAATTAAAATTACATGGCTATAAGGGCGGAATTCACCGACTAGTGCCGCCAACTAGCGTCACCATTGAGAAAAAATCATAAGTCTGGAGTTAGGGAACATTTTGAAACCTCGTTGTTGGCGTTAACTAGAGGAACTCGTGGCTAAGTAATAACAGCCGCACGGGTCGATCCATCAGGTTAAGCTACGCTTGCCGGGGTTGGTCCGTGGATGGGTGACCATCTTTACATACCGAGACTCCTCCGTGCCTCGGAAAGCACGCGAAGCCGTTGGTCCCGGCTGTCATTCGTGGATCTTTGACAGTCGTTACGGGTCATGTAAAATAATGGTATTCAGCTGCATCCGGTTAGACTGGAAGCCGACCCCAACATAGTTGGGAAAAGGCTAGGCAGATTGATTGTTGGCGTTAACGGGCTTCGAATCTAGGTTTGGTGTTGATTCATTGAGATCTCATCTGACTAAAAATGTGAGCATAGGAAAAATAATGTTTTTTTGCTGCGACCGGCCCGCCGGTTGAACGCGCCCCAGAGAGAGATTACCGCCATGGGATCAGGAGGCAAAAGTCCTCGCGCACGTGTGGGAGTGGCGCGAGGAGGCGAAACGCCGCGCCGGGGCGTAACTCCGCTGCCGCGGGAAATCACGGTACAGCGGACAGAGCTCCTGCGGGATCTCATGGCGACATGGAGAGTGCGATTGTCGCAACCCAGCGCTGGGCACGCCACAATTGCGGCGATAAGTCCCCTCTTTGAGGAGTGGTTGGAGAGGCGCCACGGCGTCCTCACCTTCCGCCTGACGTAGGTCCTCACCGGACACGGTTGTTTCGGGAGGTTCCTGTTTCGGATAAGGCGGAAGGAAACGCCCGGGTGTCACCATTGTGTGGATCGCCCGGAGGACACGGTGGAGCATACAGTGGAGGTCTGCCCGGCTTGGGCGGAGCACCGCCGGGTTCTCACGGAGGCGATCGGCGGCGGCGATCTCTCGCGTCCAAACCTGGTCCAGGCCATGGTGCGGAGCGAGAGTGCATGGGAGGCCGTCACCTCCTTCTGCGAAGCAGTAATGCTCGCGAAGGAGGAAGCGGAACGCGTGAGGGAGAGGCAACAGCCGCGCCCTCGCGCCCCTAGCCGCCGTAGGAGACGCCCTGGGCGGCGGGAATCGATCGCCGATTCCCGGCCACCGTAGGCGCGGGCTTGCGGACGACGAGTAATGGGCAGCTCGCCGTCCGGTAAGGACCAGGCCCGGCTCGACGGCGCGTTGTGTTCCACGCGCGCCTCAAAGAGATGTCAGCAGTGACGGGGTCAATTGGGCCTATGCCGCCGGGGTCGCGGGTAGTTCGAAAGAGATACCGTGGCCCTGGCACGGGCAACTGAAGGAACATGGGTGGGTTTTAATCAGTAAAAGTCTGACACGCCCTCCCGCTCTGCCCAGAGCGGGAGAAGTCATTTGATGATTTCCCATCCACAAAAAAAAAAAAAAAAATGTTCCATTATTCCAGACTTCTGATTTTTTTCTCAATGGTGGCGCTAGTTGACGGCTCTACTCGCCTTAAATCGGCTATTTAGATATTTCATCAGTAAGTTCTTTCCTTAGGAAGTTTGATAAAAACAACTGTTTAAATATTTGGTTTGGATGTAGGTGAACACAGACCTAAATGTCTATTACAGTATTGTCTAATGTAGGGGCAGTCAAAGCGATCACCACCAGGACAGTACAGGAGCTGGCTCGCATCCTGCGCACTAAGAACGCGCACCGCTTGCGCTTATGCGACTGAGATGTTTTCTGTTAGATTATAACAAAGTTGTATCAAGTTTGAATTGGGTTCCGCTAAGATAATCGCAATAGTTTGACCCCCTTTCAAAGGACTGTGTTTGCCGAAATACGGAAGTGTAAATGCACAATTCTACACCCTTTATGGGATGGAGAGATTTTAATTTGATAGAGGGTGGGTACCGTCTGTTATAGACACCTGGAATAGGGGTTATCTTATTAGTTGCTTATTACTTTTCTGTTAAGAGCCCATACTACCTCAGCTTTTCATCTCCCTCGCACGATACTGCTCGCGGACTGAGTGAGAGCGAGACTGAGTGAGGTGCTGGACGCCGATAGTTTAGGCTTTTTAATGTGAAAATAATGATAATTTGACAAAAATAAAAAAAACTAAGACCTGCACCCTAGCGTAACGTACTATCAATCGGAATTTGAATCATTTTGAAACAAATTGCTAATCCATTGCTTCATATGCTCGAAAAATTTGTCTGCTCAACAACGTAAATAACACAATGAATGTTGTTGAACTGTCAAAATGAAACCGATTCCAATCAATAGTGTGTTACGCAATTAGGGTGCAGCTTTATAGTTAGTTCAGTTGGTATGCAAAGTTTCATGATCTGATTTGAAGTATTTTTTTAATACCAGCGGTTTATTGTTCGGTTTGAATCCGAACACAGCACGTAGACTTCAGGCAGCGGCCATTTCTTCACATTCCATTCGCATTCACATCCACCAACTACCGAACGACGGTCATACCTGGATATCTCAATTACTAATTCTATCTACTAATTTGGAACAGTTTGAGATGACGTTTGCCCAACTATGTAGCAAATAAGAAAGAAATAAAAAAATATAGGCATATATATTTTTGCAACAGGGACTCAGGTCTTAAAAATTCGAAGTCGAGCTACTAGGGCATGTGGGGTATCATATGAAAGAGCGCTGTTTGCACATTCTCAAACATTTTTTTCTTTTTCTTTTAGGCCGCATAGTTTTCGACTTTTGATGAAAAATATAAAAAAATATATCATTCCCCCCATTTCCATCTCCGAAGTTTGCATCGAGAAAAATCTGAAATTATTCTATGTGACAGAAGTTTGTGTAAAGATTACAGGAAAAATAAAACGATGTCTCTAAATAGCACACTTTTTCATAAATCGGAACGGAACCCTCGGAGCGCCAGTCCGACTCGCTCTTGACCGGTTTTTTTTTTTAAGAGACAATGATAGCTCCGCAATGAAACCCAGAATGTTGGTAATGTAAAAAATTGTTTATTCTCTTAACTAGATACATACTACATCATACCTAGACCTACCCTCTCACAAATACTCAAGCATAACAAATCGTATATCAATAAATAGCAAGTTTTCAACGTATATGTACGTGCCCTGTGTACGAGCCGGCTACGGAGGACGCATCGTAATGGCGGACTTATTTCCCGCGCTTTTGCTCAAGTGTTGCCAAGTGTCGATAGCGTTGGGGGGAAATGAGTTTATTTTGTTTAATTTAAGTAAATAAGAAACGGTAAAGAATGTGATTTTTACAAGGAAGTACGGTTATAAGTGTAACTCTATTGGGTTAGATAATTAACTAAAGGTTAACAAAAATTGTAGAGCCCAAAAAGATAGTTACCTACTTACAACAAATCAAATAAAACTTTATTTGTGATAGGTAGGTACAGACGCCAGCACATCAAGCCACCCGAAATTGTCAAATTTTCCCAATCAACCTTGAACCCAATGCTTTAGTAATAAAGATGAAAATCTATTAAAAAAATTTGACAGATTCTAGTAGCTTGATATGCTAACGTCTGTACTACATAAATATACATTTTAGCGTGATCTCTATGTTCTGCCAATGCAGTTGGTATACAAATAGTTTGTTAAATCATTTTATTATTAAAATGAATGTTGTTTTTTTTAAAGATAAAAGATCATTTTATTTTGCAAATATGGGTATAAAGGATAACAAAAATCATAACAAGTTCAGCCATATTTTACCATATAGGCATGCAAAAGATAAAAAAAAAATACACTAACTTAAAAATCTTTTTCATTCAAGAACTCACTTTTATTTTAATAACCTTTCACCACTAAAAAGCTTCGAAGTCTTTTTTTAAATAAAGAAAGCGGCAGCTCTTTCCAACTCTTCGGTATTTTGTTGAAAATGACTGGAGCCATGCAGTAGACACTTTTGCGCATGTGCTGTCTTGTCTGACTTTAGACATAGCACGCTGTTTTCCTTTCGATTGCGGGGAACTGTGTCGGCTAGACGTCTAAAATTACTCGGGTTTGTCTTCACAAACACGTTGATGTTGATTCCGAATGATACATACAGTAATAATAATCAAAAGAATTAAATAAATAATTTCAAAAGTCTAATTCAGTTACTAACATAATTATTAGAATGTCGATGATGTCAAAAAATGTCAATGGCCATTAATATTAAAATGTCAATGTCACAAATCATTATTTAAAAAAATCTTTTAGGGAGTAATAGGTCTTCACATTTTGTACACTTCTTATGCATTTTGGTAATTTATTATAAACTTTTGGAGCCATTACAAAAATGCTTTTCATAAATAATACAACGAATTATAAAGTTGCTAAATTGAAGAGTACAACTGTGTCGTAGCATGACAACTGAAGTGACAGGTATTACGTTTAGTCGGTTAACCAGACACGTGGTATTCTGTTTACCTTTAATTACTTAAACCGATGGCGTATAATAACTTAACAACGTCACGCCCGTATTCCACAAAGGGTTCGGCAGAGGTGTACCTATAGAACTCCCACATTTCGGCAAATTATGTTTAAGCCCCATGTAACAGGGGGCGCGCCTATTGTCATCAACCGGGCACAAATCCAGACTCCGAACTGCTACTGAGAAATTCCTGATGGAAAATCCCAATAGCACTTTGCACGATCTGGGAATCGAACCCAGGACCTCATGTTCAGCAGTAGCCCTTGCAACTGTGAATGTGTCAATAAAATATTCTAGCAACATTTGTAGCTCTATTATTATTGTCTATAATAATGTGTGTCTATGTGTGTGACAGTAATGGCGGACGCTCTTCTCTTTTGTGTTACTGTGTTGCTTTGCAAGTTGTTCTAACAATAAAGTTATAGAACCAAAATATCTGTGTCCTCATTAAAAGACCTAATAACAGCAACCACTAGACCGATGAGGCAAAAGAGGCACGAGGGAAAGTAAGGTTATATTTTTCTATATTCTCTACATGTATCACCTACTAGATGCGCCCCGCGGTTTCACTTGCGTAGACCGGGATAAAAAAGTAGCCTATATGTTAATCCAGGGTATAAGTTATCTACATACCTACTAAACTTCATCCAAATCGGTCCCGCCGTTTGAGCGTGAAAAAGTAACAAACACACATAAACTTTCGCCTTTATAATATTAGTGTGATAGTCGCAGACTGACAGGCAACGAATCGCCTAAACAACGTGTCCTTACCACACGGAATCCAAAAGATTGGTTTTCAGTGCTAATTTGACCCAAAGTCGGATACTTTTTATCCGTGGAATAAAATTGACAACTGATAGTTTTTGTGTGGAGAAACCACGGACTAGAAAAAAGAAAGACCACGCCACGCGTATCGAAAGTGAAGCACCACCGTACCGATCTATGTGTGCCTGATTTGACAAAGACGCCGTCGTAATGGCGGCCGGTCGGCATACTATAATGTAAATGTGTGCGTGAGGCGTGTTTGTACAAACGGTCTCGGTACTGTGCTTCACTTTCGATATGCGTGGCGCGGTGTCCTTCTTTTTCTTTTCTAGTCCGTGGGAAAAACTGTCAAAAATTCAAAATTTTATTCGAAGCTTAAGAATTATACTCGTTATAAAAGTTTGGTCGAATTCACCTTTAGTAAATGTGAACTAAGAAAGGATTTATTGATATTCCGCCTGAGCAAGTCAACGGGGTCATTCGCAGGCAACATCAAGTTTAAAATCTTACAGAAGACTTCACAGATGTCACCCGAGTAGAATCAAAAGAAAATGGTAAGATGGAATATTGTGAACAAAAAGAATGACAAGAAGAAGCCCGATTCCGCCTGGGCTAATTAAATACAGGGTGTAACAGAAAGGTGTCGTACAGACCATCAAACTGAACAACTTTCTCCATGAGACCAACATCGTAATCGCGAAAAAATAATCAGTCGTGCCATACAAAACTTTAATACCCTGTATAAACGAATACAGGGAGGAGCTCGTGGCTAGGTAATAACAGTCGCACGGGTCGATCCATCAGGTTAAGCTACGCTTGCCGGGGTTGGTCAATAGATGGGTGACCATCTTTACATACCGAGACTCCTCCGTGCCTCGGAAAGCACGTTAAGCTGTTGGTCCCGGCTGTCATTCGTGGATCTCTGACAATCGTCAGGGGTCGTCAGAAGCCCGAATATCTGTCAACCAGTCTTACCAAGGGGCATCGTATTACCCAGTTACTGGTTTGTGGAGGTAAGATAGGCAGTCGCTCCATGTAAAATACTGGTATTCAGCTGCATCCGGTTAGAATGGAAGCCGACCCCAACATAGTTGGGAAAAGGCTAGGCAGATTGAATGACTGAAACGAATGGTCAACAACAAATCATCTCATCAGGCAGTTATGTGATACTGTGAAAGGTTAATTTACTAAGGGTTGAATAGGTCACGTTAACTGTCATTGTGTGACAAGAATGTAACATGGCTGAACGGACAGATTGACATCGCAGCCTTGACTATAAAACGTTTCTTTTGACACAAAATGATTCCTAGAGCAATGAAGTCTGTGATCAAATTCAAAATATTTTATTTCACTTAGGGCTGATTGTTCAATAGTCAGATAATTTTTATTTGAGGAATAAATATGGCGGTTTCACAGCTTCTGTATAGAAAATACGAGTATGTCAAACTGTCATATTTATTCTTCAGGTAAAAGTTATCTGACTATTGAAAAATCAGCCCTTAGACTTACGTAGGCTTATGAAACGTCGGAAGCTCGGTTCAACTCATAGAAATATAAAAAACAGTATATCTATGGTTCAACTGGTCGTTTCTTACGGAGAAGAGCCAACAAGAAACTCAACAGTTACTCTTTTAAAAATAATTGACTTTAATTTTTTTTTCAAATAACACTATTACTAGGTATGAAAGGATAATGTAGGCCTGTCAACAAGTACTTGCTAGGTACCTAACAAAACAGATAATGGTAAAAAAAATCTAATTTCTAAATCTATCACTAACGGATGACACGTGGAAGTAGAACGGCATGTCGTAATTATTAGGAGCGAAAAAGAGACAAGATGACGAAAATGTGGCTAATTAGCCAGATTTTTACGTGCCACTTGTGGAGCATAATGTAACCTATGTATGCCGTTTTTAGGGTTCCGTACCTCGAAAGGAAAAAACGGCACCCTTATAGGATCACTCGTGTGTCTGCCCGTCTGTCACAGCCAATTAACTCCGAATTTAATGGACCGATTAAGTTGAAATTTGGTACACATATGAATTTCTGTGACCCAAACACGGACGGCTAAAGTAAATAAATGAATTTTGAATATGGTCACTTTCGGGGGCAAATAAGAAAATTAAAAAGTTTTGCAAACTATACCGTGTGACATATCAAATGAAAGGGGTCTCAAATCCATTTCTTTTTTCATAATTTTAAAATAAATATTTTTAAAGTAATTTAAGAAAATTTACCCTTATCTCCGAAACTGCTGAGCCTAAAATTTTGAAAAAAATACAGAAAATAGTTAATTACTTGTAGATGTTCCTGTGTTCCTGTAGGAACACATATAAGAAGTCTGTGGTCTTAACCCTTTCAGACCTGATTTTTTTTATTTTCGCTAATCGATCTGAAAAAAATGCCTGCAACTAGGCTATTGTAAATAGATACAAGGAAAAATAAATAAATAAATCCTGATTTCAAGCTTTTCAAGAAAAACAGCTTTTTCTTTTTGTGTACAAGTGTACACATCCGTCCAACGTAATGAAAATATTAGTGTTAAGGGATGTTTTTCTATAATGATAAAAACATTTATTTTACAATTTTTTATTAGGAAATACGAAGCAATATGAAATAACAAATATAAATGATAGTATTCTCTTTAGGAAAATTAACAAAAAATGGCTTTTTCTTTGGGTAGTTTTAACAAATTGCACTTAAATCAGTGTAAATTAAAATTAAAATCAAAGGCATCAATATAGCATCTTATGTATGAAATGCTAAGAAGCAATTCTTATCCTTAGTTAGGCATAAGTGAACCTTGCATTTTATGCATTTGATTCGGGTTCTACCCTTGCATCCCATCATTTTACACCGTGTCCCAAGCCCCTCATCATGTGCAGGAAAATGCCCGAAACCGTCTCGAGTTATTTCAGCTTCTGGGCGTGTCTCTCCTGGTCTCCTAGGTACAATTTGAAGAGTTGGGCTACTGCCACTTGGGCGGCCTCTTTTACCCATCGAAATTTTATTTTGCAATACCAGACTTTCAGCCAACCGACGCCGAAAGTGAAGCAATGTAAGTTGTTTGTTTTTAGGTATGCTAAGCGCCTCGTTATCGACTTGGTATTCACGGTATGCTTGAACTACTGCTAAATCTGATGCATGGAATATCATGCGTAAGGTCCATTTTTTGGATTTTATAAACGTCCTATAATAACTCATGAGTTGATCTAGCAAATCTACTCCTCCCATCGCATGATTGTACTTCCTTACAATTTCGGGACGTTCCACTTCAATAAAGTGCTTATCTTTTTTACACCACCTCTTCACTAAATCTTTTTCACCAATTCCAACAAAATTAGATGCTAAATGGGTAATTTTATTATCCAGCCATTTGACCACAGTTACATCTTCATCATAGCTGGTCATTTCTTGAGCAAAGCCTCGCGGTTTTTTGTTCATTTCTTTGTCGCTTAGCAATGATGGCTTTGCAAATCTGTTGATACGGATAGTGCCAGCAGCCATAATCCCTCTCTGTTTCAAAATTTGTAGCAGATGGTAGGACGAAAAATAATTGTCGAAGTATAGCTGGTGACCTTTGCTTTCTCCTATTCTTTTTGTAAGATGAAGGACTACAGCTGCACCGTATCCAATTTTTTTTGTCAAATTATTATCTAATTCTGGACTGGAACTCTGATAAAGGATAAAATCGTAAGCTTGACCATGTTTACCACATAGGAAAAAAATTTTCAGACCCCATGGACAAGGCTTGCCCTTTATATACTGTTTGGCAACATGTTTTCCGGTGAAAGGAACAATCTGTTCGTCAACACAAAGGTTTTTCTCGAGTGGTAAATCTAAACACCTCTTTCTAACAGCATCAAAGATCGGGCGCACTTTGATAAACGCATCTTTAGAATTACCTGGTATTGCTGTATTATCAACTAGATGTAAATTGTTACGGAGCTCAAAAAATCGGTCCCTTGCCATGTTTTCAGTGAACAAGGGAATGCTGATATTTGTTTCCCAATACATTTTCAAACACGGGTACCCAAATATTCCAGTGGCCAAATGCAATCCAAACAATATTTCCATTTCCTTGGCAGTAGTAGGTTTAAACCTTACTTTATTGGAATATGTAGCGTATAAGTTTGTCATTTCAGCCATAACCTGAAATAATTGTTTAGGCACGTATCTGTTATAATAATCTACTGGGCATTCAACTCTGGGATCAATAGCAATGGGTGGAAACCAATCTGGTGAAATTGTGTTTACTATTTCCTTGTGTCTCCACCTAATACTATGCTTCGGCGTAATATTCTGTAAAAGCGTATCTTCAGAGGCGGAAGGCACTTCTGGTAAAATGTTATCACTCGTTTCAACCCACGATGAGCCAGCGTCTTCATCATCATCATCATCATCATCCGAAACTGGGGGGAATATTTCTCGTTGGTTCCGGCTAATGACATCTGCTCCCACTCGGACACATCGTAGCTCCCGTTCAGACGCAGGTCCAACTGGTTCTTCGTCATCAGAAGATAATTCCAAATCAGAAAGGCAACCTTCTTCTAGTGCTCTAAAAGCGTTGCGCGAAAACATATTGGTAATTTCTTCTCTGAAAAAAGTATTAACAGAATTTGTAACATCAAAAGCAACAAAATTACACCATTCAATAACAATTATAATTTATTTTAGTAATACCTACGATGTACAAAAACAAATCGGAAATACATCGTATGCGCCTGATGTGTACATTTGTGTACAAATATAAAAATCACGAAAATTTGTACAAAAATAAACTAAAACCAACAACATATATGTAAAATATGACGACAACAATATAACACATCGACCTATAAATATTTCATTACATATACTTTGATATTTTCTACTTTTTAGAAATAAAATAATGAACTTACCTGCACAATGCAAACTTCGGTCGGCTACTGGTCATAACTCGCCAAAAACTGTCACTAAACGCCAAGAGATGGCGTTGGGAGTATCGTTTTCTGTAGTTTATTATGTGAACTATTGAACACAACCGTTTTTAGTTGCAAATAATGTGAAATTAATACTTAAATTTATTTTTATATTATATGTGTACAATTGTGTACACCAGGTCTGAAAGGGTTAAAATAACATGGTAAATCTCTCAATATTGTGAGTACAAACTTGAATTTACAGTTGGAATGTATGGGAGAACATGTTTTTCAACTACAATGTTAAGTTTGTTCTTGGGATAAATTCATCCCAACTACGGAACCCTTCATTGTGCGTGGTCCGACACGCACTTGGCCGGTTTTTTACTTATAATATGATTGGGTTGACGAATATATGTAAACAACAAACTACATATTTTTATTGGCTTTCAAAAACCCCGTGCCTACTTGTACAAAAGTTTGGATTCAGCAGTGTTATTCTGTACAAATCTCACCGTGAATACCTAGGTGAAGCGAGTTGTCATTCTGCCTGATGCTAGGGATTGACACTATATTATAGCTCACTCCACGCTCAGTTCACCCAAGTTTTCACGGTGAGATTTGTACAGAATAGCACTGCTGCTCCCTAAGCAAAAACACTGTTTTTTGTTAGTAGTGTAAATCCCAAGATTCGCCGCTTCCTAACAATGACACCCAAAATCAACACAGCAAACAGTTGTAGCGAACAAAACTACTGGACACTCTTTAGTCAATATTTGTTTGGGGTTCAGCCACAGTGTAAATGAAATAGAGAAGACCGGCTCGTTACAAAACACCATGTAGGCAACAACAGATTTTCATAAATATTAACGCCACCATTGGCGCCACTTTGACAAGAAGTCTTCCATTTCGACAATGAATATAAAAAATATATGATGAGGTTCATCATTCGTTTCATTCATTCATCATTCAGTCACGACTAAAGAAAATATAGCCGCTTTGACACTTTTGACAGGTGCCCGGAACTGACATCTCAGTGCTGCCACCGAGTAAACGTCATTTCAGGAAACCCTCATTGACAGACGCCATCGCCATTCTAAGCGAAATCACTGGATAACACAACAAAAAGCAATTGTGACATTTTTGCTGTCAATATTTTCATCAAGTAATAACAGCCGCACGGGTCTATCGATCAGGTTAAGCTACGCTTGCCGCGGTTGATGAATGGATGACCATCTTTACATACCAAGACCCTTCCGTGCCTCGGAAACCACGTTAAGCCGTTGGTCCCGGCTGTCATTCGTGGATCTTTGACAACTAGTCTTACCAAGGGGTATCGTATTAGCCAGTAACTGGGTTGTGGAGGATTTTTACGTCCGTGCGTACGTCGGCTTAAAGTATGCATAGTGTGAACCTTTTGCTAAACCCTTGTTTAGTGAACCGACTCACTATCTTTGTTAATAACATCTTCCGTCCTTTGTTTATATCCCTACCTACCCTAATTCTGTACCTTTCCTGTTTGCCAGATAGCTAGCAGGAAAATTGTGGAAAATTTTGTAAAATATGGAAGTTTTGTAAAAATTATCTCGTAGAATGTATAAGGTCATGGCGGGATGGTATTTTTATGTTCATATGCGGGTAGTCTAGTATATTATGTTGGTGTTATTGTGCTAATTGTGATGTGTTGCGTCGATGGACGTGTAAGCATGATAGGGTATCTGATCAATGATCGTAAGTATCTTATTTTATTTCATATATCTTATTTGGCTTACATTGCATGTCGAGGAGTCTCCAGTTAGACATATAAATTGCCTGCAGTTGAAGGCTCCGCTCTTCCCTTACATTAGAAACGTACGAGTACAAATAGGTATATGTATAAAGAAACAAAGAAAGGAAAAAATACGATCAATTTCTACGAGTGTATGTGTGAGGGTGTATGTGTGGTGGTGTGTGCGTGAGGGTGGTGGTGTGTGCGTGAGGGTGTGTGTGTGTGAGAGATTTTGAGTGTACATGAGTGACTAAATAAGCAAATAACATGACTTTAATAATATTTATTATTAAGTCACACGTTGCAAAAGTAACTCTATGTTATTATAATTTAAACTGTGAAGCCATATTATTAATTCTTTTTTACATTCATAATTTTTTTTATCATAAATATATAGGTATTTGTTTATTAATTTTATTGTATAAAAAAGCTGAGCGCTTTTTATTTTGTCTGCTGGCAAATTCTGTCCTCGTTGTGGGAACGTTTACTATGCAGTGTTTATTTCTTTTTCTTAAGGCTGATTGTTCAATAGGTTGATAACTTTTACCTGAAGAATAAATATGATAGTTTGACATATTTTCTATACAAAAGCTGTCAAACCGCCATATTTATTCCTCTGATAAAAATTATCTAACTATTGAACAATCAGCCCATAGTATTTTAGCATCATATAGTGTCGTAGTATTACAAAAAAAAAAAAAGTTCCTGGTTTATGATGTACTCTACCAAATATACTTAAAAACAAGCATTTATTCTCTCAAAATTTTAAATAAAACCTTGGTTTTACCGACTTTACTTTTTAGAGACAAAATTAAATTATTCCTGTTAACAAGCTTTTATTTAACTTACTTCGTTCGTAATTGTGTTTCCAGTTAGAACATTCTGATCGATATTTTTGTACCATGACGCCGGAATAAGAGAGAAAAGAATAAAACCATTGATAAATAATTTCACTCAACAAAATAATCGATGCAGTTTATAAAATCTATCGATAAGTCATGTCCCATCACTACTCTCTCAGCTAACGACACCGCGTCGGTAAAATAGACGCTAGATATATTCTGTATGCAACCGTGAATCGTCGAAATGTCGCCAACTTTACATTTGATTTTAGTACAATTTATACGAACTATTATTTTTGTTCAGAAAGGGCGTGGCGTTTGGTAAGTAAAGGAGTCAAAAGTATCACGCTTGGCGGATATTTTGATTTTTTAGGGTTCCGTAGTCACCTTAGCTCAGAGACTCTTAGTACTAGAAAGCTATAATTTGGCATGGATACACATATTCATCATGCCGACAAAGTGGTAAAATAAAATCATGAAAAAAAAATTTTTTTAGGGTACCTTCTGTACACGTAGTGAGGATGTTTTTTTTTCGTTTACCCCATGGTGTGGGGTGTTGTTGGATGGGTCTTTCAAAAATATTGCGGGTTTGTGAAAACAATTTTTCGATTTAGGGATCCATTTCTGAAATATTAAGCTTTAAAGTGCTAATTTTTATTAGAGTCAAGTGTCCCCTATTGCCAGCTAAACGCTATTAGTTTCGGATGGGTGAAAAAATTCACGGTAGTAGTATATATAACGAAGTTAAAAGGAAAACTATCACAGCCAAGCTTTTCAAGTTTACGAGTACCTAATAATCAAATATTCATGAAACAACAAAAAGCCCTCTTCTTAGTTCGCATTATTATGCAACTACGGAACCCTATTACTGCGCGTGGCCCGACACGCACTTGGCCGCTTTTTTTAACTAAAGTATAAACCCCCGTTTGCACGGGCGTAATAAAATCGCGGCGGGATTTTATCGCGCACTGGATTTTCAACTCTCGTTGTTTAGCCGAGCGTTGAGAATCCAACTTAACAATAACAGAGTACATTCTAGAGCGTCGATAAAACTGTTGGATTTTGCACTCTCGGCGCTAAGCAGAGCGTTGAAAATCCAGTGCGCTATAAAATCCCGCCGCGATTTTATTACGCCCGTGCG
The DNA here is from genome assembly GCA_946251885.1 of Cosmia pyralina. NCBI lineage: Eukaryota > Metazoa > Arthropoda > Insecta > Lepidoptera > Noctuidae > Cosmia > Cosmia pyralina. Next base: position 2,492,064 of record OX276371.1, read on the forward strand.
AACGGGGGTTAACTCGAAAACTATAAGATTTAGCGGAACATATGTTTCGTTATTTTGGGAGGGCTTTACCAAAGCTACCACCACCTACAGTATGTCGGTCGATTTCTGGGACACCCTGTATATCTTGAAAGAAATTATTAATTGTACTTTTAATATAATTTTCTTCCCTTATCCCATTTATTTGGGGTGGGCACAACATGTCTTTTTCTTCCATACTTCTCTATTAGTCGACATCTCGGTATAAATATAAGTAATCACCCCCTTTCTAGCCATAATATCATCTTTTACACAGTCCTTCCAATAATACAAGAAAAAATTGGGGTGTTAAGAATTAAGATGTAAGATGTTGCCTAAGAAACTAAACGGACGTTGATATAACATTGATACTTTTTCCGTAATCTACTGCAGGAAACATAAAACAAACAATGCACAAAATGCCATCTCAAATTAAGAACAGACAGAAAAACGTACGCCATACAAATTCCTTCGTTCCCCAATCACTGAAATAAAACAAATAGAAAAACATGAAGTCCCGTTTCCCGCCATTTCGTTCTCCCTTCGAGGGCCCTTCAATTTAAACTCGTTCCATCCGAAAACGATAATTAAAAAGGAAAAATCACGCTGCCATCTTGCTTTTACGTTCGGAAATCCTCTCGACGTGTTTCCCGCCTTTTGCAATTAGCTCAATTTCTGAACGTCGCGTTCCGTGTTGCTAGAGTTCAAAATTTAATTTGTTTGATTTTTTTCAAGAGGTCATTATTTTAATGGAGTTATAGGTCTGAAGTGCAATTGTTAAATTAAGTTTTCGTGGTTCAAGTACCTATTAATTTCACATGTAAAATGAATAATAGTGTTAATCTAGTTCTGTTGCTGACTGTACATTGTATATTTATGTACAAGTACCAAACCAAACCAAATTAGTATTCATTTTTTTTATGTATTTACTATATGGACGCTTTAGTCTGAAATAAAGAAACTGAATTGAATTCAATTAATACTTTAGTTTGTTATTTTAGATGCGGTAACAGCGACTCTCACCGGGCCAGATGAGCTTGTGGGACTGTATAAAAGTCAAAAAGGAGGGCCTTTTCAATATTCGAACACATGTTTTTCTTGTAATATGAACGAAATTGAGCCCAAAGACGCCATTTTGTAAATACATACTAGTCCTATTTCACCGATAAAGGTCAGTAGTAGATCTCACGACCTTTAGTGCAAACGTTTCGTCACACAGTTCTATTTAAATGTATTGATTGATGTCCAATTTTATATATTTACTACTGTTTATGTACCTACTCTAGTGCTCTTGGATTTGAATGAATATTTAGGTATGAGATCTTGGAGATTTTGACAGCTGTAGTCGTTGTAGTGTCCGTTTATTATAATAACGTTTATTCACAGGCTCACCAACACGTCTTCCCGCCATTCCTCATGACTGACAGTTGACATTAGTGACAGCTACCTGACACTTGTGTGTGTGAGACAGTGTTTACATATCTATTAAATAGATACACTACAGTTGTGAAAAGCTAATTTGGCAATTTTTTGTTTGTTCTCGACATTTTTTATCACCTAAGATTCGTTCAAATCCATCCAAATAAATTAAAGAAATGGGACAACAATGTCATAAGAACTCATTCGAGTTGAGAGTCACAAGTTAACAAATGGAAGCAAGTTGGAAACTTGAAAGAGCTTAAGTTTTGTTTGTGACAGTGTTAAGTCACCTTAAGGCGAGCATAGCCGCTAGGCAGCGCCACCATTGAAAAATTAATAAATCTGGAGATATGGAAAATTTTGAATTTTCCTATGGACACATTTTTTGTCAGATTTTGGAAAAACGGCAAAGTCAAAAGGAAGGGTTATGATTTTAGCAGTCTATGTATGAATGTAAGTATGTATGTATATAAGTATTTATTTACGTGTGTTCCACCGTAGCGCCTAAATTACTGAACCTATTTTAATGAATGAGGTATCAATAGGTTCGTAATAATAGTCCGGGTGACATAGGCTATATAAATTCTGCCTAAATTTAATATGGTGGACTTTACACGTAAATTTCTGACCACGAAAAAAATTAAATTGAGATAATAATGACATGTTTGGTGTCAACAGAAAGGTCTTGACGAGCACATTACAAATATGTATATATGTCATATTGTTTAAGTACATAAATGTGTGTAAATTGTTAGAAATAAGTAAAAGTGGAGGTAAATAATATTAATTTAATTGGTTACAGACCGACCGCGGCGAGCGTGGTTTTCAGTAATCGGGTTTTAGTTTTTGAACTCACTTTTTATTTGTTTAAAAAAATCAACATGAAACCTCCTAGGTTCGACCTCAACGCTAACTACTTTTTTTATAAAAAAAAAATCAACAACATCTGATTACAAATGTGTGCATAGGTGAAAATGTTCCATATCTCCTGACTTATTATTTTTTTTCTCAATAGCGGCGCAGTTAGCGGCTAAACGAGTATTCGCCTTAAACGAATATCCATTCAAATCCGTCTAAAATTGGTACTCAGTTGCATCCGATTAGAAGTCGAACCCAACATAGTTGGGAGAAGGCTAGGCAGATTGATTTGATTATGTAATCTTTTGACAAATATGTCGCATTTTCAGTTAATTTAAATAGTGGTCGCCATTTTTGACTATTATTAAACCAATGTTCAAAACAGATCAGCAGTATTAGAATCACGTGCGACCTCCGCACTAGCCGACTTTATTGTATATTTATGCTAAACGTTTGATTTGTAAACCTGTTCGAGTATACATGCTTCTCCTAAATAGTTGAAGTAGTGCTGTAAGTGGACGAGTTGACGGTTGCTAACGAATGGAAAGAATAACTACCCTCTTATTCATAGATGCAAATAAAATGATGTACTGCTCTCTCTTTTCATTGATATGGAAACGACAAAGACAGGAAGGCTTTAGAAGACGTAGTACAGTTGAGATTTTTTAAACTCAGGTGAAATGTTAACAAAACCGGTATTAGGACTTGTTTCATTACTTATGATTATGCTCCTATTAACTTAGTTGGCAGATAATTTCATACAAATTCTGTTCCATTTTTGAATTTATTCGGTGAGTAGTGGCTATTCGGACATCGTGAATGTAAGGTTAATTAGCCAAGATGTGGGTATTTGTTGATTTATAAAGTCCTCTCTAGTATGCAACCATGCATATAATGTATTAATATTAAATTTAGTAAATACTAGAATAGTAGTTAGTATCATTACTGTCAAATATTAAATCGACTATTTAATTGTATCGAATCACGGTTAATCATGGCAACACTTTGTATGACAATTTTGACGTTTGACAGCGAGGTGAAATTGATTCATTCTTTGTTCGACGCAAAAACCGAACACTTGTCGGAAAATAAATCCGTTTATCTAATTATAATCATCGTTTAATTTGGGAGATAAAGAATAGATCCTTTATGAAATAGGCCCTACATCTTATAAAAATTATTACGATTAAAACTGACTTCGTAAACCTTAGAAATTCTAACTAATGTTATAAATGCAAAAGTGACTTTGTTTGTTTGTCACGCTAAAACGGCTAATCGGATTTGGATGAAACTTAGTACACGGGTAGACCATGACCTGGAGAAGGACATAGGCTACTTTGCATCCTGGATCGCAGACGAAGTCGCTGGCAACAGCTAGTAATTATAATCCATATCTTCCACAAATTACAAAATTGTCTAAATACCTGTCAACTTAATATGTCTATTATTTTAAGAAATATAACAATGTACCTAATAAATAAATCATTCTAATATATTTCTTTTAATAGGATTTTGGTGTCGTATAATTTGACGTAGGTAACGAATCTTTTGCTTTCTAGAACAGAAAGTGCGTAGCGTAGAGAAGGGGTTCAGTAGCGTCCAGTAAAACCCTGGCAGGCGAATCCGTTAGATATTTTTATGGTTCCTGTGGGTTATTCCACAAATCGCCATCAAGGGGGATTTCTGTCAATGGTCAAAAGCTTTCAGGAACGTTCATAATCAGCCCATAAAGTTTATTTATTTATTAAAACTTTATGCACAAGTAAAAAAATACTGTACAAAGGCGGACTTAATGCCTGAGGCATTTTCTACCAGTCAACCTTAGGGTGATGCAGAGAGAAAACATGGCAGGTGCAGCATAAGGGATAGATAACTCGAAAAAGAATAAATACTAATAAATAAATACATATATACATACATATAAACAGAATAAACTTTGTCAAGAGAAATAACGATAGGTAGAGGAGAAAAAGAATCCAGCAAGAATGCAGAAGATGAGAGCAGCTGAGATGATTCTGCCAACTTTATACGAATATGTTCACGTGCCTTCACTTTGAATGATAGCCGACTGGTTGCCATCCTGATGTTCAGAGGGAGCGCATTCCAAAGAAATACCGCCTGGACAAAGAAAGAAGAATGAATAAAAAGTTAAAGTTCCCACTGATGGGACACAGGCCTCCGCTCTATGAGAGAGAGTGGGCTGTAATCCACCTCGCGGGCCCAGTGCGGGTTGGTGGATGTCACATATCTTCGAATTTTTGATTCTAGGACATGCCGGTTACCTTCACCGTTTTGAGAGCAGTGGTGATGAAATTATTTACACAAAGTATAAAGCGGCTGCCTGGGTTCGAACCCACGAGCTACAACTCGTAAGTCGGAGCCATTACCACTGCGCCACCACTGCTTTCAGGAACGTTCGACTTCGAATCTTTTTAATTTCTAACTATCTAGATCGATAACACATTCGTTTCCGTAAATTTATTTTGGTGATTACGCAGTTGCAGCCAATTTTATGTACCAACAATGTCGCCAACAAGAAACCTTATCTAATCGCCACACTTCCTAAACCGATTAACCAAATCAAATTAATCAAGATGCAGGTGCCAATTTCATCATTTATATTATGCTAGGTACTCCATAATTAGGTACTTAATGTCAGATGTTAATCAAAGAAATGAATGGCCACAGTGATTGAAAATTACTGAGAAAAATGTAGATTAACTATATCTCACAAAAATACTAAAAAACCGGTCAAGTGCGTGTCGGACCACGCACAATGAAGGGTTCCGAAAGGAATTTATCCCAAAAACAAAGTTAACATTGTAGTTGAAAAACATCATGTTCTCCCATACATTGATATACCTACGTCGCGGTCAATTATCCAAAGTTTGTAATCTCAAAAAAAAAAAAAAAATTTGTGATAAAATTACAAATTAACGATTTTTCCTTTACTTGTGCTGTGAGACCTTGCTTCTTGCCAAATTTCAAGATTCTAGGTCAACGGGAAGTACCGTATAGATAGGTTTTGATTTACTTGCAATTATCAAAATACGAGTATGTCGCATAAATGGCCGTATTTTTTTATTGCGTTGACTTGGAAGCTTAATTTTATTTAGAGCTCCAAAGGACCATAACCTACGTATTTGATATGAATTTCAACTTGATACCTCCACGCGTTCCTAAGAAAAAGGGTCTTGACAGACAGACAGACGAACGACGAAGTGATCCTATAAGGGTTCCATTTATTCCTTTTGAGGTTAGGAACCCTAAAAATACTCGACACTGAGGCTACGGAAACCCGCATCGTCTCCCGAAGCCTGCAAACCTAAAATATTCACGAAGGGCTCTTCCAATTGCCAGCAATTCTACCAGCACTGCAAACATACGTATAGATTTACAGTTTTCCCGGAAAGAAGGGTAAATAAACAGTCTGAAGACAATACTGTATAAATATGATAAGAACCAATCTTGGGTTAGGGTTGCGCTGCAAAGGGGTTAAAATTAGTTTCTGAATTATTCTGGACGTACTATGGGCCAAAGTTCCGCATGATCACCTCAAAGGTGACAATCGCATGCACGGCTCACGACTCAATCGCACAATGTTCGTTTGTCACTAGCTGCGCTCTCACAGGAATATTTTCTTAAGTGAGCATACTTATGTTTTGTCCATAGTACAAAACATAATTCACCGGGTGATTCGATACAATAGGTCAGTATAGAAAAAAGGCTAGTGGCTAATTAATAACAGCCGCACGGGTCCATCGATCAGGTTAAGCTACGCTTGCCGCGGTTGGTCTGTGAATGTGTGACCATTTTTCCATACCTAGAGCCCTCCGTGCCTTGACAAGCACGTTAAGCCGTTGGTCCCGGCTGTCATTCGTGGATCTTTGACAGTCGTTACGGGTCGTCAAAAGCCCGAAACTCTGATAACCAGTCTTGCCAAGGGGTATCGTATTACCCAGTAACGTTGTGGAGCTCAGATAGGCAGTCCCTCCATGTAAAATACTGGCATTCAGCTGCATTCGGTTAGAGTGGAAGCCGACCCCAACATAGTTGGGAAAAGGCCAGGTAGATGGATCTGGTCAGTATGGAAATTTCCGAAACTATAACATGTACCTATACTCCATTTACAATAAGATTTGACATTTAAACAATCCTTTTTTACACTCCGTTCAACCGATTTTGACTTCTATTGCGTTGGTGGCATGACAAATGGCAGCTGCAGTAAACAGTTGGTATTGTAACTACTTTTTGCCTTTAATGCCATCTTTAAGCCTACGGAATAGAAGTCAAAATCGGTTGAACGGACTGTGAAAAAGGTTTGTTAAAATATCTAATCTTATTGTAAATGGAGTAGGTATAGAATAAATTGTTTTAGCCCATGTTAGTGATTTTGGAGTTAAGACAACATGCAACTAATCACTCTGCAGGAGCCTCTTCTTTCTCGTGTTGGCATAAATTGTAATGAGCTCTTATCGTGGTGAAAATATTAGTTAGAATGTGAGCAAGGTGGCAACGGCCTGAAAGATCATCGAGCGCCGGACGGCCATTCTATTGCCACTCGAAGAAGCTGTTTCAACATTGCAGCTCGCCTGTATTCCTTGCAGACGGGCAGAGCCCAGAGGTATACAGTACTGTAAAGGATTGATGCTTTGATCAAGCCTCGTTAATATTATACTGGCTGACATTCAATCATTCAAATATAGAATGTCTAGTACCAAGAAAACGATTCTCGTTTTCTTCATAGGAGGACAGATAGATTCTGGTGAGGGGTGATTTATATTTGATCTGAAGCTTAAAATACAGAGGGCATCAGCCCCATATAACCAGAGTCCCTCTCGTATTATTTAGTAGTTCAGTAAATCTCCTGCTGTGAGGTTCAAGCCCTCACAGTACCTACAATTACATGTCGCTTGTTAAGTTTTAAATCCCATGTCACGTCACCTTAGGGCGAGCCTTTTGCCATTACCCAGGCACATATCCAGCTTCCTACCTACTACCAAGCTTACAGAAACCCCCAATTACCCAGACTTTTTAATTATTTTATTTATTTTTCTTTAATGGACAACCAACAATTGTTTCTTCATCATCATCATTTCAGCCGAAAGACGTCCACTGCACGAAATAGGCCTCCCCCAAGCACCCCCGCTTCGACCGGTTCTGTGCTTCCCACATCCAGCGAATTCCTGCGGCCTTTACAAGGTCATCGGTCCACCTTGTGGGAAGCCTTCCAACGTTATCTTCCGGGACGCTGTCGCCACTCCAGAACCTTTCGGCATCGGCCATCTGTTCTGCAAGCAATGTGCCCGCAACAATTATTCTAAAATAATATTTAACATATTATATCTAAGCGTAGTGTAACAATTTATTATGTTTGCACCGCATGCCCTAATAAACGTAATGTCAAAAACGTTAATGCGCCCTATTATGCACTTCCAACTACCTAAGGCTAAATAATCTTTATTCACCAACGCAAATGCCATTCGCGGTGATTTAGGTATCTACTACCCTCCATTTTGTTCCTCCACTGCAGTTTCAGTGCCTAACACAGAAAAAGGAATAAGGATCCTCTCCCAAGGCACTTATTAAGTGTCTCGAATACGCAACGAAATTAACCGGAAGAGGAAATCGGACGAGGAAAGAAAATCAAGTTTCCTCCTTAGTAATTAGCAAAGCTTCTACTGAGATAAGAATTCTGATAGCTGTTGCTGTTTTTTCGGGACGTATTCAAAAGTAACCTTTTTTTGACCCGAAACGGGGAGTTAGTTTACCTCCTGTAAGATTACACACATCATCTGCTTTTCCCAACTATTATAAGGTATTATGCTGCCAGTCTTCTGGGCACATTTCCGTATGACATCGAAGCGGACGAGTACTTCGACGCCTAAGTGTCCTTTTGTTTTGTATTTATTTGTATAGTTAGGATGCTGAATACCAGTATTTTACATGGAGCGACTGCCTATCTGACCTCTACAACACAGTTACTGGGTAAAACGATACTCCTTCGTAACACTGGTGACAGAGACTAAATGCGACATACAATTGAGTTGCTTAATATGCGAACGTCGTTGCTGCAAAAAAGTTTGCAGTAACCCTACGCCGCAACAAATATCCACAATGTCTACATGAAGCTGGCGCAGTGGTAGGCATTTGTCGTTAGTCTAAAAAGCATCTATAGCATTAAGAAAGAAGAGCTGGCATGGCATTTTTAACAGACTTCAAAAAGGAGGAGGTTCTCAATTCGTCGGAACCTTTTTTTTTTTTTTTATTTTTTTTTTTATGTATGTTCCCCGATTACTCGAAAATGGCTGAACCGATTTGGATTTTTTTTTTGTTTTATTCGAGAGGGTCATCACAGTTGGTCCCATATAAAATTGATTAACTTTGCTTCGGTAGTTTTTGAGTTAGCTTCAATAATATGTATTTTTTCCCCACTTTTATATGGATGATGTTCTAGTTTGTTTTGCAGGTAGTGGTATTAGAATTTGTGTGGGGTAGGTACACAACTAAAAAGTGAAAAATAAAAACTTTTTTACAAAAAATACAACCGACTTCCAAAAACAACATTATAAAGTGAAAAATAACTTAATTTCGGAAGTCGGTGGCAAAAAACGAAAAAACATTTAACTAGACACCGACTTCCGAAATTAAGTTATTTTTCACTTTATAATGTTGTTTTTGGAAGTCGGTTGTATTTTTTGTAAAAAAGTTTTTTGAGGCTATCTTTTATTTTGTAACCGATGAAAAAAAGAAGATGGTTCTCAAGTCGACACGTATATACTTATCAACGTGTCATTTTGCATCCTCGTCAAATTTAAGGGTGTGGTATAGATAATCAAACCGAACAACTTTTTCCATGGCACCAACATCGTAATCGCGTAAAAATAATCAGCCGTCCCATATTTGCGTCAAGTAGGTATTGAAGTTTTCTATGGGTTGGTCCCATGGAGAAAGTTGTTCGGTTTGATGTTCTGTATCACACCCTGAAATTTGACGAGGATTAAACGACACGCTGTATAATATATTTTTTTATGTATGACAACGCGTAACTTTTAACAGAGTTGTCTGATTTGAAAAATTCTTATTTCATTCGGGAGGGTATACCTCGAAGTTAGTTCCATGTAAAATTTATTAACTTTGCTTGAGTAGTTTTTGAGTTAGCTTCAATAATACGTATTTTTTCCCACTTTTTATGTGTACGATGTTCTAATTTCTTTTGCAGGCCTTCGAATTGGTGTGGTAGTACCACAACTAAAAAGTGAAAAATAAAAACTTTATTACAAAAAATAACAACCGACTTCCAAAAAAACAACAAAGTGAAAAAAACCTTTAATTTCGGAAGTCGGTGGCAAAAACGAAATTACAAAACCAAAGACACCGACTTCTGAAATTAAAGTTACTTATTTTTCACTTAGTAGTATTTTTTTTGGAAGTCGGTTGTATTTTTTTGTAAAAAACTTTTTAGTTTTCGACTATCAGAAAGCACTAATTTGCTTTGTAGATACCTGATAAGTTGACAAAACAATTATTAGGAGTCTGCAATGATAATAGCAAGCATCATCGGTAATTTCTGAATTTTCTGACTACCCTCACTACCAAAAAAACTTATTACTTTTTGATTTGACAAACGCCAAAGGCTTTATAGAGTCGATAGCTACGCGAAAGGGTATCGTAACTTTCCCTTTTTTTTCCAGAAACCTTTTTCTTTACCATACGTATAGTCAGCCCTGATCCTGACACTGCAAGATATTCCCATCGTGTAGCCTGCACAGTACTCAATATTTGAACAGATGCGCAGGGGTGGCGGCTACGTTATTTTTATGCGACCTACATGAAAATGTAGCTACCCCCACGTAGTGTGGGGGCGGTATCGATGTATCGATAGGGGGAGAACTCTGTAGTTGTCTTTTTTACAGTTTTTTTACGTAGGTATAGAAGATTTCGCTAAATGTTAGTTCTTGGTACCCAATTAGGTATTTGGTTAGAGATATTAGTAAGTTGAACGAAATTCCGAGAGCCATTTTTTTGCCCTGAGGTCTCTCCTTTTTGACAGATTTTGTATGACAAGTCTGTCAACAACTCACATTGGTCTCTCCATTGTGAGTTTGTAAATTTGTAGTCTTAAAATTTTAGGGACCAAGGCCATTTTCACTTGCTACGATAAAGCGGAATCAAGAACGCGGATTATCGCTTGTTTTACGGCTAAGATTGATTATTCCTATACTTATTGTGAGACAACTTATGAACATGTAGGCTTCGATATCGATAGTACCTACATATTACAATTTTAAAGTCGCTCTCCGTGTCTATCTGTTTCGCGTTGTTCTCCTAAACTATACAACGGATTTTGATGTGGTTTTCACCATCATTTAGAGAATTTGTTCCAGTAGGTTTATGTTTACTTAAAATTCTGCGCAAGAGTAGACGTCGCGAGCACAAACTTTTTTGCAAAACTAAATTTATTTTTAAAATTGGATTTTTACTACTTTTTTTTTCATCAGATCTTCTCCAAATTTTTAAAAGACCAACTTAAAGTAACTACCTATCTTTCAAATAAAAAAAGAATCATCGAAATCGGATCTCATAGGGTGGAAATCGTATCCAGTAGCCCCTTTTTGAAGGAACCCTCAAATCAAAAATCCCTGACGACAAAAAAACTTTAGAGTCGTAAAACCTGTATACCAAGTATCGTCCAGATCAGTTGTAAAATACGACCTGTAGAGGAGTAGCAACAAACTGACAGACGAAAGCAAATTTTGCCATACTTGAAGCAGAGACGCAATTAATATTAAACTTAAATTTCTGTAACGAAGTAATCCCGAATGTTTTGTCAAGTTGTAATGTGGCGGAATCTACATCGCCACATACGAACTACGCGTCACACTGACGTCACGCAATCCTGCATCGCGCAATCAGAGTTTACCGCGCGACTAGTATCTAAACAACGTCCCGACATCAACCGTCAGGCAGTTGCCCACCATACACAACACCCGTCTGGTCGGAAGATCCTCCCTTTTCTATGGAGGACGAGTGAACTTTACAGCCTGTTCCTCATCCCTCTATACTGTTGACCCCGACGTGATGGGTGTCGTGTCTGGTGGGCAACTGCCCGACGGTTGATGTCGGGACGTTGTATATATGCTAATCACCATCAACAAAAATGGTCAAAATGTGTTGGTGTGCTAAAACCATGCGAAGCGAGCGAGTTGCTAGTTACTTAAAGTCATTCATTACGCAATGCTCATCTTGAGGACAATATCATTACAAAAGGAGCTTAGCCATGGCAGGCAGGCCGTTGGCGCCTGTTCAAACAGTGAACATTAACGGACTTATTATAAGTCATTAGGTAATGAATATTTAATTGTGCTACTAACACGTCATCATTGGCATGCAATGAACTGCTGAGTATGGAGGTCCTACTGACATAATATGCCTTGAACGATTAATAAACTAGTGATCTTGTCGGAATTTAGCGATTTTTGTAGTGAAAAATTTTTTAGACGCTTGACGATTTTTGGTAGGAGGAAATCTTACGGGTTCGTGTCACCGCGACACCGCAACACAGCGCATGCTATGAATAGTTGAAGTGAAAATTTCTTTACGCGCGTTGAGCGATTTTTGAAAGGGGAAATCTCACGGATTCGCGTCACTGCGTCACCGCGATACCGCGTTTAAGTTTTAACTTCTGTTAACAGTCCCCATGACCGCCAATTTTTTTTTATTGTTCTGCAAATTCTAGGGGGCTTGTTGCTACATAATAATAGCTGCAGGGGTCGATCTTCAAGGTTAAGCAACGTTTGCCGAGGATGGGTGACCATCCATTCCATTCCGAGACCCCTCCGTGCCTCAGAATGCACTGGTAGTCAGAAGACCGAAAATATAACCAAGAGTTACCGTGTTACCCAGTAACTGGGTTCTGGAGGTCCGATAGGCAGTCGCTCCATGTAAAATACTGGTATTCAGCTGCATCCGGTTAGACTGGAAGACCCCAATATAGTTGGGATAAGGCTACGCAGATGATGATGCTGCAAATATTAGTGTAAGTAGTCCTACTATCCTTATTAACTATTTTTGTCGACAAACAGTGAATATTGTTTTCCAGGTTTTTATAATAATAGGTTGGGGAAAAAGTTTCTTCGCATTTTTTAAGAAAATTCAAAACATTTTTTAATATACATTATTTACATTTATCTAAAGTATGTAGGTACCATTTTGTTCGATAACTTTTTGCCATCTTGTAGGTAGTTACATGATCCCATTGCTATAGAAATTTTGGGACTTCTGATCAAAATACCGCGACAAGTGGTTTTGGCAGTCCTCTCGTGATGTTAACCTGACACTGCCTAAAGAATTCTGAAAAGACGGAAACAGGTGGAAATCTGAAGGTGCAAGGTCAGGACTATACGGCGGATGCATTAACACCTCCCAGCGAAACTCTCTTAATTTTTGCTGGGTGGCTAAAGATGTGTGAGGTCTAGCATTATCACGATGAAAAACCACACCCCTTCTGTTGATTAATTCCGGCCGCTTTCTCTCAACTTCTTGCTTTAATCTCATCAGTTGTTCGAAGTAGAATTCAGAATCGATGGTCCTGCCTGGCGGTAACAGTTCATAATGAATAATGCCCTTCCAATCCCACCACACACACAGCATCACCTTGTTGCGAGTTAAACCGGGTTTCGCCACAGTCTGTGAAGCCTGGCCGGCCTTTGACCACGACCTTTTTCGCACGTTCTTGTTGTACGTGATCCACTTTTCATCATCAGTTATCAGCTTCTTCAAAAATGGTTCGGTTTCATTACGTCATAATAAAAAATCACAAATGAGTACACGGTTCATTAGGTTTCTTTGAGTGAGCTCGTGAGGTGCCCAAATATCGAGCTTTTATGTGTTCGAGTTTTTTTCAAATGCGCCAAAACTGTTTTGTGGTCAATTCCCAGTTCTTCAGCTACGTCGTAACTACTGATATGCCGATCTTGCTCCACTTTTTTAAAAATGGCATCCATTTTATCCGTAATAGGGCGACCAGAGCGACGTGCATCTTTGACATCAAAATTTCCGGATTGAAAACGCTTAAACCAAATTTGTGCAACCCTCTCAGATACTGCATTGGGTCCATAAACATCGCAAATTTTTTTCGCGGCTTGCGTTGCGTTGTTATCTTTTTTGTAGTAAAATTTTAAAATGTATCGAATTTCTTCATTAGATTCACTCATCTTGACAGTACGAAAACAAATGAAAATTACACATTTTTCTAATTTGAATTTGGAATTATGTTCTTTAAAATTTAAACTTTCAATGATACCAAAACCAGCCAGATACAAATAGTATAGCCAAAGAGGTTTTATTTTAAGTTCATACATACTATAATGCGAAAAGACTTTTTCCCCAACCTAATATATTGGCTCGCCATTGACCAATTTGAAAGGTATTGATATTGATGGTTTGGGGGGATTTGGGTAACGCAGCAATGGCTGAAATAAAAAGAACATGAGAGCCAGGTTCTTTCCAGTTTGAGGCTTTTTATAATATCATTGTTTTTCAATAAGTAAAGAGTAAAATATTCCGCATCTATCACACCAATATTATAAAGGCGAAAGTTTGTGTGTGGTTGTATGTTTGTTACTTCTTCACGCTCAAACGGCTGGACCAATTTGGATGAAATTTGGTATGTAGATAGCTTATACCCTGGATTAACACATAGGCTACTTTTTATCCCGGTCCACTCGGGTGAAACCGCGGGGCGCAGCTAGTATAAATATAAAAATCGATGTGTGAATGTATGTTATATGGACTCCAAAACGGCTGCAGCGATTTTGATGAAATTTCAAATGGGGATACTTTGAACCCTGGGGAAGGACATAGGCTACTTTTTTTTTGCGATCTGCCTACCCGTGCGAAACCGGGGCGGGTCGCTAGTAATACATATTGCTAAAGCCACGGTTTCGCATGACCCCCGTCATCATCAAAATTATGGCATCGGGTTTGACTTGACGGTGTCAAAAAACGCTCTCTAGGGAAGCAAACCTACTTACTTTCATATGTGTCAGCTCCGGTCAATAGTACGGACACGAAACGAATCGCAAGCGCGCCACTGGTGGCATCACGTAATCTACCCATACCTACAGCGCGCTTCTACAGAGTCGTGATGTTTTAACCTCATGGCGAGGAGGACATTCTAGTGTCTGATCGCATCGGAGTTACTACGTCGCGGAACTGTACTCGATTCATTGTGCTCAATGATTGTGTTAGATTGTGATTTTAAACACCGTGTATCGCACCCAGTGTGTTTTCATTGCATGAAACCCATCTTCTGCCCACACGATGCCTGAAACTAACTAAGTAAATCCTGACGTTCCTACATAATGTACCTATAACATTTCAGTTACGTCATTCGACGGTCAATTACAGACGCTATGTGGTAGCCTCCGCTCTTCTAGGAAACAAGCATCTCGAACTTTGACACTCTCAAAATATTTCAAAATTACTCCTTTCATTTAAACATCATTTTACAACATGGCGGTATTGAATACCTGTCAATTACGAACAGCTCAGGGTCGGCCACATATTAACACTAAACACAAATTAAGTTAACTTATAATTATAGTTATCCAGCCATAATAACATAATTTTGGACATTGATGAGTTTAAGATGGAAATGACTGAGTAATTTAAATAATTTCGTCATGATTTAGGATAAAAAAAATTGTTTACCGTATGCTCCTTTCTTAACTTCTAACCAATCTATCACCTAGGACCGACCTCGGCAAGCGTAGCTTAACCTTCATCGACCTGTGTGGCTGTTATTACTTAGCCACGAGCCCTTATAATTTTTGAGATTATATTAAAGTACCCAAAAAAAAATATTACATCAGAATCGGAATGCTTTATTTGTACACATAGATTAAATTTTTCATTTTAGAACTTTTATTTAAATAAATGTAGGGTAAAATTCAAAACTAAAACTAAACCTTAAAAATCTAACAAAAGTGGGTGTCCATGAGGCATGGTGCCAAGAACACTGGCTGCATTTCCGCGTTGAATAGCAATAGCTATCCTCTGTGCGAGAAATGAGCCAGCCCTCCTGTCACCAGCGGCGTCGACTAATCGAGGAAACTATTGCTTGAAAAATTTTTTTGTACTGGGACCCCATGGACCAAAAGTTTCGAAGCCAAGCGGTACAAATATGTAGTCGCTAGAAAGCGTCACATATTTTCATCGCTTGGCCTCTTCTGCGGCTGCCGCCGCGGCTCCGGCCCTTAAAACCGAACCACTGAGATGGGAAGGGGCTAACGTGCCGACACATGTAGCGTCCCAAACAAGAGCCCTTCCCCGCTCCCAGGGGATCAACGTCAGGCCGTCCGGACGCCTGCCATCATCACGAACCATCCCTATAGGTTCTAATAGAGAAGGAACATTGATGGTGGCAAGCGTGCGTTTGATGATGTCGTTAATGGTGCCGTGGCGGGAAAATCTGCCAGCACTGCGTTGGCAATATAGTCCATGGTGTCCGTTCCTGTCGACGTCACTGCCACATGAACACCGATGACGCTCGACGATGGCAGCACCCAGTCGGAGACCGACGGCGTTGCGGAGGCTGCCATTGTCGAACAGCGTTCCATGGTTGGCAGACGGTAGGGCATGTAGCCATTGTCCCGATTCAAATGCAGAGACAGCTAGAAGTCTTGCGCGGTGTTGGTCACTGGAAGAATTTTGAACCAAATTTTTGTAGACTCTGCACAAATGGAACATCCCAAAGTTATTGACTCGTTGGTTCCTTCGGGAAGTTTTCATTGGGGCAGAGAGTTTTCCACGCCTCTATAGCGTCAGATGCACAGTGCAATTCAGGTGTTGGCGTATTCAGGATTTGAGAACACAGGTTTTTTACACTGTGTACCGACGAAAGGAAAGCCGGAAGAGCTACACTAGAAATTTTTCTTATTCCGATGCCACCAGATCTAATAGGTAAAGTGGCTTGATTAAATTACAATAGTGTGCGAGATGTTATAGATAGGTAGATTCTCTATGACTATGTTTTGCCCAGAGGCGTACAAATACAGGGTTAGTTTTCAATGACCAGCCAAATTTTCACAAGGCATTCTACCCGTGAATATGAACAACTTTTACTATGGGACCAACTTTAAAATCACGAAAAAAAAACAGCTGTTTCATACAAAAGTTACCTACTCGACCAAAATGTATGAAACAGCTGATTTTTTTTTCGTGATTTAAAAGTTGGTTCCATAGTGAAAGTTGTTCATAATCATGTGTAGAACACCCTGTGAAAATTTGGCTGGTCATTGAAAACTAACCCTGTATATTTAAATAACATTGTCGAATTTTTACTTTTAACACTTCACGAATAGAATAGAACTTCTAGAACTATTTTTGATAGCTCCACAGATGAGGACGCAATTTATGTGAAGCCTGAGGCAAATACTTATAAAATAATGTACCTAATAAATAATTACTTAACGGACCTCCTGAGGTCGTCATGGCCTACGCACAAAAGTGTTACACCCGAGGCTAAGTTTGAAGCAACCAATACA
The DNA here is from genome assembly GCA_946251885.1 of Cosmia pyralina. Taxonomy (NCBI): domain Eukaryota; kingdom Metazoa; phylum Arthropoda; class Insecta; order Lepidoptera; family Noctuidae; genus Cosmia; species Cosmia pyralina. Next base: position 2,508,905 of record OX276371.1, read on the forward strand.
GCGTGTATCAGAAATGTGTGGTAATATTTAAAGCACAGTCCATCAAACTGAACAACTGTCTCTAAGAGGCCAACACCGTAATAAAAAAAAAAAAATCACTTGTCTCGTCATCATCATTTCAGCGGAAAGACGTCCACTTCTGGACATGCCTCCCCCAAGCACAGCCACTTCGCCCGGTTCTGTACTTCTCGCATCCAGCGGATTCCTGCGGCCTTCACAAGGTCATCGGTCCACCTTGTTGGAGGGCTTTCAACGCTTCGATGGTCGGGAGCGCCGAGTCGTGGGATGCGGTGATCTCCTTCTGTGAAACCGTCATTTCGCGGAAGGAGGCTGCGGAAAGGGAGAGGGAGATCGAGACGACTCTCCTGACCCGCAGAAGGCGGCCCGGGCGTCGGCGGAGGGCGGACAACGCCCTCTTCCAGCCCCCGTAAACAGGTCCGGAGGGACGGTGGACTCGGGGACGTCCGCCGGCCCCCATCCAGCTGGACCCGAGGCGGCGGCGCGTAGTGTTCCGCGCGCGCCCCTATTGGACGTTGCGGGGGGAGTCCTGCACCTCACTCCCCTCGCAGGCCTGAGGAGGCCCGCAAATGCGGGCCGGCACTAGCCGGGGATCGTGGAAGGCGCCCAAGTTCCCATGATCCCCGGTCCAGGTGTAGGAAGGGAACACCGGGGTGGTTTTTAGTCAGTAAGAGTCTGACAGACCCCTCCGCTCACCCCAGGGCGGGGGACATCCATGAGGATTTTCCACCCCGGCAACAAAAAAAAAAGAAAAAAAAAGGGCTTTCAACGCTGTCACATACAAAACTCGACTCAAATGTATGGGACAGCTGATTATTTTTTCGCAATCCTACGATGTTGGCCCCATGGATAAAATTGTTGACTTTGATAGTCTGTACAATACGCTCCACGAAAGATGAGACTTGACCGCGCCTCCCGCGCTCTTTCCACCGCGGCCCGCGCTTCAGACCTCATACCGCTAAAGAGACCTGAAATTCTCTGCTGCGCAAGTCAAACCACGTGGTGTGCCAAGTCTCATCTTTCACGGCGCGTATCGTACCACACATTTCTTATACACGCTGTAACTTTCGCAGTCAAAATATATAGAAAGATGTCTATACTCGTAAAAATTGTTGTGGATAATGATTAGAATCAGGAATCGAAGTTAATGCGAAACCACACTTGATTGACCGACTAGCCTTGTTTGATTATTATCAAAGAAGTTTTTTTTAAATAGTGACCTACAAAGAAAGACTGAGATCACAACACAATACAACACAACTCACACTCATTCACAACAGACTCATGGTCACACATCTAAACTTACACTCATGCACAATACATGATCACATACTTATTCACAAAAGCGTTTTTTCTAGTTTTATATGTTTTATTTTCTATTTAATATTGATTTGTTTGTTATGTTTTTTTTTCACTTTGATTCTTGGATTTTTATTTGTTTTTTTGTAATTTGAAGCAAACCTTTTTTAGTTTTATTACCGAATACGTTTTAAAAATGAATGTTTTTTGGTAAACTCTCAACATTGGTGCCCAAGATACAGGCCTGCCTTGTTTGGGGTCAATGTAAAATCTTTGTTACCTATTTTCGTCACGGTTAGTTCTTCAACAGATATTTTTTTATGTGATAAAATTACAAATTAACAATTTTCGGACGTTTTCCTTTATTTGTGCTGTGACTTTGCTTCTTGCCAAATTTCATGATTCTAGGTCAACGGGAAGTACCCTACAGGCTTATAGCGTTGCCTTAGAAGTAGATTTTTTAGAACTCTAAGGGACCTAGACCTACGTATTTGATATTAATTCCAACTTGATACCACCACGCGTCCCTGAGAAAAAGTTTCTTGACAGACAGACGGACAACGATGTGATCCTATAAGGGTTCCTTTTTTTAGTGAGCTAAGGTACCCTACAAAATAAAAAAATCGGAAGAAACACACAAAAAAGTCTATCGACAACTTAGGCACATATGAACGATAATCAACGATATACCATCTAGGGACATTCGACATCTAAACTATCGATACGTTCCCACCACTACGTCGACGAAGTCACCCTTTCCTATTTTGGCGCCCTCGGAAAATACACGAATTTGTATCTCAATGCCAACCTCTTCTATTATTTAACTAATATTAACATAAATTCTTTGGGCCCAGATGGAAACTCGCCTATATTCACGCCTTGAACGTTTAAAGGGATTGGCAGGTGCGTATGTTGTTTATTTAGTTTAGAAAATGTTGTGTACCTACGTGGTTAATTTTGGTGTTATTTTATTTTATGCTTGCTAACTTGTGTTGGAAGTTGGGAGCAGTTTGTTACATGCATGAATACGGAACCCTAAAAAATTATGGTAGGTACCTATTTATCTAAATGTGCGACTAGAAGACCGACCACACAACATAAGTAGGTTAATTGGGAAAAGTCTAGGTCAAATTAAATTAGCTAGCGAAACGAATCCGCAGAAGTGATGGGTATCGATATCTCAACACGATAAAACAGATTTCATCAACTTACACTTCAAGTAAGAACACTACCAGCGGTCACTGACCCAAAAAAAAATCAAATCTTTTTATTTTGTAGTGTTTAGATCCATCACGTCTGCAGTTTCGCTAGCTAATTTAAATTGACCCTGTATAAGCAAATAATGGCAAATTTAGGTGGTTGACACTTCCCGTGACCCAAGGGCTGGCTTTTACCTTGGCCAGAGGCTTAGCATTGCCATACAACGTGGCAATGCCGCCAGTCTCTTGGGTACTTTTTCAGTTGACAACGATGCGGAGGAATTTTGATATAATTTTGTTATTTTTAGTTTATGTTAAGGATATTACATTTAAATAAAAAGTAGATAACTCTTATCTGAAGAATAAATATTTCAATTTGACAGCTTTTGTATGAAAATATGTCAAACTGTCATATTTATTCTTCAGTTATGTATGAGACTTATGAGTGTTATGATTATGAGTTATCTGACTATTGAAAAATCAGCCCTAAGTCTAGTTGACTTACACGCTTAACACGCTGTAACACCAAGATGACAGATGAAAAGTTGCCTATCGACTTTAAAACATTGCATGCTCCTGAAAGGAAAGCACTGCATTGCGTAATTTTTACTACCCACAATCATACTACAAAGAGGAGCTCGTGGCTAAGTAATAACAGCCGCATGGGTCGATCGACCAGGTTAAGCTACGCTTGCCGGGGTCGGTCCGTGGATGGGTGACCATCTTTACATACCGAGACTCCTCCGTGCCTCGGAAAGCACGTTAAGCCGTTGGTCCCGGCTGTCATTCGTGGATCTTTGACAGTCGTTACGGGTCGTCAGAAGCCCGAAAGTCTGACAAACCAGTCTTACCAAGGGGTATCGTATTACCCAGTTACTGGGTTGTGGAGGTCAGATAGGCAGTCGCTCCATGTAAAATACTGGTATTCAGCTGCATCCGGTTAGACTGGAAGCCGACCCCAACATAGTTGGGAAAAGGCTAGGCAGATGAATCATAGGTACTACAAATGTTTGACAGATATTGTGGTTCTTGGATCAACCAACTCCAAATGAAAAAGTGTATACCACTAAGAGAGAAGCCACACGGTGCGGTGCGGTCGCGGCGCGGCGCCGGAGCGATGTCGCTGCGGCGGCCTGCATATAAATATCAATGATATGCCACACGGTGCGTTCCGGCGCCGCACCGCAGGCACGCCGCGACACAGTGCGGTGCGGTCGCGGCCATATTAGTATATTGCTTCCGTAAATGTGGTTCCAAGGTATTTAATAAGTTTAAGTTTTAAGAGGTCACACTCATTCGAAAGAAGTTATAAATTTTTTTCGGATCCAACAATAGCTCATTGTATTCTTTAAGAAAAAAATCTCCGTCACTGTTTCTTAACGCGATTATTGGACTGACCCAATATCGTCTGATTCTACGTTTTCGGCGGTGGCGTAGTAGTAGAAGCAACAAAACACGTCTATTCCGATCCATTTTCCATTTTGCACTGGGACTGGCTAGGTCCCCGCTCCGCATACTACGGCGCCGCAACGGTGCCGTATTGCGGCGCCGCATACCACATGTGAACAGTGATGCGGCAAAATGTTTACGGTGCGGCGCCGCACCGCACCGTGTGGCTTCTCTCTAAGGGTCTTACCGGCTTTACCGACATGCTTGACTAAGTACTCTTTGTTTTTGTAAACGCAGTTAGTCATTTAAGACGCAGAAATATGCCAACGGCTTTGCGTGCATAGCTTGCGTGTTCTGTGCTGAGCTCACGCAACGCGTCGTACGTCCACCCAGTAATAGGACTCGCCCATCAAGGAGCGCTGTCCCAAATTAGACGCATTATTAATTTATTATAAGTACATAAAACAATATTATATTAAATCACGTATACTAAAAGATAAATAATTAAATTATCTTTAAAATGGTGAAATTTTCATGAAAATATGCTTGATAGTTTTTACGTGATATTCAGTTTTTTATCCCCATTAGACATAACTTTACCAATTATTTACACTATGAAAAAATACAAAAATAATTACTTAACATTAGCCCCCTTAGTCATAAAAAAACTAAAACTCTCTACAAACCTATTTTAGTTAAAATTGTGTTTTGTCTTCAACTTTCAAACTAAGTCATAATTCGAAAGAAATTGACAAAACACTATTTTAACTAAAATAGATTTGTAGAGCGTTTTTTATGAATAAGGGGGTTAGTTATTAAGAAAAGCTAAAATATTCACTTATTTTATTAAGAAAATGCTCTAATTTCACGCTTTTTTTTTTCATTTTTCATTTTTTTTATTTTCTAATTTTATGTTCTAATTTTTTTTTTTCTGACGTGATTATCAGTTTAAAAAATCATTAATTCTTTTATCGTCGCCTTAATAAAGGAAGATACAGATATCTACTTTTCTACTGAAACGTTAAAGACCAAATAGTGCGATCAGAAACTGCCCCAACGCTTATAGAAAGATTTTAAAATATGTTTGGATAAGTTTTGATTCAAACAGCTAACCAACATTGTATTTTGAAGCATTCATATGTACAGAAACCGACAATTATTTTATCTACTGCAAAATGTGTGATGTATCATCATCTGTCTAGCCTTTTTCCCAACCATGTTGGGGTCAGCTTCCAGTCTAACCTGAAGCAACTGAATACCAGGATTTTACATGGACCTCCACACAGTTGCTGGGTACTACGACACCACTTGTAAGACTGGTTGTCAGACTTTCGGGCTACCGACGACCCGTAATGACTGTCAAAGATCCACGGATGACAGCCGGGACCAAACCAACGTGCTTTCCGAGGCATCGAGAGGTCTTGGTATGTAAACATGGTCACCCATCCACGGACCAACCGCGGCAACCGTAGCTTAACCTGATCGATCGACCCGTGCGGCTGTTATTACTTAGCCACAAGATGAGAAAAAATAAATAAATAACATACGAGTTTCATACACTACACAAGTCCGCACTTTAAACGTACAAAAAGAAAAGTATCTACTTTACCCTCAGCAAACAAAAAATGCAGTAAAACAAATAATGTAAAATAGAGGGTACATTAAAATTATCATTAATTCACGCATGTTAAAATGCCCATAAACGGCGGGCCGCTAAGTGAGCGTGATGGGCCGTGTGTGGTCTAAGTGATTTGTGGTGCAAGTTATAAGCGATGGCGGTAGTTGAAGTTTTATAAATAGCTAGCTAGAGTAGCTACCCACTCTTTCTTTTCTCTAGAAACTTATTTGACGGTATTGTCAAATAAGTTTAGGCGCGATTTGCTGTCATCAACATTGTAGTCTTTTCGGGGGATAGGACAGGGTATGCAAAAAATGACGATCAGATAAAACCAATTTCAACTCTCGTAGGTACTTGAGTCAAAAGGTTACGAAAGGAAGTCTTGCATTCACATATTGAAACTCTTGGCGGAATAGCACTAACATACCTACTTAAAAGTTTACACAAATGATTTTTTTATGCAAACGGTACCTACCCGACTTGCCCAAACGTCAAACAGCCGGATTTGTCGGCCAATTACTGTATAAATGACATGAACGCGCGACATTATTATATAATTAATAGACAATATTATTAGTTGAAGTGCGGCGACGAGTCCACGTTGACAGTAAAAACGCCGCACGCACTCAAGTGCTGCAATAAGTATTTCCTCTCACACATTGAAATAAACACGTTTTGTGGAGGAGCGTTCATTTTTAGAATGGTCCATAGTGTACGTATTATACAAAAAACTTTTTTACAAAAAAAATACTACCGACTTCCAAAAACAACTACAAAGTGAAAAATAACTTTAATTTTGGAAGTCGGTGTCTACTTAAGTGTATTTTCGTTTTTTGCCACCGACTTCCGAAATTAAAGTTATTTTTCACTTTGTAGTTGTTTTTGGAAGTCGGTTGTATTTGTTTTGTAAAAAAGTTTTTATTTTTCACTTTTTAGTTGTGGAACCTACCCCACACAAATTCTAATACCACTACCTGCAAAACAAACTAGAACATCATCCATATAAAAGTGGGGAAAAAATACGTATTATTGAAGCTAACTCAAAAACTACTGAAGCAAAGTTAATCAATTTTATACGGGACCAACTGTGATATATACCCTCTCGAATAAAACAAAAACAATCCAAATCGGTCCAGCCATCTTCGAGTAATCGGGGAACATACATAAAAAAAAACAAAAAAAAAAAAAAGCTTCCGACGAATTGACAACCTCCTCCTTTTTGAAGTCGGTAAAAAATCGAGTAGTGGGGCGCGACATTTCAGAGTGGACAAGCTACACAGATATAAAATATTCCACTCCGCTATCACCCGCTACTTACACCACACACATCTACACTTGTTTTCCTATTAATTACTGACATAACTGGTTCTGTTTCACACCGACAGCTAACGGGGGTAAACAATTGGAGGCTAGATCGTGACTGACTGTATTAGTGGCAATCATCATTTTTAAACAGACCACACATTTGTGGGTAGTTAAGTAAGACGAATATTTCCCAACGAATTTCGGATTGGAGTCTGTTTTCAGACCACCACCCTGATTGAGGAACACACATCAATCGAAATCAGTTTCAATTTGACAGTTCAACAACATTCATTGCGTTTTTTACGTTATTTTTCGAACATGTGAAGCAATGGATTAGCAATTTGTTTCAAAATTATTCAGATTCCGATTGATTGTCACCCAATTAGGCTGCGGGTTTTGTTAAAACAGACTACATCAAATGACTTTAATGAGAATATCATAATAATATCAGACTACTTTCATCCCATTTTATTTGGACATGCAAGCTTGTCCGTTCCTTCGGAAATCACACAGCCATTTTACTCGAAGACCATTTATCTTGCACTATTTGAACGATGAAAATTGAAAAGACGTTTTCTGTGAACCGTTTTCTGTCACCGATAAATAATGGCTACAGATTACGAAAAAAAAATATTATGAGTGGCACATCCCATACTCATGTAAGAGGGATGAAAAACAAAATTCTATGCACATGCGTGTATGTATGTTGGATATAATTAAAAAGTTAACTCAACGATGTTTCTCAATAACTTTGCTATTAAGGAAAGCCAATATTTTTTGATAGCCGCAGAAATAACTTGTTCATCGTTTTTTGAGAAATACAATAATTATTTTTGCAGTCGATAAAATCAATACTGTGCGTGCGTATATATTCATCCCAACTATGTAAATCTTCACTCTACGTGGTCTAATAGGTACTTGGCAGGTTTTTCACTTTTCTAGTCTCATTCTCCTCATATCAAGCAATCTCGTTAATAATTAAACAAGTGTTTTCATTTGATAGTATCTGCCCGGCTCATTCAATTACATGAAGTTTGTTGTTCAACGCAGTGATTGCTCCTTCCAAAGTACCCACATTAATTGTACTTTAGCCTGGACCAATGTTGCCAATTGTTGCGTTTGAGTGTTTATTATGGAGTCGCATATACACTCCTACCAACTTATCTGTGAAATGGCGAAAATTGGAACTACCGCGTCATGTTATTTTAATATTTTTATATAGGTATCATTGTTTTTAATTTGTAAAAACTGTAATTCTTATTAAAGGATTATGTCTAATGTGAAATTTCCTTCTTGAAAACTTACTCAATTTTGGGCACCTTATGTTAATTAGCAACACTGAATCGACGGTACCGTCCTCTTTCAGTTCACAGATAAGTTGGTGGGACTGTAAATATAAAGTATCGGAGTTGAAGCACGGTTCCAATTTGGCATTTCTTATGGATAAAAACCGAAAAAAAGCTAAACATCATTGAGTTTATTTTTAAATGTTAATGTCGTTCGATTCTCCTGTTTTTATAGGGTGACTGGTAATTAGTAACCGATACTTAAACACGTGATTGTACTCATGATCACAAATAAATTTTACTATGGGACCAAACTTGAAATCACGAAAAAAATCAGCTGTTCCCTACATTTATGTTGGGAACAGCTGATTTTCTACAGCTGATTGATTACTCGTCAAAATGTAGGGAGCAACTGATTTTTTTTTTTCGCGATTTCAAGCTTCGTCCCATAGTAACGATATCTCTTTTATGCGGATGGTTTTTTACAAACACACCATAAAAAATGCATTCTCAATCAATCTGCCTAGCCTTTTCCCAACTAGGTTGGGATCGGCTTCCAGTCTAACCGGATGCAGCTGAATACCAGTATTTTAATGGAGCGACTGCCTATCTGACATCCACAACCCAGTAACTGGGTAATACGATACCCCTTGGTAAGACTGGTTGTCAGACATTCGGGCTTCTGACGACCCGTAACGACTGACTACGACTAACGACGACTCAAAGGTCCACGAATGACAGCCGGGACCAACAGCTTAACGTGCTTTCCGAGGCACGGAGGAGTCTCGGTATGTAAAGCTGGTCACAGCAAGCACAGATGATGGATCGACCCGTGCGGCTGTTATTATTTAGCCACGAGCTCCTCAAAAAATGCATTCTAAACTTGGTAATTTTCTATTACAAAATTACAAGAAAACATAAAACTAGTCTTCGTCAATGAATTTTCGAAACTACTCGTATATATGGTTTCTTACATAAACGTTTACGAATTTGTCAAAGCAAACGGATCTGAGTTTCTATGCAACGAACACAGTTGGGTGTACCGATTTTATTGAATTTTGTGGCATAGTTCTCACTGGGAGAAGAATAATGGAGGGAGGGAGACCAATGCTTAGATTAGCTGCGCCCCGCGGTTTCACCTGCATATACCGGGATAAAAAGTAGCGTATGTGTTAATCAAGGGTATAAGCTATCTACATACCAAATTTCATCCAAATCAGTTTAGCCGTTTGAGCGTGAAGAAGTAACAAACATACACACACACACTCGCAAACTTTCGCCTTTATAATATTAGTGTAATTATTATTTATTTATTAATTATTATTAATAAGGTTTAGAATAGGTATGTGATTTCAACATGCAAATGACCCACTGCTAGGTTTAACGTCTCCTCTCATACAGAAAAGGAATGAGCATTGATCGCTACGTGTCTGATCCTGCGTATTTACAATTTCCTTTTACTAATAGCCACTGTGTTTTGTCTCCTACCTTAACCCCGCGTTTACACCCTTATACAGTACGACATCAACAGGACTCCTTAGTTTACCTTCGGTAAAACCGAAATATAGCGTATGGAATGTGGTTATCGACCAATAGAAATTGATTTATATTCCCACTTAAATTATTATAATAATAATATATCATTTATTTCGGGTATCAATGACCCATAACATAAATACCTTACAGACTATCATACATATTTATTAAAACCACAATAAAACTATTGTATACGAAGTCACGGCGTCGTGTTGCGCTGCGTGGTGTCACGTAACCTTCCGCGGAATCGCCGATACACGACACCCTTCGGCCAAAACTCTTCCTCGAGGACGGTCTCAATATATTGAGTCGGAACTCGCACCACGAACGACGTGAAATTCGTGTTGTGGCGCGACGCCAACTTCTCGGCCCTTAAGATCCAGCTGGTCTTCTCTCGAACATACTCCACGATCTCCTCAACCTTCGTGGTGTAATGTAATCGGGACACATAGAGCTGCGTCGTAGGTATTGCCGGACGCAGCATATTGGGTATTATAGATTGACGCAAAATTCCACCACTCCCTTTTTGGACCAGTCACATTTAATTCGGCAAAGTTCGGTTTTTTCGAAGATAAACGATGGAAATTCTCCGAGTCCTGTCGTACTGTACAAGTAGGTACTGTAAGGATTGATGCTATGATCAAGCCTCGTTGATATAATGCTGGCTGACATTCAATCATTCAAATATGGAATATCTTCTGTCAAGAAAAACAATCCGGTTTTTCTTGACAGGATGACAGATCTAGGAGAATCTAGTGAGCGCTTGGTCCTGGTAGAAGTGCTTTATAATTTATTCTGAGCTTTGAATACAGCGGGCTTCAGCCCCTTCTAAATAGTTTCTCTAGTATTATTCTGTAGTTGAGTTAATCTCCAAGCTTCACAGTACTATACACATGTTTTCGCCAAGTCTTACAAGACTTGTTGAAAACATGTCGTCTATAAAGCATACGTACCATACATGTATTGACGTTGTTTCAGAGATATATTATTTAATTAACAATTTTGGTCACCTTTTTGACAAGATTTCTTCATGTTTTGTGGTCTTTAAAACTTGTAGGTAAAAAAATAGCTCAACTCAAAGCATTTATTTCAAATAAACTAATTACAGGCACTTTTGAATTGTCAAAGGATCGGTCAGTCAGATAGATGAAGCTAGTTGTCCATTACAAAGCGAAGTAGGTTCCTATGGAGAAGAACGGGCAAGAACTCCAAGGACACTCTTTTATATGAAAATATTGGTTACACCACATCATTCATGTTGTTTGTTGAAATTATATAACAGATACTAGCTGACCAGAGTACCTGTCCAAACAACAATTCATACAAAATTCCCATAGAAAATGCACTTTCAGTTTTCCCGAATTTTCCAATTTTCACGGCATTTTTTCCCATTTTTCTCTTCATAAGAACCTTCCTTGGACTTCATCAAATATTTGAAAAAATTATTTGCGAATTGGTGCAGCCGTTTTCGAGTTTTGCGCTGAGCAACACATTTAACCATTCATTTTTATTTATAAAAAAAGAAGAAAGTGAGAACAATGTAGAAAGACGTGCACGCTAAGGGCGCAATTATATTTCGACAGTGATTATTGCGTTAAATGGCCAACTTTAGTGTTCTTATTCTGAGAAACTGAAAAACTTTGACTTAGAGAATAGTTATTAGTATAATATAGTACATAGCGGCCGCAATTTTCGTAATTTTTTCTTATCTATTTATAAAAACTGCCTTCGGAATTTTGGCTTTAATATATAGAAAGTTTTTCATAAAATGCGCGACTGCATTTTTTTAAGCTCGTGGATTGAACTACTTACATAAGAAAATGAAAGTAAAAAATATATAATAATATCTCGTAAATAGTGGTTTAGTCTATGGCGGCCTCAGAATTTTGAAATATGTATGGAATATTTATAAAAAAAAATCTCATTAAAACCATGAAACTACTAAAAACGCTCAGAATTAAATGTAAATTCCTCTTACTACAGTAACATTATTTTCGTAAAATTTACACCAGAATAAACATTAATAGTTCATAAGAAATTAAAATTTAATACTAATTTTAAAAAAATATATATAAGACTCAAAATAAACGTGCGCACGGCTACAGATCAAGCTATACATTTCCAGTATAAGCTGATCTCGCATTGTATAGGATTTCCTTACAATGAGAGGTCAGTGTAAACTGGAAATGTATAGCTTGATGTGTAGCCATGTGTACAACTGCCAAATTGCTACATTATGTGATGCGTCGCCATGCTTCAATACATCTGAACTGTCAAAACGCAATTTTGTGATAAGCCTCATAAATAAAAAGATTAAAATAATTTAAAAATTAAAATAAGCCCTACTGAAGGCGCAGGTGTAAACTATAGTAGACACAATACATAATGAGGCCGGGTCTCCCGCGCGTCTTTTTCCGAAACGTTACACAAAAAACCTTACATATAATAATTTGTTTTCTTAGACCATCTGTCTTCTGCGTATTCAAATATATTTAAGCCACACCTCTTTGTTTCGATGTTTTTGAGTCATATTTCGCAAAAAGACGCTCAGGAGCTTGACCACCACCTCTTAAAGCAGTATTATTTTAATGTTACTTCAGTGTGAGAAAGAGATGGAGCTAGACGTCCTGTATAGCTCCATCTCTTTCTCACACTGAAGTAACATTAAAATAATACTGCTTTAAGAAGTGGTGGTTGGCCCCCAGGAGACCCGGCTTAACACAACCATGTTTTATATACCTTGCAAACGTGGGCTTAGATAGCAGCTTTGATTGTCTAGTCTGTTTATACCACATTTTTTTTTTTCTTGATTTGTGAAGCCTAATCAGTTTACTAAAAGAATCCTAAATCAAATATGCTACTCTCAATCACTAATTAAGTCCAGAACCCGAAAAAAAAACACCAAAAATTTTTCTCTCCAAAATTCCTTTATTTTTTCAGTCCCTTAGGTAACCCTAAAATAAAGGGTCCGAAGACCGTTATTACACAGTATTACGGACAGGGCTGGTGCCGGTTGATTGTCCTATTTCTTTGTGATTCCACTTTAAATTTTTGAAGTTTTCAGGCAGAATTGTTCCAGCTTGAGTGTTCCGCTTCTCGTTAGGTGAGGTTCCAGAGAAATGAGATTTTTGGAGGCAAAACGGCTGGGATATACGAGGTCTCTGTGGGTTAAGTTTGTACAATTAGTAAGGAAGGAATGGAAGTTAGTTACATCTGATAAAAACAAGGATATTATCTACGTTACTTTCGCAATTGTTGTTCAGAAATGATTTGCGCAAAGTTAGGTGGATTAAAATATGCCTGAAGCATTTTCTACTTTTTTTTTCTACATTTAGGTGATGCAGGGTCAAATATATTAACTAAGTATATGTATTGTAGTACATTCTAGGCTTCAGAAAATATTTGTGGTTCCTAAAAATATTATTTTGTCGTACTAATAACGAACCTAGCCAGTTGGGTAGTTTAGGGATACCCTAACTAAACCAACCCAACACATCGTTATTAAAGTCATCTTATTTAATCAACTTGTTTAAGTATACCAGAAGGATGCAACCATTGTGTCTATTAAAAAACCAATGCTGGTTTAATAAAACGATTTACGAAGACATCAGGTCATCAAATCTTTACATACGTATATCTACAGCACTCTGATAATATGTTGCAAGAAAGCCGCGTCATCATCTTTCACCACATAATCCTCATTTAACTCCCTTGGCGCGAGATAAGGCCCATATCAGCCGGAAGTTGTCTTTTATCGAGCGAAGACCTCCCCATAGATCCCTATAATTTATCCTTGCTCTATCAGGAACTAAAATCCGTGGCAATTTCTGTCCAAAAACAGTGTGAAAATGCTGTGGCGTAAATTTTGTTTCATTACTTATAGTCAAGGAATCATCCAAATACACAGTGTTAATTTGATTTGTAAAAACACCGTAGCGCAAGCAATTTTTTTTTACCAAATGATTTAGTTATTATTAAAATTAAACAAGTAATGTTTACATATTACATTTAGTTTTTTACGAAATTTCGTTCCATTCTCACAAAGTCATAATATTTACGAGTCTTTCCGTAGTAATTTCATCACATTTTCTCCAAAAACATTAATCAAAAACATAATAGCTAATACATCAAAGCTGTTGTCTCGTGCCCACAAATACACAGGCCACGAACTATATCTCGACGTTATTAAATTCATCCATAACTTGTGGGACGCCAATTATACAACGGCCTGGCGTCACTTGCTAGTAATGGCGCCCGTTCCCGCCTTTTTCGCTGTCAAAGCGGTTTTTTCGCGGGAAAATACGAACGATATTCGCCCCTCGAGTTTCTGCATTCTTGACAAAAATCTTGGCTTTGGTATAAATTTTAAGTTGCCAGACCTTTTTTTAGAATTTTTTGATAAAATATTCTTTGGGAGATATTGAAGTGGGAATAGGGAAATCAGGCTGCTGGAGCTTCATAAATTAATTTTAGATGTATGTAGCTACACCGGCTACATGTGTACCGCTCTGATATTAAAATTTGTCCTGTTCAGAAACAGTCAGCTATAATTACAATTTCACACTGCTTGATGGAAAATGCTATTAACAATGAAGCTTTCTCAATGGAAAGCTTCAGGTAATCCTGAAATTAATCAATATTACGCCATAAATGGTAGCATCTTCCCATAAGATTTTATGTATAGCTGCCATACATGGCTTTATTAAAGCCGCTTAAAGAAATGTTAGGTCGTAATTAGATAGGTGTTGAAAGGTTTTTAAAGTTCAAACATGTTTTAATTGTATCCAATCATTTTATAATTTGCTTAGGGGCAATGAAGAACATTTATTCGTAGACCGCAGTACAAACAATGCATGATTTATAAAGTTTTTCTTCTTACATTGTCTTGAGCAAGGCTCAAAGGAAAATCGTAGGTAATGAAAGCGATATTTTGAATAAATAAAGCTTTTAAAAAGCTTTTGGCTTTTACTATCTTGGATATAGAATCCTATGGATCTTTATTTGTATGTTACTGAAAAGGACGAACATTTTTCACAGTTTTTCTACTACGTACAATGTGTTTGTTTTTGGGATAAATTCTTTTCAATATGGAAACTCTTCATTGTGCGTGGGCGGACACGCACTTGGCCGGTTTTTTAAGCTCAGCCTTACGCCAAACACTCTCCTAGTTAATAATTTCACAAACACATTTTTGTTAAGGATATCAAAAAAGTTTCAGAGCTAGTGGTAGTTAAAACTCAAGCTCGTTTCGCTTCAACTTTTTATGTTTTGAACCCTCCGTCCTTTCAGCGCGTCCTGAACTCCTGACACATCCTACGTATTTTCCGGTAAGTTGCAAAAATGTATATTTTTTTGAGGGTAGATGGTAATTTGAATGTTGTAGAGGTAAACTTTTTGGTTTAAGTAGGTAATTATTTATTATTATTTATTCCAGAGGCTTACCATTGCAATACAACGTGGCAATGCCGCCAGTCTCTTGGGTACTTTACCAGTCGACAACGATGCGGAGGAACTTTTCGATGCCATATTTAAGTTTTTTAATAGTTTTAGTTGTTGTTTTTTTTTTTTTTTATTCCTAATTTTTATAAGAGGCTTTTATCCACAGTGGCAAGTCAGCCTCATCATAACTTAAACTATTCTAAACTACAAATATAAAAAAAAAAACCTAAAAAAAAAATGTAAGTAGGTCTGCTATCTCAGGCGAAGGTTGCGCTAAAACTTTTACGTATGGACCAATATCATATTTATGTACTTTAACCATACTCAACAGTGTCTCTCTTTCCTTCTTTGTGTTAGTACACTCCATAAGTATATGGTGAACATCTTCAACCATTCCGCATGTTTCACAATTGGGCGAATTAACTTTATTCATCAAATAACCAAACTTGCGCGATGGGTAGTGACCAGAGTGTAATCTGTGAAGCAGAACAATATGATACCTACTCATTTCTGTGATAGCAAACCATGGTATTCGAGGAGGCTGATATTTTATAGTTTTATACCAGATACCTTTTTCCCTACTTCGTTCATCAAAGTACTCTTTAAATTTATCATAGCAAACTGTTTTGCATTTACTTAATTGTTCTAGATAATTAGGTACTATATGAACTTCTTGACCTTGAAAAACCGCTAATTTTGCTAGTCTATCAGCCTCTTCATTACCTCTCAAACCTATATGAGATGGAACCCATTGCAATCTTAGTACTATGCCATTGTTTGTAAGATTTATAACCTTACTTAATATGGAGTAAGCTACCGAAATACCTCTGAAGCCAGAGGCACAACGAGCTAAATGCTGCAGACCACTCTTACTATCTGTGAAAACCACAAAATACCGATCTCCCGAGTTATAAGCAGAATTAATGGCTTCATAGATTGCAATGAGTTCCATCGTCATAATAGACACATTAGTGTTTACTTTATACATAGCTGAATTGTTTCTGTCAACGTCATAAAACGGTGCTCCCAAACCATCCTTACACTTAGAACCATTAGTGAAATATTTATTAAAAAAACTCAAGGTATTTATCGTGAATTTCTTTTACAATTTCAAATTTAAGAGAAGCAAAATTTAAAGAATTTTTAGGACCTGTTACACTTTCCAAATTACATACAATAATTTCATCTATATTAATACTTGTTACCCAAACACCCAATGAAAACATCTCTAAGGGATCAGAGGAATGCACACGAAAAGATTCACTTTCATCAAGTACCGATACAAGTAAAGGTTTCTTTTTTTTTTTGCCAAAATCTCGTCTGCATAAGATCATTTAGGTCTGCAAGAAGTCGTACAATTACACTGTTTGGCCAGGACATACTTTTCAGACAGTACTTATATGAAAGAAATAACCTTCTAATATGCAAGGGACGTAAGCACAGTTCGCTTTCCATTACATGAATGGGACTGCTTTTGATAAAACCTCCGATTATTCTCGCAGCCTGATTCTGTATTTTATCTAATTTATATAAATGAACATTGGCACTATTCCCGAACAAAAAACTTCAATAATCCAATCTACTTCTGATCACCGAGATGTATAGCGTACGTAAATACTTTGATGCATTCCCCAATTAGAGCCTGCTAAGACTTTTAAGAGTTTCAAAAATTTCAAGACTTTGTTAGGATATAATTTTGTTATTTTTAGGTTATGATTATTTAGATAAATCGTTTATTTCGTTTAGTTTTATGTCAATAAACATTTTTTGTATTTTTTTTTCTGTGTTTGTTGCACACACCGGCATAGCACAACATACAAAAGCACGAATAACTAATAACTAATTACATGAATATTTGACATTATACTCCATCGGTTTAGGTGATTAAATAAAGGTAAACAAAAAAAAATCACGTGTCCGGTTAACCGACTAAGCGTAATACCTGTCACTTCAGTTGTCATGCTACGACACAGGAAGTGACAGGTATAGTTAGTCGGTTCACCAGACACGTATTTTTTTTTTTTTGTATACCGTTATTTAATTACCTAAACCGATGGAGTATAGTTACCCTACGCATAGATGTTGCGTGTATAAATTCCAGCGATAGGGCTTTAGAAACACACTTGTATTAATAACATAAGGCGAGTATAACTGCTAACAGCGTCACCATTGAGAAAAAAGGAGATATGGAACCTTTTGTCACATTTTTTGTCAGATGAGGGAGAATTTTTTGTATCAATAAAATCAACACTAAACCTCCTAGGTTCGAAGTTATAGCAGTTAACGCCAAAAACGACTTTTTCTCAATGATGGCGCTGCTGGCAGCTATACTCGCCATAAATAAGCCACTGAAGGTATATTTTTCCCTCAATACAGCAAGCCTCAATACAGAAAACCTGATTACGAATGATACGCTATTATCGGTCATAGGCGACAAACAATTGACTTGTGTAGGTAATTAAATTCATTATTAAGAAAATGACGTAGCCAGGAAGTAATTACAAACAAGGTTATATTTACCTAAGTTTTTATTTGATTATGTAAACATAACCTAAAAATAACAAAAATATATCCTAACATAAAACTAAAACTATTTACAAACTAAAATATGGCGTCGAAAAATTCCTCCACATCGCTGTCGACTGGTAAAGTACCCAAGAGACTGGCGGCATTGCCACGTTGTATGGCAATGCTAAGCCTCTGGCCAAGGTAAAAGCCAGCCCTTGGGTCACGGGAATTGTCAACCAGCCGTTTGGAGATTTCGTTGAAAAAACCATGAGCACTCGGACCCCACGGCCCAAGAGTTTCAACCCCAAACGGCTCGAAAATATAATCACCGATAAGGTTATTATACTTCCGCCGCTTGAGGTTTTCCGCAGCCGTAGCAGCAGTGCCAGCACAGCACACCGAGCCAGGAAGATGGGATGGCGCAAGAGATCGACACACGTTGCGTCACACACTAAAGGCTTAATTGCAAACAAGGTCACGGATCACCGATGAACTCTTCGACTTTTCAGCAACACCATGATGGAAGTTCAGTTCTAACGCATATAAGATTGGAGAAATTGAGAATACCTCAAAAAACTGACCCTACTTTATGGCAAAATCTCTAGTTAAGGCGCTATGATCCGACAGACACCGCGTTTACTAGTTTTTTTAATCCATGGGAAACATAAAACAGTGTTATAAAATTCTGAAAAAAATATATCTTATTTAAGGATCTGGCGGATAGTGAATCCCTTTTAATGACACGATTAGATTTACTTTGCCGTATAGAAAAAAATCCCAAAGTTACACCTTTCCGTCTAGCTCATAGCTACAAAACAGTCGTTTTTTTCTTATTTTTTTATATAAATGAAAAGGTACTAAGACTGTTTAGCGCAATTCGCCGATTGTCGCAATAAAATGATTAAAATAATTACTATGTTTAAATACCTACCAAATACGCGAGGCAACCACTCACGTGCCTACTTCAGTTCAGAACGCGGCTCGAGATCATAGGGCCTTAAATAGAAAAGCAGACGAATTAAAATTAACAAAAAGACAACATAACAGGAAAAAGACATTTATGTTTTAAGAGATCGATAGGAAAACGAAGATAGACTAAGAGTACACTTAACTGTGAGGAAGAGTTACATAAAGGTATCATCCATGTAGATCACTTCTAGACATTAGAATAACCAAAAACACATAACAAAAAGCGAAAACATCAATAAAACCGGACGAAGGTGTTTTAAATGCAGAAAAGTTTACTGCCACAGGCTAAGTAGTGCTGTGTCGGCGCCTGCGATCACTTGCTTGTCACAGTGATACCACAGAATGCCTCACTTAGGGCATAGACAAGTAATGAAGTTACGTCGGGCGCTACAAGCAGATAAATAAATATATTATTTTTATTTGCTAATATTTTAGGAGCTAGTGGCTAAGTAATAACAGCCGAACGGGTTGGCTATTACCATTCACAAAACTTCACGAGACTCGCATGTCGGCCAATATCTTACTGATGGTAAGCGCTGATGTGGTCGACGATAGAGCATGTTTGTCTAGAAGTAATCTATTCACGCAAGACTTGAAGCATCATCATCTTCTTCGTAGCATTCTTGTCAGAGCGGTCGTGGTCTTCATTAGTTTCTTGTCCAGGGGTCGATGGGATTCGCCTCACGATTTCTCGCCATCTACTCCGATTTTTGGTGTTTTTAGTGCACTTATACAAAGCATCGCCCACTGCGGATTTAATTTGGTCAGTCCATCTCATGAGTGAGCATCCCTGCGCAAAGCGCTCTAACCTCACGCCTCGAGACGTGGCTGAAGTATATGAAGATGCGTGTTTGGACCAGCACAGATCTACGCTTTTTGATGCCGAGTTCTTGAAGACTCCCAGGTTATACTCGTATATATCGGAAAACAGACTCCATCACGGAGTTGGGATTCCTTACCAGGTGCTTGACATCATCAGAATAAATCTTATCATTAGATTAGATAGTGATCTATATTTAATTACAAACGTAGGCATAAATAATCTAATCATAGATTGATAAGATTTCATGACGCAAATGACCCATTTTGATTGTATCATCCATAACTTCAACAACTTAATCAAAATCAAAAACCACAAATCAAAATTAAACTTTCCTAATTACCCATGATGCTCTGTGTGTGGCTATAAATCTAACCGATATTTGTGAAAATCCATTGCTTATTCGTAAAATTCAAAGACAGTTGCTAGCAACTGTAGGCCCTCTAGAGCAAGGCAAGGTCCTGCAAGGTCCTTTAAAGAACCTTCATCATTCTCCTGCCCTTATCCCAATTTACTTGGGGTCGGCGCATAATGCCCTTTTTCCATACTTGTCTAGTTGTCATCATCTCGGTATTCATCCTCTTTCTAGCCATATCATCTTTCAAACAGTCTATCCATCGTTTCTTTGGTCTTCCTACTCTTATAGCCATCGACATTCATACTCAAAACTTTCCTCATTCCTCCTCATCACATGCCCATACCATGACAAGTGAATTCCGCACAACTTTTCAGTCACCGGTGCCACTTTCAGACTTCCTCATAGGTACTCTTAGCATTCTCATCTCAGCTGCATGCAACTGCTTTTCATTCATCCCTTTTGTGGCCCAACATTCTGATCCGTACAAGACAGCAGGTCTAACTATTGTTTTATAATATATCTTCAAACTTCTAAATACCAATTTCAAATGTAGGAATGGACTGCCACATTGATCAAATCAGCGAAGTTTTTCTACGAATGTTGATGCATGGTTTCGGTCTACGGATCAAGCAAAGCTTGACGCCTATAGCGCGGATGCGATATTTCAATGATTGTATCGATTTTTGCAAGCAGGATCTCGTGTTCACACATTTCGGACAGTCTATATTTTTTTTTTCATATATAGGTACTTTAAAAGCATACTCGCACCTCGCTGTCTTTGAGTAAACATTTATACCAAAACCTACTTCTTCAGATACCCACCGCGCCCAGAATCCGGGGTAGTGAAACGCAATTCACCAATTCAGGCGAGCAAGCCGACGTCGCACGGACGTTAAAATATTGCGGCGGGATTTTATCGCGCGTTGGATTTTCAACTCTCGGTATTAAGCCGAACATGGAGAATCCAATCCAACACCAGAGTAAATCCCAGCGCGTCGAAAAAACACACTGTTGAATTTTCAACTCTTGGCGCTAAGCAAAGCGTTGAAAATCCAGTGCGCAAAAAAAAATCACCGCGATACTTTTACGTCCGTGCGAACGTCGGCTAACTGCTACTTGCCAATACCATACCAAATTACCAATACAAGTATTGTTATCCACTCGGAGGTCGCCATAATAGTACGCGTAAGTGCGCACGCGCAAACGTCATTAATATGAACTAGTTACATAAACAACATAAAAATATTATAAAATAACCCGGCGCCAAAACATCATTTTAATCGGGAACTAAAACTTCATACAATAGCGATCCCTTCATGACGTCACTATTAGAAAAATGCGTCGGCGAGAACGAGGTGCAGGAATATTGGACATTTCATTTTATTTCAGTTGTTCATGCTAAGTCTGTCAATAGGGTGTTATTTTTGAAATCATAATCAGAACTTTACGATATGAGTGTAGATAAACTAAATAAATACAACTTTAATCCATGTACATGTTACGGTAAATGTAATTAATTGAAAATTATTAATAATTACCTCATGATTTGGTAAATGTAACTATAAAATTAAAATTAATCACTTTTAGAAGTTGTTATTATTAATTCACTACTCTCATCGGTAAAAGTAATTAAATAAGACTCGAAGTTATTTGTCCAGTAGTATTTATTTACACACAAACACACAGTACTTACAAATAGTACATAACTAAAAGAAACTTACATGCAAAATAGTTTATTCTTTGGTTTTGCTTAGAATTCTGTACAATCATAGACTCCATAAAATCAACATTAAAAATTAAAATCTTTTTTATAATTCTTTGTTCAATAGCTATATATTGATAATACCTATCATAATACTTATGGGTACCGAACAAAAATACTAAATAAACTTTATTAATAATCACCGGTAAAAGTGATTAATTTCTTACTTTTACCTCGACTTTCGGTAATTATTAATAATTTTCAATTAATCACACTTACCGTAACATACACACGGCTACACATCAAGCTATAATTTCGAGTTTACACTGACCTCTCATCGTAATGGAATCCCATACAATGCGAGATCAGCTTATACTGGAAATGTATAGCTTAATTTGTAGCCGTGCGTACCATACAATAGAAGCACAGAGATAATTTTAATAATAAACTTTAGATCTTATCAATTTATCTGTTAATCTTACTAAATCTTGTTTAATTTTAATCTTTTTGTTTGTTTCAATTACCTACATGGATTTTCTGTTTTAATATTACATAATTATACATTTATTTTTATCTTCAATGAACATTTAAAAACAGAATTGTGTGGAAAAGAGAAAGGAAGTCCTTTGGCCTGCAGTGAGACAATGACTACATAGTATAAAACAAAGTCGCTTCCCGCTGTCTGTCTGTCCCTATGTATGCTTAGATATTTAAAACTGCGCAACGGATTTTAATGGGGTTTTTTTATTTATATGATAATAAACGTGGGCGAAACCGCGGGCAAAAGCTAGTACAAGATAATTAGCAGTGGCGAAAGCACCTTCTAACACAATTCCTACCGGCTTACCTTCGGAGGTTCGGCAATAAAGTCTACTCGACTGTTGCTAAAAAATATAGTTAGGTACATTACGGGTATTTAATTCACCATATTATTAGCTATGAACTACATAAACATAAAAATGATATAAAAAAACCCGGCCAAAACATCATTGTAATCGGGAACTAAAAATTCATATAATTAGCGATCCCTTCATGACGTCACTTTATGAAAAATGCGTCAGCGAGAACGAGTTTTCACCTGTTCAACTGTTGTATTCGATTCTTTTTAATCCTATAATAATTTTATAATGTATTTTCATGACGTCACTTTATGAAAAATGCGTCAGCGAGAACGAGTTTTCACCTGTTCAACTGTTGTATTCGATTCTTTTTAATCCTATAATAATTTTATAATGTATTTTCCTAATGTTCTAGAGTTTTTTTCTCAAAAACTTGAAAGAATTGTTTGTGTAGTTATAGCGTTTATTTAGTTCTTCTATTCGGCGATAGATGGTGTTAAATTCAGTAAAGAAAAGCCTTTTATATTTTTGTTATCTAGAGGCATGACGAACAGGGTGTAAAGTTCACTCATCCTCCATAGAAAAGAGAGGATCCTCCGACCAGACGGGTGTTGTGTCTGGTGGGCTACTGCCAGACGGTTGATGTCGGGACGTTGTATACCTACATGCTAGTCGCGCGGTAAACTCTAATTGCGCGATGCAGGATTGCGTGACGTCATGTCATTGTGATGCGTAGTTCGTATGTGGCGATGTAGATGCCACCACAGTTAATTAATCAATTATTTTTTTCTTTATTGGTGAGTAAGTCTAAACCGTCTTCTCTCTTACAAAAATTTACACCTCGCCGCTGATAGATAGATAGAATACGCTTCAGACACCATAGAGTTAAAAATGTAGATAATTTACATAGGGTGACAGTGGTGACACAATAGGCAGTCTTAGCCAAAGTCAAATTAAATTAGCTAGCGATATTCCGCAGTGGGTGTCGATATAACACGACAAAATAAAAACTTTTTTACAAAAAAATACAACCGACTTCCAAAAACAACTACAAAGTGAAAAATAACTTTAATTTCGGAAGTCGGTGTCTAGTTAAATGTATTTTCGTTTTTTGCCACCGACTTCCGAAATTAAAGTTATTTTTCACTTTATAGTTGTTTTTGGAAGTCGGTTGTATTTTTTTGTAAACAAGTTTTTATTTTTCACTTTTAAGTTGTGGTAGGTACCTACCTACCCCACACAAATTCTAATACCACTACCTGCAAAACAAAGTAGAACATCATCCATAGGTATAAAAATCGGGAAAAAATACGTATTATTGAAGCTAACTCAAAAACTACCGAAGCAATCAAAGTTAATGAAATCGGTCCAGCCATCTTCGAGTAATCGGGGAAGGTTCCGACACGAATTGAGAACCTCCTCCTTTTTGAAGTAGGTTAAAAATACAAAAGATTTGATGATTTTTTTCTAGGGGTCAATGATCACTGGTAAATGTTGTTACTTCAGGCATTCATCCAGGGCATGTCTTATTTATTTTCTTTTTTTTTGTCTTCTACATGTCAGAAGACTGAAGAGAAGAAGAGCAGTAGAGGCCCAGTGGTAACGGCCCCGTCTTACGAGCTTTAGGTCGTGGGATGGGACCCAGGCAGGCGCTTTACACCCTTGTGAACTTGACACCCGACTTGGAAACATTTATTTTTTATTTTCATAGATTTTGGTATGTAGTTGACTGTAGCATGGGGTCTCAAGCCCGGCTGTCATTCGTGGATAGTCGTTACGGGTCGTCAGAAGCCCGAAAGTCTGACAACCAGTCTTACCAAGGGGTATCGTATTACCCAGTCACTGGGTTGTGCAGGTCAAATAGGCAGTCGCTCCATGTAAAATACTGGTAATCAGCTGCATCCGGTCAGACTGAAAGCCGACCCCAACATAGTCGGGAAAAGGCTAGGCTACAAGACATAACATACATAACCATTGTTTTATCAATCTCAAGTGGAATGAGGGAGTCGCAGATTGTTCTCGTAACCTGACGCCATTTCATCCATCCAGTGTTAATTCTTTGATTTAGGCTTCATGCATGTTTGTCTACTTATACGAATTAATAAAATTTCGCCCTAGCGCCGCACCGGAGCCGCGTGTGAGCCGACGACGATGGCACGGGCGTAAAAATATCGCGGCGCTTTTTTTTCGCGCACTGGATTTTCAACGCTCTGCTTAGCGCCGAGAGTTAAAAATCAAACAGTGTGTTTTTTCGACGCACTGGGATGCATTCTGTTGTTGTTTGATTGAATTCTCGAAGCTCGGCTCAACACCGAGAGTTGAAAATCCAGTGCGCGATAAAATCCCGCCGCGATATTACTACGTCGTGCGTACGTCGGCTAACACCGCATTTTGATACCGAGTAACACAATGAGCATGCGGGCCGGCGGCTCCAGCGCGGCGTCGCGTACATGAAGCCTCAGTCCGATCTACTTCGCCATCACTTTGCACAATTAAAAAACCCATACTAGGCATAGCTACACAAAGAATACACAACTTTGCCAAACCAATTTAAACTAAATGAAACAATTACGAGACGGATCCAAGTGACACTTAGCATTCTTTCAAACTTTTTTTTTTCTCGGCTCCTAAATGTCTTAGCGTTATGTTATATAGCCCTCCTATAACCTTTCTTCAACAATTGGGCTATCAAATGCTAAAATATTGTATTCAAATCTGACTGGTAGTTCCAGAGATTAGCGCGTTCAAACAAACAAACAAACTTGTCATTATGGCTTAGACTCCTACAAGTAATAAGAGAAAATATAAGACTTTGGCCTTTGGTGAGAAGATCGAAAAAAACCGGCCAAGTGCGTGTCGGACCACGCACAATGAAGGATTTCATAGTTGGGATGAATTTATCCCAAGAACAAACTTAACATTTTAACTGTAAATGTAAGTTTGTACTCACAATATTGAGAGATTTACCATGTTATTTTAAAACCACAGACTTCTTATAGGTTTTCCTGTAGTCTACAGGTAAAGAACTAATGTCTATATTTTTTTTTTTCAAAATTTTAGGCTCAGTAGTTTTGGAGACAAGGGAATAGTAAATTTTCGTCTATTTTTTAAATAACTTTAAAACAATTTATTTTAAAATTATAAAAAAAAATATACGTATTTGAGATCCCCATAGTAAGCCCTTTCATTTGATATGTCACACAGTACAGTATGCAAAACTTTTTTTTTAATTTTCTTATTTGCCCCCAAATTCAAAATTAATATAATTACTTTACCCGTCCATATTTGGGTCACAGAAATTCATATGTGTACCAAATTTCAACTTAATTGGTCCATTCGATTGGGAGCAAATTGGCTGTGAAAGATGGACAGACACACAAGTGATCCTATAAGGTTTCCATTGTTTCCTTTTGAGGTTCGGAACCCTAAAAAGGGTTTAGAAAAAGGCGAAAACATGTGTAAACTAGCAAAGGAATAAGCGCTGAGCTGCGCTCCACTGTATATTCCACTAATCCGAATTTTTCACTAATCCGGCACCCTTACGTCTGAATTAGTACCGGATTAGCAAGATAGTACTGTATAAATATAATTTGTTAAAATGTTTGGAAAGCCCAATGATAAGAAGTGGATTTTAATGACAAAAAAAATTATGAAAAAAAAAAAAATATTTGAAGTTTTTTTTTTTACTATTCACAACACAAGTGCACTCACTAACATACATATAACATACAGACACTCTCTTACAACACTAACACAACTGCCACTAATCACAGCAACATACATGTACAGTCTAATCTATTTCATGTTTTAAAAATGTAAATTAAAAAAAAAATTAACAGAACAAAAGATCTCACAACACAGTGTGAGGTCCAGGAATTTCAATTCACTTGAATGTAATTTTAGTGAAATAAATATATTCTTATACATAATGCACTACTATGATAGTTATTACAAAGTATTTAATATACTTCTCTCAACAGACAGCTGTGCTGCTGGATGATTTGTTGCGCTAATTCTTCTCAGCTAAAGCACTATATGAAGTCGTGAAAGGCGGGTTTTCTGGGGATCGGTCTTTATGTAGTTTTGACATTTAAAAAGTGCTGACTCTCAGAATAGTTTGAATAAATGACTTGATTAGATTTGATTTATAATTCCACAAGAGAATCAAATCTGCAACCCATATGTGGCTAAAGATAAAGCCACTGCACTGGGCCAATCACATCAGTAGTAAAAAAATATAGAGCTAGGCTATACCTCTAAATAAAATGCCCAAGGAAGTATTGTTGATTTAACTTTTTTTTTCTAGTTATTTAATCCCATATTATGCTTGTTATGTACATCAGAGATAGTAATTCTTTGAGAACTGACTGAGATTTACTTAAGTAAGTACCTATACAATTTATAATTTTTATTTAGTGCCTCATATTATTATGACACCTAAATATAGTAATTAGTTTCATTGAACCTAAATAAATACCTGTTACCTGTGCTTAAACATGACCCTAGCACGACCTATAATTAGAAGACAGTGCATCTAATCTAATTTTGTAGATAGAATCAATTCATTCAAAAACAAAAGAATGTAATTGAGTCGTCTAGTTGCAAATCCCGCTAAAACGATTCAATAAAATTTTGCTGAAATGAAAAAAAAAGCTAGAAACAGAAACAACTGTACTTTATTAGGTAATTTTTATTTTTTACATTGCTAAAAAAGATACCTAATATTAACAAAATTAAAAAAGGCTGCAATTACTATAAAAACTAGGCTAAAAACAGGTTTTGATTTTAAATATGGCGGATTTTGAAACTTACTAAGTGTTATAGAGTCATTTGCTACTGAGCTTTGTGAAATAGCGGGATTTGAAACTTAAGCTATTCTATAGTGATGGTCAACATTATGCAGTAACGACTGGCCAGCAAGTAAATAAAAATGCAGATGAACAATTTTTAATCAAAAATATAATTTGAAAAGAAACCAGTAAGGTAGTTGTTCTACATTGCAGATCACGTAAACATAAAAAGTTAAATCATACTATTAGGTTGACATCGTCAAAGCCGTCTTCACAAAGGTCGCTCGGTATCTCTGCTGTATCCTCCTCAATATCTCCTTGCTCATAAGACCTTCTGTCTTCCACTGTTTTATAAAATGCTAAATTTTCATTTTCTCTCCATTGCTCTCCATAATGTTTTGTTCACAGATTTGAAACATCGGTAATCTTTGCTTTCTTTGGAATTACCTGGTTTGCTAGAATAACAACTGGATTCAACATAGTGATGCTTTTATTTTTCTTTGTTATCGGCTTCTTTACGTTAATGTCAATTTTATATGACTTTTCTCCTTGAAGCAATAAATTATTTGTTTTGGAACGTGTCAAGAAAAACCTTTTGCACTTTTGGAACTGTTAAAAAACAACCAACATTCATTTTTTTATACTTATAATAAGTACACATACATACTTATTATTAGTATAATAAATAATGTTAATATTACGGTATTTGAACAGGCTTTTTTTAGTCAGACCATAGTAAAAGTAAAAATTAAACCGAGTAACAATGTAAGATTACAAATTTCTCGAAAATAAAACAGTATTTTTATTATAACTTGTAACAATGTTTAATATAAATGCCGCAATGCAAATGCAATCACACACACACAACCCATTCGTATAAAGTCGGGATAATGCAAAGAACTTTTAGGGAAATTTATATTAGTTACTCAGTATAACAAGAAAAAAAAATTGTATTTTTGCACCAAAGCATGTTCAACCACTTTTATGGTCCTGTTTTGCATAACAACTTTTGAAATAGCAGTTGACTGTTTAGTAGAAGAAAGTAACCAACCTTTTTTCACGCAATACTTCACGTTTCCACTTTGATTTATTGACTAATCTCTTGCGTGCTTTACCAGGCTCCGACTTTTTTATAAATTGTTGTAAATCCTCCATTTTTTCCGTACAAAAACAATAAAAAACCACAGCAATAACACTCGCAGGTAACGGAATCGGCCATACTAATTAACTGTGTCACGTGATCTAATATTGGGCTGCCATTGGTTGGATTTGATATGGAGGAATTTGAAACTCACACACTTTGTTTTAGAGTACTTTGCACCGAACACTGTTTTTAAAACGTATTTTAGACTCCCATATGACGGAGTTTGATACGAAACAAATTTACGAATTTGTACTACTCCAAGAATACTTTTAAATGTCACAATAGGCTAAAATTTGAAAGAAAAGCGTTTTAGCGGAATTTGAAACTAGACGACTCAATTATCAAATACAATACGTCAGAGTCAAAATTATGAATCCATTCCATTTTTATCTTGAAATCCGAGCTTAGGTGGGCGATTTTTATCTTAATTACAACAATATAAAATAGATTGCTATCATAACAACTAATTATGTAAACATCAGGTATTATTTTTTTTAAATAATAACTCACCAATCACCGACGAACAAAAATCTAATAGTTTTGAAAAATGTAGCTTCGATTTATGAAATTGTTTACTACCGTTTTTTGCAATATTACGTCAACATGACACGCACTGCTGTCAACAACGCACAAAAAAATAATCGATTAAAAAAAATCGATAATCGATGTCAACTGTCAAAGAAGAAAGCACAAAAGCCTGCAAACCACGTGGAGCGCCAAGGTCGAATTTATGTTTTCAACTTGTCAAGCGCGGCGTGTGATAAATTAATTCTACGGGCCGTTATCGTTCTACGAGTTACAAAACTTTCAACTTTATTTCGTGTATCGTAAGGTAGGTTTTCGCCTGCGCACAAAGCCCACGCATAGTCGCCAACCCAGGCAATATATCTTAGGCCGTGTACTGCCCCTGACAGTTCGTAAACAAACTGGAGCTACCGCAACAAAGGGCTACTGTCATTTTACGCTGTAAATATTAAGTTTACGCCTAATAATATTATGCATGAATCAAACTAAGCTTCCAGTAATGTCTATTTTATCGAACGCTCACCGATTATTGACTCCAATACACTCAAAGAACAATATTTGAATGCACTTACCAGAAGAAATCAACACGAGGTTGAGTAACGCAGAGTCATCTGTGGTAAATCTTGCACATATCGATCAGCCTTGCAGTTCTCAAAAACACTGACGGGAGGAAAAAAAAAGAATGAAGAGGTTAGCACCAAATTTCGTCAACTAGCCGTCTATCACTCGTCACTGTTGTGGTAAATAGAGTTTTTATTGCTAACCGACGCGTAACGAGTCAGAAAACGTAGTCTGGTCGTTAAATGATTCACTATCAAAATAAAAATAATCCGGCAGACGCTGTGTCGACGACCGCGCCACTGTCTGTCTGCCGTGCTGTCAATATTCGTCAAAACGAAAATGGCGACACCCTCGACGGAATACGATCAGCACCGGCCTGCCTGCTCTACCTGTCTCTATCTAACATGAACGAGTAACAAGGACAGGATAAAGACGTGTTGTCTTCGGGCCGACCGGACTGATTTGTGATGTCACGCCCAGCGGCGTAACGTTTTGCGTAATTACACGTTCATGAACGCTTGTAAACTTGTTTTAATAACGTTAATTTACGATCGTTTCGTATATGAGGTCGCCAGATGAAAGTGTCGGCTGATAGATAGATTAATTATAGTGGAAAGCGAGATATTTTTTTAGTAATACGTCTTTGCGCATGCTAGGCCCATCCCACTACTCAATATCTGTCGTACGAGCGCCTCCTACTTCTTCTTATTTTATTCAGTACCGTTTTTTTTTTGGATGTTCATCTCGACTGCATTAATACGATGCGAAAGCAGTCGCAATGCAGTTTGATTAATAATAGAGTTGAGTCTATAAATTTCTTTGTCTCCACGCGTAATTGCGTTACGTTGAGTTGTAAAATTCTATTTCTTTTGTCGAACGCTTGCTTACTGAATATGTGCAACGTGTTTATACATTTTAATTGACTATTGTTCTGTTTTATTTTTGTACGATGTTAAAATGCAATGAGCACATGTCGTTGTACTCCTGATTTTAATTTCAATGCAATGCTATTTAGCATTTACATTCTTTTATGAGGCACATAATTACCAATAAGTTTGAAAAACATCCTTGAAATTGCAATACATAATATGTGAAGTTGATTCAATTAAATTGATAGCGAAATGTGACTTAATTATATTGCATTAAATTGTGAATCGAGAATGATCACGGAATATTGGCATTATCAAAGCTAAGAAAGAGGAGCAGAGAGATTGCGAATTTGTGACCATACAAAACGACTGTCAACAATACGCATCAAACCTTGACACTGACAGACGACATTCAACACAATGATTATCCTTGGACCACGACCTACAATCGATTCTCAAATTAAATACACCGATTAATGATTATAATGTACTTTTCATTAATTATTTAAATGATACCAACTTAAAGGAAAAACTGTTTTTATTTTCACTTTCTTACTTTTAGTTGCCATCACAGAAAAGTCAGATTTTTAAAAATAATCTTTCAGTCTTTCACCCATTACTTTATTCAATATACTGTGAAGCAGTGTTTTATTTTATGTATTATATAGAGAAACAAACAAATGGTTATATGTATATAATTTTATTTAACATTTTTTTGCTGTCAAAAGCGATCATATTGCCATCAGCTGGCCACCCAGGATTTCCGTCCGTTCATTCAATTCATTGTCCGTTGCTCTTTGAAAATTTTGCTAGTTACACGCGAGCAACAAATTGTGTTTCTATCTTTATTTGAAAAGTATAAAATAATTAATCAAAAATCACAATGTCTGAAAGAAATCATTCTTCTCGTTTGTCGTCGTACAAAAATGCTGGACATGGAGCGACAGTAAGTTAAGCATTTCGAATCTTTGTTCTAAAATCGAATCCTGTTCCATTTTGTAAAACACGTTTTATTTTCATTTGTTTTGATTGAAATGTAAATTATTTGGGTTATATTTGCAGTCAGTTGTTTTAATTCATATGATGTGTTAGAGAAAACAAAAAAGTAGATTTTTTGGTTTAAAACTAACATACCTTCATTTTTCTTAGATAGGTTGAAAATATTCTTGAAATTCTTTTTTTTTATTGCTCAGACATCTAATTAGTTAAAAAATATTGGATAAACAGCGTCATGCAAGTAGGAAAGGTTGCCTAAATCATAATGTGCTTGCTAATTGAAAATTCTTTTACATTTTTACATTCAATGATATCATTATGTAGGTACCTACATACTGAAATATTTGAGATCACCCTTGATAATTGGCATAATATTGATGACCTGGTGTGTTTTCACTCTGGGAACCTTTCTCCTTAATTGTTTGTGTAAATCTACGCCAAAGCAGGCTGTATTTTGTAAACCTATGGTTAGGCCAGCCTCTGTTCATAGGTATTGTAAAAGATGTCTAGAATTTATGTAGTTACACATATAAGTAGCTATTGTACTGTTATTATCAATCAAGGGTCAAGCAAGGGCCAGAGACTTATCATACCCCCCTGGTTGCATTTATACAATTTTATCTTTTATTATCTCATATTGTTGGTCGCTGTTATGCTGATAAAGTTTTGACTCTTATAGATCTAGTTGCTAGTCTTTTAAACAGCAATGTTTTGATTTAAAAGAGTGTCCATGCAGTTTCTTGTCCGTTCATCTCCATAGAAACCTACTAAGCTTTGGAATGGGCAAAAGCTTCATGTTTCTGACTGACCGACTCCTTGTCAATTCAAAAGTGCCTGCAAATGATTTAATTGAAATAAATGCTTTTGAGTTTGAAACAGAAATACTAAAGAACTTAGTTCTACACACCCACTACTGAACTAACTAACCCACATTAACTAATATTCATCCCTACCAGGATCTCCGCCGCAAGCGTGCTGAGCTCAGTGTGGCTCTTCGTAAGCAGGCTCGCGACGAGCAACTCCTCAAGAGAAGGGCATTGTCTCCTGACGCAGGAGAAGAAGTCCATGAGAGTGAAAAGACTTATACTCCGGCGGAGATTGTGCAAGGTAATTAATAGTAATAGCTTTGTAATTTGGTATAACACAATATTTGGTGGATGTTTTAGCATCAATATCAATCTTCACACTATTTAAAATTTACACGATTTCCAGAAAAGTCATCAGATATGAGTATTAATAAATAATCAATTATTTAAGTAATACCATAGGGATCCATAGATTATCTTCTCTCAAAGAGAGCACCTGCCATCTTATTTCTTCACCACCCTTGGTTGACTGGTAGAGAATGCCTAAGGCATTAAGTCTGCCTTTGTACCTTTTTGTGTGCAAAAAGTTTCAATAAATAAATAGATCTGATATATTACCTACTATTTTTGAATTTATTACAATATTTTCTTCTCATCTCTTTTAATAAATCAAAAGTTGAAGAATCCTAAGAGTCACCAATTCACCACTAAAATAATTATATTCATTACTTAGCTCCTTCACTTTTTCTGACACCCAAGGTTAAAGAATATGATCATCATTAAATAAAAACAAGCTGGTCAAGGAACTTAAACAATGTATTTTTTACCTAGACTACGGCAAAGCCAAAAGGAAGCGTGTTTTTTTTAGCAGTCTATGCATTTAATTAACTTGAAACAGATGTCAAAACTGTATGCCATGTATGTATACTCTTGGACAAAGTCTGTGTGACTGACACTGACATGACCACCATCAGGGATTTTAATTTTGATAACACAAAAAATTAGTCGAAATTTGCCACCAAATATCAGAATTTGTCGGTCACTGGTTGAAAATTTATAAGGGTTCATAGATGGCCGATCTGAAGAGCATCTCAGCAAGTTGCAACTAATTAGCGACTAAATTTGGAAGAAAACAGATCTTCGCTAGGTGGCTTAGTTTTTAAGACATGTTTTTACCCGTGAGAACCTGTAATTGGCTTTATGTTTTATTTTCAATTGTTATCTATCTGTTAAAGCTGTTGGTTCTCCTTAAAATAAATAAATAAATGTGGCCAAGCTGAGGAGATGCTGTCCAGATCGGCCACCTATGAACCCTTATGACTTTTGCAACTACTGACTGACAAAAACCGATATTTGGCTGCAAATTTCGATTAATTAGCGACAAATTTTTTGTGTTACCAAAATTAAAATCCCTAATGGTGGCCATGCCAGTGTCAGTCTCACCAAAGATCTTGTATTTTGGAAAAATAAAAAAATAATTTTCTTAAATACACAACAGGTACTCATTTAAGTCCATTCAAAAATATTGCATCCAATATTTCTTCTACATTCATCATACTATCTATCCCCAACAGGTCTGCGTTCCAGTGACCTGATCACATTGACGACTTTCGCCCGGGCAGCTCGTCGCATGCTCTCCAGGGAACAAAACCCGCCTATTTTACCATTGGTCTCTGCTGGAGTCATCAAACCTTTGGTGGATGCATTGGACAGAGATGACTGGTGAGTAGACCATCTATAGCAATCCAGTGCTGCACAAGGACCATCCCAGGTAGACCAGTCTTTAGAAGGTCCTTAAAGGACTTTCCAATTGCATGCCATTTAGCATGAGTCTTAGTTGGCCTAATGTGTCTGTAATCATGCTCGTTGTCAACCTGTAGTAGTGATTGATTGTAATATGGCCAGCCATTGTCACCTTAACTTGTCTTGTGGTTTATGGACTGTTTCTCTGTTAGATCACCCCATTCCGCCTTAAATCTCTCTCGAGAGAGACTATATGGCCAGCTATTGTCACCTTAACTTGTCTTGTGGTTTATGGACTGTTTCTCTGTCAGATCACCCATTCCGCATTAAATCCCTCGAGAGAGACTATATGGCCAGTTATTGTCACCTTAACTTGTCTTGTGGTTTATGGACTGTTTCTCTGTCAGATCACCCATTCCGCATTAAATCCCTCGAGAGAGACTATATGGCCAGTTATTGTCACCTTAACTTGTCTTGTGGTTTATGGACTGTTTCTCTGTTAGATCACCCCATTCCGCCTTAAATCTCTCTCGAGAGAGACTATATGGCCAGCTATTGTCACCTTAACTCGTCTTGTGGTTTATGGACTGTTTCTCTGTCAGATCACCCATTCCGCATTAAATCCCTCGAGAGAGACTATATGGCCAGTTATTGTCACCTTAACTTGTCTTGTGGTTTATGGACTGTTTGTCGGATCACCCATTTCCGCATTCAATCCTTCGATAGAGACTAAGTAATGCCCTTATAGCTCGCCCGAGCGTCTTTGAATTTGTGGACCGTTACGCGAGTTTCTACGCCGTCTTCACGTCCGACTTGGTACGTAGTGGGTACCATTGTACCAAAATCAAAAGTCATTTATTCAAATTAGGCTGAGAATCAGCACTTTCTGAACGTAAAAATTACATAGACAGTCCCCACAAAATACCCGCCCTTCTCTACTTCCTAATGCTTTAGCTGGGAAGAAGAAGTGGCGCAACAAACTCCCCAGCAGCACAACTGTCTGTTCAGTTAGGAGACCTTGATTCTATACAATAGTATGCAAAATAATTTACACAACACAAAACATTAAATTAAGTGAATTATAATTTTCAAATAAAATAAACAATTTTAGGAACTGGTCTAATCTGTCATTATGTAAGCTAAAAACATTGTCTTGAAACCACAATGACGTTGTAGCTAGTCACAATGACGACATATACCCGGGCAGCTCGTCACATGCTCTTCAGGGAACAGAACCCGCCTATCTCTCCATTGCTTAAACCGGAATTATCAAACCTTTGGTGGAGCACCGGAAAGAGATGACTGGTAATCCCTTCTTCAGCCTTTAGCAATCCACTGCTCTCCAATCGTACGACTTTAACTCGACCCTCGGCTAGGTAGAGAATATTGGTAAGTAGATACAGTCTTACAAGCTTGCCAACATCATCTCCATAAAGTGGTCCATTGCTTGACATTATCCAGCCTCCTACAAGCCACCTTACGAAGACCATCACTCCACGTAGTCTGGCGCACTCTGCAACTTACATCTAACTGCCAGCCACGTTGATTGTATCAGCCATTGATTCTAATGTGAAGCATCCTGCATTCAATCCATTATGATGATAGTATGGATTTGTAACTTCAAGTCGCACAATATATTTTTTTTTACTTTCAGTGCTGATCTCCAGTTTGAAGCAGCCTGGGCTATTACCAACATTGCTTCAGGAACTCATGAACATACAATGGCTGTTGTTGATGTAAGTTTATTTAT
This sequence comes from Cosmia pyralina, assembly GCA_946251885.1. NCBI lineage: Eukaryota > Metazoa > Arthropoda > Insecta > Lepidoptera > Noctuidae > Cosmia > Cosmia pyralina. Next base: position 2,544,374 of record OX276371.1, read on the forward strand.
TTATTTCCCACCATACAATTATCTTTACAGGTTTAACACCTAATGCGATAATGTAGACAACTATTACACATATTTTCAAAATACCGCTACATAGTTACAAACAAATAATTTTGTAGGTACTTATGGCTACTATAAACACAATAATTATTATCTATATCACAATAGGACCATAACTTAATTCAAAGAGGGCTCTCACTATGAACCCACCCAGATAGATTCAGCAGGACGGCAGCTCGCCGTCCGGTAAGGACCAGGCTCGGGTCGACGGCGCGTTGTGTTCCACGCGCGCCTCAAAGAGATGTCAGCAGTGACGGGGTCCAATAGGGCCGATGCCGCCGGGGTCGCGGGTAGTTCGAAAGAGATACCGTGGCCCTGACACGGGCAACTGAAGGAACACGAATGGGTTTTTGTCAGCAAAAGTCTGACACGCCCTCCCGCTCTGGAAGTCATTTGATGATTTCCCATCCACAAAAAAAAAATAAAAAAAAGTTAGATTCAGATATTTGTTGTGTTTATTTCAATGTGTAATAAATTTTCTTCTTTTTAACTTAATCAAAAGATTACGGAGATACATTGAGTTAAAATATGGCATGACGTCACTCCTTGCTTGATTTTATATGTAGTTTCTTATGGCTGTGACGTAGCGAGCCCTCACTCCCCAACTTGTAATGTGTTTTATCCAAGTCATTACTCATTATTAATATGATAAAGCAAAAAATACATACGCGTCTAATATTTTTTTTATTATCTGACTGACAGACTAAGTTCAAACCCCATAAAACCATAATCATCTCCAGACTTGTTAATTTTTTTCTCAATGGTATCGCTGTTAGCAGTTAATTCAATTATATACCGCATGACTTTTTTTACCGTATTGAAAAAAATAGGGTATATTAGGTGAGCGGAGTAGAAGCGTATGGCATACCTATTATATATATTTATATATATATATATATATATATATTTTTTATATTATATAAGATATATTTTTTTTTCTGACTAAGCTATTTTTTTAATAGCTTAGTCAGAAAAAAATATCTAAGTAACAATAAATACTACAAATTCGTTGTAAACTTTTCATTTTAGAACAATAAAAACATAAATTTTGAAGAAAAATAATAATTCTTTTAAAAATATCGAAATTCAAATCATATGCAACCTGCATTATGATTTGAATTTTGATTTTTTTTAATTAAAATAAAAGAAACTAGATATGCCATAGGCTTCTCCTCCGTTCACCGAATATACCCTCCCAACTAGCAAAAACGTCGTATAATTCCAGTCTTATATGATTTCATGTTATAAAACGGTTATACATATAACGGTATTTAGTTAACTATTACGTTAAGTAGACGTTTATCTTACGATGTTTCAGTCACCTGACTTTAATGTCTTATTATAAAGTTGAGTAAATGTTTTCAGGACTAACTTATACGACGTCGTATAGTGGAAGCAGTGTATATGTTCAGTAAACGTTTTCAGGACTAACTTATACGACGACGTACAATGGTGTCAGTGCATATGTTGAGTAAACGTTTTCAAGACTAACTTATACGACGTCATATAATGGTGTCAGCCGTTTAACTTTTATATAATTAAAACACCGCTTAAAAGTTTGTGCAGGACCTTTATATAATAAAAAACTGTTTTAGTCATATGGAATACTAATTAAGACTTGTATGAGACTAAAATGTTGAATTTCAACGGTAGTACATAACTTTAAGTAGACTTTTAAATCATCTACACGTGAAACCCACACTTTAATTAAACCATTTCTATTTTATTTTGTCATTCAAAAGTGATTCAATTAAAAAGTAAGTAATGATGAGAGAAATCTAAAGTCAGTTGAAAATGGCCGGGGCGTCATGGTCTCAAGGAAAAGTATACGAGTATGCCACCTTTTTGTTATATTAGTGTATTATAGAGGCCGCCATATAACTTAGACAAGATGGTTGGAGCTTTATTATGAAAACATATCTTGAATAATTAACTAAAACCATTGAATTACAAAGAAATAGAGGAGGGCATTAAAAACTTGACAACAACACATATATACATTGTCATAAAACTAAAGTTCCCTGAAGAAATACCTATCACAATTAGTATTATATCACACTAACTTAAATAATGTAGATACAATATAGATATTTTGAAATCATGGAAATTAACTTCATTTACTTTTTCTCTTATTCTTTCATACACGCACAATATTAAACACGCGAATCAAAACGGTTGTCGTTGATTCGTATTGTTTGACACTGTACAACGTCATTACAACTGCAATGTGACATACGCGGTCACATAAGGGTCTCATCACAACAAGTATTGGACCAAAAAGTCGGTCTTTGTAGTTTTATTTAACTTTTATGTAACGTGCAACGGTCATTGGCTGACTTCTATATACCTACTAAACGAAATTAATGTCGTATAATTTGGGCCCTTTTCGCGTTTTTTAGACGTTTATATGTATGTTTTTGCGACCAATCTTAAAAACGTAAATGAAAATGTAAAACGTTAACTTGACTATTATAAAACATTAATTTGTTAGTTGGGCTATTTTTTTCGAGACGGTAAAAAAATTCAACCAGTATAGTATGTATGTAAAATTACATATAATAATAGCTATTATGGTTATTTGCTTATTTAAAATTAAGTGGTTCCTTATGGTCCCCGGTCCAGAGCTCAACCACCCAGCCCCTCCAGGGTGCTTCAACCTCTAGTATAGAGAATTATATCCCATAGTGAAAAGCGAGCTTGAGTCGATAAAGATGCCTACTTCTATTTCTGCATGAATGGTCAAAGAAACCCTAACTTTTTCGAAGCGGGGTTGCATCCTATACTCTCCATAGCGGCCCCATTATTCTAGTGACCTTAAATGGACGACCCTGTTTTTGGGCTTGATTGCAAAATTGAGAATACTGTTGCATAGGTAAGTACTTACAATGTTCGTAAATTATACAAAATTGAAAGACCATTTACAAGTTTTCGCTGAGAAACACTAAATTAAAAAAAACGGTCAAGAGCGAGTCGGACTCGCGCACCGAAGGTTCCGTACATATGTAATTTTTTTGTTGATGATTTCTGAAAAAGTGTGCTATTTAGAGACATTGTTTTATTTTTCCTGTAATCTATCTATACATATACTTTTATCACATAGAATAATTTCAGAATTTTCTCTATGTAAACTTCGGAGATAAGGGGGGGAACGGTATTTTTTTTAACATTCAACAAAAGTCGAAAACTATGCGGCCTAAAAAAAGAAAAAAATGTTTTGATAATGTGCAAACAGCGCTCTTTCATATGATACCCCACATGCCCCAGTAGCCCCACTTCGAATTTTAAAGACCCCTTCTCAGTGCCTGTTGCAAAAAAAAAACATATGTATTTTTATTTCTTTCTTATTTGCAAAATAGTTGGGGAAATGTCATCTAAAACTATTTCAAATTTCAAGTTGATAGCATTAGTAGTTCTTGAGTTATCCAGCTGTGACAGACAGACAGACTGAGTCACACCATAAGGCTTCCTTTTTAACCGACTTCAAAAAGGAGGAGAATCTCAATTCGTTCCCCGATTACTCGAAGATGGCTAGACCGATTTGGATTTTTTTTTGTTTTATTCGAGAGGGTATACAACACAGTTGGTCCCATATAAAATTGATTAACTTTGCTTCGGAAGTTTTTGAGTTAGCTTCAATAATACGTATTTTTTTCCCCGCTTTTATATAAATGATGTTCTAGTTTGTTTTGCAGGTAGTGGTATTAGAATTTGTGTGGGGTAGCTACTACAACTAAAAAGTGAAAAATAAAACTTTTTTACAAAAAAAATACAACCGACTTCCAAAAACAACACTACAAAGTGAAAAATAACTTTAATTTCGGAAGTTGGTGGCAAAAAACGAAAATACATTTAACTAGACACCGACTTTCGAAATTAAAGTTATTTTTCACTTTGTAGTGTTGTTTTTGGAAGTCGGTTGTATTTTTTTTGTAAAAAAGTTTTTAACTATTTTGGTACGGAACCCTAAAAACCGAAAAGAACGTTTGTTCTTCATCATAGAAATCGACTGTGATCGTCATTATGACAATGCAATCTGTATGAGAAAGAAAATAAACTTTTTTACAAATATAAAACAACTGACTTCCAAAAAAACTAATATTCCCAGTCGCCCTCACATGGATTGCCACGTGGCAATCGGGAATAAATTTCCCAGTTGCCACCAGGTGGCGATTGGGAATTTATTGCCCCCACTTCAAATCGTTGTACACTGCGGCGTGGATCGCCAACACCCCTCATCGCTGCTGTCTTACGGCCGCCATGAAGGGGTTGGCGGTCGGACTTGAGTCTTTAATCTCGCGCGTCAAACTCTAGTTTACAACCATAACGCCATTTCACTTACACACTGAGCTAAACAAAATCCTCTTAACACAAAAATTTATTTCGTACATAGGGCGGAGCAATTCCAAAGCTAGTAGCCTTGCTAGCTCGCGGCGGCGTCGTCGGAGAACAAAGCGCGTGGGCGCTCGGCAACATCGCGGGCGACGGCCCGCAGACGCGTGACGCCGTGCTATCGCAAGGAGCACTCGCCGTGCTGCTGCCGCTGTGCACGCCCAGCACGCCCTCCGCCCAGCTCAGGACTGCAGTGTGGACTTACAGCAACTTCTGCAGGTGAAACTAGATACATTTTAATCCATAAATTAAGTTTTAGAGCTTCATAGCGACTCCACAGAGGAATTTTTTGCTTGGAATCTGTGTTTTCCAAATTCCCAATATATAAATGATACTTTTAGAAACTTCTACAGGTAAAAGTAATGACACTTTAACTGCCAGTAAAGATTTCAGCCTTTATAACAACTCCAGGAGTGGAATTCCCAGCCAAAATTTGTGTTTCCCGATAGCTTAAACGCAGTGGTAGCCCGCGCGCGCCGCCGGGTCGCGGGTTGTTCGAAAGAGATACCGTAGCCCTGGCACAGGCAACTGAAGGAACACGGGTGGGTTTTAGTCAGTAAAAGTCTGACACGCCCTCTCGCTCCGCCCAGAGCGGGAAAAGTCATTAGACGATTTCCCGTCAAAAAAAAAAAAAAAAAAAAAACCCGCGCGCGGAATTCATATTTACCGGTAGTAGGTTCCCGTCGGATAATTGCCGACATCCACGCGGGCGAAGCCGCGGGCCACGGCTAGTAACAAATATGTATTAATATAATCATAACCATTAGAATAATCAAACCACGGAAGATCTAACGAGAGATATATTGAACTTTGTTCCTGACGGTGGTCCCCCGAACGCAAACGTTTATTAAAATTTTTAAATTTAGCAAGTATGACATGACGGGTAGAATCAGCCCCTTGATGGATGCAGGTCACTAGTAAAAAAATAGTAACGAAGAATTTTTATCCGTTGGTCTGTTTGTCTGGATGTATGTTCCGGATTGGTGCAAACGGCTGAATGGATTTTGATGAAATTTGGCACACTGAGTTTATAACCTAGATTTACACATGGGTACTTGTTATCGTGGTAGTATGTTCCTGTGGGATATTTACCGATATACACGCGAGCGAAGCCGCGGGCAAAAGCTACTCATAGCCTTTTCCCAACTATGTTAGGGTCAGCTTCCAGTCTAACCGGATGCAGCTGAATACCAGTATTTTACGTGGAGCGACTGCCTATCTGACCTCCACAACCCAGTAACTGGGTGATACCCCTTGGTAAGACTGGTTGTCAGACTTTCGGGCTTCTGACGACCTGTAACGACTGTCAAAGATCTACGAATGACAGCCGGGACCAACGGCTTAATGTGCTTTCCGAGGTACGGAGGAGTCTCGATATGTAAAGATGGTCACCCATCCACGGACAACCCGGCAAGCGTAGCTTAACCTGATGGATCGACCCGTGCGGCTGTTACTACTTATCCACAAGCTCCTTAATTTAGGCAAAAGCTAGTAAGCGATAAAATTGTTTGTGCCCGACAATGAAATAAAAAGTTATTATTTTTTTACAGAAATAAGAACCCAATGGTGAAGTTTGATTACGTGTCTCCTGCCCTGCCGTATATTTCCGATTTATTGGAGATCACCGACCAGGAAGTTTTGGGTAAGCATTCAATTCATATCATCACTTCAGCCCGAAAGACGTCCACTTGACCAGTTCTGTGCTTCCGACATCCAGCGGATCCCAGGGGTCTTTAGAAGGTCATCGGTCCACCTTGTGGGAGGCCTTCCAACGCTACGTCTACCGGTACGCGGCCGCCATTCCAGAATCTTTCGGCCTCATCGGCATTTGCATGCCTGATGGTAGGATATGGCTAATGGACACTATTGTTTATTTAAGACCTTTTTCTTGTGTACCTATATTCGCAAATGAATAAATGATTATGTTTTTTTTTTTTAAGACAGCATAATGGAAAGAAAAGAATAAAACCCAAAAAAAAAACTTTACACCCTGTTATGCCTCTATAGTTTAATCATCTTTTAACATGATAATGTTCAATAATATATTTTAACCCTTCTAGCCGACGCGTGCTGGGCCCTATCCTACCTAACCGACGGACCAAACGAGCGTATAGAAGCAGTACAATTGACTCCTGAACTGCTCCCTCGTTTGGTTAGTCTACTGGGGCACAACTCTGCCGCAGTTCGCACGCCAGCCTTGAGAGCTATCGGCAACATGCTCACCGGCTCCGACGATCAGGTAACTAACATCATCATCATCACCAGGTTAGACTGGAAGATGACCTCAACATAGTATGCTAACTTGTAGCTGCAAGCTTAGCATGTTGTAGTAATACCAGTATTTTACAAGGAGTAACTGCCAATCTGACCTCCACATACACACTACACTGCATATCACTGTCTAGATACCACTTGGTAAGACTGGTTGTCAAAATTTCGGGCTTCTGACTGTCAAAGATCTACTTGCTTGTCAAGGCACACAAGGTCTGTCTGAAATGAACGGTCACCAATCTTAGTAAGTGACTCGTGCTGCTGACCATGAATCATGGGCCTCTCATAAATTCAACTGCTCCCTTGCATGGTCAGTCTACTTAACCACAAGTCTCCTGTAGTACAAACCCCATCGGCAACATGCTCACCGGCTCTGTTGAAAAGGTATATATTATAAGTTGGGGGATTACATAACTGATAAAAATGCTTGGCTCAATGCTGGTCCTGCTCCACAACCACAACTAATTAATTAACATTTGAAGAAACTGTTGGAGCTGCTGAAGATTGTAAGACTATCATTGCATTGTATAGACTCGATCTCCTTTGTATTATATAATTGCATAGCACATGTGTGAGTACTATCATACTCTAAAGCTACCATTTACTGAGTACGTCTTTATTTGACTTGAATGTGCCCTGGCCGCTGAGAGTATGTCTTGCTCACTCTAATGCCTCGCTGATGGTGGCGCGTGTTGGATCATTTAGCTAATCCATGCGTCAGGTTCGTGAACAAGCGCTGTCAGTGAAGGCTGGTCATATCTTAGCTGCCATGGCTTATTTTATTTTAATTTAAATATTTGAATAGTTTTTTTTAGGACGCTTTTAATGTTCTGCACTGTTCTCATATGTATAATTTCAACATGAATGATGTAACCATTATTTTGTAACCATATCTTGATTTAAAAGAGTGTCCGTGGAGTTTCTTGCCCGTTCTTCTCCAAAGGGATCTACTACGCTTTGGAATGGGCGACTAGCTTCATCTTTCTGACTGACCGACCCATTGACATTTCAAAAGTGCCTGTAATTGGTTTATTTGAAATAAATGCTTTGAGTTTGAGGTAACCTAGTTAAAGTTTGGTTGTTTGTCATAGGAGTCGACTGTGATCATCATATTATGACAATGCAACTTATATTCGACTTTTGATAAGTGTTTATAACTCGAGGAGTTTATAACTAAGAGGAGCTCGTGGCTAAGTAATAACAGCCGCTCAGGTCGATCCATCAGGTTAACTACGCTTGCCGGGGTTGTCCGTGAATGGGTGAGCATCTTTATATAACGAGACTTCCGTGCCTCGGAAAGCACGTTAAGCCGTTGGTCCTGGCTGTCATTCGTGGATCTTTGACAGTCGTTACGGGTCGTCAGAAGTCCGAAAGTCTGACAACTAGTCTTACCAAGGGGTATTACCCAATAACTTGGTTGTGGAGGTCAGATAGGCAGTCGCTCCATGTAAAATACTGGTATTTATCTGTATCCGGTTAGACTGGAAGCCGAACCCAACATAGTTGAGAAAAGGCTAGGCAGATTGATTGATTGTTAAGTGTTTATAACAATAATAACAGCCTATTACTTTCCCACTGCAGGGCAAAGGCCTCTTCTCATTCATTGAAGGCACGAGCATTGATCACCACGCTTGCTCAAGACGGGTTGGCAATTTCAGACTTATATTAACTACAAGTCCAGGTTTCCTCACAATGTTTTCCTTCACAAATGTCAGTAGTGTTAATCTGCTTAGCCTTTTCCCAACTATGTTGGGGTCAGCTTCCAGTCTAACCGGATGCAGCTGAATACCAGTACTTTACATGGAGCAACTGCCTATCTGACCTCCACAACCCAGTAACTGGGTAATATAAACCACCACCAATCACCACCATAACCATGTGGTGATGGTGTGTGGTGGGTGTGGTGGTGTACCATGTGGTGTAACCATTTGATAAGACTGACTGGTTGTCAGTCTTTCTGGCTTCTGACGCCCCGCCCCACATACGGGTATTTGATCCAAAAAGCTCATCAAAACTATTTTTTTTCATTTTTGGTATTATTATCACTTGGATGTATCGATTGTGGTCATATGTTTTATATGACCGTCACACTCATTGAAATCCTCACTCATGAGAAATCATCCATAATTTATTGAAAAATCAATAAAAAATACGTTCGGCGGCTTTCGGCTCTTAATTTTTATATTATTGTAAACATTACAAAACAATCTATCAGATCAAGTGGAATAAACAACCGGGGAAGGTCCGGAAGTATAATTTTTTACCAGTATTTGTAATAAAAATTTAAAAAATCTGCATTTTTAAGGTAGTTGACAAAACCAAACAGTTTGAGAGTACCTGACATTAAGAAATCGAATTGGATGAAAGAAAGAATACTACATATCTGGCTGACTATTATCCTTTGCAGCCATCACTGAATTGGATGAAAGAAAGAATACTACATATCTGGCTGACTATTATCCTTTGCAGCCATCACTGAATTGGATGAAAGAAAGAATACTACATATCTGGCTGACTATTATCCTTTGCAGCCATCACTGAATTGGATGAAAGAAAGAATACTACATATCTGGCTGACTATTATCCTTTGCAGCCATCACTGAATTAAACTTGCTTTCGTATTTAATAACGCTCACAAAAATGATATTTTATTCTTACTTTTTCGTAATGCACGTACATTCAGCAAAGCGCACAACTAACGACTAACTGGTTATTACCTGATAAGCCTACCGTAAAGAAACTATCTGGGTATCTGGGTGTGCGTCAGTTCATTAGCTAACGAGTTTCACACGTTTTTCTAGGAATTCTCTATTTTGTCTTTTTTTACTTTTGGCCAGCTTTTTGGGTGAAATACCCCTTAGTGCGCCCCGTAACGACTGTCAAAGATCCACGAATGACAGCCGGGACCAGCGCCTTAACGTGCTTTCCGAGGCACGGAGGCTTAGTATGGAAAGAAGGTCACCCAACCGCGGCAAGCATAGCTTAACCTGATGGATCGACCCGTGCGGCTGTTATTACTTAGCCAGAAACTCAGAAAACTACATATGAATTGAAAAAGTCACGTTGATACTTGCCCGTGTTTGAACCCAAAACCTCTGCACGAGAGGCGAGGCCTTAACCACTGGGCCCATCACAACATAATAAAATAAAATATGTGTTCTATTCTCTCCCCAGACCGACCGCTGCCTCGACGCTGGCTGTCTCGAGCACATCAAAACGCTCCTCCGCTGCGGCAGACCATCGCTCGTAAAGGAAGCCGCCTGGGCCATCAGTAACATCCTCGCCGGCACGCGTTCTCAGATACAACGCGCAATCGATTCTGGTGTGCTCCAGCATCTCTTGGATGTGCTCGCTTATGAGGACATCAAGTAAGTCGTGATATCATAACTGTATACCCCAAAACGGTAGTCAGAGGAAAGTGTATCGTACAGTCAAACACACGCCAGTAACAATGATGGTTTTCTGAAATGGCATTCATTAGTTGGCAGCACTGAGACGTCAGGTCCGGGCTTCTGTCAAAAGTGTCAAAGTGTGTAGGGGTAACCGTGGAGTTTCTTGCCTGCTCTTCTCCATAGAAAACGACCAATTGGAACAGTGCACATCGCTTCTGACGTACCATAAGTGCTCATGTAGGTTTATGTTTTTTTTTTTTTTTCTTCTTTTTCTGATGCAATCTGTCCATTTATTGACATTCAGCATCATTTTGCCTTATTGTTAGTTTTAGGCATTCTTGGTATGCGCCTGGCTGGCTGGCTCATCCACATCAATCTGTATATAGGGTGACCAATACTAAAACACATGATTGTACTCATGATAACAAACAACTTTTATTTATTTATATAAACTTTATTGTACACCACAAAAATACATAACAAAAAAAAAGACATAATAAAACACTACAAAATATACAATGGGCGGCCTTATCGCTTTCTGCAATCTCTTCCAGGCAACCTTAGAATGGACAGTGATTTGCCTGGATATGAAATGGGGCTGTCTTTGGTGCAACTAATAAGTGCCTACTTACAATATTATACTAAAATAGATACATAAATATAAGCAACGAAAACAAATGAAGACTAAAGATATTTACAGTTACGTGAACACGATCACAACAACAAAAAATGTTCCTTTACCAGCCTTTAAAACATAGGTAACGACTGCGCGCGTTTTATTTGAACTGGCAATGCATTCCACAAACGAGCAGCCTGGACAGTAAAGGATTTATCGAGGAAAGTTGTGGAATGCATTGGCATTTTGAGCTTTAAATTGTCAGATGACCTTAAAAATTTCGTGTGGGAGTCGCAAAGAAACTGGAAACGTTTCTTGAGATAGAGAGGGGTGGTAGGGGAAAAGAGCACATTATACAAAAGGGAAAGGATATGAGCATTCCGGCGATGGCGAATTGGTAACCACTTGAGCTTCACACGAAATTCAGAAACATGGTGATATTTGCGCAAACCGAATATGAACCTTATACAAACATTTTGAAGCCGCTCAAGTTTATCGAGTTGGTCTTGGGTAAGGTCAAGATAGCTGGCATCAGCAAAGTCAAGGATGGATCTTTTACTATCGGACCAAACCTGAAATCGCGAAAAAAAAACAGCTGCGCCCTACATTTTGACGAGTAATGTCAACATAAATGTAGGGAACAGCTGATTTTTTTTCCCGATTTCAGGTTTGTTCCCACAGTAAAAGTTGTTTGTTATCATGAGTACAATCATGTGTTTGTATCGGTCACTAATTACCAGTCGCCCTATATATTTTGTCAGTCTTCTTTGATATGACATGACATGAAAATGAAGACATTCAGGAGGCTTAAAAGATTAGCCCCACAAGTTTGATGCTAGTTTATTAGGATGGGTTGTAATCCTATTCTTGTAGGCACTGAATCTTTGTGTGATTTCTTCTTTTACCTTTGGCATTTTTAAGTCCCGATGTAAGCTATCGTTAGCCATATACCATGGTGAATTGGTTTGCATTTTTGATTGGAACCTTTGGAGTATGTTTGTGTTTGAATTAGCTGCAGTTCCGTACAGCTGTATACCGTATGTCCAAATAGGCTTTATGATGCATTTGTAAATCCGAAGTTTTTTGTCAAGTGAGCACCCAGACTTTGTTGACAGTAGCCAATAGTATTTCCTTAGTTGTAGGCTTAGTGATACCCTTCGTGAATATATGTTTTATCCAGGTCAGTCTACGGTCTAGGTACTTAGGTATTTAGCTTCTTGTGCTTGTGGTTTATGTGAAATAAAATATTTTGATTTTGGATCTGCCATGTTTCTGGTATTGCAGACGTCGCGGTGACCTGTATCATCAGGCGGAGCACCTGCTTGTTCGCTACCCAACAACCTTTTCTGTGCTGCTGTATAAACGTGACGCGTGATGTCGACATCGAATCAATTCCCAAAAAGAAAACATTTTACTAAAAATTATTGGTACTAGCGTCTTTGTACTTAATTTTGTAAATAAGCAGCTTTTACCCACGTGGATGTCAGAGAATATCCCACCGGAACGTGCTACCGGGAAATCCTTCCTTATTCCTTGTCTACATTATAAAGAGGACCTCTGTGCAGAATTACTGCTTTCTAGGTTCAAGTTTTTGGGCTGGGCGTTGATGAGTCAGTCAGTCAGTCGTCAGGACTTCTCTTTATATTTATATAGATAAAAACATTTCTAACCTATAAATTTCTCACAAACAGAAGCCAAAAAGAAGCAGCCTGGGCGATCACAAACCTCTGCCTAGGCGGTACTCCAGAACAGCTAGACACTCTCATCTCAGCCGGTTTCCTGGAACCTTACTGCCGACTGCTCAACGCTCCTGACCATAGAGCTATCACTGTAGTACTGGATGGACTTACCAACTTACTGCAGGTAAGCATAATACATCTAAAAGAGTCGCATTTTGTCACCTCTCTCGCTCACAAGGGATCAAATTTTTAAGATTGTTACATGTATATGAGGCATGAGGAACAGGGTGTAAAGTTCACTTATCCTCCATTGAAAAGGGAGGATCCTCCGACCGGACGGGTTGAGGTTGACTGCTGATGTCGTCACGCTGAAGGAGTTGCACGAAGGCTTCGCTGACGTTCACGTTCGGGGTCACCAGTATAGAGGCATGAGGAACAAGGTGTAAAGTTCACTCATCCTCCATAGAAAAGGGAGGATCCTCCGACCAGACAGGCAATTGCCCACCAGACAACACCCCTCTGGTCGGAGGATCGTAACTTTTCTATTGAGGATGAGTGAACTTTACACCCTGTTCCTCATGCCTCTGTACTGGTGACCCCAAACATGAATGTCATGAAAAGATGCATTTTGAAAAATGTAATCAATTAAAGGACTAGTAAATAACGTTAATTTAATAGGTACATAATTATTAAAACACATTTGTATTGTGTTATCTAATAATCTGTTTTTAAGGTGAGTTAAGTAAATGCCACAATAAAAATGTGTTTTTAATAGTTACCTAGTAATTTAATTGATTATATTTTTCAAAAAAGCGTCTTTTCATTTAACAGTCTTAAAGATTTGGTCCCGTGAGAGGGAGGGAGGTGACAAAATGCGACGGCCCTCTTAATTCGTTTATTCATACACTGACAGACAACGCAAAGCCTACACCGCTGCCTGGGTCTAGAAGCATGAAATTTTGGCGCAAGAGTTCCTTAAACAAGGTGCAACATAAATAACGCACAACCTCTTAAGGTGATTGCGCAATAGTAGCCCGCGAAATTCAAATTTTCTTCCGTTTTTTGCAATTTACAGTTAAGTGTCAGGTTGTATGTTGATAAAAATATGTTTAGCGACAATAACAAATGTGTATTTACATTATTATTATAAGAATCATCAATACATCTCTGTAAGTTAGATTTGTTCTCATACCGTCTTATTACAAAACAAGGTTCATCTTCAAACCCACGTTTCAACCATGGACCCTTTTTTGAATTTCGAACTTTATTCCGACACATTAAGATGTCAGTTTTACAAAACTGACAACTTAGTACCGGACTAAGTTGTCAGTTTTGAATAAAGAACTGTATTTCTATCACAGCTAGGTTATTATTACAAAAACTAGCTCGATGGTTTAAACCATGACAGAAGAAAAACCTCGTTTTGTAATAAGGCCTTTTAAGTTTGGTTTCACATATCATGACATTTTGGAACAAATCTAACTTACAGAGATGTATTGATGATTCTTATAGTTATAATAATGTAAATACACATTTGTTATTGTCGCTAAACATATTATTATCAACATACAACCTGACACTGAAATGTAAATTGCAAAACACGGAAGAAAATTTGAATTTCGCGGGCTACTACTGCGGATCCCTCCTTAAGGACGCTGTTACAAATGGGTAGTCAAATCACTACATTTTTACACAAAAGCATGTTTATTAAATAAAATACTTTACATTCTTAAAATGTTTTTGGCCAAATTGTTGATAGATGTGCATGGTACGATTCTGAACTACAAATATAATTTTAAATAGGTACATTTTCTCTATAAATGTACCGAAGTAAAAATCTTCACTCCAGTACGTTTACTGAGAAACTGTACCTATTTAAAATTATATTTGTAGTTCAGAATCGTACTATGCACATCTATAAACAATTTGGCCAAAAACATTTTAAGAATGTAAAGCATTTTATTTAATATACACACTTTTGTGTAAAAAAGTTTTGATTTGACTACCCATTTGTAACAGCGTCCATATGGGATCATTTACCCCTGTATTTGTCAACTTATTGTACACTCCTACCAACTTATCTGTGAAATGGCGAAAATTGGAACTACGGCCGTCATGTTGAAATGTCATCGATTGTGTCGACGCATCGACGGTGCCGTCCTCTTTCAGTTCACAGATAAGTTGGTAGGACTGTACACACGGCTACACATTGAGCTATAAATTTCCAGTTTACACTGACCTCTCATTGTAAGAAAATCCTATACAATGCGAGATCAGCTTATACTGGAAATGAATAGCTTGATCTGTAGCCGTGCATGCTCGCATTCTTGTAAATAAATATTATTCTTATTCATATTGTTATAGGCGGCAAACAGATACGGTCAAGTGGAGGTTCTCTGTCTGAGACTAGAAGAAATAGGAGCTTTGGATCAGATTGAAGGTCTACAGAAACATGAAAATGAACAGGTAACAAATCTAATCTGATCTAACTAGTCTGTACTGTCCTACTGCAGGACAAAGGCCTCCCTCTCCCTTCTCCACACAATTCTGTCTGTTGCTAGTTGGCCAGTCCTTTCGGTAGGCGTCAAGCTCGTCCCGCCATCTTCGTCTCGCCCTGCCGCGATGTCGTCGTGCGTTTAGGCTCTAGTGGGGCCCAATCGGTTGTTCTCTTAGTTCATTTGTCTTCTGACATGCGGCAGATATGTCCAGCCCGGTCCCACTAAGGGGGATGCGCTAAGGTAGCCCGCGAAATTCAAATTTTCTTACCGTTTTTTTTTATGCATTTTGCAGGTCAGTGGTCTCATGATTTAATGAAATCATGAGATTTGAGGTAAATTCTAACTTATGGAGTTGTATTGCTGATTCTAATGATTATAATTCTGTAAAGCCATGTTAGTTACGGGGCCGCGGATCATATTTTAATCAACATACAACCTGACACTGAGTTGCAAATTGCAAAAACGTAAGAAAATTTGAATTTCGCTTAGCGGCTTTCTGGGGAACGTCCTTGATCTTTTTGGCGCGCAGTATTGTGTTCCTTATACGGTCCGAAGTTCGAACCCGCAGGATGCTGCGCTCCATGGCTACCTGGCAAACCTCGAGCTTATACCTCTGCTGAAGTGTCAAAGACCAGGGGGCCAACCACCACCTCTTAAAGCAGTATTATTTTAATGTTACTTCAGTGTGAGAAAGAGATGGAGCTATACAGGACGTCTAGCTCCATCTCTTTCCCACACTCATGTAAGATTAAAATAATACTGCTTTAAGAGGTGGTGGTCTAGCTCCAGGTTTGAGCACCATATGTAAGAATGGGGAGAACACACATGTCCATAATTCTAGATGTAATGAGAGACATGGTGGTAGGTAACATTATTATACACAGTCTTGCCATAAATATTGTCACGTAGAAAAAAAAATATATATATTGCAAATAATATTTATTACTTTTACAGTGTGTTAGTTTAATACATAAATATAAAACAATTTAAAATATAAAAAGCTTATTCGAAGTGGTCTCCATTGGCTGCAATACAGTCCTTTAAAGGTTGAGGCCAGTTATCAATAGAAGCATGCACTCTTTCCATGGGGAAATTCTTCACTGCCAATCGAATGGATTGTTTTAGGGACTCCAAATTATCATGGCGTTTAGAGCAAGCCGTACTCTCTAAGACTGACCATAAATCATAATCCAGCGGATTAAGATCGGGACTAGACGACGGCCAGTCTTCAGCTCTGATGAAGTCCGAAACGTTCACTTCCAACCAAGACTGCGTGGACCGAGCTTTATGACCCGGCGCCGAGTCTTGTTGGAAGGACCATACTTGGTTATTGAACATGGTGTTGTTAAGGGGCTTAACTACCTTCTCAAGAATGGTATCTTGATACACTTGTGCCGATGTTTTGATACCTTTTTCACAAAAATATGGCTCAGTCACTTCTTCATAGCTAACACCCCACCAAACCATCACTGAAGTCGGATAATGCCCACGTTGCACTCTGTCGACTAATTGGGAAGCTTCCTTAGAGCTTTGAGCATAAATACGGTCATTTTGTTTGTTAAAATTTTATTTATTTATTTATTAAAACTTTATGCACAAGTAAAAAAATACTGTACAAAGGCGGACTTAATGCCTGAGGCATTTTCTACCAGTCAACCTTAGGGTGATGCAGAGAGAAAACATGGCAGGTGCAGCATAAGGGATAGATAACTCGAAAAAGAATAAATACTAATAAATAAATACATATATACATACATATAAACAGAATAAACTTTGTCAGGAGAAATAACGATAGGTAGAGGAGAAAAAGAATCCAGCAAGAATCAGCGCTGAGATGATTCTGCCAACTTCTTACGAATATGTTCACGTGCCTTCACTTTGAACGATAGCCGACTGGTTGCCATCCTGATGTCAAGAGGGAGCGCATTCCAAAGAAATACCGCCTGGACAAAGAAAGAAGAATGAATAAAACCAGAGCGGTGAGAAGGACATCGTAGAAGACGATTGTTGGTTGAACGAAGATTTCTACTATGGGCAGAGCACAAGTATTGAACATGTGAAGTCAGATAAGAAGGAGAAGTAGGCTTATTTAGTATGGAATACAACATAGACAGAGCCCTCAGCTCTCTGCGCTGACGTATGGGTAACCATTTTAAAAGCAATTGGTGCGCAGACACATGATCATACTTACGAAGATTGAAGACGAATCGAATGCAGTTATTTAGAAGGCGATCAAGTTTATTGAGGAGATCTGCATTCAGGTCATAATAACACACATCACCATAGTCTATTATGGGAAAGATTAGGGACTGTACAAGCATGGCCTTTATGTGTGATGGAAGGTTTGAAAATTTTGCTCAATTGTAAAGATTTTCTCATCCGTAAACAAAATTTTTCTGTGACCTCCCTTTGCATACCGCTTCAGTAGTTGTTTCGATTTTACCACCCTATTCTTTTTTAAACTATCAGTTGAAAAATGACCAGTGCGTCTCTGGCTGCAAGTCCTAAGTCAACACATGATCATACTTACGAAGATTGAAGACGAATCGAATGCAGTTATTTAGAAGGCGATCAAGTTTATTGAGGAGATCTGCATTCAGGTCATAATAACACACATCACCATAGTCTATTATGGGAAAGATTAGGGACTGTACAAGCATGGCCTTTATGTGTGATGGAAGGTTTGAAAATTTTGCTCAATTGTAAAGATTTTCTCATCCGTAAACAAAATTTTTCTGTGACCTCCCTTTGCATACCGCTTCAGTAGTTGTTTCGATTTTACCACCCTATTCTTTTTTAAACTATCAGTTGAAAAATGACCAGTGCGTCTCTGGCTGCAAGTCCTAAGTCATCTTTTAAAATACGTGACATGGTTCTGGGTGCTATCTTCATCTCCCGAGATAAAATCTTTTGCTTTCGAACAGGATTTCTTCGAATTCTTTCCCTTACTGCTTTGACCACCGTTTTCGTACGAACACTACGTGGACGGCCAGATCTTTTTCTGTCACAAACAGAGGAGGTCTCATTGTACCTATTAATAGCCCGGTACACAAACATTTGACTAATACCAAGCGTATGTAGTTTTAAAAATTGCATTTGGCTCCATACCAAATTTGTGTAATGCAATCACAGCGATTCGGTTCTCTTTATCACCCCACTCCATTTTAATATCGCAAAATATTGTAAAATGTATTGGCGCCAAAATTAGAAAACTCAATGAACAATCGTATAAAAATGACAGATTCCAAATTCAAATGTAATATCTTTCTTATTTTTAATTGTAACAGTATTTATGGCCAGACTGTGTAGTTAGTTATACAGTACTAGCTGTTGGCTTCGACTTCGTCTGCGATCCAGGATGAAAAGTAGCCTATGTCCTTCTCCATGTCATGGTCATGTTTTGGCTATTTGACAAAATTCGTCCAAATCCGTTCATACGTTTTAGCGTGAAAGCGTAACAAACAAACTCACTTTCGCATTTATAATATTAGTTAGGATTATTTCAGATAGTAGACAGTAGATCCAGGAGAGAGAGAGAGTGGGGGGTAGAGTATGTCTCTTTAATAAAATGAGAAAAGGTTAGTGAGGAGAGTTTTGAGCAGGTATGAATGTAGATTCAGCAGGGATTTCTCATACAAACTTTATCACCTACATACAAACGCTCGTACGCGATTGTGGCGCTGTAACAAACCTTTCTTTGAAATATTTTGAACTAATCGGTATCTTGTGCACTACAGGATCAAATTAAATTAGCTAGCGAAACTCTGCAAACGTGATATTTACACGGTAAAATAAAAAAATATGTTCTTTTTTTTGAGGGGCAAGGGACCGCATGAATTGTTGTTACTTGACATGTTGTACTTCTTTTGTTTGATCGTGTTTAGATATCGACACCCATCACGTCTGTGAAGTTTACACAAAAGAAACAGATTTTTTAACTGATATTTCAAGTAACTACAATAACTGCCGTCACAAAAAAAAGTTTTTTTTTTCTCATGTTCAGATTTCGATACCAGTCACATCTGCGGGGAGGTTCGTTAGCTAATTTAATTAAACCCAGTATATCTAGGTTTCTATTGAAAGCGAAAAATAAAATCTTTAAGAAACACGTTCAGTATTATTTATTTATTTTATCATAAAACGGCCAAGGCCATTTACAATAGTTGAGACACAAAACTACTCGACAGTCATACACTCTTCTCACAATACTCCGGACATACTGACAAGATCTTCTTCCATTCATCCGCGAACACATCACAGTCAGGCTTAGCGTCCAAGAGAACGTTGAGCGCAGTGAGTGTGCGCGGGACAGGAGACTGGGCTCGTGCGACGGTTCGACTCTAATCTAAAAATATTCTTCAAAAAAGTCCAAAAATTGCTTTTTTGCACAAATTTTACCAGGACGATCGTTCATATTCATAATCACACTAATATTATAAAGGCGAAAGTTTGTGAGTGTGTGTGTGTGTATGTTTGTTACTTCTTCACGCTCAAACGGCTGGGCCGATTTGGATGAAATTTGGTATGTATATAGCTTATAATCTTGATTAACACATAGGCTACTTTTTAACCCGGTCTACGCGGGTGAAACTGCGGGGCGCAGCTAGTGTGTTCATAAAGTAAAGTAAAGAAAACATCTTCATTGAAACCTTGCACATGTAATGGAGATTCTAAATGCGGTTTCGCGGCGGAGGTGTGACACGGGCCTTATAGATCTCGACTTTGGTAACTATAAGCCGATGTTCGCACGGTCATAAAAATATCGCGGCGGGATTTTATCGCGCACTGGATTTTCAACTCTCGTTGTTGAGCCGAGCGTTGAGAATCCAACTCAACAACAACACGAGTGCATTCTAGCGGGTTGAAAAAAACACACTGTTGGATTCTCGGCTCTAAGCAGAGACATCGACTTACTCATAGTTATATCTCATTATTTTCCACAGGTATACAAGAAAGTGGTACAGATCTTGGACACGTACTTTGCGGAGCAAGAAGATCCTAACGCACAGCCCACGAAAACCGAAGAAGAATATCAATTCGGGTCAACAAGCAACCAGAATATGGACTTTTAGTAACTTAAATTATCAACTTAGCATCATATTTAGATTTCAATATCATCATCCTTCCGCTTAATATCTGCCGAACCTTTTCCTGAGCTCGGCTTCCAGTCTAACCGGATGCAGCTGAATACCAGTATTTTTCATTGTGCGACTGCCTATATTGAGAACCTCGTTCTTTTTTTTGTCGATTAAAAAGAGGAAGTAGATAAACCTATCTACTTCCTACCTACCCAACATTCGGCCTTCATTAACGGCACAATGTCACATTCTTAAACCGCCTTATGGTTTAGCGGTAGAGGTGTAATTCCTGCCTTACAGTTTCGCGGCACAGGTGTCATTCCTGCCTTAAGGTTTTGCGGCAGAGGTGTAATTCTTGTCTTAAGGTTTCGCGGCAGAGGTGTAATTCCTGCCTTAAGGTTTTGCGACAGAGGTGCAATTCCTGCCTTACAGTTTCGCGACAGAGGTGCAATTCCTGCCTTACAGTTACGCGGCACAGGTGTCATTCCTGCCTTAAGGTTTCGCGACAGAGGTGCATTTCCTGCCTTAAGGATTCGCGGCAGAGGTGCAATTCCTGCCTTACAGTTTCGCGGCAGAGGTGCAATTCCTGCCTTAAGGATTCGCGGCAGAGGTGCAATTCCTGCCTTACAGTTTCGCGGCACAGGTGTCATTCCTGCCTTACAGTTTCGCGGCAGAGGTGCAATTCCTGCCTTACAGTTTCGCGGCAGAGGTGCAATTCCTGCCTTAAGGATTCGCGGCAGAGGTGCAATTCCTGCCTTACAGTTTCGCGGCACAGGTGTCATTCCTGCCTTACAGTTTCGCGGCAGAGGTGCAATTCCTGCCTTACAGTTTCGCGGCAGAGGAGCAATTCCTGCCTTAAGGATTCGCGGCAGAGGTGCAATTCCTGCCTTAAGGATTCGCGGCAGAGGTGCAATTCCTGCCTTACAGTTTCGCGGCACAGGTGTCATTCCTGCCTTACAGTTTCGCGGCAGAGGTGCAATTCCTGCCTTACAGTTTCGCGGCAGAGGTGCAATTCCTGCCTTAAGGATTCGCGGCAGAGGTGCAATTCCTGCCTTACAGTTTCGCGGCACAGGTGTCATTCCTGCCTTACAGTTTCGCGGCAGAGGTGCAATTCCTGCCTTACAGTTTCGCGGCAGAGGAGCAATTCTGCCTTAAGGATTCGCGGCAGAGGTGCAATTCCTGCCTTAAGGATTCGCGGCAGAGGTGCAATTCCTGCCTTACAGTTTCGCGGCAGAGGTGCAATTCCTGCCTTACAGTTTCGCGGCAGAGGTGCAATTCCTGCCTTAAGGATTCGCGGCAGAGGTGCAATTCCTGCCTTAAGGATTCGCGGCAGAGGTGCAATTCCTGCCTTAAGGATTCGCGGCAGAGGTGCAATTCCTGCCTTACAGTTTCGCGGCAGAGGTGCAATTCCTGCCTTACAGTTTCGCGGCAGAGGTGCAATTCCTGCCTTAAGGATTCGCGGCAGAGGTGCAATTCCTGCCTTAAGGATTCGCGGCAGAGGTGCAATTCCTGCCTTACAGTTTCGCGGCAGAGGTGCAATTCCTGCCTTAAGGATTCGCGGCAGAGGTGCAATTCCTGCCTTAAGGATTCGCGGCAGAGGTGCAATTCCTGCCTTACAGTTTCGCGGCAGAGGTGCAATTCCTGCCTTACAGTTTCGCGGCAGAGGTGCAATTCCTGCCTTACAGTTTCGCGGCAGAGGTGCAATTCCTGCCTTAAGGATTCGCGGCAGAGGTGCAATTCCTGCCTTAAGGATTCGCGGCAGAGGTGCAATTCCTGCCTTAAGGATTCGCGGCAGAGGTGCAATTCCTGCCTTACAGTTTCGCGGCAGAGGTGCAATTCCTGCCTTACAGTTTCGCGGCAGAGGTGCAATTCCTGCCTTAAGGATTCGCGGCAGAGGTGCAATTCCTGCCTTAAGGATTCGCGGCAGAGGTGCAATTCCTGCCTTACAGTTTCGCGGCACAGGTGTCATTGCTGCCTTAAGGTTTCGCGACAGAGGTGCAATTCCTGCCTTAAGGATTCGCGGCAGAGGTGCAATTCCTGCCTTACAGTTTCGCGGCAGAGGTGCAATTCCTGCCTTAAGGATTCGCGGCAGAGGTGCAATTCCTGCCTTAAGGTTTCAGGGTGGAGGTGTAATTCCTGCCTTAAGGTTTCAGGGTGGAGGTGTAATTCCCGCCTTATGATTTCGCGGCGGAGGTGTAATTCCCGCCTTATAATGTCGTGGCGGAGGTGTAATTCCCGCCTTATGATTTTGCGGCGGAGGTGTAATTCCCGCCTTATGATATCGCGGCGGAGGTGTGATACCTGCCGTAGTGGACCATTGTACGTGTGCCAGGGCAGCTGTCTTTGGTCATTCCAACCAGCCCACCTCTCTCCAGAAGTAGATCAGGTCTCCTAGTCTGTGCAAACCAGCTGCAATACATCTGGGTGACCCAGGGGTTTCTGCGTATCTACCTGTTTTTACTTATAATATCAAAGAGTTGCTTGGCTAAGTAATGACAGCCACACAGGTCAATCCAGCAGATCAAGCTACAATTGCCTGGGCTGGTTCGTGGATAGGTGACCATCTTTACATACCGAAACTCCTCCGTGCCTCGGAAAGCACGTTAAGCCGTAGGTCCCGACTGTCATTTGTGGATCTCGAAAGTTTGTCAGGCAGTCATTCCATGTCTGGTATTCAGCTGCATCCGGTTAGAATGAAAGCCGACTCCAACATAGTTAGGAAAAAGCTAGGCAGATTGGTACGTCATTGCTCCATATGCTTTATCTTACTTATTTTTCATTAGAAAACCATTATACAACAGTACGCATTAGTTTACAGTATTTCTAAGATTGATTTAGAAGTCAAGCTGGCCTTGATGATTTAGATAAGGATACCTTTTATTAGCCATAATAAATTAGTGAGAATACCCCGATTTTAAGGCTTAAGGCACCTGTTTCACTGCTGACGATGAAGCGGCTAACAACTATTTTCTCGTTCAATAAACATACAAAAAAATGTAAGTCCAGTGTTAGTAAAAGAGGTACATTGTATTAAGAGCCCATACTACCTCCGGTTTTTATATTGCTCGCGGACTGAGTGCGGCGCTGGGCGCCGATAGTTTAGGTAATTGCTTTTTATTACATAAATTAGAGA
This sequence comes from Cosmia pyralina, assembly GCA_946251885.1. Lineage (NCBI taxonomy): Eukaryota > Metazoa > Arthropoda > Insecta > Lepidoptera > Noctuidae > Cosmia > Cosmia pyralina. The sequence continues at coordinate 2,567,487 of OX276371.1, forward strand.
AATTTTTGCTGATAGACCAAAATCAAAGGCTGGAACTCATTTAGGGACCAATTCTTAGGTATAAGATTATATTTCTAACAAAAATATTGTTTTATCGCATTTAATCTACCCTAATGCGTAAGTGCTTACATAATCAAACAGGTTTCCGGTACGGGCGGGTCGGCACAGATCGGTGCAGGTATTAATTTCTATGTTACCTTATAAAGAAACAGGTTCAAACTTGTCGCACAGATTTGTCTGTACCGGAAACCTGCTTCTTTATATTTGCACCCTAACACACTGTCAACCGGAATCTGAATCATTTTGAAGCAAATTACTAATCCATTGCTTCATATATTCATAAAATTTGTCTGCTCAACAAGATAAATAACGCAATGAATGTTGTTGAACTGTCAAAATGAAACCGATTCTGATTGCCCGCTGATCAGTAAATCTGCTAACAAATTTCTTTTACATTCCTTATATTTCATAATAAGTTGTGTTTAGGTTGTTGTGATGACAAAGTTAGGGAAAATAAATATTAAGAGGCATATTACACTTCAAACGTGATTTTTAAGTTAAATGGCCAACTTTAGCGTTCTTATTCTGAGAAACTGAAAGACTTCCAACAACTTTGACTTATTAAGTTGTGGAGAAATTTTCTTATCTATATACAGGATGTTAGGTTAAACGAGGGACATACTTTAACGGAGTGTAGTACTCATGAAAATGAACAATTTTTACCATGGAACTAACCCAGAAATATGAAAAAAAAATCGGCTGTCTCGTACATTTTGATCGCGTAGGTTTTGCACTTTGTTGAGTACAGCTGATTTTTTTTTTTTTTTTTTTCATATTTCAGAGTTAGTTCCATGGTAAAAGTTGTTCATTTTCATGAGTACTACACTCCGTTAAAGTATGTCCCACGTTTAACCTAATACCCTGTATTATGCAGCCAAAATTGCGAAGTTTTTCATAAAATGCGCGACAGCTTTTTCTCGAGCTCGTGGATTGGCATGTGAAAAATATATAATATTATCTCTTAAATAGTGGTTTAGTTCACAGGGGCCTCAGAATTTTGAAATACGTCTAGAATAGCTATAAAAAAAAATCCCATTCAAAACCATAAAAATACAAAAAACGTTCAAAATTAACTGTAAATTTTTCTTTTTTCTTTTTTTAATTAATAATTATTTTTATGTAAAATTTATATTAAAATATAATATTTTAAACAAAAAAATAAATCAAGACTTAATTTCCCTAACTTACTTCTTCATGAATATTTGTGCCTTGTAGGTTCAGATATAAGAGCAGTTTTCATTCCAATTTTTCGAAACTTGTCTATGTACGCACGGCTACAGATCAAGCTTTACATTTCCAGTATAAGCTGATCTCGCATTGAATAGAATTTCCTTACAATGAGAGGTCAGTGTAAACTGGAAATTATAGCTTGATGTGTAGTATGTACATACAAAAGAAATTGTTGAAACTTATTAAATCAATCTTCGAGCTTATCAGAACTGAAATTATAGTGATTTTTGTTTTTTTTTTAATATTAAATGTGTTATTTTTCGTAATATTTGTGGTTTTATTTAATTTTTTGCGATTTCAGGTTTGGTCCCATACTAAAAGTTGTTCATAATGATGAGTACAATGACCCCTTTAAGATAATAACGGTGGATTAAAATTATTACACCCAGTATTAGCCGACGTTCTCACGGACGTAAAAATATCGCGGCGGGATTTTATCGCGCACTGGATTTTCAACTCTCGGTGTTGAGCCGAGCTTCGAGAATCCAACCTAACAACAACAGAGTGCATTCTACGAGGGGGGATCAAAAAGTAGTGAGAATGAGATAGATTATAATGACTATTGATAACTTAATAATTTATTTTTCTACATAGTCTCCGAGTCTCTCTACACACCGAGTCCAGCGCTTTTCCAAGACTTCAATCCCTTTCAAAAAAAAGTTTTGTCTTGGTCCTGCAAAAAGCTCTCCACGGCATCCATCACCTCGTTATCGTCTTCGTACCTGTTTCCCCTTAAGTATTCTTTCAATTTGGGGAACAGACAAAAATCGCTAGGCGCCAGATCTGGTGAATAAGGGGGGTGGTCAACCAATTCGAAGCCAGCTTGCTGAATGGCAGCCATCGCAACTGCCGACCTGTGCGCGGGTGCGTTGTCGTGATGAAACAGCACGCCCCTTCGAAGTTTCCCTCTCCTTTTCTCTTTGATGGCATTCCTCATCTTAGGAATTAAAGCTGCATAATATTGGCCTGTAATAGTGGTTCCACGCTCCAGGTAATCAATCAACAATATCCCTTCTGAGTCCCAAAATATTGAGGCCATAACCTTGCCAGCCGATGCCACGGCACGAAACTTCTTCGGGGTCGGTGATGATGGCCGTTTAATTGCGAAGATTGCTGTTTTGTCTCGGGATCAAAATGATGGACCCATGTTTCGTCCATTGTTACGAAACGAGACAAAAAGTTTTCAGAATCTTCTTGAAACTTGTCCAACAATATCTTCGAAATGTCAAGTCGATTTTGTTTCAGACTGTCGGTTAACATTCTCGGCACCCATCTTGCGGAGACTTTTCTCATATTCAAAGATTGTTTCAATATGGATTGAATACTTCCATATGAAATGCCCGTTTCTTGAATTAAGTATCGGATGGTAACTCTTCGATCGCTCAATACAATTTTCTCGACTTTCGCAACATTTTCTTGGGTGACTGACGTCAATGGACGGCCGCAACGATATTCGTCTTCCGTGCTCGTTCCCTACTCGAAATTGAGAAGCCCACCTTGCGACAGTGGAATAAGGCGGAGCAGACTCTCCTAATGTTGCCTCCAAATCGCAATGAATCTCTTGCGTCGTTAACTTTTTAAACAGAGGTATTTAATAACGGCTCGCACTTCGTTTTTCTCCATTTTCGAGAACACGTTCCGACACGAAGCAAACAAATGACTACATTCAGAAAGAAACAAAAGAGAATCGAAGATTTTTTTCTTTATTAATATTACACATGTATCTGAGCTATGCCTGCCAATATTTATTTTTTTTCTTACCAAGGAGTATGTCGTTCTCACTACTCTTTGATCCCCCCTCGTAGCGCGTCGACAAAACACACTGTTGGATTTTCAACTCTCGGCGTTAAGCAGAGCGTTGAAAATCCAGAGCGCGAAAAAATCGCCGCGATATTTTTACGTCCGTGCGAACGACGACTTAGTGTATAATCTACTAGCTTTCCATAGCGGCTTCGCCCACGTGTGTTCGACACACTAGCGTGCGAAGCCGCTATAATAATAACAAATAATATCACGCGGATTTTATCACGTGGAATAATTTTCGACAAATTATCCCACGGGAATGTACTATCGGGATAAAAAGAATCCCATGTCCTAATTCAGGTCACGGTCTACCCGTTAGCCAAACATCCAAATCTGTTCAGCCGTTAGAGCGTGAAAGCGTGATAATCGAACGAAACTCACTGTCGCATTTATAATTATACAATTATAGTTAGGATGATTGCAGCCTCTTTGTCGTGACCACCGCAGCCTTGGGAAACCAATATTAATTGACAGATCCTGAATCTAGTCTTAATCTGACAATAGTTTTGTCTATCACAAGGTATGACAAAAATTAAAAAGAGTTTATGTGAAATGTTTATTACAAAATTGAATTAAACCTTTAAAATAAAATATAGGTAAGAAGCGTTTTAACATGTTTAATACAAATAGATTATTCCACAAATCCCCATTGACAATCGCGGTAGTTCCCGTTGTCCCCGTCCTATACAGAGACAGCGGTACTTCAATTAAATATTTAAAAATACTTCCCGTTGTCCTCGTACACTGTCCCCGTTAATATACCTAGTTGAATAAAATAAGTAAAAATTATTGCCCACAGTCCCCGTTTTTTTCTTTTTTGTCTAGTATTATGTGTGAGTCGGCCGGCATCTTTTACCCATCAAACAAAGTTTTTTATTTGGTATTTAATCAAATGATTTATTACAGCAAACAATCTTTAGACAATAAACATTTGGTCTTTTTGGTCAAATGATTTGTTATGACAAAAAATATATACGAATAGGTTAGGTTAGGTTAAAACTGTGACCTTCTACGCACGAGCCGAGCGAGCGAAGCGAGCGGTTCCGCGGTAGCGGCCGGCGAGTGCCAGAAACGACTAGATTTTACAGAAAAAAAAAATGTGGAAAAAAAGAGATTATTTTTAACAAGCTATCAAGAACCGAACTAGTTAGTTAGAGGACAACGACTCGTGAAAAGTTTGCTTCCCGTTGTCCCCGTTAGCCGAATGTACGTTATGGGGACAGCGGGAAATACATTTAATCACGTCCCGCTGTCCCCGTGAAGGGGTTATGGCATACGGGGACAACGGGAATAAACCGACAGTCCCCATCAATGGGGATTTGTGGATAACCCTACAAAATGGAATTAAACCTATGGTATAAATGTAAGAAGAGTTTTAACAGATGTTTATTACAAAGGGGATTTGTGGAATAACCTACAAAATGGAATTAATCCTATGAAATAAATGTAAGTCGAGAAATTTACATTCTTGGGTTAAAGATGGCAATTTGTTGTTTCTTATAATATGTTAATTTTCGATGAATGTGTACAAAACTAAATCTTAGGCAGAATTACTCGGTAAAATGCAACTGCCCGCCAGCAAGCATAGCTATTCATCTTGATTCCGTGCTAAATCGAACGTGACGTGCGTAGGTAACCTTATTGTCATTATTTTGTACCTACTTCTTCATTGTCAGTTGTTGATGTGCTGCCAGTGTTCATAGCATTTGCAGGCGTAGCGAGTTTCGTTGAAACATTTGAAGTGGAAGCTACAGGAATATTGGAATTAAGAGTTTTTCCATCAGTTTTTGCCTTTGTTTTATTCAGCGGTTTGAGTGCTGGTAGGTTTATTGGTCTCTTCGTAGTTCCATTGACATGGAAATTGTTTTTAGCTACGGTATTATTAGTTTTTAAGTTTACCATTGATTTCACAGATTTGCTCGTGGCGGGCTGATTTGCTGGTTGCATGGAATTTTGAAATGGCTCCTTCTTTGTATACTTTTTGAGATTCATTTTCCTAAGCTGAAAATTAGTGAAGTATTGTGTTAGATTTTATTAAAAATAAGGAAAAGTAAATAGAAAGAGAGGGGAGGTCTGCCCTGTAGTGGGACGTCACGGGCTTTTAATATAAGTAACAGAATCATCATCTTCCTGCCCATACTTATCCCATTTTACTTGGGGTCGGCGCAACACGTTTTCTTCCATTCTCCTTCTCAACCGTCACGTTCCTTCTCATTCACTCCCTATCATCATTCCTTACACCATCCATCTGTTCTTTATCCATGCAGAGTTGATTTTTTTTTAATAATTATTACATTTCTAACTACCTAACAAAATTACCATGACTGAACTCTCAGATATAGGTAAAGATAAACCATCTGACCTACATTTCATACGTAGTTTATAAGCTACTTTGTGACTTATGAACTATGAACATCTGGGCAAAGTAACTAACATACATTAATCTGAGCAACACCTATGACCTGCTAATTATTGCGAAAAAACCGTTCAGGGAATCGTCTCCCACCAAAGTACAGTAGCGAGAACTGTTACCAAATAAATTATGTGGCTTACCTTTTCGATTCGCGCCTTTTCCCTTGCAATTCTCTCTTCCCTCCATTTATTCAAGCGATCAATATCGGAATCCATATTTTCTGATACCTAATTACAGTAGAAATAAACTAATAATGGTATTTAATAATCCTACGGAATCTGTTGTGACTTGCAATAAAATAGATAATGCGTACGTTATTACAACAAACTACCTACAGTTTTGTATTTTTATTATTAAAAAAAAAAAACTACACTCAAACCATAGACTAATACTCAAACTAAACCACTGGCTAAATGTTTATTATTTTTCGAAAGTTATTTTAAACTTACTTGCACTTGATTTTTTCTAATGAAAGAAACTACAAACAAGATCAAGGTTCGTTTGAAATCTTCAATTGGAAAAATGGCGCTGCACCAGCGTTCAAAAATCTAAACAAAAATGCTCGCGTTCCAGTTTCTGTCAAGACTTCGTCAAAAGGAGCATTATTTTTTTAACGCTTATTTATAACTTTGTACCCATGGAATTACTATTATATAAATGTTTTCACCTTAATTGCGTAACATACGAGTAGGAATCGGTTTCATTTTGACAGTTCAAGTTAGATTTCGACCGGATTGGTCGGATTTCGCAAATCAGACGAATCCGGACGAAATCTAATTTATTATAACTTATACTTATGGAGTTTAAACTCTCAATAGCTATAGATTCGATAAAATTATCTAAGTTATGTTTGGTTTTATGAGGTCCTCACATAAACCCTCGTTAATAATTCACTCGACTTTTAAGAGAGTACCGACCGCGCAGTGGCGCCCTCATCGTTTGTTTGGTTATTTCTTTTATTTTAGAATGAATATGCAGAAAATAAGCCGAAATAATTGTGCTCCACAAAATTCTAAAATAAAAGAAATAACCAAACAAACGATGAGGTCGAACTGCGCGATCGGTACCCTCTTTAGAAAATTCTCCCTTATCAGAGTTCAGAAAAACGATATCGAATCAATAATCACTATGGTATGGATAAACTCCGTTTAAGAACCTCAGAAACTGGACATTAGACAGACGTATTGATGATTTTTATCGTTAAAATTTATGTAAATACCTACATTTTTTAATGTCGCTAATCATATTTAGATCAAGATACAACCTGACACTGATCTGCAAATTGCAAAAAGCGCAAGAAATTTTGAATTTCGCGGTCTACGCAGCGCAATCATTTTAAGGAGGATCCGCAGTAGTAGCCGCGAAATTCAAATCTTATGACACGAAACGCGACTTCGCTCGCGTGGAAATAGTAAAATACACAATTTAACACATATAATGCCTCGTCAGCCACATATGGCTGACATTTTCCAAACCAATTAAGCCGTGTCAGCCATATGTGGCTGACGGAATATGCTTGTTTTGAAAGCGCGATTTTTCGTCGCCAGCCACGTTTTTGATGTTAAACTGTATGTTGTATGGTTGACAAGGCCTGGTAAATTATAACTGTAGTGATGGCATCGATACTTTTACTTACCTACATTTTGAGAAATATTAAGTTTGTAAGAGAAAGTTTCGAAAACAAAAGAGTGATTACAAAAATAGTCGGTTTTTTGCAAATGAAACTTATAGGTAAATGTTTTAATTGCTTTTATTCATATTTAAATTGGCATTGGCAACATAATGAATCAAATCTACATCAATCATCGTGTCCAAACACGTTTGAACTCAAACAAATCTATGGTCTAAATTGAAACAGCTGATAAAATAGTGTGGCTTATTCGGGCAATCTTCGAAGTATGTTACCACTCTTTTGGTTTTATTTCGAGCATGAACTCTTCCAAATTGGACACAGTTTTCTTTATAACACCTAACACAATATTTACGACAGGCAGAGGCCAACCCTTGCCTTTTCTTCAATTCATGCTTTACTCGCCTAGGTCTAGCGGAGGCACTAGTTTCCGGGACTCCTGTATGCACGAGGTAGTCAACCAACGCAGTTCTAAACTGGACGACGGGGAGCTTCTTATTGGTTGTTAATTTATATAAAATATATCAATTTACAATCGCTGTATTCAGTAATAACTCCATCGCCAATTTCTTGGGCCATTTCGTTGTCTTCCGAAGAGGGGTCGTGTAAGAGGACATTTGGTCTGACAGATCAATCGCTGATTTTGCATGAATATAATCTACCACAATCTTCGGTTTTATTTTTTCTTTTCCATTTTTAGTTATTCTTCTGAAACTTACGGAGTGGTTAGTAGACAGCAGCAGTACATCCCGCTTGTCCTTCCACTTCATAATTGTTATTCCGTCGTCATTTTCTTGAGCTGAGAATTCTCCTGTCTTCAGTTTGGTTTGGACAACTGTTTGAGGTAAACCTCGTCTATTTTTTCTAAGAGTGCCTATGAGGTGAGTTTGTCCTGCTAGTAGTTTTCGTGCCAGATCCAAACTGGTATACCAATTATCTGTGCAAACCGTATGTCCTTTATTTAGATAATCGTCACATAAGGCAAGGACAACATTAGTCGGTGTAGTATTCACATTATAATAGTTTTTGCCAGCATAAACTTGCACTTTTACAGTGTATCCTGGGTTTGAGCACAGCTTAAAACGTTTTATTCCAGGATTTATGTCGCTCATTTTTATTGTATTGCCTAAAAATAACGCGGCCACGAAATGGGATTAGACTTTCGTCAACACACATTTCTTGATTAGGTGTATAATGACATTTAAAATTAGCATTCAGCATATCTAATAAATGTCTAACTTTAAAGAATCGGTCGTCCATATTGTGATTTATTTCATTATTGGCAAAGTGCAACATCCTCAAAATGAGTTCATCGATTTCGGCTCATAATGGACTTAACAAATTGCTGTTCAAAACATTTGTTTGTGCTCCAGTACAAAGATACAGTAGGCGCGCGATCTGAGTGCAGTCGGGGTATGAGGAGCGGGGCGGGTGCAACTTCTCCCGCCCGTCGACACCTCGTCGCGGCCGCCTGTAATTTAGTGCTGTGCTGACCTTGATGTCTCTCGCTCGCGCGCTTATCGATAGCGTTTAACTCAAGTTCGTGTTATTTTTTGTTTTAAAAATGACTGATCCGTGTTCTTCAAGTACTATTGATAAAATACGTGTTTTTATTCATCGTCAAGCACGGGAGCTGGCGAATCATATTCTTGAGAAGTGTGTTGAAGAAAAGCAGAACCAATTTTTGACCTTGCCTTCAAAGGCAAGGTCAAAAATTCAAATAATGCTTTCGACCGAGCCAGCCATTATACTGGTATTTCCAAGAGAACATTAGCTGCAATTAAAAAACAAGCTAAAACAGGGCCTCTTTCTTCGCCTTCTACTAAAGGAAAATCGCATTATAAAAAAAAAAAACAACTTAAACGTCGATGACTTTGATAGAAGTGTGATACATCGAACTATCGAAGAGTTTTATATAACAAAAAAAGTTGTCCCTACTTGTCCCAAACTTCTGACAGCCGTTAGAGAAAAGATCAATTTTCCGTGGGGTTTGAGAAAAGTTAAGTTTGAGAAAATTATTAAAAGCGATGGGATATAAATGGCAAAAATGTCACAATAAACGACGAATTTTGGTGGAGAGACCAGCTATCGTTTATGCACGATCATTTTATTTACGAGCGATCCGTCGGTATAGGCAAGAGGAGCGAAACATTTTCTTTCTTGATGAAACGTGGGTAGATAACAACCTCAATTTTAAAAAATGTTGGCGAAATGAAATGATCGACGCAGTATTGACAGACACAAGCTCCTCAAACAGGCTTATTCTGGTTCACGCAGGATCTCGAGCAGGATTTTTAAATGGTGGGAAGTTGCTTTTTAAAGCTGGTACTGCAACAGGTGATTATTTCGTTGAAATTTACTTGAGTATCAGACATATAAAATCGTCAATCTTTAATTTAAATCCGTTTCTTTGTTCCTTCACAGGTGATTATCACGGGCAGATGAATCAAACGAATTTGAGAAGTGGACGACTGAAATGTTGATTCCTAATCTGCCACCATCATCTGTTGTAGTAATGGACAATGCACCCTACCATAGTGTACAGGAAAATAAAGTTCCCACGAAGTCCAGCACCAAACCCGTAATGTTGGAATGGTTAATTAAAAACAACGTGGAAGCATCAATTTCAATGAGGAAAGATGAGCTCTTTCGTTTGATCGAAATACATAAGCCTTCAGAAAAAACTTTTAAAATAGATGAGTATATCAAAAGTCATGGTCATATCGTAGTACGAGTACCGCCATACATGTGCGACCTAAACCCGATTGAGTTGGCGTGGGCGAAAGTAAAGAGAATAGCGAGGGAGCACAACGTTAAGTCAGATCTATCCCTAACAAGACTGCGAGAAGTTACGGAGCTAGTAGTCAGTCAAGTCACAGAAGAAGATTGGCGTGGCTTCGACGAAGAACAATACTGGCAAAGGGATGGATTAATGGAAGATACCGTAGACCGATTTGTCATTGAGATCGGCGATGACAGTGATGATAGTGACTCTGATTCTGCCATATCTGTGATAGGCGAAACTGATGATGATTAAAATTACAATATATATTTTTTACAATAATAAACTTGTTTGATTAAGATTTCCGGCTTTCCCACAGTTTTCTTAAAGTAGGGAATATATGCATATTTTCTTTTTTTATATACCATAGCTTGTAATAAAAATATCTAGCGCAAATATAATAAATAAAATGTGTTAAAATACTAACAGATACAAGCAGTTTGAACGTCCACTTTTAAGGTGTCAAAGAAAAATATCGAACTCCGTTCATTGTCGCTAATTAGGTCACATCACTAGCGCATTCCTCAGAACTGCACTCGGATCGCGCGCCTACTGTAGTTGGGGTAGTTTCACTATCCCCATCCAAATTAAAACGCCAAAGAACCGTTTAATTTCATTGCAATCTGTAGGCATCCATTTCTGCATTCGGTATGATTTTGTTGCACTTTTGTTCAAGGTTTGTAAAGCAAAGCGATTTGTTTCTTCGGCTATGTACTTGAAATCAGGTACTAGCAATGTATAAAATTCTGCTGGTTTAGCTGAACTCATGCTGGATCGCAATGAAAATGGCTTAAGACCAGGAGATTCAGTATATGGAATAATGCTTGGTTGCTTACCCAACGGATTAAACCATACTTCTGTATTTCGTGAGGTTGGTAACATGGGAATCTGATCATCTTCACCGTCGGATAAAATCTGCTATAGATGATGATTTTTGGTCCGTGCGATTGATACTGTATCATCGAGATCAACATCAAATAATAGGTAACCTAATCTAACCAAACCTATGAAATTGCCGTTTTGTATGAAAAAATTTAAACGAATGTTTTTCATGCATTTTTTATTTGTATTAATCGAAGTAATCACCCATGCAATCAATGCATCTTTGCCAACGCAGTGGCAGTTTATGATGCCCTTCTTAAAGAAATCAGCTGGACGGGAGGCAACAAATTCTTCAAAGGCATTTTGTACTGCCTCTCGGGTATTGAATTTTTTTCCCGCCAAGAAGTTATCCAAATTCTGGAAAAAGTAGTAGTCTGTAGGCGCAAGGTCTGGTGAGTAGGGCGGATGACGGAGAGCTTCCAACTCCAGTTCTTGCAACTTGGAGACCGTCTGCTGTGCAGTATGGGGTCGCGCGTTGTCGTGCAGGAGCAGCGGAGACGAGCGATTGACCAATTCTGGTTGGAGATGTGCCAGCTTCTCCATCATTGTGTTCAGTTCTTCACAGTACACATCTGAAGTAATGCTCACCCCCTTTGGTAAGAAGCTGTGATGAATCACACCGGCGCTAGACCACCAAACAGTGACCATTTCAAACACCAGACAGTGACTTTTCTAGGGGTAAGTTTTCGTTTAGGGCATTGTTTAGGTGCTGAACCAGGATCCAACCAACTTGCTGAGCGCTTGCGGTTATCAAACAGAATCCATTTTTCATCGCAGGTAACAATGCGGTTCAAAATTCCTTCATTTGTGTGTCTGTTGAGCAGTGCAAGGCACGTCTCGACGCGTACTTCGCGCTGGCGATCATTAAGTTCGTGGGGCACCCATTTGTCAAGCTTTTTTACCTTGCCAATTTGACGCAAATGGACCAATATTGTTTTGACGCTAACGTCGAAAGCTGCTGCTAATTCAGCCGTAGATTGTGTATCATCAGCTTCCACAATCGCCTTTAATTCGTCTTTGTCGACCAAAGTCTTCGGACGACCGCGAGGTTCATTTTTCAGGTCGAAATTTTCAGAACGGAAGCGAGCAAACCAATAACAAGTGGTGCGTTGGTTTGTAGTGTTAGCTCCGTAAACGTCGTTGATGTTGCGTGCCGCTTGTGCCGCGTTGCTGCCACGACGGTACTCATATTCCATAATTACTCGAATTTTTAACGTATCCATGATGACGAAAAAGATTGAAATGCGATGAAGATGTAACACTAATCAATAAACAAATGACTACTTTTGGAAAAAAAAAATCCATGTTTTTAAAATAAAATTAATTTGAAATTAGAATTCTTAGCCAAACAAAAATTATTTTGATTTGAAATGGCCAGTACTGCAGAACGGCAATTTCATAGGTAAAGACCTAATACTTGTGTAGCATCACTATTCGATAATGTGTAACATTCTTGATAATACTCTGATAAATCTAATTGCGATAGTTCGTAGTCCAAATCATCATCAAAATCTACCAATTTTTGTTGATAATCACAAATCAGTAACGTATAACTTGCTAATCACTATCTGAACAACTATTTTCTGCAGTCTCCTTCGATGCACAGCGACCACAGAGTACTTTTTTTTATATAGGTAAGCGACAAATGACGCGCGGGGGGCAAAGGGCAAACACACGCTATAAAATCAAAATGGCGCCGGCGCGGCGGCGAGCGAGGCGTTCGTTTCGCGCCCTTTTGAAATCAATTGGCAGACAGATTAGCTGACGCGGCCCCATTGAGAATTTTATTACTGTGGCGCCCACGGCTAGTAATCTTAGAACAAAATATCCTGGCAGTAATAGACTTATTTTGTCTATGGTTGAAATCTTCAAAATGACAACCCGCCCTCCTCCCTTTCCCCTCTGTCGCCTATGCAATCGAGGCCATATTTGTTTGTTGTAAGTCTACCTATCGTAGCTCTGGTTGTCTTTGCAATTTGCATCCCGCCAAAGTTGATCGAGTGTGTGATCGAGTAAAGTTCTACGTTGAGTAATTTCCGTTACTTATCCTCTCAAATTTAAACCTGTTGTAATAGTGTAATTACAACGTGCAGTATGTTCCGCACTTGCTGTGTTACGAATTGCGATAGTAAACGAAAGGATGTCAAATTATTTCAATTTCCCATACGTGAGATAGGACTCCAGAAGTGGTTAGAGTGTATTAGCTGTGAAAAACTGCGAAACATGAGGGCGGAGGATCTTCGCAAGCGTTATGTCTGTCAAAAGCATTTTGAACAGAAGTTTATCATCTCGACCAAATCCATGACTCGTCTTCATGTTGGCGCCTATCCCACGCTGTTTACCGATGGCGAAATCAGCAGTGGTACTCCTCGGTGTCAATCTATGGACACTGACCACACTGGTAAGTACCACAATAACATGATAGTTGCTATTTGGATTTCAAAACTTGAATTATCCACTGGAAAATCACAGAGAAGCCATACATTTTAAAGAAAATAAAAAGGATCCTATGTCCGTCCAACAATGTTGCTGTCTTGAACTAGTAGGTATATAAAAATCGCCCCATACTGGACCCAGTGTGCCTGGCTCTCGTACTTGTATCGGATACCAGTACAAGATCCTATGTAAAATCCTTTCTTAGTTATAATTATTTTGTTTTTTTGATAAGCATAAATATTTCTTTGCAGACAATGCTATATCTTCTGATCACACCTATACTAAGAAAAGGCAGCATGAGGATCATACCTATTGTTGTACCATTGAACCTACAAAGAAACAGAATTACTAAAGCTGGTACATTACAGCTTTTGTCTTATTTTTTGGTATTTAATCAATCTTTTTTGGTAAAACTTGATTGAAATAGAATTCATAATTTATGTTCTTTATTCTAGGTTTTGATGCTAGTGTTAACCCTAACCTTGTGGATCACACCACAACATCATTAGTTGACGTGCCTTCCACTGCAGGCTGTGGAAATGAAGCCTCACAAAACCAGATCATAAGAGGTAATAAAATTGATTATTACAATTATGTTTCACGACTCACTAGTCGTCGTAGTGTCTCACTAGACATACATACATTGTGCCGCTGATGGTACTACAATATATTGTTGTGGTGGTTACTGCAATACTTTGGCATGTTTTGTTTTACAATCAGCAAAGTGCACCCATATTTTGTTGACTTATCATACATTTTTATTTACAGATGCAGTTATTCCTTCTACTCCGAGGCTTTGTGACCGAAGAAGGTGTGTTATTATAAATAAAAGTCTCTTTCACCAAAATGTGCCAGGCTCTACTGTGAATATTTTAAATCTTGGAAACAGTTGGATTTCAGTCAAAGAGCACGAAGAGCACTAAAGTTTTCAAAGGAAAAGTCCTTTGAAAAACTGACAGAAAATGAACGCTAAAAAGATTATGTGGATGCAAATTAAGCAATGCGCCAAAAAATCAAAGGGAAGACGCTTCACTACAGAAGAGAAACTTATTGCTTTATCAATATTAAAGCAAAGTCCAAAGTGTTACACATTCCTGCATAAAATATTTATCCTCCCCACAAAATACTCTCTAAACAAATTAGTTTCTGAACTGAATATTGAAGCTGGTATCAGTGCTCAAGTATTTGATGCAGTAAAAAAGAGGTACTTTTAGATAACTAATTTTAACCCTGATTCTCAAGGAAACATGGCTTACAGATCAGAAAATTAAGGTTATAATGATGTTATTATTGCAATAGTAATAATATTTAACTAATGATTTCAGGTAAACACGTGGGAAGAAAACAAAAAGTATTGTTCAGTTCTGTTTGACGAGGTTGCTTTGGAAGCAGCCTTGACCTATGATAGAAAGACAGACTCCATCACTGGATTGGTTGAACTTCCGGAAAAAATTACTGACTTTGCTGATCATGCACTTGTCTTCATGTTGAGAGGAGCCCTTTACAAAAAGGCAACAACCTATCGCTTTCTATTTTTGTAAGGGGGCAACATCTGGGCTTCAACTAAAAACCATAATAAAGGACGTAATAACTGCTGTGGGAAACACAGGCTTGTTACCTGTAGCATTAGCCTGCGATCAAGGTACAGCCTTTCAATCGGCTCTCAAAAGCCTTCAAGAGGACACACGGAGGGAACAAATAAGGTCAGGTTGCAGCAGAATTGGTGAGTATAATGGATTATTTTCCTAATTCATAATAATAATTAACACTGTGTTGTTCCAATGCAATTAAATGTTGAATATGTATGTTAAAGGTTATTACTATATTCCTGTCATTATTTTCAGATGATATTATAACCATCAGTGGCCATTCATTAAGCGTAATACACGATCCACCCCATTTAATAAAGGGTTTAAGAAATAATTTCATTACAAAAAATATTAAATATGACAATAAAATATCCAAATGGAATGACATCGTGGATATATATAAAACGGACTGCAATCACGCACAAATGCGATTGCTACATAAATTAAATGATGAACACGTGATTCCAGAAAAAATTAAGAAGATGAAGGTAATTATTGTTTTGTTTGTGAAGATGGTTGCCTACGGATACCTAGTCTGTTCAGTTTAATCACAATAATCACGCATTAAGCCATACTGAGTCATGGGAACAGTGTTGTTTAACAATATTTCAAGGTGTTCAAAGCTGAGTTCTTAATTAGTCTATTTTATTGCAGGTTAAGAATTGTGTGAGTGTTCAGCAAAACAGTGGCAGCTACTTTGTCGTACACTGCTCAGTTTTGTTAGTATTTTGCCTGCAATATAGTTTTCTCAACAACTGCAAGTTGTGTCACATAAAAATAGTATACTAAAGAATTTTTTGTTGCAGCTCAATATGCTGATTGCAAACCAGTAAGCCCAACTTTAACAAATACGGCAGAAATTATATCATTTTTTGATGATTTATTTGATTCAGTTAATGGAGCCTGTCTTTCGAGCAATAAAAATAAAGGTAAACCTTTGCGGAATGCAGTGACCGCATCATCTCAGCACCACAAGTTTTGGAGCGAGGCAATAAAAAAACTACAAGGCATAAAATTTATAGAAAATAAAAATGATAGAGAGACATCAGTGCCCACACTAAAAAACTGGATAGTTACGCTGAAAAGCTATCAAAGGTTGTGGCATTTTTTTAAGAATAAAAATATAAGGATCTTGAGACCAAGATATTTTAACTCGGATCCGATAGAAAACTTTTTTGGACAAGTCAGAGCATATAATTTTAGAAATAGTGATCCAAATTGCCACACCTTTAAAAACACCTTTAAGTCACTTCTAATCACAAGATTTATAAAATTTCACTCCGATGGTTATAATTTGTGAAGAGGATTCAGGTGAGCAACTAGTAAAAGTCATGGCCTTATTTGAAACCACAAACAATAATAAAACAAATGCCGACAGTGCTGGCTCAGCTGGATCCTCTAGCCTTCGGAGTGCAGTAATAGAGAATATCCCCACAACTGCAATCCAAGAAAAACTAAAAGTTCATTCACGGGCTTATACCACAAGGCTTATACAAATTTTTAAACAAAAACTATTGTAAGCAATGTGAAAGAAATCTAACTTCTCGTGAATCAAGTTCTACCAGTAATTGGGTAGCTGGTAGAGAGTACAGAAACACGAGTAACCTTAAAAATTTGACCTACCCTTCTGAAAAAGCCGTGAGGACTTTTGGCTACATAATTTAGGAAGCAAACAAATACTTTGAAATCACACCGCAACAAACGGGTATTATAAAAGAAATTAAAAATAAAATCCAATTATTCGTTTGATTTTCGTTTTTTTTCTGTTTGGTTTTTTTTCTATCAAAATCAGTCATTATTAAAAATGAACATAGCAACATCATCTAAACAAACTTAAACATCAAACTCAAAAACAAAACTAAAAATTGCACTTTGACTTAGTATAATAACATTTTTATATCAAATCAGTCGTTTATAAAAAATTGTTACCATCCTTTATCAAATTATTAAAAATTGTCATCGGTCAAATCCCTTAAAATATCTGCATCATTTTTGTAATAACTTCCTCGTCGTACAGGTACTTCTTTAATATTTTTAGTGCTTTGAGTTTTTTCTTTTTTTATGTTAATTACAGTATTTAAAGGTATTTTTTTACACTTACGTAGATTCACTCCACTAGCATTCTCCACTTTTTGTACAGAAATAATTTTAATTTTCTTATCTTCGACTTTTTTCTCTTCCCTTTTTTCTAAAGCCTTGCTATTGCCATTTTTACACATCTCACCCTGTAGCGGCTCTATGAATTCACTAAATATTTCTTCTGTTCCTATATCAGGTAAGTAATCTATGCTAGATACACTTTTATCAATGTATTTGTTAATAAGTAGTTCTTCGTCGTCTTGTTGTTGAGAATCATTGACAACAGCATATTCATCCACACACACTACAGGTAGTAGATTTATATCTATTTCTTTATTTTTTTTATCTGAATCTAACACAGTACTTTTAGATTCCCTCCTATCTTTGTTCATCAAATCTATTTTCAGTTTGTCTATTAGTTGTTGTACTTCTTTTTTCTTCGTAGATTTACTTATTATTACGGTTTCAGGGTCAGTGTTTTCAATTTCTTTGTTTTCAGAGTCGTTACTTTCGGGATCGATACTAACAGATTTTCCAGGAATAACTATTACCTTCTTTTTTTTTGTTACCTTGTTTACATATTTTTACTGTCTTATTCGTAATTTCGTGTTCAGATGTACTTTCTAAATTATCATCATCTATGTTTCCTAAACTTTTTCCAGATTCTGCATTTAATTTTCTTTTACGTGTTGGTTCCTTAATGTTCATTGTGCCATATCTCATTTCTTTAAGTATTTGCAAGACTGATTTGTCAACAGCATATCTTGATTTATCAGGATCTTCATTTTCGATATTTGGGAGTCTTGATAGGACTTGATTGCGATCAACAGGAATAATACCTGCTTTTCGAAAACCAGCTTTAAGGTTTGTCTCAACGTTCTCTGACAATTCATTTATAAGTACTTTTAATAGTCTTGGGAAGCATCCTTTCGGTACTGAAGCTTGGGTTCTGCCATCTGTTTTTTTCCATTTTAATAAAATGTTTCTCCATGCAATTTTCATGGGCCTAAAAAAAGCGATGTCTAGGGGCTGCGTTAAATGGGTAGAATTTGCTGGTAGAAATATAAATGAAATATTATGTTGTTCACAGATTCTAATCACTTCTATTGATATATGAGATGATAAATTGTCACCTATCAGAACCTTTTTGCCAGATTTATCTTTAAAGAATGGAATAATAATGGACTTAATATAATCTTCAAAAGTGGTGCCATCAATCCATCCAGATGCAGTTCTATTGAAGCGTGCACCTTTAGGTCCACCTGTAGACCAAGTATCATAAATATTGTTGGCTTTATAAATTACATATGGAGGCAGAAGCTCTCCTGCAGCTGTACCAGCCATCATTATGGATATTGAAGATTTCGACTGATTAAGAACTCTTTCAGGGTACTTAGTTCCCCTTTTTACTATAACCTTCTTGCGTCCAGGGTCATCACTGAGGTTCGTTTCATCATAGTTAATTATATTTTTTGGATCAATTTCTTTCAGTGATTCCTGTAACTCCCCAAAGTATTCTTTAATTGTATCGGGTGAAACTTGAGCCCTCGACTTTTTTATGTTTTGACACATTCTCAAAGAAATGGAATTTTGATGCCTTTTTAAAAATCTTGTGGTAAAATCTGGTCCAGGCATGTTGTTTTTGAAACGTTTGTGTGTGATACCTAGATTATCCAAGTACAATTTAATTACAATTCTTAAATCATAAGTGTCTAATGGATAACCCCAATTGCCACAAATATTTAAATAATTTACGATGTGGTGTTCTGTGTCATCATCTAAAGCATTCTGACCACCTTGTGTTTTCATAGTTTTCCTATTATGTCGGTATAGCACTGATTTGTTTATGCTATATTTTTCTGCAATAGAGGCTAATTAACACCATATTTGCGATACTGCTTACCCCGTGGATCGGGCTTATAGTTTCGAGGCATTATTGTACCTGAGAAATAAAACAATGTAAATATTAACAATAATAAATGAAATACCTTATTAGTTTATGTTATACATTTACGAATGAATTAATTTTAAAAAAAAAAATACTGAATGGATTAAAAAATAATCAAGAAAATTAAAAACGCTTTAAGTAACTAAAAGTGAAATTTGAACTGTGGACAACCACTACAAACTTTGTGGCAGCCCTGACATAATCATGGCTAATCACCCCTCTTTCGTAACTAATCACCCCTTTGCTGTGTCTATTAACCATATTTGCGTGCCTATTAACCCCTCAGGCGTGTCTATTCACCCCTTTCGTGTATCTAATCACCTCGAAAAATTAAAGAAAACAAGACTACGAAATAAGAACAATTTTATATAATAATGCATATACCTTAATAATTATAGCACAATATATTTATAGCTGCACTGACCGTAATTTGAAGAAAACTTTAAACTATTATGACCAAAATTCACCAAAATACGGAGGTTCAAACTCACTCGTACTTAACCTTTTAACCGCCCGACTTCAGAACTGTTGGCGTGTCCCTAGCGCCCGGCACAGTGAATCGAAAATTAAATACCTAAAAGAAAGAGGGATGTGCAATACTTAACTTTGCGATGTCGATATTTCGTTTTAATAACGACATTTGCATTTGCGAGCGTGGTTAACTAACAACTACATCTCACCAAGCTAAGTTTGCACCTCGCGTCGTTTACGTCACACTGAGGCTTAGGTTAAAAAGGATGTAAAAAAGGATTCGCTATGACTTTAAAAAAGTAAACAAATGTTTGTTAGATTTTACTTTGCATTTGTTGTTTTTAACATTATATTATACGTAGGTACACGGGTACATGCCGCATTCCAGCGAGGTGTAAACTTAGCTTGGTGGAGATATAGGTACCTACCTACTTGAATACTACTTAGGTACCTTACGAAATTATTCGACATTTTTCGCAAGCCAGTAAAACAAAAAGTGTTTAAAAATTTGAACGATTTATTAATTATTACTTAAACTATTCACAATAAAATCAGTCCAGAGTCTCTCTCTTCAGTAGTCGTCATGATACATTTCTATCATGTACATTTATCGACATACGAACGTAAAACTTCATGCACAAGCACAACACTGATAGAAAATTCCAGAAGTCGGCACTCGTTTATGACGTAAGAAGCGGACGTCTTTATCCGACCGTAGCGCAGGGCGTACTAACAAAGTAAGTTTAGGAACATGTAGGCTAGGGATGGGAAACATCAATTCAATCGCTGACATTTCATATGTAAATTTACTTAAATTTTAAAGGAATTAAATGAAATACTCACAAATATTTGTAAAAAAATGTTTTATTAACAATTGCTGTATTTGTTTTAAAGTTAATTAGTCAGTATAACGAGAAATATTTTGATTTATGTTTATTTTTGTATCGGTAAATCTTGGCATATGTCCCGTCCCTCACGTCGGATTTTGTCGTCATGGGCGTTGCACATCAATACAATTTTCTAAAAATAATGTTAGTAATTCATCTAACTTTGGACATTATTTTTAGGACTTCTAATTAAGAGACTAAAGTGTATTAAACTGTAAATGATTACTTAGTTAACTATTTGCCTAATATAAACATATTTTTGATAGAATACAGCGTAATTAAATAAAAAAGCTGATTAAACGAGCAGTGATATTTTGGTCGTAAATATACGACTCTGGCGAAATGGGCCCGAAAATATTTGTCGGATTAATCCGACGTAGGCGGTTAAAAGGTTAACGACTTTTTTTGTTGTCAACTTTGACATTGAGTTTTGACGGTTTTAGCAAAGGTGCCACAAATAAAAAGTTGCCAGACTAAGAAAAATTACACCAACAAATTATTGAAGTTGCGGGTTTTTTATTGGGGATACAGAGTTTGCCATAAAAAACGTTAGAATTAATTCCAAGATTTTTCTCTATTCCCCCCGTCAGTTCTATTCACCCCGTTTTACGGTACTCAATTCTTGAAAATGGAAATATCACATTGTACCTACTGGGATTGATCCATCATCACTGACAGGACTATTGTTGCCAATAAGCCTGATATAGCGGTAAGGAGGCTCTTGTTGGGCAGCTGGATTAAAGGTACTCAATTCTTGAAAATGGAAATATCACATTGTACTGTGATTGATCTATCATCACTGACAGGACTATTGTTGCCAATAAGCCTGATATAGCGGTAAGGAGGCTCTTGTTGGGCAGCTGGATTAAAGGTCTGATTAACAAAGCGGTACTTCTGGACACGGCGCGCATTGTTAGGAGGTTCCTCTCTGGAGCCCTGACCGTAGCTTGGACCCTGTTCCCGATACTGGTGGGCTACTATTTTTGATATTTTTAATAATGAAATAAAGGAAATGATAATATTTAATGTTTTTTTATTTTCATCACATGACTTGATGTTATTTTTCTAATACACACACTACAGGTGAGCAATAACTACACCTGTCTTCACACAATCACAACCTCTGGTTGAATTAAAACAAAACCTCTTTTTTTTTTAAATCGGTTAATGGCTTAAAAGGCTAGTTTCCAAACTATTCTGGTCTTGACAACTCAGCAAAAAGACTGTTCCATTACACAATGAGTTGCAAATTGTGTGATAAAATTAAAAAAAAAAAACATCCACTAGATTTCAGATTCGTATAGCGATTTTTATTCTATGGGAATTCACCATCTGGATACTACTTCGTCTGTGGTGGCGCCGCGTCAGCCATACAGGGTGTCCAAGAACCTGGCGTCCAACTGGATTCCCACGATGCATGATGAAGTTATCTCAAAAACTACCCAAGCAAAGTTAATAAATTTTATATGGGACCAGCTTTGATGTATAACCCTTTCGAACAAAGACTACTATAGTACACTTGCTACTCTCGAACAAAACGAAAAAAAAATCAAATCGGATGACTCTGTAAAAAGTACATGCATAAAAAAATATATACAGGGTGTCCAAGAACCTGGCGTCCAACTGGATTCCCACGATGCCCCAAGTTCTAACAGTACTCAGAAAAATATTTTAAAAAATCCACCCCATGTACTTACAGAATTATACTGATTTCAAAAAAAAAGGGGAAATGAGCACCCTGTGACATACTTTTGAATGCTGTGACTGCTAATGCTGATAATTTCGATATTTCTTGGAGGTTTTGTAATCTAGGGTATTGCTGTGTCTAAATAGAATGTAAAAATAATGTACTTATTGTACCATTTTAAAATAAAATATTATTTTAACTAAAGGTGATATGGAAAACTATTGAATTTCGCAACTTTGACCGACTGTAGTGTAAAAAAAATGTACCAAAATAGTATGGCAAGTGACGTCAAATTTTGACGCGTTTATTCCTCTTTTTAAAAAGGTATAATACTTACACATTAATTTGAAAAAAAAAATTTTTGATAATATTTTTACTCAACAACCCAATTTTTACGATGTCTAACAGAATTCTTAGAAAGAAAAATTTACGACGAATTGAATCTAACCTCTAAAGAATTACTATTGTATGCTCATAAAAATAACAACAGGCCTCTCAAAAAACAGGTTAGACCGTAAGGGACGGTATGTGCATGCATCTCACCATAGTGATTCGTTATTACAACAGGAGGGAGCAAGACAGAAACTATCTTTGCGATTTGCTGGTTCTTCTTTATGGTACCCCATTATTCAGGTAAGAGTGAGGGAGAAAAAGGTTAGAGGTGCGAGTGAGATAGATAGTGACGCTATCTGGGATCGTGCTATTTAGGATAACAGTACGGTCAGTACGCGTCACTGCCTCCTGCCGTTACTACGCACCTCTCTCTTATTGTTACCATTGATCACGTACTACGATTTAAAGCTTTGTTTATTGGACTCGATTACTCTTTGTGCTCTGGACTTTGAAACGAACTCTTTACGACGACCTTTGCCTGTGTTTGGACAGTTTGTGTTTTGTGTGTGCTACCATGGCGACCTACACTCCGCAAGAATACGCAAATATGCACTACATTTATGGAGAATGTAGAGGTAATGGACGAGCTGCAGCGAGACTTTACAGAGAAAGGTATCCGAGGGCTACGCGATATCCCGACCATCGAGTTTTCGTTAATGTGCACAGATCACTATGTGACGGGCGGTTCCCCAATCAAGTAGCTGGTGAAGGACGACCCGTAAATGACTTCATACGCGATGAAGTTTTAGAGGCGGTGTCGGCAAATCCAAGCATCTCTGTGCGAGGAATAGAAGCTGATACGGGGATACCGAAGAGCACAGCACACAGTATTCTCCAAAAAGAAGAATATCATCCGTACCACGTACAGCGAGTGCAAAGTCTTTTACCTCGAGACTATCCGAGCCGAGTCGCGTTTTGTGAAACAATCCTGCAAAAACATCGAGAAGACGAAAACTTTATCGACAAAATTTTGTGGTCAGATGAATCAACATTTAAGAAGGATGGCTACATGAACCTACACGAGTGGCATGTGGAAAATCCGCACTTGATGCGAGAAGATAGATCCCAGTACCGGTTCAAAGTGAACATGTGGACCGGTATTCTCTGTGGGAATATTATTGGTCCATTTGAGATGCCCGAGAATTTGACTGGCGAATCATATTTAAATTTTCTTCAAAATGATTTGCCAAACTTACTAGAAGAGACCCCACCAGATATGTGGTTCCAACACGACGGCTGTCCAGCACATTTTCGCGTATCCGTTAGAGAGTTTTTGGACGAGCAATACCCGAACAGGTGGATTGGGCGATCAGGAACAATCCCGTGGCCAGCCCGCTCACCTGACTTAAATCCGCTGGATTTTTTTTTCTGGGGAACTATGAAGGAGCTCGTTTATGCGAAGCCCATTAATGACATCGCTGACCTTCGTGAGAAGATAACACAAGCAGTGCAGTTGATACGTCAAAAAAGTTACTCGCGAAACATAAAGCGGTCCTTTTTAAGGAGAGTGAGAGCTTGTATTGCCGCGGGTGGTCAACATTTTGAACATTTATTGTAATAAAATATCTTTAAACTAACATTCTTTGCTTTTATTCTACTGGGAACCCATCTACCTGTGTGTATTTCCTTCTTGCTCACTCTTGGAACCGAAGTAAATAATAGTAGTAACATAACAGTTTCTAAGATAAGAAAGGGTCCGACAGTTACCGTTAGTAGGTAGGCACTTCGTAAAAATTGGGTTGTTGAGTAAAAATATTATCAAATTTTTTTTTTTCAAATTAATGTGTAAGTATTATACCTTTTTAAAAAGAGGAATAAACGCGTCAAAATTTGACGTCACTTGCCATACTATTTTGGTACATTTTTTTTACACTACAGTCGGTCAAAGTTGCGAAATTCAATAGTTTTCCATATCACCTTTAGTTAAAATAATATTTTATTTTAAAATGGTACAATAAGTACATTATTTTTACATTCTATTTAGACACAGCAATACCCTAGATTACAAAACCTCCAAGAAATATCGAAATTATCAGCATTAGCAGTCACAGCATTCAAAAGTATGTCACAGGGTGCTCATTTCCCCTTTTTTTTTGAAATCAGTATAATTCTGTAAGTACATGGGGTGGATTTTTTAAAATATTTTTCTGAGTACTGTTAGAACTTGGGGCATCGTGGGAATCCAGTTGGACGCCAGGTTCTTGGACACTCTGTATATGGCAGCCACCATTATTTATTTATTTATTTCACTATTATATTATGTAAAATGTAACGAAAATAGTGAATTAAGACATTCCTCACATTCCATGGACGTATTTTACAAAAAAAAAAAAATCAGTTAGTTCATTTGTTAGTACGGCATTATTATGTGTTAATAAAACTCGCTCATCCTCCGGCCCGCCGTTGCATCGCCTGCCCGCGGTATTACTTACTTCGTTTTCACTTAGCGTTCTTTCTGACTTTTTTCTTTTTGCTCGGCTCCTAAGGGTCGTAGTGTGATGTTAAACAGCCTATAACCATCCTCGAGAATCGGGCTACCAAATGCAAAAATAATTTTTCAAATTCGACTTTTTGTTGTTTTTTTTTTTTTTTGAGTGGAACCCTAATTCTTTTTCCAAAATAAAAGTAGCCTAAGTTACTCCTTATAATTATCATCAGCTACTTGTCAGTGAGTCACGCTAAAATCGGTCCAGTCGTTCCGGAGATTAGCCGGAACAAACAGACAGACAAAAATTCTAAAAACTGTCTTTTTGTTATCAAGTACTTTCATTATGCATTTGTAAAAAGACGTTATTTTGACATTACAAACAAACACTTCAATTTTATTTATTTGTATAGAGTACAGATTTGTTCAGGGCTCAATGTTTTAGTGAAAATTAAAAGACGCTTTTACATTTCAGCTGGAATTTATTACATTCTTATGATATTAATTAACTTAATTCTAGATGTAGGTATGCTAAGTTAATCTACTTGGTGTTCTCTTTGAGTTTTTCTAGTTGTTGCCTGAAAAAGAATAAAATTGTTGTTAGTTAACAAATATTTATTATTTATATATGGTGACTGGTAATTAGTGACCGATACTTAAACACATGATTGTGCTCATGATAAGAAACAACTTTTACTATGGGACCAAACCTGAAATCGGGAAAAAAAATCAGCTGCTCCCTACATTTTGATGAGTTATGCGAACATGAATGTATGGGACAGGTGATTTTTTTTTCGCAATTTCAGGTTTGGTCCCATCTAATTACCAGTCACCCTATATACAGTCAAAACCTGGTGGAGGAGGAGCTTGTGGCTAAGTAATAACAGCCGCATGTGTCGAGCCATCAGGTTAAGCTACGCTTGCCGGGGTTGTCCATCAATGGATGACTCCTCCATGCCTCGGAAAGCACATTAAAGTTGTTAGTCCCGGCTGTCATTTGTGGATCTTTGACAGTTGCTACGGGTCATCAGAAGCCTGAAAGTCTGATAACCAGTCTTACTATGGGGTATTGTATTACCCAGTTACTGGGTTGTGGAAGTCAGATAGTCGCTCTATGTAAAATACTGGTATTCAGCTGCATGCGGTTAGACTGATACAGTCAAAACCATTTATAATGGCTTTGAAGAGACCATTGGATTACGTTTGTCACAGCCGGTAGAGGAGAATCCGACGGTTCCTTCGAAGTCCTTATAACCGGTTTTGATTGTATACAATATCTGTTATATTATATTCATTTAGAACTAAAATGTGGCTGGCCAGCAGATTTCAACCTGTCTTTGTCTGTACATATTTAATATTAGATCATCATCTGCCTAGCCTTTTCCCAATTATGTAGGGGTTGGCTTCCAGTCTAACATGCAAGTGAATACCAGTATTTACATGGAGCTACTGCTTATTTAACCTCAACAACCTATTCCATTTAAATAGAATAGAATAGAATACTCTTTATTATGCACACCATTTAATACAGGTATGAATGATGAAATTTTACATAGGGTGACATAATGGGCGGTCTTATCGCTAAAAGCGATCTTTTACAGACAACCTTTGGATGGAGTATGGGGACAAGGAGAGACAATTCTGCAGGTAGTTTGTGGTGTACCATATATATATACAACATATACATACATTAATTGAAAAACCCAATTGATTTACAGACTCTTTAACGCTGAGATTGCTTACAAGGTTAGATTGCTATTTTTGTTGAGCAGTAATAAATTTAGCCTTTAGTTAGAAGGTTGCTTATTAAAAATTATTGGATTTCAGAACCCAGCAATTGAGTGTGAGGAACACAATAAGATTGTTTTCGCACTAGAGACGCTAGATTTCAGTCAGATTCAGAATTTTGACGTCAAAGAATATAAAACAATTATAACCTCAACTGTTGATTGAAATCGTCTTGTACGATGTCATCCTCCCAGTTGTCTTCCCAAACAGATACGTCCTCGTCATCAGCATCCTCTGTTCCCCAGTCTAAAATGAATAGTCACATATTAAGCTAAAATTTGAGAAAATATCTCTAAAATCTTTGGAAAAAGAATAACTTACTTTCAGCGGGAAATTCTTCGAATTCATCGTCTTCTTCGAGGAGACCGAGATCTACTTTCTGTTTATCTGCCATTTTAGAATTAAGTTGAATGTATTGTACAGGAAAACAGACAATAAATTTGTTTGTTTGGTTTGCCGTCGATGCAAAACTGCAAGTTGTATTTGACAGATTTTGACAAGTCACGATGGCGGTGATGCCAGGTTGTGATAATAAAATTCCTAGGTCTGGGGTAAATTTTATTACGTCTGGCAATAATTGGCTACTTTCTAATTAGAAAATTCTATTGATTAGTTTTTTTCATACACTGGGATGATCTTTACAGTCCTACCAACTTATCTGTGAACTGAAAGAGGACGCCACAGTCGATGCGTCGACACAATCGAATGACATGCGTCGGCACAATCGAAGACATTTCAACATGACGGCCGTAGTTCCAATTTTCGCCATTTTACAGATAAGTTGGTAAGAGTGTATATTGTGTGTTCGAGGTTCGACCGAGTCATAAGTGACTAAAATAAAAGCTTTCTCGAATAATTTTATGATTAAAGTTATCTTTCTATGTCAATATGGAAAATCCATGATACTTTACTACAGATCTTTCACAGTTATTTTACCTCTGATCTTGAATCATTAATAAAATGACAATGATCTTTATTTTCATTACAACAAAGTTGCTGTTGGATTGCTGCCTTTACCAAGTCTGTCAAAATCAAAGAGTGGTCTTTAGTTTCGTTACAATAAGGTTGATGTTGGACTAATGCTGTCAGAGGTAAAACAACTCTGAATGGACTGTAACCGTTGTCTGCTTTTTTTTTTCATAAGCCCTATTGTTCCACTGCAAGGCGAATTCCTTCCTACTCTCCTTCCAGCTCTCTTTGTCCAGAGCTGCCAAGTAAAATTTTATTGATTAAAAATTAATTTCAATTATGTATTACGAAAGTTTTGAAAACTTGGAAAATAAATGTTACTGCCTGGTGTAGCACTAGCAGCCTTTCATGTATACTAAAGTGATAAAGTGATACTGTTATACACAGACTAACTATTACTGTCACTTATCAATTTACCAAAAGTAAACAGTTGTCCTGTCTGACAAATTAATGTAGCCTTGTAGCTAAGGTTTCCTTGTCTAAAGTCAAATAAACCAACCACTTATATATTTTTCACACATTTATTTTATCTTATACAATAGTCATTGAATACATATCACTTGAAACTCCCGCGGGGTTAACAAGCTCAAATCAAGTCTTATTCAAAAAATATATCACAAATTATCACATAGTAATGAAAAATCAGACTACATTAATACAAGATGACTTGCGATAACTATACATAAATGAACTCGTATTTTCTTAAATAATTAATTTCCACAATAATTGTATTTTTTATTTTTCACAGAACGCTTCGTGCTTTTGATAATTGGTATTTTTTGTTTGTTCATCAAAGAAATTATAAAAAAAACCATAGTCAGTCTCGAGGACTGCCGATACAAGTGAAAACTTGACAGCTCAAAACGTCACACTAGAATGTCGCGTGACGCGTGATGCGTGACGAGAACTCTTAAATTTTCCCTCTAACAAAAATCGCTCAAGTCGCCTAAAACAGTTTTCAGTTCAATGAACTCAGAAATATAATTACGATTTCGACAAAATGATTTGTTTATATTTAAAAAACAAATAAATTGAGGATTTTTTTATTTAATAATAAATTATGAATTATTATTTGACGATATCATTATACCTATGATATTTTTTATGGACATAATATGATAAATACATATTATTTTATTAAAAATATGGATACAACAACACAAACGACTAAGAGAAAAATATTAAACCTACCTACAAAATTACAATTCAATAGAAAGAATGATAAAAATCGGATCAATGTTATGTTTATAATGTACATCTATCAAAATTAAATTATACTGGCCTTAGCAGACAGAGTTTAATAATACTTCAGCCAAAACATTACATCTTAACAAATCCATCTTTAATTCAATAAACCGACCTCGGCGACAATCAAAACCACCCATTTATCAGGAGGACTAAAATCAACTGGCAACACCAAAAACATCTTCATAAAAAAGATGAAGGCAAAAGAATTTTCATCTTCAGCCTTAAAGTAAAACCTTAAAAAATAACAAAAATCTTTTTAACGACAGTTAAAAAGTAAATACTGGTGCAGAATTTTAGGTAATTCAATATCCTGCACCACATCAACAAGCGTAGTCTTGAAATATCTCCTCAAAAATATCCTGGTTTGGGCAAGCAAAGAAATAGGAGTTTTAGCACGATGGATTAAGGCTTCTTTTTGGATGGCGGTGACGGTGTTGTTCCTCTTAATCATGCAGAGATCGAATGCTTCAGCTGCTTCAAGAAGGAGATAGAAGATGTGTTGGTACTCTTCTGACGTGACATTCTGGAGGTGGTTCAAAATACCGTCGGGGTCACGGAACTGAGTCTTCATAATGACCTGTAATAAAATAGATAGAAAGAAATTCGTAAGTTATCCATACATATGAGTAGGTAAGACTGGTTGTCAGACTTTCGGGCTTCTGACGACCTGTAACGACTGTCAAAGATCCACGAATGACAGCCGGGACCAACGGTTTAACGTGCTTTCCGAGGCACGGAAGGGTCTCGGTATGTAAAGATGGTCACTCAACCACGGACCAACCCCGGCAAGCATAGCTTAACCTGATGGATCGACCCGTGCGGCTGTTATTACTTAACCACGAGCTCCTCTATCTGCTCTATAATTTTTGTAGTGTATTCTGTAAAAATCTGATGCTTTAGTCCATAACCTAGCATATAAATTTTTCTCTAGTATCGGCTCGAATATAAATGAAGATCAGCCGCATACTTACCTACTCGTATATGTATACAACGAGTCGTTTTGCATCTTCGTCAAATTTAAGCGTGTGATACAGAACATCAAACCGAACAACTTCCTCCATGGGACCAACATCGTAATCGCCAAAAAAAAGAAAACTTCAATACCTACTCGACGCAAATGTATGGAACGGCTGATTATTTTTTCGCGATTTCGATGTTGGTGTCATGGAGATTGTTGTTCGGTTTGATGGTCTATACCACACCCTTAAATTTGACGAGGATGCAAAACGACACGTTGTATAGTGGCATAGCTGTCCATAATGTAATAAATTGAGAAGAATTTATATTCTAGATTACGGACTACTTACTCTTATTTAGCTCAATTCAGCTTTTGGGGTCGTTCAATTAGGTTAAGCTACGCTTGTCGCGGTTGGTTCGTAGATAAGTGATCATCTTTACATACCGAGACTCCTCCGTGCCTCGGAAAGCACGTTAAGCCGGCGTTGGTCCCGGCTGTCATTCGTGGATCTTTGACAGTCGTTACTGCACGTCAACCAGTCTTACCAAGGGGTATCGTATTACCCAGTAACTGAGTTGTGGAGGTCAGATAGGCATTTGCTCCATGTAAAATACTGGTATTCAGCTGCATCTGGTTAAACTGGAAGCCGTCCCCAACATAGTTGGGAAAAGGCTAGACAGATTGATTATAATACTGACCCTGGCACCATATCTCAGCAGCAACGCCACAATCTCAGCACTAGGCTCAGGGTTACTCGCGAGATACTCTGCTAAGGCTGGACGGAGCTGCGTAGCGTCTTCATCATTGTATACCTTCAGGTTTGGATCGGCTCCACTTTCTAGGAGAATCTGTGAAGTGGATGAGAGATTTTGGCGTAAAGAAGACTTAAAAAACTTATGGAATAATATTCTTATGGGGGATCCGCTAAGGTAGCCTGCGAAATTCAAATTTTCCATAGTGCCGGCGGCACGGACCGCCGGCTTTTGCCGAACGGCACGTGCTACCGGCTTTTGCCGGGCGTTTGTGCGTTTGTTTGGGTGTTTGTGCGGCAAAGCTTTGTGTAGTTTTATTCTGATACTCACTTCAACAATTTCTTTTCTGTTGGTAATGTTATCGGAGCAAGCAACGTGCAGCGGCGACCCGATCACCGAACTTGACGCATTCACTTGAGCACCTGAACATAAAATAATATTATAACATTCGTTTTAGGATCTCACTCATCATTCTGGTCGTTGGGCAGTTGGGCTGCTTTCAATAGTGACAAAATCTACTATAGGTACGTAGTAGGTACCCTTTGCAGTCAGCTTCGCTACCAACTGACGCATTACATCCATCCATTTTTATTCCATCAAATTCTGTTGTATGATATACGAGTACAACGTGTCGTTTTGCATCCTCGTCAAATTTAAGGATGTGGTATAGACCATCAAACCGAAAAACTTTCTCCATGGCACAAATATCGTAATCGCGAAAAAATAATCAGCCGTCCCATACATTTGCGTCGAGTTGGTATTGAAGTTTTCTATGAGACAGTTGCATTTTTTTTCAAATCAAATCAAATCGTTTATTACTTTGCAAACATGGGTAATAATGATAAATAAATAATGGTACATAGATGTTCTTTTTTTTTAAATTAATGTTCTCCATATTTTACCGACACATGCACCTACATACAATTTTATTCTAAATTTAAATTATGTGGCATTTCATTAGAATTACATTAAAAAATAAATATATGTATTAAGAAAAATGTCAGCCTAGTCGCAATAATAAAAAAAAATATATAAATATAAAAAAAAAAACTATTAGTAATGTCAAAAGAAACAAAATCACGCTAAATAGAATAACAAATACGTAAATTACAGTATCAGTAGGTATATCAATCAGTCAAAACAGTAGGAGTATAGAATAACATTAGGTCAGTCGTTCAGTGAATTATCAATTTTATTATCATTAAGAAAACCGTCAATTTTGTGATAACTTTTCATAATTAAAAATTTCGCGATTATGATGTTGGTCCCATGGAGAAAGTTGTTCGGTTTGATGTGTTCTGTATCACACCCTGAAATTTGACGAGGATGCAAAACGACACGTTGTATAATATATTATATATGATACATATATATGTATATATACATATTTTGAGTGTAAAATGTAAAACGTAATTATTAAGTATGGGCTGTCGCATTTTGTCACCCCTCTCACTCACACGGGAGCAAATTTTTAAGATTGTTAAATGAAAAGATGCTTTTTTGAAAAATGTAATATATTATTAGCGAACTAGTAATAGTATATTTATGGAATTGTATGTTTAAATGATATATTTTTAAACAACAACACAGTACATGGCATATGGAAACAGTAGGTTGTACTACCAAGTTTAAAATTATAGTCAGCATTCCGTGCTCCTAAACTAGGTACGCAGACCTGTATCTTAGGAGTCGGAGATTTTACGGTTTCAATTTATAAAATACAACCGTGACTTTACTGTTAGTTTACAGCGGTTGTTAACACAGCAAATGGAGTGAAAGATTGTGTTTGTGTAAATAGGGATGTGTTTATGAGTGTAGTGTGTGTGTAGGGAGGTGTGTATGTGAAGTGTGATTGTTTGATAAGCTTTCTTACAAGGTAGGTTTGATAAAGTTATGATTGTATAGCCAATAAATTTTCTGTCTCATCATAAGTTAAGGATATCAGCCAGTTTCTTAATTTTTTTTTAATTTCATGTAAGTTATATCTGTACAACGGAATAATTTTATTTATTTTATTATACATGCGTGAACTTTGAGCCAACAATTGTCGACTTGTAAATGCAAAACGAGAGGGGTTTGTTTTACATATAGGGAAACCCTCACGTCTTAGAAGCAGCTTTTTATCTAATGGAAGGCTGGAGTGTCTCCGCAAGACTGAACGAAGGACATATAGTTGCCTTACTGTGAGAACTTCGGCCTCAGAATATAACTGATTAGTGGGGTAGTCTCTAGGTTTGAAAAGCATCACTTTAAGAACCGCTCGTTGTGCACGTTCTGCAGGGATCATTGCGGTTTTATAAGTACCGCCCCACACCGGGATGCAGTACATAATGACAGACTGACAAAGGCTGAGGTACACAAGAGTCAGAGTTTCAGAATTGGCGGAGTGCCTGAGTATTTTAAAAATATATATTAGTTTTCTGATTCTAGTGCAGAGTGCCTCTATATGCGCGTGCCAGTTAAGCTGTTCGTCAATAATCACTCCCAAGTACTTAATATTGGGGACTATGCTGAGAGAAAGACAGTTACAACCCACTGACTGATGAGGGGGACAAGTATGAGCTTTAATTTTATTCGAGAAAGAGGATGGAGTTACTGAATGTGGACGGTCGAACCTGATTAGCTTCGTCTTATTTAAATTCAACGTCAGCAAGTTAGTTGACAGCCATTCCATTATTAACCGAAGCGAGTACCTATTCTGCTCTATCTCTGGCTTGCTCCCAGTCTTTGTCAAACACTAAAAGTGCCGTATCGTCTGCATAAGAGAAAATTTCGCAATTAGGGATGGAGAGCTTGCATAGATCATTGATTATATTTGGAAAAGTGTCGGTCCCAATATACTACCTTGCGGGATGCCATAGGTGAGCTTTTCATATGAACTGGTGACTGAATCAATGAGAATACACTGCGTTCTATCACAGAGGTAGTCTTTAAATAAATTAAGAGTTACTTCACGCACTCCTAAGCTTTCCATCTTTGATAGTACATTTTGACACCTACAAGTTGAGAATTATTGTTATTGCATTCGAGGCCGAATTAACACCCGAGCCGTAGGCGAGGTTGTTTTGAGCCGAGAACTGATTATCGGCTCTATACTATAAAGCCGATAAACAGCCTAATATGAAAAATAGAAAATTAACATATTTTTGAGTTTAGAACACAAATAAATGTTAATTTGTTCATAAACATTTTTTTTATTGTAATAATCATGGTTTTTGATGATATTCTATTTATAAACATTATTTAAATATTCAAAAAATATTAACGCCGTAAAGAGGCATCTCTTTGCCGAGATTAAAAAAAAAGTTCACTTCCGAATAGAGACGGTGTGAATAGAGGCATTGAACCAGTTTGGACTAAGTATAGGTATAAGTCATCTGTGGCAATTTTTTTTCCCGCACACGTGTTGGAAAATGAAAAATCGCACGCATGTGATATATATTGCATTGTGAACCTAATCGTAGTGCGATAAGAACCAGTTTTCGAGGAAGTGTATTGAAAATAATATTAATTTGTTAATATTAAAACACATTTCTATTGTGTTATTAATAAACTCAGCTCAAAAAGTCTTATCAGTTTTTGAGATGACTTAAATAAATTCTAAAATAAAAATGTGTTTTTAATAATTACCTATTAAATTGGTTACATTTTTCAAAAAAGCATCTTTTCATTTAACATTTTTTTTTAATTTGTTCCCGTGTGAGGACAGAGTTGAGAAAATGCAATAGCCCTCTTAATTAGGTAGGCAATAAATTTAGAATATAGAGTACCTACGTTATAAATGAGAAAAATCAGGGTCTTACCAGCTGACAGAAGCATTTGCAGCATTGACACATCCCCCTTCAGTATTGCCAGGTCCAGCGGGCTCGGCTTACTCAGTTCTGGACCCTCGTAATTGACGCGAGCTCCTTGCTTGATCATCAGGTTCACTACCTCTGCGTTGCCTGGAAGAAGAAGAATGGAAGGTAGGGTATAAGAAATAAAC
This sequence comes from Cosmia pyralina, assembly GCA_946251885.1. Taxonomy (NCBI): domain Eukaryota; kingdom Metazoa; phylum Arthropoda; class Insecta; order Lepidoptera; family Noctuidae; genus Cosmia; species Cosmia pyralina. Next base: position 2,601,902 of record OX276371.1, read on the forward strand.
AATGAAGGAATATCGGTTATTAAGATAATTATAAAAAAAGATATATATTATGTTGCACCTGACTTCTCTTTCCCAACCATGTTGGGGTCGGATTCCAGTCTAACCGGATGCAGCTGAATACCAGTAATGGAGTGACTGCCTATCTGACCTCCACAACCCGGTTACTGGGTAATACAATACCCCTTGCTAAGACTGACTTGTAGACTTTCGGGCTTCTGACGACCCGTAACGACTGTCAAAGATCCACGAATGACAGCCGGGACCAACGGCTTAACGTGCTTTCCGAGGGACGGAGGGGTATTAGATTGTAAAGATGCGGCAAGCGTAGCTTAACCTGATCGATCGACTCGTGCGGCTGTTATTACTTAGCGATAAGAAACCTCGTGTTGCAGCTCAAAATATCCTTACCACTTAAAACAGCATAGTGCATGACAGTCCTGTAGTCGTTCCTCGCGTCAGCCATCGCGTTGACATCAGCTCCGAAGCTGATGAGCAGCAGTACGGCATCCATACCCTGGACATTAAGCTATCATCATAAATAAGCGGATTTGCAGATCAAGAGGGCACGGGAGTATTTTTCTACCTCTTTACCTAGCTTTTTTAGGGTTCCGTACCAAAATGAAAGACAGGAACCCTTATGGTGCGACTCAGTCTGTCTGTCCGTCTGTCACAGCTGGATATCTCAAGAACTACTAATGCAATCAACTTGAAATTTGGATCAGTTTTAGATGACGTTTGCCCAACTATTTTGCAAATAAGAAAGAATACATTTTTTTTTTGCATCAGGTACTGAAAGGCGGTCTTAAAAATTGGAAGTGGGGCTACTAGGGCATGTGAGGTATTTTTAGGCCACATAGTTTTTGATGAAAAATGTACAAAAAAAAATACCGATCCCCCCAGATGCAGCTGTATACCAGTATTTTACATGGAGCGACTGCCTATCTGACCTCCACAACCCAGTTACTGGGTAACACAATACCTCTTGGTAAAACTGGTTGTCATGCAGACTTTCGGGCTTCTGACGACCCGTAACGACTATCGTAGATCCAAGAATGGCAGCCGGGACCAACGGCGAGGCACGGAGAGGTCTCATTTAATCTCCTACAATTAAGTTAGTTTATTTTTTTCAATAAATGTTACCTTTCTCTGCCTTGCAGCTTTCATAAGAGGAGTCAAGCCAGCTCTGTCCCTCGAATCAGGATTAGCTCCAAAAGTCAGAAGCAGCTCCAAATACTCAGGGTCAGATACCAGGTTGATCTCAGCACCGAAGAAGTATCGCTTGTTGGGGTCTGCTCCATGCTCGAGGAGAAGGCGGGCCACTTCCTGGTAATATGAAGGGTGATGATCAAAAATAAATCAAATAAAGAAATAAATCTAACGATTTACAAAACAACGATTTATTTGAAGAAGTTAGAAAAAATAAAGCTACACGGCGGAGAAGGGACATCGTAACGAAAACTTTTAAAATGGATTCAGTAAATGATTCTAGAACCCACAGCGCTGAAAATTTCGTGGGTTTAAAAACTATCAGGTATTTAGCTGCGAACAGTAGAACTCGAGCACAAACTTTTTTGCAGAAACACTAAAGTTATTTAAAACGGGATATTTACCATGTTTTTTTTTTTCATTAGATCTTCACCAAGTTTTTATAAGATCAACATAAAGTAAAGTAAAAAAGTAAGTAATAACACTTTCAGGGCACTGATGCGGCTGCCACGGTACTGCAGTCCGTCAGAGATGTTCGCAAAATCCCGAGTCGACAGCTTCTCAGCTATCGTACGAAAGAAAAGTGCGTCTCTGCTCGCCAGATTGCGTGGCAGTAGCAACAACCTCCTGAAGATGATAGCTGACAGGCTTGATGAGAGCTCCGTAATGGGACATCTCATCAAGACAAAACTGTCTGTTGTTGTGTATAAATAAGTACTAACGTAGATTATAAGATATATTGTTACTAACATCTTTTAAGTTTTAAGTATTGTGTGTTTTTGTGGACCTTTTAGTTGTCTTTTAAATAAATAAATAATAAAGTAAAAAAATCTAAATCGGATCTCATAGGGCCCCTGACGACAAAAGAAATCTACAAAGCCGTAGGTAAACCCTGTCCGCCTTATTACAAAACAAGGTTCATCTTCAAACCAAGGTTTCAACCATGGACCCTTTTTTGAATTTCGAACTATATTCCGACACATTAAGAGTCAGTTTTACAAAACTGACAACTTAGTACCGGACTAAGTTGTCAGTTTTGAATAAATAACTGTATTTCTATCACAGCTAGGTTATTATTACAAAAACTAGCTCGATAGTTTAAACCATGACAGAAGAAAAATCTCGTTTTGTAATAAGGCCTTGTAAGTTTCGTCCAGACCGGTTGTAAATCATGACCGCAACAAACTGACAGACGAAAGCAAATTTTGACAGACTTTAAGCAAAGACGCTACGCTCGCTTGGCTCAGTATAATTAGATAGGTAGGTATTGCACTTCTGTTCGAAACAGCTGTTTTTCTTTTTTAAATCAACCAATAATTTCAATGCTGTGTGGCCCAGGATTCATGTTAAAATGTTCATAGAATAAGGTTAGGTAAAAGTTGAATCTTGAAGAAGATATTGATGCAAGGAATACTTACATAATGTTTATTCCTGATGGCCAGCCGAAGTGGTTCATCACACAACGTGGTCCTGGGGAACTCTTCACCAGTGTCAGGTCTATAATCGACTGCCGCTCCGCTTTCTAGTAATAACTTCACCAGCTCGGTGTATCTGAAGAAAATTATGTCAGGATTAGTAAATCATCTAGCTAAACTAAATTAGTTTGTTCTTTACTCTTTGGCTTGTGCCTAAGTAATACTCGTAACAGCTACACGAGTCGATGGACCAAGTTAGGCCGTTTTTAGTCCGTGGATGAGTGACCATCTTAGACAAAACCCATCCGTGCCTCGAAAACCACGTTAAGCCGTTGGTCCCGGCTGTCATTCGTGGATCTTTGACAGTCGTTACGGGTCGTCAGAAACCCGATGGTTTGCCAACCAGTCTTATCAAGGGGTATCGTAATTACTCTGTAACTTATATATATATGTAATATTTTTGTTGATGATTTCTGAAAAAGTGTGATAATTAGGGACATCGTTTTATTTTTCCTGTAATCTTTATATATTATAAACTTCTATCACATAGAATAAATTCAGATTTTTCTCTATGCAATCTTCATAGATAAGGGCGAGGGAACGGTATTTTTTTACATTTTTCATCAAAACTCGAAAACTATGCGGCCTGAAAAAAGAAAAACAATGTTTGAGAATGTGCAAACTGCGTTCTTTCATATGATAGGTACCCGACATAGTAGCCCCCACTTCGAAGTTTTAAGACACCCTGTAAGTCCCCGTTGTAAAAAAAAAAAATTGTTCTATACACTTCTTCGAAAACTGGGTCATATCGCACTACGATTAGGTTCACAATGCAATAATGCAATGTTCACACGCGTGCGATTTTTCATTTTCCAACATGTGTGCGGGAATAAAAATTGCCACAGATAACTTATACCTATAATTAGTTCATGCCTCTATTCACACCCGTCTCTATTCGGAGGTGAATGTTTTTTTTAATCTCAGCAAAGGGTTATGCGTCTTTACGACGTTAATATTTTTTGAATATTTAAATAATGTTTATAAATAGCATATCATCAAAAACCATAATTATTACAACAACAAAAACGTTTATGAACAAATTAACATTTATTTGTGTTCTAAACTCAAAAATATTTGAATTTTCTATTTTTCATATTAGGCTGTTTATCGACTTTACACCTTTGCTTCTCCTTCAACCTGGCAAAAGCAAAGCGCGGAAAAAAAGAAAATTTAAATCATAGTTTCTTAATAATTCATGACAAAAATATTTTTCGTTCTTTTATTTTATTTCTTCAAAAGTGTATTGAAAAACGTCGTTTGATACACGTGGACATTTGTTATTGCGGTTCTCGGCTCAAAAACAACCTCGCCTACGGTTCGGGTGTTAATTTGTATCAAAATGTACTATTGTTTCTTTCTTATTTGTAAAATTGTTGGGCAAACGTCATCTAAAACAGGTCCTTGATCTTGAAATTTTTCAAGTTGATAGCATTAGTAGTTCTTGAGATGTCCAGCTGTGACAGACGGACAGACAGACCCAGACTGAGTCGCACTATGAGGGTTCCTTTTTACCATTTTAGTACAGAACCCTTAAAATCAGTGCCCCATCCATACATTTACGTTCACATGCCATAATATGCGCTTCATAAAAAAAAACAATCTTCACTGACCCATGCTCAGCAGCGAGATGTAAAGCACTGTATCCGCAGTCATCCCTAGCATTGACGTCACATCCTCGTACCACCAGCAGCCTGGTAGCCTCTAGGTACCGCTGCCAGATCGCGTAGTGCAACGGACGAAGACCTTGGGTTACTGGCTCGTTCACCTGTAAATAAAAAAGAATAACTACGTCAAAAATCTGAAAGATTGTTTACAACATATCCTATCGCAGTCCACTGCTGCACATAGGCCTCTCCCAGGCTGCGTCACAACACCCTGTCCTCCGCCTTCCGCATCCAGTCTGTCCCAGCCACCTTTTTAAGGTCGTCGGTCCATCTAGCAGAGAGGCATCCCACACTACGCTTACCGATACGCGCATTCGGTACGGTAGATAATATACTGCAGGCGTGTGTGCGCAGAGACAGCTGCACTCTTCCCTCACTCTCTTAGTCCGATGGGACGGCAATCCGTCATCAACCGGAGAGAGATCAGGCGCAGGGCTAACGGCTTAACGTGCTTTCAAAACGGCATAACTCCAGGCTTTTACTAAGCGGGGGCAGTCAATAAAGATATCATTATAGACCCTGTCGGGCACTGTTACTCAATCTTACCTTAGCACCACAAGCGAGCAGTATCCGGATCTCATCTAGCGGTACCATTCTGATGATGGAGTCTGCCAGCTCCCGCTGCATCGATTTGCCGAGCGCCACCTCCGACGGCATTGTCACTGGAACAAACATCGTTCACGTAAACTGGGTGTTCAGCATCACAAATTTTCTCACTTGGTGATTTAACTTAAGCACAGATTTCTGAAACCTACTAGTAAAGTCAAATCTCTTGTCACCTATTTTGATTCTATACTGGAACAATCCCTTCTATTTTGTCTCATAGTATGTTAATAGAATCATCTGGAATTTCTGGAAATTGGGCACCAATATAAGACAAAACACAATCATAAATGCTCGTTTGTCGTTCGAATATATTTTGGTTGGACGCTTAGGAATAGGTCGATAAGGAAATAGTTCTTATATGATTATGGACCGACCATGGATGGAGTCAGATGGCCACTGCTGTTCGTTTAGATCCATATGACAAGGTTTAGCAATTAGTATCGTATCTAATACTAGAATTTCGAAGAAGATATCATCAACTACCTGTAGTAAATCAACAAATATGCAGAAATTAAGACAGCTATATTATCATTCCCAGTAAAAGAATTAATGACCACAATTTATTTTTTCAATGCGTATAAGAATACCGCTGCATATCCTTCTAATAAATTTTACAACAAAACCGCAATATAGTGGCGTCGTATTCCCTTCGCAGAAACCACAGGGAACGCTCAGATTCTCACTAAGTAAGGCAAAACTACTAACTTATGAAAGTAGGCGGCATATTGACTCCTCAAAAATGACCACACTTTATTTTCAATCTCACTTCCTTGAAGTAATATATTAAATCACTTTCAATACTTTTGCGAACACAACACTATCTAACAGAGAACAAATTCCAAATGCAATAAATGAATGTCACACCACTGCAGTCCAAAGTAGTTACTTGGCAAAGATCACTAAATAATTTCACTTTCTAAGCACCGATTAAGAAACGTACTCTCTCCTCGAAATACAAACCACGACTGACTTCCAATTTCTCCAAATGGCACTTCAATATATGAAATCACATGGTTTGTCAAAACAATATACTCATAAATAGATATTATAAATTACGTAGATTCCAACCCGAACGAACCATCAGTCAACATGGCGGTAATATATGAGGTGTTGATGCCAACATCGTAAGTATTGTTTTATGGGGACGAAAACTGCGTATGGACTCGGTTAGTTACGACAACGTTTTTGTGAATGGAGTATTCATCATTATCCACAGCCCGACTCCACCCACTATTGGGCCCATTAATGAAGATTAAGGCTCGATTAACTATGGCGCGGATACTACTAAGATTTTGGTATATGTATGGAAAGAGAAGACATACTGCATAGCATAATCAGCCTGTAATATTCCCACTGGTGGGACACAGGCCTCCTCTCTCTGAAAGGGAGTCGGCTATAATCCACCACGCGGGCCCAGTGCGGGTTGGTAGATGTAATATAATATGTTTTAGAATTTTTGGTTCTAGGACATGCCGGTTTCCTCACGATGTTTTCCTTCACCGTTTTGAGAGCAGTGGTGATGAAATAATTTACCACTGGGCCACCACTGCCCCTACTGCACAACCACTAATAAATTGGAGTACTTAAGGTCAAAACGACGATGATGGGCTTGGATCCATAGTTGATGTAATAATGATGACTTTGTCAAATCTCGGGACCCTCGGGTCCCGGAGCTTTGGAAGGCGTACGAGGGGCCGAAGCCAACTCGCAGAGGCCCCTTAGACAATTTTAAATTATGAAGAGGCACCAAGCAACGATTATCCCTGTATGCACTATGCAAGTGCACCCAAGGACAACCCCCGGTTGGTGCAGGACTATTGCAGAACATGGAAACAAAACATATTGGGCTATGGGTTTGGGTGGCTGTGGACTGGTTACCTAGAACTATGGAAACCCCTGCCTGACTAATGTTTTGTATACAATAAACAGATAAAATAGCAGGTGCAGTGTGCAAGTCATCCGACTTGCACACTCAATAATGGGCCCCCGAAAACGGTCGCTAGCACTTAGTGTCGTAGTGGCAAGGGGGCAACATGTCCTGGGGTGCTTGTGAGGAGTGGAGAGGTATCCCACGGCTATCAGGACAATCCCGGAAGTACGGTCAAGATCCCTACCAGCATAATAATGATGACTTATTATTAGGGAATTCTGGTGCCTATAAAATGGGGCTGAAAGATTATTAGATGGCAGTTGACATATCCTTTGACATATCTTTTGAGGAGCTCGTGGCTAAGTAATAACAGCCGCATGGGTCGATCCATCAGTTTAAGTTTAAGGTCCGTGGATTGGTGACCATCTTTACACCGAGACTCCTCCGTGCCTCGGAAAGCACGTTAAGCTGTTGGTCCCGGCTGTCATTCGTGGAGCTTTGACAGTCGTTACGGGTCGTCAGAAGCCCGAAAGTCTGTCAACCAGTATCGTATTAGCCAGTAATTGGGAGTCGCTCCATGTAAAATACTGGTATTCAGCTGCATCCGGTCAGACTGTCAGACAACCCTATATAGGTAGTTGGGAAAAGGATAGGCAGATTAAATCTTAACGTATATGTAAATAAATAAATTGAGAGAAAGATTTCGGCGAAGCAGTCGCCTATTTCCAACTGCAACAGGGATTTCCCTATGTGAGTTTCTCTTTGTGTAAATATCTAAATTAAGATGATAACCTAGCCACATGTCATCTCCTCTAACACATGTATTAGAGCTTTCTTTGTGTGCTACGTCATCAGGCTCGTCCTTACTCTTTGTGTGCTACGTCATCAGGCTCGTCCTTACTCTTTGTGTGCTACGTCATCAGGCTCGTCCTTACTCTTTGTGTGCTACGTCATCAGGCTCGTCCTTACTCTCAGAATGGGCAGCATTCTAAATGATAACAGCAGCTTAGGTGTGTGTGATTGCACGTGGTGGATTTTGCATGTTAAAAATGTATACTAACAGCGCATTGACTTTTGCTGCATGAATTTTTTCGTCAAAGAAGAAGTTTACGTGCTTTGACCACGCTTTTCGCCCTTCTCAACTCTCCCACTCCTCCTTCTTATCTTGTGTCTCACTTCCAATATCTATGTTCTTCACACGTTAGGAATCTGCGTTCTTCTAACAATCATCTCCTACTCTGCCCTTCTCATACTTCTGACTTTGTTCATTCTTCCATTCATATTCAGTCCATTCTTCTTTGGAATGCGCTTCCTCTTGATATCAGGACGGCCACCAGTCGGTATGCATTTAAGCGGAAATTGCAGAAGTTATTTTCAAAACAAATAGTGTAGAGTTTATGTGTATTATTGGTTTACAACCTATTTATGTGCTTGTATACAGTCTATTTATAATTAATTAAGATATATTTCTAGTGTTCTTTTTATAATTATTCCTCTCATACTGAGCACCTGCCATCAATCTCTTCACCACCCTTGGTTGACTGGTAGAGAATGCCTAAGTCCGCCTTTGTACATTTTTTGTGCGAAAAGTTTAAAAAAATAAATAAATTTGAACTTTTGCTGTATCGATATCTAAACATGATAAAATAAAAAACTTTTTTACAAAAAAAAAAAAAAACAAACGACTTCCAAAAAAATACCACGAAGTGAAAAATAACTTTAATTTCGGAAGTCGGTGTCTTTGGGTCTGTATTTTAATTTTTGCCACCGACTTCCGAAATTAAAGTTATTTTTCACTTCGTGGTATTTTTTTGGAAGTCGGTTGTTTTTTTTTTGTAAAAAAGTTTTTTATTTTTCACTTTTTAGTGGGTCAGTCTATAATTTATCTAAGTTACAATAGCCTAATGCTTAAAATATTGCTTTTCCCGATACAGGAGGAGTTCTCCCAGTAAGGAACCAGGAGAACTGGAACTGATGGTGGAGTCACCATCAGCTCCTCTTCAACGTATGTATTGTGACGAGCATAAATTGCTTAGCAATAATCAAATCGCAACCTGAGAAATACGTATTATTGAGTACCTAGTTCCGATGGCCATCTGTTGTCTTCCTCATCAGTTTCACTTCACCAAATGGTGCTTTTCGGGAGCAAATGCTCGAGTTACTATAAAAAATACCCAAATCGCTTTAGGTGTGCCTGTGAAGCTTCCCCTCGATTTCTCTGGGATGCCATCATCAGATCCTGATTTCCTTACCATGGTACCATCCTTCGGGTATCTCCTTTCCAACAAAAAAATAATCATCAAAATCGATTCATAAACGACGAAGTTACCCGCGAACAAACAGACACACAGAGACCTCTTGTTTATGAAATAAAAATGTTTGTTTTTTTTTATAAAAAAAAATACATACGGTCGAATTGAGAAACCTCCTTTTTTTGAAGTCGGTTAAAAACCTCGTTTTTGAAGTCGGTTAAAACCTCCTTTTTTTGAAGTCGGTTATAAAAGTAATTCATTTGACGATGTTTTTTTTTGGGGTCATCAACCGCCGATCGTGTAGTCACTTAAAATATCAGTTTAAAAATCATTTTTTATTTGTGTAAACTTCACAGACGTGGTGGGTATCGATATCTCAACACGATAAAACAGATTTTATCTTCACATTTCAAGTAACAACACTACCAGCGGTCATTGACCACAAAAAAAAAACAAATCTTTTTATTTTGTAGTGTTTAGATTCATCACGTCTGCAGTTTCGCTAGCTAATTTAAATTGATCCTGTATAAGCAAATAATCGCAAATTTTTCTATAGTCAGATAACTCTAGGTTGACACTTCCCGTGACCCAAGCGCTGTCTTTTACCTTGGCCAGAGGCTTAGCGTTGCCATACAACGTGGCAATGCCGCCAGTCTCTTGGGTACTTTACCAGTCGACAACGAGGCGGTTATTGACCCCAATAAAAAAAAACATCAAATATTTTTACTTTAATTTTGTCGTGTTTAGATATCGACAGGTACCTACTCACCAAGTCTGCGAAGTTTCGCTAGCTAATTTAATTTGACCCTGTATACTGCGATGTATTTTTAGAGGAACTTGTTTGTGGCTAAGTAATAACAGCCGCACGGGTCGATCCATTTTCGGTAGGTACCTTTTTGTTTGGTGAGAAACTGTACCTATCTAAAATTATATTTATAGTTCAGAATCGTACCATGCACATCTATCAACAATTCGGTCAAAAAACATGTGAAGAATGCAAAGCATTTTATTTAATAAACATGCTTTTGTGTAAAAAAGTAATAATTTGACTACCCATTTGTAACAGCATCCTTAAGCTGTTTGTCCCGGACATAGATATTTTCTATTTCTATGGTCCCAGCTGTCATTCGTGGATCTTTGACAGTCGTTACGGGTTGTCGGAAGCCCGAAAGTCTGACTACCAGTCTTACCAAGGGGTATCGTATTACCCAGTACTGGGTTGTGGAGGTCAGGCAGTCGCTCCATGTAAAATACTGGTATTCAGCTGCATCCGGTTAGACTGGAAGACGACCCCAACATAGTTGGGAAAAGGCTAGGCAGATGATATTGCGATGTATTTTGGCTACCTACATCTTTTGTGTTTTTCTGTTGCGAAGTTAATTTGCTAACGCGTACTTTTGTAGTATTTACGAAAGGGAGTAACTCGCTATGTACGTAGTCTTCCTTTTTACGGTTCATACAGAAGCCAATTTAGTTTCACCAGTGATGTCAGTCACTCACAAACGGAAATCAAGGAATGGTATTTAAAGGTATTCATTTAGCGTTTTGGCAACACACAACATTTAGGTACAAATGAGTTCACGGACTAAAACTTAGATAATTATTGTCATCGTAATTTTAAGCTCAAAGAAAGAAGTAATTTGTCATTTAAGTTTTTATGTTTTTGGCAGGGGGCCGTATGTCTTCAAAGAGATGTCGTCAGTACAATTATAAATATTTTTGGTAGGATCGACAGAATCAATTAGAATTGGAGATTGCTATAGGATTGATGATGAAGATGACGAAGAGTTGCTTGACATTTGTAAAGAGTTCATGTTGATGGCAAAACCCATATTTAAATTTAAAAAAAAACCGACAAAGGGCGTGTCGGGCTTCGCACATTTAGAGTTCCATACCAAATCTGTTTTATCGATTATTCGGTAATTATATTTTCGAGCCGTTTGGGGTTGAAACCCTTGGGCCGTGGGGTCCGAGTGCTCATGGTTTATTCAACGAAATCTCCAAGCGGCTGGTTGACACTTCCCATGACCAAAGGGCTGGCCAGAGGCTTAGCATTGCCATACAACGTGGCAATGCCGCCAGTCTCTTGGGTACTTTACCAGTCGACAACGATGCGGAAGAATTTTTCGATGCCATATTTTAGTTTTTTAATAGTACCTATTAGTTATGTTAGGATATAATTTTGTTATTTTTAGGTTATGTTTATATTGGTAGTTGTTCGTAAAATATACGTAATAAAAACATTTTAACCATATTACAAGTTTGTATAGGTCAATGGGAAATTCTTTGGAACAAAATTTTGGCTGACTTTGGTAGCTTCTCATTCCTTTGTTTTCCAACATTTTTTAAAACAAAAATACAGTATTTATCTACTCAACAAGTTCTAAACAACGACACCCCACTCGATGGGGTAGGTTAAAATTTTTTTTCACGCCCTCCTTTAACTGTATGCCCCCCATACAGTTAAAGGAGGGCGTGAAAAAAATTTAAAAATATGTTTAGACAATTTGTGTGGTTTTGGTGTCAACAAGATACTCTGAACATTTGAAGACTGTAGCTCCAACCGTTTGGCTGTAAAACCTGTGTCACAGACAATGGACTGACGGACACGTGAGTAACAGAAATAGGACTCCATTTGGACCTTTGGGTAAGGAATCCTTTTTTTTTTTGTGGATGGGAAATCTTCAAATGACTTCTCCCGCTCTGGGCGGAGCGGGAGGGCGTGTCAGACTTTTACTGACTAAAACCAGGGTCAGGGCCACGGTATCTCTTTCGAACAATCCGCGACCCCGGCGGCATCGGCCCTATCGGACCCCATCAATGCTGACATCTCTTTGAGGCGTGAGTGGAACACGACGATCCGTCGACCCGGGCCTGGTACTTACCGGACGGCGAGCTATCCATTACTCGCCGTCCGCAAGCCCTCGCCCAGGGCGTCCCCTGCGGCGTAGGTACGGAACCGTAAAAACATGACTTCGATTGAATAAAGTAATTCAATGTTAAAGACAGAAACTGCGTTGATAGAGAGGCTTTCATTTTGTGGGGTTTTATTTTTTTTTGTTTTAGTGTAGGTACTCTGTCTCACTGCTGAGAAAAGGCTTAACACAGTGACCAGCAACAACAGTCCACGGGGTCTCCACTCAGTGGGTACCTGAGGATGGACGGCGCCGCCGAGGACGCGTACAGGAAGAGGTGGCAATTTGAACTATGGTGGACGCCACTTAAATCTGAAATAAAGTTCATTGCTCTTTCCTTAATTTCTCTGCGTAAGTACCCCGACAATACATTATGAATCGTTTTTTATTACTAGAAAAAGACAAGGATCACGATAAAGGTCGTTTCGGGACAAGTTTATGTCTTTATTTCTGTTTTCGGAATTACGTATTTGAATGATTTGTATGCGGGTCAATGACCTTTAATTCCGATTTATTTGACGTTAGGTATAGACTCGTACGCAAGGGTTAAATCGAGGTGACTCTAGAAAAGGATAAACTGAAGGCTTTGGGAGTTATACTACTGCACGCATAGCATGACATGACGATGTTTTGTCGACGGAAGAATAGACAAAATTACACATTGACATGCTTAGACGCGTAGAATGCGTAGAAATATTTCTACAATCTGCCATTTTGTCTATTCGTCCGTACAAAACCCGTTTCTATGGTGGTCATGCTAAGCGTGATGTAGTTTAATTGTTTTAGAATTTAGAGCATCATACTACAGTTTAATTATAAACCAATCCTCAGGCAATAGGTGTCGCGTTTTGAACCTTCACAGAACAGATAAAAAAGGTTAGAAGCGCCTCGTGGATGGGGCAGGCGCGCCGCACTTGTGATCAGACGATCATATGTCAACCAAAATTTGTTTTACCGGCCAATAATCGCGATCTTAGCCGACGTTCGCACGGAAGTAAAATATCGCGGCGATTTTTTTTCGCGCACTGGTTTTTCAACGCTCTGCTTAGCGCCGAGAGTTCAAAATCCAACAGTGTGTTTTTTCGACGCGCTAGAATGCACTTCGTTGCTGCTAAATTGGATTCTCTACGCTCGGCTCAACAACGAGAGTTGAAAATCCAGTACGCGATAAAATCCCGCCGCGATATTTTTTCGCGCACTGGATTTTTAACGCTCTGCTTAGCGCCGAGAGTTCAAAATCCAATAGTATGTTTTTTAGACGTGCTAGAATGCACTCTGTTGTTGTTAAATTAGATTCTCAACGCTCGGCTCAACCACGAGAGTTGAAAATCCAGTGCGCGATAAAATCCCGCCGCGATATTTTTACGTCCGTGCGTACGTCGGCTTACTGTGACAACGTGCGAAGCTGCGTGCGTGTGGTTTATTTGTGTGCATAATGCGCATACGTAATGGTCTCTTGCTTGTAGCGGAGTTAGGTACAGAGTGGGGAACAAGCGGCGACACGCGTTCCAATTCAAATCAGGAACTATTTCCATTCAAAAGCCGTGTGCGCACGAACGAACAAAACATGGTGAACACGAACAATCACGGAACATTTGAAGAAATTCAGGACCTTTTGAACATTTAAAGTGTTCGTTGACCGTGTCCACCATGTTTTTGTTCGTTCGTGCGAACACCGGCTTAACTCTTTTATCTGTTCTGAGCACACAACCTACGATCTATTTCCGAAAGTTTGTTTCCATCGCTTACCTGTCGTAATATAATTTAGCCAAAACAAACAAGGTAACGAATAGATCCCAATCGAAACGTATACAAACCAGAATATGGGCAGCCTGCCACGAGCGTCGACCTCAATCATGCTCACGCGCACTCTGATCCAAAAACGCAGAAAAATCATGATTAATATCAAATGTATTGCGTTTTGGAAAAATGTTGTGTGTTTTTCGCGAGAATAACAAGGTCGGGCATGTTTGGGTTTTTTGGTGAGTATTGCGCATAATGTGTCTATAACACATTATTTCATCAATAAACTCCTGCGCATTGTCAGGAATTGGGATTTTATTTTGGGGATGGATTTGAAATGGAGAGGTTTCAATTACTTTTCTCGTAAGAAACAGTCTGAACTTCACCTTGCAATGTTTTGTTGTGATGTCTCGAATTTGAAACAAATCTTGACCCCCCGAGTTGGAGAAATAAAGGTACAGACGCCAGCACATCAAGATACTACAATCTGTCAAATTTCTTTAATAGATGTCATCTTTATCACTAAATCATTAGGTTCAAGATTGATTGGAAAAATTTGACAGTTTCGGGTGGCTTGATGTGCTGGCGTCTGCACAATACTTAGGTACTTACTATAAATAATTACATTTCTTGTCCTTTCATTTTCTACTGCGTCTGCAACCTGCAGAGCGCAGACGATGAAACTTTTATACTTAATAAGGTCTTTACATATGAAATTGTCGAAAAAATCAATCAATTTTTTATAAATGAAACATTGTCGGCGCAATTTTTCGTTGATGTCTCTGCAATAGAAATCGTGGGGACGGGAATCGATGAATTCTTTAAAGCCGATTTTCACCTTCTCGTTGGATTTGAAATTTTTCCTTGGGGCTCATCAAAATTTCCAGAACGGAAGCGATCAAACCAAAAAGCACAGTCTGTGCTGCGTTGGTGCCACGACGGAACTCGTATTCGAAAATAGCGCGCTATTTCGATTTTCCTATGGTTACAAAAACATCAAAATCAAAGAAAAATCGAACGGCGGGTAAACAAATGAACAACAATTTTTTTTTATATCATGCTATATTATAAAATTAATTTGAATTTGGAATTCTAAATAGAATGAAAGATTGATTTTCACTAGCCGGCATCAAAAATCGGCAATTTATGATCCAGAAGGGTTTACGATACAAAAAACGTCAAAGTGAAGTTCGGTCGGCTCCGAACTAACCGAACGAACTAGAATGAAGTTCGTAGTAGGAAACGTCCGAACATTCGGCCGATACTTCGTATTTATCGTTTCGGAGTAGACCCCCAGATCATGATCGGTAGGTATGGAGTAGCTTTAGTTATGCATAGGTATATAGGTAATACAGTTGAAAGGAACGTAGGTACTTAATGTAAGAATACGCATCTTTGTACATCTTAAAATGTAAGTACCCAGCAATAAAATTAATACTGATAATTCATGTCTCAGAAATATCCATTAAGTACCATTTATTATTATAAATCTCCAACCAGACTGTCTGGTGAAATACGTTGTCGTCATTTATAAAAGGAAAAGCAAAGATGGCCGCCATCCAAAAACGCGGGAAAAGGCGCAGTTTTCGCGCCAATCGCGTCAGGGAGTTTCCTCGTAGTCTTTCACAACAAATTGAAATTAATTACCTACTTAATGCTTTTGCACTTAGGAAAGAAGGTGAATTAAAATAAATTATTTGTGCTAAAAAATAATAAACGCATTTCTTATTGAGGTGAATCTTCAGATGTTTGTTTAAGCTTGTTACACTGTTTTCTAGAAACTTCGTTTTACTTACTCAGGCAAAGGTAGCCGAACCCTTACAGCCAATAGTTTTGGCTGTAAGTTCTGCGGCCTCGGTTACTTTTTCAATTGATGCTATTTCCATGTTTGGAAACTGTTTGGAAACTGAATCGTGAACGCTTTAGAGATACCTATCTTGCTTGTTCTAATTTCCGTCATATTCTGAATTTTTTCGGTAGGTACCCGATATTACATCATTATTATTATTATGACTTGCCTTTTCCGAACGGTGTTAGCCGACGTTCGCACGGACGTAAAGACATGGAGCGAGAGCATGCGTAGCATCTCTACCTAATCTGTGGCGAGAGCGACTGCCTAGGAAGTGCAAGGGCATTTTCCCCTTTCTTTCAATATTGCGAAAAAAAAAATTGCTAAACAATGATATTCAAAAAAAAAAAAAAAAAAATTAAAAAAATTAAAAATTATTTATTGTCATAAAACAGATGTTACATCAGATATGGAATTCTCTGACTCCTGCACTAGTTAAAACTGTGTTGCAGGAGCCAGTGTCCTCCCGTAATAAAAAAGCACACAAGGTTTTATGATACATAAAAACTATTATAATTTCTAATTTTGCGCGAGGGTATATTTGTATGTTTGTGCGCGAGAGTATCTGAGTGTGTGCGCTGTGTGTGTGAGATGTGTGTGTGTGTGTTGTGTGTGTGTGCATGTGTGTTGTGTGTGTGTGTGATATGTTTGTGTGTAATCTGTGTATGTGTGTGTGTGAGCTGTGTATGTATATATGTGAGTTGGCTTGCCTGAATTCCGTGACACTATAAATCAGATCTACAAATAGCAGATTAGCAATTTGATTCAAGACGAATCAAATTTGAATTTGTGTTACGCAATGGTGATGGTATTAATTACTATTTTATGTAATTTAAGTCACAACAGTCAATAAATTCTCTACCGCGTCGTAGTCAAGGGACTTCAGCCAGATGAAGATAACTTCCTTAAATTTATTGTTGCTTAATCTACGTAGAGAATTAATTTTATTGCATTTAAAAAAAAAATCGTAACCAACCTCACGGAAAAACAAACCGTAAAATCCACACTTTATGTCCAACCTGCGCTGCACTTATTTTGCGTGAGCGAAAGACGAAAATAACCCCTATTGCGCAAATTCAACATGTTAGTAAACACAAAATCCCTCGTGGCGCCATCTATTATCCGACAAACACAACTAACCAATGAGTGTCAATGGCCTAGATATAAACCAGCTTAACTTGACCCGGCCTTTCCTTTCATATGTACCAGAATTTGATTATTTGAAGTGTCAAACGTTATTCTGGTTTTGGTAGTCAATTTGGGATAGTTCCAAGTGGGAAAATGCGTACTTTTTGTTGGGAGTCTACTTTAATATCTTAGTTCAAGGTAAAATTATATTTTAAGATTTTGGACATTGAGCTGTCGTTGTGGTTGAAAAAATTATCGGTTGAGGTAATACTTTTTTGGGTGGCTTTTCTAAGAAAAGTCTATGAACATTCAAGGTTGAGTTTAAGAATAAGTCGACGTACGCACGGACGTAAAAATATCGCGGCGATTTTTTTTCGCGCACTGGTATTTTCAACGCTCTGCTTAGTGCCGAGAGTTGAAAATCCAACAGTGTGTTTTTTCGACGCGCTGGGATGCACTCTGTTGTTGTTAGATTGAAAGCTCAGCTCAACACCGAGATTTGAAAATCCAGTGCGCGATATAATCCCGCCGCGATATTTTTACGTCCGTGTGTACGTCGGCTTAGGGCCGAGTTTTCAATCGTCAGTTTTTAACTTCTAAACCCCCGTAAGCACGGGCGTAATAAAATCGCGGCGGGATTTAACAACAACGGAGTGCATTCTAGCGCGTCGAAAAAACACACTGTTGGATTTTGCACTCTCGGCGCTAAGCAGAGCGTTGAAAATCCAGTGCGCGAAAAAAAATCGCAACGATATTTTATTGCGCACTGGATTTTCAACTCTCTTTGTTGAGCCGAGCGTTGAGAATCCAACTTAACAATAAACCCCTGTTCGCACGGGCGTAATAAAATCGCGGCGGGATTTTATAGCGCACTGGATTTTCAACTCTCGTTGTTGAGCCGAGCGTTGAGAATCCAACTTAACAATAATAGAGTACATTCTAGCGCGTCGAAAAAACACACTGTTGGATTTTGCACTCTCGGCGCTAAGCAGAGCGTTGAAAATCCAGTGCGCTATAAAATCCCGCTGCGATTTTATTACGCCCGTGCGAACGGGTTAACAGAGTACCTTCTAGCGCGTCGAAAAAACACATTGTTGGATTTTGCACTCTCGGCGCTAAGCAGAGCGTTGAAAATCCAGTGCGCTATAAAATCCCGCCGCGATTTTATTACGCCCATGCGTACTGAGGAATAAATATGGCGGTTTGACAGCTTTTTTTTGTAGACGTAGGTACCTAAAATAAGCCAAAGCGTCATACATCATTACTAGCAACAGCAACCCACCGCTGCTTGACTTGACAAAACATCGAGATTTCTTTAGCTCGGTGTGTAAGTGAAATGGTGTTATGGCTGTCTAGTTTGATGCGCGAGATAGAAGACTCACGTGCACCGGAACTAAGCGCTCTTTGTTTAAAATGTAGATTTATAACAAAATGCTATACTTAAATCAATTTTTAGCTTAGTAAGTTCTTCACATGTTTAAATACCTTCGATTTAAAGCAAATTTACTGCACAATAAGGTACTGTTTTGGTATAATCGTATAAAACAGAAAATAGACGGTGCTACTTTGGAATTTTTTTCTATCGAAAAAATTTCAAGTATTCATGTTTCGGTTTTAGTACAGCAGTAGACAATATAGTCAAATAACACATAATGGAAAATTCAAGATTTAACCGGATGGAAAATTTAAACTAAGGTGAAAACAGCATCAAAATCTATTGCGTAGTTTAGAAGAATAACGCGGTCACACACACAGACACGAAAAGCGACTTTAATTATTTATAATGAGCATATAATATGTAGATAAATATACAAGAAGAAGGAAATAGGCTAAGAAGGAAATAACAGCTGCCTAATTGCATAACACATCATCAATCGGAGTTGGTTTAATTTTGACATTTCAACAACATTCATTGCGTTATTTGAGTTGTTGAGCAGATAAATTTTTCGAACATATGAAGAAATGGATTAGCAATTTGTTTCAAAATGAAACCAACTCTGATCGATAATGTGTTACGCAATTAGGGTGCCGGTACACTGCTAACACTCTTCGAGAGTGTAATGTATTGATTGAATGGGGTGTGTAGGGTGTTGTGTAGGTGAGTGAGTGCAACATTATTATTATTATTTGTTATTTATTTATTAATTATAATTATTTAAACAGCTTATAAACTAAGCCCCACAAAACCATGGCAATAGTTTGACTGTGGGGACTGTGGGGGGACTGTGGGGACTGTGGCGGGTTTAATAATATGCATTTAATATTTTTTACTAAACCTTTAGCTAAAACTACTGAACAGAATCATAAGATTTGAATCAGGAACAAAACATACAGATAAAGACTTATGTGTTTTGTGGCGTTTTTTTTTACGCAATTTCTACACTCAAGGAAGCAGTAAATGGTGTTACTTTCTAGGCTGCCTAAGTATTTAACTTTTGGCGTTCGAAAAGTACCGATTTTCATCTATCTAATAATAAAGGCATAGCATAATCAACCTATAACGTTCCCACTGCTGGGACACAGGCCTCCTCTCTGTGAGAGAGAGTGGGCTGTAATCCACCACGCGGGCCCAGTGCGGGTTGGTATATGTTACAACTCACATGTCTTCGAATTTCTGGTTCTAGGACATGCCGATTTCCTCACGATGTTTTCCGAAACTGTTTTGAGAGCAGTGGTGATGAAATATAAGTACACAAAGTAAAGTGCCTGCCTGGGTTCGAACCCACGACTTACCTCGAAAGTCGTGCCTTTTACCACTGGGCCACCATTTGTCAAAAAAATAAAGGCGATACTTATCTATGATTTTTATTCATCGCTCTATGTGTAAGATTCAATTGAGTTTGCATGAGTGAAGTGTGTATTTTAATAAGCATGTGTTGTATAAATGATCGAGTGGGTGTGTGTGTATTGAATTGAAAACTCTTTTTCAATAGACTTCCTCGAAAACTGGTTCATATCGCACTACGATTAGGTTCACAATGCAATATTTCACACGCGTGCGATTTTTCATTTTCCAACCCTTGTGCGGGAATAAAAATTGCCACAGATAACTTATACTTATACTTAGTCCAAATTGGTTCAATGCCTCTATTCACACCGTCTCTATTCGGAGGTGAATGTTTTTTTTAAATCTCGGCAAAGAGATATGCGTCTTTACGGCGTTTATTTTTTGAATATTTAAATAATGTTTTATAAATAGAATATCATCAAAAACCATGATTATTACAATAAAAAAAATGTTTATGAACAAATTAACATTAATTTGTGATCTAAACTCAAAATTATTTTATTTTTTTATTTTTCATATTAAGCTGTTTATCGGCTTTATACCTTTGCTTCTCCTTCAACCTGGCGAAAGCAAAGCGCGGAAAAAAAAAAGAAAATTTTAATCATAGTTTCCTATTAATTCATGACAAAAATATTTTTCGTTATTTTATTTTATTTCTTCAAAAGTGTATTCAAAAAAATCGTTTGATACACGTGGACATTTTTTATTGCTGTTCTCGGCTCAAAAACAACCTCGCCTACGGCTCGGGTGTTAATTCCGCCTCGAATGCAATAACAAACATTCTCCACTTGTATCAAAATGTACTATTGTTTTGTGAATGAAAGATTCTGTACCAATCTATGTTTCATTTGGCAATGAACATGAAAGTCAACATGTGTAATGTATATGTCAATTAGTAACAGTATTGTTATCATGAAAGTTACGAAATTGATCATTTTTGTCAGTTATCCAATGTCATTTCGTACCGATAATAAATTGTTTGGACATGATCACAATTGTATTAGCCAAACGATTGTTGATCCCTCTCATACAGAATTAAATTAGCGAAAAATTCTTTGATCACGTTGATTAGACACGCGATTGGTTTAAAAAAATCGGCCAAGTGCGTGTCGGACCATACACAATGAAGGGTACCGTAGTTGGAAATAATTTATCCTAAAAACAAACAACACTATAATCCAAAAAAAATATGTCATAAAATTTCAAATTAACAACTTTTGGAGTTTTTCCTTTACTTGTGCTGTGAGACCTTGCTTTTGTCTTGCCAAATTTCATGATTTTAGGTCAACGCGAAGTACCTTATAGGTTTTGATTTACTTTCGAGTATCAAAATATGTCGCATAAATGGCCGTATATTTTTATTGCGTTGACTTAGAAGCTAGATTTTTTTAGAACACCAAGGGATATTTATTCATTTCATCTTGATATATCCACGCGATCCTGAGAAAAAGGGTCTTGACAGACTGACAGACAGACAGACGACGGACAACGAAGTGATCCTATAAGGGTTCCGTTTTTTCCTTTTGAGGTACGGAACACTAAAAACCTAAAAGAACTTACCACTTTAAGCCCAGTTAAATTTAAAATTTAAAAAACCCCCGACACATATTTACCCTCATTTCTTTTTGCTACTCCATCATCAGACATTGATTGCCTGCTTCTATCTGTAACCTATTCAATGAGACCATTTCAATGAGCCCAAACACGATACCTCTGCTGTAAGTTGATGAGGAAGTTGGGTATCCTGCAAATTCCAGGTAATGCTGCAGCATCAGTTCAAGATTACTATGTTTTTCTATTATCAGAAAAGTGAAAAGTGTTTTTCATGAATCAGAAATGGTAGAGTTTATTTGAGACGGTGCCTTAAAAGTGTCATAATACTAATAAATAAAAATACGTATATACTACTTATTAAACAAATATATAGCAATAAAAATCACACTTAAATTACATGTTGATGTACGACAATAATTTCATATGACGACAACGCAAGGTTATCGCCGACGTCGACTATCTGATCTCTCTGCCAATCACGGGCGCGTTGCTATGACAACCGTTTGTGTTTGACAGTTGCACTGCACGACGCGACCTTGCTAGTGCGTTCACACGTCATAGAATTGATTTATTTTAGTTCATTGAGACTATCGTACATGATTTAATGTTTAATAAATTGTATTAAGATGCATTTGTAGTACTTAAGTCAGTTAATGTGATGAGTGATGGATTGAATGAAATTGTTTTTGTGTCAACTACAACTTATTCATTGAATTGAGTATTTACTACCGGTTTCTAAAATTATCTTTTGTCATAACTTGTGTCAAATTTTTTAACTTCTTAGCTGTTGAGACTTCAGCCTGTTGTTCTTTTGTTTGTTTATAAATACGATATCAATCAACCAATTAATAATGGTTTAGGTCGGTCAACGCTGATTGTAGATGGCGTGACCAGAGCTCTGTTCGGATCCCTACCGCCTGTAAACATTTGACATTTCGTTCATTCATTCCATTTCGTGTTCATTAATGAGTTTGGTTTTATTTCACTATTTCGTTATATCGTTGATTTGTAATTAAGTATTCAAAAACAGGAATAAGTAGTCATTTTCGCAAAAATAAAATAAAACCACCTCACGCCTTGTATTATTAGTTTGTGTTGGAAATTAGCAAAAATAAAATAAAACCACCTCACGCCGTATATTATTAGTTTGTGTTGGGAAGCTACGACAGCGCCATTTTGACAGTTGCCTTCCCCATTAAACAAGTATGTTATATGGAGGTTTTCCATGCCATTTCCCGAGAGACCCTAAAATTAGAAGATTGTGGATTAAAGCTATTCGTGAGCATTAAAAAAATAAATAAACAGAGTTCGAAACATTTTGAAGAAAATGATTACCTACGAGGAAATATTTAAGGTTTTACATTCCGACACTTTCCATGGCAAATACATGATTAAAAATATTGAAATACTTAACCGAAATTAATGAAATACATAGTGAAATAAAACCAAACTCATGAATACAATGATGTATTTATTACCTTACGTCATTGCATGAACGAAATGTCAAATGTGCTATAGACCTAAGGAGGTCTATAACACATTTGACATTTCGTGTGTCGTTAGGAGGTGCCTTAGGGACCTACACTCCTACCAACATATCTGTGAAATGGCGAAAATTGGAACTACGGCAGTCATGTTGAAATGTCTTCGATTGTGCCGACGCATGTCATTCGATTGTGTCGACGCATCGACGGTGGCGTCCTCTTTCAGTTCACAGATAAGTTGGTAGGACTGTAGCTATGACCACTCCTTATACAATTAGCGTTACCCGACCTTCCCCATTAATAAGACTTTATTGCAGAAACAATTAAATCAGTCACAGAAACATGGGATCACTAAAGCTCAAATATTCAAATAAGTACCTCTTTTTCACCCAAAAAATAAAACAACATAAAAAACGCCAAAATATTTACAGTGTCATTAAAAACAAGTGCCAATTTATTGCGTATTAAAATAACGAAATGTCCATAATCCCGTCGCACAAAATGGCGGCAAAATAAAAACAAGATGGTTGCTATATTTAGCGCGTTTTAAGATCTCTGGCCTCGGCAATGACCCCGATATATGTGCATATAAGCGGAAAGTGCCAGAATACCTTCCGAATATGTACATTTTGGCACTTTATTTTGTTAATTAGACATAAAAACAAATAAGAGGGGAATTTGAAGGATGGATTTGAATTCTTCCAGAAAACCATTTTATTAATTTTGGACGAAATCCTTGCAATAAAGTTTGAATGCGAGAATAAACGTGATCATAGCTGGGTCCCTTATTATTCGAAGCTGCTAAAATAAAATACTCCAAAATAAAATAAAATTCTTCACGTGACCAGAGGGCTGGCTCGTTCTTTGGCCAAAGAATTAGCATTGCCATTCAACGTGGCAATGCTGCCAGTCTTCTGGGCACGTTTCCGGATGACATCGATGCGGACGAGTACTTCGACGCCTAAGTGTCCTTTTGTTTTGTATTTATTTGTATAGTTAGTTAGTTAGTCTAAAATAATAAGTAATATATAATGATTCAGCAATCCAGCAAAGTTCGAAAAATTATTCAGAAATTAGTTCGAAATTGTGTTGTTTCCGCTTGTGCGCAGCTAAATTGAGTTATTTTCAGTGATTTACTGTTTCCAGTACTTATAGTGTACAAAATGTCTACAACATTGTATCTTTAAGAACCTACATCGAAGCGTGGTTTTGCTCGGTGTGTAAGTGAAATGGCGTTATAAGCTGTATAGTTTGACGCGAGAGATAGAAGATTCTCATACGCACAGGAATTTAAACGAGCTTAAATTTATGAATAAATTTTTAGCTTAGTAAGTTTCCGACCAAGCAGTAAGTTGGGAAATCTATTGATGAAAAGTTGCTATCTTCTGTTGGTTCTGGCAGTATTGAACAATTCCAGTTTAAATAAAAAAGAATCTGATTTGATCTAGGTTAGGTTTTCTAAACCAACAAACTGCCTTTTACTTCCTGAATATTTTTTGTTCTTGTTAGAGATTTCATTTAAAAAAACGGCCAAGTTCTTGTCGGAATACGCACATTTAGGGTTCCGTACCAAATCTGATTTATCAAATATTGGTATTTATTAGTAAAATTTAAGTAAGTAAATAAACATTATCTCCAAATTTCAAATTCATAAGTCAATGGGGAGTTAAAAAATTCATCAGAACAAAATTTTGAAAAAAAAAAACCGACTTGTGGCTTCTCATTCGTTTGTTTTCCAATATTTTTTAAAATAAAAAATACAGTATCTAATTACTCAACGAATCCTGAACAACGATACTTACCCCACTTAATGGGGTAGGTCAAATTTTTTTTTCGCTGTATGGGAGCCTTAAAAACATTTAAAAATATTTTTTGACAATTTGTATGGTTTTGGGTCAACAAGAAGCTTAAACTGTGAAAATTTGAAGAGTATAGCTCCAACCGTTCGGCTGTGAAACCTGAGTGACAGCAATAGGGCTCCGTGTGCACCGTTCGGGTACAGGATCCTAAAAAGTTACTCTGTAGGCGCCAAGGGTAAAGGGGCGCCTTATCACGGCGCCTTTGGCACCCCTACAACTATGATGGCGCCCTGGGTGGTTGCCCAACCACGTCCCCTACCCTTACTGCCGGTACTGGTTTTGTTAAGAAAGACCTATTAATAAAACTATAGTTTCTACAGGAAAGGTTGAGCTCAATACCGCAATCAATCAATCTGCCTAGCCTTTTCCCAACTATGTTAGGGTCGGCTTCCAGTCTAACCGGATGCAGCTGAATACCAGTATTTTACATAGAGCGACTGCCTATCTGACCTCCACAACCCAGTAACTGGGTAATACGATACCCATTGATAAGACTGGTTGTCAGACTTTCGGACTTCTGACGACCCGTAACCACTGTCACAGATCCACGAATGACAGCCGGGACCAACGGCTTAACGTGCTTTCCGAGGCACGGAGGAGTCTCGGTATGTAAAGATGGTCACCCAACCACTGGCCGACCCCGGCAAGCGTAGCTTAACCTGATGAATCGACCCGTGCGGCTGTTATTACTTAGCCACGAGATCAATACTGAAATCTACTTATCTATTCTAATTTTAGACATCTGATTTTCTAAAAGAGTTCACGGCAAGCCGTGCTCAAAAATATTTACGTATACACGACCTACGTATTTATTTTAATTCAAAATAATAAATTATAATCAAATTCTGCCAAGTATTAAATTATAACATTTGACGTCACCGAATGGTAACATCCGAAGTCCTAACTCCACAACGTGTACGTTTTGATCCTCGTCAAATTTCAGCGTGTGATACAGAACATCAAACCGAACAACTTTCTCCATGGGAACAACATCTTAATCGCGAAAAAATTTTCAACTGTCTCATAACTTCAATAAGTACCTACTCGACGCAAATGTCTGGGACGGCTGATTATTTTTTCGCGATTACAATGTTGGTGCCATGGAAAAAGTTGTTCGGTTTGATGGTCTGTTACACCACACCCTTAAATTTGATGAGGATGCAAAACGACACGTAGTATGTATAAAACAGAGAAGGAAAACGTCGAGAGGAAACCAGTATTTCCTATAACCAAAAATTTCCTCCACCATTTTGAGAGCAGTGGTGATGAAATAATTTACACAAAGTATAGGGCCTGCTAGAAAAAACTGTTTTTTCTGTTCTCGGGTTCGAACCCACGACCTAGAACTTGTAAGTCGTGGCCGTTACCACTGGGCCACCACTGCGCAGCTGCTTGCCACCTTCAATCAACGTTGCAATTGTTGAACGAAGCTTGCCACACTATACTTAATAAAATTACTGACATCATCTCTGTCGGCTTCCAGTCTAACCGAATGAAAGAAAAGAAAGAAAGAAAAATATTTTATTTGGGACACGCACAGGAAATACAGTTAAAAAGGAGCATATAAAAGTAACAAAATAAACATTAAGAAACAAAAAAAAAAAAGAAATCAGACTAAAAAAAAAAGAGACCTGTGCGAGGCCAAAAAGGCAAAAGCAAGGCAAATGCAGCATAATACGAGTATTTTACACTGAGTGACTGCCTATCCGATCTCCAAAACACGATACCCCTTAGTAAGACTGGTAGTCAGACTTTTGGGCTTCTGACTCCCCCTAACGACTGTCAACGATCTACAAATGACAGCCGGGACTTTCCGAGGCACAGAGGGGTCTCGATATGTAATAGATGATCTCCCATCCACAAACCGACTGCGGCAAGCATAGCTTAACCTTCACTCGATTCATCCGTGCTCCGTCTGATAAAATGTATATCCCCTAATCAACGCCCCTAAACTTCGTATATAATTTTGTTATTTTTAGGTTATGTTTACAGTTAAATTTTCCAAAAATAAAGGTAATAAAAAGTATGTAGATAAAAATAATGAAAGAATCATGCCCCTAATAAATTAAATTAATCTCTTCCTTCCTTTGATGGATGTTTACTATTGTTTATTAGATGAAATGATAAACGTTAAAACGTAGCCAAGAAGCCATCTTGTGCAGTAACAAAATGGATGACCATAAACAGACATTGACCTCTACGACACGATAGGTCAATTACATTTGGATTTTGCATTTAACATTGGCAATATAACAACTAATAGAATCATTCGGCCTATTTAAACCCTAAAGTAAGCCTCACTGCCAATATTGAAAAGTACAAAAATAAACAAGAAAATTCCACACGACAATTATTCACGAAATAATTATAATTTTCCCGATACATATCAATCTGCCTGGCCTTTTCCCAACTTTGTTGGGGTCGGCTTCCAGTCTAACCGGATGCAGCTAAATATCAGTATTTTACATGGAGCGACTGCCTATCTGACCTCCACAACCCAGTAACTGGGTAATACGATACCCCTTGGTAAGACTGGTTGTCAGACTTTCGGGCTTCTGACGACCCGTAACGACTGTCAAAGATCCACGAATGACAGCCGGGACTAACGGACTCCTAAAATGTCGATTGCACACCATGTGTACAGATAACAATAGAATTTCTATTGTGTCTGCTAATTAGCGCGCGACGAGTTAACGTGCTTTCCAAGGCACGGAGGAGTCTCGGTATGTAAAGATGGTCACCCATCCACGGACCAACCCCGGCAAGCGTAGCTTAACCTGGTGGATCGACCCGTGCGGCTGTTATTACTTAGCCACGAGCTCCTCTTTTTTTTCTAAAATTTTCGCGATACTTATAAATGGTCAAATTAAATTAGCTAGCGAAACTCCGCAGTCGTGATGGGTAACCGATATCACGACAAAATAAAAATGATTTGATGATATTTTTTTTGGGTATGATGGTCAATGACCGCTGGTACACTAGCAGCGGTCATTGACCCAAAAAAAATCATGTTACTTGAAATGTAAGTTGCTAGAATCGGTACTCACCACGTCTGTGAAGTTTACAAAAAAATATATGATTTTTAAAGTAATATTTTAAGTGACACACACACTACCGGCGCCGGGGGTAGATGACAACAAAAAAAAATCATCAAATTAATTTATTTTTAGTTTTATCGTGTTTAGATTATCTATACTTACTTACCCATTACGTGTACAGAGTTTCGCTAGCTAATTTAATTTGACCCTGTATAGGTAAGTTACAAATAGTTGAGAAAAAAAGTCGAAAAAATTATGTAAAAGAAAACATTAAAATAAAAAATATTATTGAGCGGAAAACTTAAAAAAAATAACACAAATAGCTTCCAATTACCTGTCTAAATAACGATGTAGGTACCTACAAATTAATTTTAATTCATTAATTCATAATCATTAAATCAAAGGTAATTGACCTAATGAGACAAGACCTGCACAAATACTAGCTCACCAGACAAAAATAAAATAATAATTTATTTAAAATAGCTGCTGTAATATTACAACGCGGCTAAAATTACATTATTACATTAGAAACAGAGAAAAATTCTTACCTTTTCACCACCTGCCGACGAAAATAAAATCCACAGAGGAATAGCAACACAATGATCTTTGTCTCGGCGAAAAAAGGCGCGAAATTACCCGCGCTGTTATCTGTCAAACTACAAATTATAACCTCAAAATCTATTGTTAATCAATAAATATTGCTTTATTATTTGTTTTTGTTATGTTACTACTATAGCGACGTCCGTACAGAGAAATAGACGATATTGAACTGTTGTCGAGACGTATTTAACGAAATCTGGAGGTTTTCCAAAATGGCAGCTTGCCAAGTGCGTTGCGTCCGACGACTTAGGGTGGATGGGGGCTGTTATCGTCCATTCAGTATTGATCTTTGAACTGTATTGACGCAGTAATGGAAGAACTGTATTGACGTATAGGTACAGTACTGGAAGAAAGATTAAAATTAGGTCGACACTTCAGTTTATTGATGCATTTTTATTATTAGCTGACTGCTTCTTTATTGGCGTAAGATTAAAATCAGGTTAGGTTTGGTTAGAATAGGTTGGTACTGGTAGGTACATGTTTTGTGTTCTTTTATAAAATCTATACATAATTATTATAAAATTAAGGTTCTAATAAACTACACAATGAATTTTGGGGTCATTTTTATCATCAGTATCTGGACGACAGAGCTCTGCTTGGGTGAAAATAAATAAAATGAAATTTCCCAGAAAAGACCTAGCCAGATCGAACTTTCATCGAAATCGCAACAGAAGTCGGTCAACTTTTTGACCTCACCTAAATTAACACAAAATGATATGATAACCTGCTTTTCCTAAACCTTTCCTTTTTTTAAACCTGTTCCAATTTTAATGAAGTATTTTTCTCAATAATTAAGATTTACAAAACACAAGTGTTAATCGACTTTTGTTGCTGACTGTACCTGTCAGGCAGTAGGATTGTGTGTTTCGTAAATCAAACGTGCCTCTGTGGGTGGCTGGACTGGCTGATTATAAGTTTTTCATAATGAACTGCCATAATGAGTGTGTTCAATGCAGTTATAGGGTTACTATGGGTGTATTAGGGTTCCCCTGCTTTCCTTAGGAAGTATCCTTGCGCCGTGATAAGTGATGTATTGGAAAGTACACAGGAAAAACAACCTTTGACATATAAGCCTGTTGGTTACGGATTAGAATCAATTAAGCTACCACGAGTCTACGACACAGACACAACGACAAACTTCACTTAAATATTATGCAAGATAAACTCAGAAAGTTTAAACTACATATGAAATAAAAAAGTCACATTGTTACTTGTCCGGATTTGAACCCGCAACCTCGTGCATGAGAGTGGGCCATCACGACTCTAAAATAAATATAAAAAATGTCACGGACAGCAACAGTCGCTCCTACCCTACCTGCGCGAAACACCTTGCCACTCTCTTTGTATACCATTTGAGAACAAAGATTTTACCGAGACAACGAACTTGTGTTTATTACAAATGTATCCAACTAAATATTTTGATTGGAACTGAATAAATAACAGCTAACATCTACGAGTATTAGTTTACGAGTTTTAGCCGCTCTTTTTTTATGTAAGTAATCATCCCTAGCCTTTTTACCCGACTACGGCGAAGCAAAAAGGAGGGTTATGATTTTGACCAGTTTGTATGTATGTTCATCTGTTCCTTCATAACTTCTAAACTTCTTATCATAATTTGACAAATGAGGTATCGTTGGAAGTCTTGATCGTCCGCTAGTTATAGGCTATGTGACGTCACATTAAAGTCAACAAAGTCTTTTCGCATTATAATAGGTACCTATGAAATTGCCGTTTTGTATGAAAAAATTTAAACGAATTTATTTCATGCATTTTTTATTTGTATTAATCGAAGTAATCACCCATGCAATCAATGCATCTTTGCCAACGCAGTGGCAGTTTATTGATGCCCTTCTTAAAGAAATCAGCTGGACGGGAGGCAACAAATTCTTCAAAGGCATTTTGTACTGCCTCTCGGGTATTGAATTTTTTTCCCGCCAAGAAGTTATCCAAATTCTGGAAAAAGTAGTAGTCTGTAGGCGCAAGGTCTGGTGAGTAGGGCGGATGACGGAGAGCTTCCAACCCCAGTTCTTGCAACTTGTAGACCGTCTGCTGCGCAGTATGAGGTCGCGCGTTGTCGTGCAGGAGCAGCGGAGACGAGCGATTGACCAATGCTGGTTGGTGATGGGCCAGCTTCTCCATCATTGTGTTCAGTTCTTCACAGTACACATCTGAAGTAATGCTCACCCCGTTTGGTAAGAAGCTGTGATGAATCACACCGGCGCTAGACCACCAAACAGTGACCATCACTTTTCTAGGGGTATGTTTTCGTTTAGGGCATTGTTTAGGTGCTGAACCAGGATCCAACCAACTTGCTGAGCACTTGCGGTTATCAAACAGAATCTATTTTTCATCGCAGGTAACATTGCGGTTCAAAATTCCTTCATTTATGTGTTTGTTGAGCAGTGCAAGGCACGTCTCGACGCGTACTTCGCGCTGGCGATCATTGAGTTCGTGGGGTACCCATTTGTCAAGCTTTTTTATCTTGCCAATTTGACGCAAATGGACCAATATTGTTTTGACGCTAACGTCGAAAGCTGCTGCTAATTCAGTCGTAGATTGTGTATCATCAGCTTCCACAATCGCCTTTAATTCGTCATTGTCGACCAAAGTCTTCGGACGACCGCGAGGTTAATTTTTCAGGTCGAAATTTCCAGAACGGAAGCGAGCAAACCAATAACAAGTGGTGCGTTGGTTTGTAGTGTTAGCTCCGTAAACGTCGTTGATGTTGCGTGCCGCTTGTGCCGCGTTGCTGCCACGACGGTACTCATATTCCATAATTACTCGAATTTTTAACGTATCCATGATGACGAAAAAGATTGAAATGCGATGAAAATGTAACACTAATCAATAAACAAATGACTACTTTTGGAAAAAAAATCCATGTTTTTAAAATAAAATTAATTTGAAATTAGAATTCTTAGCCAAACAAAAATTATTTTGATTTGAAATGGCCAGTACTGCAGAACGGCAATTTCATAGGTAAATACCTAATAGTATGTGTTGCGGCGGCCTAAAGCCTTGGGGTGAAAATCGAAATTTTCTTAGTGGACTGTATGAGGGGCGGTTCGGTGACACAAGTAGGTGTTTTGGTGGTGTGGGAAAATGATGATGGTACCTGCCTGGTGAGCTATGGCGACACGACGAGAAGGGTTTCCTTAGCCACGTGGCTGGCGCGTCCAGGATATCACGTACGGACGAGAATCTGCACTTTCCACAACACACATACACGCACTTGCACTGTTCAATAGCAATCTTCGTTCTTCGCGGTGAAAATATGAGTCCTTTTTCGACTTGGGATTAATTTTACCCACAGGCGTCGATGTTGGTTGAGAACTGCCGGATCTTCTTGGCGGCAGCGTATGCGCGCCATTGCAGATCTTCCTTCTCGCTCTCACTTAGGCATTATAAGGGTTGTGGAAGGGAGAAGGAAAGCGGAAGGAACTTTATGTTACACAGATACTAATTAATTAGAGTTGCCAGTAATTAGGCATGAAATATAAAACTAAAGAAAGTAATGGCGTTAACATTCCTCGCGGCCTTAAAGGGTCACCTTTAAAGAGAATAATATAATAATATATACAGTGAAATTACACTTAAATCTAACTAAAGAGGGAATGGACTGAATAAGATATTACTGAGTAGGAATGGGGCATAAGCGGACCACAGGTCGCACAAGAATCCCATTAGAAGTGCGTACTGAAACGACTCGCGTGCTACCGTCTATAGACGTATGCAACTTCTCAATAACACCTAGAGGCCAGGATAGAGGAGGCGCATTATCATTAACTATCACTACTACAGTGCCTTCCTTAATCATGTCTCCATCAGGTTTATTCCATTTTAAGCGTGATTGTAAACTATGAAGATACTCGCTTCGCCATCTTTTCCAGTACGACTGGACTAATTTATCCATAAGAGAGTGTCTTTGGAGCAGGTGATCAGACAGTAAACCTACTTCCGCGGCGGGTAATGAGTTAAGCGGTACAGTATGTAAAAAATGCGAAGGGGTAAGAGCTTTAGGCTCTTCCGGATCAGCGCTAAGAACAGTAAGAGGTCTGGAGTTCAGCAGGCACTCTATTTGAGAGAGAATTGTAACTAATTCTTCATAAGATAGAAGTTGTTGACCTATTGTCTTGAAAAGGTGAGTCTTCACGGCCTTCACCATGGACTCCCAACATCCACCAAAGTGCGGTGACGCGGGCGGAATAAAATGCCAATTAATGCGATGCTCAGCGAGCTCCTCTTCAAACCGCGGGCGGTATTCTTTATTTATGAAATTATACAAGTCGCGTAAAAACGAATTAGCTCCTCGAAAATTGGTCGCGTTGTCCGAATACAAGCATTGTACCGGTCCACGGCGGGATAAAAACCGTTTCAACGCGGCTATGAACGACGCAGTCATAAGATCTGTAGCTAATTCAATATGAACAGCGCGAGTAGTCATACAGGTAAAGATACATAAATAACCCTTGCGACTCTTCGCACCTCGAGTGCGTACGGGCACATACTGTATAGGGCCAGCGTAATCACACCCTGTATGAGAAAAAGCTTTGGTTGCAACATTTACTCTAGATTTAGGGAGATCGCCCATAATCGGCGGACCATGAGGTCGCGGTCTCCACCTGTGACATGCGTTACACTTGTGGATTCTATGACGAATAATGCGTCTAGCGGACAAAATCCAATACTTATGGCGCAATAACGACATAGTGAGTTCTGGACCTGCATGTAAATATTTTATATGATAATAGTCTACGAGGATTTCAACTATGCGATCATGTCGGGGTAACACTACCGGGTGTTTAGTACTATAGGCCTCAGCCGAATGAGTTAATCGACCCCCAACGCGGATTAAATCATCACCATCTACAAATGGCTTGAGTTTAATAAGAGCGGGTGAACAAATTTTATTATTTTTTAACTCGGAATAATCATCCATGAAGTGTTTTCTTTGAACATGACGCAACAAAATGGTTTCAGCGAACTCGAGGTCGCTAGAGGTAACGGCGTCAGTCCGACGCGGGAGTTTTTTCATGAAGCGGTATATGAAAACAACAATACGCAGCAGTTTAGTCCACGACGACGTACGTTCTGCGAGTGCGAGTAGAAGCGAATTTTCCGAACTTGAATCCGCGACTATGGGATGCGCGTGGACCTTTTCTTCCGGAATGGGTTCCGAATTCAAGTCTGTAACCTTATGTATGGGCCATTCGGAAGGGTCGCGCTTAGCCCAAGCGGGTCCGTGCAACCATAATGGGTGCTCAATGAATTTGTCAGGTGTTAAACCACGTGACAAACAGTCCGCTGGGTTTTCAGTACCAGCTACGTGGTAGAAATGTTCCGCGGGGACGTTGTCTACGATGCGAACGACACGATTGGCCACAAACGTGTGCCAACGATGCGGAGAAGAATTTATCCAGCAAAGAGTCACCTTTGAATCGGTGAATGCGTAAATAGCGGTAACATTATAACGCGGATTATAAGTGTCATGAACACGGCGAAGAAGTTTAGCGAGGAGTTCGGCACCACAGAGCTCCAGTCGAGCGATAGTCAATGGTTTAACCGGCGATACCTTCGACTTGGCACAAACCAGCTGAACGACTACGTCATCGTTGCGAGTGACGTGCGCATAGATGACAGCGCCGTAGGCGCTTTCACTGGCGTCGGAAAATCCAATGAGGCGAAGAATACAATTTTCAAAAATACCTAAATGGCGCGGGATTTTAAAATCATTTAAAAGCGGCAGGGCAGGGCGAAAAGTTTGCCAAATATTTATGATGTGACGCGGGGGAGTGTCATCCCAATCGAGCTTCAGTAACCACAATTCTTTGATAAGTAGTTTAGCATAGAGAACTACAGGCGCGACAAGCCCCATGATGTCCCACAGCCTAGCTACGGCCGACAGTATAGCACGTTTAGTACACGTGTCTGGCGGTGCGGAAATAAGAAATTCAAAACAATCATTTGACCTACACCAGCGCAAGCCGAGAACCTTTTGTTCTACCGACTTGTCGAATTCTAGTTGTTCGGTCAACCTATGCGACGCGGGAATACTGTTTAGTACAGTTTGAGAGTCACTGGTCCACTTGACCAACTCGAACTGACCTCCTCTAAAGAGTTTAATCAGTTCGTGCGAAACCTGGACTGCACGTGATTCGGAGCTTACGCTGTAGACTACGTCATCCATATACAGCGAATCCGCGATGATAGCGCTGGCGCGCGGGAAGTGATGACCATCGTCTTGAACCAACTGTTGTACTGTGCGGATCGCATGGTAGGGACTTGACTTGAGACCAAAACAGACACGGTTAAACTGATATAGAACCAGAGGATCGTTTGGACTAAAACGATATAAGATGCGTTGAAAGCGACGATCGCTTTCTCTTACTTCAATCTGTAAGAACATTTGTCGGCAATCAGCCGAGAGCGCGAATGCGAACAATCGAAAATTCAGAATTATAGTAAACAAGTCACCCTGTAAATTTGGGCCACTGTGTAAAATATCGTTGAGAGATAATCCAGTACTCGTTTTAGCACTAGCGTCTAACACGGAGCGTAGTTTTGTTGTTGTCTTATCTAAACGTACAACTGCGTGATGCGGAATTACATAGTCAGGACAACTACTGTCTGAACTATCGAGCGGAGCAGGAGATAAATATCCTTTATCAATATATTCGCGAATGACGTCATCATACGCAGTACGTAACTCGGGTGCGGATTCTAATTTCTTTTCTAGGCAGAAAAAACGTTTTTTCGCGATATCGAGTGAGTTCCCCAATGAGAACACATCGCTGCGAAACGGTAGGGCTACAGAGTATCTACCTGTGTCCCCATCGCGTTCCGTGGTCGAATTATAAAGGTACTCGCACTCAAGTTCGTCGAGCGATTTGCTCGTCGAAAGAGTGACGGGCGCTTCATCGACCTGCCAGAATTTTTTCAACGCCGATTCTAACGAGTCTTTGTCGGATGGTTGCGAAATATGTGAGTAACAAGACTGTGGAGGCTTATTACGACGTACAGGCAGCGCGGGCACAGTGCCCATGATGACGTAACCGAGTACCGTCTGCATGGCGGGCGGCGCGGAGGAGTTGCTGCTAACTACGCGGGGCAGCATAAGATGCGGGAAAAGCGAAGCCCCGATCAACACATCGATGCGACCGGGTTTGCCAAACGATTCGTCGGCGAGCGGTAAACCTTTTAAGTAAGGCAAGGCGGAAGTATCTACGGGAGCGGTAGGTAAATTATCGGTGATTG
This sequence comes from Cosmia pyralina, assembly GCA_946251885.1. NCBI lineage: Eukaryota > Metazoa > Arthropoda > Insecta > Lepidoptera > Noctuidae > Cosmia > Cosmia pyralina. Next base: position 2,637,187 of record OX276371.1, read on the forward strand.
CATCGACAACTAGCGAATTAACGTTAAAAGTAACGTTCGGATTAAAACGGGAAAAGAAAGCGAATTGTACGGAACCCTTAACGGATTTTTCCGTACCACCGATACCCTTAACGGAAGGCGTATCAGATGAATGTCTAGTCAAACCTAATCGTTTGCAACATTCTGCGGTAATAAAATTAATTTGTGAGCCACTGTCTAATAGACAGCGAATAAAATGCTCCTTACCAAATGAATCTCGAACTATTACAGTAGCGGTTGACAACAAAATAGTAGTATTCGTATTACATTGCGGCTTTGATACGCGGGAGTTCGAGTCGTAAAGGATCGACGCAGCAATGGATGCATTACATTGCGGGGCGCTCTGAGCGGTGGCGGCGAGCGGCGCGGCGGCGGCGTGAGCATCTTGCTCGCTCGAAGCCGTGGAGTTTGAACCAGATTGTGTACGTGCGGTATCATCAACACCGTTCGATATTACAGTCGCGTGCGATTCGCGATTAAAGTGTAAAAGCGTATGATGTTTATTTTTACAAGATTTACATCTAGATTCAGACTGACAGACTCTGGCCTTATGTTTAATACTTAAACAGTTAGTACATGCATCGTTTTGTTTCACCGATTTGAAACGATCACTTGGTGTCATTTTAGAAAAGGCAGGACATTTAAATAAATGTTCATGAACAAAGCTATCACACAAACATTTTGCGGATTTATCAATTACAGTATAAGATTGCGGTTGCGGAGTTTTGGACGTTTTTTTATTTACAGGATTGTTGTTAGACTGAGTGAAACTCAAGCTGTTTAAAGCTTTAGTATTTTGTAAAATGCGAGATTGATTTTTAATGAACTGTACTAAATTGTCGAATTTAAGAATTTCGTCTTTTGAGTTCATTTCAAAAAATCGAGCGGTTTCAGAATCAACCTTTTTTATAGCGACATGGAAAAAAATCAAATCTGATAAATCATTTATTTTAAGGTTTTTTAATGCGTTTGCGGCGGAAACAAAATTATCAGAAAAGGATTCGAAATTTTGAATAGATGCGGTATTAAAAGATTTATGTTCAAACATCCGATTAAGGTAACTAGAAGCTAATATACGTTTGTCTTCGTACTTGTTTATGAGTGAATTAAAAATTAATTGGTAGTTATCGCCATTAGGGCAAACTCCTGAGAACGCGGTTTGAGCCTTATCTTTCAATTTCCCCATCAAATAATATAATTTCTCCGAATCAGTCAATGTATTATTTTCGTGTACCGTGCTTTTAAAATTAGCATAGAACAGGGGCCAGTTACGAATATCGCCATCGAATGACACAATTTCAATGGGAGGCAAGCGAACTGTTTGCTTATTGACACCACTACCACTAGAAGTAGGAGCCGATGTGGCTGATGATTTTGAGTAATTTGAATAATTATATTTAACGCAGCAATATAATTCCTCAAAACTAATCCACGACTGATCATCAATATTATTTTCCGGGTCTTGTCTTAGAAGAAGCGAGTTATATTTATTAAATGCCTCGAGGAACTCGGTGCGCAACGCATCAACATTGACACACGCACACAAGAACTTCTCTACCGGTTCCATACCGGACTTCATTTTTTCCATTAAATCGTAAATGATTTGCATGCGGGCAAAAATCATATTACGACATGACAGTGCTATTTGAATCGCGGATTCTATCTGATCATCCGAATCCATGGTCACTTTCTTAGGCATTTTCGATATTTTTGTAGGTTTTTATAATAGCTAAAATAAATCGCAAACTTCAACGAGTTGCGCGCGGTGCGGGATTGGTAGGTGGTACCTACGAATATAGTACCGAACGATAGCGAAGCGAGCGAGCGGTAGATTTTGCTTCTACCTACGTATATTAAAATATTAAATTGAGCGGGATGCGAAATACCTGTGAATGTACGCAATGACAAGTAGGTACTGTAATAAATGAATAAATGAAAGCGGTTTAGTATAAGAGTATAAGGAACGAAGATTGAAATGAAATATAGTTGCGGGATGATAATATACGGATATAATATTGATATCCGTTATCAAGAGGATAAAGAAAAATAGGTATCCGTGATCATGGGACCAAAACTGTTGGATATCTGTGATCGTAGGACCAAAAACTGTTGGATATCCGTGATCGTAGGACCAAAAAATGTCGGATATCCGTCTCGAAGGACCAAAAAATGTTGCGGCGGCCTAAAGCCTTGGGGTGAAAATCGAAATTTTCTTAGTGGACTGTATGAGGGGCGGTTCGGTGACACAAGTAGGTGTTTTGGTGGTGTGGGAAAATGATGATGGTACCTGCCTGGTGAGCTATGGCGACACGACGAGAAGGGTTTCCTTAGCCACGTGGCTGGCGCGTCCAGGATATCACGTACGGACGAGAATCTGCACTTTCCACAACACACATACACGCACTTGCACTGTTCAATAGCAATCTTCGTTCTTCGCGGTGAAAATATGAGTCCTTTTTCGACTTGGGATTAATTTTACCCACAGGCGTCGATGTTGGTTGAGAACTGCCGGATCTTCTTGGCGGCAGCGTATGCGCGCCATTGCAGATCTTCCTTCTCGCTCTCACTTAGGCATTATAAGGGTTGTGGAAGGGAGAAGGAAAGCGGAAGGAACTTTATGTTACACAGATACTAATTAATTAGAGTTGCCAGTAATTAGGCATGAAATATAAAACTAAAGAAAGTAATGGCGTTAACAGCATGTATGAACTTAAAATAAAATCTCTTTGGCTATACTATTTGTAACTGGCTGGTTTTGGTATCATTAAAAGTTTAAATTTTAAAGAACGTAATTCCAAATTCAAATTAGGAAAATGTGTGATTTTCATTTGTTTTTCGTACTGTCAAGAATGAGAGAATCTAATGAAGAAATTCGATACATTTTAAAATTTTACTACAAAAAAACAAAAAAGGTAAAAATGCAACGCAAGCCGCGAAAAAAAATTGCGATGTTTATGGACCCAGTGCAGTGTCTGTGAGAGCAGCACAAATTTGGTTTAAGCGTTTTCAATCCGGAAATTTTGATGTCAAAGATGCACGTCGCTCTGGTCGCCCTATTACGGATAAAATGGATGCCATTTTTAACCGTCTTCAAAAAGGAGAGGTTCTCAATTCGTCGGAACCTTTTTTTTTTTTTTTTATGTATGTTCCCCGATTACTCGAAGATGGCGGGACCGATTTGGATTTTTTTTTGTTTTATTCGAGAGGGTATACATCACAGTTGGTCCCATATAAAATTGATTAAATTTGCTTTGGTAGTTTTTGAGTTAGCTTCAATAATGCGTATTTTTTCCCCACTTTTATATGGATGATGTTCTAGTTTGTTTTGCAGATGTGGTATTAGAATTTGTGTGGGGTAGGTACACAACTAAAAAGTAAAAAATAAAATCTTTTTACAAAAAATACAACCGACTTCCAAAACCAACATTACAAAGTGAAAAATAACTTTAATTTCGAAGTCGGTGGCAAAAAACGAAAACACATTTAACTAGACACCGACTTCCGAAATTAAAGTTATTTTTCACTTTGTAATGTTGGTTTTGGAAGTCGGTTGTATTTTTTGTAAAAAAGTTTTTTGAAAAAGTGGAGCAAGATCAGTAGTTACGACGTAGCTGAAGAACTGGGAATTGACCACAAAACAGTTTTGGCGCATTTGAAAAAAACTGGGTACACAAAAAAGCTCGATATTTGGGTACCTCACGAGCTCACTGAAAGAAACCTAATGAACCGTGTACTCATTTGTGATTCTTTATTATGACGTAATGAAACCGTACCATTTTTGAAGAAGCTGATAACTGGTGATGAAAAGGGGATCACGTACGACAAGAACGTGCGAAAAAGGTCGTAGTCAAAGGCCGGTCAGGCTTCACAGATTGTGGCGAAACCCGGGTTAACTCTCAACAAGGTGATACTGTGTGTGTAGTGGGATTGGAAGGGCATTATTCATTATGAGCTGTTACCACCAGGCAGGACCATCGATTCTGAACTCTACTGCGAACAACTGATGAGATTAAAGCAAGAAGTTGAGAGAAAGCGGCCGGAATTAATCAACAGAAGGGGTGTGGCTTTTTCATCATGATAACGCTAGACCTCACACATCTTTAGCCACTCAGCAAAAATTAAGAGAGTTTGGCTGGGAGGTGTTAATGCATCCGCTGTATAGTTCTGACCTTGCACCTTCAGATTTCCACCTGTTTCGGTCTCTTTAGAATTATTTAGGCAGTGTCAGGTTAACATCACGAGAGGACTGCCAAAACCACTTGTCGCGGTATTTTGATTAGAAGTCCCAAAATTTCTATAGCAATGGGATCATGTCCCTACCTACAAGATGGCAAAAAGTTATCGAACAAAATGGTACCTACATACTTTAGATAAATGTAAATAATGTATATTAAAAAATGTTTTGAATTTTCTTAAAAAATGGGAAGAAACTTTGTCCCCAACCTATTATATATATATTGATAGCTTTTGCTCGTGACTTTGCTTGCCCAATAATTGGGAATGATTTCTAAAATCACGCCTCAGATGTGAGCCAAACATTTCTCTCCAAACCTACCCAAAATACATATAACAATAATTATTATTCTTCTTTAAAAATATAAATTGGCTCTGTAAAAAATTTTATCACGAAATTATAACCCCAAAATAATTTAAATAAAAAGTAAGTTTAAAAACTAAAACCCGACTACTGAAAAATCACGCTCTAAAAAGTATAAAACAAGAAAATATTCTCATATGAAATTAGAAAAAGACAGACAAATTAAAAATCCGGAGTCCCACGTCATGTAAGGGTACAAATCGAACAGAGACTCCGGATTTTTAATTTGACTGTCTTCTTCTAAATTCAGATGAAATATTTTTTATGTAAGTAATCATCTGCCTAGCCTTTTCCCAACTATGTTAGGGTCGGCTTCCAGTCTAACCAGATGCAGCTGAATACCAGTATTTTACGTGGAGCGACTGCCTATCTGACCTCCACAACCCAGTTAAGTAGTGTGTAATACCTGCGAATCGCAGGTATTACACGTCGCAGGCTGCGATACTCTGGAAAGACTGGTTGTCAGACTGGCTGTCATTCGTGGATCTTTGACTGTCGTTACGGGGTCGTCAGAAGCCCGAAAGCCTGACAACCAGTCTTACCAAGGGGTAAGTAACTAGGTTGTGGAGGTCAGATAGGCAGTCACTCCATTTAAAATACTGGTATTCAGCTGCATCTGGTTAGACTGAAAGCCGACCCCAACATAGTTAGGAAAAGCCTAGGCAGATTGATTTTTGATCGATACGTACGCAATAGTCTGGGTAAATAGAAGTTAATACTGCGTATGCGATCATATTCTCTTTCGCAGTAAACTTTATACCTCGTGTTGGCAGTTAATAACGACACGAGGTGATTGAAAGCCAATATATTTATTATAACCTATCCAAAATCGTAGTTGTGAGTAACTCGTGTTTATAGCGGTGCTCACACTGTCACACATCGATTATTTTAATGATTAGTGTAACGACTATTCGCGCCAGTTTGGAAACTTACCTCCAAACAAATTATAGCTTGACCGCTACCGCTGTACCGCGGGGGTGGACGCCGTGAGCGGTGAGCGTTGACGAATGAGCGGCCTGCACTGCCCCCCTTCACATACCTAAAGCTCGGTACAGCGATATCGGTGAAACTATAGTTGACACAATCGATGCGAGCGAATTTCGTCCAGAGATGTAAATCAATGATTTCGTCCGACATTTCGCGTTGGATTTGCTTAATTTTGGCTGGAGCTCAAAACTTTTATCATTTAGTTTAAGTACATGTTTAAAAAAAAGAAGGAAAAAAATAAAGATTTGTTATCATTTTCAGGGTTCCGTACCCGAAGGCTACCAAACGGAACCCTATTACTGTCTAGTCTGTCTGTCACAGGGCTGTATCTCATGGACCGTGGTCTGGAATTCATCGATTATAGTACAAATATATTTTTTATTTTTTTTTTATCTTTAAACATGAAGAAATAGGGAAGGGAATGAAGAAGAAGTTGTCAATTTTAGACCATTTTTGTACGAGTTCTATCGCAACAATTAAACAAGTTAGGAATTTGAAACTTCTGTATGTCATGTATGTACCATATTATACTGTATTTAATCAACAAATATCTACTAAAAGCGCCGATTCATAAGGTAAGGTACTAGGGTAGGTATTTTGTTTCAGTATGAGCGATTTTCTGCAACTGCAAAAAATAACATTGTAATTCACAGCATCATTTTAAAAATCAAAGTTGTCTTTGCGGTTGTTAAAATTTATGATGAATAATATTCTTCGTTTAATATTTTTAACCGACTTCAAAAAGGAAGAGGTTCTCAATTCGTCGGAACCTTTTTTTTTTTAATTTTTTTTTTATGTATGTTCCCCGATTACTCGAAGATGGCTAGACCGATTTGGATTTTTTTTGTTTTATTCAAGAGGGTATACATCACAGTTGGTCCCACATAAAATTGATTAACTTTGCTTTGGTAGTTTGTGAGTTTGCTTCAATAATACGTATTTTTTCCCCACTTTTATATACTTCTCTATTAGTCATTATCTCGTTATTTCAAGTACTTACAAGTGAAAAGTGATTCCGGGAGACTTTTTATTTGATTTGCTATTGTTTTTACAAATTTTCACTGCACAGGAAGGCATAATTCTATTTTTTTTTAACTATGTCAACTAGACGACGATCACGACTCGTCACGTATTTATTTATTATTTATTTATTTATTAAAACTTTATGCACAAGTAAAAAATACTGTACAAAGGCGGACTTAATGCCTGAGGCATTTTCTACCAGTCAACCTTAGGGTGATGCAGAGAGAAGACATGGCAGGTGCAGAGCGGTGAGCATGGTTTTAGTTGTAAATGTGTGAGGAACACGATTTTGTGGCTTCACTTTTGTTGTGCGCAGCAGCGCTCCATCTTCCTTTTTTTGTTGATCTGAGCTATAGGCAAATAGATACAATAGTGACATGCATTATTCATAAACAAAAAGTCATCCAAATTTCTAGTTCCATTCGTTTGATCTTAAACGACACGAGTACGAGACGACTAATTTATTAATTTTGCTATGTCTAGTGCATGGTCAATGTCTGTTTGTCCAACGCGCGTATGGTTACCATTTCGAAATTTGAAGTCCTGATGCCCGACATAAATGCAAAAAAGTTTGGACAAAGTATAATAATGTTACAGTAGTTTATCTTCATAGAAAACGGCCGAAACGACGGCGACGCGCTTCGAAATCGAGCGCGCGGCAGTTAAGGGGGAAGCGCCAGGACAGCCCGCGAAATTCAAATTTTTTTACGTTTTTTGCAATTTGTAAGTCAGTCTTAGGTTGTATGTTGATTCGCTACCGTAACAAATATGTATTTACAAAATTATAATCATGAGAATCAGTAATACAACTCCTTAAGTTAGTACAATCCTCAAATGTCAAGATTTCATGAAATAGACATTCAACAGGATTACCTGTAGTGCTATTCAGTAAACATCTCACCGTGATAACTTAGGTGAAGTGAGCGTGAAGTGAGCCGTCATTCTACCTGATGCTAGGGATTGACACTATTGACAGCTCACTTTAAGATCACTGCACCTAAGTTTTCACGGTGAGATATTTACGGAATAGCACTACTGGTCTTAAAGAGTTGTATTGATGACTTTAATGATTATAATTCTGTAAATTCATACTTGTTACGGTCGCGAATCAAATTTTGATCAACATAAAACCTAACAATGACTTGTAAATTGCAAAAAACGTAAGAAATTTTGAATTTCGCGGGCTACCCTGGCGCATTCGCCTTAAGGCGATACCAAAATAAATTGGGGGATTTTTCGTAACCATTTATTTCACTAATGCAGCATATATTATGGATTTAATTGTTGGATATAATTTATTGACTATTTTTAACCGAATTCACAAAGGAGGAGGTTTTCAATTCGTCGGAACCTTATGTTCCCCGATTACTCGAAGATGGCTGGACCGATTTCGATTTTTTTTGTTTTATTCGAGAGGGTCATCATCATTATACATCACAGTTGGTCCCATATAAAATTGATTAACATTGCTTGGGTAGATTTTGAGTTAGCTTCAATAAATAAATCAATAATAATAAATAAATATGTTTGGACATATCACACAACGCCATCTAGCCCCAAGCTAAGCAACCTAATGCTTGTGTTATGGTAACGAGATGGCTGATAAACAACTTATATACATTTTTTTTTTTGTAAATACATACATATTATAGATAGAAAAACACCCAGACTCGGAACAAATACAAGATTTATTCCCTACTTTTATATGGATGTTGTTCTAGTTTGTTTTGCAGATAGTGGTATTAGAATCTGTGTGGGGTAGGTACACAACTAAAAAGTGAAAAATAATAACTTTTTTACAAAAAAATACAACCGACTTCCAAAAACAACACTACAAAGTGAAAAATAACTTTAATTTCGGAAGTCGGTGGTAAAAAACGAAAATACATTTAACTAGACACCGACTTCCGAAATTAAAGTTATTTTTCACTTTGTAGTGTTGTTTTTGGAAGTCGGTTGTATTTTTTTGTAAAAAAGTTTTTTGATTAATCCTATGACAAAAGGAAAACGCAATTGGGTTAAATTTCCTCGATAGAATTTAATTCCGAAAAGACCTCCACTTTTTATGTTTTTCTTTGTGTAATTCTAAAATCCTAAGTAATTTCATTGCAAAATTACATTGAAAGTGTGCGTATTAGGTAATTGAAAACTCTGGCTGAAAATATTTTTAATAGATAGCTTAATTTATTTTTAAACAATTTTTATTTGGTTTGGCGCTTTTATTTTGGCTCCAGCGCATTGTTGCGCTCTCTTTTTTTCTCATGTGGAAGTGATCGACTCTGTCACTGTCTTATTCCCGCCCTGGAGCTAGACCACCACCTCTTAAAGCAGTATTATTTTAATCTTACATAAGTGTGGGAAAGAGATGGAGCTAGACGTCCTGTATAGCTCCATCTCTTTCTCACACTGAAGTAATATTAAAATAATACTGCTTTAACGGCAGGTTGTTCGGGCCTGTAGGCCTTTAAAACGCTACCTCCGCCTCCCCCAAATGCAGCGCGACGTGTTTATTTACGACGCGCCGCCGACGATTTCGCAGAAAATCCATGCCACAGTGTAAAATACTTGCAGTTGATTAACTTAATTAGTTTTTCTTAGGTCGATATTTATTCCTTAGGTTTACATTTTATGGTGTCTACGGTGGAGTGAACTAAGATGATTACATAAAATGTCGTGAACTTGTTTTCACATTATCAGATAACGATACCAACACGATTCGATAGCGATAGGTTCAATTATTACCGGCCCCATGATATTGTTGAATATCGATGACCATTGGTGATTTGCAGTTAACTCGGAAGTGGACGTGTTTTTTGTGTTGATTATAACGATATTGATTTAAGTAATTACGAATAATGTTTTTGCAATAATCTGCGGTGTCAGTTTATTGCGTAAGTAACGAGTGTGACTAATAACTTTTTTCGTTGTGAAAGATGGACTAAATAGTTTTATGGATAATCAGCGTTTCAATCGGTGGTAGTAGTATGTCCAACCCAGGAGATAGCCCCTTTGGCCGCAGCCAATTGGTACGACGAAGTCCTCCACCGACTCCATTGCCTGCCGATCAAAACCAGACCAGAGGACCAGCGCCGCCAGCAGCCACTGAGAACGAATTACCGACTGAAGTCGTTTCTACGTCTGAGATTCAGAGATGGCTTGGGTCCATCGACACAATTTTGGGCGAAGTTTGCTCGATTGTGGCGGAGGGAAAAATGAATTCCGACCAAAAACTCCGCGTCACTAATCTTTGTCGAAAAGTCAACCAGGGGACGTCTCAGATGGCCGTGCTGTACCAATCCCTGAAGCAGAAGTCCATCCTGGCGCACACAACCATCCAGCACCTTCAAGTACAGCAAAATGTTGCAGAATCTCTTTGCCAGTTCAAAGAAGTCGTGGAAACGAAGATAAGCCGAACTGAACCAGAAAGTACTTCCTATGCTAACATGGTGAAGAAAGGCTCTGATTTTATTCGCCCAGCAAATCTCAGTTCGGTGGCTATTTATCCCAGCGATAAAACAAAAACCAGTGACGAGACCAAGTCGTTATTGCAAAAAATTATCTCACCTGAGGAATTAAAACTCCATGTCCGAGGTCTAAGGAAAATTCGAAACGGAGGCGTCATCATTAGGACGGATAACAAAGACGACATTAATAAATTAAAAAGCTCACAGAAGCTAGTTTCCTCAGGCCTTACAGTTGAAGAACCATCGAAACGCCGTCCTAGGATTGCTGTTATTGGTGTCCCCGTAGCCCTAACTGAAAGAGAGGTTTTTGATTGCATTTACGTCCAAAACTTGACAGATAAATTGCCGAAAATTACTCCTGAGTCCTTTTTAGAAAGTATAAAATTGAGCCATAAGTCAGGGAAGAAAGATCGTCCTTTTTGCAATTATATATTGGAAGTTACTGCTAATATCAGGAAAATTATGATGGACCAAGGCCGAATTTTCATAAATTGGACATCATGTCCAGTGAAAGATTTCACTATTGTAACCAGGTGTTTTAATTGCCAGCAGTTCGGACACGCAGCCAAATTTTGCAGAGAAACGAGCCCTACTTGCAACCTCTGTGGCGAAACAGGACATTCTTTCAAGGAATGCAATAATAAAAGTTCTCCGCCTCAATGTGCGACCTGCAAACGCTTCAAGAGGAAAAATGATCATCCAACTGGTGATGTAAATTGCCCAGCACGTAAATATGCAGAAGATAATTATATTAATTCCATTAACTATGAAGGCGCCTAGGAGCGCCGCCGACTACCTAGTCAATTAAGCACATAGTTAGTAGGTTAACTTCTACATATAATTATTTTTATGGCCAATCAGCTAATCTGTGATCTAGATGGGTTTTCCGTGTCTGAAGCTAAAATCTGTAATGTTGAGGAGTGCAAAAACATAGTCTATGCTGGGGACAAAACATTGACTTTACTTACTCAAAATATACGCAGTATAACCCGAAATTTTAACAGTTTCCAAGTTTTGTTACAAAATCTTGATTTAAGCTGCGACATTATTGTTCTAACAGAATGTTGGTTATCCAAGCAAACTACCAATATACCATCTCTCGATGGCTTTAATCTTCACAAAAGCGATAGAACATTCAACCAGAATGATGGCATAGTGGTTTATATAAAAAAGAATTTAAGAACATTAGTAGATGAACCCCATTTTCTAGACTGCAACTGCTTAGTAATTAAAATTATTCCCGATACAGTAATTATGGCTATTTATAGGCCTCCATCCCAAAGTATTGATGGGTTTTTGGATTCGCTTAACAGTAACTTAGAAAAATTATCTTCGTTTAAAAATATCGTTCTGGTAGGTGATATCAACATAAACATTGCTGCCGACAAAATCGATACTCACTCACATAATTACCTCAATATTTGCTCATTTCATGGACTATTGCCAGCTCATTATCACCCAACCCACCAGAGTGGCTCGTGTCTAGACCATATCCTTATAAAATCGAAATGTCCATCCAAAACATTGGTTACTAATTCATCAATAACCGATCATCAAGCTGTTTTACTAACATTACTAATATCTTCACCTAGAAATAACTGCATGCGCAGCTATACTAAACTCAATATGACGAGTATTGAAGCTGACTTTCGCGGTATGAATTTTGACCCCGTTTACAATTCACATGATCCAAATGTTTCTCTACAATATTTTGTCGATTTGTTACAATCTACGATAAGGAAAAATACATTTACTAAAGTAATACCTAGAAAGTATAGCAATATTAAACCATGGATTACGCCCGGACTTGTTCGCTGTATCAGACATAGGGATAAACTTCACCAAAAATCAAAAAATGCACCGGATAATGAACTACTATCAATTATTTACAAACGTTATAGGAATTTCTGTAATAATCTGTTAAAAAAGCTAAAAAACCAATATGATCAAAGTCAACTACAGAAAGCAGGAAAAAACAGTAAGCTTATATGGAAATTTATAAAAACTAACACTATTAGGTCAAAAAATCCCGAACCTGCGCTTGATCTTTTAACTTCTGAGCTTAGCCCTACCGAAGCAGCAAATAAAGCTAACAACTTTTTCATTAACGTAGGAAAAAACTTAGCAGAAAAAACCTTATTTTCTAATAGATATTTTTCCATTCAAAGCCAAACTAAGACATATGATGCAACACGAAACTCATTTGTCTTATTAGATACTGATGTTAATGAGATAGTAAGTATAATAGATGGATTAAAGGAAATTTGTGCCGTAGGAAGTGACGACATACCAAATAGCATACTCAAAAGATTTAAATACGTCATTGCCCTTCCCTTGACCCACATTTTTCAGTTATGTTTAACAAAAGGAATATTTCCTAAATTGCTTAAAAAAGCCGTAGTCACCCCTGTGTTTAAAGCTGGAGACAAAAATTGTGTAGATAACTACAGGCCAATTTCAGTTTTAACAGGCCTCTCAAAGATTTTGGAAAAAATTATAAATAGTAGATTAGTAAAATATCTTGAATGTAATAAATTACTCTCTGATCATCAATTTGGTTTTAGGCCTAAAAGATCAACAAGCCAAGCTGTTCACCATCTGACAAATTTTATAAGCACAAACCTGGATAATGGCATGCACACCATAGGTATATTTTTAGACCTTGCCAAGGCTTTTGACACAATTTCTTGTACGTTGCTTTTGGACAAGCTGGAAATACTGGGAATACGGGGAGTACAATTGCAACTATTATCTGATTACCTTCGCGACCGCCAACAGTGTGTAAAAATAGGTCAGTGCATGAGTTCTGAACTTAAGAATAGCTGTTATGGAATCCCACAGGGCAGTATTTTGGGTCCTACTTTGTTTTTGATTTATATCAATGATCTGTGCAATTTGACACTCCAAAAGGGTGTAATTATGTCCTATGCGGATGATACAGCGTTACTTTTCGCAGCTAATTCAAAGGCCGAGGTCTACGAGGTAGCACAGAATGGTTTTAATACTGTGTCTAATTGGCTTCATAAAAATCTCTTAACATTAAATACAGATAAAACTAAGTACCTATTATTTACAATAACAAACACTAATCAAACGCTTACTAATCTAAACATTTACGCGCATAACATTTGTAATTTACATTATGCTGACATTGCTTGCACTTGTCCCACTTTAGCTAAAACCGACCATATCAAATATTTAGGCATCACGATTGACACAAACCTGAACTTCCGCAAACACATCGATTTATTATGCACCAGAGTGCGTAAACTAATATACATTTTTAAAAATTTACGTAACTTTGCCGACTTTAAATTAATTAGACAGGTTTATTTGGCTTTGTGTCAATCTATTATTACCTACTGCATAACGTCTTGGGGTGGTGCCGCTAAATCAATTTTACTGCACTTAGAACGCGCCCAAAGAGCAGTTTTAAAAGTTGCTACTTTTCGTCCATTTAGGTTTCCTACACACCAGCTTTATATGGCATGTAAGGTGCTAACAGTACGTCAATTATTTGTTTTGAATGTAGTTTTATTCCAACACACTAATGTTTATTTTTACCCAGTACCTTCAGATAGGAGAAGAAAAGATTTAGTTTGTGCTACCTCTCAGACTAAACATGCTTTTGCTAAGCGTTTTTATTTATTTTTAGGACCCTACTTGTATAACAAGATTAACAGAGTGCTAAAGATTTATTGTTTAAGTTATAATAGGTGTAATTTATTATTACAGGAATATTTGGCAAAACTCAATTACGCAGACACGGAAAAACTACTAGAAATCTTAAAGTAGTTCTGTTTACCTACTCTAATATAAGTCTCTGCCGTTTCCTAATTAATAATAGTCTCTACTTTATTCTACTTTAACATTATTCGTTTATTTTATTTAAACATATCTTACATAATCTAGTTTTAAAATAATAATACCCAAATATTATAGTTGCTTACTCTTCACTGAAAATAGTATATCTTCTGTTTAATTTAGTTTCTAATTTTATTGTTGTCTTCTTTTTAAATGTTTGATGTAAATTGATGGCCTGAAACACAGGTTTTCATAAACCTAGATCAGGCAGGTCTACATTACAGTTAGAATTAAATTTTCCTCGATTGTAATTATTTTAAATCTTATTTTTACTTTATGCTTCAATAAATTTTATTTTATTTTTTATTTTTTTTATCGCGACTCGACAAACAAGCACACTACTATGTATCGACGTCTCGAAGCCGGCAGTGCGAAAAATTTTGCTCAAGTGAAAGAATGCCCGCTACTCTCACCCCGCACTGTCTTCGCCGGTGGATATCGTGCCGATATCGGTGTCGGTGTGTGTGGAAACCGGTTACAATGTTATGGGCATGTGATGCGGAGAATGAAGAACATGTCGTCTGGAATGTTTTGATTATGAATCTGGATGGCTATACGAGTAAGAGAAGACCAAAGAAACGATGGATGATCTGTGTGAAAGTTGATATGGCTAGAAAGGGAGTGACTACCGTGATAACAACTAAGTAACAGAGAAGTATGGAAGATAAAAACAAGTTGTATCGACCCGAAAAAAAATGGGATAAGGGCAGGAGAATGTAGATGATCGGTGCCTGTCGTTGACTACGACGATATAGGTGACAATAAAACACAATGTAAAAGCGAATTATTCCATTACTTCACTGGGCGGAGCAGGAAACGAATATAGCACATAGTTTCAGATTTAACCTTTAAATGATTATCATCGTGCTAAATATTTATGGAGTTAAGGCTTAGCGGATGGAAGGATGTCAATCGTGATATAATAATAACATAAGAACGGCTATTTTAGTCAACATTCATACAAGCAAATAGCTTAGTGGTTCGACGACTTCTTTGCACACCGGTGGTTAAAAGTTCAATTCTCAACTGTTGATATTTTTTTCGATTCTTTTTTTACATTTTGTTATACTGTTATTTGATAGTTCGTAGAACGTACACAGAATCCATGAAGTTTATTCCTTTTAAATCATCTACGGTTATAATAAAAATAAATATCATTGGTTAGCTGACAGTATTAATGAGAAATCCCGTGTGTACAATCTACTGTTATATTTTTTAGCGATAGCCGGGTTCGCCAGGAATAATCTGTAAGAATCACTCAGTGTATCACTGTTGTGCCATTATGTATTAAATACAGGTATGGCACGAACAGGCGTTTACGAGTATTTATTCACTAAAAACGAAAAACAAGCAATGGAAAATTGCTACTGAAGGCTGCGGGTTTCGAACTTAGGACGAGCTGCTTCTCAAACGGACGACTCTCTGTATATTTTGGCTGCTGAGACCACAACTACAAACGTACTGTACAGAAAAGTTTTATAAAATATGGCTGTTGTTTTAGTATATTGTGAAGTCGCGGGCGGAAGCTAGTTAGAGATAAACATGATTTTGAGGTAGTAAGGTGAAAGTTTCAAATTGCAATGGTTCTACTGGGTATCAAAAAGTCACGCAAAAGTTAATGTTAATAGAAATTTAATTTTTTCTTTAAAAAAAGATCTCTTTTGCAAAATTTCATGCTTCTAGCCCAGCGATTTAGGCTGTGGATTGTCTGTCAGTGAATATAAGAATTTTATCAAGTTGACAAGCCGTGTGCCCGATGGTATTTCCCATCGACATAAATGGTGAATTTTCATCCCCTATTTAACCCCTTTAGTGACTGAATGAAAAAAAACATTAAGATTTTTATTAAGTACGGGCTAAAAATGGTCGTACTGCTTTGCTTCTGCTGTAACCATATTCTTTTGTTTTTGATGTCGACCACTGCTCATAAAGATAAGTAAATATTGACAACTACATATGAAGGAACAATTGCCGTACTTTATTGTCAAGGGACGTACCTACTGCTACAGCTATAATTTATCGAATCTACTATTCTAAGACATCAAAATTAATTTAGTGTATTTTTTAACCGGCCCCGCTCATGTCGGATTGCCATCCCTTAGGACAATAGTCATAGTTTTTAGGCTAATAAGCCTAAAAAAAAATTGCAAGTATCAATATGTTAAAAGTTACAAACCAACAAACATTTACGATAGGTACGTCATCGACTAACTTGCTTTGGAACATGGACACCGAGTGATAGGTACGGTTACCGCCTAACTAGGCTACGTTCACACGGCGCTATTTTTCAAGTGTATAGAATACGATATTTTATCGTATACAGTGACTTTTTGTACTAAAAACTGAAAGTTTGTTCACACAGCTAAAGCGATACAAGAAAATAATCTTTTCGATCGACAATTTTTATCGTGTTCATGCATTAGGTCATGTTAGTATAGCACTTTTGTTTGAAACAGCTCGACGAAATTCTCTGGCAGAAAATCGTCACGTAACGAAAAAACGTTTAAATGCCCCCTACATGCGACTTTGTCTCTTTATCTCTTTCTATTATTATATCTTGAAAGAGACAAAGAGAGAGAGGACAAAACGACGACAGACGAGAACGGAGAGGGGGAAAATTTTCGAATTTTACTTTTTTCATGGTTTTCGAGGGAGCCAAGCCGGTAGTGGAATTAAATTGAAAATTCAAGATGGCGGCTGTGAAAATTTTGTGTTTGTGTTTTAAATCATACGTTAGAAGGAACTTCATTCCTGACGGTGGTCCCCGACCGCACATTTTTATTTTTTTCTAATTTTCATTGTTGTTGCCAGAGTGAAAGTTGATTATATTAGTATCCAACCGACAACCGGATACATTGTATTTATACATATTATGTGTAATTAATGTAGGATATGGTAGTAGCGAAGACAGTTCGATGGAGACTGAAATAGTAATATGGATGAATCTGATGAAAAAATCTTAGAAAAATGTGTTTTAAAACTTCTTCATAAAGGACCACGATAAAAAATTATAAACTACTCGCGCTTGACTATAATTTTATCGATAATAATTTGCAATGTGTCTTAACACTATCGTAAGATGACAGTTAAACGTCATCATACCACATATAAATAATCACATTTTCGAAAACGATATTATGAATTAAAACTATAATATAATTACGAGATATTTTTTCTGAGCTGTCGCAATTTCATATCTAATGTGTTCCTCTTTTATTTGAATTTTTTGAACAACTGCAGAGAGAGCGAATTTTTAAAAATTTTGACACAGGTCCAACTTCCATGACGTCCCGCAGGACTCTGATCGCGAGCGGATTTAGCCAAATTGACTAATTTTGAGTTTATTTAAAAAAAATCTATTAAACTCAAAAATCCAACCGTTAAATTCCCTCCGAAATACGATTACCTCATGATACATGCAATTTTCATATAATTTTATGCTGTAATTAGGAAATGAAACGGAAAATGGTTTTGAAATCGACCATGTTTCGGATTTTTTTTTCATCGAGGAAAGTACAACTAATCGTGTTTTGAACCGTTAATTTCCCTCAAGCAAGGATGTATCTATGGCATATATTTTTTTCAGGACCTTAATACACTAATTTGACCATTTAAAATTGATTCTAAAACAGGAAAATTCGGATAACCTCCCGTTAAGAAGTGGTGGTTGGCCCCCTGTTCGCTTTTTACATATTTATCATAATCATAATCATTTATTTTGCAATAAGTATTGGTACAGTATTGGTACAGTATTGGTCATATGTCAGTAAGTGTTGAGTTCCTAATACAAAGTCAGACATTTGACATGCAAAACATTACAATGTAGGTATTTAACCCGTCGCGCGCTAATTAGCAGACACAATTGAAATTCTATTGTTATCTGTACACATGGTGTGCAATCGACATTTTAAGAGTTAATGATAGCGTAAGTATAATATTTATTTCCAATAGCATGCTTTAAGTGTTAGTTTCATTAATTTTACAACTGTCGTAAAACTGAGTGCAAAAGCAAAACAAGCAAATGGTTAATAAATCGAAGCTACGCTGAAACTGAAAAAGTCCTGGAGATAATAAAGTAACAGGTACCTATATATACATATACAGTCTCGGGCACCATGGCCTGTCCTGCTACAGGAGCGCAGGTCGCATAGCACGGCACGCCAGCATCAACGAAATTATTCGTCAAGCTCTTGTTACCGCTGGCGTACCAGCGGTATTAGAACCAAACGGCTTGGTACGTGACCATGAGAAGAGACAGATGGCATGACGTTGTTGCCTTGGAAGATGGGTAGGTCTCTGGTGTGGGACACAACCTGTGTCGACACCCTCGCGCCATCTCATGTTCCAAGCACGACGTGCTGTGCTGGCACCGCTGCTGCGGCTGCTGAGACCCTCAAGCGGCGCAAATACTGTAACCTTATAGGTAACTACAGTTTTGAGCCGTTTGGGGTCGAAACGCTCGGGTCATGGGGCCCGAGTGCGCGTCTACTTTTTAAGGAAATTTCTCGCCGACTGGTCGAGTCTTCACGTGACCAGAGGGCTGGCTCGTTCTTTGGCCAAAGAATTAGCATTGCCATTCAACGTGGCAATCGAGGACGTCTTCTGGGCACGTTTCCGGATGACATCGATGCGGACGAGTACTTCGACGCCTAAGTGTCCTTTTGTTTTGTATTTATTTGTATAGTTAGTTAGTTAGTCATTTCCTATCTATATATTTATGAAATATCGTATGAACAATAAAAGAAGGCATACACACACTCAAACACACCCCAACACACCCCCACACCATCACACATACACACACCATTAATCACTTGCAATTGTACCACGTTGACAACCTTACTGTGAGATATAATGGGGGATCCTGGAGTTCTAAAATACAGGCCTAGGCTTAGTTTAGACTCCAGATCTTCCACAAATTACAAATTGTCTCAATATGGGTCAACTTAATGTCTATAGTATATTAGGAAATATAGGTATGTAATTTGTGGAGATAAATAAACGAAATTTTATTAAAAAAAAAAATACATTCACAAAAAAAAAAACAATAAATATCCTATAGCACCAACCAACATCGTAATCGCGAAAAAATAATCAGCCATCCAATACATTTGCGTCGAGTAGGTATTGAAGTTTTCTATGGGACAGTTGAAATTTTTTTCGGGAATACGATGTTGGACCCATGGAGAAAGTTATTCGGTTTGATGTTCTTTAACACATCCTGAAATTTGACGACGATGCAAAACGACACGTTGTATAATCAATCAGCTAACGTAGATTATTTAACATTATACCGAGCGGCCGCAGGTAATTAACAAGGTGACTACCCAGATAAACTACCGAAGCTTTATTATTCTGTGATTCGGAACACTCGGACCCCACGGCCTTAATGTAAAAATTATAAACAACCTATTAGCCAAACGTTTCTCCGACGTCTTATTAGCCAATCAATCTGCCTAGCCTTTTCCCAACTATGTTGGGGTCGGCTTCCAGTCTAACCGGATGCAGCTGAATACCATTATTTTACATGGAGCGACTGCCTATCTGACCTCCACAACCCAGTAACTGGGTAATACGATACCCCTTGGTAAGACTGGTTGTCAGACTTTCGGGCTTCTGACGACCCGTAACGACTGTCAAAGATCCACGAATGACAGCCGGGACCAACGGCTTAACGTGCTTTCCGAGGCACGGAGGAATCTCGGTATGTAAAGATGGTCACCCATCCACGGACCAACCCCGGCAAGCGTAGCTTAACCTGATGGATCGACCCGTGCGGCTGTTATTACTTAGCCACGAGCTCCTCCCGACGTCTTATTAGCCAAACTCAGAAAATGGCGACGACACGACTCCGGCACGGGGTGGTAATGTCGTGACTCGTTGGGTGTCAAATTAAATAACGTTTAGCTGCCTCGGATTAGTTCGTGACGACATCTTAAAGGTTGGGGATACACAGAGAGAAGACATTTATTTTTAGATTTCTTTTTTTTTTTCTAGCCTTTTCCCCAATATGTTGGGATCGGCTTCCAGTCTAACCGGATTCAGCAGAATACCAGTATTTTACATGGAGCGACTGCCTATCTGACCCAACAACCCTTTGGTAAGGCTGACTTATATGGCACTCGGCTATTGTGTAGCTTTCTATCACTGAAATTAATCGGATCAGTACTTTCAGAGATTACCTCTCAAAAACAAACAAACAATTTTACCTCATTAAAAAATTTTTTAAGATGACGTTTTTTTTACCCGTTTTTTTTTAACCCGTATAATTGTTTGGCACGCTCTGCGGCCAGAACGGCTCGATGGATTTTAGCTTAAGAGGTGTCGTTAGATTCGTATTTACTGTGAGAGTGACACTGGGTATATCAAAATAAAAAAAAAACAAAATAGCGGATATTTGGCGCCAAATTATGTCTTAAAAAAATTTTTTTTTCTCAAAACCTGTCGAGTGGGGTATCAAAATAAAGGGTTTTAAAAGGTGATTACAATAAATAATCAAATAAAAAAGTAATAAAAAAAAGTTATTAAAAAAATTAAAAAACCGGACTGCGGTAAAAAACTTAAGTTAAAAAAAAACTGAAAAGCTAAAAATAAGACCATTTTAAATTAAATAAATGTTGGAAGCAGGCGGGACCCATTTCAAAATATAATAAAAATGGTATGGGCCTCCTGCTTCCAACACGTATTTAATTTAAAATGGGCTTGAGGGGTCCCGCCTGCTTCCAACATTTATTTAATTTAAAATGGGCTTATTTTTAGCTTTTCAGTTTTTTTAACTTAAGTTTTTTACCGCAGTCGGGTTTTTTAATAACTTTTATTTTGACTCACGTTCTTTTCTTTGTTCTTCGATCGATCAGGTTAAGCGACGCTTGCAGCGGTCAGTCCATGGATGGGTGACCGTCTTTACATACCGAGACTCCTCCGTGCCTCGGAAAGCACGTTAAGGAGTTGGTCCCGGCTGTCATTCGTGGATCTTTGACAGTCGTTACGGGTCGTCAGAAACCCGAAAGTCTGACAACCAACCTTACCAAGGGGTATCATATTATCCGGTAACTGGGTTGTGGAGGTCAGATAGGCAGTCGCTCCATGTAAAATACTGGTATTCAGCTGCATCCGGTTAGACTGGAAGCAGACCTCAACATAGTTGGGAAAAGGCTAGGCAGATGAAGACGATGTTCTTTGTTCTTTTAATATCATTTCAGGTGAGGCCCTCAGTGCAGCGGTGGTCAGCAATCACGTATGATGGAGAGGTTTAGAAGCCGAAAAGGGAAGCATTTGCTTAGCTGTGTGACACAGTCAAGCCACTAAAAATATGGGGTAATGGTGCCGATTCTCTTGTCACAAATGCCTCTAAACTAGACTAAAAATCACTAAAATTTAGTTTATTCCTGTCAAACGACGATTTCCCATTCAGAAATTGACTAAAGTGACACAACTTACCTATATTTTAGTTTGACAGGACTAAGATTGTACGGAGTTATTAGTTTAGTGAAAATGGCAATTTTGCTATTCTGAATTTGACTGTTTTCACCTAAAATTTTAATTGTCAAACTAAATCAGACTATGTTTAATCGCGATTAAAAAGGTGTGGAATAAAATTAGTTGACATGAACTAAAATTCACACCGAGACCTTGACTTCGGATGCAAAAACAGTAGTGTATTTTTTTCTTTTCTTTTGCATATATCTCGAAAACGGTGAGTCCTATCGCAAAAATAATTAAAATTTGGTCCCCCTTTATAGAACCCTATGACTCAACATGTAGGTACCAAAAAAAAAAAGGTACCAAAAAAAGGTACCAAAAAAAAGGTAAAAAAAAAGTTACCAAAAAAAAGGTACCTACATTCCATATAAAACACGTTGAAGCTGCCCCCTCCCTGCGCCCCTCCAGCTCTAAAAGATATTTGACCCGGTAACGACAGCGATGTCGGTGAACAAAATATGACAGGCCTGTCACTTCATAGTGATTTCGTTAGTTCCAATTAAAGCCACCGGGACAAATATACTACAGGCACTATACCACGCAGAGTCACGATTGTCAAACTCGATTTTAGTTGTGTCAAAATTGTTATTAAATTTAGAGGTTTTTTTTTGCAGAATAGCTTCTCATAGCAAAAAGTAAGGAATTTTAGTTATAGTTTAGTTAGTTTAGTTCGGTGTACAACAGAATCGGCACCAATATCTATGTTTCCCGACTCAGCAACAAAATAAGAGCAAAACCGTCTAAGAAGCATAATAAAATTAAACATTACCTACATGCAATCCCTATGACCAAGGTATAACTTAAATAACGCACAGCCTCTAAAGAGGTCATTGAACTCATCATTATGAACAACCTGCTGAAAAAAACTGCTGTTCCCTACATTTATGTTCGCTCTCGTCAAAATGTAGGGAACAGCAGTTTTTTTTTTTTGCGATTTCAGGTTTGGTCCCACTGTAAAAGGTGTTCATAATGATGAGTACAAACCTAACGAGTCAGAAGGTATAGAGCTACGCGATAGAAAGAGAGGCAACTTCTAGGTGAATATAACTGTAGGTAATTAACGCTGTGCAACCTGAATTACACCTTATTATGTCGTATCAAGAGTCGCTATTTATTTAAGTGATTTTGCAGAGAGAATCTTCTGTACTTGGACTAATGTATTCTGTGGTAACACTTTGAGTTCATTTTTAACAATTGACCTTAAATCACATAAATAACTTATTTTACTTATGTTATTTCGCAGGTACACACACGCAGACACGGATCAATACGGAGAAGCTGTAGGAAGCTATTACGATTAACCAACAACAGCAAACTTTAAACCTCGCTGCACGAGAGTTAGCTGAAGTTAATAAAACTGTTACATCTTGTGGGATGGATAAGCTAGCAACACACTGGTTTTCAGGGTTCCAAAATGGTAAAAAGGAACCCTTATGGTGAGACTCCATCCATGGTGTCTGTCCATCTGTCACACCTGGATATCTCAAGAACTACTAATGCTATCATCAACTTGAAATGTGGAACAGTTTTAGATGACGTTTGTTCAACTATTTTGCAAATAAGTAAGAAATATTTTTTGTTTTACAACGCGGACTGAAAGGAACTCGTGGCTAAGTAATAACAGCCGCACGGGTCGATCCATCAGGATAAGCTACGCTTGCCGGGGTTGGTCAGTGGATGGGTGACCATCTTTAGTTAACGAGACTCCTCCATGCGTCGGAAAGCACGTTAAGCCGTTGGTCCCGGCTGTCATTCGTGGATCTTTGATAGTCGTTACAATTTATCAGAAGCCCGAAAGTCTGACAACCAGTCTTACCAAGGGGTATCGTCTTACCCAGTTACTGGGTTGTGGAGGTCAGATAGGCAGTCGCTCCATGTAATTTATTGGTATTCAGCTGCATCCGGTTAGACTGGAAGCCGACCCCAACATAGTTGGGAAAAGGCTAGGCAGATTGATTGAACGCGGACTGAAAGGGGGGTTTAAAAATTCGAAGTGGGATATCATTATGAAAGAGCGCTGTTTGCACACTCTCAAACGGTTTTTTTAGGCCGCATAGTTTTCGATTTATGATGAAAAATATAAAAAGACATACCGTCCCCCTCCTATCTTTGAAGTTTGCATAGAGAAAAATCTGAAAATATTGTATGTGATAGAAGTTTATGTAAAGATTACAGGAAAAATAAAACGATGTCTCTAAACAGCACACTCTTTCAGAAATCGGAACGGAACCTTCGGTGCGCGAGTCCGGCTCGCTCTTGACCTTTTTTAGGGTTCCGTACCTCAAAAGGAAAAAACGAAACCCTTATAGGATCACTCGTGTGTCTGTCTGTCTGTCTGGCTGTCTGTCTGTCTGTCTGTCTATCTGTCACAGCCAATTTGCTCCGAATCTAATGAACGAAAATGAACGATTAAGTTGAAATTTGGTACACATATGAATTTCTGTGACCCAAACACGGACGAGTAAAGTAAATAAATACATTTTGAATATGGGTGTCACTTTTGGGGGGCAAATAAGTTGCAATCCTCACCGTGTGACATGTCAAATGATAGGGCTTACTATGAGGGTCTCAAATGTATTTTTTTTATAATTTTAAAATATTAGGTTGGGGAAAAAGTCTTTTCGCATTATAGTATGTATGAACTTAAAATAAAATCTCTTTGTCTGTACTATTTGTATCTGGTTGGTTTTGGTATCATTGAAAGTTTAAATTTTAAAGAATATAATTCCAAATTCAAATTAGAAAAATGTGTGATTTTCATTTGTTTTTCGTACTGTCAAGATGAGTGAATCTAATGAAGAAATTCGATACATTTTAAAATTTTACTACAAAAAAGGTAAAAATGCAACGCAAGAACGCGAAAAAAATTTGCGATGTTTATGGACCCAGTGCAGTGTCTGTGAGAGTAGCACAAATTTGGTTTAAGCGTTTTCAATTCGGAAATTTTGATGTCAAAGATGCACGTCGCTCTGGTCGCCCTATTACGGATAAAATGGATGCCATTTTTGAAAAAGTGGAGCAAGATCAGCATATCAGTAGTTACGACGTAGCTGAAGAACTGGGAATTGAAAACAAAACAGTTTTAGCGCATTTGAATAAAACTGGGTACACAAAAAAGCTCGATATTTGTGTACCTCACGAGCTCACTGAAAGAAACCTAATGAACCGTGTACTCATTTGTGATTCTTTATTACGACGTAATGAAACCGAACCATTTTTGAAGAAGCTGAAGCTGAACTGGTGATGAAAAGTGGATCACGTACGACAAGAACGTGCGAAAAAGGTCGTGGTCAAAGGCCGGTCTGGCTTCACAGACTGTGGCGAAACCCGGGTTAACTCGCAACAAGGTGATGCTGTGTGTGTGGTGGGATTGGAAGGGCATTATTCATTATGAGCTGTTACCACCAGGCAGGACCATCGATTCTGAACTCTACTACGAACAACTGATGAGATAAAAGCAAGAAGTTGAGAGAAAGCGGCCGGAATTAATCAACAGAAGGGGTGTGGTTTTTCATCATGATAACGCTAGAACTCACACATCTTTAGCCACTCAGCAAAAATTAAGAGAGTTTGGCTGGGAGGTGTTAATTCATCCGCCGTATAGTCCTGACCTTGCACCTTCAGATTTCCACCTGTTTCGGTCTCTTCAGAATTCTTTAGGCAGTGTCAGGTTAACATCACGAGAGGACTGCCAAAACCACTTGTCGCGGTATTTTGATCAGAAGTCCCAAAATTTCTATAGCAATGGGAACATGTCCCTACCTACAAGATGGCAAAAAGTTATCGAACAAAATGGTACCTACATACTTTAGATAAATGTAAATAATTTATATTAAAATATGTTTTGAATTTTCTTAAAAAATGCGAAGAATCTTTTTCCCCAACCTATTAAATAGTTTTAAAGTTATTTAAGAAAATAGACAAAAATTTACCAGGGGCCCTTATCGCCGAAACTACTGAGCCTAAAATTTTGAAAAAAATCCAGAAAATAGATCTTTACCTGTAGATTACAGGAAAACCTATAAGAAGTCTGTGGTCTTAAAATAACATTACAACAATATTGTGAGTACAAACTTACATTTACAGTTGGAATGTATGGGAGAACATGTTTTTCAACTACAATGTTAAGTTTGTTCTTAAGATAAATTCATCCCAACTACGGAACCCTTCATTGTGCGTGGTCCGACACGCACTTGGCCGGTTTTTTTTTGCCAATGGGCACTGAAAACAATTTAGAAAAATAACTACATACATTCGAGTTCGTAAAATGTTCTAACTAGAATACTTTCTCTCAGATCATGGATGTTTACTTGAGAAATAGGTACAGTACGGGCCCGTCTTTAATCTTTTGGGCCCCTAGGCGCACTTTAGGATAAAGAAACCTATGGAGAATTTGACTCTATTAGACATTCTCATTCATCTTAGCACTTTCAGAATTCACCCGGAATTCTCATCAAATATTAATAAATAAATTCTTCCGACCGCTCCCGTTGTGTCCCCACCCGATATCATCCCTTGCGAGCGCCACTCTCTCCCGGATCTTCGTGGTGAAAGCACAAACAACCTGTTTTCCGTTTGATATATACTTAGTTATTTACTTAATTACATTCGAGAAAAACGGTGAGTGTTACTGTCTAAGAACGATCGCAGACAACAGAGGAGCTTGGGTTCTATGTTCACCTGTATGTATTTTTGATTCTGTATGTGTTCATCAATTGTAATTGAACGGATTTTGAAAATTCCTTTGTTTTTCATTTTGGTTCCATATAAATTTTATTAAATTTACTTCAGTAGTTTTTGAGTTAGTTTCAACTAGCATCGCCCCGTGGTTTTACCCGTGTAAGTCTCGATCCCATGAAAATATCGGCATAAAAATTATCTTATGTGTTAAATCAGGTTTTAAACTATTTGTGTGCCAAATTTCATCGAAATCCGTTATGCCGTTTTTGCGTGATTGAGTAACAAACATCCATCCATCCATCCTCACAAACTTTCACGTTTATTAGTAGGATAAGTATTTAATAATAATAATGAATACGTATTAATCAGCTTTGTGTATGTTGATGATGTTCAGGCCCCACATCGAAGCGTGGTTTAGCTCGGTGTGTAAGTGAAATGGCGTTATGGCTGTCTGTCTAGTTTGACGCGCGAAATAGAAGACTCACACGCGCACAGGAGTTTAAACGCGCTTCGTTTAAATGTAGATTTGTAACAAAATGCTATACTTAAATAAATTTTTAGCTTAGTAAGTACTTAACATATTTAAATATCTTAGATTTAAAGCAAATTTTACTGCACAATAAGGAACTGTTTACGTATAATCGTATATAACAGAAAATAGACGGCGCTACTTTTGGTTTTTGTTTCTTAGAGAAAAAATTTCAAGTAATCATGTTTCGGTTTTAGTAGAGCCAGTAGACAATATAGTCAAATAACACATTATGGAAAATCCAAATGATTTAACCAATATACAATTTGGTTTTGTAGGAGTTTTAAAAACACAAAATTATCGATGTATCCCCTTAAAACTTTCTGTCACTGTTATTTACATTGCAAGTAATACGAATTTGTAGGTAGGTACAGTCAGCAACAAAAGTCGATTAACACGTGCAGTTTTTTAATCTTAATTATTAAGCAAAATATTTAATTCAAATCGTAAAAGAAGTATTTAAAATTTTAAGAACATCAACTTTTAACAGTTAAACGAAAAAAAATCAGTTTATCGAATCATTTTTTGTTAATTTAGATGATTTCAAAAAGTAGCAGTGTTAACCGACTTCTGTTGCTGACCGTACAAAGGATAAAAAGTGAAAAGAATAAGGTCTTTATAGAATAAAGAATATTTGAGCTCGGTAAATGGCTATTGGCTTCGACAATACTACATCCATCTGCCTACGTCATCGTTGCAAACAGACATTTAACGTTATGTTTATTTTCTCAAAGGAGGCCTCGCCGCTAAGTAATAACAGCCGCACGGGTCGGTCCATGAATGGGTGACCATCTTTACATATCGTGCCTCGGAAAGCACTTTAAGCAGTATAGCGGTCCCGGTTCTCATTCGTGGATCTTTGACAGTTGTTACGGGTCGTCAGATGCCGATGAAAGTCAGACAACCAGGCTTACCAAGGGGTATCGTATTACCCAGTAACTGCGTTGTAGAGACAGTCGAATCGCTCCATGTAAAATACTGTTATTCAGCTGCATCCGGTTAGACTGGAAGCCGACCCCAGCATAGTTGGGAAAAGGCTCAGATGATTTATTTTCTCAAAGGCTTTAATATTAGTACCCCTTTTCCAGATGGTCTTCTTCCGTCCTTCAAACATTACATTTCCATCAACATGGCGTCGGTTCGCAACTGACAAGGGTACTCTTCGTATTCAGGACTTAACAACCGATATGCATGAAGAAGCTATGGGTCTGCTGACCCGGTATTTCATGAGGGATGAGCCTCCTTGCAAATATATTGGTGAGTTTTCCGACTTTTCATTCTTTTTTTTAGCCTATCGATGGCAAAAAGTAATATGAGAGTTCAAATAGGTTTATGTTGGGTCCAAAACTCAAATCAAATCAAATAAAGTAAGAGTATTATATATTATGACGGCTACATAACAAGCTTTACCTACGGTTCCAGTATAAGCTGATCTTAGATTAGGTCGGCTAAATTTCACATCTCACATTGTACAATGAGAGGTCAGCTTATACTGGAAATGCATATCTTGATATTAACCGTGTGTACATGAATGTTATTGATTGCATCCTCATTTTGACCATTGCTTGTAAGCGAACCTTAATTCAATTCAGTTCATTTACTCGAATTTATTGCATCAAATATGGTAAGTACATGAAGTTCTTATTTAAAATATTTTTAGTAACACACATTTGGCCAATATTTAGCATGCAATGCTTAAGTAATATAAACTACTAGATTTCGCTCGCGGCTTTGCTCGCGTTAATTTAGAAATTGAGTACGATCAACACTATTCTATGTTTTAAAAAAAACTTTTTTACAAAAAAAAACAACCGACTTCCAAAAACAACACTACAAATTGAAAAATAACTTTAATTTCGGAAGTCGGTGTCTAGTTAAATGTATTTTCGTTTTTTGCCACCGACTTCCGAAATTAAAGTTATTTTTCACTTTGTAGTGTTGTTTTTGGAAGTCGGTTGTATTTTTTTGTAAAAAAGTTTTTATTTTTCACTTTTTAGTTGTGTACCTATCCCACACAAATTCCAATACCACTATCTGCAAAACAAACTAGAATATCATCCATATAAAAGTGGGGAAAAAATACGTATTATTGAAGCTAACTCAAAAACTACTGAAGCAAAGTTAATCAATTTTATATGGGACTAACTGTGTTGTATACCCTCTCGAAGAAAACAAAAAAAATCCAAATCGGTCCAGCCATCTTCGAGTAATCGGGAAACATACATAAAAAAAAAAAAAAATAAAAAAAAAAGGTTCCGACGAATTGAGAACCTCCTCCTTTTTAAATCGGTTAAAAATAAGTAGGTAACTACCACGTAAAAAAATAAAATTGCTTTTATAGGCTAAATTTGTAATTAATTATTAAAACCCTGGTTAAGGAAAAGTAGCTAAACTAAAATTATTTAATCAGCTTATCCTATCTAATATTATAAATGCGAAAGTAAGTTTGTTTGTTTGTTACCTTTTCACGCCTAAACCACTGAACCGATTATCCTGAAAATAAGTATATGTGAGTAAGTGTGTGTGTGTGTGTGTGTGTAGTATGTGTGTGAGTAGTGTATGTGTGTGTATAGTGTATAGTGTATGTGTGTGTATAGTGTGTGTGTGTGTGTGTGTGTGGTGTGTGTGTATAGTGTGTGTGTGTATGTGTGTGTGTGTGTGTGGTGTATGTGTATTCCTACAATTAATTCAGTTTCACACATAATATTGAATTTGGTTATATTGTATTGTATGGATGCAATTTTATTTATTTTTTATTAGTATGTAAATCTTTATAATAGCATGCATATTGTCTTTTTTATGTATTCAGAGCATGTGTTAATACTCGATAATGTGTAAGCTGTGGTTACCTGTAGTTGAGCACGCATTACAGGATAATGTATTTATTACGCAAGTTTTATTACTGTAAATGATAATTTGTAATGTACAGTGGGCTGCATCAATTGGGTACCCTGGTAATCCTTAGATAAATAAATAATACTGTTGCTGTTCCCGAGGAAAACAACAATAACGTTCTTATGATAATAGATAGCGCCACGTGTCTTTCGAATCTTGATTAAATTATATTATTACAAGCTGAGTACAACCCGAAGTGATAGTCAAATTAATATAAGTCAATGATTGTAGGTACTATACTTTCTTAAAGCCATCATCTATCTAGCCTTTTCCCAATTAAGTTGGGGTCGGCTTCCAGTCTAACCGGATACAGCTGGATACCAGTATTTTACATGGAGCGACTGCCTATCTGACCTCCACAACCCAGTAACTGGTTAATACGATAAATACCCCTTAGTAAGACTGATTGCCAGACTTTCCGGCTTCTGACGACCCGTAACGTCTGTCAAAGATCCACGAATGACAGCCGGGACCAACGGCTTAACGTGCTTTCCGAGGCACGGAGGGGTCTCGGTACGTAAAGATGGTCACCCATCCACGGACCGACCGCGGCAAGCGTAGCTTAACCTGATCGATCGATCCGTGCGGCTGTTATTTAGCCACAAGCCCTACCTATTCTTATTATACTTTTTCCCACAGGCATTCAAAACTACCCATCAGCAGTAAAAGAACTGCAGAACCTGTGGCGTACCCCTCTCAAGGAGAACCTGTCACTGGTCTGCGTTGAAGACAATGATGAACAGCCTCCGAAGATCGTGGGGGTCAATGTGCTCACTGTTGCATGTAAGGAGGATAAGGAAGAGCCATTTCAGGTAAGAATATAATTACTCAACAATACAACGTGTCGTTTTTGCATCCTCGTCAACAGGGTGTGACACAGAATATCAAGCCGAACAAGTTTCTCCATGGGACCAACATAGTAATCGCCAAAAAATTTTCAACGGTCCCATAGAAAACTTCAATACCTACTCGACGTAAATGTATGGGACGGCCGGTTATTTTTTCGTGATTACGATGATGTTGGTGCCATGGAAAAAGTTGTTCGGTTTGATTGTCTATACCACATCGAAATCAGAAATCGAAATGGGAGATTGTACTCATCATTATGAACAACTTTTACTATGGGACCAGACATAAAATCGCGAGAAAAAATCAAACTCGTCAAAATGTACTTTTTTTTCGCTATCTCAGATTTGGTCCCACAGTAAAAGTTGTTCATAATGATGAGTACAATCTCCCATTTCAATTTGGCACATGTTTTAAATTTCATCCCGTATAACTAATTATGTATAACTAATTATGTATAACTAATTATGTATTATTCTGTACTAAGTACTTATTCAAAAAGACATTATAATTCATCTTGTGACGGCATCTAAATTGCCACATGCTTGCCGCAGTTGGTCCATAGATGGGTGACCATCTTTACATACCAAGACCCCTAAGCGTTGATCCGGGCTGTCATTCGTGGATCTTTGACAGTCGTTACGGGTCGTCAGACGCCCGAAAGTCTGACAACCAGTCTTACCAAGGGGTATCATATTATCCAGTAACTGGGTTGTGGAGGATATAGGAGGATAGGCAGTCGCTCCATTTAAAATACTGGTATTCAGCTGCATCCGGTTAGACTGGAAGCCGACCCCAACATAGTGGGGAAAAGGCTAGGCAGATGATGATTCAATTATCAAGCTGAAACTATACCACATCTTTATTTAAGCCAGTTCGTTAAAAAATTCCCCAAAATCCTAAAGTACTTACTCACTGTAAGTAAGTAATATATCATTTATTCTCTCTTCACAAAGCTGACTTAAAGTGAGTGTGAACAGCAAATGTCTCAGCTGTATTCCACCTTTGTGAGAGACTGGTGCCTGATATAGGTTTTTGGGATAAACCTGTGTTACAGGTTAATCCTACTTTTCGTACATAGCTTAAACATAAGTATCCTATACAAACCAAAAATTTCTTGATACTCGTTAAAAAAACAATCTCCGTTCTCTTCTAGACAGATGACAAAATCTGGGCACAACTCTTCGGCGCCGTGGACCTAGTAAGCAAGGGAGTAGATATCTTCGAGAAATACGGAGTGGATAAGTATCTGACAGCTTACGGGCTGGTGGTAGACCCCAAGTGGAGAGGATGTGGAGTTGGCAAGGAGCTGCTGTTGGCCAGGTATCCATTATATATCCTTATTTGCTCAGCCATGTTAGTCCCTTATGATAGGAAAGAAAGTTAGAGGATGAGGAGGAGAGCTTGTGGCGGCATCTACATAGCCACATGCGAACTATGCACCACAATGGCGTCACGCAGAAATCCTGCATCGCGCAAGCAGAGTTTTACCGCGCGACTAGCATACAAAGTCTATCCATTTATACACGAAACCTCTTAAGGGGTCATTGTACTCATCATTATGAACAACTTTTACTATGGGACCAAACCTGAAATCGCAAAATAAATCTGCTGTTCCCTACATTTTGACGAGTTACGCGTAATACATGTAAGGAACAGCTGATTTTTCACGATTTCGGGTTTGGTTCCATAATGAAAGTTGTTTATAATGATGAGTAGGTACAATAACCTCTTAGGAGATATGGAGTGTCTGCCTATCTGACCTCCACAACCTAGTTACTGGGTAATACGATACCCCTTGGTAAGACTGGTTATCAGACTACCGGGCTTCTGACGACCCGTAACGACTGTCCACGAATGACAGCCGGGACCAACGGCTTAATGCTTTCCGAGGCACGGAGGAGTCTTGGTATGTACCTACCTAAAGATGGTCACCCATCCACTGACAATCCCGGCAAGCATAGCTTAACCTGATGGATCGACCCGTGTGGCTCAAACTCAAACTCAAAGCAGTTACTTCAAATAAGCCAATAGGCACTTTTTAATTATATATTGTGCACACAGACAGCTGCTAGTTGTTTATTGAGTGTGCTACAACTGCCGCTCCCTATGCACACAGAGTGGCTAGATAGAGGCAATAACGACCTAAGTTCCTACCCCTAAGTCCCTAACGCCTACAACCTAGCTCTTACAATTCAATGCCTACCTGTCTGACTAGCCCTAGTACCCTATCAGCCCTAACGCCCTAGCCCTAACATACAAACCATAACACAACGTACTAGTACTGTTGTGTGGGCAGGAAGCCTGTTACCAGCGACCTAAGGCAACAGACCGGAGCGGGTAGGAAGGCAAGGTAAGTGTACCAGGTGCAATGTACACAGGAGGTGGATATCTCACTGCCGATCCCACAGACTCACAGGATCGATCGTACTGATGGCTAAAGGTGTCTTGGCCACAGTGAGGGGTAACTCGACGGAGAGGAATCAAACACGACTCCAGCTTGATGACTAATTTTATTTACAAAGTTTACATCTTATATACTAATTATAAACTAAATACACATAGATGCTTGTTTAGTGTGTGTGCCTTCCGTCATCCATGTGTGATGTTGTTGATGCAGCTATCTCTCGTAACTCGGCCAGACAAAGTGCTGATGCTGATCCGAACTTTGTACAATAAATGTTGTAATCCGTTGATTTAACGATTAAGATGAAATTAGCTGCATTGCAATGTTTGGATTAGGGTTCCGTGGTGCTATGGTTCACTTGTGAACATTCTGGCCCCTCTCAAAGAATGACTTACATCTGTTGTAATTCAACGATTTCGCTCAAATTAGCCGTTTGGTTACGGCGTGAATCTGGTTTTGGTCTTCTTTCTTCCTTCGGTATTGGTTGACTGTATGTCGGTTCCATGGAAACTGCTGACTGCAGCTGCCTGGGTGGTTTGTCTGGTGGCCTTTGGGTTGCTGCAACCTGTCCTTGTCCTCTGGCTGGGTGACCGGTTGGTTTTGCTGACTCTCCTCCTTTTGGTGTGTGCACGATGTTTGCTAGCCAACTTACTATACGTCGACCATAACAAGCTATAAACAATATAATTGCTAATATTACTATTGATGATACGAAACTGGTTAAATATGTGTGAGAGCTGATCTGAGTCCATACAGTATTATCTAAACTGGTTTGTAATGCATTCTCTTTATTTATTAAATGTTGAAAACTATCTGTTGAATCAGCCATTACTTCCTCCCTAGTTAGATTCACTAAGTTGTTAACAACATTCTGAGTATTTACTGTGAAATCTAATTGTTTCGAGTACGACATTACTATTGGTAATGACACAGTTCTTTTTGCGCTTAGTATGTTATTAACCGTTTTCATGATACAACTATCTGATATTTGAATTACACCAACACCTCGAAGCTCTAACTCTTCTCTTTCGAATTTGAATAATGACAAGACTTCGTATAGACACATGTTAGTCACAAAAGCTCGGCCAGAGAAACAAATTCCGGAAAGAAGTGAACATAATAATAGTAGCGAAGACGGAGGAGAACAAAGTACGGAAGAATCGGTAGGTTCACTCATTCTGGGTAAGTCTGTAAAGAAACAAAAGAAAAAGAAAAAGAAGTCAGAGCAGAGTCGTAATTTAACATTTGATAATGAAGAGCAAACACATTTACAACAAGAAAGAATGGAAAGCGAGAAAGAGCCTACAAAGCGTAATGTAGACTTTAAAACATTATTTCATAAATTAAAAGAAGTGTATTTGTCCGATTGTAGTTTCGATGTCAAAGTTAAATTAGTATGTAATATTATATTTGAACAATGTTTTCAGTTAGTTTGGAGGTTACTTACGGAAGGAGATGTTTATAATAGATTTATTTCTTTATTTAAAGATGGCTTGTTCACGTAAAAATATCAATTTAAATATAATGCAGTGGAACGCACAGAGCTTGAAACCTAAGCTAGAGGAATTTAAATGTTTACTGTTGCAAGAAAAAATACATGTAGCATTAATTAGTGAAACTTGGTTGAGGGAAGAGGTTTATGTAAATATTTATCCATACAATATTTATAGAAGAGATAGAGAGGATTCATATGGTGGGGTTGCTATCGTAGCTCATAATTCATTAAATGTACAGGAATTACAGGTAAATTCAAATAATCTGGGCATCGAACTATTGTGTATTAGACTTAATAATTGTGGCTATATTAAATATGTAATTTTAATTTATTGTCCTAGTTCTGTTCATACTACACAATCTGATTGGGATAGAATTTTTTCTTTGTTTCCAAATAATTGTTTAATAGCGGGAGATCTTAACGCTCATCACACGAATTGGTCGTATAAAAATGATACTAGAGGTAAACAAATTTTTGAGTCAGCATTAGAATTTGGTTTTACATCTCTGAATAATAAACAGCCCACTAGGATTAAATTAGTAAACAATGTTTTGCAGTCTTCTTCACCCGATGTTACATTTGCATCTGTGGATATCGCTGTTAATTTTGAGTGGAATGTTATGAATGAAAACTTAGGTAGTGATCATTTATTTATTATATTTAAAGTAAATTACTATGAGGATGTTTATTTCCATAAAAAACGTAACTACAAATTGGCTAACTGGACTGGTTACAGAAATTGTCTTATCGATTGTTTTAACCTTTCTGATGCGGACGGTGATGTTCAGGTTATGTATGATTATTTCACCTGTCAAATAAATAGAGCAGCCGATGAGAATATTCCCCTTATAAAGTATTGTAATGTGCCAAATAATAAATTTAAGCCGAAGGGATATTGGGGTCCAGATATATCTAAATTAGTTGCTGAGCGTCGACTGGCACTTAAAGCGTTTAGAAGCAATCCAACTCTAAGGAATCTAGCATCACTTGAACGAAAAACTTTGAAGGCTAAACAGGCTATTCAAAAAGCAAAATCTAATGATCATAAGAAACTGTGTGAAGATATTGACTATAAAATCTCAGCTTCAGACATGTGGCGTCGATTGCGATGGGTGAAGGGTTACAGGAAATCTAATATTCAGTGTTCTCAGGAGTTAAAGAGAGAAATGTTATGTGATCTTGCACCAGATTATGTCGTTTCACAAAAACCTACCTTTACATCTAGACATGTATTGCTTGAATCTGAGTTCACGTTGCAGGAGTTGAATAATTGTTTAAAGGAAAAAGATACTGCACCAGGTGAAGACAAGATTACGTATTCCATGATTTTACATTTACCACCTCTTGGTAAATTGTACTTACTCAAAATCTTTAATATTATACTAAATTCCGGTAATTTTCCATCGCAGTGGCGTGATATTAGAGTTATCCCCATACCAAAGTCGGATGCAGGCTCAAATACTAACAGCAAACCAAGACCTATCTCGTTGATGTCGTGTACATGCAAAATATTTCATGCTATGATTACTAAAAGACTCGAATGGTATGTGGAGAAGAATCGAATTTTGTCGCCAAATA
This sequence comes from Cosmia pyralina, assembly GCA_946251885.1. Classification (NCBI taxonomy): domain Eukaryota; kingdom Metazoa; phylum Arthropoda; class Insecta; order Lepidoptera; family Noctuidae; genus Cosmia; species Cosmia pyralina. Next base: position 2,673,052 of record OX276371.1, read on the forward strand.
CAGTCGGTTTTAGAAGAGGACAATCCAGCTATGATTGTCTTACACGTTTAGTGACCCAAATTCAGACAGGTTTCTCAAAGAATTTCACTACTATAGCTTGTTTTCTTGACATAAAAAGTGCTTACAATAATGTATTAATAGACAAGTTATTGCAGGTTCTTGATAGCTTGGGTGTTGGTAAAAATATTTGCCAATATTTATGGAACTTTCTTAGTGAACGTCACCTTAAAGTTGCTGATGAGTCCGCAATCGATATGGTCAGGTATGCAAGAAATGGCTTAGCCCAAGGTGATCCCATCTCTCCGTTACTTTTTAATATAGCCACTTATAAGTTTTGTCGAGATATTGTTGAAGTGTATTCGTGCCAGTATGCAGATGACTTCGTATTGTATTTTACTTGTAAGGATATCACAGAGGGCCGAGACAAAATTCAAATTGCTTTAAATACTTTTACAGTTTTATTGGACGAATTAGGATTGGAACTATCAGTAAGTAAATCGAAGTATTGTGTTTTTAGTAGGGGATATAGACAACAGCAAGTGCAGCTTCTTATAAATAATAGTGAACTTAACAATGTATGTAATTATAAATATTTGGGTGTTTGGCTAGATAAGACATTACGCTGGGGTAAACAAATCAATGAAATAGTTGAAAAAGTTCAGAGGCTTCTCAATTTACTTAAAATTCTTACGAGTCCCTCTTGGGGTGTCCATCAGATTCATCTTCGTAGGCTATATATAACTTTAATTAGAAGTAGGCTAGACTACGGGTGCTTCTTATATGACAATAGTGCTAAAACAAATATTTACAAACTAGAAAAAATCCAAAATCAGGCTTTAAGAGTAGTAGGGAGTTTTTTAAGAAGCACACCGATACACGTAATGGAGTGCGAGCTCTGTGTTCCTCCACTGCACGTTAGGAGAAGATGGTTAGCATTTAAATATTGCTTAAAGTCATATTCTGTATCCGATAATGTAATAATAAAACAGCTATCAGAGCTTAGCGCTTTTAGACACACCAGATATTGGGCAAATAAAAAGCTTCCACTACTTGTTAGTGTTTTTGAGGAAGTTAGGCAAGAAAGTATAAGGTCATCTCCGATTTCAGAAATGTTCTCATTAGATGTATGGGTAACTAGGATTAACATCCAAAATATAATAAAGATTAATTTGGACTCAATTAAAGAACCTAAGAGGACTTATGATGTGAATTCAATTAAAGCAGAAACTTTGAGAGAATTATCGGATAAATATCAAGAATATTATAAAATTTATACTGATGGGTCTAAGAGCGCTAATGGTAATGGCGCTGCTTACTACGATCCTTTGAATACGGATAATACTAATACTTGCTTTAAAATAAATAATTATGTGTCAGTCATGTCTTTGGAGCTTGTTGCAATTTCAGAAGCGCTCACTTATATTCTATCCATTGAAAATAATAGAAAGATATTAATTTGTGTAGACAGCAAAAGTGCACTACAACATATAGCTCGATGCGCCTCTGGTTACAGAGGTGCACCGATAGCTTATGAAATTCTTTCTAAAATACACAATTTATCCAAAAGAGATATAGACCTGAAGTTGCAATGGGTTCCCTCACATATAGGTATAAAGGGTAATGAGGAGGCTGACCGTTTAGCAAAATTGGGTATTGTTGGGGGAAGGGAAAAAAACATTGGAACTAATTATATAGAAATATTGCCTAGATATAAAAATAAATGTCATGAAGTTTGGAAAGAATATTTTAATCAAAGATCTAAAGAAAAAGGAATATGGTATAGGTCTATAGTTTCGGAGCCTCCTCATGTACCGTGGTTTGGTAGTACTAGGTTTAGCAGAAGAATTATAGTTACGGCTCACAGACTGAGATCTGGACACATGCCGCTCAATATTTTTGGATTTTTAATGAAAAAAATTGATTCACCTAATTGTGAGGTATGTGGCACACTGGAGGATGTTATACATTTATTGATGGAGTGTGTCAGATTTCAGTCTGCAAGAGAAGATCTACTTAAAGAGCTTAAGTTAAATATGTACGATGTTTGCATGTTCCATCATATTTTGTCGTCACCTAACTCCGGAGCTGCTTATAGTTTAATTAAGTTTGTGTTGTTACGTTTTACATTATAAGCTCCGATGGGACTGGCATGTACAACTGTATAAAAGTCCCTAATAATAAATAAAGAGGGGAAAAAAAAAAAACTCTTCTCTTTCTCCGTCACAAATAATTGACGTCGTAATGTAGTCGGGCACTATAAATAACCAAGTATTCTGCATATATAGTTGTTTCCATATAACTTTATTCGGTATATGAAACGTTTTGGACAAACATTTTGTATTTGTTTGATTTTTGAAGATTTGGTCAACAATGCAATTTTCGCTTAATTGCATGTTCTTCACCGCCCCAGGAAAACAAATAAAGTGAGCATATTTCTGCAAACAACTCTTAAATTCGTCGTAGTTTAATTCAAAATATAATTCGTTATTGTAATCTAATCCTATGTAAGCTTTAGGTATAGCTATAGATTGCACTGACTTATCTGTTTTTATGTTCGGAACGGGTGTAACGTACATTAACATGTATTTAGATATATCCTTTATAGGAAAATAGGCATATACTTGTATATGGGTATCGTTTTCTGATATCTTGGTATCTAATAATTGTTGCTGAACTATTTTTAAATTTGACGGCAATTTTTGGTTTGCTGACGATATCAATTCACTGACATTCCTTGGTGATATTACGCTATAAACCGTTGCCTTTGTCAAGTAGATTTGTAAAAACCCAGTGTAATGATCCATGACTTCTGATATATAATTAACTGCCAATTGGTAAGTTTGCATAATGCGTATGCTTATGCTATTATGGTCAACTGTACTGAACCAATGGTTGTATGCGTCCATATAATCTATAACTTGGTTCAATTTATTTTGAAAACCTTCAAGTTTTAGCTTTATCTTTTCTTCTGTTTTATTGACTTGTGAAATAGTCGATATCATAAATTTGGTTTGGTGGTTGGCAGCTTCAATGAGTTTTTGTTGATTCATATTCAACGAGTCTATGTCTCGATAAACCTCATCATTTACGCCAAAGATTGATGTCAGTAATTGTCCTAAGATTCCTCTTTTCTTTCTAGTTTGATTTACTTCCATTAAATATTCTTTAATTCGCTCAAATTTCGATTCTTCTTCGATTAAATAATGGTGTAACTGTTTACAATGTGATGTGTCACTTAATTCTTCCGCGTTTGTACATAACTGCCGGAATTTTGACGTTACTGTCCTCACTCTATAGAAATCTTGTTCTAAGTGTTCTCTCTCAAAACTTGTTTCTATTCGGAATATTCCTCTATTTATACTTGCTGTACCGATTTCTTCAATGTAGAATCCTGATGGCACCTTTTTTACCGAATATGTTAGTGCTGCTGTTCTCAATATTTGTAACATTATTAGTAAATATATGAACCATTTTGACATTACACTACATTTCTTAGATTGATCACTTTTACGTCTATGGTTTCTAACCACGGTAATGCTATTAGTTCGTACCACATTTGTTATATTTCCATCATTACAGCTTTCATTTGTTTGAATTGGTAATGGAATTAACGTGTGAATTGACCTCTTGAGAATTGACCCCGATGATTTTTGAAGCGTCACGACTCTTGTTAACTTATCATTTCCTGCGTGTATTTCCTTGACTTTTGCAAGTGGCCAGTTACTTGGACTGATTTTTTCATCTTTTATGATTACTAAAGTTCCTACCGTTAGGTTTTCTTGATTAGTTTTCCATTTGTATCGTTGTTGTAGTTGATGTAAATAATCTTTGGACCAGGTGTTCCAGAAATCCCTCTTCATTTTTTGAATACGTTTCCATTTGTTTATTAAATCCGTGTTATTGTCTGACAGTGGATCTGGTATTCCTACTGATTCCCGTCCTATCAAAAAATGGCTAGGAGTCAATATGACATTGTCATCAACATCTTCACTTAGTGGACATAACGGTCTTGAATTTAGGCAAGCCTCAATTTGGTGCAAAAATGTGCTCAATTCCTCATATGTAAGCGTTTGTTCTCCTATGACTCTTCGCAAATGATGCTTCATAGACTTTACTCCTGCTTCCCAAATCCCACCAAAATGAGGAGATGATGGCGGAATGAAATGCCATTGCGTTCCAATGCTGGCCATAGTGTTTTGAAACTTGCTTGATTGTGTTACTTCTAACATTTCGTTATGTAGAAAGTTCGCAGCTCCTACAAAGTTCGATCCATTGTCACTATACAAGTGCGATACTGGGCCTCTGCGTGCTATGAATCTTCGCAAGGCGGCTATGAATGTCTCTGTCGACAGATCACCTACTAGTTCTAAATGTATAGCCTTTGTGGCTAAACACACAAACACTGCAATATAGCCTTTGTAGGATTTATGCCCTCTGCCTTTCATTGCTCGAACCTGGACTGGTCCTGCGTAATCTACGCCAGTGTGAGAAAATGGATAAGACTCTGTTACTCTAGCTTTTGGCAAACTACCCATTTTTTGTGTGGCTGTGCATGATCTGTATCTTATACATTTCACACACTTCCTGATATAACTTTTCACTGCTCGTTTTGCTCCAAGTATCCAATATTTCTGTCGTGTATACGCTAAGGTTAAATTGTTACCCCCGTGTAATGTGTTTAAATGAGCGTCTTGAATCATCATTCCTGTTACGGGATGATCTTGAGATAACAGAATTGGGTGCTTCTGATCATACGTAAGTTCTGAATTATGTAATCTTCCTCCAACTCGCAATAATCCATCGCTGTCGATGAACGGATCTAAACATGTCAACTTGTTCCCTTTTCTTAATGATAATCCGTTTTTTATGGTTTCATATTCCTCAGAGAACATTGATTGTTGTATCAATAAAAGAACCGTTTTAGTTGTTCTGTTAATTTCCGTACAGCTCAACGGATCGTCCCTCCTTTCCTTGTGTATGAACCTATAACAGTATGACAATACTCGGACCATTTTTTGAAAACTTGAAAACCTGTCCCACACATTATTTTGTAGTTGGGACTTCGTTGTAATATGATAACAACGTTTAATCTCTTCGCAGATCTCAGGTATTGTTTTGGTACTGGGTATGTTATCCGTGTTTAGCCAATCCGGACCACTCCACCACCTGGTTAATTTTTCTAATTTATCGGGCGTAACTCCTCTTGTGATCAGGTCTGCCGGATTTTGAGACGTATTTACGTAATTCCACCTTGCTCGTGGTAGTATCCTCTGTATCTCAGACACCCTGTTTGCTACGAAAACCTTCCATCGTTCCGCTTCTCCTTTAATCCAGCCGAGAGTAATCATCGAGTCAGTCCAACAATATATATTTGTTACACTAATTTCCATGGCGTTTATAACTTTTTCCATTAATTGTGTGAGTAGTACCGCCGCACATAACTCTAATTTTGGTAATGTTGTCTTGTGCTTTTTCGGCGCTACCTTTGACTTAGCTTGTATCATGGTTATACTATATTCACCATTATTATCACATATCCGACAGTATATTACTGCCCCGTACGCTTTTTCTGATGCGTCACTAAAGCCGTGCAACTCTATTTTACAGTCAGGCGACCAATGACACCATCTCGGGATGGAAATGTTTTCAATCGACTTCAGTTCTTTCTGTAAACCACTCCACCTTCTTTTAATATCGTCATCTACAGGCTGGTCCCACTCTGCACCGTTTGTCCAAAGTTCCTGAATTATTTAAGTTTCATGTTTATGATTACAGGTGCTAGCCATCCTAAAGGATCAAATATCTTAGCAATCTCTGATAAAATGAACCGTTTCGTTGGCTTTTCATTTTGATTAACCTTAATTTGGAATCTGAAACTGTCTTCGTGCGGTGACCATAACACTCCTAGTGACTTTCTAGTTTCATCTAGCGGGATCTTCATCATTTGACTAACTTTGTCTTCATCTAAAATATGGTCTAACAACTCTGCGTTATTAGCAGACCATTTCCTGAGATTGAAACCGCCTGTCTTCAGCATATGTATAAGACCTTTTTGTAACTCTTTTGCAGATTCAACATTGTCTTCCCCTGACAAAACGTCATCTACGTAGAAATCGTGAAGGGTCCTCTGACTGGCAACGGGATAGTTTGATTTCTCATCTAACGCCAGCTGTCGTAGTGTTCTAACTGCTAAAAACGGTGCTGACGCTGTACCGTAAGTCACAGTAGTTAACTCGTATTCATCGATGGTGTGTTTCGGTGACTCCCTCCATAATATGCGTTGGTATTTTAAGTCTTGCTCGCTTACGTTTATAAATCTATACATTTTCTCTATGTCCGCCATAAATACAATTCTATGTTTACGCCATCGTACCAGAATAACTGCTAAGTCTTGTTGCATTCTTGGACCCGTAAACATGTTGTCGTTCAGACTGACCTTGGTATCCGACTTACTCGATGCATCAAACACTACCCTTAACTTAGTGGTCAGGGAATCTTCTTTGATTACTGGTTGATGGGGAATATAGTATCTCCCTTGGTAATAATCGTTTTTAGGGACCTTCCTCATATGGCCCATTTCAATGTATTCGTTCAAAAACTCTTGGTAATTTGTGTGAAGATCCTTATTTTTTGCGAATTTTCGTTCAAGCTGCAGAAGTCTTGCCACCGCCCTACTGCGAGAATTCCCGTACTCCATACTGGAATCTTTGAAAGGTAGCCTCACTGTATAAGTTCCTTCTGGACTTCTTATTGTTGTTTCTTTGTAGTAGCTTTCACAAACTTGGTCTTCATGGGATTCTTGGTAGGTGTCAGAAACTTCCTCCAATTCCCAAAATTTATTTAATTGTTGAATTTCCCCAGTACGTGTCATCATACTGACTACCTTTACTGAGTTTGTGCTAGTAGTATTACAACAAATTCCGGATAACATCCACCCAAATTCTGTGTCCTGAGCAATGACTCCGTCTTGAATTTTGTGTAATCCACTTAGTAATAAGTTGCTGTACTCTTCAGCTCCCAATATTATATCTATCGGTCCTCTTTTGTAGTAAGTAGGATCACCAATTAGCTTGTTTTGTAGCCAATCTGACTGTAATTCCGGTAAGTTCTTGTCGGGTAAGCACCCAGTCAACCTTGGTAGTACTATCAGTGTAACTGGGAGTCTAAACTCACTCGGAAATCTTGGTTGTAGTTTGACATGTATAGCATAGTTGGAGGACTTTGGTTTGTCGTCAGCGATTCCGACAATTTCAGTTCTTATTTTGCTACGCGGGTATGCCAATAGTTGCGCTACCTCCTCTGTGCATAACGAAGCTTCTGAGCCTTGGTCACACAACGCCCTTAGCATGTACCGTGTCCCGTCCGAAGCCTGTACATGTACTAACACTGTTGCTAGCAGTGTGGTTTTTGATACGTTTGTTTGGTTAACTGTAGACACATTTGACCTGGTCTTTACAGTAGACATACTTGTAGGTAACAAGTTGTCCTTTTTCGTAGTAGTTTTTTCATGCCGAGCAGTACCATTCTGGTAGCTGTCTCGATGTAAATAGGAATGATGACCTTTTTTATTGCAATATCCACACTTTTTCGTGCTTTGACACTTCTTCGTGTTTTCATGAACCAAACAATTCTTGCACATTCGTTTCTCGCTTACTGCCTTGTCACGATCCTGTACCGACAGCGCTTTAAAACTTGTACATTGATAAATGTTGTGTTCAGTAGTATTGCAAAACCAACAGTTATAGGTCTCTTGCTGTTTGTTCATAGATGGGAATGAGTCATCGCGCACTCTATTTATAGATGTGCTTTCTTTGCCGGAACTAGACGTTTCCAGACATTTAAACCGTTTTTCCAAGAATTGCATCATATCCGACAATTTTTGTAGCTTGTTAGGTTCTGTCACTTGATGCTCGTACCTGTCATCAGTCTCTGAGTCCCATACTCTACTGAGTATCCTTGTTAAGAACGGGTCCCATGACGATATATCGATGTTTTGACATTTCAACGCCTCTAGGTTCTCATTTATCGTATCATGCAACTGTCGCAAGGTCGTTGCATTGCCCCTTGTTACTTTTTGCAAGCTCAGTATACAGTCAATGTGCCTCGTAATGATTAACCTTTCATTTTTATATCGCTTCGTCAACAGATTCCACGCGGTTGCATAATTTGCGTCGCAAACTGTTAAATGCTTAATCAGCTTAGCGGCGTCCCCGCGTATATGCGTTTTTAAATACTGCATTTTTTCCGTGTCACTCAATGATTTGTCTTCATGTACGATCTTCAGAAATAAGTCATAAAAAGAACTCCATGACTCATAGCTACCGCTGAATGTCGGAATTATTATTTTCGGTAGTTTCACTGTTGTTTTATGGCTCGTCTTTGCGGAGTTTTGACTGACCCTGGCTATTAATTCGTCAACCACGCATTCGAACTCCATTTGTGTTCTTTCAAACGTGTTTTCTCGGAAATAGCTGTGGTCTAAAGTGCTGTTTTCCATTAAAATAACCAAATGCGTGTCTTCAATTTCCTGCCACTGTTTTTGCAAGTTCGCCACCAAGGATTCTAAACACCACGTAGCTTTATCTTCCGACATTTGACGAGTTGCTGATTGTAGTTTCTTCTGCATTTGACTGATACGAAACAGTTGAATAAACAACTTAGGTGAGTTGATGTCGTCATCTTCTTGAGGTTCTATGTCTCCTGGTTCGTAGAGTTGTCCTACAACGACTAACCTTTTCTCACACTTTACTAGATACTCGATGGCTTGCTCGTAAAGTTTTTTGAGGCCGTCAAAGTAGTTGGCAGTGATGTACTTGTGTTCAGACATCACATCCTGACTCTCTAGTTGTGTGTGGTTAGTTGACGTTCTGGTAAAAATTTCTGTGAGTCGCGCCTTCCTGTCTGCGATGTATTTGTGAGTTTTTCTCGTCGCCGAGTCTTTCTTGATGTTGGTGAATATTTGTCTAATTTCATTGTAATCCGCTTCCTGGCTTCTTATGATTCCATTTATTTCTTGTGCGTCCATTCTTCCCTAACTGCCCTAGCCTTTTCTCAGGTATAGGACACTTAGCTGCGATCTGTACCCTCGTTGCGATAAGTGCGACTTCTCAAAATACCGGTGAGACCCGCTTGTGGGAGGCCGGTTTCCGATCCGCTATCGCACGAATGGCAACTAAGTGTCTCACCTACCCCCGAACCCTGGTCTGGTAAGTCTGTCAGTCGACCTACGGGAATGAAGGGACTGCGGTTATCCGGGAAAATCCGGCTCGAAGGACCAAAATGTGCACACAGACAGCTGCTAGTTGTTTATTGAGTGTGCTACAACTGCCGCTCCCTATGCACACAGAGTGGCTAGATAGAGGCAATAACGACCTAAGTTCCTACCCCTAAGTCCCTAACGCCTACAACCTAGCTCTTACAATTCAATGCCTACCTGTCTGACTAGCCCTAGTACCCTATCAGCCCTAACGCCCTAGCCCTAACATACAAACCATAACACAACGTACTAGTACTGTTGTGTGGGCAGGAAGCCTGTTACCAGCGACCTAAGGCAACAGACCGGAGCGGGTAGGAAGGCAAGGTAAGTGTACCAGGTGCAATGTACACAGGAGGTGGATATCTCACTGCCGATCCCACAGACTCACAGGATCGATCGTACTGATGGCTAAAGGTGTCTTGGCCACAGTGAGGGGTAACTCGACGGAGAGGAATCAAACACGACTCCAGCTTGATGACTAATTTTATTTACAAAGTTTACATCTTATATACTAATTATAAACTAAATACACATAGATGCTTGTTTAGTGTGTGTGCCTTCCGTCATCCATGTGTGATGTTGTTGATGCAGCTATCTCTCGTAACTCGGCCAGACAAAGTGCTGATGCTGATCCGAACTTTGTACAATAAATGTTGTAATCCGTTGATTTAACGATTAAGATGAAATTAGCTGCATTGCAATGTTTGGATTAGGGTTCCGTGGTGCTATGGTTCACTTGTGAACATATATATAATAATAAATAAAATAATAATAAATAATAATAATAATATTTTAATTATATTATATTATTTTTATTTTATTTTATATTATAGGCACTTTTGAATTGTCAATGGGTCGGTCAATCAGAAAGATGAAGCTAGTTGCCCATTCCAAAGCGTAGTAGGTCCCTATGGAGAAGAACGGGCAAGAAACTCTACGGACAATCTTTTAAATCAAAGTATTTTTAGAAAATATTGGTTACATCGTTCATGTTGAAAATATACATGTGAGCTGAGAACAATGTAGAAAGACGTGCACGTTAAAAAGCGTCCGTAAGTTTTTGATTGAATAATTTTATCTTTTTCCTGACACTAATATTATTATATAATTTTTATGACATAATTTTGTTGTAATTTTGTTGTAAAGTTGTAATTTTTGACATAAATCGTGTAATTTTGACATTAATCTTGTAATTTTGACATCAATCCAGTAAATTTGACATAAATATTTTAAATTTGACATATATATAGTAACTTTGACATTATTCTTGTATTTGGTTGACATTATAGTTTATTGATTTATTTTGAAGTTGACATTATAGTAAAAGTAAATTCTAATAGAAACAGTTTGCATGCTTTAATTTTAAGAGCAAAACATGTATGATCTCATATTATATAATAACACCTATGTATACCATGTTTTACGCAAATAAAAAAATTACTTACTTACTTACTGTAATAAAAAGATAAATACTAAAACAACTAAATTAAAAATAAGCCGTTGCAGCTAAGAGACGACCAGTCCCAACTGACGCCGCCCGTTCACGAACATGACGCATGGATCAGCACCAATTAGCTCAAACATTTTGAAGGGAACTTAATGATCTAATACTGTTATTACTTAGCCACGAGCCCCTCGAGTTACTACTTACTTACCTCCCTATCTTATTTAGATTAAAATCGAAACACGCGTCCATTTTGATTTGGTTATAAGATTGCTTTATGAATGGATAATAAAATAACATTAAAAACCCATAATTTCTTCCTACACTTCTCAACGATATAAACCACCTTCCAATCCCACAAATAATTAAGATCGGGATGCGCACAATTCTATGGAATCCCGCCATCCAATTACAGCGTTATTACAGATGCCAGGCGGATTCTTTAGTCCCGGGGTAATGGGGAATTTATCGGGAATCTATCCCGGAATGCGGGACGTGCTCGTGGCATTAAATTATTATTGAATATTGTTTTATAGGTAGGTACGAGTAGGATGTAGGTTTCTGGAGTGGTAGGATTCTTTTGTGAGTATGAATAAATAGCTTTTGCCCGCGGCTTCGGCCGCGTGGATGTCGGATAATACCCCACGGGAACGTCTTATCGGGAAATCCTTCCTTATTCATTGTCTACATTATAAAGAGAACTTCTGTGCAAAATTTCAGCTTTCTAGGTCCAAAGGTTTGGGCTGGGCGTTGATGAGTCAGTCAATCAGTAAGTCAGTCAGGACTTCTCTTTTTATTTATATTTACAACGTGTCGTTTTGCATTCTCGTCAAATTTAAGGGTGTGGTATAGACCATCAAACCGAACAACTTTTTCCATGGCACTAAAATCGTAATCGCGAAAAAATAATCAGCCATCCCATACATTTGCGTCGAGTAGGAATTGAAGTTTTCTATATGGGACATTTGAAAATTCTTTCGCGATTACGATGTTGCTCCCATGGAGAAAGTAGTTCGGTTTGATGTTCTGTATCACACCCTGAAATTTGTCGAGAATGCAAAACGACACGTTGTAGATAATGTATTTACGAAGTTATTAAGAACCTTTGGCTCTGAGATTGCTGCATCGCTTAAATACTTAGGGGAGCGGCGCGTGGCTAAGTAATAACAGCCGCACGGGTCGATCGATCAGGTTAAGCTACGCTTGCCGCGGTAGGTCCGTGGATGGGTGATCATCTTTACATACCGAGACTCCTCCGTGCCTCGGAAAGCACGCTAAGCCGTTGGTCCGGCTGTCATTCAGGATCTTTGACAGTCGTCAGAAGCCCGAAAGTCTGCCAACCAGACTTATCAAGGGGTATCGTATTATCCAGTCACCAGTGGCGAAAGCACCTAATAACACGATTCCTACCGGCTTCCCTTCGGCGGTTCGCTACTCTACCGCTATTGACAAATGGTCAATAGCGGTCAATACAGTGTCTACTATTGCTTAAAACAAGAGTTACACTTTGGATATTTAATACACCATAACATTTAAACAACAAAAACGACTATTTAGCTTTGAATTACAACAACAACAAAAAAATTCTAAAATAACTTGGCGCCAAAACGTCATAATCGGGAACTAAAAATTCATACAATATCGATCCCGTCATGACGTCACTCTAGGTCACGTGGCACCGCTTGATAATGGACGAGAGCAAGCCGATGTACAACGGGTTACGATAGATTCCTATAATAATTTTAGAATGATAGTATCTAATTTAGTTGAGTTTATTTCTCTAAAACATTGAAAGTTTTGTTTGTGTAGTGATAGCTTCTTTTTTATTTCTGCTATTTGACGTTATATGGTGTTTAATTCAGTAAAGACTTTAATTTTTAAGTGAACAAATTAATTTTTACTATATTGGTGAGTATGTAAGTTGAAACCGGCTTCTCTCTTATGTTTGTTCACACCTCGCCACTGCCAGTCACTGGGTTGTGGAGGTCAGACAGGCCAGTCGCTCCATGTAAAATACTGGTATTGAGCTGCATCCGGTTACACTGGAAGCCGACCACAACATAGTTGGAAAAACTGTTTAAAAAAAAATACAACCGACTTCCAAAAACAACACTACAAAGTGAAAAATAACTTTAATTTCGGAAGTCGGTGTCGGTGTCGGTGTTAAATGTATTTTCGTTTTTTGCCACCGACTTCCGAAATTAAAGTTATTTTTTACTTTGTTTTTTAAGTGTTGTTTTTGGAAGTTGGGTATTTTTTTGTAAAAAAGTTTTTATTTTTCACTTTTTAGTTGTGTACCTACCCCACACAAATTCTAATACCACTATCTGCTAAAGAAACATACAACATCATAACATAGAACATCATCCATATAAAAGTGGGGAAAAAAATACGTATTATTGAAGCTAACTCAAAAAGCACCGAAGCAAAGTTAATCAATTTTATATGGGACCAACTGTGATTTATACCCTCTCGAATAAAACAAAAAAAAATCCAAATCGGTCGAGCTATCTTCGAGTAATCGGGGAAAGGTTCCGACGAATTGAGAACCTCCTCCTTTTTGAAGTCGGTTAAAAAGGCTTTAGGCAGATGATGAGTTTTTCTTGCAAAACATCTTGCCGTCAACGGCGTACAAATGCCGAAGCTTAGTTTTTTCAAACTAAACACGTACTTGCTACGGGGCGTAGCAAGGGCCACTGTATTGCGTAGCAAGTGCCAAAGTTACTGAGTAGCAAGGACCAAAGCTACGGCGTAGCAAGAATCACAGCTACTGCGTAGCAGGGAACAATGCTACGGCGTAGCAAAATTCACAGCTACTGTGTAGCAAGGATCACAGACAGCTACGACATGACATAGAATAGAAAGAAAGGACGTCTACTACGGCGTAGCTAGGACGTTAGCTACGGGCGGCGGCGGCGTAGCTAGCATTACTGCTATGCTACGCCATCTTGCGCGGATGACTAGATGTAGCCTTTCCCCGATATTATCTTCGACATGATTATTTTTTAATAGTTCTTTTAATTCGTTATTATTATTTTTTTGGATACTTTAGCGTTAAAATAGCCTCACGTTTTTTTTTTATTTTATTAATTTGATTTATTTTGATTTGATCTTATGTAATTTGGTTTCTGTTAAATATTTGGCAATGGATGTAAATTACCCGAAATAAGTGAATTATTTTATAAGTATTTTCGTGTTAAGGCACGCTAGTCGCTCATTCTTCTATACAAAGAAGTGTTTGTACAAACCTTCTTACAGAAATAAAATCAATCAATCAATCTACCTGCCTTTTCCCAACTATGTTGGGGTTGGCTTCCAGTCTAACCGGATACAGCTGAATACCAGTATTTTACAAAGATCCACGAATGACAGCCGGAACCAACGACTTAAGGACGCTGTTAAAAATGGGTAAAGTATGTTTATTAAATAAAATGCTTTACATTCTTAAAATGTTTTTTGGCCGAATTGTTGATAGATATGCATGGTATGATTCTGAACTATAAATATAATTTTAGGTAGATACAGTTTCTCAAAAAAGGTACCGAAATGAAAATTTTTACTTCGGTACATTTATTGAGAAACTGTACTAGCTAAAATTATATTTTTTTTCAGAGTCTATCATGCACATCTATCAACAATTCGGGCAAAAACATTTTAAGAATGCAAAGCATTTTATTTAATAAACATACTTTTGTCTAAAAAAGTAATGATTTGACTACCTATTTGTAACAGCGTCCTTAAAGTGCATTCCGAGGCACAAAGGAGTCTTGGTATCTAAAGATGTACAGAAATAAAATCATTTATCATTGAAACTATTTACAGCTCTGTCACTACTAGAGTATGCATTTCAGAATTTCGTAATTCCGGAATTCCGTACCAATTTTTCTGATATTTCAATTCCGGAATTGAGAGGAGTAATATCGGAATTCCGATATTCATAATTTGTTGACATATTATTTTTTCTGAACGCACTGAATCTAACGTCTGTGGAACTTTTCAAGCCGCCGCCGACTTCTTTGCACAAGCAGAGGATGATACCTTTCCTAAACCCGCTAATGAAGAAATTTCTGAGATTATTGTCAATTTTCTACGTCAGCTAAAGTTCAAAACTCCTACCGAGCCCATCGACTCTACAACTGCGCAGCCCTCCGAAGACTACTAATAATGTACCAACCCTACAAGAGCAGTTCGATTTTATCCCAAGAACAAACTTAACATTGTAGTTGAAAAACTTGTTCTCCCATACATTCCAACTGCAAACTGACGTGAATTTTTTCACATATCCAAAAACAACCATTTAGCTAGCAGGAGGGGGCACTAAATTGTAACAAAAATTTGTACTTTAAAGCCTAATACTACGCAAACGGATCTCTGAATCAAAAAATGATTTTCACAATATTTTGAACGGCCTATCCAACGGTACCCTACACCATGGGATAGACGAGAAAAAAATATCTTCACTTTACGGGCAAGGACTATCTTGAAAAAAAAAAATTGTAGGGTACCTCACCCCACCCTAGTATTTATTTTTCAAGATTTTATTTTACTTTTTTGTCAGCGTGATTGATATGTATAACCATGCCAAATAACAGTTTTCTGATAGGTATAAAGAGTATTTAAGCTAAGCCGCGGACAGATAGATGGACATTGGCGAAACTATAAGGATTCCTTGTTGACTACGGAACCCTAAAAATGATTTAAAGACTAATAATTAAAAATCTTGTTTGATTTGAAACAAACATTTTACTTTTCCTAGATAGAGAAGGAAGAAACACAAAAACAATTAAAAGTTGCCAGTTCCGGAATTCCGGAATCAGGGACTCCAGTATTGGAACTCAGTTCCGGAATTAAGAACCTTCCGATATTGCATGCCCTACTCACTACACCAAAACATAAAATTTTTACGATGACATTCTTGCAAAATAGATCGGCTGCTCTCCCGTGATGGAGAAAAGAGAAATATTCATTTTCAATTATTTTATTAAATGGAAACAAAAACAATCTAAAAACAAAAAAAGCCATAATTATCAATTAATAAAACAAAAGATACTTAAGACAAAATATTTAAATACCTAAAAAAAAAACTTAACATTTATAAAAAAAACTATAACTACATACAAGTAAGTCAAATCATATTCAAAAGTTATCTTTATCAGTTTTAACCAACCTGTGTCGATGCTTGCAGTCCACTTTTACTTTTTTATTTTCTTCGATAACATTTCTTTTTATATGATAAATTGGTTGGATACTGTCAAACTTTAATTCATTATAATATTTGTGCTTATTCCTGTCAGCAGGATTCGGGTAATAAGCCGCATAAAGAAGTCCATCAACCTGATAAAGTTTCACATCAATAGTGTGCTGAAATAACACACCACTTAGCAACATTCGTTCTATGACAACACAGGAATCATGGGTAATTTTATTCCCCCATATATTCAAAAACCGTAAAAAGTATGGTTTTTTTATCGAGTTCAAAATGTCAATCACACCACTATCTGTCAAATTGTTGCGACTAATATCAAGGGCGCGAATTTTTGAGAATGGCAACCCGAAACTTAGCGCTCTGGCTCCCGTGTCTTTAATGCCATTGCCAGCGACGTTTAGGAGAATTAATTGAGGTCCATCAGCTAGGTATCGAGCTAATAATTCGATTCCGTAATCCCCAATTCTGTTGAAACCTAAGTCCAAAAATAAAAGAGTTGTGTTCTTTCTCAATCCTCTCATAAAATATTCCACATCATGACTTATAAACTGATTCTTTTGTAAATGTAACTCGATTATACTCGAGTTTCTTTCTAATAAGTACTCGATGTGGTATGCGAACCATTTCGATTCATACGGATACCGATTAAACATCGGTATGGCCCGACTGAAATCGAATACTCGTACTGATGTATTCGCTCCATGATCGATTCTTAGAGATGTAATAATGTGAGCAATACTCGATAAAGTTTGATTCGTCTCTCCTATATCCAGGTATTCAACAGAAGTATTGTTTATCAAGAATCTAGCGAAAGCTTCGCCACCTTTTGTCCCCAAACGATTTCCATTCAACCTTAGATATCTCAGTTTTAAGAACTTTGCATATTTTGTTAGTTGCTCAGCCGACAATCTGGTTAATCCGTTATTCATGATATTTAAATTGATGATGCTAGATCGGCCCTTAATTAGGAGCTTTTTTAAGAGTTTAAAGAACCCTTTATCAGTGATATTATTGTAACTAAGGTCGAGCCTAGTGATGCGTCTTGGGGATTGCCTGACGTATTGACAAATTGCTCGAACGTCATTGTCTTGAATCCGACGTTTGTACCTTCCTTCGATGTCCTTCCCTCGCAGAATGAGGTAACCCGTCCCATCAGAGTTTCTCTCCGTGAACAAGTTCAGTCTTACAATATTTAATTCCGGTTTTCGTAGTTTCATACTTTCTTCAGTTATTTTTTCTAAAACATCGACCGTGTTGCAAATGCATTTGTGCTCATTCTCATTAACCATTTTGCATGTAAATAATTTAAATAAAACTTTGATACAAAATATTTTGGCTGCCAAAAACTATCTATGACGTGACGTTTTCGTTGTTTTTTTTTATTACAAGTTTACAAACCTACAAAGAGTTTTAAATACTTTCTAGCGGCCCAACCATTTTTTGAGGTTCGTTCTTATTTATGGACGCTGTTACAAGTGGGTAGTCAAATCATTACTTTTTTACACAAAAGTATGTTTATTAAATAAATTGATTTGCATTCTTAAAATGTTTTTTGGCCAAACTGTTGATAGATAGATGTCCATGCACATCTATCTATCAACAGTTTGGCCAAAAAACGACGATTCTGAACCATAAATATAATTTTAGATAGGTACAGTTTCTCAATAAATGTACCGGAGTGAATTTTTTTACTTCGGTACATTTATTGAGAAAATGTACCTATTTAAAATTATATTTATAGTTCAGAATCAAACCATGTACATCTATCAACAGTTTGGCCAAAAAACATTTTATTTAATGAATGTAAAGCATTTTATTTAATAAACATAATTTTGTGTAAAAAAGTAATGATTTGACTACCCATTTGTAACAGCGTGCTTAAAAAAAAAACTTTATTTTATACAAAAACCTTCAACAATGCTTATAAAACTAGATCGCATGAATTTCAATGAATAAAGATCGTACAAAGTAAACCCTGACTCCCAAACTAGGAGATCCTGTGACTGACTGTGAGGAGTCAGTGTTCTGCTGTCACTATGGTACCAAAAACATTTAGTAAAAAAAAAAAGAAAAGTGTGTTATATCGAATATCGAATACATGGCAAAAAACAGGTTTAAATGTGAGTGTACCTTACACCTCTGCCCAACACAAAAAAGATGGCTCATGTTTAAGGCGAGTAGTCCTGCGAACTAGCACCACCATTGAGAAAAAAATCATAAGTCTGGAGATATGGAACATTTTGAAATTTCCTATGCTCACGTTTTTAGTCAGGTGAAGTCATAAATATTCTACTTCTTCTGAATAAAAATGTGAGCATAGGAAATTTCAAAATGTTCCATATCTCCAGACTTATGATTTTTTTCTCAATGGTGACCCTAGTTTATTTATTTAAAATAGGTACGACAACAGCATTGTAACATTGTACATTAAATACTAAAAATTAACAGGTATGGGTTCTTATGTATATTAATTACTGGAGCTAGACCACCACCTCTTAAAGCAGTATTATTTTAATCTTACATGAGTGTGGGAAAGAGATGGAGCTAGACGTCCTGTATAGCTCCATCTCTTTCTCACACTGAAGTAACATTAAAATAATACTGCTTTAAGAGGTGGTGGTTGGCCCCCAGGTGTGTACGACTTTCACTTATAGTTATAACAAAGCAACCTTCGTAAATTATATTAAATTAAAATGATTAAATTAATATTATCATTCATTAAAATGAAAAACAAAATTATAAATAAAACAGCTTTGACTTACTTAAGTCTAAAAAAGAACTAAAACTGACTTACACAAATATCAATAAAGATATATACTTAAACTAACTAACTATAATAAGCTTAAGGCGAAAGCGCCAGGGTAGCCCGCGAAATTCAAAATTTCTTACGTTTTTTGCAATTTGCAAGTCAGTATTAGGTTTTATGTTGATCGAAATTTGATTCGCGGCCGTAACAAGTATGTATTTACAGAATTATAATCATTAAAGTCATCAATACAACTCTATAAGACCAGGTAATCCTGTTAAATGACTATTTCATGAAATCTTGACATTTGAGGATTGTAATAACTTAAGGAGTTGTATTACTGATTCTAATGATTATAATTCTGTAAATACATATTTGTTACGGTAGCGAATCACACTTTAATCAACATACAACCTAAGACTGACTTACAAATTGCAAAAAACGTAAGAAAATTTTAATTTCGCGGGCTGTTCTGACTCTTCCCCGTTAACTAAGTATGACATTGGTCATGTAAATAATTGTTTAAGTGACTGCGCAAGAGGGTATTGAATTTCGGCAGGGAACCAAAGAACACATCCAAATCAGGTAGTTTTGAGTTGAGTTCGTTGCTGGCAGTTGGCAGCACTACTCGCCTTAAGCTATTGGAGGCCCTAGGCTCTTTAGAATATATGGAAAATTCATGATGCAAGAGCGAGCTCAAAATTCATGGCGGCCTCAGATAGTTTAGAACCGTTCATACATAAATAATAGTTACTTTATCGACTTAAGCAGAAAAATTTGGAAACTAAGAAAATGTAGGATGTACAAAAAATTTTGCACCCCGACCAGCCTCTAGCTACGACGCTGGCAGGAACTACGGAGCCCCATGGATCGCGGGGCCCTGGGCACTTGCCCAGACTGGCCAATGGCAAAGACGGCCCTGGCCCCACTCCTTATGCTACCTAACCGTTCTTTTTTAATTTTACAGAATTCCATTATGCAAAGCGCTGAGTATCAGAGTAACAGCAACAGTGTTCACGGCTGGAGCATCGCAAGCAGTTGCCAAGAAAGCAGGCTTTGTCGATCTGTTTGAAGTAACTTACGAAGAATTAGCCAAAAAAGGTTTTATATTTCCCGGGGTTGAAAAAGATACGAAGTCCTCAAAATTAATGGCCTTGGCCACTGAGTGATTTAAAAAAAAATGTTTTGTGCTGCCCAAACATCTGAATTTACCCGATTGTATGGGAGATTATGAGTGCTTGTTAATGTTGTAAGTTTATTGACTCGAAATTGTATGATCTCATTTTAACTTTAGTTAGTAAATTACTTAATAAGCTTTTACCAAAGAAATGTACCTATTTATTATTGTATTAAATATAAACTACTATTTATTAAATACTGATACTAGATGTGTTCTAAGTGTGTTTACAAAAATATTTCGAATTTTGAATATTTAAAAAAAAATGCAAAACATTGATGATGGCTTGTGCTAGCTAAATGTATCTAGAAAATTGGTCATCTAGTCAAAAATATAATCCTGCAAACTTGTTCTGTAGTTTCCTTCCAAATTATAATACCTCAATCTGCCTAGCCTTTTCTCAACTATGTTGGGGTCGGCTTCCAGTATAACCGGATGCAGCTGAATACCAGTACATGGAGCGACTGCCTATCTGACCTCCACAACCCAGTAACTGGGTAATACGATACCCCTTGGTAAGACAGGTTGTCAGACTTTCAGGCTTCTGACGACCCGTAAGGACTGTCAAAGATCCACGAATGACAGCCGGGACGGAATTACCACATTATAATTTATTTAAGATAAATAAGTATCCATATAAAAGTAAAATTAAACTCAAAATTAAAACAAAGTTGAAAACCAAATTTAAAACTAAATTAAAAATAAAAATAATACCTACAGAATAAAATTAAGGGACCTCGGGCAAAAACAAAAGGCGAACCATCCCAGTATCTACCAAAGGCGGATTTGCCCTAAGGCACATTAGGCCCGGGCCTAGGGCGGCCAGATATTAGGAGCGGCCAATCTATTAGGAGCGGCCAATCTGACAAAAAACTGATGTAACAAGAAATAACTGAAAGTACCTAAATATTCTAAAGACTCGCGCACATTATGGCGGGCCGCACTGCACCGCATCGTATAACAATAATCTTCCTAAATTACGCGTATATACAGGGTTACTGGTTATTGACCAATATCCTCTTAAGGGTCACTTTACTCATCATTATGAACCACTTTTACTGTGGAACCAAACCTGAAATCGCGAAAAAAAAATCAGTAACTCGATTTCGATAAAAGTTGGCAATACAGTACTTAAATTCATTATGCAGTCTATAAGATGGGTGCTGAGAAAGGGGCGGCTGGTACCTATTTTTACTACATGGCCTGGGGCCTAGGGCGGCCAAGACTGCAAATCCGCCTCTGGTATCTACTTATGTAAAAAGATAGCGCCTCATCATTAAGCTGAGCAAGCAGATTGAGTTTCGCAAAACCAGCTCCGTTACGTTATTGCCAGGAAAGTAAAATCGGTCATTTTAAAATGTTGACAACTTTAAAACTGGTAATAATAAAATAAAGTAGGTACCTACGCTTTGAGTATCATACTGTTAAAGGGTGGCTGGTAGCAATTAAATGAGAGTTGCCTAGAATTGAACTGAATGGCGTGCAATTGGAGAGGCTGATGATGATAATGATGATTGACGAAATAAATTAATATTATCCAATGCGTTCCTCGCGAAGCATGTGTGGCGTGTATGACTATGAATGATATATAGTGACAAAAAAAAGTATGCTTAGATGGTTTGGTCATGTTGAGAGGATGAATGAAAGGTGACTAACAAAAGGTATGTATTTACAAGGCAGATGTAAGGGGAAACGCCGGGAGGGGACGCCCTAGGAGGACATAATATGGATAGTATTATATTATCTGTGACCATAGTGAGCCTATTGGTGATGTTCTTCAGAAAGGTCAGGTGCCTAGTACTCGCAAACGGCGTGGATCTATGAACGTAAACGAAGCAAGAGGAGTATGTAGCCATGTAGGGATCGTAGCAAGTGGCGTTCTGTAGTTTCTGCCTTCCCCCATATGTATATGTATATCATGTGTCATGTATGATCCAAATAGTAGCTAAAAACACACAGCACCATCTCTTGCGTGAATTCTTAGCGTTTATTGAGAGTCCTCTAGTAAACCGATAGGTAAACTATGTGTCTAAAATATCTCGATAGATGGCGCATTATTTTGAACATTTAAAAATAGCTGAATTAAAATGCATTACTAGGTCAGTAGCTTTTTATTTTAGTGTAGGTACGTTATAATGATGTATTAATTATTGAAACATTTAACTGTGGTTTTAAAATAATCTCTGAATAATAAAAATGGGAGTTTTCACAAACCTACTGGCAATCGTTACAAAAATGGCGACGCGTCCAAGTGCCAATCTGTCAAACGGTTGTTGACTTTTCTGGGTGTATCTCTTTCGTTCGCGTATCAATTTTATAAATAAAAGCAAACATAAATATCGTTTACAATTAATGAAAAATAACTATACTTAATTATGTAGCGATAAATCCTATTCACGCGAATAAACGCTGCTAAGGTAAACTCGTGAGCTTATTTTCCTGTGAAAATAATATATAACGAACTCTGGCGAAAACTGTTTTCGTGATTACATCCTGTTTTGAAAACTCAAAACGTGCATTTTCTATTCGTGTCGTTTCTCATTGGCTATTTTCCGTGATTACTGTGCTTGCAAGTGAAGAGTAAAAAAACAAAAAAACTACGATAATTTTTTCAAAAAGTTAAATCAATGAAATAATTATTTAATTTGTGTTAGTGCTAGTGTAAAGTATAATGTTAAACTATGTGTAAAACCATGGATGGATCGCAAAGAAAGTTTTGACCCCCTGCATTGAAGGTAAAAATACAATTTCTATTTTATAAAAGTATACAGATTGATTCATTTCTTTCAACATGTCTGTTCTACTTTGCTTTTAGTAATTTTACTATAAACGTTTGTATAAACTATAGGCCTTGTTTACATAACATACAGAAGTGTAGTGTGTTTTTTGTATTGGCTTTGCTGGTGGTTGAGTGTATTGTCTCAGTTTATAGGCAATGATGCAGTAAAGACAATGATGATGTATGTTTGACTATTTCGACATAATTATTATGTAGAAACCTAAGTTATAGCAATTAGAAAGCGCATGATTTGTGGAAAAAGATGAATAGAACAGTGCACAATGATTGCATAATTATTTGAAAATTTTATTTGTCAGAATATGGTACATTATTATAAAATTTTATGGTCTTAATAACTCCGCCCCTAAGACGACCCACTGACCCTCATTGTAAAAAGAAAATTCAGAACATACTACTACAGGTATGGTAATAGTATGTCCTGAATTATTTTTTTTTTATTCAGGACATACTAATACCATACCTATTTTTGTCAATAAGCAGCATTGCTGTGTTCATGATCGATGGGTACCTACAAATTCTGATCAAATTACAGGGTCATAAAACATTTAAATATTTTGTCCGTAAGATCAATGCTATCCAAACCCCTTGTGTTGCAGATCGGTATAGACAATTATGTATTACCAGTTTATTTGTAGTTAGAACTAGTTTCTGCCTGTGGCTTCCTTCGCATGTAAGTCGTAAGACAAAACAACTAAAATTACGGGCTACATTTTCATAAAACTTCCCTGTATACTACGTTTTTAGTTTTGGTTACAGCAGCCCTCAGCCTCAGACCCACCAATTCACATTGCATCACCCACCTGCAATTACCTACTTTGTTTTTGCTTAGCGTTCTTTCTGACTTTTTATCTTTATGCTCGACTCCTAAGGGTCGTAGAGTGATATTAAATAACCTATAACCATCTCCAAGAATTGGGCTATCAAATAAAAAAAGAATTTTTCAAATCCGGCTGGAAGTTCCATAGATAAGCATGTTCAAACAAACAAACTCTTCAGCTTTGTTATATTAGTATAGATATGGGAAGAAAAAAAAGTTGTATGGATTGTGTGAAGAATGATATGAAAGAAAAGGCATGATGGTTTAAATAGGTAATGCAGGCTGGTATCTGCAACTCCACGACAATGCGCGTATTTTGCATATGGAAATCGGCATGATGGTTTTCGGGGAGAATGGAAGAAGAAAAGGTGTTCCACCAACCCCAAGTGACATGGGAAAAAGGCAGGGAGATGATGATAATATGGGCCAATTATCATTTATTATCATACGCATGCCCTGGTCTCCAATTTATTTGAGATTGTTGTAGTACTTTTGCAGTCTGTCAATGTTTCCTTTGCCTGCATATTACTACTGTCAGCGATAATGACCCACTACCGGGCAAAGGCCCCCAAGATTGTTAATTATTATTGGCAAAAATAAAAATTTAAACTGGTTCACAAACAATACACAACTATTTAAATAGTCGCCACGCAGGTCAAATACCTGAGTCGTTAATAAAGAATAATTTTCTTAGAACATTATCTACAGCTATTAGTGGCATACCTACTTGCTTTAGTATTTTTATGAAACAAGCGGTATGATTCAATTTGTGACTTGTCAATGGTCTTTTATAACTGAATGGTTTGTTAGTCTAGCTTGGTCCGTTGAATCCCCAAAGTGTAACTGGATTTGAAATTATTTGAAGCAGCTCGGATTGTTGATTTTGTACCTGGTTACTGACTCGCTGTCTATAACATGGAACTTATCACCAAACTGTATATATATGTATACTCCATTTATAATAAGATTACAAATTTAAACAACCCTTTTTTACAGTCCATTCAATCGATTTTGACTTCTATTGCGTTGGTGGCATGACAAATGGTAGCTGCAGTAAACAGTTGGCATTGTAACCACTTTTTTGCCGTTAATGCCATCCTTAAGCCTACAGAATAGAAGTCAAAATTGGTTGAACGGACTGTAATAAAGGTTTGTTTAAATGGAGTATAGGTGTACTGCACATCTCCTGCTTCTTTGCTTAATAAATCAACATGTGTTACCAAAACAATTAAAGTGAATTTAATGACAATTTCTTGAGGACGTTTTCCATGTTTAGCAGTGAATGTTTTCAGGCTTATTTTGGTTTAGTTTCCTTAGCTCTCATTTCCAAAACTTTCGTTTACTTATCTCTAATGAATTGACTCTAATTGAGTTTAGTAGAACATTGTAACTTGCGAATTTTCAGAAAACCAAAGAATAGATATTTGACAGAGCAGCAAGCTTCTTCTTTTCTTTTAGATTCTGTAGAAAATCCGAATCCATAGTGATTCCGATTTTCTCATGGACAGTATGAGTTTAAAAATAAAAAAGTCAGACTCACATACGAATTTTTCTGTTCCACCATACAATATTTAACACTACATACTTATTTTTTTTTAAATACTTCAATTTAAAAAAATCTTTATTTTATTTTTTATTTTTCGTTTATTCATTTTAATTCTTATTTCGTTACATTTTTAAATATTTATTAAACAAAAAGTTAAAAAAAAAACATTTAAAAATATAAAAAATAGAGGTCCGCCGGTGTCGGGAGCAGGGTCCAAGCTACCGGTGGTTAGGGCTGCAGAGACAGGAACCTTCTTTTCTGAATCAGGCCCTTGATCCAACTGCCTAACAAGTGCCTCGAGAGATGTTAGTCGAGGCTTTCGGCCACCAGGCCATTGGCCGTTACGACAATCGGTACAATGACAGCCGAGCTCACATTCCACATGTCAACAACCTCGTGAGCTAAGTCGAGATATTTTATTTGTTTCTCTTTCTCAGCATTCACGAGGTTCTCGTCATGAATTATTGTGTGTATTTTGTTGTTATAGTGGCAATAGAAATACACAAATGTGAAAATTACAACTGTCTATTTTTACGATGAGATACAGCATCATACAGCCCGCTGACAGACAGACGGACAGCGGAGGCTTAGTATTAGGGTTCCGTTTGGCTCCCTTGCGGTACGGAACCCTAAAAACACTGACATGTATAATCTTTTTCCACCGACTTGTTTCGAACCATCATCTGCGATACCTCTAAAGTTAGTTCTCTGTGTTACTACCTACTCTGTGTTATTAGTTCACGTTCGTTACATTTACCGTAGTAATTAATTAACATTGCGAAACAACTGTTTTGAGTTGCAACGGTATTCAAAATTAGCAGTGACTGCTAATTTTGGGAACTATGTCTAATTTGCGAAGGTTTTAGATATTGACCTAGAATTTTAGCGTAGTATTTGGGTGGGTATGTGAGATAGATTTAAGGCGTTTGTACATGGCGCTGGCGCGTAAGATAGTGGATCTACGCACTTTTTTTAAAGGTAGTTTTCATAAAGGCCCCCGCAGACAGGCGGACGTGACTCTAGTAGAACAATTTCTATGAAAACTTCATGGAAATTGCTACACCAGAATCGTGTCGCACCGCGTCGCGTCGCGTCGCCGTCGCGTCGCGCTTGTCTGCGGGTAAAAAAAACCTCAATATACATATTATATGGGGTGACTGGTCAGTAATTAGTGACCGATACTTAAACACATTGATAACAAACAACTTTTACTATGGGACCAAACCTGAAATCGCGAAAAAAAATCAGCTGTTTCCTACATTTATGTTGGCACTACTCGTCCAAATGTAGGGAACAGCCAATTTTTTTCGCTATTTCAGGTTTGGTCCCATAGTAAAAGTTGTTATCTTTTCTGTGTTTGTTATCATGAGTACAATCATGTGTTTAAGTATTGGTCACTATCACAGAACAGATAAAGAGATCTTTTCTGTGGTCACTATTTACCAGTCACCCATCATACAAATAACGTTATTACCACGGACTAGAAAAAAAGAAGGACTCCACGCCACGCATATCGAAAGTGAAGCACAGTAAGTATGCCGGGACCGTTTGTACAAACATGCGCCTCACGCACACATAGATCGGTAAGGTGCTTCACTTTCGATACGCGTGGCGCACAGTGGGACGAAAATCGAGTTTCATAGACATTGACCACTTACAATTTTTTTTGACGTTTCCTTGCTGGAAACCAATGCAGACCAGTTAAAGAAGCCCCAACATTATCATATATTTGTACGTCAGGTGATTCTGACGCGAAAATATTTTTTTTAAATAAAAAATGTATGGAGGAAAACAGAAAAATCCATTTTAATCGAGACTCGTGAGAGTGCCCGTTATATCCTGTGGTACGATTTTTGTCCATATTTTTTACTATTTTTTGACATATAGCACGCCCCTCACACTCGATGGACTTTAGGCGAAAAAAAATGAAACGTATTTTTTATTATTATTTCATCATATTTCTAGTATTTACGGTATGTAACGACCTATAAGTGGTATTTAACACTCGGCCTATTGTCTAAAACATGCTACTTACTGCCTCCTTAATGAGTTTACCTGCTAATCCGCCATTTTTAATGGTCTTCATAATTAATCCCTTACTAATGACCATAAGTGATTAATCTAGACAATGGGCTCGACAGATATTGTCCTTACTTGGTTTATCATTGTTGCTAATTTATTTAGTATTTTATACGTACGTTGCCTTCTTGTTTCAATTTAGCTATTGTAGCGTAAGCTAATTCAGTACTTTCTCGATCTTTATACTCGAAATTATCAACTCTTCGTTTCTTTTGTTTCACTCCAAGATCTGTGAATAGTTTGCGTGGACTTGCTACTTTAGTCGATGTTCCGACTGACGAACTTGTAGAGGGAGCACACAAATCATCGGTTTCATTTGTTACTATAGGTTCAGTAAATGATTCCTGAGGTCTTATATTTTCAAGTACACACGTTGGCCACTCAATTTTCTGTTCCAACCAATCTATGTAATGTTTTCGGAAATAATCTGTGTTACATTTCGCTGCTTTCCATCTTTTTAACACAGACTGACTGAATCTTCGACAAAATTCATGAAGAATGTCTCGATCTTCTTCTGACAAATTGAGACCCAACTGTGATTGAACAGTTCTGAACAGTCTTAAGTAATTTCCAAGCTTACCAGACTCTTTCAGAATCACAAATAGGTCCAAGTTAGTTTTTAAAACTGATTTATCCATTTTCACAGCTATGACAGGCACAATGTTTCACAGAAAATAGTTAGCAACTAACTAAAGTAAATATGCTCTCTGTATTTATACTAACCTAATATTACCCTGTATTAATGAGCACTAATTAGTAGAATAGATGAAACAATTGAAGAACATTACAACACGTAAGCCCTGATGAACCATAAATATGTGAATGCAACTTTGTTCAAAGGTATTTCATAGTAAAACCGCCACAAAGTTAATAGGATTCATAGGAACCTATTGATAAGTACGTATAAAATACTAAATAAATTAGCAACAATGATAAACCAAGTAAGGACAATATCTGTCGAGCCCATTGTCTAGATTAATCACTTATGGTCATTAGTAAGGGATTAATTATGAAGACCATTAAAAATGGCGGATTAGCAGGTAAACTCATTAAGGAGGCAGTAAGTAGCATGTTTTAGACAATAGGCCGAGTGTTAAATACCACTTATAGGTCGTTACATACCGTAAATACTAGGAATATGATGAAATAATAATAAAAAATACGTTTAATTTTTTTTCGCCTAAAGTCCATCGAGTGTGAGGGGCGTGCTATATGTCAAAAAATAGTAAAAAATATGGACAAAAATCGTACCACAGGATATAACGGGCACTCTCACGAGTCTCGATTAAAATGGATTTTTCTGTTTTCCTCCATACATTTTTTATTTAAAAAAAATATTTTCGCGTCAGTATCACCTGACGTACAAATATATGATAATGTTGGGGCTTCTTTAACTGGTCTGCATTGGTTTCCAGCAAGGAAACGTCAAAAAAAATTGTATGAAACTCGATTTTCGTCCCACTGTGTGGCGCGGAGTCCTTCTTTTTTTTCTAGTCCGTGGTGACAACCCCGGCAAGCGTAGCTTAACCTGATGGATCGACCCGTGCGACCACGAGGAGCTCGTGGCTAAGTAATAACAGCCGCACGGGTCGATCCATCAGGTTAAGCTACGCTTGCCGGGGTTGTCCGTGGATGGGTGACCATCTTTACATACCGAGACTCCTCCATGCCTCGGAAAGCACGTTAAGCCGTTGGTCCCGGCTGTCATTCGTGGATCTTTGACAGTCGTTACGGGTCGTCAGAAGCCCGAAAGTCTGACAACCAGTCTTACCATGAGGTATCGTATTACCCAGTTAATGGGTTGTGGAGGTCAGATAGGCAGTCGCTCCATGTAAAATACTGGTATTCAGCTGCATCCGGTTAGACTGGAAGCCGACCCCAACATAGTTGGGAAAAGGCTAGGCAGATTGATTTTTTTGGTTATTACACTCAGAAGCGGGATTCGCATACAGGCTTAGCAATCAAGCTACACCAACGAGGGAGTCACGTCACTTGAGTGAACTCTTTCACAAGAGACTGTTCTATCATAACATAACAGCACGACTGTATTCTCCGGAGGGTTAGGCAGCGGTGTACTTACCTATAATATAGTACACCCACATTTCGCAAAAAATATGAAATAGAGCTAAAGAAGAATTAAAAAACTATTTTACCAAAAAAAAAAAAACAACCGACGTCCAAAAAAATACTACAAAGTGAAAAATAACTAGAATTTCGGAAGTCGGAGTCTGGATCTGTATTTTAGTTTTTGCCACCGACTTCCGAAATTAGAGTTATTTTTCACTTTGTAGTATTTTTTTGGAAGTCGGTTGTTTTTTTTTTTTTTTTAAAAAAAGTTTTTTATTTTTCACTTTTTAGTGGGTCAGTCTGTAATTTATGTAAGTTACAATAGCCTAATGTCAACTGCTCATCACCTTTTGCAAAATATTGCTTTTCCCGATACAAGGACGTTAATTTTTGAAGAGTTCTCCCAGTAAGGAACCAGGAGAACTGGAACTGATGGCGCATCAGCTCCTCTTCCACATATGTATTGTGACGAGCATAAATTGCTTAGCAATAATCAAATCGCAACCCGTGAAATACGTATTATTGAGTAGTTCCGATGGCCATCTGTGGTCTTCCTCATCAGTTCCACTTCACCAAATAGTGCTTTCCAGGATCAAATGCACGAGTTACTATAAAAAATACCCAAATCGATATAGGTGTGCCTATAAAATTTAAAGGTTCCCCTCGATTTCTCTGGGATGCCATCATCAGATCCTGGTTTCCTCATCATGGTACCACCCTTGGGATATCTCCTTTCCAACAAAAAAAGAATCATCAAAATCGGTTCATAAACGACGAAGTTATCCGCGAACATACATAAGTATAGTAGTATACATATGTATTAACTGGCGACAATAAAGAATTTTTATTTTTTTATTTTATTTTATAAAAAAAAAAGAATGTACGGTTGAATTGAGAAACCTCCTTTTTTTGAAGTCGGTTAAAAACTAAACCAAGTCTTTCTAGATTCAATCGTAAAATCACTGTCTGCTGTCTGAAGAACATTTTAATTAGCCATTGTATTACGATGTTTTGAATAGAATATGAACAATTAACATACATTATGTTCTGGTGACGTCATCATAGTAAACTAAACTACTTGTTTATTCAACTTTACGTCTATGGCTTGTTAGTTACTAGCTTCTGCTTGCGGCTTCGCTCTCGTGGAGGTTAGGAATTATCCCACGGGAACGTACTACCGGGATAAAAAAAAGTATCCATCCGGGTCATGGTATACCCATGTGCTTTTCATTCAAATCCGTTTAGCTGTTTTAGCGTGAAAACAAACAAACAATCTCACTTTTGCATTTATAATATTAACTAGGGACCCGGCCGTGCTTCGCTCGGTTTCTACGTCGTGACGAAACATAGATATTTCTTTATTTTATGTAAGTTTAGTAATATTGCATACACATAAACCTACCGGAATAAATGCTCTAAATGATTGTGAAAACCGCATCAAAATCTGTTGTTTAGTTTAGAAGAACAACGCGGTCACATAGACAGACACAAAAACGACTTTAATTTATAATAAAAACTGGTCAAGAGCGAGTTGGACTCGCGTACCGGGGTTCCGTTCCGATTTCTGAAAAAGTGTAAATCACGTAGAATAATTACAGATTTTTCTCTATCCAAACCTTGGAGATAAGGGAACGGTATTTTTTTACATTTTTCATCAAAGTCGAAAAGTATGCGGCATAAAAAAAGAACAAAAATGTTTGAGAATGTGCAAACAGCGCTCTTTCATATGATACCCCCACATGTCCTAGTAGGCTCACTCTTTAAGACACCCTTTCAGAACCTGTTGCAAAAAAATCTTTCTTTATTGCAAAATAGTTGGGCGAACGTCATCTACAACTGTTCCAAATTTCAAGTTGATAGCATTAGTAGTTCTTGAGACATCCAGCTGTGACAGACGGACAGACAGATAGACAGACACACGAGTGATCCTATAAGCGTTCCGTTTTTTTCCTATTGAGGTACCGAACCTTAAAAACTTAAGAAATACTCCTTCCACCATCTTATGTATAATCGTTTTGTCTCTTGTCCAACAAAGCAAGTCTACCCATTCTAATTGAATCTGCTGCGAAGCTCTGATGGCTTTTCTACTTCACTGGGCAACTCAATAACGTAACTGGTCAGACAGGATGGAAAGAAAGAAAGAAAGAAAGAAAGAAAGAAAGAAAAATACTTTATTTGGGACACGCACAGGAAATAACGTCAACGTTACGTCTACGAGAAACGAGATTATTCGAAATTGTGGTATAGTAATTTTTATTCTAGGTGCATCGTCTTCACTACTAATGATTTATTTTACCGGATGAAATTTTTTACCGTCTCGAAAATAATACGTGCGGCGAGTATACCTACCTACCTATCGATCGGCTTCAAGGATCGCGCTACGAATTCATTGATAAATTCCGCGCATTTAGTAGGTAGGTGCGTATGACTTGAATTTCAGTATTTTTGAATCGATTTATTATTTTTTTTTGGATTTCTGTTTTTATTGTTCTAGTATTAAAAGTTTACTTCAAATGTGTAGTATTTATTGATAGATCAATTTCCTTGTATGTTCTTGAAAAATAATTTAAAAAAAAATTCTGTGCCTGGCTTCTACTCCGTTCACCTATTATTCCCCAATTTTTTTCGAAACGGAAAAAAAAGTCGTCCGGTATATAAAATATTGTAAAACAGTTTTAAAAGAGTAACGGTGGAGTTCTTGCATTCTTCTCCATACACAACTACCTTTTGGAAGGGGTGACTAGAACCAATTCTATTTTTTTTTTTTTTTGTAAATTTTGACGTTCAAAAGTGCCTTTATATGCTTATTTGAAATAAATTATTTGACTTTGACTGCCCACAAATGTGTGTTAAAATAATCAGTAGAATGACCCAAGACAAATTCCTGAATAATATCACTCTTCCTTGCCTATGATATCACTGTCAATTTCGCTAGCAAGACTCAAGGATATTTTCTGCTTATCCAAAGTACGTAACCAATCTAGACATTACATCAGCTTAGGCTGGCTTCCTAGTCATAACACTGCAATATAAACGTGGATATTTTCTTGTCACAAGGCGAAAATATGTGGGTGTATGTACAGTCAACAAAAGAGATATCTAGGCAGGGCACACCAACACATTTGTATATGAAATGCTTCATGTTCAATTTTATATACAGGGTGGAATTTTGTAATGCCACCTGAAGGGAAAGTACTTATAATACTGTAGATAGAAAATTTTACTCAAAGAAAACATACCTTTATTTTTGAATAGAAAGAAAACTGCATTCAAAGATTTTCAAAAATTCGCTTGCCACACCCGGGAATCGAACAGATTAAAATCTGTAAAAATTACAACCTATACTTTTATTGCATCGATCGTTAGGATAAATTATAAGGATGAAATCTGTCTAAGAAACTTGATAAATTAAATAAAAGGAAAACCATGAAATCGCAAATTATTTTAATTATTTACAAAAAATGGTAAATTATAAGTCCAGATTTCATGGTTTTCCTTTCATTTAATTTATCAAGTTTCTTAGACAGATTTCATGCTTATAATTTATCCTAACGATCAATGCAATAAAAATACAGGGTCCAATTTTTACACATTTTAGTCGGTTCGATTCCCGGGTGTGGCAAGCGAATTTTTGAAAATCTTTGAATGCAGTTTTCTTTCTATCCAAAAATAAAGGAATGTTTTCTTTGAGTAAAATTTTCTATCTACAGTATTAAGAGTACTTTCCCTTCAGGTGGCACTACAAAATTCCACCCTGTATATTACTTTGCTTTTGCAATACTTCTACATTGTAACACACCAACACAAAATTGAATATTTTCACGAAATTGAACATGAAACAATTCACACAGAAATATGTTCCAAAGGGGGGTTCCTTTTCTCTGAAGCTTACTGTACAGTTAACAAAAGAGATATCTAGGAAGGGTATACTAACATATTTGTATGTGAACTGCTTCATGTTCAATATTATATATATAACTTTGTTTTTGCAATACTCACGTTCACGTTTTCACGTTTGTGAAATTGAACATGAAGCAATTCACATACAAATATAGTATAGTATACCCTGCCTAGATATCTCTTTTGTTGACTGTACGTAAAATCAACCAAGTGTATTTTTATGAAACCTTCACCATTTTAAAGATAATTTAACTATTTACCTTTTGTTTTATGTACAATAAATTAATAATGCGTCTATTTTGGGACAGCGCTCCTTGATAGGCGCGTCCTATTACTGGGTGGACGTACGACGCGTTGCGTGAGCTCAGCACAGAACACGCAAGCTATGCCCCAATCACTCAAAGCCGTTGGCATATATCTGCGTCTTAACTGAATGTACACATGAATGCAATAAAGAATTTGAATTTGAATTTTTAACTCATTTTCCAAGGCAATCATTGTTCTATTAGGCCGCATAGCCCGAAAAACAAGTCGTAGGTGCGTGCGAGAAATAATTAGGACTCTACACACACGCGTGTCCTTCACAAGTATTCTATTAATGCCAAGTAGCATAATATGAGGTACTGTGAGGGCTCGAACCTCACAGTAGGAGATTTACTATATTATTAATGAAACGAGAGGGATTGCAGGTTGAATGGAGCCGATGCCCGCTATATTTTTAAGCTTCTGATAAATTACAATTCACACTCCTTAACTAAAAAAACTTTTTTTACAAAAAAACACAACCGACTTCCAAAAACAATACTACAAAGTGAAAAATAACTTTAATTTCGGAAGTCGGTGTCTAGTTATATGTATTTTCGTTTTTTGCCACCGACTTCCGAAATTAAAGTTATTTTTCAATTTGTAGTGTTGTTTTTGGAAGTCGGTTGTGTTTTTTTGTAAAAAAGTTTTTATTTTTCACTTTTTAGTTGTGGTACCTACCCCACACAAATTCTAATACCACTATCTGCAAAACAAACTAGAACATCATCCATATAAAAGTGGGGAAAAAATACGTATTAATGAAGCTAACTCAAAAACTACCAAAGCAAAGTTAATCAATTTTATATGGGACCAACTGTGATGTATAATACCCTCTCGAATAAAACAAAAAAAATCCAAATCGGTCCAGCCATCTTCGAGTAATCGGGGAAGGTTCCGACGAATTGAGAACCTCCTCCTTTTTGAAGTCGGTTAAAAAGAGAA
Source organism: Cosmia pyralina (assembly GCA_946251885.1). Classification (NCBI taxonomy): domain Eukaryota; kingdom Metazoa; phylum Arthropoda; class Insecta; order Lepidoptera; family Noctuidae; genus Cosmia; species Cosmia pyralina. The sequence continues at coordinate 2,707,338 of OX276371.1, forward strand.
GTCCTGACTGACTGACTCATCAACGCCCAGCCCAAGTCCTTGAACCTAGAAAGCTGAAATTTTGCACAGAGGTTCCCTTTATAATGTAGACAAGGAATAAGGAAGGAATTCCCGGTAGTACGTTCCCGCGGGATAGTTTCCGACATCCACGCGGGCGAAGCCGCTGGCAAAAGCTAGTATTAATAACCATCTTAAATTAACAGTTTGCACCACACAATACAAGTTATCGGTCAATACAATCATAAAATTAGGTTAAATAAATTACATAAAAAACTTTTTTACAAAAAAATACAACCGACTTCCAAAAACAACACTACAAAGTGAAAAATAACTTTAATTTCGGAAGTCGGTGTCTAGTTAAATGTATTTTCGTTTTTTGCCACTGACTTCCGAAATTAAAGTTATTTTTCACTTTGTAGTGTTGTTTTTGGAAGTCGGTTGTATTTTTTTGTAAAAAAGTTTTTATTTTTCACTTTTTATTTGTGTACACCACACACAAATTCTAATACCACTACCTGCAAAACAAACTAGAACATCATCCATATAAAAGTGAGGAAAAAATACGTATTATTGAAGCTAACTCAGAAACTACCAAAGCAAAGTTAATCAATTTTATATGGGACCAACTGTGATGTATACCCTCTCGCATAAAACAAAAAAAAAAATCCAAATCGGTCCAGCCATCTTCGAGTAATCGGGGAACATACAGGTTCCGACGAATTGAGAACCTCCTCCTTTTTGAAGTCGGTTAAAAAGAGAAGTCCTGACTGACTGACTCATCAACGCCCAGCCCAAGTACTTGAACCTAGAAAGCTGAAATTTTGCACAGAGGTTCCCTTTATAATGTAGACAAGGGATAAAGAAGGATTTCCCGGTAGTACGTTCCCGCGGGATAGTTTCCGACATCCACGCGGGCGAAGCCGCTGGCAAAAGCTAGTATTAATAACCATCTTAAATTAACAGTTGGCACCACACATACAAGTTATCGGTCAATACAATCATAAAATTAGGTTAAATAAATTACATAAAAAACTTTTTTACAAAAAAATACAACCGACATCCAAAAACAACACTAACAAAGTGAAAAATAACTTTAATTTCGGAAGTCGGTGTCTAGTTAAATGTATTTTCGTTTTTTGCCACCGACTTCCAAAATTAAAGTTATTTTTCACTTTGTAGTGTTGTTTTTGGAAGTCGGTTGTATTTTTTTGTCAAAAAGTTTTTATTTTTCACTTTTTAGTTGTGTACCTACCCCACACAAATTCTAATACCACTACCTGCAAAACAAACTAGAACATCATCCATATAAAAGTGAGGAAAAAATACGTATTATTGAAGCTAACTCAAAAACTACCAAAGCAAAGTTAATCAATTTTATATGGGACCAACTGTGATGTATACCCTCTCGAATAAAACAAAAAAAATCCAAATCGGTCCAGCCATCTTCGAGTAATTGGGGAACATACATAAAAAAAAATTAAAAAAAAAAGGTTCCGACGAATTGAGAACCTCCTCCTTTTTGAAGTCGGTTAAAAACTAAACAAAATTTGATGAAAGTAAATGAAATGAAAATTAATTGACCAAATTAGATAGAATCAGATAAAAAAGAAGATTGTACTAGGATTGGCAATGGACTCCAGGTATTGAGGAATTGTGTTCAGGAATCTCTGTTCAGTACTCGCGAAGACATCTGAGGATTTTTCATATCACATTTACATAGTCTGCCTATAATGTTCCCACTGCTGGGACACAGGCCTCCTCTCAGTGAGAGGGAGTGGGCTGTAATGACACGGGCCCAGTGCGGGTTGGTAGATGTCACATGTCTTCGAACTGTTAGCTCTAGGACGTGTCGGTTTCCTCACGATGTTTTACTACACCGTTTTGAGAGCAGTGGTGATGAAATTATTTACACAAAGAAAAGCGCCTATATTTATTTTTACATTTTTAGTTGAATATACAATTACAAGACGAAGGAAAAGAAGAATCATCAAAATCGGCTTAGAAATGCCGGAGATAAAGTACATTTATGCATATAACTTCGTACATAACAATAATTACTTAATGTATTATATACTAAAGCCTTCCTGAAAGTATGTAGATCACGATACTGAAAGAATCATCAAAATTGGTTCATTCGTTTTTGAGAAAATCGCGGACAAACAAACATACCTACTTAAGGGTCGAATACAGAACCTCCTTTTTTGAAGTCGGTTAAAAAGTAACAGATGGCATGAGTGTTGACTACTATAGATTTTATGGAAACGGTATGTATATCATCAACCTTTTACTCAAGCAAAATCTTTTACGAAATCTCCAGAGGCATTTCTCCACCAGGAAACAATAACTCAACTTCAACTAAACTGCCCACGCTAAATTTCTTTAATCTATCCGTTGATACGTACTAATTGACCTCAATTGGGGCAACAGATAAGCCCTTTGTACTCTAGCTCGCTGAGAACTTCGGGACGGGCGTTATTTTTAGTGCGCTCTCGTCATTAATTGCTTTTGTAGTTAAATATATGGGCCTCCGGAATAGGATAGTTTACAAATTACACTAAAGCTTATCAATCTGCCTAGCCTTTACCCAACTATGTTGGGGTCCGCGTCCGGATGCAGCTGAATATCAGTATTTTACCAAGGCAATAGGTGACACTTTGGATGCTTCGACACGGTTTTATTCATTCCGAAATTATTCGAAGATAATTATTTTTATTTATTATTTCAAATTTAATTCAGGCAAATTACCCACAACAATAACAATACATGCACTGCGCACAGGTGCCCCATCAGATGGCCTTCAGTCTTACTGGCAACAATGCTCAGGAGACTGCTGTCGCTGCCTCGCATCCTGCTCAGCAGTGACGCGGATCTTTTACGCATGTATAATGTATATGCATTGTACGATGCAACATGCTGGCCCGCAGATTTGCAAAGTGCGATCAGCACGTAAAGTTAACACTGTTTTATAACACGGCTTATTTTAATTTAATTTACATATTTGAATTGTTTTTTTTTAAGGACGCTTTTAACGTTCTGCATCGTTCTCACATGTAAAATTTCAACATGAATGATGTAACCATATCTTGATTTAAAAGAGTGTCCGTGGAGTTTCTTGCCCGTTCTTCTCCATAGGTACCTACTATGCCTTTGGAATGGGCGCCTAGCTTCATCTTTTTGACTGACCGACCCCATGACAATTCAAAAGTGCCTGTAATTTGTTTAATTGAAATAAATGGTTTGAGTTTGAGTTTTTAGGGCATATTGCCAGGCTTTTTACACCTGCAGTCTGTGGACCAAAACGTTTAATGCCCTGCGGGTGCAATACAACAATGCTTTTAGGATACTGCTGTCGCTGCCACGTTTCTGTAGCGCGTCAGGGATGATCGCAGCAGCGCGTACAGATGACTTCTTTGCGATCAGATCCGCGTCACTGCTGAGCAGGATGCGAGACAGCGACAGCACTCTCCTGAGCATTGTTGCCAGTAAGACTAGTTACTTGAGTTTTTACCCGACTACGGCGAAGCAAAAAGGAGGGTTAGGTTTTGATCGGTATTTAAGTATGTATAATATATGTAGGTATTAAGTTCATCTGTTCCCTCATAACTTCTAAACTTCTTAATATCATAATTTGACAAATGAGGTATCGTTGGAAGCGTCTTGGTCGTCCGCTAGTTATAGGCTATGTGACATCACAATAAATTTAATATGGCGCCCTCTAGAGGATATATTGCCTATCAATCTGCCTAGCCTTTACCCAACTATGTTGGGGTCGGCTTCCAGTCTAACCGGATTCAGCTGAATACCAGTATTTTACCAAGACAATGGGTGACACTTTGGATGCAACTGACACTAAAGGAAGTCATCACAAAGTGAGCACTAATTGTAAATGTAACAGTTTGTTAGCATTATGCTCACGTAATGTCTGTGGGTTCATGTGTGAGTGTAGCCTGGACACGGAGGAGGGAAGACATGGAGTGTAAAGACGAGTGAAAACTTGCGAATGTTCCGTGAATTAGGGAAGTACGAGAGATGCCTCATACCAGTGGTTGGCACTGCTAGACAATGTTGTTCTCGTAACAATACTCAGTTAGCATACTCATGTATTATCCAAGTATGACCTGTAATTTATGCCGTTGCATCTGTAAAGGATGAGTGTACCCTAAGATTACTTCAGGATTGTCTACATTTGTCATTTAATTGATATCTTATATTATGTAGGGGGCTTGCATCTGATACGACTTCGACCTAGTCCTGGTCCATGTGCTCAAAATTTATCGCGACAATGTCCCATTGCGGTCATGTCCTTCATAGCTAGAAAGAAAGATCTGAAGCTTCGGCTTCCTGGAAGAGACTGACTTCACGGTGTCAAAAACGCTCTTTAGAGAAAACACACCAACTTACGTTCATAACGTTTCAGTGACGTCATTCGCCGGTAAATTGCGGACACAAATCGTAGCTTTAGCTCTCCATTTCCTCACTACTCAATGGCGTATGTTCGTGCATGTATGTATGTGTACGTTCTATTGTGAAGCTTCGATGGAACCCTATCGACATGGGCTGTACAGTAATGTGATACGCGCAACCAACCAACAAGTGCGGATGAGATACCTAGAAATGACGACTTGGAATTCTTTCCATGACAACATGACAAGTGCATCAGGGTTTGCAGGCAACGATTTGTAACGTTCTCGGGAATCGAAGCGCTCGAACCTTGTCCCAACTATGTTGGGGTCGGCTTCCAGTCTAATCGGTTGCCGCTGAATACCAGTATTTTACATGGAGCGACTGCCTATCTGACCTCCACAACCCTGTAACTGGGTAATACGATACCCCTTGGTTAAGACTGGTTGTCAGACTTTCGGGCTTCTGACGACCCGCAACGACTGTCAAAGATCCACGAATGACAGCCGGGACCAACGGCTTAACGTGCTTTCCGAGGCACGGAGGGGTCTTGGTATGTGAAGATGGTCACCTATCCACGATCTAACCGTGGCAAGCGTAGCTTAACCTGATCGTTCGACCCGAGCGGCTGTTATTACTTAGCCACTAGCCACAAGCTCGTAACGTGTACAGTTAAAAGCAATTTTTTAGAGCAGAGTTCTAGACTTCTTGTAGAGGAGCTTGGGGAGCTGAGTAATAACAGCCGCACGGGTCGATCCATTAGTTTAAGCTACGCTTGCCGGGGTTGGTCCGTGGATGGGTGACCATCTTTACATATCAGACCCCTCCGTGCCTCGGAGAGCACTTTAAGCCGTTGGGCCCGTCTGTCATTCGTGAATCTTTGACAGTCGTTACGGGTCATTAGAAGCCCGAAAGTCTGACAACTAGTCTTAACCAAGGGGTATCGTTTTACCCAGTCACTGGGTTGTAGAGGTCAGATAGGCAGGCTCCATGTAAAATACTGGTATTCAGCTGCATCCGATTAGACTGGAAGCCGACCCCAACATAGTTGGGCATAGGCAGATGAAGATCGTTATCGAGATAAACACAGACAGGGAATTACAGTACCTACAACTATTTTCATAATGTCCCTCGGCAAACTTCGTGTTTCGTCAGCCGTCGGATTTCTATCAGTTGCTCTTTGTACTTGGTGCAGATCGACATCCATGTCGATTGAGAGCGATCGCAACTGACGAAACACGAAGTTTGCCGAAGGACATTAAGAAAATAGTAGTACTGTACACTCTTTTGCATATGAAAACGGTTTCCAAAACGTTTGGTATTGTCAGATTTGAATCGAGCGAGATTCATGGTTGATTTTCTTGAATACTTACCAAGTTGCCATAGACTGGTTGCAATAACAACCGGAATAATGCTTGATTTATGTAGCTCTCACCCTACTATCTCTACCTGGGTATGTTTTTACAATACGAACCATTTTATATTCTAATGGAACAGCATTAAAATCTTTCACAATTACTAAGTCACCGTCTTTGAGGTTTGTTTGTGGATATTTCCACTTAGGACGGCTCCAAAACGCTCCACTGCACGCTATAAGAAACGCTGCTGCGAATTTGCGGCCTTACGGCCTATGCATAGCTTTACCACTTACTTATTCTGTGGTTTTACGTCTTCTGACGGCAAACCCCATGACTGCCAATTTTTTTTTTCTTTCCGAACACTTTGAGAGCCGCAATAGATTGACAGCAAGCAACAAATTTCTATGACTCTCACCACAATATTCGCCCACTCATAGACTCGAAAGTGAAATACATTGTAAGTAGTTACTTAGTAAACGATAGCACAAGTAATTGATCACAATTCTGTGCGCAGGCGCAGGCAAGCTGTAAACGGGGCACGAAAGTGGAAAGTGTGTCTACGTGAGCCGAGTACAGTGCGAACTAGACCAGTGTGGTGGTGCTTTTTAACCGACGATAAAAAAGGAGGAGGTTCTCAAGCCGGTTTTTTTTTTTTAATTGGTTGTGTCATATCCAACCAAGTACCTACTTACATCCATTAAAGATCAGTCATTATTCTAATAATCTCCTGCCCCACAGCTGACGGCGAACATAATTTTATGCCCATAACTAGTTTCCCACGGCGCTCATAATGAATTATAGGTATGTAGACTTGTAGAGGTAATCGCATCGCACACATGGACCGCGTAGGTACCTACTGTTTTGCTTTCATTTTGTGATTTGCGTGCGTGTGTTACCAGCTGTATTCAATAGGGAAGTAGATTTTTCTTCCGCTAAGGAGCAGTGGCCTTATTTGTGTAGTTATTCTTCTCCAAACTACTTTATTGTGTTAGCATTTTCGGTATAATTAAGGGTTACTTGTATTTTTGTAATATTATTAACCGACTTCAAATAGGAGGAGGTTCTCAATTCGTCGGAACCTTTTTTTTTTTTATTTTTTTTTATGTATCTTCCCCGATTACTCGAAGATGGCTGGACCGATTTGGATTTTTTTTGTTTTATTCGAGAGGGTATACATCACAGTTGGTCCCATATAAAATTGATTAACTTTGCTTGGGTAGTTTTTGAGTTAGCTTCAATAATACGTATTTTTTCCCCACTTTTATATGGATGATGTTCTAGTTTGTTTTGCAGATAGTGGTATTAGAATTTGTGTGGGGTAGGTACACAACTAAAAAGTGAAAAATAAAAACTTTTTTACAAAAAAATACAACCGACTTCCAAAAACAACACTACAAAGTAAAAAATAACTTTAATTTCGGAAGTCGGTGTCGATATTAAATGTATTTTCGTTTTTTGCCACCGACTTCCGAAATTAAAGTTATTTTTCACTTTGTAGTGTTGTTTTTGGAAGTCGGTTGTATTTTTTTGTAAAAAAGTTTTTATTCACATTATAGTTCTATGTTCGCGTTATTTAGATGGTATATTGACTAATCACTCTAAGCCCGCCAAAACTTCACTCTGAGGTTGGTACGCGTGATTTAGATGGTGTATTGACTAATTTGTGATTCCCGCTAAGATAATTAATTTCTCGAAACCCGCGAGCGAACATCTGATTCGGAGGTTGGGACGTCTCACGCGAACACGAGAATTCTAGTTTTGCGTCTAGTCGAGGAAGGTGGATTTAAAGGATTAAACAGAGTGAATAAACGTACATATACTGAAGAACTGTATTCTCATTTCCATTTCCTGGCCTTGTTAAAACTTGTCGTAAACTTGCCGTTCGGTTCTTCTCCATAGGAGTCAACTAGCTTCAATTTTCTGACTAACTGACCGACTCCTTGACAATACAAAATCTGTTTTATTGTGTTTAGATATTGTATCCATCACGACTGCGAAGTTTACACAAAAACAAACACACTACCCATTCGTTTTGGTGGGCTCGGCGTCCGCAAAATTTCTAGTATAAGCCTACCGGCGTTCCTGTCCTCGGTCCACAGCACCGAAAAGTTAACCACAAGAATATTAGCCCTTTCTCAGGTTAACTCTGAAGTACCGTGTTTAACCGATGCGGTGAACGCCTGGAAAATGGCTTGCCCGGATACGGTTCAGCCCGAGAACCCATCTTCCCAGAGACAGTGGGATGAGCCGCTCTGCAGGTTGGTACGAAATAAACTTATTAATACGTCCACCAATACTGCTGAGCGTGCCCGCCTGCTGGCTGTGGGTGAATGGGAATCGGGCCTCTGGCTTCAGGCGCTACCGTCACCCAACACAGGCACTATGCTGGGCGACACCATATTCCGGCTCGCTACATGTTTGCGTCTAGGTGCTCCTTGCGGGGCTCCACATCGCTGTCAATGCGGTGAAGGAGTCGACTGCCTCGGACACCATGGCCTATCCTGCAGCAAAAGTGCTGGTCGGATGGCACGGCACGCCAGCATTAACGACATCATCCGTCGGGCTCTTGTCACCGCCGGGGTGCCAGCTATTTTAGAACCCAATGGCTTGGCGCGCGACGATGGGAAGAGACCAGACGGAATGACCATAATGCCTTGGAAGTTGGGTAGGCCTTTGGTGTGGGACGCAACCTGTGTCGACACCCTCGCGCCATCCCATCTTCCTAGTACGGCGGGCTGTGCCGGGGCAGCTGCTGCAGGAGCAGAACACCTCAAACGGCGCAAATATAACAACCTTTTTGGGAACTATATGTTTGAGCCGTTTGGGGTTGAAACACTAGGGCCTTGGGGTCCGAGTGCTCATCGAGTTTTTCGGGACATCGCCAAGCGGTTGGTCGACTCTACACGGGACCAGAGGGCTGGCCTATTTTTAGCCCAAAGAATTAGCATTGCCATCCAACGTGGCAATGCTGCCAGCCTTTTGGGCACTTTTCCCATTGACAGCGATGTGGACGAATTTTTTGATGCTCTATGAGCTCTTCCCCTTTTTATTTTTTAAAACAAACTGATATTTTAAGTGCCTTCACTGCGGCGGTTGATGACCCCAAAAAATCATCAAACTAATTTATTTTTTCACACGTCACGTGGGCGGAGTTTTGCTAGCTAATTTAATTTGACCCTGTATAGATTCTATTATAAGAAATTGTCATTCGTGGATCTTTGACAGTCGTTACGGGTAGTGAAAAGCCCGAAAGTCTTGACAACCAGTCTTACCGTAAGTATCGTATTACCCAGTAACTGGGTTGTGGAGATCAGATAGGCAGTCGCTCCGTGTAAAGTACTGGTATATTCAGTTGCATCTTGCATCCGGTTAAGCTGGAAGCCGATCCCAATAGATTTGGTAAAAGGCTAGGCGGATGATGTAACCCTTTCAGACTTCTTCACCTTCCATTACATGAGGTGTTACTACCTCTGCCTACCCCTTCCTGAAATACACGCGTGATATTCCAAAATCAATTTGCCCGCCTTTTCCCAACTATGTTGGGGTCAGCTTCCAGTCTAACCGGATGCAGCTAAATACCAGTATTTTACATGGAGCGACTGCCTACCTGAACTCCACAACCCAGTAATACGATACCACTTGGTAAGACTGGTCGTCAGACTTTTGGAGTTCGGGCTTCTGACGACCCGTAACGACTGTCAAAGGTCCACGAATGACAGCCGGGACCAACGGCTTAACGTGCTTTCTGAGGCACGGAGGTATGTAAAGATGGTCACCCATCCACTGACCAACCCCGGTAAGCGTAGCTTAACCTGATGGATCGACCCGTGCGGCTGTTATTACTTAGCCACGAGCTCCTCACACGCGTGATATTCCATTAATTTTAATTCAATATTGACTCATTCATCCATCACACTTAAAAAGTATCTGCCATCCGCTATAGTGAAAGTGTGTTATTACATCATTCTGACTCACCGGTTTGACCTTCAGAGCCGAGCCCCGGTTGTGACCTCGGTACTCCCCTATGAGACAGCAAGGGTTGGTGCCAATTATACTAACAATCTTGTTTGTATTGTACTGTAGTGTTTGTTTTTATTGTGGGTAGGGCTTTGTGTTCAGTTCAGAGTGATTTAGAACCCTTTCATTTATAAACGTTGATAAAATTAAGTCATTAGCGTCTGTTTAACCATACTTTTTAACCGACTTCAAAAAAAGGAGGAGGTTCTCAATTCGGTTGTATTTTTTTTTTTTTTTTGTTTGTTACCTCAGAACTCCGTCATTTATAAAACCGATTTGGAAAATTATTTTTTTATTTGAAAGGATATAATTTACAGATTGGTCCCATTTTTTATCAAAATTTAGTTCTGATGATGGGATCCATGAGGAATTGAGAGAACTCCTCAAAAATTATAGGCATACGTAAGTATAGAGATTTTGGTATTTTCATCAACAAATCAAGCATTTGTTAGGGTTCCGTATCCGAAGCCAAACGGAAATGTGCTTATACAACGTGTCGTTTTGCATCCTCGTCAAAATTCAGGGTGTGATACAGAACATCAAACCGAACAACTTTCTCCATGGGACCAACATCGTAAGTGCGAAAAAAATTTCAATTTTCCCATAGAAAACTTCAATACCTACTCGACGGAAATGTATGGGACGGCAGATATTTTTTTCGCGATTACGATGTTGGTGCCGTGGAAAAAAGTTGTTCGGTTTGATGGTCTTTACCACACCCTTAAATTTGACGAGGATGCAAAACGACAAGTTGTAGAAACCTTACCTATTATAAAAAATAAAATATCCGTGTCGAATTGAGAACCTCGTCCTTTTTTATCGTCGGTTAAAAATATCTTCTATACATACAATACAGTGTGTCTGGTCACCGGTGTCCGACCCGTTAAGGCGAAGCAATATGATCAATTTTATCGACAAATCCACCATATAATAAGGCATTTTGCTCCTACTGTATTGAAATGGCGGCCACTTTTTTTTTTTTACTGCGTTCGTGGTTCATTTATTTTGAAATATCTACCAATGTGGAGGTCCTACAGGCATAAAAATAGATTCGGTGGACAGCTACAAAAGAAGGCAATAAATTGACACGAAAAGGTTTATTAAAAACTCCTATTGAAACCTTAAAAAAATACTTTAAACGTAAAAAGTGTTGAAAACGCCTCTCTTGTTTCTTTTATGAAAGTATTTAAATACATAGTGTTAAATACGGAACCCTTCGTGTACGAGTCCGACTCGCGCTTGGCCGGTTTTTGTATAAAATCACAACTGACTGCACACAGACGATATAATATCTCCATAACCCTGGTTTATTGCTCGTATTGCAACGTTGTTTCGATCCACCTTGACCTAAATACAACTGACGCACTGCGTAATTTTGGCAGGCTAATCTTTGCAGGTGACATTGACAGGTTATTAATGATGGTTGAATTTGAAGCATATGGATTATGGATGGAAGCACTTGAGTTTGGCAGAAGGGTTCAGAAATGGAATTATATTTTTCTTGCGTTCTTCGTCATTTTTGGTGAGGGCTAAAATATTTAATATCTCCGACCTGTTAACAAATATTTAATAACAATATAATTTTAAAAAGTTTTTAAAAAAAAAAAAAAACTATAAAAAAAATACAAAGTGAAAAATAACTTTAAAAGTCGGTGTCTTTGGTTTTGTATTTTCTTTTTTTCCTACCAACTTCCGAAATTAAAGTTATTTTTTACTTTGTGTTTTTTTTTTGGAAGTCGATTGTTTTTTTTTTTAAGTTTTTACTATTCACTTTTTAGTTGTGATTGGTACTACCCCACACAAATTCGAATACCACTACCTGCAAAAGAAATGAGAACATCATCGACATAAAAAGTAGAAAAAAAATACGTATTATTGAAGCTAACTCTAAACTGCTCAAGCAAAGTTAATAAATTTTACATGGAACCAACTTCGAGGTATATCCTCCCGAATAAAACAAGAATATCTTTCAAATCGGACAACTCTGAAAAAAGTTAAGCGTGGTCATATATAAAAAAAAATATGTGTGTGCGTGTGTGTGTGTGTGTGTGTGTTTTTTTTTTTTATAAAAAAAATATACGTGTCGACTTGAGAACCTCCTCCTTTTTTTTTTCGTCGGTTATTTTTAACCGACGAAAAAAAAGGAGGAGGTTAGGGGGGGGGGGGGAGTATCCATGGAGTTTCTTGCCTGTTTTTCTCTATATGTACCTACTACGCTTTGGATTAGGCACTAGCTTCGACTTTCTGACTGACCAAGCCCTTGTTGACAATTCAAAAGTGCCTGTAATTGGTTTAATTGAAGAGTTGTTGAAATTCGTGGATCTTTGACAGTCGTTACGGGTCGTCAGAAGCCCGGAAGTCTGACAACCAGTCTTACCAAGGAGTATCGTATTACCAGTAACTAGATTATGGAGGTCAGATAGGCAGTCGCTTCACGTAAAATTCTGGTATTCAGCTGCATCCACTATACACCATATACACTGGAAGCCGACCGCAACATAGTTGGGAAAAGGCTAGGTAGATGATGACTTTCGAGTTTGAGTTTTCTTTCTGGCTAAAGCTTTTTATCGTTTGATGATGTTCTTCAGAAAGGTCAGGTGCGTAGTACTCGCAACCGGCGTGTGTGTATGACCAGATGTATGAACGTAAACGAGGCAAAAGGAGTATGTAATGATCGTAGCAGGTGGCGTTCTGTAGTTTCTGCCTACCCCCATGGGCAGAAGGCGTGAGTATGATGTCATGTAAGTAATAGACAAAATATGAATTACTAGCCGTTGCCCGCGGCTTCGCCCACGTGGATGTCGGAAATTAACCCACGGGAACCTACTACCGGGATAAAAAGTATCCTATGTGTTAATCCAGGTTATAAACTATCTGTGTGCCAAATTTCATCCAAATCCGTTCAGCCGTTTTTGCGTGATTGAGTAAACAAACATCTTCACAAACTTTCACATTTAGTAGGATAATAGTAATACTATATGGTTCTTGGAATGAGGCACCAAGCATAGAATGCGAATATATTGTTTTAGCTGTAACCGCGTTATTGACCGCAAGTCCTGCGGTTGCTGGAAACAATATATTTGTAGGCAGAGTTAAACATATGCCTATTATATCGGGTATATTCAAGGTTTTCACGCACCTCCGTGCTTCGGAGCACGTTAAGCCGTTGGTCCCGGCTGACATTCATAGATCTTTAATATTCGTTACGGGTAACAAGCCCCAAAAACTGACAATCAGTTTTACCAAGGGGTATCGTGTTACCTGGTAACTGGGTTGTGGAGGTCAGATAGCTAGTCGCTCCATGTTATATGTACTGGTATTCAGCTGCATCTCCCCTTTCAGGACAAATTCTACGATAAGACGCGCCAGTGACAGAAAAGTTGAAAGGAAATCGTTTGGCTTGGTATGGTCGTGTGATGAGGAGGGAGAGGAAAGCTAAAGCAAAAATGGATTGTGTGAGGAATGACATAAAAGAGAAGGGAGTGAATGATAGCGTGACGGTTGACAGGGGAAAATGGAAGAAAAAAACGTGTTGTGCCGACCCCATGTACCATGGGACAAGGGCAGGAAGATGATGAGTCGTGATCTCGTGGGCGTGGGTGGCCAAATCCGAAACTATGAGGAAGAGCGAAAAGTACTCAATGGAGTCTCCAGCTCGATTTTGATGAAAACTAAAACTGCATCATTGGATTTTTGAAAAATCAATATTTCTGGCCAGGAATCAAACCCGTTGATTTTGAAAAAAAAACACGTACACTGCATTATTACACTATTCGAGAATCGAATTCTGGGAAGTAATGACATACGGCAAACTAAAAGAAAGAACTCATTTTTAACAAAAAAAAAAATTTTTTTTGTTTTCTTATTTTACCTACCTATTAAACCTTAACTGATTAATTGTTCAAAATGATGACCATTGCTTTCAATCCATAGATGGATTCGACGTTTCAAGTATTGTATATGTACTGCATTCAGCATTACAATATTCCTCATAGTTTTGAATTTGACTATCCACGCCCACTTTAAAAATTCGTCCTGTAATATCCTTATATTCTACTTCTTACCTCTTTATTTGCCTTTTCAAATATGATGCGTCATACATTCTAAGCATAGCATCTTCATTCATGGCATTTTCCCCTCATAGCTCGGATGTGAAGATTTTCCCCTGTAAAACCATCTTTATTTTCGGGACAAATTCTTGGAATAAAACGTGATATATAGTATTCTTTTATTCTACCGTGAACCACAAATTTCTGAGAAACTAACAGAGATTTATCGCCTTCTTTCATAGCTGGATGTCGCTGTACCCCTGTAATACCATCTGCATTTTTGAGAAGCCTTCTTGGAAAAAAGACATGAATACATGATGTATGGTTATGGTATACTTCTATTCTACTTGTAATCTGTTTGCCGTTTCAAATATGATGTCACACCTGAAGTCTAAGAAAATGCCATTCATTCGTCGCATCTTCTCCCCCCTAGCTAGATGTTAAACTTTTCCCCTTTAAAATATAGGCCTTCTAGTTTAAGAGACAGGGTGATATTCTTTTTGGTTTATAGATTTTTGTAGGCTTTTAATTTTTTTACTATCAATTATGTATGATTTTAGTATAACCGTGCTCAACCTGTCTATGTATTTCTTTGAATAAATAAACATTATTACATTTTCGGGACATATTCTTAGAGTACGAACTTGATCAATAGTATCCTTAGGGCAACCTCCACATGTGGGCGTTCATGGACGGCTCAGATCTCCGGTGTTTATGCGGCGTCTGTCCTCAGACAATGGCTCACCTCCCATCTTGCACCGCATGCCGGGTCACCTGCACACGTGAGGCCCTAATGGCTGCGTCAGCGAACGGTATTCGCATTGCTGAATTTTGGGCCAAGCAAATTAAAAAAACTATTTTTTTTTCTTCGAGTTATTTTTGCCATCGACATGCTTGCTTATATCCTTCTATTCGACTTCATTTTCCTTTTCAAGTATAATGTGTCACACATTTCTGGGAGCCGCTATAATAAATCCATGGCGCGGCGCCTCCCCCCTTAACTTGATGTCTCATTTTATATTTTTGTACCGACAGCGAATGAAATTATGGTGAATTCTGATTTAGGTCAGCTATCTCCTTTGTTCTTATAAGTACCTATTAATATACTGTTTTGTCATTATGGGTTATTAATTAATTTTAGCTGATGCCTAGCCGTTCCCCAACTATGTTGCGGCTTCCAGTGTAACCGAATGCAGCTAAATACCAGTATTTTACATGGATGACCTGACCTCCACAAGCCACAACCCAGTGATGTCCTCATTGCTTACACAAATTTTAGCTCCCGTTATAACCCGCTTGGAGTTGGATTTCGTTTCAGTCCAACTGTCGTGTTACCCAGTAAGTGGGTTGTGGAGGTCAGATAGGCAGTCGCTCCATGTAAAATACTGGTATTCAGTTGCATCCTGTTAGACTCCAAGCCGATCCCGACGTAGTTGGGAAAAGGCTAGGCAGATGATGATTTCATAGTGCACCACTACAACCCCCCTAAAGCCGTGTCTCCTGCACGTGCTTATTCGAATCATTACACAAAAACATCGAAACAAAGAGGCGTGGCCATACACATTTGTGTATGCAAACACGATGTTTTTGTTTCCGAGCTGCATGGAAATCATTACCCGCGCGGGGCAAAAAGGGAAGGGTTTGTTTCATTTTCAACTGCCGCGCGCACCGCGCACATCTGTTGTCACACAAAATGTATAACTAAAAATATTTTAATAAGCAGGTGACAACCTATGTATGAAAACAAATGTTTATGTTTAATGTTTCGCAAAAAGGACACGCATGAGACTCGGCTTAATGAACACATTGTCTTCCAAATAAGTTTTTCTCTTCAATGGTTTGGGCTATCGAAATATAACTTATATCTATGGTTTGGGCTATATACTGACTTTGGTGATGTTCTTCAGAAAGGCCAGGTGTGTAGTACTCGCCACCGAAATGCGTGTATGACCAACCAGGTGTACCTTTATGAACGTAAACGAAGCAAAGGGATCGTAGTAGATGGAGTTCTTTTGTTTCTTCCTAGACACATGGAAAAAGGCATGAATTTATGATGTACTAGCTTTTGCCAGCGGCTTCGCCCGCGTGGATGTCGGAAAATATCCCACGGGAACGAAAATCCTTCCTTTTTCCTTGTCTACATTATAATGGGAACCTCTGTGCAAAATTTCAGCTTTCTAGGTCCATGGGTTTGGGCTGGGCGTTGATAAGGCAGTCCTTTTTATTATTTACCTACATCGGGGCCTATTTCACCATGTCCGAATAGCCAATACTTACAGAATAAATTCAAAAATGGAACAGAATTTGTATGAAATTATCTGCCATGTACGTTATAGGAACTTAATTGTAGGTGGTGCAACAGGGCAGTATGCGTTGTCAACTGACAGTCACTAAATCGCTGTGTCATGTTTGGAGTTTATAGATTAATTTTAATTGTTATTATTAACCTAGTGGTTTACCCTGTGATTGGTTAAACAAGCCCAGTTTTGCCTGTTTTATTCAACACCACACTAAATTAAATTATTTATTTGCTAACATGTAAAACACTGATTATACGAGTAGTAGGCATGCTACATTACTAGTAAAGTCGCTCCATGTAAAATACTGGTATTCAGCTGCATCCGTTTAGACTGGAAGCCGACCCCAACATAGTTGGGAAAAGGCTAGGCAGATTGATTGCTACCTAAAAATGCAGCATGAAACTCTATGAATCTTTCGACCAAATGGTTATAAAATCAATTTTACTTCGATAGACATATACTTAATCAAATATGGCTCTCAAGAATGTGGGTCATACTCGTTCAACTAAAGTTATTAGTGTCAATATCTTATGACGCAAACACCCTCAGGGGAAATCTATGAAGAAGGGTGCTTGAGGCATTTATTATTCAGTTTTAGGGAAGGCACAGAGGGTTCACCTAAGCATCTAAAGGTGGTACTCAAATCCCTTGGGCAATGTGGTTATATTGTAATTCGTGTCGAAGGGAATTTTAGTTTGATTTAAATGAAGGATGATATTTGTGATCCAGTGCCTTTTGTTAAATTATGTATGACTAGATTCTGCCCGCGACTTCATCCGCGTAAAATTTCTTGTTCCCCCGTCCCACCCCGTCGCACTTCATCAGCTGCCCACGCTATTACTTCGTTTTCGCTTAGCGTTATTTATTTTTTTTTATTTTTGCTCGGCTACTAAAGGTCATAGCGTGATGTATGTATAGCCTTGCTCAAGAACTGGGCTATCAAATGCAAAAAAATATTTTTCAAATCCCGACTGGCCGTTCCAGAGATTAGCGCGTTGAAACATCCAAACAAACGAACTCTTCAGGTTTATTATTAGTATAGATTTGATTATCATTCAAAAAGTTATAGTGAGCCAACCTTAAAAGATAGACATATTATATGCTATCGTGAACTTTTTTTTTTTAACTTTTTAAGAGGAACAATTCCGTCTTACATGATTGTTGCGTAACTTTAACCGTTTACGCAGCGCACGCAGCAGAAGCTCTCAAAAGGAATAAATTTTCCCCATTTTTGGAACATTTTTCATTGATGCTCCGCTCCTATTAGTCGTAGCGTGATTTTATATAGCCTTCCTCGATAAATGGACAATCTAACAATAAATGAATTTTTCAACTCGAACGAGCAGTTCCTGAGATTAGCGCTTTCAACCAAACAAACAACTTTCTCCATGGGACCAACATCATAATCGCGAAAAAATAATCAGCCGTCCCATACATTTGCGTCGCATAGGTATTAAAGTTTTCTATGGGACAGTTGATATTTTTTCGCGATTACGATGTTGGTCCCATGTAGAAAGTTGTTCAGTTTGATGATCTGTACCACACCTTTCTAGTACACCCTGTAATAACACTACTGCCCATTATCTTTTGACATAATCATAAAACCTTTTATAACACTCCATCAAAAGGGGTTGAACTTATCTTCGCCATTAAAGCAAAAATCATAAAATTATAACGCAAAACTGGTTCACGCGATCTTCATTGTCGCTACCCTACTTCCACCCCGCCGAGACGTCGCCTAGCCACCCCCTAGACGACGCCTAGCCATTCCTAGACGGTGACGTCACTCTTAATGTCTGTTCCAAAAGTATGTAATGAAAGTGTAAACAAATCTTGCTCAGAATATAATAAATGTGGGTATGGAACGTTGATGAAAGCATGACTGTGTGAAAGAGCTGAATGCTAAGGTGTAAGTGAGACAGATGACATATACAACATTATTTTTAGTATATGCGAAACCTGAATATATTTTGTTCAAAATAAGTAACTGAAACGATTCCTATAATTTTTATACCGTGTTATATTTTGCCCCTAAAAATCATTCAAAAAGGTTACAATATGGACACCGCGCGACGAACACAAGTCACTGTATGTCATAGCGGCACTAGGTTCGGGCGCACAGCGGGCGCTGCGTGGTGTTCATGTTTTTGTACGGACAACCAGGTAACATAATAAGCTTATAACTTTGTGATTTTTCATGATACAGTTTTGAAATGTTGTACATAGATTCTTTACATAAAAATATACTAAAACTGATGTTGTATATGCCAAAGACGCTTGCTTGGGATAACGTGGAAGGTGTTTAAAAAAGTAGAATGACAGTTGCTTTTGAATGACGGAGTGAAGACGAAAAGACGTGTTTTTTTTTTCAAGATGTATTTGTATGTGTTGCTTTTTATTCCCACATAAATTAGTAACTCATTCATCTGTATTTAGACTTGATACCTTACCACTTTTTCTAACAAATATTGTTTAGGATAGCATAAGCATAATCAGCCTATAATGTTCCTACTGCTGGGACACAGGCCTCCTCTCTGTGAGAGGGAGTGGGCTGTAATCCACCACGCGGGCCCAGTGCGGGTTGGTAGATGTCACAAGTCTTCGAATTTTTGGTTCTAGGACATGCGGGTTTCCTCTCGTTGTTTTCCTTCGACGTTTTAAGAGTAGCGGTGATGAAATTACACTTCTGGACACATCTATTGGCCCACCTTAGAGTTTAGGTTTCGATGGCCCCTACCGAAATATGATTGCTAGATTGAACAAAAACTGTTGATGCAGTTTTAAACCTGATACATTTTACCATCTTTTTCGATCGTATTGTTTTAAATTTGAATTCAGAATACCATACGACATGGAGCTACGCCTAACAAGTCGGATATGCGCCTTGTTAAAGGCAATTGATTTTTGAATAAAAAACATGTTTTATCAAATAAAGGTTTAATTTAATAACGCGTGTTGCCTCCATGGGCATCTACCACAGCTCTCATACGATTAGGCATAGAGTTTATCAACCGCTCTATGAAATTTTGAGGGATCATCTCCCATTCCTCTTCTATGGCAGTTTTCAACTCCTGCATCGTCTGGGCAACTGGCTGACGAGCCCTAACACGTCTTTTTAGCTCGTCCCACATGTGCTCAATGGGGTTCATGTCTGGGCTTCTGGCTGGCCAGTCCATAACTGTGATGTTCACATCCCGAAGATATTCCCTGACGATGCCGGCCGCATGGGCTCTTGCATTATCATGCATAAAAAGGAAATTTGGGCCCACATAGTCCGCGTATGGTATCACGTGAGGTTCTAAGCACTCACGAATGTACCTTTCAGCATTTAATGTTGGCAGCCGTGGTCCTGTAACAACCTCAAGTTGAGTTTTGCCGCTCGCGGATATACCGCCCCAGACAGTCCATGAGCCACCGCCATAAGCAACCCTCTCTTCAAAGCAGCATTGTGCGAAACGCTCTCCCTTACGTCGGTAGACCTTCTTCCTTCCATCATTGCCGTGTAACACAATTTTAGACTCATCAGAAAAGAGTACACGGCTCCAATCTTGCTGTGTCCAATTTAAATGACTGCGTGCGAAATGAAGGCGCGCTGTTCGGTGGGCTCGCGTTAGTTTGGGGCCATTAGCTGGCTTGTGTGGTACCATATCGCGTTCTTTTAACCTTCTCCGAACAGTTCGAGCGCTCACAGATACTCCGTGGAAGTCACGAAGTTGGTTTTGTATCTCAATGGTGGTAAGGTGACGATTTCTCAAGCTGGTCGTCACGATGAATCGATCCTGCCTTTCAGTTGTGACCCGAGATCGTGGCCTTCCTTGGCGACGAACAAAGCCGCCAGTCTCTAGGTACCTCCGATAAACATTTCGGACCGCAGATCGACTTAAATTAAGTTGAGCACTCACGTTTCTTTGGCTGTGTCCGGCCTGAATAAGTGCCACAGCTTGGGCGGCGACTTCAGGTGAAGTATCCATAGATTATTGATAGAACCTCACCTTAATGTTAAGAATAAGTAATGTTTGTTGCAAAACCAAAGATATCAATCACTTTTTCAAGAATTAAATCCAAGTAAACCAATAAAACCAAGTTTTCTTAGTATTCGATTGTTTGATATCAACAAACAGGCTCCAAATTGTCTTTTGTTTCTTTAAATTCTGTGTTCGAAATTCAAAAAAAGACTATTGAATGAAATTGTGAATGTGCCAGGTTCAAAACTGCATAAAAACTTTTTGCTCGACCTAATATAAAATTTTAGCTAGGACCAAACGAAACTGAAAATACAAGGTGGGCCAAAAGATGTGTCCAGAAGTGTATTTACTTACACAAAGTAAAGTACCTGCCTGGGTTCTAACTTCGAACCCACGACCTACAAATCGTAAGTCGAGGCGGTTACCACTGGGCTCTCACTGCTCTAAATGTTGTATGAATAATATTATTAGATTATTAATTGGAAAATCAGACAAAAATTGATGTTGTATAAAATTAACCTCAATTTGTCAACAGAAAGATATCTTTTGGAGTGAGGAGCTCGTGGCTAAGTAATAACAGCCGCACGGGTCGATTCATCAGGTTAAGCTACGCTTGCCGGGGTTGGTCAGTGGATGGGTGACCATTCTTTACATACCGAGACTCCTCCGTGCCTCAGAAAGCACGTTAAGCCGTTGGTCTCGGCTGTCATTCGTGGATCTTTGACAGTCGTTACGGGTCGTCAGAAGCCCGAAAGTCTGACAACCAGTCTTACCAAGGAGTATCGTATTACCCAGTTACTGCGTTGTGGAGGTCAGATAGGCAGTCGCTCCATGTAAAATACTGGTATTCAGCTGCATCCGGTTAGGCTGGAAGCCGACCCCAATATAGTTGGGAAAACGAAAAGGCTAGGCAGATTGAAAGATATCTTTTAGTGACTTAAAAAATAGAATTTCGTGTTTAGGTATTCCAATAATAATCAAATCAAAGCACTCAATTTGTAAGTGGCACTATAAATTGGCATCCATTCTGAATCATTTGTTTACATTATTACCGGCTACAATTGGAGCAGACTATACAGTGGTGTTTTATCCTCACTTGACATTACGAAAACATAATAAAGATTGGTAAAATGTTACTCTTCTAGGAATAACGATGATTCCTTTGTTATTTTGGACAGTTGCCAGATTTCTTCCCCTTTTTCTTAGTAAGGGGTTTTCTTAGGTTAATTAATTAAAGTATTGCTACAGGATAATGCTGTGTTGAGTTTCCTCGTACCTACTATTCCTTTTATTGGGAGGGTAGCGAGACAATGAACTTTACTTTGTACTAATTTTTCAGGCTTCGTTGTTATGAACACATATAAAAAAAAAACCGACCAAGTGCGTGTCGGACCACGCACAATGAAGGGTTCCGTAGTTGAGATAAATTTATCCCAAGAACAAACTTAACATTGTAGCTGAAGAACATGTTCTCCCATACATTCCAACTGCAAATGTAAGTTTGTACGCACAATATTGAGAGATTTACCATGTTATTTTAAGACCATAGACTTCTTATAGGTTTTCCTGTAATCTATTGGTAAAGAACTAATTTCTGTATTTTTTTTCATAATTTTAGGCTCAGTAGTTTTGGAGATTAGGGGGGAATGGTAAATTTTCGTCTATTTTCTTAAATAACTTTAAAATTATAAAAAAATATATTTGAGACTCTCACAGTAAGCCCTTCCATTTGATATGTCACCAGTTTGCAAAACTTTTTTTTTATAATTTTCTGGTTTGCCCCCCAAAAGTGACCCCCATTTTCAAAATTCATTTATTTACTTTACCCGTCCGTGTTTGGGTCACAGAAATTCATATGTGTACCATTCAACTTAATCGGTCTATTGGATTCGGAGGAAATTGGCTGTGACAGATGTGTGTGTTTTGAGGTACGGAACCCTAAGGGGAGAGGGGAATTCGTGGCTGAGTAATAACAGCCGTACGGGTCGATCCATCAGGTTAAGATACGCTTGCCGGGGTTGGTCTGTGGATGGGTGACCATCTTTACATACCGAGACTCCTCCGTGCCTCTGAAAGCACGTTAAGCCGTTGGTCCCGGCTGTCATTCGTGGATCTTTGACAGTCGTTACGGGTCGTCAGAAGCACGAAAGTCTGACAACCAGTCTTACCAAGGGGTATCGTATTACCCAGTACTGGGTTGTGGAGGCCAGATAGGCAGTCGCTCCATGTAAAATACTGGTATTCAGCTGCATCCGGTTAGACTGGAAGCCGACCCCAATTAATCAATCTGCCTAGCCTTTTCCCAACTATGTTGGGGTCGGCTTCCAGTCTAACCGGATGCAGCTGAATACCAGTATTTTACATGGAGCGACTGCCTATCTGACCTCCACAATATATTTGGGAAAAGGCTAGGCAGGTTGACTGAGGTACGGAACCCTAAAAACCTCATTTTGCAATCTTCAATATTAGAGAATCACCTGCATAAAATGACATCACCAAGATATCTTTTTGTTCTCGAAACTAATTTGGAGCCCCGTCTCTTATGCGTTTGCGTTATGACTACGCAATTTTTGTAAGTGTACTTTTTAGGTGGTTTGTGTCATCAAAAATTCAAAAGATTACTCGATTTCTTTGTCTTGATATTCGTACCTTCTCTGAAACTTGGAAATGGATGTAAAATATTCTGATGTGTGGGATGTAGTGAGTTGTTTTCTTGAGTCATTTCCATGTTTTATTGTTGTGACTGAGCAGAAAGATGGCGAAAAGGTAGACGACCGTTTTTCGAAAATTGGCAAGTCATTGATGTTTTTTGAGGTCTTAAAAGACTTTATCAAAGACTGGCTGACCCAACAGGCGTTGTCCTGATGTCTGAGCTATGAATATTCTAATATAAACGCGCGAAGTTATAGTAGTCGTTAATTTTTTTGACATTTTCCTATTTTCTACGTAATTCTCTTAATTTTTCTTTCCGTAAGAACCTTCTATAAAGTATTACAAAACTTTAAAAAAAATATCAATGAAATCGGTAAAGTCGTGATAAGAGCCGAGCAAAAAGAAAAAAAGTCGGAAAGAACTCTTAAGCAAAATCGAAGTAATAGCGCGGGCGGGTGATGCGGTACGACTGGGTGGGTCGGTGGGACAAGATATTTCACGCGGACGAAGTCGTGGGCAGAAGCTAGTAGACTATACAAATGGTAGTACATACTTAGGAAATCTTTCACAAGGAGCCTGACTACTACTCATCATCCATATGTCGTTTGCTCAGATTATGTTACTATCCTCGTGAAAGACATCAAGTGGACGGCCACCATATGATATGACAGATGGCAAATGAGCATCCACTGAGAAAGTGAGAACCATCCTAGAGGATTTTGGTATGAACATAGCATTTTTATTAAACGACTAAAAAAAAAAGGAGGAGGTTCTCATGTCAAGGCGTGAATTATACAGGGTGAATTTTTCAAGTGGGCATGCATGGCCAAATTCGAAACTATAAGGAATATTGTAATGCTGTATGCAGTACAATCCTTGAGACGTTATGGTTTAATAGGTAATATAAGAAAAATAAAATAAAGTATTTTGTTAAAAATGAGCTCTTTCCTTTAGTTTGCCGTATGTCATTACTTCCCAGAATTCGATCCTTATTAGCGACACTATCGAATGGTGTAATAATAGTGTTTTTTTTTTTTCAAAATCAACGTATTCGATTCCTGACTAGAAATATTGATTTTTCAAAAAATTTTAGTTTTTATCTAAATTGAGACCGAGGCTCCTTTGAGTACTTTTCGCTATTCATCATAGTTTCGGATGTGGCCATCCACGCCCTCTTGAAAAATTCACCCTGTATATATTTTGTATGACTACGCATATCTTTTTACAGACTAGTCCGTTTTGAATGATTCTTAATCTATTCGGGAGGATATAATACCTCTCGGGTATACCTCGGAGTTGGTCCCATGCATTTCTTAACTTTGTTTGGTTATTTTACCCCCTTAGGGTTGGAATTTCCAAAAATCCTTTCTTATTCCTTGTCTACATTATAAAGGGAACCTCTGTGCAAAATTGCAGCTTTCTAGGTTCAAGGGTTAGGGCTGGGCGTTGGTGAGTCAGTCAGTCAGTCAGAACTTCTCTTTTTATTTAGATAATATGCTAACTGTGACAATAAACGATCTTCGTCGTTTTCGTTTTGCGTCATAATGTATTAAGTCGCGTTTGAAGCCTCCCTTTAAGCAAACAATGCCTGTATTAGGAGACTCCGCTCTTCCATAACATTGCAGGAGCAATCTGCCTAGCCTTTTCCCAACTATGTTGGGGTCCGCTTCCAGTCTAGCCGGATGCAGCTGAATACTAGTATTTTACATGGAGCGACTGCCTATCAGACCTCCACAACCCAGTAACTGGGTAATACGATACCCCTTGGTAAGACTGGTTGTCAGACTTTCGGGCTTCTGACGACCCGTAACGACTGTCAAAGATCCACGAATGACAGCCGGGACCAACGGCTTAACGTGCTTTCCGAGGCACGGAGGAATCTCGGTATGTAAAGATGGTCACCCATCCACGGACAACCCCGGCAAGCGTAGCATAACCTGATGGATCGACCCGTGCGGCTGTTATTACTTAGCCACAAGCTCCTCAACAATTGCAGGATGGATTGCGTAAAAGATGATTTGGCTGGATGTAAAAAAGAAAGACATGCTGCAGACTCGAAATAAAGTGTGATAAGTAAGTCAGAAGGATGACGATAATAGCAAGCTGTGAAAGATTGGCTACGTATTCAGGGTCTTAGCACAGCTCTGCTACGAAACAGCGAAACCGCATGCTGTTTCGCTGATGTTCCGCTGATCATCAACTTCGCGGCGGCAGTGTGCTAAGGGCCTCATTTTTTACCGACGAAAAAAAAAGGAGGAGGTTCTCAATTCGACACGTATGTTTTTTTTTTATGTATGACCACGCATATCTTTTTACAGTCGTCCGATTTGAAAAATTTTTGTTTTATTCGAGACAGTTTTATACACCAGAGTTGGTCCCATATAAAATTGATTAACTTTGCTTGGGTGGTTTTTGAGTTAGCTTCAATATGTTAATATATTATATATTAATTATTATTAATATATTCTTCAATATATTCTTCTTCTATATATATATATCCATCAATCTTGGGGCTAGATGGCGTTGTGTGATATGTCCAAACATATTATTATATTATTATTATTATATTATATATTATTATAATAATACGTATTTTTTCCCCACTTTTATATGGACGATGTTCTAATTGGTTTTGCAGGTAGTGGTAAGTATTAGAATTTGTGTGGGGTAGGTACCACAACTAAAAAGTGAAAAATAAAAACTTTTTTACAAAAAAATACAACCGACTTCCAATAACAACACTACAAAGTGAAAAATAACTTTAATTTCGGAAGTCGGTGGCAAAAAACGAAAATACATTTAACCAGACACCGACTTCCGAAATTAAAGTTATTTTTCACTTTGTAGTGTTGTTTTTGGAAGTCGGTTGTATTTTTTTGTAAAAAAGTTTTTAATAGAACAATGTAACTAAGGCCAAAAGGGGTGATCTTTGCTCTCAGATTCTCTTTGATTCTCTCAGAAAAGTAATTGCGACGCCACAAAATCAACTTAAAAAGCTTTGTATCAAAGTGTTAACCCAAAAATAACTTAAAATATGCATAACAACCGAATTTTTGGCTCTCACCGCACCATTTTTGTGAACTTTATGAATATTTTCATCCGCCACTCGCTTGCAATGTGACTACAATAAATTAACTGTGTATTTTATAGTACTAGCAAAATTCAACCTTATTTCGTAAGGTCAAGAGCGATTTTAGCTTGAATGAAAAAGTCGCTACTGACGGACAGATCAAAAGACATCTGTTTGATCTAAAGTCAACCATATTTGTTGGAAAGTAAGTCAGATTTTTGTCCAAAGAAGACTGACCAGAATACTTTATATAAAACGAAAATCAACCTTATGTCTTAATAATATGTCTTGTTTTTCCGTATCAAAGATTTTGTTACAGATTTTGTGAAGTCAGCTGTAAGGAAATGAAACCGTTTTGCTATTAAAATAAGAGTGTGTTCTGTTTGTATTTTGCGATAGACGGGCAACGAATGGAAGACGAGTAGAAGTTTAGTCAACTGTAACGCATATAATAATTATTCTTCACACCGTTAGTCAAGTCAATAATATCATATTTCTTGACCCTTAGATTAACATGGGACACTGAACACAAGATATTTTTTATAAAAACGCAATTTTATTGGAATTTCGGATTTTAAATCGAAATTATGATGGCTTTTGTAAAGGGAAAAATGTTTTTATAAAAAGAATAACAACAAAAAGATTTCGCCCAACGTGGGGCTCGAACCCACGACCCTGAGATTAAGAGTCTCATGCTCTACCGACTGAGCTAGCCGGGCTGTGATATTGGATGTGAAATTATCGACTGCTATTTAAGTAGTAATCTCGTGAAGAAGTTTATTTTTAACCGATTGTGTGCATAAAAATGAAGGTATTATGAGTTTTGACGTGTTAATGTGGCAGTAGAATTGATAAATAATGT
Source organism: Cosmia pyralina (assembly GCA_946251885.1). Lineage (NCBI taxonomy): Eukaryota > Metazoa > Arthropoda > Insecta > Lepidoptera > Noctuidae > Cosmia > Cosmia pyralina. The sequence continues at coordinate 2,734,012 of OX276371.1, forward strand.
ATGTTAATGCGTAGGAAGTGAACTTGAGTGATTCAAGGTATATTTTGTAGGAAAATTATGTATTAGTTTTGTATTTTATTCGATTTCTGTGTTTCTTTATGTAGTTAATAGTTTTAGAAGGATATTTTTTTCAGTAGGTACATCATACAATCATAAGCAAGAAAGCGTGGTAGCCCGTGAAATTAAAAATTTCTTACGTTATTTTGATATAAATAAGTAGGTACTTATCAAATATTTATTTATAGAATTATAATCATAAAAATCATCAATGCAACTATTGAATGACTACCTATTTCATGAAATAATGAGATTCGAGGCCAATTCTAACCTATGGAGTTGTATTGCTGATTTTAATGATTATAATTCTGTAAAGCCATTTAGTTACGGCTGCGAATCATATTAGATCGTATGAAAATTTGAATTTCGCGAGCTACCTTAGCGCATTTTATTTGTTTTTCTTCTTGCATTGCATTGAACCATTGTTTAGTAAAATTATTTCGATATGGGTCGTGAAAGATGAAACAGAAATGAAATGTCATATACAAAAATATAGGTAAATCATTCAATAAAAAAATACTAATAAAATAAGTAATATTAGAGCAGGCAACTCCAAGACATCGAATCAAAACCCAAATAACTATCACAGTATTGTCTGTATGTAACTTAGGTGTAGTACTTATGTATTAAAATATTGTTTATTATTTTAAGTAACTGGATTAATAACTAATTGTTTATTTTCAGGTACTGTATAGAGGAAATCACAGCAACAAATTACCATAGCAATAATATTATTCGTAAGTAAATAGAATAGTGCTGTTCTAGTGTCAGGGTGAAGATAGATTATACAATGGGGAAGGAAACTGTCAAATTAGTTCCTCGTAGATGGCGCTGTTTGTTACTTTAATTCAGCTGTCAATGGAGGAGTTCCTTGCTGAGAACTTTGCCGCGAGATGGCGCTAAATAAAAATTGGCTTCACGTTTTACGTTGCGTTTTGTATTGAACACGGAATCTGGATATTCTATTAATCAGCATATTAAAAGCATCATAGTAGATTAAATAATTAATCCACAATTAAGTGGGAACTTTCAAAGCTTATATTTAGAAAAGATAAAAAAAAAAGTTTATTATACCTAAACATCCATCAAGAAAGTAAAACGAATAAAGAATGAAAGAGTTTGAAAGTCGTCATTTTCTAGTGAACTCTTTCCGTTGCTTCAATGAGCATGAACTGAATGAAATTGCCACATTGATAGTCATTGCAATTATGATATTTGCCAATTAGTCGCTTTGTCTTCAAGATGACAAATACACAGCGCTCTCCTCTCGCGGCCATAGAATTTCTTTTATCTGTTCTCGCGGCTAAGCTTCCGGTAAACAATCCCATTCAGTACCTACTTACCTAACTAAAGGTTCGCGAATATGATCGCCATTCAAAATTAATAATATAGCAAGCTGGTGAAAATTATGTTCACTTTGTTCACTAGCCTTGCATAAAAATACTTAGGAACATCTACTTAAAGTAGGTACGGTCAGCAACAGAAGTCGGTTAACACTCCTACTTTTTGACATCATCTAAATTAACACAAAATGATTCGATAAACTGCTTTTTTTTTTCGTTTAACTGTTAAGAGTTAATGTTCTTAAAATTTTAAGTACTTCTGTTCCGATTTGAATTCAATATTTCGCTTAATAATTAAGATTAAAAAACTGCAAGTGTCAATCTACTTTTGTTGCTGACTGTACCTACTCATTATTCATAGGCCGAATATTTTAAGGTGATTGCGCAGTAGTAGCCCGCGAAATTCAATTTTTCTTCCGTTTTTTTGCAATTTGCTGGTCAGTATCAGGTTGTATGTTGATAAAAATATGATACGCGGCTTTAACAAAATATGTATTTACATAATTTTATTTTATATATTATTATATATTTAAATATTTATTATTATATATTTAAAGGAGCTCGTGGCTAAGTAATAACAGCCGCACGGGTCGATCCATCAGGTTAAGCTACGCTTGCCGGGGTTGTCCGTAGATGGGTGACCATCTTTACATATCGAGACTCCTCCGTGCCTCGGAAAGCACGTTAAGCCGTTGGTCCCGGCTGTCATTCGTGGATCTTTGACAGTCGTTACGGGTCGTCAGAAGCACGAAAGTCTGACAACCAGTCTTACCAAGGGGTATCGTATTACCCAGTTACTGGGTTGTTGAGGTCAGATAGGCAGTCGCTCCATGTAAAATACTGGTATTCAGCTGCATCCGGTTAGACTGGAAGTCGACCCCAACATAGTTGGGAAAAGGCTAGGCAGATTTGATATTGCAATTTGCTGATCAGTATCAGGTTGTATGTTGATAAAAATATGATACGCGGCTATAACAAAATATGTATTTACATAATTTTAACCATAAGAATCATCAATACATCTTTCTAAGTTAGATTTGTTCCAAAACGTCAACAAATCTGACTTAGAAAGATGTATTGATGATTCTTATGGTTAAAATTATGTAATACACATTTGTTATTGTCGCTAATTGTCTATTCAACATTTATTTTCTTATTTACATAATCAATCTGCCTAGGCTTTTCCCAACTACATTGGGGTCGGCTTCCAGTCTAACCGGATGCAGTTGAATACCAGTATTTTACATGGAGCGACTGCCTATCTGAGCTCCACAACCCAGTAACTGGGTAATACGATACCCCTTGGTAAGACTGGTTGTCAGACTTTCGGGCTTCTGGCGACCCGTAACGACTGTCAAAGATCCACGAATGACAGCCGGGACCGGGACCAATCGAGACATGGAGAGGTCTTGAATATACGTAGGTACTTACAACGTTAATGTCCCGTAAGGGGTCATGAAACAACTCACCGACATGTAAGATAAAACATCTTTTTAACCGACTTCAAAAAGGAGGAGGTTCTCAATTCGTCGGAACTTTTTTTTTTTTTTTTTATATATGTATGTTCCCAGATTACTCGAAGATGGCTGGACCGATTTGGATTTTTTTTTGTTTTATTCGAGAGGGTATAATCACAGTTGGTGCCATATAAAATTGATTAACTTTGCTTGGGTAGTTTTTGAGTTAGCTTCAATAATACGTATTTTTTCCCCACTTTTATATGGATGATGTTCTAGTTTGTTTTGCAGGTAGTGGTATTACAATTTGTGTGGGGTAGGTACACAACTAAAAAGTGAAAAATAAAAACTTTTTTACAAAAAAATACAACCGACTTCCAAAAACAACACTACAAAGTGAAAAATAACTTTTATTTCGGAAGTCGGTGGCAAAAAACGAAAATATATTCAATTCAATTCAATCTTTTATTTCAGAAATAATCCATATTGTATTTGGTTAGTAGTAGAACTTACAAACTATGTTAGTGTTAAAATAACAATCAAAGTTAAAATTAAAACTTAAAATCAATATTAAAATCAAAAAACACAATTAAAAATCAACCAAAATTAAATTTAAATCAAATCAAAAATCAAAATTAAAATCAATATTAAAAATCAAAAACACAATAAAAACAATCAAAATTAAATTCAAATTAAATCAAAATTAAATCAAAATTAAATCAATATTAAAACCAAAATATCAATAAAAAATAAAATAAACAAAAACAACACAAACAAAATAAAAGGACACAGTAATACACCTTAGGACAGGGAGGAACTGTCCACTGCTCACAGCGCAGTATGCAAACGTATCCAGTGGCGCAGCAGTGGAGAGTCCCACCTGTCCGCGAACACGCTTATCAATCTGTTGCTACTGGACCTAACACGACTCAGCAGCGACGCACACTGCTTCCTTATAAGAGCTTGAAACCCATCAGTGTGCGCTTCTACGAACATAGTCGAAGCACTGCAGAATCGTGGCAGCCCCAGCAGCATCCTAAACGCGTTGTTGTACTGAATACGTAGGGCGTTGTATGCCCCGAGTGTGTAGTTAACCCACAGGCTGCACGTGTAAAGTGATTTGCAGTAAGACTTAAAAAGAGTCACTTTCACTTCATTACTGCTACGCGCGAACCTGCGAGCCAACATATTACACCGGACAGCCAACGCCCTACGTGCCCTTTCCACATCCGCGTTATCCTTAAGGTCCTCGGAAACCCAGTGGCCCAGATACTTGAACTGAGTGACTCTGTTTAAGGGGGTACCAGCTAAGGTGACTGTAGGTACAGTCACGTAATTTTTGTCCCGCCCCTTAAAAACTAGGCTATATTTAACTAGACACCGACTTTAGAAATTAAAGTTATTTTTCACTTTGTAGTGTTGTTTTTGGAAGTCGGTTGTATTTTTTTGTAAAAAAGTTTTCTCAAAAACTGATGAACCAATTTTGATGATTCTTTCACTACCATGATCTACATACTTTCAGGAAGGTTTTAGTATATAATATATTATGTAACCCGTAATTTACATTGTGTATTACGGCTTGACTTCAATATAACGTCTCTCTCTTGACATCTCTTAGCTGCCATGGCTTATTTTTAATTTTAATATTTAGTTGTTTTAGTTTTTATTTTTTTATTACGGACGCTTTTTAACGTGCACGTCTTTCTACATTGTTCTCACATGTATATTTTCAACATGAACGATGTAACCAATATTTTGTAAAAATATTATGATTTAAAAGAGTGTCCGTGGAGTTTCTTGCCCGTTCTTCTCCATAGGGATCTACTACGCTTTGGAATGGGCAACTAGCTTCATCTTTCTGGCTGACCGACCCATTGACAATTCAAAAGTGCCTGTAATTGGTTTATTTGAAATAAATGCTTTGAGTTTGAGTTATATTATGTAATTATTCAATGAAGTTATATGCATAAATGTACTACTCCTAATACATAATCTAATGGCATTTCTAAGCCGATTTTGATGATTCTTCTTTTCGTTCGTCTCGGGCTTACTTATGTAATTGTATATTCAACTAAAAATGGAAAAGTAAATTTACTTTAAAAATGTTAAAACCGACTTCAAAACCAAAAACGAATAAAATAACTTTCAAAAAACACTTAAAACACAGCTTCTGAAGCCGGTGTCTGCAATTCTTCAATGCACTTTAGCTTGACACCGACTTCAGAAGCTGTTAAGTGTTTTATGAAAGTTCGTTTTCGGTTTTGAAGTCGGTTTTAACTTTTTTTAAAGTAAATTTATTGAGACTAACTGTACTGCCTGGAGTATCAACGTTGTACAGGTGTATACCCAGAGGTCTAATTGTGTGCTTTGCACCTAGTTAAGGAGCTTGTAATTTATAAAATAAATAAAGAAAGAAAGAAAGAAAGAAAAATATTTTATTTGGGACACGCACAGGAAATACAGTTAAAAAAGAGCATATAAAAGTAACAAAATAAACATTAAAAAGCAAAAAAACAAAAAAAGAAATCAGAATAAAAAAAAAAAGAGACCTGTGCGAGGCCAAAAAGGCTCCCATCTCAGCATAAAGCTGCGATATTTAAAAAATAAATACCGCAACGCTGGTATTCTGATAGGGCCTGTGTGATGCCACGGACATACCCACGGATATCAATTAAAAATAGCAAGGGGAATAAAATCAAATAAAATAAAATACAAATACTAGAATACTTGAAAAGAAAAAAACAAAAACCGTCAATAAGGTGTAAAGATCGACTCACGCTTGACGCCCGACGGTCCAACCTCACTTGTCTATGCTATAGACTATTGTCTATATTTATGACAAGCGATGAGACCATGCATGAGACGCGGGCGCAGGCGACTGGCTGTCAATGTGCATTAATGTAAAAAAAAATAAATAAAAATAAATAAATATTTTTTTATTGGTTACTTCTCATTTCCTTTCTTTAATCGCGTCATCCGTATCCTTGTCAAAAATAAAAATCCTTGCCAACCCAAAAAACAAATTCCCTCCAATAATGTCAATATCAACATGGAGGTTTTAACCTCGCCATTAAAGAATTCTTTTTTTAAATTACCCACGACTGCTTCCCGTCAAGTTCATTGGCGCTTCCGTTCGCGGTCAATTGTTGTAGGGACGTGCTTGTATCGACTAAATTAATCGATTATTTCCTAGCTCGGTTTTGCTGATAGTGGTTTACTTTTTATTAACTGACTTCTAAAAAGGAGGAGGCTATGTTCGACTTGTCTAATTTTATGCGTAGATATTCATTTATTCTACTTCATTCATTTCATTTTCATTTATTTATTTTCATGAACAATTTACATTGTGTTGAAAATTACATATTAATAATTAATTACTCATCTTTTGTTAGGGAAACATTTTTTTTTCCTTCGTAGATAGGGTGTAGTCAGATCAGATGCCCGAAAGTCTGGCAACCAGTCTTTCCAAGGGGTACCGTATTACCCAGTAACTGGGTTGTGGAGGTCAGATAGGCAGTCGCTCCATGTAAAATACTGGTATTCAGCTGCATCTGGTTAGACTGGAAGCCGACCCCAACATAGTTGGGAAAAGGCTAGGCAGATTGAGTTGAAATATTTCACTCGTATATTGTTTCCTTGAAAAACCAATGCGAGCTACATTTCCGACTTTTCATGTCTACAGAATAAGAACGAACACAATAAATAATCAACTAGGAAACATTGCATAAATTTTATCTTAAAAAAAATAGTGAAGGTTAGAAAAAAAAGAAAGTCGATTGGCATCGCGCCATAAAGAAATAATCGAGATCGTTATTTCTTTTTTTTCATAGATAATTTTACACATACATACATAAAGTCACGCCTACTTCCGACGGGTGTAGGCAGAAACTACGCCGCCTACGCCTAACTATTTCGTGAACAAGCGCTGTCAGTGAAGGCTGGTCATACCTTAGCGGCCACGGCTTATTTTAATTTAATTTAAATATTTTAATTGTTTTTTTAAGGACGCTTTTAACGTTCTGCATCGTTCTCACATGTAAAATTTCAACATGAATGATGTAACCATATCTTGATTTAAAAGAGTGTCCGTGGAGTTTCTTGCCCGTTCTTCTCCATAGGAACCTACTATGCTTTGGAATGGGCGCCTAGCTTCATCTTTCTGACTGACCGACCTCTTGACAATTCAAAAGTGCCTGTAATTGGTTTAATTGAAATAAATGCTTTGAGTTTGAGTTTGACTACAGAACGCCACCTGCTACGATCTTTACATACTCCTTTTACCTTGTTAACGTTCATACATCTGGCCATACAAGCACGCCCGCCGGTTGCGAGTACTACGCACCTGACCTTTCTGAAGAACATCACCAATAAATAACGTCACGATATGTCTATAGGGCGACCACTTCAGGCGTTTGCATTCGCGTTTCGATAATTTTCGTCCGTCGGTAATATTATAATAATAAATAAAACCTGTGGAGCAGAACCAACCCAGGCAGGCCCTTTAGTTTGTGTAAATAATTTCATCGCCCTGCTCTCAAAATGGTGAAGGAAAACATCGTGAGGAAGCCGGCATGTTCTAGAACAAAACATTTGAAGACATGTGACATTTACCAACCCGCACTGAGCCCGTGTGGGGGATTACGGCCCACTCCCTCTCACAGAAAGGAGGCCTATGTCCCAGCAGTGAGAACATTATTTATAAGCTGATTATGCTATATATTAGCAGCCTGTTATTGTCCCACTGCAGGACAAATCTTCTTCTCATACAGAGAAGGCACGAGCATCATCACCACGCTTGCTCACGGGTTGGCCATTTCAGACATAAACTCAAACTCAAAGCATTTATTTCAAATAAACCAATTACAGGCACTTTTGAATTGTCAATGGGTCGGTCAGTCAGAAAGATGAAGCTAGTTGCCCATTCCAAAGCGTAGTATATCCCTATGGAGAAGAACGGGCAAGAAACTCCACGGACACTCTTTTTAAATCATAATATTTTTACAAAATATTGGTTACATCGTTCATGTTGAAAATATACATGTGAGAACAATGTAGAAAGACGTGCACGTTAAAAAGCGTCCGCAATAAAAAGATAAAAACTAAAACAACTAAATTAAATATTAAAATTAAAAATAAGCCATGGCAGCTAAGAGACGACCAGTCCCAACTGACGGCGCGTTCACGAACATGACGCATGGATCAGCACCATAAATGAATTATATGTCCAGGTTAGCGTATGAATTTGGATGGCTATAAGAATAGGGGTAGACCAAAGAAACGATGCTGGAGGGACTGTGTGAGTGATGATGGCTAGAAAGGGGGTGACTACCGAGATGACAACTATTAGAAGTAAGGAAGAAAAAGACATGGTGCGCCGCCCCCACGTACATTGGGATAAAGGTAGAGAATGATGATGTTTCCCTACAATGTTCTCCTTCACCGATGTCAGTGAATGTTACTTCAGAATAATGTCGTATCGTCCAGGTAGCTCCACTTTACGAGGTTGTAGTTACATCTTCCCCTAGGGTTCGGAGGTGGTTCTGGGACTTCCAAGTGGGCCACGGAAGGTTGGACTCTGCGGGGAGTCCTGGAGCTGTGGCGCAAACTATGTCCGACCTCTGATAAGAGGTACAGCAGGCAGGCAGGATACTGCCCTCTGTGTCCTAAAAACCGGCCAAGTGCGTGTCGGACCACGCACTATGAAGGGTTCCGTAGTTGGGATGGATTTATCCCAAGAACAAACTTAACATTGTAGTTGAAAAACATGTTCTTCCATACATTCCAACTGTAAATGTAAGTTTGTACTCACAATATTGAGAGATATACCGTGTTATTTTAAGATCACAGACTTCTTATAGGTTTTCCTGTTATCTACAGGTAAAGAAGTATTTTTTGTATTTTTTTTTTTCAAAATTTTAGGCTTTAGTTTCGGAGATAATTAAGATTAATAGTAAATTTTCGTCTATTTTCTTAAATAACTTTAAAACAATTTATTTTAAAATTATAAAAATATATATATTTGAGAACCTCTTATTAAGCCCTTTCATTTGATATGTGACACGGTATAGTTTACAAAACTTTTTTTTTTAATTTTATTATTTGCCCCCAAAAGTGATCCCATATTCAAAATTCATTTATTTATTTTACTCGTCCGTATTTGGATCACAGAAGATCATATGTGTTCCAAATTTCAACTTAATCGGTCTATTAGATTAGGAACAAATTGGCTGTGACAGACGAACAGACAGACAGACGTACGTGTGATCCTATAAGGGTTCCGTTTGTTTTCCTTTTGAAGTACGGAACCCTAAAAATGAACCCATAGTGACCTCTGCACTGCCACCGGTGATGCAGTGGAAGTGGCGAAGTTTTGAGCCAACAAAACCTAATTCACTTTCGTGTTATCGACACGTCGAAGAAGAATAACGTCGATAAATAGTGTCGTACCGCTAGTTCTCGAGACGATAGAGTCGACTTATAAATATGATCATCATGCGTGTGTAGGCGACTGATTGCTTTGACCTTATCATTATCTTTATGAATTGAACAAATAACTTTTGAATGTCAGTGACATAAACGCGTTTGCGTCTTGAACTCTTGATTTATTCATGGATTTGGAGACAAGTGAAGTATCACAACATATCAGCACGTCTCTAATCTCCGAAGGGTTAGCCAAAAGAGGTGTAGGGGAGGGAGGTCAGCTCAAAGCGGCCACCTTAACTTTGAGTTAAAAAAAAACCTAGTGAACGATAGACTTTTGGAGAGAATTTTAGACTAATAGCCAGAGAATTTATAAAATTTTCATAATGTGAAATTAAAATTCGCGCAAATTTAAAAATAATCATCGAGATTTGTAAATTACGAAAACTTGTCAAAAAACCGCTTTGCCCGAGTGGTTGCCCAAAGCGGCCATGGGGGTAGGGGCAACGTGGCCACACCAAGAATACACAAGAAATGTATTTGTTTTTTGTTGAAAAATATTGTGCTTGACAAAATAAAAACACCAAAAATATTTTAAAATGTTATTTATTATTATTTAACATTTTTATAAAATAATCATCATTTTATACTTTATTTTAATTACAATCTGTCGTGAGGGTAATTTAACTTTACTATATTGTTATATTTGCTTTAAAAACTTCTATTAAACTATTTTTGACAATATTTAACATTTTTATTAATCAACAGTAAGTCTTACTTAATTAATGACGACACGGTTGGCGCAGTGGTTGAGCGATTGACTGCTGCGCAGCATGTCGCGGGTTCGATTCCCGCACGGAACAAATATTTGTACGACCTACAAGTATTTGTTCCGAGTCTGGGTGTTTTTCTATCTATAATATGTATGTATTTACAAAAAAAAATGTATATAAGTAGTTTATCAGCCATCTCGTTACCATAACACAAGCATTAGGTTGCTTAGCTTGGGGCTAGATGGTGTTGTGTGATATGTCCAAACATATTTATTATTATTTATTATTAATTATTTCAACTGTCTCTATGAAAATGAATGCTCTAAAATTTAAAAACTTTCGTAATAAAAAACAAGTAAATTTTATTTTATTCTTTATTTGCTCGTGGCCAAGTAATAATAAAAACAACCGCACGGGTCGATCTATCAGGCTAAAATATATATATCGCTACGCTTGCCGGGGTCGGTCAGTGGATGGGTGACCATCTTTACATACCGAGACCCCTCCGTGCCTCGGAAAGCACGTTAAGCCGTTGGTCCCGGCTGTCATTCGTGTCATCTTTGAGAGTCGTTACAGGTCGTCAGAAGCCCGAAAGTCTGACAACCAGTCTTACCAAGGGGTATCGTATTACCCAGTTACTGGGTTGTTGAGGTCAGATAGGCAGTCGCTCCATGTAAATTACTGGTATTCAGCTGCATCCGGTTAAACTGGAAGCCGACCCCAACATAGTTGAGAAAAGGCTAGGCAGATTTATTTTATTCAAATGATTCTTACTTTTTACCCAACGGCGGCCCAAAAGGAAGGTTATGTGTTCCATCTGTATGTATGTAAGTATATATGTATGTATGTGTGTATGTCCGTTTCTTTGTTCCTTCGTAACTCCTAAACGAATGAACGAATTTGGATAAATTATACGTCTTTAGATTTGTCTTGGTAGCGCGAGTGTCACTGGCTACATTAAAATCAAAAACTAAGTAAAATGGCGGTTTTGGGGTGCCATATTGTGGAGATCGAAATTTTTTTTCTTCTAATACCATCGGTGGGTATCAAAATGAAGGGTTTTAAAAGGTGATTACAAAAAAAATTGCAGGTTATATGGTTAAAAGTAATTCAAATTGAAAAATCGTAAAAAACACGTAAAAAAATGGCTTGGCTATTTTTGTGCACTTGATCCAAAAAAAATACTCGCACGACCAAAACTCCTTGCAAGAACTAAATCGTCTGCGAAATCTTTCACATTTGTAAACTAAAAAGCTGGAAATGAACAAAAGTAATTAAAAAAACTAAATAACCCGACTGCGGTAAAAAACTGAAAAGCTAAAAACAAGCCTTTAAATTAAATAAAAGTCGTAAGCAGACGGGACCCATTCCATTTTTATATTTTCTAATTCAAATGGGTCCCGCCTGCTTCCAACTTTTATTTAATTTAAAAATGGGCTTTATTTATTTATTTATTTATTTATGTTAAGACGGTTTGTGGACCAATTACATTAACACATACAGTAAACATAACATAATCATAAAAAAGACAACAAAAAAAAAAAATAGAACAAAGATATTATAAACAAAACACAAGTTTTAAATTTATGTGCTCTCACAAAAGTGAATACAAGCGCACAAAACAGTTTTCAGATAATCTGCAAATAGGTCACAGTTCGGGTTGGCTTCCATGACGTTATTAAGCGCAGTCAGGGCGCGAGGAACAGGGGATGAGGCGCGGGCCACTGTTCGAGTTGTGGGCACGGCTAGTAGACGGTGTTTTCTACCACGGAGATAGCTGCTTGGAACGTAAAGGCGAATCAGCTCATTATGGAGATCAGGAGCATCTGTTATCCCACGACATATTTTAAGCATGATGTACAACTGATCATAGGCTCTCCTAGTTTGTAACATATGAAATCCTAGAGATCCTACGAGAAATTTTGTTGGAAATTTTGTTGTTGATCATCGCGTCGCGCGCGTGAGCTCTGTCTCATACGCTTTATGAGCTCTGTGTTTAAAAAATTCTAAAGAGATCAAACAGTGAAATATTCAAGTGTCAAATAGTATCATAACAATCTGTTAATTACTTGGAACATATTGTGATTAACTTAAACTCTAAACATCTGTGTTAAAACTGCAAATTCGTGATTAAGTGGACTGACAAAATTATTCTAATACCCACACCGGCCGGTTTATGCAAATCGCTAAACAAAAAGTGTCCTTGACTCATTAGCGGCGCTGTCAGTGATTGTTTGAACTTTAAAATAGTTACTAATTTTACCTACAGAGTCATATCGTTCGTGGCGCAACCGTCTCAAGTCCGCTCCCCGTGCCGTGTGACTACGGGTTCGATAATCATCACTAGCTGATTATTTTTGTGAATATTTTTATTGACTCTGTTCTCGAGTTAATTATATTATTGGAGGCTGATAATGCAATCTGAGCCCAACATACCTGCAGTCCTTGCGGGCTCACCGAGCACATCAAACATTACAGTGAGATCCAAGCGACAGTGCACTGGATGCTCGCCAGTAGTTAGCACAGATTTTGATCGGCACTCTAAGAAAGAACTATTAGATACAATTCGCGAGGAAATTCGTTCTGTTTTATCTTCTGAGATTTCATCGAACATAAAAACCTGTATTACTGTTGAATTAAAGGGCATCAAAGATATGTTGCAAGGCTTGGAGAACTCTGTCAATTTTATGAGCTCTGAATTTGACCGTATGAGTTCGGAACTGGATGTATGTAAGAGTGAAAATAAAAGTCTACATAAAGAGAATGAAAACCTCAAGACCACGGTTTCTGATTTAGTAATTCGAGTAAATCTCATCGAACAAAATTCGCGCCAGCAAAATCTGGAGATTAATGGCTTACCAGAAAATAAAGCTGAAAACTTGGTCAAGACAGTGGTTCAGCTGGGCAGCGCTGTGTCTACCACGATCAAGGAAGATGACATTCTGTCCGTCGTGCGCGTGAGGAAATTAGACCCAGTAAGCAAAAACCCAAGAGCAGTCGTTGTCAAATTGCGCAGCACATTAATAAGAGACTCAGTCTTGGCATCTGTTCTACTATTTAACAGAACCAACTCTAAAGAAAAACTCAGTACTCAGCACCTGGGCTACGGTGGTGCTATCAAGCCTATATTCGTATCGGAACACCTGTCGCCGTTGAATAAAAAGATACACGCGGAAACTAGAAAAGCTGCTCGTGAAAAGGGTTATTTATATGTTTGGATACGCGACGGCAAAGTCCTCGTCAGAAAAGCCGACGGACACCAAGCTAAACACATTAAAAGTCTGGAAGCCATTGCTCTGCTATAATTTTAAAATGGATTTTATGCAGTAATACAATGCAATTACTTAAACATTCACCATTTATTACCAGAACTTCAGAGGAATAAAAACCAAACTTAATACTGTTATGTTGGCGGCACAGTTGGGCGTCTATGATGTTATAATTGGAACCGAAACGTGGCTGGACGATGGTATAAAGGATGGCGAAATATTCGATTCTAGGTATCGTGTCTATCGCAGAGATAGATCGTCAACTGCTCTGGGAACTAAGAAGGGCGGAGGTGTTCTGATTGCAGTGTCTAAGCTCATTGATTCAGTACGTATGCCAAAATGGGAATCTGACATCGAAGATCTGTGGGTCAGGCTTAGAATTACTAAGGGAAAGAGCCATCGTAATCTGAATATCTGCTCTGTTTACCTACCCCCACCAGTCCAACAAGTCACACTTGACTCATTCCTGGATAAAGTATCTACACTGATAGAATCTACAAATGAAGATACAATTATTGCCGGAGACTTCAACCTTAGCTTCTTAAGTTGGAACATAGACAATACTTTTAGCCCTCCATGTACAATTCCCACCAATTACACCAATAGGTTAGGCTACTCTCTTGTTGATTTCTTGTCTGAAAACAATATGTTGCAAGGTAATATTGTGAAAAATTGTTACAATAAAACCTTGGACCTGATTCTATCCAACTTATCTGTAAGTGTGAGCGAATGCAATAACCCGATGTCAAAAGTAGATGCACATCACCCTCCCCTGGAAATTGTTATCACTCATGGTTCACCAGCACCGTTAAAAACCAAAATATCTTCGAAGTATAACTTTAAACGCGCTGACTATACGTCAATCAAGGCGAAGCTTAGAGTAATTGATTGGACTGAGATTTTTTCTGAAATGACTGATGTAGACGAAATGGTTAACGTGTTGTACGAACAAATTAATGCTTTAATTAAAGAACATGTTCCTCTGTGTAAACTTCCCAATAATAAGTTTCCGCGTTGGTTTTCTACGCCGTTAATTAAACTTCTGAACGAAAAGGAAAAAATTAGAATTCGCTATAAAAAATACAAAAATCCAAGAGATAATTATGAATACAAAATGCTAGACGGGCGCGCAAGAATTATGATTAAAAAGTGTTACAAAACTTATTTAAGCTATACTGAGAAAAACATAGCGCAAAACCCAAAACTATTCTGGTCATTCGTTAAAGCCAAAAAATCACAGTCTAGTGACATACCTACTACTATGCGTTTGGGAAACAATACTGCTTCTTCTGGTGTGGAAATAAGCAACCAATTTGCCACACATTTTTCTTCCACCTTTATACCATCCAATAAGTCGACTGCTCCTGATACTTGCTCGCATAACTATTTTCAATTCGCTCTAAGCAGAATTGCGTTCACAGAGGTGGAAGTATTAAAACAATTAAAGAATCTTGACCCCTCTAAAGGACCGGGACCTGATGGCCTTCCCCCGCTATTTATCCAAAAATGTGCATCCAATCTGTGTCTTCCACTCAAACTTATTTTCAATCGCTCTATTGTGACTTCTAAATTCCCAACAGAGTGGAAAATCGCTAACGTGGTACCCATTTTTAAGAAGGGAGAACCCAGCGATACTTCTAATTATCGCCCCATATCTCTTCTTTCTATCTTTGCAAAGCTGTTTGAAGCGTTGGTTTGTCCTGTTCTGTCTTCACATATAAATGCGCAATTGGCCTCTGAACAGCACGGCTTCCGAGCTCGTAAATCTACTACCACTAATTTGGTTCACTACGTCAACGACATTGCTAAATCTCTGGATTCCCGTGTACAGGTTGATTCCATCTACACAGATTTCAGCAGTGCTTTTGATAAAGTTAATCATAATATACTTTTAATGAAGCTGGAACATTTTGGCATAGCCGGTCAACTGCTACGGTGGTTCGCTTCCTACCTGACGGGGCGGAAGCAGAGAGTGGTTGTGAGAGGATACGAATCACTGTTCTACTCTTCCACTTCCGGAGTACCTCAGGGATCGCACCTCGGGCCGATCTTATTTCTTATATTTGTAAACGACATTGTCTCGACGGTACGACACAGCAAATGTTCCATGTTTGCAGATGATTTAAAACTGTACAAAGAAATTAAAACGGACTTGGATGTATCACTGCTTCAGAAGGATCTAGATGCAATACATGAATGGTCTCGATTGAACATGATGAACCTTAACGTAAGTAAGTGCTATCATATGACGTTTACGCGTAACAAAAATATAGTACCTTCGTCCTATATGTTAAATGGAGTCTCTCTGCAAAAGGTTGACACCATCCGTGACTTGGGAGTCCAGCTCGACAGTAAACTTTCGTTTATTAACCACATCGACCTAATCGTATCCAAAGCGACAAAAATGTCAGGTTTTGTGAAGAGAACTTGCTCGGAGTTTCGGTTCATACCGACCCTAAAACTTCTTTTCAGCACGCTTGTTAGAAGTATACTGGATTACGCATCTCCGGCATGGAATCCCACATATCGCGTCCATGTCAATAGGATTGAACGTATACAGAAGGCCTTCACCAGGTATCTGCGCTTCAGATGTTCTAGTTGCGATCGAGACACTAGTTATCCTCAAAGACTCAACCATTTCAATATGATATCTCTGGAACAACGTAGAAGTCTTTCCGATCAGATATTTCTGTATAAAATTATCCGTAATCGGTCCGATGTTCCAGAGCTATTATCTGAACTTAATATCACTGTTCCTAGGCGCACTATAACTAGATCTGTACGTAGAACAGATATATTTGCTATGTCCTCATCAAGAACAAACCTTGGTCGAAATGCCCCTATGAACCGATTAATGGCTAATTATAATATAATTCACAATAGCGGTAACATTGACATCTTTGCCGACACTTTTTCCCAATTCCGTAAAAAACTTATGATCCCCAACCATTCATAACATTTGATCACGATTATTGCAGTCGTCTTACGTGAAATGGATTTTCAGTTTAATTTTGGTGTGATTATTGTGCGTCAGTTGCGTTAATGGTCGCGCCGGGGTTGGACTGGGAATCTATTACTTATTAATTTAATTAAGTAAATTTGATGTTGTATATTTTTTTTTATATATATATATTGTCTTCCCATGTTAAAGTGGCTCTTAGTTTTCTTCCATTGTAACAAAAAAATAGTTTCTCTTTTTTTTTTAATCACTTTTAACATGTCCATCTTATAATTTGTGTATACATTATAATTATGTTTAAGCTGTGTACTTCTGTAAGTGACGAATTCACCATAATAATATGTATACTTATAAGTTCATTTATGTAATGTATTAGTGAACAAGTCGTTGGAGTACCTTTAAATAAATAAATAAATAAATAAATAAATAAATATAAAAATGGATAAAATCCGTAACGGAATTTATAGAGAAATCTCAGAAATGCTTTTTGAACCTTCTCTAATAAAAGTGCATAACTAGCCTCGTGCGGGTTCCAGACACAAGAGCTCGCCTCCAACTTGCTTCTGACAAGCGTACTGTATAACAGCTGTACAACATGCGCATTTTGAAATTCTCGTGCGTTTCTAAGAACAAACCCTAGTCGTTTAAATGACTCCTTAGCAACCGTTGAAATGTGATCATGGAATGTCAACTTCTGGTCGAATACGACACCCAAGTCTTTTACAGTGTTCGATCTTGTAACAACAGTGCCATTTATTTTATATTCATAATGAATTGGATGCCGCACCCGGCCGGCCGGCTTGTTTTTAGCTTTTCAGTTTTTTACTGCAGTCGGGTTTTTTTAGTTTTTTTAATTACTTTTGTTTATTCATAGGTTTTTTGCGATATGATGATGACTATTTGGATAACAGTAATCATTGGCATGTCTTTATTAGGCTTCACTTTGATATTGATTGTACCGTTTCAATTTCACATTGACATGAAGATTGTACCTTTTTGTAAGACCAACAATGGCGTTGATGTGATGATTATGGTTCCTATTACATTTTAACTGACTTCAAAAAAGGTGGTTATCAATTCGATTCCACACGTATAAGTATGTAATCTTATTGGAACTGCAATGTATGTATGTCTGTCTAAGCATTTCTCCGAAAATATTAATTGGATTGCGACCTTTTTAGGGTTCCGTACCTCAAAAGGAAAAAAGGGAACCCTTTTAGGATCACTTCGTTGACCATCTGTCTGTTAAGATCCTTTTTCTCAGGAACGCGTTTAGGTATCAAGTTGAAATTAACATCAAATACGTAGGTCTATGGTCCCTTAAAGTTCTAACAAAATCAAGCTTCTAAGTCAACGCAATAAAAAAATACGGCCATCTATGCGATATATATTGATACTCGCAAGTAAATCAAAACCTATAGGGTACTTCCCGTTGACCTAGAATCATGAAATTTGGCAAGAAGCAAGCTCTCACAGCACAAGTAAAGGAAAACGTCCAGAAATTGTTAATTTGCAATTTTATCAAATAAAAAAAAATTGGGGTTACAATGTTAAGTTTATTTTTGGCATAAACATTTCAACTACGGAACCCTTCATTGTGCGTGGTCCGACACGCACTGGGCCGGTTTTTTTTATTGACTTACACTTACTTCAACTTAGGGAACAGTGCAAGTTTCATCAAATGAAATATGAAATCAAATGAAAGACCTGGGAGTCGTATTCGACCGTAAGCTCACTTTTCACGACCACATCACATCCACTGCTAAGGAGTCCTTCAGGCGCCTTGGCTTTGTCTTAAGAAACTGTCGTGACTTCCACAACCCTCACGTTATCAGGCTTGTTTACGAGGCATTGGTCCGTAGCAAACTTGAGTCTAGTGCGTGCGTATGGAATCCTTTTGAGAAGCAGTATGCGTTAGCTTTAGAAAAAGTTCAAAAAGCATTATCACGGCAAGCATTATCATTAGCACGGGTATTATCCTCTCTTGTATCCCACTAAATTCCTGTTGGGTTGCTTAAGTTTCAATTCTCTTGAAGTAAGACGGTCACGCGATCAGATGACTGTAATATTTAAAATTCTTAGGGGGATTATTGATGTTCCTGATCTCCATAATGAAATCTGCAATCTATTTGTCCCAAACAATTATTGTCGTAGCAGAAAACACCGCTTACTGGCTGTTCCAACTTGTCGTACTGTTGCACGCTCCAAGTCACCTATTCCTCGGACATTAGCCGCTGTTAACGCTCTCCTGAACTCAAACACAGATCTTGAAGTGTTTGTGACTGAATGGAAGATGATTCTGTCAGAGTGCTTGAATTTTTGTGAGAAGAATGCATGACTGTGTTAAACAAACTATATATTATGTAGTGTAAGTAATTATATTTAAATAGTGTAATTGGTTTCGGCCGTTCTATTTAAAATAAATAAATAAATAAATAAATAAATCAAAATCGGTTTAGTAGTTTTCAAGATATGGACCAATATACGTGTATGACGACCTGGCTTATTGATACGAACTACGGGTGTGATGTCAGAGGGAAAAGTTCTCAAAACCTTGGTCAAATTCTAGTGCAACAATTACAACAAAACTATTAAGAGTCCATACTACCTCAGTTTTTTATATCGCTCGCACGATACTGCTCGCGGGCTGAGTGAGAGCGAGACTAAGCGGTGCTGTGCGCCGATAGTTTAGGTAATTGCTTTTTACGGTGAAAATACTATTAATTTGAAAAAAATAAAAAACATAAGACCTGCTTTATAGTTAGTTCAGTTAGTATGCAAAGTTTCATGATCTAATTTGAAGTATTTTTTGAATACCAGCGGTTTATTATTCGGTTTGGAGGTAACTTTGGAATTTATTTCTATCAAAAAAATTTTTATGGCATCATATTTTCGTCAAACATAGTACATAACATTAATCCTCAACTTTACCATATATTTAATTCAAAATGAATGCTGCAGTATTTTAACCGACTTCAAAAAGGAGGAGGTTCTCAATTCGTCGGAACCTTTTTTTTTTTTATGTATGTTCCCCGATTACTCGAAGATGGCTGGACCGATTTGGATTTTTTTTTTGTTTTATTCGAGAGGGTATACATCAAAGTTGGTCCCATATAAAATTGATTAACTTTGCTTTGGTAGTTTTTGAGTTAGCTTCAATAATACGTATTTTTTCCCCACTTTTATATGGATGATGTTCTAGTTTGTTTTGCAGGTAGTGGTATTAGAATTTGTGTGGGGTAGGTACACAACTAAAAACTGAAAAATAAAAACTTTTTTACAAAAAAACACAACCGACTTCCAAAAACAACACTACAAAGTGAAAAATAACTTTAATTTCGGAAGTCGGTGTCTAGTTAAATGTATTCTCGTTTTTTGCCACCGACTTCGGAAATTAAAATTATTTTTCACTTTGTAGTGTTGTTTTTGGAAGTCGGTTGTATTTTTTTGTAAAAAAGTTTTCGACATAACGGAGGATCATGCTAACCCATTTGAGGTAGTATGGGCTTTTAACTACTTATTACAAACAAATATTCCAGTTTAAACTAAATCAATTAAGTAATTTATATTTTTATAGTTTCGCTAGCTAATTTAATTTGACCCTGTATATGCGTAGGCGCAATGATACCGACTCTTCGTAATCTATATGAGTGTGGCAATGACTGTTGAATTCAATTACTACAGCTGCCGCTATTCACTGTGGGAGGACAATGTCGGAATTATTTAATGATCATCAGGTGGAGTTAAGTGGTATCACAGGTGACCGCAATGAAATTTTGAAGACTGTGGCTGATAGGATCTCATTCTCATCCCCGCTTTGGAGGTCCTTTATTAAATCAGTCATTTAATATTAATTTACATAATTTTAATTTCAGTTTCAATGTTAATTTCGTGGAGGAGCTCGTGATCCATCAGGTTAAGCTACGCTTGCATACCGAGACTCCTCCGTGCCTCGGAAAGCACGTTAAGCCGTTGGCCACTGCTGTCATTCGTGGATCTTTGACAGTCGTTACGGGGCGTCAGAAGCCCGAAAGTCTGACAACCTTCTAGTCGTCTTACCAAGGGGTAGGTATCTTATTACCCAGTTACTGGGTTGTGGAGGTCAGATAGGCAGTCGCTCCATGTAAAATACTGGTATTCAAATGCATCCGGTTAGACTGGAAGCCGACCCCAACATAATTGGGAAAAGGCTAGGCAGAGTGATAGCAGTATCAATGGGAACGAGGGGAACATTATAACCCTCCTTTTGGGCTTCGCCGCAATTGGGTAAAAAGTAAGAATCATTTGAATAAAATCAATCTGCCTAGCCTTTTCTCAACTATGTTGGGGTCGGCTTCCAGTCTAACCAGATGCAGCTGAATACCAGTATTTTACATGGAGCGACTAGGATCTGATCTCCACAACCCCGTAACTGGGTAATACGATAACTTTAGGTGAGACTTTCGGGCTTCTGACGCCCCGTAACGACTGTCAAAGATCCACGAATGATAGCCGGGACCGAGGCACGGAGGAGTCTCGGTATGTAGATGGTCACCCATCCACGTTCAACCCCAGCAAGCGTAGCTTAACCTGATGGATCGTCCCGTGCGGCTGTTATGGGTAGTCAAGTCATTACTTTTTTACTCAAAAGCATGTTTTTTAAATAAAATGCTTTACGTTCTTAAAATGTTTTTGGCCAAATTGTTGATAGATGTGCATGGTACGATTGTGAACTATAAATATAATTTTAAATAGGTACAGTTTCTCCATAAATGTAGCGGACTGAAAATTTTGTAAAATGTACCTATTTGAAATTATATTTACCTATATTTCAGAATAGTACCATGCACATCTATCAACAATTTGGCCAAAAAAAATTTTAAGAATAAAAATGTTAAAAGTAAAGTTTATTAGGAACAATTTTTAGGTATTAAACATAACAATAGACACGAAGATAGCTGCAAAAGTAAAATACTGTGGCGCAGCTATCAAGAATGCAAACCATTTTATTTAATAAACATACTTTTGTGTAAAAAAGTAATGATTTGACTACCCATTTGTGACAGCGTCCTTAAGTTAGTACAATCCTCAAATGTCAAGATTTCATGAAATAGTCATTCAACAGGATTACCTGGTCTTAAAGAGTTGTATTGATGACTTTAATGACTATAATTCTGTAAATACATACTTGTTACATCATCAATCAATCATATTTTGATCAACATGCAACTTAATACACTGACTTGCAAATTGCAAAAAAAGTAAGCAAAATTTGAATTTCGCGGCTACCCCGCGGCTTTCGCCTTAACAAACTTAGCATTTTGTTGTCTGTTGCCATAATTCAATATCAGGTTATATCGCTTACTCCCACCCGGGAATGACACAGCGAAACCATTAATTAACCGTTGCAAAAGAGACTGCGTCAATGAGGTACCACAAAAAGGCCTGTCCGTTTGACCGTACGTTAAAAACTGACGTTAGATGTACTGTTAACTGTCAAAGTGAGCTTAACTGCAGTTTGAGGTTTTTGGTTCTGTAGTAGGAAAGATTTTAATTTGTGAATTTTCTGTTAGTACTTACTTAAGGCGACGATTACTGTTAACTGTCAAAGTGAGCTTAACTGCAGTTTGAGGTTTGTGGTTCTGTAGTAGGAAAGATTTTAATTTGTGAATTTTCTGTTAGTATTTACTTAAGGCGACGATAACCGACTTTCAATTATTTTAAACTGAAGATCACGTCTAAACGATTAGTGTTAATGATTTGAAAAAAATATATGTTAAATTAGAGCATTTTCTTATTTCAGATTATATTTATATTACATAATGTAATTAATTTGTAAAGTTATGTCTAACGCGGATAAAAAACTGAGAATCACGCAAAAACTATCAAGCGTATTTTTATGAAGATAATTTAATTATTTATCTTTTAGTTTACTTACGTGTTTTAATATAGTACCTTTTTGATACTGGTAGGTGCAGAAATCCAGCACCTACCTTGTACTAGTGTCCCATACAGCACAAAGACATGAGATCAAAAATAAGGTAAAAATGTACTTACTACAATTGGATTACGAAGACACTGAAAATCTAATGTCCCTTCATCTTTTTTACCACACAAACACATACACATTCCTCTATTTCACCATTCGTATTAACACACATACACATCCACCCCTCAAATCTTCAATCTCACGAACACTTACTTGCACTCTTATAAGTACTAAGTCGGAATATTTGTTATAGTAGTGACACACAAATGTCCTAAGTTTTAATATTGTCTAACAATAGCTGAGCACTATCCCCTGAGATACAGGTTCCCACCTAGTTCAGGGGCTAGGGGCAATATTCTGAGCACCTTTTACGACCACCACAAAACAAAAAGTTTTAGTACTTGTCACCTGTTCTGAAATTGTTCTTGGTTGGTTGAAATTGTAATTGGTGAGTATAAGCAATTTTTATTATTTATTTTATTTTGTTTTATGAGTATAATAAATTAATAATGCGTCTAATTTGGGATAGCGCTCCTTGATGGGCGAGTCCTATTATTGACTGGACGTACGACGCGCTGCGTGAGCTCAGCACAGAACACGCAAGCTAACCACTCAAGGCCGTTGGCATATATCTGCGTCTTAAAACATTTCCAACAAGAACCACGTAAGAACATCCATTGCCCAAAACTTCTCGCATAACAGACTCCTAAAAAATCTAGTGAGTCATTCAAACAAAATGGCCGGTCACTGTCAAGGTCAGAACGTCGGCCTATAGCGGTATTAAGAACTGTGTTAATTTGAGTTTTTATTGATGTGGGTGTGGTAAGTGGTGAAGTGGCGATATTCCCTCGTGGGTCTGTTGGCTGTAGCGGATCTGGTCAATGTTTGCGTGGAGCATTTAGTCAGATGTTTTGTAGTAAAGGTTTGCCTATTTCTTGGGCTTTTAGCTTGGCATAAAGGTCGTAAAACCGACTACGGCGAAGTAAAAAGGAGGGGTATGATTTTGAGTTTTGACCGGTAAGTATGTGTTTTTCAGTTTTTTTTATGACATTATCGTCATGTGAAAAATACACACTACAAAAAAAGATATGAATTTTTTAACTCCACCGGCAGAAAATTCTAAATCATTACAAAAACCAAAAAATCGCGGAATATACATGGGGGTATTTTCGTGCATAATCAGCCTATAATGTTCCCCACGTTCCCATTGATACTGCTATCACTCTGCCTAGCCTTTTCCCAACTACGTTGGGGTCAGCTTCCAGTCTAACCGGATGCAGCTGAATACCAGTATATTACATGGAGGCAGTCGCCTATCTGACCTCCACAATCCAGTTACTGGGTAACACGATACCCCTTGGTAAGACTGGTTGTCAGACTTTCGGGCTTCTGACAACCCGTAACGACTGTCAAAGATCCACGAATGACAGCCGGGACCAACGGCTTAACGTGCTTTTCGAGGCACAGAGAGGTCTCGGCATGTAAAGATGGTCACCCATCTACGGATCGACCGCGGCAAGCGTAGCTTAACCTGATCGATCGACCCGTGCGGCTGTTATTACTTAGCCACGAGCTCCTCCTGTTTTCCTGTTCCCATTAATACTAAGTACTAAAAGATAATAACAAATCTGTTTATTTTCAGGTATGTACTATACAGCGGAAATCACAGCAATAAATTAGCAATAATATTATTCGTAAGTAAATAGAATAGTGTTGTTCTAGTGTCAGGGTGAAGATAGCATAAGCATAATCAGCCTATAATGTTCCCACTGCTGGGACGCAGGCCTCCTCACGAGAGGCAGTGGGATGTAATCCACCGCGCGGGCCCAATGCGAGTTGGTAGATGTCACATGTTTTCGAGTTTTTGGTTCTAAGAAAGACCTGTTTTCTCACGATGTTTTGAGAGCAATCAAGCCTTTTCCCAACTATGTTGGGGTCGGCTTCCAGTCTAACCGGATGCAGCTCAATAACAGCATAGGGCTCCGTTTGAACCCTTCGGGTATGGTACCCTAAGAAAGGTGACAACTGATAATACTGGCAAGCATGTAGGTATGCAAATATAAGTTATCATCTTCCTGCCCTTATCCCATATTACGTGGGGTCGGCGCAACACGTTTTCTTCTTCCATTCTCCCCTATCAACCGTCACGCTATCATTCACTCCCTTCGCTTTCATATCATTCCTCACACAATCCATCCATCTTTTCTTTGGCCTTCCTCTGCCTCTCCATCCATCAACATCTATAGTAATCAGTCTTTTACTCACATGCGTTTCGTCTCTCCTCATTACATGCCCATACCAAGACAAGCGATTTCCTTTCAACTTTTCTGTCACTGGCGCTACTTTCAAACTTCCTCTTATATACTCATTTCTCACTTTATCCATTCTCGTCACTTCACACATCCATCTCAACATTCTCATCTCCGCTGCATGCAATTTTTTTTCATCCGTCTTCTTCACTGCCCAGCATTCCGATCCATAAAGTACGACAGGCCTTATCACGGACTTGTAAATTTTCCCCTTCAACTTGAGGGGCATCCGTGGGTCGCAAGTTGTTCCTGTAACCTGTCGCCATTTCATCCATCCTGAGTAGATCCGGTGCGTTATGTCTCGGTCTACTTCGCCATCCCCTTGGACAAGCGACCCGAGGTACCGAAAGTCGGAGCAGATCGGTAAGGTATGTAAAAATAAGTACCTACGGTAAATCAAGTCTTTCCAACTAGCAAACAATGCTGACTAAGGTCAGAAAGTCAAATCTATGAATGTAATGCCGTTTGGTTCCTTTGCATACGGGCTGTGCGATAAATATCACGCCAAAGGCGCATGACATGATGCGTTAAAATTATTGGTTAAGGGGGATACGCAGTAGCCGCGAAGTTCAATTTTTTTACGTTTTTAGCGTTCCGTAGCCAAAGGGTGAAACGCAAAGAGAATTAAACCACGAAGTTTTATAGTCATTGGTGAAACGGGACCCTATTACTAAGACTCCGCTGTCCATCCGTCCGTCTGTCAACAAGGCTGTATCTAATGAACTTTGATAGTTAGACAGTTGAAATTTTCACAGATTATGTATTTCTATTGCCGCTATAACAACAAATACTAAAAAATAAATAATTAATGGGGCTCCCATACAGAAACGTGTTTTTTTTTTGCGTTTTTATAGATAATGGTACGGAACTCTTCGTGCGCGAGTCCAACTCGCACTTGGCCGGTTTTTTGCAATTTGCAGGTCAGTATCAGGTTGTATGTTGATAAAAATGTGATAGCGATAACGCGGCCAAAACAATTATGCAAGTATTTACATAATTCTAACCATAAGAATCATCAATACATATCTCTAAGTTAGCTTTGTTCTCTTTAAGTTTGATTTCGGAAATCATGACATTTTGGAACAAATCTAACTTAGAGAGATGTATTGATTATTCTTATGGTTGAAATGATGTAAATACATATTTGTTATAGCCGCGTATTATATTTTTATCAACATACAACCTGATAACGACCTGCAAATTGCAAAAAACGGAAGAAAACTAGAATTTCGCGGGCACACCTTTACATGGAGCAAAAAGAAAAATAAGTCTGAAGGAACGCTAACCAAAAACGAAGTAATAGAACGGGCAGGCTATGCAATGCGACGGGGTGGATCAGGGGAACAAGAAATTTCACGCGGACGAATTCTAGCTAGCTATAATTTAAAACGTTCATTGTTTGCTTGGGGTATCGTATTAGAAAGAAAAGAAAGAAAGAAATAAAAACTGTTTATTCACATGAAAGTGACGCCCGCGCACGCGTATTACACAGTAACTGGGTTGTGGATGTCAGATAGGCAGTCGCTCCATATAAAATACTGGTATTCAGCTGCAACCGATTAGGCTGAAAGCCAACCCCAACATAGTTGGGAAAAGGCTAGGCAGATTGATTTTTAATTGTTTGCTTAAAGATTGACTCGAAAGTTCTTTTTTAAACAATATCAGCAACGTAGTCTGTTTTACGATGAATAACCATAAATTTAATTCATAATAGTTATTATTTCTGGCTTCGTAACATCCCTAGCACGGCTAACACTACTTGAAACTAGTGTTACCATGTAATTATACTGGTTTTCCCCGTTTGTGGGGTAAGTGTTATTTTATGTGTCATTTTAATGACATCGCGTGACATCTTTTTCTAACCCATTTCTTACACAATATTATTAAAACTTTTCGCTAAACCCTTGGTTTATGAAATCCTATATTATTATTTAATCAATCATTATAATCATACTCTAAATGGCAAAAGCTTTTAAGGGGATACAACGATAATTTTGTGTTTTTAAAATTCTTATAAAACCAAACGCCGGCTATCGCTGAAAACCAGCGCTGGGGCTCCGTTTCGCATGGGGTCGCGGCATTATGCTGAGCGGTAGCCGTTTTGCGTAGATGTGACGCATATTTTCCCCAAAACTTGCTTTTTACATTGTTTATTTTATTTTTTTGTCCTTTGCGTCATGTTTACCGCAAATAAACGTATTTTCTTTCTTCTTTTCTTTCTTTCTTTCAAATGTATATTGGTTAAATCATTTGGATTTTCCATTTTGTGTTATTTGACTATATTGTCTACTGTTGTACTAAAACCGAAACATGATTACTTGTCATTTTTTTGGCCAAAAAAAAATCCAAAGTAGCACCGTCTATTTTCTGTTTTATACGATTCAATCAATCTGCCTAGCCTTATCCCAACTATGTTGGGGTCGGCTTCCAGTCTAA
Source organism: Cosmia pyralina (assembly GCA_946251885.1). Lineage (NCBI taxonomy): Eukaryota > Metazoa > Arthropoda > Insecta > Lepidoptera > Noctuidae > Cosmia > Cosmia pyralina. The sequence continues at coordinate 2,761,003 of OX276371.1, forward strand.
CAGGATGCAGCTGAATACCAGTATTTTACATGGAGCGACTGACTATCTGACCTCCACAACCCAGTTACTAAGTAACACGACACCCCTTGATAAGACTGGTTGTCAGACTCAGGCGTTCTGACGACCCGTAAAAACTGTCAAAGATCCACAAATGACAGCTGGGACCAACGGCTTAACGTGCTGGAGGAGTCTCGGTATGTAAAGATGGTCACCCATCCAAGGACTAACCCTAGCAAGCGTAGCTTAACCTGATGGATTGACCCGTGCGGCAGTTATTACTTAGCCACGAGCTCCTCCTGTTTTATATGATGAATTAATAAAAGTAATGAAACTGCACTAAAATGAGCCTGAATTTGCTCCCCCAATATATTTAATCTGCCTAGCCTTGTCCCAACTATGTTGGGGTCCAGTCTAGCCGGATACAGCTGATTACCAGTATTTTACATGGAGCGACTGCCTATCTGACCTCCACAACCCAGTTACAAGGTAACACGATACCCCTTGGTAAGACTGTAAGTCAGACTATTGGACTCTGACTACGCACCAAAATAAGCCTGAATTTGATCCCCCATACTTATCTAAAAATACTGTATTGACGAACGGTCTATTCTCGTACAGTCACGACAGATATTAAGTTTGTTTTTTAACGAAATGATTGTTACGATGTAGTTATTGAGGTTAATTGTGGATGTCGGCTGTTTTAAACGGTTGTAGAATATTTGTTGGCCTTTTGCGATATTTGTTATAGTGAAAGACAGTATTTTTTTGAGAATGTTGTAGCCCGGAACAAGTTTTTATTCTCCACAATTCCATTACAAAGTTTAGGATGCATATCCGATACGGCTCTAATAATCCCTCCATATCCTAAGGGATAAAATCAGGAATGAAATTATCCGGAAAAGAACCGGAGTAACCGACATAGCTTGCAGAGTAAGCAAACTGAAGTGGCAGTGGGCTGGCCATGTTTGTCGAAGGACCGATGGCCGGTGGAGCAGACGAGTCCTAGAGTGGAGACCGCGTACCGGCAAGTTTAGTGTGGGACGTCCCCCAGCAAAAGATGAAAGGTGGCTGGGACAGACTGGATGCGGAAGGCGGAGGACAGGGTATTGTGGCGCAGCCTGGGAGAGGCCTATGTGCAGCAGTGGACTGCATTAGGCTGAGTTGATTGACTGATCCTAAGGGCACGTCTTCCCTACCATTATCGCGCCCCCCGTTCTATGCTATGCATGTGTTAGATTTGATATAATATAATTATAAGCGTATATATAGCTACCACGCAAATAGCAAGCCTTAAATGTCAGAATGGTTATTGGTTATTTATCATGTCTGAAAGTATTATGAATATGGTGTGTAAAGGAAGGATTTCATAAAGAAAAGCACAGAAATACAAGACTAGATATTTATTATTTCAATTAGGCTTGTCAATAATTATTCATCTTTAATGAGAAAGCTATTGTCCGTTCGCAAAACTAGGTCTTCATGGAGAAGAAGGACAAGAAACTCCATGGAAACAGTATTATAGTATTCTATCAACACATTTCTTATATTTTCCACAAATTATAGTTATCTCAAACAGTTAATTCTATCACTCAGAATAATAGCAACATAATAACAATATTTAAGGTATAATATGAAATTACGTAACTTACATGACACCTGGTAGATATATTTCACATCACAACAACACTAGCACTAGCCACTTGAACATCCACTGAGCAACTGCCTCGAGAATGTCATTACAATCCTTTTTATATCCTACCATCCCTTCCATTTATCCCTTCCCATCAAACATCAACTGACAGTATTGTATTAATCGTTTCAAACAACCTGTTATATTAAAATAGCAATATAAATTCTAAGATATACTACAGTTACTATCAAATATTATTTAATTATTTATAGTAATAACATCTGTACGATTTTGACAAGTTAAGAGTAGTATATATCGTAAACACAATAACTAATCAAATTAGATACTTCTACATTGGTCTCAAGCTTCGTAAATGTGACAGATGTCAATATCCAACAAACAATTATTCTAATAATCTAAAGGTTGTTTTACAATGATTCGATGATTTTAATCACAACCGAACTAACTTCCGGAATCAAGGTAATCTCAAGTATTTATTTTTAAATATTAGACACATAATAATTACATTTATCTAACACATGCATGGTCTTTGAAACCCCATGTAACATGAGGCTCCAGGGGCTAGTGTGAATCTTTGGGCTCATTCGAGTAATCGAATCTAGCCAAACTAAGCTGAGGTCGGTTCCTTTTGAAAATTCAGTCAATTTGAGATTCCAAATACATATTAAGTACCAGAATCAACTTAGTAAATAGGGGAAGACCAAAGAAACGATGGATGGACTGTGTGAAAGATGATACGGCTAGAAAGGGTGTGACTACCGAGATGACGATTAATAGAGAAGTATGGAAGAAAGGGACATGGTGCGCCGACCCCAAATAAATTGGGATAAAGGACAGGCGAATGATGGTGAACTTAGGAAGTGGAACCGGGTGCAGCTGAAAATACACTATTTTACATAAAGCCACTGCCTATCTGACCTCCACAAACTAGTTACTGGGTAATACGATACCCTTTGGTAAGACCTGGTTGTCAGACTTTCGGTTTTCTGACGACCCGTAACAACTGTCAAAGATCCACGAATGACAGCCTGGACCAACGGCTTAACGTGCTTTCCGAGCACGGCACGGCACGGTCTTAGTATGTAGTATCCATCCACGGACAAGCCCGGCAAGCGTAGCTTAACCTGAAGGATGGACCCGTGCGGCTGTTATTACTTAGCCGTAATGATTAATTAAGTATTTAATAGTTTCCTTTAATTTCTTTCATGTCGCCGTCAATCAGTTGATTCTTTAAAATTAAATTCTTTATCCATCCGCTCTTTAATTTCTCTTTGATATCACGATAAAGCTATAAATCTATTGAATCAATAATTTGTAAGGTGAAGTTGATGGTTGTCGGTTGAGGTTTATTTTTTTTTTTAAGGGGCTTGTGGCTTAATCATAACATTGCATTATGCGTATGTGCAGGCCGCTCGTTCATTCGTCAACTCTCACGACGCGACGTTCCAGCCCGCCTCGCCGCTAATTCCTAAGGCGCGGTACAGCGGTATCGGTCAAAATATAATAGAAAAACCAAGGCCCTGCCAACACGGTTAATATCACACCTATGTTAACCAAAGGAATAGGCTGAGGTGTATTGTATACACCCACATTTCGCCACCCAAAGTATACTGGGTATATTTTTATTCACCGTTTAAGGGGTCATTGTACTCATCATTATGAGCAACTTTTACTGCATGACCAAACCTGAAATCGCGATAAAAATCAGCTGGTCTCCTACATTTATGTTAGTAGATTTTTTTTTTCGCGATTTCAGTTTTGGTCCCATAGTAAAAGTTGTTCCTAATGATCATGATGGTACAATGAACCCTTAAGAGGATAAAGGTGATTAAAATTACATCCTTAATACTTATAGGGCGAGCCAGAAGACAAAATATTCTCATAATAAAAATCAGCCACGCCAATAAACAGTCCCCTCTCTACCTCAACATTTAATCCAAACACTTCTGCTCTCCTCCCAACCGGTACAGCTTTCTAATGTAATAAGCTATTAGAAGAACTGATATTAATGATATTCGTGGTTTTTAGCACTAAAACCGTTACAAAGTAAATGAGGTCGAAAATCTAGTTTTTTTGTAGATTGGATTTTTGATTTTATTAGTGAGATTTTATTAATCGAGTGTCTGGTTGTGTAAAGTGGAGCAAGTTTATATTTTTGAATTTATAAACGTACAGTCAGCAACAAAAGTCGATTAACACTGCAGTTTTTTAATCTTAATTATTACTTAAGCGAAATATTTAATTCAAATCGGAACAGAAGTACTTATTAAAATTTTCGAGAAAAAAAAGCAGTTTATGGAATCATTTTGTGTTAATTTAGATGATGTCAAAAAGTAGCAGTGTTAACCGACTGTTGTTGACCGTACTAGCGATTCGCCCCTGCTTGGCTTGCGGTTTTTACGTCGAGTCATCGATGCATAGAGATTTCTTTGTTATCTTATCAGCTGACCCGACAGACGTTGCCCTGGCCAAATTTCATGTATGAGAATTTTTTTTTTTTTTTTTGTGAATTATTCCTATATTTTTATAGTTATTCCATTATTCGGGGGAGGAGACAAATCGAACATCGTAAAAATCGGTCCAGCCGTTCTTGACATAAAAATGGTGTAAATAAACCGACTTTTTTTAAATATATATACAGGGTTATTGGCAAAACACCAGCAACCTCTTAAGGGGTCATTGTACTCATAATTATGAACAACTTTTACTATTGCACCAAATCTGGTATCGCGAAAAAAAACAGCTGCTGCCTACATTTTGACGAGTTTGATGTAGGTAAATGTACTGTCCAGCTGATTTTTTTTTACCCCTTAAGAGGTTGAAAGAAGAAAGAAAGAAAGAAAATACGTTTATTTGCGGTAAACATGACGCAAAGGACAACAAAATAAAATAAACAATGTAAAAAGAAAGTTTTGGGGAAAATATGCGTCACATCTACGCAGGTTGCTGGAGTTTTACCAATAACTCTGATATACACTGTCTCCTAAGATACAGGACTACCTAGTTTAGGAGACAGGGTTACATAATCTGTGTAGATTTATGTAGATATCTGTGTTTTGTTGTTTTGTACATCTGCTTTTGTGTACCTATCATGAATCTTGTGTGTGTAATAAATATTATTCTTATTCTTATACTTACAAAAAAAAATACTGAATACCGGTAGAACGTTTGTTGGCATAATTTGATGCATTTTAACTCAACTACGAACGACGACGACGACCTGCAAGGAATACTTCCTTAACCCTGTAAACGAAATCCCAAACAATATGATTTGACAAAAAAGAAATTATAATAAGACGCCAAGAGTTATTGGACTCATATCATAATTTATTTTTTGTACAAAAACGCGTTTTTCGGAGACTTCTAAGCCAGCCTTTCGGCTTCACGCCACATTATTTGTTCGTGATAGGTTAGTCATGGTGTCCCGTAACATTTGTACAAATATTTGACGGGGATTTTATGCGATGGCGTGCTTTTGCAGTCTATTGTCGTAAATCGGTCCCAGCTAGATAGATCGACGACTTTAAAAAAAAACTTTTTTCCAAAAAAAAAAAAAAAATATATATCTGACTTCCAAAAACACTAGTAGTTCCGGTAGCCATTTGTGATCTTCATCATCAGTTCCACTTCACCAAATTGCTTTCCGAGAGCGAATGCACGAGTTACTATAAAAAATACCCAAGTCGCTTTATGTGTGCCTAACTGCCTATAATATTTGAAGATTCCGTCTCCAGGATCCCATCAGATCCTGAACTGATGACAATGGGACCAAACCATTTCAAACAAAAACAAAATTTTCAAAAATACTTAACAATAAATTTTTAACTTAGTATAGAACGCTTCATGTCCCAGAAAAACATTACCCTCATAGTGCTGATGTGCTGATAATCCCCGGGGTCAGACATCCACGAACCAACCGCGGCAAGTATAGCTTAACCGTCAATCAACCCAGGCAAAAGACTTCAAACTACCATAGTATTTATTTTACCGTTTTAAAATGTTGCCATTGGCACATATCTCCAATGTGTTTCACTGAATATTAAACGGCTGAGAGAAATCTAACATATAATACCGGTTTATGCGATCAAAATTACCGGTTTTGCAAAGCGATGCATCAACACTATTGTTGGATAGGGTTGGCTGTAATGGGGAAGGTCGGGCAAAACTAAATTGTAGATGGCGTGATCAAACTCAAACTCAAACTCAAAGCATTTATTTCAAATAAACCAATTACAGGCACTTTTGAATTGTCAATGGGTCGGTCAGTCAGAAAGATGAAGCTAGTTGCCCATTCCAAAGCGTAGTAGATCCCTATGGAGAAGAACGGGCAAGAAACTCCACGGACACTCTTTTAAATCATAATATTTTTACAAAATATTGGTTACATCGTTCAAGTTGAAAATATACATGTGAGAACAATGTAGAAAGACGTGCACGTTAAAAAGCGTCCGTAATAAAAAGATAATAACTAAAACAACTAAATTAAATATTAAAATTAAAAATAAGCCATGGCAGCTAAGAGACGACCAGTCCCAACTGACGGCGCCCGTTCACGAACATGACGCATGGATCATAGCTAGAATAAATTTGATATTTCATTCATTCATGCATTGACTGAGTTTGGTTTAATTTCACTTTTTTGTTATTTTCGCTTATTTCAATCTTTTTAATCAAGTATTTGACATGGAAAGTGTCGGAATTTAAAACCTTGAATATTTTCTCGTAATCACTTTCTTCAAAATGTTTCGAACTCTGTTTATTTTTTTATTTTTTCGAATAGCAACACAATCTTCTAATTTTAGTGTCTCTTGGAAAATGGTGGACTTCAATTTCGGAGTGTTTAGGAACAACAATGCGTCATTTTCGCAAAAATAAAATAAAACCACCTCACGCCTTGTATTTTTGATTGGATTGTTGGGAACTAGCTATGACAGCGCCATTTTGACAGTTGCTTTCTCCTTAGAACGGTTTTTGGTTCGCGATTATTTTGTTTTCAACGCTCCTGTAACCTCGAATTTGACTAGCTGTCGTGCCAACGACACGAAGAAGACTGGAAATTGAAAAATAAGTTTTACCAACACGTTCTGAATAAATAAAAAAAACCGCCCAAATGCATGTCGGACCACGCACAATAAAGGGTTCCGTAGTTGAAAAGAATTTATCCCAAAAACCAACTTCAATCACAATCAATCAAATCTTCAATTACATTCAATCAATCTGCCTAGCCTTTTCCCAACTATGTTGGGGTCGGCTTCCAGTCTAACCGGATGCAGCTGAATACCAGTATTTTACATGGAGCGACTGCCATCTGACCTCCACAACCCAGTAACTGGGAAATATGATACCCCTTAGTAAGACTGGTTGTCAGACTTTCGGGCTTCTGACGACCCGTAACGACTGTCAAAGATCCACGAATGACAGCCGGGACCAACGGCTTATCGTGCTTTCCGATGCACGGAGAAGTCTCGGTATGTAAAGATGGTCATCCATCCACGGACCAACCCCGGCAAGCGTAGCTTAACCTGATGGATCGACCCGAGCGGCTGTTATTTACTTGCGAGTATCAAAATAAGTCGCATAAAAGGCCTTATTTTTTTATTGCGTTGACTTAGAAGCTTGAATTTTTAGAACTCTAAGGGACCATAGACTGACGTATTTGATATTAATTTCAACTTGATACTTTCACGCGTTCCAGAGAAAAAGGGTCATGTCAGACTGACAGCCAGACAGACGGACAACGAAGTGAGGGTATAATGGTTCCGTTTTTAGGGTTCTGTACCTCAAAAGGAAAAAACGGAACCCTTATGGATCACTTCGTTGACCGACGTCTGTCTGTCTCAGTCTGTCAAGACCCTTCTTCTCAGGAACGTGTGGAGGTATCAAGTTGAAATTAATATCAAATACGTAAGTCTATGATAGTCTCTTAGAGTCTTAAAAAACTCAAGCTTCTAAGTCAACGCAATAAAACATACGGCCATTTATGCGACATATTTTGATACTCGCAAGTAAATCAAAACCTAGGGTACTGCCCGTCGCATTGCATTGCCTGCCCGCGCTTTTACTTTGTTCTCGCTTAGCGTTCTTTCGGATTTTTTTCTTTTTGCTCCGCAAATAAGGGTCGTAGCGGGATGCTAAATAGTCTATAACATTCCTCAAAAATTGGGTTATCAAATGCAAAAAGATTTTTTCACATTTCTGTTCGCATAACTCTAATATAATTGAATAAGTATTGCATTTTGTAGCTGTTTGTTGATAAAAATAAAATAACTCGTCAAAATGTATGGAACAGCAGATTTTTTATTCGCGATTTCAGATTTGGTCCCATAGTAAAAGTTGTTCATAAATATTCATATTTATTTAAGTTACACCTTATATATTTTTTTCACCGTTTTGAGAGTAGGGTCACCATTGCTCTCAAAAGGGTGAAGGAAAACAACGTGAGGAAGCCGGCATGTCCTAGAACCAAAAATTGGAAGACATGTGACATCTACCAACCCGCACTGGACCCGCGTGGTGGATTACGGCCCACTCCCTCTCGATGAGAGGATGCCTGTGTCCCAGCAGTGGGAACATTATAGGCAGATTATAAATAAAAAATAAAATCAATTTATTTCAGACAAATTAGCCCATAACAAAATTAATTATACATGTCAGATTTGTTAGTAACAAAGGTCTTAATAACTATGTTAGTATACTATATTAATACAATATAATTCAATACTAATAATAATTTCATGTAAGTAATATGCAACTCTAGAAACCTCCCCAGCACACTACTGGTCTCGGGTCTCTCTGCAATCATCCTCAGAATTCCGTTACCGCTGCATTATGCATGCTAAGTTTACGTTTATTAATCTCGGCCTAGGTGTTAAGTTTCATTATTCTTGAGTAAAACATAGGTACACCTCTAAAGAAAACGTAGTGACTGAGGTCTCAATTAAGCAAAACAATCTCAAAGTTGCATGCCGATTGTCTAACAAAATCTCCCCGTTCTTAGTCCATTCCATACTTCATAAAAAACTTTTTTACAAAAAAATACAACCGACTTCCAAAGACAACAAACACTACAAAGTGAAAAATAACTTTTATTTCGCAAGTCGGTGTCTAGTTAAATGTATTTTCGTTTTTTGCCACCGATTTCCAAAATTAAAGTTATTTTTCACTTTGTAGTGTTGGTTTTGAAAGTCGGTTGTATTTTTTTTGTAAAAAAGTTTTTATTTTTCACTTTTTAGTTGTGGTACCTACCCCACACAAATTCTAATACCACTACCTGCAAAACAAACTAGAACATCATCCATATAAAAGTGGGGAAAAAATACGTATTATTGAAGCTAACTCAGAAACTACCAAAGCAAAGTTAATCAATTTTATATGGGACCAACTGTGATGTATACCCTCTCGAATAAAACAAAAAAAATCCAAATCGGTCAAGCCATCTTCGAGTAATCGGGGAACATACATAAAAAAAATAAAATAAAAAGGTTCCGACGAATTGAGAACCTCCTCCTTTTTGAAGTCTGTTAAAAATGGCAACCCTGTACACAAGCTGTCAAAACTGGTAGTTGATGTGACAAGTATAGTTCACATTTCACAGTTATTACGTCTTTAAGAATTATGCATAGAGAAAACTTGGCGGTGTAAGTTAGTAACTGTTGCACAATGCAATGACGAGTAAATCACTGGTTTAGGAACTGGTTTCATTGAGACTTTGAGAGGTTAGTTTACTGTCATACTTCATAAGGACTGTAATAGTAAAGAAGAAATATCTACAGTAAAAAACATGGATTTGATTAGTAACGTTAGGGCTGGTACAACAAAGAAGGAAAAGAAAGAAAGAAAAACGTTTATTTGGACACAGTTTTGAAACACAAAAGCAAAAAAAAAAAAAAGTGAAAATAATGTTTTAACAACAATAGTATGTGCACAAAAATATCAACACACAAATAATGTTCGTTAGTTTATTATAATCTATCTCGAGAGATTGTAAACTATCGAAAAATTGTGAACTGTAACAAACTATTTACAATTTAACGCTTTATTTTTCGATAGTTTATAATCTATCCATGTCAAACCGACAAATTGTTGACTGGTGTCAAACATGTATGCGAAATACGCACCTTGCGCTAGCTAATACTAAATAGCCAACTAAGCGCAGTTCCTAACCGAATCCATTTGGTCGGGGTGCCCTGGCTTAGTTACTGCGACCAAGTAGGTTACTGCCAAGACCTACCAATCAGAGACAGCTCATAATTTTACGAATGATAAAATCTGATATATTGTGAACCCTGTCTGTAAGTGCAGTAGGGCTATTCTGTAAATATCTCACCGTGAAAACATGAGTGAAGTGATCATAAAGTGAGCTTCACCACTTTTTTGTGTCAAACCCTAGCATCAGGTGTAATGACGGCTCACTTCACCTGAGTTATCACGGTGAGATGTTTACAGAATAGCACTACAGGTTCGTGCACAATTTGACGGTTTGACATGGATAGATAATAAACTATCGTAAATCAATACGTTATATTGTAAGCAGTATAGTTCACAATTTATCGACAGTTTACAATCTCGCGAGATAAATTATAAAGTAATGCTGTTCACAATCATACGGTGACATAAATAACATTTATAAATAGGCTCGGAAATGATTGCACTTGTAAAATCTTGTACCTATGTAGCTTTCTACGGTTGAAACCTAGACCTCACGCAAGCCTCGTAAGCTTGAGGAAGTGATGCTGATGTCGTCACGCTGAAGGAGTTGCACGAAGGCTGCGCTGATATTCATGCTCGGGGTCACCAGTATAGAGGCATGAGGAACAAGGGGTAAAGTTCACTCATCCTCCATAGAAAAGGGAGAATCCTCCGACCAGACGGGTGTTGTGTCTGGTGGGTAACTGCCCGACGGTTGATGTCGGGACGTTGTAATATACTAGTCGCGCGGTAAACTCTGATTGCGCGATGCAGGATTGCGTGACGTCAGTGTGACGCGTAGTTCGTATGTGGCGATGTAAATTCCGCCACAACACGCACAAAAGTAAGTTCTACGCATCGTAGCTTCATGATTTTTACCAGGACTCTTTATAAAAAAACACACTAAAATCCAAAGTAATGTCTTCGCGTCGGAGCTTTTCATGGACGAGTTCATGGTTTTTGTATAAAAAAAGCACTGCGAAAACCTACGTCGTCGCTTTCGGTATTGGAAATCTACAAAATGCAAAACTAGGGTAATACTGGGGAAATTCGAATGGATGGCAACCCTTTCTAGACAGTGCTAATTTGCAAAAAAAAAACATCATTTTTATCATTAAATCAATCTGCCTAACCCTAACCTATGTTGGGGTCGGCTTCCAGTCTAACCGGATGCAGCTGAATACCATTATTTTACATGGAGCGACTGCCTATCTGACCTCCACAACCCATTAACTGGGTAATACGATACCTCTTGGTAAGACTGATTGTCAGACTTTCGGGCTTCTGACGACCCGTAACGACTGTCAAAGATCCACGAATGACAGCCGGGACCAACGGCTTAACGTGCTTTCCGAGGCACGGAGGAGTCTCGGTATGTAAAGATGGTCATTGGCAAGCGTAGCTTAACCTGATGGATCGACCCGTGCGACTGTTATTACTTAGCCACGAGCTCCGCTTACGTGTTAATTAAATAGACAACATTATTTGTTATGTACCTACTTATCAAAACAAGCGATGGCACAACTTAAGCTGCTCAAATACTTACGTAAAGAGAACAACTTCAGTTACGATCGATGTAACCGTTACACAATTGTAACGCGTAAGTCACCGGTTTTTTTGTAAGCTTTGTTAGTTATTATCGAGTTAATCTGGTCGGTAATCCAGTTTAGAATGTGTTAAGTAATGTAAAATAGAGATGGTTTATTTGGTTGTGTGTGTTTGATTCATAAATTCGGCGCTGTTATGATTGCGTCATCCAATTTATGTTTCCCCTGTTTTTTTTTTTAGGTTGATAAACAGTCCATCCGATCAACCCATCCATAGTACTACAAGGATCTTTTTGCTCCTGAATGACATTGACAGGTTTCCTAAAAGAGCGGTGGCCGCACATAACGCCAGCAGTGACGGCTGTCATGAAAATGATGGCAGTGGCAAAGATTTAAACCGTTAGATTTGCACGGTAGGGCAAAAGATAGTCGCGTTTCTGTTTTTTTTTTTTTGACACCTCTGACACACAATGACGCAGTGACTTGACTTGATTGTCATGGACATGCTATTTAAAAACGTGAGCTCACTCTTCTCAGTATACACACTTTGTCTTGTGACTAAGTACGGTGAGGGCAAATCTAGCGATTTGAATCTTTGGGCTGCGGGTTTCACTTATTGTCAAATACTAGTGAAAATGGCAGATTTTTATGGCGGCCGTTATAATATGTCGTAACCGCTTTCCTAGAAAACCGAAGCTTTATTGAAAAAGAACAAAAAAAAGATTTTGAGTAATTGTATTGAATATATTCGCAGCATCAGTTCCGATTTTGGTATTGCGCCAAAAGAACCTCTTAGCGTTATAGTTGTGAGTTGTTATTTTTCCCTCTAGGCACCTGCAACACCAAGTGGTTGGCACTAGGTGGAAATGTCTAATATGTCCGACTGTCACCGGCATTATTCAAGCTAGGACGAAGAGCAAGTACGCGTACTTATGGCTCGATGATTTTTTTTGCACATGTGTTACCTAGGCCCACGAACTTTTTTGGCCTAAACAAGGATTATCTTTCGACCCAGATTGAAACCATCGAGCCATTTTTGAATTTCTAACTCGTATTGCGACAAAGTTTATAGTTCTAATTACAAAAAACTGACGTCAAACCCGAGTCTATGTTGTCAACTTTGTATGTAGAACTTTATCGTGCCCTGAATAAAGTTGATAATATAATTAAAAGTTGTTCTTGAAGGAAAGGAGGCGACAGGAAATACTTCTTGTATTTCCTTCAAGAGCCACACAGCATCTCTGCGTAGCTACGAAGATAGTGCGTTGATAGTACTTCCTTTGACGTCATCGCAATCGTTTCCTTATCATTTTGTAAAAACATAAACCTTCTAAATATCTCTTCAGTAGAAACATGCCTTGTTCAAAGTCAGTTATTTACAGAAAGGGAGGCGCCTTTTACGTTACGTTTGTGTAATTATACAAACAAAGCCATATGTCACATAACTCCTTTTCTATTATGCATGAAATTATTATGCATCAACATAATCTTACATCATAAAGTCCATAATATAAAATAATATGCCATTAAATGTCACGAACGCGATCAATTACTTTAATTTATTCTGAACGCATCCGTAGGGCGACAGTGTTGCCAGATATAGAAGCTAAATTACCCCACGTGCGTTTCGATATTATGTTGTATTTTGTTCTGCACATCTTTGACAGGTAGATAAACGTTTTTAAATTAATTTTATCTTCGTTTAATGTTCTTTATGGGTATTTTTCTGTTTGTCTAAGTGATTAATAGAAACGGACATAGGGTACCTTTTATCCCGAAAAACAGTACTGTTCCCTAGGAAAACAACAATAATGTTCTTATGATAATAGATGGCGCCACGTGTCTTTCGAATCATGATTGAATTATATTATTACAAGGAATAAGGAAGGATTTCCCGGTAGTACGTTCCCGTGGGATATTTTCCTCTTGGGTTCGATTCCCGGCTCGGGCTGATATGGAGTGTTCCATCTGGGATTTCTCAGTAGTAGCCTGGAGTCTGGATTTGTGCCCGGTTACATGGCGAAATGTGGGCGTACTGTATGTTCAACCGTTTTATAAGTACTTGAATAAGTCATTGACCTTTGGGTAGTTAACACAGAATGATGTTTTTTTTTTTTGCAAAAGTCGAGGTCGCGAACTCGCAACTCAATTCTTAGGCCAGGCGAAAGTTTAACCGGTTTATTCCGTATAATAAGTACTTGCCAATTTTGATTAGTTGATTTTTATTTCAAAGGGGCGTTGATTATTGTTTTTAGGGTTCCGTACCTCAAAAGGAAAAAACGGAACCCTTATAGGATCACTCGTGTGTCTGTCCGTCTGTCTGTCTGTCCGCCTGTCACAGCCAATTGGCTCCGAATCTAATGGACCGATTAAGTTTAAATTTTGTACACATATTATATTTCTATGACCCAAACACGGACGGGTAAAGTAAAGAATTTTGAATATAGAGGTCACTTTTGGGGGGCAAATAAGAAAATTAACAAAAAAAGTTTTGCAAACTACACTATGTGGCATGTCAAATGAAAGAGCTTACTATGAGGGTCTCAAATAATTTTTTTTTTATAATTTTAAAATACATTTTTTTAAAGTTATTTAAGAAAATAGACGAAAATTGACCATTCCCCCCCCCCCCCCCCCCCCCTTAACTTCGAATTTCATCATCTTCCTGCCCTTATCCCATATTACTTGGGGTCGGCGCAACACGTTTTCTTCTTCCATTCTCCCCTGTCAACCGTCACGCTATCATTCACTCCCTTCTCTTTCATATCATTCCTCACACAATCCATCCATCTTTTCTTTGGCCTTCCTCTGCCTCTCCATCCATCAACCTCTATATTCATCACTCTTTTAGTCACATGCGTTTACTGAGCCTAAAATTTGGAAAAAAATACAGAAAATAGATCTTTACCTGTAGATTACAGGAAAACCTATAAGAAGTCTGTGGTGTTAAAGTAACATGGTAAATCTATCAATATTGTAAGCATCTGTCTGGCATTAATGCTGAAATGAATTATGGCGCAGCCGTGAGGTGAGGCACACACTTTTGTTTTAAAACATTATTTTCATTTTTTTTTCCTTTTGTTTTTGTGTTTCACGAAGTGTGTCCAAATAAACGTTTTTCTTTCTTTCCTTACAAACTTACGTTTACAGTTGGAATGTAAGGGAGAACATGTTTTTCAACTACAATGTTAAGTTTGTTCTTAAGATAAATTCATTCCAACTACGGAACCCTTCATTGTGCGTGGTCCGACACGCACTTGGCCGGTTTTTTTTAATTTATATACCTAAATTGTCTTATTGAGAAGGAAACCAGGTAGAAAGTTCATGTTAGACAATTATTATCATAGTATCTAAATGCGGAGGGACTTGTGGGTAAGTAATATCTTTAATAACGAGAGGGTCAATCGATCAGGTTAAGCTAAGCTTGCCGCGGTTGGTCCATGGTTGGGTGACCGGCCATACATTACATACAGGGTGTGGCGTAAATAGTGGTCCAACGTGAAGGGGTCGATAACCGTATAATTAGCTATCACATACCACAATTTGTACCATTTTTCTCCAGTCTCAGAATAAAATATTTTATATTATTATTTGAAAAATTTACACCTTGCTTTACTAATTTGGCTGTATTTTCTATAAATGACATTATTTTTTAATTTTGCTTTTTGTTTATAACTGTGAAATGCATGTGCTATCATAATATGCAAATGTAAAAAAAAAATTTCAATTAAACAAGTTGTTAATTACAAAAAAAAATTGTATTCCGAGACCTAGGAAAAAAATTGGTTCAAATTGTGATATGTGATAGCTGAATATACTGTGTATCGACCCCTTAACGTTGGACCACTAATTACGCCACACCCTGTATATCGGATTATTAATTTATTAAACATAAAACAAAAGGTATTATATTAAAACACGTATACTAAAAGTCTAATAATTAAATTATCTTCAAAATGGTGTAGGGTTCATAGAAATACGCTTGATAGTCTTTGCGTGATTCTCAGTTTTTCATCCGCTAGACATTAGACATCATTTCATCATTCTCCTGCCCTTATCCCAATCTATTTGGGGGCGGCGCCACATGTCCCTTTTTTCCATACTTCTCTATTATTCGTCATCTCGGTAGTCACCCCCTTTCTAGCCATGTCATCTTTCACACAATCCATCCATCGTTTCTTTGGTCTTCCCCTACTCTTATAGCCATCGACATTCATACTCAAAACTTTCCTCACGACATTTTCCTCACTCCTCCGCATCACATGCCCATACCATGACAACCGATTTCCGCACAACTTTTCAGTCACCGGTGCCACTTTCAAACTTCCTCTTATTTACTCATTTCTTAATCTATCCATTCGTGTAACACCACACATCCCTCTTAGCATTCTCATCTCAGCTGCATGCAATTGCTTTTCATTCATCCCTTTAGACGTTAGACATAACTTTACAAATTATTACAAATTAATTACACTTTGTAATATAAACATAATTTAAAATATTCACATATTAAGTTGCGCGCTAATTAGCAGACACAATAGAAATTTTATTATTATCTTCACACATGGTGTGCAATCGACATTTTAAGAGGAAAATACTCTAATTTAACATAAGTATATTTTTTCCAAATCATTAACACTAAGTACTCATTACTCATTACTCATTTAGACGTGTTTTCAGTTTAAAACCGGCCAAGTGCGTGTCGGACCACGTACAATGAAGGGTTCCGTAGTTGGGATGAATTTATCTTAAGAACAAACTTAACATTGTAGTTGAAAAACATGTTCTCCCATACATTCCAACTGTAAACGTAAGTTTGTACTCACAATATTGATAGATTTACCATGTTATTTTAAGACCACAGACTTCTTATAGGTTTTCCTGTAATCTACAGGTAAAGATCTATTTTCTGTATTTTTTTTTTCAAAATTTTAGGCTCAGTAGTTTCGGAGATAAGGGGGGGGGGGGAATGGTCAATTTTCGTTTATTTTCTTAAATAACTTTAAAACAATTTATTTTAAAATTATAAAAAAAAATATATATTTGAGACCCTCATAGTAAGCCCTTTCATTTGATGTGCCACATGGTGTAGTTTGCAAAACTTTTTTTTTTAATTTTCTTATTTGCCCCCCCCCCCCAAAGTGACCTCTATATTCAAATTTAATTTATTTACTTTACCCGTCGTGTTTGGGTCACAGAAATTCATATGTGTACCAAATTTCAACTTAATCGGTATAGATTCGGAGCAAACTGGCTGTGACAGACGGACAGACAGACACACGAGTGATCCTATAAGGGTTCCGTTTTTTCCTTTTGAGGTACGGAACACTAAAAATCATTAAAAGTCGGTTATCGTTGCCGTAAGCCGCTTGCCCTGCACACTAATATTTACATTTATACCTCTACAACAAAATACTTCAACAACTTCGCCCATGATCTTGCTACCCTGCCTGCACTCGTAGTTCAATGCGTGACATGTATTACCAACACGCATGCGCGTGGAGCGTGACGTGAGTATACTTCCGCGTATTATAGCGTGCATTGCATGTGATTCTTGTGAATAACGTGGTTCTCATAAACTTGTACTGTCACTTTGTGGACTGGGTGTTTTGTGCACGGTTTTTGAGGTCTACATTCGCAGATAAACTCTAGACCATATGATCTGTTTAACATAAGTTAATTCTGACTCAACTGAAAATATAAATATTGTACGAATATCACTTTTTCTTAGAGAGAAGGGAGTGAATGATAGCGTGACGGTTGACAGGGGAGAATGGAAGAAGGAAATGTGTGCGCCAGCCCCCACGTATCATGGGAAGGGCAGGAAGATGATGATGGTGACCATTTTTAACCGACTTCAAAAAGGAGGAGGTTCTAATTCGTCGGAACCTTTTTTTTTTTTTTTTTTTTATGTCTGTTCCCCGATTACTCGAAGATGGATTTTTTTTGTTTTATTCGAGAGGGTATACATCACAGTTGGTCCCATATAAAATTGATTAACTTTGCTTGGGTAGTTTTTGAGTTAGCTTCAATAATACGTATTTTTTCCCCACTTTTATATGGATGATGTTCTAGTTTGTTTTGCAGATAGTGGTATTAGAATTTGTGTGGGGTAGGTACACAACTAAAAAGTGAAAAATAAAAACTTTTTTTACAAAAAAATACAACCGACTTCCAAAAACAACACTACAAAGTGAAAAATAACTTTAATTTCGGAAGTCGGTGGCAAAAAACGAAAATACAGATAACCAGACACCGACTTCCGAAATTAAAGTTATTTTTCACTTTGTAGTGTTGTTTTTGGAAGTCGGTTGTATTTTTTTGTAAAAAAGTTTTTTTCTTAACGTGTCGATGGCAATCTAGATTGAGTCAGTCCAGGGACTGCAGTCTGACATAGGCGATCGCTTTACGACCGAATTTGGTCGCAAGTCCTAATGACGTCCCTAGACGGTCAAAATTGCTTGACAAACACGTTAACCCCCTCAGGTCTTTACGACCGAATTCGTTCGTAAAAAGATCGCTATCTGTGTTGAGACTGAAGCCTGAAAATTGATCTATGAGTTAAGCGTAATCTGTACCACTATCGAATAGATAAACTCCGGTATAAGGTATAAGCCTTAGACGAGGCACTAGGTTACGTGCCGTACTTGCATAAAGACTTACCTATTCTTTTCTCAACTCCATCTGCCTGGCCTTTTCCCAACTATGTTGGGATCGGCTTCCAGTCTAACTGGATGCAGCTGAATATCAGTATTTAACATGGAGCGACTGCCTGTCTGACCTCCTCAACCCAGTGACTGGGTAATACAGTAGCCCTTGGTAAGACTGCGTAATACGATACTCCTTGGTAAGACTAGTTGCCAGACTGGAAGCCGACCTCAACATAGTTGGGAAAAGGCTAGGCAGATTGATTGAGCTTTTCTCGTATGCTGAATATCCATGACCTTCATGGCTGTTACAACTTCTGACGGATTTGCAAATCTCATTTGGGAACTTTATTGAATTCAAGCCAGTCTACTCATTTAGACCATTAATTAGTAGTCTAGAATCTAAGCTCAAAGCTAGAATTAATTTGAGAATCAACGCTTATCTTACTTTAGCGTCCATGAAGTTTTGCAATTTTTCGTCTATGGTTGCCCTTGCCTGTCAATAAATAAGGAACTTCATAGGCGTACTTATGTCAAAACTTCAAAAGTAAAAGAAATGGTTGAAAAGAGTTTATAGTAGTTAAATTCGGAACAAGACCTCGTATTTGCTTTTCCAATAACTGTCAATATTTTGAAGTCTTGATGTCACTACTGGCCTTTCGACTGTTGCTTGGGTTAAGTCGATATCTTATTTGTCAACTTCACTGGCTGCCTTGATTTCTGCTTACCTCTTTGTAATCGTGATAAAAACACAAAACAAATCGTGACGCGCGATGCGTGTCAACTTCCGCGCATTGTCGCCTATAATGCCATGGGATCGCATTTTTCTCATATGGCAACACTTGATCTGTTGCATAACTGTATCTTATTTTAATTGACTTTAAAAAAGGAGGTTCTGTATTCAACCCCTAAGTATGTATGTTTGTATGTCCTCGATTTTCTCAAAAACAAATGAACCAATTTTGATGATTCTTTCACTACCTTTTTTCTACAACCGCCTTCCAAAAACTTCCGAAATAAAGTTATTTTTCACTTTGTAGTGTTGTTTTTGGAAGTCGGTTGTATTTTTTTGTAAAAAAGTTTTTATTTTTCACTTTTGAGTTGTGGTACCTACCCCACACAAATTCTAATACCACTACCTGCAAAAGCAACTAGAACATCATCCATATAAAAGTGGGGAAAAAGTCCGTATTATTGAAGCTAACTCAAAAACTACCCTAGTAAAGTTAATCAATTTTATATGGGACCAACTATGAGGTATACCCTTTCGAATAAAACAAAATTTTTTCAAATTGGACGACTCCGTAAAAAGTTATGCGTGGTCATACATAAAAAATAACACGTGTCGAATTGAGAACCTCCTCCTTTTTTTTTCGTCGGTTAATAAAAAAACAAAAAGTGCAAAACCTACGTGGCCAAAATGTCAAAATCAATCTGCCTTAGGCTTTTCTCAACTATGTTGGGGTCGGCTTACAGTGTACCCGGATGCTGCTGAATAGTATTTTACATGGAGCGACTGAATATTTGACCTCCACAACCCAGTTACTTGCACACACTAACACGATTCATAGACGAGACGTTTTGCTCGTGTATTGTTCCAAAACTTACAGTTTTCCAATCAAATTCTTGATAGTTTTCGACTGGCAAGTTAATGTTTGTAAGTGGGTCACCTGCAGAACAGGCCGTACGTTTAAAATTGTATTCCATGGAGAGTGGAAGAAAAGTGTGCTTCCTTGCTTTCCAAATCAACCTTTTTACGATAGTAAATCAATCAAGTCAGTATCTCTTATTTTACTATCTTAATATATAAAAAAATAAACGTTCTGACTGACTAACAAGAACGCCCAGCCCAAACCATTGGATCTAGAAATCTGATATTTTGCACAGAGGTTCCCTTTATAATGTAGACAAGGAATAAGGAAGGATTTTCGTTCCCGTGGGATATTTTGCGACATCCACGCGGGAAGTGCTAGTTGGATATGACACAAGTAATGTTGATATACCCGGTTTTATATTTCACATTAGAATTAACCCAGGTGTTGCTGTTATTACTTAGCCAGCAGGAGCTCGTGGCTAAGTAATAACAGCCGCAGGCGTCGATCCATCAGCTACGCTACGCTTGCCAGGGTTGGTCCGTGGATGGGTAAACATACCAAGACTCCGTGCCTCGGAAAGCACGTTAAGCCGTTGCTCCCGGCTGTCATTCGTGGATCTTTGACAGTCGTTAAGGGTCGTCAGAAGCCCGAAAGTCTCAGCCAGTCTTACCAAGGGGTATCGTATTACCCTGTTACTGGGTTGTGGAGGTCAAATAGGTAGTTGCTCCATGTAAAGTCTGGTATTTAAATGCATCCGGTTAGACTGGAAGCCGACCCCAACATAGTTGTGAAAAGGCTAGGCTGATAGATTAAATTAACCCAGGTCATCATTCTCCTGCCCTTATCCCAATACGTGGGGTCGGCGCTTCATGTATTTTTCTTCCACACCTCTCTATTAGTCGTCATCTCGGTAGTCACCCTCTTTCTAGCCATGTCATCTTTCACACAGTCCATCTTATAGCCATCCATACATACATCATACATTCATACTCAAAACTTTCCTCACTACATTTTTCTCATTCCTCCGCAGCTCATGCCCAATACCTCACCCCAGATCTAACCCAGGTACCTGTCATCAGTGCATCTGCTCGATAAATCTTTTATCCCAACCTTATTTTTTATTGCAAACGGCAGCTGTTTTCATTATTTATAAATGGAATAACTGAGAAGAATCTAAAAGCAAAAACCGTCTAAACGCCTTTTACGAAAATTAAAACCTTTTCTCCTCAACTGAACAATGTGCACCCGGCCTAACAATAGACTAAACAGTTAACTTTTTTACGCGTAAAGCAATGATATGTATCCGTCACGCAGCCTCTGGTTAATTGAGGAGGTTTTTATACGTTTAATTATTAGCGCACATTGCTTTGTTTAGTATAATTAGTCGTTATGTAGCTTG
This sequence comes from Cosmia pyralina, assembly GCA_946251885.1. Lineage (NCBI taxonomy): Eukaryota > Metazoa > Arthropoda > Insecta > Lepidoptera > Noctuidae > Cosmia > Cosmia pyralina. The sequence goes on from OX276371.1 coordinate 2,782,029, forward strand.
GTAATTAGTGTGAAGCGTGTTGTTTATATTAATTATAATACAAAAATCTAGATTTGAGTTGTTGGAGATTTAAAACCCTGGTCATAAACTATAGGACGCTGTTATTGGAGACATTTTCTTCTCTCAGTGATATTTAGTATGAATATCGGATTTCTGAGACCTCACTGAACCTTGTCAACGGTCAACCATAGAGTAATGTTTAGTGGGTTACCAGTATTTTTGAAAATGTCGGCAAAGCATCAGTGATGGCCTTGGTGCTGCGATTCTTCTCGGACAGATACCTCTTTGTTATTTATTTATTCTCCCACTGGATTGCCATACAGTAATTACACCAACGGACCAAAAAATTACTTTATGCACTGCTTTCCATCCATCACTATCACTAGCGCGGTGGACAACGAAAGGGAGTTTTTCAGTTGCCTGTGCCAGGGCCACGGTATCTCTTTCGAACTACCCGCGACCCCGGCGGCATCGGCCCTTTCGGACGCCATCATTGCTGACATCTCTTTGAGGCGCACGTGGAACACGACGCGCCGTCGACCCGGGCCTGGTCCTTACCGGACGGCGAGCTACCCATTGCTCGCCGTCCGCAAACCCGCGCCTACGGATCCATCCATCTACCAGATTCCTAAATATTATTGCAAGCCAACGTTGAGTCTTGTAGCCTGTAATGCTGTTGGTGTTGTTCAATAAATAAAAAATCTCTAAGTTTGTACAGACGCCAGCACATCAAGCTACTATAATCTGTCAAATTTCCTGAATAGATTTTCATCTTTATCGCTAAAGCATTAGGTTCAAGGTTGATTGGGAAAATTTGATAGTTTTGGGTGGCTTAACCTGCTGGCGTCTGTACATTTGATTTCAATTCCATATTTTGCCAATCAATGACTTGTAACTTGTATATATTCATCTGCCTAGGCTTTTCCCAACTATTTTGGGGTCGGATTCCAGTCTAACCGGAAGCAGCTGAATACCAGTATTTTACATGGAGCGACTGCCTATCTGACCAACCATAACATAACCATAACCAACCTATCTCCACAACCCAGTTACTGGGTAATACGATACCCTTTGGTAAGACTGGTTGTCAGACTTTCAGTCTTCTGACGACCCGTAACGACTGTCAAAGATCCATGAATGACAGCCGGGACCAACGGCTTAACTTGCTTTCTGAGGCACGGAGGAGTCTCGGTATGTAAAGATGGTCACCCATTCATAGACCAACCCCGGCAAGCGTAGCTTAACCTGACGGATCGACCCGTGCGGTTGTCATTACTTAGCCACAAGCTCGTGTAAAGTTATGTCTAACGCGAATAAAAAACAGAATCACGCAAAAACTATCAAGCGTATTTTTATTAAACCTTCACCATTTTAAAGATAATTTAATTATTTATCTTTTAGTATGCGTGTTTTAATATAATACCTTTACTTTCCTTACCTTAACATTACAAATTAATTACACTATGTAATATAAATATAATCTAAAATATTCACATATTAAGTTATTAAGAAAATGCTCTAATTTAATAGATATTTTTTCCAAATCATTATCACTACTCGTTTAGACGGTATCTTCAGTTTAAAATCATTAAAAGTCTCTTATCTTCACCTTATTAAAATGACATTAAACTAGCGTTAGAAATTTCGAATGACGCGCAAAAAAAGATTTAATGCTATTATCAAATGTGAAACGGATAACTCTCATATACGATCTCATGTCAAATCATAACAAAAAAAAGACAGACTTTCTTTTTATAATACTAGTACCTACATCTAACCTCATCATGTAACTACCAAGAATGAAAGGTTAAGTGTCAGACACTGAGGCATGTAATTCGATGGGTGTGCGAGCAATGTCAGCTAATTATGTAAATGAGAAAGTTTTTCGTCATGGAGGAATGATTATTTTAATTTGGTGACTGCCTCGTTGGTCAAGTGGTCGCTTTTGCTGAGCATGAGGTCCTGGTTTCGTGCAAAGTGCTATTGGGATTTTCCAGTAGGAATTTCTCAGCTGCAGTCCGGAGTCTGGATGTGTGCCCGGTTGATGGCAATAGGCTCGCCCCCTGTTACATGGGACTTAGACATTATTGTTGAAATGTGGGTGTACGCACGGCTACAAATCAAGCCAGATTCCAGCCAGATTTCCAGTATAAGCTGATCTCGCATTGTATAGGATTTCCTTACAATGAGAGGTCAGAGTAAACTGGAAATGTATAGTTTGATGTGTAGCCGTGGGTACGTATAATTTATTAAAATAATAATCACGAAAAACCTTTATAAATGTGATGTTACCAGCCCGCGTGGGATATGTAGTGTAAACGTATAGCTTGATGTGTAGCCGTGTGTACTATAATATAGGTACACCTATCTACCTACTCTTTATCTGTTCTGTGTCTCTGCCCAACCCTTCAGGAGTATAGGCGTGATGTTATGTGACTTTTGTGGTTATGACGTCAAATCAAACTGCCCAGCCTTTTCCCAACTATGCTGGGGTCGGCTTCCAGTTTAACCATTGTTGGTTTTTTGGGCTTCAGACTACCCGTAACGACTGTCAAAGATTACGAATTCATCACCCATCCACAAACTGACCGCGGCAAGCGTAGCTTAACCTTCGATCGATGGGCTCGTGTTTAAATAATAACAGAGCAGTGGTGAAATTCAAAATTCAATTCAAATTCAAAATAATTTATTTTCTCTTCACAAACAAATGAAATGATGAATAAATTAAAACATGCTTAAAAATTATATGACAAAGTTTGTGAGAGACTGGTGTCTGCACTAGGAATACCTGTATAGCAGATCACCAGGGTCCCACCACACGGCATGTTAACATAATTTTATATCGTAAATGTGAACGAGTTGAGCATAATAATATAAATCATATACTTATAGATAAAAGATAAAACCAAATCAAAGTAAAAAACAAAACAATAACGCGGAAAAGTTTGTGAAATTATTATTTGTGGGGAAATTAGCGGAACAGACTACTTTGGATGAGCAAGTAATTCCTCAGTTGCTATGTAACCTAAGTTAAAGAGCAATTCAACTAAAGTACTCTTACAGGCCTTTTTTGTAAGGTGATAAATCGTGGTAATGCGATTAATTTTATTATATAAGTGGGAACCTAGGAATGCATGTGTGGTGGTCCAGTGGTATCGCCCCCGACTTACGAGTCGATGTAGGTCGTGGATTCGAACCCAGGCAGGCGCTTATTTTTTTTTTTTATTAGCCTATATTGTGTCCCACTGCTGGGCAAAGGCCTCCCCTTTTTCCTTCCAAACTCCCTGTCTTGTGCGATCTCTGGCCATGTTGGCCCTGCAAACCTTATCAGATCGCCTGCCTCGACGGCGATGTCCTTTAAGTAATTTATTTCATCACTACTGCTCTCAAAAACGGTGAAGGAAAACATCGTGAGGAAACCGGCATGTCCTAGAACCAAAAATCCAAAGACATGTGACATCTAACAACCCGCACTGGACCCGCGTGGTGGATTACATCCCACTCCGTCTCAGCAGTGGGAACTTAGAGGCTGGTTATGCCATTAGTCGTAATGACGTCACTGATAAATAATGTCATTGACCCGTGACTGCTCGTAGACGACTGTTGTTGACTATTCTTCCATTGTTGATGAATGAGTATGACTGGTAGCTAGTCGGACTAATTGGTTAAAGAATGTTAATCACTCTTAGCATTGCATCTGTGCTAATATTTTTAACCGACTTCAAAAAAAGAAGGTTTCTCAATTCGACCGCATGACGAGCATAAATTGCTTAGCTAGAATCGCAACCCGTGAAATACGTATTATTGAATAGTTCCGATGGCAATCTGTGGTCTTCCTCATCAGTTTCACTTCACCAAATGCTGCTTTCCGGGAGCAAATGCACGAGTTACTATAAAAAAAACCGGCCAAGTGCGTGTCGGACCACGCACAATGAAGGGTTCCGTAGTTGGGATGAATTTATCTTAAGAACAAACTTAACATTGTAGTTGAAAAACATGTTCTGCCATACATTCCAACTGTAAATGTAAGTTTGTACTCACAATATTGATAGATTTACCATGTTATTGGAAGACTACAGACTTCTTATAGGTTTTCCTGTAATCTACAGGTAAAGATCTATTTTCTGTATTTTTTTTCAAAATTTTAGGCTCAGTAGTTTCGGAGATAAGGGGGATGGTCAATTTTCGTCTATTTCCTTAAATAACTATAAAACAATTTATTTTTAAAATTATAAAAAATATATATTTGAGACCCTCATAGTAAGCTCTTTCATTTGACATGCCACATGGTGTAGTTTGCAAAACTTTTTTTTTTAATTTTCTTATTTGCCCCCCAAAAGTGACCTCTATATTCAAATTTAATTTATTTACTTTACCCGTCCGTGTTTGGGTCACAGAAATTCATATGTGTACCAAATTTCAATTTAATCGGTCCATTAGATTCGGAGCAAATTGGCTGTGACAGACGGACAGACAGACACACGAGTGATCCTATAAGGGTTCCGTTTTTTCCATTTGAGGTACGGAACCCTAAAAATACCCAAATCGCTATAGGTGTGCCTATAATATTTGAATGTTCCCCTCGATTTCTCTGGAATGCCATCATCAGATTCTGATTTGGTGACAATGGGACCACCTCGAGAGCATACCCTTTCAAATATCGGAAATCGGTGAACATACATAAGAAACATACATACAGACGAACAACCTCCTCCCTTTTGGAATCGGTTAAAAAAGAAATTGCGCGGAATTTCACGCTCATAATATGATGTGTTCCCATCCTAACAAATGCCATCAGTGAGTCAGAGTAGATCTACTCTCGGCTAATTACGTACTGGTTGACATTGAAGTACCACGTGCCGAGTTATATGCGTATTGACAACATAATGTATGTATGTAATTATGTTTATATTGCAAGACGAATTAATTACATGGAAAAAAGAGTTTAGTTGTCAAACGTCAAGTTGGCGATAATTGACACTGATAGTGACAGATAGAGTAAGGTAATCGTCCGGGTTACTAGCTTAAAATATTATGAAACTTGGAGATGGGAATGAAGATGAAAAGCTTCCCAGCATGGAACCTTTGTTTACACCGTATTATATCTGGTGATAAATTAGAAATAGAGTGAGTCAATAAAAAACTTTTACTCTCTCAATAAATTGCTTGAGTCGTTATATTTTTATAGAAAACAAAAAATTTAAATCATAGATACAGATAAGATGGAATTTTTATAAATTATTATAGTCCCGTAATATTTTATGCAATGCAATGCAATGCAACATTTTCAAATAATTTTGAATTAATATAATTACGAGTATAACAATATTATTATTAACTCTTCGCCAAGCAGGTGCATGAAAAAATTAATTGTTAAGAGAAAACAGATTTCATTTAAGAGGATTGTGAAACTGTAAATTTTCATACAAAAAGTGTTATTATAACGTTTTCCCCCCGTAAACATAGTCAAATTTTAATAATTTTTGAAAATGTTGTAGATGCACTGTACAAGTCTTAAAAACTTCCTCGAGCGTTTTTTTTTTCATTAAAATGAACTGAATTACTAAAAAAAAAACACTTACGGACCTAGATTAAGGTGTACTGAATCTAATGATACTAAAATTGTCTCATTTCGTAAAGGTTTAGGGGGGTGAAAACGTTATCGCCCGAAGCAGTATATCAAAAAGGAAATTTAGGTAATTGCCTCCAAGACTTGCAAATCTCTCTATCACGCCCGGAGGGGGGAGGAGGTTCTCAATTCGTCGGAACCTTTTTTTTTTTTTTTTTTATGTATGTTTTCCGATTACTCGAAGATGGCTGGACCGATTTGGATTTTTTTTGTTTTAATTGAGAGGGTATACATCACAGTTGGTCCCATATAAAATTGATTAACTTTGCTTCGGCAGTTTTTGAGTTAGCTTCAATAATACGTATTTTTTCCCCAGTTTTATATGGATGATGTTCTAGTTTGTTTTGCAGGTAGTGGTATTAGAATTTGTGTGGGGTAGGTACATAACTAAAAAGTGAAAAATAAAATCTTTTTTACAAAAAAATACAACCGACTTCCAAAAACAACACTACAAAGTGAAAAATAACTTTAATTTCGGAAGTCGGTGGCAAAAAACGAAAATACATTTAACACCGACACCGACACCGACTTCCGAAATTAAAGTTATTTTTCACTTTATAGTGTTGTTTTTGGAAGTCGGTTGTATTTTTTTGTAAAAAAGTTTTTTTGAAAATACCTTCTCGAGCCGCATATCGGCACTTCACAATCCTCCACAAGAACGACAGACAGTACTTTCCAAATGTGTGTTTCACAAATGCATTTCTCAAACCAGCTAATTTCAATATTGTTACCACAAAACGTTTGTAACAACCAAGAAAAACACTGAAAGCACTAGGTACAGTCAGCAACAAAAGTCGATTAACACTTGCAGTTTTTAAATCTTAATTACTAAGCGAAATATTTAATTCAAATCGGAACAGAAGTACTTAAAATTATAAGAACATTAACTCTTAACAGTTAAACGAAAAAAACGCAGTTTATCGAATCATTTTGTGGTAATTTAGATGATGTCAAAAAGTAGCAGTGTTATCCGACTTCTGTTGCTGACCGTACCAATTGTTTGCACTGAATTTTACGAGTCATTGCGGAGAAACTAAGTTACCTGTGAGGCAGTGACTCGGTAATCTATACAAATATTGTCTTCACTCGGTAGTGAGAGTGAAGACAATGTCATTTTATGTTGGCTTGCATGACGTAACATAACCGACCTAATTGGTATTACCCAGTTACTGGGTTGTGGAAACGCCGGGAGGGGGACGCCCTAGGAAGACATTCTGACCTTATTGGTGATGTTCTACAGAAAGATAAGGTAGTACTCGCAACCGGCGTGCGTGTATGACCAGATGTAGGAACGTAAACGAGGCAAAAGGAGTAAGTAAAAATCGTAGAAGGTGGCGTTCTGTAGTTTATGCGTACCCGCATGGGAAGAAGGCGTGAGTTTGTGTGTATGTATGTATGGGTTGTGGAAATGAAATGAAATTGTTTAATATGATATCGGAATCACTTTTACACGTCATATTATTGAAAATAAAAATTTCGTGGAGCAGAATTCTTTTTTTTCTTTCTTTTCTTTTTTTTTTTTCATCTAGCTAAAAGTGTGAGCAAAGGAAATTTCAAAATGTTCCTTATTATCTTTTTTTCTCAATGGTGGCTCTAGTTGGCGGCACTACTCGCCTTAAGTTATAAGTGTCATGCAATCTCTAAAATAAGGATTTGTCATTGGTACTTTCTTAAACCGCATCATCTTTTACATAACGACTGCACTGTCCAAGACTTTTATAAATCTTATTATGTAAATGAACACCAGAATACTAGCTCTGACGACATTAGGAATTGACACAGTGAACTTAATTTCGTCTAGTTTGTACGTTGTGAAATTAGCGGTTTTAGAGGCTAAGGATGTAAGATGTTGGTCTGCCCCTGTTTTAAGTGGGTTGGTTTCGTTTAAACCTTAAGAGGCCGTATACGAAATTTGCCGATTTTGCCGATTTACGTGAGTGTACAGTTGTAATACTGTATTTCTATAAGTTTTAATACACAACATGAAAGATCATTCCAATTATGATTTGTATGAGATACCTACTTTTTTATTTTTAGGGTTCCGGACCTCAAAAGGAAAAAAACGGAACCCCTAAGTATAGGATCACTCGTGTGTCTGTCTGTCACAGCCAATTTGTTCCGAATCTAATGGACCGATTAATTTGAAATTTGATACACATATAAATGTCTGTGACCCAAACATGGACGGGTGAAGTAATTAAATGAATTTTGAATATGGGGGTCACTTTTGGGGGGCAAATAAGAAAATTTAAAAAAAAAGTTTTGCAAACTATATCCCGACGGATCAAATGAAAGAGCTTACTATGAGGGTCTCAAATATATTTTTTTATAATTAAAAATAAATTGTATAATTAAAAATAATAAAATAAATTAAGGTTATTTAAGAAAATAGACGAAAATTGACCATTCCCCCCCCTTATCTCCGAAACTACTGAGCCTAAAATTTAAAAAAAAATACAGAAAATAGATCTTTACCTATAGATTACAGGAAAACCTATAAGAAGGCTGTGGTCTTAAAATAACATGGTAAATCTCTCAATATTGTGAGGACAAACTTACATTTTCAATTGGAATGTATGGGAGAACATGCTTTTCAACTACAATGTTAAGTTTGTTTTGGGATAAATTCATACCAACTACGGGATCATTGTACGTGGTCCGACACGCACTTGGCCGGTTTTTATTTTTTAATTTTGATTAATCGACCTAAACAGACGTTTGTGAATTTTTGCTGTAAGAGGTTTAGAATATCATATAATTACGAATCGTTTTGACGTCTAAAGTGTATGGAAAATTATAATGTATTCTTGTGGACGTTGTCTACACAATGTATTATTCAGTTTTTAACATTTTCATAAAAAAATATTGAGTAAAAAAATATGTAACTTGGTCAAATTTTAGAGAAAATTGGCGAAGAATTGCTTTTGATTTCGGCTACATACAACTCTCGTTCATAAAATTAAAACAACAGTTAATAAACTTCAGTCCAAAATCTAAAAAAAAAAAAATATTTGGCATTCAAAAATCTTTTAAAATAACCTAATTCTCGCATTATAAACTCGACACAAAATAAAATAAAAACTTTTTTACAAAAAAATACAACCGACTTCCAAAAACAACACTACAAAGTGAAAAATAACTTTAATTTCGGAAGTCGGTGTCTGATTAAATGTATTTTCGTTTTTGCCACCGACTTCCGAAATTAAAGTTATTTTTCACTTTGTAGTGCTGTTTTTGGAAGTCGGTTGTATTTTTTTGTAAAAAAGTTTTTATTTTTCACTTTTTAGTGGTTCACATGTGCTTACCCCTTCACAGTGTACTGGCGTGATGTTATGTTATGAACTGGTGTGAACAACAAACAGACATGAGATTTCAGCAATCCCAGTCCATTTGCTATCATTTATTGAGGAGTTCCGTTGCCTATCTCAGAAGTTCTTCATCAGATCTTCACCAAATTGAAATGGGACCACTCCAAGAAAGTACTCTTCCAAAAACTATCCAAATCGCTTCAAGTGTGCCTATAAAATTGGAAGAGTTCTCTCTATTTCTCCAGGATCCCATCATCAGATCCTGATTTGATGATCATGGGACCACCTGGGAAGTATACCCTTTCAAACAAAAAAAAAAATAATCCAAATCGGTCCAGCCATCTTCGAGTAATCGGGGAACATACATAAAAAAAAAAAAAAAAAAAGGTTCCGACGAATTGATAACCTCCTCCTTTTTGAAGTCGGTTAAAAAAGTAGCTCATTCATTAGATCATAATTGATATGATCTTTCATGTTGTGCATTAAAACTTATATAAATACTTACAGTATTTTAACTGTAAAATTACGTCTGTAAAATCACGTAGGTACGAGGTGCATTCAATAAGTACCTAGCCTCATCGCCAGAGGGCGCTGTAGTTTCAAAAGAGTTTTACCACAGTGTAGCACATTCTTTTTTAATTCTTTTTTCAAATTTTCATTCCAATCCCTTCATTTGTTTTAATTTGACAACTTATGGAAGCGAACGTGTCGATCGGTTTTACAAAAATGAAAAAGAGCAATATCGTTCGGTGATTCGATTCCTATTTTTGGAAGGGAAAACGCGCATCGAAATCAAAGAGCGCTTGGATGCTGTGTACGGTGACTCTTCTCCATCGATGGCCACCGTCAAGAATTGGTTCAACGAGTTTGCACGTGGCCGTACGTCGGTTTTTGATGAACCACGTCCAGGTGCACCGAAAACAGCTGCTACGGAGGAAAACATTAAAAAAATCCATGATCTCGTATTGGCAGATCGCCGATTGAAGGTTTGGGAGCTAGCTGAGACTGTAGGCATTTCAGAAGAAACAGTGCATCATATTCTTCACGAGGAACTCGGCATGAGAAAGCTGTCGGCGCGATGGGTGCCTCGTTTACTCACACCAGAAAACAAGCGCAACCGTGAGACCACATCGGAGACGTGTTTGGCGCTGTTTAAGCGGAATCCAGCGGAGTTTTTGCGTCGTTTTGTGACCGTCGATGAAACCTGGATCCACTGGTACACACCAGAGACCAAGGAGCAATCAAAACAATGGATCCAGACCGGGGAACGTGCTCCAAAGAAGGCGAAAACTGTAAAATCGGCCGGAAAAGTTATGGCCACCGTTTTCTGGGATTCACAAGGTGTGATCTACATCGATTACCTCGAGAAGGGTAAAACAATTACAGGGCTTTACTATGCCGATTTATTAGGCCGATTCGACGCCGAATTAAAGAAAAAACGACCCCATCTGGCGAAGAAAAAAGTGCTGTTTCACCACGACAACGCACCGGTTCACACGTCTGCCGTTGCCATGGCCAAATTGGTCGAATTACGCCACGAATTGCTGCCCCATCCACCGTATTCTCCAGATTTGGCCCCTTGTGACTTCTTTCTGTTTCCTAATCTGAAAAAATCACTCGCCGGGAATAGATATGGATCGAATGAGGAGGTCATCGCCGCCACGGAGGCCTATTTTGCAGAGTTTGACAAAAACTATTTTTCGGACGGGTTAAAAAAGTTGGAGCATCGCTGGGCTAAGTGTATCGAACTAAAAGGAGACTATGTTGAAAAATAAATTGCCACTTTTCCAAAATTTTCGTTTACTTTTTGTAGGCTAAGTATTTATTGAATGACCCTCGTAAATCAGCGAAATCGATAAAATTTCGTATACGGCCTCTTAATTTAGTCTCTACTTTGTATTTTGTAGTGAAGTAGTAAATCTACCAAGTCAAGTATAAAAGCAATTTTTTGTTGTTATTTAATTATATAATGCCATTCTCTTTGAGTTTAGGTTCTATCAAGGAACAACTCCCATTTTGTTTTTGTCGGTGTTGACAGATTGATATTACAATTTCCCTATTTTCCGAAATTCAAATTTTCTTACGTACGTTTTTTTGCATTTTTCAGGTCAGTGTCAAAATACCCATGATTCGCGACTATTACAAATATGTAGGTAAGTATTTACATAATTATAACCATAAGAATAATCAATACATCTCAGGACATGTTGCCCCTTGTCGCTACGTCACTATGTGCTAGTGACCGTTTCCGGGGGCCCATTATTGAGTGTGCAAGTTTGGCAGAGGTGCCTGCCAATTTATCTGTGTATAACATTGGTCAGGCAGGGGACATAGTTCTTCCATAGTTCAAGGTACCCAATCCACTATAGCCACCCAAACCCATAGGCCCAATGTGTTTTGTTTCCATGTTCTGCAATAGTTCTGCACCAACCTGGGGTTGTCCTTGCGTGCAATTGCATAGTGCATACAGGGATAATCGTCGGCTGGTGCCTTCTTATTAAATAGTATTAGTAATTAATACAATGTAAACAAAATAGAGAATATAAATGAATAAAATATAGTAATTCATACAAATTAATAAACTATAAATTTAATAGAGAATATAAATTAATAAATATTCATACAAATTAACGATATTATTTATTTAATTTTAATAACTGATACAAATTAATAAAATATAATAATTAATACACGTAAATAAAATATTTTAATAACCTTACTAATTATATTACTTATATTATATTTGCTTAACAAACTCGCAATCCAGTATACCTACTGACTGGATGCTTGTTTTGTTAAAATCTATTATGTTGCCGTGCCCTAACCGGGTTTCATGTTGGAACTTACTTACATATATGTAACAACTGAATGTACACATGAATGCAATAAAGAATTTGAATTTGAATTTGAATTTGAATTTCTTTTCATTTAAAATTGTCTAAGGGGCCTCTGCGAGTTGGCTTCGGCTCATCGTACGCCTTCCAAAGGTCCGGGACCCCAGGGTCCCGAGTTATGTCAAAATCAATACATCTAAGTTATACGTTAGATTTGTTCTAAAATGTCATGATTTCCGAAATCATGGCAAAAAACATAAAGAACATTTGAATTTTATAAGCTACCATTACGTAACGATTAGGTATTCTCTAGTTTAGATTTTTGATGCAATAGTTATTAGAGGATACCATTTATTAAAAAAAAAAAAAACCAGCAGATGTACCGGACGGGCGTGATTGCGTGATCGATGGACACGTGTTGAAAGGAGGGTGTGTGCCTATCCAGGTGTATCCCTTTGTGAGGTTAGGCATGCTGCATGGTTAGGTTATGTGTTGCAGTCTTGACGGGGAAGGGTTTCTTGTTGATGAAAATAATAACAGCAGTTTGATAAGTCTTCAGGAGATGACTTGCGTAACTCTTCAGGAACAGAAAAAATAAAATAAGTTACCATGCCGATGGCTACGAATCTATATTTTTGCTTACGCGCTTAGGTACTCCTCGAAACTTTACCTCAACGAGAGCCGCAAATTGTCTCCTGATTTAAACTTTATTTTGACCAGTTTTTTATTTTTTATTGTTTTTACATAAGCACGCGTATGAAGTTCATTATTTATTGACAGACAACCATAGATGAAAAAATGCAATACTTCATGGGCAATAAAGTAAAATAAATGGTTGTATTACCTATATTATAACTGTTCATATAACAACTCAGAACCCTCATAAAATACCACAACGGATATAAGCGACAATTACATATTTGTATCAGTACCTACGACATATTGTCGCCCGCAAATGGCGGCCATAGTCGTGACGTCATCTCACCCGTATGGACGACACATGGGTTCGTTTTTATACTCTTGACATTGTAATTTTTAGGGTTCCGTATCAAAAGGGTGCCATCATCATTAGCTTACAAAGATCTCTCCCAGGCTGCGCCACAATATCTGTCCCAGCCACTTTCTTCAGGTCGTCGGTTCATCTAGCTGGTGGGCGTCCCACACTACGCTTACCGATACGCGGTCTCCACTTCAGGACTCGTGTGCTCCACCAGCCATCGGTCCTTCGACAAACATGGCCAGCCCACTGCCTCTTCAGTTTGCTTACTCTGCAAGCTATGTCGGTTACTCGGCTCGACACGGCGATTGTCTGGACATAGGCACAGTATAAATATAAACAGTAAGGGAACTACGAACAAACGTATGAAACCGTGCACACGGACGCGCGCATTAATGAGACCTCTAAGACACAGGAAATATAGTGAGAGCACCGCGACTATCGCTTGGTGCCTCGTCGGTGTGCACGTATGTGTGAGTGTGCCGTTTCAACCGTTTGTAGCACAGAACATAAAAAACAGTACGAAGGCTAGCACATCAAGCTACTACAATCTGTCAAATTTCTTTAATAGATTTTCATCTTTTATCGCTAAAGCAGTTGACAGTTTCGGGTGGCTTGACCTTCTGGCGTCTGTACGTAGTTTCCATAATGTCCACATTATTGTGACTTCAGCTCGATTCTCGGCAGCTCTCATCCAGCTGCTACCAGCCACCCTGCGAAGACCGTCACTCCACCTAGCCTGAGGGTGTCCTACCTTACGTTTGCCGATTCGCGGCCTCCACTCAAGACCACGTCTACCCCAACTGTCATTGGTTCTACAGCTCATATGGCCGGCCCTTCAGCTTGCTTATTCTGTGAGCTACGTCGACAGCTTTGGTTCTTTGCCGGATCACCTCATTCTGGAGTGCCAACGAGACCTTCCGTTTGTCACAGGACTGTATCTTTTGAACCGTATTTGGCAGCTATGTATGTAATCAGCCTATAACGTTCCCACTGCTGGAACACAGGCCTCCTCGCTGTGAGAGGAAGTGGGCCGTAATCCACCACGCGGGCCTAGTGCGGGTTGGTAGATGTCACATGTCTTCGAATTTTTGGTTCTAGGACATGCCGGTTTCCTCACGATGTTTTCTTTCACCGTTTTGAGAGCAGTGGTGATGAAATAATTTACACAAAGTAAAGTGCTTGGAATCGAACTCATGACCTACAGCGCGTTAAGTCGTGGCCGTTCCCACTGAGCCACCACTGCTCTTGCTCTTGGCCGCTGTAACAACAAAAATAATAAAAAAAAAACAAATTTAAAATGTAAAAAAAAAATTGTAGTGTTAAATAATGTACGGTGCCACGGAACCCTTCATGTGCGATTCCGACTCGCACTTGGCCACTTTTTTTTGTTGAACTTCTATTAACGAGTAGAAGCGTCATTGACTCTTTGATTTTTTTTTGTGATACCATCGTACTTATTTAAGTGTTCTTAATAGAGATATCTCATTAGTTTATTATTGTTGTAAGCATTAAAAATACTGATTTGCAGCTGTATTTGGTATTACAGGAGATATGGATGCCAACGGCTTAACGTGCTTTCCGAGACACGGCTTGGTATGTAAAGATGGTCACCCATCCACGGACCATCCGTGTCAAGCGTAGCTTAATCTGGCTGATCAACCCGTGCGGCTGTTATTACTTAGCCACGAGCCCCTCTAGAGTTTCACGAACTGTTGTCATGTCATTAGGACGACACTGTATTGATCCATTTTCTTGTATTTTTTCTTATGACCAATCAATCTGCCTAACCGTTTCCCAATTATGTTAGGGTTGGCTTCCCGTCAAACCGGATGCAGCTGAATACCAGTATTTTACATGGAGTGACAGACGATACCCCTTGGTAAGACTGGTTGTCAGACTTTCGGGCTTCTGACGACCCGTAACGACTGTCAAAGATCCACGAATGACCGGGACCAACGGCTTCACGTGCTTTCCAAGGCACGGAGGAGTCTCGGTATGTAAAGATGGTCACCCATCCACGGACCAACCCCGGCAAGCATAGCTTAATCTGATGGATCGACCCGTGCGGCTGTTATTACTTAGCCACGAGCTCAGCTCAGATTAGAGAGCTTAGATAAGATTAGACATTTAAACAAATCTTTTTTACAGTCCGGTCAACAGATTTTGACTTCTATTGCATTGGTAGCATAACAAATGGCAGCTGCAGTAAACAGTTGGTATTGTAACCACTTTTTTGCCTTTAATGCCATCCTTAAGCCTACGGAATAGAAGTCAAAATCGGTTGAACGGACTGTAAGAAAGGTTTGTTTAAATGTCTAATCCTATTGCAAATAGAGTATACACTCCTCGTTTAACCTAACACCCTGTATCCATACTAATACTATGAATTCGAAAGTAACTCTGTTTGACGGTCTCTCTGTTACCTTTTCACGCCTAAACCACTGAACGGATTTCGATGAAATTTGGCAAGACGATAGATAACATCCTGGAGAAGGACATAGGCTACTTTTCTTTATCCATGCGGGCGAAGCCGCGGGCAAAAGCTAGTAGTAATAAATAAAAATCTATTATCGCATCACTTCAGAACGGTTGCATTTGCACCTATTTGGTTAATTCTTTTTTTTTTTTGTTGTGTTTGTAATTGTCAGGACAAGGTTTTGTATGACAGATTATTTTTTTGAAAAATCACCGGAAAATTCGGAAATTTGGATGGTATTTTTGTATGAAAATAGACAACACACAGCCTAAACTATTGGAGATAGAGACATGAAATTCACCCGGGCGACGCCGGGCAGCTAGTTTGTAATCATAACTAATATTATAAATGCGAAAGTAAGTTTGTTTGTTTGTTTGTTACCTTTTCACGCCTAAACCACTGAACCAATCATCCTGAAATTTTGCATACACGTTGTCAGGTGTACAGAAACGGACACAGGGTACCTTTTTAACCGACTTCAAAAAGGAGGAGGTTCTCAATTCGTCGGAACCTTTTTTATTTTTTTTTTATGTATGTTCCCCGATTACTCGAAGATGGCTGGACCGATTTGGATATTTTTTGTTTTGTTCGAGAGTGTATACATCACAGTTGGTCCCATATAAAATTGATTAACTTTGCTTCGGTAGTTTTTGAGTTAGCTTCAATAATACGTATTTTTTCCCCAGTTTTATATGGATGATGTTCTAGTTTGTTTTGCAGGTAGTGGTATTTGAATTTGTGTGGGGTAGGTACACAACTAAAAAGTGAAAAATAAAAACTTTTTTACAAAAAAATACAACCGACTTCCAAAAACAACACTACAATGAATGAATGAATTGCACCGATCCCAGCGTGGTTTAACCAGACTCGATCACTCGAATGAACCCAAAGATTCACACTAGCCCCTGTTGCCTCATGTTACATGGTGCAACAGAGACCATTGCATATCAAGGAGTAGACCGGGGGGCGCGGTAATGGTAGGGAAGATGTGCCCTAGGATATGGAGGGGATATAGAGCCTATCCACCGTAAAATTAGTGAAAAATAACTTTAATTTCGGAAGTCGGTGGCAAAAAACGAAAATACATTTAACTAGACACCGACTTCCGAAATTAAAGTTATTTTTCACTTTGTAGTGTTGTTTTTGGAAGTCGGTTGTATTTTTTTGTAAAAAAGTTTTTTATCCCAAAAAAAAGTACTGTTCCCGAGGAAAACAACAATATGATAATAGATGGCGCCACGTGTTTTTCGAATCATGATTTAATTATTTATTACTAGCTGCGCCCCGCGGTTTCACCCGCGTATACCGAGATAAAAAGTAGCCTATGTGTTAATCAAGGGTATAAGCTATCTACATACCCAATTTCATCCAAATCGGTCCAGCCGTTTGAGCGTGAAGAAGTTACAAACACACACACGTACTTTCGCCTTTATAATATTAGAGTGATTACAAGCAGGCTACTCGTACAACACGAATTTATTGTCAAATTCTAACATAATGCGAGCGAAGCCGCGGGCAAAAGTAAAAGTAAAGTAAGATAGTATAAGAACCGCTGTTCTAAGTATCGAATGACAAATTATTATGTAAATGGTTTTTAAATGATACGATAAATGTTTGAAATGTTAGCCGAAGAGAAATTTTGTGTAGTTCTAGTTTTAAGGTGTTCTACAATGATCGATGGATGCTTTGGTTTGAAGTTTTGTTGGCATGGTTTTATTAGTTCAAAATCATTTTGGTGCTATGTCAAATTAGATTGGCTAAATAATAACAGCCGCACGGGTCGATCGAAGGCTACACTTGCCGCGGTCGGTTCGTGGATGGGTGACAAGCTGTTACATATCCAGACACCTTCGTGCCTCGGAAAGCACGTCCCGGTTGTCATTCACAGCCGTGTTTTCGGCTGGCGTTCACTCTGTCTCAAATAATTATGATGGCGTTTTTTTTTTTCTTTTTATTTTTATGTTTTGGTTGCGATGGACAATTTGTATTTGGCTTTTTGATAAAATAAAGATTATTTATTTATTTTATTAGTAGATCTTTGACAGTCGTTACGGGTAGTCAGAACCCCAAAAGTCTGACAACCTAACCAGTCTTACCAAGGGGTATCGTGTTACCCAGTAACTGGGTTATGGAAATCAGATAGGCAGTCGCTCCATGTAAAATACTGGTATTCAGCTGCATCCGGTTAGACTGGAAGCCGACCCCAACATACATAGTTGGGATTTCGCCGTGTGGATGTCGGAAATTATCCCACGGGAACGTACTGCCGAGATAAAAATTCCTAAGTCCTAACCCAGGTAATGGTCTACCAGTGTGTCAAATTTAATCCAAATCTATTCAGCCGTTAAGGCCTGAAAAAGTAACAGACAGACCATAGAAATAGGAAAAACAAAATTCTTTCTTATATCTATGAGACAGACAAAGTTACTTTCGCATTTTTATTGTTATGTACATACTAGCTGCGCCCCGCGGTTTCACTCGCGTAGACCGGGATAAAAAGTAGCTTATGTGTTAATCATGGATGGATGGATTGTGTGAGGAATGATATGAAAGAGAAGGGAGTGAATGATAGCGTGACGGTGACAGGGGAGAATGGAAGAAGAAAACGTGTTGCGCCGACCCCACGTACCATGGGATAAGGGCAGGAAGATGATGATGTGTTAATCCATGGTATAAGCTGTCTACATACCAAATTTCATCCAAATCGGTCCAGCTGTTTGAGCGTGAAGAAGTAACAACCATACAAACACTTACACACACAGTCACAAACGTTCGCCTTTATAATATTAGTTTGATAATTATATGGATTATGGACAGTACTGTTTTGTCCAAGGACATCAACGGCTTTTCGTTCACTGTCGGATTATATTTTTCGCTTGGGAGAATTCAGCATTTTCTTTGGCTTCCTCGAAGAGACTTACATAACAAAATAAACCTTGTACCTACCTATTTCCTGAACATGAGTGACGATTATTCTAGAAGTATTTTGGCATTGTCCTCAACATGGTTCTTAGAAAAACCTAAGCATTGTATGTACAGTACGACAAGACTCTAGAGGTTCCATTCGTTAATCTTCGGAAAAAACCGAACTTTGCCGAATTAAATGTGACTGGTCCAATAAGGGAGTGACGGAATTAGTGCGTCAATCTATAATAATTTATGTTGGAATATAAATCAATTTCTATTGGGCGATAACCACATTCTATTCGCTATATTTCGGTTTTTCCGAAGTTAAACGATAGAGTATACTTTCATACTGTACACAGTTTAAATTAAGTAAGTACTAACTGTTATACTGTGGTATGAACGAGTATAATTCCCGGTTTGTGAGGGTTTTAAACAGAGTTTATTCATTTGATAGTGATTATTGGGTCTATATCGTGTTTCTAAACACATCGATATGGAAAAATTTAGCTTAAAAGTCGAGTGAATTACTATCGAGGGCTTATCTGATGACCTCAACAACCGAGCTTAAGGAGTGAATTCGCTTAAATAGAGAATTTTGTCGAATCATTAGCTATTGAGAGTTGATCCATGCGTCATGTTCGTGAACGGCCGCCGTTAGTTGGGACTGGTCGTCTCTTAGCTGTCATGGCTTATTTTTAATTTTAATATTTAATTTAGTTGTTTTAGTTTTTATCTTTTTATTACGGACGCTTTTTAACGTGCACGTCTTTCTACATTGTTCTCACATGTATATTTTCAACTTGAACGATGTAACCAATATTTTGTAAAAATATTATGATTTAAAAGAGTGTCCGTGGAGTTTCTTGCCCGTTCTTCTCCATATGGATCTACTACGCTTTGGAATGGGCAACTAGCTTCATCTTTCTGACTAACCGACCCATTGACAATTCAAAAGTGCCTGTAATTGGTTTATTTGAAATAAATGCTTTGAGTTTGAGTTTGAAACCAGGGACCATTTTGATTACTTATCCATTGAAAGAGTTTTCGATAAGGTTTTTCCTAAGCAGTTAATCAAAACCTATACGATGTAGGTAACTCTTTTGAATGGCTTAAAGGACCATTTAGGTTATCCATGAAAGGGTTTTTGATAGGGATTTTCTAAGCAATTAAACAAAAACCCATACGATGTGAGTAATTTAAGCCGTTCAAAAGGGTTTCACTTCAACTGTCTTAAAAACAGCGTAACATTCCAACTCGGAGCAATGTAATATGATCTCTCGATGATGGGCATACGTTGCAAATTGCTAATATGGTAACCCGAACAAAACCCTTATATTATATAGGTTATCTTAATAAAGGGGTAACTCTATCACTGGGTTTCAAGCCCCAACCCATTCAAGGAGTTACACATGATAACGGTAACCCCATAAACGGCTTACCCCTTCGAAGGACTTAAATCTTAACCGGGGTTATACGGTCCCTGGTTTAAACTCCGTTTAAGATTTCTTCAGAAATCGAGCATTAATGGTTTACTAAGACCGTTGTTAATGTAAACATAAGTTGCTATTTATTTTAATGTTTGGTTAAGTGAATGTGTTGTTTACTATCAACTTTATTCATTTAAAATGTCTTTATAACTTGAACTACTAATTACTTACCTATGATACTCATCATCTTCTGCCTAGCCTTTTCCCAATTACCTATGTTGTGGCTTCCAGTCCGGGATGTAGCTGGATACCAGTATTTCACATGGAGCGAGTGACTATCTGACCTCCACAATCCATTTACTGAGTAATATGATACTCCTTGGTGAGACTGGTTGTCAGAGTTTCGGGCTTCTGACTACCTGTAATGACTGTCAAAGATCCACGAATGACAGCCGGGCGGTTCCGAAGCACGGAGGGGTCTCGGTATCTAAAAATGGTCACCCATCCACGAACCAACCGCAGCAAGCGTGAAACGTGAGGCTGGTATTTTACTTAGCCACGCACGAGCCCCTAACGTACAGAAGTAATTTAAAATCCTAATACATTTCATACATGTACACTCGGCTACATATCAAGCTATACATTTCCAGTATAAGCTAAGCTCTCATTGTACGGAAATGCTGTACAACGTGGGAGCAGCTTATACTGGAAATTTATAGCTTGATATGTAGCTGTGTGTACACGTCGAAGCTAAACACAAAACGAGTGCACGGTGGCAATCTAAACAATCGTACGAACGCACGCGACGTCTGGTACACACAACCAATGAAATGTCCAGCTGTCATGTCCAGTATAAGCTCATAAGTTGACCTCGCAGGCTTTCCGTAGAAAGAGGGGTCAGCTTATACTGGAGATGTAGGTAAAAACTCAAAATTAGGGTTACCTACCGACAAAGCCAGTCATCTCTGGATAAATCTGGATCCGTCTGGATTTGTGCAGCCACATCCGACTTTTTGTTTTTTTTTTCTGTGAATTTTTCTGTGTATAGTCCGGATTATTCAACATAATGGGATTTTTTTAGAAAATAACAAAAGGTTGAAGGACACATCATCATTCTCCTGCCCTTATCCGTACGCGCCTTTCTAGCCATGTCATCTTTCACACAGTCCATCCATTGTTTCTTTGATCTTCCCCTACTCGTATAGCCATCCACATTCATACTTGAAAACATTCCTGGCGACATTTTCCACTGAACGAGTCACAATAGAAGTTTTATTGTTATTAAATCTAGGGCGTTTAGTGTCCCGTAAACTATTAAATGAGTACTTACTTACTTACTTACTGAAAATAGAAAGATGAAAACAAAAAAAAAATATATAAGTAATATCCGGTCTTTTTGTCGGGACTATTAAAATTTCGAAATGGCAACCCTGCTTAAAACATGTCAGTTTTCACACGGAACGGTGCAGCAATTAAATGTTAAAACCTGTTACATTTCCGTTGAGGGGTGATTGGACATTGTTGTTTACGAGTCTTTGAGTTGATTTCGAAGTCCCAGTTCTTTAAAAAGACTAGTTATTTTGTTAAGTCACGACTTCACGAATGAGTTGGAAATTTCAAGGTTAGCGTGGAGCATCATTATGTCGTTGCGGTCAATCAAACACTATACACTGACTCAGCACCACACTAAGCCTCTCGTGCAGACACCGCTTCACTTTCAACGGTTTCCCGCCATTCGTGGTGATTGACACTTGACATTAGTGACAGCTGTCACTACTGACGTGCGTGAGGTAGTGTTTACAATATTAAACTGAAGATAATTATTTTAGATTATGTTTATATTACATAATTATGTAATTAATTAAAATAGTGTAATTAACTTGCAAAGTTATGTGTAACGCGAATAAAAAGCTGAGAATCACACAAAAACTATCGCGCGTATTTTTATAAAACCTTCACCATTTTAAAGATAACTTAATTATTTATCTTTTGGTATACGTGTTTTAATATAATACCCTTTATTTTATGTATAATAATTAATAATGCGTCTAATTGGGGACTGCGCTCCTTGATGGGCGAGTCCTATTACTGGCTGGACGTACGACGCGTTGCGTGAGCTCAGCACAGAACACGCACTCAAGGCCGTTGGCCGTTGGCCGTTGGCGTCTTAAATATACAGTTGCATACGGCAACTGGTCGATATCTATCTTCCACTACTAGGCCATTTGTTAGGTTGTGATGGCTAGGTGGCTATCGCTCCATATAAAATACTGATCTGGCTAGACTGGAACCTATCGGAAAGTAATCTACTTATTATGTTAATCGTTAATTTCCGTTGAAGTGCTCTGTCCATACTTACATACTTTATATCCATATCAATACCACAGTCTATATGTCGCAGGCAGATTGTATGATTCGTCATTATACATACGACCGTCGTCCGTTTAAAAACGCTCGCAGTTATAAAATATGCCGAAGAAAAATTGCCAACTCGTCCGATTGTTATAATTTCGACATTGATTGCTGTTGTAAGTTAATTGGTCGCAGTAACTAAGCTAGGGCACCCCGAACAAATGGGTTAGGTTAGAACTGTCCCCCCCGGTGGGTTCCCGCATTGTCGAGGCGGGGGGCTCAGTAGCCGTGGCTTGGTCACCCACGGTGAAGTGAAAAGGAACCCGAGGAGGGGCCGCTCGTCAGGGCTTTTCCTGATAAGCCGACGACGTAGCAGCCAACGAGTAGGTTGCGGTGGCCGCTTGGGCGACACCGCAACTGAGGTGGGCCGCTGTGTCTTTTGGGAGGCATCGCGGCTGAGGGTTGGAGGCCGCGGCGGGAGAGGAGTGCCAGTATTGCGGTGCGCCGCTCTCCCTACCTTTCGCGGCCTTGACGGGGCCGCCACCGTTTGATGGCGGACGCGGTGGGGCCGCAGGGGAGGAGGAACGTCGGTATGACGTTGGCCGCTCTCCCTATCCTCTGCGGCCGAAATTTGGCAGGCGGCGGGGCCAATAACCTGACCCGTCGCATGGGGACCAAAGGTGCCCAGGCACGGGGTCGTCTGGCGCCCATGTGCTGGTTTGGGCCCACGGGTGGTCTCTGCGTTCAAGGTATTCTGGTGCGCTGGTGACGGGGAGTAGGTACTCCCCAGAGGAGGGTCCGGTGACGGACAGCCGTGTCGGGCTCGCGGATGAGTGCTAACGCGTGCCCGTGTTCCCGCCGTTAAGCGGCAGAGGAGGACACCGTGGAGTTTTAGTGAGTTAGAGTCCCACATAATTGCATCTCCCCGTGGTATTGCAGTATGCATGAGCATTTCTCCACGATAAAAAAAAAAAAGGTTAGAACTGTGACCAACCGCGTGCCGCGGCAGAGGTTGGCGAGTGCCTTGAGAAATAGAACTAAATACGAGTACTTCAATTTGCTGCGACATTTTGTAAACGGCTTTTACAACTGTATGATGTTTAGACTGTGACGAATACTTAGGGCCTATTTCACGATGTCCAAATAGCCACTACTCACCGAATAAATTAAAAAATGGAACAGAATTCGTATGAAATTATCTGCCAAGTAAGTTAATAGGAACTTAATCGTAGGTGGTGAAATAGGCCCTAATCCTAACAAATATTATAAATGCGAAAGTGAGTTTGTTTGTTTGTTACGCTTTCACGCTAAAACGGCTGTACGGATTTGGATGAAATTTGGCACATGGGTTGATCATGACCTGGAGACGGACATAGGATACTTTTTATCCCGACAGTAGTTGTACAATAACAGCCGCACGGGTCTATCCATCAGGTAAAGCTGCGCTTGCCGGGGTTGGTCCGTGGATGGGTGACCATCGTTACATACGGAGACTCCTCCGGGCCTCGGAAACCCGTTGGTCAAGTTTGTCATTCATGGATCTTTGACAGTCGTTACGGGTCGTCAGAAGCCCGAAAGTCTGACAACCAGTCTTAACCAAGGGGTATCGTGTTACCCAGTTACTGGGTCGTGGAGGTCAGATAGGCAGTCGCTCCATATAAAAAACTGGTATTCAGCTGCATCCGGTTAAACTGGAAGCCGACCCCAACATAGTTGGGAAAAGGCTAGGCAGATTGATTAAGTACGTTCCCGTGGGATAATTTGCGCTACGCGATCGTGTCCGTGAAGCCGCGGGAAAAGTCTAGTAAACCATCATCACCATCAGTAATTCCTGAGCCTACCAAGCGTAATGATTATAGCTTATACCCACATAAATACTTATATCTATGCTTCTACTGGAAACATTTTCAGTAAAAACCTATTCAGTTGCCAATTGATATGTAATACATTATAGTCAAACTATTTCACGAAGTCCTGCCTTGAAGCCTTTATGACGTTAACCATAAGGTTTAAATTGCAATAACCAAAACGACTTCGTGAAATAGTTTAACTGTACGAGTCATCATCATCTGCCTAACCATTCCACTATGTTGGGGCCAGCTTCTAAACGGATGCAGCTGAATACCAGTATTTTACATGGAGCGACTACCTATCTGACCTCCACAACAACCACAACCCAGTTGCTGGGTATAACGATACCCTTCTAAGACTGGTTGTCAGACTTTTCGGGCTTCTGACTACCCGTAACGACTGCCAAAGATCTTTACATGGAGCGACTACCTATCTGACCTCCACAACAACCACAACCCAGTTACTGGGTATTACGATACTATTCTAAGACTGGTTGTCAGACTTTTCGGGCTTTTGACTACCCGTAACGACTGCCAAAGATCTTTACATGGAGCGACTACCTATCTGACCTCCACAACAACCACAACCCAGTTACTGGGTATAACGATACCCTTCTAAGACTGGTTGTCAGACTTTTCGGGCTGCTGACTACCCGTAACGACTGTCAAAGATCTACAAATGACAGCCGGGACTTTCCGAGGCACAGAGGGGTCTCGATATGTAATGGATGGATGGTCACCCATCCACGGACCAACCTCGGCAACCTTCTTAACCTTTGATCGACCCGTGCGGCTGTTATTACTTAGCCACGAGCCCCTTTTACTTGCCGTTGTTGAAGACAAAATTATACATTTATGTATTTGTTACTCGCTATCCTTTCCCTTTCGATGTGCGCTGAATTCAAAGCAGTGTTTAACCTGGTAGGTCTTGTAATACATTTCACTTTATTAGACGTCTACATTTTCATGACGAGTCGCATAACAAGCCTATAATGTTTCCACTGCTGGGACACAGGTCTCCTCTCTGTGAGAGGGAGTGGTCAAAATCCACCACGCGGGCCCAGTGCGGGTTGGTAGATATGTCACATGTCTTCGAATTTTTGGTTCTAGGACATGCCGGTTTCCTGACGATGTTTTCCTTCACCGTTTTGAGAGCAGTGGTGATGAAAATATTTACACAAAGTAAAGCGCCTGCCTGGGTTCGAACTCAGGACTTACAACTCGGTAAGTCGGGGCCGTTACCACTGGGCCACCACTGCTTCTTGAGGTGTATTCAAAGTTAATAGGTTCCTTGGATTAGTCATGTGGGGCTTTAACCATTTTGTGACTCCCAATAACTGGGTTGTGGAGGTCAGGTAAGCAGTCGCTCCAAGTAAAATACTGGTGTTCAGCTGCATAGCCACGAGCCCTTTTATACTAGAGACGCCAGAACTTACTGATAATATTCGTGTAACGCAGTTAGCGCTGAGCTCAAATTCGGCTGTCACAGGCATCATCAGAATTATCACGGGTCGTCAGTTTCTATAAGTAAACGGTGACGCCTACTGACACGCTTAGTTTGTTCGGGAAAGTTTTGAAAATACCGTCTCCGTGCTCTGTGTGCAAGCCCTGATATTGCATCTGCACTTGGGAGGGAGGGACTAATGAACGCTGACGAAAGTTCCATCCGTGTGACGGACGGGATATTGGGCTATTATAATAAGACACGTGCCATTAACACGATAGCAAAAGAGAGAGAGGAGAGGCTTTTCTTTGTTCCACAATCGATGTTTCAGTGGATCTATAACGCTACATGCGAACTACGCATCAAAGACCTGACGTCACACAAATCCTGCATCGCGCAAGCAGAGTTTACCGCGCGACTGGCATGTATACAACATCCTGACATCACCACCAGACACAGCACCCGTGTGGTCGGAGGATACTCCCTTTTAGGATGAGTGAACTTTACACCCTGTCCCTTCATACCTCTATAATACAATCCTTTGAAAGTTTCTTACGCCCCGAAACTCAAACTCAAACTCACTCAAACTCAAAGCATTTATTTCAATTAAACCAATTACAGGCACTTTTGAATTGTCAAGGGGTCGGTCAGTCAGAAAGATGAAGCTAGGCGCCCATTCCAAAGCATAGTAGGTACCTACTGTACTAACTGTTTAGAGCAGGACTTCGCTTCTGTAAATTTTTATTCTATGACTGTTACAAGCTCTCTACGAAACTCCATTCTAAATAATAGCGAATTTTTTTTGTAGGGCTCCTCATAGGGCACCTTGAGAGGCCGTGACTTAACTGGTCAATCCTGAGGCTACCTTAAGCAAACTCAAAGCCTCCAGCGAGGGCATAAAACTAGCTTATAAACTAAGCGACTGCCCGCTAAGGGCCCTGTGGAGTACGAACCTCGGCTTAGGGCGCGGCTAGATGATATCTGGATATTTTTTATTAATATTGGAGCTACAGGCTCAGCTACGCCACCAGTTGGCACTTCTTCACCGAGCAAGGGTCTGGTTAAATGGTAGCGAAAAGTGAAAACTTCAATTTATATGCAGAACTAGCAGGCTTCCTTGTTGAGAATTGGCGCCATGTCCTCTATGGTTTTGAATTAAAAGTTAGCGTCAATCAAAATGTCCTTCCATCAATCAAGCCAGCTTAAATAGCGAAGCGAAAGTTAGTACATACCGTAGCTACCAAGAAAAATGCTAAGAGGGATGTGTCATGTGTGGTGTTACGCGAATGGATAGAATAAGAAATGAGTACCTACATAAGAGGAAGTCTGAAAGTGGCACCGGTGACTGAAAAGTTGTGCGGAAATCGGCTGTCATGGTATGGGCATGTGATGCGGAGGAGTGAGGAAAATGTCGTGAGGAAAGTTTTATCTCCCTAACTGCGCCACAACACCCTGTCCTCCGCCTTCCGCATCTACTCTGTCCCAGCTACCTTCTAAAGGTCGTCGGTCCATCTAGCTGGGGGACGTCCCACACTACGCTTACCGATACGCGGTCTTCACTCAAGAACTCGTCTGCTCCACCGGCCATCGGTCCTTCGACAAACATGGCCAGCCCACCGCCACTTCAATTTAGTTACTCTGCAAGCTATGTCGGTTACTCCGGATCTTTTGCGGATAACTTCATTCCTGATTTTATCCTTCAAAGAAACTCCGAGCATAGCCCGCTCCGGCACGGGAAAGTACTATCGGGAAATCTTCTTTAATCCTTGTCTACATTATAAAGGGAACCTCTGTGCAAAATTTCAGCTTTCTAGGTCCAAGGGTTTGGGCTGGGCGTTGATGAATCAGTGAATCAATCAGTCAGGACTTGTCTTTTTATTTATATCTAGATAGATTGACTTCAAAACGACAGAATTATTCAGTTTCACTATTGAATGACCTCCATCTTATCCTCCTACTAGAGTCTAGATACGAACTAAAAAGAGGAGGGGGGGAGATGAGCAAAAATCCATTTCAATTCAATTACTGGCATTCCATTGTGTGGATAATATCTGGGTCCCCTGCTAATAGGTATCGCGTTGAATACCAAAATAATATATGTTACGTCACTAACATACATCGTATTAAGGCTCCATCAAACAGGCGCGACACGCGATATAATTGCGCACGACCACAGAATACATAATAGTACAAGTACAAGATTGACTCCGCAAAATCATTTAAATAAATAGCGACTCTTGCTACGACACACAAATCAATCTGCCTAGCCTTTTCCCAACTATGTATGTTGGGGTCGGCTTCCAGTCTAACCGGACGCAGCTGAATATCATTATTTTACATGGAGCGACTGCCTATCTGACCTCCACAACCCATTAACTGGGTAATACGATACCCCTTGGTAAGACTGATTGTCAGACTTTCGGGCTTCTGACGACCCGTAACGACTGTCAAAGATCCACGAATGACAGCCGGGACCAACGGCTTAACGTGCTTTCCGAGGCACGGAGGAGTCTCGTTATGTAAAGTTGGTCACTCATCCACTGACCAACCCCGGCAAGCGTAGCTTAACCTGATGGATCGACCCGTGCGGCTGTTATTACTTAGCCACGAGCAATTCTTGCTACGACACAATAAAGTGCAATAAATTCAGGTCGCACAGCGTTAATTACCCACAGTTTTATATTCACTTAAAAGTTGCCTCTCTTTCTATCGCGTAACTCTTTGACTTGTTAGGGTTGTCTTCCTTTACGACGCGGCGCGTGAGTGAGTATCGAACTGACGTGCGAGCTGACCGGTGCGCGGCAGCCCACACTGAATTAGCCCGACAAGTCGAGCCCGCCGCGTACTTGTAGCTTCATACCAAAATGCGAAGTGCGCCTTGCCTGGCACGACACAGAGGCACCGCATGTCGCGCGACGAGCAGACGAGCGTGCTTATTTGTAGGACCCTATAAAAGAATATTTCTGTGGTAGGACCCTTTATGAACATCATGGCGGCTCCGAAGTCGTACGTGTAGAATTAATTAATTGTTAACTCAAGTTTCCTTATTGTTTTCCTATTTAATTGAAGCGTTTTATATTAATTTACGTCAGACAAGGTGTTTTGAGGATGTAACAGGAAATATGGGACTACGAATGTTATTATTGGGAAAATAAATCTCCCCTAAACCAAATCTATACAAATAAATGAAATTGCAGAAGTGTCTGTTTGTAATGTCAAAATAACAGGTTTTTACAAAATACATAGGAGAGGGTACTCTTAAAAAAACAGTTTTTTATAATGTTTGTCTGTCTGTCTGTCTGTTTATTCCGGCTAATCTCCGAAACTGCTGGACCTATTTTGTTTGACGGGGCTTTCTCTGGCAGGTAGCTGATATTATAGGGAGTAACTTAGGCTACTTTTATTTTGGAAAAATAATTAGGGTTCCGCGCAAAAAACAAAACCCATGAAATTGTGAACAAAGTAGTTGTAGGATTTGAAATATTCTTTTTGCATTTGGTAGCCCAATTCTCGAGGATGGTTTTAGGTTATTTAACATCACGCTACGAACTTTAGGAGCCGAGCAAAAAAGAAAATGGCCGAAAGAACTCTCAGCGATGAGCGAAAACGAAGTAATAGCGCGGGCACGCGATTCAACGCGGCGGGACGGGGTACGAGGGAATGTGGCTGTTATTTTAGTATACTGTGTATGACTTACACGCGAACGAAGTCGCGGGGCACAGCTAGTAATAACTATAACTAGGTACGTAAAGATTTGCTGCCCATTTTTTGTCCCCCGGATCACAACAGTTAGTGCGTTTGTCCACCGCAACGGCACCGCCCGCCACCGGGACGTCTCCGTCATTCTCGTTAGTGAGATTATTCTATTCATTATAATGATCAGAACCAATGTGGCTCGTGGCAAAAGAATAACAGCCGTACGGTTCGATCGAAGGTTAAGCTACACTTGCCGCGGTCGGTTCGTGGATGGGTGACTATCCATTACTTATCGAGACCCCTTCGTGCCTCGCCGTTGGTTGGTTGGTTGTTGGCTGTCATTTGTGGATCTTTGACAGTCGTTAAGGGTACTCAGAAGCCCAAGACTGACTACCAGTCTTACCAAGGGGTATCGTGTTACCCAGTTACTGGGTTGTGGAGGTCAGATAGGCAGTCGCTCCATGTAAAATACTGGTATTCAGCTGCATTCGTTTAGACTGCTCTCAAAACGGTGAAGGAAAACATCGTGAGGAAACCGACATGTCCTAGAAATCAAAATTTGAAGACATGTGACATCTACCAACCCGCACTGGGCCTGCGTGGTGGATTATAGCCCACTCCCTCTCACTGAGAGGAGGCCTGTGTCCCAGCAATGGGAACATTATACGCTGATTATGCTTATGCCATGGTCGTATAGACAATCGATCCATGTAAAATACTGAAATTCAGCTGCATCAAGATGGACTGGAAGCCGACCCCAACATAGTTGGGAAAAGGCTAGGCAGATGATGATGATTTGATAAAGTAAGAATTTATCTCTAGTTAGTCAGAAAATTCATTACTGTGATTAGAAAGAAAACATCAGGCATCGATAAAACAGAAAATTAATACAGAACATCAATAAATAAGCCATGTCACATCATGGTCTTGGCTTTTATATCTTTCTCTGATGTCACTGGATGTTATGACATCATAAAATACCGAAGCCACTAACTCGTAGGAATGGCGAGTCGAAGTAAAATTTTATAATCGCTTTTGCCCGCGGCTTCGCTCGCGTGGATGTCGGAAATTTTTTATTTTTTTATTTTTTTTTATTAGCCTACATTGTGTCCCACTGCTGGGCAAAGGACCCCATTTTTCCTTCCAAACCTCCCTGTCTTGTGCGATATCTGGCCATGTTGGCCCTGCAAACCTTATCAGATCGTCACACCACCTTCGCCGTGGCCTGCCTCAACGGCGATGTCCTCCCTCAGGCGCCCAGTGGGTGACGATCTTTGCCCATCTCTCCGGGTGCATTCGCGCGACGTGTCCGGCCCACTCCCACTTCAGCCTGGCTGTTTTTTTCTCTAACATCTGCTACTTGAGTTATGGAGCGCAGGATGGTGTTTCTAACTCGGTCTGTACGCTTGACGCCCATTATGCTGCGCTCCATTGCCCGTTGGCAAATCTTGAGTTTGGACCTTTGTTGTTCAGTAAGTGACCAACTTTGTGCACCATAGGTTAGAACGGGCAGGATGCACATGTCGATGAGTTTCCTTTTAAGTGTTATAGGAAGACTACCTTTCATGTGTTCTTTAAGGGCCCAGTAGGTCTTCCAAGCATGTTGGACTCGTTTTTCGACTTCCTGGTCTTGTCTATTGTTGAAATACACTATCTGGCCCAAGTATGTGTACTCATCGACATATTGCAACACATGTCCGTCCACTTCGACCCTACGTTTTATGCTGTTGGTCATGACCTGTGTTTTGGATCTGATCAATTAAAGTCCAACCTCAAGACTTGCTGTGCTCAGATCTTGGAGCATTTCTTCAAGTTCTGAAGGTGATGTGGAGAATAGTACAATCTCATCAGCAAAACGGAGATTTGTTAGCTGGTGGCCGCTAACATTTATATTTGTCGGAAATTATCTCATAAAAAAGTATCTTATATCCTAACCTGTGTTATGGTCTATCCCCGACCCAGCGTGTCGCATCGCATCGGGCCCCCGCATTATTTCTGACTTTTTACAAGCTTTTATTTAATTTTCTTTTTGCTCGGCTCTTATACAACATCAGTTTTAGTATATGCGAAACCCGAAACACGTGTCTAGTATTTTTATGTAAAGAATCTATGTACAAAATTTTATAACTGTATCATGAAAAATCACAAAGTTATAAGCTTGTTATGTTACCTGGTTGTCCGTACAAAAACGTACGGCGCCCGCTGTGCGCCCGTGCCTAGTGCCGCTAAGACCTGCAGTGACTTGTGTTCGTCGCGCGGTGTCCATATTGTAACTTTTTTTAAAGATATTTGGGGCAAATTATAACACGGTATAAAAATTATTGGAATTGATTCAGTTATTTATTCTGAACAAACTATATTCAGGTTTGGCATAGACTAAAAATAATGTTGTATAGCCTACCCTTCCTCAAGAATTGGGCTGTCAAATGCAAAAGACAACTGTCCAGAGAAAGTTGAATGCAATGAAAATACTGATTTTGCAGTTAAACTTACAACTAAATGAATTTCTAGTAATATTTTGTCTTAAGGTGACGATCACTGACTACCTACCTACAGTATTGTCTCTCCTTCTCTTAGTCCATCCAAAGGTTGTCTGTAAAAGATCGCTTTTTAGCGATAAGACCGCCCATTGTGTCACCAGTAAAATTTCAACTTTTATATCTGTAATTTTTATGTTGTTCATAATAAAGAGTATTCTATCTATCTTATCTACTTATCTAACCGACTTTTAATGATTTTAAACTGAAGATGACGTACGAGTAGTGATAATGAAATGGAAAAAATATATGTTAAATCAGAGCATTTTCTTAATAACTTAATAATTGTGAATATTTTAGATTATGTTTAGTCTAACGTGGATAAAAAACTGAGAATCACGCAAAAACTATCAAGCGTATTTTTATTAAACCTTCACCATTTTAAAGATAATTTAATTATTTATATTTTAGTATACGTGTTTTATCAAAATACTTTTTGTTTTAAGTATAATAAATAAATAATGCGTCTTATTTGGGACAACGCTCCTTGATGGGCGAGTCCTATTACTATGGCTCGTTGCGAGAGCACAGAACACGCAAGTTAGTCATTCAAGGCCATTGGGAAATATCTACGTCTTAAGTCACCATTATCATTGCGTTTTCTATCTTTCTATTTCTATAATTTAACTGAAACTTGAAAGAGTCATAAAATAAAACTTTCTTTTCTTTATAATGTTAACTTTTATTCAGGAAAACTGTCATTTGTGTCGCTTTTCGCGTCTATATTATGTGACCGCGCTGTTCTTCTAAACTACGCAACAAATTTTAATGCTGTTTTCACCATCATTCAGAGAATTTATTCAGGAATGTTTATTATTTACTTATACTAATCAAAAGCGGTAAACGAAGTAATAGAACGGGCGATACGATGCAACGCGGTGGGTCAGGGGAACGAGAAATTTCACGCGGGCAGAAGCTATTTATAAAATAAAGTCGCTTTTCGAGTATGTCTGTCTATGTGACCGCGCTGTTCTTCTAAACTACGCAATGAATTTTGATGCGGTTTTCACCATCATTCAGAGAATTTATTCCGGTAGTTTTATTACCTATGTATAATACATTAATATTCTCAATGTTTTGTCAAGTCGGTCGTAAAAACCGAGCGAAACAGGGATGGGTCGCTAGTTCGTAAATCTCCTTAATGCATTTAATATCGACATATTTGATTGCGAACGATTCCCGAGCCATCATCGCTAAGATTACTTCATCGAAATTAAGATCCCAGATAACATTAAATAGAAATAACTCCTAAGATCTTTGATAATAATCAATTTGATTATACAGTTATGCTTTCAGAACCGAACTATTAAATCTATAAAATATTTCAACATCGATATTAAGCCGGATATTTTTACCGCCACATTTTTCCTTGTGATCTATTTACGAAAAATTCTCCCGCATCGCGATGGTAATTTCTGTGCGCTGGCAACTCCGTCATCGACCGCAGTACGCCGCGAGCGGGGCGGGGGGCGTGCCGTCTGTCAGATCGAATTGCGCTCTTGAGTTATATTTCGCGATCATTTTCATTATAAAAAAAGCTTTTTCATGAATTAATTTACGCTATAATAATGTATTGGTCTATTCGCTAACGGTATACAAACACGAAAGTTTCGACGCTGGTAGAATATCGTCTGTCCATTGCTTCGCGATCATGGCCATAGGGATTGCTATTTTTGTTTTGTAGCCCAGTTTTATTGTAAATATTGTTTTTAAGTGTCGAAATAGTGGTGCAGCGGTGTGTTTTCATGTATTTTTATTTACTTTATTCACTGTGATCATCGGCGGACCGTGAACGAGTTGCGTTTAGACGTTTTAGTTGCAAAAATACTTTCGAAATTCAGTCTTTGAGAAACGTATCGGTGCCAATGGTAGTACATAAACAGATTTGTGTTCTTAGATGCAGTGCCAAAGTGATAATTTTACGGTGAATCAAATGTAAAAAATCGTCAAAACTAATCAAAACAAAAAAAAAATGTTTATGGTAATCCAAAACATAATTTGAATTTCTAATTTTTTTTTAATTAATCACGCGAATGAAGCGATGTGTTTTTGACTGTGGTTTGAGTTATTGAATCATACTAAATGGCATTTTATTATTATAAATTGCTCTATATTAGTGATAAACGAGGATGAGGCGTGTTTTCGGTGTGTGTACTGACAGCTGGATGCTCTGCGGTCAGAATGTGAGGCGATAATCATTCCAGGCTGTCCTAGATGTTGTCTGTATGTCTGTTTCTTTTTTAATTTTTTTTCTTTGACACCCATACTTAGTAGAGTTTCAATACCAGTATGGAACTATATAATCTGTTTGAAAATAAAAATGTAATCTATTGTCTTTTCTTATCTTTAGTTTCTACCACAATTTATGAAAGTTAATGACATGATTTGATTCTACATCCCGTCCATAAATTCAAATGTTAATCTTTCTGTAACAATTATTAGAAAATGAACCACCAATCAAGGCTAAAAGTTAATTAATTTGATGATTGGTTTGCAGTTTAAGATAGTGCAATGCAGTACTGCAAGAGATGTCACAATGTCTTTGATTTGAAGGTTACAGTAACCAATAAACTGTCTTTCTGCTGCTTTGTTTGATAATATTAACTCAAAAAAAAATAAGCAATTTACAGGCCACTTTCGAATTGTCTATGAGTTAGTCAGACTTCATATTTCTAACTGTTGCCCATTCCAAAACGTAGTAGAATACGTACTAACTTCTTCAAGCAATCAACTCATAGACAGGTAAAATATGCCTCTAAATAAACTAAAAATGATAGGCAGTTGCTCCATGTAAAGTACTGGTATTCGGCTGCATGCGGTTAGACTGGAAGCCGATCCCAGCATAGTTGGGATAAGGCTAGGCAGATAATGATGATTTTAATCTATTTGTTGTACCGCACTGTATTATATTTATCTATTGGCCATAGACAACACTGTTTAGGCACATTAGTAATACTTATGAGGAAAATTAAAAAAAAAACAATTCAGTATTAAGGAAAATAAAAAACAATAGACTATAATTATTATTTTATATGTAACTAACTTTTCTAAATATGGGTGTCATTTTACCTGTTTGACGGTTGTAAATTGTTATTTAATTTTAAACTATTGCATGTATGTGTTATATAGTTAATCATCCGTTATTTCAAGCTAAATAGTGCTTATTAATTTAGTCTATGGTTTATGCATTAGAATTTCAATTTATCCCCTCAATTCTAAAACGGTACTTACGTAGAAGAAATTCTTAGGG
Organism: Cosmia pyralina; assembly: GCA_946251885.1. NCBI lineage: Eukaryota > Metazoa > Arthropoda > Insecta > Lepidoptera > Noctuidae > Cosmia > Cosmia pyralina. The sequence goes on from OX276371.1 coordinate 2,816,739, forward strand.
CAAATTCAATCAGACTTTTATACCTAAGTCTATACTGCAAATATATTATGAACTTTTGACAAAAAATATCAGATATTAATTTTATTCCATTGATAAGTAAAAGACTTGTCTGACTTTGGTAAAATCCAGTCTTAGAAGTCTTTATCACACCTTAAAGGTATAGAGACATCATGAGAATTAACATGACTTAAAATTCCTCACTTATATCCTCCACTTATTGTAATATAACTGAAAATGTGACATTTAACTTAGGTTTTTTTTGACACATGTCATTATACTCGTCATTATGAACAACTTTTACTATAGGTCCAAACTCGAAATCGCGAAAAAAAAATCGGCTGTTCCCTACATTTTGACGTTATGCGAACATTTAAATGTAGGGAGCAGCTGATTTTTTTTCGCGATTTCAAGTTTGGTCCTATAGTAAAAGTTGTTCATAATGACGAGTACAGTGACCCCTTAAGAGGTTATCCATTAATTACGGGACACCCTGTATATAGTCCCCTGAAAGCGTTAACAAGTGTCTTGTTCAATTAATCTTGGCTAATTTATTTATTGCACTGAATTTAGCTTTAAAGAATGTTTAACACAAAACATGTTTAACTGTTGATGTTGTTGTTGATACTAAATAAACAGTGTGTTTCACTAATTCATGTTTTAGAACATGTTGATTTAAACTAAGATCATGTACTTGATATGCCTTGACAATACTTAGATTACATGTTAATGATTATTTAGTGCATCCATTTATAGTTTTTGTGTGTTGTACTTTATCATACATTCTGTGTAGCAGTAATATCAAGTAATATGTTATCCTATCCTAAAAAAAAAAAAAATTTTTATTTTTTTTTATTAAAAAGAATTAAAGTTCTTAATAACTGATTACAATCTAGCCTAATAGACTAATAAGCAATTTAACTCTAACATATTATTGTACGTGATACATTTTGTTATAACTAAAAATAGTAAACAAACACAAGACACACATGAAGGTTGCAATTCTGGGGTTTACGGGGGCGAAAACTCTAGCTAGGTCTCATATCTGGGAAAATTATGTTTTCTCTATTTTCACCCGAGCAGAGCTTGGTCGAGTGTTCAGTAAACCAGCAAGCAAGTTACAATATTATTATGTTTTAACATGGTGTGCTAAAATCAGAAAGTTTATGTTCCTATAATGTTTTATACCACTATTTAAGTAGATAGGTAACTCGTTATTGAGCAAATTAGTATTTCTTAAGGCGAAATGGTTCCCATAGAATATATTTTGACGCATTTCGACTGCACGCAAAATCAATTTTTGTCCACATAAACTACAAATTTGCCTTAATTCTTTTTCATGATTATTACAAATTGAGGATTTTATTTTATGAAGGCCAAAACACGATCAATTGGCACAATTTGGCTCGATTAAAAAAAAATCGCAGTTTCTTCAAAACTAAAATTGTTTATGAGAAAAAACTGTTTTATTCGATTGTAATTACTTAAAGAAATTTCAATAAAATTTCGTCTACACGTTCACCATTAAAGACATAAGGGACTATGGGTTTGTCTTAATGTATAGGTAATACAGGGTGTCCCGTGGCAGATTTAGGATTTCTTAATGAAATAAAAAGATGTAATTATTTTAGAATATAAATGTATTTGTTATAAAAAGAAAGACGAGATATGCGGATTTTATTTTTTAAAAATCACTCCGTCCAAATGTTGTCCATCGCGGCGAACACACTCGTGGAATCTTTCGAGAGTGTTCTGAGTAACGCGCTGCAGTACTGACCGAGGAATAGAGTTAATTTCTCGCACGATATTTTCTTTTAATGCGGATAGATCCGTCGGGTTGCTGTCGTACACTTTTCCCGTTAGGTACCCCCATAGAAAAAAATCTAAAGGGATGAGATCTGGCGATCTGGGTGGCCATGCGATGTCCCCAAATCAGCTAATTAATTTTCCTGGGAATTCTTCGCGAAGAAGGCTCATGGTGGCTCTTGCTGTGTGAGGCGTGGCACCATCCTGCTGAAACCACGTGTGAGAGCTGTTCGATGGATGTTCTCTAAGTCTCGGGATAAAATATTCGTTAATCATGCGGCGGTAGACATCACCATCAACAGTTACGGTTACTCCACGAGAATTCTCAAAAAAAAAACGGTCCAATTATTTCATTGGCAGACAGAGCTGCCCAAACGGTTACCTTCGGGCTATGCAAGGCTTGTTGGTGTTTTAATCGTGAGTTTTGTCCTCTCGGCACCCAATAGTGGCAGTTTTGTTTATTAACAAACTCATTCAAATGAAAATGAGCTTCATCAATGAACCAAATTGTGTTAACAGTTCGGAATCGGCTCAACATGTTATCACAGAACTCCTTGCGCTCTCTGTAGTCGTTAGGTTTAAGTGCCTGTACCAATTGGATCTTGAAAGGGTGGAATTTAATATCCGAGCTTAAAATACGGTGAACAGTGGTTTTTGACAGCCGCAAACTTGACGCTCTCTTACGCACGGACTGGCGGGGATTTTCACGCACGCTGCTTTCAACACGTTCAATGTTTTAATCAGTCCTTGACGTTCGGCTGGGGCCTGGACGTGGCTTGTTAACTGTTGAACTTGTTGCACGGAACTTCTGGGCCCACGTCCTAATCAAACTTTCACTCGGTGCTTCACTTAAACGACGAATACCGTAATGAGAACAAAATCTCCGGCGAGCAACAGTGCACGAATCGTTAGATTTAAAATACGCTTCAACGGCAAAAGCGCGCTGCGCGCTAGTCCAGTGCGACATCGTGACTGACCAATCCGCACGAATGCCATGCTAAACCGTAACCCCTCTCCGGTCCCCCGCGCAACCGTTGGAAAAATATTCAATTTCAAATCCTAAATCTGCCACGGGACACCCTGTAGAATTTAAAAAAGGAATACCTATTTTAAAAATTCCGAATAGCTTCGTTTGGCCATACCAATGCTCCCGCCCCGTTACGATACCATTTCGCCTTAAATTACTAGTCATGCTTATGATATGCCTCTTAATCGGTCATGGCGCCAGGGTATCCTCGAAAATGTGAATAGAGATTAGGATTATAGGAGCACCTTGCACCACCGTCCTACTCATTAGCATGTCCTGGCAAATTAAACATAATTATCTATGAGGAGCTCGTGGCTAAGTAATAACAGCCGCACGGGTCGATCCATCAGGTTAAGCTACGCTTGCCAGGGTTGGTCCGTGGATGAGTGACCATCTTTACATACCGAGACCCCTCCGTGCCTCGGAAAGCACGTTAAGCCGTTGATCCCGACTGTCATTCGTGGATCTTTGACAGTTGTTACGGGTCGTTAAAAGCCCGAAAGTCTGACAACCAGTCTTGTCAAGGGGTATCGTATTACCCAGTTAATGGTTTGTGAAGGTCAGATAGGCAGTCGCTCCATGTAAAATACTGGTATTCAGCTGCATCCGGCTAGACTGGAAGCCGACCCCAACATAGTTGGGAAAAGGCTAGGCAGATTGATTATCTATGATGAGTTGATAACATACTTGCGTCAGTTCCGTGACTAATTGGCAAACAATGCACAGACTAATCCACTAAAAAATACACGCTGAGGCATGCCGTATGTACACGCAAAGATTTTTGAAGAACCTCCCCTAAACATGTCAAATTATTATTTGTTTCCGTTATCATTTTGTGGACAATAGCACAAGAATATAAAACCGAGCAGAATGAAAGCTTCCTAACTGAGTTCAAAATTCTTATATCTACTTTCATATGGCTGTCACTCGGTTATCACACTAATATTATAAAGGCGAAAGTTTGTGAGTGTGTGGGTGTGTTTGTTACTTTTTCACGCTCAAACGGCTAGACCAATTTTGCGAAAATTTGGTATAGAGCTAGCTGACACCCTGGATTAACACATAGAATACTTTTTATCCCGGTATACGTGGGTGAACCGCGAAGCGCAGCTAGTTGAAATTAAAAACCGGGCAAGTGCGAGTCATCGGGATTCGGAAATGAGCCAGGACGGACGGATGGATGGTTATTTTTAAACTGTTTTTTTTTTTTTAAATATGTTGTGTTAAATAATTGTACTGTGGTACAGAAACATTTGTGTGTTAGTCCGACTCGCACTTGGCTGGTTTTTGCTACTACTACTACTGCTAATTTTAGCCTGCATCATCCTACTTGTCCCCCCATGTCTTCCAGCTCTTTCGATCCAGTAGTGCTATTCTGTAAACATATCACCGTGATAACTCAGGTGAAGCGAGCGTGAAGTGAGCCGTCATTCCACCTGATGCTAGGGGGTTGACAGTATTGACAGCTCACTTTAAGATCACTTCACTCATGTTTTCACGGTGAGATATTTACAGAATAGCTCTACAGGGCTAATGTGGACCACTGGTTGTTTGTTTTCTCCAGCTCATGCCACCATCATCTACGAGGTCTGCCGCGACGCCTTCTGGCTGTCTCAGGGCTCCACATAGTGGATATTTCGGCCAATTTTATATTTAACCTTTTTAATCGAACAAACAAAGTCTCAAAGTCAAAGTCTTCAGTCTCGTATTTGGCGTTTGTTTTAAATTTGTTGTATGTCCGTTTGCCAGTCGGCAAAGGCCTCCTCCAAACTTCATTCTAGTCTCTCTCTGACCACTTTGCCCCATGTCATTCCAGCGACCTGTCTGAATGTCATCATCCAACCTTTTCTGTGGTCTACCTCTATTTCTTTGGCCGTTAATTTGTTACCACCACTGTGTAACCATATTGCTCCATTTGTCCTTCCCTCTAATCTCATGACCATACCGTTTTCACTTTAGTCTTCTGATTTTTAATACGCTTTTATTAGCTTCACCTGTATGTATGTTTGTATGTAACGGAATCTTTGAACTCGATTTTTACCCACTTTAAATGGTCAGATTAATTTGCAATTTTGCACACTTGTTGGGGCCCGATGACAATACAATAATTTAAAAATTTTGTCCCATTATCTTGATCAGGATCAACAGGATTAATGATTTGTCTCTAAAAAAATTAAAAATAAATTATAGTTTAACAAACTAAAAAAAAAAAGCTTTTTTTACGATGACATTAATTTTCTCGTTAATAACTTTATTCTTACATTGAAAATTTTTTTTTTTTACTTTTTAGTTCAGTTTAATGGTATTAAAGCGTGTTTTTTAGTTTTTTAAACTATAATTTATTAGGGTTATGTCCTGAATCTTGGTCTTGTGTCTGTTACTCTATCTAATAAATACTGTAACGTATACCTATTTTTGTCCTAAATAAATAATAACACAAAGTTTGGATACGATGAGGAGCTCGTGGCGTGGCTAAGTAATAAAAGCCGCACGGGTTGATCCATAAGAAGCTACGTTTGCCGGGATTGATCCGTGGATGGGTGACCATCTTAACATACCGAGACTCCTGCGTGCCTCGGAAAGCACGTTAAGCCGTTGATCCTGGCTGTCATTCGTGGATCTTTGACAGTCGTTACGGGTCGTCAGAAGCCCGAAATTCTGACAACCAGTCTTACCAAGGGGTATCGTACTCAGTAACTTGGTTGTGGAGATCAGATAGGCAGTCGCTCCATGTAAAATACTGGTACTCTGCTGAATCCGGCTAGACTGGAAGCCGACCCCAACATAGTTGAGAAAAGGCTAGGCAGATGATGATGACGTACACCACTAACTAATCATTTCCAATTAATGTTGCTACACAAGTGTGTCTAGGATCACTTGATTACCGTTTACAGGACAATGTGTGTGTGAGTCAATTGGGTACCGACAGTAATCTTAGATCATTAGGTCTGTGTAATGAGAATACATTGCGGTTAGGCATACTAAGTTACTTTGCGAAGACTGGGTGTTAGGTCGAAGCTTCTCTGTCCTGTCTGAAGCTTGTCTGATAAGTCCCCTCTTTGAGGAGTGGTTGGAGAGGCGCCACGGCGTCCTCACCTTCCGCCTTGTCGCAGGTCCTCACTGGACACGGTTATTTCGGGAGGTTCCAGTTCCGGATAAGGCGGGAGACATTCGCAGAAAAGTCAGAGATGAGCTGGAATCATCCAGCTTTCCCAAACTATAGGCAAGGTCTCGCGTATGCCGACGCTGTCCAATCAGGCTCAATCAAATTCAAAAATTAAACTCAGAATCAGCACTATTTGAACGTCTAAATTACATAATACAGTCCCCCAAAACACCCGCCCTTCACCACATCCTAGTGCTGTAAGCTGGGAGGAAGTGTCGTAACAAACTATCTAACAGCACAGGCAGTTGATGGTGATTTTGAATTCATTTAAAAAGCCAAAAAAATCCTGACCATAGATGAAAGAAGCATTTTTCTGTCTTTTCTTGGTATCACATAAATCTTGACGTAGATGCTGGGACAAAACTATTTGGAAAAGGGAGTACGGCATTTTCCTGAGCCAGAAAGTATGAAGACCACACACTGCGAAGTATAGACCAAAAATATATGATAATGAAACACAGCCAAACAATAGCTGTATAAACAAACGCTTAGCAGGTGCTTCCATCAATGGCAGTCAAATCTTAGGAACAGTTCACATCAAACGTATACGATACAATATACCCACTAAGTATGCTGTGCAGGAACCATTTTGGTTACTCATTGAAAGGGTTTTCTATAGGGGTTTTCTAAGCAGTTTAATCAAAAACCCATACGATGTAGGTAACCCTTTTTAATGGCTTTAAAGGACCATTTTGGTTATCCATTGAAAGGTATTTTGATAGGGTTTTTCGGAGCAGTTAAACAAAAACCCATACGATGTGGATAACCCTTTTGAACGGCTTAAATTAAGCCGTTCAAAAAGGTTAAGCTTCGATTCTCTTTAAAACGATAACGACTCTTGAGCAATGTAGTCTCTCGATGATGGGCATACGTTGCAAATTGCTAATATAGTCACAAGTACAAAACCCTTATACTATATAAGTTATCTTAATGAAGGGGTAACCCATTCACTGGGTTATCCATATTGAAGGGATAACCCTTTTATTGGGTTTCAAGGCTAAAACCCATTCAAGGAGTTACACATGATAAAGTTAACCTCATAAACGGCTTACCCTTTCGAAAGACTTAACCGGGGTTGTACGGTCCCTGATGCTTTGCCTATGGGCCCAATAACTTTTGTTGGGAGTTCGAAAGTCAAGAAACCGCGATTCTTGATCCTTTCAGGATTCCGTGTGAATGCGGTGCTCCTGACTAGACCATGCTCCTCTTGCTGGAATGGCCAATGTCCTTAGGACACCTAGTTTGGGATACCTGATGCCGCAATTAACGTGGCCAACTATTAGGCCCAAGTTATTAGAAAGTGAAAATATTTACAATCGAAGCGAAAAGAAGAAGTCAGCATTGTGTAATTTGTTATGAGGTAGTCGACCTCGGGATTGCTTGAATGCCACTTGGAACGCCATAAAACATCATCATCTGCCAAGCCTTTTCCCAGCTATGTTGGGGTCGGCATCCAGTTAACCGGATGCACCTACATGGAGCGACTGCCTATCTGACTTCCACAACCCCTTGGTAAGACTGGTTGTCAGACTTTCGGGCTTTAGACGACCCGTAACGACTGTCAAAGACTCAACGAATGACAGCCGGGACCAACGGCTTAACGTGCTTTCCGAGGCACGGAGGGGTCTTGAATATGTAAAGATGGTCACCCATCCACCATGAATTATGTTTATTTAAAGAAATCCAACGCAATCAAGCACAAATTTATACTAAAAATAGGCATTTTAAAAAATCTCACGTGAGATTTGGCCAAGTCAAATCTCACAACATCTCACAGGGGGGTTGAAAAACGCCAAAATCGCCTCAATTTATAAACGCACTTAAAGTGGGGTACCCAAAAGCAATTGCGAGTTGCCCGATACAATAAAATCTATCTAGCTACTAATACTCGGTGGCTGACTGAGGGAGCGTGGTGTGAACTGTCTACGTTATGTGTCAACTATCTACGCACAAGCTGGCTGACTCAACCTCCAATTGTCCCGTAAATGTGATTGTTGTTTGTTTGTGTACAATGACGATAGATTGAAGATAATAACATCGTGATTCTTGTGGTACTGGCACGTTGAAATGACTTTTCGGTGGCGTAGTAATGACCCTGTAGAAGATTGTCGTTACCGCATGGTAAGAGGTTGCACACACACACCAAGAAATTCTACCTCCGGAGATTACAAATGTTTACCAATTAAATATAGGCTGGTTTTGGGTACAAATGAGTTAAAAGCATCTGTAGCCGAACTAGGCAAAACCTATATATCGGCTCTCAGCGCCAATCTCGGATAATCTTACATTTATCACAGCCATTAACATTAATTTGTAAAAGATAACAATAGTGTTATTTTATACATCTTATTATTATCTTTTATTATAATATGTAAAGTAAGAATGCGTGACCTCTCACTGTGTGGAATGAAGTGTGAGTGTGTGAATTGAGAGAGGGTGTGTGTGTGAGTGTGTGTGTAATCTATGAGAAAGTTAAACATTTGGAAGTTTATGCGTGTGTTCAGTGTGAATTTTGGACAACAAGTCAACAAGTTAGATTACATCGCCGAAGTCTTTGTGTTAAGGACTGCTACTGAATGGTTTTAGTTGATAAGAGTGATAGATTTCTCTGCCTTATCTACTTGACGGGACAAGGACTAGTGTGAGTTGAATAATGGAAAGTGACTCATGAAACAAATTAGCCCTCTACGGGTCAGTCGAGAACACGAGACCAACCGCAGACCGTCATCACTCCTGGCGTATGCAGCGTAGCACACCCGCTGTGGTCATCGTCACACCAAGCTGAGCCAGGAGAGTAATGAGCTATTCCCAAGGGAATTTTTGTGCCCATAAACCTACCTACCCTCTTTAATGAAAGAAAGAAAAAGAATTTATTGTTGTGTTGTGTTGTTTTTATTGTATATTGTTGTTTTTTTTTTCTTTCTCTTTATTTTCTTTAAAATATATTTTACTAGCGGCGCCTGCGTCCCGCGGTTTCACCTGCGTAGACTGGGATAAAAAGTAGCATATATGTGTTAATCCAGGGTATAAGCTATCTACATACCAAATTTCATCCAAATCGGTCCAGCAGTTTAAGCGCGAATAAGTAACAAACATACAAATACAGACACGCACTCACAAACTTTCGACTTTATAATATTAGTGTGATATTGACAAGTTTACGTGGATGTATCTCATTTCTCTCCAGAACGAAAACCTGTCCGTCAAATTGGCAGAAACGACTCTGTTATCCGCAAAACATTTTAATAAGAACAGAGGAAGGAATAGGGCATGCTGTGGTTAACAGATTAATCCAACATCAAGATTGTTAGCAGGGCTGAATAGTTAGGAGTCATACTCGCATCCGAAAGTATCGGCGAGGAGCTCGTGGCTAAGTAATAACAGCCGCACGGGTCGATCCATCAGGTTAAGCTACGCTCGCCGGGGTCTGTCCGTGGATATGACCATCTTTACATATCGAGACTCCTCCGTGCCTCGGAAAGCACGTTAAGCCGTTGGTTCCGGCTGTTATTCGTGGATCTTTGACAGTCGTTACGGGTCGTCAGAAGCCCGAAAGTCTGACCAAGGGGTATCGTATTACCCAGTAAATGGGTTATGGAGGTCAGATAGGCAGTCGCTCCATGTAAAATACTGGTATTCAGCTGCATCCGGTTAGACTGGAAGCCGACGCCAACATAGTTGGAAAAAAGCTAGGCAGATTGATTGATCTCGCATCCGAAAGTATTGAGAAAGGCCACCGTTCTTTCGATCGAAATTAATAATTCGTTCTGGCTCGAATTTTGACGTTTCAATCATAAACCTAGTACATGGATTGAATTGGCCATCTTTTATTCTTTGAGAGGCGGTTTGCAAGAGTGACGTGTGCCCGAAACCTCGAATCAAAAAACCCAATTTGGTTCATATTGAAATTGAGATTGCGTAGTTTGAGTTATTGACACGTGATGGATAACACATCGTTTGAAGTTTGAACGATAGTCGGGGTTACGTTGAAAGAAAGGCATCGTAGCGTGGATATTGTTTTCATAACAAACTGACTACTAATTGTTTTGATTATGTCATATTTTTAACCGACGATTTTTTTTTTTTTTTTGTTTGTTTTACCACGCATAACTTTTTACAGAGAAGTCCGATTTGAAAAGTTTTAGTTTTATTCTAGAGGGTTATACCTCAAAGTTGGTCCCATATAAAATTTATTTACATTGCTTAGAGGGGATATTATTACACATTTTATTGTGTAATGGTTAGACCTGCTGTCTTGTATGGGTCAGAATGTTGGGCCACAAAAGGGATGAATGAAAAGCAATTGCATGCAGCTAAGATGAGAATGCTAAGAGGGATGTGTGGTGTTACACGAATGGATAGAATAAGAAATGAGTACATAAGAGGAAGTCTGAAGGTGGCACCGGTGACTGAAAATTTGTGCGGAAATCGGTTGTCATGGTATGGGCATGTGATACGGAGGAGTGAGGAAAGTTTTGAGTATGAATGTCTATGGCTATAAGAGTAGGGGAAGACCAAGGAAACGATGGATGGATTGTGTGAAAGACGACATGGCTAGAAAGGGGCTAACTACCGAGATGACGAATAATAGAGAAGTATGGAAAAAAAGAACATGTTGCGCCGACCCCAAATAGATTGGGATAAGGGCAGGAGAATAATGAGAATGATGATTGTGGCCTCTACATACTATATTATGCTATATGCTGACCCAAAAGAAAGTCTACGGAAATATAAACATGGTCGCGTTTTGAAACAGGTTTTGTTGTAATAATGACCTAGTCGGGCAGCGTGTGACTTGGTTGTCTAGACGTATGTGAACAACATAGTAGTAAACATAACATCACGCCTGCCTGTGTCTCCGAAGGGTTGGGCAGAGGTGTACTGTTGTACACCCATATTTCGCCAGCTATGTTTAAATCCCATGTAAAAGGGGGCGAGCCTATTGCCATCAATCGGTCACAAATCCAGACTAAGGACTGCTAAACTAGTAAATAAACATAGTAAATACATACATAGCATAATAACATTACTTACTAACACTAGCTATAAGATATTACTAACACTGTGGATCGTTTGTTGTCCGATTTAATAAAATTTTGATTTGATTTTGATTTGATAATCAGCCTATAATGTTCCTACTGCTGGGACACAGGCCTCCTCTCTTCGAGAGGGAGTGGGCTGTAATCCACCACGAGGGTACAGTGCGGGTTGGTGATGTCACATGTCTTCGAATTTTTAGTTCTAGGCCGGTTTCCTCACGATGTTTTCCTTCACCGTTTTGAGAGCAATGGTGATGAAATTATTTACATAAAGTAAAACGCCTGTCTGGGTTCGAACCTACGACCTAGAACTCGTAAGTCGTAAAAGTTTTGCAAACTACACCATGTGGCATGTCAAATGAAAGGGCTTACTATGAGGGTCTCAAATATATTTTTTTTTATAATTTTAAAATAAATTATTTTAAAGTTATTTAAGAAAATAGACGAAAATTGACCATTCCCCCCCCCTTATCTCCGAAACTACTGAGCCTAAAATTTTGAAAAAAAAAATACAGAAAATTGAGCTTTACCTGTACATTACAGAGAAATCTATAAGAAGGCTGTGGTCTTAAAATAACATGGTAAATCTATCAATATTGTGAGTACAAACTTACATTTACAGTTGGAATGTATGGGAGAACATGTTTTTCAACTACAATGTTAAGTTTCTTCTTAAGATAAATTCATCCCAACTACGGTACCCTTCATTGTGCGTGGTCCGACACGCACTTGGCCGGTTTTTTTTAACTACAATGTTAAGAGGAATTGCGGGCTGCGAGACTTGAAAATTAGGTATTGAAGAAACTGTCGCTCTGCGAACGCTCCGATGCGCTGAACTGCAGATCCGACTGAATAGCCTATGTAAAAAGTCATATTTCGAGGTTTGGCTCTCGCCTATTTCCTTCTCCAATATTGGACCATTTTAAAAGATATTTCACAAACTGAATAAGAAGGATATATGCTATGCCCCTATGTTTTTCTTTTTTCTTTAATAGTTGTGAAAATTGTACACTAGGCCTGTGTTGACAGCGGTCTGAATAGGCAATTTTGAGCATTTTTTGAGGGTTCTAGTTCTTATAAAAATAATGTATCATCAAAAAGGAAAACATAGGGGCATACAAGTAACTAATATTTATATTTCTGTAAAAAAACATTGCTTTATGGTCATTAACCCGAAAGAAAACAGGCGAGAGGGTTTCTATGGAGAAAAGAGCACCCGCATTTCCTCTTAAGTTTGTTCTTGGGATAAATAATTCATCCCAACTACAGAGCCTTTCATTGTGCGTGGTCCGACTCCCACGTGGCTAGTATTTTTCGTTTCCTTAGCAGCGCTAACTCTTTAACATCAATATCAATCTGGCTAGCCTTTTCCCAACTATGTTGGGGTCGGCTTCCAGTCTAACCGGATGCAGTTGAATACCAGTATTTTACATGGAGCGACTGCCTATCTGACCTCCATAACCCATTTACTGGGTAATACGATACCCCTTGGTAAGACTGGTTGTCAGACTTTCGGGCTTCTGACGACCGGTAACGACTGTCAAACAGTGGCGTGCACAGAGATTTCAGACAGGGTATGCACGTCTAAAATAAAAAAAAAACTTGAACAAGCTGAAACTAGTACCTAAGTTTTTTTCCCGACCGTTTGTTTTACCCGACCTCACCTACCCTAACCCTAATCTTACACTGACTCTTACCGCACGGCGCCATTGGCTTCGCATGATGTTTGTTTGCGACCACAACGAATATCTAAAATATTTTAATCTGAATATCCGATAAAGGTCCAAACATTATTTTTATCTTGATTTGTAAACAAAAAGCAAGGGATAAAATACAATGTGTTTGTGTTATACACAACATGTTTGCCAGTAGGTAATAATTAGGTAGGTATGACAAAACTTTTCTATGAAAATAACGAGAGGCATTACCTTTTTTTTGAGTTAAATAAAACCCGGGTTCACACCTTCCGTTTACAATGAATTTATCTTTTTCCTCAAAATATAACGTCGAAAAGCGGCAGATTTTAATTTATTTAACACACTTCGGCAGCACAGGTCTCACAGGTATAATTTTCAATTTTTTACAAATGATTAAAAATGATTACATAATAATATACAGTCAATCACTTGCGCCAAGAAAAACAATCAAATCAAAACAATATGGCGAAAAAACAAACAAACATTGCAAGTTGAATAAAAGCGTGTAAAAACTTTACAATTACAAAATAATACGAACTAATCTTGGTCAATCCGACTAAAAAAGTCAACCCTCTGTAATCAACAACTAAGCGGTGCTTTTACGGCTTCTCAATTTGGACGGGTTGCAAAATAAGCTGTGCTTCCAGAACTTAAACACACGCATACATTTTCACGCACACAGTCACACTATTGCTGTGTACTACACGGGTTGCGTTGTATGAAAAATAAGCACGGCGTTGTTCTGCTTATGCTCACCGGGAGCGCTGCCTGCGCGGTTGTCGCCGCTCGCTTCAAGAAATTCGTTTCAAATGAAAATAATAGATGGCGCGTAAATCGCGTTATAAACCGTGAGATAGCGAGTAAGTTAGATTAATATAGATATACCATGATTTTTCTTGCGTTAAAGTTATTTATCATTTCGAGGGGCATGTATGTATGGGACTACAGGGTATGCAGAGCTTATTTGCATGTATGGAGTGCACGCCACTGCTGTCAAAGATCCACGAATGACAGCCGGGACCAACGGCTTAACGTGCTTTCCGAGGCACGGAGGAGTCTCGGTATGTAAAGATGGTCATCCACTGACCAACCCCGGCAAGCGTAGCGTAACCTGATGGATCGACCCGTGCGGCTGTTGTTACTTAGCCACGAGCTCCTCTCAACTCAACTCCTTAACATCATACACCACTTAAAAGCAATACACTTTTTTCTAATTCGGTTAACAGTACCTCAGATAACCGTCGTTAACCCTCTTGGATGTTATCTCACAGATACTGCCAAGTGCCCAACGTAGTTAGCGAGATGATAACACTCGAGTGGCTGAGGTAGATTATAGGCAATTGTTTGTAGTAAGTACCTTTGAGTAGTTTGTTTAGATTTGTAGGGGTTTTTGTAAGATAGACAGTGCCGCAAAGTGTGTACCGCGGCACACTGGTGTACCGTGGTCAGAAAGAAAGAAAGAAAGAAAATACGTTTATTTATTTATATTAGGTCATTAGTTGGTGTGCTTCGGAAAAATAAGGTTATCTTATAAACTTATTTTTAGTAAGTAAGGGTAAGAAAAATATTTACACATATCCGCTCATACAATCGGGGATAACTGACCATCCCAGAGTTAAATTTGAAGTAGATTTTACCTGGGACAGTGGCCAATCCCAGGCAATTTTTTTCGAGCAGCCCTGTCAACGATTACTCCAAATTTAAACCGTCTATCCTCAATTAAACAGGCTCATGTTTCGCATTAAATAGGTACCTTTTTTGCAATTTTAAGATTAGGTTTGTTGATTAATATTACTCAAAAACTGATTTTTAATTTGTGGTGTACACCCAAAAATTTTATATTTCCTAGATGTACGGTCAGCAACAGAAGTCGGTTAACACTGCTACTTTTGACATCATCTAAATTAACACAAAATGATTTGATAAACCGCTTGTTTTTCGTTTAACTGAAGAGTTAATGTTCTTGAAATTTTAAGTACTTCTGTTCCGATTAGAATTAAATATTTCGCTTAATAATTAAGATTAAAAAACTGCAAGTGTTAATCGACTTTTGTTGCTGACTGTACCTTGAATACAAAAAGTTTGCGGAACACTGAGATAGGAGATTTATGGTTAGTTGTGCTCGATTTCTTGGTGAGACAAGAGGTTGGCAGGTTGGTATGCCTGAGGTATGTGAGCGGTGAGACGGAGGAAGGCGCGATTGAGAACATTTGCAGACTGAGTTAGCTTCACTTTTGTCTGCCTCCCCCAAGGATCTCGTAAAGTGGTTTACTACTTTTGACAATAAGTCATTGAAATCTTCAGTAAGGTTGAAAGTAGTGAATGCAATCCCGCGGGATCCAGGTATTTGCGGGATCCCGCAGGGTAGACGTAGACTTCTATTGTTATAAGCTGATCTCTCATTAAACACGCTAAAAGTGGAAAAGTCTAATTATAAAAATTATGTTAATTATGTACAAAAAAAAATGAGCTACGTATGCCAACAAACTGCAAGTCAGAGGTTATGGTTATGAAAAAATATTTCCGCCAAATATATATTTTTTTTTTGCCTCTACTTCTAACAATTCTTCTATACGACTAGTTCTAACAGTACTACTTCTTCTATACGACTTCTTCTAAAACAGTATTCTTTATTTGTTTACAGGGCTCCCCACACGGTTCCGTGATGTCGTGCCAGTCGCTCGCCGCTCGCGCGTTCGCCGAGCCTGATAAGGACATGACGCACTGTAGTGGCTTCCACAGGTAAACTATGATTCTTCTTCTTCTTCTGACTTGTCAGCGATACTTCAAAATAAAGAAGAAGAATAATTTATTGTTTAAGAAATTATATTCGAAAGCGTTGATTCCTGGAACTCACACTAGGATTCCCTGTGTCGTGAGATCCAGGGATAGCCAGTCGGTGAGGCTAGTAGCGAGGTGGAATGCCCATGGACGTCTCATCATTTGTGGAGGTTGGGGTCTTGCAATTCATTCTTGGTCAAATAATTGTTTCAACACTTCCTGCTTGCTTTCGCTGGGAAGAAGTGGCGCAACAAACCCCCCAGCAGCACAGCTGTCTGTTCAGTTAGAAAAACATGATGCTATACAGTAGTCATCATCATTCTCCTGCCCTTATCCCAATCTATTTGGGGTCGGCGCAACATGTCTTTTTTTTCCATACTTCTCTATTAGTCGTCATCTCGGTAGTCACTCCCTTTCTAAACATGTCATCTTTCACACAGTCCATCCACCGTTTCATTGGTCTTCCCCTACTCTTATAGCCATCGACATTCGTACTCAAAATTTTCCTTACAACATTTTCCTCATTCCTCCGCATCACATTCGCACAACTTTTCAGTCACCGGTGCCACTTTTAAAACTTCCTCTATGATGATCTATGATGCTATGCAGTAGTATGGAAAATAATTTACTTACTTCTTATTTCTTCTGGCTTGTCAGCAATACTTCAAAATGTGGGGATAGAAATGTTAGTCTGTCGGTAAGGCTTGCAGCGAGGTGCTGGCTTGTCGCCAATACTTCAAAATAAAGAGGAAGAATAATTTATTGTTTAAGAAATTACATTCTATAACGTTGATTCCTGGAACTCACACTAGGATTCCCAGTGTCGTGAGATCCAGGGTTAGCCAGTCGGTGAGGCTAGTAGCGAGGTGGAATGCTCACGGATGTCTCATCATTTGTGGAGATTGAGGTCTTACAATTCATTCTTGGTCATATTTGTTCGTAGTCAAAACGTTTAAGCGCAGGGCTAAATCGAAACCTGATCAAGAATTAGCTCTTCTTAGTAGCTATCTCTTAAAGAGAATGCGCTAAGGTAGCCCTCGAAATTCAAATCTTCTTACGTTTTTTGTTGGCAATTTGCAGGTCAGTGTCAGGTTGTATGTTGATTAAAATATGAGACGCGGCCGTAGCTAATATGGCTTTACAGAATTACATATAATTATTAGAATCACCAATACAACTCCATAAGTTAGATTTGACCTCAAATCTTGCGATTTCATGAAATCATGAGTCAATTCTAAGTTATGGAGTTGTATTGCTGATTCTAATGATTATAATTCTGTGAAGCCATATTAGTTACGGCCGCGAATTATATTTAAAGACCTCGAATACATAGGTATTCGATATAGGATATGTATAGGATTTCGGTAGCTCGAATATCCGAGCTGGACGCACCGCATTTTCCGCATATCATTTGCGACGTCAATATAATAATATGTCATCAACTTTTTTTTGTACAATGCGACACGTAGGTACGATTCGGAATAATGAGTGACTTTTAGGCTTAGAGTATCGATGATGTTGTATAGGATTTCATACAATTAAATTCCTATGCTATGTGTTTCCAGATCAGTGCGGTTCAGTTCTGACTCTCGGAGCTCCACAAGAGCCTCCAATGACCCGGAGAATAAAAGGGAGGCACCTGGTAAGTTTATTGGATACTTAGTTTTCTTCGTATCTAATCTATATTGTATCTTTAGTCTAGCTCACAGAAATCTAAATAATTATTATTTAGATTTCTGTGGACTAGCTATACTCCATTTAGATTAGACATTTCAGCAAATCTTTTTTACAGTCCGTTCAACCGATTTTGACTTCTATTGCGTTGGTGGCATGACAAATGGCAGCTGCAGTAAACAGTTGGTATTTTAACTACTTTTTTGCCTTTAATGCCATCTTTAAGCCTACGGAATGGAAGTCAAAATCGGTTGAACGGACTGTAAAAATGATTTGTTTAAATGTCTTATCTTATTGCAAATGGAGTATAGGGCCTTAGGCTAGAGATCGGATAAAATAGTATGGTATGCATATTTACCTAAATTTGAGGTGTTGGGTAATATGGAATGGACTTTTGTATCGAAAAAATCCCACAATTCCGGGTTCGACCAATTTAGAGTTCTGATTATAGAATCGAATGTTTTTTTACTTACGTTCAGGTGTTGGCTACGTAGGTTGGCTAATATGGAATGCACTTTTGTATTGATCGTAAAAATCTCGCGTTTCCGGAATTGATAAATTTAGTACTCTGAAAATCGAATGCTAGCTAGTGTTGTAAAGTAGGTTGCCAAACTAGCACAGCAAACGTTAGGATTAAGTAATGTTAAAATGAATTTCAAGTAAACAAGCTTACGAATAGTTATGTGATCCCGGTTTCCTGGCTTTATTAAAATAAATATTATAACGCGAAAGTATTTCTAACCGCTCCCGCCACGATCCGCACGCTTCTATCGGTAACGCCTCTCGCGCTAGGCCAATAAGGGCGAGGCGAAGCTTCTAGAAGACTCTAGAAGCTTCCCTAAAAACAGATGACGCGCAGCCTTGTCGTTGACATTTTTAGCTGTCTGTCATCCGTCAACTGGGCTGTGCACATTTTTGGATAGTATTTTTATTAACTTTATCTTCGCCCCGAAACCTTTTACATCAGATAATGTGTTTATATTAAAATATAATTTAAGAAGCCGTTTAAATACCATGTATCCAATTAGTTGTGCATTCCGGGATTTTCTGGAACCCCGGGATTTATTATACAACGTGCATCCTCGTCAAATTTCAGGGTGTGATACAGAACTTCAAATCGAACAACTTTCTCCATGGGCAACAACATAATCATGGGAACATCGTAATCGCGAAAAAAATTTCAATTGTCCTATGGAAAACTTCAATACCTACTCGACGGAAATGTATGGGACGGCAGATATTTTTTTCGCGATTACGATGTTGGTGCCATGGAAAAAGTTGTTTGGTTTGATTGTCTTTACCACATCCTTAAATTTGACGAGGATGCAAAACGACACGTTGTATAAAAAAAACAAAAATATGACGTTTCCATAGTTTCTTAGCGAAAAATTTATTTTAGGAGCATCCGATTATCCGATATCTACTCATTATACAGCACGTGTAGTGTTGGTCCCGGCTGTGATTCGTGGATCTTTGACAGTCGTTACGGGTCGTCAGAAGCCCGAAAGTCTGACAACCAATTTTACCAAGGGGGGTATTACCCAGTTAATGGGTTGTGGAGGTCAGATAGGCAGTCGCTCCATGTAAAGTAATGGTATTCAGCTGCATCCGGTTAGACTGGAAGCCGACCCCAACATAGTTGGGAAAAGGCTAGGCAGATTGACGTGTAGTGGTGATCGTTATCAGACAGAAAGACACTGCTTCTTCATCTTCTGTACGCTATCCATCGATTCAAGTGGGTTTCGAAACCCACTTTGATCGTGCTGTTTGACCTTGGCTCTTGCGTGGAACCACAGAAGCCATCATAATTAGCTATAATGTTCCCACTGCTATGACACAGGCCTCCTCTCGGTGAGAGGTCCCCCGCGCGGGCCCAGTGCGGGTTGGTGGATGTCACATGTCTTCGATTTTTTGGTTCTAGGACATGCCGGCTTCCTCACGATGTTTTTCTTCACCATTTAGAGAGCAGTGGTGGTGAAATTAAATACACAAAGTGCCTGCCTGGATTCGAACTCACGATTCGACTGGGCTAGCCCACTGCTCTACTGAGCTACCACTACTCTAGGCGCCCTACAGAAGCCAACCACCAACATCTATCTATCTATATAAATAAAAAGAGAAGTCCTGACTGACTGACTGATTTATTTATTTATTCAATTGGTCTTACGAGCTAACAGACATACCATCCAAAACGCTCATATGATTAACTTACAATTCAATTGTGGCTACACACACTCGTCTCCTTATACAATAGATTTTCCAAAAATAGCAATAATGCCCATGTCTATAAATAATAATAAAAATTAGATTACAACGACGAATTAATACAGCAGCAGAATAAAATGGATAAATAATAGATAGATAAATAATAGATAGATAAATAATAATAGATAGTGATCAATTCAACTCATTTATTATTGATTGACTGACTCATCAATACCCAGCCCAAACCCTTGGACCTAGACAGCTGAAATTTTCCACAGAGTTTCCCTATATAATGTAGACAAGGAATAAGGAAGGAATTCGCGGTAGTACGTTCCCGTGGGATATTTTCCGGCATTTACGCGGACGAAGCCGCTGGCAAAATCTAGTATAATATATAAAGTTGATAAAATGGCAACAGGCTACTTTGGTAGTGGCCCAAATCAAACGATCTTTTCTAACATAACTTGCTTTTCATTTCCAGGCTCCATATCTCTGACGGCGCTGACGGTAACCCCTGTGAACTCACAGGGCTCGGCTATGAGCCAATCAGCGCCCCCAGCGTCAGCCACATACGATGTCGATGATACGGTAAGAATTACACATCATATTAGGAGTTCAGAGGCGTATGAAAACTTAATGAGGTATTCAAACACATTACATACACACACACACACACACACACACACACACACACACACACACACACACACACACACACACACACACACACATACATTGTAACCTGTAATTTAAATGGTGTGCATAATAAAGAGTTCTATTCTATTCTATTCTTATTAGGTTTCTGAAAAGAAATAAATCGTTTGTAAGCTGTCTTCTATGTTTTGCTATTTTAAAACTAGCTATTTTCACAGGGTGTTCTACCTATGAATATGAACAACTTTCACTATGGGACCTACTCTGAAATCACGAAAAAAATTCAGCTGTTTCATACATTTTGGTCGAAAGAACTTTTGTACAAAACAGCAAATTTTTTATTCGTGATTTCAGAGTTGGTCCCATAGTGAAAGTTGTTCATATTCATGGGTAATTTTCATTGAAATTCTGTTGATATTTCGCCGATATCATTTTGAAAGTTGACAAATGAAATAAAACTCGCTGAAATGAGAGCGCGGCGGCGTTTAATATGGGCCTAATCATATATCAAATCATATCAATAATATCATATTATATATATTATAATTTTTTTTTTATTATTTTATTATTATAATAGGTCTTTACCTATGAAATTGCCGTTTTGTATGAAAAAATTTAAACGAATTTTTTTCATGCATTTTTTATTTGTATTAATCGAAGTAATCATCCATGCAATCAAAGATCATTTCTTTGCCAACGCAGTGGCAGTTTATTGATGCCCTTCTTAAAGAAATCAGCTGGACGGGAGGCAACAAATTCTTCAAAGGCATTTTGTACTGCCTCTCGGGTATTTAATTTTTTTCCCGCCAAGAAGTTATCCAAATTCTGGAAAAAGTAGTAGTCTGTAGGCGCAAGGTCTGGTGAGTAGGGCGGATGACGGAGAGCTTCCAACCCCAGTTCTTGCAACTTGGAGACTGTCTGCTGTGCAGTATGAGGTCGCGCGTTGTCGTGCAGGAGCAGCGGAGACGAGCGATTGACCAATGCTGGTTGGAGATGTGCCAGCTTCTCCATCATTGTGTTCAGTTCTTCACAGTACACATCTGAAGTAATGCTCACCCCGTTTGGTAAGAAGCTGTGATGAATCACACCGGCGCTAGACCACCAAACAGTGACCATCACTTTTCTAGGGGTAAGTTTTCGTTTAGGGCATTGTTTAGGTGCTGAACCAGGATCCAACCAACTTGCTGAGCGCTTGCGGTTATCAAACAGAATCCATTTTTCATCGCAGGTAACAATGCGGTTCAAAATTCCTTCATTTGTGTGTCTGTTGAGCAGTGCAAGGCACGTCTCGACGCGTACTTCGCGCTGGCGATCATTGAGTTCGTGGGGCACCCATTTGTCAAGCTTTTTTACCTTGCCAATTTGACGCAAATGGACCAATATTGTTTTGACGCTAACGTCGAAAGCTGCTGCTAATTCAGCCGTAGATTGTGTATCATCAGCTTCCACAATCGCCTTTAATTCGTCAATGGTGCCGATTCTCTTGTGAACACACTAAACTAAAATTAGAGAATCGCTATCTTTTACTAACAGGCAGCGCGAGAAAAGGACGGCTATAGCTATGAACTAAGTTGGAGATGTCAAACTAGTTCACGCCTTGCGCTTCACCGTGTTTTTTAGTCGACATGTTTTTACGTGTCGTCTAAATGTCTATGGAAAAATTAGTTCTAACTAATTTGACAGCTCTAATTTACTTCCGTCCCTTTCTTGTCATAATAGAGAGAAAAAGTTAGCAATAGCCTAAATTAAGTTTAGTTTGTGCACAACAGAATCGGCACCATTGTCGACCAAAGTCTTCGGACGACCGCGAGGTTCATTTTTCAGGTCGAAATTTCCAGAACGGAAGCGAGCAAACCAATAACAAGTGGTGCGTTGGTTTGTAGTGTTAGCTCCGTAAACGTCGTTGATGTTGCGTGCCGCTTGTGCCGCGTTGCTGCCACGACGGTACTCATATTCCATAATTACTCGAATTTTTAACGTATCCATGATGACGAAAAATATTGAAATGCGATGAAAATGTAACACTAATCAATAAACAAATGACTACTTTTGGAAAAAAAAATCCATGTTTTTAAAATAAAATTAATTTGAAATTAGAATTCTTAGCCAAACAAAAATTATTTTGATTTGAAATGGCCAGTACTGCAGAACGGCAATTTCATAGGTAAAGACCTAATAATAGGTCTTTACCTATGAAATTGCCGTTTTGTATGAAAAAATTTAAACGAATTTTTTTCATGCATTTTTTATTTGTATTAATCGAAGTAATCACCCATGCAATCAATGCATCTTTGCCAACGCAGTGGCAGTTTATTGATGCCCTTCTTAAAGAAATCAGCTGGACGGGAGGCAACAAATTCTTCAAAGGCATTTTGTACTGCCTCTCGGAATTGAATTTTTTTCCCGCCAAGAAGTTATCCAAATTCTGGAAAAAGTAGTAGTCTGTAGGCGCAAGGTCTGGTGAGTAGGGCGGATGACGGAGAGCTTCCAACCCCAGTTCTTGCAACTTGGAGACCGTCTGCTGTGCAGTATGAGGTCGCGCGTTGTCGTGCAGGAGCAGCGGAGACGAGCGATTGACCAATGCTGGTTGGAGATGTGCCAGCTTCTCCATCATTGTGTTCAGTTCTTCACAGTACACATCTGAAGTAATGCTCACCCCGTTTGGTAAGAAGCTGTGATGAATAACACCAGCGCTAGACCACCAAACAGTGACCATCACTTTTCTAGGGGTAAGTTTTCGTTTAGGGCATTGTTTAGGTGCTGAACCAGGATCCAACCAACTTGCTGAGCGCTTGCGGTTATCAAACAGAATCTATTTTTCATCGCAGGTAACAATGCGGTTCAAAATTCATTCATTTGTGTGTCTGTTGAGCAGTGCAAGGCACGTCTCGACGCGTACTTCGCGCTGGCGATCATTGAGTTCGTGGGGCACCCATTTGTCAAGCTTTTTTACCTTGCCAATTTGACGCAAATGGACCAATATTGTTTTGACGCTAACGTCGAAAGCTGCTGCTAATTCAGCCGTAGATTGTGTATCATCAGCTTCCACAATCGCCTTTAATTCGTCGTTGTAGACCAAAGTCTTCGGACGACCGCGAGGTTCATTTTTCAGGTCGAAATTTCCAGAACGGAAGCGAGCAAACCAATAACAAGTGGTGCGTTAGTTTGTAGTGTTAGCTCCGTAAACGTCGTTGATGTTGCGTGCCGCTTGTGCCGCGTTGCTGCCACGACGGTACTCATATTCCATAATTACTCGAATTTTTAACGTATCCATGATGACGAAAAAGATTGAAATGCGATGAAAATGTAACACTAATCAATAAACAAATGACTACTTTTGGAAAAAAAAATCCATGTTTTTAAAATAAAATTAATTTGGAATTAGAATTCTTAGCCAAACAAAAAATATTTTGATTTGAAATGGCCAGTACTGTAGAACGGCAATTTCATAGGTAAAGACCTAATATATATTATATCTTTTAATAATTGCTCAAAAAAGCGACAATCTATCTTGAAAGTTGACATGACATTTGACAACCAATTAATTTGTACAGTCCGGCCGAATTTTGTTTTCGGTATTCGGCGGAAATGCAAGCCAGACCGAAATATATATATATATTTTACAGTCGGACTATTCATTTGAAAGCTGAAATATCACTGCACATAAATATTACTTTTCCCTTTTCGTAATCCATCCTAGTTTTAATTAACTCCAATTTTATTGTGTAAAGAACGGCTACTTAATATAAATATACAGTTCATATGCTTCCAGCCCGTGCCGCCGGTACAATCATGTCGGTTCCCTAAACTCGAAGAATGCGCACATTTCCACTACGAGCGAGTGTCGCTCGGCGGACTGAGCATAGAGACTGTGAGATGCGAGGACAAGTGCCAGGACTCTATGGACGAAGGTGAGAGAGAAGGTATTGTTGTTACTTTGGTTCAAAGGGTCTTTACACAATGGCCCATGCTGGGATACTTTTGTCTATTTAAAGTGACTTATGCTGGTACAAGTACCCCCCTTACATAGTGGCCAATGCTGCTCCAAGTGCCCACTTACACAGTGGCCCATGCTGGCCTAAGAGCCTCTACTTTGTGGCCCAATATTGTTTCAAACTACTACAACAATGTTTCTTCACTCATTGGCTCATTTGCTGCCCATGTTCTCCTATACAGTGGCCCATGCTGGACCACAGTTCCATTTAAAGAGTGGTCCATGCTGATCCGAGTGCCCTTTTACACAGTTGTCCAGGTTGGCCCAGTAACCCCTATACACAGTGGCGTAATATGCAGGTCATAAGTCATGATACAAGAGTTTTTACAGAGCGGCCCATACTGGCCCAGGAGTCTCGTTTTGGCCCAGTAGCCCTTATACACAGTGGCTCGTTGGTCTACGTTTTACTGTTTACACAAATTGTCTATACAGGGTGTCCCGTATTATGGAACCAAACCTGAAATCGCGAAAAAAAATCAGCTGTTCCCTACATTTATGTTCGCATAACTCGTCAAAATGTAGGGGACACCCGATTATTTTTTTCGCGATTTCATGTTTGGCCACTTATTGAAAGTTGTTCATGATTATGAGTACAATGACCTCTTAAGAGGTTATTCATTAATTATGGGAGATCTTGTTTTTTTTATGGTTGTACTTCACACATTTTGCCATCCATTTGTGAAATATTCTTCTAAACAGTGGTTTACGTTGGCTTAAAAGTCTTTACATAGAGGCCCATGATGTACTACAGTCTGATTTTTAATTCGACGGAGTGCTGTCAGCTGTAATTTTTTACCACTTCAGATATTATAAACCTTTTCTGTCTTGCCCTTTTTATAATTTATTATATGACTAGAATGTTTTGGACATAAAATAACAAAAAATATGAAAGAGATTGAGATCAAGTAAACTATATGACAATGTAAATAGTGTTTGTTCTGTGCATTCAATGCACACTAACTAAAATATTAATTTTATATGGCTAAATGAAAAAAAAGAGTAAAATAAAAGAACATTTTTTTTTTATTTAAATTTTTATTTAGGTATCATTACTACTAATATCATCATCGTTCTCTGTCTGTAGTTAAAAAAGCGAAGATTTTACAGACAAGAATGTATTCCTAAAAAAGGTTTGTAACCTATCTATGGACAGGGATTCCTGTGAAAGAAAAATAATCACCTTAGTAATTACTGTAACTTCAATAATTTGACAATAAAAATTTGATTACCATTTTAAAATTATCAGTCAATTTTTTAACCGACTTCAAAAAGGAGGAGGTTCTCAATTCGTCGGAACCTTTTTTTTTTTTTTTTTTTTTTTTTATGTATGTATGTTCCCCGATTACTCGAAGATGGCTGGACCGATTTGGATTTATTTTTGTTTTATTCGAGAGGGCATACATCACAGTTGGTCCCATATAAAATTGATTAACTTTGCTTGGGTAGTTTTTGAGTTAGCTTCAATAATACGTATTTTTTCCCCACTTTTTAACCGACTTCAAAAAGGAGGAGGTTATCAATTCGTCGGAACCTTTTTTTTTTTTTTTTTTTTTTTTTTTTTTTTTTTTTTTTTTTTTATATGGATGATGTTCTAGTTTGTTTTGCAGATAGTGGTATTAGAATTTGTGTGGGGTAGGTACACAACTAAAAAGTGAAAAATAAACACTTTTTTACAAAAAAATACAACCGACTTCCAAAAACAACACTACAAAGTGAAAAATAACTTTAATTTCCGAAGTCGGTGGCAAAAAACGAAAATACATTTAACTAGACACCGACTTCCGAAATTAAAGTTATTTTTCACTTTGTAGTGTTGTTTTTGGAAGTCGGTTGTATTTTTTTGTAAAAAAGTTATTTAAGTTTTAGTTTTTCTAATTGAAACCTTAAATTCAAGAAAGATTTTTTTTTAATTTCGCTTAAATGCGTTCCATTTTTAGTAGGACCGTTTTATTATTGGCAACACTTCTGAAATGTCAGGATTCCGTCGAATTAAAAATCAGACTGTAAGTAAGGACAGTCGAAGTCGTTGTGCCTCACCCTTTTCAAAACTTTTTCGGTTGCACGTTGAAATCGTAGTTTACAACGCTCTTTTTTTGTTTCACCAATGAATGAAGGATGAGTATTTCTTTAAAAGTTATTGTTTTATGAACGAAGAATGTCGCCTAAAAAGGATGACCGTAAAATGAACAATGTCCCTTTTTTCCTAAATTGGTTAGTACCCTTTTTTTATAACGTGCCTCGAAGCGCTATTGGTGGACGAAAACAGTGCAGACGGGGTTAGCCACTGGCCCGTGCATACGAAAAGCGCCCTTATGGGGGTGAGGGACAAAAGTGGTTGACTGTACATAAATAATTTCTCTTACATTTCCAGGTTGGATATGCCTCAAGGTACGTTCACACGTGAACTCCTCGTGCGAGGAGAGTGCCGAGAGTCGAGTTTTAAGTATCAGCTGGACAGAAGCCAGCGATGTGCGCGAGTGGACGTTAACAAGGAACCGGGATAATCTGCTGCAGCTCGACGATATGCTGCACAGGTGAGGAGTCACACAAATCTGTACTCCAATAAAATTATTATCTTCAGAAGCCCTTAAGGGGGATCCGTGGTAGTAGCCGCGAAATTCAAATTTTCTTAGGTTATTTGCAGGTCAGTGTCAGGTTGCATGTTGATTAAAATATGATTCGCGGCCGTAGCTAATATGGCTTTACAGAATTATTATCATAAGTATCAGTAATAAAACTCCATAAGTTAGAATTGACCTCAAATTTAGCGATTTCATGAAATCATGAGGTATGAGGTCAATTCTAACTTCCTTCTTAAGAAAATCTACACATATCACGTCAGCGGAGTTTTGTCAGTTAATTTAATTTGACCTTGTATAGTTTTAAAATCCGCGTGACTGTTATTTTGCTACATGTTTCACTGATATGAGTCCTATTTACTTTCCAGATGCATATACGACCGCAAAGTCTCAGGCTTGCCGAATCTCCGCGAGAAGATCTCACCTGCCCTCAATCGCTCCGAATCTGAATACCAGCGTCTAATATCTGACTACGTGCACCATTTGTCCATCATAGCCGACGACTCTATCAACTGCGGGCCTGTGCTAAACTGGCTCCAGATGGATAATAAAGGTTTATTTTATTTATTTAATCATTCAGAATCTGTATTTAGGCACAGATGAGTACAGATGGGACACTCCGAAAAATCATTTAAATATAAAAAACTTTTTTACAAAAAAAAAAAAAAAAAACAACCGACTTCCAAAAAAATACTACTAAGTGAAAAATATCTTTAATTTCGGAAGTCAGTGTCTTTGGATCTGTATTTTAGTTTTTTGCCACTGACTTCCGAAATTAAAGTTATTTTTCATTATGTAGTATTTTTTTGGAAGTGGTTGGTTTTGTTTTTGTAAAAAGTTTTTTTTTTTTTCACTTTTTAGTGGGTCAGTCTGTAATTTATCTAAGTTACAATAGCCTAATGTCAACTGCTCATCGCCTTTTGCAAAATATTGCTATTCCCGATACAGGGACGTTAATTGTTGACAGCTCCACTTCAACATATGTATTGTGAAGAGCATAAATTGCTTAACAATAATCGAATCGCAACCCGTGAAAATGTATTATTGAGTATTTCCGATGGCCATCTGTGGTCTTCCTCATCAGTTCCACTTCACCAAATGGTGCTTTCCGGGAGCAAATGCACGAGTTACTATAAAAATACCCAAATCGCTATAGGTATGCCTATAAAATTTTAAGGTTCCCCTCAATACTCTAGGATGCCATCATCAGATCCTGGTTTCCTTATCATGGTACCACCATTGGGATATCTCCTTTCCAACAATACATTAAATCATCAAAATCAGTTCATAAACGACGAAGTTATCCGCGAAAACACATAAAAAAAATATATTTATACGGTCGAATTGAGAAACCTCCTTTTTTTGAAGTCGGTTAAAAGTCGGGTCTTGCTACGACACAATAAAGTGCAATTCAGGTCACACAACGCTTCATTACCTACAGTTTATTCACCTATAAGTTGCTTCTCTTTCTATCGCGTACCTTCTGACTCGTTAGGGTTGTCTTACGACGCGGCGCGTGAGTGAGTGTCGAACTAACATGCGAGCCGGTCGGTGCGCGGCAGCCCACACTGAATTGACCCAGTGAGATGAGCCCGCCGCGTACTTGTAGCTTCATACCTAAACTGCGGAGTGTCCCATCTGTATTAATCTCGTGATTTAGGGCATATTTCACGATGTCCGAGTAACCACTACTTACCGAATAAATTCAAAAATGGAACAGAATTCGTATGAAATTATCTGCCAAGTAAGTTAATACGAACTTAATCGTAGGTGGTGAAACAGGCCGTAACAATAACAAACATACATTCTGCCAAACTGCATAACAATTTGTCGGCAGTTGTTCTCGTCAAGTTCTGAGTCTCGTCATTTTGAATTTTTAGGTAAAAAAAAAAAAACAATTTGTACTTCAAAAACAGAGGTCCATGCTGGCTCATATAACCGTGTACACAGTGGCCCATGCTGGCTCATGTGAGTATACACGATGGCCCATGCTGGCCCATGTTACCAGTCATGCGAGACAATATTATATTGTAGGCGTGTGTGCGCAGAGACAGGTGCACTCACTCTTCCCAGACTCTTAGTCCGATGGGATGGCAATCCTACCCTATACACAGTGGCCCATGCTGGCTCATGTGACCTTGCATGCAGTGGCCCATGTTGACTCGGCTTTTTTAATTTCGTGAGGGGCACCGAGCTTTTGCCTTTGTCTCTGTCTTTTTCTATGTAAAGAAAATAACCAAACTTTTGCACTTTTTCAATGTTTTTCGTTGTTATTTTCATCATATTGCTCTTAAATAAAAAAATATCGTGTATAAACGCTCCAGTCATCTATAAACTTTAGGGGAACAGAAGAAAAATTACTCGAAAAGAGGTAACTTTGCGAATTTATTCTATCGAGCCAATTTTATCAAATCGTGTTTCCATCGTGTATACTGCCTAGTATATATCCCCAATAATGCCAATATATTTCCCTAGATTTAAATTTAATTGTTTACTTCTTCAAACAAGCGTTATAAAAACGTGTTTGTGTGTACAAAAAGCTCAGTGCGCCGTTATTACGAAATGAAAAACGTATGGATGGCTAGTAGCTAATATCTTATAACATTAAGCCTACTTTATGTACCATCATAAGAATCATCAACAGCGTCGTCATCATCATCTTCCTGCCCTTATTGGGATAAGGAAGAAAACGTGGTGCGGGCGGCGCACCACGTTTTCTTCTTCCATTCTCCCCTGTCAACCGTCACGCTATCATTCACTCCCTTCTCTTTCATATCATTCCTCACACAATCCATCCATCTTTTCTTTGGCCTTCCTCTGCCTCGTCATCCATCAACATCTATATTCATCACTCTTTCATCACATGCCCAAGTGAAACGATTTCCTTTCAACTTTTCTGTCACTGGCGCCACTTTTAAACTTCCTCTTATATACTCGTTTCTTACTTTATATATTCTCGTCACTACACACATTCATCTCAACATTCTCATCTCCGCTGCATGCAATCTTTTTTCATCCGATTTCTTCACTGCCCAGCATTCGTCTTCATCTAAGAATAAATAATTAAAATATTCCTGGATACGCTCTCAATATTAAGAGACAAAAAAAAGCTTAGATGGTCTGGTCATGTTGAGAGGATGAATGAAAGGCGACTAACAAAAGGTATTTACAAGGCAGATGTGAGTGGAAACGCCGGGAGGGGTGATGTTGAAAGATGATGATGATGAAAGAAGTATGTCAGGATCGTAGCAGGTGGCGTTCTGTAGTTTCTGCCTACGAAGGCGTGAGTTTATTTTATGTTGTATGTTATATACTAAAAGCTTACTTTTCTGTACCGTCAGGACATAAGCTGCTGGTAGCGAATGAAGACTCGTCATCGATCAACACGCCGGCTGTGGCAGCCGCTTACTCCGTCAGGAAATACGTGTCACAGGTAAGTTCATATAATTTTATGTTACACTGATACATTATGACACAACTTAGATGTAGCATATATTTGAAAATTTTAAAGATAAAGATTGTTTTATTTTGCAAATATGGGTATAAAGGATAACAAAAATCATAACAAGTTCAGCCATATTTCACCATATAGGTAGGCATGCAAAAGATACAAAAAAAATACACTAACTTAAAAATCTTTTTCATTCAAGAACTCACTTACACTATAATAACCTTTCATCACTAAAAAGCTTCGAAGTCTTTTTTTAATAAAAAAAGCGGCAGCTCTTTCCAACTCTTCGGTATTTTGTTGAAGAATATTGGAGCCAAGCAGTAGACACTTTTGCGCATAAGTCTTGGCATTTACATTCATTCATTTCAACTTTACGAATGTATTTGGTTATATGACTTTATATACTTTTGGTTATGTACTTTCATTGCGTTTGCGTAAAGATCATTTTCGCCTAAAGCAGTAATATAGATTGGTGAAGTTGAAGGCGCACTCAGTTCGGATCGTGATCGGTTTTACGAATTTTGCCGATGCTACATCTAAGTTGTGTCGTACTGTATTCAAGTGTATTTTTGTAAGTTGATCTTGAGACAAATAGCCGATTGATGATAACAGATAACATTTTTAGGAAGTCTGCTCTTATTGTCGAGTCAGTATCATATTATGAACTAAAAATTTTTCACTGTTGGGGGCTTGTGGCTAAGTAATAACAGCCGCACGGGTCTATCGAACAGGTTAAGCTACGCTTGCCGCGGTTGGGTGACCATCTTTCCATACTAAGCCTCCGTGCCTCGGAAAGCACGTTAAGCCGTTGGTCCCGGCTGTCATTCGTGGATCTTTGTCAGTCGTTACGGGTCGTCAGAAGCCCGAAAGTCTGACAACCAATCTTGCAAAGGGATTTCGTATTACCCAGTAACTGGGTTGTGGAGGTCAGATAGGCAGTCGCTCCATGTAAAATACTTGTATTCAGCTGCATCCGGTTAGACTGTAAGCCGACCCCAACATAGTTGGAAAAAGGCTAGGCAGATGATCAGATTTTCATTGTTGGACTAAGTTCTCCCTTCAATGAAGAATGACTTCGGGTCTGGAAGAGTGGACTAAGTCGACGTTCGCACGTACGTAAAAATATCGCGGCGGGATTTTATCGCGCACTGGATTTTCAACTCTCGCTGTTGAGCCGAACATTGAGATTCCAACTTAATAACAACAGTGCATTCTAGCGCGTCGAAAAAACACACTGTTGGTTTTTCAACTCTCTGCGCTAAGCAGAGCGTTGAAAATCCAGTGCGCGAAAAAAAATCGCCGCGATATTATTACGTCCGTGCGAACGTCGGCTAATAATAATTTTAAATCGCAGTAAGCAAGTTCGATGATCAAATACTCGTCCCTTCTCTGTGTGAGACACGATAAGGACTTTACCCGGTTACAAAACAACAATCTGTTTATTTATTTAGTTAAAATATTATATCATAGAAGATTACGACTTCTTAAGGGGTAGATAAGATAGAAATCGTAGAATGCCACATTCTATGGTCATTACATAAATTCATCCTTACAGAGTTGAGAGTATTTAATTATTTATTTTCCTTTTACAGGCACGAGACGAAATCAGCTTTGAAGTAGGTGACATGATATCAATCATCGATATGCCTGGTAAGTTTTACTTTATCAATGTAGTGCAGTTTGACCGACACCGCTGTACCGCGCCTTAGGTATGTGCGTGGTGATACGGGGGGGGGGTTGGAGTGCAGGCTGCTCATTCGTCAACGCTCACGGCGCGTCTCTTCCCCCGCGGTGTAGCGGTATCGGTCAAACAAGAGTTATGACATTCTTAGCATATTCATACTGTATTATGAAAAGAATTCAAAACATATTTTTGTTTGCTCTAAAGCTATAAGTATAGTAAATAAGTCAGGATAACTTTATGGTATGTTTAAATTAGATTTGTAGCCCCCTTACCTTAAGGTTAAAGCGGCAGGGTATTTTCTTATGTTTTTTGCAATTTGCAGGTCAGTGTCAGGTTGTATGTTGATTAAAATATGATTCGGGGCCGTAACAGTTCAAACTCAAACTCAAAGCATTTATTTCAAATAAACCAATTACAGGCACTTTTGAATTGTCAATGGGTCGGTCAGTCAGAAAGATGAAGCTAGTTGCCCATTCCAAAGCGTAGTAGATCCCTATGGAGAAGAACGGGCAAGAAACTCCACGGACACTCTTTTAAATCATAATATTTTTACAAAATATT
Source organism: Cosmia pyralina (assembly GCA_946251885.1). Lineage (NCBI taxonomy): Eukaryota > Metazoa > Arthropoda > Insecta > Lepidoptera > Noctuidae > Cosmia > Cosmia pyralina. The sequence goes on from OX276371.1 coordinate 2,849,054, forward strand.
GGTTACATCGTTCATGTTGAAAATATACATGTGAGAACAATGTAGAAAGACGTGCACTTTAAAAAGCGTCCGTAATAAAAAGATAAAAACTAAAACAACTAAATTAAATATTAAAATTAAAATTAAGCCATGGCAGCTAAGAGAGTTATTGTATTGACAGGATTATAATCAGCAAATTCATAAATACCTCTAATTTTGAATGACTATTTTATGAAATCATGACATTTGAGGCCAAATTCTAATTTAGAGAGTCGTATTGGTGATTCTAATAATTAAAATTCTGTCAATACATATTTGTTATAGTCGCGAATTATATTTTTATCAACCAGACACTGACCTACAAATTGCAAAAATCGTAAGAAAATTTAAATTTTTAAATGGCCCCACACATTTACAATCCGCTAGCAGTCCACCCTGTTTTTATGACCGCCTGCCGACGCACTGCTAGCGAACTGTAAACATGTGCCCCCCTTAAGGACGCTGTGTTACAAATGGTTAGTCAAATCATTACTTTTTTACACAAAAGTATGATAAAATGCTTTGCATTCTTAAAATGTGTTTTGGCCGAATTGTTGATAGATTGTGCATGGTACGATTGTGAACTATAAATATAATTTTAGATAAGAACATTTTCTCAATAAGTGTACCGAAACAAAAATTTTCACTTTCGGTACATTTATTGGGAAACTGTACCTATCTGAAATTATATTTATAGTTCAGAATCGTGCCATGCACATCTATCAACAATTTGGCCAAAAAACATGTTAAGAATGTACAGCATTTTATTTAATAAACATACTTTTGTGTAAAAAAGTAATGATTTGACTACCCATTTGTAACAGCGTCCTTAAGAAATGTTTTTGAATACACTAATCTACCTTACGTTGTATACTAATGGCGCCAAGCTCTGTCAGGTCCGGCGGAGTCGTTGTGGTGGCGAGGCAAGCGCGGGTTCCGCGTCGGTTTCTTTCCGCACCACTGTGTGGCAGTGATCGGAGACAAGGTGCCCAGACATATGACGCAGCCACCCCCTATAGTTGGGTAAGTATATTCAGTACTGTCATCATCTGCCTAGCCTTTTCCCAACTACTTTTACATGGAGCGACTCAAACTCAAAGCATCTATTTCAAATAAACCAATTACATGCACTTTTGAATTGTCAAGGGGTTGGTCAGTCAGAAAGATGAAGCTAGACGCCCATTCCAAAGCGTAGTAGGTTCCTATGGAGAAGAACGCAAAACGTTCTCCGTTAAAGGAGTTTAAATCAAGATATGGTTACAAAATATAATATGGTTTTTTTCTGGGGAAACTCGACACATAAAGATGTTATATTTAGAATGCAAAAACGATGCATAAGAGCTATGTTCGGTCTTAAAATTACAGACAGTTGCAAACCATATTTTATAAAACATCAAATTCTCTCACTTCCTTCTTTGTATATATTAGAATTGTTTCCGAGGTCTTCAGATGGTTCCGAAAGAAGTCAACGTGATAATCGGAGACTTCGTGTACACGGTGCTAAAAAAGCTCTCATGCGTAAGAGTGTATTCTGTATGGCCCCAAAATTATACAATAAGGTACCAAAGGCATACAAAGATTTGAATATCAATAGTTTTAGTAAAAGCATGAAGAAACTTTTGATAAATAAATGTTACTATAGTGTTGACGACTATTTGAATGATGATCTTTAGACATTAATTGTTATTATTATTTTATTAACTTAAACTACTTTATATTTTTTGTATGTACTTGGAATTATATTATCACTCAATTTGTACGCCTTTCTAGGCAAAACATGCTGAAACTTCTTTTTTTTGTAATCATTCCAACTGATTGTAAACCTACACGTGTTTTTGACAAATAAATATATCTTATCTTATCTTATCTTATCTTATCTTAAAATAATGGTTACATCATTCATGTTGAAATTATACATGTGAGGACGATGCAGAACGTTAAAAGCGTCATAAAAAAGAAAAACAATTCCAATATTTAAATTAAATTAAAATAAGCCGTGGCCGCTAAAGTATGACCAGCCTTCACTGACAGCGCTTGTTCACAAACCTGACGCATGGATTAACTAAATGATCCAACACGCGCCACCATCAGCGAGACATTAGAGTGAGCGTCACATACTCTCAGCCGCCAGGGCATATTCAAGTCAAACAAAGACGTACCCAGTAAATGGTAGCTTTAGAGAATGTACATAGTACTCACACATGTGCTATGCAATTATATAATACAATACACTGCCTATCAGACTTCCACAAACCAGTTACTGGGTAAGGGTGCAAATATAAAGAAGCAGGTTTCTGGTCCAGACAAATTCTGTGCGACAAGTTCAAACCTGTTTCTTTATAAGTGAGCGCATAAGATAACTTAGAGATTAATACCTGCACCGACCGGTACCGACCCGCCCGTACCGGAAATTGTTTCTTTATGTAAGCACCCTTATACGATACCCCTTGGTAAGACTGGTTGTCAGACTTTCGGGCTTCTGACTATCCGTGTCAAAGATGAATGACAGCCGTGACCAACGGCTTAACGTGCTTTTCGAGGCACGGAGGAGTCTCGGTATGCAAAGATGATCATCCATCCACGGACCAACCCCGGCAAGCTTAACCTGAACGATCGACCCGTGCGGCTGTTATTACTTAGCCACAAGCCCTAAATTATTTACAAACATAAAACTAATAATCTTATCTTCTCCTAACAGCTCAGTAGCCGTAGCACCAATCAAACCAGTTCTCCGTAAACACGGCAAGCTGATCTCGCTGTTCCGAAGCTTCATACTCTCTCGACCTTCCCGAAGAAGTTTGAAGCAGCAAGGCATACTGAGGGAGCGCGTGTTCGGCTGCGACCTCGGCGAACATCTGCTGAACTGCGGCCACGAAGGTGGGTGCTGTTAGTATGATTTCTGCCTTTATTTTGTTATTTTGGTTTTATTTTCTCCAAAAAAATTTTTTTTTTTTGGCCGCCTTTTTTAATGAAAGGTGGGGCATTGTGTATATGGGTCGTTTACACAATGGTCGGCCATCATGGACCATCGTCCGGGACTCCGGGTAGACACAATTTTCTCCATGGCTCAAAAAAAAATTTAAACATATTTGGTAAAAAGAAACATGAATTTATCAGCCATTTATTTTCGTTTTTTGCCTTCCGAAATTACTGTTGTTTTTTACTGTGGCTTAGGTGTTTTTTATTTTATTTTTTCACTTTTTGGTTGTGGTACAGACAGCATCAAAAATATCGGGACGAACAGACTGTTCAAAATGATCTCAACAACTAACAATATTAAGCTTGTATCTCAATTGTATAAAGTTCTTATCAAAATGACTGTAGTCGTGTACTGTCTTCATTCTGAAATATTGAATGTGTCATTGAGTTAGTATTTAATTTTCGTAGTTGTTTACAATTTTAGATCATTTAGAACAGTCTGTTCGTCCCGATATTATTGACGCTGACTGTACCAGCGAGCTGATCTGACGATGGAGCCGGTCGGTGGCCACAGGAACTCAGTAATAAAACGACGCAACCCAATCGAGTTTCGGCTCGTTTGATTTGTCTTGACAAGGACTCTGGTCCTAGTCTATCCGGTTTAATAAAAAACTTGTTTAAAAAAAAAAGTAATAATACGCTTGTTATTTTGAAATTATTTTATTTGATAGGAATAACAAACAGCAGTATATTACACAGTAGGCATACAATATATAACTTGCAATAAAAGTAAAAAATACACTACTCAAGACGTTATCCACAGATTACCATACAGAATAGCTAGCTGTTAGCAGAGCAGTTTAAAAAAGCACTTATATTACTTATTAACTATATATTAGGGCCAGTGGCGTGCACAGAGATTTCAGACAGGGTATGCACGTCTAAAATAAAAAAAAAACTTGAACAAGCTGAAACTAGTACCTAAGTTTTTTTCCCGACCGTTTGTTTTACCCGACCTCACCTACCATAACCCTAATCTTACACTGACTCTTACCGCACGGCGCCATTGGCTTCGCATGATGTTTGTTTGCGACCACAACGAATATCTAAAATATTTTAATCTGAATATCCGATAAAGGTCCAAACATTATTTTTATCTTGATTTGTAAACAAAAAGCAAGGGATAAAATACAATGTATTTGCCAGTAGGTAATAATTAGGTATGACAAAACTTCTATGAAAATAACGAGAGGCATTACCTTTTTTTTTGAGTTAAATAAAACCCGGGTTCACACCTTCCGTTTACAATGAATTTAACTTTTTCCTCAAAATATAACGTCGAAAAGCGGCAGATTTTAATTTATTTAACACACTTCGGCAGCACAGGTCTCACAGGTATAATTTTCAATTTTTTACAAATGATTAAAATAATTACATAATAATATACAGTCAATCACTTGCGCCAAGAAAAACAATCAAATCAAAACAATAAGGCGAAAAAACAAACAAACATTGCAAGTTGAATAAAAGCGTGTAAAAACTTTACAATTACAAAATAATACGAACTAATCTTGGTCAATCCGACTAAAAAAGTCAACCCTCTGTAATCAACAACTAAGCGGTGCTTTTACGGCTTCTCAATTTGGACGGGTTGCAAAATAAGCTGTGCTTCCAGAACTTAAACACACGCATACATTTTCACGCACACAGTCACACTATTGCTGTGTACTACACGGGTTGCGTTGTATGAAAAATAAGCACGGCGTTGTTCTGCTTATGCTCACCGGGAGCGCTGCCTGCGCGGTTGTCTCCGCTCGCTTCAAGAAATTCGTTTCAAATGAAAATAATAGATGGCGCGTAAATCGCGTTATAAACAGTGAGATGGCGAATAAGTTAGATTAATATAGTTATTACCATGATTTTTCTTGCGTATGGGACTACAGGGTATGCAGAGCTTATTTGCATGTATGGAGTGCACGCCACTGATTAGGGCTATGATCTCTTAAAATAGTCGTAATTTCACTCTTAAATACAGCTTTGCTAAATTGGTTAAAAATAGACCTTTTGCCCACAGTGCCACAAGTCCTAGTGGAATGCGCGGCCGCCATAGAAGCTCGCGGGCCGGTAGACGGTGTGTACCGCCTGTCTGGCGGAGCGGGGCTCACGCAAAGACTCCGGGCGGATTTCGACGCGGGTGAGGCGCCTGATCTGTCAGCGCCCGCGACTATGAGGGACCCGCATGCTGTACCTTCGCTGCTGAAGATGTATTTCCGGTGAGTGAATTTATCAAATGCTGAAAAACTGAAATCTTATATTAATTTCTAATCAATTTAGAACACTTTTGCTGCCGCCTTTTATCAAAACGTGTAATTTTAACGCGATTTTCATTTACACCACTGAAAATATATACTGAAAATAAATAGTGGAAACGCTACTAAAATTTAACTCAAATGACAGAAAAAGTGATAAAGGATCATGGGCAAAAATATATGAAGCCTGGTACTCGGTCCAATAGCCATAATATATATATCATTGGAAAGGTCTTTTTACAAGGATTAATGATAACCGAGTCGCTTGTCTCCATTTGCTGTCGGAACGGAGTTATTTTGTGTTAAGTATTTTTTTTTTTTTTTTTTGTTTTTGTTTCATTTTGTTAAGATAATGGTGATATTATATAATTTTCTTCTATAGAATCCTGTGTTTGTTGATTAATAGATACTAAAATGAATAAACACTCAGGAATAAAAAAAAAATAGAAAAAGTAAGAAACGTTATTTATTTTTTTAAACATTATTATCAACAATAATGACATCGTTGAGGAACGCTGCAGGAGCAGTGAAGCCTACATGTCTGGCATATCCTAGATACCACACGATTGAAACTATATGAGCACAAGTGCCGATTGTTCGTCGTCCGGTCAAACACGTGCAGTAATAATTGCATAAAATGTTATGGATATTGGTTTCGTTTTCATTAACATTGTTTTTTACTAATACATAACAATAATAAGTTCTTGACCGTACGTGACGCGACTGTATGCGTCCGCGTAAAAGCCAAGCATCTTCGTTTATACCATATTCATTTAAATCTTGGAGTGCGCTTTCTCTATATACTTGTAGAATGTATAGTCCATTTGATAAATGCTCGCTGCAGTAGGATCGGGCTAGCTTCAGTTGATAGGTGCCCAATGAAAGTAAAATAATCTGTTCTTCCGTCAGTAGTGGGAAGTTCTGTATTTCGTGACTTTCTATTCTTTGAAAATCCGCTCTTCGGTGATTCAAATGTTTTCTTTCAACATAATCATAAAGTAGATTCGGGGAATCAATTTTCTCCCTGATTATGTTTAGGAAGGCCTCTGCGTGAATGTTGTCATCGATGGGTATGTGGAAGTTATTAAACAGCTGCGGCGATTTTAAAATCAATTAACATTTTTGGTAGTGTTTTATTAAAATATTTTTGCCGCAAAAGCCTGAAATCTCGTTTGAACCTCCCGTTCACCACTTCCACTACCCACCGGCATAGTGTAACTGATCGAGCTTCATTACCTTGCTCAGTAGTTAGCTGTGTCTCCCATCTGTCTTTAGATGGTGGAACGTAGGATTCATATCCCCATGCTTCGATAGCATCTAAACTGTCCCGGAAGCCGCGATCTAATATGAAGACATCGTTCGGTTGAAGAAAGCAATGCAATGGGTTTTCTCCATCATTCATTATATCACTCATGATGTTCGCATCAGTCTTAGTGGCAGCGTATGGTCCCAAAACATCGATTATATAGCCATTGGAACACACAATTAAAAACGGCTTCAGCAAGTTCTGGAACTTATGCAGGCTATAAGATAGACGCTGGAACAAAAAGTTCGATCTTTTATTGATATATATATATAAGTCCCATCGCATATAACGATAGCTTTATTGTTTTCTTCATTGCCAAATAACCCTCTTGGTATAGTGAGGTTCTTTTCTAAAACGTCGTTTCTATTCATATGGTCCACTCCCAAGTGTAATATTACATATTCATTCATGAGGCATTCGCGCACAATAGTTAGTAAACGTTCCAGCTTTCTTCGTGACATATTAAATAACGTCGCTAGTCTTTCATCTGAGTCTCCGGTACGTAGTTTCGTCAGATATATGCCTAACGCAGTTCGAGGCTCCTTGCACCTCCCACTTAGTGAGGGTGTTTGTTCTAATATGGAATCAAACTGTTCGCATTTGCGTCCCGTCCAAAAGTACATATCCTCGTTGCTTAAAGCACCTCTTGTGTTGAAATCTAGCCTAGGTCTACGATTTAAAGCCATTCTCAACATGTCACAAACGTCCCTAAACTGTTGCGCATTGAAGTTATGTGTGACATTGCAGAATTGAGGCAGCTCTTCCCAAGCATTGCTCTCAAGGTGTTGTCCACATACTCTAGCACCGTCAGGAATATATAACTTATATTCACAGAAAATGTGAATCTTGATTGTCTCTGGTATTCGATGGCGGGTTGCGTTTTGGCAAGTGTTAAAGATACAATGCCCTGGAGTGTTTGGAGCTCGAGTGTAGTCTGGAACCTGAAGCTCTCGTACATTCTGTTCTACTTCTGGTATGACAGGTGGTCTTCCTACAACGTTGTCAATTCTCTGCCAACATCGGTGACACACACGTCGTGTGTTGTCGAACTCTACCTGAAAATGGTAGAATACGATCTTGCTGATGTTATGTTGTATTTTTATGAAAACATTTAAAACAATGCGGTATGTAGGTATTTAGGTCTAAAGTCATGGCATACTTGTATTGTTTTCATATTTTAAGTAATGCAAGTAAAAATATATCTTATGTATAGCCGATGTGACGGCTTAGTGAATAGATAACAATAGCAAACACACAATAGGTGGTCAGAGAAGTGTTTTAATAAGAAGAACTATAAACGTGCGAACTGAGTCATAAAAGGATTAAAGGATTGTGAGAAAGCTGCACAAGTCATTACTGATATAAAGGGATGCCGCTCGGAAGCAGGTAGCTAGTACTGCACGTGTTTTTTTTTTGTATGAAGCGAACACCCTTAGCTACGGACCATACAGCCGCGCTACATAGAAAATAAACACGTGCAGCTGGTAGTTTGCAGCTCGGTCGGAAACGCACTTTTACACACAACACTAGAGTAGTTCAATAAGACCTGTAAGTGCGAGCAAGAGGTCCGATTAAAATGATTTAGGGCTCAATTCGCACGTTTGTAATGGCTCAGGTATAAAAATATAACAGACAATAATAATATAAACAAACCGCTTCTAAAAAGAAAAACTGAAGCTGGTGAAGTTCGAAATAGTTTAATGAAGTATGTACTAACCTCCAAAACGGCATGTTCTCGTATATAAGCCACAAACTCGGGGTGCATTCTTGTAAGATCATCAGTTAAAACATGCTGTTGGTATCTAGCATGATGTAGGCCTCGCCGACACATCACACAGTTGCGATTTTCTTCCATAACGATGTTCTAGATCGATAAGCACTACAATAGTCCACAACCCTAGCCAAGATAAACATTTGTAGCGGGTAACAATGTCCAAAAGGGGCGCCGGGGTCAGTGAAGAAAACGGTATAAGTACTAGGTAGAATAAACAGCTGCGGAACGTCGTTTCACGCACAGAACGATACAACGACTAGTGAATGTCGCGGCACAAAAGGCTGTCCACTGGCACAGCGCACCACCTACCCCACCCCGCGGCTGGTTCCCTATCCCCGAGGTCTATAGTCACCGTTGTAACAAAAAACAGAAATGTTAAAGATAATACTACTTTTTTATGTAAAAAAACATATTTTCAAAAGTCTTCACCATTATCATATCATATCACGATATAATGCATGAATAGTAACACAATAGACGTATAAAAAAAGAAGGACTCCGCGCCACGCATATCGAAAGTGAAGCACCGTACCGATCTATGTGTGCGTGATATGAGTACCTGCAAAGACGCCGTCGCTTGTGTCACGTAATGGCGTCCGGTTGGCATGATGTAAATGTGTGCGCGAGGCGTGTTTGTACAAACGGTCCTGGCATACTTACTGTGCTTCACTTTCGATATGCGTGGCGCGGAGTCCTCCTTTTTTTATGAGTCTATGAGTAACACAATACATTTCTCGTTTTAAATAATGTTGTTTTACATTGTTTTTTTCGTATTTCAACCATGATAGGTATGTAATATTATCGTACTTGCAATTATGATGTTAACTAAAACTGGAACTTTTGGGGGCTTGCCGTGGTTTTCAGACAAGGATTTGGGACATGTCGCCATAGTAAATATTTTTCCTGATTAAAAGACCTATCCAATGACACCACAATGATTGCTATTGGAGCGAGTACCAAAATGCCCATTCTCCTTTCTTACTTCTTTATTAGACTGTTACAATTAGAAAAATTTAACTCTGGTCACACAAAAGTTATTGATTAGTATTTATTCTGTTGCCACCTGATGGCGCCTTCTGTTTGGTTTTATAATCTGTGTCATGTATGCTTTTCCGGTCTTGCTGAATGTTAAGTAAAGTAACAAATGTAATGTGCATCTTATTAATAGAAGAAATATTAGAATACATACATTGTTTTCGTTTCCAAACCCATATTCCAATAGGTTATGGGCCCAGTGTACTCGGCAAATAGAAGTTTCACAAGAAAACAGCAAGGAAAAGTTAAAATATTTATCGAAAAATTAGCGACGCCATAGTTGAGAAATTGTAAGATGGATCCCACGCGGTCTATGAGTTTAGAAAAGTTTGATGGAAATAACTTCAGACAATGGAAGTTCCAGATCAAGTGCGCCTTGAAAGCTAAAGGAATTGATATTTCAATGTCAAAACCAGAAACAAACAGTACTGACTGGTTGAAAAATGATGGTATGGCGATGTATATCATCACCTCGTCGATGGATTTCAAGCAAATAACACTAATAGAAAACTGTGAAACAGCACAAGAAATAATGACAAAACTAGAATCTATCTATGAACAAAAGAGTGAATTATGTAAAATGCTAATTCATGAAAAGTTTTATCAGTATAAAATGTCAGCCAATGACAGTGTAGCACAACATATTTCGAAGGTCGAAATCTTAGCAAAACAGCTAAAAGAAAGTGGAGAGGATATCAGCGAAATGGCCATACTTACTGTTGCGGCGGCCTAAAGCCTTGGGGTGAAAATCGAAATTTTCTTAGTGGACTGTATGAGGGGCGGTTCGGTGACACAAGTAGGTGTTTTGGTGGTGTGGGAAAATGATGATGGTACCTGCCTGGTGAGCTATGGCGACACGACGAGAAGGGTTTCCTTAGCCACGTGGCTGGCGCGTCCAGGATATCACGTACGGACGAGAATCTGCACTTTCCACAACACACATACACGCACTTGCACTGTTCAATAGCAATCTTCGTTCTTCGCGGTGAAAATATGAGTCCTTCTTCGACTTGGGATTAATTTTACCCACAGGCGTCGATGTTGGTTGAGAACTGGCGGATCTTCTTGGCGGCAGCGTATGCGCGCCATTGCGGATCTTCCTTCTCGCTCTCACTTAGGCATTATAAGGGTTGTGGAAGGGAGAAGGAAAGCGGAAGGAACTTTATGTTACACAGATACTAATTAATTAGAGTTGCCAGTAATTAGGCATGAAATATAAAACTAAAGAAAGTAATGGCGTTAACACTTACAAAAATACTTGGAACATTGCCACAGAAATACAGATCATTGCGTCAAGCATGGATGTCATTAGATCCCAAACAACAAACTTTAAATAACTTAACTGCTCGTCTATTAGACGAAGAAGCAAGTTTGGCTTCTGTTGAAGAACAAGAGACAGCTCTTCTTGTTACCAATAAGGGATGGAAGAATCGGTCAAAGCAAAATGAGCCAAAGGCATCTGGTAGTGATATAAATCAAAATAAAACTACTAAACATAGATTTGAATGTTATAATTGTGGAAAAAGAGGACATTTTTCTAAAGAATGTCGATATCCAAAGAAAAATAAATCAAGAAAACCTCAACAAGAAGGTTTAGATATGTTGGCATTTAATGTAGAAGACAGTTCCTGTAATCCTGAAGAAGACACTTGGATATTGGATAGCGGTGCCTCTGCGCACATGACATTTAGAAAGGACTTCTTTTATGAATTATTTGAATGCAACCAGAAGTCACTGACATTAGGAAACAAACAATCTGTGGAGGTGTCAGGCATCGGCAAAGTGTCAATAAAAAGATACGTCAATGGCCAATGGGAGACTGGTGAACTGCATGGTGTATTAAACTACTTGACCGTCACTGGAAGCTTTATTATGAGATGGCATTTCCGTTTCCCGTCGATTTCTTTCCAGTTTTCGTACTTTTATCCCCTCTATACTTCCGGCTCAGTGGCGCCACCTGGTGGTTGCGGGTAGTTTTATAGTTCTTGTAAAGTGTCACGCCATTTTGTTCATTGGCTTTTTATTCTCCGTCGAAGCAACTTGTGCGCAGTGACTGCGTCCGCGACAGTTGCAGAATACGTAAAAGTGAATATTAAGTGAATACATTTTTTTATAAATTAAGTAAAAAAGTGTTAAGTGTTCTTCAAAGAGGATAAGTCTTGGCCCGTAAGTACCCTCTTTTAGAGGTAACACTTTTTGTTAATTCGTACGTGATCAAAGTTTTTAACGGGTTATCCGTTCGAATCACTACTGTAACTTTTTACCAGTAAATTTTCGTAATCAAAAGTTGAATTGTAACTGTGTAAAGTGTTATAAATCCATTGCATGAGATCTAACGTAATTCGTTTGCAGTGATGGAGAGTAATAATCACAACTCTGATACCCAGCCACAAGCTGTGGCTGGTCCGAGTGGACTAAATCGCAAGCGAGACCGAAGAACAAATTAATACTAAAAGTAACATTGATACAGCTTGTTATGATAACGCTTCTGTTTGTTCTGAAATTAGTGGTCAACTTTACGAACAAATTAGTGACGAGGATTGTTTAAATCAAGAACATCAAAATACAAGTTTAGATTTCACTTTTGACATTGATACTAAGCTTAAGGAACCATTAGTTCCAAAAACCCCCGATAGTTTTTTGAAGAAGTTGGTAGATATCCAGCGTTTTGGTAGTACTTCTTGGTCAGAAGTGAGATACACCGATACGCAAAAATTGTATAATCATACTCCTGGCTTTATAGACCTGGAAACAAATGAGGAGGTTAAAGCATATGACACCTTGCGTCATCTGGCACATGCCGATAAATCCTATGCAGCCTTAACCTACTGCATATTAAAACAAAGACAATCATTGCAGGAAGCCATTCGTAATCTTCTTTCATGGGCAAAAAATACAGAATGGATCAATTTTGACAATTTAAATGGGAAGATTGACGAAGTATTTCAGAAGGGCGAATTTCATAAAATATCCTCAGACCTTTTGCAATTAGCCTGCGGCCATAGAGCCGAATGTATTGAAATGCGTAGAGAAACTATAACGAGTCAAGTTAGAGATCCACTAGTGAAGTGAAGCATTCCTGAATAAAATACCTCCTTCAAGTACTTACTTATTTAATGCTGAGCCCTTTACCTCTACTCTAGAGAAGGCTGGCGGGGTCCGTAAGGCTTTTTGGCCCCCAAAAACTGAGAGGTCTTCACAAAAGCCATACCAACCTAGTAGCCGCCCCTCGCGGGGGCAAGGCGCACGAAAACCGACAGTTCCATCGCGTGGAACTCAATTTAGCGAACCAGGATCACATATGCATACCTGTCATAACCCACCCTCGCGGGGTGAATGCCATGGTCGGTGCCAACATAAACATCACTCTTTCAGAGGTAACTCCTCGAGTAATCAAGGTGATCACTTCACTACTAGAAGTTCATTTCGAAACCGTGGCTCGCGGCCCGAACGTGGAAGTACACGAGGACGTGCAAACTCCTCAAAAGGTTCCAGAGGGAAAAGGTATAAACAATGACATGACACCGTTTCGGGCGGGTCGGTTGATACACTACCAAACACAATGGGCGGAAATGGGAGCAACAGAAATAGTTCTAAAACTAATTCAAGGGTATCGCATACCTTTCTTTCAAAAGCCCCCACTTGTCTATCCAGATGTAACGAAGGGGCCTTTTCAAACTCCTGTTTCAGAACAAATGTCTTCAATTGTAGACAAAATGAAACAGCAGGGAATTCTAAAGAAAGCGCTACCCTCACCAAGCTTCATTTCCCCTTTATTTCTGGTCCCAAAATCGGACGGATCTGCCCGTCCCATATTCAATCTAAAATCACTAAACGAATATGTGATGACCGAGCCGTTTCATTTAATAAATATGTACCGCATTCCGGACTTTCTACAATCTCAGGACTGGATGTGCAAGATAGATTTGTCCCAAGCATATTTTCATCTAAGCGTAAACAAATCGCACAGACGCTTTCTGCGCCTAATATACAACCAGGAGTTGTTAGAAATGACTTGTCTACCATTCGGTCTGAGCACTGCTCCAAAAACCTTTTCCATGCTCACAAACTGGGTGGCCCAAACATTGCGGGAAAAATGGAACCTGGACGATTATTTGCTAGTACACCAGAATGTTCACACGCTTCGCGAGCATGTCAAAATAACTGTACAAATATTACAAAAACTGGGGTGGCAAATAAATTTCGTCAAATCTGTTCTTTCTCCTCAAAAGAGTATAATTTATTTAGGGATACTATGGAAACCATGGGAAAATCAAAAAATCCTACCAAAAGAAAAGGCTCAGGGCATCATCACAAAGATAAATCAGGCTCTCGAACAAGAGCAGTTAACTCTGAAGGAGTTACAGAAAATAGTAGGACTTTTAATTTTGCCAGTTTTGTTGCTCCACGGGGTCGGCTCAATCATCGACAGTTAGTCATTTTCATGAATTCACTGCCAGTCCTGCCACCAAAGACCTACCCACTACCACAAGGTGTCTTAGAGGAACTAAGTTGGTGGGCCCAAAATTGTCAAAGGTCAACACCTCTTCAGTACCCTCCTCCAATAAATTTTCTGGCTACAGATGCATCGGATCAAGCGTGGGGGGCACAACTGAACAATATGGCTTTGTCAGGAACTTGGTCGCAAGAAGAGAAAATGTTGCATTGCAATCAAAAAGAAATGCTAGCAATATTATACGCTCTTCAGAACCAAGTTCATTGGCTTCATCAAAGTTCGCTCTTCATTCAAAGCGACAACAGAACTGCGGTCACATACCTACGAAAGGAAGGAGGTACAAGGACATTATCCCTGTTGGAAATAACCTATCGAATTCTGAATTTGTTAGACCAACATCAGATACACTTCAGCATACACTACATTCCGGGCAAATACAACAATCATGCGGACCACTTATCACGCCTTCGCCAACCTCCAGAATGGCACTTACTACCGACTTGTGTAGAAATAGTGTTTGCAAAATGGGGAACCCCAATGATAGATCTATTTGCCTCGGCGACTGCTCACGTAGTGTACAATTATGTGTATCTAGATCTAAAAGATCCTCAAGCTCTGTTCCACGATGCCTTCAGTGTCCCGTGGAATTACCAGCTCGCATGGATATTTCCTCCACCATTCCTAGTCCCCAAAGTCCTGTCTCACTTAAACCAGTCGACAGGAATATTCCTAATAGTAGTACCTGGATGGGAGAGGGTATTCTGGCGTGCGGATCTCAAAGCCCGAGCGCTTGCGGCTCCATTAACTCTGAGAAACCTACAGAGATACCTAATAGACACGTCGACGGGCCTCCCACCACCGAAGGTCGAGAACATCGTCCTCGAAGTTTGGAAATGTGGGGGTGGTCCGACACGATAAAGACATGGAACGCTCAACAACTATCACTGCTTAAAAATTCTTGGCGAAAATCGACTCTAAAAACCTATGAGGTAGCTTGGAAGCGCTGGGCGTCGTGGTGTCTAAATAAAAACCTTGACTTAATTAATCCCCCTGGTTCACAATTAGCGCAGTTTTTATGTGATTTATATTTAATTGACAAGTTGTCGTATAATTCAATACTTTTACATAAATCAGTAATATCTACACTAGGTAATGCTGAAAATTCAAGTCGGTTAAGTTCACACGTTTTAGTAAGACATGTTTTAAAATCAATTGCCCTAAAAAATCCAAAGGTCACTAAGCCTCCAATTTGGGATGTTGGTAAATTAATTTCATTTTTGACTAATTACACAATTGATTCAAATAACCAATTTCAAACGTCACGTCATACTGCAATTTTACCGTTGCTTTGCTCTGGTAGGCGAATACACGATTTAACTCTGCTTTGTATTGATCCTAATCATTGCATAAGATTTGATAACTGTATAATATTATGGCCCCGGTTTGGCTCCAAAACTGACAGCAGTAATTATAGGCAATCCGGCTGGAAATTGCTATTAAATACCGATAGTTCTAATCTTGACCCTATATTCTGGATAGAAAGAACTATAGCATTATTAAACGACAGACGTAATACGGCAAAGTCAACTAATTTATTTATGACGGTAAGAGGTGTGGCTAAACCTGCTTCACGTACAGTCATTGCAGGGTGGGTAACGACCCTGTTTAGGGAAGCTGGCATTGCAGCCACTCCTGGTAGCACCCGGTCTGCTGTAGCCTCCAAAAGCTGGTTTCAAAATCATTCCCTCGACGAAATCTTGGCTCGTGGAAATTGGCGATCAGCCAATACATTTCAAAAGTTTTATAGACGAGATATTTCTCGTCTATTTACTTCTCATTATTATGAGAAGTACTGATTCACAAAACGTGACACAATTGTTCAATCCAATCGATTAATGTTGCTGAATAAATATTTTGTTTACCTAGATTAGATATTCTTAATTTGGCTGTTAATAATTAGAATTTATGATTTTTCATATTTACAATCTTATATTTGTAAACTAAAGTACACTTATCTAGGTACTTTAATTGAATTGCTTTACGTATACATTTATTTAAATAAATGCATACCTACTTATTAATTATACTTTTGTTTAATTTCATACTTTATCACATTGGCCTATAGTTTATACTTCCAACTATATAAATCAAAGTGGCGTCACCAGGCGATAACAAACAGATCTCATAATAAAGCTTCCAGTGACGGTCAAGTAGTTTAATAGCAGCGTTTTACCTGAAATAAAACGCATATTAAAATACTTACCTCACTGGAAGCTTTCACTTTATTTCTGCCTGGTTATATGAGACAATGAACAAAATGGCGTGACACTTTACAAGAACTATAAAACTACCCGCAACCACCAGGTGGCGCCACTGAGCCGGAAGTATAGAGGGGATAAAAGTACGAAAACTGGAAAGAAATCGACGGGAAACGGAAATGCCATCTCATAATAAAGCTTCCAGTGAGGTAAGTATTTTAATATGCGTTTTATTTCAGGTAAAACGCTGCTATTGTATGTTCCAAGTTTGCGAAGAAACTTATTCTCAGAAGGTGTTATAATACGGAAAAACTACATTATAATTAAGAAAGATACAAGTGCTCTAATATATAAAGAAAATAAAGTTGTAATGAGTGCAAAAATAACAGAAAATAACTTGTATGAGTTGAAGATAAAAGTAGTGGTTCCAGAGACCTGTAATTTGGTTCAAAATGATCAAAGTGATATCAAAATGTGGCATGAACGGCTGGGACATTTAAACCTAAAACAAATAAAAAACATGTGTACTAATAATGTGGTTGAAGGTTTGAGAATTAATGACAGTGATCAAAAGAACTTTATTTGTGAGGCATGTGCATATGGGAAGCAGTGCAGGTTTCCATTTCACAAATCTATAAGGGGAGAACTACAGCCTGGTGACTTGGTGTACAGTGATGTCTGTGGACCAATGAGCTGCACATCAGTTCAGGGTATGAGATATTTTGTGTTATTCAAAGATGCAGCTACAAGTTACAGGCATGTATATTTTATTAAAAACAAAAGTGATGTCATGGATATGTTCAAGAAATATAACAGCATTGTTAAAAATAAATACATGCATAGTGTTAGAATATTACACACAGACAATGGAGGAGAATATGTCAACAAAGTTTTTAAGGAATATTTGGACAAAGAAGGGATAATTCATGAGCTTACTGCTCCATACACACCAGAACAAAACGGACGGTCAGAGAGAGAGAATCGAACCATAGTAGAGAGCGCTCGCTCAATGTTGTATGCAAGAGATGTGCCACTATACCTATGGGCTGAAGCTGTGAACTGTGCAGTTTACATATTAAACAGAACATCCTCTAGCCAGACTCCTAATAAAACTCCTTTTGAGTTATGGAATGGTACCAAACCTCAGTTAGGACATGTGAAGGTGTTTGGTAGTGTCGGATATGTTCATATTCCTGATCAATTAAGAACAAAATTGGATAAGAAAAGTGTGAAAATGATACTAGTTGGTTATGACAACACCAATTACAGAATGTATAATATAAATAAAAAGACAATACAAATATCAAGAAATGTCATCTTTGATGAACATCAAGTTACAGAAATAAGAAAGAATATTTCACAAATATACATTGGTGATGATGATAATAATGAGACAGTAATGCAGAATAATGAAACAGAAGTAAGCAAGACAGATAGTACATTAATTGAATCTTCAACGTCTGAGTCTGAAGATAGTCTGTTGAGTTGCAACAGTGATGATCCGTCATATGAACCACCTCAACAAAAAGGGAACAGATCAAATAAGAACATAACTTTCAGGCCAAGAAATAATAGACGTATGGAAGCAAACCTAGTTGAGCTGTCAGTGCCTCAAACGTATGATGAAGCATTAAAGTGTCCACAGAAGAATGAATGGTCAGAAGCCATCAAAGAAGAATTATCTGCACATGAAGAAAACAAAACTTGGAGTATTGTTGAAAGATCTGGTCAGCGAACTCTTACTACTAAGTGGGTTTTTGCGTTCAAGAGGAATGAGAATAATCAAGTATGTTATAAGGCTCGCTTATGTGCACGAGGGTTCACTCAGATTAAAGATGTTGATTATCAAGAAATATTTTCCCCAACAATCAGGTATGACTCTATAAGAATTATTCTTTCTATTGCAGCAAAATATCAGTTAGAAATTCAACAATTTGATGTGAAAACTGCTTTTCTAAATGGGTACCTAGAAGAAAATATTTTTATAGAAGTACCTGAAGGTGTGTTATTGGACAATAATTGTGTGTTAAAATTAAATAAGTCACTGTATGGTTTAAAACAGGCTTCTCGTTGCTGGAATAAAAGGTTTACTAAATTTTTAAAGAAATATGGTTTTGTACAATGTCAGGCTGACAATTGTGTATTTACAGGCTTATTTGATAAGATTAAAGTATATTTAATCATTTATGTTGACGATGCCTTGGTAATATCTTCTAGTAAACAGCTTATTCAAGAAATAATTGAATATTTAAAACAAGCTTTTAAAATCAAAGAATTAAATTTGAAATACTTTGTGGGCATGGAAATAGAAAGAATAAATAATTATATCTGTATTCAGCAAAGGGACTACATAGAACAAATTATTAAGAAGTTCTGTATGGATAGTGCAAATCCTGCCAGTACTCCAGCAGACGTCAATGTTATTATTACTAAAAATGTAGATGAAAATACTGTTAATTTTCCCTACAGAGAAGCTATAGGCTCCTTATTATTTTTGTGTTCTGTTTCTAGACCTGACATATCTTTTACTGTGAATGTATTAAGCAGATATGTTAACAATCCAAGTCAGCAACATGTAAATGCTGTGAAACGTGTCCTTAGATACCTAATTAATACAAAAGATTTGTATATAAAGTATGGAGAAAGTAATGATCTTATTGGTTATTCAGATTCAGATTTTGCAAGCGACATAGATACGCGTAAGTCTACAACAGGTTATATTTTTAAAATGAATAATGGTCCAATCACATGGTCTAGTCAAAAACAAAAGACTATTGCTCTCTCCACAACTGAAGCAGAGTTTGTGGCTGCTTGTGAAGCTGCAAAAGAGATAGTGTGGTTGCAGCAGCTAATGTTAGAATTAGGTGAAAGTTGTGAATGTGTTATGGCTTTGTGTTGATAATCAGAGTGCAATAAACTTAATTAACAATCCTGTTTATCACAAAAGAACAAAGCATATAGATGTTAAATATAATTTTATAAGGGAAAAGGTTGAGTTGGGTTTAATAAAAATTAAATATGTTCCAAGTAAAGTTCAACTAGCTGATATTTTAACAAAAGCTTTGCCCACTCAAACTTTTAACTGTCTGAGGAATCAGATGTTATTTAATTAGTTCTCCAGTTCTCCTATATATTTTCTTAAAGTGTTTTCGTTTTAGTGGGAGGGCTGTACTAGATGAAATGATAAGATGTACTAGATATATATATTTTAAAGTGGGTTAAATTTTAGTGGGAGTGTTACAATTAGAAAAATTTAACTCTGGTCACACAAAAGTTATTGAATTAGTATTTATTCTGTTGCCACCTGATGGCGCCTTCTGTTTGGTTTTATAATCTGTGTCATGTATGCTTTTCCGGTCTTGCTGAATGTTAAGTAAAGTAACAAATGTAATGTGCATCTTATTAATAGAAGAAATATTAGAATACATACATTGTTTTCGTTTCCAAACCCATATTCCAATATAGACGTCTTAAAATATCAAAAACAATGTCAATAGTAACTATTACTCGTCTAGAATTACTGTGCTTCGACTCCAGAACGATGTAAAACTAACCGTGTATAGTCTGTGTAATGGTTTCGGAGCCGTTTGTTTACTTTTTGCTAACGTTGGTTTTTTATTTATAAATAGGTAACTACCTATTTCATGAGTAAAGTAGTGTATGAAACTGCACATAAGTAGGTATTAAAACACTCGTGTGATACTATTAAAAACCTCGCCTAGACTCGTGTTTTAATACCCGTCATTATGTAACAGTATCATAAACTACTATTAGATTAAAAGTCTTAGGGCTTATCAAGTCTTCGCCTCTTGTCATACAGAGAAGGAACGAGAATGAATCACCATAATCACTAATTAACCATTTTATTTGCCAACAGAGAACTACCAAACCCCCTGTGCACATACCAGCTGTACGAGAGCTTCGTCAGTGCTGTTCAACAGGGTGACGAGATAGCTCGACTGAGGGCTGTCAGAGACACCGTCGTGAAACTACCTCCACCGCATTACAGGTAACATA
Organism: Cosmia pyralina; assembly: GCA_946251885.1. Taxonomy (NCBI): domain Eukaryota; kingdom Metazoa; phylum Arthropoda; class Insecta; order Lepidoptera; family Noctuidae; genus Cosmia; species Cosmia pyralina. The sequence continues at coordinate 2,869,146 of OX276371.1, forward strand.
CAGGGTGCAGGGACAGCTCTCCGCAGACTGATGGGGTGAATTCAGTATGTCATACTAAGATGACCGGTACATGAAATTATTTCAGGAACGTTATAGGAGTCCAATAAACCTGATTTGTTTTATTACCTCACACGCAATGTGTCGTTACCGTTACCTTAGCGAACGGCGAGCCTTCCCCGCCATTTCATGCATCGTTTTAGAGTATTTCAACATTTTCAACATCCATTGCTAATTTTTTTATTTTAGCTGTTTTATTTACATAAATGGAGTGCTGCGTACAGAAATGTAATTTTACATTGAAATAAAGGAATAGTAACTGAAAAAATGATTAAAAAAAAAAGAAAATTTTCCTAAAAAAAAATCCGATGGAATATGATTCAAAATAAGGAGCTGAATGTACGCTGTCAGTTTGCGGAGGACTGTCCCTTACACCCTGTATAATATGATGTCTGTGTCCCCGCAATCAGAGGTCCCCCCATTTCATCTACAAGCGTATTGTCATTTACCGTGCATAAGATACCAGGCTGCTACCACAGAATACACAACTACAGAAGATTCACTCCGCAAAATCGTTTAAATGAATAACGACTCTACAAGAGAACCCGACAAAAGAAAATAAACAATGACCCATGTAGTTTTCACATTCACAATAAGTCTAACTAACCTTTCCATTAATTTGTTTCACAGAACCCTAGCGTACCTCATGCGTCACCTACGTCGCGTGTCACTCCTGGGCGACCAGACAGGAATGACAGCCAGAAACATGGCCATAGTGTGGGCGCCCAACTTACTGCGCGCGCCGCGACCACAACACGCGTTACAAGGCGTCGCTGTGCAGGTAAACATATCAATAAAAATAAAATAAATATATTTTATTATCAGGCGTCGTGACCCATAGGGTGGGGGGTGGGTGGTGGTGGTGGGGGTAGGGTAGGGGGGTGGGGGGTATTACATCTTACTTAAAAACTATATTAGTAACATGTAGAACACTAAAAAATAAAGCAAACGAACATCATAACCACAAGAAGGTTTAACAAGCTTTGTGTAGCTTGGTAAACCTCCCCATTGTTTGCCTCTCTGCAAACACCCTCAGAATGCTGTTGCTGCAATATAGTATTCTGCCTATCAAATAGGCATGACAGCCAGAAATATGACCATAGACAGTGTGAGCGCCCAACGTGCTGCGCCCGCCTCGACCACAACATGTAGTACATTATGTAATCAGTAAGCCATACTATAATGTGCTATAATAATATCTGCCATGTCTGCAATGGGAGCTCGTGGCTAAGTAATAACAGCCGCATGGGTCGATCGACCAGGTTAAGCTACGCTTGCCGGGGTTGGTCCGTGGATGGGTGACCATCTCTACATACAGAGACTCCGCCGTGCCTCGGAAAGCACGTTAAGCCGTTGGTCCCGGCTGTCATTCGTGGATCTTTGACAGTCGTTACGGGTCGTCAGAAGCCGAAAGTCTGACAACCAGTCTTACCAAAGGATATCGTATTACCCAGTTATTGGGTTGTGGAGGTCAGATAGGCAGTCGCTCCATGTAAAATACTAGTATTCAGCTGCATCCGGTTAGACTGGAAGCCGACACCAACATCATCATTCTCCTGCCCTTATCCCAATCTATTTGGGGTCGGCGCAACATGTCCTTTTTTTCCATACTTCTCTATTATTCGTCATCTCGGTAGTGACCCCCTTTCTAGCCATGTCATCTTTCACACAATCCATCCATCGTTTCTTTGGTCTTCCCCTACCCTTATAGCCATCGACATTCATACCCAAAACTTTCCTTACGACATTTTCCTCACTCCTCCGCATCACATGCCCATACCATGGAAGCCGACACCAACATAGTTGGGAAAAGGCTAGGCAGATTGTTGTTTTTTTTTTTTTAATATAGTGTTTGTTTCCAAAATCTTGTAAATTGCCTTTCATTTTGAATTTTTTACAAGTATAATGCTAGCTGTAAGTTTTGTAAAAACATGACATTGTATTTTTACAAGTATAATGCTAGCTGTAAGTTTTGTAAAAACATGACATTGTATTTTTACAAGTATAATGCTAGCTGTAAGTTTTGTAAAAACATGACATTGTATTTTTACAAGTATAATGCTAGCTGTAAGTTTTGTAAAAACATGACATTGTATTTTTACAAGTATAATGCTAGCTGTAAGTTTTGTAAAAACATGACATTGTATTTTTACAAGTATAATGCTAGCTGTAAGTTTTGTAAAAACATGACATTGTATTTTTACAAGTATAATGCTAGCTGTAAGTTTTGTAAAAACATGACATTGTATTTTTCCGATTACCACATAAGGAGGGTAGTGTTTTTTGTATGACATTAATCTATAAAAGTCCATTTGTATCTGCAGGCGGTGGTGACAGAGTTTCTGATCTGCTACGCCGAAGAGTTGTTCGCTCAGGAGCAGGGGGAAGATTCGGGGCCCGAGTCGCTGGAACAGGTAAATGCATGTTAACAAAAATTTTACATTCACCAATCAGAAGTTGTTATGGCACACGGCATGCAAGCTACTTGTATACTTATGTGCAAGTTGCAGGCATGTGTATTTTTGAGGACATGATCTTCTGCGAACTCGTATTCATTCATCATCTTCCTGCCCTTATCCCATGGTACGTGGGGTCGGCGCAACACGTTTTCTTCTTCCATTCTCCCCTGTCAACCGTCACGCTATCATTCACTCCCTTCTCTTTCATATCATTCCTCATACCATTGATCTCATATTATTTTTTTTATTTGTTAGCCTAAATTGTGTCTCACTGCTGGGCAAAAGCCTCCCCTTTTACCTTCCAAACCTCCCTGTGTTGTGCGATCTCTGGCCATGTTGGCCCTGCAAACCTGACCTGCATGAGGATTGAGGTCAATTCTAACTTATGGAGTTGTATTGCTGATTCTAATGATTATAATTCTGTAAAGCCATGTTAGTTACGGCCTCGAATCATATTTTAATCAACATACAACCTGACACTGACCTGCAAATTGCAAAAAACGTAAGAAAATTTGAATTTCGCCGGCTACATTAGTGCATCCTCCTTAAACCGGTCGCTTATATTGTTTCAGGAACGTTGCGAGTCTCAGGTGGAACTGCGCGGCAACGACTCGTGTCGCCGACCCAAGAGTCTGCCTATCAACCCACCTACTAAGTTGTTGAGGTAACATTACACTAATTTTACAAATTTATAGGGTCGTTCTTTTTAATCGACAGTGACATGTTGTCTCCTCCGAAAGAAAATCGTTTTTCTTCATACATATTCAGTTTCATATAATTAATTACAAACAAATATGGTAACGCACGGGTCGATCCATTTGGTTAAGCTACGCTTGCCAGGGTTGGTCCGTGGATGGGTGACCATCTTTACATACCGAGACTACTCCGTGCTTCGGAAAGCACGTTAAGCCGTTGGCTGGCATTCGTCGTTACGGATCGTCAGAAGCCCGATAGTCTGACAACCAGTCTTGCCAAGTGGTATCGCATTACCCAGTTACTGGGTTGTGGAGGTCAGATAGGCAGTCGCTCGATGTAAAATACTGGTATTCAGCTGCATCCGGTTAAAATGGAAGCCGACCCCAAGATAGTTGGGAGAAGGCTAGGCAAATTGATAGTGATAAGTATATTAATTGTTGGAAAAAAGTTTATGCTCGCTAGGTCTACTGTTTGCAGAACTACTAGTAGGTAGTATTAGTTAGGATGTGGGCTATTCAGACTGTTTTAGGGTGTATCGAAGGGGGTTTTAGTGTTATAAAGTGTTAAAACATTGCATGTAAAAGTTCTCACCTTCGTCCCCCAGCTTAGAAGAAGCCCGTCGTCGTGGCCAGGTGGGCGGCGGGCCGCAGGCGCCCAGCCCGCGCCTGCCGCCCGCGTCGGGCGCCATCGCTGCTGCCGCGGCCGCCAACACGCAGCTGAGACCCTCCTCGCATCTCAGGCCTAAGTACATCGAGGTAAAGTATACAATATTATGTTGCATTCAAAATTTAGAACCGTTTTTTTTTTTGCTACCCTTTTCCCTTCCAAACCATGTCTTGTGCGATCTCTGGCCATGTCGGCCCTACAAACCTTATCAGATCCACCACCACCTTCGCCGTGGCTGCCTCGACGGCGGTGTCCTCCCTCAGGCGTCTAGTGAGTGACGATGATAGACATGGGCGAAATAGCTCACTGAAAAAACTTTTTTACAAAAAAATACAACCGACTTCCGAAAACAACACTACAAAGTGAAAAATAACTTTAATTTAAAAAGTCGGTGTCTAGTTAAATGTATTTTCGTTTTTTGCCACCGACTTCCGAAATTAAAGTTATTTTTCACTTTGTAGTGTTGTTTTCGGAAGTCGGTTGTATTTTTTTGTAAAAAAGTTTTTATTTTTCACTTTTTAGTTGTGGTACCTACCCCACACAAATTCTAATACCACTACCTACAAAACAAACTAGAACATCATCCATATAAAAGTGGGAAATAAATACGTATTATTGAAGCTTACTCGAAAACTACCAAAGCCAAGTTAATCAATTTTATATGGGACCAACTGTGATGTATTATACCCTCTCGTTTAAAACAAAAAAAAATCCAAATCGGTCTAGCCATCTTCGAGTAATCGGGGAACATACATCCGACGAATTGAGAACCTCCTCCTTTTTGAAGTCGGTTAAAAAGAAAAAGAGTGCTCTAGCAGACTATTCTATAATTTTTATTTCTGTGTGAAAACTAACGATATATTTTCTGTGTTGCAGGTCGGATCGGGTCCCAACAATCTACCTCAGTATCACACCGTATTAGATTTACCTGCACCAGGTTTGTAGTTTTTTTGATTTTTGTTTTCTTACTAGGAAGGGTATCCTACTAAAAACTGGCGAATGTACAATGCGTGCCACGAAAGATGAGACTTGGCGAGCGGAATGTCGCGCCTCCCGCACTCTTTTCGCCGCCCCGATGACGCCCGGGCCCTTCCCGTCGCAGACCTCATACCGCTAAAGAGACCTATAAATCAGAATCAGAGAATTATAATCTACTGCGCAAGTCAAAGTACGTGGTGTGTCAAGTCTCATCTTTCATGGCACGCGTTGTACGCACGGCTACAGATCAAGCTACAATTTTCAGGTTAAACTGATCTCGCATTGTATAGGATTTCCTTACAATGAGAGCTCAGTGTAAACTGGAAATGTAGGTATAGCTTGATGTGTAGCCGTGTGTATACACGTTATTTTTATCATATAACAATTTATTTGGTATCACAAAAACTCTTTACAAAAAAAAAAAAACTTCTTCAAAAAAAAAAAGACTTCCAAAAAAACACTAAATATAAAGTGAAAAATAACTTAAATTTCGGAAGTCGGTGTCTTTCGTTTTGTATTTTCGTTTTCTGCGACCAACTTAATACGACGAATAAATTATCAGCTGTCCCATACAAAAATTCAATACCTACTCGACCCAAATGTATGGGACGGCTGATAATTTTTCTCGAATACGATGTTGGTCCCATGAAGAAAATTGTTTAGTTTGATGGTCTGTACCACATCCTTGATTCACTCTGTACACAAAATGTAGGGAACAGCAGACGATTTTTTTTTTTGCGATTTCATGAGTTGTTCCATAGTAAAAATTGACAAAAATGATGAGTTCAATGACCCCTTTTAGGGTTTTATTTTATTTCAATGACACCCTGTATATCATTGTGTTTGTTTAAAGGCAAACGCGGCTTGAAGCGCTCTCCGTCCGGTTGGCGCGGTCTATTCACTCGGAGCAAACAGCAGCGTGCGCGCAGTCTTAGAGATCCCGCGCCACATGTACCCCGCACTCCCACACCGCCACAGGTAACATAACTTAGATATATGGAATTTTATGCTCTTTTTAGAAAGGACAACCAACGGGCAATCTGCGGTTTTGTAGCGCTTCGGGTATGTTTGTCAGCGAGGATTGATGGCTTTCTTGCCATCATCGGAAACCGGGGTGCCTCGATCCTTCGCAGAATGTATACCAGTTCTCACAGCATTCTGAACACATAAAAGAAAGACTTTAAACGGCACACAACCGCTTATCTATTGTCACCATTAGCTGGCTTGAAATAAGGTTGAAAGTTTAAAATAATATTTGTGTTGCCGAGATGTGACTAAGCTGCGAATATGCATTTATTTTCCGGGTTTTCTTTAGATTATTCAGAATATTCACAATAAATTAAATAATTATCCGGTTAAAGTTTAAAAAAAAAAAGCTAATTCTATTAAATTCTTAAAAAAAATAATGTCGTTATCGCTGAAAATACAGAGATGTTCGACGCCAAAGTTTATTTTTGTGAAGCAACTTCCAAATTTTTTATTGGGAATATCAAACTATTTTTTACTATTCGGTTAAAATTTTTCTCTAAACCCTTCTCTGTCCACTGTATTTTTTGCGTCGGATAGTTTCATTGCGTTATGTCATACTCGACAATCCAAGAAACCAATTTTTGTGAATATTGAGCTCGCCTTAATATCAAAATTTGCAAGAAAATTGAATTGATTCTAGGTGCCCCTTCCTAAAGGTAGTTTATGAATATGGAGAAGAATGGGCAAGAAACTCCACCGTTACATGTTTTACAATATTTTGTAAAATATACTTTTCTTCAACAGGACATACCAATGTGCACGACAAGTCTCGGGCTGCGTCCAGTGAAGTCGTGTGAATCGCTCGCTTCGGACAGTGACACGCTCGCTCCGCTTGCCGAGCGAGCGGCCATTCCGCTCAAACATCACACCAGGTAAGCGGTTTAGATAGAAAATCTACTTGGTCTAAAAAAAATTTAAATCATCATCATTCCTGCATCCCAATTGCGTAACACACTTTTAATATTACAATCTGAACAATTTTGAAGTATATTGCTAATACATAAACTCGCCTTCTTCAAATGGGGGTAGGCAGAAACTACAGAACGCCACCTGCTACGATCCTTACATACTCCTTTTGCCTCATATTTACTTGTAATTCGACGTATTCTTTGCAGGACGTCATAGTAGGGTTGAAATGCAACAAATTAAGCCACCAAATGTTCTACCGAAATTCAGTATTTTTTTTTTTACAATTTTTGTCTAAGAAAAATATAAATTACGAAAAATAACATGTTTAGTTAGTGAGTGATCTTTGCCAAAGTTTTAGGCATTTATCAACTTTTAATTTTTAACAAAGATCTGCTACGGCATCAGATATGATAATAACTTAAATTCCAGTAAAGTCGCGCCGTAAATCATTTTTGAATTGTATTTTTCATAAAAAATAACTGAAAATCTAACTATCTCAAAAACTATGGAATTTTGGTAGAACATTTGGTGGCTTCATTTGTTGTATTTTAACCCTGCTATGACGTCCTGCAAGGAATACGTCGAATTACAAGTAACTCTTTAAATATATGTTTGAAAAATTCATCTGCCCGAAAACGTAAATAACGCAATGAATGTCGATGAAATGTCAAAATTAAATGCGTTGAAAGTGTGTACACAATTAGATACCGCACAGGTGTATATCCTGGTAAGAAGTGGCGATATTATTATTGTCAAGTAACGACTCTGAGTGTGACAGTAAGAAGTAGCATCTCAGCTAAAATAAATTTTGTTAATTTTTTTTTGGGGTTCCGTACCTCAAATGGAAAAAACGGAACCCTTATAGGATCTCTTCGTTGTCCGTCTGTCTGTCAGTTTGTCAATACCCTTTTTCTCAGGAACACGTGGAGATATCAAATACGTAGGTCTATGGTCGCTTGGAGTCCTAAAAAAATCAAGCTGCTAAGTCAAAGCAATAAAAAATACGGCTATTTATTCGACATATTTGATATTCGCAAGTAAATCAAAACCTATAGGGTACTTCCCGTTGACCAAGAATCATGAAATTTGACAAGAAACAAGCTCAAGTAAAGGAAAAAGTCCGAAAATTGTTAATTTGTAATATTTTATCACATAAAAATATTTTCTTTGTAATTAGGTACAATGTTTAGTTTGTTTTTGGGATAAATTCTTTTCAACTACGGAACCCTTCATTGTGCGAAATCCGAGACACACTTGGCCGGTTTTTTTTTTTATCAGTTACGTACTTATTCAGGTGGAGTGAGTTTCATGCGAATGAAAATCAGTATTATCACCACGCTTGGGCAAAAAGATTGGTGATTGCAGATGATAATTATAGGAGCCAAAGTGATGTGCAGTACCCCGATTAATTTTAGGAAAAAACGTATTAGTACACACGGCTACATATCAAGCTATACATTTCCAGTTTACACTGACCTCTCATGGTAAGGAAATCCTATACAATGCGAGATCAGCTTATACTGGACTTGTATAGCTTGATCTGTAGCCGTGGGAAGTACTACCATCATATCTATTTCTATTCGCCAAGCATTTGTCTGTGGTTTGAAGAGATGAGACATTGCAGTTTTGTCTCTATGATGGTGGCTGTAAGCATCGGTGGTCCAGTGGAAAGGGCCGCGGCTTGGGTCGTAGGTTCGAACCGGGCACTTGTACTTTGTGTGAATTATTTCATCACCACTGCTCTCAAAACGATGAAGGAAAACATTGTGAGGAAACCGGCATGTCCTAGAACCAAAAACTCGAAGACATGTGACATCTACCAACCTGCACTGGGCCCGCTTGGTGGATTACAGCTCCCTCCCTGAGGCCCGTGTCCCAGCACTGAGATCGTTATAGGCTGATTATCCTGGTGAGGCAACACGCTGTGATTCCTCTGGGCTGTGACCACCTACCCTCTTTGAGGCCTCCGCCGCATCGGGTAAAAAAGGGAAGTTTGTTCAATACGGTCCACAATAATACTGGAACCGCAACATTGTATGTTAGTTTTCTGTTTTAAGAAGCCGCTCATCTATCGATGTCTGGCAACAGAGCGCGATGTTGCCGGCAACAGTTGCGCAACTCTTGTCGCCTTGTGAGAAAGTGGATTTAAGGTAACAGTGTGATACCAGCTAGGATACTAACAAATATAACAAGATAAACACAATTACAACCAACCAACTATACACTAATAGAATCAATTCAATTTTTTTTTCAAAAGTGCGTTTCATGTGCCTATTTGAAATGAATGATTTAACAGTAGAGAATGAGATTTTGAACCGACTTCAAAAAAAAAAAATACGTATGCATGAAGCGGATTTTTTTTACAATTTAGAGACGACCGGTTTGAGTTTTTCTGTGTGTGTGTGTGTGTGTGTGTGTTTTTGTGTGATATTGCCCACATTGGTGGACTACAGGAGCTCGTGGCTAAGTAATAACAGCCGCACGGGTCGATCCATCATGTTAACCTACTCTTGTCGGGGTTAGTCAGTAGATGGGTGACCATCTTTACATACCGAGACTCCTCCGTGTCATTTATGGATCTTTGACAGTCGTTACGGGTCGTCAGAAGCCCGAAAGTCTGTCAACCAGTCTTACCAAGGGATATCGTATTACCCAGTAACTGGGTTGTGGAGGTCACATAGGCAGTCGCTCCATGTAAAATACTGGTATTCAGCTGCATCCGGTTAGACTTGAAGCCGACACTAACATATTTGGGAAAAGGCTAGGTAGATTGTTTTTTTCATTATATTGCGTACATTCTGGATCCAGCAAGGTAGATCGAACGAAGCCACATTGTTGTAATCTGTTCAACAGTTTTGGCTTACTTTCATACTAAGCCTAAGACTTTTTGAATGTCAAAATGACATAAGACAGTCCCCCGGCACGCCTGCCCTTCACCACTTCCTAGTGCTTTAGCTGGGACGAAGAAGTGGCGCAACAAACTGTCCAGCAGCACAGCTGTCTGTTCAGTTAGAAGAACGTGGACTCTCTATAACTTTGTTACTTTTAGGTGAGCTGTTGTTAAACACTTTTTATTAATCAAGCTTTTATTAGTCTGGATATCACCTAGGTCCAGAGTCCTTGTCAAGACGAATAAAAAGAGTCCAAACTCGATAGGGTTGCGTCGTTTTATCACTGAGTTCCCATGGTCACCTTACGGCTTCATCATGAGATCAGCTCCATGTAATGCGCATGCGTGTGTGCATTGTCATCCGATTTACATATGCATGTAAAATTTCTGCTCAATCGGAATTCGGGAAGTGGGTCAAATTTAACTTGCAAGATTCGATCTCAGATAGACACCGGGACAGATGAAACTAAATAAATGCTTGTAAAAATCATAAATTCTGACTCCAATATAGGATAGCATCAGTATTGTTTCACTCAACGGGATAAAGAAATGAGCCTTCACTTGAACAGATAGCAAATGTTACATCAAGAGGATATACTGCATGAATCTGATTTTCACAAATAACTCAATCACCAAGCCAACTGCCAAGCGTGGTGATTATAGAATTACCTTTACTCAAATAAATGTCCATTCTAGAGCAAATACTCAAGCATGTACGACAACGTTTAATTGTTCCATCTTCGGAAAAACCCGATCTTTGCCGAATTAAATGTGACTGGTCGGACTGGTCTAATAAGCGAGTCATGGAATTATTGCGTCAATCTATAATAATTTAGGTGGGAATATAAATCAATTTCTATTGGTCGATAGCAGGCCCGGCGCACTCCGCATTTTAGGTATGAAGCTACAAGTACGCGGCGGGCTCGACTTGTCGGACTAATTCAGTGTGGGCTACCGCGTACCCGCCGGCCCGCACGTTAGTTCGATGCTCACTCACGCGCCGCGTCGTAAAAGTAGTCAACCCTAACGAGTCAGAAGGTATAAGAGTTACGCGATAGAGAGGCAACTTATAGGTGAATACAACAGTAGGTAATTAACGCATTGCGATCTGAATTGCACTTTATTGTGTCTTTGCAAGAGTCGCTATTTATTTAAATGATTTTGCGGAGTGAGTCTTCTGTAGGTACGTGTACTATTATGTATTCTGTGGCGATAGTCACATTTTATTCGCTGTATTTCGGTTTTACCAAAGATAAACGACGCGGTACCTTTGAACGTACTCGTACTGTATCTCTATTTGTTACTATGGTCGTTTCTAAAAGTATCTGATAAAAGTGTGAAACAAAAATGTGTGTGTGTCACTCTGACAACGATTGGAGTTTACTTGTTTTTTTTTTGCTATACAAAAAGCAACATTAAGATTTACAGGCACTCGTCCCCCTCTCCCCCTCCCCCTCTAACCCCCCTCTCATCCCCCTCACCGCTTCCCGAAATTAAAAGGCCAAGAGAGAAATTTTATTTTTTACTTTTTAGTTTTCTATTTTTGTCGGGGAATTAAGTAATTAAATTTTTTAGTTTAATTTTCAACTTTATCCACTAGTTCCAACAATTATTGTTTGTATAACATTTTTAAATTGTAATTGAAGATTCACTCATTAAACACTTCTGGAGCAGACCATAGATATGAGTTTAGATTTGTGCGAGATATAACAGTATTAAAATAAAATTCACGCTTAAGGGGGATGCGCTGTGGTAGCCCGCGAAATTATATTTTTTTTTTTTTTGCAATTTGCAGATCCGTGTCAGGTTGTATCTTGATCAAAATATGATACGCGGCAATAAAACAAATGTGTTTACATAATTTTAATCATAAAAGTCATCAATACATCTCTCTAAGTTAGATTTCGTGATTTCGTTAGATTTCGTTCGTTCGACGAATCTGCACGAAATCTAACTTAGAGAGATGTATTGATGATTTTCATGGTTAAAATTATATAAATACATTTGTTTTATTGCCGCGTATCATATTTTGATCAAGATACAACCTGACACGGACCTGCAAATTGCATAAAACGCAAGAAAAATTGAATTTTGCGCCTACCACAGCGTATCCTCCTTATTCTACGTCGATAAAGGTGTCCCTTGTTTAGCAGTTGATTTTAACAATCCCTGTTTTGTCTCCAGATCGTCATCGTGCGACTCGTACTTCGAGCCCTGGCAGGCGGAGCTGGCCGACATGCGCCTGCGCCTCTCGCCACAGGAGAGGGACCACCACATGTTCAGCGAGGAGGACGACACGCAGCTACAGATCAACCACAAGCAGGTCTGTCTCTAATGAACACCAGCTAGATTGTAGGCAAGGCGCACAGTCTAACCAGATGCAGCTGAATACCAGTATATTACATGGAGCGACTGCCTATCTGACCTCCACAACCAAGTTACTGGGTAATACGTTATCTCTTGGTAAGACTGATTATGTTAGTAGGGCTTAATATGTTTAAAGATATTTATTCTCAAAAAATGATGATGCACAGTGTGTGGGAGCGTCAACGGCATTCTGAAGGTCATCTGTGAGAAGCCCTGTTGCGCCATTAGGGCGCATTGGGTACATGTGCATGTGCATGTGCCTGGTGCGTCAGGTGAGCGCAACAGATACATGAATTAATAATAATGTCTAAGATTTGTCACTAATTTACTAACATAGTTTATAAGTAGTGTGTATTACTAACATCAATGCTAACTAACATCATATGGACGAAATGTCTGAAATAAATTATTTTTATTTTATTTTATTTAAAAAAGACACAAGTCACTTACATGAGAACAATGCTTAAAATAAATAATAAATAAAAAGTTCGTCACAGACGTCACGGTAACATTATGATACACCCATCCAATGCATTCAGCTTTTAGAAAGGGTGTTGTTTGTGATTAAATATTCAGCTTGACTCAGCTTGACTCAGCTTGATTCAGAATGACTTGAATGAGTGTAAGCTTTTTATACATGAGGGTATTTTGTTGTATAACTGTGCTCCTTCAAAAGTTAACATCTTTTTGCCAAACTTGGTTCTCATCTTCGGCAAAATCAGAAAACTAGCGGCGACTGCTACGTTGGGTTGCTTGTTTTACTTTAGTAAACGATAAATTAGTCTGTGTACTTTTGTTGAGTACCTTACGAATGAAAATACGTGTATTGTAGATATATAACTGTCTAATGTTCATTATTTTGGTTTATTCATATATTTTGCATGTTGATGTTAAATATGGGTAGTTAGAAATAATTTTTATTAATTTGTTTTGTGCAATTAATAACTACCCTACTTACTAACTATTGTATAGAATCAAGTTTTTTCTAACTGAACAGACAGCCGTGCAATACTTATATAAAGTACTTTTTGCGAAACAAACTTTTAAATCACACTAATAAAATCATTGTGTGTGGTAAGCAAACTACCACTTCATATAGGCGATTTGAAAAATGGTTTTAGTTGTCAAACTCAAACTCAAAGCATTTATTTCAATTAAACCAATTACAGGCACTTTTGAATTGTCAAGGGGTCGGTCAGTCAGAAAGATGAAGCTAGGCGCCCATTCCAAAGCATAGTAGGTCCCTATGGAGAAGAACGGGCAAGAAACTTCACGGACACTCTTTAAAATCAAGATATGGTTACAAAATAATGGTTACATCATTCATGTTGAAATTTTACATGTGAGAACGATGCAGAACGTTAAAAGCGTCGTTAAAAAAAAAAAAAAAACAATTCAAATATTTAAATTAAATTAAAATAAGCCGTGGCCGCTAAGGTATGACCAGCCTTCACTGACAGCGCTTGTTCACGAACCTGACGCATGGATTGGCTAAATGATCCAACACGCGCCACCATCAGCGAGACATTAGAGTGAGCATCACATACTCTCAGCCGCCAGGGCATATTCAAGTCAAACAAAGACGTACCCAGTAAGTAAATGGTAGCTTTAGAGTAGTTTTAAATTTAAGTGGACTGTATTTGAGGATGGCGGTTTCGCCTAGAAGGAACTAGATGATGTACAGGCGATCAATTGTAAGGTATAACAAGGATAGCACGTCTTACCTTTACAATATCTTCCCTCGCGAACCGTGTCCAGGACGTAAGGCACTTGATCACAGGAGTTTCTCGTGCACCAATTCACCGAATCACATCCGCGGGCGGTTCATCCCAGTTCGATCACGGTTTATGCGGAAGCGGTTAAAAGCGGACAAAGCGAGCGGAGCGGTCTGCACGCAGAGCTGTGGCTGCGTGGCGCGACCGTCCAAAGAGGTCTGCCACGCCTGTGCTAATTAGTATAGACGTGCTTTGCGGGGTGGAGGGAGGGTTGGTGATCGCCTCTTCTGACAATGAGTCAATAAAAAACTAAAACCACAATATATGGCGTTACCAGTGTGTGTTTGTATGTTTGTTACTCTTTCACGCAAAAACTACTGAACGGATTTGAATGAAATTTGGCACACATATAGTTTATAACCGGGATTAAAACATAGGATACTTTTATTCCGACATTCCTACGGGTTCGAGACTTAACCGCGGGGCGCTGCTAGTGTATGATAAGATAAGATAATATTTATTTGCTTAAACATGTGTCATACATACAAGAAAATACATGCATGCAAGATGGTAACAACATTACCAGGTACAGGCATGTTTGCCACATGATGTGACGTGCAAATATCAAGAAATATTATTAATTAAAACATTCTCCTATAATAACAATAACTTAAGTAAGCAATAATACAATTAATAATATTTTAATAAAATTAGATCCAAAAAAATTATTAAACTATTCCATTGTCAATTAACAAACACAAAAAATTAAATAATCAAATAAAATAAGCTACTATGTCAATACAAATCTTTCCTCTAAGAACTCGCTGATGTTATAGTAGGCTTTATTATTTTTGTAATAAATATTATTCTTATTCTTTCTTTCTCCTTCTTATTTCTTGCATGGTAGTTAAGAGCACAAACGTACAATAATCAATTACGTATCTACATTGTTACAGGGTGACTCTTTATGCTCCACGCCACCTGAGTCCGTTCTGTGCAGTGCAGAGCCGAGTCCGCGTAGAAACTTACGCGTTGATATCCATCAAGCTAACGAGTTGGCTGAACGGTTAGTACAAAAATATCGTTATACTAATATATACAACGTGTCGTTTTGCATCTTCGTCAAATTTCAGGGTACAGAACATCAAACCGAACAACTTTCTCCATGGGACCAACATCGTATTCGTGAAAAAATTTTCAACTGTCCTATAGAAAACTTCAATAGCTACTGGACGCAAATGTATGGGACGGCTGATTATTTTTTCGCGATTACGATGTTGGTGCCATGGAAAAAGTTGTTCGGTTTGATGATCTATACCACACCCTTAAATTTGACGAGGATGCAAAAGGTCACGTAGTATATAATAAGAGCATAATTAGCCTATAATGTTCCCACTGCTGGGACACAGGCCTCCTCTCTGTGAGAGGGAGTGGGCTGTAATCCACCACGAGAGCCCAGTGCGGGTTGGTAGATGTCATATGTCTTCGAATTTTTGGTTCTAGGACATGCCGGTTTCCTAACGATGTTTTCCTTCACCGTTTTGAGGGTAGTGGTGATGAAATAATTTACACAAAGTAAAGCGCCTGTCTGGGTTCGAACCCACGACCTCTCGTAACTCGGGGCCGTTACCACTAAGCCACCACTGCTCTCAGTTATTTAAATAGTGATAAAACACACATAAGTCGTACTAGTGAAATAGACTTTTCTATATCAATATTGTGTTAGCATAGGAACGTTTTTCCGCGCGGCGATTTAATGCGCGCACTGGAATTTCAACGCACTGCTTACCGCGGAGAGTTGAAAATCCAATTATGTGTTTTTTTTGTCGCACTGGGATGCGCTTTGCTGGATTATGAATGCTTGGCTCATCACCCAAAGTTGAAAATCCAGTACGTGATAAAAATTCCGCCGCGATATTTTACTTCCGTGGGAATGTGGGTTTAATGTGTTGTGGAAATCTAACATTAGGTCGTTTTTGATGGAATCAAGATACGATTTCTACAGTCTGATTTTAATTCGACGGAATTCTGACAAATGTAATTTTTTGACACTACAGATATCATAAACCTTTTCTGTCATGTCCTTTTTATAAGTTACTAGCTGCGCCCCGCGGTTTCACCCGCGTAGACCGGGATAAAAAGTAGCGGTATGAAAAATAGATGTTAGCCAATTCTCAGACCTACTCAATATGCTCACAAAATTTCATGAGAATCGGACAAGCCGTTTCGGAGGAGTACGGGAACGAACATTGTGACACGAGAATTTTATATATAAGTTATATAAATTACTAGAATTTTTGGATATAAAATAACAAAAATATGACGGAGAATGAGATCATGTAAACTATGATAATAAGAAAAGTGTTTGCTCTGTGCATTCAATGCACACTAACTAAAATATAAATTTTATATGGCTAAATGGAAAAAACAGTAAAATAACATATTTTTTAAATTTAAATATTTATTTAGGTGTCATTATCACCAATATCATCATCGTTGTCTATCTGTAGTTGCAATCAGCGAAGATTTTACAAACAAAAAGGTGTTCCTAAAAAAGGTTTTTAACCTATGGATTAGTGGACAGGGATTCCTGTGAAAGAAAAATAATTACCTTACTAATTATTGTAACTTCAATAATTTGATAATGAAAAATCTGATTACCATTTTAAAATTATCAGTAAATTTTTAAGTTTTAGTTTTTTTAATTGAAACCTTAAATTCAAGAAAGGTTTGTTTTATTATTTCGCCTAAATGCGTTCCGTTTTTAGTAGGACCGTTTTATTATTGGCAACACTTCTGAAATATCAGAATTCCGTCGAAAAATCAGACTCTAGCTGTATTGTGTGCAAACTTTAGTGACGTTATCAGTATTCTTTCAGAATAATTTTAAAAACCACACAGCTCTTCTCAGTGATGTATTTGAAACATTTGTTAAAATATATTTTAAAGAAGAGAAAACTTGAAGAAGCGGATACAATTTCATTGTTAGTTAAAAATTATGTCAGTTTTTATCATAGTATCGTCAAGTTATTAATAGAAAGTGCCTATAATGTTCCTACTGCTGGGACACAGGCCTGCTCTCTGTGAGAGGGAGTGGGCTGTAATTAACCACGCGGGCACAGTGCATGTTTTTAAATGTCAGATGCCTTGGAATTATTGGTTTCATTTATCACGATGTTTTCCTTCAGCGTTTTAAGAGCAGTGGTGATGAAATAATTCACACAAAGTAAAGCGCCTGTCTGTGATCGAAGCTACGACCTACAACTCGTAAGTCGCGGCCGTTACCACTGGGCTAACATTGCTCTGCAGTGTTTAAAGTAGATTTCGATAAAACCCCAATTCTTTCAACAGACTAGTAAATTTTTTCAAACGATCAATTTATTCATTGTCTTTCCAGCCAAAAAACTACGTTGTATAAACATCGCTTATTAGTGTCATGTAAGTGTCGTATGTACTTTTCCATACCTACTATCGGCAAAACTTAAGCATGCTCAGTTTAGAAAATATTTCTGCGGAAGCGCAACTAGTGACAGACCAAACTCTTTCCTGGTTTCGCATAATTAGAGACAAAATGCGTTTGTGTGAGTACAGGGCGTGTAACAAAAAATTACAATAAACATTAGCAACAAATCAAATCAAAAATAAACGTGCATCCTATTGGTCAAAAGGTCGTGAGCCGTGCTATGCGATTATCGCCTTTGTATGAGCCAACGGTTGTAGGCACCGTACACTATCACTTTGTTAATGTTGGTTTAGTTGTGGAGTACACACGGCTACACATCAAGCTATCCATTTCCAGTTTACACTGACCTCTCATTTCAAGGAAATCCTATACAATGCGAGATCAGCTTATACTGGAAATGTATAGCTTGATCTGTAGCCGTGCGTACACAGAAAGAACCACAAGTTGAGTTTAAAGTTATATTGAAATGTAGAAGGTTAACAAGTTAAAGTGGTAGCGATTCTTTCTCTTGACCAGTGGTTAGTTTCACAGTTGTTGTCTGTCTCGACGTTTATTGCTTAAAACGTTATAATTATAGCATAATATTTGTGACGCACGACATCCAAGTAGGTTGCTGCGCTTGCAAAGTAAATGTACGGTTGGTGAGACCGTACAACCTTAAAGGTGAGCAAATGAGGATGCGGAAGTTTTGCCGATAGTACTCACTCTATCATCAGCAATGTCTCCCACAGTCGTCGCCTCGCCCTAGAAGAACAACTCTCCCAAATCGGCTACATAGACGGCGAGTCGCCTCGCGCGCGCCCTCCGCCCGAGAAACGACACTCGGCGCGACCCGCCTCGCCACGACACACTGATATAGCTAAGAGGTAAGTAACCGTAATATTAACACAATCTTTATTTTTAATAATTTATTTAATTGTGCACAAATTATTATCTTAAGTATATTGTACACACGGCTTCACATCAAGCTATACATTTCCAGTTTACACTGACCTCTCATTGTAAAAAAAACCCTATACAATGCGAGATCAGCTTATACTGGAAATGTATAGCTTGATCTGTAGCCGTGCGTACCTGTACAATGTATCAAGCCACCAGTAACAGTCACAATACCCATAGTTTTTCAAATAAACATACTGTAATATAGTGTGCGCGCAAGTGCTAGTCAGGGCCAGAGGTATGTGAGCGGTGAGACGGGGGCGGTAGACAAAGACCAAGCTAACTCAGTCTACCAATCTTCTTAATCGCGCCCTCCGCCGTCTCACCGCTCACATACCTCAGGCGGTGACTAGCACTTGCGCGCGCACTATAATAAAATATTAATCAAAAATAATGATTGTCCACAGATTATGCAAAGACCGAGACAGTCCAATGACCTCTCTTACCGACTTCCCAACTTCCCTTGGAAACGTGAAGCTCAGGTAAATATATACCAAGCATTATACCTTACATCATGTTATAAACTATATAGTCAGGCAAATTAATTGTTAAGCTAATTGACACCATCATCAGCTCAGCCAGCAATCTACTGCTGGACATAAGCCTCTCCCAGGCTGCGCCACAACACCCTGTCCTCCGCCTTCCGCATCCAGTCTGTCCCAGCCACTTTCTTCAGGTCGTCGGTCCATCTAGCTGGGGGACGTCCCACACTACGCTTACCGATACGCGGTCTCCACTCCAGGACTCGTCTGCTCCACCGGCCATCGGTCCTTCGACAAACATGGCCAGCCCACTGCCACTTCAAGCTAGCCTCTGCAAGCTATGTCGGTTACTCCGGTTCTTTTCCGGATAACATCATTTCTGATCTTATCCTGAATGCACAATGGTAGGAAATTCAAACTTTCTTACGTTTTTTGTAGTCAATAAATACAGTTAGTTAGATTTGTTCCAAAATGTCATGGATTTCCGAAATCAAACTTAGAAAGAACAAATCTAACTTACAGAGATGTATTGATGATTCTTATTGTTCTAATTATGTAAATAAATATTTGTTATTGTCGCTAATCATATTTTGATCAACATACCATCTGACACTGTCCTGCAAATTGCAAAAAAACGTATAAAAATTTTAATTTCGCGGACTGCCCTTGCGGATCCACCTTATAGGACGCGGCCTACGTCACTTTCCCGTGACATAGCCATTTCATACAACTGTCAAAGAATGACGGTTGGGATTTGAATATATGGATAATTTAAACTGGTAGTCAATTTGCTTGTTTATTAATTTCCCTGACTTTACATACAGTACTGGGGTCGTAAATATAACACGACGAGGTTTAGAAAGAGGTTATATAGGCAGTCGCTCCATGTAAAATACTGGCATTCAGCTGTATCCAGCCGAAGCTACGGTTTCTTCGAAGAGCAGTGGCCGCACTTGACGGCTGTCATGAAAATGATGACAGCGGCAAAGATTTAAATCGTTAGATTGCCATACCGCGTCAAAATATAGTCGCATTTTTGTTTCGTTTTGACACCTCTGACACGCAATGATGCAGTGACATCACTTGATTACCATGGAAACGCTGTTTAATTATTATGTGTGAGCTCACTCTTCTCAGTATGAACACTTTCTTGTGACTAAGTATGGTGAGGGCAAATCTAGCGATTTAAATCTTTGGGGGGCGGGGTTTGACTTAATGTCAAATACTAGTGAAAATTATAGATTTTCATGACCGCCGTTAAGGCCGCTCTTTCCTAGGAAACCATTAAAGCTTTAGACTGGAAGCCGATACAACATAGTTGGGACAAGGCTAGGCAGATGATGAACTTTAGAAAGAGACACACAGGTACGAGTGACAGAGATGACGATATACAATGACGAAATTTTTCTAACTCGATGTGCTATATTTACGGGTGGTTATTGTACATTTATACATACTTGTGATGTAGTTATGTGTTATATAAGAGAAATACATGACCACAGAGCGTTTGAAAAATGAAGAGATGCCTGTAATGATATGTTATTTTTAGACTATAATGTGTTATAATTAAAAGGGATGTTTGTGTGTAAAAATCTTAACACTCGAGTAGGGTTGATGCCTTGGTAAAAAATATATATGTTTAGTTCGTCAGTCAGATAGTAAAAAAATATTAGACACATATTTTTTGTTTAGTAAAAAATTTCTTGGATAAAACGCATTAAAGTTGGGGAGTGGGGGCTCGCTACGTCACGACTATATAATTGCATAGCACGTGTGAGCACTATGTAGCTACTATTAAGCTACCTTTTACTGGGTACGTCTTTCACTGACTTGAGTGTGCCCTGGCGGTTGAGAGTATGTCATGCTCACTCAAATGTCTCGCTGATGGTGGCGTGTGTGTTGGATCATTAAGTTCCCTTCAAAATGGTTGAGCTAAATGGTGCTGATCCATGCGTCATGTTCGTGAACGGGCGCCGTCAGTTGGGACTGGTCGTCTCTTAGCTGCCATGGCTTATTTTTAATTTTAATATTTAATTTAGTTGTTTTAGTTATTATCTTTTTATTACGGACGCTTTTTAACGTGCACGTCTTTCTACATTGTTCTCACATGTATATTTTCAACTTGAACGATGTAACCAATATTTTGTAAAAATATTATGATTTAAAAGAGTGTCCGTGGAGTTTCTTGCCCGTTCTTCTCCATAGGGATCTACTACGCTTTGGAATGGGCAACTAGCTTCATCTTTCTGACTGACCGACCCATTGACAATTCAAAAGTGCCTGTAATTGGTTTATTTGAAATAAATGCTTTGAGTTTGAGTTTGAGTTTGACTATGACAAACTACGTATAAAATCTAGCAAGGAGTGACGTCATGCCAACTGATGCCATTCTAACTGAACAGACAGTTGTGCTGCTGGACAGTTTGTTGTGCTACTTCTTCTTCCCAGCTAAAGCACTAGGAAGTGGTGAATGACAGGCGTTTTGTGGGGACTATCTATGTAATTTTGACGTTCAGAAAGTGCTGATTCTCAGCCTAACTTGAATAAATGGCTTTTGATTTTGCCACATTTTAACTCAATATATCGCCGTAATCTTTTGATTACGTAAAAAAAAAGAAAAAATAAGTGTCCAATATTTTTTCAAGACGAACAAAAACAACATTTTTATTCACCTTCCCTATTGTGTTTACAAAGTATTCTGTCTCTTTTCGTGTCCTATTTTGCCTTTAATTATAATTATGATAATATCTTTTAAATTCAAAACTTGTACGACCAACTAAATAAAATGTATGTCGTTATTTTTTTATGTAGTATTTGTGATTTGTGTATTGGGACTTGCGTGCCTTAAGGCTAATTTAACCAAAGTCTGGTATCTTTTATCCCTGGAATAAAATTGACTACTGACAGATTTTGTATAGAGAAACTGTCAAAAATTCAACATTTATTCGAAGGTTAAGAAATATACTTAAGACTGATTGTTCAATAGTCAGATAATTTTTATTTGAGGAATAAATATGGCGGTTTGACAGCTTTTGTATGGAAAATATATCAAACTCTCACATTTATTCTTCAGGTAAAAGTTATCAACCTATTGAACAATCAGCCCTTAGTATAAAAGTTTGGTCGAATTCAGCCTTAGTAAAGAAATGAAGCCGTCAGCATTCCTTAAATGATTTTCACTTGGGAATGCTGCATATTGCTAATTTGATATTATAGTTTTGTGTACTGTAATAGGAAATGATAACAGCGTTTTTTTTTTTTAATACGAATTAATTACAAGTTGTAACTTAAATAACGCATAATCATTCATTGTCTGTGTACTTATCATCGTGAACAACTTTTACTATGGGACCAAACCAGAAATCGCGAAAAAAAAATCAGCTGTTCCCTTCCTTTTGACGAGTTATGCGAACATAAATGTAGTGAACAGCTGTTTTTTTTTAATGGGATTTTATGTTTGTTCCCGTAGTAAAAGTTGTTTATAATGATGAGTACAATGACCTTAAGAGGTTGTTCGCTATTTAAGTTACACGTTGTACGTAGGCATCTCTGTTCTCTTTCAAAGCTCTATTTACTTGTCTGTATGTTTGTTCGCGGACATTTGCGGTGAACCATTTTCAACCTTATTACCATGATAATAAGGTCGAAAAGTGGTTCACAGATCATACGCCCTGCAAAGTATTTACGGCAGAAATATTAATATTATAATAGTTTGATTTCACATTTGGATAATAGGGATTATGACAAAAAAAAAATTTGTTCGTCATGTACTTGATTATTAAAAAATATTGGACACGCATTTTTTTCTTTTTTTACGTAATCAAAAGATTACGGCGATACATTGAGTTAAAATGTGGCATGACGTCACGCTTTGCTAGATTTTATACGTAGTTTGTTACAGTTGTGACGTACCGAGCCCCCACTCCCCAACTTTAATGCGTTTTATCTAAGTATTTTTTTATTAACATGATAAAGCAAAAAATACGTGTCTTAACATTTTTTTATTATCTGACTGACGGACAGAAGCTGTTTTTTTTTTTACCCACGCATCATCCCTATTATGTTATTTTTTTACCCACGCATCATCCCTATTATGTTATTTTTTTACCCACGCATCATCCCTATTATGTTATTTTTTTACCCACGCATCATCCCTATTATGTTATTTTTTTACCCACGCATCATCCCTATTATGTTATTTTTTTACCCACGCATCATCCCTATTATGTTATTTTTTTACCCACGCATCATCCCTATTATGTTATTTTTTTACCCACGCATCATCCCTATTATGTTATTTTTTTACCCACGCATCATCCCTATTATGTTATTTTTTTACCCACGCATCATCCCTATTATGTTATTTTTTTACCCACGCATCATCCCTATTATGTTATTTTTTTACCCACGCATCATCCCTATTATGTTATTTTTTTACCCACGCATCATCCCTATTATGTTATTTTTTTACCCACGCATCATCCCTATTATGTTATTTTTTTACCCACGCATCATCCCTATTATGTTATTTTTTTACCCACGCATCATCCCTATTATGTTATTTTTTTACCCACGCATCATCCCTATTATGTTATTTTTTTACCCACGCATCATCCCTATTATGTTATTTTTTTACCCACGCATCATCCCTATTATGTTATTTTTTTACCCACGCATCATCCCTATTATGTTATTTTTTTACCCACGCATCATCCCTATTATGTTATTTTAGAATACTAAAATGTGTAAACATACAGACACTTTATTTAGTGATATAGGAATGACAGTATTAAATATAGAGGAATTTATTGATAAAACATGGCGCATCTATTGCAAGATTTGATTTGTAAACCAAAATTCATACAGGCTTATCTTCCTCATTGACATCCTTGCAGAGGAAGTAGCACATCTCACAAATTCTATTTTTATTATAGAACCTACAAACAATTTTTCAAACTTACTCAATGAAAAACTACGAAACTGAATCTTTTACTCACAACAAATTACCGTATTAACACGTTGCGCCAAGCCCAAAAACCGTGTTTCACTTTGGTGTTATATTTTCAGACATAAGTTTTGATCAAAAAGTCGTACAAAAAACCCACATGTACCGAAACAACCGTGGAGGCCAGAGGTATTAAAATTCATAGTAAAATGTATTAAAATGTGTTTCCTGGCGGACACACTGGCCTCCGAATAAAGCATTGCCTCACTGCCTGTGTTTCCGGAAGAATACACATGTCGCTTAACGTGTTAAAACTGTTTAAACTCCCGATGTAATACTCTCGTTCCTCTACTCGTTAAAGATATGATTATCATGAACTCGCATAATTATAAATACCTCATTATCAATAACACGTACATTTTACAAACTGTGTGAGCAATCACTGTTACTTTGTATTTTATTAATTAGATTTATTGGTGTTGTGGATTTATTACATTGGGTAATTAATGCAGTTACCCTTCATTTTTAACCGACTTCAAAAAGGAGGAGGTTCTCAATTCGTTTTTTTATGTATGTTCCCCGATTACTCGAAGATGGCTGGACCGATTTGGATTTTTTTTGTTTTGTTCGAGAGTGTATACATCACAGTTGGTCCCATATAAAATTGATTAACTTTGCTTCGGTAGTTTTTGAGTTGGCTTCAATAATACGTATTTTTTCCCCACTTTTATATGGATGATGTTCTAGTTTGTTTTGCAGGTAGTGGTATTTGAATTTGTGTGGGGTAGGTACACAACTAAAAAGTGAAAAATAAAAACTTTTTTACAAAAAAATACAACCGACTTCCAAAAACAACACTACAAAGTGAAAAATAACTTTAATTTCGGAAGTCGGTGGCAAAAAACGAAAATACATTTAACTAGACACCGACTTCCGAAATTAAAGTTATTTTTCACTTTGTAGTGTTGTTTTTGGAAGTCGGTTGTATTTTTTTGTAAAAAAGTTTTTATTAAAACATCGTAGTAACATAAACTTTCAAGCTACAAACGCAAACTACATTCACTCGATTTCGGAAAGCCTAACCATTGCTTTCTCAGGTAAAAAAAGAACATATTCTACAAAGTTACCTATTTAATCGAAGTCCTACTTAAACGAGTGTTCACAAACGCGAAAATGTGTCGAGATATCGAACCAATAGTCTTATCATAAAAACTTTTTACAAAAAATTACAACCGACTTCCAAAAACAACACTACAAAATGAAAAATAACTTTAAATTCGGAAGTCGTTGTCTGGCTAAATGCATTTTCGTTTTTTGCCACCGACTTCCGAAATTAAAGTTATTTTTCATTTTGTAGTGTTGTTTTTGGAAGTCGGTTGTATTTTTTTGTAAAAAGTTTTTATTTTTCACTTTTTAGTTGTGGTACCTACCCCACACAAATTCTAATACCCACTACCTGCAAAACAAACTTGAACATCATCCATATAAAAGTGGGGAAAAAATACGTGTTATTGAAGCTAACTCAAAAACTACCCAAGCAAAGTTAATCAATTTTATATAGGACCAACTTTGACGTATACCCTCTCGAATAAAAAAAAAAATCAAATCGGACGACCCTGTAAAAGTTACGCGTGGTCATACTTCATCTCCTTTTTTTTTTCGTCGGTTAAAAATAGATTACACTTGATTTCGGAATTACAATGATGGCTCTGGTAAAAAAAAAAAAACACTAAATAACTATTGATTCCACAAAGTTATCTATTTAATCGAAGTCCTATTTAAACGAATGTTTAGAAACGCGAAAATGTGTCGAGATATTGAATCAATACATACTGAACATAACGAGGTATGTGCGTGTAGCAAATAAGAACTATCACACAAAATTACTAATAGGATTAAATTCACACGAAATACGTCCCTACGGATGTTATCTTTATACAAATAGACAATACAACTGCTTGTTTTCAAATACGATTAAATCCACAACACCAAAATAACAACCACACATAAATGTGATAACAACCTAAATTTCCGCTTACACTGACATCTAACACTTTCAGAGAAAGAAACTCCCCGAGGAAATCTAAAGCTCGATACAGCGGCATGCACTTAGACACGGAAAAATCCACCAACCGGCTTAGTTGGCATGGCAAAGATGGACACTCCACCCTTATAAAGATAGACTGGCCTGCTGAAAACTCTGTGTCCACTCTAACAACGAGCACATTGAATTCTAGTCCCTTAACACCAATAACACCGCTATACGACCCGCTAGAAAGCGATTCAGAAGTCAGTGAGACAAATAAACACACTATCCAAATCAAAAGTGAAGTTTGCAGCAATTGTGACCAAGAAAAATGCCTAAAATGCGAACTTAAAGCCACAGACTATGAAAATTTAAAAGATTTCGCCGAAAATCTTCATGATAGTTTAGAACACAGTCCGTTACACTCCACTGATATAAGCTATCACAATTTGAACAGACTCTCAGCTGTGTCAAACTCCTCAAACTCCGAAACTGACAAGAAGAAAGATGACAATGACATTATGAAAGTTATGACGTCTTCACACGAGAGCTCTTCGAGCTACTCCAATGTCAGTTTAACAAAAGGAGATGAGTTATACGAATGTTACAATTACACACGACCGAACTACATAAACTTACAGTCTTCTAGTACTAGTAAAAGTTCACCAGGAAGTCCTTTAAAAAGTCCTCTAAAATCTACTATTAGTATCACATTCCGATCGCCTACTAAATGTAAGAATTATGAAGATACTCCTACTAATGATAGGGACTCGGTGTACGAAGATATTGATTTGGAGAAGAATCTGTCGATAGTCGAAGATGCAAGTATACCACAGACTGATGCCTGTCTGCCTACCCAACAGGCTTGCCAACCTGATGATATCCAGGACCTGATAATCCTCGAAACTCCGACTGAAACAAACTTAGATGATGATATAGATGTCTACAGCCAAGTCAAATTCTTCAAAAAAAGTGTTAATGAAGTCAATGCGATGGTTCTACCAGAAGATAGACATTACGAGAATATAGCGTTCGAAAAACAAAATGATTATGAAAATATTAACGTTGATACGTTAAAGATCTGTGATAAAGATTTGATCAATGAAGATGATAATTCTAAAGATGCAGCTGAGAATGGAAATTTTAAAAGTATGAATGTCAGAGAACTAGCTATTCGATTTGAAAGTCCTACGGAGCAGAAAGCTGCTTTCACATTCGACAAATTCAAGGCGGAAATCAAATATCCTAGCTTAGAACGAAAAGACGAGAAAAGAGTTATAGAAATTAAGAAAATTGACTTCATAAAGCCAACAGTATCACCAAAGTCGTATAGACTATCGAAGAATTCACACAACGCGAGATCGTTAGACGAAAACGCGTTTATAAAAGAATTTGGAAACGACCAATCAAATGTCGATCGAAGGAAAAGTTTAGAAGTCAAAACGTCAAGCAAAAAGCAGCCAGACCTAAATCTAAATACAGACCATGAACACAAAGTGATTATAACTCCTACCACAGAAAACAAAATCTCATTAATACAAAGATTCGATCGTCCAGACATCAAGAACCTAATTTCAGCAGACTGTGACAAAAAACTCAGTCGCGAACGCATAGAGAAATACAAAGAAGAACGCAGAAACTTCCTCCGAGAAAAATATAGCTCACAATCTTTCCGGTCGAATCCCGAACAGCTGACTCGGATAAAGATACGGAAAGATAGGGAAGATAAAATTGAGACTTGTGAGAGACTAAAAGATGAGATGCCGAAGTTTGAAAGGAGGAATACGGTGGATTTGGGTCAGAGGCTGAGGTTTAGTCTGGCTAAGAGTAGCAATAACCTGGAGTCGATACCGTCACCTACTAGTCCTGAGAGAGAGTATCGAGAAGATAGGAATTTTGATAGGTAAGTGAAGTAAATGGCTTGGGAGATATTTTTTTGCCTCATTATCTTACGTAACTTTATAAAAACGGGTTTGAAAAGGCCAACTTTCATTTATGTTGTGGGGACAAGAAATATACCAAAAATGATGTATTGTTTAATGCTGGCTACACTTGGCTTATTTACGCAAATATTCGCGTGGTTCCATAGATACAAAATTAACTTATCAATAAGAATAAAGTATATTTTGTTTTACCTAAATATAGCGAATATTTCATAAATACGCTAAATGATAAAATAGAGAAAAAATATTGGAAAATTATCAGTTGCAAACCTACAGAATTCTACGTAATTATTCAAATCTCTTTATGCTTTAGAAAAAAACTTATTTAAAAAAAAAAAATGGTTGCCTTTAAAAGAAAAACCAATGAGCAATGAAAAAGAAGATATCTTTCAAGCCAATTAAATAATTGTTTGATTTTTGTTTTGTGTAAAATTGGCTTTAAATTGGGAAATATAACATTATAACTTTAGTTTTGCACAAAATTCTATGTGTATTTTGTATGGCGGTAACTGTATACTTAGCGGTATACCTGATATTGGTATTCATACCTGAAAATTATATATTCAAGTATACCGATATGTGTACCTGTTTTTTTGTATTGAATAACTCGAAAAATATAAATCTTTTTTTTTTCTAATATGTGTTGTATTAAAAATAACGTATATCTTCTTTAATAATTTACTAAAGAATCATGAGTTTGACAAAATTTTCAGTTTATTTCAGTCATAATCAGTAATGTTCATTAAAAATATTAATAAATTCTTTCTCTTTTTCTATAGGAAGGAAAAGGTCTCACCTTCATACAATATTCGCGATATGACAGCAATTTTCGAGCAAAAGTCGCATCCACACACCGGTTGATATACCAATTATTAATAAGTTTACCATAATCTGTGGTGAGACTTACGGCGATACCTGTAACTCACGTAAGATTGCCAAAATTACCAAAAATTGGTAAATTATGTGTGTATTGGTGAAATTGTCACAATTACGTGTAAGAGGTATGACTATCATACCTGTAATTCAGGTAGCATGTCAAAATTACCAAATAAAAGGTAAATTATGCGTGAAAAGTATTGGTAAAATTGTCACAATGATTTCTAAGAGGTATGATTACCACAAAATTATGTACTGAATGCTATGCGATCAAATGGCGATATCTGTAATTCAGGTAAGTTTGTCAAAGTTACCAAAAATTGGTAAATTATGAATTTGAAGTATTGGTGAAATTGTCACAATGTTAAAATAATGACAAATCGGTTATAATTACCACAAAATTATATTGTATATTAATTGCTTGCTTTTTTGGTGAGATATGTTACTAATTATGATCTAAGTTGTGAAGTTTGCTGAACATATTTGAGTTGTTCTATGTATTTTAAAGTGGCATTGTCACAAAATTTAGGAAAATGAAAATTGGTAAGCTAAAACCGCTATTTACTAAGAAGTAAAATGTATTCGTGCCCGGTAGAGGGCTATATTATAGGTATACACCTCTGCCCAACCCGTCAGAGAATATAATCGTGATGTTATGTAAAATGTATAAAAAATATTATAAGGTGTTTTTGCTAGAGTTAAAGAGTTAAGGACGCCTAGTTTCTCCAGTAACTGGGTTGTGGAGGTCAGACAGGCAGTCGCTCCATGTAAAATACTGGTATTCAGCTACATCTGGATAATAAAAAAACCGATAATACTTTGCGGTATTACGGTATTTTGCGGTATCATCGCCAAAGTCTCATCACAGTAGCCATTTAAATTGTTATCTTGTATATTAACAAAATGAAACTCATTTTATTGTGAGAATATTAATATTAAGTTGAATAAGAATATATTTATTTGTATTCGTATACATAATTGTGGGTTAATAATTGTACCTCCTTGTTAATACAGGGTCAAATTAAATTAGCTGGCGTAACTTCTAAGACGTGTTTGGGTATCATGATATCTAAACAGGATAGGAACAATTTTGTGAAGTATCGCTAGCTAATTTAATTTGACCTTGTATTTTTACCAATATACTCGGGCCATGACAAACGCAAGGAGTCACAAATAATTTTTATCGGACCTCTCGCTCGCACTTATGGAACAGTGCTAGTGTTGTGCGTAACTGTGTTATTGTTATATACAGGATGTCTGGTAAATAATGGATAACTTTGAAATAGCATATAATAGACCTTATTGTCATTTAAAAAAAAAAAACTATTTTTTTTAATGAAAAAATAACTATTTTTTTTTTTTTTGAAAAAAATACATACTTTTTTTACATTCTTTTTCACCACGACCACTGAATGAACTCCATCGGTTATTTGTTGTTATAATATTGTACGTTGACTATGCCCACCGAGAGGCAGTAAATTAAAATGTGACAAGAAATTCTACAGTATTTTTTCAAAAAAATCGTATCGCAGGTACAGACGGCAGCACATCACCTGTCAAATTTCTTTAATAGATTTTCATTATTATTGCTGAACCATTAGGTTCAAGGTTGATTGGGAAAAATTGACAGTTTCGGGTGGCTTGACCTGCTGCTATTTGGGATGTATTTTTTTTAACCTCTCAAGTCCCGCATGGGTGACTGGCATCCCAAATTGCGAACCTACTGTCAAGTCCCGGATGGAATGGCATTCAACCATCCGATTCACGCGGCTTAAACCTCTATCATTACTATTAATAAGCCGACGTTCGCACGGACGTAAAAATATCGCGGCGGGATTTTATCGCGCACTGGATTTTCGACTCTCGTTGTTGAGCCGAGCGTTGAGAATCCAACTTAACAACAACAGAGTGCATTCTAGCGCGTCGAAAAAACACACTGTTGGATTTTCAACTCTCGGCGATAAGCAGAGCGTTGAAAATCCAGTGCGCGTAAAGAAATCGCCGCGATATTTTTACGTCCGTGCGAACGTCGACCAAGGGCTAATATCCTGTGTGGTTTAAGTTTTCACTCTGGTGCCCGATGGATATTCTCGTCAAATAAATGATTCAAATATAAAAATGTCATTTTGACAAAAGTGACCCGAGCTGGAGAGGTATATATATGCTATTTCAAGGTAATTTATTAATTACCGGCCAATCTTTTGATTCATGACTCTTTCTCCTGTGCGTTTGTAATCGCCCTAGCCCCCCCTACATCCCCCCCCCCCTCCCCCTTACCCTTTCTTCTTGCGTGGGTGTACTATAGACGAGAAAGACAGCCATGATGTTAATCTACCTTTATATATATATTATACAAGTAATATATTATAGTTATTATAAATAAGTCACTTGTTTCGTTATATTATTTATTGACAGTTTTTTTTTTACTAATATTATTATTTCGTCGGTTAATCATCACAATTTGATTGGGTTTGAAGCGGTATTGAAAGTAGAAATATGATTATCAAATTATCGGTAAATAAAATGCCTGGTCTGGTTAGAGAGAGCATGGAATCGCCGCGCGACGGCGACGTATACAGGTTGAGAGCACTTATAAAATTTGTGGCGCTAAAAGTGTGTTGAGCGCACAACTTCTGCCACGGACGCCATTTCTAAGCCGTCAGTTTCTACAGGGTCAAATTAAATTAGGTAGCGAAACTCCATAGACGTATGGGTATCAATGTCTAAATATTATAAAACAAAAAAGAAATTAATTTGATGATGTTTTTTAGGGTCATCAACCATAGTGTAGTCGTTTAAAATATCTGTTTAAAAATCGATATCGATATCTCAACACGATAAAACAGATTTTATCAACTCACACTTCAATTAACAACACTACCAGTGGTCACTGACCCCAAAAAAATCATCAATCTGCGGAGTTTAGCTAGCTAATATAATTTGACCCTGTATACATATAATAATGTATATTCTTTAGAATTGAAACAAAGACGAAATTGCGTTTCTCTGTAAAAATCAAAGTTTTATTTACATCAGTTTCATACATAAACAAATAAATCTAACATAACACTTTCTTATGAACCAAATAAATATCTCACCTGTAAAAATCAAAGAAACAACATTTAATGCCTCTATTTCCAATTAGTAAATTAATTTCCAATATAATAATTGTAACCGAAATAAATATGTTTGATTGATAGCACCTGTCAAAACATCAGAAGTGACATGTCCTAACATCTATGGCCATAGCTGCCAGTTGTATGAGTATCAAATAAGATTAAAGATGCATAACTCTTTACATCTCCCCCCTCAGAAAAAAAATTACATGTGCAAAAAAAAACATGTAATTGTTCAATTACATACTAGCTAATACTGGTGAGAGCTTGGTAATGTGGTAGAAATTTGATTCTACTTTCTTATGCCCGGCATCAACTTCATAGATTGAATTGGAAACCTTCTTTAAAATTTTGTAGGGACCAATTCTCAGTTGATCCAATTTCTTTCTATTTAGTCGATTTCCATTCTCCACGTACACCAGGTCTCCCTCTTCAAATGTATATTCTTTCCTGTGTGCGTCGTAGATCTTCTTGTTATAATTGTGTGATTTTAATGTGTTTTTAAGGGCTATTTCTCTATCTCTTTTTAGATCTTCGGCTGTAAAGCTTAATTTTAACTCAGTTGGTAAAATGGCTACGTTTTCTCCTTCCAATAGGTATTTTGGAGTAAATTTGGTTATGGTGTGTTCAGTTTCGTTATATTTTTCAACACACGTTTGTGCAATAGTTGTCCATGCGATCTTTTTATCACTCTCATTTATTTTGCATCGTATTTTATTGACTAAAGTCTGGTTTAGCCTCTCATTAAGTCCATTCGAAAATGGCGCATCCACAGCGGTAAAAACTATTCTTATATTGTTTGTATTCAGAAAGTCTTTGAATTCCTTGGAATTAATGCCAGGGTATTGATCTGTCAATATCATATCAATATTATAAATATTTGTGACATTTTTCACCAGTTTGATGAAATCACTAGAGCTTTGGTTTTTCGATGTAAGAATATAAGCATATCTAGTAAAATGATCCACCAGAAGATGAAGATATCTCTTTGTCGACCGTGATCCACCGAAACCGCCAATGGTATCAATAGATACGATCTCAAATGGGCGTTTTGCTGGACCTAAATGTGACATTAAACCATATTTAGATCTCTTTCTTGATTTGTTTTTTAAACAAACTTGACATTCATCACAAATTCGCTTAATGTTATCAATGATGTTCTTTGCTGTGTAATAGGGTATAATTTTATTTGTCATTTGTGTTCTCCCAAGATGGCAATAGCTATTGTGGACATTCTTTATAAGAGTCTTGCTAAGTTCTTCTGATAGTACAATTTTCCTTCTTCCCCTGTTTTCTTTGTAGTAAATTCCATTCATCAATATTAATCTGTTGTTTCCGTTTTGTAAGTTGATATTTTTCTCTTGATCTTCCTTAATATTCTGATGGCTAATAAAATTTACTACTTTCAAAAAATCATCAGCATTATCATACGGTTCTAAAACTGGATTACGGCTTAAACAGTCCGCTTCTTGATTCAATCTTCCAGGGTTATATTTTATTTTAAAATTATATTGGGATAAATAATATATTAAGTCACCAAGTTCCTCATCTGTTCT
This sequence comes from Cosmia pyralina, assembly GCA_946251885.1. Taxonomy (NCBI): domain Eukaryota; kingdom Metazoa; phylum Arthropoda; class Insecta; order Lepidoptera; family Noctuidae; genus Cosmia; species Cosmia pyralina. The sequence goes on from OX276371.1 coordinate 2,902,258, forward strand.
AGCCTTTATGTTCATGTTTTCTAAAGGTTTATGATCCGAATATACTATAAATTCTCGTCCCATAAGCCAATGCTGCCAATATTTCACAGCTTCTTTTATAGCCAGACATTCCAGGTAAAATATATAAATATACAAATAAATATATAAATATATGGTTCAAAATAGCTCCAACTCCTTTGATACTTGCATCCGTGTAAATATGTATAGACAATTCTGGGTCAAAAATTCTTAGAACCGGTTCTGAGCACAGCAGTTTTTTTATTTTGTCAAACGATTCCTGGCATTCTACTGACCATATAAACTTCACATCTTTTCTCAATAAATTGTGTAACGGATCTAAGATTATTGCACTGCAGGGTATGAATTTATGATGGAAATTGATTTTCCCTAAAAATTGACGCACATTTTTCCTCGTTTTGAATTTAAGTCCTACCTTCTGAACAAAATCAGTGTAGTATTTGAGGACAGGAGCACCTGAGAAACTCCACTGAACATCACCCTTTTGTTCCCACAACATACAGAAAAGTAGTAAGGGAAAATATACTTTCTGAGTGGATCTAGCAGTGGTTAATAAGAGGATGTCACCTAATTCCTTCATTACTCCAGAAACGTTTCCTGGATGACTTGCCTCCTTAAGTGAATTTATAATTTCTGCCGCCATTGGTAACATCTGGAGACTATGGGACATTGCTGATCTAAGCTTATCAAAAAATTTATCTTCCATGACCATAAGAACAGCCTGCGTAAGTGGTCCTAGACTTCTAATAACACCTGTACGTCTTTCAGGGGCTAAAGTGACTCCTTGCAGTAGTGAAATATGCTGGTTTGTCAGGCCATATTGTGAAATGTTTTGAGTATGGTCCTGAATTTTTGCATGAGGAACCAATTTACCCTCTCTCGTTCTCTTAACACCGCGTTTTGCTACTGACTCCCGTACCCGAAATCTGGTGACGCCTGTACGAACCTCATCGTAGAAAGATCTAAAAAGAGTGATTTAATGTAATTTAATTTAACAACATTTAATGCCTCTATTTCCAATTAGTAAATTAATTTCCAATTGCAACCGAAATAAATATGTTTGATTGATAGCACCTGTCAAAACATCAGAAGTGACATGTCCTAACATCTATGGCCATAGCTGCCAGTTGTATGAGTATCAAATAAGATTAAAGATGCGATAACTCTTTACATACATTATTTGTGCCGAGCGAGTAAACGGTGACTCGCCTGGTGTGTATGCAAAATGTTGACAATGTCGTCTCTAGCAGCGGGAGGTGTCTCCGTGCTCTATGGTGGCAAAAGGCTCGCCCCTTATTACATGGGACTTCTAGTAGTGATAGCCTAGTGTTGTGACCGTCGGATTGTCAACTCATAGGTCTCGAGTTCGAACCCAAGCCACGCACTTCTTGACTTTTTGGATTCATGTGCGTATTGTATAATAGGGATGATGCCCGAGTAAAAGTAAAAATAAAGGAATTCTATTTAGTCCGTCAGTCAGATAATAAAACAATATTAGACACGTATTTTTTACTTTATCATATTAATAAAAAAATACTATGATAATTCGCATTAAAGTTGGCGAGTGACTCGCTATGTCACAACTATAACAAACTACGTATAAAATTTAGCAAGGAGTGACGTTATGCCACATTTTAACTCAATGTATAGCCGTAATCTTTTGATTACGTAAAAAAATAAAAAATACGTGTCCAATATTTTTTAATTATCTACTTGACGGACAAAAAAAAATTAAAAAAAAATTTGTTTGGCCCGCAAGTGATAATTTGCTTGCTTAAAAAACTGAAGAAAAATATCATGAGGAAACGGGCATGTCTGAGAGATATTTCTCGACGGCATGTGAAGTAGGAGCTCGTTCGTGGCTAATAATAACAGCCGCACGGGTCGATCCGTCAGGTTAAGTTACAATTGCCGAGGTTGGCCCGTGGATGGGTGACCATCTTTACATACCGAGACTCCGTGCCTCGGAAAGCACGTCAAATCGTTGGCCCCGGCTGTCATTCGTGGATCTTTGACAGTCGTTACGGGTCGTCAGAAGTCCGAAAGTCTGACAACCAGTCTTACCAAAGGGTATCGCATTACCCAGTTACTGGGTTGTGGAGGTCAGATAGGCAGTCGCTCCATGTAAAATACTGGTATTCAGCTGCATCCGGTTAGACTGGAAGCCGATCCCAACATAGTTGGGAAAAGGCTAGTCAGATGATGATGTGAAGCCAAGGGTCACGAGGCCCATGGGTGGCATAAAAACTCTGACACCAGGTTAGTCACTTACCACGCAAAAGAAAGGTCTGGGATTAAATGCGTGATATTTTTTATTAGCCTACATTGTGTCTCACTGCCGGGCAAAAGCCTCCCCTTTTTCCTTCCAAACCTCCCTGTCTTATGCGATCTCTGGCCCTGCACCTTATCAGATCCAACACCACCTTCGCCGTGGCCTACCTCGACGGCGATGTCCTCCCTCAGGCGTCCAGTGAGTGACGATCTTAGCCCATCTCTCCGGAAGCATTCGTGCGACGTGTCCAGCTCGCACCCCCTTCAACCTGGATGTTTTTTCTCCAACATCTGCTACTTGAGTTATGATATTATTTTAATCTAAATAAATCTTTACCGCTTCAAAACCAAATCAGACAAGTATTATTATATTATATTGTGAACGAATAATTCTCATGCGATAGTTGTTTTACGAGGAATCTCAGTATATTTCTCAGGGATATGATGTTATTGAAATATTGACTCTAAAGGCTTGGTAATAGGCGCCTTTTTCTTTTCAAAAGGAAATAAATATGTGACTGTCTTCGACATTTTGTGGTTATAAAAAGTGTAATGATACTTTAGGAGTCGAAAATCCTTTGAGTAACTATAATTTGACCGATACCGCTGTACCGCGCGTTAGGAATGCGCGGCGAAGCGGGGATAGGACGCCGTGAGCGTTGACGAATGAGCGGCCTGCACTGCCTCCCCGTCTCGTAAGGTGCGGTACAGCGGTATCGGTCAAACAAAAAACTTTGTCAACAGACTGTCAAACTCATGTTAATTGCTGTGATTGACCGACTAACTTCAAGTCTTCAGTTATTAGCTAGTTTTAGCTATTGCTTTTGTGGAAGAGACCATTATTTTGTCATTATCAGGTACTATGACAAACCATCAAACTCTGGAGATTGGTCAGTAAATGCTTTTTTTTGGATGGTGAAGAGTGAGAATATAAGAAAAAAAAACTATTTCTACAGACATTACAAACCAATCACTTGATATAAGTTTGACAGTCTATTATAGTCTGCGCGCAAGTGCTAGTCACCGCCTGAGGTATGTGAGCGGTGATACGGGGAGGGCGCGATAGACCAGATTTAGCTTGACGTTTGTTTACCTTCCCCATCTCACCACTCACATACCTCAAGCGGTGACTAGCACTTGCGCGCACACTATAGCTCATCTTTGTGTTGATCGCTCCCTAACGAATTATTCAATCTTTTCTGTAACCCCCTGTATATATTAAAAGAGGTAATACAAATACGTATTGGAAACCTTTTAATGACTCCGTAACTTAGGGCGGGGAATACACATGCCCGCAGTTTGTACAAAACTATGCAAGTAGCTTTCGTGCCATTGAAAAAATCGCTAATCAGAAGATATTATTGCCGAGCGAGCGAAGCGTCTCAGCTTCAAAATTGGCAAAATTTGCTTTCGTCTGTCAGTTTGTTGCTACTCCTCTACAGGTCGTATTTTACAAGCGATCTGGACGAAACTTGGTATACAGATTTTACGACTTTATAGAATGTTTTTGTCGTCAGGGATTTTTGATTGGAGGGGTACTTCCTCTAAAAAGGGGGCTACTGGATAACTCCGCCTTATGAGATCCAATTTCGATGGTTTTTTTTTATTTGAAAGGTACTCTAAGTTGGTCTCATAAAAATTTGGTGAAGATCTGATGAAAAAGAAAAAAAAAAGGTAAATATCCCGTTTTAAATAACTTTAGTGGTATAATTTAATTGTTGCAAAAAAGATTGTGCTTGCGAGGTCTATAGTTCGCAGAACTACTAGTGGTACATCGGCATGCAAGCTACTTCTTGCATAGTTTTGTTCCAGCTATTGGCATGTGTGTTCTCGCCCTTACTCTCGTCAAGTATGGTTAGCCTTTGAGCTCGTAAATTAAAATGAAAGGCGCCGTAAATACTTATTTGACAGGCATTTGAATGTTTAAATGGTTTTTACTTTGATTGATGATTTTAAAGCCTAATTCATAACCTTATCATTACGAGTATGTTACTGGTAACGCTCTAGACACACTAGACATCCCGAGCGGATGGATTGTTTGAATGTCACGCGACTATCCGCGTCAGTTTGTACACCTCCATACAAGCTATATTTTGATCGCTACCGCTGTACCGCGGGGGGTTGACGCAGTGAACGTTGACGAGTAAAGTCTAAATTCTCGGACACGACACTTTAAACTAGGGAAAGTCAAACATTCCTATAATTTTAGTCCCATATTTATTGAAATTGTAATAAAAAAGCATTTTGTCAAAGTGAAGCCCGTTTAAACATTGCCATCTAAAAGGAATATTGTGTTGCCATATTGAAAAAAATATAAATAATAAAAATGCATTTATTACTATATTTTTGTAAGCAGTATTTATTCGGTAGAATAGAGGCTGTCAAATATTTGAATCTTATAGAAATATAATAAAAAAAGACTATGTAATGTAAAAATATGAAAAAAAAAATACGTAAGAATGAATCTCGGGAACAATTCTGACTTTATGACTATATTGTCAGAACATATTTCTGACGATATCAGAAATTGACTAAAATCACAGGAAAACGGAAGGTTTTTTTTTAAATAAAATTAAAGTTGCATAGTCATATTATATTTAGATATGTTCGAATAAAAAATAGCTTTCTTTGTATATAAATACGCACCTCTTTTTGTAAAAAGTCGGTTAATGGAGTCGAAAACATATTTAGTTTGTGTACATTTAAATATTTTATAGAAATAAATAAATTACTTTCTCTGAATGAATTGATTATATTTTTAACTCTCTCTCTTGTACTAAAATTAGCTAAATATACAGTAAATATAATCATGTGTGTTTTACACGTCTTTAGTATTTAGTAAGCACGTTATTTCAAGATATGCCCCCCCCCCCCCCCCCCCCCCCCCCCCACACACACTATTACAATATGCAAGGATGCGTGCGCAGATGGTCGCGAGTGCTGTGGCTTCCCTAGTCGATACGCCGCATAGCTCGAGCTGCGCATCTTCCTCGCACAGCTACCTGGCGGCGGCGCATTTTCATAGCACATCTTACTTGCTCCGCTACATAGCTTAGCATCAGTGGCAACGGTGACATAACTTTTACATTCTCGCAGCATAGCTGCATAGCACGACTCTGGTGGAAAAGCAAAAGATACGATTTCCTCAATATTATCCTGCGACGTCAGGTGCGTAGTACTCGCAACCAGTGTGCGTGTATGACCAGATGTATGAACGTAAACGAGGCAAAAGGAGCATCATCGTTGCGCTTACCAAAACCTATTTGTTTTAGTCAAGTTTTCAGGGGAGACAATAAACTATTTTATTTAATTATTGATGCGACTTATTAAAAATGCAGTATGGTGGCAAAAATATGTATGAACTGAGAAAATTGTAATAACCAATAAGAAGAAACACATAACCAATTTTTCATTGCCAAAAATGAAAATTATGTGCACTTATAGATATTATTTATTTATTTATTTAGGATCTCCAACAAAAGATGTACACAATACATGAAACATAAAATAAAGGGAACATCAGGTATTAAGTAGGTGTACTACTTTTATTAGGAGTTTAGGATTTTGTCAAATTGATTTCTATATAGTTGTTTTTGTAGTCGATGCGCAATTCGGTTTTAAAGCCGTCTAGCGAAAAAAAAAAAAATCAAAAAATGCACATAACGGTTTTGGCAGGCGCACCGGGCGGCGGTATGTAAGTATCGTAGCAGGTGGCGTTCTGTAGTTTCTTATTACCCTCATGGGAAGGAGTGAGTTTATAATATTACAAGCGTACTAACACTAAAGACGTGTAAACATATTAGTTTCCTAAATGGAATTGAAACTTAGTATGTCTTTCGATTGAATAAATCTACACAGACAATAATCGTGTTAACTATTCAACGCTTTGAGAATATCATCATTCAAAGGTTTATGGGAATTTTGAGGCTAAATTATCGGTTTTATATTATTAAAATTGCCTGAAAGTCTGACAACCAGTCTTACCAAGGGGTAACGTATTACCCAGTTAAAGAAAGAAAAAAATTACTAATTATACTAATTATATCTAATTATATTAATTATATCTAATTATATATATTACTAATTACTAATTAATTATTAGTTACTGATTTGTGGATGTGGAGAACAGATAGGCAGTCGCTCCATGTAAAATACTGGTATTCACTGCTTCCGGTTAGACTGGAAGCCGACCCCAACTTAGTTGGGAAAAGGCTGGCAGATATTATTATTGAAATTACCTACTCAGATTCGTTGCTTCATAAATTGTAAAAACCAAACTGATATTATAAATGTAAAATGGAGTTTTTTTTTCGGATTTAATGCCTCCAACTTATTCTGATTGTAACTTGTATTCTGGTATGACGTCCATGTACAGTTAACTGCACGTCTGTGGTAACAATAGGGATGATGCCTAAACTTTTTGTTTGTCCGTCGTTTGTATTAAAAAATATTGGACACGTATTTTTTCATTTTTTAAGTAATCAAAAGATTATGGCGATACATTCAGTTAAAATGTGGCATTACGTCACGCCTAGCTAGAAGATTTTATACGTAGAAGTGACGAAGCGAGCCCCCACTTCCCAACTTTAATGCGTATTAGCTAAGCATTTTTGTTATTAATATGATAAAGCAAAAAGACGTGTCCTATATTTTTTTATTATCCGACTGAGGGACTAAATAGATTTTTGTTTTTTTTTACCCAGGCATCATCACACCTATTAGACATTGACAGCGCCTGTGTTTAGTAGCAGCAAAGTTGGTTTTTACCCAGGCATCATCACACCTATTAGACATTGACAGCGCCTGTGTTTAGTAGCAGCAAAGTTGGTTTTTACCCAGGCATCATCACACCTATTAGACATTGACAGCGCCTGTGTTTAGTAGCAGCAAAGTTGGTTTTTACCCAGGCATCATCACACCTATTAGACATTGACAGCGCCTGTGTTTAGTAGCAGCAAAGTTGGTTTTTACCCAGGCATCATCACACCTATTAGACATTGACAGCGCCTGTGTTTAGTAGCAGCAAAGTTGGTTTTTACCCAGGCATCATCACACCTATTAGACATTGACAGCGCCTGTGTTTAGTAGCAGCAAAGTTGGTTTTTACCCAGGCATCATCACACCTATTAGACATTGACAGCGCCTGTGTTTAGTAGCAGCAAAGTTGGTTTTTACCCAGGCATCATCACACCTATTAGACATTGACAGCGCCTGTGTTTAGTAGCAGCAAAGTTGGTTTTTACCCAGGCATCATCACACCTATTAGACATTGACAGCGCCTGTGTTTAGTAGCAGCAAAGTTGGTTTTTACCCAGGCATCATCACACCTATTAGACATTGACAGCGCCTGTGTTTAGTAGCAGCAAAGTTGGTTTTTACCCAGGCATCATCACACCTATTAGACATTGACAGCGCCTGTGTTTAGTAGCAGCAAAGTTGGTTTTTACCCAGGCATCATCACACCTATTAGACATTGACAGCGCCTGTGTTTAGTAGCAGCAAAGTTGGTTTTTACCCAGGCATCATCACACCTATTAGACATTGACAGCGCCTGTGTTTAGTAGCAGCAAAGTTGGTTTTTACCCAGGCATCATCACACCTATTAGACATTGACAGCGCCTGTGTTTAGTAGCAGCAAAGTTGGTTTTTACCCAGGCATCATCACACCTATTAGACATTGACAGCGCCTGTGTTTAGTAGCAGCAAAGTTGGTTTTTACCCAGGCATCATCACACCTATTAGACATTGACAGCGCCTGTGTTTAGTAGCAGCAAAGTTGGTTTTTACCCAGGCATCATCACACCTATTAGACATTGACAGCGCCTGTGTTTAGTAGCAGCAAAGTTGGTTTTTACCCAGGCATCATCACACCTATTAGACATTGACAGCGCCTGTGTTTAGTAGCAGCAAAGTTGGTTTTTACCCAGGCATCATCACACCTATTAGACATTGACAGCGCCTGTGTTTAGTAGCAGCAAAGTTGGTTTTTACCCAGGCATCATCACACCTATTAGACATTGACAGCGCCTGTGTTTAGTAGCAGCAAAGTTGGTTTTTACCCAGGCATCATCACACCTATTAGACATTGACAGCGCCTGTGTTTAGTAGCAGCAAAGTTGGTTTTTACCCAGGCATCATCACACCTATTAGACATTGACAGCGCCTGTGTTTAGTAGCAGCAAAGTTGGTTTTTACCCAGGCATCATCACACCTATTAGACATTGACAGCGCCTGTGTTTAGTAGCAGCAAAGTTGGTTTTTACCCAGGCATCATCACACCTATTAGACATTGACAGCGCCTGTGTTTAGTAGCAGCAAAGTTGGTTTTTACCCAGGCATCATCACACCTATTAGACATTGACAGCGCCTGTGTTTAGTAGCAGCAAAGTTGGTTTTTACCCAGGCATCATCACACCTATTAGACATTGACAGCGCCTGTGTTTAGTAGCAGCAAAGTTGGTTTTTACCCAGGCATCATCACACCTATTAGACATTGACAGCGCCTGTGTTTAGTAGCAGCAAAGTTGGTTTTTACCCAGGCATCATCACACCTATTAGACATTGACAGCGCCTGTGTTTAGTAGCAGCAAAGTTGGTTTTTACCCAGGCATCATCACACCTATTAGACATTGACAGCGCCTGTGTTTAGTAGCAGCAAAGTTGGTTTTTACCCAGGCATCATCACACCTATTAGACATTGACAGCGCCTGTGTTTAGTAGCAGCAAAGTTGGTTTTTACCCAGGCATCATCACACCTATTAGACATTGACAGCGCCTGTGTTTAGTAGCAGCAAAGTTGGTTTTTACCAGGCATCATCACACCTATTAGACATTGACAGCGCCTGTGTTTAGTAGCAGCAAAGTTGGTTTTTACCCAGGCATCATCACACCTATTAGACATTGACAGCGCCTGTGTTTAGTAGCAGCAAAGTTGGTTTTTACCCAGGCATCATCACACCTATTAGACATTGACAGCGCCTGTGTTTAGTAGCAGCAAAGTTGGTTTTTACCCAGGCATCATCACACCTATTAGACATTGACAGCGCCTGTGTTTAGTAGCAGCAAAGTTGGTTTTTACCCAGGCATCATCACACCTATTAGACATTGACAGCGCCTGTGTTTAGTAGCAGCAAAGTTGGTTTTTACCCAGGCATCATCACACCTATTAGACATTGACAGCGCCTGTGTTTAGTAGCAGCAAAGTTGGTTTTTACCCAGGCATCATCACACCTATTAGACATTGACAGCGCCTGTGTTTAGTAGCAGCAAAGTTGGTTTTTACCCAGGCATCATCACACCTATTAGACATTGACAGCGCCTGTGTTTAGTAGCAGCAAAGTTGGTTTTTACCCAGGCATCATCACACCTATTAGACATTGACAGCGCCTGTGTTTAGTAGCAGCAAAGTTGGTTTTTACCCAGGCATCATCACACCTATTAGACATTGACAGCGCCTGTGTTTAGTAGCAGCAAAGTTGGTTTTTACCCAGGCATCATCACACCTATTAGACATTGACAGCGCCTGTGTTTAGTAGCAGCAAAGTTGGTTTTTACCCAGGCATCATCACACCTATTAGACATTGACAGCGCCTGTGTTTAGTAGCAGCAAAGTTGGTTTTTACCCAGGCATCATCACACCTATTAGACATTGACAGCGCCTGTGTTTAGTAGCAGCAAAGTTGGTTTTTACCCAGGCATCATCACACCTATTAGACATTGACAGCGCCTGTGTTTAGTAGCAGCAAAGTTGGTTTTTACCCAGGCATCATCACACCTATTAGACATTGACAGCGCCTGTGTTTAGTAGCAGCAAAGTTGGTTTTTACCCAGGCATCATCACACCTATTAGACATTGACAGCGCCTGTGTTTAGTAGCAGCAAAGTTGGTTTTTACCCAGGCATCATCACACCTATTAGACATTGACAGCGCCTGTGTTTAGTAGCAGCAAAGTTGGTTTTTACCCAGGCATCATCACACCTATTAGACATTGACAGCGCCTGTGTTTAGTAGCAGCAAAGTTGGTTTTTACCCAGGCATCATCACACCTATTAGACATTGACAGCGCCTGTGTTTAGTAGCAGCAAAGTTGGTTTTTACCCAGGCATCATCACACCTATTAGACATTGACAGCGCCTGTGTTTAGTAGCAGCAAAGTTGGTTTTTACCCAGGCATCATCACACCTATTAGACATTGACAGCGCCTGTGTTTAGTAGCAGCAAAGTTGGTTTTTACCCAGGCATCATCACACCTATTAGACATTGACAGCGCCTGTGTTTAGTAGCAGCAAAGTTGGTTTTTACCCAGGCATCATCACACCTATTAGACATTGACAGCGCCTGTGTTTAGTAGCAGCAAAGTTGGTTTTTACCCAGGCATCATCACACCTATTAGACATTGACAGCGCCTGTGTTTAGTAGCAGCAAAGTTGGTTTTTACCCAGGCATCATCACACCTATTAGACATTGACAGCGCCTGTGTTTAGTAGCAGCAAAGTTGGTTTTTACCCAGGCATCATCACACCTATTAGACATTGACAGCGCCTGTGTTTAGTAGCAGCAAAGTTGGTTTTTACCCAGGCATCATCACACCTATTAGACATTGACAGCGCCTGTGTTTAGTAGCAGCAAAGTTGGTTTTTACCCAGGCATCATCACACCTATTAGACATTGACAGCGCCTGTGTTTAGTAGCAGCAAAGTTGGTTTTTACCCAGGCATCATCACACCTATTAGACATTGACAGCGCCTGTGTTTAGTAGCAGCAAAGTTGGTTTTTACCCAGGCATCATCACACCTATTAGACATTGACAGCGCCTGTGTTTAGTAGCAGCAAAGTTGGTTTTTACCCAGGCATCATCACACCTATTAGACATTGACAGCGCCTGTGTTTAGTAGCAGCAAAGTTGGTTTTTACCCAGGCATCATCACACCTATTAGACATTGACAGCGCCTGTGTTTAGTAGCAGCAAAGTTGGTTTTTACCCAGGCATCATCACACCTATTAGACATTGACAGCGCCTGTGTTTAGTAGCAGCAAAGTTGGTTTTTACCCAGGCATCATCACACCTATTAGACATTGACAGCGCCTGTGTTTAGTAGCAGCAAAGTTGGTTTTTACCCAGGCATCATCACACCTATTAGACATTGACAGCGCCTGTGTTTAGTAGCAGCAAAGTTGGTTTTTACCCAGGCATCATCACACCTATTAGACATTGACAGCGCCTGTGTTTAGTAGCAGCAAAGTTGGTTTTTACCCAGGCATCATCACACCTATTAGACATTGACAGCGCCTGTGTTTAGTAGCAGCAAAGTTGGTTTTTACCCAGGCATCATCACACCTATTAGACATTGACAGCGCCTGTGTTTAGTAGCAGCAAAGTTGGTTTTTACCCAGGCATCATCACACCTATTAGACATTGACAGCGCCTGTGTTTAGTAGCAGCAAAGTTGGTTTTTACCCAGGCATCATCACACCTATTAGACATTGACAGCGCCTGTGTTTAGTAGCAGCAAAGTTGGTTTTTACCCAGGCATCATCACACCTATTAGACATTGACAGCGCCTGTGTTTAGTAGCAGCAAAGTTGGTTTTTACCCAGGCATCATCACACCTATTAGACATTGACAGCGCCTGTGTTTAGTAGCAGCAAAGTTGGTTTTTACCCAGGCATCATCACACCTATTAGACATTGACAGCGCCTGTGTTTAGTAGCAGCAAAGTTGGTTTTTACCCAGGCATCATCACACCTATTAGACATTGACAGCGCCTGTGTTTAGTAGCAGCAAAGTTGGTTTTTACCCAGGCATCATCACACCTATTAGACATTGACAGCGCCTGTGTTTAGTAGCAGCAAAGTTGGTTTTTACCCAGGCATCATCACACCTATTAGACATTGACAGCGCCTGTGTTTAGTAGCAGCAAAGTTGGTTTTTACCCAGGCATCATCACACCTATTAGACATTGACAGCGCCTGTGTTTAGTAGCAGCAAAGTTGGTTTTTACCCAGGCATCATCACACCTATTAGACATTGACAGCGCCTGTGTTTAGTAGCAGCAAAGTTGGTTTTTACCCAGGCATCATCACACCTATTAGACATTGACAGCGCCTGTGTTTAGTAGCAGCAAAGTTGGTTTTTACCCAGGCATCATCACACCTATTAGACATTGACAGCGCCTGTGTTTAGTAGCAGCAAAGTTGGTTTTTACCCAGGCATCATCACACCTATTAGACATTGACAGCGCCTGTGTTTAGTAGCAGCAAAGTTGGTTTTTACCCAGGCATCATCACACCTATTAGACATTGACAGCGCCTGTGTTTAGTAGCAGCAAAGTTGGTTTTTACCCAGGCATCATCACACCTATTAGACATTGACAGCGCCTGTGTTTAGTAGCAGCAAAGTTGGTTTTTACCCAGGCATCATCACACCTATTAGACATTGACAGCGCCTGTGTTTAGTAGCAGCAAAGTTGGTTTTTACCCAGGCATCATCACACCTATTAGACATTGACAGCGCCTGTGTTTAGTAGCAGCAAAGTTGGTTTTTACCCAGGCATCATCACACCTATTAGACATTGACAGCGCCTGTGTTTAGTAGCAGCAAAGTTGGTTTTTACCCAGGCATCATCACACCTATTAGACATTGACAGCGCCTGTGTTTAGTAGCAGCAAAGTTGGTTTTTACCCAGGCATCATCACACCTATTAGACATTGACAGCGCCTGTGTTTAGTAGCAGCAAAGTTGGTTTTTACCCAGGCATCATCACACCTATTAGACATTGACAGCGCCTGTGTTTAGTAGCAGCAAAGTTGGTTTTTACCCAGGCATCATCACACCTATTAGACATTGACAGCGCCTGTGTTTAGTAGCAGCAAAGTTGGTTTTTACCCAGGCATCATCACACCTATTAGACATTGACAGCGCCTGTGTTTAGTAGCAGCAAAGTTGGTTTTTACCCAGGCATCATCACACCTATTAGACATTGACAGCGCCTGTGTTTAGTAGCAGCAAAGTTGGTTTTTACCCAGGCATCATCACACCTATTAGACATTGACAGCGCCTGTGTTTAGTAGCAGCAAAGTTGGTTTTTACCCAGGCATCATCACACCTATTAGACATTGACAGCGCCTGTGTTTAGTAGCAGCAAAGTTGGTTTTTACCCAGGCATCATCACACCTATTAGACATTGACAGCGCCTGTGTTTAGTAGCAGCAAAGTTGGTTTTTACCCAGGCATCATCACACCTATTAGACATTGACAGCGCCTGTGTTTAGTAGCAGCAAAGTTGGTTTTTACCCAGGCATCATCACACCTATTAGACATTGACAGCGCCTGTGTTTAGTAGCAGCAAAGTTGGTTTTTACCCAGGCATCATCACACCTATTAGACATTGACAGCGCCTGTGTTTAGTAGCAGCAAAGTTGGTTTTTACCCAGGCATCATCACACCTATTAGACATTGACAGCGCCTGTGTTTAGTAGCAGCAAAGTTGGTTTTTACCCAGGCATCATCACACCTATTAGACATTGACAGCGCCTGTGTTTAGTAGCAGCAAAGTTGGTTTTTACCCAGGCATCATCACACCTATTAGACATTGACAGCGCCTGTGTTTAGTAGCAGCAAAGTTGGTTTTTACCCAGGCATCATCACACCTATTAGACATTGACAGCGCCTGTGTTTAGTAGCAGCAAAGTTGGTTTTTACCCAGGCATCATCACACCTATTAGACATTGACAGCGCCTGTGTTTAGTAGCAGCAAAGTTGGTTTTTACCCAGGCATCATCACACCTATTAGACATTGACAGCGCCTGTGTTTAGTAGCAGCAAAGTTGGTTTTTACCCAGGCATCATCACACCTATTAGACATTGACAGCGCCTGTGTTTAGTAGCAGCAAAGTTGGTTTTTACCCAGGCATCATCACACCTATTAGACATTGACAGCGCCTGTGTTTAGTAGCAGCAAAGTTGGTTTTTACCCAGGCATCATCACACCTATTAGACATTGACAGCGCCTGTGTTTAGTAGCAGCAAAGTTGGTTTTTACCCAGGCATCATCACACCTATTAGACATTGACAGCGCCTGTGTTTAGTAGCAGCAAAGTTGGTTTTTACCCAGGCATCATCACACCTATTAGACATTGACAGCGCCTGTGTTTAGTAGCAGCAAAGTTGGTTTTTACCCAGGCATCATCACACCTATTAGACATTGACAGCGCCTGTGTTTAGTAGCAGCAAAGTTGGTTTTTACCCAGGCATCATCACACCTATTAGACATTGACAGCGCCTGTGTTTAGTAGCAGCAAAGTTGGTTTTTACCCAGGCATCATCACACCTATTAGACATTGACAGCGCCTGTGTTTAGTAGCAGCAAAGTTGGTTTTTACCCAGGCATCATCACACCTATTAGACATTGACAGCGCCTGTGTTTAGTAGCAGCAAAGTTGGTTTTTACCCAGGCATCATCACACCTATTAGACATTGACAGCGCCTGTGTTTAGTAGCAGCAAAGTTGGTTTTTACCCAGGCATCATCACACCTATTAGACATTGACAGCGCCTGTGTTTAGTAGCAGCAAAGTTGGTTTTTACCCAGGCATCATCACACCTATTAGACATTGACAGCGCCTGTGTTTAGTAGCAGCAAAGTTGGTTTTTACCCAGGCATCATCACACCTATTAGACATTGACAGCGCCTGTGTTTAGTAGCAGCAAAGTTGGTTTTTACCCAGGCATCATCACACCTATTAGACATTGACAGCGCCTGTGTTTAGTAGCAGCAAAGTTGGTTTTTACCCAGGCATCATCACACCTATTAGACATTGACAGCGCCTGTGTTTAGTAGCAGCAAAGTTGGTTTTTACCCAGGCATCATCACACCTATTAGACATTGACAGCGCCTGTGTTTAGTAGCAGCAAAGTTGGTTTTTACCCAGGCATCATCACACCTATTAGACATTGACAGCGCCTGTGTTTAGTAGCAGCAAAGTTGGTTTTTACCCAGGCATCATCACACCTATTAGACATTGACAGCGCCTGTGTTTAGTAGCAGCAAAGTTGGTTTTTACCCAGGCATCATCACACCTATTAGACATTGACAGCGCCTGTGTTTAGTAGCAGCAAAGTTGGTTTTTACCCAGGCATCATCACACCTATTAGACATTGACAGCGCCTGTGTTTAGTAGCAGCAAAGTTGGTTTTTACCCAGGCATCATCACACCTATTAGACATTGACAGCGCCTGTGTTTAGTAGCAGCAAAGTTGGTTTTTACCCAGGCATCATCACACCTATTAGACATTGACAGCGCCTGTGTTTAGTAGCAGCAAAGTTGGTTTTTACCCAGGCATCATCACACCTATTAGACATTGACAGCGCCTGTGTTTAGTAGCAGCAAAGTTGGTTTTTACCCAGGCATCATCACACCTATTAGACATTGACAGCGCCTGTGTTTAGTAGCAGCAAAGTTGGTTTTTACCCAGGCATCATCACACCTATTAGACATTGACAGCGCCTGTGTTTAGTAGCAGCAAAGTTGGTTTTTACCCAGGCATCATCACACCTATTAGACATTGACAGCGCCTGTGTTTAGTAGCAGCAAAGTTGGTTTTTACCCAGGCATCATCACACCTATTAGACATTGACAGCGCCTGTGTTTAGTAGCAGCAAAGTTGGTTTTTACCCAGGCATCATCACACCTATTAGACATTGACAGCGCCTGTGTTTAGTAGCAGCAAAGTTGGTTTTTACCCAGGCATCATCACACCTATTAGACATTGACAGCGCCTGTGTTTAGTAGCAGCAAAGTTGGTTTTTAACCGACTTCAAAAAATGAGAACGCTTTAAGGCCAGGATATTCGAGCGCAGTAGGCATTTAGCGTTACCTCCCACCCCGCGTGGCAAGTCGCGCGAACGCGCAGTTCAAATGAACTCGCTGACCCCGCTCTGCAAAATAATTTTCCCATAATTTAAACTTAATTACCACTATAATTATAATACAACTTAAACTAAGATCTACAGTTTAATTATACACTACAACAATATTTACAGACTGATTTTTAAAACTAATAAACAAACACGGAAAATAACAATAATATGACAAATATTTCGATTGATTAGCGGAGGGACGCAGCGAGCCAGCAAAAACGACACAGGTCCTGCCTCGGAAACGCCTAGCGGGCTACTGAAGCGAAGCGCGTGCGCCGCTTAGTTATATAATCATTTGTTAAAATAATAAAAAACTGTTTTGAGAAAAAGTAACCGGAGAATGTTCTCCTAAACGTTATTGCCTATTTTTTGACATATTTTTTTTTGAGTAAAAGTTTGGTCTACTTCAAGTACGACTTGAAAAACGATCACAAATATCTCTGTTTTCGCGATTTTTTATGATCGAGTGAAAATTTAAATATCGTGTATTGAACCGGAGAATAATCAAGAATGTTTATTTAAGTACAACATATATTTTTACCAAATCAAAACTATAATATTTGATTGTTTAATGTTGAATCAAAAATAGGTCGATTTTGAGGAACCTGGCCTTAAATGTACGAGAGACGCGCGGTTGGCTAAATTGAGCTACCCATTTGTCAGATTTCAGGCAAATCGGCACGATATTTATACCTTAAAAAATATCGAGTTGACAGCGAAATTCAGTTTTACATTTTATACTAGTAAACTAAATTATATGATGATAATATACTTCCGGTATATTTAGCTGTTTTTCATTGACATTTGGAGCTTTTTATAAATACTGATTAGCAGCCAAAATTCTAAAAATGAAGGTCAACGTGTTATAGATTCAATCGTTCGCGAAAATATTGAATATAATTTGTTGTATGGACACAATGACATCAATATTGGAAACATAGCGAACATGGTGTGAAATATGAAATCAATTTTAGAGTTTTAGCTGCCGACCAATTTTGTAGTCTCCAAAATATTTCTTCCAAATCGTATGCTAATTTCATGTGAGACTATGTGTACTGTATGCAAAGATTTAAATCTTTAGATTTGCCCTTTTCTTGAATTAATTCTAATGACTGGCAACGATTGATCAAACTAGAGATGCGGATGCTGAATATCTTATCATCAGGCAGATAATTTCAAACAAATATCATGTCAAAAGGTCATTAGTGTAGACAGGATTTGAATAAAAAATGCATACAGCACACATAATCTTATAACCAACCGACTGTGACATTGCCAAATCGTATTTCTCTTTCAAATAATATTGTAATAAAGTATCTATTAATAAGCGACGGGAGATAAGTCTCTGGCCAAGATAAATTTACGTTACTTACGCAGTTAGCACCACGACACTCACCGCTGCGAAACGTGATACTTTTTCATACATTTTTGTTCAGTTATCGCCTTGTTTTCGCTTACCCGCAGCGTCAGTGTGAAAACACCATTAAAGTGGTGAGACGGGGGAGGGCGCAATTGACAAGATTGGCAGACTGAGTTAGCTTGGCCTGTCTACCTCCCCCGTCTAAGCGGTGACTAGCACTTGCGCGCGCACGTAATTTCGCTAAGCATTATTTCTGTCACTGTCACACTACTGTCAAAATACAACTCCAAGACAGAGACTGGAATATATCTAAGCCAAAGTACGTGCTAAGTAACGTTTATTTTAATCTCGGCCTCAATGTTTAAATTAAGCATTATAAATATTAAAACTATGTAAAATTGTAACGAAAAAAAAAACGTGTATTTTTTATTGGTTTGGTACTCAGTTTGGTATTTGTGTAGTTTTGTAAAATTATGGCTTTTTAGAGGGCGTTTCAGAATTGTGTTAAGGATTTTTTTTTTTTTTTTGTTTTTAGAATAAATTGGTGTTATTGTTAATATAGAATTACGTGAATTATTTTACTGATCTGAAAACTTATTAAATATGTTAATTTGGTTTGCTACCTTATTTATTTTTTTGGTACATAAGGCCTGTCGCGCCTCCAGTTAAACCCTCCCCTTAAATTCTGTTAATTTATCTAGTGGATAGCAACAACCTAGATACTTAACTACCAAACTAAGTAGTTAATCAATATTTAAGTATAAAACAGTGAGCTTTAAAGCGTTTCCACTTATGATGGCTATGGACGCAGAGGGCGCTACTGAGCGCTCCCTTGTATTTACAATCTTGTAATATATTTCTTTATTGTCGGCTTGTAGATGTAGGATATGACGAATAAAAAGTATTGCGGAATTTTTCTTTTTTTTTTCTTTTCCCTTTCCCTTACACGCCCTTGTACACTAGTTTCTCGAACGAAAAGTATCGCAAAAGTGGATCGGCAAAGGTAGCCCGCGAAAGTCGACTGATACGGGTACGGCCACCATCGGGGATTTTAATTTTGATAACACAAAAAATTAGTCGCTAATTAGTGGAAATTTGCCGGTTACTTGTTCAAAAGTTATTGGCCGATCTGGACAGCGTCTCCCCAGCTTGCTTGGACACATTTATATCTCGAAAACTAGGCCACCTAGCGAAGATCTGTTTTCTCCCAAATTTAGTCGCAATTTTTCGCCCGGTTGATGGCAAAAGGGGAGCCTGTTGCCATCAACCGGGCACTAATCCAGACTGCGGGCTGCTACTGAGAAATGACACCCAATAACACCCAAAAAAATAGGAAACCCCAATAACACTGCCCGACCTGGACCTGGGAATCAAACCCAGGACTTCATCATGCTCAGCAGCAGCGTTAATAATAGGGAAGAAATCGCAAAGCTATGAACAGGTGGCGCTACTATCGCTCGACTCTAACATCTCACTGTCATTTTTATCTCTCGATGTTTTTCGGGTTTTAAATAATTATAACTTAAACTAGCGTGTGTTTTTGTCAATACAACGAACAATGTATTCAACGTGGACAGTACCTCTGTTAAAAGCTGAACTGAGGAGCTTCACGAAGGGGCCGAAAAGCGGATCTGGTCAGCAGGTATTTAGTCTATTTTCTAGTTAATAATTGAAGAAAATCATCCAATTTTATAAATAGCAACATATCGTTCATTAATATCGTAGTAATTACAAACTTTTACGTACTTACACAGTAGTTTTATATCATATTCGATGTTTCATGAGCTACGAACATAACCTAAAAATTAAATCTGAATTTTAATTAAATTTATTACAGAATCGAATCATTTGATCGTAATTTGAACTGTGGGATACCTCAGCAGCATGAAACTGCTGATACCGAGATGGATATGACCATAATCTTCAAATTTTCGAAAGCTGTAACTTTGGACGGCATCTGACAACAAAATATGGGAAAGAGCGACTTAGACGTATCAAGTCGCTCTTTCCCATATTTTTTAATCGCAAGTCTAGGAAATGAATGATTTCAATTGCCATCCAGTTTTTTGTAAACAAGTTTTCTATGTAATTTGACAGCTAATGTCGTTTTCTATAAGTCAAGCGATACCAGCGACACCTCGCGGAAAAACATGTCAGTTTTTTCCCCATTTTGCAAAGAAGTAAAAGTTCCTTTGCAAAGCTCAAATAAAGTTTAATTATATATTTTTAAATAAATAAAACTGTTGTTGTTGAAATATATAATGTTTATTACAATGATTAATTAAAATAGGTAATAATTAATGATTTAAAAAAATAGACTACAATGTTTCAAATAATAATTTAATGAATTAATACTAGGTAACTTAACTTCTATGTGAATACTATGCGCTATTTGTCTGGAACTGTTGCACCCAGTAATGTTTTTTCACAGCATCCAGTGACAACCTCTCTTTGCTTGAATGTGTTAGGAGCTGCAAGAAATGCATAAACATTTAATACTCCACCCATAGAGCTTATTTAGAAGGGGTGGGGGCTGGGTGGGCAAACTTTTTGTCTTTTTGTAAGTTGATTCAAATTCCTAAACAGGGTGTAATTTTGATCGTTTTTAAGGAGTCATTGTACTCATCCCTAAATAATAATTTGAACATCCTGCATGCCTATTGTATGTAAACACATGTTTTGTCAAATAAATCATCTTTATCTTAAATTGAAAAAAAAAAAAAATTCAAACAAACTAAATAATAACCAAAATTAGGATCACTCTACGCAAAAGACTCATTCATGAAGCTATTGTTCTATGCCATCTGGTAAAAGGCCGTTGACCCAACACCTTTTTTATTCATCGTTTGTCAATTGTTCTGACCCAGCCGTTGAGCAGCTTCATGGAAAAAAAAAAACTCGAGTTGCGTGGCCTTTTTTTCTCGTTTGTTTCCATTTCATCCCTGCACTACAGGTCCAGTGCGCTACGTTTCAAGATGCTATTTTAGAAAATTGTAAATAAATCAATAAATAATAACGTTTAATTTTATAAGATAGAGAAGATAGTGCTTATCTAGACACTGTGAAACAGTCTACCTACTCCAACAAGTTCTCTTCATTTGTCTAAATAGAAATACCAACCTTAGAAATAAGATCCTTAGCTCCTTCAGGAACGTAACTAGGATACACAATGTCCAAAGCAAGGATCCTGGCATAAGTATCGTCTTGTGATTCACTCTCAAACGGAGGCTTGCCAACGAGGAGCTCGTACAGTAGCACTCCGATGCACCAGTGGTCAACGGACACATCGTAGACCTCACGCTTGATCATCTCGGGAGGCAGATAGTCTAATGTGCCACACATGGTATTACGCCTATAACAAGGAGAGGTTTAAGAAAGGTAGGTCACAAATGAATGTGTATACAACTTTTTTAAAATTAAATCTTTTCATTTTTGAAATTTTGTTTTTTTTTTGTTTTAGAAATTATATCAGTTGTGGCTAAGAAGGTAAAATGTAACTGTTCATTAAGGCGAGTAGTGCTGCGAACAACCGCCACCATTGAGAAAAAAATCATAAGTCTGAAGTTAAGGACGCTGTTACAAATGGGTAGTCAAATCATTACTTTTTTACACAAAAGCATGTTTATTAAATAAAATGCTTTGTTGATAGATGTTCATGGTACGATTCTGAACTACAAATATAATTTTAAATAGGTACATTTTCTCAATAATTGTACCGAAGTAAAAACTTTCAGTCCGGTACATTTATTGAGAAACTGTACCTATCTAAAATTATATTTGTAGTTCGGAATGTACCATGCACATCTATCAACAGTTTGGTCAAAAAACATTCTAAGACTGTAAAGCATTTTATTTAATAAACATGCTTTTGTGTATAAAAGTAATGATTTGACTACCCATTTGTACAGCGTCCTTAAGGAACATTTTGAAATTTCCTATGCTCACATTTTTAGTGAAATGAGGTAGAAGGCCGTTTTTTGCGTTAAATGCTAAGACTTCGAACCTAGGAGATTTAGTGTTGATTTTTTTAACCTATCCTGACCTACCTCATCTGACTAAAAATGTGAGCATAGAAAATTACAAAATGTTCCATATCTCAAGACTTATGATTTAGTTGGCACTGTTGGCAGTACTAATTATTTGATTAGCTTGCAATTTCATCCTTGCTAAAAAAAAACCGGTGCTGGATAATATTGTTACGTAGACGCTAACGCCATCTGTTATCGAGTAGCAGAACTACACGGTACGTCGATTCGTGGCAGATGTTTCTCGAACATTCTAAACCCTTCCAGAATGTTCTAGATGGTTAAGTGTCGTTTTGCAGCATTCTAGATCATTCATGTAAGTACTAGAATGTTCTCGAATGATGGCCTCGAGCTTTCTAGAAGCTTACACTCGTCATATAAATAGAGGCTTGCCAGCGGTGTATGGCTGCCCCGTTATGATCCAGCCTGCCCCGTCTGGCTGTCATATTATTATTAGCGACGCTCAGTCGACTAATAATTTACCTTAGTTTTAAGCCTGGCCGGGGGCTTTAAGTTCGCTTAAAGAACCCATAGGAAACGCCCGGTTGAGCAGTCTCGACCCTCAGTGGTCAACTGCGAGATGCCATGTATAACTAACTAACTAACTGGTGTATGGCAGTTCAGCTAAGAATGCGATACAGTGAACAACAGTGAATTAACAGCGAACTACAAGTGATTCAGGTGATTCTGCTTAAAGTTTCTGAATACTGTATTTGTTATTATTTAAATATATTGTGTTTTTGGTGTAAACTGGCATACATTTATTTATCCCGAACCCCAGCTCGTAACAATATACTGGGGTCTATATTTTGTAATTTTCTGTAGAAAAAGATTCTATACTCAAGCTTACCTCTCAGAAGGGGCATGCACTGACCAGCCAAAATCAGCAAGTTTTAGATCTCCGTTGAATGCTACCAGTATGTTCTCAGGCTTGATGTCTCTGTGTATCACATGGTGCTGGTGGCAGTAATCCACGGCATCCACAACCTTGAATGAGAGACATTATTATGCCACTAATAATCAATCAATCTGCCTAGCCTTTTCCTAACTATGTTGGGGTCGGCTTCCAGTCTATCCGGATGCAGCTGAATACCAGTATTTTACATGGAGCGACTGCCTATCTGACCTCCACAACCCAGTGACTGGGTAATACGATACCCCTTGGTAAGACTGGTTGTCAGACTTTCGGGCTTCTGACGACCCGTAACGACTGTCAAAGATCCACGAATGACAGCCTGGGTACGGCTTAACGTGCTTTCCGAGGCACGGAGGAGTCTCGGTATGTAATGATGGTCACCCATCCACTGACCAACCCTGGCAAGCGTAGCTTAACCTGATGGATCGACCCTTGCGGGTGTAATTACTTAGCCACGAGCATTGTACCGATAATCGTTACGGTTAATGGCCTAATAGCGGAGAGCCTCGACCAACACCTCAGGAGGCTCTCATTGCGCGGCTGGGTCAAGGGCTTGATTCAGAAAGCAGTACTCCTGGACACGGCACGCATAATGAGGAGGTTCCTCTCTCTAGAGTCCTGACCACTGATAGCTTGGACCCTGTTTGCGATACCGGTGGGCTACTATTTTTTTATATTTTTAAATGATGTTTATTTTGTATTTTTATAAAAATATTTAAAAATGTAAATAAAAAAAGGTAACAAACATACTTAACTTGTGAGATAATGAGATAATAATATTAATTACACGGACGAACTGGTGAAAGTTTGTTCATTATGATAACTTGGACTAACTTAGGTAACACTTGCACATACAAAAAGAGAATGTTATGGTACAGTTATACCAAGAGTTACATAAACCGGGAACCAATATGAGCTTTTACTTTGAGACTTCTAGTTTTTTTATTATGGTAGGTATCTATATTTACAAGTAGGTATTAATTAATTTATGTAATTATACAAGGTTAATGGTAAAACACCAGCAACCTGATCCATGCGTCATGTTCGTGAACGGGCGCCGTCAGTTGGGACTGGTCGTCTCTTAGCTGCCATGGCTTATTTTTAATTTTAATATTTAATTTAGTTGTTTTAGTTTTTATCTTTTTATTACGGACGCTTTTTAACGTGCACGTCTTTCTACATTGTTCTCACATGTATATTTTCAACATGAACGATGTAACCAATATTTTGTAAAAATATTATGATTTAAAAGAGTGTCCGTGGAGTTTCTTGCCCGTTCTTCTCCATAGGGATCTACTACGCTTTGGAATGGGCAACTAGCTTCATCTTTCTGACTGACCGACCCATTGACAATTCAAAAGTGCCTGTAATTGGTTTATTTGAAATAAATGCTTTGAGTTTGAGTTTAACCTCTTGTACCCATCCTTATGAACAACTTTTACTATGAGACCAAAACTGGAATCGCAAAACAAAAATCATCTGCTTCCTACATTTTGACAAGTATGATGTAGATAAATGTACTGAAAAGCTGATTTTTTTTTTAGGATTTCAGGTTTGGTTCCATAGTAAAAGTTGTTCATAATGATGAGTATAATGACCCCTTAAGAGTATGTTACCAATAACCCTGTATATTAACCAATAATTATTATAAATTAACTATTCATAAAAAACTAAAACACTACAAACATATTTTAGTTAAAATAATTTTGTCAATTTCTTCCGAATTATGATTTCAGTTTGAAAGAACACAAAACACTATTTTAACTAAAATAGGTTTGTACAGTTTTAGTTTTTTATGAATAAGGGAGTTAGACCTTAAGATTGCTACCTGGTAGATGTTTCTAGCAGCTTGGAGTTCCGGGAATCGTTTGTTTGGTGATTTAGCGAGGTGATTATACAGCTCTCCTTCAGCTGCAAACTCCACCACTAAGTATATCCGACGCTCATCGTGGAACCAGGTCAGTAGACGTAGTATATTTGGATGTCTGGAGAGGAACAAGCGTTATACAAGGAATAGCGCTCGCATTTCAAGTTTGAAAAAAAAAGCAACTTATTGTGTAGGAAACTCAGGTTATAGGGTAGGTAAGTCAATTTGCTAATAAGTAGGCTAGCTACTTACTTCAGATGCGACTGAATTTCAATTTCTCGCATCACTTGTCGTTCACATTTCGACTTCTCAATCTGACTTTTGAAAAGCGCTTTGATGGCTACTAAATAACCAGTCTTCTTCTCTCTGGCGACGTGGACCTTTCCGAATTTGCCTCGACCAAGGGCTGAACCCAGCTCGAAGTCTCTGGGAGACCATTTATAGCTGAAATACGTGAAAGATTATGTAGGTACCTACTTAAATAAAATTCTAATTTCATAAAACTTTTACTGCTTATAAAAAACACACTTACGAAGTTCCATAGGCTTCGTGATTTATTATCTTGTTCTCCAATTCTAACACTTCACTCTGCATAGTCATAAATTTTCGAATAAATGAGAATACGCAACGTTCGTCTAAGATCGTCCCTAGCCCGTTTATACAGTAGGTACACTGGAACACCGGTTTAATTAATTTATTAGCAATTATATTAGCCCGTAAAGTAATTTGTGATGTTACGTCCCACGTACGTCCGTTGCGTTGATTGCGTTTTGAATTGAAAACTTTGACAGTTCTAATTATAATATTTTTATTTGTAGGAGGTAGAAACTAAACAAAAAAGTACAGATAACAGATAGGCAGTCTGTGGACAGTCATGCTGTCAACGGCGCAAAAATATTAAAAAAAAAACTATTCTAATTAATGAATTAATAATAACACTTAAAATTCATAATTATTATTATATAGGTAACTAATTAGAAGATAAAAAAATTAATACTTTCATAAAAAAAAACATTCCTTTTTCTGTGCGTTCCAGGGTAGCCCGCGAAATTCAACATTTCTTACGTTTTTTTGCAATTTGCAAGTCAGTATTAGGCAGTAGGTACCTATGTTGATCTAAATATGATTCGCGACCGTATCAAATATTTATTTATAGAATTAAGTATAATCATAAAAATCATCAATACAACTCTCTAAGTTCATATTACCCTATTGAATTACTATTTCATGAAATCATGAGATTTGAGGCCGATTCTAACTTTAATACCTACAATGCGGCTAATCAACGTTCCGCCATAATAGAATTTGGCGCGTCGCTTTGTCGTCGCAGCCAAGGTCAGCCAACTGTTCGCTTTCCTCCGGATTGGTCTGATTTCGGAAATCAGACGAATCCGGAGGAAATCTAAGTTAGAGAGATGTAAGTAGGTACCTATTGATAATTTTTATGGTTAAAGCTATGTAAACATATTTTTTATTGTCATCAAGATACAACC
The DNA here is from genome assembly GCA_946251885.1 of Cosmia pyralina. Classification (NCBI taxonomy): domain Eukaryota; kingdom Metazoa; phylum Arthropoda; class Insecta; order Lepidoptera; family Noctuidae; genus Cosmia; species Cosmia pyralina. The sequence continues at coordinate 2,928,127 of OX276371.1, forward strand.
TGACACTGACCTGCAAATTGCAAAAAAACTAAAGAAAATTTGAATTTCGTGGGCTACCTTAGCGCATCCTCCGGTTTTATGTAGGGTTGCCAATTTTTTAGAATAAAGTATTTCTGGGTATATTCACCAGCACATCAAGCCACCCGAAACTGTCAAATCTTCCCAATCAACCTTGAACCTAATGTTTTAGCGATAAAGATGAAAATCTATTAAAGAAAGACAGATTGTAGTAGCTTCACGTGCTGGCGTCTGTACATACCTACTTATTTTTATTTGTAAGACTAGCAACCCGGCCCTGCTTCGCACGGTTTTAACGACTTGACAAAACATGAGGGTTACTATTATATAAGATAAATATTAATGTAGGTATTACTTTATTTTATAGTACGAGGGGGGATCAAAAAGTAGTGAGAACGACATACTCCTTGGTAAGAAAAAAAATAAATACTGGCAGGCATAGCTCAGATACATATTTGTAATATTAATAAAGAAAAAAATCTTCGATTCTCTTTTGTTTTTTTCTGAATGTAGTCATTTGTTTGCTTCGTGTCGGAACGTGTTCTCGAAAATGGAGAAAAACGAAGTGCGAGCCGTTATTAATTATCTCTGTTTAAAAAAGTTAACGACGCAAGAGATTCATTGCGATTTGGAGGCAACATTAGGAGAGTCTGCTCCGCCTTATTCCACTGTCGCAAGGTGGGCTTCTCAATTTCGAGTAGGGAGAACGAGCACGGAAGACGAACATCGTTGCGACCGTCCATCGACGTCAGTCACCCAAGAAAATGTTACGAAAGTCGAGAAAATTGTATTGAGCGATCGAAGAGTTACCATCCGATACTTAATTCAAGAAACGGGCATTTCATATGGAAGTATTCAATCCTTATTGAAACAATCTTTGAATATGAGAAAAGTCTCCGCAAGATGGGTGCCGAGAATGTTAACCGACAGTCAGAAACAAAATCGACTTGACATTTCGAAGATATTGTTGGACAAGTATCAAGAAGATTCTGAAAACTTTTTGTCTCGTTTCGTAACAATGGACGAAACATGGGTCCATCATTTTAATCCCGAGACAAAACAGCAATCTTCGCAATGGAAACGGCCATCACCACCGACCCCGAAGAAGTTTCGTGCCGTGGCATCGGCTGGCAAGGTTATGGCCTCAATATTTTGGGACTCAGAAGGGTTATTGTTGATTGATTACCTGGAGTGTGGAACCACTATTACAGGCCAATATTATGCAGCTTTAATTCCTAAGTTGAGGAATGCCATCAAAGAGGAAAGGAGAGGGAAACTTCGAAGGGGTATGCTGTTTCATCACGACAACGCACCCGCGCACAGGTCGGCAGTTGTGATGGCTGCCATTCAGCAAGCTGGCTTCGAATTGGTTGACCACCCCCCTTATTCACCAGATCTGGCGCCTAGCGATTTTTATCTGTTCCCCAAATTGAAAGAATACTTAAGGGGAAACAGGTACGAAGACGATAACGAGATGATGGATGCCGTGGAGAGCTTTTTGCAGGACCAAGACAAAACTTTTTTTTTGAAAGGGATTGAAGTCTTGGAAAAGCGCTGGACTCGGTGTGTAGAGAGACTCGGAGACTATGTAGAAAAATAAATTATTAAGTTATCAATAGTCATTATAATCTATCTCATTCTCACTACTTTTTGATCCCCTCTCGTATATAAGACCGAATTAACCGCGACAAGCTCGGGAATTGTCACGAAGAGTCCAACGAACAAACTGGCGTTAATGGCTCCACCACTGACCTCTTGGACTTCAATATCGATGACAAAATGAAGACATTTGATTCAATTTGATTTTCGCCATTTTGGCGCTAATAGCAACGTAAGCACAGTATAAAAACATACAGTAGGACGACGCCTTTGATCTCGTGGTACATGCCGACAACGTCTAGACATTGTCGCAACAGCAAGGGTTGTCCCAAGTAAACGATATTATAATTAATTAATTTGTTTATTTGAGATCAACATCGTCATCAACATTATTATTATTATAAACGACATTTGAGTGGCTGCTTATTTCTTAAGTTTTTTTTTCTAATTATTTATTATTTTTCTCTTTAGTTTATTTTTTTTCGACATGGATGTCATTCTTATGGTTTTTGAGGTCGCTGATAATGGTAACGGGCTTAAAATCAAAATTCAAGATGGCGGCTGCGCAAATTTTTTAATTTTTCGTCATGGGTATCGTTTCCATGGTTTTTGAGGACGGTAAAGCCGATAGTGAGGTCAAAATCCAAACCCAAGATGGCGACTGCGAAACATTCAATTTTTTTGTCAAAATCCATTTTGATTTTGAGCTCATCGGCTTTAGCGTCCTCAAAAGCAATAGAAACGACACCCATGACGAAAAATTTGAAAATTTTCGCAGCCGCCATCTTGGCCATCGTCATCTTGCTATTCTGTAAACATCTCACCGTGATAACTCATTATCACGGTGAGATGTTTACAGAATAGCACTACTGGAGTGCTATTCTGTAAAGATCTCACCGTGAAAAGTTATTTGAAGTGAGCTTGAGGTGAGCTGTCAATCCCTAGCATCAGGTGGAATGACAGTTCACTTCACCTACGTTTTCACGGTGAGATGTTTACAGAATAGATCGGCTGGTGCGGCAGCTGACAAACTATAGCATATTGTGACAGAAGTGAGTGTGAATTAAAAAGTATAACTATCTATTAAATAGGGAGGTGTGAATTTGTGAGACTCGGTCATCTTTGGAATAAAAACCATGGACCTAATAAAACCAAGATTTATGTTCCCTAATCAAGACATTTTTATTTCCCTGAATTTTAAATCTAGGTCAAGTCTTTATCTCAAAAATCTTAGGTCAAACATATAGTGTTCAAACAGTAAACAAGTACAGACACCAGCGGGTCAAGCCACCCGAAACTGTCAAATTTTCCCAATCAACCTTGAACCTAATACTTTAGCGATAAAGATGAAAATTTAATAAAGAAATTTGACAGATTGTAGTAGCTTGATGTGCTGGCGTCTGTAGTATAGAAGCCAGCACTGTACCTACCGTTACGATATCTGTAGGTACTAATATTATAAAGAGGAAAGATTTTTTTGTTTGTTTGTACCGAATAGGCTCCGAAACTACTGGACCGATTTGAATTATTTTTTCACCAATAGAAAGCTAAATTATCAGGAAGCAATAATTTATTTTCAAAAAATTTAGAGATCCTTAAGAAAATTGTAATAATGTAACCCAAAGTAGCAAAATTTTGTACATGATTAATGTACTCATTATCACCTTCAAAAAAGTCCAGTAACAACAAAAGTTAGTTACATTCGTATCGTAGTATTAATTCTTATTCAAATAAATAAATGATTAAAACACTTTCCTATGATAAAACGGAGGCTCTGTAACTATTTGCTGATTTATGACAATAAACAATTTTTATTTATTTTTATTTTTTAAATAGTTTTATCATCAACCCTTGATGATAAAATTATGAACTATAAAATAAAAATCTATATATATTGTACGGGTAAGGTACATTTAAATGATAGTCTGATATAGGAGTTCAACTTGTGTATTGATAGTCACACAGAAAAACACCCAAAACTGATAACTGATCGACCCGCGGCGAATGAGTCCTTTTGATGATAGCCCGAACGATGCTATGCAACTACTGATTGCTTACTCCAATACATGCATTTTATGCATTCGCTGCGCGTCGATGTCAGCATAAAAGTAATACTATTGATATGTACGGGTTTGCTCGTACATGCTCCCCGAGGAAAAAGATATAAAGATAGATACAACCAAGTGCTTGAGAAACAAACAATTATAGTAAATGATTTGATGCTTAGTGTCTCTATCGTTAACACACTGTTCACAAATTTGATATGCTTTTATAAGAACCTAACATAGGGGAGGTGGCTTTATCTAACACTCGCGCACTTGTTACCACCTTCGCCCTTTCACTGTCACACTGAAACTACACTATCCCCAACCCACGCATTTTGCGTGGCCGGGCACGCGCTGCCGCCGGGCGCGCCATCTGCTGCGCGCGTCGTCGGCGCAGGCGCGGGGGCGCAGCGCAAGCGCGCGCGCCTCCACGCGAACACACCGAGACATGCTGCTACCACACCGATCATACAGTAGATCGCGGTGTAATGATGAATGTCATGGGATGACAGACTGTCAAATAACAGCCCATTTTCTTTCATGATCTTGATTTTGTCCTCAATCGTTTTAAGCTCTCGATCGCTCTCTATGCTGGAGTCGTTCAAGACATCTTGAGGAATAGACACGTTTATAACGTGGTTTATGGATGCAATGACTGGTGAGTATAGGTTAGCACTAATAGTAACATCGCTCGTTCTTTGTTGATGCGCAATTACTTCAAAATTATCTGATTTGATTATGCAGCCGTAATCTATCGTTATAAGTCCGGAGTGAGTCAGCTGATGCGCGGTAACTTGATCTCCACATACTGTTCGTAAGTTGCATTGACCGCAGCAAAAATAAATATAATTGTTGATGGAATGGCTTTCCATCCAAAGATTTTTACAGGGATTGACGTTGACTTCACACGCTGATACTTTTGATTGGCAGAAGTCCTTATCTCTGCTTAATTTGTAAATAGGAGAATGAATGTAACACAAGTGTACGTTTGTCACTAGGCAGGAACGTATGATATTTTCCGCCAAGATAATGTATGTGCATCCTTTTTCAGGTTGACTGCTATGAAATCTGATACTGGCTTAATTGATAACATTGTGTTCTTGGGTTTCTCCACAGGAATTGGTATAAGCTTGAATATTTCATAGGTGTCCCTGCTTATCAAAGGTATTTGTACTTCAAATATTGAGTAATTCTTGAGCATTCTTGCTTTGACTCGTAGAAGTTTAACAAGTTGTGCAAGATCCGTATGAATGTTTTCTACAGGTAAGGTGACGTCATTAGACAAATGACTAGCTATAGTGCTCAGCTGATCTTGTAATTGTTCGGGTGTTATTAAATGTGGGTTAAATCGACCATGATAGGTGTCTGTTATTGTATCCACTAAGGCGTTCTGTAAGTCTTTGAAGTCTCGTAATAGATTGCTCGCGACTATAGCTCCCATAGAAACTTCACTTGCCCTCGAAAGGTTTTGAGTTTCAACCTTTAATATTTCTAATGTATTTTCGATGTTTGCAAACTGCAGATGAATCATTTTATGTTGTTTGTGCATTGTAGCCTCCGTCCTCTTTAAGAGACTGAATTCTGCTTCTATGGCCGAAGTTTGATTTTGCCAAAATGAGACAATATGCTTTTGATTTTTGCGAAGAAGAGTGATATCTTTCTCGTATTGTTCCGCGAATCGAGCGTCCAATACGCCGAACAGGCCGTTTGCTATGTAACCTACACCGTCGATAAGACCTCGCCGCCACCTGTTCGCTTGCTTTGCAAAATGCTGACTGAGTAACATATGATTATTGTAATCGAGTTCATTGGACCCGTGACGTAATTGTAATAATATTATGTCACAATGTATTTGTTCTTTGATTGACCTGCATGATTGTTCCAGCGACATTATACTTTTGTTAAGTGCGGTAATTCCTTCCCAATAAGGATCTAGATCATAGTAAATGATTAGTTTCCAATAGTCCCTTATGATCTGCATGTTTGTTAGTTTGTCGAAGTAAATGTGTTGATTATTTCTGAATTGTGTGACGTTAAGTGCGCATTGGGAAGTTGTTATGATACTAAAAAACAACATGATTACTGTAAACACTGACTCTATATTGTAACGGGTGCCTACTTTCCTTGTTTCAGACTGCTTATTTGTGTTAGAATCTCCCGAACCCGCTGCGTTTGCTTGCTTGATTTGCGAGAGTTCATTGTTAACTGGGAGTTTTGATAATTTTGTGATAGGACGTTTCAGTGTTCCGTTTTTGGTTTTTACTGTAACCACGCGAACATGCCCCATAATTTGCTGTTGGCAGTCTGGGTTTTGTTTTTTACATGTTACGCAACGACGAAGCTGTCTCTTCGTAGCGTCGTTCCCTCCTAGAATCCAATATTGTTGTCTGATAGAACTCAATGTCAGCCGGGCTCCGGCATGTAACATGGTTCGATGTGCGTCCTCTATTATTAATTCTGTCAGACGTCCACTGTGCGGCAGAATAATAGGGTGCTGCATGTCATGGCTGATATGTGCCTTTTTTAGTCTCCCTCCAACTCTCAAGATATCATTTTCATCCAGGTAAGGATTTAATTTTAATAATTTGCTTTTTGAACTCAGCTTTCCTTCTTGCTTTAAATCTCTTATTTCTTTCGCGAACTCTTCCTGCTGTACTTGCTTGATAATTTTTTGCTTTGCTTGACTGATTTCTGATAATGATAAATAATGCTTTTTTGCTTTTCTTTTGTAGGTCGTAATCTTCATCATTAATGCTAGAATACGTGATATTTTACTGATTGATTGATACTTGCTTAACAGGTCAGTAATGATGCTTGGTTCATGTTTTGTAACAACATGAACATCTTCTTGCTTCTTTATTTCCTCGTTTGTTTTGTAGATTGCTTGATCTTCTTTCTTTGCTTCAAAAGTTTGTAACGATGTTGGTCCTTGCCACCACAAACAATGATCATTCAATTGCGCCACTGTAAGTCTCACTCTGCTTCCACAATCAGCGGGATTTTCATTTGATTTTACATATTGCCAAGATTGTGGTGGGATGCTATCAGTTATTTGTACTGTTCTATTTGCTACGAACGTTTTCCATCGACTTGGGTTTCCTTGGAGCCATCCCAATACGGCAGTGGAGTCACTCCAAGCAAATATATGTAGGTCATGACCTGCTAGACACTGCTTGACCTTGGTCATGAGTTTGGCCAGCAACAGTGCTCCACATAATTCTAATCGTGGTAATGATACTTGTTTTTTCGTAGGAACTAATTTTGATTTAGCTGCTACTAATATTGCTGATTTATTGCTATTTATAACTCTACAGTAAATGACGCATGCATATGCTTTTGTTGGTGCGTCACAAAACCCGTGTAGCTCAACACTGCTTGCTGTTTCCGTACCGTACCATCTAGGTATTTTAAATTGATTAATACTTTCTAATTCTTCCTTGATTTTGATCCATTCCTTACTGATTTTTTCTGGTACTTGTTCATCCCACTGAAGATTAGATAACCATGTTTCTTGAAATAAAATCTTCAATTTTGTTATTACAGGCACGATCCATCCTAATGGGTCGAATATTTTAGACATATCTGATAGTATAATTCTTTTAGTGATATTGGTGCTTGATGGTTCAATTTTTGATGCAAATGTGAAATTATCATGTGTAGGGTTCCAACGAAGTCCTAAAGTCTTAGTTAATCCTGCATGATTAAAACTCTTGCTTTCTTGTTTATGATAGTCTTGATCTTCTATTTGCAGCAGACGATTATCGTTTGCTGTCCACTTTCTCAAGTTGAAGCCCCCTAATTTCAGTAAATTCATTAAATCTTGCTGTAACTGTTGTGCTTTTGATAAGGAGCAGGCTCCATGGACCACATCATCCATATAGAATGAATCTTCGACGACCTTGGCGGCTTCTGGGAATTTATCAAAAGAAAGAAAGAAAGAAAGAAAACACATTTATTTAGCACAGACTAAATTAGAGGCAAAACAAAAAAGTAAAAAATAACAATAAACAATAATAATAATCACATTCATTCACACCGTTCATCAGTTGCTAACTGTCTCAATGTCATCATTGCAAGAAATGGAGCTGCTTTCGTGCCGTATGTTACGGTTGTCAATTGATATTCTTGTATTTTTTGAGATGGGTTTTCTCTCCACACAATTTTTTGTAAAGTTTGATCTTCTGAGTGTACCCAAATCTGCCTAAACATTTTTTCTATATCAGCTGTGAATGCGTACTGATATTGTCTCCATTTAATGATAAGAGACTGAAGGTCTTGCTGTAAATTGGGCCCCGTGTACATTAGGTCATTTAAACTTTTATTTGTAGATGTTTTTGCCGAAGCATTGTATACAACTCTCAATGCAGTCGTTGCGCTATCTTCGCGCAATACACAATGATGCGGTAGGAAACATTCCGGTGTCTGATTGCAAGGTGAAGGTTTCATGTGACCTAAGTTTTTGTATTCGGTAATGAATGATTTATATGCGTTGAATAAAGAATCGTTTTTATGTAATTTATTTTCTAAATGAATGAATTGAGCAACAGCCTTATTTTTGGACTGTCCCAATTTTTCCTCAAACTGTGGTACGAGAGGAAGTCTCACTTCGTATTTTCCGTCATCCAAACGATTTGTTGTTGCTTTGTAGTACTGAATGCACTCTTGATCTTCTGATGATAATGATTTTTCTTCTGTAACATCTTCCAACTCCCAAAATTGCTGAAATCTATCTAAATCTAATTGTACGACGTTGCACATTAATTTTGTTTTCATATTTCCACACAGTATCCAACCCAGGCGAGTCTCTTGAGCAAGCGGAAGTGATTCGCTTAATCTGCACATGCCCGCTAAAAGAATATTTGAATACACGTCCGCACCCAACAAAATGTCTATGGGTCGGCTGATGTTGTCACTCAGGATCTGCTAATTCTAATTTTTCCAAAAATGGGCATGCTATTTTAGGGAATGAGTATGAAGGTAAATATTTTGTTAGGTTATTCATGATGTAGACTTCGATATTAAATTGATATACACACATCAAAAGTGTCTAGGGATCAAGCATTTTTATGCGGATTTCTTGAGATTGAGATGTGGCTTTGTAATAAATTTATGATTTTATAAATTTATATGGATCCTTTTTGGTGCATTTCATAATTTGAATCAGGAACTGTGAATCACATTCGAGTAAAAGATGAAAATCAGCTGTCAATATTTTCCCTATAAAAACATACAACGCATTGAAGACATTATTAGTGCTACTGTTTCCCTACTACTGATTAAAACCAACGTTATTATGGAGCGGCGACGTCATTTAAGCAGGGAAGAAATGCTCAGAGCCGTGGGAATGATAGAAGCTGGTTCCCGGCAACGTACTGTGGCTTTAGCTCTGAATACAAGTCAGAGTGTTATCAGTCGACTTTGGACACGTTACCGAAGCACTGGTACCGTGGCTGAGCGCCATGGAGGACGGTATCGCTGCACCACACGGAGACAAGACCGATACATTCAAATCTTAACTCGAAGAGCTCCAACTATAACCGCCATGATGTTAGCCGTGAGGCTTCATCACTCTTCAGGGAACTTAATTAGCGACCAAACAGTCAGAAACCGCTTGCATGAAGTGAACCTTCATTCCCGAAGACCGCTACGGGTACCACCTATAGCAATGCACAATCGTAGGATTCGATATCAATGGGCTCTTGAACACAGAAATTGGGCAGAAGAACAATGGCGTTTCGTGTGCTTTTCTGATGAGTCTCGTTTTGGTATGAGACCGGATACAAGACGTATACGACACTGGAGAACCCCTGGACGCCAACAGCGATTAAAATCCTGCCAGGAAGTCCATCCTTATAGTGGTGGAACCATCATGGTATGGGCGGGTATTTGGATCGGCGGAAGAACTGAGTTGATTTGGATCAGAGGCAACCTCAACGCTCAAATTTATGCTGAGACGATTGTATCAGACGTCATCGTTCCTCTACAAGTGCAAATCGGTCCCTTATTTCAGTTAATGCATGATAATGCACGACCGCACACCGCAAGAATTGTAAGACAGACTCTCGCCGCAGCTAACATCAATGTCCTGCCCTGGCCTGCTCAGTCGCCAGACTTGAACCCGATTGAGCATGCATGGGATATGCTACAGAGAAGAGCTCTGCCGAATATGGAGGGTATCCAGTCGCAAGAAGACCTTTTTTTGTTGTTGCAACGAACATGGGCGGCCATTCCACAGCGTGATTTGGATGAACTCATTTTGAGTATGCCAAACCGATGTTCTTGTGTTGTTAGTGTTCGCGGTAGAAACACGGATTATTAATTGTTTAAGTTACCCAATAAAATTTTAAAGAAAACTGTTATTTCAGTCTTTTTTTCGAACTTTAATGTTAGTGGTTCAAATGTCAAAAATCCCTTTATTAGGAAAATGGCAAATTTCTTTATTAATGCAAAGGTGACTTGGTTTATCGTTACTGTGACAAACGAAAACACTTTATTTGATGAATCCTTAAAGAAAATTTTAATTAATATCAATCAGGAGAAAAGTTATTGCAAAAATATATGTTGATCCCTAGACACTTTTGATGTGTGTAGTTTGATTCTTGAGCTTGACGTACAGTTCAGGGTCATCATTCCTTTGCAACTGTTTTCTGTTTGCCCTATGCCCGTGATTATGCCGTCACACCTGGATCGCTGCAATCCTAGCTGCTGAGCAGCGTTCTCTGTGATAAGAGACATCTGTGAGCCCTGATCAATAAGAGCCCGCAGGATCAGATATATCCCATCTGCTTTCTGCACCTTTAACAGTGCAGTTGAAAGCAAAGTTTCTTGCATCATATTTTGTTGTGTTACGTGCGTGTTTCCTTGATTTGCACGTTCTTGATTATAACCACTGTTGTTTTGCTGTGTAGAAGACATCGAATTACCTCCTTGTTTTGATAATTCTTTTGAATACGATTCATGAAGTAATGTGTTGTGGAATCCGTTGCATTCGAGGCAACGCTTCTTTGATAAGCATTCCATGCCTTTATGATCATGTAAGCAGTTTTTGCAATAATTCAAGTTAGTAACACATTGTTTTTTCTTCATCGGGGTAAAGTCAGCAAATTGTTTGCAATAAAATATAGCATGTGCGTCATTGCAGACTGGACAGTTTGGCCGATCGTTTTGCAATTTCCTGTAACTTGGTGATTGCGAAATAGCCTTATTGTTTGAATATGATTGCTTAAAATGATATTGTTTAGATTCTGATGGTTTATGTATGTTTGAAGAAAAGGATTTTTGATTATTAGTCTCCTGTTTTCTTCTACTTGCTTCCATGCTCGTGAATTTCCCCTCTAGAAAGGCTAGAAATTCATTCAGCTCGAGTAATTCTCGAGGATGCTTGATAGCTGCGTTGTATTCGCTGAATGTGTCCGAATCCAATTTCTGACACAGGATGTGCACGATCTGGTTCTGTATCCGTGTTACTCACGCTACACCGACGACATCCCCACAACCGCTGAAGCCATGCTCGCGCTGTACGCCGACGACGCCGCGTACATTACCACCTCGCTTAATGCGAAGTACGCGGCGGTGAAGATGCAGCGCGCGCTGAACCTGCTCCCCGAGTGGCTGTCCAAGTGGCGGCTGTCCGTCAACGTGGGTAAGACGCAGGCGATGGTCACCGGCGCCGCGCCTCTCCCACCACCCTTGAAGCTGCAGGGAGCCGACATCGCGTGGTCACCCCGGGTCAAGTACCTGGGGGTCACCATAGGTCGTCGGCTCTCAATGGAGGCACATGTCCGCGCGGTCGCCGCGCGTGGTAGGGTCGCCCGCAACCTCCTGCGACCAGTGCTCTCATCCAGCATCCCGGCGCGCGTCAAGCTGGGCGTGTACAAGCTGTACGTGCGCCCGCTCTTGACGTACGCCGCCCCTGCATGGTTCGCCCTCACGAGCGAGACCAACCGTAAGCTCCTGCGCACGCAGCAAAGTGCCGCGCTGCGCACTATCGTCGCTGCCCCTCGCTTCGTGAGGAACGACGTCATCCAGCGGGACCTCGGGATAGAGGGCCTGGACGAGTTTGTGCGGCGCCTCGCGAAGGGGATGTTCGCGCGTGCCGGCGCGTCTGCTTTGCCACACATTAAGCAGATTGCGCCCTGGCATACGCGCCCCCCTGACGCGAGGAGACCATTGCCCCGCGACCTGCTCGCGGACGTGTGACTCCACCCCGGACTGGACTTCCGAGTGAGTCGCTCTCAGTTTACACGCGGCTCACTTGTGACAATAGACTCCACACATAACATACATCTGTTGCGTGATGCGTGCTAGGATAATTTAGGCGTGTCGCGCAGCAAACAGTAGACATTCACCTCTATACAGGCGTATAAATACACACGTGAAGACGCAGCGCGGGCGCGCGATTCACGTAGACACCGGGTGACGTCACACAACACAATGTCACCCACACACCCATTACACGGTCTCCCTAACCCGTGCCAGGCTCGGCTAGCTCTGAAAGTGGGGCGGGCGGAAGACACTCACCCCTTCTGTAGGAACGTCGAGTCCGTATCTCTGTCGCAGGTCGCCTTCTGCTGGGCTTCCCCCATGTAGGTGGGGGTTCCACCTGGGAGGGGTTGACCGCCGGGATACGGTGAAGAAAGCGGCGCTGATTAGCAGCGTCGTGGCATGCCTACAGACACAGTAATAGCAACCATTCACAGGAACGCGTATATCCGCGTCCCATCATCTTTTAGGCCGCAGTAGGCCAACAAAATGAGGGGCCCGTAGTAACGGGCCAACAAGCGCTACCGCGGAGAGGGGGCCATGCCCCGGCACCGCCAGTCGCACCCCCTGACGGGGTGTAGCGATATCCAACCAGTGGTTAGCGACAAGGGGATACGGTGAACGAACGTGCTAATCCCTGGAACTACATATTATATATATATATTTTTATATTTTATTTATTTATTTTATATTAAGTCTTTAAAGACCTATTATAATCACACTAATATTATAAAGACGAAAGTTTGTGAGTGTGTGTGTGCGCGTGTGTGTATATTTGTTACTTCTTCACGCTCAAACGGCTGGACCGATTTGGATGTTATTTGGTATGTAGATAGCATAACCGACTTAGGTGACTGCTCATCCGCAAATATTTCATCCGCGGATGAAACGTTACCCTGTAAAAATCGTAAGGCGACGACTCATCCGCAAGTTCGGATGAGTCGTCGCATAGTTAATATTGATGTGGTCATATCAGCCAAGTAGACAAACAAACATTTGTGTATAGGAACATTGTCTGTTCTTTAGTTTCGCTGGTTTCGCTAGCCGCTATGTGTAATAATATCGTGGTTAAATCGAACAAAAATACTTCTATGTATAAGAATCGTTTTTTTTATCAAGAATACAATTTTTTGTCAGAATAATAAGCAATGTACTGACAAGAAGTTACTGTTTTACTGCGAAAACTGAGTTTTGTTATAAATATGAGTACATTTAAATAAATTGTTATTAAGAATTATACATTTTTATACATATGTGAGAAAATATTAATTAGTAAAGAAAAACCCAAATAATTTAAACCGTCTCAGTATTTAGGTACAAAAAAATATATTTATAACCATACAATCCCTTCTGGACTACAATGTTGAATTCGCAAAATGTTGAATTGGCAAAATATTGAATCCCAAAATGTTAAATTCGTAAAAAGTTGAATTCAACCATTACGAAATTTTGTAAACGATGTTATCACTAATATGATAATTTCTCTATACAATGTCCGAGGCTAATTTCATTATCAATAAACTCGCAAACTGCTATAATTTTTTTTTCCTTTAGTATGCTAATAATAGTAATAATAGCCCCACCGCCGTATCTCTACGTTGACGTCGTGGTGGAGCTTGCGCTCTCTGCACTCTGGGTCTGTGCCGGTAGAGCTTACTTTGCCGAAACAAGTCTACGGTGAGGAGCCAGACCAAGAGAGATACAGAAACCCGCAGGGCAGCATGTGGCGAGCTGTTGGGCAGTAGCGACCCCACGGACCCTATCTCCCGGGAGAAGTCTTGTTCCTCATCTCTGGCTTGCCTTTACTGACCGACTGACGGGAACAGAGCTTTCACCTCATTGTTGCCTTTATTGGCTGGCTTGAGTGGAGATTCACAAGAGTGGTACTCGCAGGAAGGAAGTATTCCACTAAGTGCTTGCAGGGATCTTGACTATCTTCCGGGCTCTAGGATTGTTCTGAGAGCCGTGGAATACCTCTCCACTCCACAAGATTCATAAAAGTAATAATAGTAGTAATAATAGTTGGTTAATAAGCATTAACAATTTATTTAAATGTACTCATGTTTATAATAAAACTCAGTTTTCGCAGTAAAACAGTAACTTCTTGTCATGTACATTGCTTATTATTCTGACAAAAAATTATATTCTTGATAAAAAAACGATTCTTATACATAGAAGTATTTTTGTTCGATTTAACCACGATATTATTACACATAGCGGCTAGCGAAACCAGCGAAACTAAAGAACAGACAATGTTCCTATACACAAATGTTTGTTTGTCTACTTGGCTGATATGACCACATCAATATTAACTATGCGACGACTCATCCGAACTTGCGGATGAGTCGTCGCCTTACAATTTTTACAGGGTAACGTTTCATCCGCAGATGAAATATTTGCGGATGAGTAGTCACCTAAGTCGCATAACCTATTCAATGTGACGGCCATTTTGTTTTTGTGGGTTTTTGTGTGAGAGTATTTCTGGATGGTGTCGCGCGGTAGACGATATCTCTAAAGTTTTGTATGAGAGCTGTATATTAAACCGTCGTTGGAATCGTTATGAAATAGGCTACCGCATCTCGCAGTTAGAAGGTTATACCCTGGATTAAAGCATAGGCTGCTTTTTATCCCGGTCTACGCGGGTGAAACCGCGGGGCGCAGCTAGTTTAGAATATAAACTATTGTCCAACATTAAGAAAACAAGACCGTAAGTCAACGTTCGCACGGCCGTAAAAATATCGCGGCGATTTTTTTTCGCTTACTGGATTTTCAACGCTCTGTTTAGCACCAAGAGTGCAAAATCCAACAGTGTTTTTTCGACGCGCTAGAATGTAGGTACTCTGTTATTATCAAGTTGGATTCTCAACGCTCGGCTTAACAATGAGAGTTGAAAATCCAGTGCGCGATAAAATCCCGTCGCGATTTTATTACGCCCGTGGGAACGGGGGCTAAGAGATAACACATTAAATACACACGGCTACACATCAAGCTATATATTTCCAGTTTATACTGACCTATCTATCTATCTAAGAGCTAGTTCGTATTTAGCTACGACCACTGGTAAAAAAACATGCCGCT
Organism: Cosmia pyralina; assembly: GCA_946251885.1. Taxonomy (NCBI): domain Eukaryota; kingdom Metazoa; phylum Arthropoda; class Insecta; order Lepidoptera; family Noctuidae; genus Cosmia; species Cosmia pyralina. The sequence goes on from OX276371.1 coordinate 2,943,129, forward strand.
GCAGTAACGTTAGCAGCGGAATCTGTTTTTCGTAAATATCTTTGGTTCGGCTGGACGCACAAATTATAAATTTCGGGCACAATTACACGAGATGAGGTACTAATTTCTGTCAAGCCGAATCCTGAAAAGCGACAACATTCAGCCGGCGTAACGCACGCGGTACCTAATGGCGCCTCTTCACAATCGGCTCTTTATTACCCCCTTTAGGATTATTTTTGAGACAAAAAATAGCCTATGTCATTTCCCAGGATGCCATCTATCTCCATGCCAAATTTTATCGAAATCCGTTGTGGTTTAGTTTAATTTTTCTAACCTAATCTCTGATCGCCGATTGTGAAGAGCTGGCACAAGGTTAGGTACCTAGGTCATCTCCGAAGGTCAAGCCGAAGGCACTAAGAGTTACTATTATTTACTCTGTCTATGATAGTACCTACGTCTTTGGTGTTGTGAGCTTGACTTTTAAATATAATTATGTTACAGGTAGCTATATAATTTCTTGTCCCCCGACCCACTCCGTCGCATCGCATCGCCTGCCCGAGCCATTACTTCGTTTTCGCTTAATGTTCTTTCCGACTTTTTTCTCGGCTCTTTATGGTCCTAACGTGATATTAAATAGCCTTGCTCAAGAACTGGGCTATCAAATGCAAAAAGATTTTTTCAAATCCGACTGGTAGTTTCAGAGTTTAGTGCGTTGAAACATACAAACAAACACTCTTCAGCTATTAGTACTTATACATTTGATTACCATTCAAAAAGTTAATAATAATAATAATAACCCCACCGCTGTATCTCCACGTTGACGTCGTGGTGGGGCTTGCGTGCTCCGAACTCTGGGTATGTGCCGGTAGACTTTACTTTGCCAGACCAAGAGAGATACAGAAACCCGCAGGGCAGCATGTGGCGAGCTGTTGGGCAGTAGCGACCCCACGGACCCTATCTCCCGGGAGAAGTCTTGTTCCTCATCTCTGGCTTGCCTTTATTGACCGGCTGGAGTGAATACTGATGGGAACAGAGCTCCCACCTCATTCTTGCCTTTATTGGCTGGCTTGAGTGGAGATTCGCAAGAGCAAACGAGCTCGGAGGAAGGAAGTATTCCAGTAAGTGCTTGTAGGGATCTTGACCATCTTCCGGGCTCTGGGATTGTTCTGAGAGCCGTGGAATACTTCTCCACTCCTCAAGCACCTCGTGACATGTTGCCCCCTTGTCGCTACGTCACTAAGTGCTAGCGACAGTTTCCGGGGGCCCATTATTGAGTGTGCAAGTCACCCCCTGCCAATTTTTCCGTGTAATAAAACATTGATCAGGCAGGGGCCATAGTCCTTTCATAGTTCTAGGTAACCAGTCCACTTTAGCCACCCAAATCCATAGTCCAATATCTTTGTTTCCATATCCTGCAATAGTCCTACACCAACCGGGGATTGTCCTTGGGTGCACTTGCATAGAGCGTATAGGGATAATCGTCGGTTGGTGCCTCATTTCATTGAAAGCGCCTGACAGGCCTCTGCCAGTTGGCTTCGGCCCCTCGTATGCCTTCCAAAGGTCCGGGACCCCAGAGTCCCGAGATATGTAAACATATCAAAAATAATAATAATAATAATAACTTTATTGACACTAAAAACCTTCGTTACAATAAGTAGTACATGTAGGTAACAAAAACAATTGATTGTAAAAAGGTGCCTGGAATGGTGGAAACCCTGCCTCCTAAACTAGGGGAAACCTGTGCCTTAGGAGACAGTGTTCTACTGTTACTTCGTGCTCAAATTTCATCGCACCTTGATTGTAATGAACCTAATTAAATACATGAACGGATGAATAAGAGAAAAAAAAAAAATAACAATAATGATGATGAAAATACTTAATAAAAATAGGGAACAAAAGAAAAATTACAATGAGGAATATGAAAATATGGTTACCATGACTGCGTGTCTAAGTATAATGTGAGTGAGGGTGTTTACGTGTGTGTGTGTGTTTATGTGAGGGTGTGTTATGTGTGTGAGGGTGTGGGAGTGTGTAAGAGTCAAACTCAAACTCAAACTCAAACTCAAAGCATTTATTTCAAATAAACCAATTACAGGCACTTTTGAATTGTCAATGGGTCGGTCAGTCAGAAAGATGAAGCTAGTTGCCCATTCCAAAGCGTAGTAGATCCCTATGGAGAAGAACGGGCAAGAAACTCCACGGACACTCTTTTAAATCATAATATTTTTACAAAATATTGGTTACATCGTTCAAGTTGAAAATATACATGTGAGAATAATGTAGAAAGACGTGCACGTTAAAAAGCGTCCGTAATAAAAAGATAATAACTAAAACAACTAAATTAAATATTAAAATTAAAAATAAGCCATGGCAGCTAAGAGACGACCAGTCCCAACTGACGGCGCCCGTTCACGAACATGACGCATGGATCAGCACCATTTAGCTCAACCATTTTGAAGGGAACTTAATGATCCAACACACACGCCACCATCAGCGAGACATTTGAGTGAGCATGACATACTCTCAACCGCCAGGGCACACTCAAGTCAGTGAAAGACGTACCCAGTAAAAGGTAGCTTAATAGTAGCTACATAGTGCTCACACGTGCTATGCAATTATATAATACTAAGAGATTGAATCTAAACAATGCAAAGAAAGTTTTCTCTCATCTTAATCTTCAGCAGGTCCAACAATATATCCGAATGCTAATCAATTAATTAATGTGTCCTTGTGGAGCAGGACAAGCATTCAGCCAAGCATTTTTGTCAGCGATGTAATCCCCCAACTTATAATATGCCCGGCTGCATAGTGTGCGTTTTATACAAGATTTAAATTTCCTTTCATTCAGCTGGAGTATGTGGGGAGGTATTTTATTATAACATTTTAAACAGTACCCCATGAAGGATGAGTCTACTTTAGCCAGTCTGAAACCTGGTTGAACTAATTGGTCCCTATTTCTAGTCCTATAATTGTGTCCTTCACCTCTTTTACCGAAAAGATTTAGATTTTTCCTTACGTACATGATGTTTTCGTAGATATATTGACAAGGTACCGTCATGATGTTAATATCTTTAAACAGTTCCCTTAGAGAATCGCGCCTGCGGAGGCCATATATTGCTCTGATGGCTCTTTTCTGCAGAATAAAAATAGACTCTATGTCTGCAGCCCGTCCCCATAGTAAAATACCGTAAGACATAATACTATGAAAGTAACTGAAATAGACCATCCTTGCGGTGTCTACATCAGTGAATTGACGGATTTTTCTCACCGCATATGCTGCTGAACTTAGCCGTCCTGCAAGAGATGTTAAATGCGGACCCCATTGCAGCCTTGAGTCGAGCGTGATCCCCAGGAAAACAGTTTTATCGACGAATTCTAGTTTCTCTTTATTCAATACTATGTCACAATCAGTACTTTTAACATTTGGTAAAGCAAATCTTACACATTTAGTCTTTTTCCCATTTAATACTAAATTATTAGCAGTGAACCAATTATGGATCTGCAGTAGGGCGCTATTTACGTCGTCAAGATTTGATGCACGTCTATTTATCTTAAAAATTAAGGATGTGTCGTCAGCAAATAACACCATTTGTGGTTGGTTTTTTAATAAATGGGGTAGATCATTAATATATACTAAAAAGAGGAAAGGACCCAATATCGAACCCTGTGGAACACCCATTTGTACTTTTAGACCGAGTGAATTGACACCATTTATTTGAACTTGTTGCTGTCTATCATTTAAATAAGATTTTACTAAACTGAGCGCAAGTTTACCTAGTCCGTAATGCTCAAGTTTCAAGAGTAAGGTTTCGTGATTTACGCAGTCAAATGCCTTGGAGAGGTCACAAAAAATTCCTATGGCATCTTGGGCCTCCTCCCACGCTGAAAATATGTGTTTTAATAAAGTGGCACCCGCGTCAGTCGTGCAACGTCCTTTGGTGAAACCAAATTGCTGATCGTGCAAGATTTGGTTGGTGTTAAAATGATTAAGCATTTGATCGAGCATTACCTTTTCGAATACCTTGCTGAATACCGGCAACACGGATACGGGTCTATAATTGTTGGTGTGTTTACTGTCCCCAGATTTAAAAAGTGGTATAACCTTACTAAATTTCATTAAATCCGGGAAGACTCCTTCATCCACACACAAATTAAATATTAATGCTAAGTATGGTGCTATAGTCTCGATTATGGATGTACAAACTTTGATAGACATTCCCCATAGATCTTCGGTCAATTTGATTTTAATGTGCCGAAAAGCTTTTTTAACTACCATGGGGTTTATATGTTTAAATTGAAATTCAACCGGGCAGCTTGGAACGTTCGCTCTTAATAAATCAATTGAGACATCGGGTGAGGAATTTAAAGCTTCCGTCGTTTTAGATGGTATATTTGTAAAGAAGTGTACAAATTCTTGAGCTACTTCTAAGTTAGAGCTTATATCACCATGAGAAGTCTCCAATGTAAAATCCGTGTTTCGTATTTTTTTCCTATTAGTTTCATTATTTATAACTTTCCACACTGCTTTTACTTTATTTTCTGCTGATTTGATCTTGTTACTAATATACAGGGCTTTAGCTATTTTGCAAGTATTTCTAAAAATTTTGGAATATGTAGCAACATACCTGTTGAACGTCACAGTGTTAATGTAAGGCTTAAGGCCATACAATTCGAATAATCTTTCCCTACTTATCCTAATACCTCTAGTTGCCCAGTCACTAAATAAAAAGTTAGGGAAAATATTTTTTGTTTTCTTTTCAAAAGTTTTATTGAATTCAGTGAGCACTACTGAAAAGAAATCCTCATATAGTTTATTTGCTCCGTCCATATTATGGCCCAGAACATTTAACCTATTACCTAGGGCACTATTGAATCTATTTAATTTGCCAGCTGTTATTGGTCTAAATTGTATTTGCACTTTTTGCAAAGTTGTTTTAGACTTAAAAGTTACTGTTTGCCCACTGTGATCAGATGGTAAATAATTTACGATGGCTTTATCTAAATAATCACAATCGCAGAAAACATTATCAATACAAGTAGCAGAAGTGAGAGTTACTCTAGTCGGTTCTGTAAAAATATTAGATAAATTGAATGATTTAAAAAGGCTTAATAATCTCCTGCTATTTGAATTATTTTCCAGAATATTAATATTAAAATCACCACAAAAAATTGCAGCTTTATTACCGGATGCAAGTTTCGCTAGTACATCTTCCATTATTGACTCAAATAAAGAAAAGTTCTGACAATTAGGGGGTCTGTACACGCACACTACAACATGCCTATCCAGCTCAACACAGGATAGTTCGACGCAATGTTCCACTGATAAACCAACTATGTCATTACGTTGCTTAGATTTTAAACAATTTTTTATCAAAATTAGAGAACCTCCACGCAGCATAGATCCACGGCTAAAACAACTGCCCACACTATAGTTCTCATAATTAATTAGCATTTGGTAATCCTTTAACCAATGTTCAGTAAAACAAACAATGTCAAACTTTGTTTTTTCTAAAAACATTTCAATTTCTAATAATTTGGAAGAAATACCTTGAATATTTTGATGGAATAATTTCAAGGCATTCTGCTGAACTCCTTTTCGACAATTATTTATTTTAGAGCAAGAAGACACCTTGTTGTTGTTAGGTATAAGAATATTCTTACTGGTACCTTCTGTTGTCTTACAAACTAGTTTAAATTACTATCCGGAGTTAACCCCAAGACTTCAATATCATCACCAGGCAATGAGCTTCTAGTGAGTGTGGGACATCGAACCTCCTTCGTACAATTTGTGTAAATATTTATAGCATTTGAGCTACATTTATTCAGGCTCACCACCTTATTATTAGTATTATTACTAACCATTGTGGTGTTAATAATACAAGACTTCGACATACTATTTATGTCTGAGTTTATACAAAAAGCTAATAGCCTTGCTATTATGTGTCTAAAACTAACAGGCAGATACACAGTATCCCTAGTCGATTTTAAAGTTTCCAAAAAATTATTGGTGTCAAAAAACACAAGCTTGTCACTATAATGACTAACTAAGAATTGCATATGCTTATTAAGCATATGAATATAATTATTTTGTCTATTTGTCAATTTTTCAAAATATGGGAAAGCACACAATATTATTTTTCTACAATTTAACTTTAACAACTCAGTTACACAGTCAGTGATTTCATTTTTCCTGACCCGACTACTATTAGTTTGTTGTATTAGTGAGTTGTGTGTGTTTGTTAAACAACTACTAACATTCACAATATTATGCTTGAGCGGGATGTTTAATTTCGCAAGACAATAATTTGGATAAGCCTGTTTGATTGCTGCATTCAACCGCGAGACTAGCGAGGAAAGATGAGTAGTTCTTCTGTTTTAGAATAATCTAAGTCATACAGCCAACTTTTTAATTTTGTTTTTGCCTCATATCTATTTAACTTATTTAATTGAACTTTGGTGCTGATCTTTCTATAGATTAGAGAACTTACAACATACAGTTGACGACTAGCGAATGACGTTTTGTGGGGTATTGAAGAGCATGATGTGATAAATGACCGCTTGTTAGGATCGGGGGGTGGGACCCGACTGTGTTTCCAGAGGGTGGCACGAAGCACAAAGAGCTGTCGTACAGTAAGTACTTTGCAGTCCGCATATAATTGGGTTGTGGGGAACCTAAACGGTTTGCCAAGCATCACCTTAAGAACAGCCCTCTGTGCCCGCTCCACACCCAACAGCTTAGTTTTGCCGGTGCCACCCCACACCGGGATGCAGTAACCAATAACGGACTCGCAAAGAGCTAGGTACACCATCTTCAGTGTTATTGAATCCGCACAGTGTCTTAGCGACTTAAAAATGTAGATTAGCTTCCTAACTTTCGAAACCAAATTATCGACATGGGTGTACCACTTCAGCCCGTCATCGATCACTACACCCAGGTATTTGGTGTGACCGGCACGAGAAAGTGTTATGCAAGAACACGACGAGGAATCACCACATGTATGTGCGCCAACTAATTTAAGTTATAGTGAGCCAACTTTAAAAAGATGGACATACCTAATATATGCTATTGCGGACTTGTGTTTAGAACTTCCGTCAAACATGATTGTTTTGTTGCGTTTACGCAGCGGAAGCTCTCAAAAGGAATTAATTTTCCCCATTTTTGCAACATTTTTCATTGATGCTCCGCTCCTTTTAGTCGTAGCGTAGCCTATAGCCTTCCTCGATAAATGGGCTATCTAACACTAAAAGAATTTTTCAATTCGAACCAGTAGTTCCTGAGATTAGCGCGTTCAACCAAACAAACAAACGTCTTCAGCTTTATAATATTAGGTCTTTACCTATGAAATTGCCATTCTGCAGTACTGGCCATTTCAAATCAAAATAATTTTTGTTTGGCTAAGAATTCTAATTTCAAATTAATTTTATTTTAAAAACATGGATTTTTTTTGTCCAAAAGTAGTCATTTGTTTATTGATTAGTGTTACATTTTCATCGCATTTCAATCTTTTTCGTCATCATGGATACGTTAAAAATTCGAGTAATTATGGAATATGAGTACCATCGTGGCAGCAACGCGGCACAAGCGGCACGCAACATCAACGACGTTTACGGAGCTAACACTACAAACCAACGCACCATTTGTTATTGGTTTGCTCGCTTCCGTTCTGGAAATTTCGACCTGAAAAATGAACCTCGCGGTCGTCCGAAGACTTTGGTCGACAATGACGAATTAAAGGCGATTGTGGAAGCTGATGATACACAATCTACGGCTGAATTAGCAGCAGCTTTCGACGTTAGCGTCCAATTTGACGCAAATGCGTCAAATTGGCAAGGTAAAAAAGCTTGACAAATGGGTGCCCCACGAACTCAATGATCGCCAGCGCGAAGTACGCGTCGAGACGTGCCTTGCACTGCTCAACAGACACACAAATGAAGGAATTTTGAACCGCATTGTTACCTGCGATGAAAAATGGATTCTGTTTGATAACCGCAAGCGCTCAGCAAGTTGGTTGGATCCTGGTTCAGCACCTAAACAATGCCCTAAACGAAAACTTACCCCTAGAAAAGTGATGGTCACTGTTTGGTGGTCTAGCGCCGGTGTGATTCATCACAGCTTCTTACCAAACGGGGTGACCATTACTTCAGATGTGTACTGTGAAGAACTGAACACAATGATGGAGAAGCTGGCACATCTCCAACCAGCATTGGTCAATCGCTCGTCTCCGCTGCTCCTGCACGACAACGCGCGACCTCATACTGCACAGCAGACGGTCTCCAAGTTGCAAGAACTGGGGTTGGAAGCTCTCCGTCATCCGCCCTACTCACCAGACCTTGCGCCTACAGACTACTACTTTTTCCAGAATTTGGATAACTTCTTGGCGGGAAAAAAATTCAATACCCGAGAGGCAGTACAAAATGCCTTTGAAGAATTTGTTGCCTCCCGTCCAGCTGATTTCTTTAAGAAGGGCATCAATAAACTGCCACTGCGTTGGCAAAGATGCATTGATTGCATGGGTGATTACTTCGATTAAATTAATAAAAAAATTCGTTTAAATTTTTTCATACAAAACGACAATTTCATAGGTAAAGACCTATTATTAGTATAGATTTTTTTAGCGTAAACAACAGCGCTTATTTAAAATGGTAGGTACACAAAAATAAAACAACAAGATATAAAGGCAATCTTTATTTACATACATAGTGGGACAATACCTAAGTACTTATCTATACAAGAGAGAATTGACAAGTCTTAGAAACAGATCATTATGCTAGCTGGCAGAGGCGGCGCGAAACGTGTTCCAGTCAGAATATTAGAAATTATTTGGTCAAACCGTTTCTTTATTAAAACATAGGTACCACAGAGCACGGAATCGCTTCTGCTTCAGCTTCTGGAGATGACAGTACCTAAAAAAAAAAGCCGTAGGTAGTGCCGGAAATGCGTTTGAGCACACATCTGTCACGGACCGCCTTCCAAGGCCCTGTTTCTATAGGTACTATCAGAGGTAATGTCAGAGGATCTGTTCGATTGCAACTTGCATGAAACTACATTGCAAGTAAATGTCTGACAGTTCTAGAACAGTCTATACAGCATACAGTCGTCCGACGAGTGCCCGAGCTGCTTACGTAGTTCGCCGAACTAATGTGGTTATAGTTTAAAATAGTTGCAGTGTGCAAGTAGGTTTCAGACGTCAACTTGCATAATAAAACAGCAGCAAGTAGATATCGCGTTTAAGAGGGAAATAATGATTTAAAAAAGGGTAGTATTTAAACGCACATCAAAAATTACCAACTTTTCCCAACAGAATACGTACATCAAAATTTGCACGTTTAAATAAATTAAACTTAACGTCAGGTCGACGGAGCCCCGCTGCGCGGGGCTCCTATTTCTGTCTGCAGGGTTTAAAGGAACCTAACCAAACCTAACCTCGGGGTGCCCAATAATTATTAATTGTACAATTTTTGATATTCAGTTAGTTAACTAGTAGTGAAATAATAAGTTTTTTAGATGCGCATTTATTATTTTTGATGAACAGTTAGTATTTTTGATATGTAATTAATATTTTTGTTGTAACTTTGGACAAAAATTGATGTATAATAATGATTATTATACGTGCAAATTTTGATGTGCAAACAGTATTTTTGATGTACGTATTCCGTTGGGAAAAGTTGGTAATTTTTGATGTGCGTTTAAATACTACCCATTTAATATTTTTCTGATGTGCGATTAATAATTTCCCTTTAAAAAATGGAGACGCTTCTAAAAAGCTTGGAATTGACATTCAAAAACATTTGTTGTAAGTACTTTAGAAATAATAGGTTGGGGAAAAAGTTTCTTCGCATTTTTTAAGAAAATTCAAAACATTTTTTACATTTATCTAAAGTATGTAGGTACCATTTTGTTCGGTAACTTTCTGCCATCTTGTAGGTAGGGACATGATCCCATTGCTATAGAAATTTTGGGACTTCTGATCAAAATACCGCGACAAGTGGTTTTGGCAGTCCTCTCGTGATGTTAACCTGACACTGCCTAAAGAATCTGAAGAGACCGAAACAGGTGGAAATCTGAAGGTGCAAGGTCAGGACTATACGGCGGATGCATCAACACCTCCCAGCCAAACTCTCTTAATTTTTGCTGAGTGGCTAAAGATGTGTGAGGTCTAGCGTTATCATGATGAAAAACCACACCCCTTCTGTTGATTAATTCCGGCAGCTTTCTCTCAACTTCTTGCTTTAATCTCATCAGTTGTTCGCAGTAGAGTTCAGAATCGATGGTCCTGCCTGGTGGTAACAGCTCATAATCAATAATGCCTTTCCAATCCCACCACACACACAGCATCACCATGTTGCGAGTGAACCCGGGTTTCGCCACAGTCTGTGAAGCCTGACCGGCCTTTGACCACGACTTTTTTCGCACGTTCTTGTCGTACGTGATCCACTTTTCATCTCCAGTTAGTAGCTTCTTCAAAAATGGTTCGGTTTCATTACGTCGTAATAAAGAATCACAAATGAGTACACGGTTCATTAGGTTTCTTTCAGTGAGCTCGTGAGGTACCCAAATATGGAGCTTTTTTGTGTACCTAGTTTTTTTCAAATGAGCCAAAACTGTTTTGTGGTCAATTCCCAGTCCTGCAGCTACGTTGTAACTACTGATATGCCGATCTTGCTCCACTTTATCAAAAATGGCATCCATTTTATCCGTGATAGGGCGACCAGAGCGTCGTGCATCTTTGGCATCAAAATTTCCGGATTGAAAACGCTTAAAACAAATTTGTGCTACTCTCACAGACACTGCACTGGGTCCATAAACATCGCAAATTTTTTTCGCGGCTTGCGTTGCATTTTTACCTTTTTTGTAGTAAACTTTTAAAACGTATCGAATTTCTTCATTAGATTTACTCATCTTAACAGTACGAAAAACAAATGAAAATCACACTTTTTCCTAATTTGAATTTGGAATTATGTTCTTTCAAAGGAGAATGGGCATTTTGGTACTCGCTCCAATAGCAATCATTGTGGTGTCATTGGATAGGTCTTTTAATCAGGAAAAATATTTACTATGGCGACATGTCCCAAATCCTTGTCTGAAAACCACGGCAAGCCCCCAAAGTTCCAGTTTTAGTTAATATCATAATTGCAAGTACGATAATATTACATACCTATCATGGTTGAAATACGAAAAAAACAATGTAAAACAACATTATTTAAAACGAGAAATGTATTGTGTTACTCATAGACTCATAAAAAAAGGAGGACTCCGCGCCACGCATATCGAAAGTGAAGCACAGTAAGTATGCCAGGACCGTTTGTACAAACACGCCTCACGCACACATTTACATCATAGTATGCCAACCGGACGCCATTACGTGACACAAGCGACGGCGTCTTTGCAGGTACTCATATCACGCACACATAGATCGGTACGGTGCTTCACTTTCGATATGCGTGGCGCGGAGTCCTTCTTTTTTTTATACGTCTATTGTGTTACTATTCATGCATTATATCGTGATATGATATGATAATGGTGAACACTTTTGAAAATATGTTTTTTTACATAAAAAAGTAGTATTATCTTTAACATTTCTGTTTTTTGTTACAACGGTGACTATAGACCTCGGGGATAGGGAACCAGCCGCGGGGTGGGGTAGGTGGTGCGCTGTGCCAGTGGACAGCCTTTTGTGCCGCGACATTCACTAGTCGTTGTATCGTTCTGTGCGTGAAACGACGTTCCGCAGCTGTTTATTCTACCTAGTACTTTGTTATACCGTTTTCATCACTGACCCCGGCGCCCCTTTTGGACATTGTTACCCGCTACAAACGTTCTTGGCTAGTGTTGTGGACTATTGTAGTGCTTATCGATTTGGAACATCGTTACGGAAGAAAATCGCAACTGTGTGATGTGTCGGCGAGGCCTACATCATGCTAGATACCAACAGCATGTTTTAACTGATGATCTTCCAAGAATGCACCCCGAGTTTGTGGCTTACATACGAGAACATGCCATTTTGGAGGTTAGTACATACTTCATTAAACTATTTCGAACTTCACCAGCTTCAGTTTTTCTTTTTAGAAGCGGTTTGTTTATATTATTATTGTCTGTTATATTTTTATACCTGAGCTATTACAAACGTGCGAATTGAGCCCTAAATCATTTTAATCGGACCTCTTGCTCGCACTTACAGGTCTTATTGAACTACTCTAGTGTTGTGTGTAAAAGTGCGTTTCCGAACCGAGCTGCAAACTACCAACTGCACGTGTTTATTTTCTATGTAGCGCGGCTGTATGGTCCGTAGCTAAGGGTGTTCGCTTCATAGAAAAAAAAAACACGTGCAGTACTAGCTACCTGCTTCCGAGCGGCATCCCTTTATATCAGTAATGACTTGTGCAGCTTTCTCACAATCCTTTAATCCTTTTATGACTCAGTTCGCACGTTTATAGTTCTTCTTATTAAAACACTTCTCTGACCACCTATTGTGTGTTTGCTATTGTTATCTATTCACTAAGCCGTCACATCGGCTATACATAAGATATATTTTTACTTGCATTACTTAAAATATGAAAACAATACAAGTATGCCATGACTTTAGACCTGAACACCTACATACCGCATTGTTTTAAATGTTTTCATAAAAATACAACATAACATCAGCAAGATCGTATTCTACCATTTTCAGGTAGAGTTCGACAACACACGACGTGTGTGTCACCGATGTTGGCAGAGAATTGACAACGTTGTAGGAAGACCACCTGTCATACCAGAAGTAGAACAGAATGTACGAGAGCTTCAGGTTCCAGACTACACTCGAGCTCCAAACACTCCAGGGCATTGTATCTTTAACACTTGCCAAAACGCAACCCGCCATCGAATACCAGAGACGATTAAGATTCACATTTTCTGTGAATATAAGTTATATATTCCTGACGGTGCTAGAGTATGTGGACAACACCTTGAGAGCAATGCTTGGGAAGAGCTGCCTCAATTCTGCAATGTCACACATAACTTCAATGCGCAACAGTTTAGCGACGTTTGTGACATGTTGAGAATGGCTTTAAATCGTGGACCTAGGCTAGATTTCAACACAAGAGGTGCTTTAAGCAACGAGGATATGTACTTTTGGACAGGACGCAAATGCGAACAGTTTGATTCCATATTAGAACAAACACCCTCACTAAGTGGGAGGTGCAAGGAGCCTCGAACTGCGTTAGGCATATATCTGACGAAACTACGTACCGGAGACTCAGATGAAAGACTAGCGACGTTATTTAATATGTCACGAAGAAAGCTGGAACGTTTACTAACTATTGTGCGCGAATGCCTCATGAATGAATATGTAATATTACACTTGGGAGTGGACCATATGAATAGAAACGACGTTTTAGAAAAAAACCTCACTATACCAAGAGGGTTATTTGGCAATGAAGAAAACAATAAAGCTATCGTTATATGCGATGGGACTTATATATATATCAATAAAAGCTCGAACTTTTTGTTCCAGCGTCTATCTTATAGCCTGCATAAGTTCCAGAACTTGCTGAAGCCGTTTTTAATTGTGTGTTCCAATGGCTATATAATCGATGTTTTGGGACCATACGCTGCCACTAAGACTGATGCGAACATCATGAGCGATATAATGAATGATGGAGAAAACCCATTGCATTGCTTTCTTCAACCGAACGATGTCTTCATATTAGATCGCGGCTTCCGGGACAGCTTAGATGCTATCGAAGCATGGGGATATGAATCCTACGTTCCACCATCTAAAGACAGATGGGAGACACAGCTAACTACTGAGCAAGGTAATGAAGCTCGATCAGTTACACTATGCCGGTGGGTAGTGGAAGTGGTGAACGGGAGGTTCAAACGAGATTTCAAGCTTTTGCGGCAAAAATATTTTAATAAAACACTACCAAAAATGTTCATTGATTTTAAAATCGCCGCAGCTATGTTTAATAACTTCCACATACCCATCGATGACAACATTCACGCAGAGGCCTTCCTAAACATAATCAGGGAGAAAATAGATTCCCCGAATCTACTTTATGATTATGTTGAAAGAAAACATTTGAATAACCGAAGAGCGGATTTTCAAAGAATAGAAAGTCACGAAATACAGAACTTCCCACTACTGACGGAAGAACAGATTATTTTACTTTCATTGGGCACCTATCAATTGAAGCTAGCCCGATCCTACTGCAGCGAGCATTTATCAAATGGACTATACATTCTACAAGTATATAGAGAAAGCGCACTCCAAGATTTAAATGAATATGGTATAAACGAAGATGCCTGGCTTTTACGCGGACGCATACAGTCGCGTCACGTACGGTCAAGAACTTATTATTGTTATGTATTAGTAAAAAACAATGTTAATGAAAACGAAACCAATATCCATAACATTTTATGCAATTATTACTGCACGTGTTTGACCGGACGACGAACAATCGGCACTTGTGCTCATATAGTTTCAATCGTTTGGTATCTAGGATATGCCAGACATGTAGGCTTCACTGCTCCTGCAGCGTTCCTCAACGATGTCATTATTGTTGATAATAATGTTTAAAAAAATAAATAACGTTTCTTACTTTTTCAATTTTTTTTTTTATTCCTGAGTGTTTATTCATTTAAGTATCTATTAATCAACAAACACAGGATTCTATAGAAGAAAATTATATAATATCACCATTATCTTAACAAAATGAAACAAAAACAAAAAAAAAAATACTTAACACAAAATAACTCCGTTCCGACAGCAAATGGAGACAAGCGACTCGGTTATCATTAATCCTTGTAAAAAGACCTTTCCAATGATATATATATTATGGCTATTGGACCGAGTACCAGGCTTCATATATTTTTGCCCATGATCCTTTAAACTTTCAATGTTACCAAAACCAGCCAGATACAAATAGTATAACTAAAGATATTTTATTTTAAGTTCATACATACTATAATGCGAAAAGACTTTTTCCCCAACCTAATATAATTATTGTAGTTTCTGAAATATTAAAAGTGTTTTAAGGCGAGATCTTACACAATTATTATCTTGCATGCAAGTATATTGTTGCAACTTGCATGCATTCTACTTGCAGAAAGAAGGTGCAAGTATTACGTTACGTACATTTTAAATATTACGTTTTATTAAATTTCTTAAGTGCCTTACTACAAGAGTGAAAGTGAAAAAGAAAATAAAAATCGTAGAATGATAATGTTTTAAAAGGTGAGACGCGTATTTAATTAAGTATAATATTTACATTTTGAAAACATTTCTATAATTACAATACTTACTTATTAAATATTTTTATTCAATTTTATGATTCTACTCATATACGGTATGGAACTGAAACATGAGTAATAAATTAAACTACAAGTAATACTAGTCCACAGAAGTACCTATAGCAAAATTAAATATTAAATCAAAAACCGTAAGTTAAAAAAGTAAATTTTTCAAACAAAATAAATTCAGTAAAAGTAATTACTCTGTTTAGACAACCGAGCTGGCTACCTGCGGTGTACCATAGTGCCCAATCCATTGTTCACTGAACAAGGTTTTTTTTTGTTTGCACACGATGTGTGAATGAATGTGAATGAATCCTTAAATTTACTCAAAATAAAGACTTTTTGACCTAATTACAGGTAAATTTCACGATTTCGTAAATTTTTGTATATCGTCAGCAAAGGCGATAACAAGTATGTGGTTGAATTTATTGCACATATGTGAGTTCCATACCGTATGTTTCTAGGAGTATCGCGTTACCCATTAACTGAGTTGTGGAGGTCAGATAGGCAGTCGCTTTATGTACTGGTATTCAGCTGAAACTGGTTTGACTGGAAGCCGACCCCAACATTTTTGTGAAAAGGCTTGGTTGATGGATGCATCTAAATCCCACATACAAATCCAATCACTCCCGAAACACGAATATGAGTAAAACAGCAAATGATAATTTATAAAAAAAGTTTTTCAATAATACTAAGGGCCAGGTTTTCGAACGAAAATGATCGCTAATTTAATGTGACAAATTGTCAAGCGCGCGTAAACTGATGTCAATGGTTGAATGCTTTATCAACAGCCAGTTTACGCGCGCTTGACAATTTGTCACATTAATTTTCGATCGAAAAACTCGCGCTAAGTATGTATAATATTTTTACTTTTTCTAAAAACACACAAAAAGTATAAGTATTCTATTTTATTCATTTAATTTGTATTTTAAAATAAAAACTGGAAATATTGTTCAATTTGTTAGAAGCATACAAGCAAGAAGACATTCTAATTTAAACATTTTAAAAATTTAATTTAACAATTTTTTTAGCACCTTGTTTCACTAATTGATTTTAACTAATTAAGCTTTGGTAGAAATTCAATTACATACTTAGGTAATTTTAATCGACTATTTGAATGAAAATTTTAGACAAGCATGCACCATCGTCGACCCCCCATCATCACTATCAGGTGATATAGTAGGCAAAGATGAGTAGCGTCAGCATTTCACACACATGCTTCCGACTTCGCCATTGTCTCGGACGGTACCGAGAGCTGCTGCGCTTACACACACATTCACAGCGTGTTTGTACACTTGATAAACACAATTAAAGCGCATGTCACCTGGTGAGATAAATATACTGTACGCACGGCTACAGATCAAGCTATACATTTCCAGTATAAGCTGATCTCGCATTGTATAGGATTTCCTTACAATGAGAGCTCAGTGTAAACTGGAAATGTATAGCTTGATGTGTAGCCGTGTGTACACGCTTCAAATTAAAACTGAAATACAAAATAGTCGACTAAACTTTTCAGATAATAAATTACAAAGGCGTGTTCAGAACCTTAAAAGTATTGAATTATTCTAGAAATTATAACTAATATTTTTTTAAGGGGGTTGCGCTAAGGTAACCCGCGAAATTCAAATTTTCTCAGGTTGTATCTTCATCAAAATATGAGACGCGGCCGTAACTAACATGGCTTTACAGAATTATAATCATTAAAAATTCTATAAATAAATATTTGATACGGCCGCGAATCATATTTAGATCAACATACAACCTAAAACTGACTTGCAAATTGCAAAAAACGTAAGAAATTTTGAATTTCGCGGGCTACCCTGGAGCCATCACCAATGTTTAAAATTTTATTTATATTAAAACTGCGCTTGCGCAGCATAACTATTATACATAACATCACGCCTGTATCCCCCGAAGGTTTAGGCAGAGGTGAAAAGAACACCCACGTTTTGCTAGTTTTGTTTTGGAGGTGAGATCTTAACTAACATACAATCAATTCAAATCTGTAATAATCTCAAACAACAGTATTTTTAATTTTTATGCAGTGCGGGCTAAACTCCTGGAAATACCTAATAACGAAAATGATCACAAAATTAATGTGACAAATTGTCAAACGCGCGTAAAGCGCTGTGATTCCAAAACCCATCACATCAGTTTACGCGCGCTTGACAATTAGTCACAATCATTTTGCGATACTTTTCATTCGAGATACTGGCAGCTGCTTATATCAATGCTGTTTCAAATTATTTACATTTAATTAAAATAAACGATAAATCTTTAAATTAATGAAACTATATAAAAATACAAAAAAAAAAGTTACTACTTAATTATTACGAAATGGAGTTGACTATACGATTTTACTATATAAAATATTTACAATATGATTATTTTATGTTCTAAAATCGACTAAAACAAAGTGACTATTTAATCGAATCGAATAACAGTACTAGCCGGCCAATTTCTTAGACCCAAAAACATAAATTCACGCCTTCTTCCCATGGGGGTAGGCAGAAACTACAGAACGCCACCTGCTACGATCCTTACATACTCCTTTTGCCTCGTTGACGTTCATACATCTGGTCATACACGCACGCCAGTTGCGAGTACTACGCACCTGATCTTTCTGAAGAACAAATCAAATAAGGTCCCTGTATGTGGTCACTGAGTGTAATTTGTTATGTTAGCAATAAATACTTTTTTGAGCACTGTCATTTGTCATGGAAATTAATTAGCGAAAGATGAGCGAGAAATGAGGGAAGGGTGCTTAGCTAAGCGAGGTGTTAAGAGGATTTAAATATTATATTAAACCTAGTGCATAGTGGGTTCGTTTAGCAACGGTTTCCTAGAAGAACGGTGGCCGCCACATAGCGTCCGCAATTGAAACAATGGTGCCGATTCTGTTGTGCACAAACTAAACTTAATTTAGGCTATTGCTTTTTCTCTCTATTATGACAAGAAAGGGACGGAAGTAAATTAGAGCTGTCAAATTAGTTAGAACTAATTTTTCCATAGACATTTAGACGACACGTAAAAACATGTCGACTAAAAACACGGTGAAGCGCAAGGCGTGAACTAGTTTGACATCTCCAACTTAGTTCATAGCTATAGCCGTCCTTTTCTCGCGCTGCCTGTTAGTAAAAGATAGCGATTCTCTAATTTTAGTTTAGTGCGTTCACAAGAGAATCGGCACCATTATCTAAGAAAGTAAGTTGGTCTGTTTTCCTAGAGAGCTTTTTTACCCGACTACGGCAAAGCCAAAAGGAAGGGTTATGATTTTAGCAGTCTATGGTATATAAATATGTATTTACGTGTGTACCGTAGCGCCTAAATTACTAATCGATTTTAATGAATGAGGTACCAATAGATTCGTAATAATGGTCCGGGTGACATAGGCTATATAAATTCTCCCTAAATTGAATATGGTGGACTTTACACGTAAATTTCTGACCACGAAAAAAATTAAATTGAGCTAATAATGACCTGTTTGGTGTCAAAAGAAAGGCCTTGACGAGCACATTACAAATATTTATATATGTCATATTGTTTAAGTAAATAAATATGTTTATATTGTTAAAAATAAGTAAAAGTGGAGGTAAATAATATTAATTTAATTAGTTACAGATCGACCGCGGCGAGCGTTATTTTTCAGTAGTTGGGTTTTAGATTTTGAACTTACTTTTTATTGACACCGTACAGTCAAACTCCGGTGTCACCTTTACTCGTCACTGCGGCCGTTATATAGCGGCCACCGCTGTTCTAGGAAACCGTACCTATCTTAACAAGTTATTAAAATATATAATACTTTTCAAGATCTCAAGTTTAATTTAATAATTTAAAATATCTATTACAGCATTTACAGCTTACGGCTTGGTTCCTCTCTTAATGGATGTATTAAGTTTGAATGGAATGAAAATTATGAAATGAATTAGTAGCATTAAGTACTAATTTGTTTTTTCTGGAAATGTATAGCTTGATATGTAGCCTAGTGTACAAAGGAGGCGTTCACTTATTTAAATTAGACCTTGTATTGTAACAAGTATTCAAAGTCAAATCAAAGTATCTATTTCATTTACTGTTAATTAGAAAACTATTATTCATGTGCACAATTTATAATATTATCAATATTTAATGATTTAACAAGACAATACTTTTTAGGAACTCCTTCAAGGGACAATGCAATGAGTAATATTTGTACATACAAAATACTCCTTAGAATAATCACGGCAAAAGTAGGTACTTTTACGAAACTTTTGACTAAAACTAAAACACAACATTATTCATCTGAAGAATCAATATGGCGGTTTGACATATCTAAGTACAAAAGCTGTCAAACCGCCATTTTTATTCCTCAGACAAAAGTTAACATAAGATAAAAAATCGGCCCTTAATTAAATAAACTAAAACAGAAACATTCTTATCACGTATTTTAAATTTTTAATTACATTGTCAATAATCATTACATTTTAACAATGAGTGTTTCATGTAACAAGTTGGCGCGATTTAGACAATGAATACAAAATCTATGATGACGTTCATCATTCGTTTCATTCATTCGTTCAACGACTAAAAACGTTCACGACTAAAAAGAATAAGGGCGCTGTGACACTTTTGACAGATGCCCGGACCTAACTTCTCAGTGCTGCCACCTAGTGAACGACATTTCAAAAAACCCTCATTAATTTCGGCTATGTTCGTATGAAATACATCGTCGCCAATTTTCCTAAAATACGAGATTTCCCGATATAATTCGTCGTCAAACTTCACATAGCTATTTTTCACATTAATTTTGTTTAAAAATCAAGAATTAATTTATACTAACAAAACAACCAATTTTTTTTAATTTTACATTTTGACGACTAACAAACATCCGCCATATTGAATTTCCAGTAATGTCAAGGACATTTTCTAGAATTCTAGATCAAGACAAAACAAACGATTCGTCAAAAATTATTCAGTAGTTTAACAAACTAGCTCACACATTTACTATGCTAAACTCGGAAATTAAATTAGAGATCAAAAATATAAACAAAGAAATGTCATTTTCAAAGTGATGTTATAGGGGTAGGCAACATTTCCCTAGTCATCATAATTATTTGATTTTGAAATTTCGTAAACGTAAAATTTAAATAGAAAATAATAAATGAGTCTTACTGTCTTACTTCAAAAGATTTAAACACATATTCAATGCGTGTCTTGCGTCAAACTCCATACATAATAAATAAATCATAGTTTAAAAAACTAAAAAACACGCTTAAATAGCATTAAACTGAAAAAAAAAAATATAAGAATAAAGTGATTAACGGGAAAATTAATGTCATTGTAAAAAAAAAAACGTGGGGTGATTTCGAATTACACAGTTAGTGTAAGCGCTCCTGCACACGATGCCGCCACCGCGCCGTCGCCGCGCCGACGCCGCACAACTACACTGTACATACGAGTCGCGCGAAGACCGCCACCGCGCCGCCGCCGCGCCGCCACCGCGCGCGGTCCAAAACAAAACTTTCCATGATAATTTCTTAAAAAGTTATCACGTGCATGTTCATACGCGGCCGGCAATGGAATGAATCAGGATAATGAAATAACTGGGACCGCGCGCGGTGGCGGCGCGGCGGCGGCGCGGTGGCGGTCTTCGCGCGACTCGTATGTACAGTGTAGTTGTGCGGCGTCGGCGCGGCGACGGCGCGGTGGCGGCATCGTGTGCAGGAGCGCTAAGAATGTCGTACAAAGTACCCCACGCTTTTTTTTACAAATATATTGAAAATTTTATTTTTTACTTTTTAGTTCAGTTTAATGGTATTAGAGCGTGTTTTCTAGTTGATTAAACTATAATTTATTTTTCAATTTTTTAGAGATAAATGGTTAATACTGATCAAGATAATGCGACAAAATTTTTTAATTATTGTATTGTCATCGGGCCCTGTTATGTGTGCAAAATTTCGAATTAATCTGACCATGTAAAGTGGGTAAAAATCTAGTTCAAAGATTCCGTTACATACAAACATACATACAGGTGAAGCTAATAAAAGCGTGTTAAAAACGTAAGACACGGGTTGAATATGTGTTAAAATCTTTTGTAAAAAGACAGCAACGGTCTTATTACAAAACGAGGTTTTTCTTCCGTCATGGTTTAAACCATAGAGCCAGTTTTTGTAATAAGAACCTAGCTGTGATAGAAATACAGGTCTATACAGGTCTTTATACAAAACTGACAACTTAGTCCGGTACTAAGTTGTCAGTTTGTAAAACTGACATCTTAATGTGTCGGAATAAAGTTCGAAATTCAAAAAAGGGTCCATGGTTTAAACCTGGGTTTGAAGATGAACCTTGTTTTGTAATAAGACGGCAAATGTTTAGAATTTCTGCGTTATTGTCAGTATCTTAGTAGTTTTTTTTTTTGAGGCATTTTGTGGAGGGGATGGCCACGTGAGATATTTACTCGGTGGTCTTCTGTGCAAAATGCTTCAAACTCAAATAATAATTTACAATATTATATAACTTACTAACATTATGGATCATTGTTGTCCTAAAAAAGAGATTTTGATTTGATATAATATATCAATGGAGTAGAATTATGCGTCTGATGTTTTGTGAGAGAAAGTATGCTAGAGTGTCCTCTAATATTTATTTATTTAAGATATACGTATACAACATAACTACATAACATACCAACATTATATGTTAGTATTTTTTTTTGTGTGTGAATCTGTTTGAAACTATGTTAATTAATGTAATTGGTGTTACCGGATTAATTAACTATAAAACAATAAATAAATAAATCAAATCAAAATCTCTTTTTTAGGACAACAATGATCCATAATGTTAGTAAGTTATATAATATTGTAAATTATTATTAGAGTTTGAAGCATTTGGACGATTTTATTTCAAACCGTTATATTTTATTCTTGGATCGTAGTTTACGTCACTTTAAAGCTGAAAAGTGTGTGCAATATTATATTTTACCTGTTTACGATATGCCTACAATTTTATCACTATATTAAAGTACTTTTCGACAAACTACACAATTGAGCTTACTATTTTAAATTGGCAACACCTTTTTTTTACATTTTTGATCTCAAATTTCATTTCCGAATTACACTAACAACATTTTTTACATTTTTTTGGCGAAAAATAAAGTACTTAGTTTTTTTTTTAATTCGTGCTATAGTTTTATAGCCGATTCCTATAATTTACGGACCGTGTATGTGCCCAGTTTTGCAATAAAAAATGCTACTATTAGTAAGCAAAACGATTCGATGTTGTTTATATGGTATAGTTAAAATCTCGCTGCAGACTTGGTCATAAATCATAATCGGAGTAGGGATGTGCGCTAGTTGCGCGCGCTCAAGGCCATTATCGATAGCATTATCGATAAGAGTTCATCTTTCATGTGGATGATGATAACGATGACTCCGGCGAAGAATTTTATTTATTTATTTATTAAAACTTTATGCACAAGTAAAAAAAAATACCGTACAAAGGCGGACTTAATGCCTGAGGCATTAATAATAAATAGTAATTTTAATTTTCTATTTTTAGTTTTATATATACGTTCTTTTGTTTATATATTTAATATGCTTTGTAGTAAATTTGGTAATAAAATAAATAAAAATGTGTATTTATTTCTATCACCCATTTATAAATATATAAAACTATCGATATCACTCATCGACAGCAGTAATGCACAGGACTACGTGTGGGCGTGGCCTGCCCATAAGGCCCGTGAGTGGGAAAGAGAGCGAAACACTCGAATGATTTATGACCGAGTCTGCAGCGAGATTTTAACTATACTATAGTAACCGAGCATTAGAGACGAGGTAACAAACTGCCCTCACACACTTACCCTTCTTTAAAATAGGGTAAAAACGATTACCAAGCCTGCTATGCACATTCTACAGCTTAAATTCCGAACAAATTTTATTTTTCTTACTAAATATTTACCTAAAATACCATGATATTATTTCTGGGCGTCCTAGAGAGGTTATCGTCTATGGTAAGGTACATGTTGAAGGAGAAGAACATGGCAGTCGAAGATAGGAAGTGCCAAATGTCGTGGGCGTCGTATAGTTGCAGAAGAGAGCATTGTCGGTTGCTTTGTCGAGATTGGGCGGGGGTAAGCTGTGGAAGAGAAATGTTTAATAAATATTTGATATGACCAACTCGCACTGGGCCAGCGTGGTGGATTATAGCCCACTCTCGCAGGTGCATTATAAGCACATTATAGGATTTTCTAGCGGGTCAACAGTCTGCGATGATAAATCAACAAATACATTTTCACTGATATTTGTTTTGCTCGTGGCTAAGTAATAACAGCCGCACGGGTCGTTCCATCAGGTTAAGCTGCGCTTGCCGAAGTCGGTCCGTGGATGGGTGACCATCTTTACATACCGAGACTCCACCGTGCCTCGGAAAGCACGTTAAGCCGTTGGTTCCGGCTGTCATTCGTGGATCTTTGACAGTCTTACCAAGGGGTATCGTATTACCCAGTTAATGGGTTGTGGAGGTCAGATAGGCAGTCGTTCCATGTAAAATACTGGTATTCAGCTGCATCCGGTTAGACTGGAAGCCGATCCCAACATAGTTGGGAAAAGGCTAGGCAGATTGATTTGTTTTTTTTTTTAACAATTCGCTTTACCGAAATAATTATTATTATAAGTTGAGAAAAGTATCTATACTAAAAAAAATAAAGTCGCTTATAGTGTCTGTCTGTGTGGCCGCGTTGTTCTTCTAAACTACGCAACGGATTTTGATGCACTTTTCACTATCATTTAGAGAATTTATTCCGGAAGGTTTACATGTAAAATACATTGATATTTAACTTATATACACTACTATTTTTTAATTAGTACAAAAAAAAATGGGGCTCTATCCGTACCCGTTACTGATCATATTTGTGTAGTCAAAAATAAAAAAAATGAAATTCCAAAATTGTCCACGAAAATTTGTCATAATTGGTAAATTCATAAATTTCATAATTGAATCAATCATTCATAACAATTGCTACTAGAAAATACTACGCGCAGTGCTTTTCCATGATTAATGAATACTACTATGTAGCCTGTACAATATTTCCATAAACTGAGTGACATTTTGGGATATAAACAAACGCTAATAACTTTGCTGTTTATGAATATTATTTATTGGGACTTTACATATACGAGGGCGGGTCAATAAGTCCGTGACTTTTTAAATGAAACACAAATTTTTAGATAAAAAGTTATTTTATTTTTCAACGTAGTCTCCTTTGAGCTCTATACACTTAGCCCAACGTTTCTCCAATTTTTTTATCCCTTCCGAAAAATATGATTTGTCGAGGTCTTTAAAATAGGCATTTGTTTGTGAGATGACTTCGTCGTTGGAGGCAAATCTCTTTCCACCGAGCCATTTCTTTAAGTTTGGGAACAAGAAGTAGTCACACGGGGCTAGATCGGGAGAATAGGCCGGATGAGGGAGCAATTCGTAGCCCAATTCATGGATTTTTGCCATAGAAACTGCACATGTGTGCACCCGTGCATTGTCCTGATGGAAAAGGACTTTTTTCTTGGCCAAGTGCGGTCGCTTTTCTTTCAATGCCTCATCGAATCGACCCAATAAGTTGCTGTAATATTCGCCATTGATTGTTTTTCCTTTTTGAAGGTAGTCAATGTGGATAATACCGCGTGCATCCCAAAAAACAGTCGCCATGACTTTGTTGGCTGACAAACCCACCTTTGCCTTCTTTGGCGCCGATTCACCCCGAGAAACCCACTGTTTTGACTGCTGTTTGGTCTCCGGTGTGTTGTGGTGGATCCACGTTTCGTCCACGGTTACGAAACGGCGCAAAAACTCGTTCATATTGCGATTGAACAACGCCAAACATTCCTGCGAAATTGTCACACGTTTGCGTTTGTGGTCGATTGTGAGCAAACGCGGCACCCATCTTGCGGAAAGCTTTCTCATACCCAAATGATCGTTTAAAATTGAAACCACTGAGCCATGCGAGATGCCTATGGCTTCCACAATCTCTCTCACTTTTAATCGCCGATCGGCTAAAACCATATCGTGGATTTTTTCAACTGTTTCGGATGTGGAGACCTCAACTGGGCGTCCAGAACGTTCGGCATTTTCCGTGCTGGTACGGCCACATCGGAATTCAGTAAACCACTTTTTTACCATGGAAATGGATGGTGCAGAGTCCCCATAATATTTATCAAGCTTAGCCTTGGTTTGCGTAATGGATTTTTTCCGCAAAAAATAATGCTTAATGAGCACACGAAATTCACTTTTTTCCATTTTCTTCTCAGTCAACGCGGTAGTCTGATATTAACGGCTGTCAAAAACAAACTAAATGTCACAGCTTGTTCAATTTTTGACAGGAGTCATCTGACAGATGACTGTTGACAGGAGCAGTGTTGCCATTTCAATTAAGAGACGGAAAAATCAAAAAGTCACGGACTTATTGACCCGCCCTCGTATAATAACAAGACCTTCTCTAATAAGCCCTTTAAGTATTTGTACTAATTAAAAATTAGTGGTGTATAATATAGAAACCTTCATGTTTTGCCAACTCATAAAAACTGTGTGAAGTAGGGCCGGGTGGCTAGTAGATAATAAACTAAAATAATCCTTACCGCCCAGTTAGTGTTCTGATCCAAGTAGAAGTAGCTGGATCCGAACCATATGGAGTACGTCATCGCTATGAATACCCAGCTGTTGAAAAAAAGCAGTAAGTCAGATAAGATCAGGTTCAAGAACTAATGTGGTGGTGATGGATCAGGTTCAAGGTGCTATCATCATCATTTCAGCCGAAAGACGTCCACTGTTGGACATAGGCCTCCCCCAAGCACCGCCACTTCGACCGGTTCCGTGCATCTCGCATCCAGCGGATTCCTGCGGCCTTCACAAGGTCATCGGTGCTATACAGGGTTATAAAAATGAAAGCCACATAGGCTAGGCTCACTAAGGACCTTATATAGCAAGATATACAAATGTTGTGGTAACAACAAATTAGAAAGCAAAGCTGTTCATCAACCAAACGTCACTTGAGTATTTCTAACTCACGAAGCAACGCGTGCTTCGCTCGTAGTAACATCATTCTCCTGCCCCTATCTCAATGTACGTGGGGTTGGCGCACCATGTCCCTTTTTTCCATAATTCTCTATTAGTCGTCGGTCTCGGTAGTTACCCCCGTTCTAGCCATGTCATCTTTCACACAGTCCATCCATCGTTGCTTTGGTCTTCCCCTACTCTTATTTTTATTTTATTTTATTTGGGAAAACAGACAATCGTACATTGTATATTAAATCTAGATACACAGTATGCTATAAGTAAATGTACAATCCACTACGTTTCCACATGTTACTAGTTTAAAAAAAAAAGATACAGTGTTGGGAAAAATAAGCAGTAATCAATTAGCTATTACATGTTTAAATAATAGGTACATAATAATTAAAATTTATGAGCAAGGCGCTTAATAATTTGTTCTCTAAATGTATATTTAGATAGGGCAAAAACATCAATATCATTAAAGTTATTATTGTAAGCCTGAACCAACCTCTGGAGCGGCGCTCTCTCCCCTGCATTTGTGCGGCAGGGAGTTGTAGCAAACAGTGGATAAGATATATTAGATTATAGCCATCGACATTCATACTCAAAACTTGCCTCACGACATTTTCCTCACTCCTCCGCATCACATGCCCATACCATGACAACCGATTTCTGCACAACTTTTCAGTCACCGGTGCCACTTTCAGACTTCCTCGTATGTACTCACTTCTTATTCTATCCATTCGTGTAACACATCCCTCTTAGCATTCTCATCTCAGCTGCATGCAATTGCTTTTCATTCATCCCTTTTGTGGCCCAACATTCTGATCCATACAAGACAGCAGCACCCTAATTGCGTAACACATTATCAATCGGAGTTGGTTTCATTTTGACAGTTCAACAACATTCATTGCGTTATTTACGTTGGTCGAGCAGACAAATTTTTCGAACATATGAAGCAATGGATTGATAATGTGTTACGCAATTAGCGTGCAGGTCTAACCATTGTTTTATATATATCTTTCCCTTAAGTTTAACTGCTGGCTGGACCGAGTTTGTTTATTTTGGAAAAAGAATTGGAGTTCCGCGCAAAAAAAAAAACCATGAAATTGTGAACAAAAAGTCGAATTTGAACATTTTTTTTTTAATTTGGTAGCCTAATTCTCGAGGATGGTTGTAAGCTATTTAGCATCACGCTACAACCCTTAGAAGCCGAAAAAAATGAAAACAAGTCTGAAAAAACGTTAATAAAAAAACGAAGTAATAACGCGGGCGGGTCGAGGGACGAGGGAGTTTTATTAAAATGTGGCTGTTATTTTAGTATATTGTGAAAGAAAAGAAAGAAAGAAAAAGTATTTATTGTGACTCGCACAGGAAGATCACCAACTAAACAAAAAAAAAAATATATTAAAAAAAATAATTAAAAAAATAAAGTCCTGTACGATGCCAAAAGGCCTATGTCAGCATGATGCTGCGACATTTAAAATAATTGTCGCAGCGCTGGTATTCTGATATGTGTATGTGTATGTTACGACTTCCATGCGAACGAAGTCGCGGGGCACATTTTTTTTTTTACCAGCCATAATTTTCCCTCTTTTGGGAAAAGTCCTCCCTACTCTCTTTCCACCTCTCTCTGTCCAGAGCTGTCAAGGACCAATCTTCATTAAAGGAGTCCAGCTCATCCCGCCATCCTAGTTAATGTAACTCAAACTCAAAGCATTTATTTCAATTAAACCAATTACAGGCACTTTTGAATTGTCAAAGAGTCGGTCAGTTAGTCAGAAAGTTGAAGCTAGATGCCCATTCCAAAACGTAGATCTCAATGGAGAAAGAAGAACGGGCAAGAAACTCCACGGACACTCATTTAAATCAAGATAAGTAATACAACATCCTGGGTACATTATTTTTGTTGCTTCTACATGTGAGAACAATGTTAAAAATAAGCCCTGGCAGATAAGAGATGACCAGTCTCAACTGACGGCGCCCGTTCACGAACATGACGCGTGGATCAGCACTATCCAGCTCAACCATTTTGTAGGGAACCGAATGATCCAACACACGTGCCACCACCAGCGAGACATTTAAGTGAGAATGACAAACTCCCAACTGCCATGCTCTTTCAAGTCAAACTTACAAACATCCTAATATAATAATAAACGGCCCCATGGTACTCACATTCACAAAAATTGAAATAATGCTTCTAACAAACGGAGCACAGTTATTCCTAATTAATATAACAAAGTATTGGTTCACATACCTGTACCACCGAATAGATTCTCGATGAAGTAACTTCATGACGATATAGAACAGTGTGTACAGGAACAAATTACTCATTAGTACCAACAGCAAGTGTGAGGCGAAGTCGCGGCTGTGTTGAGCAACACTGTGGGAGAAACAAATGTTATGTAGGGTTGGCAATACTGGGCATATTTTTAGTGTTGCAACCACAGGTTGCAGCAACGAGTTGAAACTTGTTATTATGATCTGAAATTAAATATTAGTATTTAAAGAAAAATGGTTGAAGGTATACTTCCAACCATTTATTTTACTTTTTCACATAAATACGCCTATGAAGTTCGTTATTTATTGACAGGCAACCATAGACGAACAAATTCAATACTTCATGGAAGCTATGAAGTTCCTTATTTATTGACAGACAACCATAGACGAACAAATTCAATACTTCATGGACGCTATGAAATTCGTTATTTATTGACAGGCAACCATAGACGAACAAATTCAATACTTCATGGACGCTATGAAGTTCCTTATTTATTGACAAACAACCATAGACGAAAAAATGAAATACTTAATGGACGCTATGAAGTTCCTTATTTATTGACAGGCAACCATAGACGAAAAAATAACGCATAATGGAAAATCCAAATGATTTAACCATATTAACATTTGGTTTTATAGGAATTTTAATAACACAAAATTTATCGATGATTAAGGTTTTCCATAACCTAAAAATGTTGATGATGACTTACCCGTAGGCTGCAATAGCCCAGTTGGCAAGATTAGCGATGATGAGTAGTACACAGCGGCCGCAGTAGGTCGGTGTAATCGCCGCCAGAGGGCGCGTCAATAATTCACGGGCAGCTCGGTAGATTATGCCGCCATCTGGAGGAGCATTATTATTAGGCTGTATGTATTGGCAAACATTAGGCTATACTAAAGTTTGACCGTTACAGCTGTAACGCGCCTTAGGATTGCGCGGCGAGACGGGGGCGGGACGCCGTAAGCGTTGACGAATGAGCGGCCTGCACTGCCTCCTCGCCTTGCCACGTACATGCCTAACGCGCGGTACAGCGGTATCGGTCATACTATAGCAAAATTATATCGTGTGAACTGTTAAAATTTAGAATTTGTTGCCAGAATTATGGCTTTATTACCAAACTGGAGTCAATATATTCCTAACTAATCTTCTAAGCTTTCACCAGCAGCGGCTTCGCCCGCGAAGAGATCAGAAATTATCCCCACAAACCCACCCCACCCAACCCATACCCATATGCCAAATTTCATCCAAATCCGTTCAGCCGTTTTAGCGTGAAAGCGTAACAAACAAACTCAGTTTCAAATTTATAATATTAGTTAGGATTGATACGTTATCACTGACTCTATCACTCACATACAAATGTATTGTTGTCTCAGTCACAGTAACATTGTAAATTACCAGTAAATATCTTAAAATCTGTGTTCTTTAGTGTGCCCGATACCGCTGTACCGCTGAGAGCGGGACGCCGTAAGCGTTAAAGAATGGGCAGCCTGCACTGCCCGATCTTGCCGCGCACATACCTAAGGCGCGGTACAGCGGCATCGGTCAAACTATATTACTTTACAAAACTCACCCAATTTAAATCTTCCCAGGTAGTATATCTGGAATGTCATTACCAAGCAGGTGACCAGATGCAGCACTGTGAACGCTATCCAGAAGTAGAAGTTTGCGTTTAGCACTCCCACAAGACCTGGGGAATTAAATACCATAATTATTGTTAGTTTTCGAAGTGATCCAACAGTTTATGGACTCGTTTCTTGAGCAGTAGGTTGATGGGGGGGGGGGGGGGGTCAATTTATTTATATAAGGTCCCAATAAAATAGATGGACAAACTTTTAGTACACTAAAAATATTGGTTACACAAATACACATCCATGTCTTTGTTAACTTATAATTCTGATACTACAAATGTGCAGGCGCACGTGACCACGTCACCGCCCGCGCCCGCCGCGTTAATCAGTGTTTTTTTTTTGCTTGGATATCTTTGGTTAGACGTACTGAAAGCTGTGTTAAAATTTGACCATCTATTTTTACGGGACCTTTTTTTTTTGGATAGGAAATCATAAATGACTTCTCCTGCTCTGGGCGGAGCCCAGAGCAGGAGAAGTCATTTAGGGGAGGGGAGGGAGGGCGTGTCAGACTTTTACTGACTAAAACCCACCCGTGTTCCTGCAGTTGCCTGTACCAGGGCCACGGTATCTCTTTCGAACAACACGCGACCCCGGCAGGATTTTAATGGGACCTTATATTTAATTAAAAAATAACAATGGAATATGTTAGTAACAATATTTCTTAAAGCTTTGAAGGGCAAAAACAAGACAATAGGAAGTTTTATTGATATTACTCTATGGTCTTCAAAGCGTTAACAACTACGACTATATTATGTTAGTCAACTTAACCACAGAACCATATTGAAACCTGTTTCGACATTTGGTATTAAACTTTAGGGAACAGCAATTAACAGCAACATTGACATCCTGGAAAGTTTTCAGACCAAAGCCATGAGATCCATGTTTAACATCCCTAAATGCATACATAATAAAAACGACCTGCAAGATCTGAAACTCAAAACGGTGAAACAAGAAATCGCTGCCCGTCGTAGTCAAAACTACCAGAAAAAAATAACCAAACATGTCAACTACCAGGCTGCTGATTTAGTGGAATCTGGAAGTATTGTGTACCCAAGACTGAGGAGGAACTGTGTTCCAACTCTAATAACCCGATTCCGAATAGAATAGGCGAGGGTGGTCAATGGACAACTCCTCACTGCTTCAAAGACTAATTGACAACTGACATATTTTATTTTTGTTTGTATTAGTATTAATGTTGAGCTAGATTCACACGTACGTATCTTTGTGAATAAAACTTACCCGAGTTCCACATCCCCCCTGTGTGACCTAATGGTCACACAGGGGGGATGTCATTGCGTCATTCGATAGGTAGTTGCTGACGATAGGCTCGCCCGTCGTCACGGCATTTTGCTGAGCAACGACCTTTTCTTGCACAGATACGACGCACAGATTAATTTGTTCTTGTTGTTTTTAGTATAAAAGTATTATATTTATTTTTCCACTTTTTGTTGCATGTTTGTTTTTCATTTCATAGTATCACAACACAAAGCATAGGCAATGTGGAGTTGTAAACTTGAAATTGTCTTTGGTCTCATATCAAGCAAAACTTGAATATGAGGTTTTTGCTCACATTGCTTTCGAGTGTATTTTGTATTTTTTTATTTTTTCTAATGTGCGTTTTATTTGTGCAGATTAAACAAGTTTTCCTTCTTTTTTTCTTAATTACAGAATAACTTCGACCAAAGGAGCAGCTAAATGTTTCAGTATAGATTTTTGCGTTAAGCAGGATACAAAAAAAAAAATAGTCATAACCTAACACTGCTCGTATTATTGCACTATATTCCTAGTAAGACAGTTATGAACCGCTTCCATATAACTATATTACGGTAGATACAATAGGCGCGCGATCCGAGTGCAGTTCTGTGGAATGCGCTAGTGATGTGACCTAATTAGTGACAATGAACGGAGTTCGATATTTTACTTTGACACCTTAAAAGTGAACGTTCAAGCTGCTTATATCTGTTAGTATTTTAACACATTTTATTTATTACATTTGCGCTAGATATTTTTATTACAAGCTATGGTATATAAAAAAGAAAATATCATGCATATATTCCCTACTTTGAGAAAACTGTGGGAAAGCCGGAAATCTTAATCAAACAGGTTTATTATTGTAAACTATCATCACTGTCATCGCCGACCTCAATAACAAATCAGTCTACGGTATCTTCCATTAATCCATCCCTTTGAGTAAAACGCTATCGATAAGCGCGCGAGCGAGAGACATCAAGGAACTAAACTACAGGCGGCCGCGGCGAGGTGTCGGCGGGCGGGGGGAGTTGCACCCGTCCCGCTCCTCATACCCCGACTGCACTCAAATCGCGCGCCTACTGTAGCTATATCCCTAGGGATATAACTATATCACGGCTACAACCATCTTACTGCGAAATATATATGCTATAGTCTGTTTTTTTTAACAAACGAGTACCGAGTTATGTCTCTCGCACATTTCCGATATTGACAGAGTGGGATGGGTCATCAGTCGGGGTGGGTCCAACGCCTTTGTTTTGTTTTGAAATTGTTGAGGCCCGTTCATATTGAATACTTCTAAAATTTACTGTACAGAAGACATGTCCGCCATGACTTCGCACAAACAATATCGTCTGGTTCTCTCACTAAAACACGTGCGACGCGCAGGTAGTCGATGACTCAACTGAATGTTACATGTAACTACAGCGTTTGTGAGAAACGGACTTTATGTTGATTACGTGGACCAATAGCAACGCAGTCAAAACTTTCGGTACTCGTTTGATAAAAAAACAAGAGTATCGTCGCGCGGTAAACTCCGCTTGCGCGATGCAGGATTTTGCGTGACGTATGTAGTTTGCATGTGGCGATGTAGATGCCGCCACAATGATAAAGACTTCAGCTGCATCCTTTTACTGGAAGCTGACACCGACATAGTTAGGAAAACTTACCAATAAATATAATCAGCGCTAGAACTCCGAAGGTGGCGTGTGCGCGCGCGTTGATGTCAGGATGTCGGGACTGGTAGATCTTTACCATACAGAGTACTGAGGTCACGTACATGAATGATGTATCTGTAGAGAAACAAATATTTTAATGAAATCTTCTCTTTTAACCTACGTTTAAAAGCCAGATTATTAAATTAGGTGGCAAATCTCATGTTATTATATCTGTTGTAATTGGCTTATATTAATATTTTAATCAACATAAAACCTGACACTGACCTGCAAATAGCAAAAAACGTAAGAAAATTTGAATTTCGGGGGCTACCTTAGCTCATCCTCCTTAATATGACAACAACTAATCATATAAGTTCTATGAGATTTGACCAGATATTATAAAGAAAAGACTTGGAAACAATGGGAATGTATGTGTAAACATTGTTTATAGTTTTATTTATGATTACTACGGTTACACAAATTACAATAGCTTTTTTTTACTCGATATTTGGGATAATAAACAGTGGTTATTAACTTAACATTAAAGTCCACCCGTGAAGTCAACAGTAATAAGATTAAGCTTGTGTTTAAACGCCTACCAGAAAAGTACATATTTTACTACTAACAAATTCGAAATACCTGCCAGAATGGATAAATGCTCACCAAAATGGATTTCTGGATGGATTAATTTTATTGTGAAATTATAACTTTAGAAAACTGATAGCAGGTCGACGGAGCCCCGCTTGGCGGGGCTCTTATTTCTATTTCTGTCTGCAGGGTTTAAAGGAACCTAACCAACCAAACCTCGGGGTGCCCCTGACGCCGACCGTCTAGGGTTAGGGTTTTCGTCAGCAGGTCGACGCAGATTTGGTGAGCATTTAATTTTTTTGGTAGTCATTATATTTAATCCCATAAGATTAACATGATTCCGACTATCGTTGCATCGAATCTGGATAAGGCACAACTTATCATTCATCTAAAATACTTTTTTTTTTTTCTTGTAAGAAACACTGCTAGATAACTTACCGAACTGAAAGTTCATGCTGTTGGGACA
The DNA here is from genome assembly GCA_946251885.1 of Cosmia pyralina. Classification (NCBI taxonomy): domain Eukaryota; kingdom Metazoa; phylum Arthropoda; class Insecta; order Lepidoptera; family Noctuidae; genus Cosmia; species Cosmia pyralina. The sequence goes on from OX276371.1 coordinate 2,977,276, forward strand.
GACGTGGTATGCCGCGGAGAGAAGACCCTCGCTGACGAGCGCGATACCCATCGCGTATAGTAGACCGAAGTGTTGTGGGATGCCTAGCTCCTTCTGTGGGCAGATACGAATTAAAAAAGAGACAGAACTTTATTATTGATAAAGTTTTTATTAGAGTCCTTGTTAAAAAAAAGTGGCCAAGTGCGAGTCGGACTCGCCCATGAAGGGTTCCGTAGCAGCAAATAACATAGTATAAAAGTTCTTGTAGTTCGTTGTAACTTTGATCGATGTTTTAATAATTGAGTTGATTGAATGAAAGGTAAATTGCGTTTTACGATTTATGACGTAAAAAAAAAACTTCTTACTAGATCTCGTTCAAACCAATTTTCGGTGGAATTTTACATGATATATTTTTTTTAGTTTTATCATTCTCTTATTTTAGAAGTTACAGGGGGAGGGGGAGGGACACATTTTACCACTTTTAAAGTGTCTCTCGCGCAAACTATTCAGTTTAAAAAAACATGATATTAGAAACCACAATATCATTTTTGATGACCTATCCATAGATAGACATGTATGGGTTTAATGAAAAAAAAATGTCGAGTTTCAGTTCTAAGTATGAGGAACCCCCAAAATTTATTGTTTTTTTTCTATATTTGTGTGAAAATCTTAATGCGGTTCACAGAATACATCTACTTACCAAGTTTCAACAGTATAGTTCTTATAGTTTCGGAAAAAAAGTGGCTGTGATATACGGACGGACAGACAGACAGACAGACATGACGACTCCCTAAGGGTTCCGTTTTTTGCCATTTGGCTACGGAACCCTAAAAAGCAGATTTCATCGGCCAGCTACAGCAGCTTTCTTTCCCTCTCTTACCTGCGCGGGAGTGTAATTGTGATGCGTGTTGTGTCTTCGCCACACCTGCATCAGGAACAGCAGTCCTAGTACAACGTAGCCTAGGTTCGAGAACACGTGGTTGAAGTCTGACAGTACTAGGAGAGGATGAGCGCACAGGAAGTTGAAGTAGCATAGGTCTTGGTTTCCTGATTGGTTTAGGAGCTGTAACAATTTGAGATATATATTAATGGCAACGATTCTCGCAATTTATCCCGCTTGGGGGCGCTGTTGTAGATGTATGTAGTTACATTTAGAACTACCCAAATTATCTAGCCATTATAGTTTTTGCGCTCTAGCATGCGCTCTCTCCTAATAATTTTAAAAATGTCTTTGATATATCATATTATTATGAAATTTATTTTAAAATATGTATTTAATACAAAACATTAAAAAATGAAATTCGAGCAGTACCGATATTTATTAAAAAAAAAATTTTTTTTTTTCATGATCTAATTTTTTCGGCTAATTTAACTTTATAGATGTCTAACAACAAAAATTTAAAAATACATACAGTAAACTTCTTTTCTATAAAATATATCGACTATCGATAAAAACCCATAACAGCAATACATCTCATCACTAAACATGTCTATGGCGTTACGTTACACGCCTATCACTTTGCTTCATTTTTCTTTAAATTTGAATTTATTTGTAGATAATAATATTTTGGCAGGATGATTTATTTAATGTATTACGGTTATTATTGAATCTGTATTTTACGACTATGATATTTAGGGTGCAGCTAAAATATTAAATCATGATTGTAAATCACGATAACGTTCAAGAGTGAAAAGGAACAGTTCGTCAAATGTCACCCGCACCATGCCAGAGCGCAAAAACTATAGGCAAGTATTAAATCGATTGATACACTAATAATTTCGATTTTGATATATCCAGCTGTGACAGACGGACAGACAGACAGACTGAGTCACACCATAAAGGTTTACCATTTTACCATTTTGGCACGGTACCCTAAAAAGAAAAAAAAAAGGTATTGACCTTATAACTTTTACCAATCAATCTACCTAGCCTGTTCCCAACTATGTTGGGGTCGGCTTCCAGTCTAACCGAATGCAGCTGAATACCAGTGTTTTACATGGAGCGACTGCCTATCTGACCTCCACAACCCATTAACTGGGTAATACGATACCCCTTGATAAGACTGATTGTCAGACTTTCGGGCTTCTGACGACCCGTAACGACTGTCGAAGATCCACGAATGACAGCCGGGACCAACGGCTCAACGTGCTTTCCGAGGCACGGAGGAGTCTTGGTATGTACCAAGACATCTCACTCATCCACGGACCAACCCCGGCAAGCGTAGCTTAACCTGATGGATCGACCCGTGCGGCTGTTATTACTTAGCCACGAGCTCCTCTCTTATCATCTCCTTATAATTTTTACCAAAGATCAGAATTACCCTAAGGAAATATAAAGAATGCTTACCCTCTGATATGTGATTACAAGTTGTATGACGGGTAAGGTGTAGAATACAGCCACAGTGAGCACGTTCCACAGATACATCTTGGATCTAGCTGACAACACTCGGGGGCGACATCTGTAATAAATAACAATGTAACATAAATAAATTCGACTCTAATGTCTCGCTGATGGTGGCGCGTGTTGGATCATTTAGCTAATCCATGCGTCAGGATCGTGAACAAGCGCTGTCAGTGAAGGCTGGTCATACCTTAGCGGCCACGGCTTATTTTAATTTAATTTAAGTATTTGAATTGTTTTTTTTTTTTAAGGACGCTTTTAACGTTCTGCATCGTTCTCACATGTAAAATTTCAACATGAATGATGTAACCATTATTTTGTAACCATATCTTGATTTAAAAGAGTGTCCGTGGAGTTTCTTGCCCGTTCTTCTCCATAGGTACCTACTATGCTTTGGAATGGGCGCCTAGCTTCATCTTTCTGACTGACCGACCCCTTGACAATTCAAAAGTGCCTGTAATTGGTTTAATTGAAATAAATGCTTTGAGTTTGAGTTTGAGTTTCGATTTACGACTTCTAAAAAGTAAGTTCAAAAACTAAAACCCGACTACTGAAAAATCACGCTCGCCGCGGTCGGTCTGTAAACAATTAAATAAATATTATTTACCTCCACTTTTACTTATTTATAACAATTTAAACATATTTATTTACTTAGACATATATACATTAATTTATGTAATATGCTCGTCAAAACCTTTCTTTTGATACCAAACATGTCATTATTATCTCAATTTAATTTTTTTCGTGGTCAGAAATTTACGTGTTAAGTCCACCATATTAAATTTAGGGAGAATTTATATAGCCTATGTCACCCGGACTATTATTACGAATCTATTGATAACTCATTCATTAAAATCGGTTCAGTAATTTAGGCGCTACGGTACACACGTAAATACATATAACTACATACTTATATTACAGACTGCTAAAATCATAACCCTTTGCCGTAGTCGGGTAAAAATAGTATGGCAGACCGTTTCTTGATCAAAATTTTAGAAACATAGTACCCTATGTTTCGGAAAAATAAATAATGCTTTACATGAAACCAGGCGCATACGCCTCGCAATGGGGAAGAAAACTAATCTTGCAAGTTACATTTGACCCATTTCCCGGTTTCCGATTGAGCTGGAATTTTACAAGCATAGGTAATTCGGATGACAATGCAATATTATTATGACATAGAGCTGATCTGATGAACGACGCAACCCTATCGAGTTTGGGCTCATTTGATTCGTCCTGACAAGGACTCTGGTCATAGATGATATCCAGACCAATGAAAGCTTGTATTAAAAAAAAAAAAAAAAAAACACTTTTTTATTTCTGGTATTACTTACCTAGCCAAATTAGCAACACACAGTTTTCCCCCAAGTCTGTAGATATCTTTGTCAGTATTAACATCATCTAACGTAGAGAAATCAGATTCCGTGTCTGATGAAGAACTGCCATCTGTTGGGAAAAAGGTTTAGTTATGAAATAACGTAATATTTCGCGTCTCATTCTCATGCATGGTCTCATCGTTTGTCATAGAAATATAGACAATAGTCTATAGCATAGACAAGTGAGGTTGGACCGTCGGGCGTCAAGCGTGAGTCGAACTTTATACCTTATTGACGGTTTTTGTGTTTTCTTTTCAAGTATTCTAGTGTTTGTATTTTATTTGATTTTATTCCCCTTGCGATTTTTAATTGATATCCGTGGCATCACACAGGCCCTATCAGAATACCAGCGTTGCGGTATTTATTTTTTAAATATCGCAGCTGTTATGATGAGATGGGAGCTTTTTTGGCCTCGCACAGGTCTCTTTTTTTAGTCTGAATTTTTATTTAATTTAATTTATTTTTTTTTGTTTTTTAATGTTTATTTTGTTACTTTTATATGCTCCTTTTTAACTGTATTTCCTGTGCGTGTCCCAAACAAAATATTTTTCTTTCTTTCTTTCTTTAATATCACGCTTGTATTCTATGAAGACAAGGGCAGAGGTGTATTATATCTTCGAAAACGAAAAAAGAAGCTTCGGCTTTAGTCTTATATTCGGCCGAAAACGAAGCTGAAAACGAAAATGATTTAGACATTATAAAATATTAATATTTCCGCTGTACACTGAAATCTTTTTTGTTTTTTTTTACACCTAGGGAGAAAGTGCGAATATGCTTTTTAAATGCAATAATAAAACACGGTAATTCAATACACGATAAGAAAAAATACAACATAACCTCGCTTCACTACTTCAAAAGAAAATCGCGTCCGTTTCTGTCAACTGAGTGAAACCACGAGCGGACCCGATTCACCCCAAAGTTAGCCGAACGTCACCTGATATTGCCGAGCTTTACGAAGTATGCCGAATGACGCGCGACAATTCACGAACTTCGAAAATATGGCCGAAGCATGATTTTTTACGCCGAAAACGAAGCTTCAGTCAGCCTCTAAATAAGTCATTGACGTCTTCTACCAATTTATTCCAATATTTCAAAAAGATACGTTAAAATTTAAGGCTAACACGATCAAAACAAACGTATCGCGGTAAGAGGCGTCCTTGACGCGTGCACGTGACATGTCTTTTTTGTTTGCATTTAAATTTCGAGACCATTTAGTACAAGTGGGGTTAACGACTTTTATTAAACCCTTATCTGGCGTAAGGTATAGTACATTCAACTGCAAATCGACAATAACAATTTGACTATGTTATGTCGCAGCAGAAAGTACGGTTTTCGTAATGCAAGTGTAACTAACGTGAGGTTGACAATACATTTCGATAGACATGTTACAAATCCCATGTAATAAGGGGCAAGCTTATTAATCGGACAGAAATCTAGACAACGGGCTGCCACTGACAATATAAGAGTAGGGGAAGACCAAAGAAACGATGGATGGACTGTGTGAAAGATGATATGGCTAGAAAGGGGGTGAATACTGAGATGACGACTAATAGAGAAGTGTGGAAGAAAAAGACATGGTGCGCCACCCCCACGTACATTGGGATAAGGGCAGGAGAATGATAGAAAGAAAGAAAGAAAGAAAATACGTTTATTTGCGGTAAACATGACGCAAAGGACAACAAAATAAAATAAACAATGTAAAAAACAAGTTTTGGGGAAAATATGCGTCACATCTACGCAAAACGGCTACCGCTCAGCATAATGCCGCGACCCCATGCGAAACGGAGCCCCAGCGCTGGTTTTCAGCGATAGCCGGCGTTGACGCGATGACGTCGACCGGTGCAGCATGTAATAAATAATATGCAATTAAAAAATAAATTCTATAGGTATAGATAAAATATACAGAAAATGACAATATCGCATTCCGCTCCGCGACAGCACCGACTCCCACGCCGCATAATGCGTTATCTGTGCGCGCAGCTGTCAGCGGCCGGAAACATTAGACATATTACATAATATTTTAAACATGGCGTAGCATTATGCAATTAACATTTTGATTTTGATGAAATTATGTAACAGAGGATGTATTGGGTGATTAAGTAGGCATTTCCTACGTAAAATGAATTTGTGTTAGATGTGAATGATGACAAAGACTCGGACACACAAATGAGATCAAATAAGAAATGGCAAGTGAGAATTAGTTGGTTAAAATAAAATATGGATTCATGCATCGAGACTATTGATGATGACCGTTACTGAAATTTCATGGTGTTAAAACTCAATCACACTACCCGGGTAGGGCATCGAATCCAGAACCAAACGCTAAGTGTATGTACGGCAGTACGATAGTCAGAAGCCCGAAAGTCTGACAACCAGTCTTACTTAGGTAACGTATAACTCAGTAACTGGGTTGTAGAGGTCAGATAAGCAGTCGCTCCATGTAAAATACTGGTATTCAGTTGCCTGGAAGCTAATTGAGGAAAGGCTAGGCAGATGATGGTATAATTTTACCTGTTCGTGGGGTGAACGCGTCGCCGTCACCGACTAAACATTGTCGCGAGGTGCTCTCTCCGCTCGTGTCCACAACGTTGATGTGACGTCGCCTTGTTGTGGGGAAGTCGTTGATGTTGAGTTCGTCGTGAGGGATTGGAGGAGGAGTCAGACGGCCTTCTATGGGATCAAAGAAAAAGAGAAGTTTGTAACAAACTTGCTTTTAGTACACCAGCGCCACCTTTTACTATTAAGTTCCGCCGCTCGACACTAGATGGCGCTGTGCATTTTCGTCACGTTTTTGAATCGCGGCATCCGGATTCTCCGCGAATTAATGATCACCCGTAGAACATTTACGTTTTGTGAGACTGACCTAGCATTGCATTCGAGGGTTACGTCCTACTTGAAATAACTACACGGGACCCCGCTAATAAGTCTGTAAGAATTAAGACAGATTGTAATTTTTGGTTTAGACAGAGTAAAGATATCTACAGTATTGTGACTCGGCCCTGTTCTAGAGATAATTACCTACAGCCGCGCGGTACGTACACACGCGATAAGGCTGCCCGCCTACTGCACTGTTTTAATTTCATCAACCTACTTGAGTTTCTTTCTAGTCTTGTGATTGTACCTAAATATTATATTTACCGATTTGGATTTTTTTGTTCTGTTCGAGAGTGTATACATCACAGTTGGTCCCATATAAAATTGATTAACTTTGCTTCGGTAGTTTTTGAGTTAGCTTCAATAATACGTATTTTTTCCCCACTTTTATATGGATGATGTTTTCTAGTTTGTTTTGCAGATAGTGGTATTTGAATTTGTGTGGGGTAGGTACACAATTAAAAAGTGAAAAATAAAAACTTTTTTACAAAAAAATACAACCGACTTCCAAAAACAACACTACAAAGTGAAAAATAACTTTAATTTCGGAAGTCGGTGGCAAAAAACGAAAATACATTTAACTAGACACCGACTTCCGAAATTAAAGTTATTTTTCACTTTGTAGTGTTGTTTTTGGAAGTCGGTTGTATTTTTTTGTATAAAAGTTTTTAAATATACTTATGCATAATAGATTCATAGGGTAACTGCTACAGTAATTACCACGCTTTAGTAATTGGCCACTCATAAAAAAAGAGGTAGAAACAAGGAGAACAAGCAAGCTCATAAATGAAAGGGACGAAAAATATTGTTTTGGTCCTTTTCATTCATGAGCTTGCTTGCGTTATTGTTTCTACCTCTTTTTTAATGAGTGGCCAATTACTATAGCAGTTACTATATTTATATGCTATACACATAAATACATAAGAAAAGTTGAAAGGAAATCGTTTGTCTTGGTATGGGCATGTAATGAGGAGAGACGAAACGCATGTGACTAAAAGAGTGATGAATATAGATGTTGATGGATGGAGAGGCAGAGGAAGGCCAAAGAAAAGATGGATGGATTGTGTGAGGAATGATATGAAAGAGAAGGCAGTGAATGATAGCGTGACGGTTGACAGGGGAGAATGGAAGAAGAAAACGTGTTGCGCCGACCCCAAGTAATATGGGATAAGGGCAGGAAGATGATGATGACACATAAATACATAATACACCATTTATAACTCAAGAACGGCTGGACCAATTTTTACGATCCTTGATTTGTTGGATTTGCCTCCGCCCCGAATAGCATAATAACTTTAACATCGGAAAAAATTCACGAATAAAAAAAAAATATGAAGAATATTAACCGTCTCATACATGATTTTTGGACAGGGCAACGTCTGTCGGGTCAGCTAGTATCAGATATAAAACTACAGGGTATTACAGCATCATACCTTCCTCACTAGGCTCCGTCGGCTGCGCCTTCTTCCGGCACAACACAACCACAATGAACGCCACATAGAACGAGCTGAAGAACGCAAGCGCAGCGCCCGCCGCGATCGCGTACTCCTGATACGATATCGTCTGGATTATCCTGAAACTGTCACACAGCTGTAAGTGCTATAGTACTTGTACAGATATGAGGAACAGGGTGTAAAGTTCACTCAGCTTCATAGAAAATGGAGGATCCTCCGATCAGACGGGTGTTGTGTCTGGTGGGCTACTGCGCCCCCCCCGTACCATCGTTGATGTAGGGATTTTGTATACGGGGTTATTGGTAAAAACACCAATATCCTCTTAAGGGGTCATTGTACTCATCATTATGAACAACTTTTAATATGGGACCAAACCAGAAAACGCGAAAAAAAAATCAGCTGCTCCTTACATTTTGACGAGTTTGATGTAGATAAACGTACTGTATAGCTGCTTTTTTATTTATTTTTTTGTTTATAAATTAGTAAAAAATATCAATAGAAAAAAAAACCTATTGATACAAAATATTTAACAATTGAATTTAAAAACTTTGCGGTTGGTTAAGTGAGTAAACTTAAAAGCATTTTCTCATCAAAATTTATTAAAATAAATAGATATAAAATTCAGTAACTACTATATATATATTTTTTTTTAATAAAAAAAACATTAAAATCGCAAAGTAAAGATAAAAAAAAAAAAAAAATCAGTGTGATGGATGAACCTGGTGACTTTCTACCAATCTAGCTAAATCCGGTTCAATATTGGTGAGTTGCAGTATCTTGAAAGTTTCAAATAAGAACTTGTGTTAATTAATAGGGGTCGATTTTAGACCTCGTCGACCCCCAAAATCAGTTTTCATTTATGTCGAACCCTGGGAAACCGATATTGACCCCTTGAGGGGTCGACCCCCTAAGGGGTCGATATCGACCACTTGGCAATCCCTGTTCTACAGCGTCTCCAGCGTTTACACTACTTAGTTACTTACCTAAAGCTCTTAACCCTGCCATCATTGGTGACAAGCCGCACCTGCTCTTCCTGCGTCCAGCCGAGGTACTGCGCCACCTGGGGCAGGGTGGCGTTACCAGTCTTGTCAGTGCAGTCCTCGTCCGAAGTCTTCACTATGAATACTATGTAGAATCCCACGGGAAATGTGTCTTGCTGAAATGAAAAAGGATGTCACAAGATGCAGTTGTCTATAAAAGTGTGGTCAAAGAAATGAGGGTTTTCTGTAATGACGTTCACTAGATGGCAGCACTGAGAAGTCAGGTCCGGGCGCCTGTCAAAAGTGTCAAACGCCTATAATATTTTCTTGAGTCGTGACTGAATGATGAACGTCATCCTATATTTTAAACTAGCTACTGCCCGCGACTTTGTCCGAGTAAAATTTCTTGTTCCCCCGACCCACCCCGTCTGTCGCATCGCATCACCTGCCCACGCTATTACTTCGTTTTTGCTTAGCATTCCTTCTGACTTTGTTTGTGCGTTATTTAAATTACACCTTATATACCACAAGATGTAATTTAAATAATGCACAACCTCTTAAGGGTCATTGTACTCATCATTATGAACAACTTTTACTATTGGACAAAACCTGCAATCGCGAAAAAAAATCTGCTGTTCCCTACTTTTTGACGAGTTATGGAACATAAATGTAGGGAACAGCAGTTTTTTTTTTAAATATTGATGATTTTAATCATTACAATTCTATAAAAATACAGATTTGTTACGATCGCGATATTCAGATCAACATACAACCTGATACTTTCCTGCAAATTGCAAAAAACGTAAGAAAATTTGAAGAAACAAACAAGAATAAACAATAGTTTTTTTTTCTCGGGCTACCCTTTCGCCTTAACTATTAACGCACTTCCTAGCCTGAAGCACAGGTTCACCTAGTTCAGGCAAATAAGCAACTGTGCTCTATTTTTTAACCGACGAAAAAAAAAGGAGGAGGTTCTTAATTCGACGTTTTTTTTTTGTTATATATGATCACGCGTAGCTTTTTACAGAGTCGTCCGATTTAAAAAAAAATAGTTTTATTCGAGAGGGTATACCTCAAAGTTGGTCCCATATCAAATTGATTAACTTTGCTTTGGTAGTTTTTGAGTTAGCTTCAATAATACGTATTTTTTTCCCACTTTTATACGGATGATGTTCTGGTTTCTTTTGCAGGTAGTGGTATTAGAATTTGTGTGGGGTAGGTACCACAACTAAAAAGTGAAAAATAAAAACTTTTTTACAATAAAATACAACCGACTTCTAAAAACAACACTACAAAGTGAAAAATAACTTTCATTTCGGAAGTCGGTGGCAAAAAACGAAAAGACATATAACCAGACACCGACTTCCGAAATTAAAGTTATTTTTCACTTTGTAGTGTTGTTTTTGGAAGTCGGTTGTATTTTTTTGTAAAAAACTTTTTATTTTTCACTTTTAAATTGTTCAAATATTTATTGTAAATGTGCCCCTTTTATAAATAAACGAATATAAATAAACGATTGTAGGGTTGCTGCTTGTGAAAATAAAGCCCCGTTGATGATAATTTATTGGCAACTTTAACTTACATTACGTTACACGTTACAATAATTAATTTATCATGTGGCAACCCTAAGTGGAGGGATGAAAGGGACTGCGTGGCTATCGTTCTTCAGACCTCCCCTAGCTGACTAGTTCCTGAAGACTGCGGCGCTATCGAACTGGAACTAGGCTTACTAAGGAAACGGAGAAGACTGCGTGGCTACCGAACTCTGAACCTCTATCTAGTGAATGACGATTTGTTCGAACACAGCTCTGCTTATAAAGGCGGACAGTTGACATGTACAATATCTACACGTAGTCGTCTGTGTTGTTATCTTCAAGTTTATGAAGCCGCTCATCGTAGTGCTTTGCATAAGTTACACTAGATGGCGCTGTATGTTTGTTACACGATTATTATTCACTAAGAACTACTTACTGTTAAAGTTATGCCTCCTCTTCTAGTCATAGTCAAGTAGTAACCATCATATAATATGTCTCTCTCATTGTCGAAAACTGGGCACTGAAAACATAAAAAATCTAAGTTAATATAATATTAGTTAAGAGGACCATTACAATTTTTCGTTTGACTCGAGTTTTGATGTGTGAATATGGTTTAGATATAGCCACAAAATTAAAAAAAGGTATGCCCAAGAAAGCTTGATTATTTCTCTTGGGAGTGTTCTAAATAAATAATTCGATTTGTTTACATAAATCAGTAAAAACCTTGTCTCTGCAAAGGATGTTTCACAAAACTTTACTTTTGCACGATTTGATGCTTTGTTACATCAAAGATTACTAATATTATAAAGGCGAAAGTTTGTCAGTGTGTGTGTGCGTGTGTGTGTATGTTTGTTACTTCTTCACGCTCATACGGCTGGGCCGATTTGGATGAAATTTAGTATGTAAATAGCTTATACCTTGGATTAACACATAAGCTACTTTTTATCCCGGTCTACGCGGGTGAAACCGCGGGGCACAGCTAGTAATTTATAAAAATGACGGAGATTCCCAAGAGCAAACGTGCTCGGAGAAAGGAAGTATTCCAGTAATATGCTGGTAGGGATCTTGACCGTACTTCCTGTCCTGATAGCCGTGGGATACCTCTTCAGTCCTCATCAGCTCCTCAGGACATGTTGCCCCCTTATCGCTACGACACTATGTGCTAGCGACCGTTTTCGGGGACCCATTATTGATTGTGCAAGTCACCCCCATTATTTCTGTGTATTGTATATAAAACATTAATCAGGCAGGGGCCATAGTGTTTCCATAATTCTAGGTAACCAGTCCACAGCCACCTAAACCCATAGCCCAATATGTTTTGTTACCATGTTCTGCAATAGTCCTGCACCAACCGGGGGGGGGTTGTCCTTGGGTGCACTTGCATAGTGCATACAGGGATAATCGTCGGTTGGTGCCTCCTCATCATTTAACATTCTCTAAGGGGCTTTTAAAAAATAATTATTAAGAGGCCCCTCGTACGCTGTCCAAAGGTCCGGGACCCCATGGTCCCGAGATGTGTCACAGACATTTTAAAATAATAATTTTAGGATACAGCAGTCATTGTGCCGATAGTAGTGACAGCCAATGGCATAATAGCCAAGAGCTTTGACCAACACCTGAGGAGGATCTCGTTAGGCAGCTGGATCAAGGGCTCGATCCAGAAAGCGATACTTCTGGACACGGCGCGTATCGTTAAGAGGTTCCTCTCTCAGCAGCCCTGACCACCGGAGCTTGGACCCTGTTCCCGATACCGGTGGGCTACTATTTTTAATACATAGTTTTTTTTTTTAAAGGAAGAGTAAACGATTTGCGTGCTTTCCGAGGCACGGAGGAGTCTTGGTATGTACATATAGTCACCCAACCACGGAGCAACCTCGGCAAGCGTAGTATAACCTGATGGATAGACCCGTGCGGCTGTTATTACTTAGCCTCGAGCTTCCTAGAAAAAAGCGGGCCAAGTGCGTGTCGGACCACGCACAATGAAGGGTTCCGTAGTTGGGATGAATTTATCCCAAAAACAAACTTAACATTGTAGTTGAAAAACATGTTCTCAAATACATTTCAACTGTAAATATGAGTTTGTACTCACAATATTGAGAGATGTACCATATTATTTTAAGATCACAGACTTCTTATAGGTTTTACTGTAATCTACAGGTAAAGATCTATTTTTCTGTATTTCGGAGATACGGGGGGGGGGGGGGGGGTGGTCAATTTTCGTCTATTTTCTTAAATAACTATAAAACATTTTAATTTAAAATTATAAAAAAAAAATTGAGACCCTCATAGGCCCTTTCATTTGACATGTCACACGGTATAGTTTGCAAAACTTTTATTTTAAATTTTCTTATTTGCCCCCCAAAAGTGACCTTATATATTCAAAATTCATTTATTTACTTTACCCGTCCGTGTTTGGGTCACAGAAACGGTCCATTAGTTTTCGGAGCAAATTGGCTGTGACAGACGGATAGACAGACACTCGAGTGATTCTATAAGGGTTCCGTTTTTTCCTTTTCAGGTACGGAACCCTAAGAAACACCACGAAAAAGTTTACTCACCGAAAAGTTCTGTATGGAGACCACGGCACAGATATCATCATCAGACTCGATCATAACAATAACACTCTTTGGTCGAGAGAGCCAACTTTTAGTTTCCAAGTTAGTCCTTAGTAAATACCTGTGAAGATATTAAAATTATAATTAAAACCGTCCAAGTGTGTGTCAGACCACGCACAATGAAGGGTTCCGTAGTTGGGATGAATGTATCCCAAGAACAAACTTAGCATTGTAGTTGAAAAACATGTCTTCCCATACATTCCAACTGCAAATGTAAGTTGGTCGACTATTAGTTAACTTGTAAAGCCTATTTAGCGGTGATAGTTTTCCTTTAAACTTAAAAACTATTATATAAAAAAAAAAAAATATAAAAAAAAACATATATAAAACTACGTTGTTATATAAAACTCATCATCATTCTCCTGCCCTTATCCCAATCTATTTGGGGTAGACGCAACATGTCCTTTTTTAACCGACTTCAAAAAGGAGGAGGTTCTCAATTCGTTGGAACCTTTTTTTTTTTATTTTTTTTTTTTATGTATGTTCCCCGATTACTCGAAGATGGCTGGACCGATTTGGATTTTTTTGTTTTGTTCGAGAGGGTATACATCACAGTTGGTCCCATATAAAATTGATTAACTTTGCTTCGGTAGTTTTTGAGTTAGCTTCAATAATACGTATTTTTTCCCCACTTTTATATGGATGATGTTCTAGTTTGTTTTGCAGGTAATGGTATTTGAATTTGTGTGGGGTAGGTACACAACTAAAAAGTGAAAAATAAAAACTTTTATACAAAAAAATACAACCGACTTCCAAAAACAACACTACAAAGTGAAAAATAACTTTAATTTCGGAAGTCGGTGGCAAAAAACGAAAATACATTTAACTAGACACCGAACTCCGAAATTAAAGTTACTTTTCACTTTGTAGTGTTGTTTTTGGAAGTCGGTTGTATTTTTTTGTAAAAAAGTTTTTTTCCATACTTCTCTATTAGTTCTTATCTCGTTAGTCACCCCCTTTCTAGCCATGTCATCTTTCACACAATCCATCCATCGTTTTTTTGGTCTTCCCGTACTCTTATAGCCATCGACATTCATACTCAAAACTTTCCTCACGACATTTTCCTCACTCCTCCGCATCCCATGCCCAGTCGCCGGTGCCACCTTCAAACTTCCTCTTATGTACTCATTTCTTATTCTATCCATTCGTGTAACACCACACATCCCTCTTAGCATTCTCATCTCAGCTGCATGCAATTGCTTTTCATTCATCCCTTTTGTGGCCCAACATTCTGATCCATACAAGACAGCAGGTCTAACCATTGTTTTATATATCTTCCCCTTAAGTTTAAGGGGAATGCGGGAGATTGTTCCCGTGACCTGCCGCCATTTCATCCATCCAGTGTTAATCCTTTGTTATATATACTACTGCCGTGAATTTTTTCACATGGGTACCCAAAAGCAACCATTTAGCTGACATTTTACTTTCACAAAAAATATCACTTTAAGGCTTAATAATACGCAAACGTAAGCGAACTAGTAAATAATATTAATATAATAGGTAATTATTAAAAACACATTTTTATTGTGGCATTTATTTAACTTATCTCAAAAACAGATACTACTTTTTGAGCTGAGTTTATTAGATAACACAATAAAAATGTGTTTTTAATAATTACCTATTAAATTAATATTATTTACTAGTTCGCTTACTTTTGCGTATTATTAAGCCTTAAAGTGCTAATTTTTGTGAGTGTAAATTAATATTATTTACTAGTTCGCTGATTGATTACATTTTTTAAAAAAGCATGTTTTCATTTAACAATCTAATACCCCGTTTACATTCGGCCATTACCATTCGCGCTGCCGGAAATAAATATTTCCCTAAATATTGTTGTGGCAACGTCAAGGGAAATGAGTGTTTACATTGCCGCGTCACATATCTTTTCAAAAATGGAAAACGTAGAAATTCGATAACAAGTGAGCGAGAGAGCAATACCTACGCAAACACTAATTCGCGCTCGCGTTGCCGGCCCTTTGATGTCCTCCAAAAAACCGTTAATTTGGGATTCGCCAGGCAAGGCAAGCGGCAACGTCAACGGCAAGGGAAGCGACCTGTTTACACATTCGCGTTGCCCATTTTATTTCCCATTTCCTTGCCGTGGAAATGGGCTGAATGTAAATGGGGTATTAAAAATATGGACCCGTGTGAGCGAGAGAGATGACAAAATGTGACAGCTCAAGAAAGAAAAAAAATTACATACATACCTATGAATACTCTCTGTATCATCCATCTTATTGCACATATACTTCCTTTTCTCATGTTGATAAGCCAAATTTAAATTATTCGACTGATCGAAAGGAAAGAAGTAATACATAGGCTGACTCGGCGTGGTAGTTAAATTCGTGGTAGAATTTAGTCTGACAAAGAAGTCAGTGACGGTTTCTACCAAAATGGTAACATTTATGGAATCCGGAGACGATGATGTTAAGTGGATTATTGGCGTGTTTTGTGTTGATACGTCTGAAATAGAGATGTTGTGTTATTTTTGAGGTTTTTTAGGGCTTAAATGTAAAGCTGATGCTGCAAGAGCGTAACCCTATTTTTATAGTTAGCTTATAAGAAACGCAATACCAATTGCAACATGAAGTTATTGGGTTCCTTTGACATTATAGGGTAAAAACAACTATGTCATAAAGTTTAGTAAAAGACTACTGTACTTAAAAATGACAACGTAATATTGCCAAAGTCAATAAAATTAACTATATTGATGATTCCTTGAATCAAAACATTGACTATAGCGATAAGGTGCGCGTGAGTGTAAATACTGCCCCATTTTTTCTAAAGCTTATTGGAAGGGGCAATAGGTATAATAAATTGTCATTATAACACTTTTAGTGCCTGAAGTACCCACGTGCATTTAATTGGAATTGCCCGACTATATAGGAGTCCGCTGGATGCGGGAAGCACAGAACTGGTCAATGTGGGCTTGGGGGAGGCCTATGCCCAGTAGTGGACGTCTTTGGGCTGAAATGATGATGATGATAATAATTTGGTTCGCAACCTCGCGTGTATTATATACAGGGTGTAAAATTTATGGGTGTGGTACAGACCATCAAACTAAACAACTTTCTCCATGGGACCAACATCGTAAAATAGCGAAAAAAATAACAACTGTCCCATAGAAAACTTGAATACCTACTCGACGCAAATTAATGGAATGGCTGATAATTTTCCTTCTTTTTTCTTTTTTTTTTTTCTATTTTTTTTTTGCCTTTTTTTTTGCTCCCTTTTTTCCTTTTTCCCTGTATTTATTATTTCACCTCTTTGCGAGAAAAACGTGACATTTCGGTAAAGGTGTTTTTTAATAATATTAGGTCTTTACCTATGAAATTGCCGTTCTGCAGTACTGGCCATTTCAAATCAAAATAATTTTTGTTTGGCTAAGAATTCTAATTTCAAATTAATTTTATTTTAAAAACATGGATTTTTTTTTCCAAAAGTAGCCATTTGTTTATTGATTAGTGTTACATTTTCATCGCATTTCAATCTTTTTCGTCATCATGGATACGTTAAAAATTGGAGTAATTATGGAATATGAGTACCGTCGTGGCAGCAACGCGGCACAAGCGGCACGCAACATCAACGACGTTTACGGAGCTAACACTACAAACCAACGCACCACTTGTTATTGGTTTGCTCGCTTCCGTTCTGGAAATTTCGACCTGAAAAATGAACCTCGCGGTCGTCCGAAGACTTTGGTCGACAATGACGAAATAAAGGCGATTGTGGAAGCTGATGATACACAATCTACGGCTGGATTAGCAGCAGCTTTCGACGTTAGCGTGAAACCAATATTGGTCCATTTGCGTCAAATTGGCAAGGTAAAAAAGCTTGACAAATGGGTGCCCCACGAACTCAATGATCGCCAGCGCGAAGTACGCGTCGAGACGTGCCTTGCACTGCTCAACAGACACACAAATGAAGGAATTTTGAACCGCATTGTTACCTGCGATGAAAAATGGATTCTGTTTGATAACCGCAAGCGCTCAGCAAGTTGGTTGGATCCTGGTTCAGCACCTAAACAATGCCCTAAACGAAAACTTACCCCTAGAAAAGTGATGGTCACTGTTTGGTGGTCTAGCGCCGGTGTGATTCATCACAGCTTCTTACCAAACGGGGTGAGCATTACTTCAGATGTGTACTGTGAAGAACTGAACACAATGATGGAGAAGCTGGCACATCTCCAACCAGCATTGGTCAATCGCTCGTCTCCGCTGCTCCTGCACGACAACGCGAGACATACTGCACAGCAGACGGTCTCCAAGTTGCAAGAACTGGGGTTGGAAGCTCTCCGTCATCCGCCCTACTCACCAGACCTTGCGCCTACAGACTACTACTTTTTCCAGAATTTGGATAACTTCTTGGCGGGAAAAAAATTCAATACCCGAGAGGCAGTACAAAATGCCTTTGAAGAATTTGTTGCCTCCCGTCCAGCTGATTTCTTTAAGAAGGGCATCAATAAACTGCCACTGCGTTGGCAAAGATGCATTGATTGCATGGGTGATTACTTCGATTAATACAAATAAAAAATGCATGAAAAAAATTCGTTTAAATTTTTTCATACAAAACGGCAATTTCATAGGTAAAGACCTATTATTCGATTGTAGAATCTTATTGTGTATTTCTTTAAAGTTTATTAGACAGCTCATTTAGCGTAAAAACACATTAATTTACTTGTCATAATTTTTAAAAAGTTTATAATTATTTCGCTTCCTGTAAAATTGCATTTTTCGAGATAGCACGTTTTTCTCGCAAAGATGCGACTTGATATTATTTGATTAAGAGCTCTGATCGAGTTCGAAACTTTTCGGACAATTCCAATAGTACACACGTGAGTGAATAACAGGGATAATAGAAAACACTTCTGTTTTTCAAATATTTTTATGATTTAAGATCAAACTAATAATAATTTGAGAATAATGTTTAGTTATTTTTTTAGTCTAGTTACTTCTTATGTCTAAAATCGCAATTGAGCATATAAAAATATATATATAATGTACAATATAACAATAAATATTTACGTATAAGAGGACCACAGTAGACTCTAATCCTTTTCCCACTGACTAAGACAGCGTGAACAGAAAGAGAAGGTAAATTAAAATGGGGGTCAACAAAGTCGGACAAGTCGGAAAAGTCGAAATAGCCGGAATATTTTTTTTACTAAGTATTTATTTTAAAAAAAATGCTATCTGAAGTTAAAGCTATGCTGAATTATGAATTGGGTTGCCAGATAGAAAATCTAAAATATACTAGAAACAAAAAAAAAATTGTAAGTATCATATTATTTCAAAATGTTTGTA
Organism: Cosmia pyralina; assembly: GCA_946251885.1. Lineage (NCBI taxonomy): Eukaryota > Metazoa > Arthropoda > Insecta > Lepidoptera > Noctuidae > Cosmia > Cosmia pyralina. Next base: position 2,995,793 of record OX276371.1, read on the forward strand.
AAAATTATACCTTTGATATCGCGTATCTGGCAGCCCCTAATTTTGTATCTTTTAGAATTATATTAATAAAATTTTTATTAACATTACTAAGTAATTTAATATCTTAACATTTAATTTTTAGCTTTACTTGAAAAACACGAACGCGAAATTAAAAATGATGTACCATCAGCAAACTTACTGGTGAACCACTTTTAGACCTTATTAATAAGGCAGTAAGGTTGAAAAGTGGTTCACCGGAAAGTCTGCCGATGGTACATTAGGATTCGCTAAAAAATCAAAGCTTTAAGATACTATTCCAAATACCAGTTCAAAATACTATTCCAAAAATCCTTTATAAACAAAATACTTTTAAAAATACATATCCATTTTATGGGACAAAAAAAAAACGAAACGGAAGTTACTTCTTATAAAACGACTTCTCACTCACCACAAGTGTCTTCGTCTTCAGTAAACATATTATTATGAGGACACAGAGTCCTGGATATGTTGGTGAACTGTTCCAGACTGACAGGAGTCTGGACAAGCATGGGTAGTTGCCATGAGAATACCCCTGGAAACAAAATAATACGTGTACAGTCAGTTGATCAGTTGTAACACTTGAATGAATGAATGATAACTTTATTTGCTAGAATATAGGATGTACATTAGATGTTATACAGTTTGTTTGATACATGTTGGCGCCACTGCTTCCGGCGACCAAAAATAGCGCCAGTATTACTAGTCAAGCGACGCACCGTGGGTCGAGTGCTGCCATCTACGTCGGACCGGATGTTGGAACGTTGCTGGCGGGTTACTGGCTACGGTTCGGTGGGAGAATTTTATTTAAAAACCCCGAGCAGAGCGGGCTGGGGTTCTTGATTCTCTCGCGCTTCGTCAGGGAAACACCATAATTGTATAGTTCTTTATTTGTTGTGTTTTGTGTGGTTGTGTATTAAAAGTGATCAAAGTCTATCTATCCATTTTATTTCTGCTTGAAGTAGATTTAACTTACATACACTATATTCAACCTTTCGGTTGTGCAAATGTTAAGTAAAATTAAATTATTTTGAATCATTGACATTTTAAAATTAGAATTTAATTACATTTTATACTATATTTGATTAACAATAGCTTAAAAATTAAAAACACACTAAACTAAAACTAAACTAAACTAAACATAGAACTACGAAAAGCGCCTTTACGACTATGACGGCGCTGTCAATGACAGATTGTGACATTGGACGTGGTTGGCGACAGCCATTATTATTATTTTTACGGAAATTTTTCTGTACAATCAGCGTCAATAATATCAGAACGAACAGACTGTTCAAAATGATCTAAACAACTATGAAAATTAAATATTAACTCAATGACACAAATAATGTTTCAGAATGAAGACAGTACACGACAACTGTCATTCTGACATGAACCTTATCCAATTGAGATAAAGTTTGATTTTTTTTTTAACAGTCTGTGCGTCCCGATATTTTTGACGCTGACTGTACCATGAGTAGAGTACGTTTTAGTCGACGTTCGCACGGACGTAAATATATAGCAGCGATTTTTTTCGCGCACTGGATTTTCTATGCTCTGCTTAGCGCCGAGAGTTGAAAACTCAACAGTGTTTTTTCGACGCGCTAGAACGCGCTCTGTTATTGTTAAGTTGGATTCTCAACGCTCGGTTCAACAGCGAGAGTTGAAAATCGAGTGCGCGATAAAATCCCGCCGCGATATTTTTACGTCCGTGCGTACGTCGGCTTAGTCTATAGCGGGAGTCTTTACAGGGTGTCCCAGGATACCAGTACCAGCGAAGGTATGTGATCAGGGGACACTATACACATCGATTAAACTCCCCTGTACGTTCTGCGATATTTTGTAATTTTTGAGAAATGTTTTATTTTTTTTTATTTTCCGATTTTTTTTAAATGTAAGCGGTTTCAGTTCTAACTTTTCCTGAGCAATGCTTCTTTGAGATTTTTTGTCAGTATTATGGCTAGAATGTTTGTTAACCTCAAATCACCCAAAAACACCCAAATTCTAACAATGATGAATGTGAATACGAGGAGCTTGTGGCTAAGTAATAACAGCCGCACGGGTCGATCCATCAGGTTAAGCTACACTTGCCGGGATCGGTCCGTGGATGGGTGAGCATCTTTACATACCGAGACTCGTCCGTGCCTCGGAAAGCACGTTAAGCCGTTGGTCCCGGCTGTCATTCGTGGATCTTTGACAGTCGTTACGGGGTCGTCAGAAGCCCGAAAGTCTGACAACCAGTCTTACCAAGGGGTATCGTATTACCCAGTTACGGGTACTCCATGTAAAATACTGGTATTCAGCTGCATCCGGTTAGACTGGAAGCCGATCCCAACATAGTTGGGAAAAGGCTAGGCAGATTGATTGAATGTGATTACGAGATTAAAAATATTACGAGTTCTTAACTGTCGCATTAGGGTAAAACCCTGTAATGGTAGTTTTAAGCTGTTATAAATAAATAAAAAAATAAAATTTATGTTTGAGAGAAATTTACACTTGATATCAACTTAAAAAAAAAAATACTTACACCTGACTGAAAGACTTGTAAATAATTTTAAAAACTTTCTTGGTTCCTTAACTTTTAAAATAACATAAAAAATTGGTACTTTATAGGAATCGTTTACGCGAAAACGGAGTTCAAAGTTGACACAGTCAAAAATAATGTTTATTTCAAGCATTTGAAATGACTTCTCACATTTTTGCAATTGACATGGAGAATAATTATGAATGTTAGTTGCTAACCGGATGGAGCTGAATACCAGTATTTTACATGGAGCGACTGTCTATCTGGCCTCTACAACTCAGTAATTGGGTAATACCCCTTGGTAAAACTGGTTGTCAGACTTTCGGGCTTCTGACGACCCGTAACGACTGTCAAAGATACACGAATGACAGCCGGGACCAACGGTTTAACGAGCTTTTTTAGGCACGGAGGAGTCACGGACCAACCCTGGCAAGCGTAGCTGTTATTATCACTTAGTCACGAGTTTCTCACCACTCGTGGAGGCTAAAACATAATGACAAAAATACCTTTCTGCTGCCTCGCAGTGATAAACAAAGGGTACGTCTTGTTAGCAAAGTCACTGGCTACCGTTACTCTGGCTGGAGTATCATACGCCTCGAGTTCCTGAAACAAATTGTCGATTATTTAGTTTAACGCCATCTGTTGGTAGAATGTTGTAACTTTTTGTTATGTGCTGCATCATGTTGCCGTTAGATGGCGTTGAAGGTTAGTTTATTGCATTGCAGACTTTCTTATTTTATTTATTATGGTGCACACAAAGTACATTAATATGCTCCTCCTACTTCTGACGCTGATAATTGTGAATATTCACATGGCAGTAAAGTTAGTTCTTCAGCCGAGCGAACACAACGAAACATCTATTTAATAAAATTCATTATAATCTTTGCGCTCCAGCATGGTGCAGGTGACACATGTCAGTATGGCATGACTAGGTCAGTGACAATATGCACAATTCAATTTTATCGATAACGATTCTTACAGCAAAAATCTCGTTCTCCTAATAATTTTAAAAATGTCTTTGATATATCATATTATTATTAAATTTATTTTAAAATATGAATTTAATACAAAACATTAAAAAATCACATTCAAAGCACTAGCGATATTTATTAAAAAAAAAATGTTTTTTTCATGGTATAATTTTTTCGGCTAATTTAACTGTGTCTAACAACGAAAATTTAAAAATACATACAGTAAACTTTTTTTTCTATAAAAAAACTTTTTTACAAAAAAATACAACCGACTTCCAAAAACAACACTACAAAGTGAAAAATAACTTCAATTTCGGAAGTCGGTGTCTGATTAAATGTATTTTCGTTTTTGCCACCGACTTCCAAAATTAAAGTTATTTTTCACATTGTAGTGTTGTTTTTGGAAGTCGGTTGTATTTTTTTGTAAAAAAGTTTTTATTTTTCACTTTTTAGTGGGTCTGTTTATAATTTGTATAAGTTACATTAGTCTAATGTCAATTGCTCATCACATGTTACAAAATATTGCGTTTCCCGATGCTGGGACGTTAATTGTTGAGGAGTTCTGCTGGTAAGAACCGGGAGAACTCCTCAACAACCACTCACCACACGCATTGTGTGACGAGCGGAAATTGCTTAGCAACCATATTAAAGTAATCGAATCGCAACCCGTGAAATATTTATCATTGAGTAGTTCCGGTAGTCATCTGTGGTCTTCATCATCAGTTCCACTTCACCAAGTGGTGCTTTCCGAGAGCAAATGCACGAGCTACTATAAAAAAATACCCAAATCGCTATAGGTGTGCCTATAATATTTGAAGAGTTCCTTCGATTTCTCCAGGATCCCATCATCAGAACTGGATTTTGACAAAAATGGGACCATTTGGGATTTTTTTTTTTCTAACAAAAAAAATATTTTTTCAAATCGGTTGGCAAGCGACGGAGTTATGCGCGAACAAACATAAAAAAAAAAAAATACAAACATCCGAATTGAGAACCTCCTCCTTTTTTAGAAGTCGGTTAAAAAATATCGAATATCGATAAAAACCCACGATAGCAATACATCTCATCACTAAACATGTCTATGGCGTTACGTTACACGCCTATCACTTTGCTTCATTTTTCTTTACATTTTGGCAGGATAATTTATTTAATTTACTACAGTTATTATTGAATCCGTATCTTACGATTATGATATTTAGGGTGCAGCTAAAATATTAAATCATGATTGTAAATCGCGATAACGTTCAGAGTGAAAAGGAACAGTTCGTCAAATGACACCCGCACCATGCTAGAGCGCAAAGATTATATATCATTCATTCACTGAAAGACAATGGACAGTCTAAACCACTGGGTCCAGGCGTCAGAGTTCCTTATACAGGCTGTAATTTTTATCACCGTTATCGGCTTAAGGGGTCATTGTTCTGATCATCATGAACAACGTTTACTATGGATAATGGGACCAAACCTGAAATCGCGAAATAAAAATCAGCTGTTCCCTACATTTGTGTTCGCATAACTCGTCAAAATGTAGGGAACAGCTGATTATTTTTTCGCGATTTTAGAATAGGTCCTTTAGTAAAAGTTGTTCATAATTGTGAGCACAATAACCCCTTAAGAGGTTATCCATTAACTACGGGACACCTGTATGTGATCATTGTGGACCTGTCGGGCACAGCAAAATAGTAGAGGAAGCTTTGAAAACTAACATAATGCTATGAACTTAATCCGAGGGAGTTTTTCTTTCTGCGCTACAAAATAGCGTCGAGCGTCGAAAACAAAATCAACTATAAAGTTGATAAAGTAAGTAGTAATAGTAGTAGTAAGTTGGTAGTTGTTGTTTGAGTTGTAAATAATTACACCTCAAAAGGAAAAAACGGAACCCTTATAGGATCACTCGTGTGTCTGTTTGTCCGTCTGTCACAGCCAATTTGCTCCGAATCTAATGGACCAGTTAAGTTGAAATTTGGTACACATATGAATTTCTGTGACCCAAACATGGACGGGTAAAGTAAATAAATGAATTTTGAATACGAGGGTCACTTTTGGAGGGCAAATAAGAAAATTAAAAAAAAAAAGTTATGCAAATTATACCGTGAGACATATCAAATAAAAGGGCTTACTACGAGGGTCTCAAAAATATATTTTTTATATTTTTAAAATAAATTGTTTGAAAGTTATTTAAAAAAATAGACGAAAATGGACCATCCCCCCTTATCTCCGAAACTAATGAGCCTAAAATTATGAAAAAAAAATACAGAAAATAGATCTTTACCTGTACATTACAGGAAAACCTATAAGAAGTCTGTGGTCTCAAAACAACATGGTAAATCTCTCAATATTGTGCATATCAAATAAAAGGGCTTACTACGAGGGTCTCAAATATATATATTTTATAATTTTAAAATAAATTGTTTGAAAGTTATTTTAAAAAATAGACGAAAATGGACCATCCCCCCCTTATCTCCGAAACTAATGAGCCTAAAATTTTGAAAAAAAAATGCAGAAGATAGATCTTTACCTGTACATTACAGGAAAACCTATAAGAAGTCTGTGGTCTCAAAACAACATGGTAAATCTCTCAATATTGTGAGTACAAACTTACATTTTCAGTTAGAATGTATGGGAGAACATGTTTTTTATTATATGGAAACTATTTTATGACGTGTGGTAGTTTCGTAGCCCTAGCATATGGATCAACTAAACTTGTCATAGCTAAATATGTCTTACCCCAGCAAATTCTAGGATGTACTCTGTGCTCTTGTTGACAGCTACTGTGTATGGTATGTTGTATTTGTATCTGTAACAAAAAATATTGTGTAATTATGGCGGTAACAATATCTTTTTCAAGTGGTCGGCCATAATCTGCCTAGCCTTTTCCCTACTTGTAAACAACTAGGTATGTACGCATGGCTACAGATCAAGCTATAAATTTCCAGTATAAGCTGATCTCACATTGTATAGGATTTCCTTACAATGAGAGGTCAGTGTAGACTGGAAAATTATAGCTTGATGTGTAGCCGTGTGTACAGTACGACACAACTTAGATGTAGCATCGGCAAAATTCGTAAAACCGATCACCATCGGAACTGAGTCCTTCAACATCACCAATCTTTATTACTGATTTAGGCGAAAATAATCTTTAAACAAATGCAATAACTTGTAAAGTCATATAACCAAATACTTACAATTCGTAAAATTGAAATGAATGAATGCAAATTTTCAAATGTATGCTACATCTACGTTGTGTTTTACTCAATCTGCCTAGCCTTTTCCCAACTAATAGGTTGGGGAAAAAGTTTCTTCGCATTTTTTAAGAAAATTCAAAACATTTTTTAATTTACATTATTTACATTTATCGAAAGTATGTAGGTACCATTTTGTTCGATAACTATTTGCCATCTTGTAGGTAGGGACATGATCCCATTGCTATAGAAATTTTGGGACTTCTGATCAAAATACCGCGACAAGTGGTTTTGGCAGTCCTCTCGTGATGTTAACCTGACACTGCCTAATGAATTCTGAAGAGACCGAAACAGGTGGACATCTGAAGGTGCAAGGTCAGGACTATACGGCAGATGCATTAACACCTCCCAGCCTAACTCTCTTAATTTTTGCTGAGTGGCTAAAGATGTGTGAGGTCTAGCGTTATCATGATGAAAAACCACACCCCTTCTGTTGATTAATTCCGGCCGCGTTCTCTCAACTTCTTGCTTTAATCTCATCAGTTGTTCGCAGTAGAGTTCAGAATCGATGGTCCTGCCTGGTGGTAACAGCTCACAATGAATAATTCCCTTCCAATCCCACCACACACACAGCATCACCTTGTTGCGAGTTAACCCGGGTTTCGACACAGTCTGTGAAGCCTGACCGGCCTTTGACCACGAGCTTTTTCGCACGTTCTTGTCGTACGTGATCCATTTTTCATCACCAGTTATCAGCTTCTTCAAAAATGGTTCGGTTTCATTACGTCGTAATAAAGAATCACAAATGAGTACAGGGTTCATTAGGTTTCTTTCAGTGAGCTCGTGAGGTACCCAAATATCGAGCTTTTTTATGTACCCAGTTTTTTTCAAATGCGCCAAAACTGTTTTGTGGTCAATTCCCAGTTCTTCAGTTACGTCGTAACTACTGATATCTTGCTCCACTTTTTCAAAAATGGCATCCAGTTTATCCGTAATAGGGCGACCAGAGCGACGTGCATCTTTGACATCAAAATTTCCGGATTGAAAACGCTTAAACCAAATTTGTGCTACTCTCACAGACACTGCACTGGGTCCATAAACATCGTAAATTAAAAAAAAATGCGATGTATTACGCGGCTTGCGTTGCATTTTTACCTTTTTTGTAGTAAAATTTGAAAGTGTATCGAATTTCTTCATTAGATTCACTCATCTTGACAGTACGAAAAACAAATGAAAATCACACATTTTCCTAATTTAAATTTGGAATTATGTTCTTTAAAATTTAAACTTTCAATGATACCAAAACCAGCCAGATACAAATAGTATAGCCAAAGAGATTTTATTTTAAGTTCATACATACTACACTTCTGGACACATCTATTGGCCCACCTTAGAGTTTAGGTTTCGATGGCCCCTACCGAAATATGATTGCTAGATTGAACAAAAACTGTTGATGCAGTTTTAAACCTGATACATTTTACCATCTTTTTCGATGGTATTGTTTTAAATTTGAATTCAGAATACCATACGACATGGAGCTACGCCTAACAAGTCGGATATGCGCCTTGTTAAAGGCAATTGATTTTTGAATAAAAAACATGTTTTATCAAATAAAGGTTTAATTTAATAACGCGTGTTGCCTCCATGGGCATCTGCCACAGCTCTCATACGATTAGGCATAGAGTTTATCAACCGCTCTATGAAATTTTGAGGGATCATCTCCCATTCCTCTTCTATGGCAGTTTTCAACTCCTGCATCGTCTGGGCAACTGGCTGACGAGCCCTAACACTTCTTTTTAGCTCGTCCCACATGTGCTCAATGGGGTTCATGTCTGGGCTTCTGGCTGGCCAGTCCATAACTGTGATGTTCACATCCCGAAGATATTCCCTGACGATGCCGGCCGCATGGTCTCTTGCATTATCATGCATAAAAAGGAAATTTGGGCCCACATAGTCCGTGTATGGTATCACGTGAGGTTCTAAGCACTCACGAATGTACCTTTCAGCATTTAATGTTGGCAGCCGTGGTCCTGTAACAACCTCAAGTTGAGTTTTGCCGCTCGCAGATATACTGCCCCAGACAGTCCATGAGCCACCGCCATAAGCAACCCTCTCTTCAAAGCAGCATTGTGCGAAACGCTCTCCCTTACGTCGGTAGACCTTCTTCCTTCCATCATTGCCATGTAACACAATTTTAGACTCATCAGAAAAGAGTACACGGCTCCAATCTTGCTGTGTCCAATTTAAATGACTGCGTGCGAAATGAAGGCGCGCTGTTCGGTGGGCTCGCGTTAGTTTGGGGCCATTAGCTGGCTTGTGTGGTACCATATCGCGTTCTTTTAACCTTCTCCGAACAGTTCGAGCGCTCACAGATACTCCGTGGAAGTCGCGAAGTTGGTTTTGTATCTCAATGGAGGTAAGGTGACGATTTCTCAAGCTGGTCGTCATGATGAATCGATCCTGCCTTTCAGTTGTGACCCGAGATCGTGGCCTTCCTTGGCGACGAACAAAGCCGCCAGTCTCTAGGTACCTCCGATAAACATTTCGGACCGCAGATCGACTTAAATTAAGTTGAGCACTCACGTTTCTTTGGCTGTGTCCGGCCTGAATAAGTGCCACAGCTTGGGCGGCGACTTCAGGTGAAGTATCCATAGATTATTGATAGAACCTCACCTTAATGTTAAGAATAAGTAATGTTTGTTGCAAAACCAAAGATATCAATCACTTTTTCAAGAATTAAATCCAAGTAAACCAATAAAACCAAGTTTTCTTAGTATTCGATTGTTTGATATCAACAAACAGGCTCCAAATTGTCTTTTGTTTCTTTAAATTCTGTGTTCGAAATTCAAAAAAAGACTATTGAATGAAATTGTGAATGTGCCAGGTTCAAAACTGCATAAAAACTTTTTGCTCGACCTAATATAAAATTTTAGCTAGGACCAAACGAAACTGAAAATACAAGGTGGGCCAAAAGATGTGTCCAGAAGTGTATAATGCAAAATGACTTTTTCCCCAACCTAATATGTTAGGGTCGGCTTCCAGTCTAACCGACCGGATGCAGCTGGATACCAGTTTTTTTATATGGAGCGACTGCCTATCTGACCTCCACAACCCAGTAATTAGGTAATACGATACCCCTTGGTAAGACTGGTTGTCACACTTTCGGGCTTCTGACGACCCGTAACAACTGTCAAAGATCCACGAATGACAGCTGGGACCAACGGCTTAACGTGTTTTCCGAGGCACGGAGGAGTCTCGGTATGTAAAGATGGTCATCCATCCACGGACCAACCCCGGCCAGATTACTTGATGAGTCAGAGCTTTAATGTACTGAGTCATCCAGATATTCTCTTTATCAATTGTCATAAAATAAAATATTTAATTGTTATCAAAGCTATAATGATAAATGAGTACATTGGCCAGGTCTTCCTGATAAAATGTAATCTTTATTACCTGTTGTAGTGAACACAAAATATATTGATTATTAGATAAGACAAGTCAAGGCCCTTCCATGCCTCGGATTTCGGAAGGCACGAAACGGGGTCCCTACACGGTCAAAATTGCTTGTCAGGTACGTGAATTTTTCGTGGTGGTCAAGCAATTTTGGCCGTTTAGAACGAAGCTTGATGTGCTTGACAAGCAAACTACGTGCTTGATGAAAAATTATATTTTTGCAATGCTTGTCGCAAGCAACACATTCAGTGCGCTACGGCGTCATGGCGAGTGCACGCGACACGAGCAGAGATAGTCATAGCCAGCGTCTTGGTCGTTTCTTTTTGTATTCTTGCACAAAGCAATTGTGAGAGCAATAAACGCCATATCTGCATTTAGAGACATTCTATTTTTTGTATAAATACAGATTGTTTCTGTTTCAGCGCAAGTTCAAGACTGGATCTGGACTGTTCTAGTTAGAGGGTATGGTTTCCGCACTTAGTCCTTCGTGTGGACCATTGGGCGTGGGCCATAGCGTCCGTCGGGGGGTTATTCCAACCAGCCCACCTCATTCCAGAAGTCGATCAAGTCTCCTAGTCTGTTCAGAACATCTGTGAAAGATCTGGGTGTTCCAAGAGTTCCTGTTCTAATCTGGGTGACGACTGTGCATTCAAAGAGCACGTGCGTAACGGTTTCCTCAGGCTCCAGACAAGCCCTGCACAGAGGACTGTCTGTTATTCCTATTGTGTGGAAGTGTTTGTTTAGTGAGCAGTCCTGTGATAGTCCCCGTCACCAGGCGCAGGCCGTACCTGTCCAGGCGTAACAGACGTCTGGTTAACCTGCCATCTAGAGATGGCATAGCCTCCCTAGACTGCCTGCATCCCTGTGTCGAGGACCACCAACTCTCCGCCTGTGTATGAGTGGACTCCTGTAGCCACCTGCGGAACTGGTTGAAGGGGATGGGTACTATTGGTTCAGGTCCACAGACTGACGTGCTGGATGCTCTTCTAGCTAGTTGCTAACCAGTCCTCTAAATTTTCAAAGCTTGGCACATAGCCTAAACCCACCCATGATTTTTCAGTTGCCCGTGCTAGGGCCACGGTATCTCTTTCGAACTACCCGCGATCCCGGCGGCATCGGCCCAATTGACCCCGTCACTGCTGACATCTCTTTGAGGCGCGCGTGGAACACAACGCGCCGTCGACCCGGGCCTGGTCCTTACCGGACGGCGAGCTGCCCATTACTCGTCGTCCGCAAGCCCGCGCCTACGGTGGCCGGGAATCGGCAATCGATTCGCGCCGCCCAGGGCGTCTCCTCCGGCGGCTAGGGGCGCGAGGGCGCAGCTGTTGCCTCTCCCTCACGCGTTCCGCTTCCTCCTTCTAGCCTACGGTGTAGTATCTTTTGCCATTGAGGGTTTTAATGAGGCTGTCTACGACCAGGTTCCATAACAGCGGAGAAAGGACTCCCCCTTGCGGACAGCCCTTTGCCACGATGGCCCTTGTGATTTTGTTCACTGTCACCTGCACAGCTCTCAGTTTGAGCTTGTTGGTGATCCATCCTCTCAGTGTCGAGTCTATACCATGTCTGTCGACTCGATTACTGTGTGGTAACTAATATGAAAATGAATGCGGATAATTGACGTTGCGTTAAGCATCGTCAAGCGTGCTTGTTAAACCATAAATGCTTGTAAAACAATTTTGACCGTCTAGAGACCCCATAAAGCCGTCGGTCCCGGCTGTCATACTGCTATTCAGCTGCATCCGGTTAGACTGGAAGCCAACTACAACATAGTTGGGAAAAGGCTAGGCAGATTTTGATGATGCATGAATGAAGAAGAAAAAGAATACTATAAAGATAGTCGCATAATTATGGCCTTCTATGGTTTCTGCCTACCCGCCTACCCAAAATGACAAAGATAGTGGTATAGTTATGACCTTCTATGGTGTCTGCCAAGATGAGAAGCTTGGCACAAAGGGAAATGGTGTTTGTATTGGTAAAATTTGCTCTACTGTAAACAGGTTCAAAACAAAGCAATACAGATATTGTAAACAACTACTGTTCTTATCTGTACATTTAGTTCTTCAATTATTTACTCCATAATACAGCTGTTGTATTGTTTTTGATACAAAGTAACTTATGACAACACTAGCCGTAAGGTACAATTTCCAAGGATGTTGTTGATAAAAATCACTTCATAATATAAAACAAAGTCCCCCATCGCATCTGTCTGCCTGTATGTATGTATGTTTGCGTTGATCTCAAATTACTGAATGGATTTTCATATGATTTCACCAATGTGAATTTTTTAAGTGTATATAATTAATTAAAGGTTTTTTTTGTAAATAGGCAAGAATATGACGATGATGAGGAAAACATTGAGATTTAGGTGTGCACGTTACAATAGTATGTTTCCGTGGGATTGTTTCCGACCTCCATGCAGGTAAAAGCTAGTATTAAATATATATTCACATAGGATAGCCAGTTACTGATTACAATAACTATGTTCTTTTCAATTCTTAGCTTCCAAGGCTTACTTTTATTAATTAATTAATTAATTTATTTTAAATATCTGTGTAGTGTGTAGCCCTGGCTCTTGTACTAGGAGTTCATGTAACACAAGAGCCAAAAATACGTCTATCAGTCTGCCTAGCCTTTTCCCAACTATGTTGGGGATCACCTTCCAGTCTAACCAGATGCAGCTGAATACTAGTATTTAATGATGATAAATGATGAGTTAAAAATCCACTAAATACAGTCAGGGCATAGACACTTCGGCCAGAAAATTTTGCACTAAAGAAGTAGATATTTGTAACTACCTACTTATATTAGTTGCCAGCGTTAATCACACGAGATCGAATTAAGAAACAGCATAAAAGGTCCATGACATTACTTAATCCACAATACACAGAGTAACTCGATCTGATTAAAGAATCTAATAGGTACTCACGTATGAGTTTTTATCCATGACATTACTTAATCCGCAATACACCGATTAACTTGATCTGATTAAAGAATCTAAAAGTATTCACGTATGCGTTTTTTATCGAAATTGAAACCTCAAGAGGCAGGTAAAGGCACGTAATAAGCTAGTTAATACGAAACATAACAAAACTCACGTATTGTTGTAGTGGAATATAATTTCTCCTTTGTTTATATTCTCTTGCAAACATAGGTAAGGCAGACCGAATAACAAAAACACAATTTTCACCCATCCTAGGATCGCCATCATAATTCAAACGGCATCAAATTGATATGTCATCGAAGGGTCATTTACTTTTGAGTTTTTAACGCTACTCTACAATTTATATTGATACAAATAGCATTAGCGAGGAATACCAAAATGAGACCCAAACACCGAAGATTTTAGCAATAAAAACTGTTATGTCAATGTCAAATTAAAATGACATCTAGGAATGCTGACCAGAAACCACAGAGTACCTACACTAGCAAAACATCGTCTAAATTTCAGAAATTGACTAACTTTACAAAACACCATGCTTTTATTTCCCGAAGGGTGCTTATTCTATTATGTTAGATATTAATCTAAGTATTATATAGTACGTATACGTACCTACACGGAGACTCATAATACTAACACTGTTTGAGTTATATTAGGTCTTTACCTATGAAATTGCCGTTCTGCAGTACTGGCCATTTCAAATCAAAATAATTTTTGTTTGGCTAAGAATTCTAATTTCAAATTAATTTTATTTTAAAAACATGGATTTTTTTTTTCCAAAAGTAGTCATTTATTTATTGATTAGTGTTACATTTTCATCGCATTTCAATCTTTTTCGTCATCATGGATACGTTAAAAATTCGAGTAATTATGGAATATGAGTACCGTCGTGGCAGCAACGCGGCACAAGCGGCACGCAACATCAACGACGTTTACGGAGCTAACACTACAAACCAACGCACCACTTGTTATTGGTTTGCTCGCTTCCGTTCTGGAAATTTCGACCTGAAAAATGAACCTCGCGGTCGTCCGAAGACTGGTTGACAATGACGAATTAAAGGCGATTGTGGAAGCTGATGATACACAATCTACGGCTGAATTAGCAGCAGCTTTCGACGTTAGCGTCAAAACAATATTGGTCCATACGCGTCAAATTGGCAAGGTAAAAAAGCTTGACAAATGGGTCCCCCACGAACTCAATGATCGCCAGCGCGAAGTACGCGTCGAGACGTGCCTTGTACTGCTCAACAGACACACAAATGAAGGAATTTTGAACCGCATTGTTACCTGCGATGAAAAATGGATTCTGTTTGATAACCGCAAGCGCTCAGCAAGTTGGTTGGATCCTGGTTCAGCACCTAAACAATGCCCTAAACGAAAACTTACCCCTAGAAAAGTGATGGTGACTGTTTGGTGGTCTAGCGCCGGTGTGATTCATCACAGCTTCTTACCAAACGGGGTGAGCATTACTTCAGATGTGTACTGTGAAGAACTGAACACAATGATGGAGAAGCTGGCACATCTCCAACCAGCATTGGTCAATCGCTCGTCTCCGCTGCTCCTGCACGACAACGCGCGACCTCATACTGCACAGCAGACGGTCTCCAAGTTGCAAGAACTGGGGTTGGAAGCTCTCCGTCATCCGCCCTACTCACCAGACCTTGCGCCTACAGACTACTACTTTTTCCAGAATTTGGATAACTTCTTCGCGGGAAAAAAATTCAATACCCGAGAGGCAGTACAAAATGCCTTTGAAGAATTTGTTGCCTCCCGTCCAGCTGATTTCTTTAAGAATGGCATCAATAAACTGCCACTGCGTTGGCAAAGATGCATTGATTGCATGGGTGATTACTTCGATTAATACAAATAAAAAATGCATGAAAAAATTCGTTTAAATTTTTTCATACAAAACGGCAATTTCATAGGTAAAGACCTATTAATAATACTCTAATTTAATAATAATGTTTGCGTGCCTCATTAAAGGGAGATTGTACAAGGATCACCCATTTTGCTTTTACATCTTATTTTATGTACCTACAATCTGTGCAAATAAATTTTTACTTACTTACTCACTTAGCTGTTCATGCTATCGATATCAATGCACCATTCACTGTGGAAACAGATGCATCCAACCATTCCATTGCAGCAACTTTGTCACAATTTAATCGACCAGTTGCATTTTTTCTAGAATGCTAAATAGTAGTGAACTTAACCACTCAGCTATAGAGAAAGAAGCTTACGCTATAGTGGAATCGCTAAGGAAATGGCGTTATTTTCTCATTGGCAAATCATTTCGTCTCATTACTGACCGACGTTCTGTATCATTCATGTTTGATAATAAACTGACGAGCAAAATAAAGAATGAGAAAATACAGCGATGGCGCTTGGACTTAGCACCTTTCAAGTACGACATAGTGTACCGTCCCGGAAACCAGAATGATGTGGCTGACGCACTTTCGCGAGTTTGTGCTTCGGTACCGGTACCAACTGAGAAACTAATTTCATTGCATGAAGCTTTTTGTCACCCAGGAATAATGCGCATGAATCACTGGGTAAAGTCTAAAAATTTGCCTTATTCTACTGAAGAAATTAGGAATATGACTAATTCCTGTCGGATATGTTCCGAAATAAAACCGAAATTCAGATACAGATCTGACTTACCAGCTCCAATCTTAATAAAAGCAACTTCGCCTATGGAAAGATTAATAGCTACTACTACTACTACTACTACTACTACTACTACTACTACTACTACTACTACTACTACTACTATTACTGCTGCTAGTAACTTTAAAGGTCCTGTACCATCTAATACAAGAAATAAATTTAAATTGACTGTAATCGATGAATACTCACGTTTCCCGTTTGCGTTTCCGTGCGCTGATATGAGTTCAACAACGGTTATAAAACATTTGAATTATTTATGCCATCTTACCTTTATTGAGATCGAGGAACTTCGTTCGTATCGGCAGAAGTAAAGAATTTCTTGAATTCACGAGGCATTGCTTCAAGTAGAACCACTCCGTACAATCCAAGAGGAAATGGCCAAGTAGAACGTTTTAATGGGACTCTATGGAAATCAATACAATTGGCTCTACGTTCACACAATCTAGCAATAGAAAATTGGGAACAAGTTCTTCCTCAAGCTTTACATTCGATACGGTCTATGCTAGGTACAGCTACTCATTGTACGCCACATGAAAGGATGTTTACGCATACTAGACGATCATCGAATGGAGTCTCTATACCTATTTGGTTGACAGAATCAGAACATGTGTTAATGCGAAAAAATAATCGTAATAATAAATATCAACCAGTGGTTGAGGAGGTGACGTTATTCATGTAAATCCGGATTATTCCTATGTGCGTCTCGCCGATGGTCGAGAATCAACTATCCCTAATCGACACTTAGCACCATTATGACAAGATAGTGAGATAATCCAGGAAACATCTGAAGTACTTAATGAGACCCGAGATTCAGTCGAAACTAACGAAGACGACTTCTACGATTCTCGAAGTATGAACGAAGAAGAGGAACAGCAACAGTTGACAGATCACCCAACAGTCGGTAGCCGAAAACACGGCTACTGAAAATCCAGCTACTATTCAACGAAGGTCCACTAGAAATCGAAGGCTTCCAGACCGTTACGGAGACTACATCCTAAACTGAATAGTTCTGTTTGGTTTTACGCCTGGAAGAATGTAGTGATACAGAAACTCATTAGAGATTCTATGGTTTAAAAATAAAGCTGTTAACTTTGATCTTGTCAATCTATCAAAACGACTGCAATATTTTTCATTCTATTTTGCTGATTAAAACCATTTATTCAAAAGGTTTATCTTATTTATCACATCCGGAGCACGGTAATGCAGTGTTTGCTGCTCCCGGCGGCGTAAGCATTCTATTCACCAAGTGCTCAAACGAGAATGAGCTCAGCTCTAGCAACAAGACAAGATATACGCAATGCACAGCAACTTCTTGGTGCAGTCCGTATCACTGTCGCTGGTTGCCTCCTGCTGGGCTTCTCTCATGTAGGTGAGAGTTACACCTGGTAGGGGTTGAACGTTGGCCGGGATACGATGATGAAAGCGGCGCTCAATAGCAACGTCGTGGCGTGCCTGCAGACATAAAATAGCAATCATTCACAGGGGCGCGATATTCGCGCCCCATCATCCACTGGCCGCAATAGGCGCGCACAATGAGGAGCCCGTAGTGACGGGCCACTGTAAAGCTCCCACGGGAAGGGGGCTATGCCCCGTGACCGCTTGTCACACCTCCTGACCGGGGTGTAGTGACGGCCAACACGTATAATTCTTGGTGCACAGCGAGCGCATTATTAGCTCCATGTATGCCCCAAACGCGGGTGTCACC
The DNA here is from genome assembly GCA_946251885.1 of Cosmia pyralina. Taxonomy (NCBI): domain Eukaryota; kingdom Metazoa; phylum Arthropoda; class Insecta; order Lepidoptera; family Noctuidae; genus Cosmia; species Cosmia pyralina. The sequence goes on from OX276371.1 coordinate 3,013,245, forward strand.
ATGCTGCTTGACTAGGCAAAAATTATTAAGAATTTTCTGATAGATAGCAAAATTTTTATTGTAAATAAAACTTGTGTATAGATCACAGTAGAAACCTCAAAAAGTTTATTACTGAAACTGCTTATTTTCTTTCTCCAACTAAAAACTTTGACATATTCTTGTGAACGCATCATAAAATTAATTTCAAGCCGAACGCAGCTATAAATCCTCCAATCACAGTCAAAGAAGCTACTTCGTTATTTAAAAAAAATAAACCTAGCCAATAAAATTTGAGTATTCAACTCACCGGTCAAATGATCCGCTCTGATTGGCCGATCAGTTGAACAGGTGCTATGCGTCATCCGCCATAACGTTGTTAGTGCGTGAAAGTGAGATCGTTTTGTGAATTGTTTAAGAAAATAGTGATTTTATTGTGATATATATTTGTTGTAAAAGTGTTTAATGTGTTAACGAAGATGACCGAGTGGTATAGAATGAAGACGGGCTTCATTAACAAGCACGATTCATCGGAATTGTCGGCAGAAACTTCATGTGAAATGTCAGACTCTTTCAATATATTTTCGGATAATAATTTGAGTCCGATACCTTCTTCTATAGTGCCTAGGAAGTTGGATTTTAGTAGCATGGATGACGATGATGGCTTGACAAATGCATTGCCGCCTCCAGTTTCACATAGCCCTCCGTACAAAAGAGTTAGGGCTCTCAGGTATGTAACTTAGGTTCCACTCACTAAATTTCCATAGGAAATCACCACGCTATGTGGTTTCGTGGCATTTCTGGCCCCCATAGCGTCTCTTGAGCTCATAATTACGATGTAAATAACCGTAACTTTCACTTTTTGGTACACTTTGGTCTGAATGTCAAATTAATTATGCAATTTGAATGATAATTTTAGTTTTTTAGTGGATCGAATGTTCTGGCTACTTTTACGACTCTTGCCCGATTAATTTTTGCATCTATTTGTTATGTAAACATGTTTTATTGTTGATGTTTTCTCTTTCGTCATGATATAATAATAAATAAATAAATTTTTATTAAACCATGTGTATACAAAAATAGTATGAACTATATAACGATATAGAATAACTTATTTTCACATTACCTTAATTTAAACTGTAATTAACTTTTTATGGATGTAATGTCTACATAACTTCGATTTTCGACCTAAAACTTGCATTTGTACACAAAAATATGACTTTCTATAATTTTATGATTTACTTTACATAGGTTCCTACTTACTTACCCTTCTAAATCAGATAAATATGCCTTGAATCTTAGCAAAACAATAATAAAATGAAATAACATGCTCTTGAATGAATGTCAATTTTGTTCTTGTCCACCATAGGTACATAGAAATTGTTAACATTTTTTATTAACTGTTTACATCTCACGCTTTCTCATGGGGGTATGCAGAAACTACAGAATGCCAACTGCTTCATAGCAGTTTAATCAAAGAAAAGAGAGTATGTGAATATCATTCCTTACATACTCTTTTTCCTTGATTAAACTGTGTTTTAATGATAATGAGTATAAAAAGATGCTCATCATCAAACCAACTTAATATTCATCAATTCAAAATTAATATTTAGATGCCAATTGCCAATTGAACTTAAGTTCAAATGTACAGGTCAAGTTCAAACTTGACTTCAATATCGTTGATTATAGGTTATTAAGAACTGATTCATCATATTGATTGAAATATTAACTATTGATTTATATACCATGAAATAATCATGCTTTCAATCATGGCAAACTATAAAACATAACATATGGTGAAATGTGGGTGTACTAAAAGGCACACCTTTGCCTACCCTTTGCAAAATATAGGCATGATGTTATGTTATCTAAACCATGTAGCATCAAAGACTGACAACCGGTGTTACTACGAGGTATCATGTAACCCAACTATGTTGGGGTCGGCTTCCAGTCCTAACGAGATGCAGCTGAATACCAGTATTTTACATGGAGAGACTGCCAGTTACTTGGTAATACAATACCCCTTGGTGAGACTGGTTGTCAGACTTTGGGGTTTCTGATGATCCATAACGACTGTCAAATATCCACAAATGACAGCCGGGACCAACAGCTTAACATGCTTTCTGTGATATGGTATGCAAAGATGTTCACCCATCCACGGACCAACCGCGGCAAGCATAGCTTAACAATCAATCGACCCTTGCGGCTGTTATTACTTAGCCATGAGCCCCCTTATCTCACAAAGAAACCTATTAAGGGGGATGCGATAAGGTAGCCCGCAAAATTCAAATTTTCTTACGTTTTTTGCAATTTGCAGGTCCGTGTCAGGTTGTATGTTGATTAAAATATGATTCACGGCCGTAACTAAATATGGCCTTACAGAATTAGAATCAGCAATACAACTCCATAAGTTAGAATTGGCCTCAGATCTCATGATTTCATGAAATAGGGTAATATGAACTTTAAGAGTTGTATTACTGATTTTATAATTATAATTCTATAAATAAATATTTGATATGGCCGCGAATCATATTTAAATCAACATACAACCTAATACTGACTTGCAAATTGCAAAAAACTTAAGAAATTTTGAATTTCGCGGGCTTCCCTGGTGCTTTCGCCTTAAAAGTAATAATCATTTAGCAAAGAAATATAATACATTTTAATTCTATTCTAAACTTTACTATCTAGTACACCAATCCCTGTCGAGAGTTCTTCCCTAAATTCTACAACAAGTCTAGAACATGTTTTAACATGTTACTATTCTACGTCTATCATATCACCCTCCAAAACTCATTGGTGACCTCATTCCAAACTTGTCTGACTGGTTTCAACACAAATACTGTTATATGCATTGTAGCAAAAAAACTTGTTGTGTGGTGATATAAAAATATTTTTTTAAATGTATGTTGTCCAAGGTTTTTTGGGGACATTTCAGTGTTAAAGAATGGCAAATTGTATTTTTTTTATTAATGTGGTTTGTTGTGAAGAGGTTCTGCATAAAATAATTAATTTAAAAAAAAATTAAGAAAATGATATTCAAATTATGCTAGAAGTTAGGGCAAATGGCCTGCACTTTGCAGTTTTTACTGCAACTAGCTCCAAAATTACGGTTTGGATGAGGTTTTTATGACTTCAATGAAGGGAACTGCAATCTGCCAACAGTTTTGAAGAACCGCATCTCTAACTACTGCATTTTTTAAGCCAGCTTGCAGTAAAAGATTACAAATGCAAACTGCCTTAATTCCTGTCTGACACCTCGCATAACTGACAAAATTTTAAAAGGTCTTTGACACCAAATTCTTTTTTCTATATTCTCCTACTTATGAAAATTTCGAGCTTGCAACCTGTACCAAAACAATGAAAGGGTCAAAAAACATTTCCATAGTCATTAACGGTACTTTTCCTATAAATAATGCATAGCTAGTAACCGTTCAGCCAATGATGAAAATGGGTTACGCATTCACTTTGTAACAAACCAATGTGATACTTATGCATGATAATGACTTTTTAGTGAAGACGTTACTGGTAAACGTGGTTTTTTGCACGCGTAGCATGACCACCATAGAAAAGGGTTTTATCGACGGAAGAATAGACAAAATGACAGATTGTAGAAATATTTCTACGCATTATACACGCCTAAGCATGGCAATGTGTCATTTTGTAATATTCTTCCGTCGACAAAACGTCGTCATGATACGCGCGCTGTACAATACTGCCCTCCCGAAACTAAAGTGCAGTAATAGCAAAAACACGAATTCGAGAAAAAGACTTCGGTAAAACTTTGAATGCAAGGTCAAAGGATATACTACAAAACGTAAAATACTAAACATTGTTACCTAAACTATAAAATAAAATGGGGATTCAGAATTATATTTAACTCAAAACCTACCAAAATTTCTATTACTGCACTATAGGCTGCTCAGGTGGGCAGAATAGGGATATAAATAAGCAATTTACGCACTTTTATTATTCCAGTAAAATACAACACTTCGTTCATTTATTTATCAGGAGCACAAAAACAACAATTTTATAAATTAACAAAAAAAATATTCTTAAAGAAAAAAAAGACGCTTTGGATGACTTAAAGAAATATAAATGGAAGAAGAAAACGTGCCACGCCGACCACAAATGAATTAGGAGAAGGATAGATGACTCATTCTTTATGACTGCAACAAAATCTCGCTAAATCACAGTGTGCAGGTGTGTGGAGATCCACATGATTCCACCATCGCCCTTTTACTGGACTGGACTACTAGACGTACTGCAGGTCTGCAGGGCACCTTCCACACTTGTCCAGTCCCGACCAGTCGTACTCGGCGCTTTTTCTCCACATTCATTATGCGCACAAAGTGTGGAACCATCTGCCAGCGTCTGTGTTCCCTTCCACACATAACCCGTCTGCCTTCAAAGCAAGAGTGTACAGTCATCTTCTGGGCGCGCTCGTTCCATCGTAGACCGCATCCATCGCTTTCCATCAGGCGTGATCGTGGTCAAGAACTGGCCTAGTAAGTAATAAAAAAAAGCACATCAGCATTCTCCTGCCCATTAATTTGGGGTCGGCGCAACGTCTTCTTCTTTCCTCTGTTAGTCATTGTCTCAGTAGTCACCCCCTTTCTAGCCATAATATAATCTTTCACACAGTCCATCCATCATATCTTGGATCTACACATTCACACCCAAAACTTTTCCAACGACATTTTCCTCTCATCACATGCCCTAATGTCCGGCTACACCAACGGGAAACGCCGTTGATTATCGCGGTGATGGACATAGGCCGTAGTTGTAGGCACAACTTATCGCGATAATTTTAACAACGGCATTGGCATTGACGTTGACGTTGATGTGGCCCCGACAATAGAATAGAATATCTTTATTTCGGACATACAATATCCATATAGTGTTGGTAACATACAAAGAAATAACTAATACAATGACAACCGATTTCCACAATCTCGCTAAATCACAGTATTTTGCAATAACGGCGACAGGAAATATCGGGGGCGTTATCTAAAGCGTCAAATCCCGATGTACACGCCCCCTCACAAAGTTGAAGTTTCCCGATACCGTATTTTGCAATACGGGATTTCGAAATGTTATGGGCATGTCATCAACATCATCATTTCAGCTCGGAATCACCCACTACCAGTAGTGGTACCCAGGTATAGGCCTCCCCTTTTTTCCGCCATACTTCTCGGTTCCGTGCATCCGTCATCCAGGTGTTTCCCGCGACTTGATATCATAAACCCAATGCGCTTTTGGACGGCCCTGACTCTGGTTTGGTATGGGCATGTGATGCGAAGGAATGAGAAACATGTCGTCAGGAAAGTTTTGAGTAGGAATATGGATAGCTATAAGATTAGGGGAAGACCGAAACGATGGATGGACTGTGTGAAAATGATATGGCTAGAAAGGACTACCGAGATGACGACTAACAGAGAAGTATGGAAGAAAAACACGTTGCGCCGACCCCAAATGCAAAAGTTTAAGGAGAAAACAATGAGAAATATTATTTGCAATACGGGATTTCCCGAGAACATTTAAAATGTTCCCTACGTGATATACCTACATACAATCTTTATTGTGAACAACATCCTAACTATCAAGTACCTTGAACTCAGCTTACCCAACGGAAATCAAGCGCGCAGCGTACGACAACAAAAAAAACTATAATTATGTGACTCAGTCAAAGGAATTTCGTTGTTAAATCAGTTATAGTACAGTTATACAAGAAAACATGATCGGAACAGCTGACATCTGCCTTTGGCGAAAAAAAATACACCCACGACCACATGTCCTTGGTACTTACAAGGTGAATTAAACCTTGACGTTATTAAAATAAGGTTGGTTTTGCAGCAAATGTGTGCTTCTTCGGTAAAAATGTTTCGCGAAAGTGAATCTAAAAGTGTAAGTTTTAAAGTTTATTTTCAAACAAATGTTAATTGAATTGAAGATACTGGTTTTTCCACGAAAATCGGTCGTGGGTTTTTTTTTTCACGTAAGTTGGAGGTCACGTGTTTTGTAGGTAGGCATTTATTTTTAACGACTTTTTGGTCAGTTCTTCTTTCAAATATTTGGACGTATTTCAACGTTCGATTTCGTTCTGGCCATTTGGAATTCGAAGCATGAATGATCAAAATATTATGCTTTGTAATGCTTCCGGCAGAGAAGAATCAATTCAGCTTATCAAATTCCATTGTTCAATATTTTGTTTTTGTCGTTGCGCCACAAAACCCGATTATCTTCCTTCCACATTCAGTCTTCAGCCAGATTCTTCAGGTCATTGGTCCATTTAAATAGCCATATTGCATAAGGTGGTCTACACTAGTTTTGCAAAAAATTTTAGTCCGCGCATAATTTTTATTCTGTAATGCCCGGGCCACATTGACGTCAACGTCAATGCCCATAAACGCCATAAACATCGCGGCAGTTAAATTCGGTCAGTATTTTGTCTAATATTGTTATCCAGATCTGCCTGTGTTTTGTTATAGTTAGTAACTAAGTACCTAGTTTTAATATTTTATTCAGTTTTCTTTTGTTATGTACCACTCTATCAATTTAGGTTAGCCTGTAAAGATAGGATGTGATGTTAAATAAATAAATAAATAAATAAAATTATCGCGGTAAGTGGAGCCTACACCTATGGCTAATGCCATTCAACGCGATAATCAACGGCATATCCCGTTAATGTGGCCCCGGCATAACATATGTTATCTTATGTATCTATTCTACACGCACATTGTAGTTGAAAAACATGTTCATGCAATACGTCATGGTCAATTCTCCAACTGAAAATTTAAGTTTGTAATTTTTGTTATACTCCATTTGCAATAAGATTAGATATTTAAACAAACCTTTTTTACAGTCCGTTCAACCGATTTTGTCTTCTATTGCGTTGGTGGCATGACAAATGGCAGCTGCAATAAACAATTGGTTTTGTAACCACTTTTTTGCCTTTAATGCCATCCTTAACCCTACGGAATAGAAGTCAAAATCGGTTGAACGGACTGTAAAAAAGGTTTGTTTAAATGTCTTATATTATTGTAAATGGAGTATAGGTGATAAAATGACAAATTATTAATTTTCGGACTTTTTCCTTTACTTGTACTGTGAGACCTTGCTTCTTGCCAAATTTCATAATTCTAGGTCAACGGGAAGTACCCTGTAGGTTTTGATTTACTTGCGAGTATCAAAATGTGTCGCAAAAATGGCCGTATTTTTAATTGCGCTGACTTAGAAGCTTGATTTTTTTAGAGCTCCAAGGAACCATAGACCTACGTGTTCGATATTAATTTCAACTTGATACATCCACGCGTTCCTGAGAAAAAGGGTCTTGACAGACAGACAGACGAACAACGAAGCGATCCTATAAGGGTCCCGTTTCTTCCTTTTTCGGCACGGAACCCTAAAAATTAGTCGTCCCATACAAAACCTACTCGACCCGAAGTATGGGACGACTGATAATTTTTTCGCGATTAAAGATGTTGGTCCCATGGAGAAAGTTCTTCGGACTCAAATTTTCACCACACCTTTATGAGACACCCTGTAGAATATCGGTCAGTGTTTTGTTAACCTGCCAATATTTTCGCCAACACCCTATGCTTAACAAGACTTGCTTCATCTCTACAATAGCACCACACCTGGACCAACTTGCATCCATCCCATAGTATCGTTAATACAAGTAATAATCTCCTACAGGTACCCAAAACTCTTAGGGTCGCCCCACACATTTTGGAACTTGTATGTTTGACGACAATAGGCACGGCACACACTTTGCGTCTTTTCTTCATTGAACTTGGAACACCTGAGGTTTAATACGAATAAAAAAAATAGGGGTGAGTTTCTTAAAGGTGTGCAAGATTTTAAATTTCGGGGTTAGGTGGCGTTTTTGAAAGACAGCTGTTTTTGATTGTAAATGGTATTGGTTGTTCGTAAAAAATATGTGTAGTACGAATTTGTATAGGATAGTTCCGATTGTAGATAGTATTTATCAATTAGCAGATGTCATGTGTGCTTAGCATTGCTGGCGGATAGTAAAAACTATATCGCACTTTCGGTAAGACAAGGGCACAAATGCCCTTTTTTTTGATTTTACGGGAGAGCCATACTTTTTTTTTTTTTGATGATTGACACTTGCGCGCACACTGATATATTACCAATTTATCATACATACATCAGAAACTTACGGCTTTTTATTATGGGGATGGACAGAAACTATTGAATACCACCAGCACGCGTAGCGACGTTTTGTCGACGGAAGAATAGACAAAATGACACATTGCCATGCTTAGACGCGTAGTATGCGTAGAAATATTTCTACAATCTGTCATTTTGTCTATTCTTCTGTCGACAAACCCTATTTCTATGGCGGTCATGCTAAGCGTGCTTCTACGATTGTTATTTACTCCTATTTGTTTCAAAAACAACCCTTCTATTATACTAGGGTCTATTATAATAGGGTATATTCGGTGAACGGAGTAGAAGCCTATGGCCTATCTGTTTTTTTTTTTTTTTTTTTTTTTAATTAAAAAAAATCAAAATTCAAATCATAATACAGGTTGCAAATTATTTGAATTTCGATATTTTTAAAGGATTTATTATTTTTCTTCAAAATTTATGTTTTTATTGTTCTAAAATGAAAAGTTTACAACGAATTTGTAGTATTTATTGATACTTTGATATTTTTTTCTGACTAAGCTATTAAAAAAAAAAAAACTAGGTTTGCCATACGCTTCTACTCCGTTCACCTAATATAAGTACCCAATTTTTTTCGAGACGGTAAAAAAAGTCATCCAGTATAAACTAACCGTGTGTTTTTCTATATTATTTCCAGATTATTCGACAGTCCTCATACACCGAAGACGTTGCTAGAGAAATGTTCGACGCCTTCACACAATCCGCTGCGCTCCAGACTCTTCCCGCCCAAATTAAATGCGCAGTCGGGTAAGTTAGCAATTTACAATAGACAAACTGGACTTACTAAACTCGCCCGTAGGGATGTCGGCAATTATCCCACGGGAACCATACATTTTTCCGGGATAACAAGTAGCCTAAGATGTGCTATTTCAGACTATAGTCTATCACTGTGCCAAATTTCTTCCAGATCCGTTCTGCCGTTCTGGCGATTGAGTAACAAATATTCATCAAAAATTTCGCATTCATTAATTAAGTAAGATTGACATAAGCACGCCTTTGCTCTGTAGTCCCTTATTTATTGACAGGCAACCATAGACGAAAAAATGCAATACTTTATGGACGCTATGAAGTTTCTTGTTTATTGACAGGCAACCATAGACGAAAAAATGCAATATAATGGAGTTTCTTGCCGGCTCTTCTCCATAGGAAACGACCAATTTGGAGCCGTGCACCTAGATTCCGACGTTTCATAAGTACCCATGTAGGTTTATGTGAAATAATATTTTGATTTTGAAATACTTCATGGACGCTAAAGTAAAATTGATGGTTGCAAATATTGTAGTCTACTCAGTACCTTAGTAAGCTTATTAAATAAATATCGTAGTATTAGACGTGAAGGATGTCACACTCGCAAGGATATGTGTCTTGATTATTCCGATGGGGGATGCGCTAAGGTAGCTCCCAAAATTCTTCCTTTATTGTTTTGCAATTCTCAGGAGGCTCAATTTGAAAATTTTTCAGATCATCTTTAGATATTGATGACTTTAAATTATAAAAAAATTTTTTTTTTACAAAAACATACAACCGACTTCAACACTACAAAGTGAAAAATAACTTTCAATTCGGAAGTCAGTGTCTGGTTAAATGTATTTTCGTTTTTTGCCACCGACTTACGAAATTAAAGTTATTTTTCACTTTGTAGTGTTGTTTTTGGAAGTTGGTTGTATTTTTTTGTAAAAAGTTTTTATATTTCACTGTTTAGTTGTGGTACTTACCCCACACAAATTTTAATACCACTACCTGCAAAAGAAACTAGAACATTATCCACATAAAAGATGGGAAAAAAACGTATTATTGAAGCTAATACATTTTATGTGGGACGAACTTTGAGGTATACCCTGTCGAATAAAACAAAAAAAAAAAAAAAATCTAATCGGACGACTGTAAAAGTTATGCGAGGATTAACAACCTCCTCCTTTTTTATCGTCGGTTAATAACCATTGCTTCTTCTTCCTACAGGCATGCCATCAGGTTCAAGTCATCACCTCCACCCGCCATCCGGAGACGAAGACAGTGCCCTAGGTAGCCTACCGCCCGACGAACTCGACGAGTCACGGATGACGCGACGAGCTGTAGCTAACATCAACCCGTTTACACCTGATGGTAAGTTTGTGACAGTGCACTAGGGAGCCTCCCGCCGAATATTCGGTATTCGACAGAGAACGCCGCCGAATATTCGGTATTCGGTCAAATCACTATTTGTTGCATCTCTAATTTTTTTGTTTGATTCGCGACCATAAAAAATATGTATTTACTTAATTTTAACCTAGATTTACTCCGGATTTGTCTGATTTCGGAAATCAGACTAATCTGGGGCAAATCAAATGTTTTTTTTTGAAGTCGTTTGTTGTTTTTTTTTGTAAAAAAGGTTTTTATTTACTTATACAAAACAATCAGCTGTGTCGTCAATTGAATGCATCTGAAACATCTTACATTTAGGAGGTTCCTATATACTCTATAATAGGCAGTGATAGCAATTGCTTCTTGTCATTGGCCTGTTTCACATCTAAGAAATATTGTGCCCTATTTTACCGATTATGAATCACTAGCAGCGGCCCGCGGTTTTACCCGCGTAATCTCGAACCCGTAGGAATATCGGGATAAAAAGTATTCTATGTGTTAATCCAGGTAATAATCTATCTGTGTGCCATATTTCATCAAAATCCGTTCAGTAGTTTTGCGTGAAAGAGTAACAAACATCCATCCACTTTCATTTGTGCACCTACTATAATATACTAGCTTTTGCCCGCGGCTTCGCCCCGCCCGCGTGAATATCTGAAAATATCCTAAGGGAACATACTACCGACTCTAAAAAGAGGGTACACAAAAATTTTAATATTATTTTGTGAATTTTAAAATCAACCCCTATTTTAGCCCCTTAAGGAATGATTTTTCAAAACGAGAAATCGTAATTCTTTATTTCCTACCAAAAGCAAACATTTGCATTTACATAATAATATCCCTAACATAAAAAATGCTGGGTTTCCCATACAAACTTCCATCCCCTATATCACCCCCTGTAGGATTATTTTTGAGACAAAAAGTAGCCTATGTCCTTCCCCAGGATGCCATTTATCGCTTTGGCAAATTTTGCCGAAATCCGTTCAGCATTTTAGGCGTGAAAAGGTAACAGACAGACAGAGTTACTTTTGAATTTATAATATTAGTATGAATGTAAACTCTAAATGTATCTATACATGTGCTAAAGTTATTTTTCTTATTTACAGGACAAGCGTTGAACAAGAAAAAGCGTGCGTTGTCAAAAACACCGACGTGGGGTGATGCGACACCTGAACAACCAGCTAAGAGACTCAGGGTAAGCAATTGTGATATACTATCTGCGCCCGACGTGTTGCCCGCGGAACACTACATTTTTTCGGGATAAAAAGTGGCCTGTGTATAAATCCGGGGTGTGCCAAATTTTATCAAAATTGGTCCCGCCGTTTGAGGGTGAAGAAGTAACAAACATACAAACACACGCTCACAAAGTTTCGCCTTTATAATATTAGTGTGACTAGCTTTTTGGAATTATTCCACTTTGCCCCATCGAGCCGCCCCGCCCAACTGGTGAGGCAAAGTGAAGTACCTACAATTTTGCAGCGGAATCTGCCCCACTAATTCGATTTGGTGGCAGATTCCACTATTCTAAAATCTTGCTGGATTCTGCCGCACTAGGATTGGCGCATTAGAATAAACGTACAAAAATATTTGTTTGGAAAGTTTCATTTTCTATTTGCTTCTGGAAATAATATAATACTACTTGCAAATAATTGCAAAAAAAGTTAGAAAATTTGAATTTCACGGAACCGTCGAAACAACCAACCTGAATCAATAAAATACTAACAACAAGTTATCTCTTCTGTTCTTTATTTTTTTCCTTTTTTTTTAAATTTTTTTTTTCATGTTGTTGCTCTCCCCAGGAATCCAACATATCCCGCTACAACATAGAGTTCATAGAACTTGGCGTCATAGGACGCGGAGAGTTCGGTCGCGTCACCAAGTGCGTGAACAAGCTGGACGGATGCGTGTACGCATTGAAGCGGTCGCTGCGCCCGGTGGCCGGCTCGGCGGCCGAGCGAGCCGCACTCACTGAGGTGTACGCGCACGCAGCGCTGGGGAAGCATCCGCATGTAGTCAGGTAATAAACAACTATCTGCCTAGCCTTTTTCCAAGTGTTGGGGTCAGATTCCAGTCTAACCGGATGCAGCTGAATACCAGTGTTTTACATGGAGCGACTGCCTGTCTGACCTCCACAACCCCTGGGTAATACTGGTTGGTAAGACTGGTTGTCAGACTTTCGGGATTCTGACCACCCGAAACGACTGTCGTAGATCCACGAATGACAGCCAGGATCAAAGGCTTAGCGTGCTTTCCGAGGCACGGAGGAGTCTCGGTATGTAAAGATGGCCAACCATCCACTAACCAACCCCGGCAAGCTTAGCTTAACCTGATGAATCGACCCGTGTAGTGTGATCGGTTTTTAGTTTACATTATGTTTGATGTTTAATGGTTCTAATAATCTTCTTATTTTATTTTGTGTGTATTCATTTTTGCGATACCACAATTTCCTTAATGTCAACTTCTAATATCTCCTTTCTTCTTCAACAGACAATTGCGTTAGTAATGTCAACTTCTAATATCTCCTCTTCTCCAACAGATACTACTCAGCCTGGGCAGAAGACGATCACATGATCATTCAGAACGAGTACTGTGACGGAGGTGCGTTACAGCAGAAGATGGAGAATGGTCCGCTGTCTGAAGCCGAGCTGCTGTTGCTGCTGGCTCATATAGCTGATGGTTTAGCGTGAGTGTACCTTACTCTTATAGATTAAACATAATCAGCCTATAAACTTCCAACTGCTAGGACACAGGCCTCCTCTCTGTGAGAGAGATTGGAACCCAATGCGAGTTGGTGGATGTCACATGCTATCGAATTTTTGGGTTTTAAGACATGCCAATTTATCTTGAAACCCTGTTATGTGTTTACTATGCCCTTGCCCGGAGCTTACTTCGGTACTGTATTGTTGTTTGGGGTGGTATTGGCAAGACTACTCTACTCTCTCTAGAGCGGGCCCAAAGGGCTATCTTAAAAGTTATGCTAGGGAAACCACGTAGATATAGCACAGATCTCTTGTATAGTGAGAGTTCGGTACTATCCATTAGGAAGCTCTTTGTGTTGTCTACTATACTCCGCAAGCATATAAGTTTTGCATATAATCCGATCTCTAAACGCAATAAGACAAGAGTTTGTTCTATCCCCCCTTACCGTACAACACTCGCAAGACACCAGTACTACATTATAAGTAATAAATTGTATAACATAGCACTGAGCCAATAACATTTATAATATAATAATAATACGAATTTGGCTATTACAACTAAACTATATACAAACGGAGGAAATTTTAAACTGTTAACACTACACATAAATTTACTCATACACACACACACACACACACACACACACACACACACACACACTATACATATGGTAACGTATCTATGTCTATTCAATGTTTAACTAGGTTTAATTATATTACAAACATTTTATCTACAGTGTAAAGATATGAAATTTATGTACAGAGTGGAAGGCGCTGATGGCTGTGACACAGTTCATACTACTACGGTCGTCAACGTATTCTCTTGTTTAATGTCACCCATTGTTGTCACATATTATCCTTAGACTAAGAGATATTTGTAACATTTAGTGATGGAAATAAACTATTCTATTCTATTCTATTCTAATTACGATGAGAATCAGCACTTTTAGTTAGCTAAAAGTTCCACAAGACAGCCTTTGAAACTACTACCCTTGATTTCTGCTAAGTGTTTTTGGAATGGCACGAAAAACTCTACAGCAATTAATTGTTCTTATGGGTGGCCAAAATGTCATGGTTTTCATACAAACGCTCGTAAGTGATTATGGCGTTGTAACACATTTTTCTTTAAAAATTTTCAACTAATAGGTATCTTGTGTAAAATTTTGGAGAAACAAATTCAGTGTAAGCCTCCAAAAATCGGCTATTTTACACAAATTTTACCTGCCTTCATGAAATCTAGCGATTTCATGAAATCATGAGGTTTGAGGTCAATTCTAACTTATGGAGTTGTATTGCTGATTCTAATGATTATAATTCTGTAAAGCCATATTAGTCACGGCCGCGAATCATATTTTAATCAACGTACAACCTGACACTGACCTGCAAATTGCAAAAAACGTAAGAAAATTTGAATTTCGCGGGCTGCCACAGCGCATGCCCCTTAAGTAGATAGTGTCTCTGTCACTGCATAACAGAAGGCCAATTCTCGTACCCAAAAACGTTCAAATTCAAGTCGCGATCTCATGCCAGTGACAATTTAATGTCAACTCAAAAATGTAGGTAAACATTATACAATATTTGACAGATTGAGACTGAGATGAGTTTGCGAATGTTGTTACGATAATGGCCCTTCTGGCCTTTTAAAGACATAACAAAAATAACGTATACTCTTACTAACAACATTTTCTCCTGCACCACAGTTATATCCACTCCCTCCAACTAGTCCACATGGATGTCAAACCCGGTAACATCTTCATCTGCAGCGGTGAAGGGGAACCCTCACATGATTCAGACGATGGCTATGATGATGACGAGCCGCAGTATCATCATAAGTATAAGATTGGTGAGTGTTTTATTTATATAATTAAATTCATAATATAATGCCTCTTTGGGGAATAACTGTTTCATATTGAGAAGACCTTCCGTGCCTCGGAAAGCACGATAAGAGCGTTGATCGCATGAGGGCTGGCAACGTCGCATTTCTAGAGGTTTTTCGTGATTATTTAATTAAATGTAAAGCAAAAGACAATTTCCTCTGACAAATTCTTAGTATTGTTGGTATTTATAAGTATGTATGGTGTTTTTTGACAGTTATTTAGGTAATTTACTCTTACAAAATAGAAAACAACTGACAATATGTCATTTTTTAAGAGTAAATTCCAAAAAAACTCAAAAATAGGATACATACTTATAAATACCAACAAACTAAGAATTTGTCAGAGGAAATTGTCCTTTGATTTAAATTTAATCACGCAAAACCTCTAGAAATGTGACGTTGCTAGCCCGCGCGTTATCAACGGCTTCATTCGTAGATCTTTAATAGTTGTTACAGGTAGTTAGTTGTCAAGATCTAGATAGGAGTTGAGTTGTAGGGTCATTGGTCTCGGGGTCGAATTGTTGTAGAATCATCTACTATTGTTGTCATTATGAGTTGTTTTTTGAGCGACCTTGTGCCTTAAAAGATTCTAAATCAATTTTGGTAATGGACGAAACTTTATTGACTACGAAACTTTGTTGTTGATACGAAATACCAAAATAATTTGTAAATGAAACATATTCTCAAATATATCTATATAAATAAAAAACTTTTTACAAAAAAATACAACCGACTTCCAAAAACAACACTACAAAGTGAAAAATAACTTTAATTTCGGAAGTCGGTGTCTGATTAAATGTATTTTCGTTTTTGCCACCGACTTCCGAAATTAAAGTTATTTTTCACTTTGTAGTGTTGTTTTTGGAAGTTGGTTGTATTTTTTTTGTAAAAAGTTTTTATTTTTCACTTTTTAGTGGTTCACATGTGCTTACCCCTTCACAGCGTACTGGCGTGATGTTATGTTATGAACTGGTGTGAACAACAAACAGACATGAGATTTCAGCAATCCCAGTCCATTTGCTATCATTTATTGAGGAGTTCCGTTGCCTATCTCAGAAGTTCTTCATCAGATCTTCACCAAATTGAAATGGGACCACTCCAAGAAAGTACTCTTCCAAAAACTATCCAAATCGCTTCAAGTATGTCTATAAAATTGGAAGAGTTCTCTCTATTTCTCCAGGATCCCATCATCAGATCCTGACTTGATGATCATGGGACCACCTGGGAAGTATACCCTTTCAAACGAAAAATAAATAATCCAAATCGGTCCAGCCATCTTCGAGTAATCGGGGAACATACATAAAAAAAAAAAATTAAAAAAAAAAAAAAGGTTCCGACGAATTGAGAACCTCCTCCTTTTTGAAGTCGGTTAAAAAGAGAAGACTGACTGACTGGTTGACTGACTCATCAACGCCCAGCCCAAACCCTTGTACCTAGAAAGCTGAAATTTTGCACAGAGGTTCCCTTTATAATGAAGACACGGAATAAGGAAGGAATTCCCGGTAGTACGTTCCCGTGGGATATTTTACGACATAAACGCGGGCGAAGTCGCGGGCAAAAGCTAGTATTAAATAAGAACACTGGTTTAAACAAGAAATTTTAGAAAAAAAAGTTTTCTATAGAAATTTGAAATTCCTCATATCTCGTCTTTAAATCAGTGCCCTTTCAAAATAATATTTGGGAACCTAGATATTCTGTAATCCAATCGGAATAAATACACACTGTTAGCGAGATATCGAGTCTACACAGCACTACTCAATCGAAGACGCGTGCCCGTCACTACGAGCTGTCACTTGACACCTCCTTTTTCGCGCGGTTTACGACGCCGAGATTATTAAACTCAATTTGCTAATCAATACGTGTTTTAAACCTAATTGTGTTTAATAAAGTTCAGAAGTGAGATAAATATAAACCCACAAACTATATTTTGTACGATTTGACAGTAATTTCAGTGTGCATGTGCATGAGACGCTATCCACTGTTGTGTTGTTTAAAAGCTAATTATTTTGCTTGTATTTTGCACAAATGGATGCTTTTCAGTGAAAATAGTGGTCAGTGGGTCGTAGTGTATTAATTGTTCTAACGCGCCCTGGAATAACTATGCAAGGTCAAATAGATCTTGGCCTTGAGGTGGAAGGATGCATGTGCATGAAATAACACATCTTGAAGTTTGCAATAATTGTTCCTGTTTGTTGGTGAGCTGTATCATTTTGATTTATTATTTTGGATTTAATTGACATTAAAGTGCATATAGTTTGCATTAGTCTATGCAATACCAAAGACATTGTGTATGCAACTTAAAGTTAATTCAGAGCTATAAAGTTTTCCGGACAAATCTTAATTTTAATTATTTTGGTTACTTTGAGTCATTGTTATGGCTAACTTTTAATTTTATTTTATTGAACTACATGTGCTGTTCATAGAACAATTGTGTGTGTGTGAATTTTTGTACTTTTACTTGTGTTACAATGGGTCGGTCAAAACATAAGAAACGGTCACATAGCAATTCAAGTTCATCTTCCTCATCTGATAGAGGAAAGAAGAAGTATAAAAGAGAACTAAAGGATAAAGATAGGCGTATTGATGCTCTAGAGGGTTTGATTAAAGAGTTACGGAAGACAAGTAATTATCATTGTGATTCAACACCGTCACCACCAGTTTCTGTCTCTTCAGTAGCATGCGTGCCAAAGACTAATTCTAGTGAAGTGATGTCAAAGCCAGTTGTGCGTTATGTAGGGCGTAATGACTTTATACCTGAGTTTAATCCACAAACTACATCAGTTTCTGTAGAACATTGGATTCGCAATTTAGAAAGTACGGCTAAAATGCATGGATGGGATGAGCGTACCTTAATTTGTAATTGTACTGCAAAGCTGAGTGGTTATGCTAAAGGGTGGTATGAGCAACAAGCATCATATGAGATTAGTTGGACGGAGTGGAAGGAAAAACTAATTAAAGCCTTTCCGTTTACTAAAAATAAATTATCACAGATTAGGGAGTTAGTGAATCGAGTCAGGATGCCTAGCGAAGAACCTATCGAATTTTATTATAGTAAATTGGGCATAGGAATGTCATGTCACTTGAGCGATGAAGTGATCACAGAAGCTATCATTGGTACACTTGGTAACAAACTGTTAGAAGTTGGTGCGAAGTCAGCCGGGTGCCGTGACACCGCTTCTCTTCTTCAATACCTGGCCAGTATTAACAACTTGGATGCTAGTGTAGAACAGGACCAAGCTGTGATGTCATTGAAAAGTGTCAGCTCTAACAAAAATATAAAATGTTATACATGTGGCAAATTAGGTCATAAGGCAAATAGATGTCGTAAGAGCAAGGAATACAGACAGACTCCGAAAAATAATGAGAATAAGAAATGTTCATTTTGTAACAAATTAGGCCATGTGGAATCAACCTGTTATAGAAAGAACAATCTTAGTAAACATTGCTCATTTTGTAACATTGATGGGCACACTCTAGAAGAGTGCAGAAAGAAGTCAAAGACTGGTCCTCAGAATAGATTAGTGCGAAAGATTCAAACTGTGTGCTGTGACTCTTCTGACAAAAAGTACTTTAAAGAGGTTTTTGTGAATGGGGTTTTAGCAAATGCTTTTCTGGATTTTGGCAGCTCCTGCAATGCAATGACACAAAGTTTTTATGAGAAACAAGACCTGGAATTAAAACCTAATAATGATGTTGTGATAAAAGGATACGGGGATGCATTCATTACACCTGTAGGTACAGTTACTGCTACTCTTGTGGTTGATGGTGCAAAGCAGGAAAATTTATTTTACATTGTTCCTGATCATGTTCAGAATGTGGATGTTTTGATAGGACAGACATTCACAGAGTCTCCAAATTTAGTGGTTGTGAAGACTGCCACAGATTTGAATATTTATGAAGATGGGATGGCGTTTCAAGTGACTGAGTTATGTGATAGTTTTGACAAGATCCGCTTATATCCTCAAACTGACACGAACCTTACTCCTGGCATGAATAAGGTTTTGGTACGACTGGATCCTGTTGTTGATGGTTTCATGAATGTCAAGAAGAGTGAGCAGAGAAAACCATTGAATGAAAAGGATGTTCTTGTTGACAATATTGAGTCATCAGATGGGTATGCGGTCATTAAGCTGGTGAATAGAACAAATTCAATCTTAAAGCTTAAGGAAGCAGATTGTATAGCAAGAGCACAATTAATAAAACCAGATTTGGGGATGGTAGATAATGTAAAGGTGGGTGCACATTTGAATGAAGATGAGAAAGCTGAATTAATTGATCTTTTGGCTAAATATGAGCATTGTTTTTCTGGAAATGGAATGGAACTAGGGAATTGTAGTGTAGAAATGAGCATCAAGTTGACAGAGAATAAGGTGATAAACTTCAAGCCTTACCGAATGTCTTTCCATGAGAGGGACATAGTGAAAAATATTGTTGATGACCTGCTAGATTCTGGAATCATCGAGAAGTCCACTTCCCCTTTTGCTAGCCCAGTTCTACTGGTGAATAAAAAGGATGGCGGACGTAGATTATGCGTGGATTATAGGGCGTTAAATAAAATTACTGAGAAAGAACGGTATCCCTTACCGGTAATACCGGTACTGAGAGCGTCGAGTATCTAGGTCATGTTATCTCAGATGGTGAAATCAGACCCTCAACTCAAAAAATTACAGCTGTATCAAGTTTTAAAGTACCTTCGAATGTTCATGAATTACGCCAGTTCCTCGGTCTTGCGAGTTATTTCCGCAAATTTATCCAAGGCTTTGCTACTATTGCGCGACCACTTACCTCTCTCACGAAAAAGACTGCAGAATGGCAGTGGGGATCGGACCAAGAACAGGCTGTGCAGACCCTTAAGCAGATACTTACATCAGATCCAGTTCTGGTAATTTACGATCCAGAAAGAGAAACACAGGTTCACACAGATGCATCGAAACTTGGGCTTGGCGGAGTTCTCCTTCAAAAGCAGCCTAGTGGAGATACCAAGGTTGCTTATGCGAGTAGACAGACAACCGTCACCGAAGCGAAATACCACAGCTTTGAACTAGAGGCTCTTGCAGTGGTATTCGCCATTCAAAGATTTAAGGTGTATCTGTCCGGAATCAAGTTCCGAGTGGTAACGGATTGCTCAGCATTACGTATGGCCTGGCTGAAAAGGGATTTATCTCCGCGCATTGCTCGTTGGTGGCTGGACCTTCAAGAGTATAACTTTGAAGTGGATCACCGCCCAGGGAGATCCATGGCACACGTTGATGCTCTCAGCCGGAACCCTATATTGATACAGCATATTGTTGAGAAGGATTTGATTGACGCGTTACAGGAAGGAGATAAAGAAATTTGGGGACTGATTGAGAATTTAAAACTGGAACAAGAGGCTAACAAGAAAAAGAATACTGGACTTTCAAAGGACTATAAAGTTGTAGATGGCAAGTTGTGTCGTCTGGTGGATAACAGCTATAAGCCTGTTTTACCTAAAAGTGCACGATTCCACATACTGAAGTTGTACCATGACGAAAATGGTCATTTGGGAACAGAAAAGTGTTTAGAAGCCATACAAGCTAAATACTGGTTTCCGAAAATGCGAAAGTGTGTCGGAAAGTACGTTGCAAGTTGTATTGGATGCCAATTTACGAAGAAGCCTACTGGGAAACAACCTGGACTTTTGCATCCGATTCCTAGAGTATCTGTGCCGTTCCACACATTGCATGTAGATCACCTGGGTCCTTTTTGCAAGAGTAATGGGAAGACCTATATCATAGCATTTATCGATGGGTTCACGAAATTCGTCTGGTTGGAAGCTGTCGCTAGTGCTAACGCTAAAGGAGCTATCACAGCATTGTCTAAACTAAGTCAAGTTTTTGGTCACCCAGATCGAATTATCAGTGACCGAGGTACCGCGTTTACTGGTAAAGAGTTTAAGAGTTATTGCGCAGATCACGGAATTAAGCATGTTTTAAATGCTGTCGCCTCTCCGCGTGCGAATGGGCAGGTGGAACGCCTAAACCGCACAATTCTCAGTTCGTTGTCAGCTCATATGGGTGAGGAACAAAAAGGTTGGGATGCCTATCTGCCAAAGGTACAACTAGGCATCAATTCTTCAGTCAGTCACGGAACAGGTAAGTCACCTTTAGAGTTGCTGTGTGGTCTTAGACCTAGACTAGCCAATGATTTGCAAGGTGCAGTTTACATTAACGATATTGAGGCACTCAGAAATGAAGCTGCACAAAACATCGAGACTAACGCTTCAAAAATGAAAATACGCTTTGACAAAAGTCGTAGAGAGGGTGCTCCTATCTCAGTCGGGCAGTTAGTCATGGTTGAGCGTAAAATTTTACGACCTGGATTGTCCAGTGGAAAATTAGTTCCCAGATATGCGGGACCGTATAGGGTAACTGCCGTGTTGCCAAACGATCGCTTTGAGGTGACTTCGTCCACGAAGGGAAAGCGAGCTTACAAAAACATTGTTGCTCGTGATAAAATTAAAGTGTGGTGTCACAGAGATGAAAGTTCATCATCTGGTGAAGATTGATTACATTTACTAATTTGTTTACCAAATCTAACATTTTTGTCTATGGGCCCTGTACCGTGCCTTTATATTAAACTGCTTTCGGAGCCTTAATGCACCCTGACATATTGTGGTTGATGCGCTTTGCCTACGGGGCCTCGGCGTTTACTCAGTGCTTGCTTACGGAGCCTTCACAGCACTCATCTATAAAATAACGCTTGCCTACGGGGCTTACACAGCGTGCAGTGCTTGCTTACGGAGCCTTCACAGCACTCATCTATAAAATAACGCTTGCCTACGGGGCTTACACAGCGTGCAGTGCTTGCTTACGGAGCCTTCACAGCACTCATCTATAAAATAACGCTTGCCTACGGGGCTTACACAGCGTGCAGTGCTTGCTTCCGGAGCCTTAAAAGCACCTTGACATGTATCGACTGATGAGCTTTGCCTAAAGGAATTTAACGCTTGCCTTAGGGGCCTACACAGCGTGCGGTGCTTGCTTTTGGAGCCTTAACGCACCATGACGTGTTGCAGTTGATGCGCTTTGCCTACGGGGCCTCAGCGTTTGCCCAGTGCTTGCTTACGGAGCCTCATAGCACTGAACCATAAACAAGTTAACACTTGCCTTCGGGGTCTATAGCGTTGATTCAGTGCTTGCCTTCGGGGCCTATTCAGTGCTAAGTCAGTGGTTGCCTTTGGGGCCTTGCCAATATCAGATTATTCTCTTCTTTGGAAGAGAATTACATCATCCTTGAAGATCACGGTGACGAGGCGCGAAGTACGAGTGCGGCTGCGACGAGATGCCGATCAAGCAGGTGCTCCGCCAATAATTCTTCGGAGGACCGAAGAGTTGCAGGATGGCCGAGTTGTTAGCGAGATATCGAGTCTACACAGCACTACTCAATCGAAGACGCGTGCCCGTCACTACGAGCTGTCACTTGACACCTCCTTTTTCGCGCGGTTTACGACGCCGAGATTATTAAACTCAATTTGCTAATCAATACGTGTTTTAAACCTAATTGTGTTTAATAACACTAACTTAAGAATGTTGGATTTACAAATTATTTTGGTATTTCATTTGTATGAAACACGCATGCTGCAGGGGCCTCTTAAATTCTGCAACCAAGTACCCTGATCACCAGCATATTGTCTCAAAATCAAAAAATAAAATCAAAATATTTTATTTCACATAAACCTACATGGGCACTTATGAAACATCGGAAGCTAGGTGCACGGTTCCAAATTGGTTGTTTCCTATGGAGAAGAGCCGGCAAGAAACTCCATGGTTACTCTTTTAAAAATAATTGGCTTTTACACTATTTTCAAATAACAGTGTTAATAGGTATGGGAGGACAATGTAGGCCTTTCAACAACTACCAGGTACTTAACAAAATAGAAAATAGTCAATACAGTCTACTAGGCCTGCAATGTTCTCACATTCACAAAATAGAAAATAATCTATTTAGACGATTAATAAAAGAATAAAAATAAAAATGTATGACATGACACAAATGACATGATTGCCATTACAACTATAGTAACAAATCTGAATAAAATCATGTTAAAATTGGAAATAACCAGTAATAACCACATTATCTTTGTCACTAGGTGACTTAGGACACGTGACGTGTGTTTCATCACCATCGGTTGAGGAAGGCGACTGCAGGTATCTACCAAAAGAAGTTCTTCAGGAAGATCTAACGCAGTTGACTAAGGCTGACATATTTGCTTTTGGTAAGAATCTTTTATGTTCACCTTACAACTGTTGATCGAGCTCCTAGAGGCCGGTAAAAATATAAAATTAATACATCTCTATTAATAGAGTTTTTTTTTGCTCGTCTTGTAGATTATTAAAAAATATTGGATACGTATTTTTTCTTTTTTTACGTAATCAAAAGATTACGGCGTAGCATGACGTCACTCCTTGCTCAGAGCGAACCCCCACTCGCCAACTTTAATGCGTTTTGTCGAAGTCATTTTTTATTAATAAGATAAAGCAAAAAATACGTGTCTAATATTTTTTTACTGCCTGACAGACGGACTAAATAGAATTTTTTTTTACACATCGAGTTAAAATGTAGCATGACGTCACTCCTTGCTAGATTTTATACGTAGTTTGTTATAATTATAATAATAGAATAATAATATAAAATATAATAATAATATAAAATAATAGACGACACGGTTGGCGCAGTGGTTGAGCGATTGACTGCTGCGCAGCATGTCGCGGGTTCGATTCCCGCACGGAGCAAATATTTGTACGACCTACAAGTATTTGTTCCGAGTCTGGGTGTTTTTCTATCTATAATATGTATGTATTTACAAAAAAAAAAATGTATATAAGTAGTTTATCAGCCATCTCGTTACCATAACACAAGCATTAGGTTGCTTAGCTTGGGGCTAGATGGCGTTGTGTGATATGTCCAAACATATTTATTTTATTTATTTTATTTATTTAATTGTAACATAGCGAGCCCCCCACTCCCCAACTTTAATGCGTTTTATCGAAGTCATTTTTTATCAATATGATAAAGCAAAAAAATACGTGTCTAATATTTTTTTATTATCTGACTAACGGACTAAATAGAATTTTTTTTTTTACCCAGGCATCATTCCTATTGTGTCTCAAACATTAGAAATTATAATTATGTTTTATCTTTAAGTATTTTATTGTGTGTACTTATACAGAGTGTATCAGAAAGGTGTGGTAAAATTCAAGGGTCTGTACTTTAGACCATCAAACTGAACAACTTTCTCCATGGGACCAACATTGTAATCGCGAAAAAACAATCAGCCGTCCCATACATTTGGGTCAAGTTTTGTATGGGACAGCAGATATTTTTTTCTCAATTACGATGTTGGTGCCATGTAGAAAGTTGTTCAGTTTGATGGCCTGTACCACTCCTTTCTGATACTAGCTGTAAGCCGCGTTGGCTTAGATGTGCAGATCGCGTTGTTGAAACTCGCCCTTAGACGGAAGCCGAGCTTATTTCTTACCGTTCTAATGAAACTTATTATCTTCAGGTTTAACGCTATTCGAAGCTGGTGGCGGTGGTGCCTTACCTAAGAACGGTCAGCAGTGGCATGATTACAGAGACGGCAAGCTGCCAGAGCTGCCCAACTTATCCAGGGAATTTAATCAGTTGTTAAGAGTAAGTTAAGGGGATACATCAATAAATTTTGTGTTTTTAAAATTCCCATGATACCAAATGTATATGGTTAAATCATTTGTATTTTCCATATGTGTTATTTGACTATATTGGTGCCGATTCTCTTGTGAACGCACTAAACTAAAATTAGAGAATCGCTATCTTTTACTAACAGGCAGCGCGAGAAAAGGACGGCTATAGATATGAACTAAGTTGGAGATGTCAAACTAGTTCACGCCTTGCAGCTTCACCGTGTTCTTAGTCGACATGTTTTTACGTGTCGTCTAAATGTCTATGGAAAAATTAGTTCTAACTAATTTGACAGCTCTAATTTACTTCCGTCCCTTTCTTGTCATAATAGAGAGAAAAAGTTAGCAATAGCCTAAATTAAGTTTAGTTTGTGCACAACAGAATCGGCACCACTGTCTACTGGCTGTACTAAAACCGAACATGATTACTTGAAATTAGTAGCACCGACTATTTTCTGTTTTATACGATTATACGTAAACAGTTTCTTTTTGTGTAGTAAAATTTGCTTTAAATCGAAGGTATTTAGATATGTTAAGAACTTACTAAGCTAAAAATTGATTCAAGTATGGCATTTTGTCATAAATCTACATTTAAACGAAGCGCATTTAGTTCCGGTGCGCGTGAGTCTTCTATCTCGCGCGTCAAACTAGACAGCTATAACGCCATTTCTCTAACACACCGAGCTAAACCACGCTTCGATGTATTCTCTTAAGGCGCAGTAAGACGCAAATCTTTCAAGGGTAGGTAGTAAATCGAAAAGTTTTAGTTGAATCTCGTGTCTGCCAGTATGAAAGATTTCGCAGTTATAATTTAATAAAAAAGAAACCTACACCAATAAGTTAAAACATGTTTAGGTACCTACATACATCTCTAGTTGATTAAATTTCCTTTTTTATAGTTACAAAAAAATTAATAGTTGTCACTCAAAATATTGAGCATTTCGAGACGAGTTTTTTTTTATTACTCGTGAAAAATCATCCTGCAGCAAACTAACATACTAATTTTCAATTTGTCCACAGAAAATGGTAGACCCCGACCCCTCAATCCGACCGTCAGCCGCGCGACTGCGCAGACACCCCCTCCTGCACCCCCCAGGCAACAAGAGCAAGACGCAACTTCGTAGGGAACTTGCAGCCGCCAAGATGAAGAACGAGCTGCTCGCCAGGAAGCTGCAGGAGGCTGCCAGGTGAGAATATTATACAACATCATGCCTGTATCCCCGAAGGGGTTGCCAGAACCACTGCTGGGACACCGGCCTCCTCTCAGTGAGAGGCAGTGGGCTTTAATCCACCACGCGGGCCCAGTGCGGGTTGGTAGATGTCTATGTCTTCGAATTTTTGGTTCTAGGACATGACGGTTTCCTCACGATGTTTTCCTTCACCGTTTTGAGAGCAGTTAAATAATACACAAATTAAAGCGCTAAGTCGCGGCCGTTACCACTGGGCCACCACTGCTCGTGAGGTTTATACAGGGTCAAATTAAATTAGCTAGCGAAACTCCGCAGACGTGGTTGGTGGGTCATCTTCTTCGAAGCACTCTCGTCAGAGCGGTCGTGGTCTTCATTAGTTTCTTGTGCAGGGGTCGATGTGATTCGCATCACGATTTCTCGTCATCTACTCGCGATTTTTGGTGTTTTTAGTGCACTTGTACAAGGGATCGCCCACTGCAGATTTAAGAGGAAATGCGGGTGCTCTTTTCTCCATAGAAACGCTCTCGCCTGTTTTCTTTCTGGTTAATGACCATAAAGCAATGATTTTTTACAGAAATATAAATATTAGCTACTTGTATGCCCCTATGTTTTCCTTTTTGATGATACATTATTTTTATAAGAACTAGAACCCTCGAAAAATGCTCAAAATTGCCTATTCAGACCGCTTCAACAGAAGCCTAGTGTACAAATTTGACAACTATTAACGAAAAAAGAAAAACATAGGGGCATAGTATATAATAATTCTTATTCAGTTTATGAAATATCTTTTAAATTGGTCCAATATGTGAGGAGGAAATAGGCGAGAGGCAAACATCGAAATATATCTTTTTACATAGGCTATTCAGTCAGATCTGCAGTTGTCCTTATCGCACGAATTTGAGGGCGGAGCGCTCGCAGGACGACAGCAATAGTTTCTTCAAATACCTAATTTTCAAAAGTCCCGCATTTCCTCTTAATTTGGTCAGTCCATCTCATGGGTGAGCGTTTGCGTGGTCTAGTGCTTTCCATTCTAGCCTGACGTGGTGGGTATCGATATCTTAACATGATAAAAGAAATTAATTTGATGATTTTTTTTTTTGAAGTCACGTCAGTTTTTTTTAAAGTCATCAACCGCCGGTAGTGAAGTCACATCAGTTTTTTTTAAAAGTAATTAACCGCCGGTAGTGAAGTCACGTCAGTTTTTTTTAAAGTCGTCAACCGCCGGTAGTGAAGTCACATCAGTTTTTTTTAAAAGTAATTAACCGCCGGTAGTGAAGTCACGTCAGTTTTTTTTAAAGTCGTCAACCGCCGGTAGTGAAGTCACATCAGTTTTTTTTAAAGTCGTCAACCGCCGGTAGTGAAGTCACGTCAGTTTTTTTTTAAAGTCATCAACCGCCGGTAGTGAAGTCACGTCAGTTTTTTTTTAAACTCATCAACCGCCGGTAGTGAAGTCACGTCAGTTTTTTTTATGTCATCAACCGCCGGTATTAAAGTCACGTCAGTTTTTTTTTTATGTCATCAACCGCCGGTAGTGAAGTCACGTCAGTTTTTTTTTTTAAAGACATCAACCGCCGGTAGTGAAGTCGCGTCAGTTTTTTTTAAAGTCATCAATCGTAGTGAAGTCACGTATTTTTTTTTTTTTTGTGTAAACTTCACAAACGTGATGGGTATAGATATCTCAACACGATAAAACATATTTTATCAACTCACACTTCAAGTAACAACACTACGAGTAGTCATAGACCCAAAAAAAAAAATCATCAAATGTTTTTATTTTCTCGTGTTTAGATATTGATGCCCATCACGTCTGCGGAGTTTCGATAGCTAATTTAATTTGACCCCTGTCTTTGGTCCCTGGCTAAGCAAGCAATCAAAAACAAAAAAAAAATAACAAAATTGACAAACTTTTTTATTGTTTGAATACGAGGCTTTTGGCTTCTGTGTTTTTTGTCTTTTTTTTTTGTAATGTACGTTTTGTTTGTGCAGAACAACAGTTTTTCCTTTCAATTTCTTTACTTTGAAAAAATTACTAACAAAAAACCTATTCTCGTCCACAGATGTATAAAATCAAAGAAATACTAACAAAAAAAAACATTTTTATCCACAGATGTATAAAATCTTTAACCCCAAACATAACAATAACAAATCAAGAATCGGCGAAGGTCAAGACGAGGTCGGCGAAGAGGCTACAAAAACCTCGCGTGGAAACACACATCGCTGAAATGATACAATCCGTCACATCGCCTTTAAGAATAGAGAGGAGTATAGACAGGACGTTTAGGAGAACGAAAAAGGTATAATTTGTAATTAAAAAATATTTATTTATGTCGCCTTTGTTAAGATTTATAATCTTTGTCCTTTAATTTGTGGTCAAAATAAGAATCATCATTTGCCTAGCCTTTTCCTATGTTGGGATCTGGACAAGGTCAGATAAAATTAGCTAGTAAAACTACACAGACATGACGTGATTTTTAAGGAAAGATTTTTAGTTTTAAATAGCTGATTACTGTTAGTTACTTGAAATTGTTTGTTTATTAAATCACTAGCCTATTAAATCTGCCTGCGACTTCGTTCGCATTCGTGAAGTTTCTTGTTTTAACATTAAATATATCCTATGATACTCGGCAGTACTTGGTAGCTTCCTATTAGTGAAAGAATTTTTAAAATCTGATCAGTAGTTGCGAAGAGTACCCCCTACATACAAACTCACAAATTTTGCCTCTTTATTTTTTTTTTTATTACTATTTGCCCGCGACTTCGTCCACGTGAAATTTCTTGTTCCCCCGGCCCACCCCATCGCATCGCATCGCTTGCTGCCGTATTTATTTTTTTCACTTAGCGTTGTTTCTCGTTTTTTCTTTTTGCACGGCTCCTAAAGGTCATAATGTGATGTTAAATAGCATATAGCCTTCCTAAAGACGTGTGCTATCAAATGCAAAAAGAGTTTTTCAAATCCGACTGGTGGTTTTAGAGATTAGCGCGTTCAAACAAACAAACTCTTCGGCTTTATTATTGCTATAGATTAGGTACACTACTACTTTACAATTTGTACATTGCAAATTTAAGTCTAAGCGCCTTATTACTTATTGAAAAGCACTTAATACATTATGCGCAATTAACAATACAATTAATTAATTAAAACAAGTAAGAGTTTGAATAAAAATAAAAAATAAATTATTCAAATTTAAATTGATTAAGTATATTTCAATTAAATTAAATCACATAGAATACATTAAGATAAGATTTGATTATTATTATATAATATATTAAGGTGTTAAAAAATTAAATCTAAATGCTAATAGACCATAGAACTGAATAACTTTGACTGTGGGGACTAACTTTGAAATCGCAAAAAAAAACAGCTGTTGTCTACATTTATGTTCGCATAATTCGTCAAAATGTACGGAACAGCAGATTTTTTTCGCGATTTCAAAGTTGGTTCCGTAGTAAAAGTTATTCAGTTCGATGTTCTAAAGCACTCCTTAAAGTTTTTAGAGTTAATTTTTGAACACCTAATATATTTAATATATTATTGATTTATTTATTTATAAATTAAAAAACACCAATAAATAGCATATACATTCAACATTGGTTCATAAGAGTATTTAGGAAAGGTACTACTGCTAATGTAGATACAAATAATTGATTTAATTAGATTTTTTTTTTTTAAATAATATTAAGTATAGATTGTTTTTTTTTTTTGTTTCATTTTCACTTAGATTCCATCGCGTCTGAGGAGTTTCGGTAGTTATTTTAATTTGACCTCGTATAGACATTGGTGAAATTAGTGGTGACTATTATTCTTATTTTGATTGCGTAATAGTTTTAACAGCGAAGAGTATTTGTTAAGATTGTCTAATCTGTATGATTAAGTTTGGGTTTCCTAGGTAAACGGTTTCGTCATATTATAACGGCTGTCAAGTAAATCTGACATTTCCACCAGTATTTGACATCAGGGTTGATTTATTTAAATTATTTGATTAAAATTTTTGATTTACACCACGTGATTTGATTTAAATCAATGATTTACATCAAGTGATTTGATTTAAATCAATGATTTGCATCAATTGATTTGAATCAATAATTTACATCAAGTGATTTTTAAAAAAATAAAAATCATGATTTAAATCAAACTTTTTTTTTTTTTTGCACAAAAGTTCATTGCTTACCCAGAATTATAATAATCAAATCTCAAATGTCATGATTTCATGAAAATTTATAATGATTCTAATACTTAATTATCATTCTGTAAATACTTATTTGTCAAGTTTGTAAAGTAAAATCTACTAATTACGCTGAAAATTAAGATAATTGTTTTTTTTTTAAATCAAAAAATCTGTCAGAAACAAGAAAATCATGATTTTTATCAACCCTGTTTGACATTGAAGTTTCAAAAACCGCTCAGTATTTGGATAGCCGTTATTGTGTGTTACCGCTTTCTTTAAGGAGACCAAAGCTAATATAAGATTTTCAGATAATTCTCGTATCTGTAACAATACTAGGTTCATTAAGTAAGGTTGCTTCTCAAATAAGAGATGCCGACTTAATATTTGACCAATTCCCATAAAAAATGGAAAATATTAGATTATTTTATCTTGATTTAAAATATCTGGTATATACTAAATCCTTATTACTACCTGTACTATATTTCAAATAAGATTTTAATAAACCTTTTTACAGTCCGTTCAATCGATTTTGACTTATATTGCGTTGGTGGCATGACAAATAGAAGCTGCAGGAAACAGTTGGTATTGTAATCACGTTTTTGCTTTTAATGCTATCCTTATGCCTACGGAATTGAAGTCAAAATCGGTTGAACGGACTAAAATGTTTTATTTAAGGACGCTGTTACAAATGGGTAATCAAATCATTACTTTTTTAAACAAAAGTATGTTTATTAAATAAAATGCTTGCATTCTTAAAATGTTTTTTGGCCGAATTGTTGATAGATGTGCAAGACATTCTGAACTGTAAATATAATTTTAGATTTCATTTTCTCAATAAATGTACCAAAGTAAAAATTTTCACTTCGGTACATTTATTGAAAAATTGTTTCATAAAAAAAATATATTTATAGTTCAGAATCGTACCTTGCATCGGCCGGCATCAACAATTCGGCCAAAAAACATTTTAAGAATGCGAAGCATTTTATTTAATAAACATACTTGTGTGCAAAAAAGTAGTGCTTTGACTACCCATTTGTAGCAGTGTCCTTAAATGTCTAATCTTACTTCAAATGTACCTTAAAACGAGGCCGTTTAACATAATCTAAACAATTTCTCTACGTATAAGCGACTAATTTAATTATAAAGTATAATATTAATATTGGCGCTAAAAAACGCTAGTATTTGATGTTGAAATGTATAAATATGTCCACCGATGCGATGTTGAATATCGCTTATCCTCTAAATTTACATTTCATCCTTACGGATGCGTGATGTTGTTGTAATGAGCTGCGACTATATACCGGAACAAAATACGAACAAAAATTGCCTATCATTTTCACAAATTTCATTATGGTGGGGATTGGCGGTCCAGTTTAACCCGATGCAGCTGAATATCAGTATTTTAAATGGAGCGACTGCCGCCCTATGACCGCCACAACCCAGTTTTATTCATCTTTGGAGGCGTTCAATAATTACGTGAGGCGATTTTTCGACCTCCTCCCCTCCCCCCTTGGTGAGATGTCGTAAAATTTGGCTCGTACCAGTTTTCTCGCAATTTTACTCTTGCGAAAAACAAAATTAAGTACCTACGTGATATTTGCCGACCCCCCCCCCCCCCCCTTCTCCCCCACGTGAGATTAAGGGAGAGGGGATACCCTGAACGCCCCCTTTTCAGCAAGTTTTATCTCCACAAAACTTAAATTAAGTAAATCGGCAAAAATGTGAGATTTTTGGCAGTACGATTATTTTGCAAGATCTGAAATGCGGCAGACATTTTATTTTTTGTAAATAATTTAGATTCTTGCCCAAAATTTCGGATCTTTTCCAATAATTACTTATTTGTCAGGTAGAAATGACAGATTTCCTTCAGAAATATTAGTTCTTTTTACAGAAAAGTCGTATAAAAATGTCGCAGCATTCTTGCACTAAATTTA
This sequence comes from Cosmia pyralina, assembly GCA_946251885.1. NCBI lineage: Eukaryota > Metazoa > Arthropoda > Insecta > Lepidoptera > Noctuidae > Cosmia > Cosmia pyralina. The sequence goes on from OX276371.1 coordinate 3,045,083, forward strand.
CCCACTTGTATAGTTATAATATTAATATTAGTGCCTTCTGAAACAAATGTGATTGAAAAGTGCTTTCATATCGAATTTAAAGTATAAAAAAACTTGTATAAAATAATGAAAAATGTCCTTTAAGGACGCTGTTACAAATGGTTAGTCAAATCATTACTTTTTTACACAAAAGTATGTTTATTAAATAAAATGCTTTGCATTCTTAAAATTTTTTTTGGCCAAATTATTGATAGATGTGCATGGCACGATTCTGAACGATAAATATAATTTTAAATAGGTCGATTTTCTCAATAAATGTACCGAAGTAAAAATTTCAGTCCGGTACATTTATTGAGAAACTGTACCTATCTAAAATTATATTTATAGTTCAGAATCGTACCATTCACATCCATCAACAATTTAGTCAAAAAACATTTTAAATATGTAAAGCATTTTATATAATAAACATGTTTTTGTGTAAAAAAGTAATGATTCGACTACCCATTTGTAACAGCGTCCTTAAATAATAATTGTATCTTCCATTGCATTCTTTGTGATAAATCTTGGAAAAGGTAATGTAATTAGTTCTTAGATTAATGAGACATGGAAAATTTTTGAATGGAAAATATACGGGAACAATCAAATGAATAAACAATATTTTAATGGACTAGATCACACCCTATAATAATTTAGAAAACATTCTATTATTATAAAAAATCCATCAAAATCAATACAGCCGTTTCAGAGTTACAGACAAACAAAACTGAACATGAATGTTCCAAAGTTTCTTTTTCAAACCATGTCTCAAAATATAAATATAAGGCAGCTTCTCTACATACGTAATAAAAAAATATACTAAATGTAATATTTATATGAGAAAAAACATAAATAATTTGTATAGGTGTATAAAATTATTAATTTTTAAGTTAATCTACCACTTTTGATTTGTTAGCGAGTTTGACGGATGCGTGGCGTGGAAAAAATACATTTATTATTTACTTTTACAGATATTTTTTCTTATTATCATTGTGAAAAAGCCTATTTTGATAGCAAAACCGAAATAGACTTTACATTATAAATATAATATCAGCCTACAGCGGTCCCACTGCAAGGCAAAGGCTCTTCTCATACAGAGAAGGCATCTTCTCATAAAGAGAAGGAACAAGCATTGATCACCATGCTTGCTCACTGCGAGATACAGCTGAATACCAGTATTTTACATGGAGCGAATGCCTGTCTGACCTCCACAACCCAGTTTTGAAAAAAAAAAAAAAAATTGTCTCAAATTGTTTTTTTCTACGTCTCACAGTCGTCAATGAATCGTGTTTAGGGGCACTCTGCCAAATCTGTCTACGGTTTTATATTCTTATGTAATTATTATAAAATCTAAGAACCTTTTATGTTGTTCTCCAAATTATTGTGAGTACATACAATTGAGTATTGCGATTTGTTGACCATAAAGAAAAGACTAGCCTTGGCCTAACTATGTTGTGGTTGGCTTCTCCACAACACCTATTCATGCAAAATGTTCTTAAATCTCATATAGAGCTACAGTTGTTATTGTTCAAGCTATCATAACGGCTTAATGAGATTACCCCAAACGATTCATAGACATAACTAAGGAAAAAATTTTTTCATAGGTCATTTTAACTTTGCCATTCCAATTTTTTTTTTTTTTTTTTCACCTAATCTTAAACTATTTGAATGTCATTTGTTTCGTGACAGGCAGATCCATAGAATAAAGCTTCCAATAAGCCATCAACCAATCGTAATTCTCAATTGTATTTACAAAAAATCTTCTTTCATTTTAATTAGTATGTTGAATAGCTCCTAAATCAAATGATTTTAGTTTCTAGAGTTAAACATCCCATATTTTTTTTTGTTTTATGTACCTTCGAATGCAAAAAATGCAAGAGTAGAATCTATGTCTTATGTATAATCCAATCAAACTATTGAAAAATAACTTATAATTTTAAGTAAAATTTTTTTCCCCACTTTTGACTAATTTTTTTCAATTATATTTCTTCCTAGTCTTTTATAAATTTCGTCTTTCTAGGGAAAAATTGTCTTGAATAAGAATGGTTTTGTAACATAGTTCATATAATTTAAATTTAGTCGCACAACAAAAATATTATTAAAATGTTTAATAATAATATTTTAAATCTGAAGAGCCTATACTACCTCAAATGGCTTAGCATGATCCTCCGTTATGTCGAAAATACTGCAGCATTAATTTTGAAATAAATATAAATATATGGTAAAGTTGAGGATTAATGTTAAGTAATATATTTGACGAAAACACGATTCCATAAAATTTTCTCGATACAAAAAAAATCCAAACCGCTGGTATTAAAAAAAAATACTTCAAATTAGATCATGAAACTTTGCATACTAACTCTAAAGCAGGTCTTATGTTTTTTTATTTTTTTTTTTTCAAATTATCATTATTTTTACTGTAAAAAGCAATTACCTGAACTATCGGCGCGCAGCACCGCACTCAGGCTCGCTCTCACTCAGTCCTCGAGCAGTATCGTGCGAGCGAGTTAAAAAACTGAGGTAGTATGGGCTCTTAAGATATTGTTTCCTAGAAGAGCGGCGGCCGTCACATAACGGCCGCTGTGACGACTGTCATGAAAATGACGGCACCGGAATTTGACTGTACGGTGTCAAAAACGCTCTCTACGAAAACACATCAACTTACTTTCATAAATAATTTTTTACTGACATGGCCGTCACTGCGGTGGTTATATGGCGGTGACCGCTGCCGTAGGAAACCGTAGCTTACCCACGATTTTTGATAATTATAATCTGCTGTAAAATGTCATGTCAACTTATATGATTGGGTGTTTGTAATTTCTGTAAAATAATCATAACATACATAGTTTGTCAGAGAGAAATACAATATGGCTGGTCTGAAAATGTTCTCACACTCGCCTCATGTCATTGCGCATGCGCAGCCTGCTGCGCATAGTTCGGACCGGCAATGAGTCCATGATTCATCGACCGTATTGTAATATGACTATGTGATAAAATCCTTATGCTGTAGGGTGAAGGGACAATAATGTCGTCCATGTAATTTTAAATAATTTATATCAAATCATATACCTACCCACATGGTGGGTTGGTTATTATTTAATTTTAGTTTGATCTCATTCTACTTTTTTTTGTCTATGGTAAAACTTGACTGCGTATACCATCATGTTATACGGGGACAGCAGGAAATGGTTAATTAAAATATTTTGACTCAACTTGCTTGAAAAAGGTTTTGCTAACCCCTTCTTCAAGTTTCATTGCAGTTAAATTATTTTACAATTTAAAATAACGGTTTTAGAAACGCAGTTTGAATTTCGAAATGTGTATTCGTTTTTTTGAACCATATTCTTGTAATTTCATTTGTTTTTGATTTTCTGCTAAATCCGTGAGAAAGTCTTCTTAAAAAATATTTTGTAAAAATATGAACTTACGCAGTTAGGAGTTGTCCGCTTGTACCAAAATTCTGTTTTTTTACCGTTAATTTTGTAAATATAACTCAAAATTGATTGTTGGACGCCACCAAAGCAGGAAGACGTGTGGGCTTGTATAATTTGTATTGTATATTTGCTTATTGATAGTGTAATAAATGCTTGTTTCAATTATTTGAAATGTTTTATTGAAAACTTGACACCATGTCCGATGAAATTTCCCATCAGCCAAAATTATTGAACTTCCATACAATTTAACCCCTTTACTAACTACACTCAACTTTTTTCCATGAAAAAAACGCATCCGTTCAGCTTTCCGCGTCGTTCCGTACAAAACAGTTATTTTTTCTATGGACCAAAGCTGAATAATAGTGTAGTTAGTCTGGAAGGCACCTGCCCCACCGCCGGCGAATAACGAGAAGCGAAAGCGAGGAGAGCTAGCAACTAAAAACGAGTGCGCTATGGCGACGAGCGATTACTCGCCTGAAAGCGTATGAAAACCTATACCTTGCCTAGATGTAGCAATACATATGGTGAGATCATATACCTACATACTACCAAAAATAGTAAACGAACTCCCTGCGGATATACAAAGTAAATACCTCTGTAACCCTAAAAAAGCAAAATGTTTATTAAAAAAGCATTTTCTGCAAATTACAAACTATGAATATGTACCTACTTTAGTTTGATACACTTACTACCATCTTTAATTTTGCTATTATTAGTTTGATGCACTTGCTGCCATCTTTATTTGTGCTATTATTGTATTAGCTAAGAAGTAAGATTTAAAATACTCTTTAAATGTAAAACTTACAAACTTACCGTCTTTTGTCTCTTAGTACTTACATAAATTAGATATATATTTCCGAACTCACTAGCCATATATAAGCCTTCAAAGGCTTTGGTGTTTTTAGCGTAAGATTTAAACTCTAAATTCTACCTCTAACTCTAGATTTTAACACACCCACACATACTCATCCCCAAATCAACATTATTAAGTCACTTTTGCCACCAGATTTGTTTTACTTTAGTTTATAATTATCCATTTTAATTTTTTAATTTTTGTTATTACTAATTTGTAAAAGTATTTCATTATGTACAACCTGTATGTTAATTTAATGCAGTCATAGGCCGTTAGTGACTGGTCCGATGGAGGGTAAGCCTGGTGATCTGTAATACAGGTTTTACCTACAACAGACACCAGTCTCTATTAAGTGTTACCTTGACTTTGTACTGTGTTTGTGATTATGAGAGAACAATAAAGAATATTATTATTATGTTTACATATCTCGGGACTCGGGGGTCCCGGACCTTTGGAAGGCGTACGAGGGGCCGAAGCCAACTCGCAGAGGCCCGTCAGGCGCTTTCAATGAAATGAGGCACCAACCGACGATTATCCCTATACGCTCTATGCAAGTGCACCCAAGGACAACCCCCGGTTGGTGTCGGACTATTGCAGGATATGGAAACAAAGATTTTGGACTATGGATTTGGGTGGCTAAAATGGATTGGTTACCTAGAACTATGAAAGGACTATGGCCCCTGCCTGATCAATGTTTATCTACACGGAAAAATTGGCAGGGGGTGACTTGCACACTCAATAGTGGGCCCCCGGAAACGGTCGCTAGCACATAGTGACGTAGCGACAAGGGGCAACATGTCCTGAGGTGCTTGAGGAGTGGAGAGGTATTCCACGGCTCTCAGAACAATCCCAGAGCCCGGAAGATGGTCAAGATCCCTACAAGCACTTACTGGAATACTTCCTTCCTCCGAGCACGTTTGCTCTTGCGAATCTCCACTCAAGCCAGCCAATAAAGGCAAGAATGAGGTGGGAGCTCTGTTCCCGTCAGTGTTCACTCCAGCCGGCCAATAAAGGCAAGCCAGAGGTGAAGAACACGACTTCTCCCGGGAAATAGGGTCCGTGGGGTCGCTACTGCCCAACAGCTCGCCACATGCTGCCCTGCGGTTTCACGTATATTATTATTATTATTATTATACATTTTGAACATTAATAATAAAAAATAAAAAAAACCAAGCTTGAGTCCCTCAGCGAAAGTTCTGCCCGCCAAGCGAGCGGCTCTGAGACAGTACTCTCCTTGATAGCTCTTGTCGCTGCAATGAGATGCCTCTTGTTGTGATCAAAAATATCAGATAGGTATCACTTTGGCAGCATAGAAATCGAACAGTAATATGTATCGAGTTTTCTTTTATAACGCAATCAGTGCCGCTCATAATAGCTACTCTCATGCCTCTGATCTCCAAAAAAACCTATTTTGTTAATCTGAGACTCATGCTAAGAAAAATCTGGAAAAGCGCCATCTTGCGTGCAATAGATGAGTTATGAAAAAGTTCACAGTGTTACTACTAAACAACAGATAGCGCTTGTTAATTGTGATTCAAATAGAGAGCAGTATAATAATATTCTTTGGATTCCACTGCGATTTTGAATCAAATAACTGAAGAATAGGCATACTGCCAATTAAAATAAGAAGCAGACTGAGTTAAATTATCATGCAAGTGATAGAAATCCGACGACTGGCGGGAAACGAAGTTGGCCGAGGGACATTAAGAAAATAGTTGTACCTACTGTAGATGTACAAAGGGACATTCTGGAGGTGGTTGAGTATTTAATTTTAGACATTACATAGGTACCCCACACCCTATTGATGGAAAAATATTTAGCTGTAGGTAATTAGGTATCTATTTTATTAAAACTATGATTTGATCTAATTTTTAATTTGGATCGTTACAAAAACTTTTGGCCTCCCCATAAAAATATTCCCATTTAATATATCACTGCAAAACCGGTTTTAAATCCACCCAAAATAGCCCTAACACATTTAAATAATAAACCAAAGCGTTAAATCCGCCATTAGTCTATTTAAATCGTAATAAATATAATATAATTATGGCAATACTAAATCGCCATGTCAAATTAGAGGGAAGCGCGACGAATTTGACAAAAGATGGCGTAGCGTGCCTTGTGCCGCCAAAATCAGTGTCAATTGCATGCGTTCAATAAAATTTATATTAATTTTATGAGTTCTATTTAATGTGTGATTCCACATTTATTATTTTAACTGAATGTTAAGGAATTGTCCCGCACACCGAGAATTGAACCATATGATGCCTAGCGCAGAAGCCAATTTCTCAACCACTGACTGGTTTTCATACGTAATGGGTATCCATATCTAAACGCGATTAATAAAAACAAAAAAGCTAAGTAGGCTTTGCAAGTTAACGAGTCGACAATTACATTTAGAGTTTTTTTTTTATTACTTACATAATTTAAAATGTAACAGTCTCAAAAATTTGCAGTTGAAATGTATGGGGGAACATGTTTTTCAACTTAAGTTTGTTCTTAGGATAAATTCATCCCAACTAAGAAACCCTTCATTGTGCGTAGTCCAACATACACTTCGCGGGCTTTTTTCCTTTACTTTTATTAAAAACTCACATAATTTATAAGAGCAAGTGTGCTGCTCATCCCGTTAACAATGCAAGCGTGTATAATAGGTACATTGAATATCAACCCCTATTATACTGTATTCAAATGTGCGCAATATTTACGCAATTACATCAGTTCGATACGGACAGTTGTTATTTGGCAAGGGGTAAATGTCAAAACAACGCTTTGAAAGCCATTTTTTATAATTTTGATATTACTTATTATGGGGCAATATTACTTTTTGACCGTGATTTTTGCGTTAAATGGCTACTTTGGGGCGTTCTTATTCTGAGAAACTGAAAGACTTCGACAACTTTGACTTGTTGAGTTGTGGAGAATAGTTATTAGTGCTTAGGTATAGTTTATAGGAGGAGGAGGAGCTCGTGGCTAAGTAGTAACAGCTGCACGGGTTGATCGATCAGGTTAAGCTACGCTTGCCGGAGTTGGTTCGTAGATGGGTGACCATCTTTACATTCCGTACTCCTCCTTGCCTCGGAAAGCACGTTAAGCCGTTGGTCCCGGCTGTCATTCGTGGATCTTTGACAGTCGTTACGGGTCATCAGAAGCCCGAAAGTCTTACAACCAGTCTTACCAAGGGGTATCGTATTACCCAGTCACTGGGTTATGGAGGTCAGGTAGGCAGTCGCTCCATGTAAAATACTGGTATTCAGCTGCATCCGGTTAGACTGGAAGCCGACCCCAACATAGTTGGGAAAAGGCTAGGCAGATGATGATGGTTTATGTTTTTTCTCATCTATTTATATAAAGGTGTGTCCAAACAGAGCGCGGAAGGTGTGCGGCAGCAACACGCGGCATTCGCAGGACAATTTCTCCCGCGTTATGTCTAGACGTATGGAGATATGTACGCGCGGCAATGCTGTGCGGCAAAACCGGGACATGCCGCGCATTGACTAGGTATCTCGTCCCAGGTAAATGATAAATGATTTATTTCTGTAAGTAGGTTTGTACCACGGAGTAAAGTTCGTTTCTCCGTGGTTTGTACAAACAATTTTACCCGTCAATCATATTTTTAAAACTAATAGATGAGGTCGGCGTTTCGTATCTGACTACTCTGAGAAGAAAGGCTGAAACAAACTCGGAGGTCACAGCCTCTTTTAAAGTCCAGACCATAATCTTGGTCAGGTCATGTCAGTGAATCTCTGTCAATTGCGCCTTAATCTCTAATAGCTAGAGTTCACTTCCTTCCTAACTTTATCATCATCATTTACCCAACATAACATTATCAGCCTACAATATTCCCACTGCTGGGACACAGACTTCCTCTCATTGAGATGGAGTGATCGACGGATCAAACGACGTTTTAAATACACTTTTGAAGAAATAAAATAAAATAACGAAAAATATTTTTGTTATGAATTATTAGGAAACTATGATTTAAATTTTCTTTTTTTTTTCCGCGCTTTGCTTTCGCCAGGTTGAAGTAGAAGCAAAGGTATAAAGCCGATAAACAGCCTAATATGAAAATAGAAAATTCAAATATTTTTGAGTTTAGAACACAAATAAATGTTAATTTGTTCATAAACTTTTTTTATTGTAATAATCATGGTTTTTGATGATATATAAAAAAGATTATTTAAATATTCAATAAATATTCACGCCGTAAAGACGCTTAACTCTGCCGAGGTTAAAAAAAAAACATTCACCTCCGAATAGATATGGTGTGAATAGAGGCATTGAACCAATTTGGACTAAGTATATGTATAAGTTATCTGTGGCAATTTTTATGCACACGTGTTGGAAAATGTAAAATCGCACGCGTGTGAAATACATTGCATTGTGAACCTAATCGTAGTTGCGATATGAACCAGTTTTCGAGGAAGTGTGTTGAAAAAATTAAAGTATCTTTTAGCCATTTGAACAAGTGAATTTTAAACAGTCTTCTATTTAGTAATTTAAGTTTACAATGGTAATCACACTAATCACATATAGGCGAAAGCTTGTGTTTGTGTGTATGTTTGTTACTTCTTCACGCTCAAACGGCTAGACCAATTTTGATAAAATTTGGTATAGAGGTAGCTGATGCCCTGAATGAACACATAAGCTACTTTTTATCCCGGTCTACGCGGATGAAACCGCGGTGCGCAGCTAGTTTGTTATAAATACGTACAACCATAGCTAAACAGCTTTTAATTTGTCACGCCGAGCAGTTTTGAGAGCAGTGGTGATGAAATAATTTACACAAAGTAAAGTGCCTGTCTGGGTTCGAACTTACGACCTGCAACTTGTAAGTCACGGCCGTTTCAACTGGGCCATCACTGCTCACTAATTGTAATTTGTAACAACTGTCAACGTCAGCTGTTTTGTCTCCCCACGTTGCATTTTATAAGTCACACTCAAGTAAGGGTCGCGTTCCATTGTGTTGGATGTCGGTAACCGATGTGTTGGCAGAGTACGCTGTCAGTTACATTTGGTTCAAAGTATATCACTGATTGTTTAACTATGTTATAACTTATAACCGAATGATTTTAACAGACAGGAGAGGAGCTTGTAACTGCCGCACGGATCCATAGATGGGTGACCATCTTTACAAACCGAGACTCCTCCGTGCCTCGAAAAACACGTTAAGCTGTTGGTCCCGGCTGTCATTCGTGGATCTTTGACAGTCGTTACGGGTCGTCAGAAGCCCGAAAGTCTGACAACCAGTCTCACCAAGGATCGTATTACACAGTAACTGGGTTGTGGAGGTCAGATATGCAGTAGCTCCATGTAAAATACTGGTATTCAGCTACATCCGGTTAGACTGGAAGCCGACCCCAACATAGTTGGGAAAAGGCTAGGTAGATGGTGATGATTTATCTCAGCATTATGAACAACTTTTACTATGGGACCAAACATGAAATCGCGACAAAAAAATCAGCTGTACCCAACATTTGCGTTTGTTTAACGCGTCAAAATGTTGGGAACAGCAGGTTTTTCTTTCGCGATTCCTGCGAAGTGCGTTTCGGACCACGCACAATGAAGGGTTCCGCGATTGAAAATAATTTATCCCAAAAACAAACATAACATTGTAGTTGAAAAACATGTTCTCCCATTCATTGATATACGTCACGATCAATTTTCCAACTGCAAATTTAAGTTTGTAACTAAACCCAAAAAAAAAATGTAAGTATGTGATATAATTACAAATGAACGATTTTCGGACTTTTTCCTTTACTTGTGCTGTGAGACCTTGCTTTTCGCCAAATTTCATGATTCTAGGTCAAGGTAAGTAGGTTTTGATGTACTTGCGAGTATCAAAATACATATGTCGCATAAATGGCCGTATTTTTTATTGCGTTGACTTAGAAGCTTGATTTTTTTAGAGCTCCAAGGGACCATAGACCTACGTACTTATTTGATATTAATCTCAACTTGATACCTCCACGCGTTCCTGAGAAAAAGGGTCTTGACAGACTGACAGACAGACAGACGGACAACGAAGTGTCCTAAGCGTTCCATTTTTTTTTGAGGTAAGGAACCCTAAAAAGACATTCCAATTAATAATAAACATAACGTACGTACGTACTTAGATATTAAAGGTAAGTAAAATAAATATTTATTTATTTTATTTTATCTACCTATTACATTAATATAATAAGCTCAAAAATAAAACATGAATCAAACAAATCAATTATCCTCAGGACGCCATTCAAAACAAAAAAAAAAAACTTTTCGTGAAAACCCAGAAAACGTTAATACGCCGTAGGAATTGGAAAGAATCGAAGGCAACACCGAATTATTCCCTGTTTCGACCAAAACCACTGAATAAAACCATCAATAAAACTAATTTCCATAATAACTACGAATCCTGCTATTCCTTTAACAAAGTCACAGCATAAATAAAAACGAATATTTTTTTAAATGATTGCTTTCCCATAAACAAGCTACAGTAACCTATATCCAATCTTTTACGATCTTCTTTTACCGCAATAACCAACTGCTCTGACTTACCTCATTAAATCTAATATTTAGCTCGAAGAAGTGAAATTCATGTGATGTTTTTTTATTCCAAAAAATATTAACTAAAAACCTACTTTTCTAACTAAAAAATAAAGTCCAAAATCAATTGTATCAAACAAAAGCGGTTATAGACTCCCAAACAGCCAATAACAATGAGGGGCGGGGCCAATTTTGAAATTGGAACGATTTTTTCTTTAGAACATCGTTCTTCTTTTGCGCTCAGTCGGTGGATGAATGTCGGGAGAGTAAGACGTCTGGAAGTTTGCGAATTGATATGATTTTTAACAGAAAATGGTGTCAATTCGCTCATTTGAATATTGAAGGTCCATTTGTATGGCGATATGGTTGTTATTGTCGTATTTTTTAGGGTATAAGAGGAAATTGAGAGAGTAGGTATCAGCTGTTGCGATTGGGGGGTGGGGTATTGGGGTGTGAAAGCGACTGGCTGGCAATCGGCAATATTAATTGGGATTGCTGTTAATGCAAGCTTGAAGTTTCAATTGATTGGGCTTTATTTGATATTGTTAAAGGAGTTTTTTTGCATGTTATTCTCAGAGACAGTGGTTTCTTAGTGCGAAAATAATGTTGCCATGTTTTTACAACAATTAAAATAAGATATGAAGAGAATTAGAAAAACTTGGCCAAGTGCGAGTCGGACTTGCATACGAAGGATTCCGTACAACTGTACAATATTTAACACTACGTTTTTTACATTCCCGTATTTTTTAGCTAGGTATTTTGGTAGACGATTATAAAGGATGATGATCTGGCTGAATAACCAGCATCATCTGCCTATTAAACATTGACAAGGCGTCCAGGCGTATCGATATATTCATTCAACCAATCTACCTAGCCTTTTCCCAACTATGTTGGGGTCGGCTTCCAGTCTAACCGGATGCAGCTGAATACTACCAGTATTTTACATGGAGCGACTGCCTATCTGACCACAACCCAGTTCCTGGGTAACACGATATCCCTCGGTAAGACTGCTAAGTTAATATAGATATTCATTCACTGCCTGAAATATTTACTGGACTCGTAGTAAATAAAAAAGGTGGATAGGTTTTATGAAAAGTAGGCATGTGTACGTATGTACGAAAAAAAAGGTAAATACAGGTAACTCTTCAAAACAAAGGAACACAGTCATACTTTTCAAAAACTACACCTGGAGCTAGACCACCACCTCTTAAAGCAGTATTATTTTAATCTTACATGAGTGTGGGAAAGAGATGGAGCTAGACGTCCTGTATAGCTCCATCTCTTTCTCACACTGAAGTAACATTAAAATAATACTGCTTTAAGAAGTGGTGGTTGGCCCCCTGTTTGATACGAGTGCTGAAGATTAAAAAAAAAACTTTTTTCCCCATTGAAGTAGATTTTTTTGTAGGTCGTAGGTACCTAGGTAATTGTCGGTGAAATTAAAAAGGCCTATGATCTGTCATTCGTGGATCTTTGACAGTCGTTACGGGTCGTCAGAAGCCCGAAACTCTGACAACCAATCTTACCAAGGCATATCGTATTACCAAGTTAATGGGTTGTGGAGGTCAGATAGGCAGGCGCTCCATATAAAATACTGGTATTCAGCTGCATTCGGTTAGACTGGAAGCCGACCCCAACATAGTTGGGAAAAGGCTAGGCAGATTGATTGATTGGACCTCTTAATCTAGATATTTGTATTCGCAACTCACAACTATATCAATCCAATCTCTAATCCAAAAATAAAACAATAACTCACAGAAAAACAATATGGCGCCCATTTTTATATTATCAAAGCAACATAACTGCTTTGTATCAATCGTGAACGGGTTTTGTTACAATAAAACGCGGGCGGGACCGAGGGCAGAAACTAACTCCATGAAAAACAACTCCAGATACCCCTTTTTACTTATGAATACAACACACATACCTATTTGTCAGACAGTTTTAATTTTTACACACGAAAAATATAAAAAAGTCTTTAAACAGGTCAAAATAAGAGATATTTCAGACTGGCTGGTCGGTTTATGTAAGTTTGTAAGTCGATAAAACGACAAACAAAGCCTGACCTCTTGGTTCTAAATACAAAAAGGTATACGGAGGTCAAACAAAGATGGTGGTCGTAACAAAAGCGCGCTAAAAAGCCACCTCGTGTTCGGATACACGCCCCTTTCTGAAGAACCACTCCCTTATACTCCAGTCGTTGTTCAAACGTCGAACGAGGAACACGCGTATGAATTTTTTTGACGCGTATCCGAGCGCGAATTTTGAATTTTTGGAATCGAACTTTAGTGATAGTGATGAGCCGTATTATAAATAACTGTTTTTATTTTATTTTTTTGTTGTTTATTATGCCAGTAATATTGTAGATTAAATAGTTTTGATCAAAACGTATTATGTACCCAACAGATTTAAAGAATGGACAGTTGAAACTGAATACGTTTGGAAAACAATTAGATCACAACATTATGTTGAAAACGATCCAAAACTTTTGCTATAACAAGTCAAGTGCGGGACCATTTAATATGACGTCTCCATTTCTAGTCGACAATATCTTGCACCAGCAAAAAACAGAACTACACAATCAATACATAAACCAGCAGATAGAAAATTACGTCCGTCAAAATTACGAAAGATCCCGAGAAAATACGCCAGATATGGACGAATCAAAACTCACGGAATGCGACGAAGAGCGACATGAAGAATCGATTGAAGATTCAAAAATAGAAGACGACGATTCGAAAAGCAGAGATGATGATTACGTCAAAAATGAGGTTTATTACAATAATGAGTACTATCCACGGAACGACGAAGGTCGACCAATCGAAAAAGAAGTTTTAAACGTTCCAAATTTGATTCGGCGCTGTCAAAGCTGTGGATCGTACGACTGCCCCCCATTTTCTTGCAAGAAGTCTGGCATAAGAAGACTAGAGGAATTAGAAAAAAGGTTTAACCTCAATTATCATGAAAATTCAGGGGATGAAGCGGACAAACATGAAGGGAAGGGTTACACGGATGAGTTGGTGAGGTCCTGTGAGGAATATACCGAACAAAAAAAGCCCTTATTGAAGTTCAGTGTTAGTGCAATTTTGGGTGAAGATAGTTTGAAAAGTAGCAACGTGAATGGTGAGTTTTATTTTTGTTCTTTTTTGTTTAATTTCGATTGTTTTGTTGTTCGTCAAGAAAAATGCCGTGCATCTTGATGTTTTATTTTTGTGGGAGCATAGTGTTAAAGCAATTTTATGTAATATAATTAGTCTCTTCATTACAACCACATTGAACACATAATTAATTTGAATCTTGTTGGCCACCTAATTTGGTTGTACGAGTATATGATATGGGGCAATCTTTTTTTCTTTTTGCTTCCTGATTATCCTTTTTGAATGAGCACATTGTGCTCTTGTTTAACTAGTTCAATAAATTAGTTTATTTACATTTTATATGTATGTTATGTATCTGGTCCTTCGAGCCGGATTAGTGAGAATGAGGCTTTTAAGTAAACCGAGGAATTGATACGGAAAGCGGTACTCTTGGACTTAAGTACTCTATCTTGATAGGAGGTACTCTCTCTAGAGCCCTGACCACCGCCGCCGCCGGTAGCTATGAACCTGCCCCGTATGGCCGGTGGGCAACGATTACATTATTAGGAAATATTTTCGTCGTGAGCGTGCGAATGCGTGCGTGTCGTGAGCGAATAAAAATTACAATAATGGAAAATTATTACTTAAAATCTGCGAAATATGAGTCATTTGCGGAAGTGAGTTTCTCAATCTGGAAAATTAATAAAGCTATTTTTATTATTTCTTTGGTCTTATTTTAAAGCTTTTAGGTAAGCTTTAATATTCACACATCATCTGCCTAGCCTTTTCCCAACTATGTTGGGGTCGGCTTCCAGCGTAACCGGATGCAGCTGAATACCAGTATTTTACATGGAGCGACTGCCTATCTGACCTCCATAACCCAGTAACTGGGTAATACGATACCCCTTGGTACGACTGGTTGTCAGACTTTCGGGCTTCTGACGACCCGTAACGACTGTCAAAGATCCACGAATGACAGCCGGGACGGCTTAACGTGCTTTCCGAGGCACGGAGGAGTCTCGGTATGTAAAGATGATCACCCATCGACGGACCAACCCCGGCAAGCGTAGCTTAACCTGGTCGATTGACCCGTGCGGCTGTTATTACTTAGCCACGAGCTCCTCCGCTAGCTTTAATATTCACCCAAAGGCTTTAAATGAATTTTCAAGTCAATGCGACAACACTTCCATCTCAACTTCAAAGTGGTAAATATATTTTTATTTTAAAAATCTAGTAGTAATTAAGGAAAGAAATAGGAAAGTAGGAAATCAAAATTAAAAAGTTTAACAATTCCGAAGAAAACTCACGATATTTTCTTGAAATGTGTGTGAGCGCGTTTATGTCTTTTGTTTTAAAACGTTGCAGTACAATGAGCTACTCAATAGTGCTACGAGTATTTCAGATTAAGGCGAAAGCGCCAGGGTAGCCCGCTAAATTCAAAATTTCTTACGTTTTTTGCAACTTGCAAGTCAGCATTAGGTTTTATGTTGATCGAAATTTGATTCGCGACCGTAACAAGAATGTATTTACAGAATTATAATCATTAAAGTCATCAATACAACTCTTTAAGACCAGGTAATCCTGTTGAATGACTATTTCATGAAATCTTGACATTTGAGGATTGTATTAACTTAAGGAGTTGTATTACTGATTCTCATGATTATAATTCTGTAAATACATATTTGTTACGGTAGCGAATCATACTTTAATCAACATACAACCTAAGACTGACTTACAAATTGCAAAATACGTAAGAAAATTTGAATTTCGCGGGCTGTCCTGGCGCTTCCCCCTTAAGGCGATACCAAAATAAATTGGGGGATCTTTCGTAACCATTTATTTCACTATTGTGGTATGCATGGATTTAATTTTTGGATATATGTTCATTGACTATTTGGTTAATACTCTGACAAAAGGAAAACACAATGGGGTTTTTCCTCGATTGAATTTAATTCCAAAAAGACCTCTACTTTTTTATGTATTTTTCTGTAAGTCTCAAATCCTCAGTAATTTCATTGCAAAATTGCATTCAAAATGCGCGTATTAAGTAATTGAAAACTGGCTGAAAATATTTTTGATTTAAAGCTTAATTTATTTTTAAACAATTTTTAGTTGATTTGGCGCTTTTATTTTGTCTAAGCGCATTGTTGCGCTCTCTTTTTTTCGCATGTGGAAGTTATTGAATCTGTCACTTTCTTATTCCCGCCCAGTTCACTTTTTACATATCACCATAATTCACTATTCACACCGTACCCTGTATCTTTCAAAGATCATTCAACTGTAGATGGATTAGTTAGACTTTCTACTTTTTTGTGATGTGGTGTGTAGATTATCCAGCCAGCGGCGGCACTGATTCGCCAAGCGTGTATCGAATATACTTTAAACTTGTCCCCCTGTCCCTGTCCTCTGTTTATGTCCCTAGAATTTTCTCAACTATGCTAGATTAAAAAAAAAAATGTCGGAGTCGGCTTCCAGTCTAACAGGATGCAGCTGAATAGCGTATCTTGACCTTCGATCGACCCGTCCGGTTGTTATTACTTAGACACGAGCGGCAAACGTAGAAGTACTAAAGTCTGATTTTGAATTCGACGGAATTCTGACAGCTGTCATTTTTTGACACTTCAGATATCATAAACCTTTTCTGTTTTGTCATTGTTATAAGTTATTTAGATGACTAGAATTTTTTGGATATAAAATAACAAAAAATACGAAAGAGAATAAGATCAAATAAACTATATGACAATGTAAATAGTGCTTGTTCTGTGCATTCAATGCACACTAACTAAAATATTAATTTTAAATGGCTAAATGGAAAAAAAGAGTAAAACAACATATTTTTTTAATTTAAATATTTATTTAGGTATTATTATCACTAATTTCATCATCGTTACCTGTCTGTAGTTACCAGAAGCGAAGATTTTATAAACGAAAAGGTTTTCCTAAAAAAGGTTTGTAACCTATGGATTAGTGGACAGGGATTCCTGTGAAAGAAAAACAAATTACCTTACTAATTATTGTTACTTCAATAATTTGATAATAAAAAATCTGATTACCATTTTTTAGTTTAGTTAGTTGTCAATTTTTAAGTTTTAGTTTTCCTAATTGAAGAAACCCTAAATTCAAGAAAGATTTTTTTTTAAATTCCGCTTTTATTTGTTCCGTTTTTAGTAGGACCGTTTTATTATTGGCAACACCTCTGAAATATCAGAATTCCGTCCAATTAAAAATCGGAGTGTAGGTAGTTATGTTTTGTTAATTGTGTAGTTATGTGTAGGCTATTATAATGGACTCCGATCTTGCAATAAGAAACAAAATTAGACGCGGTCGTTATCTCCAAAGCTCCATTTACACGGTGCAAGTTTGTGGAACGTTCACAGCTATAATCGCATGCCATAAAGCACGTTGAATGTTATTGCCACTCAAGAATTGCATGCAAGTGTTTACAAGCGCGATTTCCATAAAATTGCATCATACAATAATTGAATTGCAAGTTTTACCATTCAATAAAATCTTATGCAACTTACAACAAGGCAATAAAATTGCCAGGCCATTATTGCATGCAAGTTTTGCCTCATCTAAACACGCAATTGTACGTCCTTGTAATTGATTTAAGTAATACCCGTATTTGTGCAAATATTTCTTTTAATTTTATTGAACGTCCTGTTTCGTTCGCTCATGTTTGGATGATATAAAAATTTCATGCCAGAATTGATTGCGATTTAGTGTATGTGCTGTTTACACCTAAACCAGTTTTGAACGGCGACTAACTTACCCATATCGTGCAACAATATTGTACGTGTTGTTTAGATGGTACCAATTAATTGCCCTTCAATTTTATGGTATACAGGCAATAAACTTGCCTTGGAGCTTAAGATTATTGAAACATTGCCAAGCTCCTTGTTTCTGCAGGTGACGGTAACCTCTGTCCGTAAACTTATCCGTCGGCGCGTCGCGGCGTCGTCGGCTTTTTTTTCAATCGATTACATTAGTAGAAAAGGAAGTACGTACGAAGTTATCTGATTTTAAACTGAAGATCACTTCTAAACGAGTAGGTACTTAGTGTTAATGATTTGGAAAAAACAAATGTTAAATAAGAGCATTTTCTTAATAACTTAATCTGTGAATATTTTAGATTATGTTTATATTACATAGTGTAATTAATTTGTAAAATTATGTCTAACGCGAATAAAAACTGAGAATCACGCAAAAACTATCAAGCGTATTTTTATGAAACCTTCACCATTTTAAAGATAATTTAATTATTTATTTTTAGTATACGTGTTTTAATATAATACCTTTTGTTTTATGTACAATAAATTAATAATGCGTCTAATTTGGGACAGCGCTCCTTGATGGGCGAGTCCTATTACTGGGTGGACGTACGACGCGTTGCGTGAGCTCAGCACAGAACACGCAAGCTATGCCGCCTTAACTTTTCAAGGCAGTTGGCATATAATCTGCGTCTTATCATTTTCATTTTTTTTTGCAGGTAGTGGTACTCGAATTTGGTTGGGGTAGTACCTACCACAACTAAAAAGTAAAAAATAAAAACTTTTTTATAAAAAAAAAGTGAAAAATAACTTTAATTTCGGAAGTCGGTGGCAAAAAACGAAAATACAAAACTAAAGGACACCGACTTCCGAAATTAAAGTTTTTTTTCACTTTGTAGTGTTTTTTTTTTTTGGAAGTCGGTTGCTTTCTTTTGTAAAATAGTATTTTTTTATACTGCGTTCATTGCTTTGAAAACAACAAGTTAAAAAATTGCATGGTTATGAAGAGCTTTGAATTGATAATTTGACCGACTTATTTATTTTTATACTTTATTTTTTTACGTCAAAAAGACTGTTAATAAACAACATTTTGTAATATTCCAATGGCAAAAAATAACATCGCGTCAAAATAAAGAAATTAATTAACTCTCCCGAAAAAAAACTATAAAAACGAAAATAACACGTTAATAACGGTACAATAACGTTATATCGTTGCAACATCTTAATTCACTAAAGGCAAGTAGCAATATGGCTTCGGGGAGTTTTTCAATAAAATGTTGGTAACATCTGGCCGGACACTTAAGGGCGGGGGCGGGAGCGAGACAGCGCTATACATATCTGTGTTCACAAGAAAGAGATAGATATAATTTGAAGGGTAACCAACGAAATTAATATGTCCTTTTCCTAACATTACGCTAGGAAGTAAGTTGCTTTTTATATTATTTTATTATTGATGTCGTTCCGTTGATACGGTCTTATTGTCTGCCGATATTAGGAGCGAAACAATTACGTGGAAATAAAGATAGTGTTGTTATTAAGAAATATAATAGTGTTAGAGGTTAGGTGATAGGTTCTTTTGTTGGTTTACGTTTTACGATGTAACACATTGGTTAGCTATACTTAGTAAGAGTTACTTCGCTACGGTTATGAGATCTTGGATGTCCTACCTAGGTCTTGAAAAAAGTAGATGTAAAAGATGATACTTATTTCCATCTGCACCACTGCTCTCAAAACAGTGAAGGAAAACATCGTGAGGAAACCGGCATGTCCTAGAAACATTCGAAGACATGTGACATCTACTAAACCGCACTGGGCCCGCGTGGTGGTTTACGGCCCGCTCCCTATCACAGAAAGGAAGCCTGTGTCCCAGCAGTGGGAACATTGTAGGCTGATTATGTTATGTAGGTACATGATGATAATATGGCTAGGAAGAGAGTGAACTCTGAGATGATAGCTGATAGAGATTCATGGAAGAAAAACAGGTCAATTGAGATGAAGGCAGGAGAATGATGAAATAGAGCTATGAGGAACAGGGTGTAAAGTTCACTCATCTCCATAGAAAAGGGAGGATTCTCCGACCAGACGGGTGTTGTGTCTAGTGGGCTACTGCCCGACGGTTGATGTCGGGATGTTGTATATTTGCCAGTCGCGCGGTAACCTCTGCTTGCGCGCTGCAGGATTTGTGTGACATCAGGTCTTTGCTGCGTAGTTTCCATGTGGCGTTGTAGATGCATCACAATGATGATAATGCTGAGATGATGAAAAAGTATTAAAAGTAATTGACATAACTACTACAAGTTCATGTGTCTTCAATAGTCAAGTAGTAAGTACTGCCTTTATTGATCTAGCTAGTTTCAAAATTAGCCTAATATTAAGAATTTTCTTACATGATTTCCTAGATGATACTTTTTCACTCGACTTTGAAAGAGAAATGGTGAATGATGACTAGAGAAGTATGGAAGAAGAAGATATATGCTCCGCCGATCACAAATAAATTGGGATAAAAAAAGAGGTCTCGACTCTGGCAAAGCTAAAGAGAGGAGTTTTTTGGCACATGGTTAAAATTCAGGTCATAAAATGGGTAGCCAAAACTGCGGAAAGCTCAATAAGATATCTTTTAAAATAGTTTCCAATAACCCGACAAACCGAAGCGAAGTCGCGCCAAAAATCTATATTACAACATCTGCTAACACAAGAAATAAGAACAGAAAGGCAAAATTCTGAATCGGGAGTTATAAAATTATGCATATCGGTCCCTGGGCTCATATTAACATGTCATTGCCGCCATATTGCGATCATATTCGAATTCGGAACGTTCACTCACTACGTTTTACTGCCAATATACTTTTACGTCCGAAAGGGGCGATATTCAACCTTATCTAGTTTGTCACAGAGATTTTTTGTGTGTAAACTTTATTTTTGTCCAAGTATATATTAGTCGATTTTCCGAATCGGATTTTTTTATCGCCGTCGTAAAGTTTGCCATGGAAATCGTTTTAGTAAGTTCGATTCGATTATCGAATGATTGGGAAGGATACTTTTTCTCTAGTAACAGGTGGGGTAAATTATTATTTTGTTAGTTTAGGCTGTACGTGATTGTCGGTGCCTGAAGTTGTTATGAAAAAGTTAATGGTTAGGGGTGAAAAGGGGTGAGCGTTTATGGAATGAGTTTAAGGATTTTGTATTAGAGTGGGTTAGGGTTTTTCCTAATCTCATTTTATTTTGTTTCTTTTTTAGTCGAGTTTAACTACAGTAATTAAATACTAACTCGTTTATAGAACGCTCATTATGCAAGCATGAACATTTTACATATTGATACTGATAATTTGGTGCTAAAATACTAGTCTAAATATCTGAATTACAGGAGACCATTTATATTTCCTAAACCTTATTTTGGTCCACAAAAAAACATCGCGTAGTGATATTTACCTGCCTAAAACAAGTTTACTCCCAGTAAACCTTTAACGACAGAGATTTTCTCTATATTTCCTTACCAACAGAGATTTACCTAACATTTCCCGATCAAATGAGACCCTACATGAACACAATGTAGCAACATTACCAGTGACAACATAACACACACACATACACACAAAACTATAAGTACAAATAACCACTAACGTACTCACTAAATGTTCTACACCTGTTAAATGTTTGCGTTCCAATTTTGAAACACTCCGCGCCCGTTGCACACGACCGCAGACACGTTCTGAATTTAAACGAGCCAATGGCAACGCGATAACGCGTTCGGGTTTCCACGGAAATTGTCGATTGCGGTCAGCGGGTTAGGATGAATTTTATTTAAGTATGTGTATGTAAATTTTAGGGTTTCTACCATTGGGGTAGGTAGAAGGGATTGTCACTTCTATATCCTATAATAAGGGTATGTTGCTTGGTTTATTACTGTGCGAGAGTTTCATACAAAAGCTGATATAGATTTTAGCATGCACATATTATTATAGTGAAACGAAACGTCTTGAACTTTTAAAAGGCATTTGACTGACTTAATAGTTACATTTTGGAGATGAAAATTGATAAGAATAATTTTGGGAGCGCGTTTCCTTCATGTTCTTTCCGCATCCTCACTTTTAACGGTACGGTACCAAAACTGTAAGGAATTAATGTTGATTACATTTTAATTATTTTGGAGTCTCTTGGGGAACTATATTAGTCCCAGTTCTGTTCTTAATAGCGACATAGTAGATATTTCATGCCTTACGAAGAAAACAAGATCAATATTCAGAAATCGCGAACGCACTGCAAACTAGTGTGATAATCAACGTATAGGTACACAGATCAAGCTATACAATTCCAGTTTAAGCTGACCTCTCATTGTACGGAAATCTTATATAATGCGAGATCAGCTTATACGAGTACTTACTACAAATTTATAGCCGTGTGTACAAGAATATCCATTGTCTGTGTAAGATGAATTTTATACATTATACAGTGTATACAGTCGAAAATTAGGCTGGCATTGAAATCAGCATAACAAAACAACCTGTCCTCCAAATTATTGTTAGTAAAAATCACGGTAACTCCTTTACAGTTTATGTTCCAATAGGCCAGCAGTATTCAGTAGCATAATTCTGAAACGTAACATAATATGTCTGGAACACACACAGGTAACCGCAACATATTGTGACGTTAATATTCGTAACAAGCAAATTGTTTATGTCAACATTTATACGTGTCTTATCAGGTAGAGAACTTTCAGGTTCATTATGTAGTGAACAGTTTCGTGACAAAAATATATGAGATTTCTTTTTGAAAATTACAGGCACTTTTGAATTGTCAAAGAGTCTGTCAGATAGTCAGAAAGTTGAAGCCTAGTTGCCGATTCCAAAACGTAGATCTCTATGGAGAAAAGCCCTGGGTACATTAAGTATTTTTAAACAATTCAAAATAATAGGTTGGGGAAAAAGTTTCTTCGCATTTTTTAAGAAAATTTGAACATTTTTTAATATACATTATTTACATTTATCTAAAAGTACGTAGGTACCATTTTGTTCGATAACTTTTTGCCATCTTGTAGGTAGGGACATGATCCCATTGCTATAGAAATTTTGGGACTTCTGATCAAAATACCGCTACAAGTGGTTTTGGCAGTCCTCTCGTGATGTTAACCTGACACTGCCTAAAGAATTCCGAAGAGACCGAAACAGGTGGAAATCTGAAGGTGCAAGGTTAGGACTATACGGCGGATGCATTAACACCTCCCAGACAAACTCTCTTAATTTTTGCTGAGTGGCTAAAGATGTGTGAGGTGATGCGTTATCATGATGAAAAACCACACCCCTTCTGTTGATTAATTCCGTCCACTTTCTCTCAACTTCTTGCTTTAATCTCATCAGTTGTTCGCAGTAGAGTTCAGAATCGATGGTCCTGCCTGATGGTAACAGCTCATAATGAATAATGCCCTTCCAATCCCACCACACACACAGCATCACCTTGTTGCTAGTTAACCCGGGGTTCGCCACAGTCTGTGAAGCCTGACCGGCCTTTGACCACGACCCTTTTCGCACGTTCTTGTCATACGTGATCCACTTTTCATCACCAGTTATCAGCTTCTTCAAAAATGATTCGGTTTCATTACGTCGTAATAAAGAATCACAAATGAGTACACGGTTCATTAGGTTTCTTTCAGTGAGCTCGTGAGGAACCCAAATATCGAGCTTTTTTGTGTTCCCAGTTTTTTTCAAATGCGCGTAAGTAAACTGTTTTGTGGTCAATTCTCAGTTCTTCAGCTACGTCGTAACTACTGATATTGATCTTGCTCCACTTTTTCAAAAATGGCATCCATTTTATCCGTAATAGGGCGCCAAAGCGACGTGCATCTTTGACATCAAAATTTCCGGATTGAAAACGCTTAAACCAAATTTGTGCTACTCTCACAGACACTGCACTGGGTCCATAAACATCGCAAATTTTTTTCGCGGCTTGCGTTGCATTTTTACCTTTTTTGTAGTAAAATTTTAAAATGTATCGAATTTCTTCAGTACAGTACGAAAAACAAATGAAAATCACACATTTTCCTAATTTGAATTTGGAATTATGTTCTTTAAAATTTAAACTTTCAATGATACCAAAACCAGCCAGATACAAATAGTATAGCCAAAGAGATTTTATTTTAAGTTCATATTATACATACTATAATGCGAAAAGACTTTTTCCCCAACCTAATATAAGATTAAAAGTAAGCCCTGCTCTGGCAGTTATGAGATGACCAGACAGAATAGAGTAAATCAATCTGCCTAGCCTTTTCCCAACTGTGTTGGGGTCGGCTTCCAGTCTAACCGGATGCAGCTGAATAACAGTATTTTATATGGAGCGGCTGCCTATCTGACCTCCACAACCCAGTAACTGGGTAATACGATACCCCTTGGTAAGACTGGTTGACAGACTTTCGGCCTTCTGACGACCCGTAACGACTGTCAAAGATCCACGAATGATAGCCGAGACCAACAGCTTAACGTGCTTTCCGAGGCACGGAGGAGTCTCGGTATGTAAAGATGGTTACCCATCCACGAACCAACCCCGGCAAGCGTAGCTTAACCTGATGGATCGACCCGTGCGGCTGTTATTACTTAGCCACGAGTTCCTCCGAGATTTTATAAGATTGTACAAATAAATTTATTCCTTCTAGAATCCCACTTTTTCGTTGTTCTGATTCTAGGTATTTCCCATCACTCGTGTTTCTTCTTGACTCTACTGCTGAAGAACTGATTGATTTTTTTCTTATTTATATATCTATGCTAATGACCAAATGTTAATGTATCAACTCCATTTTGAAAGTAAAATGCGATGCAACGGTACCTATAAAATCCTAGTAACATAAATCTAAGTACACATTTTTTTCCCATATTTCCCAAAAAGTAGGCCACAATAAAAAAAAATACTTCCAAACAATAAACTGGGGACATAATCACAAAGAAATTAAATGCGACAATCCAAAGCCGGGCGGGATTCCGGAGGGTCTAATAAAATTTGTCCCCTCGCCGAAATCAATTATTTTCTCACTTTCCCGCGAAAAAATTGGCGCCAAATAGCCGTTATTCAGGTACGGCGACTCAATCGTTTTCGGGTTTCGGTTAATTGAATAACGTTATTGTTACGTTAATAACCTTTTTGGATTTTGATTACAGTTTTTTTTTCATTGTACAGACGCCAGCACCTCAAGCTACGACAATCTGTCACATTTTTTTAAATAAGATTTTCATCTTTATCGCTTAAGCATTAGGTTCGAGGTTGATTGGGATTTTACAGTTTTAGGTGGCTTGACCTGCTGGCATCTGTACCTATATTTTAAGACTATTAGATTAATGTGTAGAGCAATGAGCATAGAGTGCTTATAGCAATTTCTATTACTATAATTTAATTTCCGTACTACTTTCAAAGATGTATATGTCGCAGCCGACTGGTTGAATTGGCCGTTTGGTCAACCGCCTAGCCATTGCACTAAAGCCGCCATTCAGCGTGAATGATATTTCATGAGCCATTCAATCAGACGTCTAGGCAAATTACTTGGATCGATAGCGTTGAACTACTTACCTAGCCCAGACATTTCAATCTACGCTGTAAATATGGCGCCAAAAGCCACAATATTTCTGGTGTTTCTCACAGTTTAAATGCGTTTACGCAAAACAGAATCGGGGCACCCCGACTCCACGTAGTCTTTTGGCTGCTACCCCTAGAGTGTATATAAAAATCCGGAGGCGCGAAGGGGTTGCACTTCCCGCAGCGCCGGAGACGTTGCAGAAGCAACTTTTAAAGTGTTTTGAGGTTAAGTTACAATAATATGTTTTTCTCAAGAAGGGTGTGAACCTTTACACTGTAATTTTAAATTTGGAATGAAATAATATATGTAAATGACCTACCGAAATACCTTAATGCATGGCCATATTGTATAAATAGCCTAAGAATCAGCCAGCCGGTTCATTAAATGTTGTATTAGACGTATCGGCTGAATATCATTCAGGCCGCTGGCTGATTGAATGGAGGCGTTTAGTGAAATAAATGACTAGGCGGTTGACCAAACGGCTAATTCAACCAGTTGGCTGCGACATATATAGGGTTACTTGAAATTCGACGTATTCCTTGCAGGACGTCATAGTAGGGTTAAAATGCAACAAATTAAGCCACCAAATGTTCTAACGATATTCAGTAGTTTTTTTTTGTAATTTTTGTGTAAGAAAAATATAAATTACGAAAAATAAAATTTTCAATTAATGATTTTTATCAAAGTTTTAGGCATTTTTCAGCTTTAATTTTTTAACAAAGTTCTGCTACGGCATCAGCTATGATAATAACTTAAATTCCAGTAAAGTTACGCCGTAATCTTTTTTGAATTGTATTTTTAATAAAAAAAAAAAAAACAAAAGTCAAACATAACTCAAAAACCATTGAGTTACGGTAGAACATTTGGTGGCTTAATTTGTTGCATTTTAACCCTACTATGACGTCCTACAAGGAAAACGACGAATTACAAGTAACCTGTATATGGCATTGTAATAATAGGTGCAAGAGATTATTTCTTCAGCTTCGACTCATGTTGAAAAACGAAATTCAGTGACATAATTATGTGGACGTCTTCTAAAAGTTATTGTTTGTACCTACACAATCACACTAGTTTATAAAGGCGAAAGTTTGGTGTGTGTGTGTGTATATTTGTTACTTCTTCACGCTCAAACGGCTGGACCGATTTGGATGAAATTTGGTATGTAGACAGGTTATACCCTGGATAGACTATGATATACTATGTTTTAACATAGTCTACTTTTTATCGCGGTCAATGTGATAAAAGAAAGTTTTTTTATTGAAAAGTTACCAGCGCCAATTAATTTAGTAACAAAATTAAGTAGGTATTCCGTTTTAACATAACCATGTATTATATGTAGTTTCTTCAAGTTTTCCCCTGTACGAAACAACTATTTAAAACCGCGCTCTTGAATTTTCACATCATAATTATTGACACACGCTTACGAGTATACCATAACATCGCGCCAGTAATCCTGGAAGAGTTAGACAGAAGTGTGCCTATAGTAACACACATTTCGCTAGACATGTAACAAAACATCTTTCAAATCTTAAAATCCCAATTATCCTACAGTTTCAACCCTCAAGAACCCACGTATCCAGAAAATATGCTCAGCCGATTAAGGTGAAGAAAATTCACCCCCCACACTTGGGGTGAAGGCGTTACCCCGGAAAAGTTTACCCCGAAACACCCCGAACGGTTAACGATTTAAAACGTTTCACCCCCGGTGTGATTTTAATTATTTTATTATAATATTATAGGGGTTGATTTCCTGAATGTTTCTGATAGGTTATTTGGGGTTTTGGGTCTTTGCATTTGGATAATTTGGTATTGTTGGAGATTGAGGAGTGGTAGTAATTTGAATGTTTAGGTGTTAGGACAAATAATTAATAGATAACTGATACAATAGGGATTTATAGTTATCCGTGGATGTGTCCGTGGTATCACACATGCCTGTCAGAATACCAGGTTGCGGTATTTATTTTTTAAATATCGCAGCTTTACGCTGAGATAGGAGCCTTTTTGGCCTCGCATATGAGGAGCTCGTGGCTAAGTAATAACAGCCGCACGGGTCGATCCATCAGGTTAAGCTACGCTTGCCAGGGTTGGTCAGTGGATGGGTGACCATTTTTACATACCAAGACTCCTCCGTGCCTCGGAAAGCACGTTAAGCCGTTGGTCCCGGCTGTCAATCGTGGATCTTTGACAGTCGTGACGGGTCGTCAGAAGCCCGAAAGTTTGACAACCAGTCTTACCAAGGGGTATCGTATTACCCAGTTACTGGGTTGTGGAGGTCAGATAGGCAGTCGCTCCATGTAAAATAATGGTATTCAGCTGCATCCGGTTAGACTGGACCCCAACATAGTTGGGAAAAGGCTAGGCAGATTTTTATATGGTCTGATCTTGGACTACCAAGACAAAGATCCCAGGGCTGCCAGACCTTACTTATTTTCTGCACGCATGACTGCCTTAGAAACGGGTTTTGGCGACGGAAGAATAAACAAAATGGCAGATAGGTAGTAGAAATATTTGTGCGCATTCTAGGCGTCTATGCGTGACAATGAGTAGTTTTGTCTATTCCTCCGTCGACAAAACGTCATCATGCTACGCGTGCTGATTAACAAAATGTGTGGGATAGACTAGTGTTAGTATGTTTGAACGTACGCATACCTGCTAGCTTGGACCGACGGACAATTTTTAGGTATCAAGTACTAAATCAATCTGCCAATCTGCCTAGCCTTTTCCCAACTATGTTGGGGTCGACTTCACGTCTAACCGGATGCAGCTGAATACCAGTATTTTACATGGAGCGACTGCCTATCTGACCTCCACAACCCGGTAACTGGGTAATACGATACCCCTTGGTAAGACTGGTTGTCAGACTTTCGGCCTTCTGACGACCCGTAACGACTGTCAAAGATCCACGAATGACAGCCGGGACCAACGGCTTAACGTGCTTTCCGAGGCACGGAGGAGTCTCGGTATGTAAAGATGGTCACCCATCCACGGACCAACCCCGGCAAGCGTAGCTTAACCTGATAGATCGACCCGTGCGGCTGTTATTACTTAGCCACGAGCTCCTCTACTCTACTAAATATAAGTAAAAATATTACTCACTTTTCTTCAAGTCTAACTGCTGATATTTATGTATGTTTTACAGAATATTGTTAATAATTAGTAATCAATACTGCCAGACACTTCCCGTCGTGGGTTTTTACCGCCAGACGCTTTAAAGCATCTGGCGCAAAAAAATCACGTCAGCTTAATTCAAGCAGTTTGAGTCTTAATTTTTATATATGACACTTTGGAACCTATTTCAATTATATTTGTAACAGCCGCACACAATTAAAAGGCCGCTGTTATTATGAGCACGAGCGTTATAATCAGATTGTGTCTGGGGGAATGTTTGACCACTGCGATTGGTCTGGTTGCTTACAAATAGCGTTGAAGTAGTTCCCCGAGTATCATATACCGGTGGACGGAGGTGAACGGAGTAGAAGCCTGTAGCATACCTAGTTTTTTTTTTTTTAATATTTTAATAGAATAGACAGAAATTGATCTATCAATAAATACTACAAAATCGAAGTAAACTTTTCATACTAGAACAATAGAAACAGGAATTTAAAAAAAAAAACCGTTATAAAATATTGAAATTCAAATCCTAACCTATCATTTGGTTCCTCTGTTGTCCCAAATAAAACAATTTGTAGGTATTTGTATTTGTAAATCATATGATGGATGAAAATAACGCAATGAATGTTGTTGAACTGTCAAAATGAAACCAACTCCGATTGATAATGTGTTACGCAATTAGGGTGCCGATACCTGAAAATTGACAATCGGCCCAAAATAGCAGGTTTGCGTTCGTTCAAAGTACATACTAACCTACTCTATACCATACATTTAAAAAAATAGTAATGTCTGGCGGCCCTGGGATCTTGCTCTAATAGGTAATTATATGTGCATTCCTGAAGTGGTGAGTTATAAAGAGGAGCTCGTGGCTAAGTAATAACAGCCGCACGGGTCGATCCATCAGGTTAAGCGACGCTTGCCGGGGTTGGTCAGCGGATGGTTGACCATCTTTACATACCGAGACTTCTCCGTGCCTCGGAAAGCACGTTAAGCCGTTGGTCCCGGCTGTGATTCGTGGATCTTTGACTGTCGATACGGGTCGTCAGAAGCCCGAAAGTCTGACAACTAGTTTTACCAAGGGGTATCGTATTACCCAGTTACTGGATTGTGGAGGTCAGATAGGCAGTCACTCCATGTAAAATACCGGTATTCAGCTGCATCTGGTTAGACTGGAAGCCGCCCCAACATAGTTGGGAAAAGGCTAGGCAGATTGAGTTTTGTATCTAAACAAAGAGTCAATTCGAAAGATTTTAATATTGAAAAAACTTGTTTCGCATTTTTGTAATATTTATTTAGGTTTAAGACTTCATATAATTTTGTATTATTATTATTATACAAGGTGTAATTTATAAATGTGACAACCTCTTAAGAGGTCATTGTACTCATCATTATGAACAACTTTTACTGTGGACCATACCTGAAATCACGAAAAAAATAACAGCTTTATAATCTTCTAGCTGTTCCCAGCGACTTCTTATGCGATTTAGGATAAAAAGTAGTCTTCTCCAGGTCATGGTCTACCCATGTGCCAAATTTCATCCAAATCCGTTCAGCCGTTTTAGCGTGAAAGCGTAACAAACAACAATCAAAACTCACTTTCGCATTTATAATATTACTAGTAGCGGCCCGCGGTTTTACCCGCGTAAGTCTCGAACCCTTAAGAATATCGGGACAAAAAGTATCCTATGTGTTAATCCAGGTTATAATCTATCTGTGTGCCAAATTTCATCAATATCCGTTTAGTAGTTTTTGTGTCAAGCATCCATCAAAGACTTTCGCGTTTATAATAATTTATAGTAGGATTAATTAATAGTTAGGATTAGAATTGGCGCTCGTGAGGAGCTCTTGGCTAATTAATAAAGGCCGTACGGGTCGAACCATCAGGTTAACGCTACGCTTGCCGGGGTTGGTCCGTAGATGGGTGACCATCTTTACATACCGAGACTCCTCTGTGCCTCGGAAAGCACGTTAAGCCGTTGGTCCCGGCTGTCATTCGTGGATCTTTGACAGTCGTTACGGGTCGTCAGAAGCCCGAAAGTCTGACAACCAATCTTACCAAGGGGTATCGTATTACCCAGTAATTGGGTTGTGGAGGTCAGATAGGCAGTCGCTCCATATAAAATACTGGTATTCGGCTTCATCCGGTTAGACTGGAAGCCGAGCCCAACATAGTTGGGAAAAGGCTAGGCAGGTTGATATTGATTAGAATTGGCGGATGCCAAGTTATGTGTGATATCAGCATCAGCTGCTGTTATATTTACATTTAAAACACTCTCTTCAATAGTTGAGTGGCAATAAAGACGAAGATAATTGCCTCTGATCAATATCCAAGGCAATTGCTCACTGATGTAAATCGAGCATGCAATATCATAAGCAGAGCAATACCCCTCTTAAACCACAAAATATAAAAGAAATTAAACACACACACAATAGAATATAATAAACCGAATAAGACTCGCATAACATTATTTGCAAACCTTATTAAAAGCTCCTATAACAAAAAAAAAGCGCATCGCAAAAATGCTGGCAACACTTGAGAAAACAAAAAAAAAAACGACTATCGACAATAAAACCATAATGCAAAGCCAACAGAACATAATCCATAGACATAATAGAATAAAAAAAGATAGTTTTGATCTGTTAACAAAAGGTATTTAATATCTTTTTAAGCCGTTTTTGGTTACGTTAAAATAACATTCTGTGTTTGTTATTGGGTGTTATTTTTAACGGATCGTTTGTTACAGCTAATTTATGTTGCGTACGCCTCTTTTTAATAAGCCTATGTATGTAGGGGATAATTTTAAATGCATTTTTGCGACTAACTTGTCCGTGGGTACCGTTTGCCGGATCAAAACTTTGATCAATTAGCTAGCTGTGAAATCTTTTGTTAGGTAGGTAAAACTGTAAGGGCTGATTTAACCAAAGTCAAATATCTTTTTCCGCGGGATAAAATTAACGACTGACAGTCCTTGTATGGGATATCTGTCAAAAATAAAAAATAAAAAATTACGCTGGATAAGGTTTATTTTAGGTATAAAAGTTTGGTGGAATTTGCCCTTAGTTATAATAATTAACAACAACACTTCCCATTATATGAAAGATTACCTGCTTGAGATTTGCAGATTTCATCCACCAAACAATATTCTTGTTTTCGATTGTATAGGTAAGTACTGTCACTCGCTTAATTCTTTGCCCAGTGCATTTTATCTGAAAAAGGCTCAAAAAAATCGGCGCCACCACCAAAATGAGTCTACCGTCGCCGTCGGCCTGTACTCCTACCAATAGTGACACATGTGATTCAAATAAAGGATAGTTTTTTTTTTTAAACTGTATTACTTCAGAAATATTTTTGAATTGTGCTAAACAATCTTACTACCTTTTCAGTTAAATAAAAAACTAGCTTTTGCCCGCGGCTTCGCCCACGTTTATTATACATATTATATAAACCTTCCTCTTGAATCACTCTATCTATTAAAAGAAACCGCATCAAAATCCGTTGCGTAGTTTTAAAGATCTAAGCATACATAGGGACAGACAGACAGCGGGAAGCGACATTTGTATGTAGTGATAAGAAAAAAAAACCGGCCAAGTGCGTGTCGGACCACGCACTATGAAGGGTTCCGTAGCTGCGATGAATTTATCTTAAGAACAAACTTAACATTGTAGTTGAAAAACATGTTCTCCCATACATTCCAACTGTAAATGTAAGTTTGTACTTACAATATTGATAGATTTACCATGTTATTTTAAGACCACAGACTTCTTATAGGTTTTCCTGTAATCTACGGGTAAAGATCTATTTTCTGTATTTTTTTCAAAATTTTAGGCTCAGTAGTTTCGGAGATAAGGGGGGGGGGGGGAATGGTCAATTTTCGTCTATAAAATTATAAAAAAAATATATTTGAGACCCTCATAGTAAGCCCTTTCATTTGATATGCCACATGGTGTAGTTTGCATAACTTTTTTTTAAAATTTTCTTATTTGCCCCCAAAAGTGACCTCTATATTCAAATTTAATTTATTTACTTTACCCGTCCGTGTTTGGGTCACAGAAGTTCATATGTGTACCAAATTTCAACTTAATCAGTCCATTAGATTCGGAGCAAACTGGCTGTGACAGACGGACAGACAGAAGGACAGACAGACACACGAGTGATCCCATAAGGGTTCCGTTTTTTCCTTTTGAGGTACGGAACCCTAAAAACGTCTGTTTTGTAGCTCTATGAGATTGGTTATACATTACGAAAAGGGGTAACTTTGGGATTTTTTCCAACCCAGCAAAGTTAATTTAGTCGTGTTATTAAAAAAGAATTTTCAAAATCGGTCCACAATTGACGGAAAAATCGCGTAACAAACACAAAAAAAAATCAGTCGATATTGAGAACCTCCTTCTTTTTGGAAGTCGGTTAAAAAGCGATTGCATGTCCGCCAGATCCTCAAATAAGTTATATCTTTTTTCAGAATTTTATACTAGTGACCATAGATATATGAAAGAAGGAGATATGCCCGGTAGTTGAAAATGTATCAGAACCCGATGTCGCTAGGTTGGCCCCACCACCGCGCCACTACTACACATGTAGTTCAATAAAAGCAATAGATACAAAGTCGCGCACACACTTGCAATTCATAAATCAGAACATACTACACAATCAATTATAAACCTTAACTCGTCACACACAGCGTGCATTTACCATGCACCGTACAACTTACTCACACAAAAACATCTGGCGCTATTATTGTGTTGTGCAAAAAGCAATTTATTTTACATATACGCTAGTGATTGACTAAATCGGAAAGTTATCGATACTTCCATTTATTAGTACAAGAAAAATTTGGGGTCCTGAAAATAAAATAAAAAATGATATGTCCAGAAAGTATTATATATTTTAAATTTAAAAAAAATGTATATTAAAAAAAAACACGAATCGATAAATTAAAACAATCCGGTTAAGTTGGTTTAGGCTGTGAAACCATAGGAATTGTTGAACCCTGTTATGATGTGTTTACTGACTGACCTGTAAAGTGGAGGTATTTGTTCAGTACTTGACGTAGGTACTCTTAATTTTGGGATTGCCCATTCAAAAAGCCTGTTTTCTTTAGAGGCTCGAGTTTTCTTAAAGTAAATTGAGCATATGGTGCTATAATTTGTTGGGAACCAGTTAGGTGGCCTTCCTGTAGCATCAATCCATTCTTTTTTTGTATTTGTATCTTTTGGGAAGCTAAAAAGGTACTATAAGAACTTATTTATCATTTACATAATAAGTATCTTAAGCTATAGTCTATAGTCTAGGAACTAGTTGACCGCTGAGACAGGGGTGAGGCGGCGGTTCGCAACGCACGTACTGAGTAATGCGCCCCCGCTCCTCCATCCCACCGCTGTCAACTAGTTCCGCGCGGTCTATACTTCTTAACCTCACGATGAGTAAGCAGGTAGCAGGCAACAGGCGAATAGGCTTTTGTTATTAAATTTTTATATTTCTATGCTAGTGACGCAATGGGTAGCATCATAGAAATATAAAAAACATATATCTATGGGTAGCATAGATACCTATAATTTTAGATTACAGTTTCTCAATAAGAGGAGCTCGTGGCTAAGTAATAACAGCCGCACGGGTCAATCCATCAGGTTAAGCTACGCTTGCCGGGGTCGGTCCGTGGATGGGTGACCATCTTTACATTCCGAGATTCGTGATTCGAGACTCCTCCGTGCCTCGGAAAGCACGTTAAGCCGTTGGTCCCGGCTGTGATTCGTGGATCTTTGACAGTCGTTACGGGTCGTCAGAAGCCCGAAAGTCTGACAACCAGTCTACCAAGGGGTATCGTATTACTCAGTTAATGGGTTGTGGAGGTCAGATAGGCAGTCGCTCCATGTAAAATACTGGTATTCAGCTGCATCCGGTTAAACTGGAAGCCGACCCCAACATAACTGGGAAAAGGCTATGCAGATTGACAGTTTCTCAATAAATGTACCGAAGTGAAAATTTTTACTTCAGTACATTTGAAAAACTGAACTTAACTATCTACCGTTTACCGTGGATTAAAAAATAGTAGGTAAGCGCGATCTCTGACGGGTTAAGTGCCTTAAATAAAACAACATTTAAGTACTACCAAATTCATCCATATTAAAGTACCTACTCCACCAAACAACCATAACAGTACATAATAGTTTAATTCTAAAGCAAGGAATCGCGATGATTAATGACGTCACAAAGGCTCCACAATATATAATGGCAGCGTGTCTTTGACAGTGCGGGGCGGTAAGAAATCAGGGTGCGTTTGGGCCAAGTACTGGGTCGGGGCGGATTGTAAATCTATACGTTGTTTGTTTGTTTGAACGCGCTAATCTCTGGAACAACCAGTCGGATTTGAAAAATATTTTTTGCATTTGATAGCCCAATTCTTGAGGAAGGCTATAGGCTATTTAATATCACGCTACGACCCTCAGGAGCCGAGCAAAAAGGAAAAA
The DNA here is from genome assembly GCA_946251885.1 of Cosmia pyralina. NCBI lineage: Eukaryota > Metazoa > Arthropoda > Insecta > Lepidoptera > Noctuidae > Cosmia > Cosmia pyralina. The sequence continues at coordinate 3,079,891 of OX276371.1, forward strand.
AAAGGTAGAAAGAACGCTAAGCGAAAATAAAGTAATAGCGCGGGCTGGCGATAATTTCACGCGGACAAAGTCGCGGGCAGAAGCTAGTATTTTGGAGTTATATAATTAATTAATTTAATTTAATTGACATAAAAAAAACTTTTTTACAAAAAAATACAACCGACTTCCAAAAACAACACTACAAAGTGAAAAATAACTTTAATTTCGGAAGTCGGTGTCTAGTTAAATGTATTTTCGTTTTGTGCCACCGACTTCCGAAATTAAAGTTATTTTTCACTTTGTAGTGTTGTTTTTGGAAGTCGGTTGTATTTTTTGTAAAAAAGTTTTTATTTTTCACTTTTTAGTTGTGTACCTACCCCACACAAATTCAAATACCACTACCTGCAAAACAAACTAGAACATCATCCATATAAAAGTGGGGAAAAAATACGTATTATTGAAGCTAACTCAAAAACTACCGAAGCAAAGTTAATCAATTTTATATGGGACCAACTGTGATGTATACACTCTCGGACAAAACAAAAAAAATCCAAATCGGTCCAGCCATCTATGAGTAATCGGGGAGTAGATACTTAGGGGGGGGGGGGGGGGGGGGGTTGTGGGTACTTACTTACTTACTTATATGTTCGAGTTGTTTGGGGTTGAAACACTAGGAACATGGGGCCCGAGGGCGCACTTACTTGGCTTTTCGAGACATCTCCAAGCAATACTCAATACTCAATATCTTTATTGCTTTATCATAATGTGAACTTAGGTGGTAATTATATAATTGAGATCATTATGGACCCTGTAGGGCACAGCAAAAGGGTAGGAGAGAGGAAGCCCTGTTTTAAGAGATCATAAATAATTATTATTGCTATATTATTTAATCTAATATTATTGTTATTTTATTGTGTGACTGTTCATGGTGACCAGAGGGTTGGCATATTTTTTGGCCAAAGTCAGCAGCATTGTCATACAACGTGGCAATGCGGCACTTTTCCTATTGACAGCGATGCGGACGAATTTTTTGATGCCCTATGATTTTTTTCCCTCCTTTTTTTAGGGCTCCGTACCTCAAAAGGAAAAACGAACCCTTATAGGTTCACTTCATTGTCCGTCTGTCTATCTATTTCTCAGACACGCGTGGAGGTATCAAGTTGAAATTAATATCAAATACGTAGACAAATGGTCCCTTAGAGCTCTAAAAATATCAAGTTTCTTATTTTGATACTCGCAAGTAAATCAAAACCTGCCGTGTGATTCTGTAAGACCTCATTCTAAACTTTCGAATCTGAATCCGCTGTGAGTTTCTTGATTGGCATTCTAAAAACTCGGTTGATAATTCGAATAAACACTAGCGCTACCCTTGCGAGCGTGTCAGCGAGTTGAACTAAGTTGACCGTAAGATTTTGACAAGATAAAGTTTGAGATGACGTAAGAAGTGGCATTCAGTAAGGTCACTTCGACGCTCACTTCGCACTCGAACCCGATTCAAAGTGTAAAAAGCATCTATTTTACGAGTGAGAGTGATAGCGATGTGAGATGCGAGTTGTTCTTCGAATTTTGCAGAATCGACGTACTATAGGGTACTTCCCGTTGGCCTAGAATCATGAACCACTAAATTCCTGTTGGGTTGCTTAAGTTTCAATTCTCTAGAAGTAAGACGGTCACGCGATCAGATGACTGTAATATTTAAAATTCTTAGGGGGATTATTGATGTTCCTGATCTCCTTAATGAAATCTGCAATCTATTTGTCCCAAACAATTACTGTCGTAGCAGAAAACACCGCTTACTGGCTGTTCCAACTTGTCGTACTGTTGCACGCTCCAAGTCATCTATTCCTCGGACATTAGCCGCTGTTAACGCTCTCCTGAACTCAAACACAGATCTTGATGTGTTTGTGACTGAATGGAAGATGATTCTGTCAGAGTGCTTGAATTTTTGTGAGAAGAATGCATGACTGTGTTAAATAGATTATATATTATGTGGTGTAAGTAATTATATTTAAATAGTGTAATTGGTTTCGGCCGTTCTATTTAAAATAAATAAATAAATAAATGAAATTTTGCAAGAAGCAAGGTTGAGAGCACAAATAAAGGAAAAAGTCCGAAAATTGTAAAAAAAAAATTCATGTGATAAAACTACCATATAAAAACTGGTATTCAGCTGCATCCGGTTAGACTGGAAGCCGACTCCAACATGGTTCGGAAAAGGCTAGGCAGATTGATTGAAAACTACATGTCATATATTTTTTTTTTTATCAGTTCGATAATTGACCGTGACGTATGTGTATGGGATGGGTGTGTATGGGAGACCATGTTTTTCAACTACAATGTTAAGTTTGTTCTATTTAACTGTAAACATAACCTAAAAATAACAAAATTATATACTAACATGACTAAAACTATTAGGTTGGGGAAAAAGTCTTTTCGCATTATAGTACGTAAGAACTTAAAATGAAATCTCTTTGGCTATACTATTTGTATCTGGCTGGTTTTGGTATCATTGAAAGTTTAAATTTTAAAGAACATAATTCCAAATTCAAATTAGGAAAAAGTGTGATTTTCATTTGTTTTTCGTACTGTCAAGATGAGTGAATCTAATGAAGAAATTCGATACATTTTAAAATTTTACTACAAAAAAGGTAAAAATGCAACGCAAGCCGCGAAAAAAATTTGCGATGTTTATGGACCCAGTGCAGTGTCTGTGAGAGTAGCACAAATTTGGTTTAAGCGTTTTCAATCCGGAAATTTTGATGTCAAAGATGCACGTCGCTCTGGTCGCCCTATTACGGATAAAATGGATGCCATTTTTGAAAAAGTGGAGCAAGATCGGCATATCAGTAGTTACGACGTAGCTGAAGAACTGGGAATTGACCACAAAACAGTTTTGGCGCATTTCAAAAAAACTGGGTACACAAAAAAGCTCGATATTTGGGTACCTCACGAGCTCACTGAAAGAAACCTAATGAACCGTGTACTCATTTGTGATTCTTTATTACGACGTAATGAAACCGAACCATTTTTGAAGAAGCTGATAACTGGTGATGAAACGTGGATCACGTACGACAAGAACGTGCGAAAAAGGTCGTGGTCAAGTGCCGGTCAGGCTTCACAGACTGTGGCGAAACCCGGGTTAACTCGCAACAAGGTGATGCTGTGTGTGTGGTGGGATTGGAAGGGCATTATTCATTATGAGGTGTTATCACCAGGCAGGACCATCGATTCTGAACTCTACTGCGAACAACTGATGAGATTAAAGCAAGAAGTTGAGAGAAAGCGGCCGGAATTAATCAACAGAAGGGGTGTGGTTTTTCATCATGATAACGCTAGACCTCACACATCTTTAGCCACTCAGCAAAAATTAAGAGAGTTTGGCTGGGAGGTGTTAATGCATCCGCCGTATAGTCCTGACCTTGCACCTTCAGATTTCCACCTGTTTCGGTCTCTTCAGAATTCTTTAGGCAGTGTCAGGTTAACATCACGAGAGGACTGCCAAAACCACTTGTCGCGGTATTTTGATCAGAAGTCCCAAAATTTCTATAGCAATGGGATCATGTCCCTACCTACAAGATGGCAAAAAGTTATCGAACAAAATGGTACCTACATACTTTAGATAAATGTAAATAATGTATATTAAAAAATGTTTTGAATTTTCATAAAAAATGTTTTGAATTTTAATAATAGGTTGGGGAAACTTTTTCCCAACCTATTATTAAAAAACTAAAATATGGCGTCGAAAAATTCCTCCGCATCGCTGTCGACTGGTAAAGTACCCAAGAGACTGGCGGCATTACCACGTTGTATGGCAATGCAAGTTTGTTCTTGAGATGAATTCATCCTAACTACGGAACCCTTCATTGTGCGTGGTCCGACACGCACGTGGCCGGTTTCTATTTATTATACATTACGCTACCAGTTCCCAACTTGCACCGCCCCTGCCCTTCCCAGCAAGCATTGTATAGTAATCACGTCGTTATTCTATTACTGAGCTGTTCAACTTTGATTATTTTATATCGATCCGCGTGTCTTTGATAGATTCATTTATTCGATTCTGGTATTTAGTTGAGTTTCTTTTGTTTCGTTTTGTTTTTGTAATAATATATACATCGATAATTTTGTGTTTTTAAAATACCTATAAAACCAAATGTATATAGTTAAATCATTTGAATTTTTCATATGTATTATTTGACTATATTGTATATTGCTGCACTAAAATCGAAACATGATTACTTACTTAAAATTTTTTCGATAGCAAAATTTCCAAAGTAGCACCGTTAATTTTGTTTTTTAAATACGATTATACGTAAACAGTTCCTCACTGTGCAGTAAAATTTGCTTAAAATAGAAGGCATTTAAATATGTTAAGAACTTACTAAGCTAAAAAACTTTTTTACAAAAAAATACAACCGACTTCCAAAAACAACACTACAAAGTGAAAAATAACTTTAATTTCGGAAGTCGGTGTCGGTGTCGGTGTCGGTGTTAAATGTATTTTCGTTTTTTGCCACAGACTTCCGAAATTAAAGTTTTTTTTCACTTTGTAGTGTTGTTTTTGGAAGTCGGTTGTATTTTTTTGTAAAAAAGTTTTTATTTTTCACTTTTTAGTTGTGTACCTACCTCAAACAAATTCTAATACCACTATCTGCAAAACAAACTAGAACATCATCCATATAAAAGTGGGCAAAAAATACTTATTATTGAAGCTAACTCAAAAACTACCGAAGCAAAGTTAATCAATTTTATATGGGACCAACTGTGATGTATACCCTCTCGAATAAAACAAAAAAAATCCAAATCGGTTCAGCCATCTTCGAGTAATCGGGGAACATACATAAAAAAAAAAAAAAAAAAAAGGTTCTGACGAATTGAGAACCTCCTCCTTTTTGAAGTCGGTTAAAAATTGATTTAAGTAAAGCATTTTGTCATAAATCTACATTTAAACGAAGCGCGTTTAAATTGCGGTGCGCGTGTGACTTTTCTATCTCGCGCGTCAAACTAGACGGCCATAACGCCATTTCACTTACACACCGAGTTAAACCACGATTCGATGTATCCTCTTAGATTCGTTTACCGCCGTCGATAGACATCTGTATCGCATTGCATCGCTGGTGCGTTGCCATCTCAGGCAGGTCACTGATTTCGCAAATAACAGAATAAGTCCAAGACCTCAAATGCGTTTAGCATAAGCATATCATAATCAGCCTATAATGTTCCCACTGCTGGGACACAGGGCTCCTCTCTGTGAGAGGGAGTGGGCTGTAATCCACCACGCGGGCCCAGTGCGGGTTGGTAGATATCACACGTCTTCGAATTTTTGGTTCTAGCAAATGCCGGTTTCCTCACGATGTTTTCTTTCACTGTTTTGAGTGACAGATCTACTACCGCTACGTCGAGTTTAGATAAAAAGTACAGTCAGGATATAAATTAAACGTCAGTAAGTATCATTAAAATAGTGTTTTTTTTTTTCAAATAAGTAGGTATCTTTCTTAATCTACTATATAATTCACAGTCTAATCAACATATAGTTGTAAATGTAAATCAGCATTACTCGTATAGTTTTACTGTACCTAGCAAATAACTCTTCTAGAAAATTAACTTTCTATATCTTTAAAAATCACAGTCTAATCATCACTATTAGTGTAAATAAAATAAATAAAAAATGTTTATTGAAGCAAAGCCAAAGTAGGTACTAACTAAAACAATGTTATATTTATAACTAGGTGGCTATGCTATGCACAATACATTGAAACCCTGATCTCCAAACTAGGGGTATGCCTGTATCTTAGAGATCAGTGTCCCTCCGCAGCAAAGTCACAAGCCAATAATGTAACTCATTGGTACAAAGCATTTCTTTATATAGTTGAATGAAGAGAAAAATAATAAAATATATAAATTATTCTCATTTACAATTTTGTATGAGTGTGGGGTGAGTGTGTATATGTGTGTGGGGTGAGTATGTATGTGTGTGTGTGGGGTAGGTGTGTGTGTATGCGAGTGCGTGCGTGTTGTGTGGGTGTGCATGTGTGAGAGGGGAGTATGTGTAAGTGCAGGTATGCTTAATTAAATAAAAAACATAAAATTTTAAGGTAGATGGCCTAAAAGAAGATCCTCAGTGTTTTGACGAGTCAGTTTTGACAGGTATTTTTTTAATGCGAGTTTGCATTCATATTTTGTTTTTGAAAATAGTTTTAATTCCTTGTTTAAACAATTATTTAAATCTTCAGCAATACTATAGACTGTCCCGATATTTTGGCAAGATTCTATTTCAACACCCATGATGTCTAAGCGATACAATCCACCTTTGCGAGTGCCGTTTGCTTCAACTAATTATAGGCAGAATTCGTGCGTTGTGCGTGCAAGCAAAAATTTTAATAAGCTTTGTAAACAGTATGATATAGATCCGTTCCTGACTAGTGTGTCGTCAGCCAGGAAGTGCTTAAGCCGTAACTTTTTTAACTAAAAAATGTTATGATGGTTGTTATGCAGTGCGAGCAGCATAGCAATTATGCTGTTTACTTAGTAACTGGGTGTGAATGTCCTTAGAATTTAGGTTCTTTTTTTTTCTGTTTTTTAAAAGTGGAGACCTGTTATTGGCTTTCTGATTAATGTACTGTCCTTGATCTGTTTGTTTTAGCTGTAAGTCTCCCATATTATTTAAATAAATAAATTATACACTTTTATGCTGTTGATATAATACTGGCGCCTGGCAAAAGATGTTCTGTGAGATTCTAGTGGGAATATCTTATGCCTATGTATTGTTCTACCAACTGCTTCAACGAGGGGGCAGGAAGAGTGTTTTCGGATTATCATGTGGTGCACGTAAAGTTGCCTGACAGTCAATAGGTGACATTCAGCATAAAGCTGGAAAGTGAGATACCTGCGTGGACGCGACCGCATAACTTTTATGACCGCCCGTTGTGCACGCTCAAGCTTAATAAACACGTTTACAATTGCACCTCCCCATACTGGAATACAATAAGATAAAACCGACTGGCACAGTGCAAAGAACACTATAGTATAGTTAAAATCTCGCTGCAGACTTGGTTATAAATCATAATCGGAGTAGGGATGTGCGCTAGTTGCGCGCGCTCAAAGCCATTATCGATAACAGAATGAAACATAAACAGAAAAATGTGAGGAAAATGCAGAATTGCTGCAAGATGAAGACTTAAGAAAAGCACATTTATGCAAAGAGTTCATCATTTTTGTGAATGATGATGACGATGACTCAGACGAAGAATTTTAATTTTCTATTTTTAGTTTTATATATACGTTCTTTTGTTTATATATTTAATATACATTGTAGTAAATTTGGTAATAAAATAAAAAAAAATGTGTATTTATTTCTATTACCCATTTATAAATATATAAAACTATCGATATCACTCATCGACTGCGGTAATGCACAGGACTACGTGTGGGCGTGGCCTGCCCATAAGGTGAGTGAGAAAGAGAGCGAAACACTTGAATGATTTATGACCGAGTCTGCGGCAAGATTTTAACTATACTATAGTCTCAGAGTGTTACTGTCAGCAGATCTACGGAGTTTTTTAAATACATAGATCAGTTTGCGGATTCTGCCAGAAAGTATGTCTACCTGCTTGTGCCAGTTTAGGTTTTGATCTATGTGAACACCACCACTAGACCTGGTTATAATGAGGCAGTCACATTCGGTGGGGAATACATATGCACAGGTGTGAGCTTTGACTACAAATGATAGCGGTGGGGAAATGTTTGACCTAATAGTAAAGGGAACATATATCCTTTTTTGAACGTTTAGGGTAAGCAAATTATTTGTTAACCACTTCATGATTAATCTTCATGAATAATAATTCTTCTAAAAAAATAAATTTTCTTAATGAAACTTAGCGTTATTCATTTACATTAGGTATTTAAAAAAAATTGAATTGTTAAAAGATAATAGTTATTTCGTTTATTAATTTTTCTTCTCATCAAATACATTTCTAAATATTTCTTAAAAAATATATAAAAAACATTTAAAAATATAAAAAATAGTAGCCCACCGGTATCAGGAACAGGGTCCAAGCTACCGGCGGTCAGGACTCCAGAGAGAGGAACCTCCTAACAATGCGGGCCGTGTCCAGAAGTACTGCAGTGCTATTCTGTACAAAACTCACCGTGAAAACTTGGGTGAAGTGAGCGTGGAGTGAGCTATAATATAGTGTCAATCCCTAGCATCAGGCAGAATGCCAACTCACTTCACCTAGGTTTTCACGGTGAGATTTGTACAGAATAGCACTGCTGCTTTCTGAATCGAGCCCTTGATCCAGCCACCTAACGAGAGCCTCCTTAGGTGTTGGTTGTGGCTCTTGGCAATTAAACCATTGGCTGATCTATGTGAACACCGAGATATTTTACACCACTAGACCTGGTTATAATGAGGCAGTCACATTCGGTGGGGGATACATATAGTTATTTTATTATTAGTAATTCAGTAGATTCGAATACAACACATGAAACATGTGAACCTGACTGTACTTCAAAATATGATATTATTGAACTCGACGTAAAGGTAATAGAAGCGGGGTAAAGAAACTCGACGTTAAGGGAATAGAAACGGGACAGAAATCGTAGACTCGACGTAGGGGTAAATAGAAGCGAGACAAGGTTCAGTCTTAGGATCAAATAGAGATTACTCTTTATTTATATAAATGTGTATAATTTTAACATTAAACATCTAAAATTATTAATACATAATGTAAAAAAAAAAAAACTAATGTCGAAAACGGCAGCAAAATCGGTATTCTTCGCGCATCACACTCTGTTCGCGCTCACGGCAAACTTTGATTTTTTATTTATTTATTCAAAATTACGTAACTAACACCTTAACAGCTTGATAACTTTTGTATTCTATTCATAAACATATAAAGTAATACAACAAATTAATCGTATTGAACTATGCATCATAATTACCAAAGAATATTAATTGTATCTCTCAATTTACAATAGCTAAGCAATAGGTCACTGTCACGGGAGTTTGCTATAGTATAGTTAAAATCTCGCTGCAGACTCGGTCATAAATCATTCGAGTGTTTCGCTCTCTTTCCCACTCACGGGCCTTATGGGCAGGCCACGCCCACACGTAGTCCTGTGCATTACTGCAGTCAATGAGTGATATCGATAGTTTTATATATTAGGTTGGGGAAAAAGTCTTTTCGCATTATAGTATGTATGAACTTAAAATAAAATCTCTTTGGCTATACTATTTGTATCTGGCTGGTTTTGGTATCATTGAAAGTTTCAATTTTAAAGAACATAATTCCAAATTCAAATTAGGAAAATGTGTGATTTTCATTTGTTTTTCGTACTGTCAAGATGAGTGAATCTAATGAAGAAATTAGATACATTTTAAAATTTTACTACAAAAAAGGTAAAAATGCAACGCAAGCCGCGAAAAAAATTTGCGATGTTTATGGACCCAGTGCAGTGTCTGTGAGAGTAACACAAATTTGGTTTAAGCGTTTTCAATCCGGAAATTTTGATGTCAAAGATGCACGTCGCTCTGGTCGCCCTATTACGGATAAAATGGATGCCATTTTTGAAAAAGTGGAGCAAGATCGGCATACCAGTAGTTACGACGTAGCTGAAGAACTCGAAATTGACCACAAAACAGTTTTGGCGCATTTGAAAAAAACTGGGTACACAAGAAAGCTCGATATTTGGGTACCTCACGAGCTCACTGAAAGAAATCTAATGAACCGTGTACTCATTTGTGATTCTTTATTACGACGTAATGAAACCGAACCATTTTTGAAGAAGCTGATAACTGGTGATGAAAAGTGGATCACGTACGACAAGAACGTGCGGAAAAGGTCGTGGTCAAACCAAAAACCAAAACCCGGGTTAACTCGCAACAAGGTGATGCTGTGTGTGTGGTGGGATTGGAAGGGCATTATTCATTATGAGCTGTTACCACCAGGCAGGACCATGAATTCTGAACTCTACTGCGAACAACTGTTGAGATTAAAGCAAGAAGTTGAGAGAAAGCGGCCGGAATTAATCAACAGAAGGGGTGTGATTTTTCATCATGATAACGCTAGACCTCACACATCTTTGGCCACTCAGCAAAAATTAAGAGAGTTTGGCTGGGAGGTGTTAATGCATCCGCCGTATAGTCCTGGACCTTCAGATTTCCACCTGTTTCGGTCTCTTCAGAATTCTTTAGGCAGTGTCAGGTTAACATCACGAGAGGACTGCCAAAACCACTTGTCGCGGTATTTTTGTCAGAAGTCCGAAAATTTCTACAGCAATGGGATCATGTCCTTACCTAGAAGATGGCAAAAAGTTATCGAACAAAATGGTACCTACATACTTTAGATAATGTAAATAATGTATATTAAAAAATGTTTTGAATTTTCTTCAAAAATGCGAAGGAACTTTTTCCCCAACCTATTATTTATAAATGGGTGATAGAAATAAATACACATTTTTTTTATTTTATTACCAAATTTACTACAAAGCATATTAAATAAACAAAAGAACGTATATATAAAACTAAAAATAGAAAATTAAAATTCTTCCTTTTGTAAGAGCTCTGGTTTGAACTCTTTTGATTTAAATTCAATTCCATGCTCTCGAAGCCACTCTTGAATTTCGCTCTTTCTGATGCATGATATGTATATAGTATGTTTATGATGATTCTGTTATCGATAATGGCCTTGAGCGCGCGCAACTAGCGCACATCCCTACTCCGATTATGATATATGACCAAGTCTGCAGCGAGATTTTAACTATACTATAGTTTCGTGAGCGCGCAACAAAACGGTAGGAGTACCTATCTACCTTCCAAGAGCGCCCTCATGTCGCTACAAGTTTTAGCTGCGCAGACGTTCATTAGTGGCCCGACATCAGTGGGGGAGACACGTACGTATAGGTACATCGCTTCTAAATAAAAAAATACGAGTTAAGTTATTCTTTGAATATTTTTTTTGTTCGTTAATTTACCTATTACTTTAATCGTAATTCTCAAAAGTGTGAAATTTTCGTAACTTCCGTGTCACAACTTTCATGGTTTTTTTTCAAATATCAAATCCACTGAAATGTCTAAATGTATATATCTACTGTAGAGTTTATGCACCGATTTACATATAATAAGATTGTACTTATTATTTTTACAGGCGTTTTAAATGTGTATGCATTAATTTAAAGATTCCAAAAAAAAAATATTTCGCCATGAAAGTTACGCGGAGAATATTCTTTGAAGAATTACCCAGCTAGTCAACAAGTTATAAAAACGTCTTAATTCTTTAAGCTCCTAAAATTATGAGCGATAGCTCATTCGATTCGGAATGACGTCTAGAAAAATTTATCTCGAGGATCTATCACATAAAAAATTGCAATTGTTATTAACAAATTAAGATGAAAAATTTCTCCACTTTATTATTAACAAAACTTAATTAAAATATACAAGTTAACACTAAATTATTTAAACTATGTACAAGTATATAAAAATAATAAAAAAAAAGGGGAAGCATAGGGCATCAAAAAATTCATCCGCATCGCTGTCAGTGGGAACAGTGCCCAAAAGGCTGGCAGCATTGCCACGTTGGTTGGTAATGCTAATTCTTTGAGCTAAAAATAGGCCAGCCCTCTGGTCCCGTGTGGAGTCGACCAACTGCTTGGCGATGTCCCGAAATACTCGATGAGCACTCGGACCCCAAGGCCCTAGTGTTTCAACCCCAAACGGCTCAAACATATAGCTCCCAATAAGGTTGTTATATTTGCGCCGTTTGAGGTTTTCTGCACCTGCAGCAGCCGCTCCAACACAGCACGCCGTGCTAGGAAGATGGGATGGCGCGAGGGTGTCAACACAGGTTGCATCCCACACCAAAGGCCTACCCAACTTCCAAGGCATTATGGTCATTCCGTCTGGTCTCTTCCCATCGTCGCGTGCTAAGCCATTGGGTTCTAAAACAGCTGGCACCCCAGCGGTGACAAGAGTCCGACGGATGATGTCGTTAATGCTGGCGTGTCGTGACATCCGACCAGCGCTTTTGCTGCAGGATAGGCCATGGTGTCCGAGGCAGTCGACTCCTTCACCGCACTGACAGCGATGTGGAGCCCCGCAAGGAGCCCCCAGACGCAAACATGTAACGAGCCGGAATGTGGTGTCACTCAGCATAGTGCCTATGTTGGGTGACGGTAGCGCCTGAAGCCAGAGGCCCGATTCCCATTCACCCACAGCCAGCAGGCGGGCACGCTCTGCAGTATTGGTGAACGTATTAATAAGATTATTCCGTACCAACCTACAGAGCGGCTCATCCCACTGTCTCTGGGAAGACGGGTTCTCGGGCTGAACCGCATCTTTATCTTTTAATTAAGATGAAAAAAGATGGCATTTCGTTTTTTGTTAATAACTCAAAAACTATCAATATTTAAGAAAGGAGAATGCCCGCCAGTGGGCCCCTTAGTTTTGGAGCCGTGTCAAGACTATTTACTTCTCAAAAATTAAGTCGTATTTTTACATGTTCAAGTTGTTTTTATCAACATTTCTTTTCCCTTGCATTGTAAAACATAATTAATATTTATTTTATTGAATTTTTAGTAGTTCCGCCATTAAAATTTAACCTGAATGTTGCCAGACAACAGACTAAATTTAAATAATTGTAATCGATTGAAAATATCGATATTTTACTAATCCGCCGACTAAAATGACCGGATTGCTACAACAGCTTTTCTCCCGTCGTAATCTAGATAGCACTCGCATGTAACTGATTTGGCGCTAAATAGACGACGGGCGGGAAGGAATTATATTATAACTAGGAAATTCTACCGGTTTTAGCTCTGCGGTGCTTGAAGCAACGTTCGATCCTGAAATGACCACATCATTTCCCTCCGTCTGATAGCGAAGAACTAAGGCGGAATGGACGCTCCGGTTGCCCTTCAGATTGTCTAATCGGACTATCGAATGGGATTAACTGCTCTCACGCTGCGGTTTTGCCTTCTGACACTTTTTTAAAAACGGGTGGGCACACACGTATCCGATTGTCTCATCTGATTCGGGTTGCCAGATTCTGGATGTTATAAAACCGTACAAAAATAAAAATTCACAAAATCCGTAGCTCACATTTGAAAGACTTCAGCATCATTGAAAATATATCATAATTTCTATAATTAGACATTACTTGTATGAATCATCCACATCTGACTTCAGAGAGAGCCAAAGGTCAGATTCTCTCTCGATCTCTCAGAATCACATAATGCTGAATCACGTACACGCATTAGATTTCTCGAACGTCTGGCAGCCCTGATCCGACTATTGGAAGAGGAACCGGAGCGTTTGGTTCCAGCCAATAAAGTCTGCGGTCGGAAGACCAAAGGCAAGATCTATAATCTTTATGATCAGATCCGACTATCGGCACGGTGCGTCTGTGCTGTGTAGAACAAAATGTATGGCAGCTACGTCTTCCGATAGTCTGATCTGACAATCAGAAGAGCAACTGGAGCGTCTGTTTTCGCCCATAATCCAACATAATTATCATGTGTTTCATAGTATTTCCTACCGTCAGAAATATTCCGCTACATTCATACCCGATTAGTTTCTTTAAAAAACAAAAGTTAGTACCTCAGACATTACTGTGGTTAGTACTCAGGTTAATACCTCCCATACATACCTAAACAGCGTTTATAATTATCTTTTTAATTATTTAAATTATATTATTTGTAACAAATCGATTTGGTAAATCGATTACCAAAATAAATAAACCTGGTTACACTGGCACCACGCATAATGTCAAACTGTCATAGATTTCTGTCAAATCAATGGGCATTGCTGGCTGTCATACTGTTTGTTTTGCGTCGATTTGAATTTATTCCTCCGTATTTACTTATGTTACGTAACGAATTCATGCTGTTGATTTAATGAAGAATTAGACGAACTAATGCTTATCTTTTCACAGCCCTCGGTAACGCCTACACTGGTAAGTTTATATGTTCTTCAAATATTTTTAAGAATACCCGTTCACAGTTCACTATTTTATTGGTTTTAGCAGCCTATTAGAAGGCCTATGCTCAGGCAGGGGTTCGTCGTCAACTGTAAATAATAGTAGTCTCATAGAATATTATATTACGTAAGTAAATTCGATGATTTTTTTAACTTATTCAGGTTTCCTCCAATGGCTTGTGTTATTGCAAGACTGGACATTATTAAATACAAACTCTATGCCAAGAATCCCTTTGCTCATGGACATCTAAGCTTATTTATGTTTTGCATGTGGAATGTTAATTAACACAACTAATCAAGTAAGTGTTTTTAAATCGGCAGAATTACTATGAGTGATATTAAACAAAAGTAAATAAACAAATAATAATAAGCACTTTCTTTCTTTCTAGGTCCTGCATTAGGATCAAGTTTGTCATGCTTATTGGGGCCTCCCAACCAGAAACCAGAAATGTTTAGAGGCAAGCAGTTGGTGATATTAACAGACCCACCCTAGAGTGTAGAAATAAGAAGACAGAGGATATGCCCTTAATATTAGGTCAAAACAATAATCTGGTTGGGGGTCAGAATCAAATCACGACATGTGAGCAGCAGAACATATCGTACATAATTATTGATATGTGAGCAAAATAGGGCAAATCCTATATAGAGCATCATTGCTTATTATTACAGATTCGTGGGAAAGCGTTCAGTAGGGTACTTACGCTGCGCTCATACCATGATTATGTTTAGCTATATGTTATGAGAATGAAGCTGGGGCCGTTTTTTTTTTTCTAAGAGAGATAAAATGTTTTTACTATTTATTGTTGTTTAATTTTTTGAAGTAAACCTTCCTAAAGAGCACTGAAAATGCTGCTGCCAAAGCTTTTATTCATCTTTAATGACACTCGCTGGTGGATAGAGCACAGCACACAATCTCTAGCGAGAGAAGGAGGTAGTGAGGCTGAGGAACCTCACTACCTCATTCTCATGAACTTATCCTCATATTAACCGTAAATAAATATTTACTACAGTAACAATTAAGATCGTAAATCACGATTATATGGTTAAATAGGTTTGACAGACTAAGATATTCATTTTCATAACCTCAATATCATCATGTGAAAAAGTAAGATTTCTCCCAAACCTGGGTAAAAAAATGAAAATCGTTTGCAGAACATGAAAACAAACTTTATTCCCTACAAAATAAAATCGAAACCACCGTGACACGACAATCTTTTTGAGGGGCCCAAATCTCTTAAGCAAACGGGCATTGACCTTTGAAAAAAGACCTTTAATAAAAGGGATCCGATGAAAAAGTCCTGACTCCCGAAACTCAATCTCTATTATTTATAATTTTTGTTTAACGCTGAATAGCGCTGTTGGAGGGTGGTACCAAAATGGCCATTCTCCTTTGAATTTGTTTATAACAATTTGTTAAGTTGAAGTAATGAAAATATTATATTATTTTTTTATCCTATCAAGAAATATCAATTATGATTTTTAAAGACAAAATAATTCCTTATCTAATTATTTAAACAATCGAAATATGAAAAAAAGTATTATATACAATAAAAAAAAATTAAAAAATCATCTTAATTTGTTAATAACAATACCAATTTTTTATGTGCTAATACATCCTCGAGATACATTTTTCTGGACGTCATTCCGAATGGAATGAGCTATCGCTCATATGTTTAGGAGCTTTATCATGAATTCACACGTTTTTCAACTTCTTTCTTAAAGCAGCTGACCCGACAGACGTTGTCCTGCCCAAATTTCAATAATTACAGGAAGGTGATGATCCCTATTCCTCTAAATTAACATGGGATAGGGGCAGGAAGGTGATGATCCCTATTCCTCTAAAGTAACATGGGATAGGGCCAGGAAGGTGATGATCCCTATTCCTCTAAAGTAATATGGGATAGGGGCAGGAAGGTGATGATCCCTATTCCTCTAAAGTAACATGGGATAGGGCCAGGAAGGTGATGATCCCTATTCCTCTAAAGTAACATGGGATAGGGCCAGGAAGGTGATGATCCCTATTCCTCTAAAGTAACATGGGATAGGGGCAGGAAGGTGATGATCCCTATTCCTCTAAAGTAACATGGGATAGGGCCAGGAAGGTGATGATCCCTATTCCTCTAAAGTAATATGGGATAGGGGCAGGAAGGTGATGATCCCTATTCCTCTAAAGTAACATGGGATAGGGGCAGGAAGGTGATGATCCCTATTCCTCTAAAGTAACATGGGATAGGGGCAGGAAGGTGATGATCCCTATTCCTCTAAAGTAACATGGGATAGGGGCAGGAAGGTGATGATCCCTATTCCTCTAAAGTAACATGGGATAGGGGCAGGAAGGTGATGATCCCTATTCCTCTAAAGTAACATGGAATAGGGGCAGGAAGGTGATGATCCCTATTCCTCTAAAGTAACATGGGATAGGGGCAGGAAGGTGATGATCCCTATTCCTCTAAAGTAACATGGGATAGGGGCAGGAAGGTGATGATCCCTATTCCTCTAAAGTAACATGGGATAGGGGCAGGAAGGTGATGATCCCTATTCCTCTAAAGTAACATGGGATAGGGACAGGAAGGTGATGATCCCTATTCCTCTAAAGTAACATGGGATAGGGCCAGGAAGGTGATGATCCCTATTCCTCTAAAGTAACATGGGATAGGGCCAGGAAGGTGATGATCCCTATTCCTCTAAAGTAACATGGGATAGGGGCAGGAAGGTGATGATCCCTATTCCTCTAAAGTAACATGGGATAGGGCCAGGAAGGTGATGATCCCTATTCCTCTAAAGTAACATGGGATAGGGGCAGGAAGGTGATGATCCCTATTCCTCTAAAGTAACATGGGATAGGGGCAGGAAGGTGATGATCCCTATTCCTCTAAAGTAACATGGGATAGGGCCAGGAAGGTGATGATCCCTATTCCTCTAAAGTAACATGGGATAGGGCCAGGAAGGTGATGATCCCTATTCCTCTAAAGTAACATGGGATAGGGCCAGGAAGGTGATGATCCCTATTCCTCTAAAGTAACATGGGATAGGGCCAGGAAGGTGATGATCCCTATTCCTCTAAAGTAACATGGGATAGGGCCAGGAAGGTGATGATCCCTATTCCTCTAAAGTAACATGGGATAGGGCCAGGAAGGTGATGATCCCTATTCCTCTAAAGTAACATGGGATAGGGCCAGGAAGGTGATGATCCCTATTCCTCTAAAGTAACATGGGATAGGGCCAGGAAGGTGATGATCCCTATTCCTCTAAAGTAACATGGGATAGGGCCAGGAAGGTGATGATCCCTATTCCTCTAAAGTAACATGGGATAGGGGCAGGAAGGTGATGATCCCTATTCCTCTAAAGTAACATGGGATAGGGCCAGGAAGGTGATGATCCCTATTCCTCTAAAGTAACATAGGATAGTGGCAGGAAGGTGATGATCCCTATTCCTCTAAAGTAACATGGGATAGGGGCAGGAAGCCTATTCCTCTAAAGATAAAAACTTCTTAACTAGAAATTCTCTTCTGTTTCAGAATACCGGCAGCCGATAATGGGGAGTCCATGGCCTATCGCCAAGCCCATTGCCAGCAGACCAATTCCAGTACAGCATCAGCACTTACAACATCTTCTCGCACACTGTCACCATCCATACTTAGGTAAGCAGTGAAGTATTTAGTTGTAGCACAGTATAAAAACATACAGAAGGACGACGCCTTTGATCTCTTGGTAAATTCCGACAACGTCTAGACACTGTCGCGACAGCTAGGGTTGTTCCAAGTAAATAATATTAATTTATTTATTTGTGATCAACATCGTCATCGACATTATTATTATTATAAACGACATTTGAGTGCCTGCTAATTTCTTAAGTTTTCTTTTTCTAATTATTTTACTCATTAATTATTATTTTTTTGTCATGGGTGTCATTTTCATGGTTTTCGAGGCCGCTAAAGCCGATAGTGTAGTCAAAATGAAAATCCAACGTGGCAGCTGCGAAAATTTTCAAATTTTATGTCATGGGGGTCATTTTCATGGTTTTTGAGGTCGCTGAAAACGATAATGGGGTCAAAATCAAAATTCAAGATGGCGGCTATGAAAATTTTCAAATTTTACGTCATGTTTTTTGAGATCGTTGAAAACGATAATGAGGTTAAAATTAAAACGACTGTATGATGTTATAGACTTTGGTAGTATTTTCTGGCTTGTGACATAAAATACATAATAGTACAAGTACTTTTGGCTAAGTAACAACAACCGCACGGGTCGATCGATCAGGTCAAGACCATCCGTGTCTCGGAAAGCACGTTAAGCCGTTGGTCCCGGCTGTCATTCGTGGATCTTTGACAGACTTCACGAGTCGTCAGTAGCCCGAAGCTCTGACAACCAGTTAATACCAAGGGGTATCGTATTACCCAGTAAGCCGACGTTATCTATATCATCTACCTATATATATATAATATCTCAGCGGGATTTTATCGCACACTGGATTTTCAACTCTCGGTGTTGAGCCGAGATTCGAGAATCCAACCTAACAACAACAGAGTCCATCCCAGCGCGTCGAAAAAACACACTGTTCGATTTTCAACTATCGGCGCTAAGCAGAGCGTTGAAAATCCAGTACGCGAAAAAAAATCGCCGCGATAATTTTACGATAGTGCGAACGTCGGCTTACTGTATTGTGGAGGTCAGATAGGCAGTCGCTTCATGTAAACTAAGGTACTGGTATTCAGCTGAATCTAGTTAGACTGGAAGCTGACCCCAACATAGTTGGGAAGAGGCTTAGCTTTGGTTTGCACATGCGTACAAGGCTACGAGGTAGGTGCTGTTGCTCTATAAGAGACCCTACGTAAAATATATGTCACCATATAATTATGAACTTCGCTTCGTTAGTTTATAATCTAACTCGTGAGATTGTAATCTGTCGATTAATTGTGACTGTACCATACTGCTTACAATAAAACATATTCATTCTCGATAGTTTATAATCAATCCATGTCAAACTGTGAACGAATCCTGCACTTACCGACAGGGTTCACAATCTGTCTGATTTTATCACTCGTAAAATTGTGAACCGTCCCTGATTGGTCGGTGTTAGCGGTAGCTCGTTCTGTGTCCATGAAAACAGACATAGGAGTCAAATAGGAAATGCACTTTAATTGTTTGAGATCAAGTACTATTAATTATCTAATCAATTTTTTTTTTTATTAAACAATATTAATAATCAGTAACTAGGTACGTTACGTATAGTATAACTTAGGTCATGTTCGACAACTAACTGTATCACTAGTAGTACAGTACACAGTACTGCAGTGCGATTCTGTAACTATCTCACCGTGAAAACTTAGGTGAAGTGAGCTGTCAATAGTGTCAATTCCTAGCAAAAACAAACTCACTTCACCTAAGTTTTCACGGTGAGATTTTTACAGAATCGACCGGCAGTAGTACAGTAGTAGTACTAGTAGTAGTATTTATCACTGAAACTTCACTTGTTTGTTTAATCGTAGATTAATTTTTAACCGACTTTAAAAAGGAGGAGGTTCTCAATTCGTCGGAACCTTTTTTTTTTTTCTTTTTTTTTATGTATGTTCCCCGATTACTCGAAGATGGCTGGACCGATTTGGATTTTTTTGTTTTGTTCGAGAGTGTATACATCACAGTTGGTCCCATATAAATTAATTAACTTTGCTTCGGTAGTTTTTGAGTTAGCTTCAATGATACGTATTTTTTCCCCACTTTTATATGGATGATGTTCTAGTTTGTTTTGCAGGTAGTGGTATTTGAATTTGTGTGGGGTAGGTACACAACTGAAAAGTGAAAAATAAAAACTTTTTTACAAAAAAATACAACCGACTTCCAAAAACAACACTACAAAGTGAAAAATAACTTTAATTTCGGAAGTCTTGCCACCGACTTCCGAAATTAAAGTTATTTTTCACTTTGTAGTGTTGTTTTTGGAAGTCGGTTGTATTTTTTTGTAAAAAAGTTTTTTACTATCCAATGTACTCTATATAACTGTAACTCTATTATAACTTTTAGTTATTTTCATCACGAAAACTATTAAAAACCACAAAAACATCTGTTTCTTTACGTTCGGCGACTAATGAACGAATAACAGTGAATGACAGATCAACAGATGACAACCGAAGATAGCGGCGCGGGGCAAATGACGTTCAACCAATCACCGCGCAAGGTGCGTTCCGTCGCATTCACTTGTACCAGTGATGCCAGTTCACAATTTGACGGTTTGCTTATATACTATCGAAAATTAATACGTTATATTGTAAGTAGTATCGTACAGCCACAATTCATCGACAGTTTACAATCTCACAAGTTAGATTATAAACTAACGAAGTTCATAATTACACGGTCACATCACATATACATACTCGTACATGTACGTCTTTTAACAATCTAGGCGCTTTACGTTGCCGCCTTGACAGCTAAAACTTCACAATTTGCGAAAGGTAGGGTCGTGATCTAAAAAACACCCACAACATGTGAGAAAAGATAAGGTCGCCTTTTACGCCCGAAGAACACAATGGCAATATTCTAAATTGAGCATCCTAAGCCGAATCGTCTCAAAGAAATCCGAAATTGTAACAAGTACTTACAAATAATCCACAACAAAAACAGTACGTGATAGAATCCCTTTTTTATTTTATTGCAAACAAACGACGCCATTTTTTCAAAACCACAGACAATAAAACACTCACTTTTAAATCTTTTTTTATCGATCATAGACAATGAATTAAAACTTTTTATGTAGACCTCCTAGTAAAGGCAACTATTGTTGGTTATGTCAACAGATTTTTGTAATGGTAACATTTTCGGATAATAAGCCTGACACGCCCAATTTGACGGACAGACATAACAACAAACCTTTTGTTATAGTAATCTATTAGATAAACACGGTGTTTTAGAGGGTGGCTCAAAGTAAAATGGTTGAAATATTAATACTGAATATGTTTGATGTAGTTTTTATTAGTTTTTTGGTATTTAAATTGTTTTTGGTAGCTGATTAATATTAGGTCTTTACCTATGAAATTGCCGTTCTGCAGTACTGGCCATTTCAAATCAAAATAATTTTTGTTTGGCTAAGAATTCTAATTTCAAATTAATTTTATTTTAAAAACATGGATTTTTTTTTCCAAAAGTAGTCATTTGTTTATTGATTAGTGTTACATTTTCATCGCATTTCAATCTTTTTCGTCATCATGGATACGTTAAAAATTCGAGTAATTATGAAATATGAGTACCGTCGTGGCAGCAACGCGGCACAAGCGGCACGCAACATCAACGACGTTTACGGAGCTAACACTACAAACCAAAGCACCACTTGTTATTGGTTTGCTCGCTTCCGTTCTGGAAATTTCGACCTGAAAAATGAACCTCGCGGTCGTCCGAAGACTTTGGTCGACAATGACGAATTAAAGGCGATTGTGGAAGCTGATGATACACAATCTACGGCTGAATTAGCAGCAGCTTTCGACGTTAGCGTCAAAACAATATTGGTCCATTTGCGTCAAATTGGCAAGGTAAAAAAGCTTGACAAATGGGTGCCCCACGAACTCAATGATCGCCAGCGCGAAGTACGCGTCGAGACGTGCCTTGCACTGCTCAACAGACACACAAATGAAGGAATTTTGAACCGCATTGTTACCTGCGATGAAAAATGGATTCTGTTTGATAACCGCAAGCGCTCCGCAAGTTGGTTGGATCCTGGTTCAGCACCTAAACAATGCCCTAAACGAAAACTTACCCCTAGAAAAGTGATGGTCACTGTTTGGTGGTCTAGCGCCGGTGTGATTCATCACAGCTTCTTACCAAACGGGGTGAGCATTACTTCAGATGTGTACTGTGAAGAACTGAACACAATGATGGAGAAGCTGGCACATCTCCAACCAGCATTGGTCAATCGCTCGTCTCCGCTGCTCCTGCACGACAACGCGCGACCTCATACTGCACAGCAGACGGTCTCCAAGTTGCAAGAACTGGGGTTGGAAGCTCTCCGTCATCCGCCCTACTCACCAGACCTTGCGCCTACAGACTACTACTTT
This sequence comes from Cosmia pyralina, assembly GCA_946251885.1. Lineage (NCBI taxonomy): Eukaryota > Metazoa > Arthropoda > Insecta > Lepidoptera > Noctuidae > Cosmia > Cosmia pyralina. Next base: position 3,101,881 of record OX276371.1, read on the forward strand.
TTCCAGAATTTGGATAACTTCTTGGCGGGAAAAAAATTCAATACCCGAGAGGCAGTACAAAATGCCTTTGAAGAATTTGTTGCCTCCCGTCCAGCTGATTTCTTTAAGAAGGGCATCAATAAACTGCCACTGCGTTGGCAAAGATGCATTGATTGCATGGGTGATTACTTCGATTAATACAAATAAAAAATGCATGAAAAAAATTCGTTTAAATTTTTTCATACAAAACGGCAATTTCATAGGTAAAGACCTATTATTAAAGAATTTTTTTGGGAACAAAATATTCCCAAAAAATTTATTCCATCCAGCAAAAATGTTATTCGAGTTAGTCTGGCTCTCAAAATAATATTATTTTACCCAGAGGTTTTTAAGGCTATATCAAAATAAATTGAGGGCTTTTTCGTAACCATTTATTTTAGTATTGCAGCATATATGTATTTAATTTTTGTGTATACGTTTGATTATTCTCTGACTGAAGGAAAACACAATTGGGTTAAATTTCCTCGATACAATATAATTCCGAAAAGACTTTCACTTTTTATATTTTTTTTTCTGTAATTCTAAAATCCTAAGTAATTTCATTGCAAAATTGCATTCAAAATGTGCGTATTAGGTAATTGAAAACTCTGGCTGAAAATATTTTTGATAGATAGCTTAATTTATTTTTAAACAATTTTTATTTGGTCTGGCGCTTTTATTTTGGTTCCAGCGCATTGTTGCGCTCTCTTTTTTTCGCATGTGGAAGTAGTTGACTTTGTCACTTTCTTATTTTCCGCCCAGTTCGCTTTTTACATATCACCTTAAGAGAGTCCTTATTTAAATATTAATATCTGTGCCTATTCCCTGATGTGATAGGCAGAGGTAAATTAGTATACATTACCTAACTATTATTCAAGTTCCATGAAACCTACCAACCTACCAATAAAACCTATCAATAAAATGAATTTGATGTAAATAGCTCGCGATGAACATCCGAAGGCAATCACTAGCTAAATTGGCATGACATTGTGAAAACGTCTATCTTACACAATAAGCCTGCTGTCTTTACCTTTCTTTCATTCATTCAATATCAATCTGCCTAGCCTTTTCCCAACTATGTTGGGGTCGGCTTCCAGTCTAACCGGATGCAGCCGAATACCAGTATTTTATATGGAGCGACTGCCTATCTGACCTCCACAACCCAATTACTGGGTAATACGATACCCCTTGGTAAGACTGGTTGTCAGACTTTCGGGCTTCTGACGACCCGTAACGACTGTCAAAGATCCACGAATGACAGCCGGGACCAACGGCTTTCTTTCATTCATTCACTCGTCAAAAATCAATACGTGGCTCACGATGACCATCCGAAGGCAATCATGAGCTAAATTGGTATGACTGCGAAAACAACTGTCTTATACGTAGGTCTTACACAATAAGCATGATGCTGTCTTTATCTTTCTTACATTCATTCACTCATCAAATATCAATACTAAAGATAATAAGCTCAATCCCTCATATAAAATCAATCGTAATGTGAGCAAAATCAGGAGCAACTAATATTATTTTCCATAATCTATTGTGAACCTTTCAACAAACAAGATCGATTGTACAAAAAGTCTTATACAATACAATGCATACACGCCTTTTTTGCACAAATTAGGCTCAATGCGTTTATTCCTTTGCCATTTTTGATGTTTGTTGAAAAAAATGTTATTGGTTTTTGGCAGCATAAAAAGATGTACGATGAAGGCCAAACCCCACTTTAAATTATGAACAATACCAAAAAGCCCCGGCCCTCAGTGTCCAGCACCAGAAGCCCCGCTACACCGGCTCTGTAGTGCTATTCTGTAAATATCTCACCGTGAAAACATAAGTGAAGTGATCTTAAAGTGAGCTGTCAATAGTGTCAGCCCCTAGCATTATGTGGAATGACGGCTCACTTCACGCTCACTTCACCCGAGTTATCACGGTGAGATGTTTACAGAATAGCACTACTGGTTACTTAATGTCTATCATGGCGTACCTCTATTTAAAAATAATCATCTGAGTGCATGAGGGGCTCGTGGCTAAGTAATAACAGCCGCACGGGTCGATCCATCAGGTTAAGCTACGCTTGCCGCGGACTCCCTTGCCCGCGAGACTCCTCCGTGCCTCGGAAAGCACGTTAGGCCGTTGGTCCCGGCTGTCATTCGTGGATCTTCGACAGTCGTTACGGGTAGAAGCCCGAAAGTCTGACAACCAGTCTTATCAAGGGGTATCGTATTACCCAGTAACTGGGTTGCGGAAGCCAGATAGGCAGTCGCTCCATGTTAAATACTGGTATTCAGCTGCATCTGGTTAGACTGGAAGCCGACCCCAACATAGTTGGGAAAAGGCTAGTCAGATGATGATGAACCTTAGTGCATGAGCGTTAGAGATGTTTTTCCTTCGTCTGCGTGAAATTTCTCGTTCCCCCGACCCACCCCGTCGCATCGCATCGCCTGCCCGAGCTTTTACTTCGTTTTCGCTTAACGTTCTTTCTGAGTTTTTTTTCTTTTTTCTCAGCTGCTGATGGTCCTAGCGTGATTTTATATAGCCTATAGCCTTCCTCAAGAACTGGGCTATCAAATGCTGAAAGATTTTTTTTTAATCCGACTGGTAGTTCCAGAGATTAGCGCGTTGAAATAGATTTTATTACCATTAAAAAAGTTATAGTGAGCCAACCTTAAAAGATAGACATATGCTATTGCAGACTTTTTTGTAGAACTTTTTAAGAGGAACAATTCCGTCTTACATGATTGTTGCATAACTTTAACCGTTTACGCAGCGCAGCGAAAGCTCTCAAAAGGAATAAATTTTCCTCGTTTTTGCAACATTTTTCATTGATGCTCCGCTCCTATTGATTGTAGCGTAATGTTTTATAGCTTATAGCCTTCCTCGATAAATGGGCTATCTAACACTAAAAGATTTTTCCGATTCGAACAAGCAGTTACTGAGATTAGCGCGCTCAACCAAACAATCAAACTCTTCAGCTTTATAATATTTGTACCTATAGATTATGAATAGGTACTGACTGACCTTGCATTGCATATAATAACGTTTTCTTGTTACAGTTCGGCCGGCACAAGCACATACACAGGTGTTTCCGCTACCAGGAGGTTTTCCTTGGGCGCATAGTTCCAGAGGTTAGTAATTTATTAAACATCAACCATCAAACTGTCGAAAAATGTCATCATCATTTCAGGTTTTAATCCATAAACCTCCAAATAGCTGATACAATAATTGATCAGGATGGCTATATTTTGCCATATGGGTACTGCTTCGGGCCACCTGGAGCATCGTTCGATGATTATTCTACATATCGGTATCCTTCTGATGGAGTGAGAGGTCCGACGATGTCCTTAAGTATGTAAATATCACGTCGGGGTCACTAAATATGGGTAGGTACTTATTGTTTGTGTTCAGTAAAATAAACGATTTGCGAAAGAAGGAATATTTTATACTATAAATAATTTTATCCTATCTAGACCATATACAAATGTACTCTGTGATCTAGACGTTTAGAGTCCTACCAACTTATCTGTGAACTGAAAGAGGACGCCACCGTCGATGCGTCGACACAATCGAATGACATGCGTCGGCACAATCGAAGACATTTCAACATGACGGCCGTAGTTCCAATTTTCGCCATTTCACAGATAAGTTGGTAGGAGTGTATATCCGTTTGACGTTAGTGGCATTCACAGACTAAGTAGTGCTGTAGATCTGTAGATTCTCAGTACAGCCAGTGCCGCACCCTAATTGTGTAACACATTATCAATCGGAGTTGGTTTCATTTTGAAACAAATTGCTAATCCATTGCTTCATATGTTTGAAATTTTGTCTGCTCGACAACTTAAATAACGCAATGAATACTGTTGAACCGTCAAAATGAAACCAACTCCGATTGATAATGTGTTACGTAATTAGAGTGCTGGTCCACCTGAAGAAGTCCGAATGCGATGTCCCACTGGCCCACAGCCTTAGCTACCCCGCTCGAGTGGACTTATATATTTTTGATCGCAATTTGTTTCTAGTAACCAAGGGACACTGCCTTCCTTTAAGCATGATGAGGCATTTACATTTAATATTTTTGATTATAATTTCTTTACGAGAAAAAAAAAATTTAAGTGCAAAAAACTGAGAAATGAGGGTTTTCTGAAATGACGTTTAATAGGTGGCAGCACTGAGACGTCAGGTATCAAAAGCTGTCAAAAGCTGTAGCTGTGAAAAGTGTCAAAGCGCTTATATTTTCTATAATCGGGACTGAATGATGAACGAATGAATGAAACGAATGATGAAAGACATCATATATTCATTGTTGAAATGAAAGACCTTTTGTCAAAGTGGCGCCAACTGGTGGCGTGAATTTTAATTGAAATAGGCTTTCATTAAAATAGTCTTTCCAAACACCAGGCAGTAAATATTTCTTCAAAAGGATTATTTTTCACAGGTAAACCACGTCGTGGTATGATGCGTCGTGCCGTCTTCTCAGATCTTCAACGCAAGGGTCTAGAGAAAAGGTTCCAAGTACAGAAGTATATCTCCAAGCCTGATAGGAAGAAGTTGGCTGAAAAGCTTGGATTAAAGGACAGTCAGGTTAGTTTGGAGAAGATTTTTATTTATTTTTTACAGGAACGTGAGGAGGAGGAGCTCGTGGCTAAGTAATAACAGCTGCAGGGGTCGACCCATCAGGTTAAGCTACGCTTGCCGGGGTTGGTCCGTATATGGGTGACCATCTTTACATACCGAGACTCCTCCGAGCCTCGGAAAGCACATTACGGCGTTGGTCCTGACTGTCATGCGTGGATCTTTGACAGTCGATACGGGTCGTCAGAAGCCCGAAAGTCTGACAACCAGTCTTACCAAGGGGTATCGTATTACCCAGTTAATGGGTTTTGGAGGTCAGATAGGCAGTCGCTCCATGTAAAATAATGGTATTCAGCTGCATCTGGTTAGACTGGAAGCCGACCCCAACATAGTTGGGAAAATGCTAGGCAGATTGATTTTAGAGGAACGTTGCCTGTTATCTGATCTAGACCCGCGAGGTGGATGAGCCACTATTTCTCCCTCAGATGAAGCCAGAAGTCATGTGGTAGATACTATTATATACTGAGTCCCTAGCACGAAGGCGCGATGAATACGTAATGTAATTTCGAACGATTTTTTCATCTAAATATAATATAACTATAGGTACTAGCATTTTGGTTTAAATTTTTGCGACTCCACGCTGCGTCTGTCTGAACGCGAAAAACTCAAACTACGGAACGGATTTTCATGGTTTTCACCAATGGGCGGAGTGATTCATGAAAAATGTTTAGGTATATAATTCACTAGCTTCTACCCGCGAATTCGTCCGCGTGAAATTTCTTGTTCCCCCAACCCACCCCGTCGCATCGCATCACGTGCCCGTCGTTTTTGCTTAGCGTTTTTTCTGCCTTTTTTTTTCTTTTTGATCAGTCCCTAAGGATCCTAGCATGATGTTGAATAGCCTATATCAGTTCTCAAAAATGGGGCTATCAAATGCAAAAAGAATTTTTCAAATCGGACTAGCAGTTCCTGAGATTTGCGCGTTCAAACATACAAACAAACAAAAAAACTCTTCGGCCTTATAAATTAGCCTCTAAGATAAATTAATAATGCGTCTAATTTGGGACAGCGCTCCTTGATGGGCGAGTCCTATTACTGGGTGGACGTACGACGCACGGTGGGCTGAAAAACGGCTTTCATAGACTTAGGCATTTTATTTTGCAAGTGCCAGTTTTTGTGCTGGATATCACTTCTATTTGTTATAACAATATACAAAAATGACACCAGAATTGATTCTGCACAAAAACGAAGGAATTATAATTTTTTTACGAAAATTTTGTATGGAGCTAGTATGAAAAATCGAAATATCTCTGAAACGGCAGCGATAACCGTAATATCCTTATAGGAGGTTTTAGTACTAATTATTTATGATTTTTTGACATACGTTACATAATGGTTGTAGATGCCTTTTTTTTTAAAAAAAATCGTCAAAATATTTTTATTTATTTTTACATATTTAAACGTTCCTTTTAGTGTTTAAGTTGAAGAATTCAGAGCTTTAACAACTCTTATCATAAAATAGCATCACCCCTATAGACCTGAAGGACTAGACAGAGGTGTGTAGTGTCTTGTTGATCTTGTAAGATTTCCAACAATACCAAATAGTTGAATATCAGTGTCAAAGTGCCCGTGCTGTCGCTTCTTTTAGAAAGATAGGGGAATGAAATTGTTAATTGATCATACCCTAAAAGTATGATTACAACATAACCGGACACATAATAATAATAATATCCTTATAGGGGATTATAGTACTAACATTATTTATTTTAACATATGAAACTGTTCAAAACGATCCATGAACTGTGTCAAAGTTAAGAACATCGTTAGGAAGCATGCTTTTTCCCCAAATATTAAGAATATGTGAAAAAAAAAAGACTGTATATTAACTTTTTATTGATAGGTAATTTAAATAAAACAGAAGTAACAAAAATAATATCTAATAAATTCAATTATACAAAATACATATTTGAAACTATAATTTATGAAATTATTAACTAAACATATTGGTACAATAAACTAACATAAATAACAAAAGAACATAAAGAAAAATAATTAAATTTTACAAATTTTCTTTACAACTTTCGTTGTCGGACTCCAATTCCGAGTCAGAATCCAGATCGGATATACCTACAAACTCGAACTCAGTTTCCGGAAACTGTATTAGGTCGAGAGTTTCAGCAAAAAAGGTTGTCTTCCTTTTGGCATCTAACTTCGGCCTTTGTGCACTTAGAAAAGGATCCGAAGAAACAACAAGCATATTTAGGATATCTTGATTAGAATCTTGCCTGCTTCTTTTCCGCGAATGATGTTCCCGGAACCTCCTAAAATCTTTGTTTCGAGACTCTGAGGCTTCTTCCGAGAGAGTCCCAATCGGGACAATATCATTTTTTTCGATTATGTCAGCTCCGTGTATTAATAGTTTATGTACGGTTGATGACATGTAGTACCAGTCGTATAATTCCACGTACTTTTCTGCTGTTTTGCGAGCAAAATCTTTAAATTTGATGACATCGATCTTCTCACCAGATGTTATTGCTTGCAAAATAACAGCAAATCTTTTTATCAGGTTTTGATCCAACCCAGTAATAGCTGCAGTTTTATTGGGAAACTCGAAAAACTTCGAAAAAAGCCGTCATTCCACCTGATGCTAGGGGCTGACACTATTGACAGCTCACTTTAAGATCACTTCACTCATGTTTTCACTGTGAGATATTTACAGAATAGCACTACAGGTAGAATGACGACTCACTTCACGCTCACTTCACTTAAGTTATCACGGTGAGATGTTTACAGAATAGCACTACAGGCTCCTAGGATTGCTAACCCTCGACAGAGCCAGATACAACTGACCGTGCGAGAAACAGCTGATACTTAGATATACACCCACAACTTTCAGCGTCTGACCTTGAGCTTTATTAATTGTCTCTCGAAACTGGACTCGTTTAAAACTAAATGGAAAATTGTTTGGAATGGAGAGGAATCCGAGGAATGAAAACACTTTCACCATTTCCACACCCTGTTAAAATCTCTGCTTCTATCAGATTTCGTTGTAAATTGGTCACTTTGAACCTGTACATCTTTTGTGGTTTTTTTATACTATATATATAGTATAAAAAAACCACAAAAGAGTACTTAAAAGCACTCAAGGCCGTTGGCATTCTACCTCATCTGACTAAAAACATGTGCATAGGAAATTTCAAAATGTTCCATATCTCCAGACTTATTAATTTTTTTTCTTTTAGGTGGCGCTAGTTGGCAACACTACTCGCCTTAATATTCTAATCCTATCTTTTCGCTTCGCTATCTATACACTAATAATATCTAAAGCTAAAGAGTTTGTTTGTTTGTTTGAACGCGCTAATCTCTGAAACTAGCGGTCAGATTTGAAAAAAAAAACTTTTTTACAAATAAAAACAACCAACTTCAAAAGAAATACTACAAAGTGAAAATAATTTTAATTTCGGAAGTCGTTGTCTTTGGATCTGTATTTTAGCTTTTTGCCACCGACTTCCGAAATTCAAATTATTTTTCACTTTGTAGTATTTTTTTTTGAAGTTGGTTTTTTTTTGTAAAAAAGTTTTTTATTTTTCACTTTTTAGTGGGTCAGTCTGTAATTCATCTAAGTTACAATAGCCTAATAACAACTGCTCATCACCTTTTACAAAATATTGCTTTTCCCGATACAAGGACGTTAATTGTTGAGTTCTCCCACTAAGGAACCAGGAGAACTGGAACTGATGGTGAAGTCACCATCAGCTCCACTTCAACATATGTATTGTGACGAGCATAAATTGCTTAGTAATAATCGAATCGCAATCCGTGAAATACGTATTATTGAGTAGTTCCGATGGCCATCTGTGGTCTTCCTCATCAGTTCCACTTCACCGAATGGTGCTTTCCGGGAGCAAATGCACGAGTTACTATAAAACACACCCACATCGCTATAGGTGTGCCTATATTCTCTGGGATGTCATCATCAGATCCTGGTTTCCTTATCAATCGGAGAAATCATGGTACCATCCTTGAGATATCTCCTTTACCTACAACAAAAAAAGAATCATTAAAATCGGTTCATAAACGACGAAGTTATCCGCGAACACACATAAAAAAAAAGTAAAAAAAAATATATATACGGTCGAATCTTTTTGCATTTGGTAGCCCAGTTCTTGACGAAGGTTAGACTTTTGCAACATCACGCTACAACCCTTAGAAGCCGAGCAAAAAGGGAAAAGTCAGAACGATAAGCGAAAACGAAGTAATTTAAAGATTCATTTATTCGTGTGATTTTTGGTACATGAGATCTTAATATTAATAAATAGTTCCTCAAAAAATCTACCTTAAAGGTGTACACTCTTTCACGTAATTATTATAAAAAAAAGAATAAGTAATCAATATATTAAAATAAAATAATTAGGTACAACAAAACACAACATAACTTAAGACAGAAAAAACAAGCAAAACATTAACAATTGAGTACACGTAAATAAAAAATTAATGGGATTTAAGATAATAATACATTGTCAAAATTAAATAAATATGAATGTCAAATAACTTACAATTTATCATTAAGGAATTCGTCAATAGTATAATAACATTTTTCCAATAATAGGTGTCTTAATTTGTTTTTAAATTGAATAATATTTAAGTCCTTAATTTCATTTGGTAATTTATTAAATATTTTTGGGGCCATGCAAAGTATGCTTTTGTGCATCAAGGCGGGCAATAATAGCGCGGGCAGGCGATGCGATGCGACGGAGGCCGAGGGAGTTTTATAAAAATGTAGCTGTTCTTTTTGTACTGTGTATCTTACGACTTCCACGCGAACGAAGTCGCGGGCAGAAGCTAGTTAGTAAATAAATACGGTAGGACTGTTGCGGCTCATTAAATCTGCGAGAAAAGCCGTAGTCAATCCGTAGAATGCGTTAAGAGGCTACCGAGCGCGCAGTGGCGCCCTCATCGTTTGTCTGGTTATTTCTTTTATTTTAGAATGAAAATGCAGAAAATAAGCCGGAATAATTGTGCTCCACAAGACGGAAAATAATTTTTTCCGTTTTAACGATTAAAACTAAACAATATAAAGCTACTACTTATTTGTAATAATTAACTTATAGTCTTGTGGAGCACAATTATTCCGGCTAATTTTCTGCATTTTCATTAAAAAATAAAAGAAATAACCAAACAAACGATGAGGGTGCCACTGCGCGCTCGGTAGCCTCTTAATTACCAATCTGCCTAGCCTTTTCCCAACTATGTTGGGGTCGGCTTCCAGTCTAACCGGATGCAGCTGAATACCATTATTTTACATGGAGCGACTGCCTATCTGACCTCCACAACCCATTAACTGGGTAATACGATACCCCTTGGTAAGACTGACTGTCAGACTTTCGGGCTTCTGACGACCCGTAACGACTGTCAAAGATCCACGAATGACAGCCGGGACCAACGGCTTAGCGTGCTTTCCGAGGCTCGGAGGAGTCTCGGTATGTAAAAATGGTCACCCATCCACGGACCAACCCCGGCAAGCGTAGCTTAACCTGATGGATCGACCCGTGCGGCTGTTATTACTTAGCCACGAGCTCCTCCATAAACATATACATCGTAATACACATATATATCGCAAACGAGTAGGAAAACAACATTAAGTGTCGTATACTCTGCTATTAAATTAAAACTGTGCCATTTCCTTAACCACCTGCTTTTATAAATATTTCTAATCATTCCTCCAATACCATTATAATCCTATAATTCAAAAATCAAAACATACCAACCAAGGAGTTTTAACGTAAAGATACAATATTCCCGCCGTTCTCCCTAAAGGGGAGCTTAACACGGGGTGTTACAAAAAATTGCTACCCCTAAGGGTACAATGAGGGGGCTGTCACACGCAGCCGACCAACTCCGCCCCCTGTAGGAACCGTTTAAAACAATTACGGGGGTGTATTTGAATTTTAGTGTTGAATTGCGACTTTTTGGTTCGGCTGTGTGGATGGTAGCTTTGCCATTTTAATGGGTTTCTTAAAAATATTGGTGTTAACTATAATTTTTATTTCATTGATTAATGATTGAATCGTGGCTAAGTTAACAGCCGCACGGGTTAAGCTACGCTTGCCGGGGTTGATCCGTGGATGGGTGACCATCTTTATATACGGAGACTCCTCCGTGCCTGGGAAAGCACGTTCCGTTGGTCCCGGCTGTCATTCGTGGATCTTTGACAGTCGTTACGGGTCGTCAGAAGCCCGAAAGTCTGACAACCAGTCTTACCAAGGGGTATCATATTACCGAGATACTTCATTGTGGAGGTTAGATAGGCAGTCGCTCTATGTAAAATACTGGTATTCAGCTGCATCCGGTTAGACTGGAAGCCGACCCCAACATATATAGTTGGGAAAAGGCTTACAGGCAGATTGATTTTTTATTATTGATTGAAAAGTGTTATTGGTTGACCTGAATATCCACAAGCTATTAATGATGACGTAGTGATTAGAGTAGGTACGATACCTACTCCTCTATTGTCAATCACGTTTTGCAAATGTAGAAACAGGTGCTTACTTGGTGCTTAAAATGCTTACTAGTAACTACTAAAAACTAATTATATTTGGTCCTTACCTATGAAATTCAGTGTTGCCGTTAGGACCTTCTTGTTTGTGGCTACATCAAAGGAAAAAACTTTATTGATATTGATATTTTTATATGCTCAAAAGTTCAATTCAAATGGAATGTAATGAAACATCTATTATGATATTATTAATTAATGTTAGTCCTTTTTTGTTTTTTTATATTGTTAAGTCTTTTATTTTTCTTCTTATTATTTATTTTTTATTGTATTATTATCGTATAATATTATTAATTATTTTTTTTGCTCATCTAGTGGCACTCTTTGCCATATTTGTTTTGTAATATGCGGATAGTGTAGTGGGCCACAATATTGTTAACACTTCTTATATATTTTTTCTAAATGTTATATTTTATATTGTAGCTGTTTATTATCCCTCAATAAAGAAAATAAAATAAAAAGTTGCTAGTTTTGTAACTAAATTACATTCGAAATTCCGCTAAAAGTGGCTAAAGTATTATTGGCTTACTTTATCCTATTAAATTGTTAATATAATTTTAATATATGATGGGATGGGGATAAGTGGATTTAATAAAACAATATTGAATAGTGTTGTTAAAAAAAATATTAATAACTGGTTACAAGTTTATAGCTAAAAACATTAAAATTACTGTTTTTTTTAGTAAAAAATTAAAAATCAATTTGAAAGTTTACAATGTCATCTGGAAATTCTGGAATCTCTTCGTTAATCGTCTCTTCGTTAGGGATGGTATTTCAGTTGCTTTGACCGTTTTTGTGACTTTTGTTAAAACTTCTGGTGGCAAAACAGTAATAAAAGTAGGTAAGTAGTAATAATCTAAAAAGTAGCCAGAAGTAGCTAGATTCATTTTGGTGGCTAAAACGGATTATTTTTTGGCTAAAACCGTTGAAAATCCGCTAGATCTAGCCACAAAGTGGCTAAAGCGCCAACACTGATGTTGCTAGCTAGTGTGAAGATCAATATATTTCATCCTATTTAGAATTCCAATTTCAAATTAATTTTATAATAAAAGCTGTGATGTAAGTATGGCCATTTTTTATTAAATCTGCTGTTCTTTTGTTTTCCCGCCGTTCGATTGTTCTTTGATAACGATGTTTCTGTAACCATTAAAAAATCGAAATTACCAAAAATTGATTGATTGATTGAAATGAATTCGTATTTTCGAATACGAGTTCCGTCGTGGCGCCAACGCTGCATAGGCAGCACGACAAACTACCGCAAGTGAACGCACGGTGCGTTTTTGGTTTAATCGCTTCCGTTCTGGAAATTTTGATCTCAACAATGAGCCCCGGGAAATATTTCAAATCCAGGGAGGCGGTCAAAAACGACTTTAAAGAATTCATCGATTCCCGTCCCCAGGATTTCTATTGCAGAGATCAACGAACTTTCATTAAAATGACAAAAGTACATCGACAATGTTTCTTTTAAAAAAAATTGTTTAATTTTTTTTTATGTAAACAGCAATTTCATAGGTAAAGATGGGTAAAAACCTAATATTTATGGTCCTCATATGATCTGACCAATCAATCAATCTACATAGCCTTTTCCCAACTATGCTGGGGTCGGCTTCCAGTCTAACCGGATACAGCTGAATACCAGTATTTTATATAGAGCGACTGCCTATCTGACCTCCACAACCCATTAAGTGGGTAATACGAGTACCTTGGTAAGACGGGTTGTCAGACTTTCGGGCTTCTGACGACCCGTAACGACTGTCAAAGATCCACGGATGACAGCCGGGACCAACGGTTTAACGTGCTTTCCGAGGCTCGGAGGAGTCTCGGTATGTAAAGATCCACGACCAACCCTGGCAAGCGTAGCTTAACCTGATGGATCGACCCGTGCGGCTGTTATTACTTAGCCACGAGCTCCTAAGAAACCTACTATAATATAAATCTAAATGTAGGTTATCGATTCGATTCGTTATCGAAAGACAGAAAATCAGAAACTAGGCATATTTAGTAAAAAGCTAGAACTATTAAATAATTTGTCTAACCACCTACATTTCAAGACATCTCCCAAAATAACTAAGACAGCTCACCTTCACCCCCTAATTCGATAAACGCCAGCAATTATCTGAACACATCCCCTCGGCTATTCATTTAAACGGTTTCACCCCCTCGGGTGCGGTTGAGTCGGGTTGATTCAACTAAGTATTAAAAATTGAGCTCTCCTTTGTTTATTCGATCTTGATTTTTTGATACTGATTTTTTCGTGGGGATGAAAAGGGGTGAAATTGTTTTTTTTTTTGTTTTTTTGTTATTTTGGGCTTAATGAATTAATAGAATAAAAAGTGAGTTTGTGTTTAGAAAAAAAAAAACGTTTTATTTAATTTAATATATTATGTGAAAGTGAAGTACCTAATATTAGATAATGTTTCAGTGCCAAAATGTATTATATTGGTCATTGTTCAATAATTGAATATTCAGTTTATTAAAGTCAAAGTCAAAGTCAAAGTCAAAGTATTTTATTTGTTGAACATAGGAACAACATTATTGAAAGTTATTCTTCTGTCTCTTGCTTTGTCTTTAAATAATTTGCCTTATTTAAAAAAAAATATTATCCAGTGCAAATTATTTACGGGTTGATAATAAAAAACCGGCCAAGAGCGAGTCGAACTCGCGCACGAAGGGTTCCGGACCATTATCTATAAAAACGACAAAAAAAAATCACGTTTGTTGTATGGGAGCCCCCCTTAAATATTTGTTTTGTTTTAATTTAATTATTTATTTTTAAAGTGAATATCTATCTTAATAGTCTGTGAATATTTCAAGCGTCTACCTGTTGCCGTTATCAATATCGAGCAAAAACGAGAAAAATAATCACGTTTGTTGTATGGGAGCCCGCTTAAATATTTATTTTATTCTGTTTTTTTAGTATTTGTTGTTATTGCGGCAACAGAAATACGTCATCTGTGAAAATTTCAACTGTCTAACTATCACGGTTCATGAGATACAGACTGGTGACAGACGGACAGACAGACTGACGGACAGCGGAGTCTTAGTAATAGGGTCCCGTTTTACCCTTTGGGTACGGAACCCTAAAAAGCCGGCCAGTTGAGGATCTTCACTCGAATGGAATATCCTTTTCATTTATTTATAACTAATGAATTCATATTAGACAGAAAGAAAGGGGCTTGTGGCTAAGTAATAACAGCTGCACAAGCCGAACGATTGGGTTAAACTACCCTTGCCGCGGTTGATCCGTGGATGGGTGACCATCTTTACATACCAAGCCCCTTCCCTGCCTCGGAAAGCACGTTAAGCCGTTGGTCCCGGCTATCATTCGTGGATCTTTGACAGTCGTTACGGGTCGTCAGAAGCCCAAAAGTCCGACAAACCAGTCTCAGTCTAAGGGGTATCGTATTACCCAGTAACTGGGTTGTGGAGGTTAGATAGACAGTCACTCAGCTGCATTCGGTTAGACTGGAAGCTGACCCCAACATAGTTGGGAAAAGGCTAGGCAAATGATGAATTCTTATTAGAAAATTCACTGTCATAATCTTTTTTTTTGAAGGCAACTTCTTTCTCCACTGACTTTTTTTCCAATCCGTAGCTACTGTAGAGGTTTGATACTTTAGTCAAACCTTAGCATGATACTGGCAGACATTCTACATTCAAACATCGAATGACTATTGAAAAAAAACGTAGCTGACTTTTTTTCAATGGTAGCAGTCAGTTTCTAGCTAGGGCTTCGCGTAGGCAGTGTTTTTCTTTAAGTCTGAAACTCGTCTTAAAATATAGCGGGCTTCAACCCCATTCCTCCCGTCTACCTCTTATTATTCAGTAGTTACGAACCCCCTGTGAGGGCATGAGAGGCTCGGGTCCTCACAGTACCTTCTATGTTTGTCTATTTATATCCAAAATCCACACTAGACACAGGATTACAAAGAGATTAAAGATAATAAAGAGCGGCTATCAGAAGAAATGTCATAGAAAAACTGTGATCCCATGTGTCAGTGACTTTTGGTAGACTCGCATTGTCATCACGCTTGCGACATGACATTTATGTAGACGTTGGCGTAGACTTTTGACCACTGGTCCTATGTATCGGATTACGATTTTCTTCGCTATGTCCCGTCTATTGTTAAATAATATTTAATGTCTTTGAGGATATAGCATTATTTCGAAAACTTTTTTACAAAAAAATACAACCGACTTCCAAAAACAACACTACAAAGTGAAAAATAACTTTAATTTCGGAAGTCGGTGTCTAGTTAAATGTATTTTCGTTTTTTGCCACCGACTTCCGAAATTAAAGTTATTTTTCACTTTGTAGTTGTTTTTGGAAGTCGGTTGTATTTTTTTGTAAAAAAGTTTTTATTTTTCACTTTTTAGTTGTGGAACCTACCCCACACAAATTCTAATACCACTACCTGCAAAACAAACTAGAACATCATCCATATAAAAGTGGGAAAAAATAAGTACTATTGAAGCTAACTCAAAAACTACCGAAGCAAAGTTAATAAATTTTATATGGGACCAACTGTGATGTATACCCTCTCGAATAAAACAAAAAAAAATCCAAATCGGTCCAGCCATCTTCGAGTAATCGGGGAACATACATAAAAAAAAAGAAAAAGATAAAAAAAAAAGATAAAAAAAAAAGAAAAGGTTCCGACGAATTGAGAACCTCCTCCTTTTTGAAGTCGGTTAAAAACATTCAAAGCAGTATAAAACCACATCACATCACATAACAATCTTTCTCTTTCTAATACATCCCCGTCAGGCCATTCGTTCAGTAATATCATTCAACTGAGCGACTGTTCGTGGCATGCAATTTGCTTCAACTCTTTCTGATGATATTAATATTGCATTTTATTTTATAGATGTACGTATTTATTTAATTTATTGTTCCTTTATAGAAAGATGTGTTTGAGGATAGCAAAACGTGATAACTATATCAAATATCTTTTCAACATAAGTTACTTAGCGTCTTTCTTACAGGCTCAATATTTAATGATGTCTGAAAAAAATATATACCTATTTGAAAATATAATCACGCCATTCTCAAACTTTACGCAAATGGATTTTTGAAGAACAATATTATAATCAATAAGTATTATTTTACCTATACTTCGACTTTTAATCGTATTCAGTAACTTGACAGTTGGGGGAGTTCCTGACAAAAAAAAGGAAATGAGGTGAAAAACGAATTAGCGAAACTACCTTGATGTGCTGTTTATACCATCATATAGGGTGGTAAGTTAAACGAGGGACATCATTTAACGGAGTGTAGTACTCATGAAAATGAACAACTTTCACCTTGGAACTAACCCTGAAATATGAAAAAAAAAAATCTGCTGTCTCGTACATTTTGATCGCGTAGGTTTTGCACTTTGTAGAGAACTGCTGATTTTCTTTTTCATATTTCAGGGTTAATTCCATGGTAAAGTATGGTAACATTATTTTGCTATACCACCCTAATTACGTAACACACTTGCAACCGCTTTCAGGTTGAACTAGTTTCAATCACTTTCCTTGCCACTATCTTCGGAATGAATGTGATTGATCTTTCTATCAGTTGCTGTAAAAATGTAATACCTAGGACTAATGGACTAACAGTAACCTACCGGTCTATTATGAAATTAAATTGTTTATTCTGGAACAAAAAGAGAGAGAGAGAGTACTGTTTGTTTTTTTCTGTTTGTTTTTGTTTGTTAGTTTTTTTTTTGTGTATACCTACCAGAATCAGTTTTACACGTCTTAGATTTAAAAAAAAAATAAGCTAGATTATTATGGAGTCGAAATTTCCTATCTGACCATCCCTGAGAAGAAAAGCTGAAACAAACTCGGAGTGCATGTAGCAGTTACACCAACAAGTTTGAAAGGTATGGGTACCCGTGACAGTACCTACTAGTACCTATACAGTACAGGCAGGCATTAGGCTGCCTGTCCACCGGAGCGGAGCGAAGCTGCGGAGCGGAGAAACGGAGAAATATAAACCAATAGAATCTAAACTCTTTAATATTTCTCCGTTTCTTTACTCCGCAGCCTCGCTCCGCTCTGGAGTGGAGAACAGAGGAGAGGAGCGGAGCTGTGCCAATATTAATCAATAGAGTTTAAACTCCGCTCCGCTTCAGTGGACATAGGTTTGAGAACTAGATTAAAGAGTTACGGAGAAACGAAGCGGGGTAGTAGACCAAAAAACCACCGCTTTGCCGCCGCCGCCGCCCGCTTCAAATGAATGCGACACTTTACGTAACTCCCTCGCTCCGCTCCGCGTCAATTGACAATCACAGTCTGCAACACCACTCCGTATTACTTACTCGCTCCGCTCCGCATTACTCCCTCGCTCCGCTCCGCTTAGTCCGCTTCAGTGGACAGGCATCCTTAGGCTCTAAAGTGGCGGCAATTCACATGATGGTGATACATGACGTATCCATAAAGTGGAAGTTCATAAGTTAGTTTCCGTCGTCGGTGTTTTTGATAAACTTATTATTGTACCTACAGAAAAGGGAAAGCCTTTTTATTTCAATTTGTACTATGCCTACATAACAGCCATAAAAATTACGTACTTATCTACTAATTTTTATTCGACGTAAATGACTAATAATTTTTCACAAAATAAACATCAAAGCTCAAACAACATCTTTTATCCTTTTATTTATAATTAAAAACAATTAGCCAACATCAAACCCTTTACACGAAAAGAAAATAAAAGGATTGAAAAATACAAGCCGCAAGGAATTCTCAGCACATTCTCAAATGTCTGACTCCTTGAGACAATACCCCCATTCCCGCGAAACAGCAATATAGAACTCGTCTAAGTTAGAACGAGACGGCAATATTACTACAACGACGTCTTAAAACCCGCTTCTATTGGACGATTTGTATCGAATAAAAGTGTGAAAGCTCCGCTATTGGTGGGTTATATTATTTTTTTACTCGCGTTCGGATATTCGTACCAGGGCCTTTTTTTACGATATCTGAATTTTATGAGGTACTTGCGAACAGAGATTGCGGTGTGTATCCGAATGGTTTAGTGGAATTTAGAAGGTTCGCTGGTTATTTACAAATAAACATTTGATTTATTTACAAAATGCTGTATGGGTAGGTTCTGGGAATAAGGACATAGGTCGTTTTTATTTGTATCATTTAAACATATGGTTTGCCATTTCGTGATTCAATAAAGTTTTCTCAATTTCGGAATTTGATATGTTAATCTTTTATAAATTAGTACCTGGTCGAGCAGAGAGACCAGAGCTCTGCTCTGGTGAAAATAGAGAAAACAAATTATCCCAGAAAAGAGACCTAGCTAGATCAATTTTTCGCCCCCGCACGCAAGCCACTAAGTATATTGCAAGTTTCATAGCAATCGTTAGAGTCGTTTTCGAGAACGTGATTCCAATATATATAGGTACTCGTATATTTATATATTCAAATATTGCTCATTTAATAGTGTAGGATTGGGTTTTATTATTTTTAATAGTTATGGATGGACAGTGTAGGCCTTTCAACAAGTAAGTACCTACCTACCAGACCAGGACTTAACAAAATAGAAAATGATCAACAAATCTAAGTCTAATATGCCTCTACAACGTTGTCACATTCACAAAATTGAAAATATAATATCAATCAATCTGCCTAGCCTTTTCCCAACTAGGTTGGGGTCGGCTTCCAGTATAACCGGATGCAGCTGAATACCAGTATTTTAAAAGGAGCGATTGCCTATCTGACCTCCACAACCCAGTAACTGGGTAATACGATACCCCTTGGTAAGACTGGTTGTCAGACTTTCGGGCTTCTGACGACCCGTAACGACTGTCAAAGATCCACGAATGACAGCCGGGACCAACGGCTTAACGTGCTTTCCGAGGCACGGAGGAGTCTCGCTATGTAAAGATGGTCACCCATCCACGGACCAACCCCGGCAAGCGTAGCTTAACCTGATAGATCGACCCGTGCGGCTGTTATTACTTAGCCACGAGCTCCTCAAAAGAATTTATAATATAAAAGATAAAAAAAAGAATAAAAATAAAAACCTATTTAACATCTAGGTAGGTACACTGTTTGACTTGAATGTCAATTACTTACTGTACCCATATGGCTGAACCATAGAGTTCTTCAAGAGATAGTTCTTAAGTTAGGTACAGGCTAGACCTCGTTTAGGGGATAGAGTCTATATTATTGTGCATACAGTGTGACAAATGTAAAATTTATAATCTACAATGTACACAGTGCAATGTGTTCTTGTTTCATGAAATAAATATTTTTTTTTATTATATTTATTAGGAGCTCGTGGCTAAGTAATAACAGCCGCATGGGTCGATCGACCAGGTTAAGCTACGCTTGCCGGTGACCATCTTTACATACCGAGACTCCTCCGTGCCTCGGAAAGCATGTTAAGCCGTTGGTCCCGGCTGTCATTCGTGGATCTTTGACAGTCGTTACGGGTCATCAGAAGCCCGAAAGTCTGACAATCAGTCTTACCAAGGGGTATCGTATTACCCAGTTAATGGGTTGTGGAGGTCATATAGGCAGTCGCTCCATGTAAAATAATGGTATTCAGCTGCATCCAGTTAGACTGGAAGTCGACCCCAACATAGTTGGGAAAAGGCTAGGCAGATTGATTATATTAAACTTTGTACCAACGACCGACGATAAATAATGTATATTCAAATAAAAATACACTAAACCATCAGATCAATATTCCGTCGGCAAAACTAACTTACATAATGCATAAACTCACACCTTCTTCCCATGGGTGTAGGCAGAAACTACAGAACGCCAACTGCTACGATTCTTCCATACTCTTTTGCCTCGTAAACAAACTTCTAAGCTAAAAATACTCAGAAATGCCAACACTTGCAAAAAGTCTTCATAATCGAACAAAAATCCCGACGGTTGGTCATCATTAAATAAATTTGTATGTCGCTTCCCCCTCTCTCTACAGAGTGTTAGCGAATAGAGCCGGCAGGGACTAAATATTTTATAAGATTTTCGACTACTGAAGTGCATAATGTCACAAGTTCATAACAATGAAAATTAAAGAAAACAAATCGTTTTAGAGCGATTCGCAAAATATTAATGCAAAATCAATATAGGAGTATGATATATACCTACATATTTAGGGTGACTGTTAATTAGTGACCGATACTTAAAACACATAATTATACTCATGATAACAAACAACTTTTACTATGGGACGAAACCTGAATTCGCGAAAAAAAAATCAGCTGCCCCATACATTCATGTTCGCATAACTCGTCAAAATGTAGGGAGCAGCTGTTTTTTTTTTTTTCTCGATTTCAGGTTTGGTCCCATAGTAAAAGTTGTTTGTTATCATGAGCACAATCACGTGTTTAAGTTTCGGTCACTAATTACCAGTCACCCTATTGTAATGTAAAGTGTAAGTATATGATGTAAAATGTCTGTAGTACGTAGATAGAATAATCAGCTTATAAAGTTCCCACTGCTGGGACACACACCTCCTCTCTATGAGAGGAAGAGGGCCATAATCCACCACGCGGGCCCGCGTTTGGTTGATGTCACAAATGTCTTCGAATTTTTGGTTCTAGGACGATGTTATTCACGATATTTTCCTTCAACGTTTTTTGAACAAAGGTGATGAAATAAATACATAAAGTAAAAAGAGAGTAGACAGAGAGAGAGAGAGAGTAGAGTAGTAAGTCCTGCCAAGAGTTAGAACCCACGAAAAAATTTTTTTTCAAAATTTTTGTTGGGCATCAATGATGACGTTTTAAAACATAATGATTTTTTTGAGTGTAAGCGTGTATAATGTTCTAGGTGTGACAGGTGTGTGTACGGAGAGCAATTAAATACTTGAAGTAAATTTTGGATATATATTTTACTCACGAAACGTATACTAAGATGAACTTATGTGGATAATTAGAGCGTCTATAGCGGGTGGCGGTGACGGGCGAACCTGTATAATCTATGGGGCGAACTAAGTCGCCAATCGCTGCACATACGAAATGAATACAAAATGAATGTGTCGGCGTTCCTACAATGTTATAGGTATTTTATTGTAGAGTTGACGTTGAGTTGTTTACAATACTAAGAGGTTTTTATATTGCTAAAATTTGTTCTATTGTGTGCTTTTTCAGAGTTCACAACCTCCACTTCAAAACGATTCTTCGTGTAGTTCGTTTCATTTCATTTCATCTAAGTCGCACAATGTTCAGTACCTAAATAAACTCGAAATAATAACAATAACTAACGAATTATTTCGCTTTCATCCGCGTGAAATTTCTTGTCCTCCCAACCCACCCCATGGCTCATACATACTACACACACTCACTCACACACTCACTCACTCACTCGCTTTTATATTACTTCATTTTCGCTTTCCGACTTTTTTCTTTTTGCTCGGCTCCTAAGGGTCCTAGCGTGATGTTATATAGCCTATAGCCTTCCTCAAGAATTGGGCTATCAAATGCAAAAAGATTTTTCAAACCCGACTGGTAGTTCCAGAGATTAGCGCGTTGAAACCAGCAAACTCTTCAGCTTTATTATTTAGTGTACCTACTCGTACCTACCCGTAGACATGGATTAATCGGCCATTTCACTAAAGCTCCTCCCGACGCGTTAAAGTAGGTACTCTTTTTATGGATACTCAACCCTCATGGTGATTAAATTGCCTTAGGTTTTTATTTAGTAAGGACCTATACTTAATATTTAGTAAAAATTTGCAAGCCAAGCAATTTAGATACACTGAATCAACCACTTTCAGCCATCAAGAAATCAATTTCTTACTCTTTTACCTACTATCCAAAAAAACAATAAATAATCCACTATTCCCAAACAACAAAACAATCGTAACACAATATCCGTCCGCCTCTATCCGTTCCGAACGCGGATATCCGCCCGGCCAACAATTATTTAATGTCAGACGCAAGCAGCGCCCAAGATTGCGGATACGATACTCCCGTGGGCGCATACCTTTATTTATGTCGAGTTTAGTTCGAGTATTTTTGTGTTTAGTTTTATGTGGTTGATATTTTTATGCGAGATTTTGTACAGCTGTTTTATATAACGGAGCTGTTTTGTAAAACTGCGGGTTCGACATCTGCGTCATAAATAAAAATGATCATCAAAATCATCAAGATGCATCACTTGAGAACGGCTGATGCCATAGATATCCGGATTTGGTTTTTTTTTGTTTTAAAATGTTTGTAAGTCTTATTGAGGAATAAGTTGTAAGCTCACTCATCCTCTATAGAAAAGGGAGGATCCTCCGACCAGACGGGTATAATGTCTGGTGGACTACTGCCCGACGCCGACGGTCGGGATGTTGTATTTATTCAGTCACGCAGTAAACTCTGCTTGCGCGATGCAGAATTTGTATGATATTATATTATTGGTGAAATCACTTCTCAAAAAATTTTTAAGTAGTTGTTAACGTAATCATAAGTATCTAGTATGTTGTGAGCTTGCTTCCTCCACTTTGTCACATAAAACTTTAGGTATAGGTTTTTAGACAAGGTGATATGATTGTAAATTGTATTGAAAAATTAATAAAAAAAAAAGACGTCAGGTCTTTGATGCATAGTTCGCATGTGGCGTTGTAAATGCCGCCACAGTCCGAATTAGGTTTATATGAAAAAAAAAAAATTGGGTCTGAAAAAATTTTAAATTCTAGAAAAAATTTTCGTCCTTTTTTAAAAGGGATTTTTGTGTAAACTAAAGACTATTACTCAAGATTCAGACGATGGTCAGGACAACTTCTATCGAGTCAGCTAGTAAAAAGCTAAAAAAACTTTTTTTACAAAAAAAATACAACCTACTTCCAAAAACAACTACAAAGTGAAAAATAACTTTAATTTTGGAAGTCGGTGTCTAGTTAAATGCATTTTCCTTTTTTGCCACCGACTTCCGAAATTAAAGTTATTTTTCACTTTGTAGTTGTTTTTGGAAGTCGGTTGTATTTTTTTTCATTACCATAAAAAATCTAATAATTCAACTAAACCCTACTCGAATCGATTAAATCCCAACATAATAATATCTTCTCCCGCCATCTAATCTGCACCATTGTTAGAATTAATTAATTGTCTATGGTACAACAATAGATTATAATTCAACCGCTTTTGATGTTCTTGTAGGTCTATCTTCGTGTTTAATTATAATTATTATATAATTCTGTGTTAAAAACAATATGGTTTTCGGTTAATTGAGTTTCATGTGGGTGATGTTAGATAATGTTTTAATAGATAAGTACGGGGGTGGCAAAGGTATGTTTGACGTATGCCTACTGCCTAGGGCCCGTATGAATAAACGATTTTCATAATGAATTAACGATTTCAATAGAGATTTCAATTTGAGTCTTATTTACCTATGTAGAAAGGAATTCCAAGCGGTGGCGATTTCCATCACACCGTCAGTTATTTAACCGACGAAAAAAAAGGAGGAGGTTCTCAATTCGACATGTATATTTTTTTTTTTTTTTTTATGAATGACCACGCATAACTTTTTACAGAGTCGTCCGATTTGAAAAAAAACTGTTTTATTCGAGAGGGTATACATCAAAGTTGGTCCCATATAAAATTGATTAACTTTGCTTCGGTAGTTTTTGAGTTAGCTTCAATAATATGTATTTTTTCCCCACTTTTATATGGATGATGCTCTAGTGTGTTTTGCAGGTGGTATTAGAATTTGTGTGGGGTAGGAACCACAACTGGTATTCAGCTGCATCCGGTTAGACTGGAAGCCGACCCCAACATAGTTGGGAAAAGGCTAGGCAGATTGATTGAGGTACCACAACTAAAAAGTGAAAAATAAAAACTTTTTACAAAAAAATTCAACCGACTTTCAAAAACAACACTACAAAGTAAAAAATAACTTTAATTTCGGAAGTCGGTGGCAAAAAACAAAAATACATTTATCCAGACACCGACTTCCGAAATTAAAGTTATTTTTTACTTTGTAGTGTTGTTTTTGGAAGTCGGTTGAATTTTTTTGTAAAAAAGTTTTTATTACAAACATAAAATTATGTCTTTTTCACCAACTGCAGATAAGTGGCAGTTGTATGCGAACGGCCTTGAGTGGTTAGCTCGCGCGTTCTGTGCTGAGCTCACGGAACGTGTCGTACGTCCACCCAGTAATAGGACAGTATAGGATAGGCATTATTAATTGCAACAAAAAAAAAATGTTTCATAAAAATACGCTTGATAGTTTCTACGTGATTCTGAGTTTTTTATCCGAGTTAGACATAACTTTACAAATTAATTACACTATGTAATATAAACATTATCTAAAATATTCACATATTAAATTATTAAGAAAATGCTCTAATTTAACAGATATTTTTTTTCCAAATCATTAACTACTCGTTTAGACGTGATGTTCAGTTTAAAATCATTAAAAGTCCGTTGTCGTTGCCTTAATTAACTGATTAGTCAGATAATTATCGAACTCTGGATGAACTAAGATAGAAAGCCTCAGTTAGACATATGAAACAGACTTTTAATCCATTTCTCGCTGCCTAAAACATCATAATCTGCCTACCTTTCCCAAATAATATGTTAGGGTCGGCTTCCAATCTAACCAGATGCAACGGAATACCAGTATTTTACATGGAGCGACTGCCTATCTGACCTCCACAACCTTGGTCAGACTGGTTGTCAGACTTTTGGGCTTCTGACTACCCGTAGCGACTGTCAAAGATCTACAAATGATAGCTGGCTACCACCTCGTAAGCTATCGGTGTACCTCGTAAAATAATAATATGCCAAACATTGGCTATTCAGCCATATTGATAATCAAACCCTATAATAGCTAGGTACCTATACCCAATGAATCTGATTTTCATTCTCGGACCGCGCCATATCTGAAATATTCATATTTCGAATGAATATTCAAACTGCTCTGTGTTTACATTCACGGCGTTCCAATTTCAAATATTTGCATTTATTTATTTATGGATACGGGACCTTTTTGTTCGGACTTTTTGCTGCGAACCGTTTGCAAAAACATTATTTTTACGGCACCTAGTCCATCTGTCCTTATCTAACTTATCACAAAAATCTTCTATCTCTTTTCCACTGGTCGAATGTTTGCTTTTGAATTTGAATTCTATTGTAACATAGTTTCGCTCTATCCTTTTCTTTCTACAAAAGTCTACCCCTGTCCTTCTCTTTTTATTTTACTATTTGACTTATTGATTGACACATGTCATGTTTGTTTAATTTTTACTATTCATTTTAAACTGTATTCAAATGACTGTAAACATCTTTGCTAACCCTTTGTAAACATGACTTTTAGGCAAATAGTGCGGTTATAATAAATACAATGGTTTAATAAAAATAATTAAATTAAATGTCAGCTGTGCATACCATAAACATACCAACCTCCTAATTTTTCCACGATCATTAGGATTGACAAACTCATTCATGAGTTTTGAATGCATCCTAATTCCGCGGCCTTATTATGTATCACAATTACAATGACTTTCAATGTGGCAATTTCATTCAGTTCATGCTCATTGAACCGTTTGTTTTCGTTTGATTGTTGAGTGGCCTTATTGGAAAGTGTTCACTAGGAAATTACGACTTTCAAACTCATTCATTCTTATTCTAGATTGTTTAACTTTCTTGATGGATGTTTGGGTATAATAAACATTTTCTTTTTTATGCATGGAAAACTTTTAAATATTGCTTTAGCTTTCTTTTTTTTTAGCTTTTCTAAATAGCTTTGAAAGTTCCCACTTAATTCTTCATCATCATCATCATTCTCCTGCCCTTATCCCAATGTAAGTACGTGGGGGCGGCGCAACATGTCCCTTTTTTCCATACTTCTCTATTAGTCATCATCTCAGTAGTCACCCTTTCTAGCCATGTCATCTTTCACACAGTCCATCCATGTGGATTAATAATTTAATCTACTATGAGGCTGTAGGAGGTCAATTTAAAATCTTGTTTTAGATTTTACCCTTGCGTAGGTATGTGCTTATCATGGTTGAATGGCCTGAAGAATTTGTGTATTTGTTACTAATCTCTGGAACTATCAGTCGGATTTGAAAAATTCTTTTTGCATTTGATAGCCGATTTTTGAGTAAGATAATAATTAGGCACAAACAGGATTAGGTCTAAACATACACGAATGCTGCCATCCTTTTTCGCGACTAATACAATCGCATTCACCTGCACTACTTGCGATGTACTGTTGATGCATTGACTTTCCTCCTGTGATATTTCTGCCACCTGGCAGATCTGTATCGCTTTCAAAAGCGTTAAATCATCTGTTTGAAGTAATCTATCTCTCACGGTGTTTATTTAGTTATTTTAAAAAAGGTACACCAACAGCTTCTGTATATAATGTATTAGGTCTTTACCTATGAAATTGCCGTTCTGCAGTACTGGCCATTTCAAATCAAAATAATTTTTGTTTGGCTAAGAATTCTAATTTCAAATTAATTTTATTTTAAAAACATGGATTTTTTTTCCAAAAGTAGTCATTTGTTTGTTTGTTTGTTTAGTGTTACATTTTCATCGCATTTCAATCTTTTTCGTCATCATGGATACGTTAAAAATTCGAGTAATTATGGAATATGAGTACCGTCGTGGCAGCAACGCGGCACAAGCGGCACGCAACATCAACGACGTTTACGGAGCTAACACTACAAACCAACGCACCACTTGTTATTGGTTTGCTCGCTTCCGTTCTGGAAATTTCGACCTGAAAAATGAACCTCGCGGTCGTCCGAAGACTTTGGTCGACAATGACGAATTAAAGGCGATTGTGGAAGCTGATGATACACAATCTACGGCTGAATTAGCAGCAGCTTTCGACGTTAGCGTCAAAACAATATTGGTCCATTTGCGTCAAATTGGCAAGGTAAAAAAGCTTGACAAATGGGTGCCCCACGAACTCAATAATCGCCAGCGCGAAGTACGCGTCGAGACGTGCCTTGCACTGCTCAACAGACACACAAATGAAGGAATTTTGAACCGCATTGTTACCTGCGATGAAAAATGGATTCTGTTTGATAACCGCAAGCGCTCAGCAAGTTGGTTGGATCCTGGTTCAGCGCCTAAACAATGCCCTAAACGAAAACTTACCCCTAGAAAAGTGATGGTCACTGTTTGGTGGTCTAGCGCCGGTGTGATTCATCATAGCTTCTTACCAAACGGGGTGAGCATTACTTCAGATGTGTACTGTGAAGAACTGAACACAATGATGGAGAAGCAGGCACATCTCCAACCAGCATTGGTCAATCGCTCGTCTCCGCTGCTCCTGCACGACAACGCGCGACCTCATACTGCACAGCAGACGGTCTCCAAGTTGCAAGAACTGGAGTTGGAAGCTCTCCGTCATCCGCCCTACTCACCAGACCTTGCGCCTACAGACTACTACTTTTTCCTGAATTTGGATAACTTCTTGGCGGGAAAAAAATTCAATACCCGAGAGGCAGTACAAAATGCCTTTGAAGAATTTGTTGCCTCCCGTCCAGCTGATTTCTTTAAGAAGGGCATCAATAAACTGCCACTGCGTTGGCAAAGATGCATTGATTGCATGGGTGATTACTTCGATTAATACAAATGAAAAATGTATGAAAAAAATTAGTTCAAATTTTTTCATACAAAACGGCAATTTCATAGGTAAAGACCTATTATCTTAAGAACTACGGTAACAATCGCCTAGGACTTACACAGTCGCCAATTACAGGTTAACCAGCATTCACAGAGCTAAGTGATAATAATAACACATTCTAATAGTAAAACTAAAAAATAAATTAAAAGTTAAGGTAAAATACTTCTTGAACTTAAGATTAGGTAAAATAAATTTACAATACGAACAAAATTGCAATTTGGCCCACTGACATACTTAAGACTAAGACATAATATATAATTACAAATTGACATAGAAATGAGATCATAATGGAAAGTATAGCTTCTAAAATAAAGTTTAAAATTACAATTAAAAGGTAAAAAGTGAAGAGTTTCCAAACAAACTAACATAATAATTTATCAGTGTTCTGTATTTATCCCATGATTGGACAAATTTGACAATGAATGTCTGTGTGCACTCGCTAAGTCGGCATGCAATTGGCTGTCCCGTACCCACGAGCTGCTGCACATATTAGCGACAAGCGCGCCATCTTCAAGAAGCGTGGTGTGCGCGCGGAGCCGGCAAGTCTGTCGTCCGCCATTGACCCATGAACTAGCTAATTTTCAACTCCGTGAGTGAAAATTGATAAAACAAGGACAAATTGTGCATTACCGTGTGGTGTCACTCGTGCCAGTTTCCGTGGTAAACGGTCCACTCAAAAGACCGTTCAGATCTAGTGGGAGCCAGCCGCAGCAGGAGAAAAGGTGAGTCGTACCTACTCAGTCATCTCTGTTGAATTTGTTCCTGGATTGGGGTGAACGGCGAACTCCGTTCGTACAGAACTACCTATTTTTTTCTTTCTAGAACCAGCGTAATTTCTTACAGTCCACTCCTCTATTCCACATTCAGATTGCGTTTTTCTGACCTTCAGTATTTTGGTTTTGAAGACTTTTAAGGAATCATGGTATAAGTCGACATCTGGTACAAGTTTAATAAAAGATTGCATCTCTCTAATGAGTCTGTTTAGTGGTGAGTTCACCCCAATATTTGTCTTGGATGCTTGAGTGTAGAATACATTGGTTACAGGATATCTGCGTATTTTGTAAGGGACTTTTAGTCCAATACGCTCAACTAATTTATTACAGTCGGTGTTGTTATTGATGCCACATAGTAAAGTCTCGTTGAATTCGCCGAATTCACACTGTTGACTCAACACCCGCAGCGCGGTCACGTACTGATCGATGTTTTCTCCTTCCTCCTGGCTTCGTGTGAAGTACTTGTAACGTCGCACTGTGATATTCGGTTTCGCTCCGAAATAATTGTCAAACTTCTTCAAAACACAGTTGACGTCATCTTCACTTTCACCTGAATCAAACGTAAAAGTGGTAAAAACCTCGTATCCCGCCGATCCAATGAGGTTCACCAGCAGACTAGCCTGTACCTCTTTAGGCTCCTTACTCACTCCGGACGCCTTCAGAAACATCTCAAATAGCTTCCGCCAATTGCGCCACGACTCAGAGCGCGTGGCCGGACCGCCTTCGAGCGATAATTCTGCCGGAGGACGCGCGTGTTCCATAGTAAAAATTGGTTTTTCCGACACACACTACGCTATCACACTGATTTACACGGAGTTTTATGGGTTATTGCACTTTTATTAGCAAAAGAAGTCCCGCCGCTGTCACCATGTATGGTATGTTATGTATGAGAGCTACATCTGCCAACAAACTGCTGTGCAGTTTGGCAGAGGTAAAACTTTGTGTAATGAGATGTCACTATCTATTAAACGCTTTTCTTTTTTTTTTCATATAACATCACGCTATTACGGCCCTTAGAAGCCGTGCAAAAAGAAAAAAAAATCAAAAAGAACGCTAAGCGAAACGGAAGTAATAGCGCGGGCGGGCGATGAGCTCGACGTCACCAATCAAAAGGAGTTTTATAAAAATTGGCTGCTATTTTAGTTAGATACATTGTGGTGTCTTACGACTGTCACGCGGACGAAGTCGCGGGCAGAAGCGAGTTAATAACAAAATATCAAATCTGCCTAGCCTTTTCCCAACTATGTTGGGGTCGGCTTCCTGTCTAATCGGATGCAGCTGAATACCAGTATTTTACATGGAACGACTGCCTATCTGACCTCCAAAACCCGGTTTCTGGGTAATAATACGATACCCCTTGACTAGTTGCCAGACTTTCGGGCTTCTGAGAATCCGTAACGACTGTCAAAGATCCACGAATGACAGCCGGGACCAACGGCTTAACGTGCTTTCCGAGGCACAGAGGAGTCTCGGTATGTAAAGATGGTCACCCATCCACGGACCAACCGCGGCAAGCGTTGGGTGATGGATCGACCCGTGCGGCTGTTATTAAAAAAAAAAAAAAAACATTTAATTCAGGCAAAAACCCATGAGTGTTACATGATAAAATAAAATTTCACAATACTGGGCAGTATTGTGAAATTTTAATACATTGGAATAAATTAAATGAATGGTCGAATACAAATTGAAAAGTGTCAGAGAATAAAATAAAATAAAATGTCAATGCAATTCAAATAAACAAAGATGTCAACAAAACAATAATACAAAATTACAAAATTGTCAGTGTCACACAATTAAAAATTTAAAAAGTTAAGTTATTACTTAGTCACGAGCTCCTAAGCGAGTTCATAACAAAACACCAGAAAAATAGGAGAAGCAAGAAAGGAAGTGATTTCATTTAATCATAACATCTAATAAACTATAATCCCTCCTCCCTTCTTCGTTTATGTCAGTTTCACGCGTTACATCTCAATTCCGTATAAATTGTAATAAAAGTGAATATGTCAAAAAGTAATTAATACTTAGCCGGCGAACCCCTGTCTCTTGTAGTGTTGTGTTGAGTGTCGATGATTTTTTATCGATACTTTTATAACTTTTATCGTACACGACAGTACGTGCACGTCTTTCTGCATCGTTCTCATATGTATAATTTCAATATGAATGATGTAACCATTATTTTGATTTTAAAAAAATTATTAAAAAAAAATTAAACCGACTTCAAAAAGAAGTGAACTCAAAAAAATCGGTGTCTTGGGATCTTTTAGTTTTCTGCCACCGACTTCCGAAATGAAAGTTATTTATTTCATAATTTTGAGTTCATTTATTTTTGAAGTCGACTTATTTTTTTTTTAATTACTTTTTTATTTCTTAATTTTTAGTTTTAAGTAAAAACTGGAATATTTGTTTGTAATAAGTAGTTAATAGTTTTGTTGTAAATTATCATCATCATCATTTCAGCCGAAAGATGTCCACTGCTGGACTTAGGCCTCCCCCAAGCCGCCACTTTGTGCTTCCCGCATCTAGCGGATTGTTGTAAATATTACACTAGAATTTAACCAAGGTATTGAGAAGTTTTCCCTCTGACACCACACCCGTAGTTCGTATCAATAAGCCAGGCCGTCACACACGTATTGGTCCATATCTTGAAAACTACTAAACCAATTTTGATAAAACTTACACTGTTCCCTAAGTTGACGTAAGTGTAAGCCAAAAAAAAAATAAATGGGCACTATCCAATCAATAGTTTCGGAGAAATTCCTGGACAAACATACATACATACATACGCCTTGGAAGCCCTAATAGATTATCATAATTATGTGAAAATATTGCAGTTCCAATAATATTACATACATACCTGTCGAATTGATAACCTCCTTTCTTGAAGTCGGTTAAAAAGAGTGTCCGTAGAGTTTCTTGCCCATTCTTCTCCAAAGGAACCTACTGCCTTTGGAATGGACGACTAGATTCATCTTTGTAACTGACCGACTCCTTGATTCCAAAGTGCCTGTAATTGGTATAATTGAAATTAATGCTTGTTTGAGTACTTTCTTATAACAAGAAAGTACGTTATTTATATATCTCGAATTTTTTCTGTTTCTACGAAATTATTATTTGGAATTAAACAGACAATGCCTCCAGCGCTCTGTCCTTCAATTAAATATAGTGCTCTCTCGATTTAAAAGGAGACAGAAACAACATAATAGCTGTTAAGGCGATACCAAAATAAATTGGAGGCTTTTTCGTAACCATTTATTTCACTATTGCAGCATGTACCTATCCTATGAATTTAATTTTTGGATATATGTTTAATGACTATTAGATTAATACTTTGACCGAAGGAAAACGCGACTGGGTTAAATAAATAAACGGAATACAGCTCAAAAAGCGTTACATAACGGGCTGGAATAAGCATGTGAAGGACGCACACGGACAGGCTCGGCTTGATTTTCTAACCTGGACGTTGTTTGGTAGGCCGAAAAATGGTGATTTGTATGAAAAAATGGTGGAAAGTAGAAAGGTTTTTAAAAATAAATTAAAATGGTGTCAAAATAATAAGGACCAAATAAAAATGAACATCATTGCAAGTCATCATGACGCGAAGAATTTTGGTAGTTTTTGGAAAGCCACGAACAAGTTGAATCCCAGGTCGGGTCTCCCTGTGAGTGTTGAGGGCCTTAGTGATCCTAATGATATCGCCAACCTTTTCAGCAGAGCCTTTAAGGTTGGGGCTCCCCTAGGTACGTCGTCTGGCGGGCCGGAGGTGGTGGGGGGGTCCGAAGACATGCCTATTAGGTTTACGGCCAGGGAGGTAGCTACTGTCATACGCAACTTAAAGAGAGGCAAGTCGCCGGGTCATGACAGCCTAAGTATAGAGCATTTACTATATGCTGGTAAGCACTTACCGCGAGTGCTAGCAATGTTTTTTAGCTTGTGTCTGAGTCACTCGTATCTTCCAGCTGATTTACTTAAAACTATTGTTGTGCCCATTGTTAAAAATAAGACTGGAGATGCGAGTGACAAGAGCAACTACAGGCCTATATCCCTGGCTACCATAATTGCAAAGGTGTTGGACAGTCTGATTGATCAGCAGCTGGATAAACACTTAACACTCAACGACGCCCAGTTTGGGTTTAAGCCACGTTTATCCACGGAAACAGCTATACTATGCCTCAAACAGACTGTTCAATACTATGCAAGTAGGAAAACACCTGTGTATGCATGTTTTCTGGACCTCTCCAGGGCCTTCGACCTCGTATCTTATGACTGCCTATGGAGGAAATTGTCAAATGTTAAGAACCTCCCAAGCGATATCATTGGGATGCTAAAGTATTGGTATAAAAACCAATACAATTATGTTAGGTGGGCGGGTGTCCTGTCGGATGCATACGGGTTGGAGTGCGGTGTGAGGCAGGGGGGAATCAGCTCACCCAAGCTATTCAACCTGTATGTAGACGAGCTGGTCTGTGAGCTCAGCAATACCAATATCGGGTGCTCCATTAACGGGCACTGCTTCAATAACATCAGCTACGCGGATGATATGGTATTGCTGAGCCCATCGATCAGTGCACTTAGGAGGCTTCTTCGCATCTGTGAGGACTATGCGGTGGCTCACGGCCTCAGGTACAATGCGACCAAGAGCGAGTTACTGGTTTTCAAAGCGGGTAACAAATATTATGATACTGTCCCACCAGTCACCTTGGGGGGCACTCAGCTTTCCAGGGTCACGAAGTTCAAGTACCTGGGGCATTGGGTCACCGATAGTCTGTCCGACGATGTGGACATAGAGAGGGAACGCAGAGCATTGGCAGTTCGATGTAACATGCTGGCTCATAGGTTTGCACGTTGTACTAGGGAGGTGAAAATTACACTCTTTAGAGCGTATTGCCAATCTATGTACACGTGTGCCCTATGGGTCAGCTATACAAAAAGCTCGTACAATGCTCTGCGAGTCCAGTACAATAACGCCTTTAGAGTTATGTTGGGGCTGCCGCGCTTTTGCAGTGCATCGGGGATGTTCGCGGAAAATGGCGTGCCAGATTTTTACGCACTGATGCGGACTCGGATAGCATCCCTGATGCGGCGAGTGCGCGACAGCTCCAACAGCTTGGTGGCTACACTAGCCGACAGGACAGACAGTCCATTGATGTGGCAATGGATGACCACTCATCGTGCGTCATTCCAATATTTTAAGTAAATTGTTTTAGTGTATTTTTAGTGTAGTTATGTGTGTTCATGTATTTATGTATGTTTTTTGTGTATAAAATTGTATTGGGTGTTGTTTATGGACTTATGGTCTGAAATAAATGTATTATTATTATTATTATTATTATTTGTCTTTGGCTTATCTCGGGACCCTGGGGTCCCGGACCTTTGGAAGGCGTACGAGGGGCCGAAGCCAACTCGCAGAGGCCCCTTAGACAATTTTAGATGACGAGGAGGCACCAGCCGACGATTATCCCTGTATGCACTATGCAAGTGCACCCAAGGACAACCCCCGGTTGGTGTAGGACTATTGCAGGATATGGAAACAAAGATTTTGGACTATGGATTTGGGTGGCTAAAGTGGATTGGTTACCTAGAACTATGAAAGGACTATGGCCCCTGCCTGACCAATGTTTATCTACACGGAAAAATTGGCAGGGGGTGACTTGCACACTCAATAGTGGGCCCCCGGAAACAGTCGCTAGCACATAGTGACGTAGCGACAAGGGGCAACATGTCCTGAGGTGCTTGAGGAGTGGAGAGGTATTCCACGGCTCTCAGAACAATCCCAGAGCCCGGAAGATGGTCAAGATCCCTACAAGCACTTACTGGAATACTTCCTTCCTCCGAGCACGTTTGCTCTTGCGAATCTCCACTCAAGCCGGCCAATAAAGGCAAGAATGAGGTGGGAGCTCTGTTCCCGTCATTGTTCACTCCAGCCGGCCAATAAAGGCAAGCCAGAGGTGAAGAACAAGACTTCTCTCGGGAAATAGGGTCCGTGGGGTCGCTACTGCCCAACAGCTCGCCACATGCTGCCCTGCGGGTTCACGTATCTCTCTTGGTCTGGCTCCTCACCCTAGACCTGTTTTGGCAAAGTAAACTCCACCGGCACAGACCCAGAGTTCGGAGCGCGCAAGCCCCACCACGACGTCAACGTAGAGATACGGCGGTGGGGTTATTATTATTATTTCTTGTCTTTGGCTTATCTCGGGACCCTGGGGTCCCGGGCCTTTGGAAGGCGTACGAGGGGCCGAAGCCAACTCGCAGAGGCCCCTTAGACAATTTCAAATGACGAGGAGGCACCAGCCGACGATTATCCCTGTATGCACTATGCAAGTGCACCCAAGGACAACCCCCGGTTGGTGCAGGACTATTGCAGAACATGGAAACAAAACACATTGGGCCTATGGGTTTGGGTGGCTACATGGATTGGGTACCTTGAACTATGGAAGAACTATGTCCCCTGCCTGATCAATGTTATATAATATACACAGATAAATTGGCAGGGGGTGACTTGCACACACAATAATGGGCCCCCGGAAACGGTCGCTAGCACATAGTGACGTAGCGACAAGGGGCAACATGTCCTGAGGTGCTTGAGGAGTGGAGAGGTATTCCACGGCTCTCAGAACAATCCCAGAGCCCGGAAGTTGGTCAAGATCCCTACAAGCACTTACTGGAATACTTCATTCCTCCGAGCACGTTTGCTCTTGCGAATCTCCACTCAAGCCGGCCAATAAAGGCAAGAATGAGGTGGGAGCTCTGTTCCCGTCAGTGTTCACTCCAGCCGGCCAATAAAGGCAAGCCAGAGGTGAAGAACAAGACTTCTCCCGGGAAATAGGGTCCGTGGGGTCGCTACTGCCCAACAGCTCGCCACATACTGCCCTGCGGGTTCACGTATCTCTCTTGGTCTGGCTCCTCACCCTAGACCTGTTTCGGCAAAGTAAACTCCATCGGCACAGACCCAGAGTTCGGAGCGCGCAAGCCCCACCACGACGTCAACGTAGAGATACGGCGGTGGGGTTATTATTATTATTTCCTTTATTTCATTTATGTACATATATTTCACATTTTTAAATATTTTTTATAAAAACATGAAATAAAAAAAAAACATTTAAAAATATAAAACATAGTAGCCCACCGGTATCGCGAACAGGGTCCAAGCTACCGGCGGTCAGGGCTCCAGAGAGAGGAACCTCCTAACAATGCGCGCCGTGTCCAGAAGTACCGCTCTCTGAATCAGGCCCTTAATCCAGCTGCCCAACGAGAGCCTCCTTAGATGTTGGTCGAGGCTCTTGGCGATTAAGCCATTGGCTGATACAACTATCGGCACAATGATCGCTGAGTCCACATCCCACATGTCGACAACCTCGCGAGCCAAGTCAAGATACTTGATTTGTTTATCTTTCTCGGCTTTCACGAGGTTCCCGTCATGCGGGACCGTTATGTCAATAATCATTGTGCGCCGCTCTGTTCGATCCACCACCACTATATCAGGCTTATTGGCAACAATAGTCCTGTCAGTGATGATGGATCGATCCCAGTACAATGTGATATTTCCATTTTCGAGAACTGGGTCGGGCACATACCTATAGTACGGCACTTCCGATTCCGCAAGGTTGTATTTCAGTGCAAGTTGCTGATGGATAATCCTGGCTACAAGGTTGTGTCTATGCAAGTACTCTTCGTTAGCAAGACGAGAACACCCGGAGATAATGTGTCGGATTGATTCTCCCGGACGGTGGCATGCCCGACAGATGTCAACCGTGCCATCTTTCACAATATATTTCCGGTAGTTGTTCGTCATCATAACTTCGTCCATAATTGCACAGACAAAACCTTCGGTTTCCCCAAAGAGGTCACCGGAACGCAGCCAGGCTACGGACGCTAACAAATCTACGTCGGGTCCATGTAGGGCCCGGAAAAAGCGTCCGTGAAGCTCCTTACTCTGCCATACCTCCCTGCGATCGTTAGTGTCAAGCACTACAGGTTTGCGCCAGTTCTCTTTAGCCAAGGAGAGCGGAGTGAGGCCCTTGTCCACCGCGACCACATCTCGATGCATCCCCACATCGGCTTCTAGGAAATATTCCCTGAGACTGCATATCTCGCGGTTGTGGAGAGTCTTAGCGTTTAAAAAGCCTCGGCCTCCACACTTTCGCGGGATATACAGTCTCATTACCGATGACCGTGGGTGATGCATTCGATATGCAGTCAACAGCGTACGGACCCTCCGATCCAGGGCGTCGAGTTCCGTCTGAGTCCATTTGAGTACGCCGAAAGAGTACATCAAAACCGGCATGACCCAACCGTTGAAGGCACGCACCTTGTTTCCGCCTGATAGAAGACTATTAAATACTTTCTTCAGGCGGCCAAAGAAGCGCTCCTTCACTTCATGTCAGTAACATTGATGCCCAACGCTTCCGACATACCCAAATACTTATAGGTTTCGGGTGCGGAGAGGGCTCTAAGGTTTATGGAATCCGAGAGTTGGGTTCCCACGGATTCCACAATCTCTCCTCGCTTTACATGCATGATCGCACATTTGTCCACACCAAATTCCATCCTGATGGCGCTACTGAATGTTTCAGTTACTTTCAGTAGCTCCATCAGTTGCAAATTGTTGGGGGCA
This sequence comes from Cosmia pyralina, assembly GCA_946251885.1. Taxonomy (NCBI): domain Eukaryota; kingdom Metazoa; phylum Arthropoda; class Insecta; order Lepidoptera; family Noctuidae; genus Cosmia; species Cosmia pyralina. Next base: position 3,138,998 of record OX276371.1, read on the forward strand.
AAGAGTTTTAGGTCATCCATGTAGAGGAGGTGGGATATAACCTGACCACCTCTCCGCAGCCGATATCCTAGACCTGAATCCTCCAGCAGTGTGCTTAGAGGATTCAAGGCTAAGCAGAACCAAAGCGGACTCAAACTATCGCCCTGAAATATGCCCCGCTCGATCCTTATCGGCTCGCTGTTCCTCTGGATATTTCGACATCCTGGATAGCGAAGGACCGTCCTCCATTGCCCCATACACGACATCAGGAAGGTGCGCAGAGTTGCATCTACTTTATACAACTCCAGCACCCTCATGAGCCATGTATGTGGCACCGAGTCATAGGCCTTCTTATAGTCTATCCAACATGTCGACAGATCCTTTCGGAAACGACGAACCTGTTGGCTAATGGCCATATCAATGAGGAGTAGCTCCTTAGTACCACGGGACCCATTCCTACATCCATTTTGAGAGGCAGACATGATGGAGTTGGTGTCTATATGTTCGTTAATTTTAGCTCTCAAAATGGATGTAAGAACTTTATAGACCGTCGGTAGACAAGTGATCGGTCTATAATTTTTGGGCTCCGCAGTACTACCTGATTTATGGAGCAGGTGGGTTATTCCTGTCGTTAGGAACTGGGGCAGCGACCCTGAATGTAAGGCTGACTGGAACTGGGATGCCAAGCGGGCGTGCGACCTTTGTAACCACTTTATCCAAAAGTTGTGCAGTCCGTCCGGTCCTGGAGACTTCCAGTTAGGTAACGGACGGACTGCACGAGCTACATCTTGGGGACAGATGGTAATAGCCCCCATTTCTGGTATTGGATCGCAGGCTCGCTCGACCTCCCGAGCCCAATCACCTTCGGTGTGACTGACAGGCACCGACCAGATACTGCGCCAGAAAGAACACATGGCATCATCATCTGGCGGGCGCGTGTCAGTCACACCTTGATCCGGTCGCTCCCAACCCCTATAAACCCACCTTTCATCGCTCTGGAAGTTGCGATTCTGAGTGTATCTGTCCACTCGCCGCTTATACCTACGAATACGGTTTGCCCATGCATAGACTTTCTGCTTCAGGAAGTCGATGCGCTCTGTGACGCGGGACATATAGTCCTGAGGGCTGACATTAGTCCCTGAGAACGCCCGCCTCACAAAGCGCATCACTCTAGGACGAGTATTGCCCTCCCTGAAGCAGGTTAGTTTGCCGATGAGTGCTCTGGCCCCACCAATACGGCGCTCAATTCTGCACTGCCAAGCTGGTACGGATGGTTTCGGTCGTGTAGCTCTAGAATCATTAGCAAATTTGACGTGAGCTACACGACATGCCGCTACAGCCGCGCAGTACAGAATCGAATGAGTATCAGTGAGGTCTTCGCAGTCATCAAAATAGTTTGACAACTGCGAATCCAGAGCCGCCACAAGCGCCCTATTTTTGTTATGCATGGGCAAACGAGGTAAGCGTGGTCTAAGTTCGGGAGACAAGAAACGATATTCCCGAATCGCATCTTCCAAAGCACTCCTCAATTCTTCATTGCACTGGGTACTTACGTTTGTAGCCCTGTCATCACTTCCTTCGTCAACTTGGTTTGTGTTAGACTGTGGTGGTACTATATTAGTCTGCGACGGCGGGGGGGCAATGACATGGCTACTCTGCATTTCAATTCGCAGGCGATCTAGTACAGTGTCATCCAACATATGATTACGCTGGATGACCCGCACTTGATCCGACAGTCGTTGTGCCGAAACGTTGACAGCTGGCTCAAGCACCTAAAAAAGAGAGAGCATTCGAACACGGTACGCGGTCAGATTGTTTCCTCCCTCTGTAGCCCCATAGTATGAGCGCATGACGTTCTCATTAATGGATGGGGTCCATCTCATGCGCTGCACACTTCCGCCGGGAGCTGGGACCCTTTCAGAGGCCGGTGGGCCTCGAGATCCTAAGCCATCCGGCGGCCGGCGTCCTCCCCGTCGGCGAGCAGGTGGTGGCGTCGTGGGCGGGGAGAAATATTCGTCGCTCGAGCTCGACGCAGCTACCGCGGCCGGTGTCGTCACAGCGCTTACAATGGGGCTGGGTACCGGCGGCGGCGAGGCGGAGCTGAGCGACGAGTCCGGAGGTGGTGGGCGTGCTCTTCGTGCGGCTGATCTTGTCAACATTTATTTAGTTTCATCCTTAGTTTTCATTATCATCATTTCATTTTGTTTGTTGGAGGTGACATGACAGATGTCACCTCCGATTCGGCATTATTTTAGAATTATATTATGGTTTAAATAGGTTGATTGTTTCAGTATTTTTTAGGTTGTATCTTGATTTTGATGACTTCTGCATTTACTTGGGTTTCTTATAAAATGAAAAACTGTGTCTAAAATAAATAAAACTAAGATAATTATGAAACCAATTTTTTTTGGCTTGTTGACGTTAGTGTTATTATTATTAAATTTTATCGATAGAATTTAATTTCGAAAACACCTCTACTTTTTATATTTTTTTCTGTAATTCTAAAATCCCAAGTAATTTCATTGCAAAATTGCATTCAAAATGTGCGTATTAAGTAATTAAAAAATCTGACTGAAAATAATTTTGATAGATAACTTAATTTAGTTTTAAATAATTTTTATTTGTTTTGGCGCTTTTATTTTGGTTCCAGCGCATTATTGCGCTCTCTTTTTTTCGCATGTGGAAGTAATTGACTCTGTCACTTTCTTATTCCCGCCCAGTTCGCTTTTTACATATCACCTTAAGTTTTAGTAGGAAAGCATTCCCCGGTTTCTGAAAGATTATTGAATTTAATATGTTAAGTGATTTGTTTTCCTATTTCGATCAACCAATCACATCAGTTATGTAATAAGAGATTTCATGTCATCTTCATTCGGATGTAAGTGTAGTATAAAATTAACAGGAACATCCATTTTCATTAACACTAGAAATCACCTAAATGCTATTCAACGCTTAGCTTAGCGCTGATAGTTGAAAATCCAACGTACAATAATATTTGCCATACAACGTGTCAATGGGCCTTATAGAAGGCTAAAATTCACACAAACGGCAATGGACAGGACTATAATTGGAGTTTCCCTACGTGATCAAATCAGAAATGAAGCCATCCGCTGCAGAACCAAAGTAACCGACACTGCCCGAAGAATTGCCAAAATTAAGTGGCAGTGGGCAGGGCACATCGCTCGCAAAAGGTGCTGGAGTGGCGACCGCGTACCGGAAGACGTAACGTTGGAAGGCCTGCCACAAGGTGGACCGATGACCTTGTGAAGGCCGCAGGAATCCGCTGGATGCGGAAAGCACAGAACAGGTCGAAGTGGCGGTGCTTAGCAGTGGACGTCTTTCGGCAGAAAAGATTATGATGATGATCGTGGCAATGGCCCAAGTGTCTTGGGTGCATTACCAGTCGACAGCGATGCGGAGAAATTTTTCGACGCCATATTCATTTAGTTTGTTAATCGTTTTTATTAACCGACTTCAAAAAAAGGAGGTTACTCAATTCGACCGTATATATATATATATATAATAATAATAATAATAAAATAATATATATATATATATATATACATATATATATATATATATATATATATATATATATATATATATATATATATATATATATATATTTTATGTGTGTTCGCGGATAACTTCGTCGTTTCTGAACCGATTTTTTTGATTATTTTTTTGTTGGAAAGGAGATATCCCAAGGGTGGTACCATGATAAGAAAACCAGGATCTGATGATGGCATCCTAGAGAAATCGAGGGAAACCTTCAAATTTTATAGGCACATCTATAGCAATTTGGGTATTTTTTAAAGTAGCTCGTGTATTTGCTCCCAGAAAGCACCATTTAGTGAAGTGGAACTGATGAGGAAGACCAGAGATGGCCATCATAACTACTCAATAATACGTAATTCACGGGTTGCGATTCGATTATTGCTAAGCAATTTATGCTCGTCAATACATATGTTGAAATGGAGCTGATGGTGACGTCACTATCAGTTCCAGTTCTCCTGGTTCCTTACTGGGAGAACTCCTCGATAATTAACGTCCTTGTATCGGGAAAAGCAATATTTTGTAAAAGGTGATGAGCAGTTGTTATTAGGCTATTGTAACTTAGATGAATTACACTGACCCACTAAAAAGTGAAAAACAAAAAACTTTTTACAAAAAAAAAAACAACCGACTTCCAAAAAAGTACCTCAAAGTGAAAAATAACTTAATTTCGGAAGTCGGTGGCAAAAAGCTAAAATACAGATCCAAAGACACCGACTTCCGAAATTAAAGTTATATTTCACTTTGTAGTATTTTTTTGGAAGTCGGTTGTTTTTTTTTTTTTGTAAAAAGTTTTTTTTAGCTAGGTTAAGATGTTGGTGCCGATTTTTTTGCGCTTTACAGTGTTTTTAGTCGACATGTTTTTTATGTTTGTATGGAAATATTAGTTCAACTTTTGACAGTTCTAATTTACGTCCGTCTCTTTCTTGTCATAATAGAGAGAAAAAGTAAGCAATAGCCTAAATTAAGTTTAGTTTGTGCACAACAGAATCGGCACCATTATATTTTTATTTTTTTTTTAGTTAATTTAGTATAAGTTTATCCAGTGTATATTTTTATATACTCTTTAATAAATTAACTCACCGTTAATTATATTTAGATATCCCTTAACGTTAATGAACATAGGCATATATTTGGAAATTTCCATTAATTTTGAATCCTTAATTTTATTTTCCCATCTCCTCTGGTCTACGCTCCGCAATTACATCAAACTCAAACTCAAAGCATTTATTTCAATTAAACCAATTACAGGCACTTTTGAATTGTCAAGGGGTCGGTCAGTCAGAAAGATGAAGCTAGGCGCCCATTCCAAAGCATAGTAGGTACCTATGGAGAAGAACGGGCAAGAAACTCCACGGACACTCTTTTAAATCAAGATATGGTTACAAAATAATGGTTACATCATTCATGTTGAAATTTTACATGTGAGAACGATGCAGAACGTTAAAAGCGTCCTTAAAAAAAAAAACAATTCAAATATTTAAATTAAATTAAAATAAGCCGTGGCCGCTAAGGTATGCCCAGCCTTCACTGACAGCGCTTGTTCACGAACCTGACGCATGGATTAGCTAATTATGATCCAACACGCGCCACCATCAGCGAGACATTAGAGTGAGCGTCACATACTCTCAGCCGCCAGGGCACATTCAAGTCAAACAAAGACGTACCCAGTAAATGGTAGCTTTAGAGTATGTACATCATCTCTCTCAATCTCAAAACAAAAAAAAAAAAGTCTCCTATCGATAATCACTCCTTGCTTCCCACATCTCTATTCGAAAAAGGGCCGGCGTCATCTGCCAGCGGCATATTGTCGCCACCCTTCACGCCAGGGTCTGTGGGACCCGTCTGCGGGGGGGAGGGGGGAGGGGGAGGGGGGAGGGTCAGTAGATTACAGAGATCTTTTGCTTCTAAGCTTCCTGATGCCGTGGGTTTGAGTTTTCGTTATCGAGTCGTTGTGGAATTTGAGATTAAAAGTAATTTCATAGTACTATTATTTATTCTGTGCTAATGTTAGATATACGTGTCACATATACTCTATCATTCTGCCTAGCCTTTTCCCAACTATGTTGGGGTCGGCTTCCAGTCTAACCGGATGCAGCTGAATACCAGTATTTTACATGGAGCGACTGCCTATCTGACCTCCACAACCCATTAACTGGGTACTACGATACCTCTTAGTAAGACTGATTGTCAGACTTTCGGGCTTCTGACGACCCGTAACGACTGCCAAAGATCCACGAATGACAGCCGGGACCAACGGCTTAACGTGCTTTCCGAGGCACGGAGGAGTCTCGGAATGTAAAGATGGCCACCCATCCACGGACCAACCCCGGCAAGCGTAGCTTAGCCACGAGCTCCTCTGTCACATATACTCTGTGGCAGCTTTAAACGACGCAGGATTTTCTAGTTTACATACCTAAGTACGAAGTAGTAGTAGTAGTTTGTACTCTTGGTACGGTCAGCAACAGAAATCGGTTAACACTGCTACTTTTTAACATCATCTAAATTAACACAAAATGATACGATAACTTGCTTTTTAGCATTTCATTTATTAAATAAGAGTTAATTTTCTTTAAAACTTACATCTGTTCCGATTTTAATGAGGTATTTTTCTCAATAATTATGATTTAGGAAACTTTGTTGCTGACTGTACAAAGATGCTAAAACAAAAAAAAAAACTTTGATTTCCATAACAAACAGAACTTTCTTATCAATTCTCTACAAATTGGATGGCAATGGTTAAGAAAAAAACCGGCCAAGCGCGAGTCGGATTCGCGCATGAAGAGTTCCGTAGCATTATCTATAAAAACGGCAAAAAATCACGTTTGTTGTCCCTTCAATATTTGTTTTATTTTAATTTAATTATTTATTTTTAAAGTGAATATATAACTAAATTTTCTGTGAATATTTCAAGCGCCTGTTGCCGTTATCAATATCGAGCAAAAACGAGCAAAAAAATCACGTTTGTTGTATGGGAACCCCTTTAAATATTTATTTTATTCTGTGTTTTAGTATTTGTTGTTATAGCGGCAACAGAAATACATCATCTGTGAAAATTTCAACTGTCTAACTATCACGGGACTTGAGATACAGCCTGGTGACAGACGGACGGACAACGGAGTCTTAATAATAGGGTCCTGTTTTACCCTTTGGGTACGGAACCCCTAAAAACATGACGAAATGAATTCTATAGTAGGTACAGTCGAATAAGCGGTATACGGGTATGCATAATACTGTTAAACAATTTAGCGAGTGTGCATAATAGTTAATTCTTTTACATCACGCTCTTAAGACGCAGATATACGCCAACGGCCTTGAGTGGTTAGCTTGCGTGTTCTGTGCTGAGCTCACGCAACGCGTCGTACGTCCAGCCAGTAATAGGACTCGCCCATCAAGGAGCGCTGTCCTAAATTAGACGCATTATTAATTTATTATACATAATACAAAAGGTATTTTAATAAAACACGTATACTAAACGATAAATAATTAAATTATCTTTAAAATGGTGAAGGCTTCATAGAATACGCTTGATAGTTTCTGCGTGATTCTCAGTTTTTTATCCGCGTTGACGTAACTTTACAAATTATTTATTTACTCTCAGTCACTCACACAAACACACTCACACACCCACCCACACACACACACACACACACACACAACACAATACACGCCTTACTAAACTAGCCTTAGATTTGTAAACCGACATATTTCTTTATGCTCAATCGCACTCCGACCCACAAGATACAAGTCCTGCTTAGTTTGTGGGTCAACGGTCAAACCTTGCATTGTTGTGATGTACAAAGTTAAATTTGTGTTTTATTCTGTCATCACCTTTTCTTTTGCCAATAAAACTTTTTGTATTTTGTATTTTTTTTTTGTATTTTTTTTATTAATCTAAAATAAAATTATGAAGAAAATGCTCCAATTTTACTTAAATTTCTTCCAAATCATTAACACTACTCGTTTAGACGTGATCTTCAGTTTAAAATCATTAAAAGTCAGTTATCGTCGCCGTAAACTAAACAGTTATTACACTTAGTACGCACACAATAAAAAATAATATTGGCAGTGAAGTGGATTGATTAATATTTTTACCTATTTATCAAATAGCTTGCTCGACTACGTTTACTGCACCCAGCACCCTAATTAAGTAATTTAGATCGGAGTTGGTTTCATTTTTAAACAAATTGCTAATCCATTGCTTCATAAGTTCGAAAAATTTGTCTGCTCGACCAACGTAAATAACGCAATGAATGTTGTTGAACTGTCAAAATGAAACCAACTCCGATTGATAATGTGTTGCGCAATAAGGGTGCTGATCCCTCTCTTTTGCTGTCTAATTTTCTAGTTGCTTCTTCAACGCTGATTATAGCGACCGCTTTGCGTGGTCTCCTCGCAGATGACACTATTTGCACGCATTGAATTAATTATATCACCACATAGGCAAAAGGAACATGTTTTAAATTCAAAACCGTTAGTTCATTGTTAGTTTAAATTGATAGTGTATCGAATCAAACTTCATTTAGACCGTATTAAGACCGTGAAAATCAACAATCATTATACTCAACAGCATCTGTTACATTATTCCCATTTTTCGATAAAAGATTGTCAAGATTTTTAACGATTCAATCTGACACAATGAAAATTGGCGCGCATAAAAAAACATCGCCATGTTTAAAAGTTTGACAAATGATTCGATATTTGAATCGGGCGCGAACATCGATCAGTTTGATTGGTTACGGCCAATCGGCGGGCACCATTTGTCATTTCGTAAAAGAAAATTGTTTTTGAAAAAATGTGATTCGATTTTTTTTAATGTTTGAAAACGTTTTATTTTTACGGTGATCTGGCAAATTGATTTTGGCGTTTCATTTGAGAATAAAGATAGAGTCATCTATCAGCTGCTAATTACCTCAGGCAGACAGTCGTTTTTTGAGGGTATTGTGTACAATTTCTTGTATCAAAAGAATCGGAGCATTGCCATTGTCTGTCAGTCATCACAAGATAACTCTTTTATGATTTCATAGAAAAATGTCGTGATTCGTGAGTTGGTTGCTGTTTTTGACGCTGGTTTTTGTTAATATCTTAAAATGAGGTTACGTATACTCACTCTTAATTTAAACTACATTGATTGCGATCGTGAAAGCGGATTTTGAAACAAAGGCTTTGGATATTCTTTAATTATTAAAATTAAAGCGATTGCCATTAGAAGTTTTAACGCAATTGGGCTGATAGGATTTTGTTTTTAACATCAATTAATTACTCAAAGCTGGAAAACATTTTTTTTTATAACTATAGTTTATTGTACCCACAAAGAAAGAATGACATAACAATATTTTCAACAATAAAATAGTTGTAATAACCATATCTCACGCCTACGCATCATCAATTGAATGATGGATCAGATATTTTTCTTTTGTTGAAAATATGATATGTTCATTTTTAGTGTCGACCATCATTGCGGCAGTGACGATAGAACTGGATTGTTATTGCAATGAATGAAATCGAATGATTTCGAATGACCTCATAGACAAAAGGCAATCTCGAATTGTTTTGGAATAGAAACTTTAAACCGAGATGATTATTAAATTATGTGGCTTTTAAAATATCAAATTTTATGGACATATTTTTGTAGTGGAATACATACATACAGTAGTAGATATACCTACTTTGGTTATATGTGTAAGAATCATAGTTAGAAAAGTTTTTAATTCAATTCTCAATTTTTATTGCATTCCACAATGTGAATGCTTTGAAATGAATGCTTAGGTGGTAAACATTATATAAAGAACAATCGTGGACCCTGTCGGGCACAGCAACAGAAGGATAGCACAAAGTGACGACGACTTATCTTAATTTATTGTTTTTTTTTGTTTTGCGCTGTCGGCTGCTGATGCTCCTATGATCTATTGTTTTATAATATCCTACTAGTTATCTATGAATATTTGTTTGTAACAAAACTTATTCGTCTCAATACTTTTTTTTTATTTTTTTCTTTTTATTATAGTTTGTTAGCTTTTAGTATAATTATATTGTAATTGCCATAGGTGTTGGCACCTATAATTTCGGTCTTGGCAATTATACCTACAGATCGAACTAAAATATGGATAGTGTTATTAACGATTCAAAAGAAAACAGTGTATGATTTCAAAATGGTAACTATTTATGAATATTTATTACCTACTTAGCTTCGATGATATTAATTGCAAAGCAACTCCATTATAGGTACTGACAGTAATATTTTATTTATTTTATCAGCTATAAAAGTTACAAATACAACGTAAAGGCGTAAAAATAATGCTCAGGAAAAATAGAATCATAACAAAAACCGCGCGCGCGGTCAAACGTCAACTTTTTTTTTCTAAACACAGCGCAGGCAAAGGAACACACCCGCACGGCCCCGCCTCCAACCATCAATAACATGCGACGTCAAACACAATGCAGCGTTACTCGCTATTTATTCCGTAAAACTGTTAGAATTTTTGCCGGAAAAAATATAAAACGATTTTTGCGATACAAATGAGAAATCGATTTGTGAAAAAACTGTTTATACCTATGGTAAAAAAAGTAATGCTTCGCGCCCTTTTTGCTGTCAATGATGATAATTTTGACGATTATGACTTTTTTTTTTTGGCAATGGCATAAAACTTTGTGATGCCTTTTTAATACAATTGTGTAAATGAATGATTGTTATTAATATGGAATGAACATTTATGAGCAGGATTAACGCTCTGTATCGCTTAGGGTGTGAGCAGCGGTTCAAGCTCTGTGGATTTGCAGTATAGGCTTAACGAAACATGACATTATTCATTATATTGATACTCTCTGAGACACGGCTATTAGCTTTTGTATAATTAGACCATTCCACCTTGTACTGCGCTAAGTACTTACCTACGTTATTCTGTAACGACCAAACTTACTAACTTATTAATATAAAATTCCCCATTAATGTTTGCTTTTACCAACAAGAACAGACATTTACAGTTTTTAAAGCTTACCAAGGTAAGCTCTATCAAAAGCAAAAAATCTAACTACCAATTTTTCTTCTACAGGTAAAAATTTGGTTCCAAAACCGCCGCATGAAATGGCGAAATTCAAAAGAGCGGGAACTTCTAGCATCAGGTGGATCTCGCGAGCAAACACTACCAAACAAGAACAACCCACACCCAGATCTATCTGACGCCGAAGCAGACAAGCCTAAGCTATCACCATCATCGCCAAATACCGAAGAAACAAATGAAGACATGAAAAAAGTTTACGCAACAACGTCAAATGAATTTCGAGGTTATGAAGACAAGATGGCCGGCGGTCAATTGTTTTCCCGCGATATTCCTTTTCAAAACATGGAGGAAGATGATTTTGATAGCGATGCTAGCGCCAGTGATGAGGAGATAAATGTGACATGACGTGTTTTTGTGGTAATTAGGATAATTGTAAAGTAATTGGTTAATATTTTGTATATTTTGGGTAACATTTTTAGGTTATGTACGTATTCTATAGCCGATGTTGTTCCGATATTAATAGAGTCTTTCTTGAGAGACTTTGTCTGTGTGTTTGCTTGTTAGTGAGTTCATAACTCGAGAACCTTTTTGACGATTCAAGAGTTTTAAAATTAGCTGTTTTCTGGCTTTTGATTTAATCAAACCTCAAATAATTCTCATTTTGCGCTTCTAAAAATATTAATGAACACTAATATAATGATAGCACCTCTTTTTGTGATCCTCAAATAATTCATATTTTGGGAACTTAAAAATACCTACTAAATATCCAAATAACTTTTAGACCAATTTAGATGTAGCTCTCGCCGGCTGCGGCCGTTGCAGCGGAAAGTTTTTAGAAGATCATTAATTTAAATTTAAAAGTGTTTAGAAGTTATTAAGATTTTAGAGAATCAGTTAATTTGCCTTTTCTAGTCTCTTTATTGGTACAGTCGGCAACAAAAGTCGATTAACACTTGCAGTTTTTTAATCTTAATCACTAAGCGAAATATTTAATTCAAATCGGAACAGAAGTACTTAAAATTTTAAGAACATTAACTTTTAACAGTTAAACGAAAAAAACGCAGTTTATCGAATCATTTTGTGTTAATTTAGATGATGTCAACTGACTTCTGTTGCTGACCGTACTTAAAATCTGTATCAGAATAATATTGGATCAAAATCGGTTCTATCTATAATTTTAAGGGGCAAGAGTGATTTGGGTGATTGTGAGATGAAATGTCTTTGGAACCTTGTCGAAATAGTCGTGAATGAAAGAAAATAAAAAAAATATAATTTTGCTAATTACATGACATAACATCACGCCTGCAATCCCCGAAGGGTCAGGCAGAGCTGTACTTATAGTACAGCCACATTTCGCTAGTTATGTCTAAGTCCCATGTAACAGGGGGCGAGCCTATTGTCATCAACCGGGCACACATCCAGACTACGGGCAATCATCATCTGCTTAGCCTTTTCCCAACTATGTTGGGGTCGGCTTCCAGTCTAACCGGATGCAGCTGAATACCAGTACTTTACATGGAGCGACTGCCTATCTGACCTCCACAACCCAGTTACTGGGTAATACGATACCCCTTGGTAAGACTGGTTGTCAGACTTTCGGGCTTCTGACGACCCGTAACGACTGTCAAAGATCCACGAATGACAGCCGGGACCAACGGCTTAACGTGCTTTCCGAGGCACGGAGGAGTCTCGGTATATAAAGAATGGTCACCCATCCACTGGCCAACCCGGGCAAGCGTAGCTTAACCTGATGGATTGACCCGTGCGGCTGTTATTACTTAGCCACGAGCTCCTCCTCCTTAATCCACACTACGGGCAATACCAGATGTAAAATCCCAATAACACTGCCCAACCTGGGAATCGAACCCAGGACCTCATGCTCAGCAGTAGCGCTTGTTACCAACTAGACCAACGAGGCTAATTTGTTTAAAAAAAATATGATTTATTTAATTTCAAATTGTATAATATTTTCTTTAAATATGTAATAAATTTCTGGTCACGCACTTACAATATTAATTATAGACTTCTAATTTATAACTAAGTAATAATACTAATTATAATTGTTAGTGAGGTTAGATTAGGAAAACCACGTTGTAATATGGAACTAGGGAAAACAGGTTCTGCGGGGCAAAAGCGTAACATACTATCAACCGGCACCCTAATTATCACACACATTATCGATCACAGTTGGTTTCATTTTGAAACAAATTGCTAATCCATTACTTCATATGTTCCAAAAATTTGTCTGCTCGACAACGTAAATAACGCAATGAATATTGTTGAACTGTCAAAATGAAACCAACTCCGATTGATGTGTTACGCAATTAGGGTGCAGAATCGGCTTCATTTTGACAGTTCGTTCAACATCATTCATTGCATCCTTATTAACCGACTTCAAAAAGGAGGAGGTTCTCAATTCGTCGGAACCTTTTTTTTTTATGTATGTTCCCCGATTACTCAAAGATGGCTAGACCGATTTGGATTTTTATTGTTTTATTCGAGAGGGTATACATCACAGTTGGTCCCATATAAAATTGATTAACTTTGCTTTGGTAGTTTTTGAGTTAGCTTCAATAATGCGTATTTTTTCCCCACTTTTATATGGATGATGTTCTAGTTTGTTTTGCAGATAGTGGTATTAGAATTTGTGTGGGGTAGGTACAGAACTAAAAAGTGAAAAATAAAAACTTTTTTACAAAAAATACAACCGACTTCCGAAAACAACACTACAAAGTGAAAAATAACTTTAATTTCGGAAGTCGGTGGCAAAGAACGAAAACACATTTAACTAGACACCGACTTCCGAAATTAAAGTTATTTTTCACTTTGTAGTGTTGTTTTTGGAAGTCGGTTGTATTTTTTGTAAAAAAGTTTTTTTACGTTGTCGAGTAGACAAATTTTTCGAACATATGAAGTAATGGATTAGCAATTTGCTTTAAAATGATTCAGTTTCCGATTGATAGTGTGTTCCGCAATTAGGGTGCCGTTCTTTTAATAAGTTTGTATTTAATAAGTTTGTATTTATTGGTAAACATGTCATGCAATTAGATATCTACTTTACAGCAGTGTCTAATTGTGTGACGCGTTCGTAATGGCAATCGCTTTTGCAAAGCAATTAATTTTGTTGTATTGTCGATTGTCTAAACGAAAGCGATTGTGATTCCGAGTGTGTTACGAGATTGTAAGAGTGTTAGTGTTACTAACCCTTCTTTATTAATTATTGTAAGTAACACCAAAAATAATATAATACAGAGTGATAAATTTTAATAGAATCCGTGTTTTTTTTTGCACCCTTGAACATCAAGACTATTTGGTAAAAATGTAAATCTGAATTGTATAATCAACTAGCTAATATTGTCTTAATAGAATAAGCATGTAAATAAAATAGTTTTATCTAAATAAAGTTTGTAAATGACCCGTACCTTTTTATTATTTTGGTGCAAAGTTACGCAACATATTTATGGTCTGTTTTTTTAATCTCGGAGACTAAATTGACAGATGAAAATGTACAGTCCTACCAACTTACAGTCCTACCAACTTATCTGTGAACTGAAAGAGGACGCCACCGTCGATGCGTCGACACAATCGAATGACATGCGTCGGCACAATCGAAGACATTTCAACATGACGGCCGTAGTTCCAATTTTCGCCATTTCACAGATAAGTTGGTGGGAGTTTAAAAATGACATTGTAACGTAAGCCTTGGACATTTGCACTTGTCAATTTATTCTCATAGATTAAAAAATGTATGCACTTTACATAGTTTTATTTATAAAATCCGTCCCTCATACTATTTCTGTAGTGTAGTATTTTCAACTAATGTTGATTCCGAATTCCAAACAGTATTTTATTAACCCACGGTATTTTTTTTTAAATGTCTTCAAACTCGTTTATTTTGTGTAAAACTTACATATCTACATACCTACATAAATTCACACCTTCCCATGGGGGTAGGCAGAAACTAAAGAACGCCACCTGCTACGATCCTTACATACTCCTTTTGACTCGTTTACGTTCATACATCTGGTCATACACGCACGCCGGTTGCGAGTACTACGCACCCGCCAGTCTATTCTGTAAAAATCTCACCGTGAAAACATAGGTGAAGTGATCTTAAAGTGAGCTGTCAATAGTGTCAACCCCTAGCATCAGGTGGGATGACGGCTCACTTCACGCTCACTTGACCTAAGTTATCACGGTGAGATATTTACAGAATAGCACTACTGACCTTTCTAAAGAACATATCACCAATAAGGTCACTACTACGTAAAACTTGTTTCAATGTAATTTGTATTTTTATCGAATCCATGAAACAAGAAAATATTTCTGTCTGAAATTATACTTTTCAGAAAAAAAATCGTAGCCAATTTTTAGATTTCAACTTTTTCATACTGAAATTATCATGTAGTAAGTACCTTAGTTTGCACCAAAAACCATGTAAATAATTTAAATGTATTTGTAATAATTAATAAATAAGTGATCTCATAGCATAAGTGTAAGATCAAGACTTTAAATAAATCAATATTATAGTGTCAGGCAACCATTATGTGAAATATAAACGATGAAAAATTATTTTGTTTGTTTTTTTTTTCTTGACAACGAATCCTAGATCCATGAGTTCCATGACAGTTGTTACGAGCTGTCACAAGCCCATATATGGTATGGAACTCACATATGTGCAATAAATTCATCCACATACTTGTTATCGCGTTTGCTGACGATATACAAAAAAATAACGAAATCGGTCCAGTAATTAGGTCCGAGTTTTAATTTTGAGTAAATTTACACACTGTAGAATCGGCCCACTAGGTCAATGAGTCAATGAACTTGAATCCTTTAACATGTGTGCAAGCAAAAAAACCATGTTCGGCGAACAATGGATTGGTCACTACTGTGCACCGCAGGTGGCCAGCTCGGTTTTCTAAACAGAGTGATTACTTTTACAGAATTTATTTTGTTTGAAAAATTAACTTTTTTTATTTCCGTTTTTTAATTAAATATTAAATTTTTCTTTACTGCTGTGGACAAGTATTACTTGTCGTTTAATTTAATTCACATGTGTCAGTTCCATACCTTATATAGGGTGACTGGTCATTAGTGACTGATACTTAAACACATGATTGTGTTCATGATAACAAACAACTTTTACTATGGGACCAAACCTGAAATCGCGAAAAAAAATCAGCTGCTCCCTACATTTTGACGACATGAATGTATGGGACAGCAGATTTTTTTTTCGCGATTTCAGGTTTGGTCCCATAGTAAAAGTTGTTTGATATCGATACTTAAACACTTGATTATAATCATGATAACAAACAACTTTTACTAGGGGACCAAATCTGAAATCACAAAAAAAAATCAGCTGCTCCCTACATTTTGACGAGTGTGATGTACTGAACAGCTGATTTTTTAGCGATTTTTTTAGTTATGAGATCGCGACTTGAATTTGAACGTTTTTAGGTACGCACGGCCACAGATCAAGCTATACATTTACAGTATAAGCTGATCTCGCATTGTATAGGATTTCCTTACAATGAGAGGTCAGTGTAAAGTGGAAAAGTATAGCTTGATGTATAGCCGTGTGTACGAGAATTGGCCTTCAGGTATGTTTTTAATGAAACCTTTGAAACGACGGACTATAAGGATATCCAAATACTGTGTAGAAATATACTATAGAGCCGACCTAACATAGAGAGGTTAGGTTAGTACTGACTTACTTTAAATCAAATAACACACTCCTCCACAAAACCAAAAATCACAAAACAAAATTAAATAAAAACCGAACAAAACAAGCAATCAATAGAGGTGTCCCCTGGCGGGGTGTGAACTAGAGGTGTGAAATATAAATAACCGTTCGAACGAACGGACTGCAGATGACATGAGTTCGCACCTTCATATTTATAATCTGTGCCGCCTACCCGCTGTGGCCTGTGCCCGGTCCTTTTTTTTTTTTTGTAAATATATTTTTTGACTGTGGTTTTTCTAGGTGAATGGAAAAAGAAATAGCGACGAGGTATTGCGAAAATATTAGACACATAACCATTATTTTTGTAGGTAGCTTGTATTTTTGAGGGGCTCGTGGCTAAATAATAACAAACCCCACGGGTCGATTGACCAGGTTAAGCTACGCTTGCCGCGGTTGGTTCGTGGATGGCTGACCATTTTTACATACCGAGATCCCTCTGTGCACCGGAAAGCACGTTATAAAGCCGTTGGTCCCGCCTGTCATTCGTGGATCTTTGACAGTCGTTACGGGTCGTCAGAAGCCCGAAAGTCTGACAACCAGTCTTACCAAGGGGTATCGTGGTACCCAGTAACTGGATTGTGTATGTCAGATAGGCAGTAGAACCTTGTAAAATACTGGTATTCACTGCCTCCGTTTAGGCTGAGCCGACGCGACGCCAACATAGGTGGGAAAAGGCTAGGCAGATAATGTTGGCTTCATTATTGTTCTAAAATCAATCACAACCACAAATATAAAATTACACAGCAATAGATTTACTTGGGTAGGCAAATATTAATTACGAAAATCTCAAAAAACATCCATCTCAAACATCCCACAGCCAGGCCAGGCGCACTCCGCATTTTAGGTATAAAGCGGGCTCGACTTGTCGAGCTAATTCAGTTTGGGCTGCCGTGCGCCGGCCGACTCGCATGTTAGTTCGATATTCACTCACGCGCCGCGACGTAAAAGAAGACAACCCTAACGAGTCAGACGGTATGAGTTACGCGATAGAAAGAGAGGCAACTTCAATCTGCCTAGCTTTTTTCCAACTATAATGGGGTCGACTTCCAGTCTAACCGGATGCAGCTGAATACCAGTATTTTACGTGGAGCGACTACCTAGCTGACCTCCACAACCCAATTACTGGGTAATACGATACCCCTTGGTAAGACTGGTTGTCAGACTTTCGGGCTTCTGACGACCCGTAACGACTGTCAAAGATCCACGATGACAGCCGGGACCAACGGGACCAACGGCTTAACGTGCTTTTCGAGGCACGGAGGAGTCTCGGTATGTAAAGATGTTCACCCATCCACGGACCAACCCCGGCAAGCGCAGCTTAACCTGATGGATCGACCCGTACAGCTGTTATTACTGAGCCACGAGCTCCTCAAAGAGAGGCAACTTCTAGGTGAATATTAATATTATAATTGTAGGTCGCTGTGCGACCTGACTTGCACTTTATTCCAGAATCGCTATTTATTTAAATGAATTAGCGGAGTGAATCTTCTGTAGTTGTGCTATTATATATTCTGTGCCACAGCCAAAAACCAAAGAATAAATAAACAAATAAAATAACAAGCGCAAATAAAATAAACGGATCGATGGCTAACAGACGCCACGCGACCCGCACGTGGCGTCTGTTACGCGCCAAAACTTATGTCAAATGCACATGCCGCCATCTTGCTTGATTCAACGCGGCCATTACATGCACTCCCGTTGCTAATTTGACAGAGGATTTATTTGAATATAGAATACCCAGTCATCAACATCTGCGTAGCTTTCAAATCAAATCAGATAGATAATAGTGTGATTTTTAGTAATAGGTACAGTAAGGTCTTTTAAAATGTCTAAACATGCTCAAACCTTACATTATTTTTTCTTTTTTAGTCTTTTCCGACTATAATGTTTGCGGTAGGCTTCCAGTCAAAGTGGAATGCACTTTTGTATGCCTCAATGGCGGGACATAGCAGACTTTACCAGTAACTAATACAACATCGTATGAACTTAGGATCTACAATAAAGTATTTGAATTTGAATTCACCAGTGTAAATTAATAATATTTCAAATTCTCACAGTACTGAGAATCTGAAGGACCCTCACTTCCCTGGGATCTTTTAAATAATAGTCTATTCGCGTAGAACTCTAATATATTTCAATACATCTTTTTATGCCTAGACCTAGCCTTTCGGCCCGAGGCCGTTTAACTGACGTCTAAACTCTATATTCAAATCCAAGTTTATCTCGTAATCTATTTGATTACCGCGAAGGTTGCATGCTAAAACACTTAAGGTTGAAGTCTCTACAGTACCTAACCTAAGTGGATAACGTCTGGGTACTTTAATAAACCAGCACCATAATTGCGTAACACATTATCAATCGGAGTTGGTTTCATTTTGACAGTTCAACAACATTCATTGCGTTATTTACGTTGTCGAGCAGACAAATTTTTCGAACTTATGAAGCAATGGATTAGCAATTTATTTCAAAATGAAACCAACTCCAATCGATAATGTGTTACGCAATTAGGGTGCTGTACTCGATTTGTCTATTTTTAAGTTGTGGTGACCAAAGGAACGAATGGATGAATGTGTGAATGACTAGCAACGGGGTGAATACTGATATGACGGCTCACATAGTTTGGTAGTAATTTTGGCAATACACACAAGCACACATTACATATAACAATACAACAATATATATAATTAATACTAATATATAATAAATATTAATATATATTAATTATAATATATATATATATATAATATCATTCCTTTATTTTCAGGCAACTAAGGCCCAAAGATAAAAAACACAAATTATTGATACAAAATTATAAACTAATACCTACCTACTTACATATAAAAAAAAAAAATTACAAACTTAAAAACTACTGCACACGAAGCGACGGCGTCGTGTTACGCTGCGAGGTGTCGCGTAGCTGGCCGGGGATACGCCAATAGCACACCTTTCGGCCAAAACTCTTCCTTGAGGAAGGTCAGCAAACGGTGAGTCGGAACGCGAGTTCGTGGTGACGAACGACTTGAAATTGTTGATATGGCGCGCCTCCAACTTCTCCACCCTCAAGGTCCAGTTGGTCTTCACCCGTGTCTACTCTACGATGTCCTCAGTCTTTGTAGAGTGGTACAACCGGGACACGTACAGCTGCGTCGTCGGTACTGCAGGACGTAGCAACATGTTAGAACCAGCCGGCGCTGTCCCACACTGGTTGCGATAAGTAGGCTTCTTCTTCTTTCTCTCCACCTTGATGAAGCCGTCCTCATCGCATGTGTTCTTCGGTGGAACCTGCTGTTCGTGGTCCATCACAGCGCCTTTAGTCGCGCTCGATGCTGAGCGACTTTTGTTGACAAGACCTATAGGGACTTTCGTGTTACCCAGTCAATCAATCAACTCAGCCTGTCGCAGTCTACTGCTGCACATAAACCTCTCCCAGGCTGCGTCACAACACCCTGTCCTCTGCCTTCCGCATCCAGTCTGTCCCAGCCACTTTCTTCAGGTCGTCGGTCCATCTAGCTGGGGGGGGCGTCCCACACTACGCTTGCCGGTACGCGGTCTACACAATCCAGAATTCGTCTGCTCCACCGGCCATCGGTCCTTCGACAAACATGGCCAGCCCACTGCCACTTCAGTTTGCTTACTCTGCAAGCTATGTCGGTTACTCCGGTTCTTTTCCGGATAACTTCATTTCTGATTGTATCTCCAAAGAAACTCCGAGCATAGCCCGCGTTATCCAGTAACTGTGTTGATCTGCTGCACGTAAAGTACTCGTATTGGAAATAAGGCGCAACCTCGTTCTGGTAAAATATGTTTTTATTTCGTGGGATACTCAATAATCCACAAATATTGGAATCGTTGGGAGCTTGTTACAGACAGGAGGTTACGGTTGGCACTGAGAGAGGATCTTTATAACCGACTTCAAAAAAGGAGGTTCTGTTTTCGACCCGTATGTACGTATGTTTGTTTGTCCGCGATTTTCTCAAAAACGAATGAACCAATTTTGATGATTCTTTCACTATCGTGATCTACATACTGTCAGGAAGGTTTTAGTTTATAATACATTATGTAATTATTCTTATGTACGAAGTTATATGCATAAATGTACTGTATCTCCGGCATTTCTATGCCGATTTTGATGATTCTTCTTTTTTTTTTCTTTCGTCTTGTAATTGTATACACAAATAAAAATGGAAAAATAAATTTATTTTAAAAAAAGTAAAAACCGACTTCAAAACCAATAAATTTACTTAAAAAAAAGTAAAAACCGACTTCAAAACCAATAAAAACTTTTTTACAAAAAAATACAACCGACTTCCAAAAACAACACTACAAAGTGAAAAATAACTTTAATTTGGGAAGTCGGTGTCTGATTAAATGTATTTTCGTTTTTGCCACCGACTTCCGAAATTAAAGTTATTTTTCACTTTGTAGTGTTGTTTTTGGAAGTCGGTTGTATTTTTTTGTAAAAAAGTTTTTATTTTTCACTTTTTAGTGGGTCTGTTTATAATTTGTATAAGTTACAATAGTCTAATATCAATTGCTCATCACATGTTACAAAATATTGCTTTTCCCGATGCTGGGACGTTAATTGTTGAGGAGTTCTGCTGGTAAGAACCAGGAGAACTCCTCAACAACCACTCATCACACGCATTGTGTGACGAGCGGAAATTGATTAGCAACCATATTAAAGTAATCGAATCGCAACCCGTGAAATATTTATCATTGAGTAGTTCTGGTAGCCATCTGTGGTCTTCATCATCAGTTCCAATTCACCATGTGGTGCTTTCCGAGAGCAAATGCACGAGCTACTATAAAAAATACCCAAATCGCTATGGGTGTGCCTATAATATTTGAAGAGTTCCTTCGATTTCTCCAGGATCCCATCATCAGAACTGGATTTTGACAGAAATGGGACCATTTGGGAAGTATACCCTTTCCAACAAAAAAATATTTTTTCAAATCGGTTGGCAAGCGACGGAGTTATGCGCGAACAAACATAAAAAAAAAAAAAAATAGAAACATCCGAATTGAGAACCTCCTCCTTTTTTAGAAGTCGGTTAAAAACGAATAAAATAACTTTCATAAAACACTTAACAGCTAGTGAAGTCAGTATCAAGTTAAAGTGCATTGAAGAATTAAAGACACCGACTTCAGAAGCTGTTAAGTGTTTTATGAAAGTTATTTTATTC
The DNA here is from genome assembly GCA_946251885.1 of Cosmia pyralina. Classification (NCBI taxonomy): domain Eukaryota; kingdom Metazoa; phylum Arthropoda; class Insecta; order Lepidoptera; family Noctuidae; genus Cosmia; species Cosmia pyralina. The sequence goes on from OX276371.1 coordinate 3,160,462, forward strand.
GTTTTTGGTTTTGAAGTCGGTTTTTACTTTTTTTTAAATAAATTTATTAAAGTTCCGGCTAGCCGTACAAACTTATTAAAGTTTGCACCGGTGATTCCTGCAGTAAAAATACTCAATAGTGTCTCTCGGCGTTTGGACTTATTTTCTTGCTCTTTGGCGGTCCAGAGGGTGACACTTAGTATGTGGACAACATACTAAGTGTCACCCTATTGTGTAACTTGTGCTTCTACCCAGACTCGTTACTTGGGACTGGGCAATTAGCAAAATTACTACTTTTGTTAGCTTGGGTATTACCTGTTAAAACCTGTATGTGTTAATGAATAAAATAAAATAAATAAATAAAATAAATATTCAGCAGCATCGGGTTAGAGTGGAAACTGACCTCAAAATAGTTGAAGAAAGGCTAGGCAGATGATTATCAAGGCGGCCTGAAAATTACCAACACAAAATCCATAATTTAATCAACTATCATCCATATGTAATCCAATTCACCCCCCCTCAGCAACAGCTTGTAAATAAACAATAAAATTAATGCCTTTCTTTACAAATACACATAATTTTTGGATCCGAGGCACAAATGCGTTGATAATCTTTCAAGGGGACACGTGACCTGCACGCGTTACGTCATATGGTGTGCGAGAGGGACAGACAGAGGCGTAAGTAGAGGACAGAAACATTAATGGTTTGTTTACAAAGTATAAGATCCTAAAATATCGAATGTTGAATAGTGTGGCTAGGGTTACGTAGCTCGTAGCGATTTGCTACGGCGTAGATAGGTCTACGAGATTTGCTACGTCTTTCGTAGCAATGAATGAACGGTCTTTTGGGTGCAAATATGTTATTTATAAGGTACTTATAAGTCTTTACGAGTAGTTAGAAGCCTGAAGAAATAGAAAACTCTTGGATATTACTATAAACACGACTTTATGAGTTTAAGAAACTCAACTACAAATAAAAAACAAACAAAATCGGAATCCATTTTTATTAGGTTGATTTTTAGGTTTTCAGATATTTCCTTGTTACTGCGGCATTCAACAATGTATTTATTTCTTTAATTAAAACGGTTTAAAACCAATTACACAAATTAAAGACATAGTTTGTACACACATGCACATAAAAGAGAAAATATTTATGCAAACAGATCGTTTGTTGGATTAGAATCCAAGAGATCATAAGTGCAGCCAGAGTGCGAGGTACTGGGGACTTAGCACGCAACGGTGCGACATGGAGGCGCAGCAAACAGCCTGTGCGCACTGCTGCGGCAATCATTGTCTGGGACGAAGAAGCAAGCCAGCACAGCATGCAGATCAAGCGCGTCGATAGTGCCAATGAGCTGGTCTTTTGGTCGCACAACAGTTACTGAGTAATACAATATCCCTTGGTAAGACTGGTTGTCAGACTTTCGGGCTTCTGACGACCCGTAACGACTGTCAAAGATCTACGAATGACAGCCGGGACCAACGGCGGGGTCTTGGTATGTAAAGATGGCCCATCCACGGACCAACCGTGGCAAGCGTAGCTTAACCTAATCTATTGACCCGTGTGGCTGTCAATATTTCGCCACAACCCTCTTCACAAAAATCTCTACTATTAAACCTAATCTATTTATCAATTCCGATACGTTTGATGTTAGGATAAAAGCCTTATTTTTTGTTCTTTGTTATCCGCAAACATGTACCCCTATGTTTAAACATCAAAGTTAAAGATAAGACGCATTGCATTCGCTGTTACTGACATGTATGTTGTATTATATCACCCCTTTCAATAATTTTGAGGCACTTATAACTTTAAATAAATATTTATTTTGTTGTTGTTGAAAAGGCCACTTAAATACAAAGTAAAAAGTGTTTGCCTTTGGTATTTCAAAAAAAAAAAAAGATAGAAAAATTTTACAAAAACAAATTACTTCTGCCAAACTGCAACGCATTTCTTGCATATCCTTTAGTTTCATAGTCTTGAGGAGTTGTTGAGGGGCTTGAAGAGAATCCCGAAAATATAACACACTAGCAGCAGCGCCCCGTGGTTTCATCAAAATCAGTTCAGTAGTTTTTCCGTGAAAGAGTAACAAACATCCATCCATTTCATCCATCCTCACAGTGCGCGTCTACTTTTTAAGGAAATTTCTCGCCGACTGGTCGAGTCTTCACGTGACCAGAGGGCTGGCTCGTTCTTTGGCCAAAGAATTAGCATTGCCATTCAACGTGGCAATGCTGCCAGTCTTCTGGGCACGTTTCCGGATGACATCGATGCGGACGAGTACTTCGACGCCTAAGTGTCCTTTTGTTTTGTATTTATTTGTATAGTTAGTTAGTTAGTCATTTACTTTAGCACCTAGTGTAAATAGTCTAAACTTGTATAATGTTTATAAACCACAAAAATAAAATAAAAATTTATTTAATTAAAAAAAAAAACCCTCACAAACTTTCGCGTTTATAATATTAGTAGGACTAGCAGCTCCCCGCAGTTTCACCCGCGTAAGTCTCGAACCCGTAAGAATATCGGTATAAAAAGTATCCTGTGTTAATCCAGTTTATACCAAACATCAAAAACAGTTCAGTAGTTTAATAACTAATGCTATTAAAATTACTAATGCTGCATTTAAAAAAAAATCTGACATATACCAATCTGTAATTTTTAATGAATAATAGAATATTTCTTTTTATTAATGATATTTTTGAAAATGACAAATGCAATACCATAGACGAGTTTTTAAACGATAAGCATTTAATAATAATAAAAAAAAAAATGCCATCTGTAATTTTTTGTGAATGTGTAGAACGTTTCTTTTTTTACCATATTTGTATGTCTTAAGACAAAACATAGCGTACTATTTTATATAAAATACCTATTGTATACTTACCTATGTTTCACAAATAAAGTTTATGATTATGATTATGGTTATTAATAGTTGTTTGCGTCAAAGAGTATCAAACATCCATCCATCCATCCACCCTCACAAAATTTCGTTTCAGTTTTAACATAAAATATATCCTGTGACACCCGACAATACTGTAGCTTCTTATTAGTGAAATAATTTTTGGAATCGGATCAGTAGTTCCGAAGACTACCCCTACATACAAACTTACAAATTTTACCTCTTTGTAATGTCACCAGCGTAGACCAGGATAAAAAGTAGCTTGTGTTAATCCAGGGTATAAGCTATCTACATACCAAATTTCACCCAAATCGGTCCACCCGTTTGAGCGTGAAGAAGTAACAAACATACAAATACACACACTCACAAACATTCACCTTTTTAATATTAGTGTGTTAGACTTTTAACCAGATTAACACCAAAATACAAACCCAACAACATTTTATCTACAATACCCGATACCCCATTAAATCGCCATGATACAATACTTAAACACAGTCAACACATCATTCCCTGTCCACTAGCTAATATTTGCGGAAGCACTTTGCGAACAGTGTCGTATTTCGCAAATATTTTGCTGCAATTTGCAAACTTTTGGTCGAATTGTATCCTGTGATTGATTAGGGGGTAAAAGGAGTCTGATAACAGCTGTACGAATCGATCTATCTGGCCCCCTTGTCGTTAAAATAGTAGTAGTCTTTGTGAAGGACCTCATCCGGGGAAGTAGATACTTGTAATATGGTATGTTACAAAAGAAAACAATCAATCTGCCTAGCCTTTTCCCAAGTATGTTGGGGTCGGCTTCCAGTCTAACCGGATGCAGCTGAATATCAGTCTTTTATATGGAGCGACTGCCTATCTGACCTCTCCACAACCCAATTACTGGGTAATACGATACCCCTTGGTAAGACTGGTTGTCCGACTTTCGGGCTTCTGACGACCCGTAACGACTGTCAAAGATCCACGAATGGCAGGCAGGACCAACGGCTTAACGTGCTTTCCGAGGCACGGAGGAGTCTCGGTATGTAAAGATGGTCACCCATCCACGGACCAACCCTGGCAAGCGTAGCTTAACCTGATGGATCGACCCGTGCTGCTGTTATTACTTAGCCACGAGCTCCTCCTAAAGAAAACAAGAGGGTTGTCGCATTTTGTCACCTCTCTCGCACACAAGTGACCAATTTTTTAAGAATGTTAAATGAAAAATTCTTTTTTGATAATGTAGTCAATTAGCGAACTAATTAATGATATTAATTTAATAGGCAATTATTAAAAACACACTATTTTCTATTATCTATAGCGTTTACATAGTGCCCGAGGTAGATACTCGTATAATAATGAATGGAGTAAACACATGAAAGTACGAAAACAGAGGGGATTCGAGAGAATGAAGGAATAAGGATCGTTGAGTGACCGACGACGGTGACTGGATAATTATCAGCGTTGTTATCCATTCTACTCTACCTCAGCTTTTTATCTTGCTCGCACGATACTGCTCGCGGACTGAGTGAGAGCGAGACTGAGTGCGGTGCTGGGCGCCGATAGTTCAGGTAATTGCTTTTTACGGTGAAAATAATGTTAATTTGAAAAAAAAAAAAACATAAGACCTGCTTTATAGGTAGTTTAGATATTGCAGATGCAAAGTTTCATGATCTAATTTGAAGTATTTTTTTAATACTTACCAGCTGTTTATTGTTCGGTTTGGAGGTAACTTTGGAATTTTTTTCTATCGAGAAAATTTTATGGAATCGTGTTTTCGTCAAACATATCCTCAACTTTACCATATATATTTATTTCAAAATTAATCAATCAATCAATCTGCCTTTTCCCAACTATGTTGGGGTCGGCTTCCAGTCTAACCGGATGCAGCTGAATACCAGTATTTTCAAATTAATGCTGCAGTATTTTCGACATAACGGAGGATCATGCTAAGCCATTTGAGGTAGTATAACCTCTTAGGCCGCTGATAGACTTGAGCATTCACTTGTAAACATTCTAGAGAATGTTAAAATAAACAGGAGCGTTTTAGCGAGCATTCTAGCGAATCGACAGTAAATTTGCTTCGGGCTTTTTGCCGAGCCGAGCAATTTTGTCATTGTTCCGCCGCCCGTCCCTCTCCGCCCACAGATTAAGTAAGTAAGTAAATATTTATTTGCACAGATTATAAGTACCTACATAAAATAAGATGTAACAGCAAAATGGGTGATCCTTGTACAATCTACCTTAAATTACGCACGCAAACATTATTATTAAATTAGAGTATTATTATAAAATGTGTTAGGTAATTATGACAAAATTATATACATTACATTCTATATTAATTACATATACAGTAGTTTGCCATCATCTTCTATCTTTCTTTTTATTACTCAATCATTTATTGCATTCCAAAATGTATAATCTTAAGCGGTAAGTAGACATAAATGTTGTAACAATCGTGGACCCTGTCGGGCACAGCAAAAGAAAAGTTTGAAGGAAGAGGACTTATTTTACATGCAAAACTAATAAGTTTCCAAGTAAAAGCATGGTCGCATTTTATTAATGATTAATTTAATCTAAAATTTGTATTATTCATTTATATTATTATGTCATTTCTATGGATTTGGCAATTAAATATTCATTTATAATATAATAACACTTATTTAGTAATATTTTTTTAAATTTATTTGTAAAATAGCCCATAAGTATGCCTAAATGCGGCACATAAGACCGTCAAGTCTGACATCTTCGCGAAGAATACATTTTTAACGAGAATTTACTAGAGCGTTCGCTAGAATGATCGTGAAAATATTCGTAGCGATGTTTGACTCTATGCTTGGCTCTGTTCGTTGTTCAGTTCAATAAATTTAAAAACGGCGAATCCTTGATGTTCTATTACAAGTGAATGTCTATCAGAACCTTCAGATTTTCAACTTTCGGCTTTCAGCCTAATTTTGAAAATCGCAGCGCGCTGTTGGATTTTCAGAATTAATGTATTTTATATACGGTGTCTAGTTTTAGTTAAAACGGGCTTTTACGATTTTGGCATTTCATAATCAGCCTATAATGTTCACAATGCTGGGACACAGGCTTCTCAGTGAGAGGGAGTGGGCTGTAATCCACCACGCGGGCCCAGTGCGGGTTGGTATACGTCAAACGCTTTCGAATTTTTGGTTCCAGAACATGCCGGTTTCCTCACGATGTTTTCCTTCACCGTTTTGAGAGCAGTGGTGATGAAATAATTTACACAAAGTAAAGCGCCTGTCTGGGTTCGAACCTACTACCACTGGGCCACCACTGCTCAATTTTTTTTGGCATTTATCTGACCCTTAATCAAAAACTAATCCAGCATTAAACTGCCGCATCCACGTCATCACACACTGACGTCATGACTACACAGTGTAGTGTGTTGTGTACTTGTTAACATGACTGTGACGAGCACAGGGACGCACTCGGCGATAAATTACCGCGTGCCAACAAATAGTAGAGTATTGACGGTCCCGCCGTAAACTATCAGCAGATGTAGGTTCAGAAAGTCGCACGTCAATGACCATTTATCTACAGTTGTTTGAGGAAAAACAACAAGGAAAGCAGTTCAAAGGGAATGCATAGGTACTTGAATTATGAATTGTAATAAAAATATAATTTAGGTATTATTTGGTGTGTGAGTGTTCTTCCTTTGTGTTTTATGTGTGCGGGTACATTTGACTGTTGTACTTTATATCCAGTCACGCGTCCCGCTCCCCGCGCGACGTCATTAGGTTTGTCCGCGACGGAGCGCCTAGCCACTTATACACGGCTTGTACACAAGAAATTTGTATCAATGTACATTCAACGAATGACTGTTTCCTAAAGTGGATAGACTAGGCTAGATTACGAATTTTGATTTAGAACAATAGATGAGTTAGTTTTCTTTCAATAAAAAAAAAATACAGTTTGTCTGAACTTAATAAAGTTGACGCAACAAAATTTCTAGGAATTATTATTGACTCTAAATTGAACTGGAAGGCACACATAGAATACCTAAGTAAACGGCTGAGCACCTCTGCGTACGCTTTATATAAACTGGCCCCAGAGCTAAACACAGATGCCTTAGTAACAACTTATCATGGTCTAGTAGCTTCGTTATTGCGCTACGGTATTATATTTTGGGGGAATTCCACAGACAAAGCAATAGCGTTTAAGGCCCAAAAGAGATGCATTCGTGCTATGTTCAATATGAATTCGACCGACAGCTGTATGCCATTATTTAAAAAACACAAATTATTGACTCTACCATCGCTGTATATTTTTGAAATTGCGACATTTGTTAGGGCAAATCAATTTCTATTTCCACGACTAGCTGACACCTTCCCCCGTAACAGACGTGACAATACTCAACTGTGTTCGCATACAGCAAAGACTGCATTAATGGGTAAAAGCGTTTTCTGTATGGCTCCTAAAATTTATAATAAAATACCACAGTCATATAAAGCATTGCCGGTAAAGTTGTTTAAAAAACAGATTCGAGATTTATTAACAGACAAGTGTTATTATAATATAAATGACTTTTTGAATGACACTATTTGACATTTTTTTATTTTATTTTATTAATCCTTAAACTTTGTGACATTTTAATGATTAATTTATTTTACTGACGTATCAATGTTTATTACTGACTATTATGTACCTACCCTCTTAGATTGTCTTTAATAATTTGGTTTTTATTTTGTAATTTAGTTTTTGATTTTTTGTAAATTTTTAAATTTGTACGCCTTACGGGTGAAACATGTACGTACAAAATATAAATTAATATTGTGACATCCTGCATGCATAATTTGCATGTACACGCATGTTTTTGACAAATAAAATGATCTTTATCTTTATCTTTATCTTTATCTTTACATTACCGCCAATAATAAACAATTAAAATATTATTTCAAAATCTAAAGCGATAACCCAATAGGGTTATTTTAGGCAAAAAAAAATATTTTTTTTTGCCTAAAATATTGCCCACGGGCTCACTTTTGTGCAATGATCGTTTCAGTGGATATCATGTCCAAATCAGAAAGGGTACTCCATTAGAAGTGGAACCAAGAAATTATAGATACTTACTTGATATAATTCGATCACACGAAAAGATTATAATTGACACGAGTTTGCCCGACGGCAGGAGGTAGACTACTATGGGGCAGGGACGTACTATGGGCCAAAGTTCCGCATGATCACCTCAAAGGCGATAATCGCATAGCACGGCTCACGACTCGATCGCACAATGTTCGTTTGTCACTAGCTGCGCTCTCACAGGAATATTTTCTTAAGTGAGCATGCTTTAGTTTTGTCCCTAGTACATTCACTTTTTCGCTACATAAGCCAAATATCATATTGCATTCCCTGCCGTCACATATAATATCCTAAATTAAAACTATACAAACTAAAATAATGGCGTCGAAAAATTCAATGCACGCGATGAAGCGCTCGCAATGCTGTGCTCTACTGATATCGACACAGGAGTGTGATTTGTTTGCCGCGAGATGGATAGAAGACGTACTTGTTTGAGATTCTGCGAGATGATAGACGAAAGATGAATTTTTTGTGCAAGTATTATTTGATTGTTAATTTCATAATGTAATGGTAAGGAACAGGCAAAGCTAATTACATCGCTGGTAACTGTCAGCTGTCTATCTTGTGAAGGTTTTCAAGGATATTAAAAAGTAAACGCGCTCTCACCCGAAACAAAATATGGTGTTTGATAGGTAAACAACACCAGCGACGATGCGACTCCTAGCGGGATAAATTGGCAATGTCTTTCCACATTCCTAACTTGATAATAAATAATAAACGTTTTTATTGAAATTTAACTGTGCAATAACTTAGATTTTTTCTAATTTCGTGCATGTTTTCCCCAAATCACACTAATATTATAAAGGCAAAAGTTTACGAGAGTATGTGTGTTTGTGTTTGTATGTTTGTTACTTCTTCACGCTCAAACGACTGAACCGATTTGAAAGAAATTTGGTGTGTAGATAGCTTATACCCTGGATTAACATATAGGCTACTTTTTATCCCGGTCTACGTGGGTGGAACCGCGTGGTGCAGCTAGTAATAAAATAATAATATAATAACAATATTCTTTATTGTTCTCTCATAATCACAAACACAGTACAAAGTCAAGGTAACACTTAATAGAGACTGTGTCTGTTGTAGGTAAAACCTGTATTACAGATCACCAGGCTTACCCCCCATCGGACCACTCACTAACGACCTATGACTGCATTAAAATTTCATACAGGTTGTACATAATGAAATACTATTACAAATTAGTAATAACAAAAATTAAAAAATAAAAATGGATAAACTAAAGTAAAACAAATCTGGTGGCAAAAGTGACTTAATAATGTTGATTTGGGGGTGAGTATGTGTGGGTGTGTGTGTTTCGGTGAGAGATAAAAAAACACATCTTCAAATTAAATAAGTTTTATTTACAAACTGGAATGGAATGATAGCAGGGTATGGATGTGCAGCTGTGTAACAAACTATGCTCCACCTCCTGTAATGCCTGCTGTGTCCCAAAACATGCAGCTAGTGACCTCTGCGCTGCCACCATAGCCACCGATGACGCTGTGGAAGTGGCGCTTTTTTGGACCAACTAAATCTGAAAAAGAAGATTTACAAACCGCAGTAGTTTTGTTTCAAACATTTAAACGAAATTGAAATTAACTAATACAATATATCTGCCTAGGCTTTTCCCAAATATCTTGGGGTCGGCTTCCAGTCTAACCGGATGCAGCTGAATACCAGTATTTTACATGGAGCGACTGCCTATCTGACCTCCACAACCCATTAACTGGGTTTCGGTACACTTTCGGGCTTCTGACGACCTGTAACGACTGTCAAAGATCCACGAATGACAGCCGGGACCAACGGCTTAACGTGCTTTCCGAGGCACGGAGGAGACCCGGTATGTAAAGATAGTCACCCATCCACTGACCAACCCCGGCAAGCGTAGCTTAACCTGATGAATCGACCCGTGCGGCTGTTATTACTTAGCCACGAGCTCCTCCGAGATTAACTATTACAAACCCTTAAATTGTTGCACCCAAGTCCCGCCCTGCTGCCCACTTAAATTCGCGTCGTATTACGTTTCAGAGCGATTTGTACATTCAATATTATTTGTACACGAGCTACGTTTACTAATGTAACGTTTGTAGCGTGGGGGACCAGCAGAGTTAGACGTAGGGGGACGGTTTAGTAAGTTTTGATCAGAAGTGTAGTACCTGTAGTACACCGTCATTTCGCCAGTTATGTTTAAGTCAAATGTGAGCCTCACAGCGGATCACTGGGTAACGACGAACTAGGTAGTACTGGAGAGCATCCAGCACGTCTATCTGTGGATCTGAACCAATTGTACCCATCTCCTTCAACCAGCTGATGGAAAATTTTGCATGCCTAAATTGGTAGGACACAATGAACTGCGCATTCACTAACATCTGAAATATAATATGTACTGTGTTCAGCAATAAAGATTTGTATTTGTATTTGTATTTGTAGCTACGCAGATGGCTACATAGTTCACCCATACACAAGTGGAGAGTTGGTGGTCCTCGACATCGGGCTGCAGCCAGTCCAGGGAGGCTATGCCATCTCTAGATGGTAGGCTAACCAGACGTTTATTACGCCTGGTGACGGGGACCATCACAGTACATTGCTCACTAAACAAACACTTCCACACAATGGAAATAACGGACAATACTGCAGGGCTTGCATGGAGGCTGAGGAAACCGTTGCGCATATGCTCTTTGAATGCACAGGCGTCACCCAGATTAGAACAGAAACCCTCAGAACACTCAGATCTTTCACAGATGTTCTTAACAGAGGTGGGCTGGTTGGAATAACCCCCGACGGCCTCCATGGCCCACGCACAATCGTCCACATGAAGGAGTAAGTGCGGAAACCAAATCCTCTAACATAGAACATAGGGCTCACGCCCTATGTTCCCGGTTTATTCGTGCCCGGTTGATGATACCCGGTTGACGGGCACAAATCTAAACTCGGGCCTGACAAATTCCTGATGGAAAAACCCAATAACACTTTACCCGACCCTGGTGTCGAATCCACGTCCCTATGCTAAGTAGAGCTTGTAACCACTAGGCTAACGACGCAGTCATCAGTCTTTAAAGTGTTATTATACTCTACACCCTACAGTAAATTAATAAGCTTATTTTTACAAAATGTAATGATAAAGAAAGAACACCAACCGTCCGATCGACCGCGATAAATGTAGCTTAACCTCGCAAGCCGCACGAAACACACGGATTTTATTTTGTCCCCTAAGCTCTATTTATTCATTATGAGATGTTGATGTACTCGTATAACTGAAAAATTAATCTGCCGAGCCGAGGGTCTTCCTATCTGACCTCCACAACCCAGTTACTGGGTAACACGATACCCCTTGGTAAGACCGGTTGTCAGAGTTTTAGACTTCTAATTACCGTAGCGACTGTAAAAGATCTACGAATGACCGTGAAGCAAGGAGGGGTCTCGATATGTAACGGATGGTCACCCATCCACGAATCGATCGCGGCTGTTATCATTTAGCTCCGAGATGTTTAGCTAAACCAGGGTGATAAAGGGTTGACATCAGTCACAACATTTTAAAAAGTAACCCTTGAAATTCTCACGCAAACACGTGCAAAAACTAAAGTTGTAACATTTTCAAACATTACAATACATTCCTTAGAAGATTACAATAAAAAACTGCGTTTAATTCTAAAACGGCCACACGCAAGCATACACAATAAAAAAGTAAGCAGAAAAAAGTCACCCCATTTAAAAAAATTAAGTGTTCGCGCGAACGCACCCGAATAGAACAATGACATTTTGACATTTCGCAGCAATGGCCGACCTAATTTGACATTAAAAAAGGCGCGAATTCAATTGTTGGATAATTTATCGATGTTTTGTAGAATTTATTTGTTATTAATTACTGTTTTTGGGGATCTGTTAAAATAGGTTTGGAGCCCTTGTTAAAAAGTTAATCCATGAATAAAACTAAATTATAATAGATGACTAAAAAAAGGAAAAAATCTGATTTTTTTGTAGTAAGAAATGGTAATACAGTACAATTTTTTCTTTTTCTCTACGTCATAAAAAATATCCAGTCAGAAATGTTAGGCGGTTGCTGGTTAACCAGGGTCTGCCGGATTTTAATGTAAATAATAAGATTTTATTACAAAATACTTTTAATCCATTATACGGAACTCAAAACACCCCAAAAGATTAACAAAACATATTTTTTCGACAAACATTCATTTAAAATCATAATAAATTACGTTCTTTAAAAAATTACATGCTACAGTAAGTTCAACTAATGTTTACAAATGACGTCTACCAAACCAGTATGATGACTTGATTGCAAATTATTACAGTACATTTAACGCTTTGAGCGCGTTTTGTGAATTTTAAAAGATGTATTTTTTTTTTTTTGTTGTTGTTGTATTTAATGATGAGAAGAATATTTACAATAGCTATAAGTAGATTACGACTAAAAAATTGCAAAATTTCCTGATTCTAGGTCCACGGTAAGTACCTTATAGGTTTTGATTTACTACTCTTGAGAGTATCAAAATTTTGCTTAAATGGCCGTGGTTTTTTTGCGTTGACTTAGAAGCTTGATTTTTTTAGAGATTCAAGGGACCGTAGACTTACGTATTTGATATTAATTTCAACTTGATACCTTCACGTGTTCCTGAGAAAAAGGGTATTGACAGACTGACAGACAGACGGATAACGAAGTGATCCTATAAGGGTTTCTTTTTTTTTTTGAGGTACGGAACCCTAAAAAAGACATCGCTTAACTTAGGATAAAAATATATAAAAATTTTGTAAACACCTGAAAAGCCATTGAGGTAATAAAAAAATATCAAATCGTCTATTTTCTAACGGAACATAGCCCGATTTTTCTAAACTCCGTCGCTACGGATTTTGTTAGCGAATTTCGCAACACAAGTCAATCATGGGCCGCTGGTTCAAACACCTGTCATTGTCAGACATTTTGAATTTTAGAAAAGTTAGGTTAGGTTTAATCGAATTTTGTCGTTGAAAAAAAAACAATATCGGTGGTTTGTTATTTTGTGTTGATAGCGATGTTGTTTTGAAAATATTAGCCACAAAACTGTGTTTATCAGTTGTCTAAGCTAAACACCTGTTTAACACGACATTTATGTATGGAGTTTGACGTAAGAGTGACATGACACGCGTTGAAGAACCGTGTTTTTGTGATAAGACCCTAGGTTTTTAGGTATTTTTAACACTTTCCGGCGCGCTATACGGCTATAGCCGTCACAACAATAAAACTTCTATTGTGTCTCGTTTACCTACTGTAGTGTTACAGACACTACATAATTTTTATTACATTAAAACCTCGTTACTTAAAAAACGTTTATGAACTTTTTTATGAACCAAATCTTGGCATGCTATTTTTACACATTTTTTCTTTTAGTTTTTGAATTCGGATGACGGATGTTTTTTTCTTGTTCCTGTCAAGGATTTTTCATTCATTACCGAGTTTTATTTCTGTGAAGGAAGCTGTCCATATTTTTTTTGGCGAATTTAATTGTGAAAATGTTAAGTCTTCATCTTGGAGGCGGTGGCCCAAGTTTACGCCATTATCGCTGGTGACCGTCAGCTGTCTATCTGTTGAAGGTTTCAAGGATATTAAAAAGTAAACGCGCTCTCACCAGCACCATGTAAACAACACCAGCGACGATGCGACTCCTAGCGGGATAAATTGACAGTGTTTCTCCCCATTGGAGCGAAGTTTCATATCGCAGTCGCACGTTGTACTATAAGTACTGATACAGGATTGATCTCGAATTGTATAGAATTTCCGAACAATGAGAGGTCAGCTTATACTGGAAATGTACATAGCTTGATATGTAGCCGTGTGTAGGTACTCTGCACACTTGGCGAATCTAGACCGAAAAAAGAGTAACATTTTGACACGTCAGGTGTGTTATTAATTCAAAGGTTTAAAGACACAATTCCACACTAAAACATACTTTCAAATACCCCTTGGTTTTTGTATTAAAATCTTACTCACGCCCCTTTAAAATAAATCAATGACCTAATGGCGCGCAAAATTCGCTCAATATAAATAAATAAAATATTTTGGTGATCATTTGTCGTTATTTATTTTGTATTCTAAGTTACGACCCCACTAATGTTATTATTAAAATATCGTAAAGTATCCTTTTAGAAAACTTATTACTGTCAATGGAAACTTACTGACAGTTGAAATTATTTTTTTATAAGCTTTCTATTAGGTAACTTGCTTCCTTCATACGTATTTCCGGTGACTCCCTTTGTCATCCATTTTTCAAGCACTTCTGGACATCGGATTTATTTGAAACTGGCATAGTTCTATAACTTCGGTGATAACGCATAAATATTAGAGTTGGTCTGATGATGGAGCCCTTAAGAACTCCTCAGCTAAATAAGAATGCGTCGTTGTGTTTGAACTCGTTGGTTTTTTGACTTGGGTATATAGGTATTAGGCCTCTGCCTCGAATTTCGCGGGCAGTGGGGCGTCGGCGGCGGCGGCGCGTCTCGCATTGTCCCGCCCCGCTTCCGCGCCGCTGTTTTCGAGGTCCGGTCCATTTGTTTTTACGCATAAAATTCTGCCGCTCCCGCGCCGCCGGCGCCGCCGCTGCCGCCCCGCTTCCCGCAAAATTCGAGGCAGAGGCCTTAGTCCATTATTGAGTACCTACTAGTAAGTAGACATACCTAAGCTCTTTGTGAAGGGCTTGTCCTTTGTAAAAAATTTCTAGTAATTCACTTACTTAAAAAGCACGGATCATCTTGTACACCAGTAACATAATCATCTCGCCCCAACATCAACATTTGTATTCAATGTTCGATAACATAACTTGCATGTTTTCAACTGTTACCATGCCAGTAAAAAAACAAAATACAGCAATAAACCAAGGGTACTACTAAAGCAGCCTTTACAATAGGTACGCACGGCTACAGATCAAGCTATACATTCCATTATAAGCTGATCTCGCATTGTATAGGATTTCCTTACAATGAAAGGTCCGTGTAAACTGGAAATGTATAGCTTGATGTGTAGCCGTGTTTACACTACTTATGGTCGAACTTTTAATTAACTGCAATAAAATGACACTTCTACTGTCATTTCGTTATCAAATGGGAACATTTTTTAACGAAATGACAGTTAAGAAGTGTCATTTTACTGCAGCTAAAAAAATCCGAGCATAGAACACATTTGACATAAACTTAAAGTCAACCTGACCTTAAATCAATGCCACGTAATTATTATTATTACAAGCTTTTATTTAACTTGCCTTGTTAGTTAGTTAGTATGGGTCAAATCTTGCAAGCTGAATTATAACCAGTTCCTCTTAGCCTACGGAGTTGAAATTTTACATGATGATTTTGTTTCGAAAACAATGCATTTTTATGACAAGCATGACCTGACACTACACCCAGGGTTGGCTCTAGATGACAGTACTCCTCAACGGTCAACAGCACAGACACGAAAATTTATATACGCTTTAATTATAATAGTCTTTTCTAAGCTACACCTTGACCTGGCGGCTGCACCCAGAATTTTATTTAGTACTTTTTGGTCCACTAAAAGCTAGTTTTTAAAACGGTTTTTTCCTGAATTTTATTGTCACTCACGACGCCAGCCATTACGATTGACCGTGGCGTGGGAATATCGGAGGCTACGTTTTACTAATGAAAACAACTAGATTTCGAAGTTTTGTTGCAATAAAGAAGGGTCATCTCACCTCAACGGATCATCTCGTAAACCTTTCCATAGCAGTTTTCATTCAATTTGCAATCATGCATTCTGCAATCTATATTCTCCGCTGAGATATTAATCTGTGATAGTCATGAGTCATGACTCTCATGAATTACAGACAGACAAAACCATACCCAAAACCCTAGTTACACCTGTTCCGAATATTTAACGAAGGGAATGCCAAATGCCACGGAAGCTCGCCTCGGGCCACGTCAATCATTGTCCAGCAACAATTTAATAATTAAAGTCCATTTCACGAAAGAAGTCCCGCAGACGCAGCGCTGTATTCGCGCGACATAATGTTGCCAGGGTTAATTATGGGGAAATCAGGGGAAATAATTTATCGTTCATTTACTTTCATTTTATTAACTACTACGACTCGAATATTTAGATAAGAAAAAAAAACATTTTTAATATACCTACCGTATATATGTACATATTTGATGACCATACTGCTAAGGTCAGATTAGTGAAAAACAAATCTTCCTGTATTTTCTAAAATATAAAAAGGAGATGTTCGACCAACTTTAAATTAGAAAAATAAAATAACATTTAAAAGTTTCATTCAAAGGTTTATTGAATAATTATGATCGGTCATACTATGATCACTGTCAGAAGAGTGAATAGAAACAGAATCAGATTCTGTTTCACTATCACTAGCCGTGGATACAATAAATCGATCCATTTCTTCATCCATAAGACCATCTTTTTTTAAATATTCTTCCTCCAAATGCTGTACATGTTTACATTGAGCTGCCCAATCTTCCGCTTTAACAGTCTCAAAAGCCTCTTCTGTTAGGCGTGCAATTTCTTTTGGATCCACGGTTTTATCCGCTACCCGTCTCTTTACAAGGCTCCACATTTTTTCGATCGCAGTGGTAAGGCGGCAATTTTAGCAATTCATGATTGTGAGATTTTAATAATGCATCCACGGCATATGTAGGTGGACCTTTGTTTTGTTTAATTAATTCAAATAATACAGCTTTTGTCCAAGTATCCCCTTCAAAATATACTCCCTTTTCTCGCAGCCATTCCTGCATGTCACGTTTAATACTTGACATTGTAGGTGCTTTATTTATTTGAGTGCAATGATACGGAGCGTTGTCCATTACCACAAGTGACCTTTCAGGTAGGTTAGGAACGACTTTTTCACTCATCCATTTCAAAAAATTACACTTCTGGACACATCTATTGGCCCACCTTAGAGTTTAGGTTTCGATGGTCCCTACCGAAATATGATTGCTAGATTGAACAAAAACAGTATGCAGTTTTAAAGCTGATACATTTCACCATCTTTTTCGATCGTATTGTTTTAAATTTGAATTCAGAATACCATACGACATGGAGCTACGCCTAACAAGTCGGATATGCGCCTTGTTAAAGGCAATTGATTTTTGAATAAAAAACACGTTTTATCAAATAAAGGTTTAATTTAATAACGCGTGTTGCCTCCATGGGCATCTACCACAGCTCTCATACGATTAGGCATAGAGTTTATCAACCGCTCTATGAAATTTTGAGGGATCATCTCCCATTCCTCTTCTATGGCAGTTTTCAACTCCTGCATCGTCTGGGCAACTGGCTAACGAGCCCTAACACGTCTTTTTAGCTCGTCCCACATGTGCTCAATGGGGTTCATGTCTGGGCTTCTGGCTGGCCAGTCCATAACTGTGATGTTCACATCCCGAAGATATTCTCTGATACACCTGCAATAAAATGAACAAGTTTGAATGATTATTTTCGTATTTAATTACATTATTGTTGAAGTTATCACAATTTTTTGTTGTATTGTGGTAATTTCTTTTAAAAATTTCCATAAATAAAATCATGCATTAAAAAAACTTAATTCCAATCTGTAAGAAATCAATCGGGAAAAAATCTGTATATGGCAGCCCCAAAATTTACCTGTCATGGCGGCGACTCTCTTGCGAACATTGTTTATTGGTATTAAAACACCGTGATTCTTGAGTTCCGCTTCACAGAACTCCTTCACTTTTAATATCACTTCTCGACCTGCACTTTTTACAATTTTCGGCATCGTAAATAAACCTTATAACGCACTAATCCAATAATAAACTCACAAAATATCTACCACAACAAACGCACCTTGATTACATCGACGAACGACAACATGGCCGATCTCCCCATCTGTCAAAATTAGTTCCACAATTGTCCGCGGGACTTCTTTCGTGAAATGGACTTTATATCTGCGTTCGGAAGCGCTCGGGGTTACTCGGGAATAACGAATTTAATTTTAAATGGGTGCCTGGGTGCCTGTGAATGACAGTGATTTTGAGTGTTTTGTTTCACTAGTTAATCAAGTATTTTGGATGTATCTTATATCTTTGTATCAGTGTATTCAGTTGTTGGTGAGCCAAATAAATAAAATAAAATAATAAAATAAACTTTATTACTTAGTTGTTTTAAATATAATATTGTGGCTAAGTAATAAAAGCCGCATGGGTCCATCGATCAGGTTAAGCTTCGCTTTCCGCGGTTGGTCCGTGGATGGGTGACCATCTTCATATACCAAACCCCTCCGTGCCTCGGGGTCCCGGCTCCCGTTGGCCCCGGCTGTCATTCATGTATCTTTGACAGTTGTTACGGGGCGTCAGAATTGGTCGAATCGCTAGAACCACCGTAATTTATGGTAGATATACTAATTAGAGAAGCTAATTGGTCTCTGAATTAAAGTATTACGAGCCTTTTTAATAATAATGAAACAAACAGGCAGTAAGTACATGTAATGTTCATGATCACTACGGGCATTTTACAATGTCAGCTACCATTCGGTAGCCTGTTAGCGCCATCTATTATCAAGTAAAATAACTACTAGTACACAGACCGCAGTGACATCTAGCAGAAAATATAAAATTTGTAATAGTGACATCTATTGTCGAGTAGACGTAACAAAATTATTTTAAGCCATATTCAAATTACAACCTTGAAGGTTGAACCTTCTATTAAATCAAACTCAACAGCTAGAGCGGTGCACCGCTCTCCGTAAATCATGGACATTCAACATTCATGGATAAAAACGCTTGTTTCACCATTTCTGGATAAGGTTCGCCAGACCATACAACATCCTAGCCAATATAAATGCGAAGGTATGCGTTTGTTACATTTTCACGGCTGGACCGATTTTTATGAAATGGGGATGCTTTGAACCCTAAGGAAGGACATTGGCTACTTTTTATCGACATACCTACCACGCGGGCGGAAGCTGGTAGGGATTATAAAAGCGATCGTAACTCTGTCCGTCTGTTACCTTTTACGCCTTAACGGCTGAAGGGATACCGATGAAATTTAGCTCACAGGTAGATCATGACCTGGGTCAGGACATTATTATTATCTGTCGTTTGTGTCCCACTGCAGGGCGAAGGCTTCTGCTGTTTGTGGCCAATCCTTATGAAAAAAGTCGAGTTCGTACCGCCATGTCCTACCTGTCGCCTTAAGACATAGCATACTATTTATCCTGAAAGTATTCCCGTGGGATTATCTACGACATCAACGCGGACGAAGTCGCAATACCTAATAGCTTATTTCATAGAAATTACTAGCTGCACCCCGCGGTTTCTCCCATGTAGATCGGGATAAAAAGTAGCCTGTGTTAATCCAGGGTATAAGCTATCTACATACCAAATTTCATCCAAATCGGTCCAGCCGTTTGAGCGTGAAGAAGTAACAAACATACTAACACACAAACTTTCGCCTTTGTCATTGACTGCCTCGTTGGTCTAGTGGTCGCTAGCGTTACTGCTGAGCATGAGGTCCTGGGTTCGATTCCCAGGTCGAGCAGTGTTATATTAGGTTTTTCTATCTGGGAATTGCTCAGTAGCAGTTCGGAGTCTGGATTTGTGGTTGATGGCAACAGGCTCGCCCCCTATTACATGGATCTTAAAAATAACTGGCCAAATGTGGGTTTGCTATAGTTACACCTCTGCGCAATACTTCGGGGAAACAAAGCGTGATATTATGTTGTATACGGTCAGCAACAGAAGTCGGTTAGTACTGCTACTTTTGACATCATCTAAATTAACACAAAATGATACGATAACCTGATTTTAGCATTTCATTTATTACATAAGAATTAATTTTCTTTAAAAATTACATCTGTTCCGATTTTAATGAAGTATTTTTCTCAATAATTAAGATTTAGAAAACTCAAATGTTAATCGAATTTTGTTGCTGACTGTACCATTTTTTTAAATTGCTTATTTGTTGAAGCAGGCTGTTATCCTTTTGCATTCTTTGTTTCCAAAAGCGAATCGTGACGTCGTATGTCAGAATTTGACTGAAAAGAAACAACGACCTCACTTTGGTAAGCGGCATTTATTAAAAAAAGAACATACAAAAAAATTATTAAAATAAAAAATAAGTACAGAAACAGACTTGAAACACAAAAAATCGGGCGAAAATCGCGCAACAATTTTAATACAGACGTGCGACTAAAAAGTTGCTGTCGAATTGCGGTCAACGCAGTTTCTACTTCTATATTGCATTTCATTCTCCATTTTAATAACACTTTCTCAAGTCTGTTCCTATATTTAGGAATCGTAATATTAAAAAAATATACAAAAAAAAAATTGTGATGTACAAAATTTAAGGTACAATCGAAACTTCCTTGGTAACAATTATATTGCCAGTTGTTCAGACGACCGCATGTCGGTGGTAACACTTTAACCTTGGTCTCTGACCAAATTAAGGTCAAGGTCCTAGGAATAACAGGGGACCTAGACAAAATCCCGTTTTCTGAAAGCGTTAACGCCAACGGAGAGATCAAATTGAATGAAGTTGACAGCAGCAGTGACGCGACATCTCTGAAGCTAATGTCAACTCCATTAACATGATTTTATTCAGATTTATATTTGTGAACACGACTTTTATTCAGATTTGTTACTGTAGTTGGCAATCATATCTTTTGTGTCATGTCATAGATTTTTATTTTTATTCCTTTATTAATCATCTAAATAGATTATTTTCTATTTTGTGAATGTGAGAACGTTGCAGGCCTAGTAGACTGTACATTTGTTGACTATTTTCTATTTTGTTAAGTACCTGGTAGTTGTTGAAAGGCCTACATTGTCCACCCATACCTATTAACACTGAATTTTACTGTAAAAGCCAATTATTATTAAAAATCTCTTGCCGACGAGTCTTCTCCATAGTAAATGACCAATTTAGAACCGTGCATCTAGCTTCTGACGTTTAAGTGAAATAAAATATTTTGATTTAATTTAATCTTACCGTTGGCGTTAATGCTTACAGAAAAGGGATTTCGTCTAGGCCCCCAGGGCTGCTTATATTATACTAGTTTTGTTACCACAGACTTGCTGTCTACTGTTTAAACGGGCGACTTTTAATTACAAACATTATAGAAATTATATGTCACAGCCTACTGACATAAGCTATTATTATTATTTAAAATTATTACATTTTTTGACTTAAGCTTGATTTATAAAATTGATTCTTGGCTAAAAAAGCGTTCCCATCTCTGTCATTAACGTGCAATTTTCAAATGTAAGCTGAAATAAGGACAAAATACACACTTTTGGGTTGTGTCAATTTGACAGGCCTTCATTTTTTTTTTTTAACTTCTGATTTTGCATCGCTGTCCAAATCACAGTGATATTTATTTTCATTACAATAAGGTTGTTGTTGCGTTGCTGCTATCAGAGATGAAATGACTGTAGAAACTGTTTTTTTATTCCTCCCTTCTTTGGGATTGTCACTTAGTGATAATCCTTACAATAAACTCACAACCGAATTACAAAATTGTAACTTATTTGCTCAAAATCACAGCCACAGACAGTGAACAAAGCGTAGAAGTAAAGTTGGCGACATACGTAACGGTTTTCAACCTCTACACTTCAGTTTTTTACTGTCAACAACGAGAGTTGTTAACGGCGCACCGAGCTTTTTATACACATTTTTATAACCCTTGTTTGAAGTAGTAAACAAATCAACCTGTCTAGCCTTTTCCCAACTATGTTGGGGTCGGCTTCCAGTCTAACCGGATGCAGCTGAATACCAGTATTTTACATGGAGCGACTGCCTATCTGACCTCCACAACCCATTAACTAGGTAATACGATACCCCTTGGTAAGACTGGTTGTCAGTAACGACTGTCAAAGATCCACGAATGACAGCCGGGACCAACGGCTTAACGTGCTTTCCGAGGCACGGAGGAGTCTCGGTATGTAAAGATGGTCAACCATCCACGGACCGACCCCGGCAAGCGTAGCTTAACCTGATGGATCGACCCGTGCGACTGTTATTATTTAGCCACGAGCTCCTGTTTGAAGTAGTAAACAATTAAATTAAAATCTACGAAAATGTATTGGTATTATTGAGGATATATACCAGGCAGTATCTTGGCAGTATCACGAGGGAAACACTATTTTTTTTGTGTATTTTGTAATTTTTTATTTTATTTTTTCTAATCTGCGTTTTATTTGTGCAGTATAAACAAGTTTTCTTTCTTTTACTATTTGACAAAGTTGGCACGATAGAACAAATTCGCAAAGTTACCTCTTTTCAAGTATTTTTTTCCTCTATTTCCCTATTTTGTTATAAATGTAAATAAGTAATTTGATATGATTAATTTACTAAAAATAAAGTTCATAGATGACTGAATCATTCGTATACACGATAGTTTTTTTATTTAAGAGCAATATGATGAAAATAACAACGAAAAACATTGAAAAAGTGCAAAAGTGTGATTATTTTCTTTACTCTTCAGCTTCACACGTAAAGAAAAAGTCAAAAGCAAAAGCTCGGTGCGCCCTTAATTCTATAAGCCGCTTTTAAGTTGTATCCGCAGTAGGAGCCCGCGAAATTCAAATTTTCTCAAGTTTTTTACAATTTGCAGGTCAGTATCAGGTTGTATGTTGATAATAATATGATCCGCGACTATAACAAATATGTATTTACATAATTATAAACATAAGAATCATCAATACATCTCTCTAAGTTAGCTTTGTTCTCTTTAAGTTTGATTACGGAAATCATGACATTTTGGAACAAATCTAACTTAGAGAGATGTATTGATGATTGTTATGGTTAAAATTATGTAAATACATATTTGTTATAGTCGCGGATCATATTTTTATCAACATACAACCTGATACTGACCTGCAAATTGCAAAAAACGATGAGCAATTTTAATTTCGCGGGCTCCTACTGCTCAATCACCTTAAGTATTTCATTTAAATAGCTAAGAATTAAATTTAGTTGCTGATCATACCACCATTTTAGAATATGACATCAATGCATTACGAAATCTTCTTCATTAGGTAACCGTTTTTCCTTTCTTTATAAAACTTTGGAGTCGCCGTTACCTGTATGGCCAACTTTACCCTGAGTCCATTAAATTATTACCGAATGTCTTTTCATCATAATTAGGTAGCATAAAATAGGGTCCTACACCCCAGCGGATAAATTGAATTGATTTAAAAAATGATTAGATGTTGATCAGCAAAAAAGATGATTATTTTATTAAACCTCAGAATACTATTTACTGACAAAACTTATGTTTTGTGAAAAAGCACCTTTTACAAAATTAAATCTTTTGCTGATCAACGAACTTTTTGAAATGTCAGTTTCTAAAAAAAAAAACTACACTCCCGGACTCCTAAATCGAGCCAGCATGCATTTCCATGTAAAGTTTAAAAAAACGACGAGTCAAAGAAACGATTTGATGCAGTTTTAAAGCCGAAATACTGGCCATCATTGTTCCAAATATGAATTTACTACTGTTTAAAAAGAAAAATAAATGTATGGTGGCTTGATTTATGAGTCCGGGAGTGTCATCATTATCATTCTCCTGCCCTTATCCCAATCTCATGAGCTACAAAATATCTGATCATTGCAATTTCAAAAAATCTCAATACCTATCTACTTTAAATTCTATAAGTACTTACAAACATTAACTTTAAAATAAAAATCAATCATTAAAAACGGGAACAGATTTGACACACTCCACATTAAGTGATCATAGAGCACCGTTGAGTGTGGCAAGTATGTTCCCAGCTTATAGCCTGGAATAATCGTGCCAGTAACTTGTACAAGAGTATGCGAATAGGTTGTATGCCATTGTGACCTTCACCAATCGAAACTTGTTATGCGCTTCGGTAATCTTCGTGTTTCCAAAATAGGGGGTGTTCATTAATTATGTGAGGTGATTTTGGCCATTTTTCAACCCTCTTGGTAAGATGTCGTGAGATTTTTCAAAATGTTTATTTTTTGCGAAAATACGTTAATCTGTGCTTGATTGTGTTAGATTTATTTAAATAAACATTAATGTGCTTTATATTTTTTTTTTATAATAATAGGTACTTATTTTTTTATAATAATTACCCATTTTTCTCGCATTGTTACACTGTTTCATGTGAAAAAAAAATACGTGATATTTGCTGAGAACCCCCCTGTCCTCCATGTGCGATTGGGCGAGATTCGGCTCGACCTTTAAAATGAAAACATTGTAAAAGCCAATTATTTTTAAAAAGACCAACCGTGGAGTTTCTTGTCGGCTCTTCTCTATAGGAAACGACCAATTGGAACCGTCACCTAGCTCCCTGGCTTCTGACGTTTCATAAGTGCCCATGTAGAAACATCTTGAGTTTGTATGTGGGGTAATCTCCGGAACTCCTGATCCGTATTCGAAAATTCTTTCACTAATGGGGAGCAACACTCACTAAAGCCAACTGCCATAGGATATGTTTCATGTTAAAACTTCACGCAGACGAAGTCGCGGGTAAAAAAAAGCTAGTAATTACTTATGAAATAAAACATTCTGAATTTGAATTTATAGTACAATGGCATGCAATCAACTTGCATACTTCTGTGCAAGTTACTACCATGTAAACCCGGCTTATTTCATATATTCAGCATTGTCAGCAAAGCATTCAATCTCACATTTTATATACAAAGGAACAATATCTATGAGAGAGCATAAGTTTTTTTTCAATTTCGTCATAATCATAAGCTATATCACAAAAAATATGACACATGTCAAAGTTGATGAAAAGTGGCGCAATTGTTGGGCAACTGTTGCACAACTATGATGGCTTGTTTCACCACTTAAGAGGTGTACCCATAGTACACCCACATTTAGCCAGCTATGTTTAAGTCCTATGTAATAGGGGGCGAGCCTATTGCCATCAACCGGCCACAAATCCAGACTCCGGGCTGCTGCAACAATTGTCTTGCTTGCTTGTTGTGATAGAAAATATTTTTGAAGTTTACTCCTTAAGAATCGATTTTCATATACAAGCGTTAACTCAAAAGCGTTACATTTTTCTGCGCAACGTAACTTGCGTACCTTTCTCTTTGAAATCAAGTTATACCTACTTGTTTTGTTTATTTTCGGCCAGTTTTCATTGTAGCGGTCAATCTATTCATTATATTCAAAGACAATCGTACTTAACGAGTAAACTCCAGTAGTGCGTCGGAGCTACTTTTTGACACACACATACTTTTTTTGTAACGGATAAACTAAAAAAATACTTAACCGATTTTATAAATTCTATCACGTATTGAAAGCTATATTATCAGCGTAACATGGGCTGTATTTTATCGACTTCCACGCGAACGAAGTCGCCGACAGAACCTAGTGGAAAATAATATGATATCACATTTCATCACTTTGACATGTCTCATTTACATTTTATTCTTAAAAGTATACGTAACCTATTAAAATTAAATGACTTTTTGTCAGATTAACTAGAAAATATAAGCGAGCAACTGTTCAGCAACTTTTTAATTCTCATCTAAAACTTAATTATATACACAAATCAAATAAAAAAAAAAAAAAAAAAAAAAAAAAAACTCAAATAAAATTATAGAACAGGGAATATGCATGAAATTCAAAACTATTTCATTATTTAAATAAACATTGTAAGTATAGGCGTCAAGAAAACAATTGCAATTTATTTGTACATTTTTTAACGTGCTCATTAATTATTTTACAATTCATTAATTTTTTACGTTTTTTTGGTGGAACGGAACGCATACTCGAAACGCGTCGTCTTCGATAATGACGGAAGTGACATCAAAAGCTATGTGAATAATTCTTCAAATAATCTTTTCTTAGCAAACTGTTTGAATTCTCATTGAGGCAAGCTACTAAGTACGATTTCTGCTTGAATAAAGTACAAAAAATAATTTTATTTACAAGATCTGTGGCTAAAAAAGAGATCTAAACCAATCAGCATCGTGAATTATGACGTCACATTGTGGCCGCGACGATAACGGATGTTTCAACTGTAGCAGAAAACTGTTGGAGTGTTATCATTGTTTTGAGCAACAATCAATCTGCCTAGCCTTTTCCCAACTATGTTGGGGTCGGCTTCCAGTCTAACCGGATGCAGCTGAATACCAGTATTTTACATGGAGCGACTGCCTATCTGACCTCCACAACCCAGTAACTGGGTAATACGATACCCCTTGGTAAGACTGGTTGTCAGACATTCGGGCTTCTGACGACCCGTAACGACTGTCAAAGATCCACGAATGACAGCCGGGACCAACGGCTTAACGTGCTTTCCGAGGCACGGAGGAGTCTCGGTGTGTTAAGATGGTCACCCATCCACGGACCAACCCCGGCAAGCGTAGCTTAACCTGACAGATTGAGCAACAAACAGTAGTAATATTATTTCGACTTTTAACGCGCGGTATTAGCTCAATATTCACAAAAATTTATTCTTGGATTGTCGAGTATGACGTAACGCAATGAAACTATCAGAAGCAAAAAACACAGTGGACAGAGAAGGGTTTAAAGAAAAATGTTAACCGTATAGAATAGTAAAAAATAGTTTGATATTCCCAATAAAAAAATTTGGAAGTTACTTCACAAAAATAAACTTTGGCGTATTTTCAGCGATTGCCACATTATTTGTTTTAAGAATTTAATATAATTAGCATTTTTTTTAAACTTTAACCGGACAATTATTTAATTTATTGTGTATATTCTGAATAATCTAAAGAAAACCCGAAAAATAAATGCACATTCGCTGCTTAGTCACATCTCGGCAACACAAATATTATTTTCAATTTTCAACCTTATTTCAAGCCAGCTAATGGTGACAATAGATTACGCGGTTGTGTGCCGTTTAAAATCGTAGTCAGTCCGCGCCTTAATACTTTTCGTGGGTTTACATCACTATGCTTTATTGAATAAGGGGAAAAAAATATTACATGCATATTCCCTATTGAAAATACATGATTGTATGTTTTTTTACTAACGACAACGAGTGAAAAATAACAATTTTAATTATGTCCGCAAAGTGGGATCAGAAAATGCTTGGAAAAACCTTTCTCTTAGCACTTTGGGGTTTTTTAACAAACTTTAGTTTGCATGAATGCTCTCTTATAATTTCTAGTTAACAATTGGACTAGTGCAAGTACTGATTTCACCAATATTATCGAAAACTGAGGCTCGTTTAAAACAAAATTCATTTTTTTACTACCTTAATATTAGAGAGCAGTGGTGGCGCAGTGGTAATGGCCCCGACTTACGAGTTGTAGGTCGTAAGTTCGAACCCATACAACCATGTTACTTTGTGTAAATTATTTCATCACCACTGTTCTCAAAACGATGAAGGAAAACGTCGAGAGAAAATCGGAATGTCCTAGAACCAAAAAATTCAATGAACTGTGACACCTACCTACCAACCCGCACTGGGCCCGCACCGAGAGTAGGCCTGTGTCCCAGCAGTGGGAACATTATAGGCTGACTATGCTATTTTATATTATATTCCGTGAAACTTATTCGTTTTTATGATTCTTTACGATAATCGGACAATCCTAATATTATGCGCGTTAGATAAAACCGTTACAAAAATGGTGTGTTTTTACGGTTTTACTCATTGATGTTTCGGGAAAAATACCCACCCTTATCGAGACCTAATCACACAAGGTGGTGAACTTGACCCAGAAATTAATCATAAATACCTAAGTTCACTTATCATAAGCACAATAATCAATTTCTTAGTAAAAATTCATATCAAATCGCTTAAAAGAAAACATCATGAGGAAACATGTCCTGGAACCAAAAATTCGAAGACCTGTGACATCACCAGCCCGCACTGGGCCCGCGTGGTGGATTACAGCCCACTCCCTCTTGAAGAGAGGAGGCCTGTGTCCCAGCAGTGGGAACATTATAGGCTGATTCTGCTTAATATAATATTGGTGAAATCCGAACGGTATAATCTCAAAAAACAATTATTTAATTAATCATTATTTACAAAATTATTTCATTATAACAAACATAGTACCTATTATATTTAAGAAAGCGAAATTCGGGAGCTTTTTTTAAAAATGGTTAAATTCAGTCTATTGCATTTTTAGTTCATTTTTTCTTGCATGGATTGCCAGGAGCAAAAAATCGTTAGGTAGACAATATACACACATAATTATACAAAGTAAGGAGATAACAATATGACAATAAATTAAACTTCATCCAGGGTCAATTTAAATTAGCTAGCGAAACTCCGCAGACACACTCCAAAAAATAAAAAAGATTTCATGATTTTTTGGGAGTCAACAACCGCTGGTAGTGTTGTTACTTAAAGTATGAGTTGAGAAATATGTTTTTTATATATTTATCGTATTCCATATACAGGAGCTCGTAGCTAAGTAATAACAGCCACACGGGTCGATCCATCAGGTTAAGCTACGCTTGCCGGGGTCGGTCCGTGGATGGGTGACCATCTTTACATACCGAGACTCCTCCGTGCCTCGGAAAGCACGTTAAGCCATTGGTCCCGGCTCTCATTCGTGGATCATTGACAGTCGTTACGGGTCGTCAGAAGCCCGAAAGTCTGACAATCAGTCTTACCAAGGGGTATCGTATTACCCAGTTAATGGGTTGTGGAGGTCAGATAGGCAGTCGCTCCATGTAAAATACTGGTATTCAGCTGCATCCGGTTAGACTGGAAGCCGACCCCAACATAGTTGGGAAAAGGCTAGGCAGATTGATCCCATATACATCGCTACCTATCACGTCTGCTAAGTTTACACAAAACAAAAATTATTTTTTAAACTAATATTTCAACCACACTGCGGTAGATGACCCCAAAAAAAAAATCATCAAATTCATTTATTTTTTGCCTTATCCTGTTTAGATTGATACCCATCACGTCTGCCGAGTTTCGCTAGCTAATTTAATTTGACCCTGTATATCTAATGGCTTTCCCAGTCTGCTGCCATACAAAATCAATGTCATACACTTCTGGCCACAAAAATCAACCACATAATAAAAGAGGGTCCTATCTTAACATGATAGAAGTGAAAACTTACGACTGGAGCCGAGTATACTCGATTTACCGCCGAGTATACGCGATTCAGCGTGACCGACCGACTGCACAGCAGCCCAGTATACCCGATTCAGCGTCACCGACCCGAGCAGTGCGCTTAAAGTTTTCACTTCATAAACGCAACCAAGTACCGAAAACTGCAATAGACTGCAACATTCATCATCTTTTCATGGATTCAAAGCTCCGTACTCTTAACAACTATGACTCTTCACTAACACTATCCTTTTCCTGGCACTCAAAATCTTTTTTCACACTCAAATTTATACTTTCAACATCTTCTGAACTCTTCATAAGATTCAAACCCTGTTCAAATTCGCAGTTTTCTTGCGTTCCATGTTTAAATTGTAGATGTTTCTCCATGCTAGATTTCTGCACGCATCTGTACGCACAATGTGGACATTTTACAGACTTCTGTCGAGGTCTGTATGGTTTACTTTGGTTTTTAACGTCAACTTTTTCACCCTCTTTTTCGTTTAAATGCCTCTGCTTATGTTTCGTTAAATTAGTTTTTTGCACGCACCTATAGGAACACATATCGCAACTAAAGGGTTTTTGGTCTGTGTGTAAGTACATATGTTTCACTAAATTAGGTTTTTGAACAGTTCTGTAGTCACAAAAAGGGCACGCAAACGGTTTGTATCCTGTATGCGTTCTTTCATGAACTACCAAGTTATTTTTTTGGGCACATCTGTAGTCACAATACTGACATCTAAAAGGCTTTTCTTTCATATGAACTAGTATATGTTTTGCGACGTTGTTTTTCTGGCCCGACTTGTAATCGCAGAAGGTACAGGAGAAAGGTTTTTCACCGGAATGCGTGCGTTCGTGTATCTTCAAAATGGCGGGAGATTGACATCTATAAGCGCATTGACTACAACTGAACTTCCCAACTTTTTCTATTGACTGTTCAATGTCTGAGCAAGATTTCGAATGATGCTTCAATCCTCTTTTTGAAGGGAACACATCATTACACTTATAACAAATATATTGACCTTTAATATTCATAGAAATATCTTCAGTTATTTTGTTATGTACACTCGAATCATTCTCACTTTTAGCTTCAGCAAAATTTTGATTATTATACTCCGAATAATATATTTTGTTCTGATCCGTCGGTTTCAAATTCTCTTTCGGCTCCTCGCATTTATCTTTGGCGCCATTAGGACAGGCATCTTGTCTTAACTTTTTATAATCATCGAGGTAAGGGCTAGTGTTTTCAAACTGCCTATTAATGACTAAATTTTGTGGATTTTCGCGAATGTTCGTGTAGTTTTGAACGTAGTTTTGTGGTCTAGAGTAGAGGTCGATGGAATTTAATGCTGGGACGTTTACGTGGGTGTTGTATACGTACATTTGATTGTCTGGGTGTATGTTTGGCTGTGGTTGTGTGTGGTCGGCGGGAAGACCTGAAACGGGAAATAATAAGCATGTTTATTTATTTTATCAACACTACATATTTAGTTTTTTGAGTTCATCATTTGCCTAGCCTTTTCCCGACTATGTTAGGGTCGGCTTCCAGTGTAACCAGATGCAGCTGAATACCAGTATTTTGCATGGAGCGACTGCCCATCTGACCTCCACGGCCGAGAGCACGATACCCCTTGAAAAGACTGGTTTTCCGACTTTCGGCCTTCTGACGACTGTCAAAGATCCACGAATGACAGCCGGGAGCAACGTCTTAACGTGCTTTCCGAAGCACGGATATAAAGTGCCACATATAGGCAAAGAAAACGCACATCTACGAAGTTTCCACAATCAGAGAAATTATGCGCCAAATTAATGTTTCCCTAGCCTTAGCTGTAAATCAAAATCACAGCAGCCAATCAAATTACATTACACATTCAGCTGAGAAGACTTTCCGAAACTAAAGGTTAATGTCGCGTAAGATAGGTGATTGACCCACATGCTTGCATAGTAACACAAAATATGCGGTACTGCTTGATAAGACACTATCTCATTTATAAAAAAATGTAAGTAAATAGAACAATTTAGTTAGCGACAGCCTAATAACCCAAAATCTTAGGTTTTATCTTCAAATTGACGCGACATTGAATTAAGATTGAATAAGTTTTATTTCTGGGATGTCTCCACTGACCTCACTTTACCCTCTTGCAGGAATAGCCCCTCCAGAGGTTCGAAGAGAAATTTCCTGTGTTACTGAAAAGCTCAAGCAGGACAAAGACAAGGTAGGCTGGAAGTGGATTGGAAGAAAAAAGGGGAGGCCTTTGTCTAGCAGTGGCACATAAAATAGATTTAACAAAAAAAAGCTGTGTGTCAGCTCCGACGTACGACGGGAGTTTACTCGTTTTTGTGCCGTTCCGACTTTCTATTGTTGGACGAAAACAAAGGACCACAGAGGACCATGGAGGGTTTCTTAAATGAATCAGTGCTATACAAAAAACAACTTTAAGGTGTAAAGGTGTTCGTTTTATTTTACGTTGCGCAGAAAAACCGTGACAACGCTTTTGAGTTAACGCTTGTATTTCACTCCTCATAAATTTCCAAACTGGTACGCCTTATATCAAAATCGATTCTTAAGGTGTAAAATCCAAAAATTCACGCGTTTTTTGTAAAGGCTGGTATTTAGTTATATTTGTCAGTAGATTAAATGATTAGCGACTTTACTTAATCAGTGAATCTACTGGCACATCTTATGCTTGTTGTGATTGGTAACGATTTAAACAAAACAACAACAGCTATAAACCGAAAGATATGATTCGCATCAGCTGAGGCGTTAGTTGACAAAAAATTTTGGCGAAAGAAAATTTTACGGGTCATATTTTGTTAAGGGCTCGTATTTGAGCTGCAAAGGTCGATTGAAGGTTAAGCTACGCTTGACGCAGTCGGTTCGTGGATGGATCCATTACATATCAAGACTCCTCCGAGCCTCGGAAAGTACGTAAAGCCGATGGTCCCGGATGTCATTCGTAGATCTTAAGACAGAAGCCCGACAAGTAAGTCTGACAACTAGACTTACCAAGGTTGTTTTACCCAGTAACTTAGAAGGAATTGCTCCATGTAAAATACTGGTATTCAACTGCAAGTTCGACTAGAAGCCGACCCTAACATAGTTGGAAAAAGGCTAGGCAGATTGATATTGATTTTGTATGCAAAATCCAAGAAAACCCGAGCAAAAATCTAGTTAATTAGCCGTGAAAGCAACACACACAAGTGTTATTAAAACCAGTCGGACTGACCTTTTTATGACAACATTATATTTAATATATTCAACAAAGGTTGAAGTGTCAACTTTTATCGAATTGTTGGATATGTCTGTGCGTTTGTTACTAGGGGATTGATAAGATGTTTCGCGCTTTTTCTTATTCCGGAACTTCTTGCAGCAGAAGGGCCGTTTAGAAAGTTGTCAAAGGCATCATTGTTGAAGTGCGGAAAGAGACTTATAGAAGACGTATAGCGCTATTCTTATCGCACTGAAAGAAGTATGACGTTGACATTTCTCAGGGCACAGATTGCGAATTCCAATCCTGTTCCCCAAGTTTTACTGCCTTCCTATGTTAAAGCGAAATGGGTCCAAAAGACGATATTTTGACGCATTTCGGCTGCACGCATAATCAATTTTAATCCTCAAAAGCTACAATATTTATTCATAATTAAAAAATTTTAGGTTTTCTTTAGTAAATTATGAGGGTCAAAACACGATTGACACAATTTGGCTCGATACAAAAAAAAACGCAATTTTCGCAAGTTAAATTTTTTTTGAGGGAAATTTTTTTTCAATAAAATGTCGTCTATACGTTCACTATTAAAGTCATAAGGGGATTATGGGTAATTATTTTAATGTTACAGAGCATACAGGATTTTAAAGAGAAATATTTTTTAAATTCTATATGCTACGTTTGGCTATATCAACCCGTTACGATACCATTTCGCCTTAAAGTTGTATTCCACTGACTTACGTTAAAAAATACCATAATCAAGAATCCTTGGTTCAAAATCTGTGTTCTGTTGCATTTTGTGAGTGAACGAGTGAAGTGAAGGGGCTTTTGAAGATGGGTAAAAAACAACCCTTCGATAGTTTGATTCCATTTTGACAAGAGAGCTCCATAAAAGCGCACCGTTCAAAGCCACTTAGTAATATCCTCCCTCCGAATGGAGATTAGCCAAGTACGCAATAGATAAAATAGCGCACAAGTGTGTGCGTTAACACACAAGCACTCCCAAAGGGAGGGAACTTTATCGTTAGTCCGATGGGATGGCAATCCGACACGACCGAAGATCAGGCGCAGGACTTAGGACCCCCCGTACCTCCCCAGACACGGGGACGTCTGGCGCCCATGTGCTGGTTTGCTCCCTGGGGTGGTCACGGCGTGCGTGTTCCCACCGTAAGCAGCAGAGGAGGACACCGTGGAATTTTAGTGGGTTAGAGTCCCACATAACTGCACTATCTTCCAGTGGTAGTGCAGTATGCATGAGCATTTCTCCACGATAAAAAAAGGACCCCCCGTACCACGGAAAGCCACGTAATATTTATGGGCATGGGGATATGGGGATGATTAATTAACTATTTAAAACGCAAAATACGGAATTTTGTTGACATTTCAAAAGCGAGATTAACTTGTTTTTTTTTTTTTTGAAGGAATTAATGGTTGCAGTTTTTTAGAAGAGCATCTTGACAAATCATCTTATTTAATCGAAAAAACATGGAAATATTTCAAGTTTCACGAAGATGAACTACTACATGAATAAACAAATTTTAGACCTAGCCCCGAACGAGTGGCGCCAAATAAAAAAACTAGTATTTTATATGCACTTCTTTATAAATTACGTCGCGGTCGGTGTGTGCGTCAACGAGATTTAATGAATTATTTATGAGCTGAATATTTTTATTATAGATTAAGGATTCTTGTTATAACTAGATTTGACCTTGAAGATTTTAGTTAGAAAGAAGAAAATAATTATTTTATATTGTAGCGTGAGAAGACTCTCACGCGCAACGGAACTAAACGCGTTTCGTTTAAATGTAGATTTATGACAAAATGCCATACCATAAGGACGGGTTACTTTGACTCTAGGGCATAACTTTGGCCCAAATCGAGACAACTGTATAAACTGACCGAAGTGTCACGACCACACAACCGAACGTCGTATGTCCTTCGGTATCTATTAGATGGTGATATAGACGCGTACTTGCAGAACCTTGTGTGGATTTAATGACAGTAAACATCTGTCTCGATTTGGGCCAAAGTTATGCCCTAGAGTCAAAGTAACCCGCACTTACCGGTACTTAAATCAATTATAAGCTTAGTAAGTTCTTAACATATTTAAATACTTTCGATTTAAAGCAAACATAAATTTTACCTCACAATAAGGAACTGTTTACGTATGATCGTATAAAACAGAAAATAGATGGTGCTACTTTAGATTTTTTTTTCTATCGTAAAAATTTCAAGTAATCATGTTTCGGTTTTAGTACAGCCAGTAGACAGTATAGTCAAATACCAGATATGGAAAATCCAAATGATTTAACCATATACATTTGGTTTTATAGGAATTTTTAAAAAACATTAAATTATCGATTATCCCCTTAACTATAGAGCCATGAAGCGTTCTATTATGCATGGCATAAGGCTTAGACCAAGTTCTAAACTTCGAGATCCGAAGACGTACGAAGGTCTTTGATATCAGAAAACGTATTATGGAGCTCAAACAGTGTTGGGCAGGACACCTGGCAAGGCGTAGTGATGACAGGTGGAGTAAGGCTGTTGCAGAGTGGCGTCCAAGGACTGGAAGACGAGGTGTCGGTCGTCCGGCGGCAAGATGGGCGGACGACATTATTGCCATCACGGACGATACCTGGGTGATGCTGGCACAGGAGCGTGGGGATTGGCAGGAAAAAAGAGGCCGATGTTCAGTGGATAAAGTCGGGCTGTGGATGATGATGACAAGAAGAACATTGACGTGATGGCCTAGTGGTTAAGGCCTCGACTATCATAATATGATAGGTGCAAAAACACCTCTGTCCAAATTTTGTTTTTTTAATCTATGATGTCATTTTTTGCCCGACGTCAAAAGTAGATTTACTAGACATTTGGACAGAGGCGTTTTTGCTTCTATACACGAGGGGGAATAGAAGCAAAAACGCCTCTGCTAGTTGTGGGTTCAAATTCGGGCAACTACTAATGTGACTTTTTCAATTCAAATGTGCATTCTGAGGTAATCTTCGACATTGCTTTCATCGCGAGGAAACCTGTTCTTACAGTCAATCATCATCTTTTCCCAACTTTGTTGGGAAGTTGGGATCGGCTTCCAGAGAAACCGGATGCAGCTGAATACAAATATTTTACATGGATCGTATGCCTATCTGACCTACAACCCACTTACTTGGTAATACGATACCCCTTGGTAAGACTGGTTGTCAAGACTTTCAGGCTTCCGACGACCCTTGCGGTAACGACTATCAAAGATCCCCGAATTGCAGCCGGGACCAACGGCTTAACATGCTTTCCGAGGCACGGAGAGGTTTTGGTATGTAAAGATGGTTACCCATCCACGGACCAAACGCTGTTAGACCCAAGAAACGATGGATCGATCGTGTGATATGGCTAGAAAAGGGGTGAGAGCGGAGAGGAGGCTGATAGAGAATTAAGGTAGACGAAAACGTGTTGCGCCGACCCCAAATAACTTGGGACAATGGCAGGAAGGTGATCATGGCTTTTGGAACAGACATTAATAATACCGTCTTCTTTACCTATGAAATTGCCTATTTTTGATACCGGCTAGTGTGAAGATCAATATCTTTCATTCTATTTAGAATTCCAAATTCAATTTAATTTTATAATATAGCATGATATTTAAAAAAAAATCAGTGGTTAATTTGTTTTCCCGGCGTTCGATTTTTCTTTGATATCGAAGTTTCTGTAACCATGGAAAAATCGAAATAGTGCGCTATTTTCGAATACGAGTTCCGTCGTGGCACCAACGCAGCACAGACAGCACGCAATATTAACGACGTGTATGGACAAGGTACAAATGAACGCACGGTGCATTTTTGGTGTGATCGCTTCCGTTCTGGAAATTTTGATCTCAACAATGAGCCCCGGGGAAAAATTTCAAATGAGGCGGCGAAAAAACCCCTTACAGAATTCATCTACAGACTAACTTTGTTCGTAATACCGATAGAACCTCGCGGCTTTTGACAAAAATATAGTATACCTAACCACCTTTCCAAAGAACCTGGAACGCAAGGAGTGGGTCCACACACAAAATTCCAAAAAATTAAAAATAAGACGCGGAATGCGCCGGCCCCGCCCATTTCGAACAACGGGGCGTTTCAAGTTTTCTCCACCCGGCACGTTTCGGGAAATGGGCGCGTGGGTGGATATAAAACGGCAATTTCATTTAACCTAATTTTATATCAAGACTGCAAGATCAGGATGAGACGCACGGACCAGGGAAGCATAGCAAATAAGAGAGGCGGTCTAAATTCGGCAGTGAGTGGAATAAGGCAGTCAATGATGACGATGAAGGCTGTAGCATAATCAGCCTATAATGTTCCCACTGCTGGGACTCAGGCCTCCTCTCTATGAGAGGGAGTGGGCCGTAATCCACCACGCGGGCCCAGTGCGGGTTGATAGATGTCACATGTCTTTGATTTTTTTGGTTCTAGGACAAGCCGGTTTCCTCACGATGTTTTCCTTCTATATGGAGACTGCACTGTACCAGTATTACATAAGTAATTGGGTATATTCCATCGGACTCAACGTATAAAATTTGAAACGAGTTTCAGAACGAAAATAAACGTTTAATTAGAATATATTGGAAAGGTTAGATTGTTGAATAAAGGTTAACATGTCGTGAATTACTAGTAGACTAGTAAAACTGCATATTTTTTTTTTTATAGCTGCTTGGTTAGTCGGTTGGTGGAGGTTGGCTGGCTGGTTTTGTAGCTGGTCTAATCTTTCTCTTTGTATAGGTAGGTGATATGAGCAACGAGTGAAAATTACATTAGATCATTATGACTTACGGAGCCGAAACGTGGAAACTCACGGTACGGCTGGTCCATGAATTCAAGGTCGCTCAGCGAGCTATGGAACGGGCTATGCTTGGAATCTCACTGAGGAATCGAATCCGAAACGAGGTGATTCGGCAGAGAACCAAAGTTGTCGTTTTAGCTCACACAATAAGCAAGCTGAAGTGGCAATGAGCCGGCCATATTAGCCGTAGAACCGATGACCGTTATCGTGCCCGCGGGCCGTTACCGTGTTCTTGAGTGGAGACCGCGAATTGGCAAACGTAAGGTAGGTAACGCCCTCACGCTAGTTGGAGCGACGATCTTCGCAGCGTGGCTGGTTACAGCCGAGAATCGAACTGAATGCCGTGCAATTGGAGAGGATGTCCAGCTATGGACTGCTGTAGGCAGATAATGATCTTAAATCCTAAACTGAGTAATGGTCGCCCAGTGGCAAAGGCCCAGACTTACACGTTGTAGATTGTGGGTTCGTATCCAGACAAGCAATTGACTTTGTGTAAATAATTTCATCACCCTGCTCTTAGAACGGCATGATCTAGAACCAAAAATTCACCCACTCCCTCTCACATAGAGGAGGCCTGTATCCCAGCAGTGAGAATATGCTAAATCCAAAACTTAGATCAACTATTATTGTGCATAGGCACTAAATACATACAGACGTTTAACAAATTGAATGTGCAGTTAATTCGCAGCTTTTATGCAAGTTAAGCCGTTTGCTCTGCGCCGATCCCTCTCCGGTCGTGTCGGATTGCCGTCCCATCGGACTATGAGACTGCACACAGAAGACAGAGTGTACTTGTGTCTGTGCCTATAATATCTCCCACACCGATGGCTAGTCTCCGCTTAGATTGGCCGTCATTGCCGAAATTCGTTCTGGAGGACTATTATAGAAACGACAGCATCGATACAGAAGAGTGTCGATGTCATCCAATGATAACAAAATAACGTTGTTATACTTATAACGCGTCTTATCTAACACCACGTGTTTTTACCGATGTTACCGTGCATTTATTTTGCATTTCTCGCGTTTGTATCGATACTATTATGCATTTCTCGCGTTTGTATCGATACTGTTATGGATTTCTCGCGTTAGTATCGATAATATTATGCATTTCTCGCGTTTGTATCGACACTACCGCGCGATTACATCAACTATGTTTGTATTGATGCTACGGTACCGGGTACGATGCTACCGCGCGTTTATTTCAACCCCTAAGACGTTTTTATCGACGCTACCGCATGGTATCGATGTTACCCCCGAAAAAGCTACTGTAAACTATTTGCCGCGGTCGTATCAACCACGTCCGCTTGTAAATGCAGCTTCGGGCCTAGATAAGGTAGCATTCTTTTAGCGATGACGCTAGTAGAAAAGCCAAAATGAATGAATGAATGATATTTATTTGCAAGAATATAAGTACAGTGAGCTGCATCAATTGGGTACCCCCGTTGTATTACGATTTTAATACAACCGGGGTACCCAATTGATGCAGCCCACTGGACATAAGTTATGGGGGGTTATGGGGTTGACATGAGCTATCGAAATGTCATGTGATCATAGGTCAACGAATTGACAGCGTCCAATGATAACTTCCATAGAGATGCGTCGACAGCAATTGTAGAAATAGAATGGCTCCGACGCGAATGCCATTTGTCTAGGTTTACTGATCTGTTTTCGCAAAGTGGGTGCTTTCACTAAGCTTCATAATAAAACCGGCCAAGTGCGTGTCGGGCCACGCACAATGAAGGGTTCCGTAGTTAGGATGGATTTATCCCAAAAACAAACTTAACACTGTAGGTGAATAACATGTTCTCCCATAGATTTCAACTGTAAATGTAAGTTTGTACTCACAATATTGAGAGATTTACCATTATTTTAAGACCACAGACTTCTTATAGGTTTTTCTGTAATCTACAAATAAAGATCTATTTTCTGTATTTTTTTTCAACATTTTAGGCTCTGTAGTTTCGGAGATAAGGGGGGGGGGGGGGGGGGGGTGGTAAATTTTCGTCTAGTTTCTTAAATAAGTAAAAAACTATTTATTTTTATTTCAAAAATTATTAAAAAAATATATTTGAGATTATCATCCAATTCATTAGATTATGTCACACGGTATAGTTTGCAAACTTTTTTTTTAATTTTCTTATTTGCGCCCCATATTCAAAATTCATTTATTTACTTTACCCTTCCGTGTTTGGGTCATAGAATTTCATATGTGTACCAAATTTCAACTTAATCAGTCCATTTGATTTGGAGCGAATTGGCTGTGACAGACGGACAGACACACACACACAAGTGATGCTATAAAACCCTAACAAAAGTAATAAAAAACAAAGGAATTTACTCACCATTTAAACTGCCAACACTACTAATAGCAGGATTAATATTATCATAGAAATATCCATCGTCCTCCTGCTCCGATTTAATATGAAACGGCATTGGCAACATATGTTCATTTTGGTCCAACCTTTCATGAACATTCATATTAGCCCCCACCAACCTTTGGCCCAAATTTTGATCCAACATATGGCCGTCTTGCACACATTGGACCACCATAGGAGTTCTTCTCGCTTCATTTTGACTCAATATCTCCTGCTCAATATTTGGCCTGTTTAAGTGATGTGACAAACCAATTTCGTGGCTCAAATCGTGTGGGATATCAGGTCTTAAATCGTTAATTCTACTCAAGTCCGTATTCAAATTCTCATTTAAATTCTGCGCTAGTTGGCTTAAATTCTGTAACTCCAAATCGTTGCCTAACGACCGAGCTAAGGATAAATCCAAGTTTCTGCTTAGGTTTTGAGTCAGCAAATCGTCATGCCTATTCAAATTCTGAGGTAGTTCACTAGTCAGGTTATGTACTAGATCCAATTCTGACGTTAAGTTCCGTTGTAAGTGTGCAGGAATATCATTGAAGTTTAAGTTTCTTGGTAGGTGGTTGGTTTTCAGCATCAAGGAGGACATTTGGCGTGGGGAAAGCGGTAGTTGGAAGTTGTGTACGATGGAGCTTGCAACGGAGGATTGCATCGCTTGATGGAGCTGTTCCATTGATAATGGTGAGTGCTGGTAGTCTGTTGTCTCCAGCTGATGCGATTTTTGAAGCTGTGGAAAAGAAAAGGAATTATTTGTTATGTGAATATGCAATGTTTTTTCTTTCTTTTCAATTAGGATGGTAGGTGTCACATGTCTTCGAATTTAAGGTTTTAGGATATGCCGGTTTCCACGCGATGTTTTCCTTCACCGTTTTGAGAGCAAGGTGATGAAAGTTATTTACACAAAGTAAAGCGCCTGCCTGGGTTCGAACCCACAACATAAACTCGTAAGTCGTGGCCGTTACCACTGGACCGTCACTGCTCTCTTTTCAATAGTAAAGTGAAATATTGGTGCCGATTCTGTTGTGCACAAACTAAACTTAATTTAGGCTATTGCTAACTTTTTCTCTCTATTATGACAAGAAAGGGACGGAAGTAAATTAGAGCTGTCAAATTAGTTAGAACTAATTTTTCCATAGACATTTAGACGACACGTAAAAACATGTCGACTAAAAAACACGGTGAAGCGCAAGGCGTGAACTAGTTTGACATCTCCAACTTAGTTCATAGCTATAGCCGTCCTTTTCTTGCGCTGCCTGTTAGTAAAAGATAGCGATTCTCTAATTTTAGTTTAGTGCGTTCACAAGAGAATCGGCACCATTGTCCTACCAAAGATGTTTGTAAAGGGGGTCGTTGACCAGTGCAAAACGTATTTTTTATTGTTATCCCTACCTATTTTCTCAAAGGACTACCAAACAACTTCAAGAATGGATAATGATTTAAAATGCATTAGTTAGCTTCCTACTTCACACTAATATTATAAAGGCGAAAGTTTGTGAATGAGTCTGTGTATGTTTTTTACTTTTTCACGCTCAAACGGCTGGACCGATTTGGATGAAATTTGGTATATAGATAGCTTAGACCCTGGATTAACACATAGGCTACTTTTTATCCCGGTCTACGCGGGTGAAACCGCGGGGTGAAGCTAGTAATATTATAAACGCGAAAGTTTGTGAGGATGGATGGATGTTTGTTACTCTTTCACGCATAAAATACTGAACGGATTTTGATGGAATTTGGCACACAGATAATTTATAACCTGGATTAACACATAGGATACTTTTTACCCGACTGCACCAGAAGGAGGGTTATGTTTTCGAGAGTATAATTGTTTGCGGCCTGAAGGGCGATGGATTTTAGCTTGAGAGGTGTCGTTAGATTGGTATTTACTGTGAGAGTGACACTGGGTATATCAAAATATTAGGTCTTTACCTATGAAATTGCCGTTCTGCAGTACTGGCCATTTCAAATCAAAATCATTTTTGTTTGGCTAAGAATTCTAATTTCAAATTAATTTTATTTTAAAAACATGGATTTGTTTTTCCAAAAGTAGTCATTTGTTTATTGATTAGTGTTACATTTTCATCGCATTTCAATCTTTTTCGTCATCATGGATACGTTAAAAATTCGAGTAATTATGGAATATGAGTACCGTCGTGGCAGCAACGCGGCACAAGCGGCACGCAACATCAACGACGTTTACAGAGCTAACACTACAAACCAACGCACCACTTGTTATTGGATTGCTCGCTTCCGTTCTGGAAATTTCGACCTGAAAAATGAACCTCGCGGTCGTCCGAAGACTTTGGTCGACAATGACGAATTAAAGGCGATTGTGGAAGCTGATGATACACAATCTACGGCTGAATCAGCAGCAGCTTTCGACGTTAGCGTCAAAACAATATTGGTCCATTTGCGTCAAATTGGCAAGGTAAAAGAGCTTGACAAATGGGTGCCCCACGAACTCAATGATCGCCAGCGCGAAGTACGCGTCGAGACGTGCCTTGCACTGCTCAACAGACACACAAATGAAGGAATTTTGAACCGCATTGTTACCTGCGATGAAAAATGGATTCTGTTTGATAACCGCAAGCGCTCAGCAAGTTGGTTGGATCCTGGTTCATCACCTAAACAATGCCCTAAACGAAAACTTACCCCTAGAAAAGTGATGGTCACTGTTTGGTGGTCTAGCGCCGGTGTGATTCATCACAGCTTCTTACCAAACGGGGTGAGCATTACTTCAGATGTGTACTGTGAAGAACTGAACACAATGATGGAGAAGCTGGCACATCTCCAACCAGCATTGGTCAATCGCTCGTCTCCGCTGCTCCTGCACGACAACGCGCGACCTCATACTGCACAGCAGACGGTCTTCAAGTTGCAAGAACTGGGGTTGGAAGCTCTCCGTCATTCGCCCTACTCACCAGACCTTGCGCCTACAGACTACTACTTTTTCCAGAATTTGGATAACTTCTTGGCGGGAAAAAAATTCAATACCCGAGAGGCAGTACAAAATGCCTTTGATGAATTTGTTGCCTCCCCGTCCAGTTGATTTCTTTAAGAAGGGCATCAATAAACTGCCACTGCGTTGGCAAAGATGCATTGATTGCATGGGTGATTACTTCGATTAATACAAATAAAAAATGCATGAAAAAAATTCGTTTAAATTTTTTCATACAAAACGGCAATTTCATAGGAAAGACCTATTAACTCTTAAAATGTCGATTGTACACCATGTGTACAGATAACAATAGAATTTCAATTGTGTCTGCTAATTGGCGCGCGACGGGTTAAAATAAAAAACAAAATAGCGGATTTTTGGCGCCAAATTATATCTTAAATTTTTTTTTTTTTTTTCTCAAAACCTGTCGAGTGGGGTATCAAAACAAAGGGTTTTAAAAGGTGATTACAAAAATATATACAACTTATATGGTTAAAAGTAATTCGAAGTGACAAATCGTAAAAAACACGTAGTAAGAACTAAATCCCTGTGAAATCTTGCGTAATCTTAATGTATTTGTGTGTCATGTGTATATAGGTTAGTATACAAACTCATTAAATAATAAAAATAAAAAAATTAAAAAAAGTAATTAAAAAACCCGACTGCGGTAAAAAACTTAAGTTAAAAAAAACTGAAAAGCTAAAAACAAGACCATTTTAAATTAAATAAATATTGGAAGCAGGCGGGACCCATTTAAAAATATAATAAAAATGGTATGGGTCCCTCGGGTCCCTCCTGCTTCCAACACTTATTTAATTTAAAATGGGCTTGTTTTTAGCTTTTCAGTTTTTCTAACTTAAGTTTTTTACCGCAGTCGGGTTTTTTAATTTTTTTTAATTACTTTTTTTATTATCCCGATATTCCTACGGGTTCGAGACTTACGCGGGTGAAACCGCGGGGCGCTGCCTGTACTGATATAGATAGATAGATAGATAAAACATTTATTTGGTGCACACAAAAGATATAGAAAGAAGAAAAACGTACATACAAAAAAATAAAAATAAAAAATTAACACTATGACGTAAGTACTTCAAAACAAATTGACATCGAATATACACAGTGCGGTGTGCGTCTCAAGGTTGCACCAAATGGGAGTCCAGCTCAGCATGTGTATTTCGGATAAGGCGGGAGGAAACGCCCGGGTGTCACCATTGTGTGGATCGCCCGGAGGACACGGTGGAGCATACAGTGGAGGTCTGCCCGGCTTGGGCGGAGCACCGCCGTGTTCTCACGGAGGCGATCGGCGGCGGCGATCTCTCGCGTCCAAACCTGGTCCAGGCCATGGTGCGGAGCGAGAGTGCATGTGAGGCCGTCACCTCCTTCTGCGAAGCAGTAATGCTCGCGAAGGAGGAAGCGGAACACATGAGGGAGAGGCAACAGCCGCGCCCTCGCGCCCCTAGCTGCCGTAGGAGACGCCCTGGGCGGCGGGAATCTATCGCCGATTCCTGGCCACCGTAGGCGCGGG
Source organism: Cosmia pyralina (assembly GCA_946251885.1). Classification (NCBI taxonomy): domain Eukaryota; kingdom Metazoa; phylum Arthropoda; class Insecta; order Lepidoptera; family Noctuidae; genus Cosmia; species Cosmia pyralina. The sequence goes on from OX276371.1 coordinate 3,204,266, forward strand.
CTTGCGGACGAGTAACGGTAAGGACCAGGCCCGGGTCGACGGCGCGTTGTGTTCCACGCGCGCCTCAGAAAGATGTCAGCAGTGACGGGGTCAATTGGGCCTATGCCGCCGGGGTCGCGGGTAGTTCGAAAGAGATACCGTGGCCCTGGCACGGGCAACTGAAGGAACACGGGTGGGTTTTAGTCAGTAAAAGTCTGACACGCCCTTTGATGATTTCCCATCCACGAAAAAAAAAAAAAGTTTAGCATGTGTCAGACAATATACCTGACGCTGATATTCTGCTGGGCCCCTGCAGTGACATACGGACGTCCAGCAAACGAGATAAATTGCTGTTGCAACAAAGTGTTATGCGCGGAGTAAAATTGTGTAAGTACCCGACATTTTAATTATGCATTGCAGTAAAGTTTCGCATTGGAAAACATTGTTGTTCGTAGGTATGTTGATTGTGTTTAGACTTAAGTTATCTTATATAAATAGTTTTATGTAGGTTAATGTGTAAATGAATAATATTATAATTATAGTGCCGCAGGTGCAGCCTAAAATTAAATGTAAAAAATTAAATATAGAAGGGATCAAAAATGTATCTTGTAAAAAGTATGGAGTTCAGATATTGAGAATTTGGCAGTTCTTTTTTATTTAATTTATTTTCCAGTCCAGTCTTACCGGATGCAGCTGAATACCAGTATTTTTGCATATTTACATGCATATAGATTTATGATTATAATTTAATAATAAATTACAGTCTCCAACTTTTTGTTTTCAATGTAGAATAACTTAATGAGGACCAACAACCAGCATCTCCTATAACAAAAAATTCAAGACATAAATTATATCTCTCACAGAGAGGAGACCTGTGTCCAAGGTTGCCCACCGTCCCGAGTGAGGCGGGACGTCCCGATTCCATGGCTCAAATAATGCGTTCCGCGATACCTAAGCTGCGGACGCTAAGCCGACGTTCGCACGGACGTGAAAATATCGCGGCGATTTTTTTTCGCGCACTGGATTTTCAACGCACTGCTTAGCGCCGAGAGAAATCCAACAGTGTGTTTTTTCGATGCGCTAGAATGCACTCTGTTGTTGTTAAGTTGGATTCTCAATGCTCCGCTCAACACCGAGGTGAAAATCTAGTGCGCGGTAAAATTCCGCCGCGATATTTTTACGTCCGTGCGAACGCCGGCTAATTGTCTCGCTTTATGGTAAACCTGCCCCAGGTTAAACAAAAATCCCATTACAGTGTCGGGAGAGTGACGAGTGTCCTTGATTTCTGGATTATCCAGTAAAAATATTTCAGGACGCCATCATGTTTTTGGAAAAAGATAATGCTTTAACTCGTGAAACCTACAACATCCTAACAGATTCTCCTACGCCTAAAAATACAGCAAAGAATGAACGACAAATTCCTTGGATTTATTTAGCGCAAGAACAAGAGTCCGACAAAATTATTTTGATTACAATGGTACAAAAATGCATTTATTTAAGGGGGTTGCGCTATAGTAGTCCGCGAAATTCAAATTTTCATACGTTTTTTGCTATTTGCAGGTCAGTGTCAGGTTGTATGTTGATTAAAATATGATTCACGGCCGTAACTAATATGGCTTTACAGAATTATAATCATTAGAATCAGCAATACAACTCCATAAGTTAGAATACGCCTCAAATCTCATGATTTCATCCAATAGCGTAATATGAACTTAGAGATTTGCATTGATGATTTTTATGATTATAATTCTATAAATAAATAGGAACTCGTGGCTAAGTAATAACAGCCGCACGGGTCGATCCATCAGGTTAAGCTACGCTTGCCGGGGTTGGTCCGTGGATGGGTGACCATTCTTTACATACCGAGACTCCGTGCCTCGGAAAGCACGTTAAGCCGTTGGTCCCGGCTGTCATTCGTGGATCATTGACAGTCGTTACGGGTCGTCAGAAGCCCGAAAGTCTGACAACCAGTCTTACCAAGGGGTATCGTATTACCCAGTTACTGGGTTGTGGAGGTCAGATAGGCAGTCGCTCCATGTAAAATACTGGTATTCAGCTGCATCCGGTTAGACTAGAAGCCGACCCCAACATAGTTGGGAAAAGGCTAAGCAGATAATGAATTCTATAAATAAATATTTGATACGGCCGCGAATCATATGTAGATCAACATACAACCTAATACTGACTTGCAAATTGCAAAAAACGTAAGAAATTTTGAATTTCGTGGGCTACTCTTGCGCTTTCGAAAATACCTGGACGATCACTTTGGTTTTTACGGAAGACAATAATGCGAATATTTGCTTTGGAAAATACATTTATATAAATGGACCTTTAGCTCTTAGTATTGTGAAAAATTATTACTCACCAAATTCCAGAAATTTAAAATAAAAGTGATTAAAATACGGGATAAAAACGGGACCTGCCTACAAAAGGCAGGTCCCGTTTTTTTTGGCCATGTTCCGCATGTTAATTTCTGGTTTCCTGCATCTCCATGAAGTTGGCAACCCTATCTGTGTCCCAGCAGTGAGAACATTAAAAGGCTGATTAGGTATACTTAATTGCTATGTTTTAATTATAATAACGAATACCGTCATGGACGAGATCAAAAACGTTACAAAAAAAATACCAGGAAAGACTGGAAAGGCACCCCAATGATCTGGCTGCTGCACTGAAAACAAGAAGTTACAGGAAAAGACTTAAAAGGAAAGACATTGTGTAGTCCACCCACACCTGTGTGTGGAACTAAGCACGAATATGGAGTAGATGGCTCGCTGGGGTCACGCTCTTCCCGCCAATGTTACCTACAACTCATCCGCTAAAAGTACTAACTGATCGCGGATTGCCACAGAGAAAAAAAAAAAAAATGTTTTAACTATGAAGTTAAAACATAGCATTTAAGCATGATCAGCAGGTATCACTTTGTTGCAATTCAGTTTGTATTAACATATGTCTGCTAAACTTGAACTTGTTTATTTAAAAAGTATAAGTCAAGGTCAACACATCTTTTTTAAGAGAGAAAACGAAGAGGAGTATAACAGCCGCACAGGTTGGTAGATTAGATTAAGTAACGCTTGCCGTGGTCGGTGTCTCAGAAAGTACATTAAGCCATTGGTCCTGGCTGTCATTCTTGGATCGTTGACAAAACAAAAGTATGAGTGTAATTGAGAAGTAGAAGAATATCATGGAATACCAAGAATTAAATCCCTAACATTTATCTAATTATTGTGTTCATCTTCAGTGGAACTAGGGAATAGTACCAACTGCTTTGTGGAAAGGATTTTTTCGCAGATGGTATTGAAATGGACTGATGTGTGCAACAAATGTAGGTTCCCCGGATTTGATAAAGCGTAAATGAATTACCATTTGCAACTATGACTATAACAGCTGCATTCCTGCATTGAATTTTACAAATGTGTAAAATCAAACAAAAGACAATAATATATTGAAACTTGCACTTTTTTTTTTTTAATGTAAGTTAAAGCAATAAATAAAAATAAGAATGTAAAATACATGTTTTTCATTTGTCCCGGGAAAAAAATTTACATTCCCGTTTTTTTTAACCAAATTGAGCATTCATCCCTTACAAAAAAAAATCTGGCAACCCTACTACTTACAGAAATCATTGAACCTGATTTGCTTCAATTATTTTCAGATAGTGTGTGTGTGTGTGTGTGTGATAGTGTGAATTCAAATTAATTTAAAGAAATATAATGTGAACAATTATACAGTCTTTATAAATAACAAAGAAAAAGAGACCAAAATTATATTTAACTGAATAATTAGATAATCAAAATTACTTTTTGTTTACTTAATGAACTTACCACATAGTTGTAATGTAATGAATCAAAACTAAGTTCTAACTACACTAAATCAATGAACAACAAAAAAAAAATTGGCGGTAAAAAAAACAGAATACATCAGCTGGGAACCAAACCCGGAACTTAACTCGCTTTATCAACACTTTTTATGTAAAAAACGATCAAATTTTGAATTAAAACAAACAAACGAAATTGAACTCACACTTTCAATGTAAAACTTGTAGTTATCATCGTCGATGACATTCTGATCTTCTCTCTTCACAAAATCCATGATTTAATGCGAATAAGAAGTATAAAATGTTTACAATTAATTTTTAATACTTGAAACCCATCCTAGAATGTTTATAACCTATCAAAAACACTGACTTAAAATATACACTTAAAATGCATATAAATGCGTAAATTACACTTAAGATTGCTAATCACATGATATCAAAGTCAAATTGTAAAAGGAACTGTTGAAATAAATGTATAAAAAAAGAATTTTTCGTTTCCTTTCTGATTGTCTGATGAACGAAAGAAAGGAAGCTGAGTATAGACAAGTAGAGTTGCCGTCAACGAACATCTGTCGGGGATACACTTGGCAAAATTAAATTACCCATGTATATGAGGGAAAGCAAATAATTTTTGTTTAATTATCAAGTTTTTAACGGATGAAAGGGTTATACATTGTTATTTTTGTTAATTAATTAGGTGTAAGTTGTTATTTACATTTCATTTTTCATTTTATTTAGAGATAAATAGAGTTAGAGATTATTTATTTGTCCGAAACATGATTATGCACACACAAAGCATGCAAGATGTTAACATTGCAGAAAGGATCACAGTCATGTTTTACCTTAACGGCGTACAAATATGCACTATAATAACATTTGATTAATTGTAGCCGTTAATTATTACACTTACATATAAAAAAATGCAATTAACTGAAATTAATTATTTTATACATATACATCTTATTATAATTAGGCACCTACCTATTTTAAATCTGTTAGCTTAGACAGGGTTACTTGTAATTCGACGAATTCCTTGTAAAACGTCATAGTAGGGTTAAAATGCAACAAATTAAGCCACCAAATGTTCTACGTCCTGCAAGGAATACATCGAATTACCCTGTATATTATGTAGGTAATAGGTAAAACGGGCTGGTATCCGCAACTCCACGTCAATGCGCGTGTTTTACGTATTATGTAGGTAAATATTATATTCTGAAATAAAAAAATAATTTTAAATCTGAATAAATTGCGTGAACTTAAAAAAATTAAATAAACTAAGACCATTTAGAAACGCTTTTTTCTTTTCAAACGTCAAGCAAGAATACTGCGTAACTTAAAAATTTAAAGATTGACAATTCATTGCAAGGGGCTCTTGCGACTACAATATGTTATGACGAGAAGAAAAACTTAGTGTAAAAATTCACTTGATTCCGTGCGGCGATTTAATGTGAACTTGGATTCGCCCGCACACAAAAGTAAACAAACCATGCGATGCGATCATTATAGAACTAATTGTCGCATGGCTGGAAGCTTACACTTTGAATGGAACTCCAGATTATTTGCTCTGTCGTGCATTCGCGTCATTTTCACACAGTAATAATTATTATAATAGCCTATGAAATTGCCGTTTTGTATGAAAAAATTTAAACAAATTTTTTTCATGCATTTTTTATTTGTATTAATCGAAGTAATCACCCATGCAATCAATGCATCTTTGCCAACGCAGTGGCAGTTTATTGATGCCCTTCTTAAAGAAATCAGCTGGACGGGAGGCAACAAATTCTTCAAAGGCATTTTGTACTGCCTCTCGGGTATTGAATTTTTTTCCCGCCAAGAAGTTATCCATATATACACAGATAAATTGGCAGGGAGTGACTTGCACACTCAATAAAGGGCCCCCGGAAACGGTCGCTAGCACATAGTGACGTAGCGACAAGAGGCAACATGTCCTGAGGTGCTTGAGGAGTGGAGAGGTATTCCACGGCTCTCAGAACAATCCCAGAGCCCGGAAGATGGTCAAGATCCCTACAAGCACTTACTAGAATACTTCCTTCCTCCGAGCACGTTTGCTCTTGCGAATCTCCACTCAAGCCGGCCAATAAAGGCAAGAATGAGGTGGGAGCTCTGTTCCCGTCAGTGTGCACTCCAGCCGGCCAATAAAGGCAAGCCAGAGGTGAAGAACAAGACTTCTCCCGGGAAATAGGGTCCGTGGGGTCGCTACTGCCCAACAGCTCGCCCCATGCTGCCCTGCGGGTTCACGTATCTCTCTTGGTCTGGCTCCTCACCCTAGACCTGTTTTGGCAAAGTAAACTCCACCGGCATAGACCCAGAGTTCGGAGCGCGCAAGCCCCACCACGACGTCAACGTAGAGATACGGCGGTGGGGTTATTATTATTATTATTAAATATAGTTGGACAGGCCATGACCATTCTTTCTCATTACTGACTGAATGACCAATAAAGAAGACGAATTTGTGTGTAATTGCGTCTATTCGCCTTCTTTGTGGTAAGGGTAAAAACAATAATTTTGATTATGGATTGAAGTATTTATGTAATGCTAGTACAATGTAGTCTTAGATATGATGACTAATGTCTGTTCCAAAAGTCACCATCATCTTTCTTTCCTTGTCCCATGTTACTTGGGGTCGGTGCAACGTTTCCTCTTTTCATTCTCCCCTGTCAACTGTCACGCTATCATTCACTCTCTTTTTTGAAGTGAAATCTTCTTTTAAGCGCACTTGGCGCTCTTTCTGAACTGTGAACGAAACTGAACCGTCACACTCGGGTTGGTGACGCTAAATCGCGTATTCTGGACTCCAGCAGTCGGTAAGTTTTCACTTTTATCGTGTGGTCATAAACACACACCCTCTTTTTTTCCCTAGATATAGGCTATTTTTATTATGTGGCGGCACTAGTACTTTCCATAGACTAAAGAAAATAAGCTGAAGCTGTATCTGACTATCTGTATTTACTTTACGTTCAGAAATCATCAAACAAATATTTCGCCGACTAAATAGAAAAAGTAAATAACATTTTACGGGAGGACACCAAAAAATTATTATCTACCTAATATTTTGAAATAAATATAATTCGAAGCTTTTGATATAGAGGACATTAAGTAATTTGCAGAAAAATAACTTTCATGACGTTTATCCCGGCGACCGCGACCCGACCGGTAAATGGTGATTGACGGTTTTATTTTGTAATTATTATTTATTGACCTTCAGAAAGAACTGTCAAAGTGTCGACATTTCTTGATGGTTTTTTCAAGAATATTTTCGTCTCTTCTATACTCGAAATACAATCAAATATTAGTTCTAAACTTCAAAGGTGTACAACGAATGTAAGTTTTTCTATTATATAATAAAGTTCTTAGAAACTTTCTTGTATCTGCAACAAGGTTGGTTCGAAAACTTCTACCTACTTAACCTGAATTGCGTGCACAACAACTTGAAATACCACCGGTGAACTGGTCCACAGCAAAGCTTAAATGAAATAAATTCTTTTGATCTTTTTTGTATGGTATATATTTAGCAGGAAATTCCGTTGTTTTGCTCAAATCATAGCAGTTATTACCGTTTTTAGAAGTTTTCCCGCATTCTTGTCGTTGTATTTTTCCGGTAGGTACCTACGTGCTTATCTTTTTCATTTGTATTTCCTTGAATGACCTACATAAAGTAGGTATAAATTATGCACTTATTCACAAGGCGTAAATTGGATTACGCTTTTTTTTTTTTAATTTTTTTTTAGTTTCGTTCATTTAAAATATTGTTTTTTTTTTAATTCTCATTCTGTATTTCCTGTGGGTTCGGCCCCTAAGATTCTGATCTTTTTACGCGACTACGGCAAAGTGAAAAGGAGGGTTATGATTTTTCTGCTTCTTTCTACAACACAGCAGCATATTTTACTTTCACACCCTCAATATTGTTACTTACTTTGTTAGTTTAGCCCTCTATAACGCCATGTGACAGTCCTGTAACAAAACATCCAAGTTCTCACAAAATCTAAAATCTTATTTTTATTCTTATAAGGTATAAAAAAAAAACCAAAATAACTGCAGCTTGTTTAGTGATTGTAGTAGGTAAGTTCATGGTTTTCACTGTTTATTGTTCCTAAATTCATTGTGTTTTAGTGAGTACCTAAGTTGTTTAACTATACTAAACTAAACCCAACGAGACAAATTTATAAAATTTCAAATTTAAACTTGAAATCCAAGTTCATTTTTGAATGAAAAACTATTGATTACGTCATAAAATAATTTTAGATGCAATGGATACTGAACCATACGCAATTAAGTTAAAGTTTTTAATATCAAAGCATGAAATTTATCTCGTCTCGTCGGCTTTACTTTTTTTTTAAATAATAAAGCTGAAAGTTTGTTTGAATGCGCTAATCTTTGGAAGTACCAGTCGATTTTGAAAAAATATTTTTGCATTTGATAGCCTAATTCTTGAGGAAGGTTAGGTATAGGCTATTTAACATCACGTTACGACCCGTCGACCCTTACCATTCCAATGAGCCCAAACACGATACCTCTGCTGTAAGTTGGTGAGGTTGGTGTCCTGCAAATTCCAGGTAATGCTGCAGCGTCAGTTTAAGGTGACTATGTTTGATATTGGTTAATGTGAGACTGGGCTTGTAATATTATTGAATTTTTAATTGTATTGAATTTTAATTTTTTAAATTTGTAATGTTATTGAATTTTAATTTTTTTTTTTGTATTTTTTGTTATTTTTTATAATTTATTGTATTATGTATGATTAATAAATGTGTTAGTTTTATAATTTTCATGAATGTGATTTTTTTATTTATTTATGATTTCAAACACAATGTGAATTGTTCCTGAATAAAATTGAATTATTCTAATATGATTGAAGTAACAGAATACCAAATATCAACTCGATCAGACCTGTGGAAGATGCTCATATCCATTCATCAAGTAGAAAAGAGCTGATAATCTTCAAATGGCTGAATACATTATTTTGAATCTTAGCTAAGAACAATATCAATCAATTCACCTATCAAACAAAACAAAAAAAAAAATCTAACCTCCATTCACAATAATTGTAGACATTTCGACAAACCTTTTTTACAGTCCGTTCAACCGATTTTGACTTCTATTGCGTAGGCTTAAGGATGACATTAAAGGCAAAAAAGTGGTTACAATACCAACTGTTTATTGCAACTGCCATTTGTCATGCCACCAACGTAATGTTGGTGCCACCAACGTAATGTTGGTGGCATGACAAATGGCAGTTGCAATAAACAGTTGGTATTGTAACCACTTTTTTGCCTTTAATGTCATCCTTAAGCCTACGCAATAGAAGTCAAAATCGGTTGAATGGACTGTAAAAAAGGTTTGTTTAAATGTCTCATCTTATTTGAATGGAATACAGTTCGGGTCATACGCAGATACACACGTTAAACTAATAACACCCTCTTTGTTTCCGTCGGGGTTTAAAAACAGAACTTTTAAAGCAAATACGAGGTCACTTTGTTTCTTTTTCAAACTGCATACTTATACTATGTTCTACAAAACTGTTTCAGATACTACAATAAACAAGCTATGTCTAAAACTGCATTAGTAATCCTGGCCAAGGGAGCCGAGGAGATGGAGACAGTCATCACTGTGGACATGCTTAGGAGGGCAGGTGTAAGTATTTTCTACTACATTTTGACCGATACCGCTGTACCGCGGGACGCCGTGAGCGGCCTGCACTGCCCCCCGTCTCGCAACGCACATATCGAAGTCGCGGTACAGCGTTATCGGTTTAGCTCTTTTAGCAACACAAAATAAAGGCGCGAAAATTAATTGTTAAGGGGATACATCGATAAATTTTGTGTTTTTAATATTCCTATAAAACCAAATGTATATGGTTAAATAATTTGGATTTTCCATATACATGTTATTTGACTATATTGTCTACTACTGTACTTGGTATATAAAACAGAAACATAGAAAAAAATTCTAAAGTAGAACCATCTAAGGTCGCTACCTATTGTTCTAACTCCGAACCATCATTACTTGCACCAGTAATAAAAAATATTTTAGCTTTAGTTTATTATTAGGAACTTTATTTGTATAGGAAAATTTTATTACTGTTTGGCTAAATGTACACTTTTTTGTAAACATTTTATTATTATTTTTTTTTTTTTTTTATCTATTTTCTGTTTTATACGTTTACCTATACGTAAACAGTTCCTTATTGTGCATTCCTATTTAAATATAAAGAACTTACTAAGCTAAAAATTGACGTAAGTATAGTATTTTGTCATAAATCTACATTTAAGGAGGATGCGCTGTGGTAGCCCGCGAAATTCAAATTTTCTTGCGTTTTATGCAATTTGCAGGTCCATGTCAGGTTGTATCTTGATCAAAATATGATACGCGGCAATAAAACATATGTAATTTTAACCATAAAAATCATCAGTACATCTCTCCAAGTTAGATTTCGTTCGTTCGACGAATCTAAACGAAATCTAACTTAGAGAGATGTATTGATGATTTTCATGGTTAAAATTATTTATAAACATATATTTTATTGCCGCGTATTATATTTTGATCAAGATAAAATCTGACACTGACCTGCGAATTGCAAAAAACCCAAAAAAAATTGAATTTCGCGGGCTACTACAGCGCATCCCCCTCAAACGAAGCGCGTTTAGTTCCGGTATGCGTGAAAGTCTTCTATCTCGCGCGTCAAACTAGACAGCCATAACGCCATTTCATTTAAACACCGAGCTATACCACGCTTCGATGTATCCTCTTAAGCAAATTGACTATTAACTGAAATTATCCGCATATTCTAATCACAACTATCATTCTTTCTTTGACAGCTGCATGAAATGGCAATATCACGCCAAATTGTCGCTTAAAATTTTCATTACATAATCAGCCATGTTCGGGAACATGTGTGTCCTAGCACCAGACTACTGGGACACAGGCCTTCTCTCTGTGAGAGGGAGTGGGCTGTAATCCAGCACGCGGGCCCAGTGAGAGTTGGTAGATGTCACATGTCTTCGAAGTTTTGGTTCTAGGACATGCCGGTTTCTTCACGATATTTTCCTTGATCATATTGAGAGCAGTGGACTTACCGAGTTGTACGTCGCGTGACCCGGTGGCCAAAGCTCTTGTTTTCATTCCTTGACTATACATTATTGTCAGGAATTTAAATTGCTGTTTATCAAATTGAAACACTATAATAATTTGGCCGTATTATAGGCATTTTATACAATTCTCAAAGAATAACAGTTATGTCGTGTGTCCGTGGATGAGTAGCCGTCTTTACATACCGAGACTCCTCCGTGCCTCGGAAAGCTCGTTAAGCCGTTGGTCCCGGCTGTCATTCGTGGATCTTTGACAGCCGTTACGGGTCGTCAGAAGCCCGAAAGTCTGACAACCAGTCTTACTATTTAAATGCACCACTACCAAAAATCAAACAATCTACCTAGCCTTTTCCGAAATATGCTGTATCGGCTTCCAGTCTAACCGGATGCAGCTGAGTACCAGTATTTTACATGGAGCGACTGTCTAAAAAATTAGAAAAAGACGGACAAATTAAAAATCCGGAGTCACACGTCAACTGTTCGATAACATGACGTGTGCCTCCGGATATCTTTTTTTTTTAAATTTTCTTTTACATTTTCAGGTGACAGTAACAATGGCTGGATTAGATGGAAGCCAACCTGTTTTGTGCTCAAGGCAAATAACCCTTGTACCTGACAAGTCTTTGGAAGAAGCCCGTTCTGAAACACTAATATACGATGCTGTAAGTATATAACATCACACCTGTATTCTCCAGGGTTAGGCAGAGTGTACTATGGGCCAAAGTTCCGCATGATCACCTCAAAGGCGATAATCGTCATAGCACGTCATCATAGCACGGCTCACGACTCGAGCGTACAATGTTCGTTGGTCACTAGCTGCGCTCTCATAGGAATATTTTCTTAAGTGAGCATGCTTAAGTTTTGTCCATAGTACCTAAAGGACATGTTACACATTTCGCCGGTTATGTTTAAGTCAAAGCTTGTGGCTAATTAATAACAGCCGCAAGGGTCGATCGATCAGGTTAAGCTATGCTTGTCGCGGATGTGTGACCATCTTTAGATACCGAGACTCCTCCGTGCCTCGGAAAGCACGTTAAGCCGTTGGTCCCGGCTGTCATTCGTAGGTCTTTGACAGTCGTTACGGGTCGTCAGAAGCAAGAAAGACTGACAACCAGTCTTACCAAGGGGTATCGTGTTACCCAGTAACTCGGTTATGGAGGTTAGATAGGCAGTCGCTCCATGTAAAATACTGGTATTCACGATTCTTCAACTATCGCTTGGGGTCTCGTCGGTGCGCGCGTCAGTGTGAGTGTGCCTGACACTGATTTTCAGCTGCAACCCCATGTGCACTTCAAATATTTAGTCGGAGCCTTCTGTAAACAGCACGCGTAGCATATGACTACCATAGAAACGGGTTTTGTCGACGGAAGAATAGACAAAATGACGGATTGTAGAAATATTTCTACGCGTCTGCATGGCAATGTGTCATTTTGTCTATTCTTCGGTCGACAAAACGTCATGCTGTCTGTGCAGGTAACATAGACAGTAATTCTGATAAAATGTATTTACTGACTTCTTAATATGAACGTATTTCTTCGTAATAGGGAATGGTTGTTGCGCTATAATGTAATAAATAACTTAGCATGATACTCCGTTATGTCGAAAATACTGCAGCATTCATTTTGAAATAAATATATGGTAAATTTGAGGAGTAATGTTAAGTACTATGTTTGACGAAAACACGATTCCATAAAATTTTCTCGATAGGATAAAATTACAAAGTCCTCCAAACCGAACAATAAACCGCTGGTAATTAAAAAAATACTTGAAATTAGATCATGAAACTAACTGAACTAACTATAAAGTAGGTCTTATGTTAATATTTTTTTTCCAAATTAGCATTATTTTCACCGTAAAAAAACAATTAACTAAACTATCGGCGCCCAGCACCACACTCAGTCGGCGAGCAGTATCGTGCAAGCGAGATAAAAAGCTGAGGTAGTATGCACTCTTAACCAACCAAATTGAACTGATTTCTACGTTATAGGAAGTTTTATGTTATATCGAAAGACGTTATAAAAAGTTGACACTGTATTTACTTTCCCCACAGGTAATCCTGCCAGGGGGTCTGGAGGGAGCTGAGCGGCTGTCCAAGTCAGCGGTCGTCGGTGACATTCTGAAGGAGCACGAAAAAAGTGACATGATCCTTGCTGCTATTTGTGCTGGTAATTATCATTTACTAGCTGCGCCTGCGCCTCACGGTTTCACCTGCGTAGACCGGGATAAAAAGTAACCATGTGTTAGTCCAGGGTATAAGCTATCTACATACCAATAGTCCAGGCCTTTGAGCGTGAGGATGTAACGGTACGGTTACACCAAAACCGATTTTGTCGGCCAATGGCGGACAGAACTACTCGGACGTGCATGTGCACGGTACGGTTACACCAAAACCGATTTTGTCGGCCGATGGCGGACAGAACTACTCGGACGTGCATGTGCACGGTACGGTTACACCAAAACCAATTTTGTCGGCCGACACTGTTGTGCCGACATCGTTGCTGGTCTTCTGTAGTTGACTGTGCGGCTTAACAGAGTGTAGACGCGCTTTTAAAATGGAGGAATTCAAAGAAATTTATCTTTTAGAAAATTCGTACTGCAATTTAAGGACGCTGTTACAAATGGGTAGTCAAATCATTACTTTTTTACACAAAAGCATGTTTATTAAATAAAATGCTTTGAATTCTTAAAATGTTTTTTGGCCGAATTGTTGATAGATATGTATGGTACGATTCTGAACTATAAATATAATTTTAAATAGGTACATTTTCTCAATAAATGTACCGAAGTAAAAATTTTCAGTCCGGTACATTTATTGAGAAAATGTATCTATTTAAAATTATATTTATAGTTCAGAATGCTACCATGCACATCTATCAACAATTTGGGAAAAAAACAATTTAAGAATGTAAAGCATTTTATTTAATATCGGCGTTTTACCTGAAATAAAACGCTTATTAAACTACTTACTTATAATTAAACTATTGAGATAGGCTGAACCTTGTTTCCTTACGTTTCTAGCGATATAGCTCTGTCTCGCTCTCATGACGTCACCAGGTAAGAGAGGGGAGTGCATGTTTGAGCGCGCGCGCTCGGTCTTGTTCATTGGATGATTTACTATGTCACCTGGCAGAAATTGCATTTTATTTAAATAAACATACTTTTGTGTAAAAACGTAATGATTTGACTACCCATTTGTAACAGCGTCCTTAAGTACGTCGTGTGCATAATATGTGTCGTCTACATAACTGGAAAAGAAAAAGAATAAACAACACGCGAACGGAAAACCGTTAAATTCTGAAAATATCAACGTTGATTCACTGTATTATCAATAATTATCATTCACTAGAAACAGTTTTAATAAAAATTGTAAATTGGTAAGTATGCCAACTTTCGTCGAAAGGAAAAATATAGACGGTTTTGGAAAAGAAATATAGATAACTCACCTGCTAAGCAGCAACCGTCTCCGGCAAGGAAAAGAACGCCAATGAACAAGACCGAGCGCGCGCGCTCAAAAATGCGCTCCCCTCTCTGACCTGGTGACGTCATGAGAGCGAGACAGAGCTATATCGCTAGAAACGTAAGGAAAAAAGGCACAGGAAACATGGTTCAGCCTATCTCAATAGTTTAATTATGCTTCGAATAACGGTCAAGTGGTTTAATAAACATGCTTTTGTGTAAAAAAGTAATGATTTGACTACCCTTTTGTAACAGCGTCCTTAATACCGTCCGTTTCGTACCGGAATTTTTCAATATCCATAGTCGTTTAGGTAGATTACAATACTGGCAGAAACACAACAGAATAAAGACGGAATGATTTTATTAAACTATTAATACACTCAATTTGCGCTTTAGACACCGGCAGACTGGCGAGAAATCCCAACAAGTTCGGATTGATCGGCCGTTTTCGGGCGTCATCGGACGATGGCGGTTGTAGTAGTGTAGGCGCTCCCTTTCATTTACATACGTTTGATTTTATCGGCCGAGTTCGGTCGAAGACGTCCGAGTAAAGATCGGACGATAACGGTTTATGTGTACGCGTACCGTAACAAGCATACAAACGCACACACACTCACAAACTTTCGCCTTTATAATATTAGTGTGATATGCACTTTGCACTTTGTTGTTCCCTCCCTCCCCCTTGACGTGTGTGTAACGTAATTTATGGATGGCTCCTTAGTTGGAAAATAGCTTAGTTTAAAATAAAACTACAAGTACGCGGCGGGCTCGACTTGTCGGGCTAATTCAGTGTGGGCTGCCGCGCACCGGCCGGCTCGCACGTTAGTTCGATGCCCACTCACGCGCCGCTTCGTAAAAGAAGACAACCCTAACGAGTCGGAAGGTATAAGTTACGCGATAGAAAGAGAGGCAACTTCTAGGTGAATATAACTGTAGGTAATTAACGCAGTGCGACCTGAATTGCGCTTTATTGTGTCGTAGCAAGAGTCGCTATTTGTTTAAATGATTTTGCGGAGTGAATCTTCTGTACTTGCACTATTAAGGACGCTGTTACAAATGGATAGTCAAATCATTACTTTTTTACACAAAAGTATGTTTATTTAAATAAAATGCTTTACATTCTTAAAATGTTTTATGGCCGAATTGTTGATAGATGTGCATGGTACGATTCTGAACTACAAATATAATTTTAGATAGGTACAGTTTCTCAATAACGGTACCGAAGTAAAAATTTTCATTTTGGTACCTTTTTTGAGAAACTGTACCTATCTAAAATTATATTTGTAGTTCAGAATCGTACCATGCACATCTATCAACAATTCGGCCATAAAACATTTTAAGAATGTAAAGCATTTTATTTAAATAAACATACTTTTGTGTAAAAAAGTAATGATTTGACTACCCATTTGTAACAGCGTCCTTAAGTACGTTGTGTGCTACGGCTATAATGAGTAGGTTGTGTTAAGGCGCGGACTGACTGCGATTTTAAACGGCACACAACCCCGTAATCTATTGTCACCATTAGCTGGCTTGAAATAAGGTTGAAAATTTAAAATAATATTTGTGTTGCCGAGGTGTGACTAAGCTGCGAATGTGCATTTATTTTCCGGGTTTTCTTTAGATTATTCAGAATATACACAATAAATTAAATAATTGTACGGTTAAAGTTAAAAAAAATGCTAATTCTATTAAATTCTTAAAAAAAAAAGAATTATTATTTATTGTTAATTAAAACGGTAACACCAATTACATTAGTAACATAGATATTGAAACAGATACAAAAAAAAAACAAATACTAATATATAATAGAGGACACCCTAGCATACTTTCTCTCACAATACATCAGACATACACGCATAATTCTACTACATTCATCAGCAAATAATAGGTTGGGGAAAGTTTCTTCGCATTTTTAAGAAAATTCAAAACATTTTTTAATATACATTATTTACATTTATCTAAAGTATGTAGGTACCATTTTGTTCGATAACTTTTTGCCATCTTGTAGGTAGGGACATGATCCCATTGCTATAGAAATTTTGGGACTTCTGATCAAAATACCGCGACAAGTGGTTATGGCAGTCCTCTCGTGATGTTAACCTGACACTGCCTAAAGAATTCTGAAGAGACCGAAACAGGTGGAAATCTGAAGGTGCAAGGTCAGGATTATACGGCGGATGCATTAACACCTCCCAGCCAAACTATCTTAATTTTTGCCGAGTGGCTAAAGAAGGTCTAGCGTTATCATAAAGAAAAACCACACCCCTTCCGTTGATTAATTCCGGCCGCTTTCTCTCAACTTCTTGCTTTAATCTCATCAGTTGTTCGCAGTAGAGTTCAGAATCGATGGTCCTGCCTGGTGGTAACAGCTCATAATGAATAATGCCCTTCCAATCCCACCACACACACAGCATCACCTTGTTACTAGTTAACCCGGGTTTCGCCACAGTCTGTGAAGCCTGACCGGCCTTTGACCACGACCTTTTTCGCACGTTCTTGTCGTACGTGATCCACTTTTCATCACCAGTTATCAGCTTCTTCAAAAATGGTTCGGTTTCATTACGTCGTCATAAAGAATCACAAATGAGTACACGGTTCATTAGGTTTCATTCAGTGAGCTCGTGAGGTACCCAAATATCGAGCTTTTTTGTGTACCCAGTTTTTTTCAAATGCGCCAAAACTGTTTTGTGGTCAATTCCCAGTTCTTCAGCTACGTCATAACTACTGATATGCCGATCTTGCTCCACTTTTTCAAAAATGTTTCCATTTTATCCGTAATAGGGCGAACAGAGCGACGTGCATCTTTGACATCAAAATTTTCGGATTGAAAACGCTTAAACCAAATTTGTGCTACTCTCACAGACACTGCACTGGGTCCATAAACATCGCAAATTTTTTTCGCGGCTTGCGTTGCATTTTTACCTTTTTTGTAGTAAAATTTTAAAATGTATCGAATTTCTTCATTAGATTCACTCATCTTGACAGTACGAAAAACAAATGAAAATCACACATTTTCCTAATTTGAATATGGAATTATGGTCTTTAAAATTTTAACTTTCAATGATACCAAAACCAGCCAGATACAAATAGTATAGCCAAAGAAAGAGATTTTATTTTAAGTTCATACATACTATAATGCGAAAAGGCTTTTTCCCCAACCTAATAGATCACATTCAGGATTGGTGGTCAGGAGGGCGTTAAGCATCCTTAAAGTACATCGGGGACTCGGCTCTGGCGACAGTTTTAGAAGACGGCGGCGCAAACAGATTGCGTCGACGGCTTTGGCGATGTCCGATATATTTGTCGGGAACAAATACTCGTAGCCGACAGAAAAGAATGTCGTTATCGCTGAAAATACAGAGATGTTCGAAGCCAAAGTTGATTTTTGTGGAGCAACTTCCAAATTTTTTATTGGGATTATCAAACATATTCTATTCGGTTAAAAGTTTTCTTTAAACCCTTCTCTGTCCACTGTATTTTTTGCGTCGCATAGTTTCATTGCGTTACGTCATACTCGACAATCCAAGAAACAATTTTATGTGAATATTGAGCAAATACCGCGCCTTAAGGACGCTGTTACAAATGGGTAGTCAAATCATTACTTTTTACACAAAAGTATGTTTATTAAATAAAATGCTTTGCATTCTTAAAACGTTTTTGGCCGAACCTTAGTGATAATTTTCACTCTGGTGCATTAATTGAGAAACTGTACCTATCTAAAATTATATTTATAGTTCACAATCGTACCTTGCACATCTATCAACAATTCGGGCAAAAAAACATTTTAAGAATGCAAAGCATTTTATTTAGTAAACATACTTTTGTGTAAAAAAGTAATGATTTGACTACCCATTTATAACGGCGTTCTTAAAGCAAAATTTTAAAAAAAGAAATTCTATTTAGAATTTCTTTTTTTTTTACCCAGGCATCATCCCTGTTTTCTTATTTTTCTCACTTACAGCCCCAACGGTCTTCGTAGCCCATGGCGTAGCTCACAACAAGAAGATAACATCGTACCCCACAACCAAGGACAAGATACCAGCAGAACATTACACCTATGTGGAGGGAAATAGAGTTGTTGTCGATGGGAAAGTGGTTACGAGCAGGGTGAGTAATTGATTATTATTGTCATCAGCACTTCTCGCCATCAAACTTAAAAGTTTGGCGAGTAAAATTGTTTAAATTAAAAATGAATGTACTATGGGCCTAAGTTCTGCATGATCACCTCAAAGGCGATAATCGCATAGCATGGCTCAGGACTCGATCGCACAATGTTCGTTTGTCACTAGCTGCGCTCTCACAGGAATATTTTCTTAAGTGAGCATGCTTAAGTTTTGTCCATAGTACTTACTACAAAATTAATGTACGGTCAGCAACAGAAGTCGGTTAACACTCCTACTTTTTGACATCATCTAAATTAACACGAAATGATTCGATAAACTGTTTTTTTTTTCCTTTAACTTAAGAGTTAATGTTTATAAAATTTTAAGTACTTCTGTTCCGATTTGAATTAAATATTTCGCATAATAATTAAGATTAAATAACTGCAAGTGTTTTGTTTTTGACTGTTGTAGTGTTGGATTTTTTTTAAATCATCTTTTTTAGGGTTCCGTACCTCAAAAGGAAAAAACGGAACGCTTATATGATGACTTTGTTGTCAGTCTGTCAATATCCTTTTTCTCACGCACGAACGCGTGGTGTTATAAAGTTGAAATTAATATCAAATACTTACCCTAAGTCTATGGTCACTTGGAGGTCTAAAAAAATCAAGATTCTAAGTCAACGCAATATAAATAACCGGTCAAGAGCGAGTCGGACTCGCGCACCGAGGGTTCCGTTCCGATTTCTGAAAAAGTGTGCTATTTAGAGACATCGTTTTATTTTTCCTGTAATCTTTACATAAACTTCTACCACATGGAATAATTTCAGATTTTTCTCTATGCAAACTTCGCAGAAAAGAGGGGGGGGGGGGGTTAAATTTTTCATGAAAACTCGAAAACTATGTGACCTAAAAAAAGAAAAATGATTGAAAATGTGCAAGCAGCGCTCTTTCATAATGATACCCTACATGCCCTAGTAGCCCCACTTCGAATTTTTATGACCGGGGGGTCGGCCCTGCTGCAAAAAAAAAAAATTCTTTCTTATTTGCAAAATAGTTGGGCAAACGTCATCTAAAACTGTTCCAAATTTCAAGTTGATAGCATTAGTAGTTCTTGAGATATCCAGCTGTGACAGACAGACAGACTCAGCCTCACCATAAGGGTTCCTTTTTAACATTTAAGTACCGAGCCCTAAAAATACGACCATCTATTACTTGTTATCTTTCCAGGGCCCCGGGACAGCCTATTGGTTTGGTTTGGCATTGATCGAGATGCTGCAGGGGAAGGAAGAAGCTGCCAAAGTTGAAAAGGGCATGATTATCTCCAGCTATTAGATCTTAATCGACTTAGGAACCTCGCACACTACGCTACCACGACTGGTCGTGGTCGTAAACATAGTCGCAGAAACTCCGAACAATATGCGGGCGGTACAAAGACTTGACCCTTAAATGTGTCAAAATTTCAATAATTCATAGAATATGCACTTCAGTTTACCCGGCAACTTTTTTAAAATTTTCTTTCATACATACCTTGTCCTGACAATTACAAACACAACAAAAAAGAATTAGCCAAATAGGTACAATCGTTCAACAACGTCCAACCAAGCTTTGGGTGTTTTTGATGAATCCGATACCGACCTCAGAAAGCAATGGCGGTTGTCACAAAAACTAGCGAAGCGCTGCATTAAGCAATTGATTTTTATTTATTTATAATAAATAAAATCTTAAATCGACCGGGAAATGTTGGAAAAATACAAAAAAAAACAAGCTTTTTTTCCAGATTTTTTCCACGTGCCTAAAATAACCTAGCGCCAAGCCATACTAAAATCCCTACACAGAGTTTGGACGAACGGCGGTCGTGCGACCAGTTGGTCGTTGCGGACGCTGGCCGTGGTCGTGTAGTGTGCGAGGTCCCTTATTATAGTCCACAATGTATAATCGGTGAAAAATGCCTTTAGTTCTCTGATTTTGTCTTCATAATGAACAGATATTATTAGGTATGAATAATTGAACTTGGAAGGCAGTCGATATATGCAGTTATGTTTTTGCAGTCGGTTTTTTTGTTTATTTTTTTTTTTTTATTTCTATTTTTTTGGTTTTATTAATATATATTTGGAATTGACTTATTACTAGCTTTTATTTGATATTGTTGCAATTTATTTTAAAAAAACCTTCCCCTCCTTTTTTTTATTTCCAGATGCAATATATAAATAATATATAGCCTATGTCACTCTCACATGTAACGAGCTTCAATCAATCTGCCTAGCCTTTTCCCAACTATGTTGGGGTCGACTTCCAGTCTATCCGGATGCTGCTGAATACCAGTATGACGTCCTTACGGACACAAATACAGACACCATCTCCATGGGCGTGTTAATGCAGCACGTCCAACCATCTACTCACCTGTGGCGAGCCCGACGAGGGGCCCGTAATTACGGGCCACCGCATAGCTTTAGCGGCCGGGGGTATGCCCTGAAACCGCACGCATTGCGACACTTACAATTAAGACGAATCTAACGACAGTTCAATTTTTAAGGTATAGTCAAAGAGCTAGAAGTCGTTTTCGTAAACTCTTCGATCTAGCTCTTGGACTATATCTTAAAAATTGTACTTATAATGGTGCCGATTCTCTTGTCACAAATGCCACTAAACTAGACTAAAAATAACTAAAATTTAGTTTAATTCCTGTCAAACGACGATAACCCATTCTGAAATTGACTAAAGTGACACAACTTAACTATATTTTAGTTTGACAGCGCCTAATATTGTACCGAGTTATTAATTTAGTGAAAATGGCAATTTTGCTATTCTGAATTTCACTGTTTTCACCTAAAATTTTAATTGTGAAACTAAATCAGACTATTTTTTAATCGCGATTAAAAAGGTGTAGAATAAAATTAGTTATCATGAACTAGAATTCACACCAACACCTTGACTTTAAGTGCAAAAACAGTACTGTATTTTTTTTTTTTTGCTTATATCTCGAAAACGGTGTGTCCTATCGCAAAAATAATGAAAATTTGGCCCCCCCTTTATAAAACGCTTAACTTAACCAAAAGAAAATTCCATAAAAGACACGTTGAGCTACCCCCTCCCTGCTCGTTGAACAAAATATGACAAGCCTCGTCACTTTTCATAGTGATTTCGTTAGTTCCAATTAAAGCCACCGGGTCATATTATACTACGGGCACTATACCACGCGGAGTCACGATTGTCAAATTCGATTATAGTTGTGTCAAAATTGTTTTTTTTAATTTAGAGGTTTTTTTTTGCAGAATAGCTCTAAGATTCTCATAGCCAAAAGTAAGCAATTTTAGTGATTTTAGTTCGGTGTACAAGAGAATCGGCACCATTATCTTCTAAACTAAGACCCCACTAAGTCTCTGTTACTTCGCGAAAAATTGCGACTAATTAGCTTTGTTGTGCCCTAGTTTTCAAGACGAGACTCAGGTTGGCTGGACAAATCTTCAAAGTAGCTCGCATTTAACTAGGTCAATAGGGTAGTTTATGTGACGGCTAAACACCCTTATTTCAGAATTTGTGACGCTACAGGATCTTAGATAATCGATCGAAAACGTGTCCAGCCAGCTTGAAAAACCACTTTTCGCTGGTTTCTCAATCTCGGTAACGGAAGTGATTTTGACGACTTTTTGCATATCAACGGGCGTCACATAAATTTGTGACAGGCATCGAGCTAAAAGTTTTGTGATACGTACAGTGGTTTAGTAGAAAAATACAAAAATCTGTGTCCAGCCAGCTTGAATTTACGTAAAAAACTTTTGGCTGGCACTTCCGAATCTCAATAACGAGAGCGTTTTCGAATATGGTTCCTTTACTAACATTTAGTGACGCAATGTGTGACAGTAATAACGTTTGATTTATGGCGTCACATGTAAGGGTTTACGAGAAATCAATAAAAACTTAATGTCCAGCCAACCTGATTTCAAGCTGGCTGGACACACGTATCTCCGCTGCCTGATGATCTACGACCTTCAAAATGTGTTCAAACTTTTGTGACGGGGACGATAATGATAACCTGAATTTGTGACGGAGAAACTTTGCGTAGTTTCAAAGATATTGATCATTTAAATTTTCCCATACAAACACTGCAGTAGGGTTACCATATTGTAGGTTTTATGTAGGACTAAGTATATTTTAAGGTGTTTTCTTTAATGGACGAAAATCCGTGTATAGGTGATACTAATACGAACAACTGTAGATATTTAAATCAATAGAAGACAAAAGGGTAGAAGTGAAGAAGGGGGAGGGGGTAATTTTTTAATGTTATTGATTATTTACGTGCAGATATCTACTCTTTTTAGCAGATACGTATTGGTGTTTTTCATGGTAAGTACTAGGTAGATATTGTGTCAGGATAACTAATGCTCTAAGGTATTTAAATGAAAAAATAATGTAAATAAAATCACATTTATTTATGTGTACTTATACAGCGTTTCAAATGACGAGGATCCACTCTATCTGCACTTCAGTAACCCTTGCTTTGTACCAAAGTGTTGTTTTTACCGCCGCCCTAAGTGTTTATTTTTATTTTATTAAGTAGGAACAACAAACAGCTACAAAATGGAATATTACAATAGTAAAACATAAATAACTTAAGTAATAATGTAGCCCACAGCGCTGTTCACAGTTTACCATTAATAAATAAAACCTTAATCACTAGGAGGTGAACTGTTCATTTGTGACAGTTATACTAATATTGTAAAATAAATAGAAACAAAAATGAAACATAAAAAAAAAAAGAAGAAAAAACAGCAACAAAAAATAATAAGTCTAAAAATAATAATAAGTTCAAGTGCCTCATACAAAAGGCTACGAAACCTTTTAAAAGAACATGCAAATATATCAATATGTTCGAATGCTTCATTGTAGGTTGCTGCCATTCGCCGAACTGGTGAACGTAGACCAGTGTTAGATCGGCAGGCACCTACTGCAAAGAGTTTGCCCGCACGCACCCGCCGTCTATGGACAGTTCTTGGGACAGCATAGCACAATACATTATTTAAATCTACACAGTCGAAATTACCATTAACAATATTATACAATGTCATTACCTCTAATTGTTTACGTCTAGAGCTGAGCGTCAAAAGCTTGTATTTACTGAGCAATTGGTTATACTGCAGATAAGTTTTGTGACACCTGTAGTGCATTGCACGAAGAAATTTACGTTGGACTTTTTCTAACATGTCAATGTATTTACCATAATACGGGTTCCAGATGGATACGGCATATTCGAGCTGGGAACGGACTAGTGTTTTATACAGGCAGAGGTACGAAGAGACCCGTTTAAAGTCATGACTGGATCTCATTATAAATCCATACATCTTATAAGCTTTATTTATGATTTGTTCGATATGCAAATCCAAGCAGAGTTTTGAGTCAAGCAATACGCCAAGATCACGAACCGAGTTTACTTTATTTAATAAAGCATTACACAATGAATATGAGAACCTTATGATGTTTTTATTTTTGGTAAAATTTAGGTAGTTGCACTTGGGAATGCTCAGATGGAGCTTACTGGTGCAACAATAGTCTGTTAGTCGATCCAAGTCCTCTTGGAGAAGATAGCAATCCTGAATGCTATGAATAGGTCTATATACTTTGAGGTCATCAGCATATAACAAAAACTTGGAATGATGGAAACAGTTACCAATATTATTTATGAAGATAATGAATAGAAGTGGACCGAGAATAGAACCTTGTGGGACACCAGATGTAACATAAGTAGCATGAGAGTGATACCCGTTAATAACAACCCGTTGTCAACGGTTAGTGATGTACGAAATGAACCATCGCAACAAATTACCACGAATACCATTGAAAGCTATTCGGTTCAGCAACAGTTCATGATCCACCCTGTCAAAAGCTTTTTGAAAGTCTGTGTACACTGCATCAACCTGTATACGATTGTCAATATTATTAAATAGATCATTAGAAAATACCAATAAATTAGTTGTCGTGGACCGCTTTTTCACAAAGCCATGCTGTTGCTGTATAATAGTGTTATGTAGGATAGGGTACAATTCGTTATGTACCAGTCTCTCAAAAAGCTTCGACAAAGTAGATAAAATAGAAATAGGTCGGTACTGCTCAACACTACGCTTAGATCCACTCTTGTGTACAGGTGTGATATTAGCCTGCTTCCACACCGTTGGCATAACACCTTCTGTGATACATTTATTGTAGATTATAGCTAGGGGTCTACAGATAGTAGTAGCAGTATTCCTAAGAAAAATCGCAGACAACCCATCAGGACCTGGCCCCTTAGATGGATCAAGGGATTTCAGTTCAGCCAAAACCGATTCTTCCTTAAAGTGTAGGTTAGAAACAACAATGTCGTTAGACACCGTTTCAGAAGGTAACTCCCATTGAGAGAGTGCAGATGAAGCAGGTTCATACACGGAAGAAAAGAAATCAGAGAACATGTTGCAAATCGATTGAGGGTCGTTGGATACGTCATTTTTATATTGAACTTTCGCCGGTATACCGGGTTTGTCTTTACGGTTGGAAATGTAGATCCAGAAATCCTTAATATTTTTATGTATACTATCCTCAATCGACTGAATGTATTTAGAGAAACATTTATTGCAACTTTCCTTAAAGAATGCTCTCTGCTGCGAAAATTTTTCATAGTCTGCAATGTTGCCATATTTCTTCCATTTAACCCATGCCTTTTGTTTTTTATTTAGAGTACTAATTAATGTTTTAGAATACCAGACCGGGTAACCAGCGATTCTGGATGCTGATAGTGGTGTATGCTGTTTAATTACATCATCAATCTTATTGTAAAATGCGCTCAGTGCCTCTTCTGATCCCAAAGGGACAAGAAGGTCCGACCAGTCAATACCCTGAATTTTGCGGTTAATGTGCTCATAATCAGATTTGTAAAAGTTATATTTTTGTATCGGTCGCTTTTTCATAGGTTGAACATCTACATTTAGACTTATATCACAAATAAAAGGCGGGTGATACGTGTCGATTGGAAGCAGAGGAAACAACGCAGCCGATACCCTACATGGGTGGTTGGATATAAGTAGGTCAAGAATTTTGCCATTAGTGTTTGCCACTACATTATATTGTAAAGCATCAAGTAATGACATTAAGTTATTCAACTGACTACAAGTTATAGAAGTACCTGAACCCAGCCCACCGCCCATAAGAGGTCCAGCTGGACTCAGTGTGACCCAAGTTATTTCTGGGAGATTATAGTCGCCTATTATGTAGAAACAGTCAACACTAGGGTCACCCAACACCTGCTGTAAGACTTCAAAATGTTGCTCATATACAGAGGTAGCCATTCTGTTTAAAGCGCAAATTAAGACGGTGGTCGTCATTTTTAATCATAAATAGCTGAATATACTAAAATATTCTTCAATACCTATTTATAAAAGAGAATTATTACACAAAATCAACCACAGCATCAGTCTTCATTTTTTTATTAAGTACCTATTTGGTAAAGTATTCTTTATTGATTCATATGACAAGATACAATCACATTTGGTTTTAGTACGTACTACCTAGTTAGCTAGGTGGGTTACTTATATAAATAAAGTCTTATTTCTAAATAGATTCTCATTAAAAACAACAAAGAGTATAAAAACACTTACACGATTTAAAAAAATAAGATTACGATCAACTCCATTTGCACTTTAGTAAGCCCCGCTTTGTACCAAAGCGTTGTTTTTACCGCCGCCCTAAGGTAATACTTCCATGATAGATAGCTAATGTTAGTGTCGCCATCTATTGCTTAAAGTTGGCACTACTAGGACAACTGGTCGAATCTTAATTACTCTCATTTAGGTTGTCTTACCGCAGATTAATTAATAGTTGTCTGACTCTGATTAGTTATATCACTTCGAAAAGTACATACACTGCCGTCTGTCGAGTTTAGTTCTCATTTTCAGTTACCCTAAACTAAACGCGAAATAAAAGTGGGCTCTCTTTTGCAGCGCTGGTGGTCAATTTTTCTTTTTTTTTTTTTTTTTGAATTAATCCATACTTACGCTTTTTACTGCAGGAAAACTTTTATTCCCACGGGGAAATCAAATACAAAGCAGGCGTGGCTGCTACCGATTAGTCGATTAAAAAGAAATCCTTTATTTATGTAAAAAATTATGGTCACCTCACAATATTAATGGATGTTTATATGGGAAAATTTAAATGATCAATATCTTTGAAACTACGCAAAGTTTCTCCGTCACAAATTCAGGTTATCATTATCGTCCCCGTCACAAAAGTTTGAACACATATTGAAGGTCGAACATCATCAGGCAGCGGAGATACGTGTGTCCAGCCAGCTTGAAATCAGGTTGGCTGGACATTAAGTTTTTATTGATTTCTCGTAAACCCTTACATGTGACGCCATAAATCAAACGTTATTACTGTCACACATTGCGTCACTAAATGTTAGTAAAGGAACCATATTCGAAAACGCTCCCGTTATTGAGATTCGGAAGTGCCAGCCAAAAGTTTTTTACGTAAATTCAAGCTGGCTGGACACAGATTTTTGCATTTTTCTACTAAACCACTGTACGTATCACAAAACTTTTAGCTCGATGCCTGTCACAAATTTATGTGACGCCCGTTGATATGCAAAAAGTCGTCAAAATCACTTCCGTTACCGAGATTGAGAAACCAGCGAAAAGTGGTTTTTCAAGCTGGCTGGACACGTTTTCGATCGATTATCTAAGATTCTGTAGCGTCACAAATTCTGAAATAAGGGTGTTTAGCCGTCACATAAACTGCCCTATTGACCTAGTTATATGCGTGCTATTTTGAAGATTTGTCCAGCCAACCTGAGCTACATGTTTTCAAGATATAAATGTGGCCAAGCTGTTGTGTTATCAAAATTAAAATCCCTGATGGCCATTCCAGTGTCAAGTCACACGACTTCAGGTGCGAAAACAGCATAATCAGCCTATAATGTTCCCATTGCTGGGACACAGGCCTGCTCTCAATCTACCACGCGGACCCAGTGCGAGTTGGTAGATGTCACACGTCTTCGAATTATTGGTTCTAGGACATGCCGGTTTCCTCACGATACATCCTTTTTTGAGAGCAGTGGTGATGAAATAATTTACACAAAGTAAAGCACCTGTCTGGGTTCGAACCTACGACCTACAGATCGTAAGTTGCGGCAGTTATCACTGGGCCACCACTGCTCTGAAAAGCTATAAAAGTACCCGCTGTATCTTTTTTTTTTTTTTTTTTCTTATACCTATATCGAAAACGGTGTCGCAAAAATAATGAAAATTTATCTATCCCATAAACCCCTAAAACTCAACATGTAGGTAAATTTTTTCATATTTTCCATACAAAAAGTGAAAAATTCCATATAAAACACGTTGAGGCTTCCGTCCCTGCGCGCCTCCGCATCTAAAAAACATTCTCGGGTAGGGCAAACAAGTACCACGCGGAGTCGCGATTGTCAAACTCGATTTTAGTTGTCAAAATTGTTTTTAAATTTAGAGATTTTTTTTGAAGAATAATTTTATGATTCTCATAGCCAAAACTAAGGAATTTTAGTAATAGTTCGGTGTACAAGAGAATCGGCATGCACCAATATAAACCACGTTCATATTATTGTCACTTGTTCGAGAAACCGAAAAGCGCCCTCTGTCGGCGCGACGACGCGTTCAGGTTCATCGAACATGACATGAATTCGACGATCACTTTCAATCAGGACACGGCGTCATTTTGGTTCGGACGCAGGGATAGACGTTGTCAATAAAACAATCATATTATATTCATTAATACTTTATATTTGGGTACATAGATTACACATTTTATCTTATTTTTAACACTAAAAAAAAATTATATAAAAAAGTAAATGCAGCACAAGCCTGAGAGAACTTAGTCTTAAAGCTGACACAAATATGACGAAGCGGGGTTTTCCCTGCCAAACGAATATCAACATAGCGTCTCTAAAAATAAAGTTTTAAATTGATTTTAAACCTTAAAAGGTTGATGGTTAAATTCAAAATCGAATGAGAAAATTTGACAGTTTGTAGTAAACTGCTGCTGTGTGTACCATCGGCAAACTTTCCAGTGAACCACTTTTCAACCTTATTGCGGTAGTAATAACGTCGAAAAGTGGTTCAACGGAAAGTTTGCCGATGGTACCTCTGTCCGCGGTGATGCTCTATTGGACTAATGGTATTTTATTTTCAAGCTTATTTTGACTAGCGCAAGATTGATATTTGTTTATCAGTGAAAACCGTGCTTCGCCAGGTCTTGTCGACCCTTATCCCCGTTTACTGAAAGTCTAATCTTTTATCAAAACTTAGGTAGTAAAGTAAGCGTCGCAAACTAATGTGAACATTACTGGTGTAGCATTAAAGCCGTGTTTCCTGTGCGTGTTTTTTCGAAACATTACACAAATGTTTTCATACACAAGCTGTCTCTTGCGCATTACAATATTTTTAGATTAATAACACATTACGTGTAGATGTCGTAATGACTTCCGACGAGAAAGACGTGCTATCAATTTTAGCAATTATTATATACTCAATATCGAGGAGAAGACACAGATTTCGAGTCGGATCATATTTTTGACTTCGAAATTTTGACATTTAGCTACGGATTGATGTTCACAGCTATTCACAAGACAATATAACCTCAAAGCCTGTGTTGTTGATTGACAGTGACAGTTGTGCGCAGTGCGAGCGGGCGGTTGAAAATGAAACAAACGCTTCCCCCTCTTCACCCGTCTGAAGAAAGTATTCCATGCAGCTCGGAAAACAAAAACATCGTGTTTGCAAACACAAATGGGTATGGCCACGTCTCTTTGCCTGCGTGTTTTTTTGCTTTCTAAAAAACGCGCTGCAGGAGACACGGCTTAAAGTACACAAAAAAAAAATGTTCAAATGAAACGCTTGCTCGCATTCGCTTTTATGAATATCAACATTATCTCACATGAGAATAAGGTCAATCGTACTTAGCAAAGAAAAGTCAATGCACAATCTGTGATTTTAGTCCTTGGTAAGGCTTTCAAAAAACGAGGGTTTTAGCACACAGTGCAATAATAATTTCAATTTTAACACTCCTCAATACATACAGTAGAATCCGCTTATATTGACATCGAAGGGAAGTGATGAACACATCATATTTTTGTTAGACTTCACACTAATATTATAAAGGCGAAAGTTTGTGTGTGTGTGTTTGTTACTTCTTCACGCTTAAACGCCTGGACTGATTTGGATGAAATTTGGTATGTAGATAGCTTATACCCTGAATTAACACATGGGCTACTTTTTATCCCGGTCTATGCGGGTAAAACAGTGGGGCGCAGCTAGTACTTTATATAATGTTAGTTTGTAAGGTTTATGGGCCATTATAGCATTATATTGGCCGACCCCAACATAGTTGGGAAAAGGCTAAGCAGATGATGATGATAGCCTGAAAATAAATGTCTTTTTTTTATTTAATTATTACTAGCTGCGCCCCGCAGTATCACCTGCATAGACCGGGATAAAGGATTATAAGCTATATACCAAACTTTATCCAAATTGGTCCAGCCGTTTGAGCGTGAAGAAGTAACAAACATACAAACACCGACTCACAAACTTTCGCCTTTATAATATTAGTGTGACATTAAAAACAGGATAAAAATTGTAATACAGACATTAAGTACTTAAAATCGATAATTTTTGTCTGCTTTTGTTCACTAGTATCACTATAAGCGAAGTCATTATATCCGAAATTTTATATTTATTTATTTTATTTTTGACGACACGGTTGGCGCAGTGGTTGAGCGATTGACTGCTGCGCAGCATGTCGCGGGTTCGATTCCCGCACGGAACAAATATTTGTACGACCTACAAGTATTTGTTCCGAGTCTGGGTGTTTTTCTATCTATAATATGTATGTATTTACAAAAAAAAAAAATGTATATAAGTAGTTTATCAGCCATCTCGTTACCATAACACAAGCATTAGGTTGCTTAGCTTGGGGCTAGATGGCGTTGTGTGATATGTCCAAACATATTTATTTATTATATTTATTTATTATTATTTATTATATGAAAACCAAACTTCGTACTTCAATTACTTCATACTAAGCGGTTGGTCAATAAAGGCGGAGTTTTAAATAAACGGATTCCACTGTTGTTCAACTGGATTAACAAAATAATTTTTGACTTCTCCAGATACCAATAAAAATTAATTCAGACTTTTTTTTTATAATTTTAAAACAAATTATTACAAATTCAAATCACACAATGCTATCATTTTAAATTCGGACTATCGGTACTTTCCAAATATGTGAGGAAATCGAATAAAAGATTGGAGCTACTAAGTGTATACAACGTGTTGTTTTGCATCCTCGTCAAACCATCAAACCGAACAACTGTTACCATGGCACCAACATCGTAACCGCGAAAAAATAATCAGCTGTCCCAAAAATTTGCGTCGAGTAGGTATTGAAGTTTTCTATAGGACAGTTTAAAATTTTTTCGCGAATACGATGTTGGTCCCATGGAGGAAGTTGTTCGGTGTGATGTTCTGTATCACACTGAAATTTGACGAGGATGCAAAAACGACACATTGTATAGACAGAGTACAGACAACAGCACATCAGGTTATACCAAACTGTCAAATTTCTCCAAATGATTTTAAACCTTAAAAGGTTGATGTTAAAATTCAAAATCGTATGAGAAAATTTGACAGTTTGTAGTAAACTGCTGCTGTGTGTACCATCGGCAAAGTTTCCGGTGAACCACTTTTCATCCTTATTGCGTTAGTAATAAGGTCGAAAAGTGGTTCACCGGAAAGTTTGCCGATGGTACCTACATAGCATAACATCACCCCTGTAATCCCCGAAAGGTAAGGCAGACGTGTACCTATAGTACATCCAAATTTCGCCAGTTATGTTAAGTCCCAATGTAATAGGGGACGAGCATAATCAGCCTAATATGTTCCCACTGCTGGGACCAGGCCTCCTCTCGGTGAGAGATAGTGGGCCGTGATCCACCACGCGGGCCCAGTGCGGGTTGGTAGATGTCACATGACTTCGAATTTTTGGTTCTAGGACATGCCGGTTTCCTCACGATGTTTTCCTTCACCGTTTTGAGAGCAATGGTGATGAAATAAAATAATTTACAAAAAGTAAAGCGCCTGTCGGGGTTCGAGCGTACAACCTACAACTCGTAAGTCGCGGCCGTTATCAATGGGCCACCAATCGGGCACAAATTCAAACGTAGTCCGTCCGTATACATACTAAATTGATACATAATATAATGAGTATTCCAATCAATCATAAAATAACCTAAAACAGTCTATTAGAATGAGATTCCTATAAAAATAAGGAACACAACTATTTGGCAAGTTATAATACTAAAATCAATGATATTATAAGTAAAAAGAGGTAGATAGGATAAATAACCGCGCTCCACAAGTGTCACGTCAAAATCTGGCTAATTAGCCACATTTACGTCGTCTTGTCTCTTTTTCACTCCCGATAATTACGACATGCCGTCCTACTTCCACGTGTCATCTAGCGGTACGGTCACACCAAAACCAATTTTGTCGGCCGACACTGTTGTGCCGACATCGTTGCTGGTCTTCTGTAGTTGACTGTGCGGCTTAACAGAGTGTAGACGCATTTTTAAAATGGAGGAATTCGAAGAAATGTATCTTTTAGAAAATTTGTACCGCAATTTGATATCCTCCGTTTCGTACCGGAATTTTTCAATATCCATAGTCATTTAGGTAGATAACAATACTGGCAGAAATACAACAGAATAAAGACAGAATGATTAGATTAAACTATAAATACACTTAATTTGCGCTTTAGACGCCGCCGCACCAGCAGACTCGCGAGAAATCCCAACAAGTTCGGAATGATCGGCCGTTTTCGGGCGTCATCGGACGATGGCGGTTTTAGTAGTGTAAGCGCTCCCTTTCATTTACATACGTTTGATTTGATCGGCCGAGTTTGGTCGAAGACGCCCGAGTAAAGATCGGCCGATAACGGTTGAGGTGTACGCGTACCGTAATAGTTCGTCATTGTGCCGGTTTTGAACATCGAATGTTGGGGAACCTGTCTACGTCTTTTTAATACCTTATAATATCATTGACTAAAATGATTCACGCGAAAATCACAAAAAGAATGACACGGGCCCTAAAACTATACTATCTCTTTCTCGATAATGAAACTAGAAAGAGAAGAAAGTAGGTATAATCGACTTCGTAATCGCTGTACTACTTTTGACAACAATAGGCATAATGCCTGGATAAAAAAAAAGAAATTATATTTAGTCCGTCAGTCAGATAATAAAAAAATATTAGACACGTATTTTTTGCTTATTCATATTAATAAAAAACTTTTTTACAAAAAAATACAACCGACTTCCAAAAACAACACTACAAAGTGAAAAATAACTTTAATTTCGGAAGTCGGTGTCTAGTTAAATGTATTTTCGTTTTTTGCCACCGACTTCCGAAATTAAAGTTATTTTTCACTTTGTAGTGTTGTTTTTGGAAATCGGTTGTATTTTTTTGTAAAAAAGTTTTTATTTTTCACTTTTTAGTTGTGTACCTACCCCACACAAATTCTAATACCACTATCTGCAAAACAAACTAGAACATCATCCATATAAAAGTGGGGAAAAAATACGTATTATTGAAGCTAACTCAAAAACTACGCAAGCATAGTTAATAAATTTTATATGGGACCAACTGTGATGTATACCCTCTCGAATAAAACAAAAAAAATCCAAATCGGTCCAGCCATCTTCGAGTAATCGGGGATGAAGGTTCCGACGAATTGAGAATCTCCTCCTTTTTGAAGTCGGTTAAAAAATGACGAGGTCGATTACAAATATTTAAGAACCATTTCAATAATCAGCCTATAATGTTCCCACTGCTGGGACACAGACCTCCTCTCTTCAAGAGGGAGTGGGCTGTAATCCACCACGCGGACCCAGTGCGGGCTGGTAGATGTCACATGTCATTGAATTTTTGGTTCTAGGACATGCCGGTTTCCTCGCGATGTTTTTCTGCACTGTTTTTGAGAGCAGTGGGTGATGAAATTATTTACACAAAGTTGGGCACCTGTCTGGGTTTGAACCCACGACTCGGTAAGTCCGGTCGGTTACACTGGGCCACCACTGCTCTCGGAACCATTAACCATGAACCATTTCTGGTGACCTGAAATACAGGCCTTGAGCCTAGTTTAGGCACCAGTCTCCCACAATATAATGCCCCTCCTATATGTCACCGTAGAAATAGGATAGCAATTAAGAGTAATATTGTGGAGAAAATAAACTAATTATTAATAAAAAAAAAAAAAATAAAAAAATAAGGCTGAACCATACAAAAAGAAAAAAAATCGTTTTCTATATCCGTATTTAAAAGCGCCGTGTCAAACTATTTGATATCCTGTATATTTATTACAAATCTGGTCTATATATTTAATTATAAATCTTATTCAATAGAATAATAATTAAGTTTATGAATATTGAGATACAAATTCTTGCCTTAAATTTAAACTAAACAATTTCAAGTATACAAGGTGTTACGTTAAACGAGGGACATACTTTAACGGAGTGTAGTACTCATGAAAATGAACAACTTTTACCATGGAACTAACTCTGAAATATGAAAAAAAAAAAATCTGCTGTCTCGTACGTTTTGATCGCGTAGGTTTTGCACTTTGTGGAGAACAGTTCCTTGGTAAAAGTTGTTCATTTTCATGAGTACTACACTCCGTTAAATGATGTCCCTCGTTTAACCTAACACCCTATAACTATATAAAAAACTTCTTCTTCTCATACAGAGAAGGGACGAGCATTGATCACCACGCTTGCTCACTGTGAATTAACGATTTCAAACTGAAATCACGTGATATTATTCTGTACTTATCTCATAAACTGGCAATTCACTTGGTATATTCGTGCAAACATCCACGACATTTAAATTGAATTAATCTGTACAGGGTCAAATTAAATTAGTTAGCGAAACTCCGCAGACGACCGATAACTAAACACGGCAAAATAAAAACATTTGATGTTTTTTTTCGGTCAATGACCGCTATTAGTGTTGTTATTTGAAGTGTAGATAAAATCTGTTTTATCGTGTTGAGATATCGATACATTACGACTGTGAACTTTACAAAAAAAAAAAAGAAAGATTATTAAACTGATATTGTAAGTGACTACACTACCGGCAAGGGGTTGATGGCCCCAAAAGAAAAACATCATCAAATTAATTTCTTTATTTGTTTTGATACCCATCACGTCTGAAGAGTTTTGCTAGCTAATTTAATTTGACCCTGTATAATAAAAATGAAACGCTGTTCGTTAGTAAGCGTAACTTGAGACCGGCTGAACCGATTTGGCTATTTTTTCTTTTAAAATGTTCGTAAGACTACGAATTAGATTCATACGGAAAGAAAAATTGGAAAAGTCAAACTGAACCTCCACAACCCAGTTACTGAGTAACCCCCCCGGTTAGCATAATCAGCCTATAATATTCCTACTGCTGGGACACAGGCCTCCTCTCCGCGAGAGGAAGTGGGCCGTAATCCACCACGCGGGCCCAGTGCGGGTTGGTAGATGTCACAAGTCTTCGATTCTAGGACATGCCGGTTTCCTCACGATGTTTTCCTTCACCGTTTTGAGAGCAGTGGTGATGAAATAATTTACACAAAGTAAAGCGTATGTCAGGGTTCGAACCTACGACCTACAACTCGTAAGTCATGGCCGTTACCACTGGCCCATCACTGCTCACCCTCTGGCCCACCACTGGTCTTGGTTAGACTGACTCAGAATATTAGAACAAATATGCCAAGTTGAATGCCAGCATTTTCCTTATTAAGGATTGATCAAAACATTTTATACTTAAGACATTTTGACTCATACAGACACATAAGTTTCTAGTAGACAAAATTCTTAGAAAATGACTTACAAAAATGTTATAACATAATGAGTAGGTGTGACTAATGTTATGTATATTTCAACGTATCTTTAGTATGCGTAGGAGTCATCTGCTAGTATAGGTTTTGCTATTAAAAAAGAGGGTTAAGTCCATAATGAGTAGGCTGAGCAAATTATGGAATTAGTCACGTTTGTGTGCAGATTGATACTTATATACTCTTTTTATAGTGAATCAGAGACAAAATTATCAATGCCTGTAACGGCCGAACCCATTATTCTATATGTTACAAGTTTTGGCATACTGGAGATAGAAAACCTATCTATCTATGGTTTTAACGTCCCAATAATCTATGACAGATAAAACAAAAGATTACGAACGAACGAAAGGAACGTAAGGAGAGATAGAATTATATTGTCTATCATCAGTAGCGATCTGTCTTTCTGACAGTAGGTTATCGAGTTCGGTCGTATGGCGAAAGCGCCAGGGTAAGTGCAATATTCAAAATTTCTTACGTTTTATCCAATTTGCAGGTCAGTATCACACAGAAACTGAGCTGTTAATTGCAAAAATCGTAAGAAAATTTGCAGGTCAGTGTTAGGTTGTATGTTGATTAAAATATGATTCACGGCCGTAACTAATATGGCTTTACAGAATTATAGTCATTAGAATCAGCAATACAACTCCATAAGTTAGAATTGACCTCAAATCTCGCGTTTTCAAGAAATCATGAGGTTTGAGATCAATTCTAACTCATGGAGTTCATATTGCTGATTCTAATGATTATAATTGTGTAAAACCATATTAGTTACGGCCGCGAATCATATCTCAATCAACGTACAACCTGACACTGACCTGCAAATTGCAAAAAACGTAAGAACATTTGAATTTCGCGGGCTTCCTTAGCGTATCCCCTTAACTTCAAATGTCTCCCATCTCATCAGGGAGGTAGAGGTGCCATCCTGCCATCTGTCCAGGTAATTTTCAACCTTATTTAAAGGCTTAAATAAGGTTGAAAATTGAAAATAATATTTGTGTTGCCGAGATGCGACTAAGCTGCGAATGTGCATTTATTTTTCCGGGTCTTCTCTATATTATTCAGAATATTACACAATAAATTAAATAATAATCCGGTTAAAGTTTAAAAAACCTTGAGGTTGTGGGCCGTTTAAAATCGTAGCCAATCCGCGCCTTAATACATCATCATCTTCCTGCCCTTATCCCATATTACGTGGGGTTGGCGCACCACGTTTTCTTCTTCCATTCTCCCCTGTCAACCGTCAGGCTATCATTCACTCCCTTCTCTTTCATATCATTCCTCACACAATCCATCCATCTTTTCTTTGGGCTTCCTTCCGCGCCTTAATACATACTTTTAAAATTTATAGGTCTTTCCATAGTGTCAATGTGCCAGAAATGGCCTCATTGCCGGCAGAAATGGCCTCGTCTAACCGGATGCAGCTGAATACCAGTATTTTATATGGAACGACTGTCTATCTGACTCCAGGCTCCCAAGATACAGGCGCTGCCTAGTTTGGGGACCACTGTTCAAATGATTATGTTAATTATTCTAGTTACAGTAAGTACACAATATTATTATTTTTGGAATTTATTTTGTAACAATGGACCAATAATTTACTCTTATTCTTAATTATTCTTACTTTCACAACCCAGTTACTGGGTTACACAATACCCTTTGGTAAGACTGGTTGTCACACTTTCGGGCTTCTGACGACCCGTAACGGCTGTCAAAGATCCACGAATGACAGCCGAGACCAACCGCTTAGCGTGCTTTCTGAGGCACGGAGAGGTCTTGGTATGTTAAGATTGTCACCCACCCACGGACTGACCGCGGCAAGCGTAGCTAAACCTCATCAATCGACTACTTAGCCACGAGCCCCTATTAGACTGTTGAAATATACCGAACATAAGTCACTCGCATAGTTTATTGACTAATAAAAATTACCAGTTATCCAGAAAGTCATATCCAGTCTTAGGGACAGAGTCAGTCAAAGTCTCCGTTGACTGGAAGTCCGTGCCCGAAGATGCTTGGCTAGAAGAGAGGAGGCCGCGATTCTCTTCGGAGATATCTGGAATTTTAGAAAGGAGAATTACAGTCAAAGGAACTCTGGAATTCTCTGTCAGCGTCCATGCGGATCCGCAGTGGTAGCTCGCGAAACTCATTTTTTTAAAAATTAATTAAAGTGGGTCCCCTTGTACCCCCTTTAATCTTTTACTTTATTTTATTTTAATTATTTGTTGTTACAGCGGCAATAGAGATACAAAATCTGTGAAAATTTCAACTGTTATCCGACGTACGCACGGACGTAAAAATATCGCGCACTGGATTTTCAACTCTCGGTGTTGAGCCGAGCATTGATAATCCAACCTAACAACAACAGAGTGCATCCCAGCA
Source organism: Cosmia pyralina (assembly GCA_946251885.1). NCBI lineage: Eukaryota > Metazoa > Arthropoda > Insecta > Lepidoptera > Noctuidae > Cosmia > Cosmia pyralina. Next base: position 3,242,025 of record OX276371.1, read on the forward strand.
CGTCGAAAAAACATTATTTGATTTTCAACTCTCGGCGCTAAGCAGTGTCGAAAATCCAGTGCGCGAAAAAAAATTGCCGCGATATTTTTACGTCCGCGCGAACGTCGGCTTACGGTTCATGAGATACAGCCAGCCCGCTGATAGACGGGACGGACGGACAGCGGAAGCTTAGTAATAGGGTTCAGTTTGGCACTCTTTGGGTACGGAACCCTAAAAAGGAAGGATTAGCAGGCTGGTTGTAGCAGATCTTAGAATCTTCAGCCTCTTATTTCAATTACGTTAAAATTCTAAAATTGGTTTATAGGCCGACCGCAGACGTAAAGCCAATATCAGACGTTACTCTTGAGTGAAGGTTCATTTTGCTTCATTCCACGTTCGCACGACTCCTAAAAACATGTATAGGAATTGAAAGTTCGTCTGCTCCTTTTATTTAATTTTTCGATCACCTATTCGGTAATGTCGGGCCACACCAACGTCAACGTCAATGCCCACCATCGCCATAAACATCGCGGTAATTATTCCGATAATAGGGATGATGTCTGGGTAAAAAAAAAAAAAAATTCTATTTAGTCCGTCAGTCAGATAATAAAAAAATATTAGACACGTATTTTTTGCTTTATCATATTAATAGAAAATGACTTATATAACACGCATTAAAGTTGGGGAGTGGGGGCTCGCTACGTCACTTGTACGTATAAAATCTAGCTACACGTGACGTCACGCGATGTTTAAAACTCAATGTATCGCCGTAATCTTTTGATTTTGTAAAAAAAGAAAAAATACGTGTCCAATATTTTCTATTTACCTACATGAAGGACAAAAGAAACATTTTTAGTCAATATCCCTATTATCGTTATAAATTGAGTGGCCACACTAGAACACCGCCACCCGAGTTATCGCCACGTCAATCGGCAATGTGAACGCCGTTGTCAAATTATCGCGATAAGTTGTGGCTACACCTACGGCCTACGTCCATCATCGCGATAATCAACCGCATATCCCGTTGGTGTGGCCCCGACATAAGCGAGTGGAAGATGAGTGCCGAAAGCCAACATCATTGGATCGGTTGAATGCATTCACTTTTTACTTTTGTTTAATTTCGTGTTCATGGCATGGGTTGGTTATCACGCCGACAAAGTGGTAAAATAAAACCTTCCTGAATCTTTAGAAAAAAAAAACTTTACGTGCAACGGAAATACCGTTGCAGTAAAATGGGGATAAAAAAAATATCATCCCCACTTTACGTGCAGTAAAGAAAGAAAGAAAAGAAAGAAAAATATTTTATTTGGGACACGCACAGGAAATACAGTTAAAAAGGAGCATATAAAAGTAACAAAATAAACATTAAAAAAAAAAAAAAAAAAAAAAAAAGAAATCAGACTAAAAAAAAAGAGACCTGTGCGAGGCCAAAAAGGCTCCCATCTCAGCATAAAGCTGCGATATTTAAAAAATAAATACCGCAACGCTGGTATTCTGATAGGGCCTGTGTGATGCCACGGACATACCCACGGATATCAATTAAAAATCGCAAGGGGAATAAAATCAAATAAAATAAAATACAAACACTAGAATACTTGAAAAGAAAAAACAAAAACCGTCAATAAGGTGTAAAGTTCGACTCACGCTTGACGCCCGACGGTCCAACCTCACCTCACCTCAGTAGAGGTATCTTGCACGTTAAGTGGGGATGATATTTTTTTCTCGTCTATCCCATTGTGTGGGGTATCGTTAGAAATGCCGGCCGGCACCCTAATTGCGTAACATTATCAATCGGAGTTGGTTTAATTTTGAAACAAATTGCTAATCCATTGCTTCATATGTTCGAAAAATTTATCTGCTCGACAACGTAAATCATCATTCTCTTGCCCTTATCCCAATCTATTTGGGGTCGGCGCAACATGTCCTTTTTTTCCATGCTTCTCTATTATTCGTCATCTCGGTAGTCACTCCCTTTCTAGCCATGTCATCTTTCACACAATCCATCCATCGTTTCTTTGGTCTTCCCCTACTCTTCACACTCAAAACATTCATACTCAAAACTTTCCTCACGACATTTTCCTCACTCCTCCGCATCACATGCCCATACCATGACAGCCGATTTCCGCACAACTTTTCAGTCACCGGTGCCACTTTCAGACTTCCTCATATGTACTCATTTCTTATTCTATTATTAGCATTCTCATCTCAGCTGCATGCAATTTGCTCGACAGCGTAAATAACGCAATTAATGTTGTTGAACTGTCAAAAAACTTTTTTACAAAAAAATACAACCGACTTTCAAAAACAACTACAAAGTGAAAAATAACTTTAATTTCGGAAGTCGATCTCTAGTTAAATGTATTTTCGTTTTTTGCCACCGACTTCCGAAATTAAAGTAATTTTTCACTTTGCAGTTGTTTTTGAAAGTCGGTTGTATTTTTTTGTAAAAAAGTTTTTATTTTTCACTTTTTAGTTGTGGTACCTGCCCCACACAAATTCTAATACCACCTGCAAAACAAACTAGTAAATCATCCATATAAAAGTGGGGAAAAAATACGTATTATTGAAGCTAACTCAAAAACTACCGAAGCAAAGTTAATCAATTTTATATGGGACCAATTGTGATGTATATATACCCTCTCGTATAAAACAAAAAAAAAACCAAATCGGTCTAGCCATCTTCGAGTGATCGGGGAATTTACATAAAAAAAAAATTAAAAAAAAAAAAGGTTCCGACGAATAGAGAACCTCCTCCTTTTTGAAGTCTGTTAAAAATGAAACCATCAACTCCGATTCATAATGTGTTACGCAATTAGGGTGCAGTCTGTGAAAACTATTTTTTGATTCAGGGATCCGTTTGCGTAATACACTTCTGGACACATCTATTGGCCCACCTTAGAGTTTAGGTTTCGATGGCCCCTACCGAAATATGATTGCTAGATTGAACAAAAACTGTTGATGCAGTTTTAAACCTGATACATTTTCGATCGTATTGTTTTAAATTTGAATTCAGAATACCATACGACATGGAGCTACGCCTAACAAGTCGGATATGCGCCTTGTTAAAGGCAATTGATTTTTGAATAAAAAACATGTTTTATCAAATAAAGGTTTAATTTAATAACGCGTGTTGCCTCCATGGGCATCTACCACAGCTCTCATGCGATTAGGCATAGAGTTTATCAACCGCTCTATGAAATTTTGAGGGATCATCTCCCATTCCTCTTCTATGGCAGTTTTCAACTCCTGCATCGTCTGGGCAACTGGCTGACGAGCATACGTAACACGTCTTTTTAGCTCGTCCCACATGTGCTCAATGGGGTTCATGTCTGGGCTTCTGGCTGGCCAGTCCATAACTGTGATGTTCACATCCCGAAGATATTCCCTGACGATGCCGGCCGCATGGGCTCTTGCATTATCATGCATAAAAAGGAAATTTGGGCCCACATAGTCCGCACCTTTCAGCATTTAATGTTGGCAGCCGTGGTCCTGTAACAACCTCAAGTTGAGTTTTGCCGCTCGCGGATATACCGCCCCAGACAGTCCATGAGCCACCGCCATAAGCAACCCTCTCTTCAAAGCAGCATTGTGCGAAACGCTCTCCCTTACGTCGGTAGACCTTCTTCCTTCCATCATTGCCATGTAACACAATTTTAGACTCATCAGAAAAGAGTACACGGCTCCAATCTTGCTGTGTCCAATTTAAATGACTGCGTGCGAAATGAAGGCGCGCTGTTCGGTGGGCTCGCGTTAGTTTGGGGCCATTAGCTGGCTTGTGTGGTACCATATCGCGTTCTTTTAACCTTCTCCGAACAGTTCGAGCACTCACAGATACTCCGTGGAAGTCGCGAAGTTGGTTTTGTATCTCAATGGAGGTAAAGTGACGATTTCTCAAGCTGGTCGTCACGATGAATCAATCCTGCCTTTCAGTTGTGACCCGAGATCGTGGCCTTCCTTGGCAACGAACAAAGCCGCCAGTCTCTAGGTACCTCCGATAAACATTTCGGACCGCAGATCGTCTTAAATTAAGTTGAGCACTCACGTTTCTTTGGCTGTGTCCGGCCTGAATAAGTGCCACAGCTTGGGCGGCGACTTCAGGTGAAGTATCCATAGATTATTGATAGAACCTCACCTTAATGTTAAGAATAAGTAATGCTTGTTGCAAAACCAAAGATATCAATCACTTTTTCAAGAATTAAATCCAAGTAAACCAATAAAACCAAGTTTTCTTAGTATTCGATTGTTTGATATCAACAAACAGGCTCCAAATTGTCTTTTGTTTCTTTAAATTCTGTGTTCGAAATTCAAAAAAAGACTATTGAATGAAATTGTGAATGTGCCAGGTTCAAAACTGTATAAAAACTTTTTGCTCGACCTAATATAAAATTTTAGCTAGGACCAAACGAAACTGAAAATACAAGGTGGGCCAAAAGATGTGTCCAGAAGTGTATTAAGCTTTATTAATTAAGTGCAAATTTTTGTTAAGAATCAAGTTGATTCATTTTGTGTTCAGACGCTTCTCTTTTGACTGTTACAGCATTATTGTGAGAACTACAAGAAAAGAAAATAATTCTTAAAGAGTTTTGGTAGGTATTGTCAATGATATTTCTAATATAATATCATTGGGTACGGTATAAAGTTTTTATTAATAGCAAAACGAAAATCAAACACGGATCAAATCAAATCAAGCGAAGCTCTGTTTAGCATAATATTATTAAATGACACATCATCCGATGTATTATACATAATTATTAGTCATCTTTTTACAATAGGATATTACACCCATTTTTGAAAACTGTCTCAATTAGATTCAATAGTGCTAATAAGCCACAAAAAAAAAAAACAAAATTTTTACTCAATCGATAAGTGCCGTAAAAATGCATTTAAATTGTACATTTTCAAATTTTGCGCGAAAACGCTGGACGCAGTGGACGCCATATTGATCTGTGGTTATGACGTCAGTTGGCTGTGCAAACAAACACTTTTTACACGCTGATCAGTTGACAGTTGACAATCAATCTGCCTAACCTTTTCCCAACTATGTTGGGGTCGGTTTCCAGCCTAACCGGATGCAGCTGAATACCAGTATTTTACATGGAGCGACTGCCTATCTGACCTCCACAACCCATTAACTGGGTAATACGATACCCCTTGGTAAGACTGATTGTCAGACTTTCGGGCTTCTGACGACCCGTAACGACTGTCAAAGATCTACGAATGACAGCCGGGACCAACGGCTTAACGTGCTTTCCGAGGCACGGAGGAGTCTCCGTATGTAAAGATGGTCACCCATCCACGGACCAACCCCGGCAAGCGTATCTTAACCTGATGGATCGACCCGTGCGGCTGGTATTACTTAGCCACGAGCTCCTCCGCATCAGTTGATAGTTGACACTTTTTAATTTACACATCAGTATGACGAAATAACATGTCTGCTACTTTCATGGTGTTAGAAAACAGATTATAAAAACATTAAATTTTAACATTGAAATTGAATTTTAACATTTATACTTATTGTTATTTTATGAACTAAAACTAACATTTTCCAACTGCTTTTTGCCTAAGCTATCTAAATAATATATTTTTCGATTTTTTCTCATATAGAGTAAAATACCGTATTCCTTTACCCTCTTTTACTTGGTATGGTGGCGCAACAAACTCCTCAGTTTGTTGCGCCACCATACCAAGTAAAAGAACAATTACACATAAAAACAAGTAGGTACGCATAATAACATTACTTACTAACACTAGCCATATGATACTCGTATCTACTCTTTATTATGCACACCATTTAAAATACAGGTATGAATGTTGAAATTTCGTTTGTTTTCGTTTCGTTTTGTTGTTTCGTTTTTTTTTGTTTTGTTTTTTTTTTTATTTTTTTTTATTTTGATTTGATCAAGTAGCAATTATCAGCATCACCCAAAATATAAAAAAAAAAAAAAAAAATAACAAAAAAAAAAAACGAAACAACAAAACGAAACGAAAACAAACGAAATTTCAACATTCATACCTGTATTTTAAATGGTGTGGTTTGGTGGTGTGGTGTGCTATTATTATTATAAAAAAAAAATTACAAAAACGGGCCCCTTCGAGTTGGCTTCGGCTCCTCGTACGCCTTCCAAAAGTCCGGGACCCCAGGGTCCCGAGATATGTCAAAGACAATTTAAATAATAATAATAATAACCCCACCGCCGTATCTCTACGTTGACGTCGTGGTGGAGCTTGCGCGCTTCGAGTTCTGGGTCTGTGCCTGTAGAGTTTGCTTTGCCGGAACAGGTCTAGGATGAGGAGCCAGACTAAGAGAGATACAGAAACCAGCAGGTCAGCATGTGGCGATCTGTTGGGCAGTAGCGACCCCACGGACCCTATCTCCCGGGAGAAGTCTTGTTCCTCACCTCTCGCTTGCCTTTATCATGGTCTACCTCCAGGAAATTCGTTCAGCCGTTACGGCCTGAAGTATAGATATAGAATAGAATAGCTCTTTATTTTTTACACCATACAAATCTATCTGTATAAATAAAAAGATAAATCCTGCCTGACTGACTCATCAACGCCCAGCTTATTAAGCAGAGGTTCCCATTATAATATAGACAAAGAATAAGTACCGGGAAATCCTTCCTTATTCTCATGGGATATTATCCTAAATCCACGCGGGCGAAGCCGCGGGCAAAAGCTAGTTACAGGAATGTAGAAATTTTATATAGGGTGACATACTGGGCTGATTGGAAAAAATAAAGAAAAAAAAACTTTTTTACAATAAAAAACAACCGACTTTCAAAAAAAAACAACAGTAGGAAGTGAAAAATACCTTTTTTGGAAATTGGTGTAATACACTTCTGGACACATCTATTGGCCCACTTTAGAGTTTAGGTTTCGATGGCCCCTACCGAAATATGATTGCTAGATTGAACAAAAACTGTTGATGCAGTTTTAAACCTGATACATTTTACCATCTTTTTCGATCGTATTGTTTTAAATTTGAATTCAGAATACCATACGACATGGAGCTACGCCTAACAAGTCGGATATACGCCTTGTTAAAGGCAATTGATTTTTGAATAAAAAACATGTTTTATTATTATTATTATTATTATTAATCATTTTATTTCAGAATAAAAAACATTCCATACATTGTTAGTAAATAATACTTATACCTATGTTAGTACTTAAAAGTATTAATTAATTATATATTTATTCAATATTATTCATATTTATCAAATAAAGGTTTAATTTAATAACGCGTGTTGCCTCCATGGGCATCTACCACAGCTCTCATACGATTAGACATAGAGTTTATCAACCGCTCTATGAAATTTTGAGGGATCATCTCCCATTCCTCTTCTATGGCAGTTTTCAACTCCTGCATCGTCTGGGCAACTGGCTGACGAGCCCTAACACGTCTTTTTAGCTCGTCCCACATGTGCTCAATGGGGTTCATGTCTGGGCTTCTGGCTGGCCAGTCCATAACTGTGATGTTCACATCCCGAAGATATTCCCTGACGATGCCGGCCGCATGGGCTCTTGCATTATCATGCATAAAAAGGTAATTTGGGCCCCCATAGTCCGCGTATGGTATCACGTGAGGTTCTAAGCACTCACGAATGTACCTTTCAGCATTTAATGTTGGCAGCCGTGGTCCTGTAACAACCTCAAGTTGAGTTTTGCCGCTCGCGGATATACCGCCCCAGACAGTCCATGAGCCACCGCCATAAGCAACCCTCTCTTCAAAGCAGCATTGTGCGAAACGCTCTCCCTTACGTCGGTAGACCTTCTTCCTTCCATCATTGCCATGTAACACAATTTTAGACTCATCAGAAAAGAGTACACGGCTCCAATCTTGCTGTGTCCAATTTAAATGACTGCGTGCGAAATGAAGGCGCGCTGTTCGGTGGGCTCGCGTTAGTTTGGGGCCATTAGCTGGCTTGTGTGGTACCATATCGCGTTCTTTTAACCTTCTCCGAACAGTTCGAGCGCTCACAGATAATCCATGGAAGTCGCGAAGTTGGTTTTGTATCTCAATGGAGGTAAGGTGACGATTTCTCAAGCTGGTCGTCACGATGAATCGATCCTGCCTTTCAGTTGTGACCCGAGATCGTGGCCTTCCTTGGCGACGAACAAAGCCGCCAGTCTCTAGGTACCTCCGATAAACATTTCGGACCGCAGATCGACTTAAATTAAGTTGAGCACTCACGTTTCTTTGGCTGTGTCCGGCCTGAATAAGTGCCACAGCTTGGGCGGCGACTTCAGGTGAAGTATCCATAGATTATTGATAGAACCTCACCTTAATGTTAAGAATAAGTAATGTTTGTTGCAAAACCAAAGATATCAATCACTTTTTCAAGAATTAAATCCAAGTAAACCAATAAAACCAAGTTTTCTTAGTATTCGATTCTTTGATATCAACAAACAGGCTCCAAATTGTCTTTTGTTTCTTTAAATTCTGTGTTCGAAATTCAAAAAAAGACTATTGAATGAAATTGTGAATGTGCCAGGTTCAAAACTGCATAAAAACTTTTTGCTCGACCTAATATAAAATTTTAGCTAGGACCAAACGAAACTGAAAATACAAGGTGGGCCAAAAGATGTGTCCAGAAGTGTATTTTAGTTTTTGCCACCGACTTCCGAAATTAAAGTTATTATTGAAGCTAACTCAAAAACTACCCAAGTAAATTAATAAAATTTATATGGGACCACCTAGGAAGTATACACCTTTTCAAACAAAAAAAAATTATCCAAATCGATCCAGCCATCTTCGAGTAATCGGGGAACATACATAAAAAAAAAGATACCAACGAACTGAGAGTCGGTTAAAAATTCGCTCTCTGTGGTATCAGTATTTGGAGCTATTCTGATGGCATAAGAACAGCTCAGATTAAGGTAACCAAGTTGGCCAAATAGCTAGAATCTAGATAGAAGCGGGGGGAATATCCAGAGTGCGCCTTACCCACGTACATTTATTTATGTTTCGTGAAAGACATTTCAATGCACCTAATTATTTTTAGACCAAACCATCATATTTACAAAACAGAATAGTGTATTGTATAGATTGACTCACACTATTTGTTGAAGATAGGCCACGAATTTGTGATACTAACTGTTTGTTTTGATTCATTGTGCGTCAGTGTATTATAATAGTATTGGGATATAGTTGAAATGTGAGGGGCTATTTGGTCAATATTACTGTCTTCTTTCACCCTTTCCATTCAATACAATTCTTTACTGCATATTACGTGTTTTACAACATTTTAATAATAATCAAAACTTCACAACTATTTAATACAATATGAGGGGCTCGTGGCTAAGTAATAACTGCCGCACGGGTCGATCGATCACGTTAATCTTGCCGCGGTTGGTCAGTGGATGCATGGGTGACCATCTTAGCATACCAAGACCCCTCCATGCTTTGGAAAGCACGTTGAGCCGTTGGTCACCGTCTGTCATTCGTGGATCTTTGACAGTCGTTACGGGTCGTCAGAAGCCCGAAAGTCTGACAACCAGTCTTACCAAGGGGTAACGTATTAACCAGTAATTGGGTTTTGGAGGTCAGATAGGCAATCGCTCCATGTAAAATACTGGTATTCAGCTGCATCCGGTTTGACTGGAAGCCGACTCCAACATACCTAGTTGGGAAAAGGTTAGGCAGATGTGATGAATGTGAAAACGAATTAATTGTATGAGTCAACCTACGTCGGTGCAGAAAGGACTGACTAGGAAATTACCTTCTCATCTTTATACTTCTCTTTTTATTATCCAGCGTCATCATCGGGAGTCTATACCAAATTATCAATGACTATACACTTATACAGCCTCTTGACTGCTCATACGGGCGACTCGGGCTCATGACACATAACGACGACGAACTACCAATATCTTCTATTCAAAAAATTCCAACTTTACAGGAGACGAAAAAAACGTCAAATTTTTTTTATTAAATTAAATGTCCTGGTTTTATCTATTTACCCGACTACGGCAAAGCAAAAGGAAGGGTTATGATTTAAGCAGTCTATGTATGTATGTAAGTATGTATAAAAATATGTAATAGTATTTACGCGTGTTCCAGCGTAGCGCCTAAATTACTGAACCGATTTTAATGAATGAGGTATCAATAGATTCGTAATAATGATCCGGGTGACATAGGCTATATAAATTCTCCCTAAATTTAATATGGTGGAATTTACACGTAAATTTCTGACCTCGACAAAAATTAAATTGAGATAATAATGACATGTTTGGTGTCAAAAGAAAGGTCTTGACGAGCACATTACAAATATGAATATATGTAATATTGTTTAAGTAAATAAATGTGTTTAAATTGTTAAAAGTAAATAAAAGTGGAGGTAAATATTATTAATTTAATTGGTTACAGACCGACCGCGGCGAGCGTGATTTTTCAGTAGTTTTTGAACTTACTTTTTATTTAATAATCTGATTATTGGAATAGAATTAGGGTGTGAAATAATGTTTTTATTCTAAAACTACCATTTACTGAGTTAGAAGAAGATAGGAGGTATTGGTTTCAGTTTAATTAATTTATGGAAAATTTAAGTGATTTGAGCTTCGATCAATAATAGTACTAGATTCCCGATAAGCGCTTCAAAAACGGCCCGAAAAATAAAAACACAAATACTTTTGTGATCTTATTTCAAACATCGACTGTTCGGGAACAGGGAAATGCATGGAGTAGTATTGTTACTTTATATGTTGTTTTTGTTTGTAGATTTCCTAGTGACCCATTTCGCAATGCAGAATGGGTATCTATTGTCGCTAAAGAAAGAGGAGAAGAAATATATAAACCTTGTAAAAATTCAACAATTTGTTTTAATATTTTTATTAAAATAATTAATTATCAAATTAATAATCAAAATTAAAATAACTATTGTACTAATTTACTCCTTCTACTTTTAAAAATCGGTCAAAAATATTTGCTACCATATAAAACGAACCTTGGCCTAAAAAATATATTATTATTCTGCTACTCTACATCTTTCAATACTTACTGTGTTCTGAGCATTGAAATGTAAATACCAAGAACTATGTCTAGTTCCAAAATAGAGTAAGCACAAAATTTTCAACAAAATGTTTTTAACCTTATTGCTTAAGTTTTAAGTTTCACTTTAGAATAAATATTTTTGTACTTATTATAAAAATGACCTTTTATTTTCAAGCGACATTTTTAATTTATTGCTTTTACCTTTCTCCGATGATAGAAGGACTTAAATATAAATATTTTGCAATCGTAATTAAACTTTATGTTTGATTGTTAAGGTTTATAATGAATTGAAGTTGTAAATATTATAAAACTTTTTTCTATATTTCGTAGTAACAAATGTAAATGTTTATGTGTGTGTAAACGTGGCCACTACAGCGACTTATTTTTGTTCCTGATCCTGTATCTAGTGCTATTATTGATCGAAGGATTTGAGGAAAGAACCACACAGATTGAGTAGACCTGTTCAGTCAGTGCACGCATTTATCAGTAATCCTGCAGCTCAACTCAAAACTTAAGGAGCTCAACGATTCGACGAACAATACTTTGGTATTGTTCGTCGAATCGTTGAGCTAAAAAGAAAAGACATTTGGGTAAGCCTAAAACCCATTCAAGGAGTTACATAATGATAGAGGTAACCTCATAAACGGCTTAACCCCTTCAAAAGACCGGGGTTGTACGGTCCCTGGTATTTTCTTCGTCCCCCGGCCCGCAGTGGTGAGTTGTGTGCCTAAACGTAATCGGTCTATCAGCTTTCAAGTGGTTTAATTCTCTTTGGTCTATACTCAGCATTCGGTGGAACAAGACGGCCGGTTCTTTTTAACTTTTTCTTTTTGCTCGACTCCTGAGGGTCCTAGTGTGATTTTAAATAGCCTATAGCCTTCCTCAAGCATTCGGCTATGAAAGACTAAAATAATTTTTAAAATCAGTTGAGTAATTTTTGAGTTTTTCCATTACAAACTAACATACAAAAAATCATCTTTTATCTCTTTATAATGCAATAGCAAAATGTTGTCCCGTAGATTTGCGCGGTGTACAGAGCAAGTAAAAGTAACACTTTTCAAGGCTTATTGCCAAAGTTTGTACACGGTTAGTCTATGGGTCAATTGTACTAAAAGATCGCTGGATGTCCTGCGCGTCCAATATAAAAATGCTTTCAGGATGTTATTGAGGCTGCCTCTCGTTACTGTAGCGCGTCGGAAATGTTTGCGCAAGCCCGCACCGGCGGCTTCTATTCAATTATACGCAAAAGAACGGCGTCGCTACTGAGGAGAGTGAGGGGCAGTCGGAACAGCATCCTGAAAACTGTAGCCGAGAGCCTTGGCTCTCCAATTGTACAGCAGTTTGTGCGGAGGTTGATTTTTACTAACCCTAGTCAATAAGTTATTTCTTTGTATGTTACTAAGCCCCCGTTCCCACGGGCGTAATAAAATCGCGGCGGGATACTATCGCGCACTGCATTTTCAACTCTCGTTGTGGAGCCGAGCGTTGAGAATCCAACTTAACAATAAACCCCCGTTCGCAAGGGCGTAATAAAATCGCGGCGGGATTTTAGAGCGCACTGGATTTTCAACTCTCGTTGTTGAGCCGAGCGTTGAGAATCCAACTTAACAATAACAGAGTACATTCTAGCGCGTCGAAAAAACACACTGTTGGATTTTGCACTCTCGGCGCTAAGCAGAGCGTTGAAAATCCAGTGCGCTATAAAATCCCGCCGCAATTTTATTACGCCCGTGCGAACGGGGGTTAACAGAATACATTCTAGCACGTCGAAAAAACACACTGTTGGATTTTGCACTCTCGGCGCTAAGCAGAGCGTTGAAAATCCAGTGCGTGAAAAAAAATCGCCGCGATATTATTACGTCCGCGCTACATCGACTAAACCCCCGTTCGCATGGGCGTGATAAAATCGCGGCGGGATTTTATCGCGCACCGGATTTTCAACTCTCGTTGTGGAGCCGAGCGTTGAGAATCCAACTTAACAATAACAGAATACATTCTAGCGCGTCGAAAAAACGCACTGTTGGATTTTGCACTCTCGGCACTAAGCAGAGCGTTGAAAATCCAGTGCGCTATAAAATCCCGCCCCGCGATTTTATTACGCCCGTGCGAACGGGGGTTAAATGACGAGAATATCACGCCGCGCCGGGCAACCGCGGGCGGGCCGTCGAGCAGCGGGCGCGCACCGGCCGACTCGCTACTGCGTCATCGTCCGCGCTACTGAGCGACCGCGTACATACCTACATTCTCTCGCCAGCTGTCAATCTATTTACCGTCTGCTTACTATCCTTGTAGAATTTCATAATTACAGTACACTATTGTCAACGATTACCGATGTTTTAGTCCTCATACCAAGGAGGATATTCCCACTCTTCTCCACTAACACTATATGGATATTGTATGTCCGAAATAAAGATATTCTATTCTATAATATTAGTTTAGATAAGCAAACAAGATGAATTAGTAAAAAATCCACGTACGTATGAAGCGTTTCCTCTATCAATATTCAACACTATGTGCAAGGAATTAATTATACACTTCTGGACACATCTATTGGCCCACCTTAGAGTTTAGGTTTCGATGGCCCCTACCGAAATATGATTGCTAGATTGAACAAAAACTGTTGATGCAGTTTTAAACCTGATACATTTTACCATCTTTTTCGATCGTATTGTTTTAAATTTGAATTCAGAATACCATACGACATGGAGCTACGCCTAACAAGTCGGATATGCGCCTTGTTAAAGGCAATTGATTTTTGAATAAAAAACATGTTTTATCAAATAAAGGTTTAATTTAATAACGCGTGTTGCCTCCATGGGCATCTACCACAGCTCTCATACGATTAGGCATAGAGTTTATCAACCGCTCTATGAAATTTTGAGGGATCATCTCCCATTCCTCTTCTATGGCAGTTTTCAACTCCTGCATCGTCTGGGCAACTGGCTGACGAGCCCTAACACGTCTTTTTAGCTCGTCCCACATGTGCTCAATGGGGTTCATGTTTGGGTTTCTGGCTGGCCAGTCCATAACTGTGATGTTCACATCCCGAAGATATTCCCTGACGATGCCGGCCGCATGGGCTCTTGCATTATCATGCATAAAAAGGAAATTTGGGCCCACATAGTCCGCGTATGGTATCACGTGAGGTTCTAAGCACTCACGAATGTACCTTTCAGCATTTAATGTTGGCAGCCGTGATCCTGTAACAACCTCAAGTTGAGTTTTGCCGCTCGCGGATATACCGCCCCAGACAGTCCATGAGCCACCGCCATAAGCAACCCTCTCTTCAAAGCAGCATTGTGCGAAACGCTCTCCCTTACGTCGGTAGACCTTCTTCCTTCCATCATTGCCATGTAACACAATTTTAGACTCATCAGAAAAGAGTACACGGCTCCAATCTTGCTGTGTCCAATTTAAATGACTGCGTGCGAAATGAAGGCGCGCTGTTCGGTGGGCTCGCGTTAGTTTGGGGCCATTAGCTGGCTTGTGTGGTACCATATCGCGTTCTTTTAACCTTCTCCGAACAGTTCGAGCGCTCACAGATACTCCGTGGAAGTCGCGAAGTTGGTTTTGTATCTCAATGGAGGTAAGGTGACGATTTCTCAAGCTGGTCGTCACGATGAATCGATCCTGCCTTTCAGTTGTGACCCGAGATCGTGGCCTTCCTTGGCGACGAACAAAGCCGCCAGTCTCTAGGTACCTCCGATAAACATTTCGGACCGCAGATCGACTTAAATTAAGTTGAGCACTCACGTTTCTTTGGCTGTGTCCGGCCTGAATAAGTGCCACAGCTTGGGCGGCGACTTCAGGTGAAGTATCCATAGATTATTGATAGAACCTCACCTTAATGTTAAGAATAAGTAATGTTTGTTGCAAAACCAAAGATATCAATCACTTTTTCAAGAATTAAATCCAAGTAAACCAATAAAACCAAGTTTTCTTAGTATTCGATTGTTTGATATCAACAAACAGGCTCCAAATTGTCTTCTGTTTCTTTAAATTCTGTGTTCGAAATTCAAAAAAAGACTATTGAATGAAATTGTGAATGTGCCAGGTTCAAAACTGCATAAAAACTTTTTGCTCGACCTAATATAAAATTTTAGCTAGGACCAAACGAAACTGAAAATACAAGGTGGGCCAAAAGATGTGTCCAGAAGTGTATTATAATGCAGTTCCAGCGAGAGTTACACAATAAATAAATATCCCAATTGGGTAGTTAAGATTATAGACGCGCGTTCTCATTATAAATTATGCACATAATCTGTTTAAAACACATTTACACGGACCTACGTACCTAATTGCTTGTAGAATGCAAGAATAACAGTTGAATAATATAGGTAAGTAGGAAAATAGTGGTAAGACTCAGTTGAGTAAAAAATAATCAAGCTGCATCTGTCTTCCTCTTAGGATCAGCCTTCCAGTACTACATGCAGCTAAATATCAGTAGTGGTATTTTACATTGAGCGACTGCTTATCTGACCTCCACTACCCAGTTTCTGGATAAAGAAAGAAAGAAAGAAAGAAAAATATTTTATTTGGGACACGCACAGGAAATACAGTTAAAAAAGAGCATATAAAAGTAACAAAATAAACATTAAAAAGCAAAAAAACAAAAAAAAAAAGAAATCAGAATAAAAAAAAAAAAAAGAGACCTGTGCGAGGCCAAAAAGGCTCCTATCTCAGCATAAAGCTGCGATATTTAAAAAATAAATACCGCAACGCTGGTATTCTGATAGGGCCTGTGTGATGCCACGGACATACCCACGGATATCAATTAAAAATAGCAAGGGGAATAAAATCAAATAAAATAAAATACAAATACTAGAATACTTGAAAAGAAAAAAACAAAAACCGTCAATAAGGTGTAAAGATCGACTCACGCTTGACGCCCGACGGTCCAACCTCACTTGTCTATGCTATAGACTATTGTCTATATTTATGACAAGCGATGAGACCATGCATGAGACGCGGGCGCAGGCGACTGGCTGTCAATGTGCATTAATGTAAAAAAGGAAGTAAAGTCACACAAATAAACAAAGAGTGAATAATAAATACGACAAGAAAATGGTGCAAATAAATAATATAAAGTATTGTTGAGTGTATAACTGAATGTGTTGTGTTGTGTAAGTCGGAAGAAAAAAGAAAAATAATCAATCACCGAGTGAAAAAACAAAGCGTTCAAAGTTAAACATGCTGCTAGGAACACAAGACTCCGCTAAGGTCACCAATACCAACTAGTGAGACCCAGGGTGAGTTTAGACTATCAGAGACTGGTTTCCTTTTGTATTCGTAACAAGTGTTGCTTATATTTAATACTAAAAGTACCAACTGTTTTTATAGCACGAAACGGCGGTGGCAAATCGTTCCAGCAGCGAGAGGCAGCGAATTTAAAGCTTCCACGGAAAGCAGCAGTTCTGTGCGTTGAGGCCAACAGAAGGTAAGATGATGCTCTTGTTTTAATTTTATTTATATCTCGTGACCAAGTCAATTTTTGATACAAATATTCTGGTTTTTTTGTGAGAATGGTGCCAAAGAGTAGGGTAGCCAGATGAAGCTTTCTGCGATCTGACATTCTCATCAAATTACCCTTATTTAAAAATGGTGTTATATGAGATCGGGGAGGGACATTGAAACAAAATCTTGCACAGGCATTCTGCACTCGCTGGATCAACTTTTCGGTCCTACCAAGAATGCACGCACCATACACAGTGTCAGCGTAGTTCAGCTTGGATAAAACAAGTGACTCACATAGCATGACACGCATATCCACACTTATGTACGGCCGTACACGGTACAAAAGCTTAAGACGGTAAAAGCAGTTGCGCACAGCCTCCATGATATGTGTCTCAAAATGCAGGTGCTCATCAAATACCACACCAAGATTACGGGCTTCTTGCACCCTATCAATAGAACACCCATCAACCTTCAAATCCAGACCGTATCCCAACATTTTATTTAGGAAGTCTCTTGATCCCATTACAATGTACTTGGACTTAACTGGGTTCAGAACCAAAGAGTTTCTTCTTGACCATGCTGAAATCCTATCTAAATCCTCATTCATTCTTTTTACAGCTTCAGCAGACTCCTGAGGGCGGAATGAGATATACATCTGAAGATCATCAGCATATAGGTGGAACTTGGTGTTGACCAGACAATTAATGATGTCCGCACTGTACAGAATGAAAAGAAGAGGGCCAAGGATCGATCCCTGTGGTACGCCCCGGGTCACCCGCCTTTGACTAGAGGACACAACATCTCCATCACTGTCATTTGTCACCTGGACAAACTGAGAACGGTTACTCAGGTAACTCTGAAACCATAGGACTGTTTCAGGCTGACATCCGTAGAAGGACAGCTTGGAGAGGAGAAGGGAGGTATTAATTGAGTCAAAGGCACGCGAAAAATCCAGCAGCACAAGCATGGTACCCCTGCCCTTGTCCCTGGCTTCGAGGATGTCTCCAACCACGTCAAGAAGAGCTGTGGCAGTGCTGTGCCCCCTACGAAATCCTGATTGAGCCATAGGCAAAATGCCGTGCTGCTCAAGATATGTCCGAAGCTGATTAGAGACAACCTTCTCTAGAATCTTGGAGAGACAAGGCAAAAGACTAATTGGCCGAAGATCCTTCACACTGGTGGGATTAGGTACCTTGGGTATGGGCCTAACTATAGCCAGTTTCCATAAATCTGGAAAAGAGGAGGAGGTTATGGATCTATTGATGATGGCCGTAATAGCTGCAAGAGTACGAGGAAGAGTCATCAACAGCATCTCCAAGGAGATATAGTCAGATCCCTGAGCATTGGACTTAAGACCACGTAAAAGCCTCAACACCATGTCCTCCTGGACTGGCTCAAGCTGGAAATGAATATTACCAAATCTGTGGTGCTCAAAGTAACTTAAGTCAGCGGAACTGACCCTACCACTACCAGGTACGTCCAAAAAATGATCATTTATTTTCTCGGGGTTATTACAAAAATGCGGCAAACCATGCTCAGGTTTATTAGAAATAGCTATTGACGATTTAATATGGTTCCATAATGCCTTTGGATGTTTGATGTTTTTATCAATATAAGTTTTAAAATATGCACACTTCTCACTATCAAAAGCGGCCCTGACTAAGTATTTAAGCTCTTTGTAAGAGTTTATGTGATGTATAGATTTAGTAGCTTTAGACTTAACATGGTACTTGTCACGCAACTTTATCATTTCCTTGACAGTATAAGTTATCCATGGGTAAGACTTTTCCTTAATTAAAACTTTTTTTAGGGGTGCATGTAAGTCGAAAAGATTCAAAATATATTCATTAAATGTTTTTACCATAGAGTTCACATCCTCCAGACTTTCAATATACTCCCAGTCCATCTTATTTAAATCCTCACACACATCAATCAATCTGCCTATCCTTTTCCCAACTATGTTGGGGTCGGCTTCCAGTCTAACCGGATGCAGCTGGACACCATTATTTTACATGGAGCGACTGCCTATCTGACCTCCACAACCCAGTAACTGTATAATACGATACCCCTTGGTAAGACTGGTTGTCGTACTTTTTTGACTTCTGACGACCCGTAACGACTGTCAAAGATCCACGAATGACAGCCGGGACCAACGGCTTAACGTGCTTTCCGAGGCACGGTGGAGACTCGGTATGTAAATATGGTCACCCATCCACTGACCATCCCCGGCAAGCGTAGCTTAACCTGATGGATCGACCCGTGTAGCTGTTATTACTTAGCCAAGAGCTCCTCCAGTTTCTGGATAACAAGATACTGGATAAATCTGTGAGGAAAAACGCGGGAAAACTCAGCGCGAGTTTTCGTTTCTCGTTGCTGAAGTAAAATATTCCGAACATGCAATTTCAAGAAAAAAAAAAATCGCGCGGGAAATATCGCCGCGTAGTTCTCATTTTAATTTGATTTAAGTAAGGCGAAAGCGCCAGGACAGCCCGCGAAATTCAAAATTTCTTACGGTTTTTGCAATTTGCAAGTCAGTATTAGATTGTATATTGATCTAAATAAGATTCGCGGCCGTATCAAATATTTATTTATAGAATTATTATCATAAAAATCATCAATACAACTCTCTAAGTTCACATTACCCTATTGAATGACTATTTCATTAAATCATGATTTGAGGCCAATTCTAACTTAAGGAGTTGTATTGCTAATTCTAATTTTGTAAAGCCATATTAGTTACGGCCGCGAATAATATTTTAATCAACACACAACCTGACACTGACCTGCAAATTGCAAAAAACGTAAGAAAATTTGAATTTCGCGGCCTATCTTAGCGCATCCTCCTTAAAGATGCAAGAGCGATGGTAATGGTCATGGTCACGTGAAAAGGAGGCCGCCTGAATACGTAGGGCACATGGCGCTACAGCTTTCCATTCCCAGTCAAGACCCAGAGGCAGACCCATATCCAGGTGGAAAGCTGTAGTGCTAAAGGGCATGAAAGAGTGCCAGGTATCAGACGACGATGTCGAGGATAGAGTGAAGTGGAAGAAAGACCAGGAAGGCTGACCCCACCATCATGTGAGATACATAGCCAGGAAGAGAGAGAGTTCTTATTTTAATTTATTATTTTGACAAATGCACTCTTAGGTCTTGGATAGCCAGAAGTCGCAAGGGCGATTAATTTGTGATTTTATATTTTTAAACGTTTTGTGATTTTATAATAGCGATATAAAAACGCGGCGTTGAGAATTATATTTCGTGCGACCCATGTACCTTTTCTCCATTAGTTTAATTCGAGCGATTTTTTTACGCCCATTGAAAAAGCGCCCGCGCAAATTAACCATATAGCCTTGTGTAAATAATAAAAAAAAAAACAAACTTACCACTACTAGATTTAACAACACTGCTTCTATAACCCTTTTCATACTTATTCTCCGCCTGCGGACTCTTGAAATTAGTTCTAAAGAAGTTCTCTGAAGAAGCCACAATTTGCGTTTGAGGACCGAGCGATACCAAACATTCACGTTCCTCATCTTTGGTTTTAAAATTCCCTATAAACTTGCTGATGAATCCTGGAGAGGTAACCTCTCTATCCGGACCCTCTTTGTATGTATTACGTAGGACTTCATGAGATTTTAAAGCATTTTTCAGTTCGGATACCACTTTTGAGTGAGATAACGCTAGCTCGGACATTACTGGTGGTGGGGACGTAGGTTTTACTTCTTTGGAAGCTCTGCAGTCACTTAAAATGCATAGATTCAACTGGCTTTTCGTTTGGTAAAGAAACGGACTGCTGTGTTCGTCTCTATATGAAGAGTTTTCGTCTTGGATTAGTTTCTGTCCATGTTGTCGTCCGAAGAATGACATCAAATCATCTTTTCGGACCGGTGGGTCGTTTATGTCGAAATCTAGTGTTTCTAATAATGCATATTTCAGTGAAATATCTGGTTTTATTAGAGATTCGTTTATTATTTCAGTCTGGAACAAATGAAATATTTATTATATTAATTAATTTATTGATAATGGTCATTATAATACATTATATTATGATAATTTAATAATAACTGGATGTTTTGTGATGGATGTGATAAGCAAAACTTTTATGTTAATTAGTTACAGCTTTTTATGCACTTTTCTTGATAACAACAACGCCCAGGAATTTTTGATTCCCTATCATAACTTCTCTTTTTTTTTTGTATGTACATATATTATTATTTGAATTCTGTTAGCCTAAAATATAAGCTAACAGACACAAAAACAATATTTACATATTTAACATATTATAAGTACTATGTAAATATTTTGTTTGAAAACAAAAACCTTTTAAAACTTATGTTATTATACTGTGTATGTTTACCTGTAAGTATTTACTGTTTGTACTGAATTATTATAAAATAGTAGGATAATTCACTCTAAAACAAAAAAATAACCAGTCAAGAGCGAGTCATACTCGTGCACCGAGGGTTCCATTCCAATTTTTTTTTTTTTTTTTTTTTAATAATAAAACGTTTATTGATCCAAGATCCAATTGTTTTAAAAGTGTGATATTTAGAGATATTGTTTTATTTTTCCTGTAACCTTTACATAAACTTCTATCACATAGACTAATTTCAGATTTTTCTCTATGCAAACTTCGAAAATAAGGGGAATGGTATATTTTTTTACATTTTTCATCAAAACTCAATAACTATGCGGCCTAAAAAAAAGAAAAAAAATATTTGAGAATGTGCAAACAGCGCTCTTTCATAAGATACCCCACATTGTTGTAGCCCTACTTTGCATTTTTAAGACCCCTTTCACACCCTGTTACAAAAAAAAATAAAATATTTTTATTTCTTTCAAAATAGTTGGACAAACATCATCTAAATCTGTTCCAAATTTCAAGTTGATAGCATCAGTAGTTCTTGAGATATCCAGCTGTGACAGACGAGTCGCACCATAAGGGTGTTCCTTTTTATTACAACTTTGGTACGGAACCCTAAAAAGGCCACAGTCCTGTGTAATTTATTAAACTGCAGCACACATTATATTGCTATCTATTATTAATTCTAGGGTTCACTCTTTGAGTAGCACTGATGGCACATTATTCACAGAATTCATTGCTACTGTATTGCATCCCAATTTGGGGCGGTGCTGCTAAAACTAAATTTATAGATGTAGAACGACCACAACTTACATTAATAAAAATTATGTATTTCAAAAATAAAAGATTCTCCACTGAAAGCTTATACCAAATATGTGATTTACTCTCTGTTAGAAAACTCTATATAACCCAAACCGCTCTTAAAAAACATAAAGCTTTACCATATAGTTGTTTACCAAAGACTTGTTCTTACAGTTCGTCAGCTCTTTGTGCTTCAATCTGACTTAGGAAACATAGCAGCCTTCCCCCGTCTAACCCAACCAAGCGTACAAACCTTCCCTCCGGCACCCAACACAGGACCTCGTTCGCACAGCATCAGTATTACGTAATTAGCGCTTATATTTACAAAAAGATTCATAAAAAACTGAATATCTTAGACCTCAACAAACACAACCTAAAATTAAAAGTGACGGAATGGCTTCTTAAACAGGACTATGCTGCAACGGAGACTTTACTTACCTACATCGCCTAATAAGTACTCACCCAACTTTATGCATGCGTGCATGAATACTCTTTCCTCGCAACCAAACACACTTGAATATAATACAACTCCCCTACTCACTTACACTCCAAACACCTCATCACCTACTCATACATACTCACACATAAACACCTATACACACCAACAATCACATTCTTTCACCCTCACCTTTTGTTCTCTTTCATACTCATACATAATTTAATAGCAGATGTAAATTAAAACATTTTTCTTTTTTTTCCCCCTTCTGATGAAATACTGACACAGTCCACTCACACATACTCGTAACTATATTAATTGGAACCTCATTGTGAGACACTGTCTCTTAAGATACAGGATACCCTAGTTTAAGAGACAGAGTTTAATCTTTTGTGTACAGATTTTGCAGCGTTTAGATGTTATTATGTAAATCACATATCTTCATAGTTGTAAACTACAATCACAATTATCTGTATGTTTTGGGAAATAAAGATATTTATTATTATTTCGTTTATTAATTTTTCTTCTTATCAAATACATTTTTAAATATTTCTTAAAAAATATATAAAAAACATTTAAAAATATAAAAAATAGTAGCCCACCGGTATCAGGAACAGGGTCCAAGCTACCGGCGGTCAGGGCTCCAGAGAGAGGAACCTCCTAACAATGCGGGCCGTGTCCAGAAGTACTGCTTTCTGAATCAGGCCCTTGATCCAGCCACCTAACGAGAGCCTCCTTAGGTGTTGGTTGAGGCTCTTGGCAATTAAACCATTGGCTGATACAACTATCGGCACAATGATTGCTGAGTCCACATCCCACATGTCGACAACCTCGCGAGCCAAGTCAAGATACTTGATTTGTTTATCTTTCTCAGCTTTCACGAGGTTCCCGTCATGTGGGACTGTTACGTCAATAATCATTGCGCGCCGCTCTATTCGATCCACCACCACTATATCAGGCTTATTGGCAACAATAGTCCTGTCAGTGATGATGGATCGATCCCAGTACAATGTGATATTTCCATTTTCGAGAACTGGGTCGGGCACATACCTGTAGTACGGCACTTCCGATTCCGCAAGGTTGTATTTCAGTGCAAGTTGCTGATGGATAATCCTGGCTACAAGGTTGTGTCTATGCAAGTACTCTTCGTTAGCAAGACGAGAACACCCGGAGATAATGTGTCGGATTGATTCTCCCGGACGGTGGCATGCCCGACAGATGTCAACCGTACCGTCCTTCACAATATATTTCCGGTAGTTGTTCGTCATCATAACTTCGTCCATAATTGCACAGACAAAACCTTCGGTTTCCCCAAAGAGGTCACCGGAACGCAGCCAGGCTACGGACGCTAACAAATCTACATCGGGTTCATATAGGGCCCGGAAAAAGCGTCCGTGAAGCTCTTTACTCTGCCATACCTCCCTGCGATCGTTAATGTCAAGCACTACAGGTTTGCGCCAGTTCTCTTTAGCCAAGGAGAGCGGAGTGAGGCCCTTGTCCACCGCGACCACATCGCGATGCATCCCCACGTCGGCTTCTAGGAAATATTGCCTGAGACTGCATATCTCGCGGTTGTGGAGAGTCTTAGCGTTTAAAAAGCCTCGGCCTCCACACTTGCGCGGGATATACAGTCTCATTACCGATGACCGTGGGTGATGCATTCGATATGCAGTCAACAGCGTACGGACCCGCCGATCCAGGGCGTCGAGTTCCGTCTGAGTCCATTTGAGTACGCCGAAAGAGTACATCAAAACCGGCATGACCCAACCGTTGAAGGCGCGCACCTTGTTTCCGCCTGATAGAAGACTATTAAATACTTTCTTCAGGCGGCCAAAGAAGCGCTCCTTCAACGATTGCTTCATGTCAGTAACATTGATGCCCAACGCTTCCGACATACCCAAATACTTATAGGTTTCGGGTGCGGAGAGGGCTCTAAGGTTTATGGAATCCGAGAGTTGGGTTCCCACGGATTCCACAATCTCTCCTCGCTTTACATGCATGACCGCACATTTGTCCACACCAAATTCCATCCTGATGGCG
Source organism: Cosmia pyralina (assembly GCA_946251885.1). Classification (NCBI taxonomy): domain Eukaryota; kingdom Metazoa; phylum Arthropoda; class Insecta; order Lepidoptera; family Noctuidae; genus Cosmia; species Cosmia pyralina. Next base: position 3,266,091 of record OX276371.1, read on the forward strand.
CTACTGAAAGTTTCAGTTACTTTCAGTAGCTTCATCAGTTGCAAATTGTTGGGGGCAAAGAGTTTTAGGTCATCCATGTAGAGGAGGTGGGATATAACCTGACCACCTCTCCGCAGCCGATAGCCTAGACCTGAATCCTCCAGCAGTGTGCTTAGAGGATTCAAGGCTAAGCAGAACCAAAGCGGACTCAAACTATCGCCCTGAAATATGCCTCGCTATTATTATTATTATTATTATATAATATTAGCCAAAAATCTAAAAGGAGAAAAGATTTAGTTTGCCAAATTCCACAAACTCAAACTAGATTTGCAAGCAGGCAATTTAACAAACATTCGGCACAACTGTACAACAGAATTAATAAACATGTGTATGTATATAATAAAAATTACCAAGACTGTAAAAAAAGTATAATAGACTGGATAAAACCACTTTCCTACGAGGAAACCGAGGCACTGCTGGAACACGGTCAGTGGCCGAAACTCATCACATATAATATACCATAATCTAATACACCACACACGCACACCACACCACACCACACCACACTACACTACACTACACCACACTACCCCGCACACATCCCACACACACCTCACTACACCACCCCACACACACTACACTACACTACCCCACACACACCACACTACGCTACACCACACACAACACACTACACCACACCACACATTACTCCACATACAACAACAAGAAATTGTGTTATTTATTGTTAGTAATTAATTTAATTTATTTATTTAATATTTTTCACCAATTATTTTATAGTAGCACACAGTTAGTATAATTCATAATACTGCAATGTTATGGAAGAGCGGAGTCTCCTAATACAGGTATTTTTTGGTTAAAGTGAGGCTCCAAACACGTCTTAATTTATAATATGCTAATTGTGCCAATAAACCATTTGAAACAATTCAGTGATACTTTTAGATAATAAACTGTGGTTTACATACAAAAGCAAACGCTTTATTTATTATGATCCATCCCATTTGTCTTTATTTATTTTGGTTTGGTTTGTCTATTTGTGTCTTCAAACATATTGACAACAATATATTCTCAAAGTTAGTAAATATAATGAGAATAGTAAGTAGTGAAATTAATCAATTAATTAATGACCACATGATAAGATAATTGGACATAAGAGCGTAATTACCGTTGCCTGTCGCATAAGCAAGCCATGATTCACACTTGAAAACTGTAAACCTAACTATTTAACATGCAAGTATTAAACACTACGTTTGTTGATTTTCCTCTCACATTACTTAACAAAAATGGTTATTAAGTAGTTAGTTAGGCGTTAAGGAAGTGTTTTTTCTACCTTTTCTTTATCCGTTAGCGTTTCCCATATATTTTCGTAAGAAGTTCTTGCATCAACAATATCCTCGTGGATTTTCGCAGCTAAGGGATTCATAGACCGAAAATATTCCTCGGCGAAGGCTCCCAGCGCCATGTTCACAAATTTTAATAAAAAAAATTACACTAAAACTGTTCAATTTGCGCTATTATTAATTTAAATCGAGATTCGATAAACACAGGACACAACCATCGCCATCGGAAAATAAATAATGAATGAAAGAACGAATGAGATGAATGAGAACGAGACACATTGTTACGTCAGAAAACAAAAAGGCAGTAGCAGTTGGTACATACGAAACTACACTTTAACCTAGTGAGTTAAAGTCTGAAATCGTTGTCTGTAAACACATTTCATGTTGCCCAAAGAACAAATGGGGGTGTTATGACATGGTTATGACTTTATGAATAAGCTTTTCAGAAGATGCCTTTTATTGAAAATAAATTCAATCTGAATCATAAGTTTCATTCCGTAAACAGTTTCAAGCAGAACATAGGCACGCTACTAAAATAATGAACTTACTGCCTTTGAAAATAGCTGTAGTTACGGTTTTTGTTATAGGTTATTAATATCTTATCTGTGCCAATTTGTCGATGTATCGGTTTTTGGGTGGACACTGGACATTACATTGAAATGTCAAAAAGACAAAATGGCTTACATTAGCTTTATTTGTTTAGTGTTTTCGACATTAAAATGTAACGGCAAAACGTGAAAAGTGAACAAAGTTCGATACAACGGCAACTATGTTGCACAACACAGGGCATTATGGTCCGAACGAGGCGCCTATTAACATGGGAACGCCCGTTAATATGACACCAATGAGTGGTCATATGAATATCGCTCATAACATTAATAATTTGAGCAAAATAGCCCACCAAGGTGTCTCAGCGCCTAGCGGGCACTACAACCTACCGGACTATGCACATTACAACCACCCTCCAATAGGTATGCCGTCACAAATGGGTCAGTTCCCCAACTATCAACAATTGGGTTACCAACATTCTTATATGAATCAAAATGCGAATAATATGAACGATTTACCATTCACAAACGGTATGTTTCCTATGAATCTAAATATACAGAACGAGCATAACGTTAATATGATGAATTATGCTTACGATAAGAGAGTAATAGAGTCAGCGAGACAGGAAAACTTTAAAGAGCAGAATATGCGAAAAATGCCTTTGAATATACCCCAAATACCAAATAATAAACTGTACAACAAACAAATTGGCGGGAACATTGACTTTATACACCACAATATGTATGAAGAAACTCAACATAATCTAGATTTAAGTATGAAAACTCAAGAAAAACTCCAAATAAACAGCACAAGACGGAAAAACATTGAAAACACCGTCAAATTAATAGAAGATATTCTAATTCACTCATCGAATAAACCTAAAGAAGTACGAGAAATTATTCCCATAGTACAGAACACTACAAAAACGGTTATACCTTCAAATATGACAAATGAAAACATAACAAAAACATCAACTAATATCTTGGACTCAAATACGGACCCATTAGCAGAATCTCTACCAGACTTAACAATTGAAGAATCAAATAAGGACAATGTTAAACCAAATCCAACAGATAATGATAGCAGAGACAAAAGAAAAGAGGAAAATGACATCTCATCGGACGATGAAGAGGTAAAACCTATAGGAATAACGCAACACTTTATAACAGAAGATGCTGAAGTAACCACGGACAATAGTATTGTTATAAAGGTTGAGAAAGCCAGTTGGGCAGACTCCGAATGCTTCACTCCTTTCTTGAAAGACTGTCATGGGTTTGAGAGGGACGAACACATGAATTATAGAATTATTGAAGGTGACTGTAGTATTGCCGAAGCTGTTACTTCATATAAAAATGGTAATTATGATTTTTTATTTCTTGCTACTTGATGAGTATCCGGCCGAATATTCAGCGGGATATCTAATATCCGGCCCTCTAACTCAAACCCAATTCCACATAAAATATAGCATAAATATTGGGTGTTATAATTTTTATTTTTAGCTACATGTTTATCATTGCCTTAGTGGTCTAGCTGTAGCTTGCACGGATTATGATCCTAGGGTTCTGGGTTCAGTTCTCAGCTGAGGAAGTGTGAGTGAATTGTGTGTGTGTGTGAATTTTACAGTTAGAATATCCTCAATAGCAGCTCTCAGTTCAGAACTGTGCCCAATAAAAGGCAATAAGCTCGCTTTCTGTTCCTTATAACAAAAGTGGCGCAAAATGGATACTATTTTAATCTTTCCCCCAAAATCTTGTATGTTCATTATTAATTCAACCAATTAACCATAATTACAGACATAAAACCAGAAGGAGTATTTGAATGTCCACACTGTGCCCTCCTCTTCAAACATCCAAAAAGATTTATAATACACAATAAATGGCATACATTTGGTCTAACGAACATTAAAAGAATGGAGATCGCAAAAGTAAGAGAACAAAAGAGGTTTGAACGAAAAGAGGCGAAGATTATAGAGCGAATGAATTCTAAAGAGGTTACGGATGTAAAGGTAGACGGAAAGGTGTTTCCGTGTAAGGATTGTGATAAGGTGTTCAGTGCTAAAGGGAGTTTGAAAAATCATAGGCAAAGGTGAGTTCTTTCAAGATATTTTACAGCAAATAAATATATAGTCTTTACTGCTTTAGGTTTTCCTTCTGTATCGTGGTTGCGTTAAAATACGGTACACAAAAAGTGAACCCAAAAACAACAGTCTGTTGGTCACACAAATATTAATTCCGAGCGGGAATCAAATGTGCGACACAGCAAAGGAGCCAATCGCGCAGAACTGCGACAAACGATCTACGTTTATATAAAATTCACCTAATGTATTAATGAAATAAGCAGTACCTTTCTGCTCTTTTATCTCGTTAAGTATTTTTTACCTACTTTTAAGTGTTTTGTGTATATATAAATAAAATCTTTCCAGAACACACCCAACACGCATTAGAGAATGCAAAATCTGTCACAAAGTAATATCAAGCTGGACGGCTCTTCGAGCGCACTTAGCGACTCACTCAGCGGACTCAGGGTTCGGCTATCAGTGTAGCGAATGTCCTAAGAGGTTCAAGTACTCACACTCGTTGGCTAAGCACTCTGATACTCATTTGGTATGTACTTCAGCTCAAATGTACTTTTATTTATTAAACACTAGCTACCTGCTGCCCCTGCTCGCACGGTTTTTACGATTTGACAAAACATGGAAATTTCTTCATTATCGATAAATGATGTTGCAAAACGCATCAAAATCCGTTGCGGAGTTTAGAAGAATAATGCGGTTACACAGACAGACTCGAAAAGCGACTTCAATTATTTGTATAGAAGCAGGCGGCCCACCTATTCGTAAGTGCCATTAAGTGGTCACCATCACCAAACAAACTGTATTGTTCATTCATTGATTTATTGAATGGAAAGTATTACAAATTAAAACTTAATTGATTCAATCAGTTTCAGTTCAGTTTTTTTTTTTGTATTTTGTAAACTGAAGTGAACACTAACAAGAAATCCCTTTGTTCATAACTGCTTTACGGTAAGATTTCGCTCAAATTGCCGAGTTTCTAGCGGCCGGATATTAAGCAATTTTTACTAATTTTATACAGTATCCGACCAAATCTGTAAACATTTCATGTCTAATTTAAGATACAGTACAATCTCGGTATTAGTTCGCATTTTTTGAATTACTAGTCAGTTTCCTTGTGGACGACAACGGGAGTGCGCGCCAAAACCGTAAACACGACATTAATTTAGATTGATTTTTGCTGATAATTCAGTTTCATACGCTTAACCTGTCATTATGGCTTCTACTAGTAAGATGGAAATTTTAAAGAGGTTAGAAAAAGGCGATAGCATTTTTTTTTTTATTGTTAATTAATAAAAAAAAACAGTTTACACACATTTAAACTTTGATACCACACAAACCATCGCGGGTTTAACAGCGGTATGGCTAGACACGGCAACTCGGTGCCTCTACATATTAATTAGGAACAATTGCGTAGGTAGGTATACTTGGCGTCAGGTAAAAAGAAGTCTGGGCGAGAGTGGGAGGGGATCTGTGTAATCTTGTATTATTTTCCCATTATTCTATTAATCCGGCACCCTTCTTGTGTCTAAATTAGTGCCGGATTAGCGAGATTGTACTGTATACCTAATATCCTTTACATCAATCAATCTGCCTAGCCTTTTCCCAACTATGTTGGTCGGCTTCCAGTCTGACCGGATGCAGCTGAATACCAGTATTTTACATAGAGCGACTGCCTATCTGACCTCCACAACCCATTAACTGGGTAATACGATACCCCTTGGTAAGACTATAGTGTATTCACGGAGACGAGTTAGTATAGCGCCTTCTCTATCGCACATTATCATACAAATGACAAAGACAAAAAAAACTTTGTTAGGGACAGTGGGTGTTAACAATACCTTAGAAATGTAAATGTGCGTTCACACTGCGCTTCTTAAAAGTTCGCTTAGTTTATTCCTGCGGCTTCGTCTGTCGTATAAATTGAGAGACATTTGATAGAATTTTTTTATGGGTACCTACTTTTTTATATATCTGATGGATATGAAGGAAAGAAATAGAATCGAGAGTTGATGATTAAAAACCTGAAGGTGTTTTCAAGCCAGTCATTAGTCCATTAATAAAAGCGTCTCGCCTGCTTTTCACTGTGGTATGAGTAGGTATTTCATTCTGCGCGAAGAAATTGTGGACTATATTTCTGATGGCACATTTTGTAAAGTTATCAATCGTATCAACAATTGACAAACGTTGCTTCAATTTCTTCGGAGATTTTAGCTGACCACTACTATTCTTCTCTTTTACAATTCTATGAACCGAAGCCCAGTGAACACCTAAAGAAGATGCAACAGCTTTCAGAATGTTACCCTTGGAGGCCGAAGAGTCTGCATTTCTCATTGCGTGGTACATATTTAAAATCATAGTAGGTAGACAAAAAAGCCCGCTGTTTTCTTATCTCAGCAGGTTGTTCGATATCCGCCAATATCGCACTATTTCAGTTCACAATGAAAAGTCCTTTTCACAAGTCGTCAAGAAAGCAATCAATCATAAAATCCAATACACCAGCCGGTTCACAAGTTGAGCATACAGTCACAAGTAAGAGCACGTCTGCACAGTACGGGAAGTATGAGTAGACTAAAAAGTACTCGTACTGTGTACACCGCCTTAGCGTTTATCACTGACCAATCGTAGTTAAAAAATTGTGTGAGTGAGATAGCGCTCTACTAACTCGTCTCCGTGAATACACTATAGTTGTCAAACTTTCGGGCTTCTGACGACCCGTAACGACTGTCAAAGATCCACGAATGACAGCCGGGACCAACGGCTTAACGTGCATTCCGAGGCACGGAGGAGTCTCGGTATGTAAAGATGGTCACCGGCAAGCGTAGCTTAACCTGATGGATCGACCCGTGCGGCTGTTATTACTTAGCCACGAGCTCCTCTTATATATACCAAATATCATTTACATGTTTATTGTTATTCATTTTAAGGAAAAAGTCCATGCTTGCATGGAATGCCCCAAGAAGTTCGGTTCGCAAGCTCTCCTGAAGATGCATATGAAGACTCACGAGCGATTGTTACGCGGCGCTACGTTTAGATGCACTTATTGCGGAAAAGGATTCTTTGAGTCGTATAGTTTACAGGTAAGATTTTAGTCTGTTATCTTACTCATCATCATCATTTCAGCCAAAAGACCTCCCCCAAGCACCGCCACTTCGACTGATTCTGTACCTACTTCCCGCATCCCGTTATCGGTCTACCTTGTGGGAGGACTTCCAACGTTACGTCTTCTGGTACGCGGTCACCTAAAAACCTTTCGGCCCCATCGGTCATCTGTTCTGCGAGCAATGTGCCCTGCCCACTGCCACTTAAGTTTGGCAATTGGGCACAGCCCTCTCCATTGCCCATTGGGTGAGTTTTAGCCTTCTAATAAGGCCCATTGTGAGCGACCACGTTTCAGTGCCGTAAGTCATCACTGGCAGCACGTAATGGTCAAAGACTTCCGTCTTCTTTTAAGCCTTTTCCCAACTATATTGGGGTCGGCTTCCAGTCTAACCGAATGCAGCTGAATACCAGTATTTTACTTGGAGCGACTGCCTATTTGACCTCCACAAACCAGTTACCGGGTAATACGATACCCCTTGGTAAGACTGGTTGTCAGACTTTCGGGCTTCTGACGACCCGTAACAACTGTCAAAGATCCACGAATGACAGCCGGGACCAACGGCGTAACGTGCTTTCCGAGGCACGGAGGAGTCTCGGTATGTAAAGATGGTCACCCATCCACTGATAAACCGCGGCAAGCGTAGCTTAACCTGATGGATCGACCCGTGCGGCTGTTATTACTTAGCCATGAGCTCCTAGATAAATAATATTTAAAAAAATAAGCGCTCTTCCGCCGCTCCTACTATGCTGTGCCCGACAGAGTCGTTATTTGTGTCATTAATTTTAAGCTTTCCAACTGTTTTAACATTATGGAATGCACTATATTCTATTTATAATAAGATGAGACATTTAAACAAACCTTTTTTTACAGTCCGTTCAACCGATTTTGACTTCTATTCCGTAGGCTTAAAGATGGCGTTAAAGGCAAAAAAGTGGTTACAATACCAACTGTTTCCTGCAGCTGCCATTTGTCATGCGACCAACGCAATAGAGCTCAAAATCAGTTGAATCTGTAAAAAAGGTTTATTTAAATGTCTTTATTGTAAATGGAGTATAGATAATTGAGAATTGAAACGACAGAACGACTTCTATGAAGTCTTTACTACATTATTATTTTTGATATTTTCAGGTACACGAAAGAACACATCGTAACGAGAGACCTTACACGTGTGATATCTGCAACACAAGCTTCGGAACTAACTCTAGTCTCAAGAGACATTTGAAAGTGGTGAGTTTTAAACCCAGAAATCGAATTCGAGATCAAAAATGTTAACAAAGAAATGTCATTGTCAAAGTGACAGTTCAGGGATAGTCAACATTTCCCTAGTCATTCTAATTATTTGATTTTGAAATCGGATGACAGTATTATTACTTTCCTCTATGCCGACCAGGTTGGGACGCTCAACTTGAATCGATTATTAGGATAACGCTATATTATTTACGATTTTATTAACGATCTACTTATTTTATAAATAGAAAATAATTAATGAAAGTCCAAATGTTTAGAGCTCCTGCCTTATTGAGAGTATTATAAAAATAATTTGCATGATTTTATTTCTAACAGTTATATTTTATTCTTGGATCATAGTTTACGTCACTTTAAAGCTGAAAACTGTGTGCAATATTATATTTTACCTGTTTAAGATATGCCTACAATTTTAGCACTATGTTATAGTACTTTTCGGCAAACTGCACAATTGAGGTTATTATTTAAAATTGGCAACACCTTTGTTTACATTTTTGATCTCGAATTCGATTTCTGAGATTAGATAAGATTTGTTTTTATTTGAATAGGTTTCGTCCTATAATATAAGCAAGAGTGAATCCATCATCCATAAATACAGGTTCAATTTAAATTATCTAGCGAAACTCGAAGAAAGTATCAATATCTAAACATGATAAAAAAAAAGAAATTTATTTTATTTTTTAGTCATCAACCCCCGCCGGTAATAATAAAAATATCAGTTTAAAAATCAGTTTTTTTTTTGTGTAAACTTCACAGACGTGGTGGGTATCGATATCTCAACACGATAAAACAGATTTTATCAACTCACACTTCTAGTAAAAACACCAGCTGTCATTGACCCAAAAAAAATCATCATGAAATCTTTTTATTTTGTCGTGTTCAGATATTGATAACCCATCACATCTGCGGAGTTTCGCTTGTTAATTTAATTTGACCCTGTATAAATAAAAACTACAATGAAGTGTTGGCAGCAGACTACCTCGCTTTGGTATCATTCTAGCAGTGTAGAATATTTTGTAACGTCATTTAACTATAAACTTTATTATCAGTTCCTTAATCTGCAAACTGCCAATGACAGCACTTCAATGGCCTTTTGATATCTTGACGTCCGTACAACATTCCACTTAATAACATAAAGTGTGTATTTCAATATTCATAACTCATTGTGCAGTTCTTTCCTCAAAAGACCACCTCAGACAACAATCTACATGGTCTTCACATGATCTGACCAAGATTATGTCTGGATATTAAAAGAGACTGTGACCTCTGAGTTTGTTTCGCCATTTTTTCTCAGAGTAGTTATTTAAGAAACACCAACCTCATTTAATTTTTAAATATTATTACTTATTTCTTTTTGACTTGTAAAAGTGTTTTTAAAACCAATTTACAGGAGAATAAAAAAAAAATATCTATCTTCTATCTATACAAGGCGTCGTTTTGCATTCTCGTCAAATTTAAGGGTGTGGTATAGTAGACCATCAAACCGAACAACTTTCTCCATGGCACCAACATTGAAATCGCGAAAAAATAATCAGCCGTCCCATACATTTGCGTCGAGTAGGTATTGAAGGTTTTTATGGGACAGTTGCAATTTTTTTCTCGAATACGATGTTGGTCCAATGGAGAAAGTTGTTCGGTTTGATGTTCTGTACCTCACCTTGAAATGTGACGAGGATGCAAAATGACACGTTGTATAGATAGATTGAAGATAGATAAATTATATTTTTTTTTTCCTGTAAATTGGTTTAATAACACTTTTACATGTCAAAAAGAAATAAGTAATAATATTTAAAAATTAAATGAGGTTGGTGTTTCTTAAATAACTACTCTGAGAAGAAATGGCGAAATGGAAGGATTTCCTGGTAGTACGTTCCCGTGGGATATTTTCCGACATCAGCGCGGGTAAGGCCGCGGGCAAAAGCTAGTTAAAAATAGTAGTACATATAATATTCATATGTTTCAACTGATAGTTGACAAATATATCACTTTCGTTGTTATGTTGCCTTCAGTCCCACAACACAGCGAAGCCCTATCAGTGTAATATTTGCCGCCGAAACTTCTCAACGGAATCCATCAGGGACAGACATGAGCTGAGGCTCCACGGGAACCCTGAGGACTTCAAGTTTCCATGCAAACAGTGTTCTTGCAAGTAAGTTAAAGTTTGAAATAACTTGTCATCATCTTCCTGCCCTTATCCCATGGTACGTGGGGCTGGCGCAACACGTTTTTTTCTTCCATTCTCTCCTGTCAACCGTCACGCTATCATTCACTCCCTTCTCTTTCATATCATTCCTCACACAATCCATCCATCTTTTCATTAGCCTTCCTCTTCCTCTCCGTCCTATCAACATTTATATTCATCACTCTTTTAGTCACATGCGTTTCCTCGTGACTAACTTGTACTTTTAATCGTATTCAGTAACTTGATATAGTATAGTTAAAATCTCGCTGCAGACTCGGTCATAAATCATTCGTGTTTCGGTCTCTTTCCCACTCACGGGCCTTATGGGCAGGCCACGCCCACACGTAGTCCTGTGCATTACTGCAGTCGATGAGTGATATCGATAGTTTTGTTATATTTTTATTATTAATAGTCTTCAAAGTTTCAGGATCTTCTTTTATATTTGTCAGAAAAGTTAAAACATTGTTGATAACAATACGCGCTTGAACAGCAATGTTGTCGCCAACAGGTAAAACGTCACTTTGAAAAGCCATTGTGTCACTCTTGTAATCCAAAATAGGAATGATCTAATTTATTTTTGTAGCGATTTATATATACTTAATGGCACGGCGCAACTAGCGGGTAGCAAAGGAGACAAAAACATATTTGTTAATTACCCTCTTTTTATGTAATTAAGAACGTAAAAACATATTAGTTTTTATATAATTACCTTCTGTTTATAGAATTAACTAATGGATACTAATGTGTTCTTACGAGAAGGAAGTCTCGTAAAAACACATTAGTACTCATTAGTTACCCTGCATACTTAATGAATGCAGTATGTTTACGTGATAACCTTAATGATTCTGTTATCGATAATGGCCATGAGCGCGCGCAACTAGCGCACATCCCTACTCCGATTATGATTTATGACCAAGTATGCAGCGAGATTTTAACTATACTATAGTTCCAAGCAAAACAATGTTACCATACTTTATCATCGTCATTATTTATCGTTTATATTATGGTATAAACCACAGATTTAGGGTAGGATGGATACCGCAAGCCATCCGACCAAGCGTGCCCGGCATGTTTGTGCTGTGCACAAACTTGACGTGCTTCTACTTTAGTTGGTGTTTGATCGCGCCAGTGGCGAGTTATGTCGTCGAGGATATAACAACAAAAAGTCTGTTAGCTCACTGACGCTTGGCGATTGAAACGATTCTGTTTACGTTGAGCACATCACTAAATGGCTGGGGTGAAGTCATTATAGGTATAAAAAAGATGACACGCTCGGTTTTCATACTACCTAAAGAACATGGTATCTAGCCTACTCTAAATAACGTGTTTCAATTAAAACTGTAAGCACATCGAGGTAGTTGCGCTAATTCGTTCTTGCACCTCATTTCCTTTTTAACCGACTTCAAAAAGGAGGAGGTTCTTAATTCGTTGGAACCTTTTTTTTTTTCATTTTTTTTTTTTATGTATGTTCCCCGATTACTCGAAGATGGCTGGACCGATTTGATTTTTTTTTTGTTTTATTCGAGAGGGTATACATCACAGTTGGTCCCATATAAAATTGATTAACTTTGCTTGGGTAGTTTTTGAGTTAGCTTCAATAATACGAGTACGTATTTTTTCCCCACTTTTATATGGATGATGTTCTAGTTTGTTTTGCAGATAGTGGTATTAGAATTTGTGTGGGGTAGGTACACAACTAAAAAGTGAAAAATAAAAACTTTTTTACAAAAAAATACAACCGACTTCCAAAAACAACACTACAAAGTGAAAAATAACTTTAATTTCGGAAATCGGTGGCAAAAAACGAAAATACATTTAACTAGACACCGACATCCGAAATTAAAGTTATTTTTCACTTTGTTGTGTTGTTTTTGGAAGTGGGTTGTATTTTTTTGTAAAAAAGTTTTTTATTATCAGGAACTTATCTTTTCAACTGTTAAGTTACTGAATGAGATTCCAAATATAAAGTAAAATAATTATTTGGGAAGCCTCTGTCCTTTTATGGGAGTTTATGAAACTGGTGTGTTTAACGTTACTATTTCATTTTTTTTACAGATATTTAAAACTAAAAGATCTTCAAAAACACGTCTACAAAATGCATCCCAAAGGCAAAAGGAAGAAAAAGGTGCAAGAAAGCGATTCGGAATAGACCTTATTGTGAAAGGAATAAGGTACAAAGTTGAATGCAAACAGACTTGTGTTTTATCTACCATATCAGAGGAAGGGAGATTTCGGCAATGATGTCATTTTAAACAACATGTCCCAGAATTGATGGCACAACCGCTTAAGTGGTCATTGTACTCATCATTATGAACAACTTTTAATATGGGACCAAACCTGAAATCGGGAAAGAAAAATCAGCTGCTCTATACATTTTGATGAGTTTGATATAAGTAGATAAATGTACTGAACAACAAATTTTTTTTTACGCGATTTCAGATTTGGTTCCATAGTAAAAGTTGTTCTTTAATAATGAGTACAATGACCACTTAAGCGGTTGTGTCATCAATTCTAGGAAGATAGATGCTTTCATTCGAAAAAAAAAAGATTTAATAAAGTTTTTTTTTTTTTCAAAAGAAATCGTCTGTACATCGCTAGTTTTGGCCTATTTTAAAGAGTATTATAAACACAGATTAGAAAATAAATAGCATATGTATGGTCTCAATGATTTTCAAACTAAATCGAATTAAGTAACCAATTTCTAGTAAAAAAGACAAATATTATGTAAAAATTTATTCGTAAAAAGATATGTCTTAGTATTAATTTGGAATGTTTAATAGTTATTATTACTTACTATAGTCTGTTCATTTTGTAATGGTTTGTGTGACACATCCAAATATAAAGTTTTACACTTTTTGACATATAAGGTGTGATAAAATAAGCTTACCCCCCTACCCCCCAGTGGCGGGGTGTGAACAAAAGTAAGAAATATACCGGTTTCAACTTACATACTCACCATATAAAGTGAATATTAATTTATTCACTTAAAAACTAAAGTCTTTTCTTTACTGAATTAAACACCATCTATCGTCAAACAGCAGAAACAAAAAGATGCTATCACTACACAAACAAAACTTTCAATGTTTTAGAGAAATAAACTCAACTAAAATAGCGTCGTGTTACAGGCAAAACCAACTAACTAGGCCAAAAAATGTTAAACAAAATATCGAGTAAATTGAGTCGGTAAGTTTGAAAACTGAAAAACGGAATTAAAATATGGTTTTAGGTCTTCAGCTTTGGCAAGGTTGTTCTACAATTCTTTGTTTACTAAATAGTAAAATTCCAACACACATTTAATACATACATTAGGCACAAAGACAAAAAGTAACTGAAACGGATCCCTAAATGGTCAGTTTTGCCTCTATATTATAAAAACACAACCGACTTCCAAAAACAACACTACAAAGTGAAAAATAACTTTAATTTGCGAAGTCGGTGTCTGATTAAATGTATTTTCGTTTTTGCCACCGACTTCCGAAATTAAAGTTATTTTTCACTTTGTAGTGTTGTTTTTGGAAGTCGGTTGTATTTTTTTGTAAAAAAGTTTTTATTTTTCACTTTTTAGTGGGTCTGTTTATAATTTGTATAAGTTACAATAGTCGTAATGTCAATTGCTCATCACATGTTACAAAATATTGCTTTTCCCGATGCTGGGACGTTAATTGTTGGGGAGTTCTGCTGGTAAAAACCAGGAGAACTCCTCAACAACCACTCATCACACGCATTGTGTGACGAGCGGAAATTGCTTAGCAACCATATTAAAGTAATCGAATCGCAACCCGTGAAATATTTATCATTGAGTAGTTCTGGTAGCCATCTGTGGTCTTCATCATCAGTTCCAATTCACCATGTGGTGCTTTCCGAGAGCAAATGCACGAGCTACTATAAAAAATACCCAAATCGCTATAGGTGTGCCTATAATATTTGAAGAGTTCCTTCGATTTCTCCAGGATCCCATCATCAGAACTGGATTTTGACAAAAATGGGACCATTTGGGAAGTATACCCTTTCCAACAAAAAAATATTTTTTCAAATCGGTTGGCAAGCGACGGAGTTATGCGCGAACAAACATAAAAAAAAAATAGAAACATCCGAATTGAGAACCTCCTCCTTTTTTAGAAGTCGGTTAAAAATGGTTCAGTTGGCAAAAATAACAAACTCTTATGATTTCTCTTATTGTTATACGGTTGTTAGGAAGGTTCACATAACAATTCTATTTTAAAATTTAATCGAAAGCCAAAAAACATTGATATTTAAGAAAAAAAAAACTAAAATTTAGTAGTAAAATGTAAGATTGTTAATGTTGCTAATAAAATTATGGATTTCAGGATTAAATTCGGTAAACGGCAAATAAAATGCAGCAGTAGTAAGTTACAAAAATATTATTTTAATTTTAAGCCAATCTAATCATAATGATTCATCCGACACTGTTAAGTCTGGTAGACGGTCAACAGCTTCACAATCTGTTTTTATATTTTGAAACCACCCGTGGTATTCTTCGGTGATGACACCTTTTTGACAGAGCTTGAGAAGGTCTGCTTTTTTTGCTTGTGAAATAGCAAGTGGCGGAAATCGGCTGTCATGGTATGGGCATGTGATGCGGAGGAGTGAGGAAAATGTCGTGAGGAAAGTTTTGAGTATGAATGTCGATGGCTATAAGAGTAGGGGAAGACCAAAGAAACGATGGATGGATTGTGTGAAAGATGACATGGCTAGAAAGGGGGTGACTACCGAGATGACGAATAATAGAGAAGTATGGAAAAAAAGGACATGTTGCGCCGACCCCAAATAGATTGGGATAATGGCAGGAGAATGATGATGAAATAGCAAGTGGTTCTTTATACAACTGGTGCAGCTGTTTCGGAAAAAAAACATCATCACATTCCTGCGCAACTTGAGATAAGTCTTTTCTGCTAATAATGTAATCTTTTCTGCTTTTTTTGCTTTGTCGTGTGCTGTAGCGGTGATTATTCGTGTTTTCATCCTGAGCAGCAAAACTTGGCGTTTTCTGTACGTCAAAATCGATGTAAAAAAAGTTTTCCGACATGTCGTAGTTAAAGTAGATTTTCTTTTCTCCCTTGACATATTTCATTCTTTTGGCCGTCATTTGCTTTGGTTTGGTTTTTTTGAAGGTGGGTTGATAACATTTTCAAGTCTTTGAAGTCGCCGAACTTGAATTCTTTTACAGAGTACGGCTTCATTGACTGTTTTTTGATTTTCGGGATGTTCGAGCACGCCGAAAAATGTTTAACCACTCCGACATCGAGTATACATTCGAATGTTTCTTTGCTGATTCGATGCAACTATGCATAGAATCTACTTCTTTAAAGGAGTGTCCTGATTCCAGGAACTTGTTTTATATAATGTTAATGTGCTCAATTTTATGCACTGCCCACAATAAAACTGAAGCCACCTGTTGGTTCCTGTTTTGTCCGCCACAAGTGTCGGAGAACAAAGACACTTCATGATAATCAATCTGCCTAGCCTTTTCCCAACTATGTTGGGGTCGGCTTCCAGTCTAACCGGATGCAGCTGAATACCATTATTTTACATGGAGGGACTGCCTATCTGACCTCCACAACCCAGTAACTGGGTAATACGTACGATACCCCTTGGTAAGACTGGTTGTCAGACTTTCGGGCTTCTGACGACCCGTAACGACTGTCAAAGATCTACGAATGACAGCCGGGACCAACGGCTTAACGTGCTTTCCGAGGCACGGAGGAGTCTCGGTATGTAAAGATGGTCACCCATCCACTGACCAACCCATGCAAGCGTAGCTTAACCTGATGGATCGACCCGTGCGGCTGTTATTACTTAGCCACGAGCTCCTCTGACACTTCATGATAATGGCTAGGTATTTGGGATAAATAATACAGAAGTATAGATCCAATTTCTGAACTGCCTTTTTTCCCATTAATCTCAGTCCAGGCAAAGCAAAATGCATCATTAGGAGCAGCACTCTCATAAATTGTTAAATTGTAAACAATGAGCTTTCGGCAATAATACAACAGTCCAACATCGCCACTTGGAATTTGCAAAATTACTTGCAGATCGAAAGATGCTGAAAGAAAGTTTTCTTCTTTTTCTGCTCTCTTTTTCTTTTTCTTTCTCGTCATTACATGTTTTTTTCCTCTCTGTATGCTCTTGATATTCTTTTTCCATATTTAATTTTTCTTCGCCATTCAAACGATTGTACTTTGTGCAAACAAGACACTGGTCTTTCTTTGGTACATAAAACCCTAAGTTATAATCACTACTAAATATTTTACGGTAAGTTGCCTCTGACACAGGTGAACTTCCGTTTTTCTGGCATTCCTCTTCGTACAGTTTGTACATTTTGTATACAGACAAAGATGAGTCTAAATATTTTCGTTTAATGCATTTACGTACGTAGTGGCTTTCCATTGTGGGAAAGGATTTGATGTGTTTGTGTACTCCTTGCAGCTGTTCTAAGGATGTTTTATTCGTTGGCTCGTGACGTCCACGTGGATCGCTGGTCTTATTGTACATTCCTAAGCTGTCACGGTTGGCCACTGCATTCGTAACAAAAGTTTTGCAGGAAAAGGATTGGCAAACTTGCAGTTCCAAACCATTGATTTTAAAAAAGTAGCGTTTGTTATTCGATCTCTGCGTCTCTCGTTTTCTAGCAATAACAGTTGTTTTTATAGGCATTACCTGAACTAAATTCAAAATGAATTTTTTCTTTTCTGCAAAGTTTTGATTCCAGTATTTTCTGCAAAGCATATCACGATCTTCTGTGCTTATCTTGGAAGTGCACTTAAATCTGCATTTAGTGCAATCCAAGGCCTTGAGAATCTTTGCCTGTCTAATTTTCTTTGTAGTCACGTAAGGAAGTCCATCAGCTCGGCGTTTTTTGGCAACATTTCTTGTCCAGCTGCTAGGGTCAGGACGCCATCTGCTACGAGGTTTGATAACTTTCCAAGCTCGGGTAAGAATCTCTTTCATAGTGGTAGTTGCCACTTCCAATGAATCTTGTTTGCTAGCAATTTCCTTCCAGCTGCGGTTAAACAATTCCATCACAGTGATATTAGCAACTGTTGAAGCTTCACTTACGTCATCCATATCTAACCATTCATCTTCAGGTATGTCAGGTAACTCGGGTAAGCCAGACAAAATTACTTCTCTTAAGTCTTCCAGTGTGACAAAATCTTCTAAGTAGTTCACGCCACTCTTTTCTTTATTCTGCTCATTATTTTCACCTCTGGTACTTTTTGATCTCTCTTCTCTTTCCTGAACTGTTGTGTTGGCCTTCATGCCACTCTCATCTTTTTTTTTTTTCAAATCAAATCAAATCAATCTTTATTTGTGAACATAAGTACAAAAAGGTGTTATTTATACATTTTAGCTGATCTGTATGTTCGGCCAATAATCGGCATACAAATATAATATTAGTAAGCAGGTTATTTTTACTATAATAATTAATAAAGTTTAAGATAAAAGAAATGAAGCAATTGAAAAATGTCAGGAGCCGCATAAAATAAAGTAATTGAATTATATTATTAATTAATTAGAATGTCAAAGAAATTTAAATTTAGTCATAATTTGTCATTTAAAAAGTCATCAATCGAGTAATAAGTCTTTTCAACTAGAAACAGGAACAACTTTTTTTTAAAATGGCTGACATTTTCCTCACTTCTGATACACTTTGGCAATTTATTGTATAATTTTGGAGCCATTACGAAAATACTGTTCTTGTATAAAGCAGTTTTAGATCCAACAGTTTGTAGCCGATCAGCTCGACGCTGACTACCTACTCGGTCAAATTGATACATATTATTTTTGATGAACATAGATGTCTGGTATATGTACAATGAGGGCACTGTTAAAATTTTCATACTTTTAAAATATTGTTTACAACTGTCAGTGGTTTGCAAGTTACAGATCGCTCTAATACACCTTTTCTGACACTTAAACACCATATCTTTACCCGAGGCGTTTCCCCAAAACATAATGCCATATCTTATCTTTATGCTGCTCATTATCTTCGTCTCTGGCATTAGTTTTATGGGATTCTGTAATCTGTTCTCTTTCGTAGACCAATAAGCTGGTCGTCACATCACACTTTTCTTTAGTTATCTCAGTATCTTCATCTTTGCGTCTGATATATTTTGTTTTTTCGTATTCTGATATAATATCTTGTCTTTTCTTTATTACACTGGCCGTCGTAGTCTCAATTAACTCTCCCTGGTCTGAAAATTTAAAAAGAAAATAATAAATTACAAGATCATCGTAGTCTAAAAATGTAAATACCTACATGGCCAAACTGAATCCGAAATCTATTGATTTAAATAACCTTTCAATGATCGAAGCGAAGGATTTTGAAAGCCAGTCTTTGTTTTTGTACAGTCATGTTCAAGGGTGCATGATGGGTCCCTTGGTCTGGGGTTTAAAGTGACTTTTGAATCAATTAATAATAGGTCTTTACCTATGAAATTGCCGTTTTGTATGAAAAAATTTAAACGAATTTTTGTCATGCATTTTTTATTTGTATTAATCGAAGTAATCACCCATGCAATCAATGCATCTTTGCCAACGCAGTGGCAGTTTATTGATGCCCTTCTTAAAGAAATCAGCTGGACGGGAGGCAACATATTCTTTAAAGGCATTTTGTACTGCCCCTCGGGTATTGAATTTTTTTCCCGCCAAGAAGTTATCCAAATTCTGGAAAAAGTAGTAGTCTGTAGGCGCAAGGTCTGGTGAGTAGGGCGGATGACGGAGAGCTTCCAACCCCAGTTCTTGCAACTTGGAGACCGTCTGCTGTGCAGTATGAGGTCGCGCGTTGTCGTGCAGGAGCAGCGGAGACGAGCGATTGACCAATGCTGGTTGGAGATGTGCCAGCTTCTCCATCATTGTGTTCAGTTCTTCACAGTACACATCTGAAGTAATGCTCACCCCGTTTGGTAAGAAGCTGTGATGAATCACACCGGCGCTAGACCACCAAACAGTGACCATCACTTTTCTAGGAGTAAGTTTTCGTTTAGGGCATTGTTTAGGTGCTGAACCAGGATCCAACCAACTTGCTGAGCGCTTGCGGTTATCAAACAGAATCCATTTTTCATCGCAGGTAACAATGCGGTTCAAAATTCCTTCATTTGTGTGTCTGTTGAGCAGTGCAAGGCACGTCTCGACGCGTACTTCGCGCTGGCGATCATTGAGTTCGTGGGGCACCCATTCGTCAAGCTTTTTTACCTTGCCAATTTGACGCAAATGGACCAATATTGTTTTGACGCTAACGTCGAAAGCTGCTGCTAATTCAGCCGTAGATTGTGTATCATCAGCTTCCACAATCGCCTTTATATCGTCATTGTCGACCAAAGTCTTCGGACGACCGCGAGGTTCATTTTTCAGGTCGAAATTTCCAGAACGGAAGCGAGCGAACCAATAACAAGTGGTGCGTTGGTTTGTAGTGTTAGCTCCATAAACGTCGTTGATGTTGCGTGCCGCTTGTGCCGCGTTGCTGCCACGACGGTACTCATATTCCATAATTACTCGAATTTTTAACGTATCCATTATGACGAAAAATATTGAAATGCGATGAAAATGTAACACTAATCAATAAACAAATGACTACTTTTGTAAAAAAAAATCCATGTTTTTAAAATAAAATTAATTTGAAATTAGAATTCTTAGCCAAACAAAAATTATTTTGATTTGAAATGGCCAGTACTGCAGAACGGCAATTTCATAGGTAAATACCTAATATAACTTTTAAAGGTACAGATTCTCAATAAATGTACCGAAGGAAAAATTTATAGGTACATTTATTGAGAAAATGTACTTATCTAAAATTATATTTATAGTTCACAGTCGTACCATGCACATCTATCAACAATTTGGCCAAAAAACATTTTAAGAATGCAAAGCATTCTATTTAATAAACATACTTTTGTGTAAAAAAGTAATGATTTGACTAAGTACCCATTTGTAACAGCGTCTTTAAGATAGCTGATTATGTAAGCCTTATAATCTTTCCAACCATTTATTTTAGGTACTTTTGACAGCTCGAGTACCTACTAATCAATTAGTGATGTACCGTTACCGATTGGATTTCTTAAAACAAACGACTTTATTTATGAGTAAAATATCAATGTGTTAAATCGATTAAAATTTCTTTAATCGATTTAACACATTGATATTTTATTTTAAAGAAAAATTTAAAGAATAAACAGCGTCCATGAAGTATTGCTTTTTTAGGGTTCCATACCAAAATGGTAAAAAGGAACCCTTATGGTGCGACTCAGTCTGTCTGTCCGTCTGTCACAGCTGGATATCTCAAGAACGACTAATGCTATCAACTTGAAATTTGGAACTGTTTTAGATGATGTTTGCCCAACTATTTTGCAAATAAGTTTTTTTTTTGCAACAGTGACTGAAAGAGAATCTTAAAAATTCGAATTGGGGTTACTAGGACATGTGAATGTGTGCATTGTGAACCTAATCGTAGTGCGATATGACCCAGTTTTCGAAGAAGTGTATAGATTTTTTTTTTTTTTACAACGGGGTCTGACAGGGGCGTCTTAAAACTTCGAAGTGGGGCTATTATGTCGGGTACCTATCATATGAAAGAGCGCTGTTTGCACATTCTCAAACATTTTTTTTTTCTTTTTTTTAGGCCGCATAGTTTTAGACTTTTGATGAAAAATGTTAAAAAAATACCCCCCCCCCCCCCTATCTCAGAACTTTGCATAGAGAAAAATCTGAAATTATTCTATGTGATAGAAGTTACGATGTCTCTAAATATCACACTTTTCAAGAAATCGGAACGGAACCCTCGGTGCGCGATTCTGTCTCGCTCTGGATCGGTTTTTTATTTCGTCTATGGTTGCCTGTCAATAAATAAGGTACAGACGCTAGCAGGTCAAGCCACCCGAAACTGTAAAATTTTCCCAATCAACTTTGAACCTAATGCTTTAGCGATAAAGATGAAAATCTATTAAAGAAATTTGACAGATTGTATTAGCTTGATGTGCTGGCGTCTGTACTTCATAGACGAGCTTATGTCAAAAGTTAAATGAATGTTTGAAAAGAGTATAATAGTTTGACATGACGTGTCTTTCAATCCATCTTTTTCTGAACAGACTATAGTGAATAAAAAAGTTGTTATAAACATGTAAATAAACGTTTTTATTATCTGTTTATGTATTAAGATATAAGATTTAGGTTAATGTAAAGAAATATACAAGGTATAATTTAAATAACGCACAGCCTCTTAAGAACGTTGATCGCGCGCAGGCTGGTAACGTCGCATTTGTAGAGGTTTTTTGTGATTATTTCATTAAATTTAAATCAATAGACAATTTCCTCTGACAAATTCTTAGATCGTTGGTATTTAGAAAATAATTGACAATATGTCATTTTTTGTGAGTAAATTCCAAAATAACTGTCAAAAACTTGCATATACTTAAAAATACCAACGATCTAAGAATTTGTCAGAAGACATTGTCCTTTTTGTTGTATATGTGGTTCGCAATGAAGTGCACTTATTATCAATATATATGGTTTATTATTTATATGAAAACAAGGTATATTTGTAGCATGTACACTCTAAGTTAAACATGGCGGATCGAATCCCCCAGAGAGTGAAGTTGTCTCCGTCTTCCGGTAGGGGCGCTAGCGTATACTTCGTCTGGAAAAGGGTTAGTGCCTAACACTTTTATTTAAATTTAATGAAATTATCACGAAAAACCTCTAGAAATGCGACGTTGGCCGCCCGCGCGCGATCGACGCTCTTAAGGGGTCATTGTACTCATAATTATGAACAACTTTCTTTAAATATGGGAAAAAACGTGAAATCGCGAATAAAAACTGCTGTTCCCTACATTTATATTCGCATAACGCGTCAAAATCGGGAACAGCTGATTCTTTTTTCGCGATTTCAGAGTTGGTCCCATAGTAAAAGTTGTTCATTATGATGAGTACAATGACCCCTTAAGTGATTGTGCATTATTTAAATTACTCCTTGTATAAATATTTATTGGAAGTTGACTTCCAATAAATATTTATACAAGGAGTAATTAATAATAATAAGAAATACGATAAAAAATATTCACTTTTGAAAGTGAATATTTTTTATCGTATTTCTTATTTTAATTCTAACTAATAGTGGGCTTTAATCAATGTGACACAACACACTTCCGGACACCTGAATCGAGCCACCCGGTTTTTTTTCTTTTAAAGGTCTGTAAGATGCTCGTGAATTAAAGTTTGGAACAATGATGACACCAAAATAATGGCAAGTATGTTGGCTTCAAAACTGTTTTTTTTACTCATAAGTATTTTGATGTTTTAGATCTTTATATCTACATGTAAATATGCATGGTGTATCGATTTAGGAGTCGGCAGTGTAGTATATGTTGGCCTCATTTTTATCGTAATTTATGGGGCATTGCTGACTGCACTATTTTGTTGAATTCGAGTATCCGCCTGCGAGAAGTAACTTTAATAACGTCTGTGTTTGTTAAATTCTGGTTTTCATTGATGAAAAAGTTCACTGCAAATAGTCTGTCAACCGCCTTTATACAAATTTTGTAATTAGAAGTAGTATCTATAGTCAAATGTATAATATTTTTTTATTTTTTTTTTTTAGAGATGGGCTGAATATTCGGTATCCGGCTCTGCATGATTGTCTACTTTTGGTCGGATATTCAATATACTTGGCCAAAGAAGAAGAATGTTTTATTCATCACCAGTTCTACTATCTGTGGTGAAAATGTCCTTTAAAAGTTTAAACAAATGCTGATTGAACGGAGATCCGGCCAGGTTTAAAGCCGAATATTCGACGTTGCCCACCTCTATTATAAAAATTGTTAAAAAATAATTATAAAATTTATCACTAAATATAAACGGTAGAGTAAAATGTTGTACGAAATTAAAATAAATATAATAGCAACACTGAAAGTTTTAGGTAATTTTAACTGATTTTTAACCAAATTATTTAATTAATAGGTAAATTGTTACCAAAAGTTTTTGAAATTTTACATTTTGGAATTGGCAGTAATCAGAGAAGTCAAATATTTTCGTTTTTATTTTGATAGTATTTTTTATGAAACATTTCTTGGACCTTTTCTCATTGTGTTCGGGTCGGCTTTCAATGTGTGCTTTTATAATTTCTAACATGACTATATTATCGTAGTCGTCCACGTCCGTAAAATGTATGGAAATAGCTGCACATTATAATGTTATCGTTGACGGAAATTTAAGTCTTCTTACGTTTCTATACAGTTTACTTCCCTGTGTCCAATATCGTCACGTTAAACATTATAAAAACGCCCATTGTAAACAGATGCGGAATATAAGATTTTTAACTGAAATGCCTATTTTCTACGAAAGCCCCGTCACAGGCGCGGCCGCTCACGCGTATTATATTGCTGTCCTGTTCACACGGATGCGGTCAGCAATAAAATAACGCGCGACGCGTCATGTCTAGTTAATTTTGAAATGTTTCACTTGCAAAGGGAAATTGATGTTTATAAGAGATTTGTACAATTTGTAGATTCTATATAAAATATTATTTGGAGAAGTAATCATAAGCATTATACTGAAAAAGCATGATTTTAACAAGAGCCTATGATAGCGGGGTCAAAGCTACAAAATTTTATGGAAACTACTAATGCCATGTTTGGATGTGAACCCAGCAACCCAATTGCGTAACACTCTATCAATCACAATCCGAAGGATTTTGAAAGAAATTCCTAATCCTTCATAGGTTTGAAAAATTCGTCTGCTCACCCAACAACGTAAATAATAACGCAAAGAATGTTGTTGCACTGTCGAAATGAATAGGGGGGCATGTGGCTAAGTAATAACAGCCGCACAGATCGATCGATCAAGTTAAGCTACGCTTGCCACGATTGGTCAATGGATGGGTGTATACCATGTACCCTCCATGCCTCGTAAAGCACGTTAAGACGTTGGTTCCGGCTGTATCATTCGTAGATCTTTGACAGTCGTCAGAAGCCCGAAAGTCTGACAACCAGTCTTACCAAGTTGTTGCATTACCCAGTAACTGGGTTATGGAGGTCAGATATGCGGTCGCTCCATGTAAAATACTGGTTTTCAGCTGCATCCTGGTCCTGTTAAACTGGACGCCGACCACAACATAGTTGGCACCTGCTGGACAGGTGATGTTAAAATGAAAGGTATTGCTCACTTACCCAGCAGGAAAAGGAATCAAGCTATAATATAAGGTTTCAGGGTTCAAGTTGTCAATACCCTCTTTTAACCTCTGTTGAAAGCAACAAATACCTGGGAATAGTCTTGGACAGGAATCTCAAAGTCTCATATTGATCTGCTAACTGGACGAGTTCGCAAACTGATGTACGAGGTGCATTTAATAAGTATCATCATCGCCAGAGGGCGCTGTAGTTTCAAAAGAGTTTTACCACAGTGTAGCACATTCTTTTTTAATTCTTTTTTCAAATTTTCATTCCAATCCCTTCATTTGTTTTAATTTGACAACTTATGGAAGCGAACGTGTCGATCGGTTTTACAAAAATGGAAAAAGAGCAATATCGTTCGGTGATTCGATTCCTATTTTTGGAAGGGAAAACGCGCATCGAAATCAAAGAGCGCTTGGATGCTGTGTACGGTGACTCTTCTCCATCGATGGCCACCGTCAAGAATTGGTTCAACGAGTTTGCACGTGGCCGTACGTCGGTTTTTGATGAACCACGTCCAGGTGCACCGAAAACAGCTGCTACGGAGGAAAACATTAAAAAAATCCATGATCTCGTAATGGCAGATCGCCGATTGAAGGTTCGGGAGCTAGCTGAGACTGTAGGCATTTCAGAAGGAACAGTGCATCATATTCTTCACGAGGAACTCGGCATGAGAAAGCTGTCGGCGCGATGGGTGCCGCGTTTACTCACACCAGAAAACAAGCGCAACCGTGAGACCACATAGGAGACGTGTTTGGCGCTGTTTAAGCGGAATCCAGCGGAGTTTTTGCGTCGTTTTGTGACCGTCGATGAAACCTGGATCCACTGGTACACACCAGAGACCAAGGAGCAATCAAAACAATGGATCCAGACCGGGGAACGTGCTCCAAAGAAGGCGAAAACTGTAAAATCGGCCGGAAAAGTTATGGCCACCGTTTTCTGGGATTCACAAGGTGTGATCTACATCGATTACCTCGAGAAGGGTAAAACAATTACAGGGCTTTACTATGCCGATTTATTGGGCCGATTCGACGCCGAATTAAAGAAAAAACGACCCCATCTGGCGAAGAAAAAAGTGCTGTTTCACCACGACAACGCACCGGTTCACACGTCTGCCGTTGCCATGGCCAAATTGGTCGAATTACGCTACGAATTGCTGCCCCATCCACCGTATTCTCCAGATTTGGCCCCTTGTGACTTCTTTCTGTTTCCTAATCTGAAAAAATCACTCGCCGGGAATAGATATGGATCGAATGAGGAGGTCATCGCCGCCACGGAGGCCTATTTTGCAGAGTTTGACAAAAACTATTTTTCGGACGGGTTAAAAAAGTTGGAGCATTGCTGGGCTAAGTGTATCGAACTAAAAGGAGACTATGTTGAAAAATAAATTGCCACTTTTCCAAAATTTTCGTTTACTTTTTGTAGGCTAAGTATTTATTGAATGACCCTCGTACATCTTTAAAAGTCTCCGGCAGGTTGCCTATGGTTGGTTGGTATGGTTGTCTATTTCGCACTTTGCCTATCCATCGTAACATACTGCATTTCTTGTTGGGGCGGCGCAGCTAAAACCACCCTCAAGCCGCTAGAAGTAGCACATAGGGCCATATTAAAAGTAGCCACTTTTCGTCCTATTCTGTTTCCAACCGATCAACTTTACAATGACTGCAAAGTGCTAAATGTTCGGCAACACTTCATACTACAGACAGTCATTCTGCAACACCGCAACACCCCATACCGAAAAATAGAAAATAAAAAAACGTAGTAAACGCCGAAAGGGTGGGATATGCACCCTGCCGCGTGTACACTCATCTTTTGTCAAGAGATTTTTTCATTTTCTTAGTCCGTTTCTATACAACAAAATTAACGAAGTGTCAAATCTACGGTTTACCGTATTACAAATGCAAAAAGGTTGTACAAACGTACCTGCAAAATAAGTCATATGACGACACTGTCAGGATCTTAATATAGGTGGTGAACATGGACGACCATATATACACACATACACCTTCTCACACCCACACCACACAAAATCAATCACACACACCCCCACATACCCAATCACACCCTCACACACATTATATATCTATCATAAATTATTTTACTTTAACGTCTAACTCAATTCTCCGAAATTAACAATAACATCAGGAGCATTATACAATTTTACGTCATTGCAACACATGTTTCCATAACCTAGCTAGGAGAGCAGTGCTCACCCACACGTTTTGAGAAATGTAATAGTGCTTATTTTGTGAAACTATATTTTTAACGTGTACCTACTGCAATCCTTTGTTTTCAGTAAATAAATAAAATAAAAAAATAACCCTTTTCTCTGGCTGTGTTATTAGTATTATTTATCTATCCTGAACTGGCTGAAAAGGCAAAGTAAAATAATGAAGAAGGAAGAAGCTTCTTTTTTCCAGTATAATGTTTAATTATAATTGTTTTTTGTTAATAGCTGTTAATTTTTATCTGGTTTACTGTAAATAATAAGAAACATGTAAATAGGTTTATTAAATAATTAACTATGTCGATTCAAGTTGTTTTTTTTTATTATTATGGAAACCGGTTTTTTACCGGATATTTGGAAAACGGACGGATATTGAAGAATAATAACGGGATTTTTATTGCATCTCTAGTTTCGATTTTTCACGCCGCCGACACCACAAACCACCACCACCTACTCGTTTGTCGCAGCGAAGAGTTATCAAAGAGAAAGCTCGGTTGGCGGGCAGAACACTCACCGAGATACTTGCGCTTCATACTTACGCATACCAGCGAGTAATCGTTCTATTATACGAGAGATCGGAAACTTCTTTTTAAAAAAAAGAATTATTTACTTTCTGGAAACAGAGTTTAATTTAGAAATAGAATTAAGTGGATATAGAACAGTTCAGTACATCCGACCCGTACCGAGACCCAGCATGAACTGAGGTGCTAACCTAATGAATGCGCCTCTATCTCAATAAATGCTGACCAGGCAAATCTATATGGCGGTCAGCCATTTCACTGTCATGGCCAAGGTATAACAGCCCCCCCAAAAAGACTGAAATTCGGGGTAAAAGCCGAAATTCAGGAAGTTATACAATTTCTCGTAATCTAGGCAATGGAATAGAAGGGTTTTCAGGTTCAGTAGTAATATCACAGCTATTGACATCGTCATCGGTATGGGTCGTTGGTTTAGTACAAAAGATAAAGAACTTAGATCTATGCTTAGAAACAATATTGTATAACTTAAATGCTATAAAAGATATTAATATTATTAAAACACACAAAGTTAAAATGGAATAATGTGTCCCATATTTTATTAGAAAAGGTTCTTCGTTGATAATTTTGTTTAAATCAGAAAATATCTTATCATTTTGTTTATTTATGGTCAGATCATCCAAGTTAATGTTTTGTAGTAAAATAGGTGACACATTGTTAGTTGAACTAGTAGTCTTAGAATCTATTTTACAACATGAATCATTGATAATACTAAAGTCGAAACTAGGAATAGGAATATCTATATTGATTTCATCTTTAGATGGTATAAGTCTTGCGCTTTTTGTGTATACTGTACATTGATTAGGTATTCGTAAAATACCGGTTCCGGACACTATGATTTCGTGTAGTCCAGAGTTATTGCAATCCATTGACACTTTGTTTGAACGCGATTGCACGAAAATCCACTGATTATTTAATAGTGGTTTCCAAATGTCCAATTCGCCGACAATAGTTTTGGTTTCACATTGCGTGGGGATGGCATTAATCGTTTTCGTTAATAATTCGCTTTCACACGTAGGGTTGCCGCTTGTCAACAATACCGTAGGTATCTCACACAGAAAGAACTCAGAGTTTATTGTCTTACATTTGTCTAGATTATCAAGGTTACAGAAGTTTATCTTATCTTTAGAAATAGCAATATACGAACTAGAAGGTAAAATTAAACTAAAAGTATTTGGATTATCTGACCCGTGAGGGGTCGGTAATGCTAAATTATGATACAAGTAAAATTCATCATTAGTAACTAAAGGAATTTGTAAAACGAATACAAGTTTGTTTTTATAATAATAACACGCAACTTCAGATATGCTTAAAATTAAATGGATATTATCTAGACTTAACATTATAGGAATTCCAGTATCTCTAGGTAGGTACCGGTCGTTATCAACGAGTTCCTTGTATAATTGTGCTGGACTTATTATGTTTGGATGCAGGATGTTTTGACTGCTCAACATAATAGCGTTTGTTAAATCTTCAAGCTGAAACGACAATGCTAGCAGAGAGCTTTCGAGGCTAGTAAGTATGGAATGGACTTTTGTTTCAGATATTAGAATTTTAGAAGTTTCTGTGATATTATTTAATTGTAGTATGAGTTGACTTAGAGTATTTTTGAGTGAATCTTCGTTATCTTTTATCTTATTAATCGTTTGTTTGTAAGATTCCAGAGTAGAGGTAGTAATTAAGATGTTTTCTTTCATTAGTTCCGCGAGCTTTTTCTCGTGGTTTTGGAAGGATTCAATTGCGGAATCGTATTTCAGTGCGTCATCTTCGTCTAGAGTGCCAAAAACATGTTTGAAAACGGTACCTATTCCGCCGAACCATGCTGAACGCTTACTACGTTTTGACATTAAATGTGAGATTGAATCGAACTCACGTTTAATATCGTTATATCGGACTGTAAGTGGAGATAATATGTTTTCACATTGAAGGTTGCTCGATTTTTGACATGTTTTCTTCACTATGCCCAAAATTTCGTTGAGATTGGTAAGATGAGGATTTATAAGGGAAATGTTTACGTGACTGATAATATTTAATTTTCCCTTAATTGCTTTAAGTTTTCCTAGGCTATCGAAGTATATTCCGGAACTAGAAGGAAGTGGCTTGATATAGTCTTCATGCGCATTGACCGAGGCGCTGAAATAGAGTGAATAGAGTTAGTTAGACTACGCTAAATACTTACTAAAGTTACCAGCTAATACTTAAATGTTAATAATTAATTATATATTAATCTTTCTTAACCTATTCTATTTCTAGCAGTGATACAGGGTCTTTGACCACTGCGGGTTTCATTTCATCGAAATGATGAGTCACATGACGTCTATTGATAAGGAGCGTGGCTGTATTGTTATCGTGAACCTTGATTATTTTGTATGGTCCTTTCCAGATAGGCGATAGTGCCTTTTTGAGCCTCAGATGGGCCTTGAGGTAAACGTAATCACCAGTTTGGTAATGTGGTGGTGATTTAGTGTGGGAATAATAATATGATTTAGAAGATTCCTTGGATTTTAGTATATTTTCTAGAGCTTTTCCTCTGGTGTATTTAAATTTATGTTGTAACATTTTAATATAATCTGAATATGTTGTACTAGGTTCACTTTCATAGATAGAATTAGGAATAAAAGGTTTATGACCGAATATTAACTCGTAAGGAGTAAATTTTGTAGTTGAATGTTCTGTTGTGTTATAGGTTAGCATAGCTGTATACACATAAGTGGGCCAATTATTTTGGTTTTCGTTAACGAAGGACTTTAAATATTCTTTGAGAGTTGAATGACTGCGCTCTAAGGCTCCTTGTGTTTGAGGGTGGTAAGGTGATGACCACAATTGTTTGATTTTAAGAAATTGGCAAGTAGTTTTGAAAAGATCGGACGTAAAGTTAGCACCTTGGTCCGTTAGAATAGATTTAGGAATTCCAAATAAGGATATAAAGTGGATAAGACAGTCACTAGATTCTTCAGCAGTTGTACTACGTATAGGATAAGCGATAGAGTATTTGGTTAGGTCATCTTGTAAGGTGAGTATATATTTTAATTTGGCGGAGCCAGATTCGGGTAATGGTCCTACTATATCTAATGCCACTCTTTGAAACGGAGCTGTGGATGTAGTAGTGATTTCCATTGGAGCTTTATTTAATTTTCTTAGTGCTTTATTTTCCTGACATAATTTACATTTCTTGACATAGTCTTCTATGTCACTTCGCATGCCCTTCCAATAAAATTGTTCCCGAATTCTGTTGTACATTCGAGTCGATCCTAAGTGCCCGGCAGTAGGAATGTCATGATTCTCACGCATAATTTTAGGTCTCTCGCTCAAGGTAGGGTATATCGTTTTATTTAGGTAAACATGGATTTGAATATTTGTGTTGTTAAAAATGTGAGTTAAGATATTGTAAACTTTTGTATAGGAGTGATGGTCAAATGGGTTTTTGAAATCGGAGATAGCAATGTTTGTTGTTTGTTCAGACTTCAGGATTTCGTTTCTTACTTGTTTCAGGGTGTCATAGATAGCCGGATAAGATGATTCATCAAAGTGGTGAACTTTTGTGAAGATAAAGTAAACAGTCTTATTTTCGAATTCAGTTTTTAGAAAATGATACAATTCTTTTTCAGAATTAAGGATTTGTTCTTGTTTGCCGGAATTCAGAAGAATTTCGGAGACATAAGGATTTGACTCGTCTAAGTCTATAGATGTAGGAATTATTATTATTTTGCAGGTCGTCTTCAAGAGGTTTTCGTTGTGTTCTTTTAAAATTGTGTTGTAGATATTATCTTTATTTGGAATTGATTTTAGAAATCGAGAATAATTATCGTCATTTAAATTTGGTTGCTCGTCTGGTGAAGGAGTCTGTAGTGAGTCAAAGTCAAGGTTGAGGTCAGCACTATCAGGGCTAAGGTCAAGATAAGGTAAGTTCGGCCCTAAATCAATGAGATCTGGAGATAGCGCTGGTTCAACTTGTGGTATAGGATTTTGTAATATTTCAGAGTCAGCGTTTGTTTCTTGATTTAGTAGGTCGTCATTCTCGAAAGAGAACGGGATGGGGGATGGTAGAATTGGAAGAGGATCCTCTAGTATGTCACCGAATTCAGCGTCAGGATTTAGTAGTAGAGGGTCATGGGTTGGTGAAGGTTCATCTTGTATGGGGTTAACTGGAAATCGAGACAATGCGTCAGCATTAGTATTAATTTTCCCTTTCTTGTATACAATATCATAGTCAAATTCTTCTAATTTGAGGCGCCAGCGTACTAACCTAGAGCCAGGATCCTTACAATTAAATAACCATTGCAAGGGTTTGTGATCTGTGACTATGGTGAATCGATTTCCGTAGAGATAGGGACGAAAAGCTTTAGTTCCAAAGATAATGGCTAGGCATTCTTTTTCTGTAACGCTATAGTTACATTCAGCCTTGTTAAGTGTTCGAGAAGCGTAAGCAATTGGGCGATCCTTTCCTATCGGACCTTGCGACAATATAGCAGAAACGGCGAAGTTGGAAGCGTCGCAAGTAAGAATGAAGGGTTTGGAAAAATCAGGATAAGCTAGCACTGGTGACGTCACTAATTTATCTTGTAACTTTTCGAAAGCGAGTTGTTGTTCATTGTTCCAATTGAATGGTGTATCCTTTTTTAGAAGGGATGTTAATGGTTTTGCGATTTTGGAAAAATCAGGTATGAAACGTCTATAATAAGATACGAGTCCATGAAAAGATTTCACATCTTTCGGGCATTTAGGTATTGGGAATTCGGTGATACATTTGATTTTACTAGGATTCGGTTGTACACCGTTTTTGTTGATGAGGTGACCAAGATAAGCGACTTCTTTGCGTAGAAACTCGCACTTATCTGGCTGTAGCTTTAAATTATAATTCCTGAGCCTATCGAACACAACGGATAGATTTTGAATGTGACTTAGTAAATCAGAGGAGTAAACTACAATATCATCTAAATAAACAAAGCAACGTGAACCTTGAAGTCCAGATAAACATGTGTTCATAAGTTTTTGGAAGGTAGAAGGGGCATTTTTCAGCCCAAATGGCATTCTCGTGAATTGAAAATGACCCTGAGGTATGGAAAAGGCAGTTTTAGGAGCGTCTTGCTTGGATATTGGAATTTGATGGAAGCCTGAGGCCAAATCTAAAGTTGTAAAATATTGGCTTTTCCCTAGTTGGTCTAGGATTTCTGTTATTTGTGGAATAGGATATGTTTCTCCTATGGTAACGTCATTGAGTTTCCTGTAGTCAATAACGACTCTCCATTTTCGTTCTCCCGAAGCGTCTAGCTTTTTGGGCACAACCCAAATAGGTGAGGACCATGGTGAATCTGAAGGTGTAATTATGTCTTGTTCTAGCATTTTATTAATTTGATTTTCAACTTCCTTTTTATGGCATTCGGGGAATCTGTAAGATTTAGTTTGGATAGGGACATCTGTATTTGTTCTGATATTATGTTCGGCATTTGTAGTATATGTGAGTTGATCATCTGGAAGATGGAAGATATCGGAAAAGTCTGTGCAGACTTGTAATAGAGCATTACATTCCTCCTCATTTAGGTGAGAAATCCTAAGATGCTCGAGAACCTTGTTAGTTCTTATAGAGGCATTAGCAATAGACAGCATTTCATGAGGATTCAGATAAGCTTGAGTGTCTAGGGGTTCTAATGTTAGCTTAAGGTTAGATCGGAGTAAAACGTATTCTTCGGAGGTATTGACAACCGTAATGTTAATACGGTTGTTTTCTTTCACGTTAACGATGCAATTTGCAACTAATAATGAATCAGAGATGTGTTGGTCTATTATAATACCTTCTTTTATTTTTGGATTACGTACTGTGCATTCAATTACAGTTTCCGTGCGAGGTGGAATATTGTATACTGGTTCAGCGAATTTTAGATTTATGTAGTCTTCGTCTATCTGTAAGGCTTCCTGACAGTAATCGATTTGACAACCTAGGTCTTTCAGGAGATCATTGCCTATGATGCCATCGAAACTTAGGCTAATATTTTTGACAACGTGAAATTCGTAGGCATACGGTTTGTTATGTTTTTTGAATATTTGCATTTTGAAGCTGCCTAGAGTTGAAGTCGTTTCATTTCCAGGATCAATTCCCTTGAGGGTTATTTTATCATCACTTAACTTTGGGACTTCGGTCATGGAATCTAATTTCAGTAGGCTTATGCAGGAACCTGTGTCAATTAGGAAGGATAATGGCCTATCAGCGACGGAGGTTTGGATTATTACGTGAGGTAAGTATCTTTTTTCTATATTTTTTTTATCGATTTTGTAAACTTTCGTATTGGTTATTTGTTTCAGGTTTGGTAAGTTATCCGAAGATGAAATGTAGGAGTTTGCAGCAAGAATGGAATCGGTGGATTTTGTATTTGGATTTGATACTTTACAGGGTTTAGTAGTTAAATTGGCGGAAACAGCGGATTCAGTGGATTTAGTATGTGATTTGGTAGAAACAGCGGATTCAGTGGATTTAGTATGTGATTTGGTAGAAACAGCGGATTCAGTGGATTTAGTATGTGATTTGGCAGAAACAGTGGATTCAGTGGATTTAGTATGTGATTTGGCAGAAACAGTGGATTCAGTGGATTTAGTAATTGGTATCATAGATACAGTGGATTTAGTACATGATTTAGGGGATACAGCGAGAATAGAGGCATCGGCTTCGATATAGTAGGATGAATTTCCCGCGCGACGCCGTCCGGGAAATCTTACTCGTTTAAATCGTATTGATCGACTTCATCGATTTTCCTTTCGTTATCCTGGTTTACGTTAAAAACCTTACGGGCTGGTCTAAAACTTGCTTGTGTCGGATTAGGTTGATGATTATTTGAAGTAGAAGCAGCCGATTGGTACCTACTATTGTTGTATTGTCTTTTGCGACAATTTTCAATAGTGTGGCCTATGTTTTTACAGTAGCGGCATATCATGTCGTTGGTATTTACTGCTTTTGACTGATCGGGTTGATGATTTTGTGGAGCTGATGAACGTGGCGATTGGAAGTCACGCCGGAAGTTTGTATTTTTAATTTTATCGTTATTGGAGTAATTGTTTGATCTCTTATACATGCTAGAGAAGATTTTTTCTTCTTCGACTGCGAAGCTTATAGCAGAGTTTAACGAGTCTGGATTGCGACATCTAACGACTTGTGATACCCGTGGCAAAAGTCCTGTTGTAAAGGTATGAAGCGCAAGATCTTGCATTGCAGCTACACGTCCTGCTAGTTCCGTTTTCTTTTTCGTCGGAATAGAAATGTTTATTTCCGTAAGTAGTTTCGCTAAGCATGTTTCTATCTTTAATGCAAACTGGTTGACTGTTTCAGCAGAAGTCTGCTTACAGTCCTGAAGTTCAGTGAGTAAGTGAGTATAATGCTTCCTTTCCCCGAACTGTTGTTTTAAGAACTCAATGAATTGTTCAAAGGATTCGAACTCTTTGACACTGCATGTAGTTTCAGCTTTATCTATTAATTGACTTAGAATGAACTTGAATAAAATAGGTTTCTGGGGTTTTGTCGCTGTTTGAAAAGCGCTCTGGCAATTAGAAATGAAGGCATTTAGTTTTTCCCTGGAGCCATCGTATGGCTTAATGAATTTAAATAGAATACCGAGTTCTATTTTCTCCTCGAATTCGACCTTTGGGCTCTTAGAGCTACTGGAACTCTCCTCCGAAGAGAGTGGTTGCAGGGTTGGAGGCATGATTCAGTTTTACAAAACAAAATAAAATATAAGCTAATTAATTATAAGAAATCGTCTCCACCTTTCGTTACCTTGTATAAGTGACTCAGTGTTATAGACACGTAATCGAAACGTGTAGTCTAAACAAAACATACAGTAGTCGTACAGTAAGGTCCTTATCAGTTACAATGTAGCTAGATATTATGAACAATGTACAACGGGATTGAATGCATAGAAATAAAATGTGTAAATAGAACAATGACTCTGAGTTAATTCTGGTATTCACCCTATGATGTAGTAGTAACCGAAGTATTTTCAAGATCACTCACAGAAACGCCGTCATCACGAGGATGTTCAGGATCATCATGACCGCTTTACCAGCGGTAAACTGCAGAACAGCAGTTGTGGTGGACCTCTGTACCAACAGAGGGTGGAATCCGGTCTCGGTTGCAGGGTGCAACACACAAGACAGGGTGTCAATCAGGCACTATGATTTGTTGCACTTAAACGACACAGTGTTGATTTAGTAAGCCACTTTTCAGCACTTTAAGACACTTAGGTAGAACACTTGGTTTCACTGGCACTTTCAGGTTTAGTAATTTTCTCAGAGACGTATTCGGGTAGGGGATTTTCGTATCCCACCGCTGCCACCAAATATTATACGAGAGATCGGAAACTTCTTTTAAAAAAAAAGAATTATTTACTTTCTGGAAACAGAGTTTAATTTAGAAATAGAATTAAGTGGATATAGAACAGTTCAGTACATCCGACCCGTACCGAGACCCAGCATGAACTGAGGTGCTAACCTAATGAATGCGCCTCTATCTCAATAAATGCTGACCAGGCAAATCTATATGGCGGTCAGCCATTTCACTGTCATGGCCAAGGTATAACAGTTCGTCGTCGTTGCAAACTCGCTGCTCGCCAACTCCTTTTTAGTTGCTAGCTCTACTCTCGCCGGCGGTGGGAAAGCTGAGGCCCGTCACATTTTTTCACCTCTCGCTCACGAGACAAAATTTTTAAGAATGTTATATGAAAAGATGGTTTTTTTGACAAATGTAAGTAATCAATTATTATTTTAAAATGTCTGACATATCTCGGGATCCCGGACCTTTGGAAGGCGTGCGAGGGGCCGAAGCCAACTCGCAGAGGCCTCTTAGACAATTTTAAATGATGAGGAGGCACTAACCAACGATTATCCCTGTACGCACTATGCAATTGCACCCAAGGACAACCCCCGGTTGGTGTAGGACTATTGCAGCATATGGGAAAAAAAGATATTGGACTATGGATTTGGGTGACTAAATGGACTGGTAACCTAGAAATATGAAGGGACTGGCCCCTGCCTGATCAATATTTTATTACACGGAAAAAATGGCAGGGGGTGACTATCAATTATTATTATTATTACTAAATAATATTAATTTAATAGGTAATTAAAAACACATTTTTATTGTGGCAATAGATAAATCATCTCAAAAACATAATATCGTAATACTTATTGAGCTGAATTTATTAAATAACGCAATAAAAATGTGTTTTTAATAATTACTTCTTTAATGAATATTATTTATTAATACTTAATAATAATTGATTACATTAAATTAAAAAAAAAAAAACATCTTTTCTTTTAACTTTCATAATTTGTTTCCGTATGAGCGAGAGAGGTGACAAAATGCGACCATGTTTTTAAAACTAAAAACCTGTACCTTTAGTGGTAGGTAGGTATATTAATTATTGCAAATAAGTTTGTGCTCGCGAAGTCTACTGTTCGCAGAGCTACTAGTAAATTAATAATGCTTCTAATTTGGGACAGCGCGCCTTGATGGGCGAGTCTTATTACTGGCTGAACGTACGACGCGTTGCGTGAGCTCAGGACAGAACACGCAAGCTAACCACTGAATGCCGTCGGCATACATCCGCGTCTTAATAAATAAATTACGATGTATTATTATGTCATAAAAACCATGCGAATAAGGGGCAGGTCACTAATAATAAATAAAACTATTTTTTTCCAAGTTGGTATTTTACTCTTAAAAGGTACTTATTTAGTATCTTAAACAATCTAGAGCAACAAAATGAGGAAGTAAAAAATGACTTGCACACATTGTACATTTCAATTTAACAAAAAAAATAATCACACACTGATAAACATATGAATTCGTCAAAAAAAAAAAAAAAAAAAAACTTCTGATCACTTGTCCATTTACTGATCGCTTGTAGTATTCTGATCAGTTTAGGGTTAAGAGGCAATTAAAAGAAATGGCTAAATATTACTAGTTTAACAGTGAAAAACGAATTATGCTAACTAAATATATTTTTGTTGGAGTAGGTTCTCGTCAATAGCGCCACAGGTGAGTGATCTCATGACGTTTTGCTCGCCAGCCTGGACGTAATTGATGGAATATTTAATTTGACAATATATTAAAAGGATTTATACGTGATTCCTTTTGCATTTTAGCCGACATAGCGAGCAATAAATGACATAACCAACATAGCTTTTCATCAACAAAATTACGGAAGACCGCTGTTCAGTCTGCCCAAGCCCTTATATATATCTGATCGTTTGTCTAACTCTTAATGATAGCTTTGAACATTTTATTAGACCCTAACAGAAAAATATTCAAGTACATGCACAATTTTATAAACAAAAAATTATACTATTTTACAATTGACCAATACAGTGAAGGTGAGAATGGACGAGTTTATATTCTTATATTTATTATTTGCACACAAACAAACTGATCAGAAAGTTTCTGACCGTCTGTCAAATTTCTGATCACGTGTAGTAAACACATCAACATTTTCTGACCATGTAGTTATTCAATATTTGACATAAACATTGAGATAGATAAGTCTTGTTAAATTCCAACGAAAAATTTAATGAAAACATAGTATGAGATAATTATATTTTACAAAGTGGTGATACTTGACGACAATTTGTAATTCAGACTAATTTTTTTGTACGTTATTGCAGAAAGTTACAACATTCCTTACAGGCTGTGAAGAATCTTATAAAGAGATAAATTTGTGAGTTTGTATGTCTCGTACTGTCCACATGAAGCGTGACACTAAAGGAAAGTGGAGCAGAGTAGTGAGAGTGGTATCCAAGGGATTGCGCAAAAGAAATTGGGAAAGACGGCTTCCCCGATGGGAGGAGGAAATAAAGCTGACAGCAGGAGGGAGGTACCTCGCGTATAGACGACAATGGAAATTGTTAGAGGAGGTCTATGCAATGAGGCACACCGAAATTAGAGACATTTTGTGATTTTTTTGTAAAATATTATTGTAAATTGTATCTAGATTTAAGATAATAAACACATTTTTTTTTTTTAATTTTGTTGTCTTATAGTTTCGGAATAAAAGGCTTTTTATTTATTTATTTATGTCCCCTACATAATCTTCGGAACTACTGATCCGATTCTGAAAATTATTTCTGGCTAACTAATAACAACCGTACGGGTCGATCCATTAGGTTAAGCTACGCTTGCCGGGGTTCGTCCGTGGATGGGTGACCACCTTTAAATACCGAGACTCCTCCCGGCTGTCATGCGTGGATCTTTGACAGTCGTTACGGGTCGTCAGAAGTTCGAAACAACCAATCTTACCAAGGGCTATTATTATTTCCCAGTAATTGGGATATTGGCGACTTTGTCCACGTCAAATTTTATGATAAAACATGAAATTTGACGTGTACGAAGTCGCAGGCTGAAGCCATTAGCACGTTGTCTGCCAACCTGAGTATAGGTACTGTTACTACTAGTATACTCGTATAGCAGCCAACGTGTTAATTTATTACAATAGTTAAGGTGCATTCACACTGGTCATACTTTTTGTGGAGCAACGTTTGCTAGTGTTAGTGGGCAACAAATAATCAATCTACCCGCCTTTTCCCAACTACGTTAGGGTCGGCTTCCAGTCTAACCGGATGCAGCTAAATACCAGTATTTTACATGGAGCGACTGCCTATCTGACCTCCACAACCCAGTAATACAATACCCTTTAGTAAGACTGGTTGTCAGACTTTCGGGCTTCTGACGACCTGTAACGACTGCCAAAGACTCACGAATTACGGCTTAACGTGCTTTCCGAGGAACGGAGGAATCTCTGTATGAAAAGATGGTCACTCATCCACGGACCAACCCCGGCAAGTGTAGTTTACCCTGATGGATCGACCCGTGCGGCTGTTATTACTCAACAAAGGATAACAAAAGTTATAGAAAGTTACTTAATGTTGTTGTTGCAAAAAGTACAAAAAGTAACTTCGGTGTGGATTTTTTATGAAATAATTACATCATGTAAGTACTGTACCCGGGTGTAAATATGACGAATTGAGGTCTGGTTATGCTAGTGTTTTTGACTGCGAACTAGCTACTCTACCAGCTAACATCACGACTACATTCCCCAAAACGGCAGACAGATGTGTAAAGTACAAACATTAGACCAGTCCCATGTAATAAGGGGCGAGCCTTACTGAATCTCTAAATTTGTTTGATCTACCTTAGCGCATCCCCCTTAAATGGTAAGTCTGTAACTTAATCTAAAAGACAATGTCCGCAAGTATCACCATACTACTTAATTTTGGAATAGTAAGCACATGGAGTTTTGAACACTTACCAAATATACCTTTTAGTTGAATGAGTCTTCAGCCCTGCCTAGATTAAAAACAAACGCAGAGCAACGCAACGGTGATGTTCTTCAGAAAGGTTAGGTGTGTAATATTCATCTTTTGCAGATCTATTCGAACTCAGTTTTGTTAAAGAGCCCGATGGACCTTTACCAGCTATTAATGCGCCCAGAGTAACAAACTCTGTTGAGAAGTTCAACATTACTGAAGACATGGTACGAAAGGTATTATTGAGTTTTGATGATAATACAGCCGCTGGTCCAGACAGCATACCATCAATATTACTTAAGAATTGTTCACAGGCTCTGACCAGCAACTTGGCTCAGATTATGAACAGATCCCTGGAAGATGGAATTGTGCCAATTGACTGGAAAGTGGCTAACGTAGTGCCTGTTTATGAAAGGAAATAAACTATTACCCATAAACTATAGGCCCATTAGTCTGACTAGCATACTATGCAAAACTATGGAAAAAATAATTGCTAATAAGATAAGAGAATTCCTATCGCAGGAGCAAGTTATCCTGGAAGAGCAACATGGATTTGTCCCGAGACGATCGATCACAACGAACCTACTTAAATGCGTACACGAATGGACTAAGAATCATGACAAAGGGCAACCCACAGATGTGATATACTTGGATTATGAAAAAGCATTTGATCGCGTCCCCTTGCGACGTCTAATACACAAACTTGAACACTGGCATACGCGGCAGTGTATTAGCCTGGATAAGTGATTTTCTTACCAATAGAACATTCCGTGAGCGTATTGGAGACGTTCTTTCTACTGCTCGTATAGTGCTCAGCGGTGTTCCTCAAGGATCGGTACTAGGTCCACTGATATTTATTTTATACCTCACAGACTTGAAAAACACGCTCCGCCTGCCATTCTCGTTATTTGCGGATGATACAAAGTTTTTTGGGAATCTCCATGACCAGTGGCAAGATATCCAAAATGATCTAGACGCTATATACAAATGGACTCAGGACTGGTTGTTGACGCTGAATGTTGACAAATGTACCGTCTTACACATAGGTAAAAATAATCCTCGAAAAACTTCTATAAGTTTTTTAGAGAGTTTTTGTAGTCCGAGGCTATCCTCGGACTACAAAAACTCTCTTCTGTTGAGTCGCAAAAAGATCTCGGTGTTATTATGTCCAACAACCTAAAATGGGAAGCACACATATCCAGTATTGTCAAAAGAGCAAATTCAAAACTTTACAACATCCGCAAGGCATTCAAGTGCCTGACGCCCGAGACATTTGTCAGGTTGTACAAGACCTACATAAGACCTCTCTTAGAATATGCTAATGTCATCTGGGACCCATATTTCAAAAAAGACATCACTCTACTTGATAATGTACAAAGAAGGGCAACCAAGATGGTTCGCACCATGCGTAATCTACCTTACGAACAGCGCCTCAAAGACCTTGGCCTTATCACACTGGAACAGCGTATACAAAGGGGTAGGCTCATTGGAGACATGCAAAATACTTACAAAACACTACGAAGTACCCAGCCTTCAAGACCTTTACACCATGAATGCCAACAAACATTTGCGTGGGCATTCCCTAAAGTTATGGGAAAATTTATCAAAGAAAAAGCCTTTGAAGCAATTCTTGTCTAACCGAGTTGTAACTGCATGGAATAGGCTCCCAGAAAATGTTGTGACGGCTCCCTCACTGAACTGCTTCAAGATTCGACTGGACAGATTAAATATCTCCAAGCTATTTGATACACACGCATCAGCTAGTTAGCTGCTAGTGTGTTTAACCAAATAATAATAAATAATAATAATAATAATTCAGAACCAGAGTGCATGTATGAATGTCAACGAAGCCAAAGGAGTATATAAGGATCATAGCAAGTGGCGTTTTGTAGTTTCTACCCCGTGGGAAGAAGCGAGTGAATTTATTTATGTATACCGTGAAAAACTCCTCTGCTTTGCATTCCTCTTTAATCCAGGCAGTGGCTTTACACATATTGTTCAACTAAATTACCTATACGTAACAACTCCATGTGTTCACTACTCGGTACACTTATCGCTTAACTCAATCGCCCTGACCTGCCGCTTGGCGTAGTAGTACATATATCTTCTCTTTAATCCAATCCTTGTTGTATGGTGCATATGTGTTTGTCGATTTCTGGTAGACTAGGCAACTTAGATCTGCCAGCTGGAAAAAAAGAAATTTTTAGGATATTAATTAATAACAATTTTGACCAATATTGGCATAATCATTCTATAACATTCTCACTGCTGGGACACAGGCCTCGTCTCGGTGAGAGGGAGTGGGCTGTAATCCACCACGCGGGCCCAGTGCGGGTTGGTAGATGTAACATGTCTTCTAATTTTTTGGTTCTAGGACATGCCGGTTTCCGGAGGAGCTCATGGCTAAGTAATAGCAGCCACAGGTGTCAATCCATCAGGTTAAGCTACGCTTGCCGGGGTTGGTCCGTCCGTGGGTGACCATCTTTACATACCGAGACTCCTCGGAAAGCACGTTAAGCCGTTGGTCTCGATGGGCATTCGACAGTTGTCACAGGTCGTCAGAAACCCGAAAGTATGACAACCAATCTTACCAAGGGGTATATTACCCAGTTACTGGGTTGCGGAGGTCAGATGGGCAGTTGCTCCATGTAAAATACTGGTATTCAACTGCATCCGGTTAGACTGGAAGCCGACCCCAACAAAGTTGGGAAAAGGCTAGGCAGATGATGATGACATGCCGGTTTTCTCACGATGTTTTCCTTCAGTCAGATAGGCAGTTGCGATGTAAAATACAGTATTCAGCTGAATTTGGTTAGACTGGAAGTCAACACCAACATAGGGATAAGGCTAGGCAGATTAGTGGGAGACTACAGCCTTATATTTTGTTAAATCTATACTTATTATAAAATAAAGTTGCAACATTCTTCTAAACTGCACAACGGTTTTTGATGCAGTTTTCACTATTATTAAGAGAATTTATTCCAGAAGGTTTATATAATGTCGTAAAAACCATGTAAAGCAGGGCCGGGTCGCTAGTTTAAGGGGGATGCGCTAAGGTAGCCTGCGAAATTCAAATTTTGTTACGTTTTTTTGCAATTTGCAGGTCAGTGAGAGAGATTTGCAGCCGTAACTAATATGGCTTTACAGAATTATAATCATTAGAATCAGCAATACAACTCCATAAGTTAGAATTGACCTCAAATCTAAAATTTCATGAAATCATGTGATTATATGTACGTTACGGTCAATTCTCCAACTGCAAATGTACGATTTGCAAAAAAAAAAATGTATGTGGTAAAACTACAAATGAATGATTTTAGGACTTTTTCTTTTTATTTTACTTGTGCTGCGAGACCTTGCTTCTTGCCGAATTTCATGATTCTAGTCTAGGTCAACGGGAAGTACCCTGTAGGTTTTGATTTATTTGCTGCTATCAAAATAGTTGCATAAATGGCCACATTTTTTTATTGTGTTGACCTACCTAATTGATATTAATTTCAATTTGATACCTTCACACATTCCTGAGAAAAAGGGACTTCAGTTTAAAGACAGACGGACAACAAAGTGTACCTTTAAGGGTTCCATTTTTTCCTTTTGAGGTACGGAACACTAAAAAAGGACAAGATTCTAATAAGAGCTCTTGCAATATTATACCAAGTAACAATGTTTAACTGTAAAGTGACCCATACAGAGAATGCTATGCTAAGCAAATTAGTTTTCTGCCTACAGTACGTAAGAATATCGACATATCGCCATCGGTATGG
This sequence comes from Cosmia pyralina, assembly GCA_946251885.1. NCBI lineage: Eukaryota > Metazoa > Arthropoda > Insecta > Lepidoptera > Noctuidae > Cosmia > Cosmia pyralina. Next base: position 3,309,570 of record OX276371.1, read on the forward strand.
AATCTAATTATAGATGTGGTGTTTTACTGTTTATATACGTAAAATACATTAACTAAATTGCTTACCTGATCGATAAAATCGAATAATTGGGATATATCGTAAGTTATAGTTGGTGTATTTGGATTCCGTCTTTTTAGATGTTCCTCATATATTTTACAGACTCCTTCCATGCAGTCATTGACGCTCTCGTAGTCGGAATACGTCCTCGTCTCAGGCCTAGGGCCGGGCTGCACCAACAAAATCGTGTGGGACTGCAAAAAGTAACCTATATTTACCCGCCATTTTCACTAACAAAATACAGCGGAAATATAACTTTACTTACCATTTTTGGTGGAGAGAATGCAAATGCTGGAATTCTGTATGTGAAATTCACAGTAGTTGTAGACAAATACTTTTTGTCGCTATTTTTCAGTAAATTACAAACGCCGTAGCGGAGCTTGACGTGCGTTCTGAAACTGCTGGATAAACTGCGCTGCGAATCTGCGATTGGATGGAGACAGATAAAAAATAAAAAAGAAACGCTGGAATAATGTTTTTTTGAATATAATTTACATTTTTAGTACGTAAATGACCCTTGAAATAAAGCCACACCAATTTTGAAGGTTTATAAACTTCAAATACGAGGGGCGGGGTGAACTACATAACTTTGTATTTTATTCGTATTTTTTTTAATTTTGTAATCATATCTTGGAGATCAAAATAGTCATGTTTTAGAACGTTTTTTAGTTTTTACTATTGAAATTCATTTTTATCTTTTCGTTATTTCCACAGAGCACTTCATAATACTGGTAGTTATTTCTTTACTAGGTAAGGCGGGAGTAATGACATGAGTAATGTAATTTTTGAGAAGTAAAGTGCATAAAATAACCACTAACCACTATTTACACCACCACCACTACCACTTACTTTTGGTTTTCCAAGTAACGTTTTAACTCTTAAAATGTCGATTGCACACCATGTGTACAGATAACATTAAAGCATTTGCTTGAAATGGATCGTAACATTCGTAAGAGGCATGTTTGTGCACCTGTGGTTTATACCTGTCAGATCTAGTGAACGTAAATATAAATGTTTTTAATTAATTTTGCGCTAAAACTATTTTTAAAACTCTGGGTATATAATAATTTTTACTAAAACGTGTTGTCATCAAAGCCAAACAATATAAAATAGTACCATCTTAAATAGAAATTCACTATTAACATCTGGTTTTGCATCCAAAGGACAATGAGTGACTCTTTTCAAAACTTTGAGTTTATTTTGAAGAAAAACAGCACAAAACGGTCTTTAGGTCTCTACAGTGATAATAAACAACAAAACAGACATACTTTAAAGCCACAAGATGTGATATCAAGTGTGACTATGCAGCTAAAAGCAATTCAAGTTGCAGATTCATTGAAAAGTGATAAGAATGAAGCTAAAGACTTGCAAAAGTATAAGAAATCTAATTTTTTAAGTGTTAACAATTTACCGATGTATGAAGAGGTAAGGTTGATATTTTTTTAATGTTATCTTGTTTCTAATCATGCTTTTCATTTATTATCATTGCATGCAGGCAGGTGCTTCACTTTGTGTAAATATCATCATCATCACTGCTCTCAAAACGGTGAAGGAAAACATTGTGAGGAAACCGGCAAGTCCTAGAATAAAAAAAAAAAAATATTTAAAGACATGTGACATCTATCAACCCGCACTGGGTCCGCGTGGTGGATTACGGCCCATTCCTTCTCGAAGAGAGGAGGCCTGTGTCACAGCAGTGGCAACATTATAGGCTGCTTATGTATAGTTTGCGTCACATAACTTTGCTGCTGAGAAACCAGGTTTTCCGATGTGCATGGCATGGCGCGCTGCTATTATAGTATAGATATTGACTACTGCACAGTCATTTGTAGCAAACTTATATGACCCAAACTATAGCATTGTGTGTGATCTGGTAAGAGAGAAGACGGTAAAACCATAATTGAGATCATTGTACTATTATAAAGAGAGACACTTCAAACTTCTATCACCTGAGAGTTGGATAAACCTTCTTGTTTTAGTCTCATACTTTCCCTTTTTGTATTTACAGTGGAATCCATTTAATATGACTCCACCTATATTGACCAATCGCTTAATGAAGTAATTGCAGTGCAAAGTTTGATTTTCATATAAAATTCTTGTAACAAAGTTCGGATGTAATGACTTCACTTATAGTGACATGTCGCTTATTATGACCTATTTTTAAGAAATATGTCATATTAAGCGACATCTCACACTAGGAAAAAATTAAACACAACACATACACACAATACAATTACAATTACAATTTTTTTTTTAAATATGTTTGTTTTTTGTCAGTTCATGTTTCTTTTTCTTTTTTTTTTATTAATAGATACATACAATTTGTAGTTTTTCTCTCTATTAAACTAAATACCTAAAAAAAAAATAGTAAGTTGTATTTTCTAAGACTGCTTTGTATGATGGCCGCTTAGTAGGATGTATTTGTCACTTCCCTTCAATGTCATTATATGCGGATTCTGCTGCATTATTGTAATAAAAATATTCAATTCTAGCATGTTATATCTGATTGCTTAACAAAAGCTTCTCTTGATTTCCAAACTACGCCACTCTGTTCTGCGGTCTTTATTATATCTCTCAATTTTAATCATTTCATTTCAATATTATACTCTTTTCAAGGTACCCAAAACAACAAAATTCGACACGCAATGTGTGTCCGACACACAACTTATACACATCATAGAAGATGCAGAAATCATTGATGTTCATAGAGGAATGACACAAGAGTTTGAAACCACCTTTATTCACCATACAGAAAAACATAGCTTAGAAGACGATGAGGAAATTGATAAAAATGTATGTAAAGAAGTGAATGAGAAAGTAAATGAGAATGTACAAACTGTAGATAGTGACAAAGTGGCTAAAAATATAGAAGCTATATGTGATAAAGAAAGTAAGAATAAAATTTACGAAAATATAACAATAAATATAAATAGGATGGAAAATAATATAGAAGCAGATAATTCTATAAGTCTAATATCCCCTATAATGTGCAGTAATAATGTTATGGACAGAGAATCTGGCAGCAACAGTCAAGGCAGTAAGAAAGATGAAAATACACAGATAGAAGAATACAGTCAAATATTTCATGATTGCATAGAAATTGAACCAGACATAGACATAGATAAGTCCATAGAGAGACCGTTAAGTCCTATATTTATGCATAAAAACGTTAAAACAAAATTAAAGACTCCTTCTCCCTTAATTTTCAACCTAGAAAAGTTTGAACAGTTTGAGAAAATAGCAATACCAATCATAGAAGGTAATGATATGAAAACTGTTAAACGAATTATTAATTCTCAGATTTTAGATAAGGAGTTACATATTCAAACGGATGAGCAAATAGTACTTAATGAAAGAGATATACTACCAAGTCCTGTATTACAAAATAAAGATGTAAAACAAGAACATCATTCTAAAACGGAATTTAAAACACACATAGTCAACGATGTAAATCTAGATACAGATTTAGAATTTATTGAACTAGATAAAGCCACATCTGAAGACTTAATACACAAAGTAATGAATGAAGATCCAAAAAGTTCAAAAGTTAAAGCAGAAAGTGAAATTTTGAAAGATGAAATATTATTTAGTAGCGATGAAGAAGATACTTACTTAGTACATAAAAGCTACCAAGATCTACCATTCACATGTGCATTAGAAACCTCTTTTTACGACCAATCTGATGTTTTAGATAAGACTATGTATGTAGGTTTCCAGACTGCTAGTAACAAATCTATTCAGATTTTCACTGATTCTTTTGCTCAAGCTAAGAGTATATTGAGTGGGGAAATGACGGTGACTGATTTGGTTAATAATTGTGATAGTACTCCGAAGAATAAACCGAAAGTTGATGATGAGATTGCAGATATCATGGACCTTGTTAATGAAGAAACAGAGTTCAATTTAGCTCAGAAGGATAGTGAAGAATCTGAATTGCAATTTGAGGGGAATGCAACTAAGAAGCCTGATAATATCCAAGCCAAGACAAGTAATTTTGACGGTTTTATCACAGCTAGTAAAAAAGAAATAAGACTATCTCAGAAAGCATTGGCTCGATGTAAAAAAGTCTTTCAAGATATTGATTTAAATGACAATTTTGATACACAAATTGAAGAAGAGAATTTAGGAGAATTAGTTGAATTTGACAGAGACGAACTACCAGTTGTCTCTGTCAATCTAAATAGAGAAGTAAATAAAATTCTTGTTGATGAAGATATCCAAAACATAGATGATGAAATAATACAAGAATTTGAAAACATAGAAATGTCTTTAAAAGAAGATAAAACACCAAACAAAAATGAACCTCATATTGGATTTAAAACTTCTAATAATAAAGATATACAAATTTCTGACACTGAAATAATTAAGGACGTTTTTAAGGACATTGATTTTGATGATGATCTGACTGAAGTTAATATTGAAGGGACTAATATAGAAAAAAATGTCCTGCCAATAATAGTCGAAGATCCGAAGCCTAGTGATATAAACTTACGAGGATTCAAAACGGCCAGCAATAAAAATATCAATATATCCAAAGAAGCATTAGCTAAAACTAAAAACATATTCCAAGATTTAGGTTCAACAGAATTTTCGAATAAATCGAGCAGAAGTATTGATAAAGAATATCCCGATTTAATTGATTTTGAACAGCCTTCCACAAGTAAGGCAGGTTTTGTTGGCTTTAAAACTGCTAATAATAAAAATATAAAGATTTCAGAACATGCTTTAGCTAAAGTACACAATATTTTTAAAGATATTGATAAAACAGAACTTCCAAGGGAAGATAAAAAAGAAAACACTAATGAAGAAAATGTTTTAGACCAACCTTCAACTAGTAAGATGAGTTGTGTAGGTTTTAAAACAGCAAATAATAAAGATATAAACATTTCTAAAGGTGCCTTAGCTAAAACTAAGAAGATTTTCGAAGATATTGATTCTACAGACTTTAAGTTACCTGTGAAAAATAACACAGGTAAAACTAAAATGTACCCTGAAAGATCTGAAGAATTAACAGATTTTTATCAGTCTTCTACAAGTACATCTAGTTTTTTAGGGTTTAAAACTGCAAGTAATAAAAATCTTAAAATATCTGATGCTGCTTTGTCTGAAACTAAAAACATTTTCAAAAATATTGACTCTGTTGATTTTAAATTCCCTGATCAAGGAAAGAAAAAAGATGATGAAAAGATGATTGATCAAACTAAAATAACTAATTTTAAAGGTTTTAAAACAGCCAATAATAAAGAAATTAAAATATCAGATAGTGCTTTAGCTAAAACGAAAGATATTTTTAAAGATATAGATTCAGATGGTTTTAAATTTTCTTCAAAACATAATAAAAACATTGAAGAAGATAATGATGATAAGAGAACTCACGAAATTGAAATGATAAATTTGAATATGCCTTCAACGAGTACAGCATCTTTTGCTAGGTTTACGACAACAGATAATAAGAAAATTAAAATAACCGAAGAAGCATTGGCCAAAAAGAAAAATATCTTTAATGATATTAATGCTACTGACTTCAAGTTTCCAGACATAGGTGATAAAGGCGTGAAAGCGGTTGAATCAGTAGAAGATACAATTAAAATAGATGTTACGAAGATTCTACAAGAACCAGAAGATATTAATCAACCTTCTACATGTAAAACAAGTTTTATAGGCTTTAAAACAGCTAATAACAGGAAAATTACAATTTCGAAAGAATCATTAGCTAAGACTAAGAATATTTTCAAAGACATTGCTGCGACAGATTTTAAGTTTCCAGAAAAAAAGAATAAAGACTTGGAGAGAGCGGATTTTTTAGAAAACAAGAACAATGAATCTGAAATATTGGATATCAATCACCTTTCAACCAGTAAGGCAAATTTTGGTGGTTTTAAAACAGCTAGTAATAAGAAGATTAATATTTCCGACGAATTTTTAGCTAAGACTAAATATATTTTCAAAGATATGGATGAAATGGATTCTAAGTTACCAGAAAAAGTAAATAAAAACTTAGAAAGTAATGATTTCATAGAGAGCAAGACCAAGGGATCTGTAATGATAGATTTCAATCAACCATCTACTAGTAAAGCAAGTTTTGCTGGTTTTAAAACAGCTAACAATAAGAAGATAAACATTTCAGAAGAATCTCTAGCTAAAACTAGAAATATTTTCAAAGAAGTAGACTACAATGATTTTGGAAATCCAAAGAAACCAGAACACACATTACAAGATACAGATAAAGAAGGAAAGAGTCCATATCCTGATCTAAAAGAGTCTATACAGTCAACAACAAATAAACCAAGTTTCATAGGTTTTAAAACTGCAAATAATAAAGTTATAAAAGTATCAGAAACAGCTTTAGCTAAGTCAAAGAATCTATTCAAAAATATGGACTCGATTGAATTAAAAATACCCGAAAAAGTTAAAGACGGTTACCCAGACATTGAAATTGAGGACATTGAGCCTGAAATTAGCAATGAAACAGGTCCTATGAAAAATAGAGATAAAGATTTTGAAATGCCTGGTAATGCAGTGTCTAAATTTCAAGGTTTTCATACAGCAAGTAATAAAGAAGTTAAAGTATCAGATGAAGCTTTTATTAAAAGCAGAAAAATATTTCAAGATTTAGAAGTGAGCCAAGATATGAATATTGAACATAGTGGGAAAGACGTTTTAAATGCAGTTAAAGATCCTTTGCATATTCACCAAGGAATTAATAATGATGCTGAAGATTTGAACACAGATGATTTACCTTTAAATGGTAAATCAAGTCCAGTCTTCAAAGGATTTCAAAAAGCAAATAAAAAACATGTAAAAATATCTGAAGAAGCTCTAGCCAAAAGTAGAAAACTATTTCAAGGTATAGAAATAATTCAAGATGACCTTGAACCAGAATTTCATGGATTTAAAACAGGAAATGACGGAGAGGTCGAAATTTCTCAAAAGGCTTTGATTGAAACTAAGAAGTTGTTTGAAGATGTTATCAAAATAAGTGGGTTTCAAGGTTTTCAAACTGCTAGTGATAAAGAAGTTCCTGTATCTGAAGATACCTTAGCTAAATCTAGAAAAGTGTTTCAAGATAATATTGAGAAAAATGAAAATGTATTACAGAATAATGAGAAAAACACTTCAAACATTAAGTTTGGATTCAAAACCGGTTCCAATCGAGATGTTCAAGTTTCTGAAGAAGCCGTAGCAAGCTCGAAAAGACGATTTTCAGAAATTGATGATGTCAATGAAAATATAACAAATAATAAGAAAGATAAAGTGACCAACGATGATAGTGAAGCTAATATTATTGATACACAAGTTTTAAATAATTTTGATGAGAGTTTACATACAGAGGACTTTCACGATAGTCCAATAAAATCCAAAAGATCTGGAAGTCCAATATTATCGTGTCCCAGAGCAAAGAAGAGGAGGAAATTTGAAACTCCATATTCACAAAAACTACCTGTATTACTAAAGAAACAGAAAAATATCATGAAAACTACAAAAGATACAAATAAATTAACATTCACTGAAAACTACAAGACAGACAAAAAATATACGCTAAAAGATTTAGCTGAATCGACAAAAAATTACAACAAAAATATCGATCCATATTTACTCAAATTCACATTCGACAATTTGCTACAATTCGAGTTTCTTGAAAGCAGAAACGAATTGACAGATGGCAATTTGACAATAGCTTTACTAAAAGAACTATTTCTAAATTCCATCAACACTAAGTTAATACCTACTGGCTGGATAGAAAACCATTTAAAACTAATATTATGGAAACTAATATCATACGAGATAAAATTTAAATCTCCAGTACTAAGTGCAAGGAGTGTCATAGATCAGCTAAAATATAGATATGACAAAGAGTTATATAATGCCCAAAGACCAGCTTTGAGAAAAATTTTGGAGAAAGATGATGTCGCTTCTAAAACTTTAGTTCTGTGTGTTGCTGGAATTTATGTGGATGGCGTTGGTGTTGCCAGGTATGTAGTAGTATTGCCATTTTACCATACATTTTTATTAATTTTGTTTATTTATGTTTTTTGAGATTGGCACGTGAAACGAGAGGCCGATTCTCAGCAGTGGGTGAAGTCAGGCTGTGGATGATGATGACGATGTTATTTTGCTCATTATGAGATGAGTGGGGATTACTTCTTTAGAAAAGAAATTACCTTCTACAGTACGCGTAGCATGCCCACTTTTATCTCTACGAAGAATAAAATCAATCTGCCTAGCCTTTTCCCACCTATATTGGGGTCGGCTTCCAATCTAACCGGATGCAGCTGATCTCCACAACCCAGTAACTGGGTAATACGATAACCCTTGGTAAGACTGGTTGTCAGACTTTCGGGCTTCTGACGACCCGTAACGACTGTCAAAGATCCACGAATGACAGCCGGGACCAGCGGCTTAACGTGCTTTCCGAGGCACGGAGGAGTCTCGGTATGTAAAGTTGGTCACCCATCCACTGACCAACCCCGGCAATCTGAGCTTAACCTGCTGGATCGACCCGTGCGGCTGTTATTACTTAGCCACGAGCTCCTCTCTACGAAGAATAGACACATCTCTTTCTATACAAAATAACATTTCGTTTCTCCATTTTTGACATCGCACCATAGAAATCCTTCCACAATCTGTCATTTTGTCTTTCGTATCTAACGATCTTTGTCTAGGTCCTTTTTTATGTAGACTTTTTCGGAAGAAAGTTTTCTATTCAAACTTTCAAAATCACACTGACAACTGACAATCGTCTAGGGTAGTGAAGACAAATTGACTTTGTAATCACCAAGCTAAAGACAATAAAAAACTATTCGGACAACAGTGATCCATATTGTGTTAGTATTACACAGACTTATATTCTAGTGTTAGTAGCACAGATATAAAATAGGTAATTAAAAATAATAATAATAAAATAAAAATAATGCACACTCCATGCAGAGGATGACCAGACAAGAAAACATGTTTCCTACCTGATCAACCTCCGCATAAAATGCCTAATATTAGGAGTATAACTCTCCGCCACAGCTCTCAGGATATAGTTGCGACTACCTCGCACTCTGCTCAGCAGCGACGCGGATTTTTTGCGAATTATGGCTTGAAAGCCATCGGTGTGGGTCTCAGCAAACATTTCCTCACGATTTATCATTATTTAATTTTCCAGTACAACAACCACAAACAACCTAGAACTACTCCTAACAGACGGCTGGTATTGCCTAAAAGCGAGCATAGACAAAATGTTGGCCCAACTAGTGTGCCAAGGTAAAATAGTGGTTGGCTCCAAGATTGTCACCAATGGGGCTGAGCTGATGAATTGTGAGCAAGGAATATCGCCTTGGGAGGTCAGTGTACAGTTTAAAATTAAGTGTGAGGACCATCATGCCACGACTGGAAGTTCCAGAGACAAACAAACAAAAAAAAAAAAAAAACAACTTTGACTGACACTCCGCAGTTTAGGTATGAAGCTACAAGTACTCGGCGGGCTCATCTCACTGGTTCAATTCAGTGTGGGCTGCCGCGCACCGGCCGGCTCGCACGTTAGTTCGATACTCACTCACGCGCCGCGTCGTAAAAGAAAACAACCCTAACAAGTCAGAAGGTATAAGAGTTACGTGATAGAAAGAGAGGCAACTTATAGGTGCATATAACTGTAGGAAATGAAGCGTTGTGCGACCTGAATTGCACTTTATTGTGTCGTAGCAAGAGTCGCTTTTTATTTAAATGATTTAGCGAAGTGTTCTATCTGTATTAATATGTGGTAATAGATATAGATTAGTATAGATTAAAGATTTCACAAAACTTTTAACATTATAGGATACATCAGCAGTCCGCCTCAAACTCTTCGGTAACTCCACCCGTCGTGCTCGCTGGGACGCGCGTCTCGGTTACCATGGCAACGCCGCCATTTTGACTCAGCTGTCATCTGTCAAGCTAGATGGCGGGAAAGTGTCAAAATTGCGAGTTTTTGTTACTAGAGTGTATCCCGCGTTGTATGTTGAGAAGTTTGAAGATGGGAGTACTGGTAAGTAATTTTCTTAAAAATATAAAGGTCTTCTTTTAGTTTGGTTCAAGCTTTATGAGAAAAAACCTCGTGTTAAAATTATCTTATTAGTATTATTTAATAGTGAAAATTGAAAAGTATGCTTAGATGGTTTGGTCATGTTTGAGAGGATGAATGAAAGGCGACTAACAAAAGCTATCTACAAGGCAGATGTGAGTGGAAACGCCAGGAGGAGACGCCCTAGGAAGACATATAGTGACCTTATTGGGGATGTTCATCAGAAAGTTGTCAGCAGTGGTGGGGTCCGGTAGGGCCGATGCCGCCGGGGTCGCGGGTTGTTCGAAAGAGATACCATGGCCCTGGGGATCTACTCCCTAAGCACGAAGCCCGTAGTTTCGGCCTTCGTTACGTGCGTTTCCTACTCCGTATCAACTACGGATGGATGATTGATTCGGGGCCTGAATGAAGTATGAATGACAACACGATTTGACAGTTATCCCTACTCCCGTTGTGTTTTTGCCCATCCGAAAAATTTAACTTTTACACTTGTTTTGATGGATCGTTATTTCAGACGGACGGGAAGACGGACGGACGGACGGACGGACAGACTTAGGGAGTAGACCCCCTGGCACGGGCAACTGAAGGAACACGGGTGGGTTTTAGTCGGTAAAAGACACGCCCTCCCACTCCGCCCAGAGCGGGAGAAGTCATTTGATGATATCCCATCCACAAAAAAAAAAGGCGTGTTTTTAGGACCAGATGTAAAAGGAGGCAAAATGAGTATGTAAGGATCGTAGTAGGTGGCGTTCTGTAGTTTCTGTCTAGCCCCATGGGAAGAAGAGCGTGAGTATGTATGTATGTTGATAGTGATACTGTTGTCCCAGGGCGTGTCCCTGTTAATGTTCTTACACATGAGGGACACGCGTGCTCGTTGCAGTTCAGCCGTTGACATGTCACCGACAGCCGCCGACCTAAATCGACGTTTGCAGTCGGCTACAACTTGGCAAAAAAGCACAAACAAACAAAAAACAAACACAAAAAAACAAAAACAAGACAAAATGGCTTGGATAAAATGGCGGACGCAACACGCTAGTGTTGCGTCCGCCATTTTGTCAGTGGTAGTTTTGTTTCTTATTCAAATACCTATGTATGTTTAGGTTAAGGACGCTGTCACAAATGGGTAGTCAAATCGTTACTTTTTTACACAAAAGTCATCATCTTCCTGCCCTTATCCCATATTACTTGGGGTCGGCACAACACGTTTTCTTCTTCCATTCTCCCCTGTCAACCGTCACTTTATCATTCACTCCCTTCTCTTTCATATCATTCCTCACACAATCCATCCATCTTTTCTTTGGCCTTCCTCTGCCTCTCCATCCATCAACATGTATATTCATCACTCTTTTAGTCACATGCGTTTCGTCTCTCCTCATAACATGCCCATACCAAGACAAACGATTTCCTTTCAACTTTTCTGTCACTGGCGCCACTTTCAAACTTCCTCTTATATACTCATTTCTCACTTTATCCATTCTCGTCACTCCACACATCCATCTCAACATTCTCATCTCCGCTGCATGCAATTTTTTTTCATCCGTCTTCTTCACTGCCCAGCATTCCGATCCATAAAGTACGACAGGCCTTATCACGGACTTGTAAATTTTTCTCTTCAACTTGAGGGGCATCCGTGGGTCGCAAGTTGTTCCTGTAACCTGTCGCCATTTCATCCATCCGTTGATCCGGTGCGTTATGTCTCGGTCTACTTCGCCATCCCCTTGGACAAGTGACCCGAGGTACCGAAAGTCGGAGCCGATCGGTAAGGGCGTTCCGGCAAGAGACATGGGCACAGGACCGGAGAGACCGCCATTTTTTACACAAAAGTTCACAGTTTCTCAATAAATGTACCGGAGTGAAAAATTTTACTTCGGTACATTTATTGAGAAAATGTACCTATTTAAAACTATATTTTTAGTTCAAAATCGTACCATGCACATCTATCAACAATTTGGGCAAAAAACATTTTAAGAATGCAAAGCATTTTATTTAATAATCATACTTTTGTGTAAAAAAGTAATGATTTGACTACACATTTGTAACAGCGTCCTTAAGGTATTTATCTATGGGCCTGTGTAGCCTGAAATAAATGGTTTATTTATTAAATAGTTCAGGAGTAATAAAGATCTTTGACATTGACTTGGACAAAATGGCGGACGCGACACACATCTACACTTCTGGACACATCTTTTGGCCCACCTTGTATTTTCAGTTTCGTTTGGTCCTAGCTAAAATTTTATATTAGGTCGAGAAAAAAGTTTTTATGCAGTTTTGAACCTGGCACATTCACAATTTCATTCAATAGTCTTTTTTTGAATTTCGAACACAGAATTTAAAGAAACAAAAGACAATTTGGAGCCTGTTTGTTGATATCAAACAATCGAATACTAAGAAAACTTGGTTTTATTGGTTTACTTGGATTTAATTCTTGAAAAAGTGATTGATATCTTTGGTTTTGCAACAAACATTACTTATTCTTAACATTAAGGTGAGGTTCTATCAATAATCTATGGATACTTCACCTGAAGTCGCCGCCCAAGCTGTGGCACTTATTCAGGCCGGACACAGCCAAAGAAACGTAAGTGCTCAACTTAATTTAAGTCGATCTGCGGTCCGAAATGTTTATCGGAGGTACCTAGAGACTGGCGGCTTTGTTCGTCGCCAAGGAAGGCCACGATCTCGGGTCACAACTGAAAGGCAGGATCGATTCATCGTGACGACCAGCTTGAGAAATCGTCACCTTACCTCCATTGAGATACAAAATCAACTTCGCGACTTCCACGGAGTATCTGTGAGCGCTCGAACTGTTCGGAGAAGGTTAAAAGAACGCGATATGGTACCACACAAGCCAGCTAATGGCCCCAAACTAACGCGAGCCCACCGAACAGCGCGCCTTCATTTCGCACGCAGTCATTTAAATTGGACACAGCAAGATTGGAGCCGTGTACTCTTTTCTGATGATTCTAAAATTGTGTTACATGGCAATGATGGAAGGAAGAAGGTCTACCGACGTAAGGGAGAGCGTTTCGCACAATGCTGCTTTGAAGAGAGGGTTGCTTATGGCGGTGGCTCATGGACTGTCTGGGGCGGTATATCCGCGAGCGGCAAAACTCAACTTGAGGTTGTTACAGGACCACGGCTGCCAACATTAAATGCTGAAAGGTACATTCGTGAGTGCTTAGAACCTCACGTGAGACCATACGCGGACTATGTGGGCCCAAATTTCCTTTTTATGCATGATAATGCAAGAGCCCATGCGGCCGGCATCGTCAGGGAATATCTTCGGGATGTGAACATTACAGTTATGGACTGGCTAGCCAGAAGCCCAGACATGAACCCTATTGAGCATATGTGGGACGAGCTAAAAAGACGTGTTAGGGCTCGTCAGCCAGTTGCCCAGACGATGCAGGAGTTGAAAACTGCCATAGAAGAGGAATGGGAGATGATCCCTCAAAATTTCATAGAGCGGTTGATAAACTCTATGCCTAATCGTATGAGAGCTGTGGTAGATGCCCATGGAGGCAACACGCGTTATTAAATTAAACCTTTATTTGATAAAACATGTTTTTTATTCAAAAATCAATTGCCTTTAACAAGGCGCATATCCGACTTGTTAGGCGTAGCTCCATGTCGTATGGTATTCTGAATTCAAATTTAAAACAATACGATCGAAAAAGATGGTAAAATGTATCAGGTTTAAAACTGCATCAACAGTTTTTGTTCAATCTAGCAATCATATTTCGGTAGGGGCCATCGAAACCTAAACTCTAAGGTGGGCCAATAGATGTGTCCAGAAGTGTATAAGAACACTTACTTATCTTGTAGAGAGTCTGTTACACGAATGGGGAAGATAAAGCCACACTCTTTGTGGCTAAGGAATAACAGTCGCACGGGTCGATCGACCAGGTTAAGCTACACTTGTCGCGGTTAGTCCGTGGATGGGTGACCGACCACCTTTACATACCAATACCCCTCTGTGCCTCAGAAAGCAAGCACAAGCCGTTGGTCCCGGCTGTCATTCGTGGATCTTTGACAGTCGTTACGTGTCGTCAGAAATCCGAAAGTCTGACAACCAGTCTTACGAAGGGGTAGGTCTTACCCAGTCAGATAAACAGTCGCTTCATGTAAAATACTGGTATTCAGCTATATCCGGTAAGACTGGAAGCCGACCCCAACGTAGTTGGAAAAGGCTAATCAGATGATGATATCTCTTTATTGTAGGCTATTGCTAGTGCATATTTTGGATATTTCCAGACTATTACTATCGCTTTGCTCAGCAATACTAACACTTATCGACAAAGGATGAGCATAAATCACTACATTTTCAATCATACCTTATTTAAAACAATTTGACTATAGTTTGACCGATACCGATGTACCGCGCCTTAGATATAAGCCCGGCGAGACGGTAGGTTTTGACTTAATTACGTTCTCTGAAAAACTGGCAGCCCATTTTAAATTCTAATCTAACCATATAGATATCCTTTTTCAGTGACACGTTCAGAGCGCCTAGAACATCTACATGAAATGAAGAGCGAGGCTGAAAGACACTCGATCATGGAGAAGATCTACGAAGAAGTGGAGAAAGAGGTATCTGATGATGTGAGTAATTTTTTTTTAACATCCTTTAAAGACACAATGGAGGCTTGGTTAGAAAATTCGCGTTCAGTTAGGCCAGGTGCACTGCGCATTTTAGGTATGAAGCTACAAGTACGCGGCGGGCTCGACTTGTCGACACAATTTAGTGTGGGCTGCCGCGCACCGGCCGGCTCGCACGTTAGTTCGATACTCACTCACGCACCGCGTCGTAAAAGAAGACAACTCTAACGAGTCAGCAAGTATCTTATACCTGCTGACTCGACAAGTCGAGCCCGCCGCGTACTTGCAGCTTCATGCTACGGGATAGAAAGAGAGGCAACTACTAACACGAGAGAGAAGAAAGATGTGAAATGCCTACTGTACTTAGATTGAAACATAATTCCCAATCATTAAATTAATTAATAACTTTCGGTGTATTGTCCGTCGCGCTCAGCGCTCAGCGGTCTGTAGCGATTTATGAATGCATCGGGTCGGGTCAATCTAGATCAATTGCTAAGAACAGGGCTTGCTGAGACAGTTCCTGTTGTTTTTGTAGTCTTAACCTATTTACTATATTTTTCATATACATTAAAATGCTTATAATATAATATATAAAACATCTAACTATCTAGATCCAGTACAAAATTATTACACTTCTGGACACATCTTTTGGCCCACCTTGTATTTTCAGTTTCGTTTGGTCCTAGCTAAAATTTTATATTAGGTCGAGCAAAAAGTTTTTATGTAGTTTTGAACCTGGCACATTCACAATTTCATTCAATAGTCTTTTTTTGAATTTCGAACACAGAATTTAAAGAAACAAAAGACAATTTGGAGCCTGTTTGTTGATATCAAACAATCGAATACTAAGAAAACTTGGTTTTATTGGTTTACTTGGATTTAATTCTTGAAAAAGTGATTGATATCTTTGGTTTTGCAACAAACATTACTTATTCTTAACATTAAGGTGAGGTTCTATCAATAATCTATGGATACTTCACCTGAAGTCGCCGCCCAAGCTGTGGCACTTATTCAGGCCGGACACAGCCAAAGAAACGTGAGTGCTCAACTTAATTTAAGTCGATCTGCGGTCTGAAATGTTTATCGGAGGTACCTAGAGACTGGCGGCTTTGTTCGTCGCCAAGGAAGGCCACGATCTCGGGTCACAACTGAAAGGCAGGATCGATTCATCGTGACGACCAGCTTGAGAAATCGTCACCTTACCTCCATTGAGATACAAAACCAACTTCGCGACTTCCACGGAGTATCTGTGAGCGCTCGAACTGTTCGGAGAAGGTTAAAAGAACGCGATATGGTACCACACAAGCCAGCTAATGGCCCCAAACTAACGCGAGCC
This sequence comes from Cosmia pyralina, assembly GCA_946251885.1. Classification (NCBI taxonomy): domain Eukaryota; kingdom Metazoa; phylum Arthropoda; class Insecta; order Lepidoptera; family Noctuidae; genus Cosmia; species Cosmia pyralina. The sequence continues at coordinate 3,325,604 of OX276371.1, forward strand.
CACCGAACAGCGCGCCTTCATTTCGCACGCAGTCATTTAAATTGGACACAGCAAGATTGGAGCCGTGTACTCTTTTCTGATGAGTCTAAAATTGTGTTACATGGCAATGATGGAAGGAAGAAGGTCTACCGACGTAAGGGAGAGCGTTTCGCACAATGCTGCTTTGAAGAGAGGGTTGCTTATGGCGGTGGCTCATGGACTGTCTGGGGCGGTATATCCGCGAGCGGCAAAACTCAACTTGAGGTTGTTACAGGACCACGGCTGCCAACATTAAATGCTGAAAGGTACATTCGTGAGTGCTTAGAACCTCACGTGATACCATACGCGGACTATGTGGGCCCAAATTTCCTTTTTATGCATGATAATGCAAGAGCCCATGCGGCCGGCATCGTCAGGGAATATCTTCGGGATGTGAACATCACAGTTATGGACTGGCCAGCCAGAAGCCCAGACATGAACCCCATTGAGCACATGTGGGACGAGCTAAAAAGACGTGTTAGGGCTCGTCAGCCAGTTGCCCAGACGATGCAGGAGTTGAAAACTGCCATAGAAGAGGAATGGGAGATGATCCCTCAAAATTTCATAGAGCGGTTGATAACTCTATGCCTAATCGTATGAGAGCTGTGGTAGATGCCCATGGAGGCAACACGCGTTATTAAATTAAACCTTTATTTGATAAAACATGTTTTTTATTCAAAAATCAATTGCCTTTAACAAGGCGCATATCCGACTTGTTAGGCGTAGCTCCATGTCGTATGGTATTCTGAATTCAAATTTAAAACAATACGATCGAAAAAGATGGTAAAATGTATCAGGTTTAAAACTGCATCAACAGTTTTTGTTCAATCTAGCAATTATATTTCGGTAGGGGCCATCGAAACCTAAACTCTAAGGTGGGCCAATAGATGTGTCCAGAAGTGTATTATTTTTTTTTTATATCTTTTTTGTACTTAATTATATTTTGATTACTAGTTTATTTATTTATAAGTATATAAATTATCAATTAGGTATGTTGAAACTGTTTGTACTCCCCGTCACTTGTCTCTACAGGTTCATTAGAAAACCAGCGTCAGGCAGCATCTGTCTGGCATTAATGCTGAAATGAACCTTTTTGGCGCAGCCGTGAAGCACACACTTTTGTTTTGAAACATTATTTTCATTTTTTTTTTTCTTTTGTTTTTGTGTTTCACGAAGTGTGTCCAAATAAACGTTTTTCTTTCTTTCTTTCTTTCTATGTTTCACTTGCATAACATGCATAATCAGCTTAAAATGTTCCCCCTGCTGGGACACAGGCCTCCTCTCTCTGAGAGGGAGTGGGCCATAATCCACCACGCGGGCTCAGTACGGGTTGGTAGATAGTCACATGTCTTCGAAATTTTGGTTCTAGGACATGCCGGTTTCCTCACGATGTTTTCCTTCACCGTTTTGAGAGCAGTGGTGATGCAATAATTTACACAAAGTAAAGCGTATGTCAGGGTTCGAACCTACGACCTACAACTCGTAAGTCGCGGCCGTTATCACTGGGCCACCACTGCTCAACTTTCACTTACGGTGTTTTAAATATCAAAATCTTTACAGTACATCTTTAACGTATGTTACAGGAGTCCCAAGACTCTGAAGATTTTACAGAATTGGCAAACAAGAGAACTTGTCTGGATAGCGGCTCGCAAATAGCCAAAGTTATGAAAAAAAGCAAGGATCCTGCTGAATTTAGAGTGAGTTTTATTTTGTTTAAACTTTTTTCTATGAGATGTTACTGCATTGATATCGGTTTCGGCATAAATAAAGAATTAATACTATTTCTATTTCTTCTATTAACTTTTTAATTAAAACTAGCTTTTGCCCGCGGCTTCGCCCGCGTGAATATCGGAAAATATCCCGCGGGAACGTGCTACCGGGAAATCCTTCCTTATTCCTTGTCTACATTATAAAGGGAACCTTTTTGCAAAATTTCAGCTTTCTAGGTTCAACGGTTTGGGCTGGGCGTTGATGAGTCAGTCAATCAGTTTGGACTTCTCTTTTTATTTATATAGATAATTTTTATAAAAAAATTAAATTAATAATTTTATTTAATCGCAACATTATGGTGCGTAGGAAATGTTTAGTTTGGGTGTTAAACATCATCTGCCTAGCCGTTTCCCAACTATGTTGGGGTCGACTTCCAGTCTAACCGCATGCAGCTGAATACCAGTAGTTTACATGGAGCGACTGCCTATCTGACCTCCACAACCCAGTTACTGGGTAATACGATACTCCTTGGTAAGACTGGTTGTCAGACTTTCGGGCTTCTGACGACCCGTAGCGACTGTCAAAGATCCACGAATGACAGCCGGGACCAACGGCTTAACGTGCTTTCCGTCGAGGCACGGAGGAGTCTTGGTCGCTTTCGCCACTAAAATCATATTATTTCTTCACCAGGCCTGCTTAACCTCATCCCAAATGCGACTCCTAGAGTCCCACACCACCAAACATCGCGAACATCTTCTGCAGAAAATTCAACAGAAGATTAGAGAGAAGGTAGAGAAGACAGGAGTTTGTGTTAATAGGAGTGTTGTGACGCTTCTGAAGATTAGAGTCGCCGGCGTGGAGGGAAGCGGGGAGGTTACTAAAGGTAAGAGACAGTACCAGAATGGCATACAGTAAACGAATGCGCTTCGGTAATCTTCGTGTTTCCGAAGATAGCCGATGTTTTCCGAAGCGCGTACTTTTTATGGTAAAAGGACATACAGTGAACATGGTATATACAACAGAAGATTAGTCAGAAGGTAGAGAAGATAGGAGTTTGTGTTAATAGGAGTGTTGTGACGCTTCTGAAGATTAGAGTCGCCGGCGTGGAGGGAAGCGGGGAGGTTACTAAAGGCGACTAGACAGTAGACAGCTGCTCGCACTGCGTACTCGCGTGTCAGTAGCTAAAAACAGCACTTGTCACCTATTATGCCTACGCAAATGCGTGGCTCAGTTACGTCCTGATATTGTGGGGAAACAGCACGGATGCACCGACACTTTTCACATTACAAAAAATACTTATAAGAATACTAGTAAATATAGAAGACACCGACAGCTGCAAACCCCATTTCCAAGAGCAAAAAATGCTTACCCTCCCCTGCCTATACATTCTAGAGTAAATTCGTGCGAAATTACAAACATTTTTAAACAACAAGAGAAAATGTACAGTCAAATTATACATTACGCCATAAAAATAGATTAAACTTACCAAACTCTAAGCTAAAAATGCACTCAACAAGTACACTAGTCATGTCAATTAAAATCTATAATAAATTACCAGAATTAATTAAAGAACAACAAAAAAATAATGTATTCTTAAATAAATTAAAACAATTTCTAATATGTAAATGCTATTTTAGTGTCAATGAATATTTAAATGATAAATTTTAAATTAGGTACATGTTTTTATAAAATAATTACATAACATATAATCAGTGATCATTAATTATAATCATTAATTAATATAATCAATAATTATTATTATCAATCATTTAATATTATCAGGTCTTTACCTATGAAATTGCCGTTCTGCAGTACTGGCCATTTCAAATCAAAATAATTTTTGTTTGGCTAAGAATTCTAATTTCAAATTAATTTTATTTTAAAACCATGGATTTTTTTTTTTAAAAGTAGTCATTTGTTTATTGATTAGTGTTACATTTTCATCGCATTTCAATCTTTTCGTCATCATGGATACGTTAAAAATTCGAGTAATTATGGAATATAAGTACCGTCGTGGCAGCAACGCGGCACAAGCGGCACGCAACATTAACGACGTGTACGGAGTTAACACTACAAACCAACGCACCACTTGTTATTGGTTTGCTCGCTTCCGTTCTGGAAATTTCGACCTGAAAAATGAACCTCGCGGTCGTCCGAAGACTTTGGTCGACAATGACGAATTAAAGGCGATTGTGGAAGCTGATGATACACAATCTACGGCTGAATTAGCAGCAGCTTTCGACGTTAGCGTCAAAACAATATTGGTCCATTTGCGTCAAATTGGCAAGGTAAAACAGCTTGACAAATGGGCGCCCCACGAACTCAATGATCGCCAGCGCGAAGTACGCGTCGAGACGTGCCTTGCACTGCTCAACAGACACACAAATGAAGGAATTTTGAACCGCATTGTTACCTGCGATGAAAGATGGATTCTGTTTGATAACCGCAAGCGCTCAGCAAGTTGGTTGGATCCTGGTTCAGCACCTAAACAATGCCCTAAACGAAAACTTACCCCTAGAAAAGTGATGGTCACTGTTTGGTGGTCTAGCGCCGGTGTGATTCATCACAGCTTCTTACCAAACGGGGTGAGCATTACTTCCGATGTGTACTGTGAAGAACTGAACACAATGATGGAGAAGCTGGCACATCTCCAACCAGTATTGGTCAATCGCTCGTCTCCGCTGCTCCTGCACGACAACGCGCGACCTCATACTGCACAGCAGACGGTCTCCAAGTTGCAAGAACTGGGGTTGGAAGCTCTCCGTCATCCGCCCTACTCACCAGACCTTGCGCCTACAGACTACTACTTTTTCCAGAATTTGGATAACTTCTTGGCGGGAAAAAAATTCAATACCCGAGGGGCAGTACAAAATGCCTTTGAAGAATTTGTTGCCTCCAGTCCAGCTGATTTCTTTAAGAAGGGCATCAATAAACTGCCACTGCGTTGGCAAAGATGCATTGATTGCATGGGTGATTACTTCGATTAATACAAATAAAAAATGCATGAAAAAAATTCGTTTAAAATTTTTCATACAAAACGGCAATTTCATAGGTAAACACCTATTATTATCAATCATTATAATATTATCAATTATAAACCCTCTTCCTCTCTCCTACTTTTTGCTGTGCCCGACAGGGTCCACAATGATCATATTTTTTGTTACCTAAACCTACCACCTAATTTCACATGTGGAAGCAGTCAATATATTGAGTACTAGCTGACCCGATAGACGTTGTCCTATCTTGGCTATGAAACGCGTGAAGTTAAAAAGTTTTTTTCTGAAATTTTCCAATTTTCTGCGAAATTTTCTTATTTTTTTTTTTTTTCATAAAAACCTTCTGACAATCATAACCACAACAAAAAAAGAATTAGCGAAATTTTTCCATCCTTTCACGCGTGATGCGATGACCAAGGGAAATAGGGATTAATTTTTATATATATAGATTGAGTATCGAGTATAGCTCGGCTTGTTTACACAGTGCCAGTTGCTGCACTGCAGCTACTCGGTATGCCGACTCGCACGAAAATAAAAAATATTGTAGTTACTCGCCTGCGAGCTACTCGATAGTCTTTTCCCAACTATGTTGGGGTCGGCTTCCAGTCTAACCGGATGCAGCTGCCAGTATTTTACATGAAGTGACTGCCTATCTGAGCTCCACAACCCAGTAACTGGGTAATACGATACCCCTTGGTAAGACTGGTTGTCAGACTTTCGGGCTTCTGACGACCCGTAACGACTGTCAAAGATCCACACGAATGACAGTCAGGACCAACGGCTTAGCGTGCTTTCCGAGGCACGGAGTAGTCTCGGTATGTAAAGATGGTCACCCATCCACTGACCAACCGCGGCAAGCGTAGCTTAACCTGTGCGGCTGTTATTACTTAGCCACGAGCTCTTAAGGAGGATGCGCTGTAGTAACCCGCGAAATTCATTCTTTCTTGCGTTTTCTGCACGAAATCTAACTTATAGAGATGTATTGATGATTTTTATGATTAAAATTATAATAGGTTGGGGAAAAAGTTTCTTCGCATTTTTTAAGAAAATTCAAAACATTTTTTAATATACATTATTTACATTTATCTAAAGTATGTAGGTACCATTTTGTTCGATAACTTTTTGCCATCTTGTAGGTAGGAACATGATCGCATTGCTATAGAAATTTTGGGACTTCTGATCAAAATACCGCGACAAGTGGTTTTGGCAGTCCTCTCGTGATGTTAACCTGACACTGCCTAAAGAATTCTGAAGAGACCGAAACAGGTGGAAATCTGAAGGTGCAAGGTCAGGACTATACGGCGGATGCATTAACACCTCCCAGCCAAACTCTCTTAATTTTTGCTGAGTGGCTAAAGATGTGTGAGGTCTAGCGTTATCATGATGAAAAACCACACCCCTTCTGTTGATTAATTCCGGCCACTTTCTCTCAACTTCTTGCTTTAATATCATCAGTTGTTCGCAGTAGAGTTCAGAACCGATGGTCCAGCCTGGTGGTAAAAGCTCATAATAAATAATGCCCTTCCAATCCCACCACACACACAGCATCACCTTGTTGCGAGTTAACCCGGGTTTCGCCACAGTCTGTGAAGTCTGACCGGCCTTTGACCACGACTTTTTTCGCACGTTCTTGTCGTACGTGATCCACTTTTCATCACCAGTTATCAGCTTCTTCAAAAATGGTTCGGTTTCATTACGTTGTAATAAAGAATCACAAATGAGTACACGGTTCATTAGGTTTCTTTCAGTGAGCTCGTGAGGTACCCAAATATCGAGCTTTTTTGTGTACCCAGTTTTTTTCAAATGCGCCAAAACTGTTTTGTGGTCAATTCCCAGTTCTTCAGCTACGTCGTAGCTACTGATATGCCGATCTTGCTCCACTTTTTCAAAAATGGCATCCATTTTATCCGTAATAGGGCGACCAGAGCGACGTGCACCTTTGACATCAAAATTTCCGGATTGAAAACGCTTAAACCAAATTTGTGCTACTCTTACAGACACTGCACTGGGTCCATAAACATCGCAAATTTTTTTCGCGGCTTGCGTTGCATTTTTACCTTTTTTGTAGTAAAATTTTAAAATGTATCGAATTTCTTCATTAGATTCACTCATCTTGACAGTACGAAAAACAAATGAAAATCACACATTTTCCTAATTTGAATTTGGAATTATGTTCTTTAAAATTTAAACTTTCAATGATACCAAAACCAGCCAGATACAAATAGTATAGCCAAAGAGATTTTATTTTAAGTTCATACATACTATAATGCGAAAAGACTTTTTCCCCAACCTAATATAAATACATATGTTTTATTCCCGCGTGTCATATTTTGATCAAGATACAACCTGACACCGATCTGCGAATTGCATAAAACTAAAAAAAAATGAATTTCGCGGGCTACCACAGCGCATCTCCCTTAATATACAGGGTGTAACAGAAACCCTATTGCTATCCTTATGCACTAAAGATAACAGCTGGTATAGAATCACTATACATAGTTTCAACTCAAAATAAAATACTCTAAGAATTGATACCAAATTTTCGGTTTCATAGGTTTCTTAAATTCAAATCAAAACAAACGTGTCACCGCACTACGTAGGTAGGAACTTTCTACGCTACTTGCCAATATCACGATAAATCTCTTCCGTAATTCTGAGCGCCTAGTACCTTAGTAGCCTACCGCAGGCAATCGGCGCGAACTGACGAAATAAAAAATGCCGCGCCGCCCGCGCCGCCAAAGGGGAAGTCCCTTTGGCGGCGCGGGCGGCGGATTATTGCGCGCGCGCGCGCGCAATACTCCACGTACTTTATCGTGATGTAAAAAATAATGCGTAATTAATGTAATTATCAATTGATTTACAGTTTACTAGTTAATATCAAGCCAGAAATTGCACGTAAAAACTGAGATAACAAAACTTACGTAAAAAATCGGAACAAAGTTTAGGTAGGTTAACTAGTTTCATCACTTATTATTATTACCGAGTAAACAGTAAAATCTTAAAGCTTTGCTTAATTTATTAAATTGACTTACATTTTTAAAGATGGGGTTCGATGTGGTGACCTTGGTATTGTATGCACAAGGCCGCTCGCTTGAACATTGCGTAGCATGTCTGGTGTTACTGTCCTAAAAGCGGCCTCAATCCGCACTTTCATTAGGTCCACTGTATCACACTGCACTGCGTACACTACATTTTTAATGTATCCCCACAAAAAAAAGTCTAACGGGGTTGCTCCAATACGGCTTCTTCAAATTCTGGATCGGTAGTACTCGGGCGACCCTCTGAAGCAGGTGCGTGGAATGACCCAGTTTGGTACAGAGATGTACCATCCGCCTAAAACATGCCGACGAAGGCAGCCGTCGACGCTCAGCATCTGGTCTACCCTGAATAACACGGCGACGGTTCAGCTCTCGGGCAGCCCGAAAATTTCCATCTTCTGCCCCGACACACATCATCATTTCGTAATATTCGCTATTACTTAACGACATTTTGCAAACACAACAATAATTAGGTGTAGCCGTACTGAACTGATGCGCGTATCACAGGGATAGAAACGAGTGCACTGCTGCAGACGCGGAACGGACGTCGACTGACGAACGGGCAAAGCAATAAACATTGAATAACAATAACGCTAAATAAAGCTCTTAATCCCTGCTATTCTGGTACCTAAAAAGGGTAGCTGTCCTATTTAGTGTCCATTACTATTAAAAAATATTGTTCAAGAATTCAAGATTAATTTACATCCTTCGATCAATAATAGTACTGCTGACTGACTGATCAATAATAGTACTGTGCTATTATTGATCGAAGTTTACATCCTAATAATAATTTCAAATAAACTCTGTTAAACTTTTAAATAAATCTAACACACCAGAGAAAACTAATTACGTAATTCAAATTCAAAATTGAAAAAAATATTTTTTTTTTTTTGGATTGGGAAAATCATCAATCAAAGGAAATGTTAGACTCTTACTGACTAAAATCCACCCTGTTCCTTCAGTTGCCCTTGCATCCCGGGGCCGCGTTATCTCATTAGAACATTCCCGCAACCCCGAAAATTCCCGCAACTCCGGAAAATCACTCATTTCAATCAAATAAAGATCATAATATGGGGCCGCATTATCTTGTGAGAAGTCTGGATTAGAAGTAGTATTCACCAGGAGTATTTGAAACTACACGGACTGCAATTGTTTCACGTACCCTAAGACCCTAACCCATTAGGTTTACACACACTATGATGCTTAGATTGTGTGTGTAACGACGTAATCAGGGTTCTGTGAAAAAACGATTTTCAATTCGGGAATAACAATTCCCGTTACTCGTGCGGTCCTAGTACTTTTATTAATTTCTTTCCACAGTTAGATGCAGTTTTGCGACACTTTTTATTGACTTCATTTGAATTATAATAAAGACTAAACGTGCTCAAACCAATAAAACCCATGTACCACTCAAACAGCACCGACAGACCGTGAACTTCCGATAATTATTTCGGTTAGTCCTACGGATAAAAATTATGCATGCGTGCTAACAAACTTATCGCATTTCACAAGGCCTGATCATTGGCATTAAAATTAAAATTTCGTCATAATTATTTAAAGAAATAATCTTATTTTAAAAATTATGAACGGAACCCGCTGTAATTTTATTTGTATGTACTAGGAGGAGAATAAGTTGCGAAGAGGTGAATTGAAATAATGTTTTGGGTTCAGTTTGACATAAATTGTTACTAAATCTTTTTTCTATTCTAAGTTCTCATGGCAATTAATAATGTTTATTTAAGCAATTAATTCCTGGTAGGATGCACGTAAGGATTCGATTTTTATGATCAATTCAATGGACTGGCAACTGTAATTGTCACAAAATAAAGGTGTGTTAAATGTTGTTTAAAATTTTTTTGATTACGATTTTAAAATTAATTTTTAAAAGATCGATTCACGAGCACGGGATTCGATATGTGAATCGAATAAAAATCGATTTAAAGGAAAACATCGTTCATCTTTATAGCCACCAAAATAAAAAGTTAGGAATTACCGTTAGGAAATTTACAGGAATATTGTTTTTGAATCAGGTATTTATTGTGTTGTAGGTACGATGGTAGAAGGTAGGTGGTGGGTGGAAGATTACTATGTAGATAATGATTAGCTACAAAGTAATCTTCTACAAAAGGACAACTACATAAAAAACCAACAAGTGTGTAAATGATACGTAACAATGCAAGCACGTATCTAAATATTTCGTTAAATTTTGATACCTAGACCAATTAGGTAATTGAATTGTAGCTAGTTCACAAGCATAATCAAAGTTTAGGAAAAGTCAGTACTTAATAATATTTTGAAAACAAAAAATAAACATGCGAAACCTTTTATTCAGAAATACCAGGAGTAAGAGGTTTATTTTTACTTTCAAATAGTTCGCTGACACCGATCAGCTGACTTAGTGCTAGTGATGTATTTATTTCAATTTGAAAAGTTCGGTTTCTGGTATCAATGTATTAAAAATTCTCATAACTTCCGAACGTGTAGAGATAGGATTAAAAATCCCTTCCAATATCGTTTCATACCATCCAAAGAAGCCGTGCCTTTGGTATGTATATACCCTTTCCGTTACACCCTGTAGAATCTTACTAAAAATAATGAAAGCTTTTATTATATTTTTCAGGTATGATGTCGATATGGAAGCCGCCGGAGGCAGTTCTGGAAATTATTAAAGAGGGCGCTTGGATCGATGTTATTAATGTTGTTCCTACGGCTGTCAGGTAATTATAGTTTTATAATACCAGTCTATTATTTTCCCACTGAAGCGCAAAGACCTCTTCTCACATAGAGAAGGCACGAGCTGTGATCACCACGCTTGTTCAAGACGGGTTGAGGGTCGACCGAGACAGGTTTTTCGTTCTCGGCCGAAACCGAGAATAGATTAAAAAAAAACGAAAATGCGCAAATTTTGCATATTATTTAATTAAGAGTGTAACCGTATTACCAAAAACTATGTTTATCAGTTGTTTAGGCTAAAAAATTGTTTAACATGACATTTATGTATGATGTTTGACGTTGAACTGACAGTAGACAAGTGTCGTAAGTTTTCAGGTAAACAACATGATGTTGTAGCTAAAAAAAAGCAATTTTTCTGCATATTCACCCTTTTTTATTTTAGGGTTCCGTACCTCAAAAGGAAAAAACGGAACCCTTACAGGATCACTTCGTTGTCTGTCTGTCAGTCTGTCAAGACACTTTTTCTCAGGAACGCGTAGAGATATTAAATTGAAATGAATACCAAATACATAGGACTATGGTGCCTTGGAGCTCTAAAATAATCAAGCCTCTAAGCCAACGCAGTAAAAAAATACGGTCATCTATGCGATATATTTTGATACTAGCAAGTAAATCAAAACCTACAGGGCACTTCCCGTTGACCTGGAATCATGAAATTTGGCAAGAAGCAAGCTCTCACAGCACAAGTAAAGGAAAAGTACGAAAATCGTTGTAATTTTATCGTAAAAAAAATTTTTTTTTGGGATTTCTAGTTTTTCAACTACAATCTTAAGTTTGTTTTTGGGATAAATTATTTTCAACTACGGAACCCTTCATTGCGCGTGGTCCGACACGCACTTGGCTGGGTTTTTTTTCACCCAAAAGTGTTATAGTCGTATGGCTGACCAGCTCTGCTAAAGAGATAATCACTTACTAGTTACTACACTAGTAGGCGGCGCTGACAAAAAGTTTAGTTGCTCTATGCCTAAGTACTATTTACGTAACGGAATGGTTTCCGTCTGAGAGAAATCTCAAAAAACACTCGCAGCTAACTTCCAAGCCGCCGTTAAGAGCCCATACTACCTCAGCTTTTTATCTCGCTCGCACGATACAGCTCGCGGGCTGAGTGAGAGCGAGACAGTGCGGTGCTGGGCGCCGATAGTATATGTAATTGCTTTTTACGGTGATAATAATAATAATTTGAAAAAAATAAAAATCATAACACCTGCTTTATAGTTAGTTCATTTAGTATGCAAAGTTTAATGATCTAATTTGAAGTATTTTTTGAGCACCAGCGGTTTATTATTCGGTTTGGAGGTAAACCCCCGTTAGCACGGGCTTAATAAAATCACGGCGGGATTTTATAGCGCACTGGATTTTCAACTCTCGTTGTTGAGCCGAGCGTTGAGAATCCAACTTAACAATAACAGAGTACATTCTAGCGCGTCGAAAAAACACTGTTGGATTTTGCACTCTCGGCGCTAAGCAGAGCGTTGAAAATCCAGTGCGCTATAAAATCCCGCCGCGATTTTATTACGCCCGTGCGAAAGGGGGTTAACTTTGGTTTTTTTTTCTATCGAGAAATTTTTATGGAATCGTGTTTTAATCCTCAACTTTACCATAATATATTTATTTCAAAATTAATGCTGCATTATTTTCGACATAACGGAGGATCATGCTAAGCCATTTGAGGTAGTGGCTCTAAGTTTGGATAGAACTGTAACAACAGAAATTCTAGTGAAAAACTTTAATAATATTAAATTCTTTCAGGTACTCAGAAATCCAAATCTCAGCAGGAAGACAGTCCGTATTCAACACCTCAAAATACAAGGAACTAGAAAAACTTAAACCTCACACAAATCTTCTAAAACGTATCTGTTACAACATAAAAGATTTATCCCACAACCCATCAATGTCGACCGATTATAACGAAATCGATACCGTAGGCTTCATATTCCTAATCGATCCATCGATTCGAGAATTCGATTCGACTAAACAACCATTCCAAAATTTATTTCTAGCCGATGCTGATAAAAATATGATTTGTATCAATTTCTGGGGAGGTCTAAAGAAGTTTGGTTATCAAAATGTTATGGATACTGGCCAGATAGTTTATTGTGCGAATTTGCAAAAACGTGCTGGCAACACTAGGAAAAGTATACCGCAATATAGAGTGACAGAGTTCTCCTATTTTACGAAAACTCCTAAAAATGAAAATGCGAGAGTTTTAGTTGATAATTTGAGTAAAATGTTTCTTAGCTTGGATAGAAGAAAATTCTGTGATGACTGTGTTGTATTGAAAAATAATTATGCAGTTATCAAACTTAATAATGAAAATATTTCTCCTTATAGATTTAATAATAGTGACTTTAATATGTCAAAAAATAAAATGTTCATAGATTCGCCTTTAGCGAGACCAAATAAGATAGATGACAATTTCAACCTTACTGGTTTAGATTTTGAGTCGACTTTCAAACAAGCAGACACGCAGAATTTATCTGAAGAAGTTTTACAGAGGAAGAAGAAAGTCAACGAAAAAATTGCTAGATTAAAAATGTATGGAGAACCTCCTCCTTTGTCAACTATACATATTATAAATAGATCTAAAAACGCTTCCAACTCATATAAAAGTCCTCTAAATTCAAGTAACAATAACTCTAAAATTCTACCCGAAAAATCGAAAAGTGAAAGTGCAATGCCAAAATCTGACAGTTCTGAAAATGTGGCCAGCGTAAAAGATACTCCCGAAAAGTGGGGAGATTTAAATGATTCTGATGTGGTATGTAGTCCGGTACTTTTGAATAAGACTTTTGTGAAGAGCGTAAATCCTGTGAGAATTAACTTTGATGTGAAAGATAATAATGATAGTAATGTTGATCATTTTGCTGAGGAATTTGATGGTAGTCCGCCTTTGAGTTTAGATTAGGAATCTTTACACGTTGTAATAAATTTTTCCAAGCTGTAGCGTTTTAAGTTATTGCTGTGTTTTACTGTTAAATAATAATGTGCCTTAAGGTGATTGCGCCTATGGCTGCCTATCAATAAATTAGGAACTTCATAGCGTCCATGAGTTTTTGCATTTTTTCGTCTATGGATGCCTGTCAATAAATAAGGAACTTCATAGCGTCCATAAAGTTTTGCATTTTTTTGTCTATGGTTGCCTGTCAATAAATAAGGAACTTCATAGCGTCCATAAAGTACTGCATTTTTTCGTCTATGGTTGCCTGTCAATAAATAAGGATCTTCATAGCGTCCATGAAGTATTGCATTTTTTCATCTATGGTTGTCTGTCAATAAATAAGGAACTTCATAGCGTCCATGAAGTATTGCATTTTTTCGTCTATGGTTGCCTGTCAATAAATAAGGAACTTCATAGCGTCCATGAAGTATTGCATTTTTTCGTCTATGGTTGCCTGTCAATAAATAAGGAACTTCATAGCGTCCATGAAGTATTGCATTTTTTCTTGTATGTTTGCCTGTCAATAAATAAGGAACTTGATATGTCAAACGTAAAATAAAGGCATGGAAAGAGTACAAACTGAATATGCGGTGAGAAACCAGCATTCTAATTGCGTAAAACACTTTCAATCAGTATCCGAAAGATTTTGAAGGAAATTCCTAATCCATTGCTTCACATGTATGAAAAATTCGTTTGCTCGACAACGTAAATAACGCAATGAATGTTGTTGAATTTGTAAAAATTAAAGAGATTCCAATTTTTCTCTGACTCGCGAATCGATCGCGATCGAAGTGAAACGCGCTTCGTGTAAATGTAGATTTATGACAAAATGCTATAATTCAATAATTTTTTAGCTGTGTAAGTTCTTAACATTTTTGAATACCTTCGATTTAAAGCAATTTTTTTCTGCACAATAAGGAAATGTTTACGTATAATCGTATAAAACAGAAAATGGTGCTACTTTGAATTTTTTTTCTATAGAAAAAATTTCAAGTAATCATGTTTCGGTTGCAATATTACAGCAGTAGACAATGCAGTCAAGTAATACATACGGAAAATCCAAATTATTTAACCAGTACAGATTTGTTTTTATAGGAATTTTAAAAACACAAAATTTATCGATGTATCCCCATAAGGTAAACGTACACTTATCAGAGTCGAACGAAGCGAAGGAGCCGAAAGAATCCAATTAGAATTACTTGTATGGAACTATGCTGGAACACGGTTAGTAGCCGAAACTCATCACATATAATATACCATAATCTAATACACCACACACGCACACCACACCGCACCACACTACACTACACTACACCACACACACCACACTACACTACACCACACCGCACATTACTCCACATACAACAACAATAAATTGTGTTATTTATTGTTAGTAATTAATTTAATTTATCAATTTAATTTGATTTTTTATATTTTTCACCAACTATTTTATTACTAGCACACAGTTAGTATAATGTATAATACTGCAATGTTATGGAAGAGTGGAGTCTCCTAATACAGGCATTTTTTGCTTAAAGGGAGGCTCCAAACACGTCTTAATTTATAATATGTTAATTGTGCCAATAAACAATTTGAATTTGTATGAAATCATATAAAACCTCGCACATGCCGCCGAATCGGACGAATTGCCGGAAGAATTGCTAGGAACTTCATTTCGTTCGGCGCTGTCGATTCTTTCGGCACGGAGAAGTTTACGTTTACCTTTAAACCTCTAAATATGTGTGTGGCCTGGCTTTAGAATACGTAGGATACATTAGCGTGATTAAATAGTTTTAAGAACAATCACTTTGAGAGAAATACTAGAGGTTACATAAAACTATTTTGTAAGCTATAAAAATGTTGCTGATTTTTTACTTATGTAAGTATTAGAGGTAAAATATAACTCCTTACAATTGTGATAGAACGAAACGGTGCCATTATTGTTAAGTAAATGTTTATAGGTTACATTTTGAAAATTGTTGATTAATAAAAACTTTTTTTATTATATTTTTTATTTATTTATTTTTTTAATTGGTTTTATCCATCAACATCTGCCTAGCCTTTTCCCAACTATGTTGGGGTCGGCTTCCAGTCTAACCGGATGCAGCTGAATACCAGTATTTTACATAGAGCGACTGCCTATCTGACCACAACCTAGTTACTGGGTAATAAGATACCCCTTGATACGACTGGTTGTCATTGTCAGACGTTCGGGCTTCTGACAACCCGTAACGACTGTCAAAGATCCACAAGAATGACAGCCGGGACCTACGGCTTATCATGCTTTCCGAGGCAAGGAGGGGTCTTGGTATGTAACCTTGTAAAGTAAGTAATCTTCGTCACGGAACCCTGAAAAACATTTATCACAAAAACAAACTTAACATTGTAGTTGAAAAACATGTTCTCCCATACATTCAAACTGCAGTTGTAAGTTTGTATGCACAATATTGAGAGATTTACGTAGATCTAAGTTATTTAAAGACCATAGACTTCTTATAGGTTTTCTGTAATACAAAGGTAGGTATAGAACTATTTTCTGCGTTTTTTTTAAATTTACTTTAGTAGTTTCGCAGATAAGGGAGGGGGGGGGGGGGGGAAGGTCTATTTTCAATAACATTAAAACAATCTATTTTAAAAATATAAAACAAAAAACTATTTAAGACCCTCAGAGTAAGCCCTTTCATTTGATATGTCACACGGTACAGTTTGCAAAACTTTTTAAAAAAAAATTCTTATTTGCCTCAAAATTTTCTTATATTCAAAATTCATTTATTTCCGTTACACGTCCTTCTTTGGGTCCAAGACAGACTGTTTGTCCCTGCATCACCCAAAGGTTGACTGGTAGAAAATAAATATGGCATTAAGTCCGCCTCTGTACGCACGGCTACAGATCAAGCTATACATTTCCAGTATAAGCTGATCTCGCATTGTACAGGATTTCCTTACAATGAGAGGTTAGTGTAAGCTGGTATTATAGCTGTGCTTAATGTATAGCCGCGTGTACATCTCTGCTTGAAGTATTAAATAAATAAAGACCTATGTTGCTCTTACAACTCAATCCAAAACTGCGAAATATCTCTACTCTCCTTCTAAGTACTATGCGATGCAGTCGGGTTAAGACTGGCAACTCAATCGACTTGATCCCAGTCTCGACTTTTTTGGCGGGAAGTCAAACGAGGCGGTAATTTTGATTTCGCAAAAAGTTTATTAAATATAAAATTATACGGAAATACCACATAAATAACTTCTGACAAGACCTCGAACCACCATGAGTGTCACCAGTGGCGGTGAGGAGCCGCCAGAGCCAGGGGAAAAGAAGAAAAGAAAAATTACCGGTACTCGAAATTCTGACTCTATAAATAAATACAATATTTTTACTAAACCAAACTATAAAAGATTGTTTATAGAAAATACGAGTTCAGAATATATAGTATACGTCGAGTCGACAGAACAGGAGAAGGTAGGGAATAAAAATCCTATCACACTCACCAACCTAATATCAGACAATGTTAAAGGAGTCCTAGGTGTACATAGAGTAAATGCGCATAAAATAGGAGTAACATTTAGAAAAGCGACTGCGGCCAATAATTTTCTAAAAATGGAAGAGTTCCTGTGGAGGAATAAATTTAAAGCATTCATACCATCCTATCTGACAGAAAGGATTGGTGTATTGAGGTTTGTGCCCAAAGAACTTTCCAATGAAGATATATATAAAAATATAGTGTGTGACTCTGAAGTAATATCAATTAAGAGATTCATGCGTAAGGTAGAAGGAAAATTAGTGCCTCTGAATACAGTTGCTGTCACCTTTGCATCAACATCTTTACCGCAATACGCCTACATACAACTATTTAGATACGAGGTGAAAACATACATACCACCACTATTGCAATGTTATAAGTGTCTTAAATTTAACCACTCTGCTAAGACTTGCAGAGGCGAGCAAAACTGCTCTTCTTGTGCTGGTCGTCACTCCTACAAAGAATGCGATGTCGAAGAGATCACATGCATCAACTGCGCAGGTAATCATCTTGCCATTTCACGAGACTGTCCCATTAAAAAACAAAAAATTGAAGAGAAAAAGGCAAAATTTCTGCAGCAATCGTATGCCACTGTTGTGAAACCAACCCCTACATTTAATGAGAAATCTTTCCCTGTTTTACCCAAGGTTACTGATAAGGCTAAAACTAATGAAACTTTAGATATTAAACAAGTAGCAAATAATGATATTATAATTAACGCAATTGTTAAATCGTTGGTTGCATTAGGAAACAAGAGTGACTCTGATGGACCACTCACACATAAGAAAATAAAAGAAATATTTTTATCAAATTTAATTTAAACATGGATAATTATCTAAATATTTTACAGTATAATATACAAAGTTTACAGAGTAAAAGAAGCCTATTACAAAATTTATTAATTGAAAAAAATATAGATATCTGTCTTCTTAATGAGACTTGGTTCAAATCTAATTCTATAATTCCACACTTTCCCACATATAATTTAATCCACAAAAATTCCATAAATTCTCACAATGGAGTAGCCATTTTGGTGAATCATCGTTTAAAGTACAAAGTAGTTAATACACACTTCTCAGAATCGATTCAAAACTTATGTATCACTATAGAAACACAATTTGGAGCAATGGCAATACTTTGTGTGTACAGCCCTCCAAGTATCAGGTTTGACTCGGCAAAGTTAAAGGACATAATCAATAACATACCCAAACCTTGTATAGTTATGGGTGATTTTAACGCTCATAACATAGCCTTTGGATGCCATAGTGATAATAATAGAGGTAGATGTTTATATAATATAATTGATGAATTTGACTTATGTATTTTGAATGATGGATCACCAACAACTGTTCCATATCCTAATAGACAAGCTTCAGCGATAGATCTTGCCCTTGTTAGCTCTTCAATAGCTCATTTATGTAACTGGTATGTTCATGACGATCCCATGGGTAGCTATCATCTTCCAACCTTACTTGAGATCAACATTCAGCCATCTATGTATGACACATCACCTCCTGTGGATCAAGAGAAATATATTTATAGCAAGGCAGATTGGGACGAATATTATAGCCTATCAGAAACTTGTTTTTCCCACTTGGACTTAATAAATGATTCCCCTTGCAATGCATATAACCATTTTATAGAAACATTAAATGATTTAAGGAATAAAACAATTCCAAAACGAAAATTAGGTGCAAACACAGCAATTAAAAAACCAGTACCATGGTGGAATACAAAATGTAGTGACGCTGTCGCAAAATCAAAAGATGCATTAAAGTATTATTTTTCTCAACCCAACATTGAAAACTGGATAAGGTATAAAAAACTAGATGCAAAAAAGAAAATAATTCTGAAGGAAGAAAGTTCTTCTTCTTGGCAAAATTTATGTAGCAGCTTCAATAGGTTAACTCCAGTTTCTAGGATATGGGGATACATTAAAAAATTTAAAAAAATTGGAACAAATCGAAACAAAAACATCAATGATGAGTGGGTTCCAAGTTTTTTAGATAACTTAGCAGATTCTACTGAAATAGATGATAATAGGTGTGAGTATTTGTTCGAAAATGCTACAGAAAATGATGTAAATGTATTTCTCAAGAACAATTTCACTATAGAAGAGTTCAAAACATCTTTAAAGAGTAGGAAAGATACTACACCGGGATTGGATGACATACCTTACATGTTAATAAAAAAATTACATTTAAATGCACAAACAACATTAATTAATATTTATAATAAACTATGGAATGAATTAGTAATACCCGAGTCTTGGAAAACACAGTGTGTCATTCCAATTTTAAAACCTAATAAACCTGTAGGTAGTGCTTCTTCTTATAGACCTATTTCCTTATCATCTTGTCTGGGTAAACTCTTTGAAAATATGTTGAAGTTAAGATTAGATTATTTTGTTGAATCTCAAAACTTAATTCCTCCTATACAGTTTGGCTTCAGAAAAGGTAAAAGTTGCTCTGAAAGCCTTGTATCATTATTATCAGATGCAAAACAGGTTAAATTAAGTCACTCTAATGCAATCTGCGTGTTTTTAGATGTAAAAGGTGCTTTTGACAATGTAAATATAGAAGAACTCATTCAAGTATCTCACGATATTGGTATACCTGGTCATGTTCTAAAATGGCTTTATTCTTTTTTAAACAATAGAACTGTATTTGTTAAATATAATAATAAATTGCATGGACCTAGGACTGTCAACAAAGGCACAATGCAAGGGGCAACTTTGTCACCTTTACTTTATAACTTATACACTTCTGAAATATTAAAATATGTAGATGTCCCAGGTGTAAATATCCTGCAATTTGCAGATGACTTGCTTTTGTACAGCATAAATCAAAACATAGATATAGCAATGTCTAATATCAATAAGGCTTTGTCTCAATTATACAGATATTACCATAGTAAACTTAAATTAGAAATTAGTCCAGAAAAGAGTTCAGTTTTAGTTATCAGTAAAAATGTAAATACTCCTAGCAATATTAAAATTTCATACAATAATGTAGAAATTCCTGTTGTTAAGCAGCACAAATTCCTAGGCGTCATTATTGATGATAAATTAAAGTTTGATGAACATATTAACCATATAAGTAACAAAGCACTGAAAGGTATTAATCTATTGAGACATTTAGCAGGAAGTTTTTGGGGATCTGACCCCAAAGTTATGAGTATGCTGTACAAAAGTATAGTGAGAAGCCATTTTGATTACAGTAGTTTAGCTTACATGAATGCCAATAGCACCTTGTTACGAAAATTGGATGTAATTCAAAATATGGGACTGAGACTTATTTGTGGTGCTATGCGCTCCACACCTATTAATTCTTTAGAAGTTGAGACATGTATACCTCCCCTGACATTACGAAGGTTGTTGTTGGCTGAGAGATTTTTATTAAAAGTCATGGCATCAGATGATAATCCTTTACTAAAGAAACTAACAATACATCCTGAAATCTCACAGTCAATTCCTCCCAATGCCATTTCTGCTTCTTCCTTGGTTGGTGGAACTCTACCTGAAATGCCAACAATATTTGGACATGTAAATAAGAATTCACAAGATATTGTTAAAAACAATATTTGGCCTATATACAAAATTCCTTATAATGGTATTATTAACAGCTTTGCAATCCATTTTGACACGGTGCACAATGAATTTGATTTTTTACAGTTTAAAGACAATAGACCAGAACATTATATTATATACACAGATGGATCTAAAACAGACCATAATGTAAATGCAGCTTTCTATGATCCACAGCTAGACTTCACCAAATGTATCAAATTAAACAGGGTGTGTAGCATTTTCACTGCAGAATGCTATGCAATTTATTGTGCACTGCAGCATGTAAATAGTCTTGTAAATAATGTACATAATATTTTGATAGTTACAGACTCCAGAAGTGTTTTGTCTGCTCTACATAATGTAAATATTTCTTATAAGTTAAATTATATTATTTGTAATATTAGACTTATAATCCAAAAACTACTTGATAACTATATTAAAGTAGAATTTGTATGGGTACCTTCACACAGTGGCATTCGTGGAAATGAGGTAGCTGACACGGCGGCCCGTTCAGATCATGATGAGGATCGATCGGAGTTGCTCAAGGTTCCATTCACTGATTACTACAGCCTTTTTAAAAAACTTAATAGACACTTATGGAAGGAGTATTGGGACATAACCCTGGAAACGAAAGGCAGATGGTATGCTGAAATACAAAATGAATTACCGATTAAACCTTGGTATCATAACTTCAAATACATCACAAGAAGATTTATAACTATTATAGCACGCATGAGATTGGGACATTGCTTAACACCAGCTCACCTGAATAGGATTCGCATAATTAACAATAGTCGATGTCATCATTGTGGAGCAGAGGATGCTGATTTGGATCATATTATCTTACAGTGTTCAAGTTTTAACATTCAACGTTTGATTTTGGTCAGTGAATTGAGTGAATTAAATGACAATGACAATGACATTGAAAGTGAACGTCAACCGTCACAAAGTGTTCCCCGCCGCGTTCAGGATTTGTTAGAAAATAAGGAATATTTTAGTGTGTTGTATAAATATATTTGTAATACTATAGAAAAAATTTAATTAATGTTGTTATTTAAATGTCTAGGTTTGTATGTTTAGTATGAAAATAACGATGTTAACATAATATCACTGAGATGTACCCACGCAACCCGAAAGGGTGGCCAGTTGGTAATAATGAACAAAACTATTGATGTAAAAACTTATTAATATGTTAATGTTATTTACTGAAGTGTAACTCGTACCTTATTACCTTTGTATTGTAATATTACCATTTATGTATGCGACTGAAAGACTTGTATCTATGGTCATGAATAAAAAAATATTAAAAAAAAAAAAATTGATCCCAGTCTCATTGTCCCATTTATAAACTGACCACCCCAGCTGTCACTTCAAGGTGACCTTCAAAGCGAGCAAGTTTGACGTTTTGTAACCTACAAAAATTATTTTCATTTGAATTCCCTACCCGCGTAGACATGCACTATGCTGTAATACCGTCGTAAATAACTTCGTCAATCAAGGAATTGTGAAAAAGTATCATATAAACAAGTTTTTAGTGTGATTTTATGTGATTAAAGTGTTAAATCCAGCTTCCGGCATATCGCACCAACTTTTTTATTAATCCGTAAGTATATAATACCTACTATTTTATTTTCTTAGACACGTCGTTCTTTATAGCCGATCGGCGTGGTTTAAAAATAGTTTCTTTTTAACTATTGCGTTTGTCGTAAACACGCAGATCTGAATTAATTGAACAATTAATTTATATTCGGGTTCAATTATTTATTCAAATGAGAATTTACGTCGCAAACTTGAATTTGGAATTAAAATACGATACGAAAGATCATTTAGGCAGTGGTTAAGGCTCCACAGAATAGCAGCAGTATTCCACACTTCCACACGTAAATTCAAGAATTAAAAAAATATAATTTTATTGCCTATGTTTTGTTCACATAAATTAACACAGACACAGACTTTTATCAAAACAACAGAATCAACCTTTAATTTATGTAAGTATGAAATGACATTTGATATCAGTTTTCACCGTTATAATATCAGGTCAGTGGGTCGTCTTAGATTGGCAATAAGAGTAGACCGATGAAACAATTGTTGGATTAAGTCATGTGTGAAACATGACATGGCTAGAAGGGGGTCAGTGGGTTGTCTTAGGGGCATAAAATATTTTGATTTTGAATCCTTTCTTAACCTATTTTTATAATGTAATAACTACACAGTTAAAAAATTGGTTGATCTGCCCTAAATGTGAGGAAAAAAAACAATAGATTTTTTTTTTCAAGTTTCTTAATCATAACATAATAGGTTGGGGAAAAAGTTTCTTCGCATTTTATAAGAAAATTCAAAACATTTTTTAATATACATTATTTACATTTATCTAAAGTATGTAGGTATGATTTTGTTCAATAACTTTTTGCCATCTTGTAGGTAGAAACATGATCCCATTGCTATAGAAATTTTGGGACTTCTGATCAAAATACCGCGACAAGTGGTTTTGGCAGTGCTCTCGTGATGTTAACCTGACACTGCCAAAAGAATTCTGAAGAGACCGAAACAGGTGGAAATCTGAAGGTGCAAGGTCAGGACTATACGGCGGATGCATTAACACCTCCCAGCCAAACTCTCTTAATTTTTGCTGAGTGGGTAAAAATGTGTATGGTCTAGCAATATCATGATGAAAAACCACACCCCTTCTGTTGATTAATTCCGGCCGCTTTCTCTTAACTCTTGCTTTAATCTCATTAGTTGTTCGCAGTAGAGTTCAGAATCGATGGTCCTGCCTGGTGATAACAGCTCATAATGAATAATGCCTTTCCAATCCCACCACACACACAGCATCACCTTGTTGCGAGTTAACCCGGGTTTCGCCACAGTCTGTGAAGCCTGACCGGCCTTTAACCACGACCTTTTTCGCACGTTCTTGTCGTACGTGATCCACTTTTTATCACCAGTTATCAGCTTCTTCAAAAATGGTTCGGTTTCATTACGTCGTAATAAAGAATCACAAATGAGTACACGGTTCATTAGGTTTCTTTCAGTGAGCTCGTGAGGTACCCAAATATCGAGCTTTTTGTGTTCCCAGTTTTTTTCAAATGCGACAAAACTGTTTTGTGGTCAATTCCCAGTTCTTCAGCTACGTCGTAACTACTGATATGCCGATCTTGTTCCACCTTTTCAGAAATGGCATCCATTTTATCCGTAATAGGGCGACCAAAGCGACGTGCATCTTTGACATCAAAATTTCCAGATTGAAAACGCTTAAACCAAATTTGTGCTACTCTCAAAGACACTGCAATGGGTCCATAAATATCGCAATTTTTTTTTCGCGGCTTGCGTTGCATTTTTACCTTTTTTGGAGTAAAATTTTAAAATGTATCGAATTTCTTCATTAGATTGACTCATCTTGACAGTACGAAAAACAAATGAAAATCACACATTTTCCTAATTTGAATTTCTTTAAAATTTTAACTTTCAATGATACCAAAACCAGCCAGATACAAATAGTATAGCCAAAGATTTTATTTTAAGTTCATACATACTATAATGCGAAAAGACTTTTTCCCCAACCTAATATTTCCCTACACAACACAATATGACATACACACTGAATAATCCAGATAATTTCCTTGTGTAAAAATGTTAAAAGGAATTTTCAATGGGGTTTTATAAGAGGTAAGAGGAAGCAGTAATGACAATATAAATAAAACATATCTATGGAATTAAAGTTTACTTAATGTATTCACCAGTAACTATTTATTTAATGTAACAATTATCTATGTCATAAAGGCATTAGATGTGTAGGTACATATAAGTTAAGAATGGCTTAATAAGTGTAGTAATTACTCTCCTTGAAAAAGTAACAATTCACAAAAATAGGTAAAGTTGAATTATTCTGACTATACAAGATGTAAGTTTAAATAGTGGCAATATTTTAAGGGGTCATTGTGCTCATCATTATGAACAACTTTTACTATGGGACCAAACCTGAAATCGCGAAAAAAAATGTCAGCTGTTCAGTACATTTATGTTCGCATAATTCGTCAAAATGTAGGGAACAGCTGATTTTTTTTCGCGATTTCAGGTTTGGTCCCATAGTAAAAGTTGTTCATAATGATGAGTAAAATGACCACTTAAAATATTGCCACTGTTTACACTTACACCCTGTATAGTGAAATATTACGAGGGGCTCGTGGCTAAGTATATAACAGCCGCACGGGTATATCGATCAAGTTAGCTACTCTTGCCGCGGTCGGTCCGTGGATGGGTGAACATTTTTACATACCGAGTCCCTCCGTGTCTCGGCCGTTGGTCATAGCTGTCATTCTAGGATCTTTGACAGTCGTTACGGGTAGTCAGAAGCCCGAAAGTCTGACAACCAGTCTTACCAAGGGGTATCGTATTACCCAGTTACTATGGGTTGTAGTTGTGGAGGTCCCTCTGCTGAGCCTCCTTACATTTTACCCAATAAGTCGCACGTGATTCCGCGCTTCCATTCCTTTCTTCCATTGCTTCGACCCCGTCTTAGCCCTCGTACGGGCGGGCGATTTTTTAACGCGACGATTTATTATCCGCACTGGCCTGAGTGGTTAGCTTGCGTGTTTTGCGCTGAGTTCACGCAACGCGTTGTAATTCCACCCAGTAATAGGACTCGCCCATCAAGGAGCGCTGTCGCAAATTAGACGCATTATTAATTTATTATACATAAAACAAAAGGTATTTTAATAAAACACGTAGATACAAGATAAATAATTAAATTATCTTTAAAATAGTGA
The DNA here is from genome assembly GCA_946251885.1 of Cosmia pyralina. Classification (NCBI taxonomy): domain Eukaryota; kingdom Metazoa; phylum Arthropoda; class Insecta; order Lepidoptera; family Noctuidae; genus Cosmia; species Cosmia pyralina. Next base: position 3,350,892 of record OX276371.1, read on the forward strand.
AGGTTTTATAAAAATGTGCTTGACAGTTTTTGCGTGATTCTCAGTTTTTTATCCGCGTTAGGTTAGACATAACTTTACAAATTAATTACACTATGTAATATAAACATAATCTGAAATATTCACATATTAAGTTATTGTGAAAATGCTCTAATTTAACATTATATGTTTTCCAAATCATTAACACTACTCGTTTAGACGTGATCTTCAGTTCAAAAATAAAATTTATTGAAATTATAAGTTTACAAAAAAGTGTACCTACTTATATGGTTTTTATGTTTAAAATCATTAATAGTAGGTTATCGTCGCCTTAAGCCGAGAATTGAGTCAAAAAAAAAAATTTTTTTTTTACAAAAAAATCCAACAGACTTCCAAAAACAACGCTACAAAGTGAAAAATAACTTTAATTTCGGAAGTCGGTGTCTGGTTAAATGTATTTTCGTTTTTTGCCACCGACTTCCGAAATTAAAGTTATTTTTCACTTTGTAGTGTAGTAGTTGTTTTTGGAAGTCGGTTGTATTTTTTTTTAAAAAGTTTTTATTTTTCACTTTTTAGTTGTGTACCTACCCCACACAAATTCTAATACCTGCAAAACAAACTAGAACATCATCCATATAAAAGTGAGGAAAAAATACGTACCTGTTATTGAAGCTAACTGAAAAACTACCCAAGCAAAGGTAATCAAATGTATATGGGACCAACTTTGATGTATTCTCGAATAAAACAAAAATTTTTCAAATCGGACGACTCTGTAAAAAGTTATGCGTGGTCATACATAAAAAAAAAACATACTTGTCGAATTGAGAACCTTCTCCTTTTTTTTTCGTCGGTTAAAAAGTGTGCTGTTGGATTTCAACTTTTGGATCTAAGTATTGCGTTGAAAATCCAGTGCCCGATAAAAAATCGTCGCGTTACAAAATCACCCGTGCGTATGAGCCCTCATTCGCACGGGTGCTCCGGCTTACTATGCAATTATTAATTAATATGAATGAATATTGGATCAAGATTCTACTTAAACATACCAATAGACATACAATAATCGTGATCACAGATTTCATTGAACTCAACATTCGAGTATGTATAACGCGATAACTGTTGCATAATGTTCTTATCAGTCTAATAATGGATGGATACTGACGTATTGTTGAGGTAATTCATTACTTATTAATACTCTCGTTAGATTATGAATGCCTGGTACTTTCGCTTTTAATACGTTAGTAAATCATTGAGTCAGACTGACCAATAACGCCTTTTTCACACCGAGACGGCGACGACCACAGAACAGATATCTGTTCTGTTTCGACGACCGACGCCGGCGAACTGCAGCGCAATATATGACTTTGGTTCCGCTGCCAAACGCAGTAGTTTTTCCACACAATTTGATCAGTTTTCGCAATGATTTCGCTTATCGCAGCGTCAGAACTTCAGAAGCTTTACCGTCCTAACCAAAAGCGATCGCCGCATACAGTTTTGAAACCGAATTCAACTAGAATCATTTTTCTGCCAGCCTTCCAGTAATATCTTTGCCGACAATCCTTAGGCCCTTCATACATTACGATACTCGCAAGAGACAATACTTCAGTCGCATACTTATCAATAAAAATACTTGTTCGCTCGATGTTCGTACATTACGCTACTGAAAACAAAGAAAATTTCATCATTACCATTTGTAGCATACACCGCTAGGATGTTTAGAGATTCCAGTGACGAAGAAGCAAATGCAGTGTGTTTCATAAATAGAAGACGAAATAGAAACACAGAAAATACTGAACTCTTTGAATTTTATTTCCAACTGCTCCCCAAACCTTCTCAGTCGTATCTTTTCTCAAATATTCGGGTTATTCAAACTTATAGAGACATGGATATTTTTCTATTTCTTCAACTTTAATATTGAACTGCTGTTATAATAGAATAGAATAGAATGGAATAATTTATTTGTAAAACATAGGTAATTTACATTAAAAAAATCTTAAAAATTAGATATTGCGCTATGCTTTGCCAATATTGACATACAAATGATTAATAGGATTAATACGATTGAAAACAATTAAGTACTTAAATCACTGATGGGTAGTTACTATTAAATTACAATGATAAATTTATTACAATATAATTATATTTGAGTACGTAATTGTATAAACGCATGCATGCAAATTCAATTTTATTATCTACAATTTATGGTCAATTTTAGTTCATGTCAAAATTTAAAAGCCGCCACCATTTTGCCGAGATTCGTAGGAGACGCGACGCGCGGGTATCGCGAGACTAGTAGTGGACGCGTAGGATACCGGTAGCGAAGTTTGCGACTTACCATTGTACAAATGTATGTGAAATACTCCTCGGCGACTCATCTTCGAGACTCTCGTTAGTCGTCTGTAAGTATCGTAATGTGAGAATGGCCTTACAGTTTACAGTATATAAGTATATCATCATAACTTAAACTATTGTAAACTACAAATACAAAAAAAAAAAATTAATTCCTAAAAAAAAAATGTAGGTAAGTAGGTCTGCTATCTCAGGCGAAGGTTGCGCTAAAACTTTTACGTATGGACCAATATCATATTTATGTACTTTAACCATACTCAACAGTGTCTCTTTCCTTCTTTGTGTTAGTACACTCCATAAGTATATGGTGAACATCTTCAACCATTCCGCATGTTTCACGATTGGGCGAATTAACTTTATTCATCAAATAATCAAACTTGCGGGATGGGTAGTGACCAGAGCGTAATCTATGAAGCAGAACAATATGATACCTACTCATTTCTGGGATAGCAAACCATGGTATTCGAGGAGGCTGATATTGTATAGTTTTATACCAGATACCTTTTTCCCTACTTCGTTCGTCAAAAATATTTATCCCTTCGGGTCATACATACATACATAATGTTTAGGTCTTCGTCTAATTATGAACTTCGTCAGTTTATAATAATATATAACTTGTGAGATTGTAAACTGTTGATAAAATGTAAGTGTACCATACTGCTTACAATATAACGTATTAATTTTCGATAGTTTAGTTGGTGTGTTGTATCGGCGTTTACGCGACACCTCGCAGCGTAACACGACGCCGTCACTTCGTGTGCAGTAGTTTTTAAGTTTGTTAAATGTTTTTATATGTATTAGTTTATAATTTTGTACCAATCATTTGTGTATTTTATCTATGGGCCCTAGTAGCCTGAAAATAAAGGAATTATTATTATTTTCTTTATTTCAGTATTATATACATATAAATTATATTTTTAAATATTAGAATATAAAAAATATAAAAACATTTAAAAATATAAAAAACAGTAGCCCACCGATATCGGGAACAGGGTCCAAGCTACCGGTGGTCAGGGCAATTATACATAATTATACGGTGATATATAATATAATGTTGTATCAAAATAAAAATCTGAATATATTTATTAACCAATCACATAATTTATTTTTCTCATAAAATAAAACAATTGAAACTATTGACCTACTGTTGCCATCTGTTCTCTAATCTGTCATATCTCTAACTCTGCTAACCCCGTGAAGGAAAGACCTTGAAGATACCGCTAACAATAAACTCATATCAACACGAATAATAATGTGTTTGACGTTTGTCTAGTACGCCAGTGTGAGTGTTGCAGGGATGGCGAACATTTTGACGTAAGCATAGCTAATTATAAATGTAGAAAAAAAGTTTTATATGATGATTTTACTACGTGCTTACGCAAATCTTGGAAAGATAATTATTTGCTGTTGTAGGTAATTTTTTTAGGGTTCCGTTCCGTAAAGAAAACACGGAACCCTTATAAGATCACTCGTGTGTCTGTCTGCCTGTCTGTCTGTCACAGCCAATTGGTTCCGAATCTAATGGACCGATTAAGTTGAAAGGTACACATACGAATTTCAGTGACCCAAACACTGACTGTAAATTAATTTGAATATGTATATTTTATAATTTTAAAATAAATTGTTTTAAAGTTATTTATTAAGAAAATAGACGAAAATTTACCCTTATCTCCGAAACTACGGAGCCTAAAATTTTGAAAAAAAAATACAGAAAATAGTTCTATACTTATAAATTAAAGGAACAATGAGAAATCTATGGTCGTAAAATAACATGGTAAATCCCTCAAAATTGTGCTTACAAACTTACATTTGCAGTTGGAGTGTATGGGAGAACATGTTTTTCAACTACAATGTTAAGTTTATCCTAACTACGGAACCCTACATTGTGCGTGGTCTGACACGCACTTGGCCAGGTTTAATGAAACTCCTCACAACACACTAGAGTCAAGTCAGAGTTTGACCTAGTAAATGCATAAATATCATCACACACTCATCAATCTCTTTCCATAACCGCATGAAAACGTTATATCGCGTGCCATCTGTTACCATTACCAAGTTTATCACCCCTGACAAACACACATTCAAAAATGACATAAGCGAGTGTGTGAGTCGATATGCTCATAATATAATAAACAAACACGCGATTCAGCATGTGTGTGTGCGTAATTGTTAAACACATACCAATCAATCTGCCTAGCCCTTTCTCAACTAAGTTGGGGTCAACTTCCAGTCAACCAGATGCTGCTGAATACCTCAACCCCGTAACTGGGTAATACCGATACCTCTTGGTAAGACTGGTTGTCAGACTTTCGGGCTTCTGACGACCCGTAACGACTGTCAAAGGTCCATGAATGACAGTCGGGACCAACGGCTTAACGTGCTTTCTGAGTCACGGAGGAGTCTCGGTATGTAAAGATACCGATACCGAAAAGATCAACATCCACGGACCGACCCCGGCAAGCGTAGCTTAACCTGATGGATCGACCCGTGCGGCTGTTATTACTTAGCCACGAGCTAACGACGAGTTAGCGGCGATTGCTTGTTAGTTACTGATTTTTTTTTTCGCTATTTCAGGTTTGTTCCCATAGTAAAAGTTGTTCATAATGATGAGTATAATGACCCCTTAAGAGGATATTGAGTCAATAACCAGTAACCTTTTATATTTAGATGCACGAAAGTGATTTAGGATTATTATTGTTATGTAATGTGCGCGAGCCTTTAGAATATTTAGGTACTTTTAGTTATCTCTTGTTATCATCAATGAATTTTTGTCAGGTTGGCCGCCACTAATATCTGGCCGCTCTAGGCCCGGGCTTACTGGGCCTTAGGGCAAATCCGCGGTTTATTCCCGTTGTCCCCGTATGCCATATCCCCTTCACGGGGACAGCGGGACGTGATTAAATGTATTTCCCGCTGTCCCCATAACGTACATTCGGTTAACGGGGACAATGGGAAGCAAACTTTTCACGAGTCGTTGTCCTCTAACTAACTAGTTCGGTTCTTGATAGCCTGTTAAAAATAATCTCTTTTTTTCCACATTTTTTTTTTCCTGTAAAATCTAGTCGTTTCTGGCACTCGCCGGCTGCTACCGCGGCACCGCTCGCTTCGCTCGCTCGGCTCGTGCGTAGAAGGTCACAGTTTTAACCTAACCTATATATTTTTTGTCATAACAAATCATTTGACCAAAAAGACCAATTGTTTATTGTCTAAAGATTGTTTGCTGTAATAAATCATTTGATTAAATACCAAATAAAAAACTGTTTGATGGGTAAAAGATGCCGACTCACACATAATACTACACAAAAAAGAAAAAAACGGGGACTGTGGGCAATAATTTTTACTTATTTTATTCAACTATATTAACGGGGACAACGGGAAGTATTTTTAAATATTTAATTGAAGTACCGCTGTCCCCGTAGGGCGGGGACACTGCGTACGGGGACAACGGGAACTACCGAAATCCGCCACTGCCATTACCACTGTTTGCCCTTGTTTGTCTCATTTACACACTACCACACTGATACACTCGTTCTATCTTATTTACATGCAGAAACATGTATGCTATGTATGTGTGCATGTTCAAACACGTGTTAGATCGTTATCTCGTTTACTCTCGACGTGATCGGGTAGTGACTGATTGATTAGGTAAATTATTTTTTAACCGACGAAAAAAATAGGAGGAGGTTCTCAATTCGACACGAATGTTTTTTTTTTAATGTATGACCACGCATAACTTTTTTTACAGAGTCGTCCGATTTGATTTTTTTTTTGTTTTATTCGAGAGGCATACATCAATGTTGCTCTCATATAAAATAGCTTAACTTTGCTTGGGTAGTTTTTGAGTTAGCTTCAATAATACGTATTTTTTCCCCACTTTTATATGGATGATGTTCTAGTTTGTTTTGCAGGTAGTGGTATTAGAATTTGTGTGGGGTAGGTACCACAAGTAAAAAGTGAAAAATAAAAACTTTTTTACCAAAAAATACAAGCGACTTCCAAAAACAACACTACAAAGCGAAAAATAACTTTAATTTCGGAAGTCGGTGGTGTTATTTGAGGCATGAATGATGATAATTTAGTGTCAAGCAGATAGTGGACCGCTTATCAACAGCTGCCTAGCTATTGGAGTACCAGTATTTATTGATTTTTTATTTATTTATTTTGCTAGCATGTTACATGCACACATGCATGCATGCATGTTTATGTCACTGGTTAGTAGGCATGCATTAAAATTTCATGACACAGTATTAAGACATGCACCCTATAAGGGCACTGCAAATGTTTCATAACAAGTTAATCATATAATATTTACACTAATTATTACAATTCATTACATTTATACTAAACATTAACCAATAAATTATTACATTTTATTCAAAGTAAATCATTATTATCAAATCAATTTATACATTTTTCATTTTAGTCATGTAGGTAAGCATAAAATATAGTATTGTCATTTATTGTTTCACATTTACCTACGTCAAGCATATTGTTACTCTGTCAATCTATTCATTTGTCAGCTTTAAATTCTTCAACGGTATAGTAGCCTTTCTTTATTAACAGAAATTTCAACTGAGAAATTGAGTCATTTGGTAGGGATTTTAAACTTTCCGGTAGTTTATTAAACATTAGCTAGTCTTGAATATGGGCTTATCCCAATAAATTTTGAATTTGTGATGGGATTTGTGGTGGTTTTGAATTTGTGATTTGTGTGGGTTTGTGGTTTGTGTGGGTGGGTTTTGTGGTACTAGTCTATTCAAACTCAAACTCAAACTCAAAGCGTTTATTTCAATTAAACCAATTACAGGCACTTTTGAATTGTCAAGGGGTCGGTCAGTCAAAAAGATGAAGCTAGACGCCCATTCCAAAGCATAGTAGGTACCTATGGAGAAGAACGGGCAAGAAACTCCACGGACACTCTTTTAAATCAATATAAGGTTACAAAATAATGGTTACATCATTCATGTTGAAATTTCACATGTGAGAACGATGCAGAACGTTAAAAGCGTCCTTAAAAAAAAAAACAATTCAAATATTTAAATTAAATCAAAATAAGCCGTGGCCGCTAAGGTATGACCATATTATTCGTATTCTTGTTCCGTCGGTCATAGTTTTCATATATGAAAACTGAAGAATTGACTGAATTTGAAGAGGTATTTTACAAGGAGCAGTGGCGGCTCGGCCCTGGCTTACGAGTTGTAGGTCGTGGGTCCGAACCCAGGCAGGCGCTTTACTTTGTGTGAATAATTTAATCACCACTGCTCTCAAAACTGTGAAGGAAAACATCGTGAGGAAACCGGCATGTCCTATAGAACCAAAAAACGAAGACATCGTGACATCTACCAACCCGCACTGGGCCCACGTGGTAGATTACAGCCCACTCCCTCTTGAAGAGAGGAGGCCTGTGTCCCAGCAGTGGGAACATTATAGGCTGATTATATATATGGAGCAAGGAGGAGCTCGTGGCTAAGTAATAACAGCCGCATGGGTCGATCCATCAGGTTAAGCTACGCTTGCCGGGGTCGATCCGTGGTTGAGTGACCATCTTTACATACCGAGACTCCTCCGTGCCTCGGAAAGCACGTTAAGCCGTTGGTCTCGGCTGTCATTCGTGGATCTTTGACAGTCGTTACGGGTCGTCAGAAGCCCGAAAGTCTCACAACCAGTCTTACCACCCCTGTATTAGGCAGTAACTGGATTGTGGAGGTCAGATAGGCAGTCGCTCTATGTAAAATACTGGTATTCAGCTGCATCCGGTTAGACTGGTAGCCGACCCCAACATAGTTGGGAAAAGGCTATGCAGATTTGATGTATATGAAGCAACTGCTTATGTGACCTCCACAACCCAGTTACTGCCTAATACCCCTTGGTAAGACTGGTTGTGAGAATTTCGGGCTTCTGACTATCCTTAAAGACAGTCATTTACGAATGCCAGCCGGGACCAAGGGCTTATCGTGCTTTCCGAGATAAGGAGGGATCTCGGTATGCAATGGATGGTCACTCATCTACAGGCTCACTTCGGTGATGTTTCGCGATAGGAAAAAAATTAGGTAGGACAATGTTTTAATCGTTAGATCACCGCAAAATTATCTAATACAGTGGCCGCGTGATCTTGAACTTGGTGTTGTGTTAGTAGGTACAGTGATAAGATTACAAATGTTGTCTAGGTATTAAAAACGAGTAGGCAGCTGTTGTTTTTGATATACTGCTCATATTTATAATAGGAACCGCATGTTCATGAGCGAAACTGGCCATGACAAAAACTTTTAAAAAAAAAAAACAACCGACTTCCAAAAACAACACTACAAAGTGAAAAATAACTTTAATTTCGGAAGTCGGTGTCTAGTTAAATGTATTTTCTTTTTTTTGCCACCGACTTCCGAAATTAAAGTTATTTTTCACTTTGTAGTGTTGTTTTTGGAAGTCGGTTGTATTTTTTTGTAAAAAAGTTTTTATTTTTCACTTTTTAGTTGTGTACCTACCCCACACAAATTCTAATACCACTACCTGCAAAACAAACTAGAACATCATCCATATAAAAGTGGGGAAAAAATACGTATTATTGAAGCTAACTCAAAAACTACCAAAGCAAAGTTAATCAATTTTATATGGGACCAACTGTGATGAACCCTCTCGAATAAAACAAAAAAAAATCAAATCGGTCCAGCCATCTTCGAGTAATCGGGGAACATACATAAAAAAAAAAAAAAAAATTATAAAAAAAAAAAAAAGTTCCGACGAATTGAGAACCTCCTCCTTTTTGAAGTCGGTTAAAAATGGCGTCTGAAGTGAAGACCCCGGAATGTGCTTGAGCGCTGAAACTGTCAAACAAACAAATGTTGTCATCGGATGAGATGGAATGGAATACATGAGAGATCATTAATTTAAGAGGCCGTACACGAAATTTTGCCGATTTCGCTGATTTACGATGTGTGAATCACTTTTTAGCAGTTTTCAAATTTTTGAGAAAATTGGCAAAGAATTGCATGTGATTTCGGCTACTTAGAACACAAATAAACTTCAATTCAAAATCAATCCATTTCCTGAAAAAAAAAATGTAAAAAAATAATAACATTTGCCATTGAAAAAACTTTATAATTCTCGCATAATATACTCGACGCAAAATAAAAAAGTAGCTCATTCATTAGATCACAATTGAAATGGTATTTTATGTTGTGCATTAAAACTTATAGAAATACTGTATTTTGACTATAAAATTACCTACGTCTGTAAAATCACGCAAATCAGCAAAATTGGAAAAATTTCGTGTAAGTGTGTATAATTCGAGATTTGGAGCAGTTGCTAAGTGAACGGAATTAGAGAACGGGAATTGCCATTGTAGCCAATAGTAAGTTATTACTATTATTAACTAGCTGACCCGACAGACGTTGTCCTATCTTGGCTATGAGTATTCTAATGTAAACGCGTGAAGTTATGTTTTTTCTGAAATTTTCCAATTTTCTGCGAAATTTTCTTAATTTTTTTTTTTTCCTGACAATCATAAACACAACAAAAAAAGAATTAGCGAAATTGTTCCATCCGTTCACGCGTGATGCGATGACCAAGTGAAATAGGGATTCATTTTTATATGTATAAGATTTACAATAGTGCCAATAACTGACACTACATCCTCGCTAGGATTCGAACATCAAACACAATCACTCGCATTCATTTGCATTAATCGCTAATTAGCTAGCATTTAATTTCAAAACCTTGTTTCTTAAGTCTTTATCGTTTATTGTCGCGAATCTTATTTTCGAGATTATATACCATTTTAATTCTGCAGCTTTGTATATCTCGGAGGTACCACGGGTAACAAAAATTCCCCGTGGTCCCTTCCAGGGACTACGGCAGGGACCACGGTTAATAAACGAAATTTTCGTCACACCTAATCAGAGAAGATTTATTCAAAAACTGATTATTCTGGACAGTCTTCGCCAAAAACAACGATTTACTGAGGCTTTAGGGAGTCATAAGACACTGTTTATATCCCCCATCAAGTTGCTATGATATTGTTTGTGGTTATATTCCTACATAAGGTAAGATTTAGTACATTATCATTGCAGATATGCGATTTTATCACACGTACTAGAATATCATTTAAAGTGTACTGATAGAATGTTTGTGGCTAAGTAATAACAGCCGCATGGGTCGATCGATCAGGTTAAGCTACGCTTGCTGCGGTTGGTCCGTGGATGTCTGTCTTTACATACCAATACTCCTCCGTGTGTCGTTATTCGTGGAGCTTTGACAGTCGTTACTGGCAACCAGTCTTACCAAGGGGTATCGTATTACCCCGTAACTGGGTTGTGGAGAAAGATAGGCAGTCGCGCCATGTAAAATACTGGTATTCAGCTGCATCCGGTTAGACTTGAAGCCGACCCCAACATTCTTGGGGAAAGGCTAGGCAGATGATGATTGAATCAAATGCACTTGGTTTGACGATAATTTCGAAATTCTCTCGTATCATCTTCTAAGTATACGATGACCCAGTTCATGCATTTGGTAAAATATCAGCCAGTTAACAATTAAGTGGGACTGACTGCTGGACGAACACTAAAAGTTCAAGTAATTTTTACCGTCTGGTTTCCAGCGGTGACCAGGACACTGATCTGTCTTGGTCTTGAGACAACCTGGGAATCGACAAAGTGTAGTGAATAAGCGTGGTGATCGCAAACGCGCTTAGGGGGGGGGGGGGGGGCAAATGTTTCTCTGGGGAATGGGAGGGGGGGTGGCAGGCTAGATTTCCCAAGCCGTGAAAAGCCCTTTTTATAATTTTGAGTTTATGTGGGTGTAGGTGGAGAAAATAAAGGTTGGTCGAAGTCCAGGGAAGGAGGGGCAACTGCACCCTTTGACCCCCCCGTATCCGCGCCTGGGTGATCATGCTGATTAACAAAAATAAGTGTTCACGGCGTTGTCAGAGGGCCGTATAATACAGGGGTCTCTGGACATGAGATCCATAGGATCTCTATGATAATCTGTATGGGAAGAGGCAATTACCACAACGCATGCTACTGCTGGAAATAGGTTAGGTATCTGCCAAGTTTAGTCACAAAAACGGGATCTCCGCTTTCCGCATCCAATTATTCTGTCCAGATTTTTAGGGTCGTTGGTCTATGTAGTTTGCCGGTTGCATTTACCCTGTAATGGGTCAACGACTATGTTATAAATGACGCCAAAGTTTGACTTGGAATATGACATTCTCGTGCCTTTATCCCGATTTATTTTGGGGGTCTTTTTCTTTCATACATGCATCTCTATTAGTCGTCATCTCAGTAGTCACCCCCTTTCTAACCATATCATCTTTCACACAGTCCATGCGTCGTTTCTTTGGTCTTTCTGACTTGTAATATAGTTTTGCGAATTATTTCACATTTTATATTATTATATGTTTCTCTTATCAGTAGGTACTTATACATTGAGTCCCATTTACTACAGCTTATGTCACATAAATGCGTTATCTTTGAGTTTTATCATGTTACTACTATCAACTTGTGAATATCTGGCATATTTTAAGATTATAGTGTGACTATTTAAAACGGGGAAGAAACTGGCATGTCCTAGGATCAAAAGTTCAAAGATATTTGATATCTAGGACGTTCTTCTTTTCTACCGAGAACACCCTCGTCACACTCGACGTTATTTTCTACCGACAACTCCGTCACACTGGACTTTCTTTTCTACTGACATCACCTCCGTCACACTGGACGTTCTTTTCTACCGATGACACCTTCGTCATACTGGACTTTCTTTTCTACCGCCAACACCTTTGTCATACTGGACGTTCTTTTCTACCGACAACTCCGTCACTCTGGACGTTCTTTTTTACTGAAAGCACTTTCGTCACACTGGACGTACTTTTTTCTACCGACAACTCCGTTACACTAGACGTTATTTTTTACCGATAGCACTTCCGTCGCGCTGGACGTTATTTTCTACTGACATCACCTTCGTCACACTGGACGTACTTTTCTACCGACAACTCCGTCACACTGGACGTTCTTTTATACCGAGAACACCTTCGTCACACTGGACGTTCTTTTATACCGAGAACACCTTCGTCACACTGGACGTTCTTTTATACCGAGAACACCTTCGTCACACTGGACGTTCTTTTCTACCGACAACACCTCCGTTAAATTTTTGAATATTTTGTCACAATTATTTTGTAAAAAGCAGTAATAATAAAAACGGAGGAGCTCGTGGCTAAGTAATAACAGCCGCACGGGTCGATCCATCAGGTTAAGCTACGCTTGCCGCGGTCGGTCCGTGGATGGGTGACCATCTTTACATACCGAGACTCCTCCGTGCCTCGGAAAGCACGTTAAGCCGTTGGTCCCGGCTGTCATTCGTGGATCTTTGACAGTCGTTACGGGTCGTCAGAAGCCCGAAAGTCTGACAATCAGTCTTACCAAGGGGTATCGTATTACCCAGTTAATGGGTTGTGAAGATCAGATAGGCAGTCGCTCCATGTAAAATAATGGTATTCAGCTGCATCAGGTTAGACTGGAAGCCGACCCCAACATAGTTGGGAAAAGGCTAGGCAGATTGAGTAATAATAAAAACGGAAGTGTTTAAGATTATGTAATGATTGTAAGTACAGACAAAAAAAATTTTTGTGAAAAAAAAAAAAATTGTTCAACTTAATATTTAGGAAAAAAAACTATTTTTTTTTTGGAGGGGCATGCCATTGTCGTTAAAAAAGATAAACGGCCCGTCTACAAACATGTACTGGGCTCGCGTCGTGCATTACGGCCACTCCCTCTCAGAGGGGAAGCGATTGTCGCAGCAGTGGGAACATTATAACACTCTGTCCTGTCTTGAAACTTTTAATTCAGTCATAAAAATGCGTATCGTATGAACCCCATAGGTTCCGACACAACGGCTTTTGAATTTTAATAAGTACCTTCAAGTTACTCAAATAATTTTGTGGTTTATTGCCTTGATTTTTACAATATTATACAGGGTGTAAGTGTAAACAGTGGCATATTTTAAGGGGTCATTGTACTCATTATTATGAACAACTTTTACTATGGGACCAAACCTGGAATCGCGAAAATTAGCTGTTCAGTACACATAAGTTCGCATAATTCGTCAAAATGTAGGGAACAGCTGATTTTTTTGCGATTTTAGGTTTGGTCCCTTAGTAAAAGTTGTTCATAATGATGAGTACATCATCATCTGCCTAGCCTTTTCCCAACTATGTTGGGGTCGGCTTCCAGTCTAACCGGATGCAGCTGAATACCAGTATTTTAGATGGAGCTACTGCCTATCTGACTTCCACAACCCAGTAATTGGGCAATACGATACCTCTTGGTAAGACTTTCGGGCTTCTGACGACCCGTAACGACTGTCAAAGATCCAAGAATGACAGCCGGGACCAACGGCTTAACGTGCTTTCCGAGGCACGGAGAATTCTCGGTATGTAAAGATGGTCCCCATCCACTGACCAACCCTGGCAACCCGTGCGGCTGTTATTACTTAGCCACGAGCTCCTCGTAATGATGAGTACAATGGCCCCTTCAAATATTGCCACTGTTTACACTTACACCCTGTGTATTTTCATGATATAGATGCAAGGAAATAAAAAAATTATAACACATGGAAAACTGATTTTTAGCGATGTCCTATATTTAGGATTAGTATAATCGTTTCTTATTTTTTTGGTTTATTTATTTATTTTAACATAAAGGCCAAGGTCAGTTATATTAGTTAAGACACAAACACATTATTTATGTACAATAACAAAAGTATACAACTACTCGACAGTCATACTCGTACGCTCTTCTCACAATACTCCAGACATGCTGACAAGATCTTCTTCCATTCATCCGCGAACACATCACAGTCAGATCAAATCAAATCAAATCATTTTATTTGTCACAATGCAGGTACATAGTATATAAATGATAATGTTAGTGCGTTGCATTCTACTCGCAAGCATACAAATATTACACACAATAATAATGAAACATAATGTTAAGTAAAGAAATGATTAAATGTCGATAGGTACTTATAATTAAAATGTCAAACAATAAAATAAAAATACAATTATGTCAAAATTTAAAATATCATTGTTAAATTCAGTGATTGAGTAATAACATTCATTAATTAAGAATTGTTTCAGACATTTTATAAAAATAACTAAATTAAGATTCTTTATTTCTCGGGGAATTTTTACTGGAGCCATTTGATAAATACTTTTGCGGAAAAGAGCTGTTCGACTGCGACCAACACTAAGAATGTTAGATTCCCTTTTTCTCAAACGGGAGTTTGCGGGGGGCCTAATTTCAAAAAGCCGTGGGTTTGTTTTAACAAATACTGCCACTCAGTTGGTTGTTCTTATAAAACTTCAATCAGTTCAGGAAGTAGGTAGGTAGGGAGGCTCGTGGCTAATTAATAACAGCAGCACTGATCCATCGATCAGGTTAAGCTAGGTACGCTTGCCGCGGTTGGTCCGTGGATGGGTGACCATCTTTACATACCAAGACCGCTCCGTGCCTCGGAACGCACATTAACTCGTTGGTCCCGGTTGTCATTCGTGGATCTTTGACAGTCGTTACGGTAGTGGAGGTCAGATAGGCAGTCGCTCCATGTAAAATACTGGTATTTAGCTGCATCCAGTTAGACTGGAAGCCGACCCCAACGTAGTTGGGAAAAGGCTAGGCAGATAATGATGTGTTTATTCATCACAAAATATTACATGATACTTATGCAAGTATACGAACGACAACACGTGTTTGGCCGTCGTCCAGCTGTCTTTGAACGAACTTCATTAATTGTGACCCTCACAGATTTATGTGGGTGTGGTCAAAAGCAGATGATGTAGAAGGTCCGGTTGTTTTGATATTTAAAAAAAAAGAAAGATCTTTATTTGTTAAATCTTATATATAAAATTCTCGTGTCACAATGTTCGTTCCCGTACTCCTCCGAAACGGCTTGACCGATTCTCATGAAATTTTGTGAGCATATTGAGTAGGTCTGAGAATCGGCTAACATCTATTTTTCATACAGCTACTTTTTATCCCGGCCTACGCGGGTGAAACCGCGGGGCGCAGCTAGTAAAATATATTAAACAACCTTGCACAATTCAATGGAGTTACAAATAAGCAGTAAAGTTATGTATTTTTTTTTGTTTAGTATGTTTCGGTACCAGGAGGAGCTCGTGGCTAAGTAATAACAGCCGCACGGGTCGATCCATCAGGTTAAGCTATGCTTGCCGGGGTTGGTCAGTGGATGGGTGACCATCATTACATACCGAGACTCTTCTGTGCCTCGGAAAGCACGTTAAGCCGTTGGTCCCGGCTGTCATTCGTGGATCTTTGACAGTCGTTACGGGTCGTCAGAAGCGCGAAAGTCTGACAACCAGTCTTACCAAGGGGTATCGTATTACCCAGTTACTGGGTTGTGGAAGTCAGATAGGCAGTCGCTCCATGTAAAATAATGGTATTTAGCTGCATCCGGTTAGACTGGAAGCCGACCCCAACATAGTTGGGTTTCGGTACTTATTATGGTTGTTAGAACGGCACTGATTCACTTTGTGTTTCATTTACATTAGTGTTCATTGGTTTTTTCATCTGGGCCAGGCCATCCAAAAACTAATGAACAGATATCCTCATAACATAAGAGCATGATTGTGGCTGAGATAAAAGCAGACTTGTAAATCATGAAGAAGATCCAAAGAAAACCTAATTGAATTATGTGTATTCGCCGTCCAAAACCCTACCGCCGATTCGAGAGACCAACCCACGAGATAAATTTATGTACCTATATTCTTGCAAATAAATATCGTTCATTCATTCATTCATTCGCTAGAATGCTCATTACAGCATAGAAGGTTTCGGGGGAGCACCAACAGCATTTCAAAAGTGATAGTGAATAAGCCTGATCGCCCTGGGGCACTGGACCCGTATGCACTGTTGAAGGTCTGGTGCCGCGGGAAGCGGACATAGTTATAGGTTTTTAAATTAGTTTTAATTTCTTCTTTTGCACGCAGATCTTTTGCATTTCTTGGGTCATATCTCTACTCAAAACTCTACTCCCACAATAGAGCTATACTCAACTTCAGCTGCAAAAATGCTATTTTTAAATGGCTTCACCCCAAAAATTATGACCAAACGGAAGACCCTTTGCACGTACAGTCGTAATATCTGACATATAAGTATGAATTAAATATCACCACATACACCCCACATACCACACAAACCCCACACACACATCACACACACCCTATTGATTCATTTTGTCAATATTAAATCAAATTTAATTAATGGAAGTGTTTACTTTACTTGGGAAGGGACTGGACCCCACGACACAGGGAATCCTAGTGTGGGGTCCAGAGAATTTGTATTTATTGTACCGCGTTTCTTTTTTTTTTCTGAACTGAACAAAGTTTTTTTTTATTTTATTTTAATAGTGATTTTTACTGTGTTCGATTTAAATAAATAATAATAATAAAAAACTACAAGTCAATGCTGATAGACTTGAGTCTATCAGCGGCTTTACGCCAACACTTCGCAAAAAAAGCCGTCCTATGTAGTATGAATCACGGTGATCAACTGTGCACACCCACTAAATTACTCATACAGTTGTACTTTTGTATGTTCTTGTAGCATGGTCTCGGGGGCACGTCTGCCTACGTCACTGGTTCAGTTCTGTGCCAAAACCAATGTTTGTTGTAGAATGATGTCTTCCGGACACAAATAAACAGAATTTTCATCGAGGACTGCGCAAATATTGACTGAATGACTGCGTTCTAGCAATTCTGAAGGATATCTAACCATCATCATATGCCTAGCCTTTTCCCATCTATATGTTACCGGCGTCTTCCAGTCTTACCGGATGCAGCTGAATACCAGTGTTTCACATGGAGCGGCTGCCTATCTGACCTCCACAACCCAGTTACTGGGTAATACGATACCACTTGGTAAGACTTGGGCTTCTGACTAACCGTAACGACTATCAAAGATCCACGAATGACACCCGGGACCAACGGCTTAACGTGCTTTCCGAAGCACGGAGGGGTCTTGGTATGTAAAGATGGTCACACATCCACGGACCGACCGCGGAAAGCGTATCTTAACCTGATCGATCGATCAGTGCGACTGTTATTGCTTAGCCTTGAGCCTCTCCCTGCGTACTTCGTGAACCACAATTTATTTTACATGGAGCGGCTGCCAATCCGACTTCCACAGCCCAGCTTCTGGGTAACACAATACAGCTTGGTAAGACTGGTTGACAGACTTTCGGGCTTCTGACTACTCGTAAACTCGTAAGAGTGTCTAACCAGATCAGATAGTATAGAATTTATATCTCACGAAGCGACGTTCAATGCGGTGGTAGCCCGCGAAATTTAAATTTTCTTATGTTTTTTTGCAATTTGCAGGTCAGTGTCAGCTTGTATGTTGATAATAATATGATCCGCGACTATAACAAACATTTATTTACGTAATTATAACCATAAGAATCATCAATACATCTCTCTAAGTTAGCTTTGTTCTCTCTAAGTTTGGTTTCGCAAATCATGACGTTTTGGAACAAATCTAACTTAGAGAGATGTATTGATGATTCTCATGGTAATAATTATGTAAATACATATTTGTTATAGTCGCGAATCATGAAATCCTGACACTGACCTGCAAAAAACGCAAGAAAATTAGAATTTCGCGGGCTATCACTTCGGATCAACCTTAAGCCGAGTAGTGCTGACAACTGGCGCTGCCATTGAGAAAAAACATTTTGAAATTTCCTATGCTCACATTTTTACTCAGATCAGGTGTTTTTTGACCTCATCTGACCTCAAGACTAGGTTCGAAGCCTAATCAGTTACCACCAAAAATGGCCGTATTTTGCGTTAACTGCTAAGGCTTCGAACCTAGGAGGTTTAGTGTTTTTTTTTTGATACAAAAAATTCTACCTCATCTGACTAAAAATATGAGCATAGGAAATTTCAAAATATTCCAGACCTCCAGACTTATGTTTTTTTTCTCAATGGCGGCGCTAGTATGCAGCACTACTCGTCTTAAGATTTGATATTACTTACTATTAAATGTATAGCGCAGCTCAAGTGGCGACTCGAGATAGTCCCACTTAGATACACAGAATAAATAAATAATCATAAAATAAAAATTCCCAGGAACAGGTTCTCATTATTATACAAAAATCGTCTTTTAAATGCCGTCTGAGGCCGTCTGGTTATGTCAATTACGAGTCTTTTGCGCATACATTTGCAATTTGTTTAATGTGAGCAGAACATACGTCACTACAAATAGGTAGGTAGGTAACTAGGTAAATATATTAGCATTTTAATGAGCAGAACGTGTTCTGTCCGTACATTGTCGGTTAATTGAGTTTGGTGACGGATAGAGGATTTTTCTTAGTAGACTGTTATCGTAGTTATACTGACACATGCAAAAATATATCGCTTTTTTTATAGAACGAGAACGTATGCACAGACAAAATGCTGGAGTAATTTTTATTGTTAATTTGATAATGAACTAAATCACAACTAATATAGAGTTCAGTAGAGCTTCCGAAAGAGTGGGTCTTGAAATGAAAATGGATATGGCGATTAACACACGGCACCGCGGACCGCCGCGGAGGGCGGTGGCGGTAAAGTGAATCGACCGCGCGGTTGAACGGTGTACGTGTGTTAGGCATCTACGGATTTACTAGAGGCCAATGCGACATGAGATCCGCTTCACCGCCTACCGCAGCGGTGCGCGGTGCCGTGTGTTAATCGCCTAAGACAAAAGATCATGTCAAATGCCCGTGGAGCACCCATTCTCATGAAGATCGGAGACACTCCACTCGAAGTTGTGGACGAGTATGTTTACCTAGGACAAACTGTTCAGTTGGGTAGGTCCAACTTCGAGAAAGAGGTCAATCGTCGAATCCGACAGCGTTCGGGCAGCTTCGCAATATCTTCTCGTCTCACATACCGCAGTGTCGCAAGACGAAAGTCTTTGACCAGTGCGTGGTGCCAGTGATGACCTACGGCACTAAAACGTGGTCGCTCACAATGGGCTTTATTAGAAGGCTAAAAGTCACCCAAAGGGCAATAGAGGGACTATGCTTGGAGTTTCCCTACGTGATCGAATCAGAAATGAAGAGATCCGTAGGAGAACCAAGGTAATCGACACCACCCGAAGAATTGCCAAACTTAAGTGGCAGTGGGCAGGGCACATTGCTCGCAGAACATGGCCGATGGGGCTGAAAAGTTCTGGAGTAGCGGCCGCTTACCGGAAGGCGTAACGTTGGAAGACCTCCCACAAGGTGGACCAATGATCTTGTAAAGGCCGCAGGAATCCGTTGGATGCGGGAAGCACAGAACCGGTCGAAGTGGCGGTGCTTGGGGGACGTCTATGTCCAGCATTGGACGTCTTTCGGCTAAAAATTATGATGATGAGACATGCAAGAAATGATTTTCTGTGTGGCGTGTGTTCGAGCATGCTCGCGCATATTTTCATTCAAAACTTGACAGGAAAATCAACAGATGAAGGAGGCAGCAAGGCCTACTGCCTAAGATATGCCTCACGTACATTTCTGTATCTTCACCCGCGAAGGCTTTCATGCACCCAAACAATTTCATTGCCAAGCCAAACTAAACCCTATTCTCTTCCCCACAGGCCACAATCTCAATGCACCCCATTTCATCATGCACATGCCAAGCCAGATTAAACCTTATCCTCCTTCCCATTGGTCACTGTATCATGCACAGTTAATCGTAGTTCTACTGCACCATGCACGTGCCAAGCCAAATTAAACCTTATTCTCTTCTCTACAGGCCACAATGTCACGCGACAGATCATCGAAGCGGTTCTACAGGGCTGAGTCTACACATGACCTGCTGTCTTATATGGATAGGGGGCAAGCAGCCAGTGATGAAAACCGATGGACATTTGAAACTGCTTGGGAGGTCGCTAATAAAGGTAAGATAAAAAAATATTAAAAAGTCGGTAAATTATCATCTGCCTACCTTTTCGCAACGATGTTGGGGTCGGCTTCCAATCTAACTAGATATATAGCTAGATCGAATTTTCGCCCCCGTAAACCCCCTATATTGCAACTTTCACCGAAATCGTTATATCCGTTTTCGAAAACGTGATTACAAATATGTATACAGTTTGTATCAGAAAGGTGTGGTCAAATTTAAGGGTGTGGCACAGACCATCAAACTGAACAACTTTTTCCATGGGACCAACATCGTAATCAGGAAAAAAATATATCAGCCGACCCATACATTTGGGTCGAGGTGGTATCAAGTTTTGCATTGGACGACTGATTATTTTATTGCGATTACGATGTTGGTCTCATGGAGATAGTTGTTCAAGTTTGATGGTGGATGGGAAATCATCAAATGACTTCTCCCGCTCTGGGCGGAGCGGGAGAGCGTGTCAGACTTTTACTGACTAAAACCCACCCGTGTTCCTTCAGTTGCCTGTGCCAGGGCCACGGTATCTTTTTCGTGTATACAAATATTGCTCCCGAGTGACACTGGTTCTGGCACTGACATTTTTGCTGTGGGGGGGGGACCTCATAGATTAAAAAGTGTTCCACAGAACGGTCCCCCGACAGCATGACAATTTTATTGATCTCTTTTGTCAGGGAATAAATGAGTGACCTTTAGCTTTGTATCTTTGTATATACTGATTAAGTAAAACAACTTTTAGGTCGCTTTATGGCAGGACTGTCGTGTTTTTTTTTTTTAAATTATTTATTTTTAATTGTGATTGAAAATTGATTTTAGTAAATTAAATTTGGGCAAATTTCTCAATAGTCAGATAACTTTTATCTGAAGAATAAATATGACAGTTTGTTTTTTGACAGTTTCCCTCTCAAAATTCAAGAAGTCTGTTCAAGACGTTCTTGCAGCAAAATTATGATTTGTGTTTTAATATTGTTGTTCTTTTCATTTTCATTGTTAAATCATTTTGATATATATAGGGTGACTGGTAATTAGTGACCGATACTTAAACACATGATTATACTCATGATAACAAACAACTTTTATTATTGGACCAAACATGAAATCGCGAAAGAAAAAATCTGCTGCTCCCTACATTTTGTAGAGTTATGCGAACATGAATGTATAGGGCAGCTGAATTTTTTTCGCGATTTCAGGTTTGGTCCTATAGTAAAAGTTGTTTGTTATCATGAGTATAATCATGTGTTTAAGTCAATCTACTTAGCCTTTTCCCAACTATGTTGGGGTCGGCTTCCAGTCTAACCGGATGCAGCTGAATACCATTATTTTACATGGAGCGACTGCCTATCTGACCTCCACAACCCAGTAACTGGGTAATACGATACCCCTTGGTAAGACTGGTTGTCAGACTTTCGGGCTTCTGACGACCCGTATCGACTGTCAAAGATCCACGAATGACAGCCGGGACCAACGGCTTAACGTGCTTTCCGAGGCACGGAGGAGTCTCGGTATGTAAAGATGGTCACCCATCCACGGACCAACCCGGGCAAGCGTAGCTTAACCTGATGGATCGACCCGTGCGGCTGTTATTACTTAGCCACGAGCTCCTCAATCATGTGTTTAAGTATCGGTCACTGTCACCAGTCACCCTATATATTTTTCCTTTTGATAGCGGCCGTCGTAACGTTCTAAATTGTCAATATTTGTATTAATACTGTGTGGAAACTGTTTTGGATTATGTATTACTATTTTGTACCGTTTTCTTATTACAATGTATCTGTTTGTTTCCCAAATAAAATAAAAATAAAGTTTGACATCATTGACTTTTGACATATTTTCTTTATAAAAGCTGTCAAACCGCCATATTTAATCCATAAATAAAAGTTATGAGACAATTGATAAATTTGCCCTAAGTTAATTACGTTTACTCATTTCTTCTTAAAAATTATCTCGTCAAAATCCTTCTACGTTTTGTACAACGGCGCCTGCTCATGTAACCCAATCGTCTATTGTCCATGACCAACCAGTGTGAACTCCTTAGTCCTTGCAAATACTTGTATTACAAGTTCTCTTAGAAATACTAAGATGGGCACAAGTTGAAGTGGGGCATGGCTAGCAAGTGAGAAGGACAGGTGTTATAATTTATGTGGATAGGTATCTTTAGGAGGAGCTCATGGCTAAGTAATAACAGCCGCACGGGTCGATCCATCAGGTTAAGCTATGCTTGCCGCGGTTGGTCAGTGGATGAGTGACCATCTTTACATACCGAGACTCCTCCGTGCCTCGGAAAGCACGTTAAGCCGTTGGTCCCGGCTGTCATTCGTGGATCTTTGACAGTCGTTACGGGTCGTCAGTAGCCCGAAAGTCTGACAACCAGTCTTACCAAGGGGAATCGTATTACCCAGTTACTGGGTTGTGGAGTTTAGATAGGCAGTCGCTCCATGTAAAATACTGGTATTCAGCTGCATCGGGTTAGATTGGAAGCCGACGCCAACATAGTTGGAAAAGGGCTAGGCAGATTGAGATAGAGGTATCTTTATTTTAAACATGTTGAAACAAAAATATATAATTTGATGATGATTTTTTTTTTTGGTCATCAACAAGTATTGTGGTCACTTAAAATATCAGTTTAAAAATCGAGTTTTTTTTTTTTGTGTAAACTTCACAGAAGTGATGGTATCGATATCTCAACACGATAAAACAGATTTTATCAACTCACACTTCAAGTAACAACACAATACTACCAGCGTTCATTGACCCCAAAAAAATAATCATAAAATCTTTTTATTTTTATTTTGTCGTGTTTAGATATTGGGGTATCAATATCTAAACACGACAAAATAAAAATCACTTCTGCGGAGTTTCGCTAGCTAATTTAATTTGACCCTGTAGTTCTTATACGGGCAAGTACTACGCAAAATCATAATTAGTAATTCCATTACGGCGGGCGTTTCGGTTTAAGGGTAGCTAGTAGCTACGGGGTATATGCTGGTAGACATTTTAACTTAGTTTGGAATATAAGCAATGCTTCTGAAATCCTTTAGATGTGTGTTTCAGTTTATAAGTTGTGGTAATCACTATTCACATAAGAGATCAGTGGTGGCCAGTGGTAACAGCCGCGATTTACGAGTTGTAGGTCGTAGGTTCGAACCCTGACATACGCTTTACTTTGTGTAAATTATTTCATCACCGCTGGTCTCAAAACGGTGAAGGAAAACATCGTGAGGAAACCGGCATGTCCAACCAACAATTCGTAAACATGATGTGACATCTACCAATAAGCACTGGGCTTGCGTGGTGGATTATGGCCCGCTTCCTCTCATAGAGAGGAGGCCTGTGTCCCAGCATTGGCTTATTTTGCTATGCATGAATCATGCCTTGCTGTTACATCCATTCGGAGTAGATTTCGTGGATTTATGTTACCATATGCATATTTGTTTTTTTTTAATTAATTTTATACATTCAAAAAAAAAAATACATATGTATATGCAGCATGGATTTCGTGCCAATCGTTCCACAGATGATGCTGTTTTAGAGCTTACATCTAAGATAACGGCTCATCTTGATAAGAACAGCAAATGTATAGGAGTCTTTCTAGACTTACAGAAGGCGTTCGATACTGTATCTATTCCAATCCTCCTAACACGATTAGAGAACGTTGGTATCAGGGGGAATGCTCTTTTGTGGTTAGAGGATTACCTTGTAGAAAGGCAACAATGCGTTAGAGTTGAAGATTGTTTCAGTAATTTTAGTGGGGGGTCATATGGCGTGCCACAGGGCAGTACGCTAGCCCCGACATTGTTTCTAACCTACATTAACGAACTCTGTAAATGTCAAATAAAGGGTGCTGATATTCAAATGTTTGCTGATGACACTGTCATACTGTTTCATAGTGACACTTGGGAGAGTGTTAAACAAATTGCTGAGGAAGGCATGTCTGTGGTCACCTCTTGGCTTGAAGATAGTTTATTAACGCTAAACACTGACAAAACAAAAGTTCTATGCTTCAGCAAAACCAAAGCATCTTCACCAAAAAACTTCCTAGTTCGCATACATTCCTACCCTTGTAACAGATCTTACAATACTCTTTTGCCACGTTGTAACTGCGCCACGTTAGTTAGATCCACAGAAATTAAATACTTAGGAGTAAATATTGACGACAAACTATGTTGGAAGAAGCACATAACTGCAGTTAGCAACCGACTAAGGAAACTCATTTACATTTTTAAAGACTTGAGATTGATACCAGATTTAAAACTTTTGATTCACACCTACAAAGCCTTGGCAGAATGCGTAATAACCTATTGTATATGTTCCTGGGGCTCGGCAGCCAAAACACATCTTCTTGAACTTGAGAGGGCGCAGCGTGTTGTGCTCAAAGTACTTCTCTCGCTACCGTTTCAACATCCTACAGATTCTGTTTATGATAAGGCCGATGTTCTGTCTGTCAGAAAGTTGTTTGTGTATCAATGTTTACGTAAATATCATAAAAACACAGTACCCTATCTAATACCTTCTGGCAAAAGAAGAGACGAATGCCCAATCCCTAGAGTAAAAAGCAAATTTGCCCAACATCACTATAACAATGTAGCACCTAGATTGTACAATAAACTTAATATAGCTCATAAAACCAAACAATTATCTGACTATCAGTTTAAAAATAAAATAAAATTATGGCTGAAACCATTAAATTACGACGAAATAGAAAATCTATTCCTAATTTTAAAATAAAAATAAAGCAGTAAAACACAAAACCCACTCTCACATTGCCACATACACACACGCACTCTCACACCCACAAACATGCACATGCACACACACACTCACCCACACACACACACACATGCACACACACACACACACACACACACACACTATTTTTAGTTTGCAGATTGTAAACTTTTGGTTATAAACTTAATTAGTAGATAAATTATTATAAGTTATGATTGTAACACTTTAGCTCGACATATTTATCTGGAAGGAACAGTAGTGCTATTCTGTAAAAATCTCACCGTGATAACGTGGGTGAAGTGAGCGTGAAGTGAGCCGTCATTCCACCTGATGCTAGAGGTTGACACTATTGACAGTTCACTTTAAGATCACTTCACCTAAGTTTTCACGGTGAGATTTTTATAGAATAGACATACTGATTCCCAACATACAGCTCACGCTAGTTTGGGAAACAGGGCTTGCACATGAAATGTAAATACTTGTTGTTGCAATAAAGATTTTGTATTTGTATATTTGTTACAAAATCTGTAAAAACTTTTTTACAAAAAAATACAACCGTCTTCCAAAAATAACACTACAAAGTAAAAAATAACTTTAATTTCGGAAGTCGGTGTCTGGTTAAATGTATTTTCGTTTTTTTCCACCGACTTCCGAAATTAAAGTTATTTTTTACTTTGTAGTGTTATTTTTGGAAATCGGTTGTATTTTTTGGTAAAAAAGTTTTTATTTTTCACTTTTTAGTTGTGGTACCTACCCCACACAAATTCTAATACCACTACCTGCAAAACAAACTAGAACATCATCCATATAAAAGTGGGGAAAAATACGTATTATTGAAGCTAACTCAAAAACTACCAAAGCAAAGTTAATCAATTTTATATGGGACCAACCAAATCGGTCCAGCCATCTTCGAGTAATCGGGGAATTTAGAACCTCCTCCTTTTTGAAGTCGGTTAAAAATACCATATTTCAGGCAAATAAATGAATCTATCATACATACATACATAAACTCACGCCTTCTTCCCTTGGGGATAGGCAGAAACTACAGAACGCCACCTGCTACGATCCTTACATACTCCTTTTGCCTCGTTTACGTTCATACATCAGTGAGGCAATTGCGTAACACACTATCTATCGGTTCATTTTGACAGTTCAACAACATTCATTGCGTTATTTACGTTGTCGAGCATACAAATTTTTCGAACATACGAAGCACTGGATTAGCAATTTGCTTCAAAATTATTCAGATTCCGATTGATAATGTGTTACGCAATTATGGTGCTGGTCATACACGCACGCCGGTTGCGAGTACTACGCACATGACCTTTGTAACGCCTGCCAAAGATGTCGCCACTGTCGGAACGGCCAGCCAGCCAAGCACCATGACGTCACATCCTACCACGAGATCTAAGTGGGAGGGAGTGATAGTTGCCGCCTAGCCAGCCAGCCAGCCAGTCTTTATAAACCCGCGTCGCGCTATTGTAGTTGCCATTATTATTTGAAAAATCAAAGAAATATAAGTGATTACGTTTATCAATTCCGTTTTCATTGTCTCCACGCCTACCTGAGCGTTATACCTTTCTGAATAACATCACCAATAACAATAAGTTGTCTATATAACCTAACGCATACATACTATATTACTCTTCGGCACTTTGATATTCTAAGTCACTCTTACACTTCCAAACTCCCATACATCCATTCATTCATTCATCCACTCACACATCTAAGCACCCACACATCCACACACCTACACTTACAAAAACTTTACTCACATGCCTACACTCTCCAACACATTGTAATTCTTCCTTGCTAGTTTTGTTTTTATTTTTATTGTATTAAATTAGTCCCTAAGATATTAGGTTTGAAACAAAATTGTGCTTGTTGGCTTAATTTTTATTTTTATATGTCGGAACGTCAGGATTACTCAGTTAGATTTAGACAGACATGTGGGCAGAAGATGGGTTTCGTGCAATGAAAACACACTGGGTACGATACACGGTGTTTAAAATCACAATCTGACACAATCACTAAGCACAACGAATCGAATACAGTTCCGTGGCGTAGTAACCCCGATGTTGCTCCGATGCGATCCGACACTGGACTGTTCTGCTCGCCATGAGGTTAGAACATCACGACACTGTAGAAGCGCGCTGTAGGCGTGGGCACCTCACGTGATGTCGCCAGTGGCGCGCTTGCGATTCGTTACGCGTCCGTACTATTGACCGGATCCGACATATAAATATCTGAGAGGATTGGCGCTGTATGCCGAGATACAGGTTTACACCTAATTCGGCTGCAGAGGCTCCCATGATGTATTGTTTTATAGCCTACTAGATAACTATGAATATTTATTTGTAACAAAACTTATTAGTCCCAATTTTTTTTTTATGTCTTCCTAGGGCGTGCCCTCCCTATGTTTCCACTATTTTATTAATTTTATATTTCTTCTTTTTTCAGTGGGTGGTATCTACACTGTGATCAGATCGAAGGCATATGTCTCCACTGAGGAAATGGGGGAGAACTACTGCTTGTTAGGTAAGAAACTAGTGACGTAACCAACTTGCGCTCGCGCAATAAGTCAGTTTTATTGATTAGTGAAATTACATTGAAAGAAGAATCAAAAATGTTTTTTTCTGTGCTAGTATGACGCACATCTATACACTTAAATAAAATTGAAGTGTCTGTTTGTAATGTTAAAATAACAGCTTTTTACTAAATGCATAGGAATGTATATAAGTACGGCTTAAGGCGAGTATATCTGGTAATCGGCTGCGCCACCATTGAAAAATGAATAATTCTGGAGTTATGGAACATTTTGAAAATTCCTATGCACACATTTTTAGTCAGATGTTGTAGAATTTTTTGCGTCAAAAAAATCAACACTAGACCTAGGTTCGAAGTTATAAAAAAATAAATAAAAATAAAAATGTTTATTGCATCAACTTACATTACTTTTTCTATTACAATGGGGAGAACCCTTTTAGGGCTGATTGTTCAATAGGCAGATAACTTTTACCTGAAGAATAAATGTGACAGTTTGACATATTTTCCATACAAAAGCTGTCAAACCGCCATATTTATTCCTCAAATAAAAATTATCTGACTATTGAACAGTCAGCCCTTAAGGACGCTGTTACAAATGGGTAGTCAAATCATTACTTTTTTACACAAAAGTATGTTTATTAAATAAAATGCTTTGCATTCTTAAAATGTTTTTTGGCCAAATTGTTGATAGATGTGCATGGTACGATTCTGAACTATAAATATAATTTTAGATAGGTACAGTTTCTCAATAAATGTACCGAAGTGAAAATTTTTACTTGTGTATATTTATTGAGAAAATGTTTCATAAAAAAAATATATTTATAGTTCAGAA
Organism: Cosmia pyralina; assembly: GCA_946251885.1. Lineage (NCBI taxonomy): Eukaryota > Metazoa > Arthropoda > Insecta > Lepidoptera > Noctuidae > Cosmia > Cosmia pyralina. The sequence continues at coordinate 3,379,250 of OX276371.1, forward strand.
TCGTACCATGCACATCTATCAACAATTCGGCCAAAAAACATTTTAAGAATGTAAAGCATTTTATTTAATGAACATACTTTTGTGTAAAAAAGTAATGATTTGACTACCCATTTGTAACAGCGTCCTTAATTAAATAGTTTGCTTATGTTAGGATGCTCCGCCCTTCGCCAGGTTATATAATTGATGTGAAGTTAATGCGATATGTAAACTTATACAAAGAAAAATAAAAACAAAAGAATTCAATGTAAACAAAGTTTATATAAAAGGCAGAAATCGCGCTGCTGGGATGTGTGTGTTATGTGTGTAGGAGATGGTGTGGAGATGAATGTGTGTGTGAGTAGTGTGTGTGAGTAGTTTTAGCAGTTAACATCAAAAAAATAGTCTTTATAGTAATAATTTCATAATGTTCCATAATATATCTCCTGACTTATTAATTTTTTTCTCAATGGTGGCGCTGTTAGTGGGTATACTCGCGTTAAACATAAAAAAAAAAAACAATTTTTATAATTTTTGTCTTGCTGTCTGTATGTTCCGGCTAATCTCCGAAACGGCTGGACTGATTTTGACGGGACTTTCACTAGCGGATAGCTGATATTATAAGGAGTAACCCAAGACTCATGAGTGCGGCAAGGATTCAGATAGGGATATATTAATCATCTGCCTAGCCTTTTCGCACCTATGTTGGGGTCGGCTTCCAGTCTAACCGGATACAGCTGAATACCAGTATTTTACATGGAGCGACTGCCTATCTGACCTGCACGACCCAGTTACTGGGTACCCCTTGGTTGGACTGGTTGTCAGACTTTCGGGCTTCTGACGACCCGTAACGACATTCAAAGATCCACCAATGACAGCCGGGACCAACGGCTTAACGTGCTTTCCTAGGCTCTTCCACGGACCAACCCCAGCAAGCGCAGCTTAACCTGATCTATCGGCCCGTGCAGCTGTTATTACTTAGCCACAATAGATAGGGATTATATTCATGTCTGTTTTTTTAGACATTTCGTACAACTGTAATTCTTTGACAGTTATGATAATTATGTTTACTTAATAAAAACATTATTTTACTAAAACATAACTAAAACTATTAAAAAACTAAAATATGGCGTCGAAAAATTCCTCCGCATCGCTGTCGACTGGTAAAGTACCCAAGAGACTGGCGGCATTGCCACGTTGTATGGCAATGCTAAGCCGCTGGCCAAGGTAAAAGCCAGCCCTTGGGTCACGGCAAGTGTCAACCAGCCGTTTGGAGATTTCGTTGAACAAACTATGTGCACTCGGACCCCACGGCCCAAGGGTTTCAACCCCAGACGGCTCAAAAATATAATTACCGATAAGGTTATTATACTTCCGCCGCTTGAGGTTTTCCGCAGCGGCAGCAGCAGTGCCAGCACAGCACGCAGAGCCAGGAAGATGGGATGGCGCAAGAGTATCGACACACGTTGCGTCCCACACTAAAGGCCTTCCCAACTTCCATGGAAATAAAGACATGCCGTCCGGTGTCTTGCCATCGTCGCGTGCCAAGCCAGGTTCTAATACAGCTGGAACGCCGACGGTGACAAGGGCTCGTCGGATGATGTCATTCATGTCTTATTAATATGTATTTATTGTTTTTTTTTTTTTTTATTATATTTTTTTTTTTTTTTGTATATGTTTTTTTGTGTCTTTTAAAGAGTATTCTATTCTATTCTATTCTATTCTCCCCACCAGGTCCGTACAAAGAGCACTGCGCCCGTACTGAGGTTGAGGAGGCTGACTTCCCTCCAAACTCGCCACTTACCACCGCTGTTAATGCAATGAGGAGTCAGGGTTACAAGGTACGTCACACTCTAAGTGCACTCTAATCTAAGTATTAAGGCTTTCGCCTTATTAAATTTTTGGATATAGAACAGCGTATTTACAGTGAAAAATTAAAAAAATGTTAATAAAATACGAATAGATGATGCATTTTCATATTAAAATAATTGAAATAAGTGAGGGCTCACGTATTGCTGCGAGAGTCAGGTGGTCACCTGACTCGCAGCAATACGTTTCTCACCTACTTAAAGCGAAAGCGCCAGGGTAGCCCGCGAAATTCAAAATTTCTTACGTTTTTTGCAATTCGCAAGTCAGTAATAGGTTTTATGTTGATCTAAATTTGATTCGCGACCGAAACAAGTATGTATTTACAGAATTATAATCATTAAAGTCATCAATACAACTCTTTGACCAGGTAATCCTGTTGAAAGACTTTTTCATGAAATCTTGACATTTGAGGATTGTACTAACTTAAGGAGTTGTATTACTGATTCCAATGATTATAATTCTGTAAACACATATTTGTTACGGTAGCGAATCATACTTTAATCAACATACAACCTAAGACTGACTTACAAATTGCAAAAAACGTAAGAAAATTTGAATTTCGTGGGCTGTCCTGGCGCTTCCCCCTTAAATAAAAGTTATTTTTCTCTGGCAATTATCTTTTAACCCGGCTGATATCATAAGGATTTTTCCTTATGCACACATGGGGTGCAGTCGACAAGCAAGGAGTGCGGAAATACAACTTTTTTGCAACACACCGTGATCTAGCGGTGCATAGTAACGCCATCTAGTTAAATGAAAATGTTAATGTTATTAAATGAAATCCCTAGAAGATTGCTAAAAATGTAAAAAAAATGAATTTCGCGGGCCAACCACCGCGTATTCACTTTAAAAACGTTCTGCAAGTTAGGTTGTCTGATCATAACTCATCTATAAATATCTAATGTCTAATGTACCATCGGCAAACTTTCCGGTGAAGCACTTTTCGACCTTATTACTAACGCAATAAGGTTGAAAAGTGGTTGCCGATGGTACATGATAAAACTTTTTTACAAAAAAATACAACCGACTTCCAAAAACAACACTACAAAGTGAAAAATAACTTTAATTTCGAAAGTCGGTGTCTAGTTAAATTATTTTCGTTTTTTGCCACCGACTTCCGAAATTAAAGTTATTTTTCACCTTGTAGTGTTGTTTTTGGAAGTCGGTTGTATTTTTTTGTAAAAAAGTTTTTATTTTTCACTTTTTAGTTGTGTACCTACCCCACACAAATTCTAATACCACTACCTGCAAAACAAACTAGAACATCATCCATATAAAAGTGAGGAAAAAATACGTATTATTGAAGCTAACTCAAAAACTACCAAAGCAAAGTTAATCAATTTTATATGGGACCAACTGTGATGATATACCCTCTCGAATAAAACAAAAAAAATCCAAATCGGTCCAGTCATCTTCGAGTAATCGGGGAACATACATAAAAAAAAAAAAAATGAAAAAAAAAAGGTTCCGACGAATTGAGAACCTCCTCCTTTTTGAAGTCGGTTAAAAATAAAGTCGCTTTTCGTGTCTGTTTTTGTTTTTCTGAACTACGCTACAGATTTTGAAGCCCTTTACACCGACATTTAGAGAATTTATTCAGTCGATAGTATAGATTATTATTATAAATTGAATTTGTTGAGCTCGTGGCTAAGTAATAACAGCCGCACGGGTCGATCCAACAGGTTAAGCTACGCTTGCCGGGGTTGGTCCGTGGATGAGTGACCATCTTTACATACCGAGACTCCTCCGTGCCTCGGAAAGCACGTTAAGCCGTTGGTCCCGGCTGTCATTCATAGATCTTTGACAGTCGTTACGGGTCGTCAGAAGCCCGAAAGTCTGACAACCAGTCTTACCAAGGGGTATCGTATTACCCAGTTAATGGGTTGTGGAGGTCAGATAGACAGTCGCTCCATGTAAAATACTGGTATTCAGCTGCATCCGGTTAGACTGGGAGCCGACCCCAACATAGTTGGGGAAAAGGCAGGCAGATTGATTGAATTGAAATTGTTGTTGTTATAAATGGTGGATTTTGATGCAGTTTTCGAGCCCATACTAACTCGGCTTTTTATCTCGCTCGCACGATACTGCTCGCGGGCTGAGTGAGAGCGAGACAGTGTGGTGCTGGACGCCAATAGTTTAGGTAATTGCTTAAGACCTGCTTTATAGTTAGTTCAGTTAGTATGCAAAGTTTCATGATCTAATTTGAAGTACTTTTTGAATACCAGCGGTTTATTGTTCGGTTTGGAGATAACTTTGGATTATTTTTTCTATCGAGAAAATTTTATGGAATCGTGTTTTCGTCAAACATAGTACTTAACATTAATCCTCAACTTTACCACATATTTATTTCTAAACTAGCTGCGCCCCGCGGTTTCACCCGCGTAGACCGGGATAAAAAGTAGCGGTAAAAAAATAGATGTTAGCCGATTCTCAGACCTACTCAATATGCTCACAAAATTTCATGAGAATCGGTCAAGCCGTTTCGGAGGAGTACGGGAACGAACATTGTGACACGAGAATTTTATATATAAAAGTAATGCTGCAGTATTTTCGACATAACGGAGGATTATGCTAAGCCATTTGAGGTAGTAAAGGCTCTTAAGAGAATTCATTCCGGCGGTGTATAATACATAGAATAGAATAGAATAGAATAGAATACTCGTACAAACAAATACAATACAATACATTACTATAGTTTGACGGATACTGTCCATAAGGCCCCGCGGGGGGCCGTGAACGTTGACGAATGAGCAACCTGCACTGCCCCTTGTCTCGCCGCGCACATACCTAACCCGTTGTACTAGGTGAGCGACGCGACGCGTTGTAATGCGACCAAAATACATCACGCGACGTGTGTCCTATTTTGTAGTCATTCGTAAGCGATAAACGTGGCAATCTCAGTTCATTATTGTTTTAACCATGGGCATGTATACTGCGTTGTTACTCGAAAATTCATATTTTAAATACTTAGCCTTACAAAAATTTCGTAAACAAAGAAGGAAAACAACAAATATCATATATTTAGAAAGAAATCATTTTGGAGTTTCATCTTTCATCATTTATGTCCGAAACCACAGATTAATACAGAAGGGACACTCCGCAGTTTAGGTATGAAGCTACAAGTACGCGGCGGGCTCATCTCACTGGGTCAATTCAGTGTGGGCTGCAGCGCACCGGTCGGCTCGCACGTTAGTTCGATGCTGACTCACGCGCTACGTCGTAAAAGAAGACAACCCTAACGAGTCAGAAGGTATAAGAGTTTCGCGATAGAAAGAGGCAACTTATAGGTGAATATAACTGTAGGTAATGAAGCGTTGTACGACCTGAATTGCACTTTATTGTGTCGTAGCAAGAGTCGCTTTTTATTTAAATGATTTTGCTGAGTGTCCCATCTGTATTAATCTGTGACAACTAAGAACGTCATGTCTCGTCGCGCAAAAAACAAGTTCGCACTTCGTTGCGTTTCGTCGCACGCACACTGATTAACTGATTAAGGCGACAACGTAGGCCACAAGTACTATGGGCCAAAATTCCGCATGATCACCTCAAAGGCGATAATCGCATGCACGGCTCACGACTCGATCGCACAATGTTCGTTTGTCACTAGCTGCGCTCTCACAGGAATATTTTCTTAAGTGAGCATGCTTAAGTTTTGTCCATAGTACATACAACGACTATTTGATATTTTCGCGTCGCGTTGCATTACCGCGTTTGTTGTTCACCTAGGACAACGGGTAAGCCGCGGATCAGCAGTAACGGTCAAACTGTATCAACATTACAAAATAATAAAGAGATTTCTTTATTATTTTGTATTTATATTTACAAAAAGCGAGATTTCGCTTTTTTGCGCTAGTATCTAAATAAATGGGCCTTTTTGGTGGAACTCTTGCAGCTCTCCTAATAAACTTTCCATTTCCAGGTCCACACCGGAACCTGGCTAGTAGACGGCAACCCTCAGATCATTCTGTTCGACATCGGCTCCGGCGCATGGCAGCTGGACACGTACAAACAGGAGCTGTGGAGTACGTGCGGCATCGGTATACCACACCTAGACGTGGAGGCCAATGATGCTGTGATTCTAGGGTTCATGGTGGCGCAGTTTATTGGCGAGGTCAGTATAAACATAATGCAGAATATTTCCATCCATAATTTTCCCCAGCCAGATTTTTCGCCATCCAGATTTTTCCCCATCCAGATTTTTCGCCATCCAGAGTTTTCGCCATCCAGAGTTTTCGCCATCCAGATTTTTCGCCATCTAGATTTTTCGCCACCCAGATTTTTCGCCATCCAGATTTTTCGGCATCCAGATTTTTTGCCATTCATAATTTACCCGACCCAGATTTCCTCCATCCAGATTTTTTGTCACCTATAATGTTCGTCATCCAGATATGTCGCCTTCCAGAATTTTGGCCACCCAGAAACTGTCTTTTATCCAGTTCTGTGACTACAATATAAAAGTAACTAGACACTTGGCAGCGTTACGGGTCGTCAGAAGCCAGAATGTCTGACAACCAGTCTTATTTTTATTTTTCCTTTATTCAATTCATCTCGTCGGCCATCAGCTTGTTAGCGACACTAAGAAAAAAAAAATCAACTACATGGTAACAACAATATAATTTAATAGCACTAAACGTCAAATCTTAGACATTAACTTTTTGCTTGGTCTCATCATCAGATGTAAAGTCATCAATCCATTTACGCAGCTTGTCGGAATCTTGCAATCCAACCAGGCGATGCAAGACTTTCCCATTATTTATGGCCACCAGCACAGGTATAGAACTTACTTCATAGTCCAATGCTAAGTCTGTCTGTTCGTCAATGTCGACTTTTGCTAGGACCACCTTTCCCTTGGATTCAGAAATGATGGATTACAAGAAACCAAGGGGGATCGTAGTATCCAGTAACTGTGTTGTGGAGGTCAGATAGGCAATGGCTCCATGTAAAATACTGGTATTCAGCTGCTTTCGGTTAAACCGGAAGCAGACCTAACAATCAATCTGCCTAGCCTTTTCCCAACTATGTCGGGGTCGGCTTCCAGTCTAACCGGATGCAGCTGAATACCAGTATTTTACATGGAGCGACTGTCTATCTGACCTCCACAACACAAATACTGGGTAATACGATACCCCTTGGTAAGTCTGGTTGTCAGACTTTCGGGCTTCTGACGACCCGTAATGACTGTCAAAGATCTATGAATGACAGCCGGGACCAACGGCTTAACATGCTTTCCGAGGCACGGAGGAGTCTCGATATGTAAAGATGGTCACCCATCGGAAGCAGACCTAACATAGTTGGGAAAAGGCTAGGCAGATGATGATATAAAAAAGAGGGGAAATAATCATAGGGCATTAAAAAATTCGTCCGCATCGCTGTCAACAGGAAAAGTGCCCAAAAGTATGGCAATGTTCTCTGGTCATGTGAAGAGTCGACCAACCTCTTGGCGATGTCTCGGAAAACTAAGTGGGCACTCGGACGCCATGGCCGTAGACTTTCAACCATTATCTTTAATCCATTCATTATGGTTTCAGTTCCGCAAAGCAGCTGAAGGGTACAGCGACACTCCGCCGCGCGTGGTCGCTCACTTCCACGAGTGGCAGGCTGGTATTGGACTTATTATGCTCAGGTATGTTACTCAAACTGTACAACTTTCGCCATGGAATTAACTTCCTAATCGTGATCACGGTAGTGAAAGAATCATCAAAATTGGTTCATTAGTTTAAATCGCGGACATACAAACATACATACGGGTCGAATACAGAACCTCCTTTTTTGAAGTCGGTTATCCGAAAATCGCTCCTCGCTTTGAGAAGTTTTCACTTCAAAAAATAAACTTACTTTTTATATTTAAATATCTATTTTGCAAATTTTAAATATCTTGGTCATTGGGTCTGACGATTTGAATGATAATGTTGATATAGAGCGGGAGCGCAGGTCACTGGCTGTTAGAGGTGGGATGTTGGCCCACAGGTTTGCACGTTGTACGGCTCAGGTTAAGGTGACGCTTTTCAAAGCCTACTGCCAATCCTTTTACACGTGCAGCCTGTGGGTGAACTTTACACAGAGGGCATACAGTTGCCTGCGCATACAATATAACAACACGTTCCGGGTGTTGCTGGGGCTGCCGCGTTTTTGTAGCGTGTCCGGCATGTTTGCCGACGCGGATGTGGATAGTTTTTCGGCCATCATGCGTAAGAGATGCGCTTCTCTAGTACGCCGTGTGCGCAGCAGCCCCAACACCATTCTTAGAACGTTGGCTGATAGGTGGGACTCTCCGATCTTGGGGCGGTGGATACAACTCCACGCAGTCAAGTAGACACTCCCCAGGATTGGTGGCCTCAGAATAAATGTTACTAACACTAGTTTATAAGTTTACATTGTTACTAACAAATATGGAAGTGATTATGCAATAAATGTTTATTTATTTATTTATTCCCAGGACCCGCCATATAGACGTAGCTACGGTATTCACGACGCACGCCACTCTCCTCGGGAGATACCTGTGTGCTGGCAACACTGATTTCTACAATAATCTGGATAAGGTACTTCTTATTTGCTTGATTCATCGACATTACATATTTTGTAGTTTTAGAAAAAATAAAAACCGGCCAAGTGCGTGTCGGACCTCGCACAATGAAGGGTTCCGTAGTTGTATTACTTATCTTGATTTAAAAGAGTTTCATGCCCATTCTTCTCCATTGAGATCTACGTTTTGGAATGGGCATCTAGCTTCAACTTTCTGACTAACTGACCGATTCTTTGACAATTCAAAAGTGCCTTTAATTGGTTTAATTGAAATAAATGCTTTGAGTTGGGATAAATTTATCCCAAGAACAAACTTAACACTGTAGTTAAAAAACATGGTCTCCCATGCATTCCAACTGCAAATGTAAGTTGGTTGACTATTACTCGTAAACTTGAAAAGCCTTTAGCTGTGATAGTTTTCCTTTTAATTTTGTTATATATACTACTACCGTGAAGTTTTTCACCCATCCAAAACTAACCGTTTAGCTGGTTGGACACTTGACTCTAACAAACATTAGCACTTTAAAGCTTACTAAGAGCTGGTAATAGTAATATAATATAATAATATGTTTATTGTTCAACAAGGACTGGATTACATGGCAAAGTAGGTAATGTATAAAGCATAAGCCTAGTTACTTAATCTAGTTAGTGGGTGTCGTACTTTTCTCCTAGATAGGTTACAGTATAACCTGTGTTTAGTAGTCCTTTACAACTCCCCCCCAGTTAATAATAATTCCCCCAACTTGATCTAGCATATTGCTTTGCCATGCTCTTCTAATAATAATGATAACGACGCCCTAAGCCGAGGTCCGTACCCCACAGGGGGTGCCCTTAGTGCGCAGTCCTTCAGTTTATAAGTTTAGTTAGTACGTTATGCCCCCTGGCTGGAGGCTTTTGAGCTCGCTTAAAGGCACCCACAGGAAAGTCCGATTAAGTAGTCGAGACCTCTCATGGTCACACTACGAGATGCCAATTCCAAAAAAAAAAAACCTCACACCTCTTAAAGAAATGTCAATTTTTTTGTTTCAGTTCTCTGTAGATGAAGAAGCAGGCAAGCGTCAGATCTACCACCGATATTGTATGGAGCGGGCGGCCGCACACATGACTCATATTTTCACTACCGTTTCGGATATTACTGGTAAGTCTGTGCTTAATAACATGCTTGTATCCGCTTGCGCGAGCGAAGCGCTCGACCGCGTCAAAATAAAACCTGTCCACTGAACGGGCCGCTGACGTCATCTGGCTGCGCGCGCGCCTGTTATTTTATACAAACCGATAACCGACCAAGTGTTTCTCGGAAGGCTGTGACCTTATGTTTGTAAAGTACCAGTAATCAAAGCTATGTTTTAGAATGCGTTTCGTTTGAATGTATGATCGTATAAAATTCACAAAAATAGGTATGTAAAGAGCAAACAGTTAGTTTCAAATTTCTAGATTCTAGATTTTCTAGAAAGAAGAAACAAGTGATGACCTATATGTTTTATGGTCTAAAACGCATGCTGTGTTAATTCTTAACGTGAATCATAAATAAAACCACTTACCACAGTACAATATTCATTATTTACAAGCTTCCGCAGTTGAGACAAAAACTTGTTATTGTTTACTTTAGATTTTATGACAGCGAAAATAATATTTTTTTAATGTCATAGACTAGTTCAGTGGGTGTTGTCGTATCTTAAAAGGTTCGGACACAGATAATCTATCATAGTAAATGCATGGAATTGGATAGGTACTACTTAATAGTGGTGGAACAAGGTTAAACGTAAAAAAAAATATTTGCTTGGTATAGAACTTATACCACGTACAGTTACGGAAAATTGACTCTAGGGAACCACCCACACCACAATCGCGCAAGCGGGTATTGCGTGTATGACCAGATGTATGAACATAAATGAGGCAAAAGGAGTATGTAAGGATCGTAGCAGGTGGCGTTCTGTACTTCTGTTTCTGTGGTTCTGTAGTCTATGGGAAAAGGCGTGAGTTTATGTATGTGTCGCAGCCAACTAGCTTAATTAGACGGTTAGTTAACAGACCGCTACCGTGGCACCGCTTTACTCACTCGGCTCCCGCGGGCTTGGTCATACATACTTACATGTCTATGTATGTATGTTCGGTCGTATTTTGACAAACGAGGTATCGTTGGAACCGTCATGTTCTTCCGCGGGTTATAGGCTATAATGACGTCACATAAAATCCAAGATGGCGGCTTAGAGCGGATGTAAAGTGACCCCGAAGTTTTTTTTTTATTATTAATTTGTCGTGTTTGGTGTCTAATGAAAGGTCTTACTTTCTGAAAATATATTGGTTATATAAAATTATATATACATCAACCCCACATTTTTACTTCTGAACTATCTCAAATCAACAAAGTGGGTACGTGCACCCTCAATGATCCCAAACCACAAAGTAATAAAAATGAAAATTTGTATTAAAAATAAAAACTCAACTACAACAAAAACGCCAACTAAAACCAGTCTTATCAAGGGGTATCGTATTACTCAGTTAATGGGTTGTGGAGGTCAGATAGGCAGTTGCTCCATGTAAAATACTGGTATTCAGCTGCATCCGGTTAGACTGGAGGCCGACCCAAACATAATTGGGAAAAGACTAGGCAGATTTATTTTTTTAAAAGAGAATTCTATCTTTCTTAAAAATTACTCGTTTTCCCCCAGGTTACGAAGCCGAACACCTCCTCAAACGCAAGGCAGACATAATTACTCCGAACGGATTGAATGTAAAGAAGTTCTCAGCACTGCACGAGTTTCAGAACCTCCACGCGATCTCCAAGGACAAGATCAATGAGTTCGCTAGAGGTCACTTTTATGGGTAATGTTTTTGTTTTATTGTAATAAATGTACGCACGGCTACAGATCAAACTACACATGTCCAGTAAAAGCTGATCTCACATTGTATAGGATTTCCTTACAATGAGAGGTCAGTGTAAACTGTAGCCGTGTGTACAAGGTGATTTTTTCAAGTGGGCGTGGATGGCCAAATTTGAAACTATGAGGAATATTGAAATGCAGAATGCAGTAAAATCCTTGAGTCGAATCCAGCTATGTATTGAAAACAGTGGTCATCATTTTGAACAATTAATCAGTTAAGGTTTAATAGGTAGTAACATAAAAAAAAAGTATTTTATTAAAAATAAATTTACTTTAAAAAAAGTAAAAACCGACTTCAAAACCAAAAACGAATAAAATAACTTAAATAAAACACTTAAACACTTAACAGCTTCTGAAGTCGGTGTCAAGCTAAAGTGCATTGAAGAATTGAAGATACCGACTTCAGAAGCTGTTAAGTGTTTTATGAAAGTTATTTTATTAGTTTTTGGTTTTGAAGTCGGTTTTTACTTTTTTTAAAGTAAATTTATTTTTCCATTTTTAGTTGAATATACAATTACATAAGTAGTTAAGCCCAATGGGTCACTTGTCCAAGGGGATGGCGAAGTAGACCGAGACATAACGCACCGGATCAACTCAGGATGGATGAAATGGCGACAGGTTACAGGAACAACTTGCGACCCACGGATGCCCCTCAAGTTGAAGGGGAAAATTTACAAGTCCGTGATAAGGCCTGTCGTACTTTATGGATCGGAATGCTGGGCAGTGAAGAAGACGGATGAAAAAAAAATGCATGCAGCGGAGATGAGAATGTTGAGATGGATGTGTGTAGTGACGAGAATGGATAAAGTAAGAAATGAGTATATAAGAGGAAGTTTGAAAGTGGCGCCAGTGACAGAAAAGTTGAAAGGAAATCGTTTGTCTTGGTATGGGCATGTAATGAGGAGAGACGAAACGCATGTGACTAAAAGAGTGATGAATATACATGTTGATGGATGGAGAGGCAGATGAAGGCCAAAGAAAAGATGGATGGATTGTGTGAGGAATGATATGAAAGAGAAGGGAGTGAATGATAGCGTGACGGTTGACAGGGGAGAATGGAAGAAGAAAACGTGTTGCGCCGCCCCCAAGTAATATGGGATAAGGGCAGGAAGATGATGAGTTTTTGAAAAAATCGCGGACAAACAAATATACATACATACATACATGTATACATACATACATACATACATGTATACATACATACATACGGGTCGAATACAGAACTTCCTTTTTTAAAGTCTGTTAAAAATGAGCTCTTCCCTTTAGTTTGCCGTATGTCATTACTTCCCAGAATTCCATCCTTATTAGCGACACTATCGAATAGTGTAATACAGTGTGTTTTTTTTTTCCAAAATCAACGGGTTTGATTCCTGGCAAGAAATATAGATTTTTCAAAAATCCAGTGATGCAGTTTTCATCAAAATCAAGCCCGAGACTCGTTTGAGTACTTTTCGCTATTCCTCATAGTTTCAGATGTGGCCATCCACGCCCACTCACTCAAAAAATCAGCTGTTCCCTACATTGACGAATTATGCGAACATAAATGTACTGAACAGCTTATTTTTTGTCGCGATTTTAGGTTTGGTCCCGTAGTAAACATTTGGTCATAATGATGAGTACAATGACCCCTTATAATATTGCAATACGGGCCTAATTTTTTTATTATTCTTTTGTTCCCAGCCACTTCAATTTCGACTTGGACAAGACGCTATACTTCTTCATTGCGGGACGTTACGAGTTCGGCAACAAGGGAGCTGACATATTCATTGAAGCATTAGCGAGACTGAACCATTATTTGAAGGTAAATAATATTCAATCAATTAATCAATAGTTTATTTGTGAAACATAGGTATTTACATGCATAGGTGTTTACATAAATAGGGGGTGCGCTATGTTTTGTCACAATTAAGACATACAAATTTATAAGTGACAAGTATTATATGCTATTTACTTCCATTTTGACAAAACCAGTCAGCCAATGGGATTGTTTCCCGGAAGCTCCGCCGCGAGATGGCGCTGTTTTGTGTTTGTCACTTGTCAAAGTCTTCTTGAAGACAAAGCGACCAAACTGCGACAAGAAAACGTTTAGGATTTTAGCCGATATCATATACTAATTTATAAACCCAAAACCCCAGAGGGGGGGGGGGGGGGGGGGTGTGTGAACCCATAGGTTCACAACTACTGATGATGATTTTGTTTTACATCGGATGATGTATTTTTACGCCGCAAAAAGAACGCGGTTAGATTAGAGACTTAAATTTGCTCCGGCTTTGTCTGATTTCCGAAATCATACGAATCCGGAGCAAATTAAAGAGACGTATTGATTATTTTTATGGTAAAAATTATGTAAATACATATTTCTTATTGAGGAGAGGAGCTCGTGGCTAAGTAATAACAGTCGCACGGGTCGATCCATCAGGTTAAGCTACGCTTGCCGGAGTTGGTCAGTGGATGGGTGACCATCTTTACATACCGAGACTCCTCCGTGCCTCGGAAAGCACGTTAAGCCGTGGATCTTTGACAGTCGTTACGGGTCGACAGAAGCTAGAAAGTCTGACAATCAGTCTTACCAAGGGCTATCGTATTATCCAGTTGCTAGATTGTCGAGGTCAGATAGGCAGTCGTTCCATGTAAAATACTGGTATTCAGCTGCATCAGGTTAGACTGAAAGCCGACCCTAACATAGATGGGAACAAGCAAGGCAGATCGATTTGGTTTTATAGGAGTTTTAAAAACACAAAATTATCGTAGTACTAGTAAAGATGACGTTATAATATGACTGAACCACTTTCCTACATAGCTTTACCCCCACTTTCTCTATTTGTCCGCATTTTTATATTTTAGTACAAAAATAACCAATTTTCTCTTTTTTTTTTTCAGGCATCAGGCTCTGACACTACTGTAGTCGCCTTCTTGATATTTCCCGCCAAAACGAACAACTTCAACGTGGAGAGCCTCCGCGGTCATGCCGTGACCAAAGCGTTAAGAGACACCATCAGTGAAATACAGCAGAAAATAGGCAGGAGGATGTACGACATCTGTCTGAGGTGAGTGTGCCGGATATAGGAGCCTACCTAAAGTTGCCAACTGCCGGATATAGGCACATAATAATAGGTCTTTACCTATGAAATTGCCGTTTTGTATGAAAAAATTTAAACGATTTTTTTTCATGCATTTTTTATTTGTATTAATCGAAGTAATCACTAATGCAATCAATGCATCTTTGCCAACGCAGTGGCAGTTTATTGATGCCCTTCTTAAAGAAATCAGCTGGACGGGAGGCAACAAATTCTTCAAAGGCATTTTGTACTGCCTCTCGGGTATTGAATTTTTTTCCCGCCAAGAAGTTATCCAAATTCTGGAAAAAGTAGTAGTCTGTAGGCGCAAGGTCTGGTGAGCAGGGCGGATGACGGAGAGCTTCCAACCCCAGTTCTTACAACTTGGAGACCGTCTGCTGTGCAGTATGAGGTCGCGCGTTGTCGTGCAGGAGCAGCTGAGACGAGCGATTGACCAATGCTGGTTGGAGATGTGCCAGCTTCTCCATCATTGTGTTCAGTTCTTCACAGTACACATCTGAAGTAATGCTCACTCCGTTTGGTAAGAAGCTGTGATGAATCACACCGGCGCTAGACCACCAAACAGTGACCATCACTTTTCTAGGGGTAAGTTTTCGTTTAGGGCATTGTTTAGGTGCTGAACCAGGATCCAACCAACTTGCTGAGCGCTTGCGGTTATCAAACAGAATCCATTTTTCATCGCAGGTAACAATGCGGTTCAAAATTCCTTCATTTGTGTGTCTGTTGAGCAGTGCAAGGCACGTCTCGACGCGTACTTCGCGCTGGCGATCATTGAGTTCGTGGGGCACCCATTTGTCAAGCTTTTTTACCTTGCCAATTTGACGCAAATGGACCAATATTGTTTTGACGCTAACGTCGAAAGCTGCTGCTAATTCAGCCGTAGATTGTGTATCATCAGCTTCCACAATCGCCTTTAATTCGTCATTGTCGACCAAAGTCTTCGGACGACCGCGAGGTTCATTTTTCAGGTCGAAATTTCCAGAACGGAAGCGAGCAAACCAATAACAAGTGGTGCGTTGGTTTGTAGTGTTAGCTCCGTAAACGTCGTTGATGTTGCGTGCCGCTTGTGCCGCGTTGCTGCCACGACGGTACTCATATTCCATAATTACTCGAATTTTTAACGTATCCATGATGACGAAAAAGATTGAAATGCGATGAAAATGTAACACTAATCAATAAACAAATGACTACTTTTGGAAAAAAAAATCCATGTTTTTAAAATAAAATTAATTTGAAATTAGAATTCTTAGCCAAACAAAAATTATTTTGATTTGAAATGGCCCGTACTGCAGAACGGCAATTTCATAGGTAAAGACCTAATACATAATAGTACAAGTACAGAAGATTGACTCTGCAAAATCATTTAAATAAATAGCGACTCTTGCTACGACACAATAAAGTGCAATTCAGGCTGAATAGTTTATATTCACTTAGAAATTAAAAAAAAAAATCAGCTGTTTCCTACATTTTGACGAGTTATGCGAACATAATTGTAGATGATTTTTTTTTTCGCGATTTCAAGTTTGGTCCCATAGTAGAAGTTGTTCATAATGATGAGTACAATAACCTCTTATCGGATCGAACAGGTTTTTTTAGACTAATTGGGCGATACAGGATTTTGCGTAACGTTAGGCCACATAAACTCTTTCTAACATTATGTTTAATTTACAGTAATTTTAGATTACAGAGGAGTTCGTGGCTAAGTAATAACAGCCGCACGGGTCTATCCGTAAGGTTAAGCTACGCTTGCCGGGGTTGGTCCGTGGATGGTGACCATCTTTACATAACGAGACTCCTCCGTGCCTCGGAAAGCACGTTAAGCCGTTGGTCCCGGCTGTCATTCGTCGATCTTTGACAGTCGTTACGGGTCGTCAAAAGCCCGGGGTATCGTATTACCCAGTTAATGGGTTGTGGAGGTCAGATAGGCAGTCGCATCATGTAAAATACTGGTATTCAGCTGCATTTGGTTAAATTGGAAGCCAACCCCAACATAGCTGGGAAAAGGCTAGGCAGATTGATTAATTGAAACTCTTTCTAGCATTATA
Organism: Cosmia pyralina; assembly: GCA_946251885.1. Lineage (NCBI taxonomy): Eukaryota > Metazoa > Arthropoda > Insecta > Lepidoptera > Noctuidae > Cosmia > Cosmia pyralina. The sequence continues at coordinate 3,395,624 of OX276371.1, forward strand.
TTTAATTTATAGTCATTTCAGATTACAATAGCTAACAATAAGTTTTTTTTTAATACGAGTTTCGCTTACTGGGCTTCGTCTTGACCTCGAGAGTTCTTTCAATTACAGTGGTCACCTACCCGACTCATCCGACCTCATGCTAAAAGAGGACACGGTGCGTCTGAAGAGGTGTATTTACAGTCTACAAAGAGACGGATTACCTCCCATCACCACGCACAACGTTGTAAGTGAACAACTTTTTATTTATTTTTACTTGTAACGATCCCGAATAAAAACTCCTAACCCCTAAAAGTCCTGACTGACTGATTCATCAACGCCCAGCCCAAACATATTGAACCTAGAAAGCTAAAATTTTGCACAGAGGCTCTTTTTATAAGGAATAAGGAAGGATTTCCCGCTAGCACGTTCCCGTGCGGTATTTTCCGACATCCACGCGGGCGAAGCCGCGCGGGAAGTGCTAGTTATACAACATTAGTTTTAGTATATGCGAAACCCGAAACACGTGTCTAGTATTTTTATGTAAAGAATCTATGTACAAAGTTACAAAACTGTATCATGAAAAATCACAAAGTTATAAGCTTGTTATGTTACCTGGTTGTCCGTACAAAAACATGATCACCACGCGGCGCCCGCTGTGCGCCGGTGCCTAGTGCTAGTATGACCTGCAGTGACTTGTGTTCGTCGCGCGGTGTCCATATTGTAACCTTTTTTAAAGATTTTTGGGGCAAAATATAACACGGTATAAAAATTATTGGAATCGATTCAGTTATTTATTCTGAACAAACTATATTCTGGTTTCGCATATACTACAAATAATGTTGTATTATACCGAAACTGTTTAGAGGAGCTCGTGGCTAAATAATAACAGCCGTACAGGTCGATCCATCAGGTTAAGCTGCGCTGCCGGGGTTGGTCCGTGGATGGGTGACCATCTTTACATACCGAGACTCCTCTGTGCCTCGGAAAGCACGTTAAGCCGTTGGTCCCGGCTGTCATTCGTGGATCTTTGACAATCGTTACGGGTCGTCAGAAGCCCGAAAGTCTGACAATCAGTCTTACCAAGGGGTATCATATTTCCCAGTAATTGGGTTGTGGAGGTCAGATAGGCAGTCGCTCCATATAAAATACTGGTATTCAGCTGCATCCGGTTAGACTGGAAGCCGACCCCAACATAGTTGGGAAAAGGCTAGGCAGATTGATTTATACCGAAACTGTTTACAGATTCGATAGGTCTGAACTGAAAACCTTAAGTGTATCTCGGATACGTATTTATTTGTAACTGGACTAATTTTATGAAACCCCATTATGAACCAATCATTAATTCGTAACTGAACATGTGAATGAATTAATAATTTACTTTTTATTTAAAACTAGCACTTCCCGCGCGGCTTCCCCCGCGTGGATGTCAGAAAATATCACACGGGAACAAAAATCCTTCCTTATTCCTTGTCTAAATTATAAAGGGATCCTCTGTGCAAAATTTCAGCTTTATAGGTCCAAGGGTTTGGGCTGGGCGTTGATGAGTCATCAGTCTGTCAGGGGCCGTGAAAAAAGATCATGGATCCATCATGGTTCCAGTGTGAGATAGAGATAGAGCTAGATACGACCTATAGCACCATCCTTTTTTCTCAACGGAACCATGATGGATCCATGATCTTTTTTCATGTCATAGTATCCACTCACACTCGGAGCTCCCCCGCGCGACGCACCCTCGCACGCCCCGACCATTTTTTGTGCGCGCGCAGCGGGGCGCCCAGACACTTATGCACGGCTTGTACACAAAACATTCCTATGAATCGCTATGAAAGTAATTACTGTTTCTTAAAGTGGATAGACTAGGCTCGATTATGAATTTTGTTTTAGAACAATAGATGACTTAGTACATTTTCTATATAAAAAAAAAAAAAACAATTTGTTTATATTATCGCCAATAAAACACAAATTAAAAATTATTTCAAAATCTAAAGCGATAACCCTATTTTTCATTTGCTTAAAATATTGCCCATGTGTCAAATAACCAAATGACATCGTAATATCAACCTTTGTTCTTCCAAAGTTTTAAAATACGAACACTAATGTCGGTAAACAAATGCCCCTCGCGCGCGCCTCTTGTACCGCAAACTGATTTTCAACCACAGACTAACTTTGTTCGTAATGCCGATACAGCCTTACGGCTTTTGGCAAAAATATACTACACCCAACCACCTTTCCAAAGAACCTGGAACGCAAGGAGTGGGTCCACACACAAAATTCCAAAAAATAAAAAAACTAAGGCGCGGAATGCGCACGCCACGCCCCTTTTTTGTCTGGTAACTCTCGGACGTTCGGGCGTTTTGCAGTTTACGGTAACTTTCGGACATGCGCGTGGGAGCGGGTACGGCCCCAGGACTTTTCTTTTTATTTATATAAATTGATGCTATCGACAATTTTTTTTCAATGTACAGGTGGATGACTGGAGTGATCCCGTATTGAATTCCATCAGAAGATGTGAACTATTTAACACAGTCAATGATAAAGTTAAGGTGAGTCATCAGTTTTGATACATTACTCTTATTATTTAATGGGGTTGTTTACCGGAAGCTTCGCCGCTAGAGAGCGCTGTGTGTTAGTCATTTGGCAAAGCGACCAATCGGCGACAAGAAAAAACTTAGCGCCATCTTGCGGCAATGTTTTCAGCAAGGAACTCCATTGACACCTTGAATTAAAGTAACAAACACTTAGCGCCATCTACGCGGAACTAATTTGACAGTTTTCTTCCCCATTGACAAGAATTGCGTTAGACAAATCAAAGTTACGAAATGTGCGAAGATATACGTAATTCCTTTCAAAATTTCTACACAATTTATAGGGTGACTGGTAATCAGTAACCGATACTTAAACATATGATTGTACTCATGATAACAAACAACTTTTACTATGGGATCAAACCTGAAATCGCGAAAAAAATCGGCCGGTCCCTACATAACTCTTCAAAATGTACGGAACAGCTGATTTTGTTTTCGCGATTGAAGTTTAAAGCATTTATTTCTCATAAGAACTTAAATAACAATTCACTTAAAATGAGATACAAAGTGCTTACATCTAAGTAAATTAAATTATCATTCAGATTCAGGTGATTTCAGGTTTGTTCCCATAGTAAAAGTTGTTTGTTATCATGTGTACAGAGGCCCGCACATCAAGCTACACCAAGCTGTCAAATTTTCCCAATTGAATATGAACCTTATCCCTTTGTAGTAAAGTTGAAAATCTATCAAAGAAATTTGACAGATTGGGGTAGCTTGATGTGCGGGCCTCTGTACAATTACAATCATGTGTTTAAGTATCGGTCATTAATTACCAGTCACCCTATATTTCTTTTAGAAACTTTAACGTCAAACTTAAACTGAAATTCTGCATGAAGAAATGGTTCAAAGATATTCGTATCTGCAGTTTTTTTTTTGTCTGCCTTTTCTGTCTACCTATGTGTCTCAAGGGCAACTGCTAAGTAAAGAAAAGAAAGAAAGAAAAAAACACGTATAATTGCGGTGAACACGACGCAAAGAAATAAAAAATAAAGTCGGTTTGATCTGCGGTATTGTGTTTATTTAATGCTGGGTATATACTATTATAAATGTCTGGATTTCGTCCCGGTTTATGGTAAAAGGTTCGCTCCGTGTAACATGGCTCTTAAAACTTGACTTTGAAAAATGTGGGTGTTTTATATCCGGAAGGGGAAGGACGGATGGTAGACCCTTCTGGAATAAGACGTGTGATTTATCATTAATTATAGGAGCAGCTCGTGGCTAAGTAATAACAACCGCACGGGTCGATCCATCAGGTTAAGCTACGCTTGCCGGGGTCGGTCTGTGGATGGGTGACCATCTTTACATACCGAGACTCCTCCGTGCCTCGGAAAGCACGTTAAGCCGTTGGTCCCGGCTGTGATTCGTGGATCTTTGACAGTCGTTACGGGTCGTCAGAAGCCCGAAAGTCCGACAAGCAGTCTTACCAAGGGGTATCGTATTACCCAGTTACTGGGTTGTGGAGTTCAGATAAGCAGTCGCTCCATATAAAATACTGGTATTCAGCTGCATCTGGTTAGACTAGAAGCCGACCCCAATATAGTTGGGAAAAGGCTAGGCAGATTGATTGATTAATTTATCATTAATTATACTTTCAGGTAATATTCCACCCAGAATTCCTCACCTCAACCAACCCCCTATTTGGTCTGGACTACGAGGAGTTCGTGCGGGGTTGCCACCTGGGCGTGTTCCCGTCGTACTACGAGCCGTGGGGCTACACGCCGGCCGAGTGCACCGTCATGGGCATCCCCAGCGTTACCACAAACCTGTCAGGTGAATGTTGAACTATAGTCTGTTTTTTTAACAAACGAGTAACGAAAATTTTGACGGCGTTGCTATTGGTCCACGTAATCAACATAAAGTCCGTTGCACACAAACCAAACGCTGTGGTTAAATGTACATTCAGTTGAGTCATCGACTACCTGCGCGTCGCACGTGTTTTAGTGAGTGAACCAGATGATATTGTTTGTGCGTGAGTCATGGCGGACATGTCTCCTGTACAGTAAATTTTAGAAGTATTCAATATGAACGGGCCTTAACAATTTAAAAACAAAACAATGGCGTTGGCCCACCCTGACCAATGACCCATCCCGCTCTGTCAATATCGGAAATGTGCGAGAGTCAAACTCAGTACTCGTTTGTTAAAAAAAACAAACTATAGTGGCATTTATTATTTAACATGGTTTTGCCCGAAATTATCCTAACGGAACGGACTACCGGGTAAGGGTCAGACTCCACCAAAAGGAAAAATCCTCGCGAATGCTTCAGCACTTTTTAAATTTTTCTGAATAAGTAGGTAACTGAATCAATATTGACTTTTAAGTATAAAATTGGACGCAGACATCACTTGATAAACGCTTGATGACTGCGTCGAATTTTATGAAAAATAAAAATTAAAACTTTTACAAAAAAAAAAAAACAACAGTTCCACAAAAAAAAAAAAAAAACAAAACTAAAGACACCGAGTTCCGAAATTAATTTTTTCACTTTGTAGTGTTTTTTTTTTTTTTTTTTGTAAAAAAGTTTTTGATGCTACAAATGATATTGAGATGACGATGGTATGATATTCAGGGAATGTGTAACTCGTTAAAATGAATATTAATTTATTTGATCCTAACTTCTACAAGGTGTAACTTATATAACGCACAACCTCTTAAGGGGTCATTGTACTCATCATTATGAACAACTTTTACTATGGGAACAAATCTGAAATCGCAAATAAAAATCAGCTGTCCCTACATGTTCGCATATAACTCGTCAAAATGTAGGGAACATCCGATTATTTTTTCGCGATTTCAGGTTTGGTTCCATAGTAAAAGTTGTTCATAATGATAAGTACAATGACCCTTAAGAGGTTGTGCGTTATTTAAGTTACATCTTGTATAAATTATTTCTTGTGTATCGACTGCTTATTAAATTAGGAATCTCATGCAAATATCATCTTTCTATCTTCAGTGGTTAATGGTGACCCGCAGTAGCAGCTGTGAAATTCAAATTTTCTTACGTTTTTTACAATTTGCAGTCAGTGTCAGGTTGTATGTTGATAAAAATATGATTCGCGGCCGTAACTAATTTGTATTTACATAATTATAAACATAAGAATCATCAATACATCTCTCTAAGTTAGCTTTGTTCTCTTTAAGTTTGATTTCGGAAATCATGACATTTTGGAACAAATCTACGAGTAACTTAGAGAGGTACATAGGTTATACACGCTCCGCAAGTGTCACGTCAAAATCTGGCTAATTAGCCACATTTTCGTCGCCTTGTCTCTTTTTCACTCCCGATAATTACGACATGCCGTCCTACTTCCACGTGTCATCTAGTAGTTCGACATTGTGCCTTTTTGAACATCGAATGTTGCCTAGGTAACCTATCTACACTCCTACCAACTTATCTGTGAAATGGCGAAAATTGGAACTACGGCCGTCATGTTGAAATGTCTTCGATTGTGCCGACGCATGTCATTCGATTGTGTCGACGCATCGACGGTGCCGTCCTCTTTCAGTTCACAGATAAGTTGGTAGGACTGCACGTCTTTTTACTTATAATATCATTGGTTGTAATTTGTAAATACATGTTTGTTATAGCCGCGTATCGTGTGGCTGACACTGGCATGGCCACCATCAGGCATATTAATTTTGATAACACAAAAAATTTGCTACCAATTAGCCTAAATTTGCCGCAAAATATCAGAATTTGTCGGTCACTGGTTCAAAAGATATAAGGGTTCATTGGTGGCAGATCTGGAGAGCGTCTCCCCAGATTGGACGCATTTATATCTCAAAAACTAGGCCACCTAGCAAAGATCTGTTTCCTCCCAAATTTAGTCGCTAATTAGTCGCAAGTTTTCGCCAAGTCACATAATTAGTCGGGTCTTAGTTTAGAAGATATAATGAGTTCAATTTTTAAGTATAGTCCAAGAGCTAGATCGAAGAGTTTACGGTAAACTCTTCACACCCGCGTATCATATTCACCACTACATCATTCACACATATTACTCTATTTCAACATTCGTATTAACACACATACACATCCACACCTCAAATCTTCAATCTCACGAACACATCCTTGCACTCTTTTATGTTTTGTTTTCTCTTTTTGTCCTAGTTTAGGAGTCAGGGTTTACTTTCAAACTCAAACTCAAAGCATTTATTTCAAATAAACCAATTACAGGCACTTTTGAATTGTCAATGGGTCGGTCAGTCAGAAAGATGAAGCTAGTTGCCCATTCCAAAGCGTAGTAGATCCCTATGGAGAAGAAACTCCACGGACACTCTTTTAAATCATAATATTTTTACAAAATATTGGTTACATCGTTGATGTTGAAAATATACATGTGAGAACAGTGTAGAAAGACGTGCACGTTAAAAAGCGTCCGTAATAAAAAGATAAAAACTAAAACAACTAAATTAAATATTAAAATTAAAAATAAGCCATTGCAGCTAAGAGACGACCAGTCCCAAATGACGGCGCCCGTTCACAAACATGACGCATGGATCAGCACCAACTTTATCTGTTTGACCTTTGTTAACCAAGTTATGTATCCTAGTCTTAAGTAATGTCAAAGGTTCCTGTATCATTAAAGATTTTTATATTATATTATTATAAGTACCAAGTCGAAATATTTTTTGTTGTAGTGACACACGAATGTCCTAAGTTTTAATATTGTCTAACAATAGCTGAACACTATCTCCTGAGATACAGGTTCCTGCCTAGTTCAGGGGCTAGGGGCAATATTCTGAGCACCTTTTACGACCACCACAAAACGAAAAGTTTTAGTACTTGTCACCTGTTCTGAAATTGTAACTTCAATATGAGAATAAATAATTTTTATTTGATTTTTTTATATTTTTATCAACATACAACCTGATACTGACCTGCAAATTGCGCAATCACATTAAATTTGTATAAGATTTCTAACTTAATTATAATTGTTCCAGGTTTCGGCTGCTTCATGCAAGAACACATAGCGGATCCCATGTCGTATGGTATATACGTGGTGGATCGTCGGTACATATCTTTGGAAGGATCCGTTCAGCAGCTAGCGCAGTATATGTACGATTTTACCAAGTAAGTAACATTTAAAAGTACCTTTTACCCCATTGATATAATAGAGGAAGATATGTTACGCGCTAACATCGCAATCGCTATACCTGGACTCGGCGCACGACTACATGCACCGAAATTAGCACGTCTGTGATCACAGTCGCAAACCTACAGTTACCGATAGATAAGGACAGAGATAGGAGTCGGCGCTGTCGTGCAAACGAAATCGCGTTAGCCGCTGAATGTTGGCTGAATGTTTACGATTATGAATGAAATTGTATGTCTGTCTCGTTATCACAAACATGGCAAAGCAAACATTAAATCACACTAATATTAAAAAGGTGAAAGTTTGCGACTGTGTGTGTGTGTGTGTTACTTCTTCACGGTCAAACGGCTGGACCGTTTTGGACGAAATTTGGTATGTAGATAGCTTATACCTTGAATTAAAACATAGGCTACTTTTTATCCCGGTCTACGCGGGTGAAACTGCGGGGCGCAGCTAGTAAGATCTAAGGCCTTCCTCAAGAATTGGGCTATCAAATGCAAAAATATTTTTTCAAATCTGACTGGTAGTTCCAGAGATTAGTGCGTTCAAACAAACAAAAAAAAAACAAACTCTTTAGCTTACGATTCTGAATAAACTAAGTACTTTCGTAGTGTGCGTTAATTCCGGGACATGTTGTATTCCTAATAAGTTTGCCTGGCCCACGTTCATAGCTGGTCCACGGTAATACACGCACGCTGGTTGCGAGTACGCACTTCACCTTTTTGAAGGAGTCTTTCTAATATTTTAAATTTGTCAAAATCAATGGGATCATGTTTCTACCTACAAGATGGCAAAAAGTTATCGAACAAAATGGTACCTACTTACTTTAGATAAATGTAAATAATGTATATTAAAAAATGTTTTGAATTTTCTTATAAAATGCGAAGAAACTTTTTCCCCAACCTATTACGACGCGTTGCGTGAGCTTAGCCACAGAATGTGCAAGCTAACTACTCACGGGCGTTGGCATGTATCTAAAAATGTTATATTCATTCATTCACTGTAAATACAATGTAGGCGTAAACCGAACAAAATGGTACCTACATACTTTAGATAAATTTAAATAATGTATATTAAAAAATGTTTTGAATTTTCTTATAAAATGCGAAGAAACTTTTTCCCCAACCTTTTATGTTACGATTAAGAAACTTGAAAAAAAAAAATCTATTGTTTTTTTTCCTCACATTTAGGGCAGATCAACCAATTTTTTAGCTGTGTAGTTATTACATTATAAAAATAGGTAAAGAAAGGATTCAAAATCAAAATATTTTATTTCACATAAACCTACGTGGGCACTTATGAAACGTCAGAAGCTAGGTGCACGGTTCCAAATTGGTCGTTTCCTATGGAGAAGAGCCGGCAAGAAACTCCATGGTTACTCTATTAGAAATAATTGGCTTTTACGATATTTTCAAATAACAGTGTTAATAGGTATGGGAGGACAATGCAGGCTTTTCAACAACTACCAGGTAATTAAAAAAAAAAAAAATAGTCAACAAATGTACAGTCTGAGCAGGATTAATTATAGGGTCCCTGCTAGATATCCCCGCATTCGTATCACCCCTTTCTATCCTCCACGCCGAAGAACCGTGTACGGAGCTAATTCCCCGCTGCCAAGAATGTGTAGGCTCATGAACGAGTACAGTGATCTAGTTGATGTACATAAGGACTCACTTGGTCGGTTCCGATCTATACTTCTTGATCATTTGTCTCGCAGGTGATTTTTAATTATTATTATTATCCTAATTTTATTTTTATTTTTTTTTAATTGTAGCGCGCTCATTATTATAATTTTTTTTCCCTTTTCATTATTTACTTTTTGTCAATTATTAAGGAGACGGTTGTATCCCTCTTTACTTTGTTGTATACAATTAAAATTAGACTGTTTAAAATTTTAGGATTGTTCACCCAGTAGGTAATAATAAGAAAATGCTGTATTTACCTATAATTGTTTGTTACATTTAGTTCTTTATTTCTAGTTGCTTCCTGTATTTTTTTTAGTGTATACGAACGTTGGTAAATCTAAATAAATAAATAAATAAATAAATACAGTCTACTAGGCCTGCAGCGTTCTCTCATTCACAAAATAGAAAATAATCTATTAAGGGCTGATTTTTCAATAGGTTGATAAGTTGATAACTTTTATGTGAAGATTAAATGTGACGGTTTGACATATTTTCTATACAAAAGCTGTCAAACCACCATATTTATTCCTTTGATAAAAATTATCTGACTATTGAACAATCAGCCCTTAGAAGATTAATTCAATTTTCAATTCAATTATTTATTCATCAGATAACATGATCCAAATTATGGTTAGTAACAACATCAGGAGCTTATGAACTATATTAGTAGGTAATTAATTTATATTTACATTACAATAAAAATAACAATTAAAATATTTTATTTAACAGTCCCAACCACGATGCTTACCCAGAGCGAGTGTATCGGACACTGGTATTTACCAGAAATTATCTTCAGAATATCGTTGCTGCTGCCGCGTACTCTGCCCAACAGTGACGACACACGTTTGCGTCTTATTGCGTAAAAGTCATCCGTACGCGCTTCGGCAAACATCGCGGACGCACTGCAGAACCGCGGAAACCGCAACAACATCCTGAAGACGTTATTGTATTGTACCCGCAGAGCGCTGTATGCCCTTTGAGTATAAACTCAAACTCAAAGCATTTATTTCAAATAAACCAATTACAGGCACTTTTGAATTGTCAATGGGTCGGTCAGTCAGAAAGATGAGGCTAGTTGCCCATTCCAAAGCGTAGTAGATCCCTATGGAGAAGAACAGGCATGAAACTCCACGGACACTCTTTTAAATTTATTTTTACAAAATATTGGTTACATCGTTCATGTTGAAAATATACATGTGAGAACAATGTAGAAAGACGTGCACGTTAAAAAGCGTCCGTAATAAAAAGATAAAAACTAAAACAACTAAATTAAATATTAAAATTAAAAAATAAGCCATGGCAGCTAAGAGACGACCAGTCCCAACTGACGGCGCCCGTTCACGAACATGACGCATGGATCAGCACCAATTAGCTCAACCATTTTGAAGGGAACTTAATGATCCAACTCACACGCCACCACCAGCGAGACATTTGAGTGAGCATGACATACTCTCAACCGCCAGGGCACACTCAAGTCAGTGAAAGACGTACCCAGTAAAAGGTAGCTTAATAGTAGCTACATAGTGCTCACACATGTGCTATGCAATTATACAGGGTGTTTGGCAGAACGTTGAACATACGAAAATGGTGGATAGGTGGGGTCATCTGCTACTTACTCAGCCCTAATTTATTTGGTCCTGGTACCTGCATATTTTCAAAAAAATTGTTTTTTTATTTCTTATAGTTTCACCACTTTCTTAATTTTAAAGTGTAATTTTTATTAAAAATGAGTAAACCAGGCAATATTTTATTTATTTTTTTTAATATTTAATGTTGGCAGATGCTTATAAAATTATTGCTTTATTCAGATGTTAGCTAGAAAAAATGTTATGAGTCCTCAAACTTACAGAAAGATGTAAAAAATACTTAAATCTTAATTTCAACGTGCATTAAAAAAAAAAACAAAAAATGATTGAGCAGTTCCAATTCTAGCAAAACATACCTAGTGTGTGACCTTTCTAATGATAAGTAATTTGCTTTTATAAAAAAAAAGAGTTATTTCATAATTTTATCAAGTAGGAAATTTTTGACGAAACTCTACCTTTACGGAAAGTGAAATGTTTTGTGAAATTTAATACTGCATGGTTGGTAAAAATGAAATGATCGATTGAAATTATGTAAGTTAAGTAATTTTTAATAAAAGTTACACTTTAAAGTTAAGAAAGTGGTGAAACTAGAACAAAGCAAAAAAAAAAAAATTTTTAATATCCAGGGGGCCAGGGCCAAATAAATTAGGGCTGAGTAAGTAGCAGATGACCCCACCTATCCACTATTTTCGTATGTTCAACGTTCTGCCAAACACCCTGTATAATACTAAGAGATTGAATCTAAACAATGCAAAGAAAGTTTTCTCTCATCTTAATCTTCAGCAGCTCCAACAATATATCCGAATGCTAATCAATTAATTAATGCGTCCTTGTGGATATAATTAATCCACAGGCTGCTCGTGTAGAATGATTGACAATATGCCTTGAATAGCGCTAACTTGACTTCAGCTGAGCAACGAGCAAACCTGCGAGCCAACATATTTCCCCGGACCGCCAGCGCTCTGCGTTCACGTTCAATGTCCTCATTGTCCTTTAGATCATCGTTGACAATGTGCCCTAAATATTTAAACTTTTTCACTCTATTGAGAGGAGAACCGTTCAGAAAAATAGGTGGAGGTTCATGAGGGATTTTATCACCAAGACCAAAATACATACACTCGCTCTTAGCAGCACTATACTTGAGACCGTGACTCTCAGCATACCGCTCACAAACTCTCAGTAGCTGACGAAGGGCCCCAATTGACGGGCTCAGCAGCACCATATCGTCGGCATAACTTATATTATTGACAGCGACTCCATCAATATGACAGACTACATGCATGCTACTGAGCTCGCCAATCAGGCTGTTCTTAAAAACGTTAAAAAGAGTGGGTGAGGAAATTCCCCCTTGCCTCACGCCACACTCTAGCCTGTACTCCTCAGACAAGCAATTCGCCCACTTAACAACATTTAATTGATTGTCATACCAACATTTTAGAATTTCATTTTAAATTAATAAAAGAATAAAAATAAAAATCTATGTTGTAATATGCTGGCCCGCAGGTTTGCACGATGTACCTAGTAAGGAAGTGAAACTCACTCTTTTCAAGGCGTTTTGCCAGTCTTTCTACACGTGCAGTCTGTGGGTTAGACATACGCAGAGGGCCTACAACGTTCTTCGCGTACAGTATAATGACGCCTTTAGGGTGCTGTTGGGGCTCCCGCGTTTCTGTAGTGCATCGGGCATGTTTGCTGAAGCAGATATAGATAGCTTTCAAGCTATCTTGCGAAAAAGAACAGCATCCCTGATGCGAAGGATTCGGGGGAGCACCAACAGCATTTTAAGGGTGATAGTGAATAAGCCTGATTGCCCGTTCCTGGGGCACTGGACCCGTATGCACTGCTGCAGGTCTGGTGCCGCGGGAAGCGGACATAGTTATAGGTTTTTAAATTAATTGTAGTTTTGTTTTGCTTTATTTTATTTTATTTTATTTTAATGAGGATTGTTACTAACATAGTTTTATAAGTGTTACTAACAACAATATGAATCTTGTGTTCGATTTAAATAAATAATAATAATAATAATATGACATGACACAAATGACATGATTGCCATTACAGCTACAGTAACAAATCTGAAGAAATATCATGTTCACAAAAACCACTAATATAGAGTTAAAATTGAAATTGTAGTTATATAATGTCAAATAATGAGATGATTCATAATAATCTATTATGTCAAGGAAGAATGTAAAAAATTATATAAAAAAATAAGCATCGTAATTTGGGAGCAGTTTATAGACACTTAAGTAAATACATAATTATGCCGTTAATGAGGTACCTACCAGGGAAGCAAACAATGTCGATGGTGTGGATAATCAGCCTATGTCCTATATCTACGAGTATGTCTATGTCTATGCTGGGACACGGGCCTCCTCTCTGTGAGAGGGTGTGGACTATAAACTGTAATCCATCACACGGGCCCAGTGCGGGTTGGTAGATGTCACATGTCTTCGAAATTTTGGTTCTAGGACATGTCGGTTTCCTCACGATGTTTTCCTTCGCCGTTTTGAGAGCAGTGGTGATAAAATAAATTGCACAAAGTAAAGTGCCTGCCTGGGCTCGAGCCCACGATCTACAACTCGTTACCACTGGGCTGGGCTGGCACAGCTGGCAATGCTCCACAATATAATAAATGATAATATAATGGGATAAGGGCAGTAGAATGATGATCTACCAGATAAATAAGCCGGGAGTTTAGTTAGCTAAACCACCCTGAGATGGGAGCCTTTTTGGCCTCGCACAGGTCTCTTTTTTTCTTAGTCTGAATTTTTATTTAATTTAATTTCTTTTTTTTTTTGTTTTTTAATGTTTCTTTTGTTACTTTTATATGCTCCTTTTTAACTGTATTTCCTGTGCGTGTCCCAAATAAAATATTTTTCTTTTTTTTCTTTCTTTGTTTCTTTAAACGTTTGTCTCCTTACTTTTCAGACTCACACGGCGGCAGCGTATCATTCAAAGGAACAGAACTGAACGATTGTCAGATCTTCTCGACTGGAGGAATTTGGGCATTGTGAGTATATCAAGAATTATAATGATGATGAAAATCATGATTTAAAAAAAAATTAAGGAAATCGGATTTCGGATTCGGATATTCCAATCTTTTTTCATTTGGATGTCGATTATTATTTAAAAAGAACATCTCTGTTAATTAAAGACAATTATGTTTTTAGTCCAGTAATATTGATAATTTTTTCTAAAATTAACAAACTGCAACTGCAATGTATTATCTTTATTTTTGTGGTTTATAAACAATATACAAGTTAACACTATTTACACTAGCTACTAAAGTAAATGACTAACTAACTAAACAAGTAAATAACAATCTTTTTTTTAAAAAAAAAAAAAGATGCAATCGAATTGAGAACCTCCTCCTTTTTTTGAAGCCAGTTAAAAAGAATCAACATTGCAGTTCTTCTAAAATTATCAATATTACTGGACTAAAAACATAATTATCTTTAATTTATATTCAAGAACATTAACATTACATATACATGAACATTAGATATAATTTTATTAGATTTTTTTATTTGTTCTTTGTTTTTTCTTTTAATATCAACCTCTCCCCCACAGTACTACCGCCAAGCGCGCGCCGAAGCTCTGAAGATCGTGTACCCAGACTATGTGGACCATATGGATCAGGAACTGGGCAAGAGATTCAACTACCCACGACCAATCTCTGAACCGCCCAGTCCTACGCATTCTAGTAAGTATACTTTCTTTTATAGTTTTTAGGGTTCCGTACGTCCGAATAAAAAAAGGAACCCTTATAGGATCACTCGTATGTCTGTCCGTCTGTCACAATAATTTTGCTCCGAATCTAATGTAAGTTGAAATTTGGTACATAATATGAATTTCTGTGAGCCAAACACGGACGGGTAACTTAAATAAATGAATTTTGAATATGGGGTTCACTTTTGGGGAAAAAATTAGAAAAAATAGTTGGTCTGCCATATCAAATTCCTTTCTGGTGTTTGTGATACAATTATTTTTTTCATTAGTACATACACCAACGATACACTTCTGGAATATTCTATTTTTACTTGGAAAATTGTTTTTGTGAACCGTAAATGTGTTTTTTCTGAAATAAAAAAATATTAAATTATTATTAAATAAAAGAGCTTTTTATGAGAATTTCAAATATATAATATTTTTTGCATAATTTTAAAATAAATAGTTTTAAAGTTATTTAAGAAAATAGATGAGAATTTACCATTCCCGCCCCTCTTATCTCCGAAACTACTGAATCGCGTAATAATGATATAAATAATGTTTCTTAGCGGAATTCGTTAAGCGGTTTCCCACAGTTATTTTCGCGTTTAACCCGTCGCGCGCTAATTAGCAGACACAATTGAAATTCTATTGTTATCTGTACACATGGTGTGCAATCGACATTTTAAGAGTTACAACGCGTTCAATGAAAGAGTTTCGCAGTATTTTTTCTCTAGAATTTACAAAAATAACTATTTTAAACACCACCAGTACGCCGCGAACGTCAAACCTCAACCGAAAAAGAAACAAAGGACGAACAATCTCAAACCTCCGATGAAAAAATAGACGTACAAAAGAAAAATCTTATCAACTTACAAAAATCTTTGGAAATTCTCGATATTACTGACGACGGTGACGACCCGAGCCTTGAAATCAGCTTCGAAAAGCCGAACTTTGCCGAATCGGAGCACGAACATTACCGAACGCCGAATGAGAACTTTATGGAGCCTTTGAACGAAGCTGTGGCTGAGCAGATTGATCAGCTGATTGCGAAGTTGCAGGATTGTGCTGATGGAGTTGAGAATTAGGTTAGGTTTTATTCAGGTCTGCCTTTGAAAGTTTTGGGATTTAGTGTGAACACTTAGCATTGTAGTCAAATAAATAACCCCTTGAGAAGTTTTTTTTGGTCGATCGAAAGTTAAGCTACGCTTGCCGCGGTCGGTTCGATGATGGGTGACCATCCATTACATATCAAGACCCCTCCGAACATCGGATAGCACGATAAGCCGTTGATCCCGGCTGTCATTCGTAGATCTTTGACAGTCGTTACGGGTAATCAGAAGCCGAAAAGTCTGACAACCAGTCTTACCAAGGGGTATCGTGTTACCCAGTAATTGGGTTGTTGAGTCGTTCCATGTAAAATACTGGTATTCCGATGCATCGGGTTAGACTGGAAGCCGACCTCAACATAGTTGAGAAAAGGCTAGGCAGATTGAGTAGGAATTCTTCTAGTCTTCTTCATATAATGTAGAAAAATATATGATGGGCTGTTTAAATTGGAAAGAAAATATCAACCTTGTGGACGTTAAAATAATGCCGAAAATACCTAAACAGGCACTAGGTTAAGTGCCTGTGTGGATGTTTGAGATTAATCAATTTATTTTGGGCTTAATTTCTACTTATGCAAGGTTGACATTTTATTGGCTGTGAAAACCGCTGTATGCTGCAGTTTTTTTTAGAAAAATTGAATCAAATATCTTTCAAGTTTTAAATATTAGGGGAAAAGCATTGCTTAGTAAGGAAAATTAATTAGCTTGAACTGATTTCGAGTAAATAATATTCACTATATCTCGGGTACTGTTAGCGGTCATAAAATGATAGATATTTTTCCACCAAAACGTCATCTGTCAATAACTATTACGCGCTATCGGTTTGAAATAAAGACACCCTAACAACCGTCCTTATTGCAAAGCTATAGCGCCTAAAATAGTATAAACGATGTTGACAGATGGCGTAGTGATGGTTGCCAGCCTTAAAATAACAACAATGAACCCGGGGAAAATGGAAACTATGGCAGCCCTGAATCTTGGTTTATCACGATCGGGTTTTTGGTCACAATTCGGAGGGACTTTAGAAAGGTTTTTCCACACAGAAACGTTATTGTGGTAGTTTTAGTTTTTTTTTGTACTGGCAATACTAGAGAAACCGGCACGTGTTTTTTACACTATGATTTTTGTGATTATATGCACGAGATAAGCACTTGATTTTTAACATCGTGTTTTGTATGGTGACGGAAACGTTTGCTTTTGATGTCTCTGTTGGTATATTTTCTTCTCGATTACGATGTTGGTCCCATGGAGAAAGTTGTTCAACTTGGTGGACTCTACCACACCCTTTAGTTTGACTACACCTTTCTGACAAACCCTGAGTAGAACAAGAAAGTAGTAGTAGGTACTCGCATAATTATGTGCTATATACAAAGGAGATTGAGTTTATACAATGAACACGGCATGCCTAAGCATACTGTAGCTTTGTTATTGTGCCTTTGATGATTATCATTGAAATTTCAATTTTATTGTCATACTAATGTCATAATATTAAGTTATATTTAGTAGAGGAGCTCGTGGCTAAGTAATAACAGCCGTACGGGTCGATCCATCAGGTTAAGCTACGCTTGATGGGGTTGGTCCGTGGATGTGTGAGAGACTCCTCTGTGCCTCGGAAAGCACGTTAAGCCATTGGTCCCGGCTGTCATTCGTGGATCTTTGACAGTCGTTACGGGTCGTTAGAAGCCCGAAAGTCTGACAATCAGTCTTATCAAGGGGTATCTATCGTATTACCCAGTTACTGGGTTTTGGAGGTCAGATAGGCAGTCGCTCCATGTAAAATACTGGTATACAGCTGCGTCCGGCTAGACTGGAAGCCTCCTCCGTGCCTCGGAAAGCACGTTAAGCCGTTGATCCCGGCTGTCATTCGTGGATCTTTGACAGTCGTTACGGGTCGTCAGAAGCCCGAAAGTCTGACAACCAGTCTTATCAAGGGGTATCGTATTACCCAGTTACTGGGTTGTGGAGGCTCAGATAAGCAGTCGCTCCATATAAAATACTGGTATTCAGCTACATCCGGTTGACTGGAAGCCGACCCCAACAAAGTTGGGAAAAGGCTGGCAGATTGATTGACTATTAAGTTATTGTGTCACTCGTATGTAAAATTTCAACATTGTAAAATTGTAACCAGTAATTTAAATGGTGTGCGTAATAAAGAGTATTCTATTCTATTCTATTCTATTCTATTCTATTCTATTCTATTCTATATTTCTATTCGTCGCATAAAAATCACTTGCCGTGCCGTGACCCGAAACTAACTCATTTCCTTGCCTTTCCAGGAGGTACAACCCCGGCCGCATCAGTCCACGGTTCTGATGATGAAGACGAAGTGGATGAGGAGCAGGAGCTGGCTGAGCTTAGGATCAGCGATAAATAAGTATATTGTACTCTTTAGGGTAGTTTGTGTTGGCGAGGCTAGAACTTGCAGAGGCATTTTAGAGTTATAGTTTGACCGCTACCGCTGTACCGTGGGGGCGGGACGCCGCGAGCGTTGACGAATGAGTGGCCTGTACTACCCCCCCGCCTTGCCGCGCACATACCTAAGGCGCGGTACAGCGGCAGCGGTGAAACTATAACTGCAGATCGAGATTTTTTTAGATAACATGCAGGCATCTTAGTAAAATAAAATTATTGCAGGGGGCGTGATCATAATTTAAATTTATACGCTGTTAGCAACGACTATACAGCCAATAGACGCGTAGTACTTGATCTAACGCACCAAACCAATTCTGTCAACTAGCTGAGCTATGAAAAAGTGGGGTACTGCGTTCTGATTGGCCCTACCAAAGTCATTAAGTCTTACTAGGGATGGGACAGGCTTAAATAAAACACGAAGTTATCGGTATTTTTTTTATATAATTACTACTACTTACTTAATACAGCACTACTTTGCACAGCGCAAGCTACTTGAACATTATAAAATCTTGCTATGAATTTCCATTTTCTGGTTTCGTCAACACTGTATATTTAAGCCAATAAATCTACATAATTATATTAAATAATAATAATATTTTAGACGATCAGTGTTTCTACGGGTCATTAAACGACATTAAACATAAGAATGGAATTTATATTTACTATAAAATATATTTCTACAATGTTAAAATATTTTGAAATCAAATTCTATATTTTTTTTATTTATTGGGATAGTTAAATTGTATGAAATATATTTTTTATTTGTGTGTTAAAATATTATACAGGGTGTAACCTTCGACCCTAAAGCACCATTTACACGGTCAAGAGCAATAATCGCATGCCAAGTCACGTGAAATTTTATTGCCATTCAAGAATTGCATGAAAGTGTATACATGCTTGCGATTTCCTTAAAATGGAATACAATAATTGAATGCAAGTTTTACCATTCAATAAAATTGCATTTGACTTACACCAAGGTCGTATTACTGGCTCTAATGATTATAATTCTGTAAATACGTATTTGTTTCGGTTGCGAATCATACTCAACTTAAAACCTAATACTGGCTTGAAATAAACAAGTTTTAAATGCTTTTTTTTTTGTAAAAAAAGTTGGAACTTTGAACTTGAATATCTCCGTAACTAGAAGTTCCCAGGTATGGTCCAGTACAAAAAAGTGATCACAATAAAGGAAACAATATGTGACTCTCAGCTTCGTCAAGCGTCTTTTTACACCCGTAATTATATTTGGTGGTTGAAAAATGCGACTGCAAAGGCGTCATTAATTATTATGAATTGGATTAAAATCTTTGGTTCCAAGTTTTCTGTAATAATTGTATTTATTAAAAAATCTATAAATAATATCAGTTCTTCCATTTCATAAGTTCCTGTTACATTTATAAGATAGTTTATTTTACCCTTAGTGCCACACATTTATAAAAAAATATATTTATTTATTTATTTTATTTTAAATAAATAAATGTTTATTTGCCAAAATCAACAAATATTTTTGGCTAGTACACAATTAATTTAACTAAGCTATTTTCTTGCCCTTTTTTAAGTTTTTTTCTAGGCCTTAATGGTTTTTTTTATGCTTGTTATGTTTTTATTCAAACTTTTCTCTCGACAAAAGTGATACAAAACATATTTATAAAATGATTAACAGTTTTTTGTAGGTACTCCAAAACTTTTTTATAGTTTCGAAAAGTTTTCATATTCTATTTTAAAATAATATTTCTTTTTATGAAATATTTACAGTTTTAGGAGTATTTAAATATAAATATTTTAATTGTATGGATTTTATATTTTATAATAATGGTTAAGCAATAAAATGGATTTTCTATTTTAATTTAGTTATTATTATTTTGCTCATTGAAGAAGTATGTATTTTACATAAACAATTAATGTAATCAACTTATTCTACTGATGTCAAAACTGTGCATAAAAAAAGGATTTATAAATAATTATATTTATATTTAAACAATTTTTTTTTAAAGTTTATATTCTATCTTTTGCACGTGAGGGTGATATGTCTCGAAGTTATTGCAAGTTTGTTTTGTACCCTATTTATTAATTTTATTCTCACTCGCTTTTCGTTGAATGTCATTCACCGAAAGCGCTGGAACGTTAGAGAAAAGTAAAGTCAAAATAGAAAATTTTACCACACAAAAACAAGAATTTTTTTCACGAAATTTTTGCCTACTATAAAATGAATTGGCGGGATTGAATTTCTATATATTGTTCTATTAAAGCGTAGTGACATCTAAGCAATAATAGAATAAAGGATGACTAAATTTTTTTTTGTCCGTCATATAAATTAGTAAAAAAATGTAGGACACGTATTTTTTCTTTTTTCTTTTAATCAAAAGATTACGGCGATACATTGAGTTAAAATGTGGCATGACGTCACTCCTTGTTAGATTCTATACGTAGTTTGTTATAGTTGTGACGCCACTCCCCCCTAACTTTAATGCGTTTTATAAAAGTAATTTTTTTATAAAGCAAAATATACGTGTCTGATATTTTTTTTATTATTTGACTGACGGACTAACAATTTTTTTTTTACCCATACGTCAACCCTATTGTCCAAGTTGTCGAGAGAGCTCGACTCGCACGCGGTATGTCACAGTTCTATCCTAACCCATCTTGCTTACAGCGACCAATTTGACTCGTACGTGGTTCGTCACAGTTCCAACCTAACCTAAAATAGAATATCATTCAGGCCGCTACTTGAACGGCCGCCGTTTTGTTCAAAGGCTAGTGACTGTGACATGGATATTTTAATAATATTTACTTGTAATATGATTTCTTGCATACCATATTTTTAAACCGGAAAATAAGGCTATTTACCCTTTGTATGACTGGTTGTCAGACTTTCGGGCTTCTGACGACCCGTAACAACTGTCAAAGATCCACGAATGACAGCCGGGACCAACAGCTTAACGTGCTTGCCGAGGCATTGAGGGGCTTTGGTATGTAGAGATGGTCGCCCATCCATGTACAAACCGCGGCAAGCGTAGCGCGTAACCTGATCGGTCGATCCCTTTGTAATAAAAATATGGTATGTATGAAATTTTCTCCCTGTTTATCAGATAATTTTCGTTCGAGAAACTAGCCCATAATAGCATAGATTATTATTTTTTTATAACGATTATTTAAGGTTAGATTTAATATTTCACTTACTGCCATCTATTGATTTAAATATAAACGCTGTGTCAGTCATAAAATAAAATAATGGAATAATACTCGGTTAAAAAAAGGAATGGTGACAAAATTTTTTTTTTTATTCGTCGTCGATTACCAAAAAATATTGGACACGTATTTTTTCCTTTTTTTTACGTAATCTAAATATTACGGCGATACATTGAGTAAAAATGTGGCTTGACGCCTTGCTAGATTTTATAAGTAGTTGTGATGTTGTAGCGAGCCCCCACTCCCCAACTTTAATGCGTTTTATCCGAGACCTTTTTTTTATTAATGTGATAAAGCAAAAAATACGTGTCTACTATTATTTTAATAAAATGAAGTACTTAAGAGAAGTAATAAATAAATGTATGGCAGGCTTATTCTTCTGTCGGACATATTAAATACAACGCTACATTAAATAAGTCAACGCAACTTCACGAGCATAATACTTAACGAAAAAAAAAAAAATGTTTTTTTAATTTTTAGGATTTTAATTTACTGTTGTCAACAATGCTGTAACTTGAAATTATGAGCTCATATTTTTTGTATTATAGGATGACCCACAAAATGTTTGTGAAGTTTCTCCAAATAATTAAAAATGTCGTTTTAATTGAATTTTAGTAAAATGACTGACATGGCGTTTAAGCGATTTTAGTCTTATAAGAAGTCTGAAGCGATATATTTCCATCTCTTTTGTGCCATAAGATCATAAATTTGTTATTTAGTAATAATAAAAAAATGTTTAAAATATATATTTTTATTTTATTTAACACCTGTTTGTATCACCAATTTTTTTAATGATTATAATTTTAATTTCCATGATAATGTTTACATAATTTAAAAGCTAACAGTCTTAAAATAATAATAATATGCACAAGTTTAGAAAAAAGGGAGGGGAAAGAATCATAGTCTCCGCATCGCTGTCAACCGGGAAAGTGATGAAAAAACGATCACACAATTTATTTGGGTCGTCGCAGCATGTTTTTGACATCGTAACCCGGATATTGTAACCACTTTTTTGCTTTTAATGACATCCATATTATATGCCTACGGAATAGCAATCAAAATCGGTTGAACAGTCTGTAAAAAGGTTTGTTTAAATGTCTAATTTTATTTAATGGGTCATTCTCAATGTCAATTTCTCTTGGGTTTTTTGCCATGACTGTAATTCTGTAAGTGTGACTGTAATATGAAAACCTGTAAAAAAACCTTAAGTTCGTTTTTCTGCTTAGATAATGAGTTTAAGTTTAGTCGTGCTCTGTTTTGTGCTTATCATGTCTTGTGCAAGGTTACTAATTCTCACAAATAAAACAATGGCAAACATGTTCATAATACTATTTTAATCAGTTAATATACACAATACTTGAATTCCGTCAAATAAAACAATGACAAACATTTTCTTAATACTATTTTCAATTACAATACTATTTTCAGTACAGACCGAGTTAGAAACATCATCCTGCGCTCCGTAACTCAAGTAGCAGATGTTGGAGAAAAAACAGCCAGGCTGAAGTGGGAGTGGGCCGGACACGTCGCGCGAATACACCCGGAGAGATGGGCAAAGATCGTCACCCACTGGACGCCTGAGGGAGGACATCGCCGTCGAGGCAGGCCACGGCGAAGGTGGTGTGACGATCTGATAAGGTTTGCAGGGCCAACATGGCCAGAGATCGCACAAGACAGGGAGGTGTGGAAGGAAAAAGGGGAGGCCTTTGCCCAGCAGTGGGACACAATGTAGTCTAAAAAAAAAAAAAAAAATTCAATTATTTTATCAACACTAAGGTCGAACTAGAACATCTTCCAATTCTATAGCTGGAGGGCCTCTCGCATTTGGTTCATACCGTGCGTAGGTTAAAAACCAACTATGCACATTACGTGTGAACAACATCCTACTAACCTCTTTCCAATATTGCATATGCAATAGTAATGGGTGGCTGACTGCATTTCGACCCTCCAATGCCCTGTCAAAACCCACATAAACAAAATAGCTTTTCGCAGTGACGTGCCGGTATTAAATTCTTCCTCGTAAAACGACAACATTTTCTCCTAGCTACTTTGCGGGTACTTCTGGCAGAGCGTCTCCTAACTCTATCGAAAATGTGCCGTCGGTTTTAATGTGCTCAGCGTAATAACTCCTTGCTTGCTTCAATTGATTTTTTGATTGATTTGGTGTCCTATGAACGTCTTTGGGAGAAACTGAGGGCTACCTCACTCCCAGAAGAAATCATTAATGTTCTTGATTACTGGTATAACAATCAAGTCAATGTTATAAGGTGGGCGAACGTTGTGTCCGATGAGTACAGGTTGGAGTGCGGTGTGAGACAGGGTGGTTTGACATCCCCTCGGCTCTTCAACCTGTACATCAATGAGTTGATTGAGGGTCTCAGTAGCACTGCAGTCGGATGCACTATTGATGGCACCACTATTAACAACATAAGCTATGCGGATGATATGGTGTTGCTGAGTCCTTCAATTAGCGGTTTACGGAAGCTTGTGAGGAGATGTGAGGACTACGCCGTGGCTCATGGGCTCAGGTACAATGCGAACAAAAGCGAGTTGTTGGTATTCCTACCGCGGAATTGTAAACTGGATAGCGTCCCCTCTGTTACACTAAATAGTGTATCGCTTAACAGAGCGACGCAGGTTAAGTACCTGGGTCACTGGGTCACGGAGGAGCTTGCTGATGACGTGGACGTTGAGAGGGAACGAAGGGCGTTGGCTGTCCGTGGAAACATGCTGGCACGCAGGTTTAAACGGTGCCACAATGAGGTAAAGTGCACAATGTTCAGGGCATACTGCCAATCATTTTATTCGTGCACCCTGTGGGTCAGCTGTACTAAACGGACACTCGATACCCTTCGGGTGCAGTATAATAATGCTTTCAGGATGTTGTTGGGGCTGCCGAGATGCTGTAGTGCATCTGGCATGTTTATGGAGGCTCATATTGATGGCTTTCATGCCATCATGAGAAAGAGAGCGGCCTCCATATTGCACCGTATCAGAGCAAGCTCCAACAGCATTCTGAAAACAATAGCGGACCGGTTAGACGGTCCTTTTCATAGGCACTGGGTCGGACTAAAATTTGTACATAATTTTAATGTGTTTTTATTTTGTGTTATACTAACATAGATTTTAAGTACTCATTAACACAATTATGGATGTTTTGTCTGAAATAAAGTTATTATTATTATATTACGCTGAGCACATTAAAGCTGACGGCACATTTTCGCAGAACTACATGCAAGGGAGCTAGGGGAAAATAATGTCGTTTTACGAGGAAGTATAACGTCACTGCGAAAAGCTATTTTGTTTATGTGGGTATTGACAGGACATTATTCACGGTAGTAGTATATACAACGAAGTTAAAAGGAAAACTATCACAGCTTAGTAGGCAAAGGTCCATATACTCCATTTGCAATAACATTAGACATTTAAACAAACCTTTTTTACAGTCCGTTCAACCGATTTTGACTTCTATTGCGTTGGTGGCATGACAAATGGCAGCTGCAGTAAAAAGTTGGTATTGTAACCACTTTTTTGCCGTTAATGCCATCCTTAAGCCTACGGAATAGAAGACAAAATCGGTTGAACGGATTGTAAAAAAGGTTTGATGTCTAATCTTATTGGAAATGGAGTATAGAATGTTTTTAGATTTTTAGCTTCACAATACAGATACAATTAAGAGGGGCCTTAGGTTAAGTAATAACAGTCACATGGGTCGATCGATCAGGTTCAACTAGCTTGCCGCGGTTGGTCCGTGGATGGGTGACCATCTTTAAATACCAAGGCCCCTTCGTGCCTTGGAAAGCACGTTAAGCCGTTGGTCCCGGCTGTCATTTGTGGACCTTTGACAGTCGTTACGAGTCGTCAGAGCCCGGAAGTCTGACAACCAGTCTTACCAAGGGGTATCGTTTTACCCAGTCACTGGGTTGTGGAGGTCAGATAGGCAGTCCCTCCATGTAAAATACAGGTATTCAGCTGCATACGATTAGACTGGAACGCGACCCCAACATAATTGGGAAAAGGCTAGGCAGATGGTGATAATGATGGTGATGGTGGTAATTATACTCTTTAAGTGTACTTATAATATAAAATAAATACATGTCATCATTGTTAAAAAAAAATAAGATTACCTACTTTTATATAATGAGCAAATTAATTAATAAAATAATTAGAAACTTAGAAAATTGTTAACTAATTTTTTTAAACTCGTTTACTATGCCATCTTGAATTGTCTAATGACTCTTGTTGCGAATAATATGACAATTGCTATACTGCGAAGGTATAAGGAGCATAATAGGAGGAGCATAAGGAGCCAATGGCCGGTGGAATAGAGCCCTGGAGTGGACTCTGCTCCTGTCTATCGGCAAGTGTATACGCCCCCCAGCTAGATGGACCGACGACCTTAAGAAGTTGGCTGGGACAGACTGGATGCGGAAGGCGCAGGACAGGGTGTTGTGGCGCAGCATGGGAATGGCATACGTCCAGCAGTGAACTGCGATAGGCTGAGTTGATTCATTGGAGGAGCATTACAATGTGATAAAACAAGTGTTAAATTAATGTGGATGGCTATAGGAAAAGATGTAAACAGAAGAAAAGAAGCATGGTTTGTGTGAGATATAATAATGGCTGCTATCAAACGTTGCGAGTAATCATTCTGCTGCTCTTATCCCAATTATTTGGGGTCGGCGCGACTCTACAGGGCGTCCCACGGCTTTGCCACACGGAGGGAAAGTACCTTAAATACTTGATACAGAAAAATTTACTGAATGAACTCTTCATTTTTATTTTAAAAACAATACGAACTGTATTTAAAGAATTTAAATTTTTTCGCCTTTCTGAACCGGGAATGAACCCTCTAAATGTGAAAAAAAAAACCTGTAATTTTACTGTACTGGTCGAAAGACGGGCGAATATTCTAGGCGTAAAATTGATGACATTAAGTTGAAAATACATATTTATGATGATAAATAACAAAATTTTATTTCTGTTAACTTTACAAACTTCTACAATATATTCAAGTCTTGCATAGAGGCCTCTTTATAAGTATAATAAATACCTGTACAAGGAGACCCCGCTCTTCTAAAACTAGAAACAATAATAATTTACTACTTTCACTTTTTAAAAAGAAATTGACAAATCTATTCATTCATAAGTAAATGTTATTACTGAATTGGCGATTTTTTGACCGATAAAAATTTAAATTGAGATTATGACATCTCTGTTGTCCTGAAATGTACTACATAATCAGCCTATAACGTTCCCACTGCTGGGACACAGGCCTCCTCTCTGTGAGAGGGAGTGGGCCGTAATCCACCACGCGGGCCCAGTGCGGGTTGCTAGATGTCACATGTCTTCGAATTTTTGATTCTAGGACATACCGGTTTCCTCACGATGTTTTCCTTCACCGTTTTTAGAGCAGTGGTGATGAAATTATTCACACAAAGTAAAGCGCCTGCCTGGGTTCGAACCTACGACCTACAACTCGTAAGTCGCGACCGTTACCACTGGGCCACCACTGCTCCTGATATGTACTAATTCATTTATATTTTTAATTTAACTGTATTGACCTCGAACTTGACAAATTTATAATACTATTTTATTAAACTTGACATTATGTATTGCCTATTTCAAATTATTTGCTGAATTTCATCTTGACATGGTAAACTTGTACTGATTTGACTGAATGTATTAATAATATTAGGTCTTGGTCTTTACCTATGAAATTGCCGTTCTGCAGTAAGAACGAAAAGCTGGCACGTCTCCAACCAGCATTGGTCAATCGCTCGTCTCCGCTGCTCCTGCACGACAACGCGCGACCTCATACTGCACAGCAGACGGTCTCCAAGTTGCAAGAACTGTGGTTGGAAGCTCTCCGTCATCCGCCCTACTCACTAAACCTTGCGCCTACAGACTACTACTTTTTCCAGAATTTGGATAACTTCTTGGCGGGAAAAAAATTCAATACCCGAGAGGCAGTACAAAATGCCTTTGAAGAATTTGTTGCCTCCCGTCCAGCTGATTTCTTTAAGAAGGGCATCAATAAACTGCCACTGCGTTGGCAAAGATGCATTGATTGCATGGGTGATTACTTCGATTAATACAAATAAAAAATGCATGAAAAAAATTCGTTTAAATTTTTTCATACAAAACGGCAATTTCATAGGTAAAGACCTATTATATTTTGAAGGAGTCTTTATTATTATAGCCTATGCTGTTTGCATGCCTTAATTAAGGTAGGTATAAGGATCTCTTTAAACTAAACATCTGTAACTTGTACCTACTTTCTTTGCAAATAAAGAACTATTAATTCTATTCTATTCTAATGTAGGAGTGTACATACAAAAGAAATTTAACTTAAATCTAGGAGGGTATGTGTGTGTGGGTGTGTGTGTGTGTAAGGGTGCGGGGGTGCGTGCGCGTTGTGTGTGTGTGTATGTCGCTTTCGTTAAGTTATCACATGATACTTTGTAAGAGAGTTTCTATGTCGTCCTAACTCTTACATTTTAGCCAGTCTATTAAAGATATCTTACATTCTCGATAACTCATAGGATAAATATTTAAAAGTTTATTTATTTTGTTGTAGATGGAATCGGGTTGTCTGGTGAACTGCCTTTTCGCATAGGAGGTTTTAACCGAGACTTCTGGTGCAACAAGATATTTTCTCCGTTTTGTTGAGACCAGAATCATAGGGGACGGTTTTGTGTAATTTTAAAGTAGCATGGAGTACATATAATTTTCTGACTGTGAGAAGGCCACTTTGTGAGTAAAGGTTTTCAGTAGGGAATCTATACGATTTAAAATACATCACTTTTAAGAGAGACCTTTGCGCTCTTTCCAGTTCTAGATGTCGGTCAAATTACCACTTCCCGAGTTGATCATCTGGCTCCAAATTGGTGATTTTTTCTTCAATATTGGCTTTTAAGACTACAAAGTTTATGGTTTGTGTTGGTAAACACGAGATTTCAAAAAGCCCCAAAGGAAGAAGTCTGGCGCCGTGAGATCACAGGGCCCGGTGTTTCTAAATCTCAAGTGTGTGTATCGCACCATTCAATTGTATAACCAACTATGCTCGGACTTTTAATTAGCTGCAGTAAAATGACACTTCTACTGTCATTTCTTTATAAAATGGGAACATTTTTTAACAAAATGACAGATGAGAAGTGTAATTTTATTGCAGCTAATTAAAAGTCCGAGTTTAATTCTCTATGCTCTGCCTACAACTTATGTGTTAAATCGCAATGATATTATGACGCCATTTGCAAATATTATGCCGCATTCACATTATGGCATTACTTTTGCTTGTCTGTTCTGTGAGTCATCGAAGCCAACGTGAAAGTTTTTAAAATAGCAAAGATAAAACCAGTCCATAAAAAATAAAAAAAATCCTTTATTTAACGAAAAGCATAGAAATAAATAGATAAATTACATTAAAAGACTACTACAAAGTATCATTTCTATTCATCATATTGTAGTCACGGTTTTTTTTTTAAACCACCCATTTGTATTACCTTATACTCGTTCTCAAGCTCATCTATAAAAAACCTGGACTGATTGCTAGCTTCAGGGATTTTTTGTAACTGGTTCTCCCCAGCTTGTGGCATATCTCTATGATGTACTGCATTTTTTATATGTCCTTGGTAAATTACGCTTGCAACCTGAGTTTTGCTTTTAAGAGAAGGAGACGTTGGCGGCTGATATGCATATGTAAACGGTATGGAAATATGTGAATCATTCTTTCTTATTATCATGTTTTGGGTAAAAGGCATCACTTGGTTCCCCCAATCCGGTGGAGGGGTGTTATCGTCTTTTGTTACTTTCTCTGATTTCAGACTAGCAGCAGATACTGCTTCTATCCTCTCTGTCAATTTATTTAAAAACATTTGCAATATCTCGGTGTTTCTGTCAATCTTTTGTAGAATCTGATCTGTTAAATTGCCGTTTCTTTCTATCGTGCTTATGATGTTGTTTTTTACTTTTTCTGAGAAGCCTAGTAGCTGTGTAGGGGGAACTGGTGGTGTGGTACTTTGAGGTAACTTTCTAAGTGGTTTAGTATTTACTGTTTTTGTGTATACGGTTGTTGTGTGTTCTGTTGTTGTGTGTTCTGTTGTTGTGTGTACTTCTATTGGTGCCACACCTGTTGTTGTGCCGACTATCTCTATACTATCCAATTTTAGACGTTTCTTAAATGCACTCAATGCATTGCTATCTAAATCAGCAATATTATCAATATCACCGTTTAACATAGATTCTAGATTCAACTTCTCTTCTGTCAAACGGTTTAGCTGTTCGTTGACATGCTGCGCATGTTGTTTTAGTAAGATTTGCATTTTCTCATGTTGATCTTCGATTTTCTTTGACAGGGATGGTTCTTCTTTCTTTGTATATATTTTGTCATTATTTATTCCTTCATATATGGACCTATTCAGTTTAACAACTTTTGATATTTCTGAAACATTTACTAAAGAAGAATATAAAAGTCCGTTCTTATTAAAACTTTTGTTAATGCTGGTGTGTATTTCTTTGAATCCCGAATTTAGATCTGTTAGATTTTTTGGACTAATTTTCACAGTCACTTTGTAATTAGCTTTGTTAAGAGGAGATTTTGTTAAAGCGCTAACTATTTCCTGATCTTTTAATGGTTTCTGTGATCCAGTGTCATTGTATGATGCCAAAAACTGTTCTATATCAATATTGTTGTCGGTATTGTCTATGTCGGTGTTGTATGTGTTCGATTTACGAAGTCCAGTTAATTTACCAAGCTGTAAAGCGTTATCCGGTATATACTCTTCACGTGATCTTGATACTTCCTCCATAAATATGTGTGGGTATTTTGACATCAAAGAGTTACGTCTGGATATTCCGTCGAATATTTTAGTAATGTATTTCCCGGGTTCATTGTTCTGATAAGGATAATCTTCTTGTTTCTCATGATCATCTGATGTTTCCACTTCTTTAACTATAGCTCTATCAGCAAAAAGATTTTCATCAGACACAACAAACACTTTTTCATCAGACTGTTTTGACATACGCGGCAAATCTGTTGCGATGATTCTTATTTTATTAATCTGTCTCTTATTCCTTTTTGTATTTAAAAATATTGTCTTTGACATGGCATTTGTGTTCAGAAATCTATTGAATCTTTGTCTGGAACTTAAGTCGTTAATCTGTTTAACGTTTATTGCCCTTTTTTTGCGTTGAAAAAGGTTTGCCAAGCTAAATATTTCTGAAGGATTCAAGTTTTTCTCAAATATATTCTCGTCCACAATTAAAGGCGCTTTTCTGTATGTACTTAGACTAACTTTGGGCTTCTCTTTTGTTGTTTTATAAATGTCACGATAATTTTTATAATTTAGGAAGTCGTTATTGAATATAATTTTGTATTCATTTGAGTGGTAGTCGTGTTTTTTATTTATAGAACGGCGTTTTATTGTATGTTCATTGCTAGGAGATTCCATAGGTCTTTCTTCTGAATCAAAAGCAGCTTCTATAGTTGATACAGACTCAGGAGGTGGATCATAGGTCTCATGATAAGATTTAATAACATTTTGTAGACCTGAGAACAATCGCATAGACTCCTTATCAGGCGGTTCATCAACATACTGGTTGAAGCCAATTGAGAACCCAGACCCATCAATGTCTTTAAGCACAAACTTCCTTTTTCCCATATTGTAATACGAATTTGTTTTAATAGTTTCTTCACTTAATTCAGTATTTAAAGGCTGTTGGAGTCTTTGAGGTATTCCGTTTACTTCTAATATTTTGCTGTAGTCCACATTTACTTCACCCATTTCAGCTGAGTTTATTGCTTTGGTGTCTGTTAAGAATCCCGGACCAAGATTTTGTTTTTTCCAGTCTTCTCCTGATTTTGTACCAATGTTTGGTGATATTGATTGTTTCAGAGCTACTGTTTTACTAATCGGATGAAGTTGTCTGTGAACGAAATTAATAATAGGGAGACTGTATTTATTGGACAAAACATGATTGATGCGATGTTCCAATGGATTTTGTGTACGTTTCCTAAAAAGTATACTCTTAATTTGCTTTGTACTATTTTTGCTTGTGTTTACTAGTTTGTTTGTCATATCGGAGTGTATTGCTTTCTGTATCTTGTCAATCAAGTTCTTAATGAGTTTCTTTTTCTTTTCACCTTTCATACCTTTACTGTCAAAATGTGTTTCGATTTCGACGTAAAGCTCATCTTCTTCTGTGTTCTTCTTAATAGATTTCTTTGCTTGTCCAGGATCGCCATTTTCATACTTGATTCTGACGTGGCGTTTCATGCGTTTAGTTTGAAAATGTCGGTTTATTTCGTTATTTGTATCTTTAGTGTCATGTGGAAAACGTTTGAAATATTCTTCGACGAATTTGTTCATGTACGATTTTGGTATCATGTTGTAGTGATTTATCTCTTTTGAGGTCGTTTCACTGGTGCCTTTTGGTTTAAAAGGGACGGGTAGTTTTTTCTGTAGTGTCGGTTGTGCCGTTTTAGCGTCTGAATGAGTGAACTTTATTACCTTACCATTGTAAACAAGTTCTATGTCGCCTTGAATGTTTTCGTTTGGGGTTCTGGAATAAAGAAAGCAAATCATGATTGCAAGTCTAATTCCTGGGGGACCAAAGATTATGTTAACTTGTATTAACTGATAAAGTCCCAGATGCCAGAGCCGCCAGACCTTATTTATTTTCTGATTAACAAAATGTATGGGATAGAGCAGTGTTAGTATGTATTTTGAACGTACGTATACCTGCTAGCTTGGTAAACGTAAAAATATAAGTATTACTCACTTTTCTTAAAGTCTGACTGCTGATTTTTATGTATGTTTTACAGATAATTGTTAATAATTAATAATCAATACTGTCAGACACTTCCCGTTGGCAGTTTTTTCCGGCAGACGCTTTAAAGCTCTAAAAAAATGACGTCATCTTACTTATACTAATCTATTGATACTCGGGGAACTATTTTAATTCTATTTGTAAGCAGCCAGATCAATCGTAGCGGTCAAACATCCCCTAGACACAGTTAATTGTGTCTGGGGGGGGGGGGGAGACGTTTGATTGCTACGAATGATTATATTAAAATTAGGACTCAAACTATAGATAAAAAAGATGACGTTATTTTTTGATTTTTAAAGCGTCTGGCGGAAAAAAAGTGCCAAACGGGAAGTGTCTGACAGTATTGATTATTAATTATTAACATTCATAACAATCAGCAGTCAGACTTTAAGAAAAGTGAGTAATATTTTTACTTAACTTTGGTAGGTACCTAATAACTAGTAAAAATTAAGCGTCATCCCAAGCTAGCAGGTATGCGTACGTTCAAAGTACATACTAACTCTACTCTATCCCATACATTTTGTTAATCAGCAAATAAGTGAGGTCTGGTGGCCTTGGTATCTTGCTCTAATGCAAGACAAGTGTTAAAGGTACTTTATATCATTCATTATAAGGTATGAAAACCGAGCGTGTCATCTTTTTTTATACCTACAATGACTTCACTCCAGCCATTTAGTGATGTGCTCAATGTAAACAGAATCGTTTCAATCGCTAAGCGTCAGTGAGCTAACAGACTTTTTTATATCCTCGACGACACAACTCGCCACCGGCGCGATCGAACACCAACTAAAGTAGAAGCACGTCAAGTTTGTGCACAGCACAAACATGGGCGGCACGCTTGGTCGGATGGTTTGTGGTATCTACCCTACTCTAAATCTGTGCATTTAAGAGCCACTTGTACCTACCACGAATCATATTATGCATTTAACGCTAAACGTATATTATCTTCGAGCGATTGACTGAAATATAACGATGTTTCCTTAAATACATTTATTGGGTCTAAATTCAGGGTTTTTCTAAATAATTTTATTACGTCCATTTTTAAATAGTGTTTTTGGTTAAGGGACAAATTTTGTGTTTTTTAAATCATTTTGATTTTCCAGATGTGTTATTTGACTATATTGTCTACTGCTGTACTAAAACCGAAATATGATTGAATTTTTTCGATAGAAAAAAAATCCAAAGTAACACCGTCTATTTTCTGTTTTATAAGATTATACGTAAACAGTACCTCACTGTGCAGTAAAATTTGCTTTAAATTGAAGGTATTTAAATATGTTAAGAACTTACTAAGCTAAAAATTGATATAAGTTTAATATTTTGTCATAAATCTGCATTTAAACGAAGCGCATTTAGTTCCGGTGCGCGTGAGAGTCTTCTATCTCGCGCGTCAAACTAGACGGCCATAACGCCATTTGACTTACACACCGAGCTAAACCACGCTTCGATGTATCCTCTTAATCAATAGAAAAATTATTTATGTAGGAAATCTTTATTATTAGGGTTCCGTACCTCAAAAGGAAAAAACGGAACCTTTATAGGATCCCTTCGCGAGCTTCGTTCTCCGTCTGTCTGTCTGTCAGTCTGTCAAGACCCTTTTTCTCAGTACCGCGTGGAGGTATCAAGTTGAAATTAATATCAAATACGTGGACCCTAACAGTTCTAACAAAATCAAGCTTCTAAGTCAACGCAATAAAAAAATACGGCCATTTATGCGACTTATTTTGATACTCGCAAGTAAATCAAAACCTTTATGGTACTTCCCGTTGATCTAGAATCGTGAAATTTGGCAAGAAGCAAGGTCTCACAGCACAAGTAAAGGAAAAAGTCCAAAAATTTTTAATTTGTAATTTTATCACATAATTTTTTTTTTTTCAGATTACAAAAATTGAGTTTGTTTTTGGGAAACATTCTTTTCAACTACGGAACCCTTCATTGTGCGTGGTACAGTCAGCAACAAAAGTCGATTAACACCTGCAGTTTTCTAATCTTAATTATTAAGCGAAGCATTTAATTCAAATCGGAACAGAAGTACTTAAAATTTTAAGAACATTAACTCTTAACAGTTAAACGAAAAAAAAAAGCAGTTTATTAAATCATTTTGTGTTAATTTAGATGATGTCAAAAAGTACCAGTGTTAATCGACTTCTGTTGTTAGCAAACGGCCAAGTACGTGTCGTACGGTTAGCCGTACGACACGTACTTGGGCGGTTTTTAATGCAGATAGGCATGATGCGACAGTGCGACGCGATTCTAGTTAGATAGAAGTAGGTAGGTAGGTAAGAAAGGGTCTGTATTACTTACTTAGTACCATTCTCTTTGAGTTTATCATTGCCAATAGACGTGATATCTATCACAGTTTTGATCATAACGTTTGGAGGAGCTGAAATAAGCAGTCTTTCATCAATTACAGTTTTTGATTGATTACTTTTAAGGGGCTCGTGGCTTAGTAATAACAGCTGCACGGGTCGATCTGTCAGGTTAAGTTACGCTTGCTGAGGTTGGTCCATGGATAGGTGACCATCTTTACATACCAAGACTCCTCCGTGCCTTGGAAAGCACGTTAAGCCGTTGGTCCCGGCTGTCATTCGTCGGAGTCGGTCGTCAGGAATCCGAAAGTCTGACAACCAGTCTTACCAAGACTCTTACCATTACCCAGTTAATGGGTTGTGGAGGTCAGATAGGCATTCGCTCCATGTAAAATACAGGTATTCAGCTGCATCCGATTAGACTGGAAGCCCATCCCAACATACATAGTTGGGAAAAGGCTAGGCAGATAGATTAATTGCTTTTAAATGATTGCGATTTGGTGGCAGAGAGTGTAGTGGAATCTATAATCAGACTGACGTCATGCAAAATCCCTCATCGCGCAAGAAGAGTTTGACGCGCGACTAGCATAACATACAACGTCCCGACATCAATCGTCGGTTGATCCCGTCCAGCTGTCCCTTGCTGCCCGCTCCTAGCGCTGCCCTAAGCCGAGGTCCGTACCCCACAGGGGTGCGCTTAGCGTGTAGTCACTAAGGGTGGGTTGCACCAAGAGCTACATTATAGTTTCCAACAAAGTTAATATGCCCATAGAATGACTACCTGCTATTACACCGTCATGTCAAATGTAAAAGATAAAGTTTGGAGCAGGGACATGACATTCGACGCGTCTGGCAGTAGTGGCAGATATTGTTTTGCAGGTAGTGGTATTAGAATTTGTGTGGGGTAGGTATCACAACTAAAAAGTGAAAAATAAAAACTTTTTTATGTCAAAATAATATCACTTTAATCAGTGTTTTTTTCTGCTTGGATGTCTTTGATTAGACGTTTTGAACGCTGTGTTAAAATTTGACCATCTATTTTAATGGGTTTTTATTTGTGGTTTATAAACATTATACAAGTTAACACTATTTACACTAGGTACTGAAGTAAATGAATAACTAACTATACAAATAAATACAAAAAGAAAAGGACACTTAGGCGTCGAAGTACTCGTCCGCATCGATGTCATCCGGAAACGTGCCCAGAAGACTGGCAGCATTGTCACGTTGAATGGCAATGCTAATTCTTTGGCCAAAGAACGAGCCAGCCCTCTGATGGTCACGTAAAGACTCGACCAGTCGGCAAGAAATTTCCTTAAAAAGTAGATCTTAAAAAGTACTCGGGCCCCATGACCCGAGCGTTTCGACCCCAAACGGCTCAAAACTGTGGTTACTTATAAGGTTACAGTATTTGTGCAGCTTGAGGGTCTCAGCAGCCGCAGTAGCGGCACCAGCACAGCACGTCGTGCTTGGAACACGAGACGGCGCAAGGGTGTCGACACAGGTTGCGTCCCACACCAGAGGCCTACCCATCTTCCAAGGCAACAACGTCATGCCATCTGGTCTCTTCCCATCGTCACGTACCAAGCCGTTTGGTTCTAATACCGCTGGTACGCCGGTGGTGACAAGAGCTCGATGAATAATGTCGTTGATGCTGGCGTGCCGTGCTATGCGACCTGCGCTCCTGTAGCAGAGCAGGCCATGGTGCCCGGGACTGTCGACAGCTTCACCGCAGTGACACCGATGCGGAGCAACACAAGGTGCGCCCAAGCGGAGACACGTAGCGAGCGGAAACGATGAGTCATCCATCATAGTACCTATGGTGGATGACGGGAGCGCCTGAAGCCACAAGCCTGACTCCCATTCTCCCACAGCCAGCAGACGGGCACGCTCAACAGTATTAAATGACGTGTTTATTAGGGTATTCCGTATAATACTGCAGAGCGGCACGTCCCACAGTTTCTGGGAGGACGGGTTGTCGGGCAAATCCGTATTGGGACAAGCCATTTTCCAAGCGTTCAACGCATCGGTCAATAACGGTACCTCAAAATCGACCAGTGAGGAAGATAAAATTTTCCTGGTTAATTTATCAGTACTGTGGACCGAGGAGAGGAAGGCCGGTAAACTAATACTTGAAATTTTGCAGACTTAATTACTTAATGGAACCTTATAAAACATTCTGAATTCAAGTAATAAAGTTAAAAATAATTTTACAAAATACCTTTTGCAGGTTTAACAGTAGTGCTCGGCACAATCTGATCCTGCAGCTCATTGCAGTTAAGCATTTCATCAAAAAACTTGTCTTCTATTGGTTTCTGTAACTTCGGATCATCTCCTCCCTTGCCAATTTCATTTGGTTTAAGATTAGGCTGGTCTGTAATGGTAATATTATACATGTTATAGTTTATTTTTTTTATTTAATTAATTCATTAACATAATTAATATCATGCTTGAATGTATTTCTTCATTAAATAAATAATGAAAGAAACAAAAATAGGTTTATTTGTCACAGCACAGACACGTGCATATAGAAAACATAAGTGAGTTAATTCGAATAAAAAAACGGTCATGTGCGTGTAGGACTTCGCACATTTAGGGTTCCGTACCAAATTTGATTTATCAATATATTGGTATTTGTTAGTAAAATATACGTAATAATAAGCATTATCATCAAATTTCAAGTCCATAGGTCAGTGGGAAGTTACAAAATTCTTCGGAACAAAATTTTGTAAAAAAAAGTTGACTTTGATGGCTTCTCATTCCTTTGTTTTCTAATATATTTTATTTAAAACAAAAAATGTATTATTTATCTACTCAACAAGTTCTAAACAATGATACCCCACTCAATTGGTTCGGCCATTTTTCTTATTTCGCGCCCTTTAGCTTTTTTGACAATTTGTATGGCTTTGGGTCAACAAGATGCTTACTGTGAAAATTTAAAGACTGAGCTTCAACCGTTTGGCTGCTAAACTGTGTGACAGACGGACACGTGAGTGACAGCTATAGGGCTCCGTTTGGACCAAAAACAAAACAGATCTAGACTCAAAGAAAGGGTACTAAGTGTAGAGTAGGTATTTCAATACATCCCAAAACTTCGCCAGTTACATATTTTGAAGTCTAATGTCATGAAGGCCAATAACCACCAACCAACCTGGTTGGTGGTTATTGGCCTGGTTGAACCAGGCACAGGCATTCGAGACTGTTAATGAGTAAATTCCTAATGTAAAAATGCATTAATGCTTTACCCAGCCTGGTACCAAACCCCCAAGCTCAGCCCAAAGAGCCACTTCAAATTGATTCATTTAGACAGAAAAACGCAGATAATTAAGAAGGATTATACAGTCAGCAACAAAAGTCGATAGACAGTTGAGTTTTCTGAATCTTAATTATTGAGAAAAATACTCGTACTTTATTAAAATCGGAACAGATGTAAATTTTAAAGAAAATTAACTGTTATCTAATAAATGAAATGCTAAAAAGCAGGTTATCTTATCATTTTGTGTTAATTTAGATGATGTCAAAAAGTCTCTATAAAAAAGTATCTATCTATAAATACTACAAATTCAAAAAAAAGAAAAAAAAAAAGAAAAATAATAAAAATATTTTCTTTCATAAAAAAGAAATTGAAAGAAAATATATATAAATCGTTAAAAAATATCGAAATTCAAATCATATGCACCCTGCATATAGGTAATTTGAATTTCGATAAAATTTAAAATTCGAATAAATTTTTCAAAAAACAAAAAAAAATTGGTAAGCAAACCAGGCTTCTATTTATTTATTTATTACTTAGGGAAAACAAACAATTGTACAATTGTTTATATGTTACAGTAAATATTACAACGCTAATAAGTTCTACTCCGTTTACCTGATAAACTCTATTTTTTGCAAGACTAGACGGTCAAAAAAGTCATCCGTATACGCCACACATCACTGTTTATACGAAGCCCGAGCTGCATACGAAGTTCGGCGAACTACGTAAGCAGCTCGGGCTCTCGTCGGACGACTGTATGATGACTGTGGATAATAAGTTTTTTTTTGTTTTCGCTCACAGTGGCTTTGTATTAATTAAGGGATACATCCATAAATTTTGTGTTATTAAAATTCCTATAAAACCGAATGTGTTTATGGTTAAATCATTTGGATTTTCCATATACCATTTGACTATATTGTCTACTGCTGTACTAAAACCGAAACATGATTAATTAAAACTTTTCCGGTAGAAAAAAAATTCCAAAGTAGCACCGTCTACTTTCTGTTTTATACGATTATTCGTACGTAAACAGTTCCTTACTGTGCAGTAAAAATTGCTTTAAATCGAATATATTTAAATATGTTAAGAACTTACTAAGCTAAAATTTATTTAAGTCATAAATCATAAAAAAAAACATAAAAAATAAAATAAAAAAATAAAATAAAAAAAAAATACACAAAAAAACAAAAACAAAAATAACAAAAAATAAAATAAACATACACACATACACACACACACACACACACACACACACACACATACACACACACACACACACACACACACACACACATACACACATTATATTTACATTTAAACGAAGAAGCGCGAGAGAATCTTCTATCTCGCAGCCATAACGGCATTTCACTTACACACCGAGCTACACCACGTTTCGATCCTCAACAGTTTTCAACTATATAAATTCACATTTTGAGAGCTGGTGCAAGTTTCTTTAACAATACGTTGACACAATTCAATTTAGTCG
This sequence comes from Cosmia pyralina, assembly GCA_946251885.1. NCBI lineage: Eukaryota > Metazoa > Arthropoda > Insecta > Lepidoptera > Noctuidae > Cosmia > Cosmia pyralina. Next base: position 3,434,850 of record OX276371.1, read on the forward strand.
CGTTATTTTGAAAGTCTTAAGTAAACAAAAGTAGATGTCAAAGTCAAACTCGAATTATTTGTTTTTCTGCGGTGAGATATATGCTATTGCTAATTACAATTATTATTATTTTTTTAGTTTATTTTTTATTACTCTTAGGAAGGCTTACAGGCTAATTACAAATAATAGTTTACCACAAGATATTATCAATTTGCTAATAACAAGCCTCCACAGATATCTAACATATCGATTAATTTAAGCTGAACAGTTAAAGTTTAAGTAGGTTGGTTTTATTTATTAATAAGTAGGTTTGTTTAATTTTTTAGCAGGTTAGTTTTATTTATTTATTAGTAGGTTAGGTTAAGTTAGTTAGTTTTTTTTTTTTAAATATTTATCCATGTTGCTACTTATTAAGAGTTTAAGAACCACTAGCCGGTGCATCATCCACAAAAAATGATTTGGCTAAGAGCGTCCTTGCCGTGCTTATCTTAGTGCAAAATAAGTCAACATCATGTTCAGAATTATTATCATTTTAATTACCTTTTCTATCCTGGAAGTCATGGAACTTGTTGAAATTAGACATCAAAGAATACATTCTCTTGTACACATCGTTCAAATCCATGTGGTTTTCAATTCCTTGCAGCAGAATATTATGCATACGTAAATGAAGCATGTTATTTTTCTTCTCATCTTCTGCCAATTCAGGTTTTTCAAGTACCTTAGTATCTTCAATAGTCTTATTTTCTGTCTGTTTCATGTCTGCAGTTTCTTCGGTTTCTAATTCTTCTAGTAATGTTGATAGACGATTGGCTAATATGTTTTTGATTTTCGGATTTTTTATGTGAAATAAGAAGCTTTGGGTTTCTGAAAATAAATTTCAAATTGAAATGATTTCGAAGTAAATGTAGATATAAAAGTATATGACATAGCGATTGAGGAACTTGAGGGAGAAGGGGCGATAGATAGCAGATATATTTACTTAAAAAAAAAAGTAAAAAACCGACTTCAAAACCTAAAACGAATAAAATAACTTTCATAAAAAACTTAACAGCTTCTGAAGTCGGTGTCTTCCATTCTTCAATGCACCTTAGCTTGACACCGATTTCAGAAGCTGTTAAGTTTTTTATGAAAATGATTTTCGTTTTACTTTCATGGTGATCCGTCAAATGACGTCGAAGTCTTATTAATCTCAAATAAGTACGAGGTGTTATTGATATTACTGAATATCTCTTAAGGGGCCAACCTTCTCCATGACAAAATAAATATATTATATGTGTGTCAACTTTCATTGTGATCAGTCAAACGGAGTCGAAATCTAATAATCTCAAATAAGTATATTTGAGATTATTAGATTTCGACTCCGTCAAACGAACTTCATTCATTCATTTTTCATTTTTTTCGACTTTCATTGTGATCAGTCAAACGGAGTCGAAATCTAATAATCTCAAATAAGTATATTTGAGATTATTAGATTTCGACTCCGTTTGACTGATCACAATGAAAGTTGACACACATATATTTATTTTGTCATGGAGAAGGTTGACCCCTTAAGAATATGATAATAATCTTACCTATGGATCGCTTCGTTCTGTAAGAATCATCACTTTCGCCGTAGTTCATTTCAACATTTTCTGAAGCTTCGGTTGGGAGATCATTACGAATCATATTATCATTGTGTTTTTCTGAAAAGTAATTGGTAACATATTATCATACCCGTATTCCTCGCAGGGCAGAGGTACCCAAATCCCAAGACATAGGGGGTTAGTCTATGTTTATCTCGCCAGTAACCGCGGGCATTAATTCAGACTACGGTTATTTCAATCCTTCTTTGGCGGTTTCAGCCATTTAGCCACTTGCTCTAAAATGCAGTTTCAGTGACCCTTTTTTTATCAAATGACTTCTCCCACTCTGGGCGGAGCGGGAGGGCGTGTCAGGTTTTTACTGACTAAAACCCACCCGTGTTCCTTCAGTTGCCTGTGCCAGGGCCACGGTATCTCTTTCGAACAACCCGCGACCCTGGCAGGCATCGGCCGTATCGGACCCCATCACTGTTGACGTCTCTATGAGGCGCGCGTGGAACACAACGCGCCGTCACTCGACCCGGGCCTGGTCCTTACCGGACGGCGAGCTACCCAATGCTCGCCGTCCGCAAGCCCGCGCCGTGGTGGCCGGGAATCGGCTATTGATTCCCGCCGCTCAGGGCGTCTCCTGTTGCTACTAGGGGCGTGAGGGCGCGACAGTTGCCTCTCCGTCATGCGTTCCACCTCCTCCTTCGCGAGCATTACTGCTTCGCAGAAGGAGGTGACGGCTTCCCATGCACTCTCGCTCCGCACCATGGCCTGAACCAGGTTCGGACGCGAGAGATCGCTGCCGCCGATCGCCTCCGTGAGAACACGGCGCACAGTGGATCGTCCCCATACAAGAGGTCGGACATAGAATTAAAAATTGAAAAAGTATTTAATTGAAAAAAATGAAATATGCAGTTGCATTACTCTATTAAGGAACTACAAAAAATGTTACTACAATTTTTTTATTTGACCAGTACTTTATGAGCAATTCGATGAAAAGTGTTATTTTTCTATGGAAATGGTCACAAAAATGTCTGTATCTCATGATTCCCTCCTTGTTTCGATTTGCGGTTTTCACTACTGTTATCTACCCATTTTATGCCACATTTTCTTCAAGGACACATGGTGCCCCCAGCGACCCCCTTCCGAGATATTTTGCTTTTAGTAACTTTACTTTTTATTGTATAACTGATGATATGGAGGTACATTAAGTATATTCATTACTGAGAATAAGTCATCCCTAAGTAGTTCCTTAAACAACAGGTGCATTTACGATTACTTTAATGACTTATGAACGCTTCTGTTGCCATACAACAAACGCGTTAATGAGTCCTTAAGTGAAGATTCCCAGTACTTGCTTAATCTAATTAGTTATTGTAATTACTATGTTAACAGCCCTTAATCTCTGCATTGTTATTGTCTAATGTCATCATTAGCTTATCAAATTCATTGCTAGTTGCCTACTTGCTGCCCTATATATTTGAGTGTGTTTAGCAAATGTAATTCAGTTGTAATTATAACTTCTACCAAGTGTTGTCATTATGGCTTTCCGTGGGTTTTCTACTTACCTAGATCTTTACGTTGCTCTTCGTAATCATAAAGATCTTCGTGACTATGACCAAATGACCACCAAATGGGTGCAATCAAGAAGGACAGTTGACAGGTTCATTAACAAGAACGAAGAGTGGTTAAATTCCGATATCGTTTGGCCAGATTGCTTTAAAGAAAATGTTGTTGACACTGAAGAAGCAAATGAAAATGAGGCAGAAGAGGTAGTCAGTCCATCAAAATCAGATGCATCTACTTCAACATATACATCTCCTCGCAAACGCTTTGAAGATTTATCAACTAGACACAAAAGAAGACGTGTTAATGAAAATGTTACTAGTTGCAGTCGTCCGGATGAGCTTTTGCATACTGTTGAAAGTATACTTAAGTCTGCCGGAAAAAATGATATAGCCAGAATAATGAAAAATTTGCTGGAAAATCCTGAACACGTCTCAACAGTTATAAATGTCCTGGAAACTAAGCAGAATCCTCCGCTTCGTGAAGTTCCTACTCACAAAGCACTTGCTCTTTACGTTTACTTGCAGTTATCCAAGTGGCGTTACATCACACTTCGGGACTTTAGTTTAAAAGAAGGTCATGCGAAATACCCAAGCTACTACTTGTTAGTTAAAGAAAAGCTTAAATGCTACCCGGCAAAAGAAGACATAACTGTGACTGAAACTTCCGCAAAGATACGTATCCAAGCCCTCCTTGATCTCACCGTTAGGAGGCTGATCGATTCACTTGAATCAAATTTTGATGCTGGTGAACAACTTGTGCTTCACAGTAAATGGGGTTTTGATGGAGCTTCAAGTCAAAGCATTTACCATCAAACGACAACAACAAGTGAACAAGACTTATCCAGTGTATTTATGGCAAGTCTTGTACCACTTAAGTTAGTGACTTCTAGTGGAAGTATAGTGTGGCAGAATGATCGGCCATCGTCAACCACATATTGTCGCCCGATTTCATTTACATTTATGAAAGAAACGGAAGCGAATGTTAAGGCTGAAATGGAAATATTTGAGACCGAGATTCGTGAACGGAACCCGACTGATTGCGGCAATGCTACTGTTACTCACAATCTATGGCTAACCATGATTGATGGTAAGGTACATTCAATCATATCTGGTACATCGGCAGCAGTGTGTGATTTGTGCAAAGCTCGCCCAAGCGAAATTAATAACTTGGAAGAAGTGAGAGCTAAACCCGTGAATACAGATTTATACAAGCATGGATTTAGTTCATTGCATGCTTGGATTCGGTCCATGGAATGTTTATTACACATTTCTTACAGAATGGACATAAAATCATGGCAAGCAAAAGGTGACGAAAATAAAAAAAAAGTTAAAGATAAGAAAGAAGCCATTCAAGAAGCTTTCCGAAGAAGAACAGGCTTACTTCTAGACGTTGTTAAGCAGGGTAGTGGCAACACAAACACTGGAAATGCTGCAAGAAGATTTTTTGCAAACCCTGAAACGACTGCCGAAATTACTAAATTAGATGTTAATTTAATTAGAAGACTCGCCGTTATTTTGCAATGCATTTCCTCAGGCGAAAAAATTCAAGTCCAAAAATTCAAATCATATTGTGATGAAACAGCAAATTTATTCGTGGAATTATATCCATGGTATAACATGCCAGCAAGTTTACACAAATTGCTGATTCATGGATCACAGATAGTGGACCACTTATCAGTAGTGCCTATAGGTTTTTTGTCTGAAGAAGCATCTGAAGCAAGAAACAAGGACTTTCGCAAATTTAGAGAATGTCATACACGAAAGCATAGTAGCATCGCCACTAATGAAGACATTCTTCATAATCTGCTATTATCTTCCGATCCTCTTCTCGCCAGCTTACGACCGAAGATGACAAATAAAGCCAAAAAGTCTTCATTTAGAGAACTAGACGATTTACTCATACGTGATCAGAGTGAATTGGAGTTCATTGACGTTTCAACTGATACACTTGCTGCATGTAGTGACGTTGAAGAAGATGATGACGATGATAATGATCATGATGTCGTTATTGATGAAGATGAAGAAAATATAGTTTAAGTCTTATAGTACCTAATATTATTATTTTACAAGCAGTTTCTTTGTTAATTTCTAGTTTTTGTGTATTTTTTTTATTCTATTCTTTTTTTCTATTCTAGTTTTTGTGATTTTTTTTTAATTTTATTCTTTTTTTGTTTTGTGTTATGCCACCCATCAGCCAATAAATGGTTTTTTTTCTTTCTTTTCTATTGTTGTTAGTAACTACATGGTCGTGTTAATTAATTAATTTCCTATTATAATTTAGTTTTTAGTAGTTGTTTATTTTTTTAGTTTGTTTTAGGGTACATAGTTATTTTATTTTTAAATTATTTTTACAGTGTTATATTATATAAATAAAAAATATATTTATACCTACATATTTTCTTATTGATCATAAAACTCTATTTCTTTTCGATGTGTTATTGTAAATGCGACTCAGTCATTACTAAGCTAATGATGACATTAGACAATCACAATGCAGAGATTAAGGGCTGTTAACATAGTAATTACAATAACTAATTAGATTAAGCAAGTACTGGGAATCTTCACTTAAGGACTCATTAACGCGTTTGTTGTATGGCAACAGAAGCGTTCATAAGTCATTAAAGTAATCGTAAATGCACCTGTTATTTAAGGAACTACTTAGGGATGACTTATTCTCAGTAATGAATATACTTAATGTACCTCCATATCATCAGTTATACAATAAAAAGTAAAGTTACTAAAAGCAAAATATCTCGGAAGGGGGTCGCTGGGGGCACCATGTGTCCTTGAAGAAAATGTGGCATAAAATGGGTAGATAACAGTAGTGAAAACCGCAAATCGAAACAAGGAGGGAATCATGAGATACAGACATTTTTGTGACCATTTCCATAGAAAAATAACACTTTTCATCGAATTGCTCATAAAGTACTGGTCAAATAAAAAAATTGTAGTAACATTTTTTGTAGTTCCTTAATAGAGTAATGCAACTGCATATTTCATTTTTTTCAATTAAATACTTTTTCAATTTTTAATTCTATGTCCGACCTCTTGTATGGGGACGATCCACTGTGCGGCGGTGCTCTGCCCAAGCCGGGCAGAAGTTTCAGTGGCCCTAAGGCCCTATTTACATTGCCACGGAACGGAATGGAAGCGAGTTTTTGTAACGATATTGTTCATAGCAAAATTAACTTTAAGTCATTTGTGTAAGATGCAAACTAGTTAGGAGCTTGTAACTGCGGGAATTATTGTGAATTTGCGAGAATTCTCCAGAAAACGCGCGACCTGTTATAAAATTTGGCTCGTATCTAGTTTGTACGTTACACTATTGACATAAAGTTCATTATGCTTTGTACAAAAAAAATTGCTTCCATTCCGTTCCGCGGCAAAGTACTCATAAATTGAGCCTACCATGAACGCGCGAAGTAAACGTAAACAAAATTCAAACGATTTTTAAATCGAAAATACGACTATTCTACAGCATTTTTGTTTAAATTTTGTAACAAGCCCAATCAGTATGACCAATAGTTATGAACTACCTGTTGCCCGCGGCTTCGCCCGCGTGGATGTCAAATACTTCCCTATTTGAATCGGAGTTTGTTCACAATTTCATAGGTTTTAATTTTTTTGCGCGGAATGCTAATTCTTTTTCTGAAATAAAAGCAAGCCGAATTTACTCGTTATAATATTAGGTTGGGGAAAAAGTCTTTTCGCATTATAGTATGTATGAACTTAAAATAAAATCTCTTTGGCTATACTATTTGTATCTGGCTGGTTTTAGTATCATTGAAAGTTTAAATTTTAAAGAACATAATTCCAAATTCAAATTAGGAAAATGTGTGATTTTCATTTGTTTTTCGTACTGTCAAGACGAGTGAATCTAATGAAGAAATTCGATACATTTTAAAATTTTACTACAAAAAAGGTAAAAATGCAACGCAAGCCGCGAAAAAAATTTGCGATGTTTATGGACCCAGTGCAGTGTCTGTGAGAGTAGCACAAATTTGGTTTAAGCGTTTTCAATCCGGAAATTTTGATGTCAAAGATGCACGTCGCTCTGGTCGCCCTATTACGGATAAAATGAATGCCATTTTTGAAAAAGTGGAGCAAGATCGACATATCAGTAGTTACGACGTAGCTGAAGAACTAGGAATTGACCACAAAACAGTTTTGGCGCATTTGCAAAAAACTGGGTACACAAAAAAGCTCGATATTTGGGTACCTCACGAGCTCACTGAAAAAAACCTAATGAACCGTGTACTCATTTGTGATTCTTTATTACGACGTAATGAAACCGAACCATTTTTGAAGAAGCTGATAACTGGTGATGAAAAGTGGATCACGTACGACAAGAACGTGCGAAAAAGGTCGTGGTCAAAGGCCGGTCAGGCTTCACAGACTGTGGCGAAACCCGGGGTAACTCGCAACAAGGTGATGCTGTGTGTGTGGGTGGATTGGAAGGGTGGGATTCATTATGAGCTGTTACCACCAGGCAGGACCATCGATTTTGAACACTACTGCGAACAACTGATGAGATTAAAAAAAGAAGTTGAGAGAAAGCGGCCGGAATTAATCAACAGAAGGGGTGTGGTTTTTCATCATGATAACGCTAGACCTCACACATCTTTAGCCATTCAGCAAAAATTAAGAGAGTTTGGCTGGGAGATGTTAATGCATCCGCCGTATAGTCCCGACCTTGCACCTTCAGATTTCCACCTGTTTCGGTCTCTTCAGAATTCTTAATGCAGTGTCAGGTTATCATCACGAGAGGACTGTCAAAACCACTTGTCGCGGTATTTTGATCAGAGGTCCCAAAATTTCTATAGCAACGGGATCATGACCCTACCTACAAGATGGCAAAAAGTTATCGAACAAAATGGTACCTACATACTTTAGATAAATGTAAATAATGTATATTAAAAAATGTTTTGAATTTTCTTAAAAAATGCGAAGAAACTTTTTCCCCAACCTATTATCAGCTATCTGCCAGTGAAAGTTCCGTCGAAATCAGTACAGCCGTTTCGGAGATTAGCCGGAACAAACAGATTGACAGACAACAATTTTAAAATACAGTTTTCGTTTCAGTTTTTAGTATTTAATAGAAAGCTTTTATTTTGACGATACAAACAGATAATTCAATTTTATTTATTTGTATAGATATAGATGTATACACTACTATTTTTTAATTAGTACAAAAAAAAATGGGGCTCTATCCGTACCCGGTACTGATCATATTTGTGTAGACAAAAATCAAAAAAATGAAATCCTAAAATTGTTCACGAAAATTTGTCATAATTGGTAAATTCATAAATTTCATAATTGAATCAATAATTCATAACAATTACTATTAGAAAATACTATGCGCAGTGCTTTTCCATGATTAATGAATACTACTATGTAGCCTGTACAATATTTCCATAAACTGAGTGACATTTTGGGATATAAACAAACGCTAATAACTTTGCTGTTTATGAATATTATTTATTGAGACTTCACATATATAATAACAAGACCTTCTCTAATAAGCCCTTTAAGTATTTGTACTAATTAAAAATTAGTGGTGTATATTAAATAAATATAATGTTATACGAATATTTTCAATTTTAAAAATCATTAGAGTTTACGTTACGTTTTCTCGTTCATGCTTTACGCAGTACAGAGGCCTGCGAGTTTTTATTTGTACTGAAACTGAATAAGCGCCGTCTGGTGACTATAATGGGAAACACAATTATTCCATACAAATTGATGTAAGTTAACGTTAACGTAAACGCGATCGAGTAAGTATAAAAACTCACACTGCTACAGTATGGCGGTTAAGCTATATAACAAGCTACCGGAAAAAATGAGAAAACTCAATGAATTAGAATTCAGTAGAGCTTTATTTAATTGGTTATGTGACAGATGTTTTTATTCGATTAATGAATTTATAAATTTGAAACCTTTTTGACATTCTAAGTGCTGTATTCGACTTATTAATTATAAAAAAAAAATATTTTTTTTTTGTCTTGCGTAAATCGTATAAACATAATTATTAAAGTACAGTAGTTTTGACTAAAAATTAATTAAAAACTACTACTACTACTTTATAAATTGAATAAACCTTTTTGACATTATATGTGCTGCATTTGACATAGTTATTATACACTTCTGGACACATCTATTGGCCCACCTTAGAGTTTAGGTTTCGATGGCCCCTACCGAAATATGATTGCTAGATTGAACAAAAACTGTTGATGCAGTTTTAAACCTGATACATTTTACCATCTTTTTCGATCGTATTGTTTTAAATTTGAATTCAGAATACCATACGACATGGAGCTACGCCTAACAAGTCGGATATGCGCCTTGTTAAAGGCAATTGATTTTTGAATAAAAAACATGTTTTATCAAATAAAGGTTTAATTTAATAACGCGTGTTGCCTCCATGGGCATCTACCACAGCTCTCATACGATTAGACATAGAGTTTATCAACCGCTCTATGAAATTTTGAGGGATCATCTCCCATTCCTCTTCTATGGCAGTTTTCAACTCCTGCATCGTCTGGGCAACTGGCTGACGAGCCCTAACACGTCTTTTTAGCTCGTCCCACATGTGCTCAATGGGGTTCATGTCTGGGCTTCTGGCTGGCCAGTCCATAACTGTGATATTCACATCCCGAAGATATTCCCTGACGATGCCGGCCGCATGGGCTCTTGCATTATCATGCATAAAAAGGAAATTTGGGCCCACATAGTCCGCGTATGGTATCACGTGAGGTTCTGAGCACTCACGAATGTACCTTTCAGCATTTAATGTTGGCAGCCGTGGTCCTGTAACAACCTCAAGTTGAGTTTTGCCGCTCGCGGATATACCGCCCCAGACAGTCCATGAGCCACCGCCATAAGCAACCCTCTCTTCAAAGCAGCATTGTGCGAAACGCTCTCCCTTACGTCGGTAGACCTTCTTCCTTCCATCATTGCCATGTAACACAATTTTAGACTCATCAGAAAAGAGTACACGGCTCCAATCTTGCTGTGTCCAATTTAAATGACTGCGTGCGAAATGAAGGCGCGCTGTTCGGTGGGCTCGCGTTAGTTTGGGGCCATTAGCTGGCTTGTGTGGTACCATATCGCGTTCTTTTAACCTTCTCCGAACAGTTCGAGCGCTCACAGATACTCCGTGGAAGTCGCGAAGTTGGTTTTGTATCTCAATGGAGGTAAGGTGACGATTTCTCAAGCTGGTCGTCACGATGAATCGATCCTGCCTTTCAGTTGTGACCCGAGATCGTGGCCTTCCTTGGCGATGAACAAAGCCGCCAGTCTCTAGGTACCTCCGATAAACATTTCGGACCGCAGATCGACTTAAATTAAGTTGAGCACTCACGTTTCTTTGGCTGTGTCCGGCCTGAATAAGTGCCACAGCTTGGGCGGCGACTTCAGGTGAAGTATCCATAGATTATTGATAGAACCTCACCTTAATGTTAGGAATAAGTAATGTTTGTTGCAAAACCAAAGATATCAATCACTTTTTCAAGAATTAAATCCAAGTAAACCAATAAAACCAAGTTTTCTTAGTATTCGATTGTTTGATATCAACAAACAGGCTCCAAATTGTCTTTTGTTTCTTTAAATTCTGTGTTCGAAATTCAAAAAAAGACTATTGAATGAAATTGTGAATGTGCTAGGTTCAAAACTGCATAAAAACTTTTTGCTCGACCTAATATAAAATTTTAGCTAGGACCAAACGAAACTGAAAATACAAGGTGGGCCAAAAGATGTGTCCAGAAGTGTAGTTTATTATTACTGTTTTGTTTTGTTTGCGTCTTGCGTAGGGATATTGTATAAACATAATTATGTATAACAGTATAATCAAAATTTTGACTGAAAATTAATTAATAAATAATTAATATTTGTATTCTAATAATGAAAGAAGACTGTTATTTTGATTTGATTATTGTTACTGATTGTATTGACATTGTAACTTACAATGTCACTTAAAATTTGCACGACTAGAAAGTCGAATATAGTGAAACCATATGTAACTTTACCATGATCAATGTACTTACCTATATTCTGGCAAATAAAGTATTCATTCATTCATTCACACTAAGGCGACAGTAATTCAACTGAGCTACATATTTAGCCCTGTATCCCAAAATTAATGTCAATGATCCATTCTATAGTCTTTTTTTTTAACAAACGAGTACCGAAAATTTTGACTGCGTTGCTATTGGTCCACGTAATCAACATGAAGTCCGTTCCACACGAACTTGTACATTCAGTCGGGTCATCGACTATCTGCGCGTCGCACGTGTTTTAGTGAGTGAACTTTTAACGGCTTTAACAATTTCAAAACAAAACAAAGGTGTTGTCCCCACCCCGACCAATGACCCATCTCACTCTGTCAATATCGGAAATGTGCGAGAGACATAACTCGGTACTCGTTTATTAAAAAAAACAGACTATAGTTTTAGCCTTTTAGCTACCAACTCTGATTACCTACCTTTCTTGCTAGCGAGCAATCCGTCGATGTCCACGAAGACATTGGTCAGTATGACAGTAAACGTAAAGGCTATAGCTAGAAGTGTGATGCAGAACACCCTGTAGAACACCGCGTCGTAGTCGCATCGTGGCATATGGGTGTTGTTTTTTATCTGTCTGGAAAATAAAGTGGCAATTTACACTTCCAAAACCCGGCCGACGTCCGTTGCAAACTGTGGCAGGATACGAGGGGAATTATTAAACTCAAAACTCAAACTCAAAGCATTTATTTCAAATAAACCAATTACAGGCACTTTTGAATTGTCAATGGGTCGGTCAGTCAGAAAGATGAAGCTAGTTCCCCATTCTAAAACGTAGTAAATTCCTATGGAGAAGAACGGGCAAGAAACTCCACGGACACTCTTTTAAATCAAAATATTTTTACAAAATATCGTTTACATCGTTCATGTTGAAAATATACATGTGAGAACAATGTAGAAAGACGTGCACGTTAAAAAGCGTCCGTAATCAATCTGCCTAGCCTTTTCCCAACCATGTTGCGGTCGGCTTCCAGTCTAACCGGATGCAGCTGAATACCATTATTTTACATGGAGCGACTGCCTATCTGACTTCCACAACCCAGTAACTGGGTAATACGATACCCCTTGGTAATAAAAAGATAAAAACTAAAACAACTAAATTAAAAATTAAAAATAAACCGTGGCAGCTAAGAGACGACGAGTCCCAACTGACGGCGCCCGTTCACGAACATGACGCATGGATCAGCACCAATTAGCTCAACCATTTTGGTTCCGTACCTCAAAAGGAAAAAAATCGTCCGTGTGTCTTTGTCTGTCTGTCAGTCTGTCAAGACCCTTTTTCTCAGGAATGCGTGGAGGTATCAAATACGTAGGTCTATGGTTTCTTGGAGCTCTAAAAAAATCAAGCTTCTAAAAAATTCTATTGATATGTCTTACTCTTTACATAAAGTTAAGTCTGTCTTGCATAGGGCATTGTCATAAAGGTGAAAAACTAAAATTAATATTGTAGTTTCTGTTGTCTTTAAGATCTATAGATCATCTGGATAAGTAGAATATTTTTTGTAACTGCTTTTTTTACTCCTATATTTTAAGCTTGCCGTGGCAGCCTTTAATTAAAGCTACACTATGATATGTGATAATAACATGGCTATTTTAACATGTATTTTTTTTAGTGTATGCTTTGTTGGTTGTCCATTAAATAAATACGGTCATTTATGCAACTTATTTTCATACAGCCACAGCACAAACTATCCGACCATCAACAATACTCGTAGGTTCTTTTACTAAGGGACCAACTTTGAAATCACAAAAAAGAAATCAGCTGCATTCCGTACATTTTGACGAGTTATGCGATAATACGAGTTACAACGGTTTTCGTGGGACCCCTTCAAATGTAGGCAACAGCTGATTTTTTTTTCGCGATTTTAAAATTGGTCCCATTGAAAAAGTTATTCAGTTTGATGGTCTGAAGCCCTCCTTAACACGTTGACTATCAGACAACAAACACAATGGAAATCTATTGTTTGCGGTCACCGTGTGTCCGCAATGACATAGAGTTAATATTTTAACATCTTTTTTATGCCAGTCAGTCCAGGTTTTGTGTGACGTCAGGTCTTTGATACGTAGTTCGCATGTGGCGTTGTAGAGTCGGCGCAACATGTCCCTTTTTTTTCTATTATTCGTCATCTCGGTAGTCACCCCCTTTCTAGCCATATCATCTTTCACACAATCCATCCATCGTTTCTTTAGTCTTCCCCTATTCTTATAGCCATCGACATTCATACTCAAAACTTTCCTCACGACATTTTCCTCATTCCTCCGTATCACATGCCCATAGACAAACAGACAGACATACAGATATTACACATACACACAGTGAGACATACACATTATTAACGCCAAAACACATGGAAAATCCAAATAATTTAACCATATACATTTGGTTTTATAGGAATTTAAACAACAAATTATCGACGTATCCCCTTAAGTTTAGTCCACAACAGAATCGGCACCAGTAACAGTAGCTATGCATATTTTTAAGTTTTCACTTGCGCTGGCAGTTTCCACGACTGCTATTTTTTGCAAGAAATCGTATGTACCTACGATTTCTTCAAAAAACTTCATTGTTAATTTTTCTCTGTAATGTGCGTTGTTCGTTGAAATCGGGGACAATGCTCCGATTAACGATACTTTAGGTTGTGAAACCCACCCTGAGCTCTGTCTCACGCTTTAAGGCTCCCGCATACAGATGCGATTATCGTTTAAATTACCATGAAGTTTTCATAGAAATTATTCGACTAGAGTTGCGTCGCGCCTATTCTTGGGGAGCCTTTACTGGAATGATTAATTTATTGGAGTAAAATGAGAAATTAAGGATTCCGTAGTTGAAAAGAATTTATCCCAAAAACAAACTTAACATTGTAGTTGAAAAACATGTTCTCCCATACATTGATATACGTTATGGTCAATTGTACAACTGCAAAGATTGTAATTGTAAAAAGAAAAATTAATGTCATAAAATTACTAACTAACGATTTTCGAACTTTTTTCTTTACTTGTGCTGGAAGACCTTGCTTCTTGCCAAATTTCACGATTCTAGGACAACGGGAAGTCCCCTATAGGTTTTGATTTCCTTGCGAGTATCAAAACATGTCGCCTATATGGCCGTATTTTTTAATTGCGTTGACTTAGAAGCTTGATTTTTTAGAGTTTCAATAGACCATTAGACCTATCAATCAATCTGCCTAGCCTTTTCCCAACCCTATGTTGGGGTCGGCTTCCAGTCCAACCGGGTGCATCTGAATACCAGTATTTTACATAGAGCGACTGGCTATCTGACCTCCACAACTAGTAACTGGGTAATACGATACGCTTTGTATACGATAACGACTGTCAAAGATCCACGAATGACAGCCGGGACCAACGGCTTAACGTGCTTTCCGAGGCACGGAGGAGTCTCGGTATGTAAAGATGGTCACCCATCCACGGACCAACCCCGGCAAGCGTAGCTTAACCTGATGGATCGACCCGTGCGGCTGTTATTACTTAGCCACGAGCTCCTCTAGTGTGTCGACGTACGACGTCTAGTGTGACGAGCCCTCTAGTGTCAAGCTAAGTAAATTGAAGAATTGATGACACCGACTTCAGAAGCTGTTGAAGTGTTTTATGAAAGTTATTTTATTCGTTTTTGGTTTTGAAGTCGGTTTTTACTTTTTTTAAAGTAAATTTATTTTTTAATTTTTAGTTGAATATACAATTACATAATTACGTAAGCCCAAGTCGAACGAAAAGAAGAATCATCAAAATCCGTTTAGAAATACCGGAGATACAGTACATTTATGCATATAACTTCGTACATAACAATAAATACATAATGTATTATACACTAACACCTTCCTGAAAATATGTAGATCACGGTAGTGAAAGAATCATCAAATTTGGTTCATTGGCTTCTGAGAAAATCGCGGACAAACAAACATACATACATACATACGGGTCGAATACAGAACCTCCTTTTTTGAAGTCGGTTAATAAAAACATGCAAAAATACAGCTTTATAGAATCATCGATCTCTCAATTAAACTGCGGACAGACAGCTAGACGGACTTAGCGAAACTAAAAGGGTTCCTTGTACAGTCAGCGTCAAAAAGATCGGGGTGAACTGGTTCGAAATGATGTCGATCAACAACTAAGAAAATTAAACTAAGGGTTGACCCACATCTGTCAGCACGGAATCGCCTTTTTTCGTGCTTTATCCTTTTCTATCTCTTAGGATCATTATTTCTTAGAGCGATAAAGATAGAGACCGCGCGGTGGAATCGGCGATACGCTCGACACCACGGCCAAAATGGCTGAGAGGCGCTGCAGTGCTGACGAGTGCTATCGAGCGCGATATCATGCTTCCATTGCATTGCATGATCGTATTCGACAACACTCAATGGCGACGGCGTGCGATCTTACGCTGAAGCACGCGATAGCACGCTGCAGCACACACGGCATAAATGCTGTTCCGTGCTGACAGATGTGGATCAACCCTTAATCTCAATTGGATCAAGTTCTTGTCAGAATGACAGTTGTCGTGTACTGTCTTCATTCTGAAACATTCCTTGTGTCATTGAGTTAATATTTCATTTTCATAGTTGTTTAGAACTCTTTGAACAGTCTGTTCGTCTCGATATATTGACGCTGACTGTACTACGGAACCCTAAAAAAGAGAAAGTTTGAAAGTAAAAATAGTTTACTTACATTAGTGAGCGTGCACGACGGCCTGTGGTTTGGTCTGCAGTGGAAAACCTTTGGTAAACAATCGTTTTATCGCTCATTAACTTTTTAATTCTTTTTTAACTTTTGGCGGGTTTTGTGGTAAAAAGGATGAATTTTCCGAGCGATAACAATAGTGCCTTGATTTTGACTTGGTCACTAATTTACAATTTGGTTTTTAAATGAATGTTGACGTATTGAGTAGAGAGACGAGAGAGTGAGCAGCTCGTGGCTAAGTAATAACAGCCGCACGGGTCGATCCATCAGGTTAAGCTATGCTTGCCGGGGTTGGTCCGTGGATGGGTGACCATCCTCTACATACCGAGACTCCTCCATGCCTCGGAAAGCACGTTAAGCCTTTGGTCCCGGCTGTCATTCGTGGATCTTTGACAGTCGTTACGGGTCGTCAGAAGCCCGAAAGTCTGACAATCAGTTTAAGGGGTCATTGTTCTCATCATTGTGAACAACTTTTACTATGGGATCAAACTTGAAAACGCGAAAAAAAATAAGCTGTTCAGTACATCTAACTACATCAAATTCGTCAAAATGTAAAGAGAAACTGATTTTTTTTCCGCGATTTCAGGTTTGGTCCCATAGTAAAAGTTATTCACAAAAAACAATCTGCCTAGCCTTTTCCCAACTATGTTGGGGTCGGCTTCCAGTCTAACCGGATGCAGCTGAATACTAGTATTTTACATGGAGCGACTGCCTATCTGACCTCCACAACCCAGTAACTGGGTAATACGATACCCCTTGGTAAGACTGGTTGTCAGACTTTCGGGCTTCTGACGACCCGTAACGACTGTCAAAGATCCACGAATGACAGCCGGGACCAACGGCTTAACGTGCTTTCTGAGGCACGGAGGAGTCTCTGTCTGTAAAGATGGTCACCCATCCACGGACAACCCCGGCAAGCGTAGCTTAACCTGATGGATCGACCCGTGCGGCTGTTATTACTTAGCCACGAGCTGCTCCAATAGTAAAAGTTATTCACAATGACCCCTTAAAAGGTTGTTGGCGTGTTACAAATAACCCTGTATATAGAAAATATTTCTCAAATACTGCCTCGCTGGTCCAATGGTCGTAAGCGCTCTATTGAGCATGAGGTCCTGATTTCGATTCCACTCCACAAGAACGCATAAGTTAATTGATTAGCATTCGAAAATATTGTTGGAGCTGCTGAAGATTAAGAAGAGAAAAAACTATCTTTGCATTGTTTAAATTCAATCTCTTAGTATTGTATAATTGCATAGCACATGTGTGAGCACTATGTAGGTACTTATGTAGTTATTATAAAGCTTACGTTGACTGGGAAAGTCTTTCATTTACTTAATGTGTCCTATCAGTTGAGAGTATGTCATTCTCACTCAAATGTCTCGCTGGTGGTGGCGTGTGTGTTCGATCATTAAGTTCCCTTCAAAATGGTTGAGCTAATTGGTGCTGATCCATGCGTCATGTTCGTGAACGGGCGCCGTCAGTTGGGACTGGTCGTCTCTAAGCTGCCACGGCTTATTTCTAATTTATTTGTTTGTAGTTTTTATCTTGTTTACCCGACTGCGGCGAAGCTCAAAAGGAGGGTTATGTGTTTGACCTGTATGTATGTAAGTATGTATGTATGTATGTATGTATGTCCGTTTCTTTGTTCCCTCGTAACTCCTAAACGAATGAACGGATTTGGATAAATTATACGTCTTTAGATTTGTCTTGGTAGCGCGAGTGTCATTGGCTACGTTAAAATAAAAAACAAAGTAAAATGGCGGATTTGGGGTGCCATATTGTGGAGATCAAAAAATTTTTTTTCTTCTAATACCATCGAGTGGGATATCAAAATGAAGGGTTTTAAAAGGTGATTACAAAAATATATGCAACTTATATGGTTAAAAGTAATTCAAAGTGACAAATCGTAAAAAAAGGCTTGGCTATTTTTGTGCACTTGATCCAAAAAAATTACTCTCATGACCAAAACTCCTTGCTAGAATTAAATCGTCTGCGAAATCTTTCACAGTTGTAAACTAAAAAGCTGGAAATAAACAAAAATAAATAAAAAAACTAAAAAACCCGACTGCGGTAAAAAACTGAAAAGCTAAAAACAAGCCCATTTTAAATTAAATAAAAGTTGGAAGCAGGCGGGACCCATTACATTTTTTATATTTTCTAACTCAAATGGGTCCCGCCTGCTTCCAACTTTTATTTAATTTAAAATGGGCTTGTTTTTAGCTTTTCAGTTTTTTACCACAGTCGGGTTTTTTTAGATTTTTTAATTACTTTTTTTTTTATTACGGACGATTTCAACGTGCACGTCTTTCTACATTGTTCTCACATGTATATTTTCAACATGAATGATGTAACGAATATTTTGATTTAAAAGAGTGTCCGTGGAGTTTCATGCCCGTTCTTCTCCATAGGTACCTGCTACGCTTTGAAATGGGCAACTAGCTTCATCTTTCTGACTGACCGACCCATTGAAAATTCAAAAGTGCCTATAATTGGTTTATTTGAAATAAAATGCTTTGAGTTTCATTCCCAGGGGGCCAACCACCACTTCTTAAAGCAGTATTATTTTAATGTTACTTCAGTGTGAGAAAGAGATGGAGCTATACAGGACGTCTAGCTCCATCTCTTTCCCACACTCATGTAAGATTAAAATAATACTGCTTTAAGAGGTGGTGGTCTAGCTCCAGGTCAGGCAAAGTATTATTGCATTTTTCCATCTGGAATTTCTCTGTATCAGCCTGGAGTCTGGATTTGTGCCCGGTTGATGGCAATAAACTCGCCCCCTATCACATGGGACTTGAACATACTTAGTGAAATGCGGATGTACTCTGCCTAACCGTGCGGAGACTGCGGTCGTGATGATGTTATGTTATTTTAACCATTTTGTGTCTTCGAAAAATAAATCCGTATTATTTATGGTCGGACTTTTAATTAGCTGCAGTAAAATGACACTTCTACTGTCATTTCGCTGTCAAATGGGAACATTTTTTAACGTAATGACAGATAAGAAGTGTCATTTCACTGCAGCTAATAAAAAGTGCGAGCATAGTAGATATGGAAAAACAAATGAAACACAACAAATATTATGCACGACATTTATTAAACGACATTAATTTTTGATATTAATATTACAAAATAATAAAATTGCATTTTTTATTTGTTTTGGTACTAAATAGGCACCTACATTTTTTAAAATAAAAATTAGATTTTTATTTAAAAAAATGCAGAATTAATCCAAGCTTTGTTACGAATCTTTGAGCAAAGAATCGTATAAAGGGCGTAATGTTCTTTCAAGAAACGTTGCATGACGTAAATGTATTGGTTCACACATAATGTCTATCATATGTTAGCCCCTTTTCAGAAAACAGCGTCCTGTAAGGTCAGCCGTCAAGATTTATTACTTACATAATAAAATTATTAGGTACAAATTGCATTTTCTCTTCTGCATACAAAAAACTTATACATAATAGATAATACTTTTTTTATTACACATTTTTATCCTGCATCTTCGTCAGCTCATAGATTTTTGTCATTTTTATTCTATAAATAACTAAAACGTCTAACATTTATTTACACTGATAATAATTATGTGTTACACTACAGCCTTACAAAGATCTTTTAGAGAGTGGCCAAAATCAGAACTAACACCGCGCCGCCATCTTACTTTTCAAACATTGTCAATGGGGAAGAAAACCGTCAAATTAGTTCCGCGTAGATGGCGATAAGTGTTTGTTACTTTCATTCTGCTGTCAATGGAGTTCCTTGCTGAAAACTTTGCCGCGAGATGACGCTAAGTGTTTTTTCATGTCGCTGATTGGTAGCTTCGTCTTCACTACTTTGTCAAGTAACAAACACACAGCGCTCTCTTGCGGCGAAGCTTCCAGTCGACGTCAAATTATTCTTGTAGCAGTTAAATAGAATATTCAACAGTGGGTTTAATGTCCCGAGCTGTGGAGGCCAGCTCGGGACATAAGACCATATTTCTCTTTTTGACAGCATATTTGTTAAAACTCGAAGAAAGGCCTGCGGCTAAGTTAATAATAACAGCCGAACGCGTCCCGGCTGGCATTCGTGGATTTATCGTCGTCGTCAGAAGCCCGAAAGTCTGACAACCAGTCTTACCAAGGGGTAATGTATTACCCAGTAACTGGGTTGTGGAGTTCAGATATGCAGTCGCTTCATGTAAAATACTGGTATTCAGCTGCATACGGTTAGACTGGAAGCCGACCCCATAATAGTTGGGAAAAGGCTAGGCTGATGATTTGATAAAACTCGAAGTTGCTCTCGTCATCCCATTGCTGGAATGCTTGTGTAATCATATTCCACCTCGGCATTTAGGCTGCTTTTCCACCAGAGATGTGCTATGCAGCTATGCTGCGAGGATGTGAAAGCTAAGCTACGAAACTATGTGACCGTTTCCACTGATGCTAAGCTGTGTAGCGGAGCGAGTAAGATGTGCTGTGAAGATGCGCAGCTCGAGCTATGCGATGCATCGACAGTAGGGAAGGCAAGGGGAGCGGCAGCTACACCCCTCGCGCATTCATAGCTCCCATCCATAAGCACGCATCCTGCCATATAAGAAACATAGCTTAGTTGCACCGGTGTCCACCAGTGCTATGCTATGTGAAACAATGATATGATTGGTGGATATCAAACGCATCCATAGCAACGTAGCATAGCACGTCTCTGGTGAAAAAAACACCCTTATTCTGGTCTTTTGAGAGGAGCTCGTGGCTAAGTAATAACAGCCGTACTGATCGATCCATCACGTTAAGGTACGCTTGCCGGGCTTGGTCCGTGGATAGGTGACCATCTTCACATACCGAGACTCCTCCGTGCCTCGGTAACTCGTTAAGCCGTTGGTCCCGGCTGTCATTCGTGAACCTTTGACAATCGTTACGGGTCTTCAGAAGCCCGAAAGTCTGACAACCAGTCTTACCAAGGGGTATCGTATTATCAAGTTAATGGGTTGTGGAGGTCAGATAGGCAGTCGCTCCATATAAAATACTGGTATTCAGCTGCATCCGGTTAGACTGGAGGCTGACCCCAACATAGTTGGGAAAAGGCTAGGCAGATTGATTCTGGTCTTTTGAGAACCAAATCCCTTCACAAACTTTGTTCGTTCTATCAGCTCTTGTAATTTCTTCAGACTGCCTTGCTCATGTTATCTTCACAGAAGCATTGCTATCTGGCAGTATCGTCTTTCTACCAGGGTGCAATGCTTAGTTCTTTTGTCCCCTTTTTCTATTTATTTACAGTAGGTAGACATTGGTCTTACATCGAATATAGTGTGTAAACATTCTGTTATACATATACCTCCATTTTAGGGTTCCGTACCAAAATGATAAAAAGCCCTACCCTTATGGTGCGACTCAGTCTGTCCGTCTGTCACAGCTGGATATCTCAAGAATTACTAATGCTATCAACTTGAAATTTGGAACAGTTTTATTATTTTGCAAATAAGAAAGAAATAAATATATGTATTTTTTTTTTGCGACAGGGACTCAAAGGGGGTGTTAAAAAATCCAAGCGGGGCTACTAGGGCATGGGGTATCATATGAAAGAGCGATGTTTGCATATTTTCAAACATTTTTTTTAGCCCGCATAGTTTTCGACTTTTGATGAAAAATGTAAAAAAAAAATACCCCCCCTATCTACGAAGTTTGCATAGAGAAAAATCTGAAATTATTCTATGTGATAGAAGTTTATGTAAAGTTTACAGGAAAAATATAACATCTCTCTAAATAGCACACTTTTTCAGAAATCATCAACAAAAATTACATGCACGAACCCTTGGCGCGCGAGTCCGACTCTGACTGGTGTTTTTTCTTTCTTTTAAAGAATGCCTCGGTCTACCTATATCTCAACTCCATTTCTTTTATTCTCTAACATAATAAATAACCTATGGTTTAACTTGTGGCCTATTATTATTTTCTTTTAGGACTTATTTGAGTTCTATCAAATAAGTCCTAAAATTTACCTTACACATTTAAATACTTATTTTTTATTTACCTATTCTTACCTTACACATTACGTACAAAAATTAGAATTAATTTAACACTTCATTTCTTTGAGTTAAAATATAAATACTTAGTTTAAGTATAGATATTAGATTTTACGTTATGGACGGCCTGTTAATTAACCCAGTGACATTTTAATTTTCTCGTTCAATCTGAAACAAAAAAAAAAAGTTAATTTCGTAAGTATAGAGATAATCCCGCCACACCTAGATCTAGCAGAAATGCGAGGAATAAACGTAACGTAGCAAAAGATTTAAAAAATTGAAAGTACTCTTTTCACACATAATTTTTACTTAAGACGCAGAAATATGCCAACGGCCTTGGTTCTGAGCCACCCAGTGATAGGACTCGCCCGTCAAGGAACGCTGCTGTCCCAAAATCGACGCATTATTATTTTATTATATACATATAAAACAAAAGGTATTATATTAAAACACGTATACTAAAAATTAAATAATCTTTAAAATGGTTAAGGTTTCATAAAAATATGCTTGATATTTTTTGCGTGATTCTCAGTTTTTTATCCGCGTTAAGTAGATATAACTTTGCAAATTAATTACACTATCACACTAATATTATAAAGGCGAAAGTTTGTGAGTGTGTGTGTGTGTGTGTGTGTGTGTGTGTATGTTTGTTACTTCTTCACGCTCAAACGGCTCGACCGATTTGGATGAAATTCAGTATATAGACAGCTTTTATCCTGGATTAACACATAGGCTACTTTTTATTCCGAAAAAATGTAGTGCTCCCGTGGGATGAGCAAGGACTTCAAATATATTTGTTACTCTTTCAAACTCAAACGGCTCGACCGATTTTGATATAATTTGGTGTGGAAGTAGCAGACATCCTGTATACACATAGCACACATACTACTACTACTTTACATCCTGAAAAAATGGAATGGAAAATGGAATAGTCCTGTTCCCGTGGGATGCGCACTTTTCTCACCGATTTAAATAATACACGTTTTAGTGTATCTCATAAACCGCGGGTAACACTTTGGGGCGCAGCTAGTGTAATATAAACATAATCTAAAATATTCACATAGTAAGTTATTAGGAAAATGCTCTAATTTAACATATATTTTTTCCAAATCACACACTACTCGTTTAGACGTGATCTTTCAGTTTAAAATCACTGAAGTAGTATCACGAGTAGTGTTAATGATTTGGAAAAAATATATTTTAAATATATATTTGTTTATCGTCGCCTTAAGTAGTTTTAATATAATGGTATGGTGATACTTATTGTGCTTGTCGTAAAAATTTAAACTAAAATGGTATAGGATAGTTGCATTTTCGATAGCAAAAATACTACTATAATGTTTGCGCTCTAGCATGGTGCGGATGACACACATGTCAGTATGGCATGACTAGGTCAGTGACAATATGCACAATTAAATTTTATCGATAACGATTCTTACAGCAAAAATCTCGTTCTCCTAATAATTTTAAAAATGTCTGATATATCATATTATTATGAAATTTATTATAAAATATGTATTTAATACGAAACATTAAAAAATCATTTTCAAAGCACAACCGGTATTTATTTTAAAAATGTTTTTTTTTTCATGGTATAGTTTTTTCGACTAATTTAACTCTATAGATGTCTAACAACAAAAATTAAAAAATACATACAGTAAACTTCTTTTACTATAAAAAATATCAACTATCTATAAAAACCCATAACAACCCATAACTCAATAGTTACATTTTGGCACTGCTGTCAGTTACATGTGCCGTCGTTTCGTGTTGTTTACTAACACTTAGTTTTAAGGAACAATGTTACTAACCCTATATGAGTCTTTGCTCGAAATAATTTTTTTTTTAATTTGAATTTGAATTATTGAATCCGCATTTTACGATTATGATATTTAGAATGCAGCTGAAATATTAAATCATGATTGTAAATCGCGATAACGTTCAAAAGTGAAAAGGAACAGTTCGTCAAATGTCATAGTAAAAGGGCTAATTTTTCAATAGTCAGATAACTCTTACCTGAAGAATATATTTGAATTTGATAGCTTGAAAATATGTCAAACTGTCATATATATTCTTCAGATAAGAGTAATCTGACTATTGTAAAATCAGCCCTAAATGTAAACTACCTAGACTCAATTTTGAGCTTACAAAACCAACATAAAAAGCAATAATCAAAATCTACTGATAGTTTTTTTTGGGATAATCCCGACACAATATTAGTAGATTACAAAAACAACAAAAAAACAAGAACACAAAACAAAAAAAATACCTATCCTACTGTGTATAACCTACCCACCATGTTTTTTAAAAAAACCGACCAAGTGCATGTCAGACCGCGCGCAATGAAGGGATCCGTAGTTGAAAAGAATTTATCCCAAAACTCCCATACATTGATATAATCAGGTCAATTCTCCAACTGCAAAAAAATTGCAATCCCAAAAAAAGATTTTTTATGTGATAAAATTACAAATTGATAATTTTCGGACTTTTTCCTTTACTTGTGCTGTGAGACCTTGCTTCTTACCAAATTTCATGATTCTAGGACAACGGGAAGTACCCTATAAGTTTTGATTTACTTGCGAGTATCGAAATATGTCGCATAAATGGCCGTATTTTTAACACGCTTTTATTAGCTTCACCTGTATGTATGTTTGTATGTAACGGAATCTTTGAACTCGATTTTTACCCACTTTAAATGGTCAGATTAATTCGAAATTTTGCACATAGAATAGGGCTCGATGACAATACAATAATTAAAAATTTTGGTCCCATTATCCTGATTAACGATTTATCTCTAAAAAATTGAAAAATAATTTATAGTTTAAAAAACTAAACAACATGCTTTAATACCATTAAAATGAACTAAAAAGTAAAAAATAAAAGCGTGGGGTGCTTTGTACGACATTCTTACACTAACTCTGTAATTCGAAAGCACACCACGCTTTTTTTTTTACAATGATATTAATTTTCTCGTTGATCACTTTATTCTTATTTGAAAAATTTATTTTTTACTTTTTAGTTCACTTTAATGGTATTAAAGCGTGTTGCTTAGTTTTTTAACCGACTTCAAAAAGGAGGAGGTTCTCAATTCGTCGGAACCTTTTTTTTTTTTTATGTATGTTCCCCGATTACTCGAAGATGGCTGGACCGATTTGTATTTTTTTTTTGGTTTTATTCGAGAGTTCCACACACACACATCACAGTTGGTCCCATATAAAATTGATTAACTTTGCTTTGGTAGTTTTTGAGTTAGCTTCAATAATACGTATTTTTTCCCCACTTATATATGGATGATGTTCTAGTTTGTTTTGCAGGTAGTGGTATTAGAATTTGTGTGGGGTAGGTACCACAAATAAAAAGTGAAAAATAAAAACTTTTAACAAAAAAATACAACCGACTTCCAAAAACAACACTACAAAGTGAAAAATAACTTTAATTTCGGAAGTCGGTGGCAAAAAACGAAAATACATTTAACCAGACACCGACTTCCGAAATTAAAGTTATTTTTCACTATGTAGTTGTTTTTGGAAGTCGGTTGTATTTTTTTGTAAAAAAGTTTTTATTTTTCACTTTTTAGTTGTTAAACCATAATTTTTTTTTTGTGTTGACTTAGAAGCTTAATTTTTTTTTTTGAGTTGAGGGACCATAAATTTGATATTAATTTCAACTAGATACCTTCATGCGTTTCTGAGAAAAACGATCTTGACAGACTCACAGACAGATAGACAGACGGACAACGAAGTGATTCTATAAGAGTAGGTACCTTTTTTTCGTTTTGAGGTATGGAACTCAAAAGAGCGTAAAATCATACTTACTTCCTCACTATAGCCCTTCTTTGGGCCTGAAGGTCAAACGCTAGGGGATCCATTTCAACGCGGGAGTTACTCTCAAGGCCTGGTATTATATCATCCATACCCTGGCTATCCATATCACTATCAACTGTGAAAAACAATCTCTCTTTTAACAGGGTGGGCCTTTTACCCGGTTCCTATATAAATTACGAACCGTTGTATATGCCCTTTTTTTAACAGGGTGGGCCCGTACCCGGTTCCTATATAGATGGCGAATAGATATTTTTCCGGTTCCTATATTTAACGAATCGTTTTGGTTCCTATATCTGATGAATTATTCCTTTTATTGGTTTCAGCAACGAACAAATAAACAAATAAACGAAAAAAAAAAAAAAAATATAACGAATCGTACTTTTATTTGTTCTTAATACCAAAGAATCGTAACTCTATTGGTTTCATTTACCAACGAATCTAAAAACTAAAGATTCTATGACCGAATCGTTAATCTGACCTTGTTTTGTTTCGCCATTTCTTCCCAGGGCTACATGGACAAAAGTTAGATTGATTCAGCTAGGAAGCTGACTACATATAGAAAATGTCGAATCCATCTCCATACCATCCTCCATATTGGTGCCCAAGATACAGGCTTGCTTAGTTTAGGGCCAATGTAAAATATTTACACAGCAGAACACTGACTCCTATCACAACATCTCCTAGTTTAGTCACTGAAATGTATGCGACCTAGTTTTTAAGCAGTGTTGAAGGTTTTTGTATAAAATAAGGTTTTTTTTTTAATCTGTTTAACATAAAGTTTTTTATTATTTTATTGTTATTATTTTTGAATTGGTGTTAAGTGACAAGTGTTAGTTACAACGGTCCGTAAAATATAGGAATCAGGCATTAACAGGTGGTTAGATTACTGACAAAAATTAATGACAGTGGAACAGAAAAAATATGTCCAAAAAAAAAAATTCTTACGTATATCGCTGGCATGAACACTCCCTTCGAAGTACACGTTCCCTTCAAGATCGGGCTTCATATCTAAAAAAGAAAATATTTTTTCAACATCTTGAATTTTGTCCTTAATTTTGAAATCGTCTTGTAATTGCGAAGAATTTTAATGAAATACACTCACCATATTGGTTTAAATTTGATTCGAGCTTTTCATTGTCTGAAAAAGGAAATAATTACTAGAAAAAAAAATCCACGGGTGATGAAGGAAAATATCCAATGCGCAGTGAAAAGGCGTGAACCTTAAACGCGTGTACAGACAAGTGTAATGTGTAACAAACATACAGCGCCATCTAGTGTAACTTATCCAAAGCACTACGATGAGCGGCTTCATAAACTAGAAGACAACAACTACACACACACATATCAACAGTCCGACTTTATAAGCAAAGTTGTCTTCGAACAAATCGTCTCCCCAGTAGAATCAGTAGTATCCGCCGTCCGCGACATGCCCTCACTGAACCCGATGACCCTATCACCCTCCTCCAGGAAAGTAGTAGGGAAACTAGCACCGTCTATAAACACAAACACAGATCTACATTCCGGCCTCGCCGCCGAGGCCCACCGCGTTTAAGACCATCTAACGTAAATGTAAATGTAAATTCATGTCCCTTGATCGGTTTAATCGAGCCAGCTGGTGGCGTAGCTGAGCCTGTAGCTTTAAACTCCCCTGATAATAATAATTCCCCTAACTTGATCCAGCCTATTGCTTTGCCTTGTTTATCTATTGTCAATGACAATGACTCCCTAAGCCGAAGTCCGTACCCCACAGGGGGTGCCCTTAGTGCGCAGTCGTTTAGTTTATAAATTTAGTTAGTATATTATGCCCCTGGCTGGAGGCTTTTGAGCTCGCTTAAAGGCACCCACAGGAAAGTCCGGTTAAGTAGTCGAGACCTCTCAAGGTCACACTACGAGATGCCATTCCAAAAAAAAAAAGAACAAATCGTCATTCACTAGCTAGAGGTTCAGAGTTCGGTAGCCACGCAGCCATCTCTGATCCTAAGTAAGCCTAGTTCCTGTTTCGATAGCTCAGCAGTCTTCAGGAACTATTTAGCTAGGGGAGGTCCTTTCATCCCTCCACTTAGGGTTGCCACATGATATAATCATTATTGTAACGTATAATGTAAAACAAGTTGCCAATAAATTATCATCAAGCTCAACGGGGCTTTATTTTCACAACCTGCAACCCTACAAATGTAATTTATCGTGTAATGTAACGCAAATTCTGCGTGTGGACGGCACTACGAGCATTACATGTATCGCTCGAGCTGGCGCTTGCACTGATCCATCAGCTGTCGGTTACTAGCGCGAACAAAGCGCTCGATTGTATGCCGTTCACACTATTCGCGTTACATTACACGATACATTAACACGCCTTTAATAATCATTCCTTCTCTGAGTGAAGACGTTGTTAAACTAAAGTATTTTTATTATTTCAAATCACAGTTCCCTGAAAATGACAAATCTTTGTCCGATATTAATTTTCCTTTTTTTTTAATTGCACATTCCAGCTCTATTGGAGGCATTTATTTGTGTTTACCAAGTGTACAAACACGCTGTAAATGTGTGTGTAAATGCAGGGAGCTCTCGGTATCGTCCGAGACAATGGCGAAGTCGGAAGAGTGTGTGTGTGCGCGTGTCATGTACTAACGCTACTCGTCTTCCCGCACATATGCACAGCGTGTAAACACAAATAAAGCTCGTGTCGCTTCGTGAGGTAAAACTATTATTTCGTACACACGGCTACACATCAAGCTATAAATTTCCAGTTTATACTGACCTCTCATTGTAAGGAAATCCTATAAAATGCGAGATCAGCTTATACTGGAAATATATAGCTTGATCTGTGGCCGTGCGTACCTGGGAAAAATGCTTTAGTTTCCAATGTGGCCGTCGAATTTTTAGTTTGTGTCACTGCGGCAAACTTCATTTTTGCGAGAGTTGATGATGGTGGCGTTCCCGTACTTGAAGAAGCTAAAAACAATAATTTTATTTTAGTTCATCATCTGCTTAGCCTTTTCCCAACTATGTTGGGATCGGCGTCGAGACTACCCGGATGCAGCTGAATACCAGTATTTTACATGGAGCGACTGCTTATCTGACCTCCACAACCCAGTTACTGGGTAATACGATACCCCTTGGTAAGACTGGTTGTCAGACTTTCGGGCTTCTGACGACCCGTAACGACTGTCAAAGATCCACGAATGACAGCCGGGACCAACGGCTTAACGTGCTTTCCGAGGCACGGAGGAGTCTCGGTATGTAAAGAATGGTCACCCATCCACTGACCAACCCCGGCAAGCGTAGCTTAACCTGATGGATCGACCCGTGCAGCTGTTATTACTTAGCCACGAGCTCCTCTAAACTAAACAACTAAAATAATTTTATTTTAGTTACACCATAATAATACCGGTAGAGGTGACCGCGGCGAAGGTGATATGTGATGATCGAATCATGTTGGTGGGGCCAGAGATAACACAATCAGAGAGATTTGAAAGGAAAAGTCCCCTTTTTCCTTCCAAATCTATGTATTACATCAACGAATCATTCATTTGTTGGTTTCTAAGACTAATTAATTGGTGTTATGAGACAAGTGTTATTTCAATAACAGTCCGTAAAATATAGGAATCGGGCATTAACGGGTGCTTAGATTACTGACAATAATGAATGACAGTCGTACAGAAAATTATATAGTATTAACTTACGTATATCGGTGGCATAAATACTCTCTTCGAAGTATACGTTTCCTTCAAGATCGGGCTTCATATCTGAAAAAGAAAATATTTTTACAACATCTTGAATTTTGTCCTTAATTTTGAAATCGTCTTGTAATTGCGAAGAATTTGAATGAAATATACTTACCATATTGGTTTAAATTTGATTCAAGCATTCCATTGTCTGAAAAAGGAAATAATTACTACAAAAAAAAAAATCTCTGATGATGAAGGAAAATATCCAACACGCAGTGAATAGGCCTGGAGTCAGATAGAAAATGTCGAATCCATGTAGCTTTTGTAAAAGTGGTTCTGAGTATCCTATTTACAGAATAACAATTTCATTTAATTTAATTTTTAACCGACTTCAAAAAGGAGGACGCTCTCAATTCTTCGGAACCTAAGTATGCTCCCCGATTACTCGAAGATGGCTAGACCGATTTGGATTTTTTTTATTTTATTCAAGAGGGTATATATCACAGTTAGTCCCATATAAAATTGACTAACTTTGCTTTGGTAGTTTTTGCGTTAGCTTCAATAATACGTATTTTTTCCCCACTTTTATATGGATGATTTTCTAGTTTGTTTTGCAGGTAGTGGTATTAGAATTTGTGTGGGGTAGGTACCACAACTAAAAAGTGAAAAATAAAAACTTTTTTACAAAAAAATACAACCGACTTCCAAAAACAACACTACAAAGTGAAAAATAACTTTAATTTCGGAAGTCGGTGGCAAAAAACGAAAATACATTTAAATAGACACCAACATCCGAAATTAAAGTTATTTTTCACTTTGTAGTGTTGTTTTTGGAAGTCGGTTGTATTTTTTTTTGTAAAAAAAGTTTTTTATTCATCTAATAGGTTCATTACACCAACGAATCATTCATTTGTTGGTTTATACGTTCAATCAATTGGTATTATGTAACATGACAAGAAAAATATAGGAATCAGGGCATTAACAGGTGGTTAAATTACGGACAAAAATTAATAACAGTCCAATAAAAACTTAAGTAAATAAAAATATTAAAATCTTACGTATATCGCTCGCATGAATATTCTCTTCAAAGTACACGTTTCCAAGATCAGGCTTCATAACTGAATAAGAAAATAAGTTTTCAACATCTTGAATTGTGTCATATACATATCTATTATGAAATCTTACGTCTTGCGAAGAATTTGAATGAAATATACTTACCATATTGTTTTAATTGTGATTCAAGCGTTTCATTGTCTGAAAAAGGAAATAATTATTAGAAAAAAAAAAAAATCTTTGACTCAATTAACCGGTGATGAAGGAAACTATCCAACACGCAGTGAAGCGTGGCGTGGAGCTTAACTCAAACTCAAACTCAAACTCAAAGCATTTATTTCAATTAAACCAATTACAGGCACTTTTGAATTGTCAAGGGGTCGGTCAGTCAGAAAGATGAAGCTAGGCGCCCATTCCAAAGCATAGTAGGTACCTATGGAGAAGAACGGGCAAGAAACTCCACGGACACTCTTTTAAATCAAGATATGGTTACAAAATAATGGTTACATCATTCATGTTGAAATTTCATATGTGAGAACGATGCAGAACGTTAAAAGCGTCCTTAAAAAAAAACAATTCAAATATTTAAATTAAATTAAAATAAGCCCTGACCGCTAAGGTATGCCCAGCCTTCACTGACAGCGCTTATTCTCGAACCTGACGCATGGATTGGCTAAATGATCCAACACGCGCCACCATCAGCGAGACATTAGTGTGAGCGTCACATACTCTCAGTCGCCAGGGCACATTCAAGTCAAACAAAGACGTACCCAGTAAATGGTAGCTTTAGAGTATGTACATAGTACTCACACATGTGCTATGCAATTATATAATACAAAGGAGATTGAGTCTATACAATGCAATGATAGTCTTACAATCTTCAGCATCTCCAACAGTATCTTCAAATGTTAATTAATTAGTTGTGGTTGTGGAGCAGGACCAGCATTGAGCCAAGCATTTTTATCGGTTATGTAATCCCCAAACTTATAATATGCCTGCCTGCATAGTGTGCGTTTTATACAAGTTTTGAATTTAGTCTCATTGAGTTGAAGTATGTGTGGAGGTATTTTATTGTAACATTTTAAACAGTATCCCATGAACGACGTGTCTACTTTAGCTAGTCTGAAACCTGGTTGAGCTAATAGGTCCCTTTTTCTAGTACTATAATTATGCCTTTCACCTCTTTTACTAAAAAGATGTAAATTTTTCCTTACGTACATGATATTTTCGTAGATATATTGACAAGGTACCGTCATGATGTTAATTTCCTTAAACAGTTCCCTTAGAGAATCGCGCTTGCGGAGATTATATATGGCTCTAATGGCTCTTTTCTGCAGAATAAAAATTGACTCGATGTCTGCAGCCCGTCCCCAAAGTAAAATACCGTAAGACATGATACTATGAAAGTAACTAAAATAGACTAGCCGCGCAGTATCTACATCAGTAAATTGACGGATTTTTCTGACAGCATATGCTGCTGAACTTAGCCGTCCTGCAAGTGATGTTAAATGAGGACCCCATTGTAGCCTAGAGTCGAGCGTGATCCCCAAGAAAACGGTTTTATCGACGAATTCTAGTTTCTCTTGATTCAATACTATCTCACAATCACTACTTTTTACATTTGGTAAAGAAAATCTAATGCACTTAGTTTTTTTCCCATAAAATACTAAATTATTAGCAGTGAACCAATTTTGGACCTGCAGTAGGGCGTTATTAACTTCGTCAAAATTTGTATCACGTCTACCTACCTTAAAAATCAAGGAAGTATCGTCAGCAAATAACACCATTTGTGGTTGATTTTTTAATAAATGGAGTAAATCATTAATATACACTAAAAAGAGGAAAGGACCCAATATTGAGCCTTGTGGAACACCCATTTTTACATTTAAACCAAGTGAAGTGATACCATTTATTTGAACTTGCTGTTGTCTATCATTTAAATAAGTTTTTACTAAACTGAGCGCAAGTTTTCCAAGTCCGTAATGCTCAAGTTTCAAGAGTAGGGTTTCGTGATCAACGCAATCAAATGCCTTGGAGAGGTCACAAAAAATTCCTATGGCGTCTTGGGCCTCTTCCCACGCGTTAAAAATGTGTTTTAATAAGGTTACACCGGCGTCGGTCGTACAACGTCCTTTGGTGAAACCAAACTGTTGATCGTGAAGTATTTTATTCGTGTTAAAATGATTGAGCATTTGATTAAGCATTACTTTTTCAAAAACCTTGCTGAAAACTGGCAACACGGATACGGGTCTATAATTATTTGTGTCCTTACTGTCCCCGGATTTAAAAAGTGGTATTACCTTACTGTATTTCATTAAATCCGGGAAAACTCCCTGATCCACACACAAATTAAATATTAAGGCTAAGTAAGGCGCTATAGTCTCAATTATGGAGGTACAGACTTTAATAGACATTCCCCAAAGATCTTCGGTCGGTTTGATCTTAATTTGCTTAAAAGCTTTTATTACTGTTATGGGGTTAATGTGCTTAAAGTTAAATTCAATCGGGCAGGCCGAAACGTTCGCCTTTACTAAATTAAAAGAAAGTGAGGGCGAGGAGTTTAATATTTCAGTAGTTTTAAGTGGGATACTGGTAAAGAAATTTACAAATTCTTGAGCAACTTCTTTGCTATCGCAAATGAGACCACATGACGTCTCCAGTGTGTAATCAAAATTATGCTTTTTGATCCTATTAGTTTCATTATTGATAATTTTCCAAACTGTCTTAATTTTATTCTCTGCTGATTTAACCTTGTTGCTAATGTATAAAGCTTTAGCTGCCTTACAAGTATTCTTAAAAATTCTAGAGTAAGTAGAAACATACTTATTAAAAGATTCCGTGTTAATATAAGGCTTAAGGCCATACAGCTCGAAAAGTCTTTCCCTACTTTTCCTGAGTCCTCTAGTTGCCCAGTCACTAAATAAAAACTTAGGGCTTATAGTTTTTGTGATCTTCTTAAAAGATTTATCGAACTCTGTTTGGACTACCGAAAAGAATTCTTCATACAAAATATTAACATTGTTCATTGTTAGTTCTTGGTCATTTAACTTACCAATTAAAGTGCTATTAAATTTTTTTAAATTAGCAGATGTTATTGGTCTGGATTGTATCTGCACTTTTTGTATTGGTATGTTGGACTCAAAAGTTACAGTTTGACCGCTGTGATCAGAAGGGAGATAATTAACGATGGATTTATCTAAATAGTCACAGCAACAAAAAACATTATCAATACATGTAGCAGTAGTCGTAGTAATTCGGGTTGGTTCTACAAACACATTTGACAAATTGAATGATTTAAACAAATTTAACAATCTACTGGTATTTGAATTGTTTTCTAAAATATTAATATTAAAGTCACCACAGATAATTACTGACTTATTACCAGCTGCAAGTTTTGCCAAAACTTCTTCCATTACTGACTCGAATATGTAGTAGTTTTGATAATTTGGAGGTCTGTAAACGCACACTATGACATGCTTATCCAGCTCAACACAGGAAAGTTCAATGCTATGTTCAACCGATAGTTCAACTATGTCTGTACGAGTTTTTGATTTAATACAATTTTTAATTAAGATTAGTGAACCACCTCGCATCATTGATGTTCGATTAAAACAACTGGCCACACTATAATTCTCATAATTAATTAACATTTCGTAATCTTTTAACCAATGCTCAGTTAAACAAATAATGTCAAACATTGTTTTTTCTAAAAACAATTCAATTTCCAATTGTTTGGATGAAAAACCTTGAATATTTTGATGAAATAATTTCAAGGATTTCTGCTTAGCCCCTTTTCTGCAGTTAACAATTTTAGTGCTAGAAAATACCTTTTTGTTATTAAGTGTAACTATACTGTTAGTGGTACCTTCTGTTGTCTTACAAACTAGTTTAAATTATTGACTACCTTAACATTAGTACTATTACTAACTGTGGTGCTAATTATAGATGACTTCGACATACTAATTATGTCTGAGTTAATATTAAAAGCTAATAGCCTAGCTATTTGACGTCTAAAACTACTGGGCAGATACACCGTATCCCTAGTCGAGCTTAGCTTATCAACAAAAATGTTGGTGTCAAAAAATATAAACTTGTCACCATGGTGACTAACCAAGAATTGCATGTGACTATTTAACATATGAATGTAGTTGTTTTGTCTGTTTGACTTAAAGGCGTGTACAGACAAGTGTAATGTAATTTATCGTGTAATGGAGCGCGAATTCGTGGCACTACGAGGAAATGTAATCAGTCTGTAATGTCCCACTGCTGGGACACAGGCCTCCTCTCTTCGAGAGGGAGTGGGCTGTAATCCACCACGCGGGCCCAGTGCGGGTTGGTAGATGTCACATGTCTTTGATTTTTTTTGTTCTAGGACAAGCCGGTTTCCTCACGATGTTTTTCTTCACCGTTTTGAGAGCAGTGGTGGTGAAATTATTTACACAAAGTAAAGCGCCTGGCTGGACCTACAACTCGTAAGTCGGGGCTACGAGTATTACCACTGGGCCACCACGGCTCTCTAAATAAAAGATTACTCACCAGTAACTGTAGTTTCAGTGATAGGCGTAGTCGCAGTACCAGTAGTTGATGGTTCAGTTTCAACAGTATTCGGTTTGATATCAACTTTGGCATATGATTTGGTAATCGTCGGTTCTAAGTTATTATTGTCTTTTGGTTTTAATATAGTATGCTCTTTGTGTTTATGAGCTTTACGTGGTCTTCTTGGAAGTGTGGTCATTGGAACTGAGGTCGTGGGAACTTTTAGAGCTAGCGTTGGTATTATGTTCATATCTGAAATATTTAATGTGGTTTTAGTTATGTGACAATTATAGAAAGACAGTTGGTTTGAAGTATCAAATAGTATTGTATCATCATCATCATCTCAATCAGCTAGAACTTTTAGAAGCTTCTCCAATCGCACGTCCTTGCCATCTAACTACAAACTATTCTTTAAGATAACTCGTTGTGAATGCTTTTGTTACATATTCAAACAAGTGAAATACGATGGTACAAAATCAAATAAAATAAAAAAAAAATTCTTGAAACCAACTTTAAAATTTAATACACATCGTTAAGAATTTTATCTAGATTTCTGATAGCAACAGACAAATAATAATATAGGGTATAAATTCCACCTCTGTACATTTTCGTGCTTGAAATATTAATTGAATAAATATAACAAAACACTCACCAAGAACTTGTAGCCTCCTCAAAGCCTTCTCAACACACCATCTTAACATTTGCGAGTTTACGTTTTGACGAATTTCATTGCAAAAATTCGTCGCCATAATTAAAAAAGGATCGTTTTGGATTTTAATATCTCCTTTATCCTTTACTTTCGGAGTTTCTTCGACTAATGGGATATTATTAACTACTTTATTTTTGTTAGTTTTAACATCTGTAGCATTAATTACGGTTGCTACTCCTCCTTTACCACGTTGTCGTCTCTTACCCCTGTGTCTGGAATGATGGTGAATCCATCTTCTCTCTCTATTCTTAATTTCTATCGCATCTGATTCATTATTCTCATAAACCGGGAGTAAAATTGTAGTTTCTAATTGATTTCGTTTGTTTTTCACATTTCGAGGCATGCTGTTACTGTTAGATACACCCATCAAACTTGTCAGAATGTTGTTCTTCATTACATTATCAATGAATGTGTTATTGAAATAGTATTTGTAAACTAAATCGTCTATAGTTTGATCGTCCTTTTCTTTTATTATTAAATCGTCTTGGTTTTCAATTTTATTGGATGTTGGAATTGAAAAAAGGTTTATTTTGACAGATTCTGTACTTGGGGTCGTGGTAATTGCGTGTGTTTTTGGCACCACCGGTTTGGGATGGTGGAATGGTTTTATTACATTCGAATTCAGTTTGGTTGGCGGGTTTCTGCTTTCTAAGTAAATTTGCTTAGCCTTCTTCAGTATTCTAGCGAAGTTGTTCTGTCTGTGAGATATTTCACTCTGAGTCTTTGCTATCACGTTTTGCTTGGCGTTAATCCTCTCGTTCTGTGCAAGCATTAACTTCTGTATATTATAAAACTGTCGCTGCTGTTGTAAGAATTTGTTTTGCTGATTTTCGAATTCTTTGAAATTATTTGTCATTTCCCTTTCTTTATTATTAAAATATTCCTGTTTGGTGGTAAGTTTTGCGTCAAAAATTTTCAGTTTCTCGTAGAATTTCAACAGATATAAATATTTTATATCGAAATCTTGGAATTTGGTCGTGATCATACCTGCGTTTTTGAGAAATTGATCGTTCACATCAGTTATTCGATCATGAATATCTTTAATTTCATTGTGTTGTTTCATTATCTTCTTAAATGTCTTTGTTAGCATTGATATAACTTTAATTAGTCCTCTTTCAGTAACTGCTTTACTCTTTTGAGGTTCCTTAGGAACAACTTTGTAGACATTCACATCAGGAATCGGTGCGTTTTGATGCCAGACAGTGTTGTCTTTATCAAAAATATTTCTATCGAGAACTTTATTTTCATTATGTTCATTATTTTCCTGAGTCCTATTCATGTCTTCCTCGAATTCAAATTTTTTGATTATTTCACTTTCAAAATTGTATTTCTTACTTCTTTTCGGTAAGGTTATATTTGTAGCAGTTGTATCGTTATTGTCTTTGAAATGTGTTTCTATAGAGAGTTCATGATTTTGGGTAGTGTCGTTGATATTGCTTACATTATTACTGTTCTTAATAATATCATTTTGGAGGGTTATTGTATCATTTTTAGGTATGTGTGCCCCTCTTTTGTTATTGTTCAGTAAGATAGCGACCTCGTAAGGGTAGTCAGTAAACAATGAGGTAGGTCCGTCTTTGTCATTTCGTTTAACGTGGCCCTTATTTAGTCCTTCTTGCTCTTCAATAATAAAGGTTTTGCATTCTTTACCGAGGCAGTTCTTTAAACTCTTTCTACGTCGCTGTTCTCGTATGCCTGTAACAATAACGTTTATTTAGTACTAGCTTTACTTGGAGGTCGGAATTTTTTTCACGGGAACGCACTATCGTGATAGAAAGTATCCTGTCCTTCCTAATCCAGCTTAGAGTCTAGCAAAGTACCCACCCGTGTGCCCATCAAATTTTGTGTAGCTGTTAAGGCCCCGTTCACTGTCTCAAGCGATACGACTTGCGAGCTTGCGAGGCGACTTGTGTGAAGCAAAACGCGCGCGCGTCACTCGTTTCCGACCGTTGCCGTCGCTCCTAATCGCGGTATTTCGTGGCATGCTCTAAACTACTTTCATTTGCTTTTTCCACAGTCGCTGTTGCAAAAAGCGTGTCGCTTGAGCATGCAGCTCGTGGCCACGAAGTTTAAAACGTCTTTGATTAACAAACATCACAACAACACAGACTTTTAAATTTATAATAAAATTGTTATTATTTATTTTAATTATTTGTATAGAAAGTTAGTTAGGCTTTCAATTTGGTACCTAGTGTAAATAGACAGTCCGCAAAAAAAAAAAATACTTATTTTACTTATTTGGTATAAGCTCATAGGTGGGAAAGGTCCTTTTTTTGAAGTACGTAATGTACTTTTATTAATGTCCGTTGCGCTCTTTCAACCTCAAGGAAACGTGTTTTACGCGCGCCCCTCCAAATGGAGTTACAATATATTATTACAGATTGAACTAGCGAGATATACACTTCATTTAAAAGATTTTTTGCTAAGTCACTCCTTGGGACTATGTGTCGTAATGATTTAAAAATCCAAATAAATTTTCGTATCCTCGCAGTAATTTGATCTATTGGAGGATACCAGGATAGACATTGGTCCAGCATTATACCCAAGTACTTGACGTGGTTAATTTTGCTGATGATTGGACAATTGCAGTCGTAATCAATCGTCCTCCTAAACTCATGTATAATGTTGAAATTAGGTTCAGGTTGGACATTTTTATATATAGAAAAACAGATATAATTAGTTTTGCTCGTGTTTAACGTAAGGAGATTTGTTTTTAGCCATGAAGCCACTTGTAACATACCTTTTTCTGTATTGGTTTTGGTTTCGGCCCAGGATTGCTGGTATTTTACCAATAACCCTGTATATATATTATCAGTTACCCGCAACATTTTTTTTTTTAGTTCGCGATTGAGCTGTATTGAGGGTCAAAAGTGTTCGCTCAACAATTAGGGAGGTCCCATCTGATGAAATAAGAACTGCGGATGGCAGAATCGTGACTTCAAAATCCGAGATACTCGAGGAAGTCGAGGATTTCTACGGACACTTATACTCAACCCGGACGGTGAAACCAGCGTGATAGTAAATATGACCATCGAGCCGAATTAACGCGCCACAACACGCAGGACATCCCGGATGACGACCTGTGCGAGATTAGCGTGACTCTCAAGCAACTTTAGTACAGCAAGGCACCTGGTGATGTCGGAATATCGACAGAGCTTCTTAAAGCAGCAAGGGCTCCAGTCCTAAGAGAGCTAGCGAGTCTCTTTAACTCCGCAATCCACGAGGGTACAACATCCGAGGCGTGGTTCTGTTCTTCAAAAAAGGTGACAAAACCTTACTGAAGAACTAAGACTCATCTCACATCTGAGCCACGTCTACAAGCTGTTCTCGAGGATCGTTACGAAACGTCTCACCAGGAGACTTGATGAGTTCCAGCCACCAGAACAAGCCGGTTTTCGAAAAGTCTTCAGTACCAAAGACCACATTCATACTGTTCGGCAAATTGTACAGAAAACCGAGGAGTATAACCAGCCGCTGTGTATGGCATTTGTGGACTTCGAGAAAGCCTTCGATTCCATCGAATTTCTCGTAGTTCTGGCCTCTCTGCAACGATATCAAAATGACTGGCGTTACATTGAAGTGTTTAGGTGTCTGTATGACGCTGCCACGATGACTGTCCACATCCAAGATCAGAAAACCAGCCCCATCCAACTACTCAGAGGGATGATACAGGGATGTGATATCGCCGAAACTATTCACTAATGCGTTGGAGGATATCTTCAAGGCGCTGGACTGGACTGGACGCAAGTATATGTCACACCTTCGATTTGCCGATGACATCGTCATATTGGCAGAGACTCTGGAACAGTTAGACCAGATGCTGCACAGCCTAAATGGAGCCTCTCGGCGGGTTGGCCTCGGCATGAATTTGGACAGTCCAATCCACATCGAAGGGTCACTTCTCGAAGTTTTGAAGGAGTATGTCTACCTAGGGTAAGTCATCCAGCTCGGTAGACATAACTTTGAGAAAGAAACCGACAGAAGGATCCAGTTGAGTTGGGCAGCATTTGGAAAACTTCGTCAAGTCTTTTCGTCACCTATCCCGCAATGTTTGAAGACTAAGGTTTTCAACAGTGCGTCCTGCCCGTTATCACATACGGTGCCCAAACGTCTCGGACTGGTCCACAAATTCAAGGTCGCTCAGCGCGCTATAGAGCGGGCTATACTCGGAGTTTCTTTAAAGCATAAAATGAGGAATGAAGTTATCCGGAAAAGAACCGGAGTAACTGACATAGCTTGCAGAGTAAGCAAACTGAAGTGACAGTGGGCTGGCCATGTTCATGAATGAAGTTATCCGGAAAAGAACCGGAGTAACTGACATAGCTTGCAGAGTAAACAAACTGAAGTGACAGTGGGCTGGCCATGTTTGTCGAATGATTGATGGCCGGTGGAGCAGACGAGTTCTGGACTGTAGACCGGGTATCGGTACGCGCAGTGTGGGACGCCCCCCAGCTAGATGGACCGGCGACCTGAAGAAGGTGGCTGGGACAGACTGAATGCGGAAGCCTGAGGACAGGGTATTGTAGCGCAGCCTAGGAGAGGCCTATGTCCAGCAGTGGACTGCGATAGGTTGATTGATATTATTAGTAGGAGGTAGGATTATATTATAGGATAGGATAGGAAGTGGGGTAGGACTATATCCTATATGGGCTGATTTAACCAACGTCGGATATTTATTATTCGTAGAATAAAATTAACGTCTGACAGTAATTGTATAAAAAAAAAAATCTTGGATCTCTTTAGTGTCCCTTAGCAGTAGCGTAGAATAGAATAGAAAAAAATACTCTATTCTGTCCGACTTTTATTTTATGAACACTGTCTTTGTATTTTTGTGTATCTGTGGAGAACCTTGTTCTTTTTATTTATAATAATATTCTGGTGAGTACGGAATTGTTAGTTTTCCCAATAAATAAAATAAAAAAAATCGAAAAAAAAAGCCACCAAATTATTCCTCGGAGATATCTGACGTTGGTAAAATCTGCCCTTAGTTGGATTAGAGTAACTAGTAGATGAATAGTACAAGTCGAGTAAACGAAGAGTAGATAGTAGAAAAAGATAGAAGATTAGTAGATTTAGATATTTATTCCTTTTTTTAATTTTTTTCTTAGTGATTATTTAGTCAGATTTAATGTTAATGAATAATTCAGTTTTAGTTTATTTTAAAGTGACTATTTATAATGTATTTTATTTTAATGATGAATGAATTTTATGTAGGTATTTGTGATTATTATTTAGTGGGACTTGGTGCCTGATTAAATAAATATATTGTATCTACAGTAAGCAAAACATGTAAAAAAACATATTATTTAACATTAGGATTAAGTTTTTCAAAGCTTCCTCTCTCCTACTATTTCGCTGTGGCCGACAGGTCCATAATTATAACATATAAATTTTAAGTTACACCTAAGACACATTGTGGAATGCAAATAAATTATAGAGTATTGAGTATAAATAGAAGTAGAATAGAATAGAATAGAATACTCTTTATTATGCAAGTAGAATAGTAAAAAAAATGTAGAATTAAGATAAATAAATTAAAAAAAAAAATACTTACGCCGTATCGCCCTCTTGGCTCTTATAGAGTAATTAGAAACTGCAGGAGCATCTTCCATATAATTATTAGCGTCGAACGGATTAAAACTATTCTGCAATAAGCTATCTACATCCAGAGAATTCTCTCGAAAAATGAAGTTACCAAGCCTTGTCTTCTCAAGTAAGTTCTCTTGAAACTTATTTCGAACCCAAATACCCTTGTTGATTATGTTATTTCGCTCCAATCTCGGCTTCTGATAGTTCAATTGACTTTCCAAAATATTGGCCCGAACAGCTCTGGTCAGCACGATCAGTGTTATTATTTTGGTCAACATAGTCAGGACATAGCTTGCCTGGAACTGGCTGGTGAATGAAAAGAATTCCACTTATGTGTTTTCAGTAAAATTCGATTGGTTTTGTTTGTAAATTTCCGTCGGTTTAGTGATGTGAGTTGTGCAGTTTAAATCGATAAAGGATATCGATACAGAGTTATTGGTGTTCAATGTTTTTATTTCTGTAAGTAGGTTTGTACAAATACTATATTACGGGTCAAAAATAATTTAAGTATGTTTAAAACTAGATCAGTTTGCTGTTTTTTCATGAGGGGCTCGTGACTAAGTAATAAAAGCCGTGCGGGTCGATCGATCAGGTTAAGCTACGCTTGCCGCGGTCGGTCCATAGATGAGTAACCATCTTTACATACCGAGACCCCTCCGTGCCTCGGAAAGCACGTTAAGCCGTTGGATCCAGCTGTCATTCTTAAATCTTTGACAGTCATTACGGGTCGTTAGAAGCCCAAGTCTAACAACCAGTCGTACCAAGACGTATCGTGTTACCCAGTAACTGGGTTGTGGAGGTCAAATAGGCAGTCGCTCCATGTAAAATACTGGTATTCAGCTGCATCCGGTTAGACTGGAAGCCGACCCCAACATTGTTAGAATAGAATAGAATAGAATGCATTTATTTGTCAGAATATTGTACAAAGCTGTTATGTGAGTTATGTATTACGATCATAATATTCTGCCGTTTCCGGCGTACAAATATGGTTTGTCAAATTATGGGTCATCATTACATTAAAATTACATTATTATTCATTAGAATTAGAATTACAAATAATATAAATAAATTGAACATTAGTTGTAAAAGAGATTAATTACCTATATAAGTCAAAATTCAATGATGTCAAGGAGATAAAGTCTGCTTAGTAGGCAATAATGTACAAATGTTTAGGTAAATTTTATCAGTCATAAAATCTTCAGTCGAGTAATAACATTTGCTTATAAGAAAGTTAAATAATTTACATTTAAATGTTCTGAGGCTGAGAGTCTTGAAGCCATCAGGTAATTTGTTGTAAACAGTAATGGACATGCAGAATACATTATTAGAAAATAATTTAATTCTTCGCCTAGGAACATTAAGCATATGAACTTTGCGGCTGGGTCTGGATACAACATCATTAAACAAGTCAAATTCATGTTTGTTTTGGTGTACAAAGATACAAATTTCAATGTACAAAAATAAAAATGTATAGAGCTGGAAGTTACAGTATATTAAGTTTTTTAAATAGTGGAACACAACTATCCAGTGTGTGCGCTCCACAAATTGAGCGTACGCATTTTTTCTGAGCTCGAAACACTCTTTTAAGTTCAACTGATTTACCCCATTATGATTCCATAGCGCAAAATTGAAGAGCATATCAGCTCTATATCGCAGAACATATCCATGGTATGCACATAGTGCCGCATTAACACTAGCCACATGACACGTGTTAGTCTATATAAAACAAATACAAATCTATCTATCTTCTTACATAGATCATCAATATGAGATTTCCAGTTGCAGTTCTTGTCAATTATTATTCCCAAGAATTTTGCGTTATCGACCTCTTCTATTGTCTCATTTCCAAATTGTATTTTAAGCCATGGACGCGTACTGTTATATGTTTGGAACTGGATCATTTTTGTTATACTAATATTAATATGGAGATTATTTTGTTTAAGCCATGTGATAATTTTATTTAGTGTCTCGTTTATCTCGGTCAGGTATTCACCTACGTCATAATTTTGGTTTCAAATACTGAGGGTCGTATCGTCAGTATGCAGTTGTGGGAGGTTACGCTAGCAAAAACAAAAAGTTGTTCGGAAAAGGCTAGGCGGATTGATGAGTTTGGTGTTTTATATCCGACTACTCTGAGGTCACAATCTCTTGTATAGTCCAGACATAATCTTGGTCAGATCATGTGAGGACCATGTGAAAAAAAAAAAATTAAAAATGTTTTATTTGTTATACAAGTAAATTTAACAACTAGTGATTGGAGTCTCCTTTTAAGCAAAAAAGCCATGTATCAACCAACAACCATGTAGATTGTTGTCTGAAGTGGTCTTTTGAGGAATGTTGAAATTAATATCAAATACGTAATTGCATAATCTGCTGTAAATCCCCACACTGTCACTGTCCCCATAGCTGTGTGTGACACAGCCTCCTCTCTTTGAGAGAGAATGG
Organism: Cosmia pyralina; assembly: GCA_946251885.1. Classification (NCBI taxonomy): domain Eukaryota; kingdom Metazoa; phylum Arthropoda; class Insecta; order Lepidoptera; family Noctuidae; genus Cosmia; species Cosmia pyralina. The sequence continues at coordinate 3,478,545 of OX276371.1, forward strand.
CCTATAATCCACCACGCGGGCCTAGTGCAGATTGGTATATGACACATGTCCTCGAATTTATTGGTTCTAGGACATCCTTCACCGTTTTGAGAGCAGTGGTGATGAAATAAATTACACAACGTAAATTAGCCTGCCTGGGTTCGAACCCACGACCCCAATTTGTAATTCGGGTCCGATACTACTGGGCCACCACTGCTTCTCAATGGGTATTGGCAATATTCAAAATAGTCTGTGATTGAAATGTCAGTTTTTGAAAGAATCTTTATGTGAGGCTTTATTCCTAATACTTGAGTTAAAAAGAAGTTCAAGCTCAAGTGTATTTCAAGCTCTCCAACAAATACGGAATGTTTACCAAAGTCAATCAATCAATCTGTTTAGCCTTTCCCCAAGTTGGGTCACATATTGGGGTCGGCTTCCTGTCTAACCAGATGCAGCTGAATACCAGTATTTTACATGGAGCGACTGCCTACCTGACCTCCAATGCCCAGTTACTGAGTAACAAAATATCCCTTGGTAAGACTGTTTGTCAGACTTTTGGGCTTCTAACTACCCGTAACGACTGTCAAAGATCTAAGAATGATAGCCGGGACCATCGGCTTAACGTGCTTTCCGAGGCATGGAGGGTCACCCATCTACGTAGCTTAGCCTTCGAGCGACCCGTAAGGCTGTTATTATTTAGCCACGAGCCCACGATAATGTTTAACAAAGTATCGATACTTTATTTCAGAATTATCGACAATCTTTTCCCCGCTCTACTTCTCAAAACCACAATATTTACGTTTACCGTCGTATCGAGTTCGGATATTCACTATAGTTCACATTTTTTATTAATTTCTTTATAAACAATGATAATTTTTATGGCTATTAACTGTTATAGACTTATTTGTTGAGATAAAAGACGATTAGCAAAGTTAACTGTGCCGGTTTCGGTTGGTAGGTGTAACGGGCCTTTGCGAGTTGGCTTCGGGCCCTCGTACTGTCAGCAAAAGAAGTCGGTTAACACTGCTACTTTTTGACATCATCTAAGTTAAGACAAAATCATTCGTTTAACTGTTAAGTTTGAATGTTCTTAAAATTTTAAATACTTCTGTTCCGATTTGAATTAAATATTTCGCATAGTAAGATTAAAAACTGCAAGAGTTAATCGACTTTTGTTGCTGACTGTACGTCTTTCAAAGGTCCGGGACCCCTGACCCCGAGAAATGTCAAAGACGAAATATTAACCTGCGGAACAGTAGATTCTCGAACACTAGACTGAGGAGCTCGTGACTAAGTAATATCAGCCGCACGGGTCGCTCCATCAGGTTAAGCTACGCTTGCCGAGGTCGGTCCGTGGATGGGTTACCATCTTTACATACCGAGACTCCTCCGTGCTTCGGAAAGCACGTTAAGCCGTTGGTCCCGGCTGTCATTCGTGGATCTTTGACAGTCGTAACGGGTCGACAGAAACCCGAAAGTCTGACAACCAGTCTTACCAAGGGGTATAGTATTACCCGCAGTTAATGGGTTGTGGAGGTCAGATAGGCAGTCGCTCCATGTAAAATACTAATATTCAGCTGCATCCGGTTAGACTGGAAGCCGACCCGAACAAGCTTGGGAAAAGGCTAGGCAGATTGGAACAGTAGACTCTCCAACACAAACTTTTTTACAACACTAAATTTATTTATAACGGGTTATTTATCATGTTTTTTTGTTTCATCAGATCTTCACAAAATTTTTATTTATTTTTTTATAATTAATTACAACGGCTTGCGCCAATGACAGTAATTAACAGGTAAAACTAAACGTATTACATAATTAACATAATTTAAAAAAAAAAACGTTTTTACAAAAAAATACAACTGACTTCCAAAAACAACACTACAAAGTAAAAAATAACTTTAATTTCGGAAGTCGGTGTCTAGTTAAATGTATTTTCGTTTTTTGCCACCGACTTCAGAAATTAAAGTTATTTTTTACTTTGTAGTGTTGTTTTTGGAAGTCGGTTGTATTTTTTTGTAAAAAAGTTTTTATTTTTCACTTTTTAGTTGTAGCAGCTACCCCACACAAATTCTAATACCACTACCTGCAAAAGAAACTAGAACATCATCCATATAAAAGTGGGGCAAAAAATACGTATTATTGAAGCTAACTCAAAAACTACCCAAGCAAAGTTAATCAATTTTATATGGGACCAACTGTGATGTATACCCTCTCGAATAAAACAAAAAAAAAAAATCCAAATCGGTCGAGCCATCTTCGAGTAATCGGGGAACATACATAAAAAAAAAAAAAATGGTTCCGACTAATTGAGAACCTCCTCCTTTTGGAAGTCGGTTAACAAATAACAAGTCAGAGATCAAACAAACTTAACAATAACTTGAGGAAATAAAATAAAACCGAATAAAGTGATAACAACATACAACTTAATTACCTAACAAACATAGCTTTCACAGAACATGAGACAGTTTGACATGATCACCTTGAGTGTGTCATTAAAGATGTCACATTCCGGGACTGTCTCCATTAAGGAGTTTATAGCACCATGCATGCGACACAACGGGGATTGTACGATTTATGTGACCAAGTTAAAGTAACTACCTTTCTAATATAAAATAACCATCGAAATCGGATCTCATAAGGCGGAGATATCCAGTAGCCCCCTTTTTGCACCTTTTTGGAGGAAGTAGCGCTCTAATCAAAAATCCTCGACGGCAAAAAATTCTATAAAGTATTAAACCTGTATACCAAGTTTCGTCCAGATCGGTTGTAAAATACGACCTGTAGAGGAGAAGCAAGAAACTGACAGACAAAAGCAAATTTTGCCAGATTTGAAGCAGACGCTTCGGTCAATACTTGGGATGACTTAGCGAACATTGTGACGATAGTGGTGACATGGCTTAGTAGCAAGAACCTAAATTGGAGACTGAGGGTTTTGTATTTAGGGGCTGAGATATCAGCCTTTTTGGCCTCGCACAGGTCTTTTTATTTTTTAATGTTTATTTTATTACTTTTATTTATGCTCCTTCTTAACTGTATTTCCTGTACGTGTCCCAAATAAAATATTTTTCTTTCTTTCAATTTTGAGAAAAATCGTTTTTTATTTTAGTGTGAATTTATTCCTAAAACGAACAAAGCTTTTTAATTATCTAGGATAATGAAGGGAACACACCTAAAAAAAAGTTTAACATGTCAAAATTGACACATGGTATCATTACTGTCCGTTACTGTCAGTCAATATTTGATTTATGATGATGATATGATGAGGCCTCGTCAGGCCTGTCGCTTTTCAGTCAACACTTTGTCATATTTGACAGATAAATAGAATCAAACATCTGTCAATTATGACATTGTCAGTGTTGGGAGGTGTTGTTTGGGTTGCCATCAATAAATAAAATATTGAAATAGTATAATTTTTCTCTTAAATGGGGGGTCTAAAAATAATATTTCAGTGCTTCGATCAATAATAGCACTAGATACAGGATCAGGAACAAAAATAAGTCGCTGTAGTGGCCACGTTTACACACACATAAACATTTACATTTGTTACTACGAAATATAGAAAAAAGTTTTATAATATTTACAACTTCAATTCATTATAAACCTTAACAATCAAACATAAAGTTTAATTACGATTGCAAAATATTTATATTTAAGTCCTTCTGTCATCGGAGAAAGGTAAAAGCAATAAATTAAAAATGTCGCTTGAAAATAATATTTCATTTTTATAATAAGTACAAAAATATTTATTCTAAAGTGTACTTAAAACTTAAGCAATAAGGTTAAAAACATTTTGTTGAAAATTTTGTGCTTACTCTATTTTGGAACTAGACATAGTTCTTGGTATTTACATTTCAATGCTCAGAACACAGTAAGTATTGAAAGATGTAGAGTAGCAGAATAATAATATATTTTTTTAGGCCAAGGTTCGTTTTATATGGTAGCAAATATTTTTGACCGATTTTTAAAAGTAGAAGGAGTAAATTAGTACAATAGTTATTTTAATTTTGATTATTAATTTGATAATTAATTATTTTAATAAAAATATTAAAACAAATTGTTGAATTTTTACAAGGTTTATATATTTCTTCTCCTCTTTCTTTCGCGACAATAGATACCCATTCTGCATTGCGAAATGGGTCACTAGGAAATCTACAAGCAAAAACAACATATAAAGTAACAATACTACTCCATGCATTTCCCTGTTCCCGAACAGTCGATGTTTGAAATAAGACCACAAAAGTATTTGTGTTTTTATTTTTCGGGCCGTTTTTGAAGCGCTTATCGAGAATCTAGTACTATTATTGATCGAAGTTTCAGTGGTTCTAAATTCCATATTTTTGTCATTTTTATTTAAGTGTAGTTGGATGCTTGTAAATTTTTCTCGGATTAAAAAACCATCGCCTATATAAAAACCGGACATCTAAATCTTTACTTTAACTACTATTATGGTGCAACCCAGCCATAGACTACATATTATTCATATCTATGTGTGAGACCTACAAAGTGCTTGTTGTTGTTGTAGATTTTTTTTGTCGCAAAAAAAAAAACAAAATTGGTTCATCACGCGTTCCTGCTCTCTCTTCTCTGTTAATATCAATTTTATTATCAAAAAGTAGAAGTAAATAAGAAAATTCATAGGTTTTAATAATTTTTATTTACATTTATTTTTTATTTAAAAACTTCATCAAATAATTAAAAACAAAAATCTTCAGAGTCACGTTTCCTCCTTCGTCATTTTGTTTTTCTTCCTGTGAACAAAAATTTAACATATTAAGTCAGTAAGTAGTAATACTTTAATACACATATCATACACATATCTTTACACACCAAGACCGGAGGCGCTACGGGGTACGCAGCACTCGATTTTTGTAATTATAACAACTAAAATCTGGCTCGCTGCGCTGCCGTTCGCTCCGTGCGTTTTGCCACGACAACGATACATTGCGTGCGAGATAATACGTTCGGTACGGTAATAACGTTCCTGAAATAATTTCATGTACCGGTCATCTTAGTATGATATACTGAATTTACCCCATCAGTCTGCGGAGAGCTGTCTCTTACACCATATAGGTATGTTAAATTAGAGCATTTTCTTAATAACTTAAATAAAAAAAATAAAATAAAATATTTTTAATTCAGACATAATTCGCCCATTAATATTGTTAGTTGTAAGACTTAAAAACTATGTTACATTCAAAAATTTTTCAAAAAATTCAAAAACTCAATTAATTTAAGTACCTATCTGCCACCCTCTGGAGCCCCGGCCACACGCACTTGTACTTGAACCCAGTGCCCCAGAAGGGGACTGTCCAGCTTGTGGCTGAGCACGTTGAGGATGGTGTTGGCACTCCCACGCGTGCGGAACATCAGTGAAGCGATGCGGCACCGCAGCACAGTGTGAAAGCCGTCTGTGTGCGCGTGCGCAAACATTGCAGATGCACTTCAGCAGTGTGGGAGCCCCACCAGCACCCTGAACGTGTTATTATATTGTATTCGGAGAGCGTTGATGGCCCGCTGCGTGTAGCTGACCCACAGGTTGCAGGTGTAGAGTCTGGCAATATGCTTTAAACAGAGTGACCTTTACCTCTAAACTACACCTTGCAAATCTGCATGCCAACATGTTACAGCGGACCGCCATCGCTCTCCTCTCTCTTTCAATGTCCCTATCGTCTTTTAAGTCCTCGGTGACCACATGGCCGAGGTATTTAAACTCTCTTACTCTTCGAAGAGCGACAGTGTTAAGCAGCACAGGTGCCACATCACCCAGTTTACGACCCCTGGCTTGAAATACCAAGAGTTCGCTTTTCTGTACATTGTACAGGAGACCGTGTACCCTCGCATACTCCTTTACACACGCCTATCAGCTTTCTGAGCGCTGCTATTGATGGGCTGAGCAACACCATGTCATCTGCATAACCAATACTGTTGATACAGTGACCATCAATCGACCATCCTACTCCGCTGTCACTCAACTCAGCAATCAGCCCGTCCACGTACACGTTGTAGAGTGAAGGAGATGTTAAGCCCCCCTGCCTCACTCCACACTCCAACCTGTACTCATCAGGAAGTTCGCCAAGCCATTTGACCTGGTTAGTTTGGTGGTCATACCAATATTTAAAAATATTAATTAACTCACCCGGCACACCTGTATCCTTCAATTTACGCCAGAGAATATCGTACCTAACCAAGTCAAATGCCCTAGAGAGATCAAGAAAGGCTGCATACACCGGCGTGCTCCTATCTGTGTAATATCTGACAGTCTGCATGAGAGACATAACCGCACATTGTGTCGAAAGTCCTGGTCTAAAACCGAACTGTGCATCGTTTAAATTTAGGTGTTCTTTAAGCTGTCTCTCAAGCAAGCTATCAAGCACCTTAGATGTGGTTGTGGCTAATGATATCGGGCGGTAGTTGCACTTGTCGGAATTATCTCCAGTCTTGTTTTTAATTATAGGCACTACCACCGTCTTCATCAGTTCACTTGGCAGGTAGGAATGCCTAATACAGAGTGTAAATAACATTCCCAAGAGCCTCGGGAGGTGTGGCCCCGCATGCTGAAAATGTTCGATGCTAAAAACTTAATATGTAAATATTTTACATTATGTTTATATTACATAGTTTAATTAACTTGTAAAGTTATGTCTAACGCGAATATAAAGCTGAGAATCACGCAAAAACTATCGCGCGTTTTTTTATGAAACCTTCACCATTTTAATGATAATCTAATTATTTATCTTTTAGTATAGGTACGTGTTTTATTAAAACACCTTATGTTTTATGTGTAATAAATGTATAATGCGTCTAATTTGGGACAGCGCTCCTTGATGGGCGGGTCCTATTACTGGGTGGACGTACGACGCGTTGCGTGAGCTCAGCACAGAACACGCAAGCTAACCACTCAAGGCCGTTTGCATAAAGCTGCGTCTTTATCGCAGCTTTACGTTGAGGCCTTTTTGGCCTCGCACAGATCTTTTTTTGTTTGAATTTTTATTTATTTTATTTTTTTTTAGTTTTTAATGTTTATTTTGTTACTTTTTGATGCTCCTTCTCAACTGTATTTCCTGTGCGTGTCCCAAATAAAATATTTTTCTTTCTTTCTTTCTTTCTTTCATGGCAGCAACCCAACAGCAACCTTATTGCAATGACAATAAAGATCACTGTGTTTGACAGTGTTGCATAATCAGAGGTAACTGTGAACGGTTTCTAGAAGCAGCCTTGCTGCATGAGCCTGTGATAGTCTACGGCTTAAAATAATTCAACTTACCTATTGCAAAACGGGAAGTCCCAGAACTTCTGCTCCAGTCCATATTCTTCGCCATCTTGGATAGTCTGTGGCATTTCTTTGCCCATAGACTCGGGCAGGAACAGGCATAGACAACCTCCAAAGATGCCCAGAGCGCCTAGAATTAGTAGAGGAATCTCTCTTGCTATGGTGGCCTGAAAAGAATTACTAAATGTTTTTAACCGGGATAAAAAGTAGCCTATGTGTTAAGCCAGGGTACTCGTATAAGCTATCTACATTAGATATGAGCGCCGATGGCCAATTCCACGGCGGCGGCGTGGCGTGGCCAGTCGTGGGCCTGAGTTTTTTTTTTTATCAGGGAGAGTTTTCTTAAAAATAACATAAAGAAAACCATATTGTTATTACCAAAAAAAGCTTTATAAAGGAACGTATTTATTAATTACAATTTTACAGTATTCTAAATAATAATTGGAGATCACGTTTACTGACAAATAATCATTTCTCTCTCATCTCATCTCGAAGTTGCTGCCATCGTTAACACAACACAATAATACACGTTTACTCGGTAAAATATTGAACTCGACTGCGTAAGCGACGAGTGTGCCGAAACGACTAGGCGAACTAACGCGGTCGGGCCGCGCGTGCGAGCGAGAAAGCAAGTTGTGAGTAGCCGCGACGGCGCGCCGCGTGCTGCACTCGGCGCCGGCGCGTCGACATGAACTCACGGCGACGGCGGCGCGCCGGCGCGGCGCTCATATCTAATCTACATACCATCCATCCATGCCATGCCATCACCATCCATACCATTTATGCTATCTTATTTTAAATGTCGCAGCATCATGCTGAGATATGGGCCTTTTGGCCTCGTACAGGACTTTCTGTTTTTTTATTTAATTTTAATGTTTTTGTATTTATTTTTGTTTTTTGTTTTCAAACTTTTATTATAGTGTTCTTAGTTTAATTGGTGATCTTCCTGTGCGAGTCACAATAAATACTTTTCCTTTCTTTCTTTTTATACCACATTTCATCCAAATCGGTCCAGCCGTTTGAGTGTGAAGAAGTATCAAACATACAAACACACACACAAACTTTCGCCTTTATAATATTAGTGTGATTACTAGGTATCTAAGTCAATCTGCCTGCCATTTCCCAACTATGTTGGGGTCAGCTTTCAGTCTAACCGGATGCAGCTGAATACCAGTATTTTACATGGATCGACTGCCGGATCTGACCTCCATAACCCAGTTACTGGGTAATACGATACCCCTTGGTAAGACTGCTTGTCAGATTTTCGGGCTTCTGACGATCTATAACGACTGTCAAAGATCCACGAATGACAGCTGGGATCAACGGCTTTACGTGCTTTCCGAGGCATGGAGGCGTCTCGGCATGAAAAGATGGTGACCCATCCACGGATCGACCGCAGCAAGCGTGGATTAACCTGATCGATCGACCCGTGCGGCTTTTATTACTTAGCCACGAGCTCCTCTACTACTATCTAAGTATTTGCTATTAAAATCACCATATCTCCATTAACTTTTTTATTTTAAAAAAGAACACCAACGGTATCCATTCTACATAGACTCACAATATATTATACTTATTATACATATTTAAGAAAGAGGAGCTCGTGGCTATGTAGTAACAGCTGCACGGGTCGATCAATCAGGTTAAGCTACGCTTGCCGGGGTTGCTCCGTGGATGTGTGACCATCTTTACATACCGAGACTCCTCCCTGCCTCGGAATTTGACAGTCGTTACGAGTTGTCAGAAGCCCGAAAGTCTGACAACCAGTAACCAAGGGGTATCGTACTACCCAGTAATTGGGTTGTGGAGGTCAGATAGGCAATGGCTCCATATAAAATAGGTACTGGTATTCAGCTGCATCCGGTTAGACTGGAAGCCGACCCCAATAGTTGGGAAAAGGCTAGGCAGATTTTAGCATTTCATTTAGGTATTAGATAAGAGTTAAGGGCGCTATTACATTTTTACCGTGATTTTTTCATAAATTGAAATTGCACACTATAAACAAAAAAACAATTATTATATGACTCAAAATAAATGTAATCACACTTGCTAAATTGCTACATAATGCGATGCGTTGGCGTCTAAAGCTAAAGACCGCGTGTCCCGAGATTTACATTGATTTTTAGCACTGCATGCAACAATTGATTAAAAATACTATTCTACTTTTAAATAGGACTATTTTTTTTTTCTAACAAAGTAATATAGTAACCTTACTTATTAAATACTTTTTTTTTTAATTTGGATTATATATTCATAGATAAAAAATATAATTTCGGACGAAAAATCATCAGTAACTCTCTGGTTTACGGAATTATTTTTGGTGTATTACTGTGTGAAACATAATAAATTGAATTGAGCACTCCAAAGTAGAACGTACAGTTGTACCTAGGACATTTTTATAAATTATTAAATTATTATATCTTTGATGTAACAAAGCATCAAAACATATGCAAAAGTAAATTTATATGAAACATGCTTTGCAGAGACAAGGTTTTTACTGATTTATGTAAACAAATCGTAATATTTATTTAGAACACTCCCAAGAGAAATAATGAAGCTTTTTTGGGCATATCTTTTTTTTAATTTTGTGGCTATATCTAAACCATAATCACACATCAAAACTCGAGTCAAACGCTCAAGTACAAGAAAAAATGTAATAGCCCTCTTAATTTTCTTTAAAATTTACATCTGTTACGATTTTAATGAAGTATTTTTCTCAATAATTAAGATTTAGAAAACTCAACTGTTAATCGGCTTTTGTTGCTGACTGTACCTACTATCTCTTCTACTATCGCTGTTCACTATCACCAACTACTATCAGCATTTTCTACTGTCATTTACTATCACTTACCATATAAGCGATGTAAGGTGTCAGTATAGTAGCCACATAGCCACTTATATGTATCAACGCAATGCCTTGAGCCCTGACCACTGTTGGAAGTAATTCAGCTGCGTATTGCATTCCAATGTTGTATGATATGTTGACTGCGAAGCGGCCCACAATGGCGAGAGAGGCAGAGGCGATTCCTGAGAAGAAAGACAAGGGTTAGAAAAAAGAATTTCAGGTAAAATTACAAATGACGTCAAATTTTTTTTTTGTCCGTCATTTAAAATATTTAAAAGGCAGTCGCTCCATGTAAAATACTGGTATTCAGCTGCATCCGGTTAGACTGGAAGCCGACCCTAACATAGTTGGGAAAAGGCTAGGCAGATTGATTGATTTAAAATATTAAAAAGTATTGGACACATATTTTTTTATTCTTTTACGTAAACAAAAGATATGTATAGCCTTAATGGAGGGGCTCGTGGCTAAGTAATAACAGCCGCACGGGTCGACCGATCAGGTTAAGCTACGCTTGCCGCGGTTGGTCCGTGGATGGGTGACCATCTTTACATACCAAGACACCTCCGTGCCTCGGAAAGTACGTTAAGCCGTTGGTCTCGGCTGCCATTCGTGTATCCTTGACAATCATTACGGGTCGTCAGAAGCCCGAAAATCTGTCAACCAGTCTTACCCAGTTACTGGGTTGTGGAAGTCAGATAGGCAGTCGCTCCATGTAAAATACTGGTATTCAGATGCATCCGGTTAGACTGGAAGCCAACCCCAACATGGTTGGGAAAAGGCTAGGCAGATGATGACCTTATTGATGATGTTCTTCAGAAAGGTCAGGTGCGTAGTACTCGCAACCGGCGTGCGTATATGACCAGATGTATGAACGTAAACGAGGCAAAAAGAGTATGTAAGGATCGTAGCAGGTGGCTTCTGCAGTGTCTGCCTCCGCCATGGAAACAAGGCGTCAGTTTATAATAGGTCTTTACCTATGAAATTGCCGTTTTGTATGAAAAAATTTAAACGAATTTTTTTCATGCATTTTTTATTTGTATTAATCGAAGTAATCACCCATGCAATCAATGCATCTTTGCCAACGCAGTGGCAGTTTATTGATGCCCTTCTTAAAGAAATCAGCTGGACGGGAGGCAACAAATTCTTCAAAGGCATTTTGTACTGCCTCTCGGGTATTGAATTTTTTTCCCGCCAAGAAACTCAAACTCAAACTCAAAGCATTTATTTCAATTAAACCAATTACAGGCACTTTTGAATTGTCAAGGGGTCGGTCAGTCAGAAAGATGAAGCTAGGCGCCCATTCCAAAGCATAGTAGGTACCTATGGAGAAGAACGGGCAAGAAACTCCACGGACACTCTTTTAAATCAAGATATGGTTACAAAATAATGGTTACATCATTCATGTTGAAATTTCATATGTGAGAACGATGCAGAACGTTAAAAGCGTCCTTAAAAAAAAACAATTCAAATATTTAAATTAAATTAAAATAAGCCCTGACCGCTAAGGTATGCCCAGCCTTCACTGACAGCGCAGAAGTTATCCAAATTCTGGAAAAAGTAGTAGTCTGTAGGCGCAAGGTCTGGTGAGTAGGGCGGATGACGGAGAGCTTCCAACCCCAGTTCTTGCAACTTGGAGACCGTCTGCTGTGCAGTATGAGGTCGCGCGTTGTCGTGCAGGAGCAGCGGAGACGAGCGATTGACCAATGCTGGTTGGAGATGTGCCAGCTTCTCCATCATTGTGTTCAGTTCTTCACAGTACACATCTGAAGTAATGCTCACCCCGTTTGGTAAGAAGCTGTGATGAATCACACCGGCGCTAGACCACCACACAGTGAACATCACTTTTCTAGGGGTATGTTTTCGTTTAGGGCATTGTTTAGGTGCTGAACCAGGATCCAACCAACTTGCTGAGCGCTTGCGGTTATCAAACAGAATCCATTTTTCATCGCAGGTAACAATGCAGTTCAAAATTCCTTCATTTGTGTGTCTGTTGAGCAGTGCAAGGCACGTCTCGACGCGTACTTCGCGCTGGCGATCATTGAGTTCGTGGGGCACCCATTTGTCAAGCTTTTTTACCTTGCCAATTTGACGTAAATGGACCAATATTGTTTTGACGCTAACGTCGAAAGCTGCTGCTAATTCAGCCGTAGATTGTGTATAATCAGCTTCCACAATCGCCTTTAATTCGTCATTGTCGACCAAAGTCTTCGGACGACCGCGAGGTTCATTTTTCAGGTCGAAATTTCCAGAAAGGAAGCGAGCAAACCAATAACAAGTGGTGCGTTGGTTTGTAGTGTTAGCTCCGTAAACGTCGTTGATGTTGTGTGCCGCTTGTGCCGCGTTGCTGCCACCACGGTACTCATATTCCATAATTACTCGAATTTTTAACGTATCCATGATGACGAAAAAAATTGAAATGCGATGAAAATGTAACACTAATTAATAAACAAATGACTACTTTCGGGAATAAAAATCCATGTTTTTAAAATAAAATTAATTTGAAATTAGAATTCTTAGCCAAACAAAAATTATTTTGATTTGAAATGGCCAGTACTGCAGAACGGCAATTTCATAGGTAAAGACCTAATATATATAATATATAAAAGTATGTATGTGCATGTAGTTATTACTTACCAATGGGTGCAGTGGTAGCTAGTAGACTGAATATTCCGCTGAAGACCATAGTTCCAAATGCAAGCCAGCGACGGCCGAGACTGACAACAAAACAAAAAAAAAGTTATAAAAAAACTTAAATAAAAATATACTCCATTTACAATAAGATTAAACATCTTATGTCACAGTCTTTTTAAAGAGTATTTTTACAGGAAGTCTAAAGAAAAAGGCATATGGTATAAGACTATGCAAAGTGAGCCTCCTCGAATCCCTTGGTTCACTGAAAGTCATACAAAGAGGTCGTATATTGTTATGGCACATAGATTGCGTTCTGGTCACTTTCCATCCAGGAAATTTGGATACCTAATGAAAAAAATCGATTCCCCTAATTGCCAAGTGTGTAATAAAGTCGAAGATGTCCAACATTTACTGGTGGAATGTGGAAAGAACAAGAGAGAGAGGGAGATAGTGATGCGGGAATTAAAAGTTAATATGTATGATATTGGGGCTTTCATTAGAATATTATCTACACCTAATTCGGGAGAAGCGAAACTGATTTATGAAATGGTTGCTGCATCACTATCTCCCTCGCTTACGCAATAATATATTTGTACTCATAATATTATAATTACGGGTAATAATTAGTTGGATTAGGATATGATAACGTAAAAGCCTCTAAATAAAAAAAGATTAAACATTAAAACAAACCTTTTTTACAGTCCGTTCAACCGATTTTGACTTCTATTGCGTAGGTGGCATGACAAATGGCAGCTGCGTTGGTATTGTAACCAATTTTTTGCCTTTAGTGCCATCCTTAAGCCTACGGAATAGAAGTTAAAATCGGCTGAACGGACTGTAAACACGGTTTGTATAGATATCTAATCTTATTGTAAATGGAGTACTTATAGTACTTGTGAATAGGCCTACACTGTTCTCCCATACATATTGACAGTGTATAATTAGAAAACGTTGTAAAATTTTTACGAGTAACCATGGAGTTTCAAAAATGAAATAATAATATGAATGGAGGGATATTAAACGTTTTAATACCTAGTTATGTACAGTTTCATACACTACTTTATCTACACATATGCATATTGGACTTGAACCTAAATAAAAAAAATTCTCACTAAATTCAGTACGACAAAACGTATGAATGGCGCCAAAACTTAGCACCTCACCGCGCATAGCCGATATAGCACCGATATAGCAGGCACTGCCACAGACAGGTAAAGATTGGAATCAAAACTTTTTTGTAATGCTATAAAAATGGCGCACCCCGCATAATTCGTTCGAGAAAAAAAATTTATGGAAACTCCTTGGTTGTATTAACTTCTTGGATATCGTAATGGTAAAAAAATTGTTGTATAACATTATTTTGATAAAGAAAAATACTGTTTTACGAGTATATTTTTTCGGTATTGTGTTTATAAAGTATGTCAATACAAACTCGTTTTGAAGTTTATAATTCGAATTTTACGATATGAGAATACGTAAATAATATTTAATTTTGCTAGCAGATAAATCCAACAATGCGGTCTCACTTGTAGTTCGAATGTGGCATTGTAAATGCCAGCACAATGGTTAGAATAAAAAAGTTAATTCTCACACATCCAAAATCAAAATCAGCAGGATATCAGCAGGGAACTCCGTGAAGGTCGCCACAGTGAAGGTCTTGAACATGTCCAAGCCTAAGGACCCCACATTACGGACGTGGCCATCAAATACCATGGCGACGGACATCCAGATAACCACCAGCAGAATACTGTGGCGACGGAGACGAGGGGTCCTGAAGAGATCTAGGACGCTGTAGTTCTTGAATTCCTGTTCGGCTCGAGCTATTTCTGTTGCTGTTTCCTGGGAAGGAAAATGGTTAAAATTATGATCAATTTCATAAAGATGATCCAGGGTGAAATTTGAAAAGGGAGTTCAGATCAAAAACCAACTCCGTTACAATAGGGGGTTCAAAGGCAAAAAAATGTGGGGCTGAAGTAAAAGCAGCCGCACGGGTTGATCGATTGGGTTAAGCTACGGAAAGGTCCCGGCTGTCTTTCTTGGATCTTTGACAGTCGTTACGGGTCGTCAGAATACCGAAAATCTGACAACCAGTCTTACCAAGGTGTATCGTATACCCAGTAACTGAATTGTGGAGGTCAGATAGGCAGTCGCTCCATTTCAAATACTGGTATTCAGCTGCATCCGGTTAGACTGGAAGCCGACCCCAACATAGCTGGGAAAGGCAAGCAGGTGATGGTTAGTAAAGTTTCTACTTTAACTAGTGCAAATAACATCCATCAAATCATCGATAAGTTTGCTGATGTGATGCAATAGTATTTTGAGTAAAACCGAAAGAAAAAACTTTTTATTGATGTCTCTCTTAGTCTTATCACGAAAATCCACCCGGTATAAAATGTCCCAAAAAAGGTGCGCCCCTGACTAAGCCTAACTAAGTAAAAACAGCCACTTGCCGGGGTTAGTCCGTGAATGGGTGACCATCTTAACAAATCGAGACTCCTCCACGCCTCGGAAAGCACGTTAAGCCGTTGGTCCCGGCTGTCATTCGTGGATCTTTGACAGTCGTTACGGTTAGTTAGAAGCCCGAAAATCTGACAACCAGTCTTACCAAGGGATATCTTATTATACTGCAGTTGCGCACTGATTGTGCTATTGGCTGGGATGGTATCTCATCGCAAATCATTAGACAGTGTCGGCACATACTAGTTCCTCCAATAACACATATCTGCAATCTCGCTCTTAAAACAGGCGCGTTCCCAGAAGCCTTCAAAAAAGCGATAGTTCACCCAATTTATAAGGGCGGGGATAGAGACTGTGTCAACAACTATCGCCCCATAGCAGTGTTATCTACACTTTCAAAGATTTTGGAAAAGGTGTTAGACCGGGCGCTCAAAAAATTCTTAGACAAATTCAGGATCTTAGCCGAGAACCAGTATGGCTTTCGTTCTGGGTTCTCGACTGAAGATGCTGTACTGGACCTTACAAACACTGTTGTGAAGAACTTGGATGATAAGAAAAAATGCCTATGCATGTTTCTTGATCTTTCCAAAGCTTTTGACACCGTCTCTGTCCCTATTCTTCTCGCCAAGTTGGAAAGGCTGGGTGTAAGGGGAATAACTCATGCAATTTTCAGAGATTATCTTACAAATAGGAAACAGCAAGTTAGAATAGCAGACTACTTAAGTGACGAGGACACTATATCCTATGGCGTACCTCAAGGAAGTATTCTTGGACCGACCCTTTTCCAACTCTATATTAATGATCTGTGTCAAATCTCCCTTCCAAACACGACCATTTTCACGTACGCGGACGACACAGCAATTTTGATATCAGGACCTAACTGGAGGGCGGTCAAAGAGAGTGCGGAATACTCCCTTCGCATAGTTATGAACTGGCTAACGAAGAACCTTCTAACTTTAAACGTTACGAAGACGCAATACGTCACCTTTTCCATCAGAAAATCTGACCATCCAACACCTGACTTTACTATTAAAGCCCATAACTGCTCATCCAGGCACACTTGCAAATGCCAGGCAATTGCTCGCACTGAAAGCGTAAAATACCTGGGCGTACATATGGACGGTGGCCTGAGATGGGACAGGCATATAGAAGCAGTTACCACTAGGGTAAGACGACTGATACACCTCTTTAAAACGCTTAGGAATTCTGCTACCTTTGACAAGTTAAAACTGGTTTACTTGGCCCTCTGCCAATCCATCATCCAGTATTGCATACCAGTTTGGGGAGGGGCCGCCAAAACTCTTCTAATCGGATTGGAGAGAGCACAAAGAGCTGTCCTAAAAGTAATAAGCAAAAAGCCTTTTAGATATCCCACCACAGAACTTTACTCAGAATTTAAAGTGTTAACAGTAAGACAGCTTTTTGTGCTCAAATCTACGCTGAGAAAGCATAGTAATGTCCCCTTACCTGACCCAAGAAGACGCAAAAAAACTTTCGTTTGCCGTGGAGTCCCCTGTAAGACGTCTTTTGCAAGTAGACACTATAATGCATTAAGCTGTAAGCTGTACAATATAATAAACAAGGATCTGCAAATTATAGGACTAACTAAAAATAAAATTAAACCTCTAGTGACGGATTGGCTTCTGAAACTAGACTACCACAAAACTGAGGATTTATTAATATACAACACGTAAACTTTTTCAGACACGCATAAAACTACGGATGCATACTCACAAACTAAACACACAGTACGTAGTGGTAATGAAACCGATCCCAAGATTTACATCGTAGGGCTGCGTACACCCACACACACGGACACTCACCCATACACACGGACACTCACTCATACACTCGGACACTCATCCATCCACACACACTCACCCATCCACACACACTCACCCATCCACACACACTCACCCATAATTATTACTGATAAAAACATACATACGTAGATACATGCACGCACTTTACACCGTAATATATAATGATTTAATAATTAGGAAGAATTATTTTGTAACTATATGCACCGTGCAGCGACAAATTTTTCACCTTTGTCCTCGAGCATCAGTCAATGTACGAGTATATTGTATGTCATCACTATGACTGAACATTGTTTCCCAAAATACAAGCTCTAGCTTAGTTTGGGAATCAATATCAGCATGTATTGTACTATACATTTTCAATTGTTACCCGCTTTAGCCTGCAAATTGGTGTATGTATTTAGTATCAATAAACAATTTTTTTTTTTTTTTTTTTTTTTTTTTTTATCGTATTACTCGGTAACTGGGCTTTGGAGGTCAAATAGGCAGTCGCTCCATGTCATACTGGTATTCATTATAAACAAAACTGAGAACGGGTCTTCTCATGATTGTCATTAGTGTTGTGTGTAGAAGTACCTATTGACAATAATAAAAACTGTGAAGACCAAGTGAGGGTGATGCCAATACCCGCACTTTACGAAGACGTCGCTGAACTGTCATCAGTCCTCCCGTGACCACGATCACTGCAAGGCGGTCGAAACGTCGGGAAACAGGAAGGTACCTGTTTACCTCATAAAAAGGAATATCGCGAGAAGACCCGTTCTCAGTCTTGTTTATACTGGTATTCAGCTGCAATCAGTACCTAAGACTGCAAGCCGACCCCAACATAGTTGTGTAAAGGCGAGGCACATGATGATGGAAAAAAAGGCACGTAGTAGAAGGAAATATTTCGTATAAAAACATAACTTACCCTAAATTCATCAATAACTGCATCAGGGATCTTTTTTTTATTGATACGTTCACATTTTTGCATAATCTTGATCGCTTCCTCTATACGTCCTTGAGAAATTAGCCATCTGAAATTTCATTAGGAGGTCAGGAAGTTTTTTTAAATTAATTTACTGCATATTTGTATAATACGACAATTTCAAAGGTTCTATCGTTTATCTTCGGCAAAACCGAAATATAGCGAATAAAATGTGGCTATCGACCAATAGAAATCTCACCTAAATTATTTTATAATACACTTCTGGACACATCTTTTGGCCCACCTTGTATTTTCAGTTTCGTTTGGTCCTAGCTAAAATTTTATATTAGGTCGAGCAAAAAGTTTTTATGCAGTTTTGAACCTGGCACATTCACAATTTCATTCAATAGTCTTTTTTTGAATTTCGAACACAGAATTTAAAGAAACAAAAGACAATTTGGAGCCTGTTTGTTGATATCAAACAATCGAATACTAAGAAAACTTGGTTTTATTGGTTTACTTGGATTTAATTCTTGAAAAAGTGATTGATATCTTTGGTTTTGCAACAAACATTACTTATTTTTAACATTAAGGTGAGGTTCTATCAATAATCTATGGATACTCCACCTGAAGTCGCCGCCCAAGCTGTGGCACTTATTCAGGCCGGACACAGCCAAAGAAACGTGAGTGCTCAACTTAATTTAAGTCGATCTGCGGTCCGAAATGTTTATCGGAGGTACCTAGAGACTGGCGGCTTTGTTCGTCGCCAAGGAAGGCCACGATCTCGGGTCACAACTGAAAGGCAGGAACGATTCATCGTGACGACCAGCTTGAGAAATCGTCACCTTACCTCCATTGAGATACAAAACCAACTTCGCGACTTCCACGGAGTATCTGTGAGCGCTCGAACTATTCGGAGAAGGTTAAAAGAACACGATATGGTACCACACAAGCCAGCTAATGGCCCCAAACTAACGCGAGCCCACCGAACAGCGCGCCTTCATTTCGCACGCAGTCATTTAAATTGGACACAGCAAGATTGGAGCCATGTACTCTTTTCTGATGAGTCTAAAATTGTGTTACATGGCAATGATGGAAGGAAGAAGGTCTACTGACGTAAGGGAGAGCGTTTCGCACAATGCTGCTTTGAAGAGAGGGTTGCTTATGGCGGTGGCTCATGGACTGTCTGGGGCGGTATATCCGCGAGCGGCAAAACTCAACTTGAGGTTGTTACAGGACCACGGCTGCCAACATTAAATGCTGAAAGGTACATTCGTGAGTGCTTAGAACCTCACGTGATACCATACGCGGACTATGTGGGCCCAAATTTCCTTTTTATGCATGATAATGCAAGAGCCCATGCGGCCGGCATCGTCAGGGAATATCTTCGGGATGTGAACATCACAGTTATGGACTGGCCAGCCAGAAGCCCAGACATGAACCCCATTGAGCACATGTGGGACGAGCTAAAAAGACGTGTTAGGGCTCGTCAGCCAGTTGCCCAGACGATGCAGGAGTTGAAAACTGCCATAGAAGAGGAATGGGAGATGATCCCTCAAAATTTCATAGAGCGGTTGATAAACTCTATGCCTAATCATATGAGAGCTGTGGTAGATGCCCATGGAGGCAACACGCGTTATTAAATTAAACCTTTATTTGATAAAACATGTTTTTTATTAAAAAATCAATTGCCTTTAACAAGGCGCATATCCGACTTGTTAGGCGTAGCTCCATGTCGTATGGTATTCTGAATTCAAATTTAAAACTATACGATCGAAAAAGATGGTAAAATGTATCAGGTTTAAAACTGCATCAACAGTTTTTGTTCAATCTAACAATCATATTTCGGTAGGGGCCATCGAAACCTAAACTCTAAGGTGGGCCAATAGATGTGTCCAGAAGTGTAGATTGACGCACTAATCCGTCACTCGCTTATTGGACCAGCCAGTAACATTTTTAATTCGCGATAGGGTAACTTAAGGACGCTGTTACAAATGGGTAGTCAAATCATTACTTTTTTAAGCTTATGAATGGAAAGGAAGAAAAATATACTGTTTGTCCTTTTCATTCATGAGCTTGCTTGCATTACCTTGTTTCTACCTCTTTTTTGTGAGTGGCCAGTTACTAAAGCGTGCCCAATTACTACAGCAGTATTTCGTTTTTCCAAAGATACGATGGATGGATGTTTTCAGAACGTTGGCGCATGAAAACAAACTATGGTGCATTTTTTAATCTCGGAGAATAAATATTGACAAATGCAAATGACAAACTGACTTACATTACATTATCTTATAGGTAACTTTAACATTTTCATTTGCCAATGTGGTCTCCAAGATTAATAAAAAACAGACATAAATAAAATAATCTAATAAAACTTTGAAAGTTTTTACAAAAACTAATGAAAATGTTTGTAGATAGTTCAAAAAAATAGAAAAACCTATTTTTTTTAACTTACACTCAAAAACTACTAACCTAATATTGACAAAACTTTGACACAAACAGCTAAAACTACCCTCCGAATTTCCAATCAATATCTTCAACTAAAAACTCAAAGGAGCTGAGCAGGACACTCACCTTGCACTTTCCGGAACAACCCAGGGAGTTAGCACGGCCAACGCCAAAGGAACGCTAATGATTAAGGTGTAAATTTTCCAGTTAGCCACCCATAGCGCTATCCACGGAAGGAGGCAGGCAGCGAAAGTGAAGTAAATTGCTATCGACATGTTGGCGACGAAGGTACGCCATTTTAGACCGACGTATTCGAGAACTGGAAATAAGAGTGTAGGTATATATCTGTACTTGTTTATGTATACAAATAAAATTATAGTTTAGAAAACTAAAAAACACGCTTTAATACCATTAAACTGAACTAAAAAGTAAAAAATAAAATTTTCACTAAAAGAATAAAGTGATTACCGAGAAAATTAATGTCATTGTAAAAAAAAGCGTGGGGTGCTTTCCAATTACAGAGTTAGTGTAAGAATGTCGTACAAAGCACCCCACGCTTTTTTATACAATGACATTAATTTTCTCGTTAATCACTTTATACCTACTTATATCGAAAAATTTATTTTTTACTTTTTAGTTCAGTTTAATGGTTTTAAAGCGTGTTTTTTAGTTTTTTAAACTATAATTTATTTTTCAATTTTTTAGAGATATAAATCGTTAATCCTGATGATTCTGATCAGGGTAATGGGACAAAATTTTAAATGATTGTATTGTCATTGGGCCCTGTTAGGTGTGCAAAATTTCGAATCTGACCATTTAAAGTGGGTAAAAATCGAGTTCAAAGATTCCGTTACATACAAACATACATACAGGTGAAGCTAATAAAAGCGTGTTAAAAAGAGAAGTCAACTTCTCGTTGATAAGTCAGTCAGTCAGGATCCTGACTGACTGACTGACTCATCAACGCCCAGCCAAAACCCTTGAACATAGACAGCTGAAATGTTGCACAGAGGTTCTCTATAAAATGTAGACAAGGAATAAGGAAGGATTTCCCGTTAGTAGTAGGTGACAGTTCCAATGGTTGGTGTCAGGTCCGGGCACCTGTCAAAAGTGACTGAATAATGAACGAATGAATGAAACTAATGATGAACGTCATCATATTTTATTTTCATTGTCGAAATAGAAGACCTCTTGTCAAAATGGCGCCAACTGATGACGTGAATTTACATAAAAACCCTCATTAGTCGTTTCCTATGGAGAAGAACCAGCAAGAAACTCCATGGTTACTCTTAAAAATTTTACAATGTTAGCAAATTACACTGTCAATATGCTGGTTTACAGTCCGTTCAACCGATTTTGACTTCTATTCCGTAGGCTTAAGGATGGCATTAAAGGCAAAAAAGTGGTTACAATACCAACTGTTTACTGCAGCTGCCATTTGTCATGCCACCAACGCAATAGAAGTCAAAATCGGTTGATCGGACTGTAAAAAAGGTTTGTTTAAATGTCAAATCTTATTGCAAATGGAGTATAGAGGTTAATGAGGCTTACATAATAATTATGGAGAAACTTACCAACAATATACATTATAATAAAACAGTTATCATACGCCAGCCCTACGACAAAGCGACACAAACAGAACGACCAGAATGCGTTCGTGAACACGGAGCCGAGACCACCCACGAAACCTGCTAGGTTGGCACCTGAAACGAGATAGTAAAGTAAGTATAGATCAATATGTTAGGGAATTGAGTAATACGTAGGGTGGCAGGGGCATAGATGTTTCTTTTCTAGAAAGAAAGAAAAGAAAGAAAGAAAAATGTTTTATTTGGGACATGCACAGGAAATACAGTTAAGAATGAGCATATAAAAGTAACAAAATAAACTTAAAAAAAAAAAATTCAAACTAAAAAAGACCAGTAAGAGGCCAAAAATGCTCCTATCTCGCATAAAGCTGCGATATTTAAAAAATAAATACCGCAACGCTGGTGTTCTGACCAAACAGTAACCATGAATTCAGTACATGTTTCTTTTCCAGACCCTCTAGCGCAGATATATTTCAGCAGGCAGTGAGGCGGTGAGGGGGATGGTGAGAGGGGAGGGGTAGAGGGGGCCGTGAAAGTTGGCTGAAAGGGGGGTTAAAGGGGGAGGGGTGAGAATGGGGGACGAGTGCCTTTACACCTTAAGGACGCTGTTACAAATGGGTAGTCAAATCATTACGTTTTTACACAAAAGTATGTTTATTAAATAAAATGCTTTGTATTCTTAAACTGTTTTTGGCCAAATTGTTGATGGATGTGCATAGCACGATTATGAATTTTAAATATAATTTTAGATAGGTACAGTTTCTCAATAATTGTACCGGACTGAAAATTTTTACTTCGGTACAATTATTGAGAAAATGTACTATTTAAAATTATATTTATAGTTCACAATCGTACCATGCACATCTATCAACAGTTTGGCCAAAAAACATTTTAAGAATGCAAAGCATTTTATTTAATAAACATACTTTTGTGTAAAAAAGTAATGATTTGACTACCCATCTGTAACAGCATCCTGAAAGTTGCTTTATATTAGGTTGGGGAAAAAGTCTTTTCGCATTATAGTATGTATGAACTTAAAATAAAATCTTTTTGGCTATACTATTTGTATCTGGCTGGTTTTGGTATCATTGAAAGTTTAAATTTTAAAGAACATAATACCAAATTCAAATTAGGAAAATGTGTGATTTTCATTTGTTTTTCGTACTGTCAAGATGAGTGAATCTAATGAAGAAATTCGATACATTTTAAAATTTTACTACAAAAAAGTTAAAAATGCAACGCAAGCCGCGAAAAAAAATTGCGATGTTTATGGACCCAGTGCAGTGTCTGTGAGAGTAGCACAAATTTGGTTTAAGCGTTTTCAATCCGGAAATTTTGATGTCATAGATGCACGTCGCTCTGGTCGCCCTATTACGGATAAAATGGATGCCATTTTTGAAAAAGTGGAGCAAGATCGGCATATCAGTAGTTACGACGTAGCTGAAGAACTGGGAATTGACCACAAAACAGTTTTGACGCATTTGAAAAAATCTGGGTACACAAAAAAGCTCGATATTTGGGTACCTCACGAGCTCACTGAAAGAAACCTAATGAACCGTGTACTCATTTGTGATTCTTTATTACGACGTAATGAAACCGAACCATTTTTGAAGAAGCTGATAACTGGTGATGAAAAGTGGATCACGTACGACAAGAACGTGCGAAACAGGTCGTGGTCAAAGACCGGTCAGGCTTCACAGACTGTGGCGAAACCCGGGTTAACTCGCAACAAGGTGATGCTGTGTGTGTGGTGGGACTGGAAGGGCATTATTCATTATGAGCTGTTACCACCAGGCAGGAGCATCGATTCAGAACTCTACTGCGAACAACTGATGAGATTAAAGCAAGAAGTTGAGAGAAAGCGGCCGGAATTAATCAACAGAAGGGGTGTGGTTTTTCATCATGATAACGCTAGACCTCACACATCTTTAGCCACTCAGCAAAAATTAAGAGAGTTTGGCTGGGAGGTGTTAATGCATCCGCCGTATAGTCCTGACCTTGCACCTTCAGATTTCCACCTGTTTCGGTCTCTTCAGAATTCTTTAGGCAGTGTCAGGTTAACATCACGA
The DNA here is from genome assembly GCA_946251885.1 of Cosmia pyralina. Taxonomy (NCBI): domain Eukaryota; kingdom Metazoa; phylum Arthropoda; class Insecta; order Lepidoptera; family Noctuidae; genus Cosmia; species Cosmia pyralina. The sequence continues at coordinate 3,502,560 of OX276371.1, forward strand.
GAGGACTGCCAACACCACTTGTCGCGGTATTATGATCAGAAGTCCTAAATTTCTATAGCAATGGGATCATGTCCCTACCTACAAGATGACAAAAAGTTATCGAACAAAATGGTACCTACATACTTTAGATAAATGTAAATAATGTATATTAAAAAATGTTTTGAATTTTCTTAAAAAATGCGAAGAAACTTTTTCCCCAACCTATTATATAGCACTGATTCATTGAAGAAACCCAGCCCGACAGAAATGACCGAAAAGTAGAAAGTCGGAACGGCACAAAAAACAAGAGTAAACTCCAGTCGTGCGTCGGAGCTCACACACACATTTTTATTTTATATTTCGTGTTTCATGAGCTATTACCAAATAAATGTTAATTATTGTTCTGAACTTACCAATCAAAGCCGGAATCCTTCCATATTTATCAGCCACCCATCCAAAAATAAAGCCTCCAGCTATGCCACCGCAGAAGAATACAGCCTGTGTTGTCGCAGGATAATTGTCTCGTTCGCACACCCAGCTTTGCTGGAAGGAGAAAGATATTTGTGAATCAGCAAAATTGTGTTTGCTGTTGTGGTCCAATTTCTCATGAAGCAGTAACGATATTCGCCGGCACCTCACAGGAGGTCGTTATTTTTAACAGACTTCAAAAAAGGAGGTTCTGTATTCGACCCGTATGTATGTTTGTTGGTCTGCGATTTTCTCAAAAACTTATGAACCAATTTAGATGATTCTTTCACTATCGTGATCTAAATACTTTCTGGAAGGTTTAAGTATATAATACATTATGTAATTATTTTATGTACGAAGTTATATGCATAAATGTCTTGTAATTGTATATTCAACTAAAAATGGAAAAATAAATTTACTTTAAAAAAAGTAAAAACCGACTTCAAATCCAAAAACGAATAAAATAACTTTCATAAAACACACACAGCTTCTGAAGTCGGTGTCTTCAATTCTTCAATGCACTTTAGCTTGACACAATACTTCAGAAGCTGTTAAGTGTTTTATGAAAGTTATTTTATTCGTTTTTACTTTTTTTAAAGTAATCTCCTTTGCAATCATTTCGATTACTAACCGACTTAAAAAAAAGAGGAGGATAATGTTTATATGTATGTTCATCGATATTTTCGTCAAAACTGTGGACCGATTTTGAATTTTATTTTTTATTTGGTAGAGGAAGCTTGCGCGGTGGTTCCCCCATATAAATTTAATTAACTTTGTTTGGGTGGTTTTGGAGTTAGCTTCGATAGTACGTATTTAATCCACTTTTGATGATGTTATGCAATTATGTGTCTTCCTGTCACTGCTGTTTACATAGCAAGCAGTGGTACACGAATTGGAGTGGGGTTATAATAAGAATTAAAATCTCCTTATAAAAAAATTACTAAAGGTGACGTTCTATTAATTTGAGGATTAAACTAATTAAAAAATCTACATAATTCAAGTTTTATTTTATTTCAAACTAGCTGACCCGACAGACGTTGTCGTGTTCATATTTCAATAATTCATACAAAATTCCCACAGAAAATGTACTTTCAGTTTTCCGAAATTTTTATTTATTTATTTATTTTTGCTAGCATGTAAAACACTGGTTAGTAGGCATGCATTAAAATTTCATGACACAGTATTAAGACATAAGGGCACTGCAAATGTTTCTTAACAAGTTAATAATACATATAATATTTACACTAATTATTACAATTCATTACAATAAACTAAACATTAATGAATATACATTTTTCATTTTAGTCATGTAGGTAAGCATAAAATATAATATTGTCATTTACGAGTATTGTTTCACATTTACGTCAAGCATTGTTGTTACTAGGTCAATCGATTCAAAATTTGTCAGCTTTAAATTCTTCAACGGTATAGTAGCCTTTCTTTATTAACAGTTTCTTTATTAACATTTTTTTCCAATTTTCCCGGCAACTTTTCCAATTTGTCTCTTCTTAAGAATCTTCTTCTTGAATCACTCTATCTATTGCTGAAAGCTGTATTAAAATCGGTTGAGTAGTTTAAAAGATCTAAGCGAACAGACAGCGGAAGCGACTTCATTAAACTATGTGTCTCTGTGTGTCTCTGTGTCTATGTACTGTGTGTGTTGTGTGTGTGTGTCTATGTGTTAGATAAAAGAAGATCGGTTTTCTTTTTTTACTGAATTAATTCCAAAAATTGTGCGAGTTCTATGTTAAAGGGGCGTGCGTAGGGAGTGGGACAGAGTGAGATAGAGTGATGGCGCGCGGCGGGACAGAGAAGGACCGAACGCTCAAGGTCGTTCGCTTGGAGGAGCGCCTTAACTATACTCCATTTACAGATTAGACATTTAAACAAACCTTTTTTACAGTCCGTTCAACCGATTTTGACTTCTATTCCGTAGGTTTAAGGATGGCATTAAAGGCAAAAAAGTAGTTACAATACCAATTGTTTACTGCAGCTGCCATTTGTTATGCCACCAACGCAATAGAAGTCAAAATCGGTTGAACGGACTGTAAAAAAGGTTTGCTTAAACGTCTACTCTTATTGTAAATGGAGTATAGAAGTAAAAAAATTTTTTACAAAAAAATACAACCGACTTCCAAAAACAACTACAAAGTGAAAAATAACTTTAATTTCGGAAGTCGGTGTCTAGTTAAATGTATTTTTGTTTTTTGCCACCGACTTCCGAAATTAAAGTTATTTTTCACTTTGTAGTTGTTTTTGGAAGTCGGTTGTATTTTTTTGTAAAAAAGTTTTTATTTTTCACTTTTTAGTTGTGGAACCTACCCCACACAAATTCTAATACCACTACCTGCAAAACAAACTAGAACATCATCCATATAAAAGTGGGGAAAAAATACGTATTATTGAAGCTAACTCAAAAACTACCAAAGCAAAGTTAATCAATTTTATATGGGACCAACTGTGATGTATACCCTCTCGAATAAAACAAAAACAACCCAAATCGGTCCAGCCATCTTCGAGTAATCGGGGAACATACATAAAAAAATAAAAAAAGGTTCCGACGAATTGATAACCTCCTCCTTTTTGAAGTCGGTTAATAAATATGAACCTTACCTGTGAAGCGATAGTCTCGTAAGGCACGTCACTGTAGTTAAATTCCCATTTGTGCTCACATTTCTTGACCGACCACTGGGGGTTGGGCTCCAAGCTCCCGTTCTGTAATATTGAGGTCCAGTTCACGTCGTACACGGAGCATTTGTCGTACTTGTTGTCTATGAAGGGGATTGAGAGGTGGCGTCTGTGGGTGGAATGTGATTAAATTAATAGTGATGAAGACTACAATTTTTTTTTGTCCGTTATAAAGATTACTACAAAATATTGGACACGTATTTTTTTAAAAAAGAAAATGTGGCATGACGTCACGCCTAATTAGATTTTGTGGGTCTCCCTTGTTTGACCAAAAGGAATTTGACAAATTTTCACTTCCCAAAAAATTTGTCGCATAATTTCATTTGCCAAATTATTACTTAGCAAAAAATCTATTCACAAAAAGTTGTAACGCAAACCTAATGTTTGGCAAATGAACGTTTAAACTATAACTTGTTTACCAACTAGTACTTCTAACATTTTTATTTAGTCAAATATTTCATTTGGAATAACAGTTTTTATGCAAAATCAAATAAGCCAAATACTTATTTGGTATCGTCAGTTTTCAATTCACCCTTTCCTATTCAGTCAAACTTCAATGACAAAAATATGAACTACTAAGTGGGTAGGAGGTAAATCATAAATGGCGCTCAATGTGTGCTCTTCTTTTTCTATATAATGTAGTCGTTCCTGGCACAGTAGGTCACAGTTTTAACCTAACCTAACCATTTTTTTAAAATAAGTAATTAACCTAATCTAAATAATTCAGTTCCGGGTAACCTACTAAAAACAATCTCTTTTTTCTATTAATGCAAGTCGTTTCTGGCACTCGCCGGCCGCTACCGCGACACCGCTCGCTTCGCTCGCTCGGCTCGTGCGTAGGAGGTCACAGTTTTAACCTAACCTAACCTACCCATTTTTTTTAAAGAAGAAATTAACCTAATCTAAACTGTTGAGTTCCGGATAACCTACTAAAAACAATATATTTTTTTCTATTAATGCAAGTCGTGTCTGGCACTCGCCGGCCGCTACCGCGGCACCGCTCGCTTCGCTCGCTCGGCTCGTGCGTACGAGGTCACAGTTTTAACCTAACCTAACCATTTTTTTTTAAATAATTAACCTACTCTAAGTACTTCCATAAATAAACTAATATCAAGTAACCATAAATTTGACTTGTTTCAGACAAATTCAAGCACAAAAACTTACAAAGAAGTACGCAAAAGACATCAAATTTAACCAGCAAGTCAAATGTCTAAAAATCTTATTTTTGCCTTAATATTTTTTGTCTTATGAAATCATTTCACCAAACGTTTATTGTCTGAAGATTGTTTGCTGTAATAAATCATTTGATTAAAGACCAAATTCCATAATGACATTACACTTAGTAATATTTTGCCAAGTAAAAATTTGACCAAATGAAAATATGCGTACTAAAATCATTCGAAATATTGCAATGGTATAAAAAAGGTTGCTAAAATTTGTTTGGGTAATGAAATTTTGTCAAAATCTTTTTGGCAAAACGGCAGGCACCCAGATTTTGTACGTAGAGGTGACGTAGTGAGCCCCACTCCCCAGTGATAAGGTACAATAGGGTTGGCGTATCCATGTGGATAAAAACCCTCTATTAACTTTTAAGAAATTTAAAAAAAAAAAAAAAAACTAATGCGTGTTTATCTAAGTAATTTTTTAGCAAAAAATACGTGTTCTATTTTATTATTATCTGACTGACGAACTAAATACAATTTCTTTTTTTATACCCAGGCATCATCCCTATTAATAAAAATTGTTTTTACTATTAAACAAGAGAAGCTTAGGTACTTACACAAACTCATTAAGTACCTACAAGATATAATGTTTGCGAAAATGGCCGCCTATACTTCTCGAGTGTTAGAATTTAGTTAAAATAAGATAGGCTACTGATTTTGGAAAGTGAACTAATCTGTTAGCTATTGTTGTGCGGATATGATACAGTAATATTATGGTAATATCTACGTTGGAAATGATTGTCATCTTATACCGCTAGATGGCGTTACTTTTGGTATGGCTACGATCCATTTATTTTATTAAACATTGATTTTACAGTTAAAGTTATGCATTAATTAATTCCTGTATTTTATGTAACGTTAAATCGAATATTTAAAATAATTTTAGAATTGTTTTAATGATACTGTTTTACCAAACGAGGTGGGCGCGCTACATCCGTTCCCCACTCTTGTTGGTTGCCGACGTAGCGCGTTAGCTCATGGGTCAGTCTGTTACTAGCTGTGCTGCAAGCAAGTGAAATAATTCAAGTATTACGTGTGCCTAAAAGTGATTTTGAACGGAGCAGGGCTAACATTTCAGAAGTGGCATAAAGTTGGTTGGTCATACCAGCCGATTATATCCAGGCCTACGTAAGTAAGTTTGGTCGTTCTGAATTGAAACTGTCAGAAGGTAAGAGCTTGAGTTAATTTATTTTTATTTGTACTCTTGAGGTACATAATTAATCTTTATTTTATGTGAGATGTATTTGTGGCATAAGACCCACCTGACCGTGACATAAAATAATGTTGTACTTTTGTCTTCGCCATGCCAAGCAAACAGTTTTTTTTTGTTTGTTCCCCTTCTTGATTTGCTTAAATGCTGTTATCTAATTCTGTTTTTGAGTTTTATATTAAAGTGTCCTACATAACGATTTCTCTTTAAAAAAAAATAATACCCGTCTGTTTAATGTATAAATATAATTAATATGGAACTCGTTTCGAAATTGGACACGTGATAATATATATATAAAACAAAAAGGTACAAGTACTTTTGTAACTGTAGACTGGGTTACAGTATACTCGGCGGCTATTTTAATGTGTATTCCAGATGAATCCGTACAATTATTGCTGCATGCGGACGCTGTCCGCTGAAAAAAGAGCAACTGCTGCCGCTGGCTGCTGCGCCACGGGTTGCTGTTCCACTGGTAAAAATAATGATTTCAAGGCAGTAGCGATTTGTACCACTAGTGAAAATATGTTGTTGGTGGTTTTGAGGCAGTAGCGACTTGTACCACTAGTAAAAATATGCTGTTGGTGGTTTCAAGGCAGTAGCGACTTGTACCACTAGTAAAAATATGTTGTTGGTGGTTTCAAGGCAGTAGCGACTTGTACCACTAGTAAAAATATGTTGTTGGTGGTTTCAAGGTAGTAGCGACTTGTACCGCCCTAGTGGTTTCAAGGTAGTAGCGACTTGTACCACTAGTAAAAATATGTTGTTGGTGGTTTCAAGGTAGTAGCGACTTGTACCACTAGTAAAAATATGTTGTTGGTGGTTTCAAAGTAGTAGCGACTTGTACCGCCCTAGTGGTTTCAAGGTAGTAGCGACTTGTACCACTAGTAAAAATATGTTGTTGGTGGTTTCAAGATAGTAGCAACTTGTACCACTAGTAGACGATACGTGTTTATTTATTGACTTAACTTTGTCATGCACAACATTACATAAATAAGATGTTGGTGGTTTCAAGGTAGTAGCAACTTGTACCACTAGTAGACGATACGTGTTTATTTATTGACTTAACTTTGTCATGCACAACATTACATAAATAAGATGTTGGTGGTTTCAAGGTAGTAGCAACTTGTACCACTATTAGACGATACGTGTTCATTTATTGACTTGGTGGTTTCAAGGTAGTAGCAACTTGTACCACTAGTAGACGATACGTGTTTATTTATTGACTTAACTTTGTCATGCACAACATTACATAAATAAGATGTTGGTGGTTTCAAGGTAGTAGCAACTTGTACCACTAGTAGACGATACGTGTTTATTTATTGACTTGGTGGTTTCAAGGTAGTAGCAACTTGTACCACTAGTAGACGATACGTGTTTATTTATTGACTTAACTTTGTCATGCACAACATTACATAAATAAGATGTTGGTGGTTTCAAGGTAGTAGCAACTTGTACCACTACTAGTGAAAAATTCTGATAATAATTACAGTTGTAATTGTTTTAAGTAAGTAGTTGATTTGGGTCTTCAAATGTTACATGTGGTAATTGTGATTGTTGTACATAAAAACCATTCGATTCGATTCGATCAACAAAGTACGAATTAATGTAAACTGTAAGTCGCACCAAGGCTGATCACAACAGGAATCAGAAAATCATGTTGACTCACAAATTATTTAGAAAAATGTCAAATTATTAAAGAGGAACACAACGGCTTTCCTATGGGAAAATTGACTTCTTTAGCAGCATTCAAATTGATAAACAATGTAATTGATAATTAAGATAAGCGCATACCAGTCACACGTCATCAACGATCATCGATCATCTTTCGACTTTGTCAACTACGATTTATTAATACAAAAATGCTAAATAACTACGGAATTAGAGGAATAGTTATTGATTGGCTAGCTATTTATCTAACCGTCAACAAAAAGGTAGAATTAAACGAAAATAACGAGTCCACATCATACAGTTCTGAATATAGTCAAACTAAATCAAGTGTACCCCAAGGAAGCATACTTCGTCGATTACTTTCCTCATTTATATCTACGATTTACCTACAGCTTTACAACAACAATGCATACTTTTGCTGACGATATCGGTAATAGTAACAAATGATAGTAAATCAGAAACAAGTTATGAAAAACACTTTAGTGAAACTGTAAACCAAGTATTAAAATGGCTCGAAAACAATTATCTCTTTGCAAATTGAAATAAAACCAAATACATAAATAATCGAAACTGTAAAAAAAAAAAAAGAAAAAAAAAAGAGAAACATTTAAATTTAATTGTCAAGGATAACAGATTAATGAAGTTAATGAATACAAATTTCTTGGACTTATTCTAGACTAGCATTGTAACTTGGAAATTACAAATACAACACGCCTGCAAGACGCTAAACCAATTTATATTTGCACTTAAACATTTAAAATGTACCGCGAGTGAAACTGTTGCACTTACTGCTTACCACGGATATGTTTCCTCTTTACTCAGGTATGGCCTCCTACTCTGAGGAAACTCGACGAATATAATTGATGCTTTCCTCGTAAAAAAAAAATGCCTAGGAGCAATATGCAGTGTCAGTCCTTTAACATCCTGCAGACCTCCAAGCTGGTTAACATGCATCTATTATTTTAATTTTGTATGTGTACACATGTTTGCGCAAATAAAATTTCTTATTCTTATTCATGCGACTTGCATTCAAAATATACCCGTCGAGACCCAACAAGGCTAAAAATTCCTTCACATTATGCACATGCTCATTATGTCATAAAAATAGCTTTATCACTGCAATTAAAATCTTAAATAATCCAAAATAAATGAAGAAACTTCTTAAACACTTTAAATCCAAAGTACACAAATGGCTTATTGGTAATTAATTGTTTTTACAAATTAATGTGTTTTTTTAAAGTTTATAAATTTAACATGTTTTAATATTTCTATGCCAGTCCATGGCAAAGCATGTAATTAATGTACCATGTTTTAAAACAATTAAATATATTCTATTCTATTCGTATAATACGCGAGGACGCGTAAATTATGCGGATGGCCGAATGTTAGAATTTAGTTAAAATAAGATAGGCTACTGATTTTTGAAAGTGAACTAATCTGTTAGCTATTGTTGTGCGGATATGATACAGTAATATTATGGTAATATCTACGTTGGAAATGATTGTCATCTTATACCGCTAGATGGCGTTACTTTTGGTATGGCTACGATCCATTTATTTTATTAAACATTGATTTTACAGTTAAAGTTATGCATTAATTAATTCCTGTATTTTATGTAACGTTAAATCGAATATTTAAAATAATTTTAGAATTGTTTTAATGATACTGTTTTACCAAACGAGGTGGGCGCGCTACATCCGTTCCCCACTCTTGTTGGTTGCCGGCGTAGCGCGTTAGCTCATGGGTCAGTCTGTTACTAGCTGTGCTGCAAGCAAGTGAAATAATTCAAGTATTACGTGTGCCTAAAAGTGATTTTGAACGGAGCAGGGCTCACACGAGTAAGTTTTTTTTTAACTTCAAAGCATTTATTTACCTCCTTTTACAAATGCATTCCTGCACCCTAACTGCGTAACACATTATTAATCGGAATTTGAATCAATTTGAAACAAATTGCTAATCCATTGCTTCAGCTCGAAAAATTTGTCTGCTCGACAAAAGTGAATAACGCAATGAATGTTGTTGAACTGTCAAAATGAAACCAACTCCGATTGATAATGTGTTGCGCAATTAGGGTGCTGGCGGCCTGAAACAATTGCAAAATTATGCATTTTTTGGTAAGTTACATATCTATAGAAGTTAAAAAACCCTTACCAAAAAGTTCAACATAATGCATTGATTTAAATAAGTCAATGGTGCCGATTCTCTTGTGAACGCACTAAACTAAAATTAGAGAATCGCTATCTTTTACTAACAGGCAGCGCGAGAAAAGGACGGCTATAGCCATGAACTAAGTTGGAGATGTCAAACTAGTTCACGCCTTGCGCTTCACCGTGTTTTTTAGTCGACATGTTTTTACGTGTCGTCTAAATGTCTATGGAAAAATTAGTTCTAACTAATTTGACAGCTCTAATTTACTTTTGACCTTTTCTTGTCATAATAGAGAAAAAAAGTTAGCAATAGCCTAAATTAAGTTTAGTTTGTGCACAACAGAATCGGCACCATTGATATGATGCTATTTTCCTGGTTTTTTTCATAGGGAGCTTTAATAAGCTCAGGAAAGCGTATTTTAATAACGCAAAGCAGTCAATCTGCCTAGCCTTTTCCCAACAATGCTGGGGTCAGCTTCCAGTCTAACGGGATGGAACTGAATACCAGTATTTTACATGGAGCGACTGCCTATCTGACCTCCACAACCCAGTTACTATGTTGTCATACTTTCGGGCTTCTGACGACCCATATCGAATGTCAAAGATCCACGAATGACAACCGGGACCAACGACTTAATGTGCTTTCTGAGTTACGGTGGGGTCTTGGTATGTAAAGATGGTCACACATCCATGGACCAACCACGGCAAGCGTAGCTTAAGCCGAATAGAGCTGAGAACCGGCAGCGCCATCATTGAAAAATTAATAAGTCTGGAGATATGGAACATTTTGAAATTTCCTATGCTTACATTTTTAGTCAGATGAAGTAGAATTTTTTGTATCAAAAAAAAAAATCAACACTAAACCTCCTACACTCCATTTGCAATAAAATTAGACGTTTAAACAAACCTTTTTTACAGTCCGTTCAGCCGATTTTGACTTCTATTCCGTAGGCTTAAGGATGGCATTAAAGGCAAAAAAGTGGTTACAATACCAACTGTTTACTGCAGCTGCCATTTGTCATGCCACCAACGTAATAGAAGTCAAAATCGGTTGAACGGACTGTAAAAAAGGTTTGTTGAACATAAGTTCGAAGTTATAGCAGAAGAACGTTCAAAATGTTCCATATCTCCTGACTTATTCATTTTTTTCTCAATGATGGCGCTGTTAGCAGCAATACTCAACCTGATCGATCGACCCGGTGGCTGTTATTACTTAGCCACAAGCCCCTTTACATCACAAACCAAAGCTACAATCTGTTGATAATAATCCTCACCTCTGCTCCACACTCAAATTCCTCAACTCGGGCACATAACACCAGTGCTCCTCAGGCACCAGGGTCATGAAGATCTGCCCAAAGTACACGAACGCGAAGAAGAAGGAGTAGGGTATCATCAGGAGGAACAGGATGCGTTGGTACCAGCCGAAGTCCCCTACGTAGGGGAGGAGATCGTCTAAATCCTTGAGTTGGTGCTTCGGTTGAGCAGGCTGGGCTGTTTCGACACCGTTTGCTGTGAACGGTATAAAACACCAAGGTAAAATAAAAAGTAAGTTCAAAAACTAAAACCCGACTACTGAAAAATCACGCTCACCGCGGTCGGTCTGTAAATTAATATTATTTACCTCCACTTTTACTTATTTTTCACAATTTACACATATTTATTTACTTAAACAATGTGACATATACCTATACATATTTGTAATGTGCTCGTCAAGACCTTTCTTTTGATACCAAACATGTCATTATAATCTCAATAAAATTTTTTTCGAGGTCAGAAATTTACGTGTAAAGTCCATCATATCAAACTTATGAAGAATTTATATAGCCTATATCACCCGGATCATTATTACAAATCTATTGATACCTCATTCATTAAAATCGGTTCAGTAATTTAGGCGCTACGGTGGAACATACATAGACTGCTAAAATCATAACCTTTCCTTTTGGCTTTGCCGTAGTCTGGTAAAAAAGAGTTTGTTTGTCAGCTCCGACGCGCGACGGAGTTTCGTAATCATAATATTCAGCCTATAATGTTCCCACTGCTGGGACACAGGCCTCCTCTCTATGAGCAGGAGTGGGCTGTAATCCACCACGCGGGCCCAGTGCGGGTTGGTAGATGTCACATGTCTTCGAGTTTTTGGTTTTAGTATATGTCGGTTTCCTCACGATGTTTTCTTCACCGTTTTGAGAGCACTGGTGATGAAATAGTTTTGTACAAAATAAAACGCCTGTCAGGGTTCGAACCTACGACCTACACTCCTACCAACTTATCTGTGAAATGGCGAAAATTGGAACTACGGCCGTCATGTTGAAATGTCTTCGATTGTGCCGACGCATGTCATTCGATTGTGTCAATGCATCGACGGTGGCGTCCTCTTTCAGTTCACAGATAAGTTGGTAGGACTGTACAACTCGTTAAGTCGCGGCTGTTACCACGGAGTTTACTCCTTAAGAACATGCACATCCTCCTTGTCTTTGAATATAATGGATAGATTGACCGCTACAATGAAAACTGGCCGAAAATAAACAAAACAAGTATAGGTACTTGTTTTGTTTATTTTCGGCCAGTCTTGTCTTGTTGTAGTTGTTTTTGGAAGTCGGTTGTATTTTTTTGTAAAAAATTTTTTTACTTCTATACTCCATTTACAATAAGATTAGACATATAAACAAACCTTTTTTACAGTCCGTTCAACCGATTTTGACTTCTATTGCGTTGGTGGCATGACAAATGGTAGCTGCAGTAAACAGTTGGTATTGTAACCACTTTTTTGCCTTTAATGCTATCCTTCAGCCTATGTGGAATAAAGTCAAAATCGGTTGAATGGACGGAAAAAAAGGTTTGTTTAAATTTCTAATCTTTACATGTCGCAGGCAGATTGTATGATTCGTCATTATACATACGATCGTCGGTTTAAAAACGCTCGCAGTTATGTAATATGCCGAAGGAAAATTGGCAACTCGTTCAATTGTTATAATTTCGACATTGATTGCTATTGTAAGTTCAGTCGGATCTGTGACTAACCACGCGCGATCCAATTGGTCGCAGTAACTAAGCAACCCAAACAAATAGGTTAGGTTAGGTTAGAACTGTGACCAACCGCGTGCGAGCCGAGCGAGCGGTGCCGCGGCAGAGGCCGGCGAGAGCCTTGAGATATATAACTAGATACTTCAATTTGCCGCGGCATTTTGTAAACGGTGTTTGAAATGTCCATCGAAATAAATGTTGTGGCATATACGAGGGGAGATCAAAAAGTAGTGAGAACGACATACTCCTTGGTAAGAAAAAAAATAAATACTAGCAGGCATAGCTCAGATACATATTTGTAATATTAATAAAGAAAAAAATCTTCGATTCTCGTTTGTTTCTTTCTGAATGTAATCATTTGTTTGCTTCGTGTCGGAACGTGTTCTCGAAAATGGAGAAAAAGAAGTGCGAGCCGTTATTAAATACCTCTGTTTAAAAAAGTTAACGACGCAAGAGATTCATTGCGATTTGGAGGCAACATTAGGAGAGTCTGCTCCGCTTTATTCCACTGTCGCAAGGTGGGCTTCTCAATTTCGAGTAGGGAGAACGAGCACGGAAGACGAACATCGTTGCGGCCGTCCATCGACGTCAGTCACCCAAGAAAATGTTGCGAAAGTCGAGAAAATTGTATTGAGCGATCGAAGAGTTACCATCCGATACTTAATTCAAGAAACAGGCATTTCATATGGAAGTATTCAATACACATTGAAACAATCTTTGAATATGAGAAAAGTCTCCGCAAGATGGGTGCCGAGAATGTTAACCGACAGTCAGAAACATAATCGACTTGACATTTCGAAGATATTGTCGGACAAGTTTCAAGAAGATTCTGAAAACTTTTTGTCTCGTTTCGTAACAATTGACGAAACATGGGTTCATCATTTGGATCCCGAGACAAAACAGCAATCTTCGCAATGGAAACGGCCATCATCACCGACCCCGAAGAAGTTTCGTGCCGTGGCATCGGCTGGCATGGTTATGGCCTCAATATTTTGGGACTCGGAAGGGATATTGTTGATTGATTACCTGGAGCGTGGAACCACTATTACAGGCCAATATTATGCAGCTTTAATTCCTAAGTTGAGGAATGCCATCAAAGAGAAAAGGAGAGGGAAGAAGAAGGGGCGTGCTGTTTCATCACGATAACGCATTCTGCGGCGTGGGAGTCGGTGCTGTCGCGGAGCGGAATGCGGGAATATTGTCATTTTCTGTATATTTTATCTATACCTATAGAATTAACTTTATATTTTATTTATTTTTTAATTGCATATTATTTATTATATGCTGCACCGGTCGACGTCATCGCGTCAACGCCGGCTATCGCTGAAAACCAGCGCTGGGGCTCCGTTTCGCATGGGGTCGCGGCATTATGCTGAGCGGTAGCCGTTTTGCGTAGATGTGACGCATATTTTCCCCAAAACTTGCTTTTTACATTGTTTATTTTATTTTTTTGTCCTTTGCGTCATGTTTACCGCAAATAAACGTATTTTCTTTCTTCTTCTTTCTTTCTATAACGCACCCGCGCACAGGTAGCCTGTTGCGATGGCTGCCATTCAGCAAGCTGGCTTCGAATTGGCTGACCACCCCCCTTATTCACCAGATCTGGCGCCTAGCGATTTTTATCTGTTCCCCAAATTGAAAGAATACTTAAGGGGAAACAGGTACGAAGACGATAACGAGGTGATGGATGCCGTGGAGAGCTTTTTGCAGGACCAAGACAAAACTTTTTTTTTGAAAGGGATTGAAGTCTTGGAAAAGCGCTGGACTCAGTGTGTAGAGAGACTCGGAGACTGTGTAGAAAAGTAAATTATTATGTTATCAATAGCCATTATAATCTATCTTATTCTCAATACTTTTTGATCCCCCCTCGTATTATATAGTGACACAAGGCAATTTACATTTTGCCTTCGGCATATTTCAAAACTGCGAGCGTTTTTAAACGGACGACGCTGTTTGTAAAAAGCGGAATCATACTAATCGCCTGCGACATATACAGGGTGATTGGGTGCAAAGCTTTAAGGCGAAGATAGTACAGACAATTTAGAACCATTTAAGCCATGGTTGTCTCAGACAAAGTCTTACCAATTTTTTTTAACCTATGTTTTAAGTTCTTTTTCGGAAATTCCCAAAATTTTATGTAAACTGCATAATTATGGCCAAATTGAATGATAAAGGAATTCATTTTTTATTTATTTAATTAATGTGTAAGCAATCAAGTAAACCATGTTAGACTTCTGTGTCATTAGATATTTTTTTTACAGACATTTAAAGTTAAAAAAAAAATTAAATTTGTATTGTATAATTATATAATATAATTTAAATTGTTAAAATGAAAAGATGCTTTTTTGAAAAATGTAATCAATTAAAGGACTCGTAAATGATATTACTTTAATAGGTACATAATTATTAAAACATGTTTCTATTGTGTTATCTAATAAACTCAGTTCAAAAAGTATTATCTGTTTTTGAGATGAGTTGAATAAATGTCAAAATAAAAATGTGTTTTTAATATTTACCTTTTAAATTAATATTATTTACTTTACCTTACATTGATTTTTCAAATTGCAATTGACATTTTTCAAAAAAGCATCTTTTTATTTAACATTCTTAAAAATTTGGTCCCGTGTGAGCGTGAGTGATGACAAAATGCAACATATGACAACATGTTTCGTTTATTGTTCCTAAAAAAAGTTGTAGAAAACAAACACAAATTTTCGCACATTTTGCGACTTTTTGTAAAAAAAAAAACTTGTCAAAAAATTACCAAAACCAAAAAAAAAATTGTTAACAAGACATGTGTTTTCTTCACACGAAAAACATGTATAATACGAGTAGTTTATATGTAGGTACCTATCCACGTTGTTTCACAGATGTTTAGTTATTTTCTTTTCTTTTTTTCTATTTTGTTATTTTTTACAGGTTTTTATACAAAAAGTCACAGAATGTGCTTGTATTTACACGACGGAAACACGTATCACATCTTGTTTAATGGTGTATTCACGGAGTTAGACCTCCTCAAAGTGTTTCTGTCTCACTACAGATTAATACAGATGGGACACTCCGCAAAATCATTTAAATAATAAAAAGCAACTCTTGCTACGACACAATAAAATGCAATTCAGGTCGGACAACGCTTCATTACCTACAGTTAGCCGACGCTCGCATGGTCGTGAAAATATCGCGGCGATTTTTTTCGCGCACTGGATTTTCAAGGCACTGCTTAGCGCCGAGAGTTGAAAATCCAACAGTGTGTTTTTTCGACGCGCTAGGATGCACTCTGTAACACCGAGAGTTGAAAATCCAGTGCGCGATATAATCCCGCCGCGATACTTTTACGTCCGTGCGTACGCCGGTTTATATTCAACTATAAGTTGCCTCTCTTTCTATCGCGTAACTCTTATACTTTCTGACTCGTTAGGATTGTCTTCCAGGTACCCTCCGTGGGGTTGTCAGTAATATCAAGGCGCTGCTCGACTTCTTTGAGGAGCTGGGGTGGATCGAATAATCGATTTTCCCACCAATGCGCAAAATACGCGCATTGTCGTGGAGTTGTGGATACCAGCCCGTATTGCCTATTACCTATTAGGGTGGTCTTTTTTTACGGCGCGGCGCGTGAATGAGTAGGTATCGAACTAACGTGCGAGCCGGGGCGGCCGGTGCGCGGCAGCCCACACTGAATTGACCCAGTGAGATGAGCCCGCCGCGTACTTGCAGCTTCATACCTAAATTGCGGAGTGTCCCATCTGTATTAATCTGTGGTCTCACACAGTAAACCTTAAGTCGAAAGCGCCAGGATAACCCGCTAAATTCAAATGTTCTTATACGTTTTTTTGCATTTGCAGGTCAGTATCAGGTTGTATGTTGATCTGAATATGATTCGCGATCATAACAAATATGTATTTAAAGAATTTTAACATAGGAAATCATAAAATTATCAATACAACACTCTAATTTCTTATTACCCTATTAAATTAGTATTTCATGAAATCTTGATATTTGAGGATTGTAATGAGTTGTATTACTGATTCTAATTGTTATAATTCTGTAAATAGTACATGTTTGTTCCAATCGCGAACCTTACTTTAATCAATGTATACCCAGAGACTGTGCAGCAAATTGCAAATATCGTTAGAAAATTTGAATTTCGCGGGCCACCATAGGTCGATTCACACATCAGTGAAGCCACAGTTCCGACACAGTTCCGACACAGTACCGGCACAGTACAAAATATTCTTTCATACATTCTCTATGAACGCATCCTCACTTGTCAGTGTCAGTGACGACACAGTGCTCTCAGTGTCAGTGCCGACACCTGTTTTGGCCCTTTGGCCCTCAGAGGGCCAATTCTCGTAATTAAAAACGTTCAAATTCAAGTCACAATGTCAGCCAGCGACAATCAAAATGTCAAAAATGTAGGCAAACTCTATACAATTTTGACAGATTGAGACTGAGATGAGATTGCGAACGTTGTTATAAAAATACGGGAATTGCCCCTCAGCAATCACGGAAGTATTCGTTGACAACGATTTTTTTTGTCGGATCACGGACGCCGCAGCATCAAAAACAAAACGAAGGACGAGCGATTGATAGAATTGGTTCGTGAAAATAGGGTTTTGTATGATTTGTCTCATGCAAAGTACCTACATGGTTTCGAAATACAAAACCAATTTGTGGAACAAAATCAATCGGCCTAGCCTTTTCCCAACTATGTTGGGGGCGGCTTCCAGTCTAACCGGATGCAGCTGAATACTAGTATTTTACATGGAGCGACTGCCTATCTGACCTCCACAACCCAGTAACTGGGTAATACGATACCCCTTGGTAAGACTGGTTGTCAGACTTTCGGGCTTCTGATGACCCGTAACGACTGTCAAAGATCCACAAATGACAGCCGGGACCAACGGCTTTTACGTGCTTTCCGAGGCACGGAGGAGTCTCGATATGTAAAGATGGTCACCCATCCACTGACCAACCCCGGCAAGCGTAGCTTAACCTGATGGATCGACCCGTGCGGCTGTTATTACTTAGCCACGAGCTCCTCAGGTTGCGCAATTTGTGGAACAAAATAAAAAAAATAATTCCTTGCTGCTGCTCTTCTTCTTCGCTAAAGCAATAGCTATCATTGCTAGCTCCGTAGCCATAGCAATAATCACGATACTTAACGACGGACACGTTTTTACTGAAGCTCTGTGAACTGAGTTCTGACATGTGTGAATTGATTCACTGACACAACACTGTCGCACTAATACTGAACTGAGCGGACTCGTTGACGGAACTGTGGCTTCACTGATATGTGTGAATCGACTTACGCTTCCCCCTTAACAGTGCCTTTGAATTGAGTAGCATTTAAGAATCCAAAGGTACCTATTAGAAATCTCACCTCCGGTCTTCATTTCCATAATATCAGTTCTAGTGGGTTCCAGGTCCAAGGCCCCCACAGTGAACACGTTCTTTTCATGTGATTCCATTCTCGAACAACGTCTTAGACTTAAAAGACACTTTTCTTGACGTGGTTTCTGAGTCCTAAGACTTCAAGTTGAGAGCGATGGGCTGGGGGCAAAGAGAGATAAATTGTTTAAATGACATTAAAAATCAGCCAAGTACGCGTGACCACGCACAATGAAAGTTTCCGTAATTTTGTAGTTGAATACATGTTATCCCTTAAATCGACATGACTTGACATTTATTTTAGCATATTTACTTTGCATGTCTTAAGACAAAACATAGCGTACTATTTTATTAACCGACTTCAAAAAAAGGAGGTTTCTCAATTCGACCGTATATATATATTTTTATATGTGTTCGCGGTTCGTCGTTTATGAACCGATTTTGATGATTCTTTTTTTGTTGGAAAGGAAATATCCCAAGAGTGGTACCGTGATAAGGAAACCAGGATCTGATGATGGCATCCTAGAGAAATTGAGGGGAACCTTCAAATTTTATAGGCACACCTATAGCGATTTGGGTATTTTTTATAGTAACTCGTGCATTTGCTCCCGGAAAGCACCATTTGGTGAAGTGGAACTGATGAGGAAGACCACAGATGGCCATCGGAACTACTCAATAATACGTATTTCACGGGTTGCGATTTGATTATTGCTAAGCAATTTATGCTCGTCACAATACATATGTTGAAGTGGAGCTGATGGTGACTTCACCACCAGTTCCAGTTCTCCTGGTTCCTTACTGGGAGAACTCTACAATTAACGTCCTTGTATCGGGAAAAGCAATATTTTATAAAAGGTGATGAGCAGTTGACATTAGGCTATTGTAACTTAGATAAATTACAGACTGACCCACTAAAAAGCAAAAATAAAAATCTTTTTTACAAAAAAAAAAAATAGAACATAAACAATCGACTTCCAAAAAAGTACTACAAAGTGAAAAATAACTTTAATTTCGGAAGTCGCTGGCAAAACCTAAAATACAGATCCAAAGACACCGACTTCCGAAACTAAAGTTATTTTTCACTTTGTAGTATTTTTTTGGAAGTCGTTTGTTTTTTTTTTTGTACTTATATAAGTTTTTTTTAATATAAGTAAGACCTATTAATGTATACCAATGTTTCACAAATAAGCTTTATGATTATAATCGTTATAGGTCTCGGTCAATTCTCCAACTGCAAATGTAATTTTGTAATCACAATTTTTTTTAATGTGATTAACTACTAATTAAAATTTTTTGGACTTTTTCCTTTTGCTGTGAGACCTTTCTTCTTGCCTTTCATGATTCTATTAGGTCAACGGGAACGGGTTTTGAATTATTTGCGAGTATGCAAATATGTCGCATTAATGGCCGTATTTATTTATTGCGTTGACTTAGAAGCTTGATTTTTTTAGAGCTCCAAGGAACCGTAGACCTACATATGTGGTAATAATTTCAACTTGATATCTCAACGTGTTCTTGAGAAAAAGGGTCTTGACAGTCAGACGGACGGATAAAGAAGTGACTTTTATAAGGGTTCCGTTTTTTCCTTTTGTGGTACAGAACTCTAAAAATATGAAGCCTTGATGATTAATCATCGATGTAAATATGCACTCACACGCGCGGCTCCCCCGCGCGACGGCCCCTTGCACGCCCCCGACCATTTTTTGTGTGCGTGCAACGGGGCGCCTAGCCTATACACGGCTTGTACACAAAATATTCCTATGAACCGATGGGAAAAAAATCACTGTTTCTTAAAGTGGTTATACTTAAGTGGTAGTTTAAATTATGAATTTTGTTTTAGAACAATAGCTGGCTTAATATCTTTTCAATATCAAAAAAAAAAAAATGTTTATATTATCGCCAATAAAACACAATTAAAAAAATCTTTTAAAATCAATAGCAATAAGAATTGTAAAAATTAATAGTTTTAAGATCGTGAGCGGGGTACGTTGGTACTCCGCAGGCTAGGCCAGTCATAAATAAAATTAAATATTTTGTAGGTATATTCAGGATAAGCTTCGTTTGCCGCGGTTGTTCCATGGATGGGAGACTCAGAAACCCTTCCGTGCTTCAGAAAGTACGTTAAGCCGTCATTAGACCCGTCTGTCATTCGTGGAACTTTGACAGTGCAGTGATCAGAAGCCCGAAAGTCTGACAACCAGTCTTATCGCCGTATCTTATCCCCAGGAACTGGGTTGTAGAGGCCAGATAGGCAGTCGCTTCATGTAAAATACTGGTATTCAGCTGCATACGGTTAAACTGGAAGCCGGCCTCAACATAGTCGGGAAAAGGCTAGGCAGATGATGAAACTTACATGACCACTTATTCAGTTGCCACAAATAATGATTGTTTATTAAAACACAACCGAAAATTTAAAAAAAATCTGTACTTATTTTATTACTGATCAAATCAAACTCTCAAATTTATCTGATTTAAAATTCCAAACTGTTAAGGCTTTTATTTAAAAAACCTGTTGAATCTAAGTCTTAAATAGGATTAGTCAGTGATAAAAGTGTCAAATATGTTATTTGATTTTCATTTAAATGGTATTTTCGACTTTTGTTGGAAAGAGGAACGTAATGAATTTTTAGGGTACCGTACGATCTGTTCTGCTTCGACTTTCGGTACCCCGGATCGTTTGTCCAAGGGGATGGCGAAGAAGACCGAGACATAACGCACCAGATCAACTCAGGATGGATGAAATGGCGACAGGTTACAGGAACAACTTGCGACCCACGGATGCCCCTCAAGTTGAAGGGGAAAATTTACATGTCCGTGATAAGGCCTGTCGTACTTTATGCATCGGAATGCTGGGCAGTGAAGAAGACGGATGAAAACAAATTGTATGCAGCGGAGATGAGAATGTTGAGATGGATGTGTGGAGTGACGAGAATGGATAAAGTGAGAATTGAGTATATAAGAGGAAGTTTGAAAGTGGCGCCAGTGACAGAAAAGTTGAAAGGAAATCGTTTGTCTTGGTATGGGCATGTAATGAGGAGAGACGAAACGCATGTGACTAAAAGAGCACAAGGCAGAGGAAGGCCAAAGAAAAGGTGGATGGATTGTGTGAGGAATGATATGAAAGAGAAGGGAGTGAATGATAGCGTGACGGTTGACAGGGGAGAATGGAAGAACAAAACGTGTTGCGCCGACGCCAAGTAATATGGGATAAGGGCAGGAAGATAGGGCACCGTACGAAATATCGGCAAGGATAAAATAAGCCATTCTTTACACATACATAAACTCACGCCTTCTTCCCATGGGGGTAGGCAGAAACTACAGAACGCCACCTGCTACGACAGTACACATAAAAGCACATCAGCACCCTAGTTGCGTAACACATTAGCAATTGGAGTTGGTTTCATTTTGACAGTTTAACAACATTCATAGCGTTTTTTACGTTGTCGAGGAGACAAATTTTTCAAACATACGAAGCACTGGATTAGTAATTTGTTTCAAAATGAAACCAACTCCGATCGATAATGTGTTACGCAATGAATGCAGGTTATACCAAACTGTCAAATTTATCCAAATGATTTTAACCTTAAAATGTTGACGGTTAAGTTTAAAATCGAATGAGAAAATTTGAGCTGTGTGTAGGAGAAGAGCCGGGAAGAAACTCGTGAGATGATTTGGTCTGGAAATCGTTGCTGCAATAAACCGATTGCTTCATGCAGGGTGTGGCAGGTGGTGCCGTCCTGCTAAAATCACATGTCGTCCAGATCAATGCCGTCCTGAGGGCTTATTATGAGCTCTTATTGCAGGGCAGAAGTTGAACAGTTCCAGTGTGAGAGAGACGGAGCTATACATATACGACCTAAAGCATCATCCTTTTTCTCAACAAATCCATGATGGATCCGTGATGATTTCACCCCAGTTGGGGTCACAAGAACTCCGTTATCATGTTCCTGTAACGAATGCGAGCGTCTCAGGTCCCTTTTTCGGGAAGTACCTGCGTCGCATAGGTCGAGAGCGGACGCTTTCTTGTCATCACTGTGTGGACTGCCTCGAGGACACGGCGCAACATACGCTGGAGGAGTGCTCAGCTTAGGCCCAACAGCGATGTGCCCTCGTCGCGACACTTGGAGCGGGTGATTTCACACTTCCAGCCGTGGTTCAATCTATGGTTGGAAGCGAAAACGCGTGGGATGCAGTCGTCTCGTTTTGCGAGGAGGTGATGCATGCAAAGGAGACGGCGGAGAGGGAGAGAGAGCATACCTCTCATTCCACCCGCATTAGAAGAGCAGCGGGGCATCGAAGGGCGCTTAACGATCTCCGGCCACCATACCGAGGGGCCTGAGGGCGGCGAAATTGGGGCGGTGTCGCCGCTCGAGCAGTCAGGCTCAAAGAGGTAGCACGCATAACATGGGAGAACGTGCGGTCGTGTGATCGGCCGCACTTGGAGATGGGGCCCGCTAACCAAGGCGGGCTGATACCAGTCGGGGGTGCGGTGAATGTACAAGTATCTCCCAGGCCCTCGACTCATAGTGCTGGAAGGAACAGTGGGGTTTTAGTCGCTAGAAGTCCGACATAACCCTCCGTTGTTCCCAGACGGAGGGTATCCATGAGGATTTCCCAACAAAAAAAGAAAAAAAAATCTCCCCATTATGAAATGGGTTTTCACAATGATAATGTGTTTTTCTTTTGTGTAGCGCTCCATTTTTAATAATTGGAACAATCACAGGTGACAGCTGTCAAATTTCAGAGTTACCCCTTGCACGAAAAAAAAAATACACGAAATTATAAAATAGTGCACTCTTATTGAGACCTTTATGTCGCAGTAAGATTGTTGTTGCGTGATATATTATATCCCTAGGGATAAAGCTATCTACCGTAATATAGTGTTATGAGAGCGGTTCGTAACTATCTTACTAGAAATATTATAAGTATTAGGGCATTCCGACTAAATAGATTAGGTTAGGTTAGAACTGTGACCAACTATGCGCGAGCCGAACGAGCGAAGCTTGCGGAGCCGCGGTAGCGGCCTGCAAGCGCTACGTCGAAATTGGTCGCAGTAGCAAAATTATGGCACTCCAACAGTTTTCATATAATTATACTAGCACTTCCCGCGCGGCTTCGCCCGCGTGGATGTCGGAAAATATCCCACGGGAACGTGATAACGGGAAATCCTTCCTTATTCCTTGCCTAGATTATAAAGGGAACCTCTGTGCAAAATTTCAGCTTTCTAGGTTCAAGGGCTTGGGCTGGGCGTTGATGAGTCAGTCAGTCAGGACTTCTGTTTTTATTTTTAGAGATTATATCCCTAGGGATATAACTATATCATGGCTACAACCATCTTACTGCGATATATAAAATAAATACGCCTGGACTTGAGAACCTCATCCTTTTTTTTCGTCGCTTAACAAAATAGAAAATGGTCAAAAAATCGACGCATGAGCATCTACAAGGATGATGTATAGAAATCTAGAATCTGCTCATTTATGGTATTTACTCAACTGCGTACGTCAACCGGAGATAACCAGTTAATTTACTGATAACTTATCTAGTAGGTGTTAAGATATTAACTTGAGAATATTATTTGAATAATTTAAATGCTGCAGTGGCAAAAATTTGTTTAATTTACGTATGGTTAGGTTCCGTAGATTTTAATTTAACGCTATACTACTTATAGAGCAGGGGCTTGTGGCTAAGTAATAACAGCCGCACGGGGCTACGCTTGCCGCGGTTGGTACGTGGCATATTGAGAGCCCTCCGTGCCTCGGAAAGCACGTTAAGCCGTTGGTCCCGGCTGTCATTCGTTAATCTTTGACAGTCGTTACGAGTCGTTAGAAGCCCGAAAGTCTGACAACCAGCCTTACCAAGGGGTATCGTGTTTCCCAGTACTGGGTTGTGGAGGTCAGATAGGCAGTCGCTCTATGTAAAATATTCTGAAATCAAGATATGGTTACAAAATAATAGTTACATCATTCATGTTGAAATTATACATGTGAGAACGATGCAGAACGTTAAAAGCGTCCTAAAAAAAAAAACAATTTAAATATTTAAATTAAATTAAAATCCACGCCAGCCTTCACTGACAGCGCCCGTTCACGAATCTGACGCATAGTTTAGTTTAGCTAAATGATCCAACACGCGCCACCATCAGCGAGACATTAGAGTGAGCAAAAACTATCAAGCGTATTTTATAACACCTTTACCATTTTAAAGATAATTTAATAATTATTTATCTTTTAGTATGTGTTTTATTAAAATACTTTTTGTTTTATGTACCTATAATTTATTTATTTTATTTATTTTCCATTTATTTCTGACAAAATCCATGTGATAGTAACAATTTTCTTAATAACTATGTTAGTAGGTACACCACAGTAGGTAGGTATGCAGTCCTATCTTCCCGTAACGATTCCCACCCAGTGAGCCTGATTGGGACAGTCGTGGCGGGACGCAATCATTTGCAAAATGCTGTTGGTACTACCGCGCAGTCTTTGAAATAATGACGCCACTTTCTTACGCATTATAGCGTGAAAACCGGCAACGCGCTCATTTGCGAACATTTGTGACGCACTACAATGTCGCGGTAACCCCAACAGCATCCTGAAAGCATTATTATACTGAATACGTAGGACGTTGTAGGCTCGTTGCGTATACCGAACCCACAGGCCGCTCGAGTAAAAAGATTGGCAATAAGCCCTAAAAAGTGTTAATTTTACTTCCTTAGTACATCGAGCGAACCTACGGGCCAGCATATTGCTCCTTACCGCCAACGCCCTACGTTCTCTTTCTATATCTGGGTCATCCTTTAAGTCCTCCGTGACCAGATGACCCAGATATTTAAAGCTACTTACAATTTTCAAGGCCGTTCCATCGACCATGATCGGAGGCACTGCACCAGGTCGCTGATTGCCTGCACTAAAAATCAGTACCTCACTTTTTTGTGTGTTATACCTCAGACCATGCTCGGATGCATAGCGTTCACATATTTGAACCAATGTCCTTAGGGCGTTGACCGAGGGGGCCAGCAGAACCATATCATCAGCATAGCTTATGTTGTTGACACATGTTCCGTCAATGTAGCATCCGACATGTGTCCTGCTGAGCTCCTCGATCAACTGGTTCACATATAGGCTGAAGAGGCCGGTCGAGGTGAGGCCGCCTTGCCTCACCCCGCATTCCAACCCTATATTCGTCTGATAATGTATCCACCCATCTCACCTGGTTAGTCTGGTTTTTATACCAGAATTTAAGAATCCTGCTATATTCCGTTGGCCTATCCGTTTCCTCCAGCTTCCGCCACAGAATGTCATAATAAATTAATAATGCGTCTAATTTGGGACAGAGCTCCTTGCTGGGCGAATCCTATGTACGATGTATGATGTACGACGTGTTGCGTGAGCTCAGCACAGAACATTCAAGGCTATTTGCTTAGATCTGCGTCTTAAAAGCCAGTTTTAAAGCTATAAATAATAGGTTCAAATGGAGGTTCATTTTTCAGGTCGAAATTTCCAGAACGAAAGCGAGCAAACCAATAACAAGTGGTGCGTTGGTTTGTAGTGTTAGCTCCGTAAACATCGTTGATGTTGCGTGCCGCTTGTGCCGCGTTGCTGCCACGACGGTACTCATATTCCATAATTACTCGAATTTTTAACGTATCCATGATGACGAAAAAGATTGAAATGCGATGAAAATGTAACACTAATCAATAAACAAATGACTACTTTTGGAAAAAAAAAAATCCATGTTTTTAAAATAAAATTAATTTGAAATTAGAATTCTTAGCCAAACAAAAATTATTTTGATTTGAAATGGCCAGTACTGCAGAACGGCAATTTCATAGGTAAAGACCTAATAGGTACCTATTCAATTGTTTTTATTAATATCCAATTGAACTCGTAGTTCCGATTTCGATTCAATGATTTATTAATTTTATGTGTCTGGTATTTTCCTACTTCCTATCAATGATTTGATGATTTGTTACTTTATATTTTTTAAGAGAGCTGTCACATTTTGTCAACATACTTAAAAATTTGGACCCGTGTGAGCGAGTCACATGGGGCCAAAGAATGTTAAATGAAAAGATGCTTTTTTGAAAAATGTAATCAATTTGCGAAGTAATATTTTTTTTTTTTAGCCTACATTGTGACGCACTGCTGGGCAAAGGCCTCCCCTTTTTAACCGACTTCAAAAAGGAGGAGGTTCTCAATTCGTCGGAACCTTTCTTTTTTTTTTTATTGTTTTTTTTATGTATGTTCCCCGATTACTCGAAGATGGCTGGACCGATTTGGATTTTTTTGTTTTATTCGAGAGGGTATACATCACAGTTGGTCCCATATAAAATTGATTAACTTTGCTTCGGTAGTTTTTGAGTTAGCTTCAATAATACGTATTTTTTTTCCCCACTTTTATATGGATGATGTTCTAGTTTGAATTTTGAGTCGAATCGTTTGAGACGTGTGATGAAGAATTCAAAAAGAATTTTCGACTCTCACAAATGCAAAAGTTTGGGGAAACTTTTTGTAAAATCTCCGGCACTTTTTATAAGCTAATTACCACGACAGTGAGTGACAGCCAGTCAGTCAGATAGTCACACAAGATACGTGCGACAGCGCTGTTATAAAAGTCGTACTTGTTTGAGCTTGGTTTGAACAACAACAAAAGTAGCGCTTTATGTCAGAAAAAGGACACAAACACAAATCATGCGAAATGCGTTTCGGATCACGCTACTTTGCAACTGTAAACCTTCCCCAAATGTCCTTTATTTGGTATTATTCGTCGAGTCGTTAGGCTCCTGAAATTGATATATTGAAGCGTGGTTCAGCTCGGTGTGTAAGTGAAATGGCGTTATGGCTGTCTAGTTTGACACGAGAGAGATAGAAGACTCTCACGCGCACCGCAACTAAACGCGCTTCGTTTAATTGTTGATTTATGACAAAATGCTATACTTGAATCGATTTCTAGCTTATGAATTTCTTAAAATAATTTAAATACCTTCGATTTAACGCAAATTTTACTGCACAATAAATAACTGTTTACGTATAATCGTCTAAAACAGAAAATAGACGTTGCTACTTTGGATTTTTTTATTTCAAGAAATCATGTTTTGGTTTTAGTACAGAAGATAGACAATATAGTCAAATAACACTCATGGAAAATCCAAATGATTTAACCATATATTAAATTTGGTTTTTTAGGAGTTTAAAAAACACAAAATTATTGACGTATTTAACTTTAACCCTTAACTCTTTGCGGTACCTAAATAAGAGAAATAAAGTTACTAATAACTGCCAGATACCCTCTATTGTTGGTGAATCATTAGGATAAGATGAGGCGGTGAATGTCTCGTGTGAAAGACTGTGAATGACTGTGAAAGTTTTTGCTTTGTGTTTTTTACTAGGCGTTTTATCATAATAGGTCTTTACCTATGAAATTGCCGTTTTGTATGAAAAAATTTAAACGAATTTTTTTCATGCATTTTTTATTTGTATTAATCGAAGTAATCACCCATGCAATCAATGCATCTTTGCCAACGCAGTGGCAGTTTATTGCTGCCCTTCTTAAAGAAATCAGCTGGACGGGAGGCAACAAATTCTTCAAAGGCATTTTGTACTGCCTCTCGGGTATTGAATTTTTTTCCCGCCAAGAAGTTATCCAAATTCTGGAAAAAGTAGTAGTCTGTAGGCGCAAGGTCTGGTGAGTAGGGCGGATGACGGAGAGCTTCCAACCCCAGTTCTTGCAACTTGGAGACCGTCTGCTGTGCAGTATGAGGTCGCGCGTTGTCGTGCAGGAGCAGCGGAGACGAGCGATTGACCAATGCTGGTTGGAGATGTACCAGCTTCTCCATCATTGTGTTCAGTTCTTCACAGTACACATCTGAAGTAATGCTCACCCCGTTTGGTAACAAGCTGTGATGAATCACACCGGCGCTAGACCACCAAACAGTGACCATCAATTTCCTAGGGGTAAGTTTTCGTTTAGGGCATTGTTTAGGTGCTGAACCAGGATCCAACCAACTTGCTGAGCGCTTGCAGTTATCAAACAGAATCCATTTTTCATCGCAGGTAACAATGCGGTTCAAAATGCCTTCATTTGTGTGTCTGTTGAGCAGTGCAAGGCACGTCTCGACGCGTACTTCGCGCTGGTGATCATTGAGTTCGTGGGGCACCCATGTGTCAAGCTTTTTTACCTTGCCAATTTGACGCAAATGGACCAATATTGTTTTGACGCTAACGTCGAAAGCTGCTGTTAATTCAGCCGTAGATTGTGTATCATCAGCTTCCACAATCGCCTTTAATTCGTCATTGTCGACCAAAGTCTTCGGACGACCGCGAGGTTCATTTTTCAGGTCGAAATTTCCAGAACGGAAGCGAGCAGACCAATAACAAGTGGTGCGTTGGTTTGTAGTGTTAGCTCCGTAAACGTCGTTGATGTTGCGTGCCGCTTGTACCGCGTTGCTGCCACGACGGTACTCATATTCCATAATTACTCGAATTTTTAACGTATCCATGATGACGAAAAAGATTGAAATGCGATGAAAATGTAACACTAATCAATAAACAAATGACTACTTTTGGAAAAAAAAAATCCATGTTTTTAAAATAAAATTAATTTGAAATTAGAATTCATAGCCAAACAAAAATTATTTTGATTTGAAATGGCCAGTACTGCAGAACGGCAATTTCATAGGTAAAGACCTAATATTAGATTAAATAGGTTTTATGTCTTTTGAGTGGTATATCAAACGATTTTATATTCAATGTATGTTATGCTTATAAAAATTAGTTACTTTAAAATTATATCAATCGTTTATTATATTAACTGAAATTATAGATTCAGTTGTTATATCTTGCAATTATTAGAGCTTTTGTAATTATATCATATAATGCTTACCCCTTTTTTTTTGTGGGTGGGAAATCATCAAATGACTTCTCCCGCTCTGGGCAGAGCGGGAGGGCGTGTCAGACTTTTACTGACTAAAACCCACCCATGCTCCTTCAACTACCCGTGCCAGGGCCACGGTATCTCTTTCGAACTACCCGCGACCACGGCGGCATAATACTTACCCCTACCTCTAATTACTTATCGAAAGCGTGATGTTTGTTACATTCATGTAATGTCACCATCATGTGGATTTAGAAAGATAAGACACGAACGAAAACTCACAGACTTGCAGCCTATTTCTTTTAACGTACGAGTAATAATCATAATCACAGATAATGTAGTAATTATAGGTACTGAAGAAATGAACAGATTTTGTTACAATGTTTTTGCTTAAGAGGCCGTACACGAAATTTTGCTGAATTCACCGATTTACGTGATTTTACAGACGTGATTTTATAGTTATAATACTGTATTTCTGTAAGTTTTAATACATAACATTTCAATTATGATCTAATGTATGAATGAGCTACTTTTTAGGGTCCCGTACCTCAAAAGGAAAAAACGGAACCCTTATAGGATCACTCGTGTGTCTGTCTGTCTGTCCGTCTGTCACAGCCAATTTGCTCCGAATCTAATGGACCGATTAAGTTGAAATTTGGTACACATATGAATTTCTGTGACCCAAACACGATCGGGTAAAGTAAATAAATGAATTTTGAATATAGAGGTCACTTTTGGGGGACAAATAAAAAAATAAAAAATAAAAGTTTTGCAAACTACACCATGTGGCATGTCAAATGAAAGGGGTTACTGTAAGGGTCTCAAATATATTTTTTTTATAATTTTAAAATAAATTGTTTTAAAGTTATTTAAGAAAATAGACGAAAATCGACCATTCCCCCCAACTTATCTCCGAAACTACTGAGCCTAAAATTTTGAAAAAAATACAGAAAATAGATCTTTACCTGTAGATTACAGGAAAACCTATAAGAAGCCTGTGGTCTTAAAATGACATATATGGTAAATCTATCAATATTGTGAGTACAAACTTTACATTTACAGTTGGAATGTATGGGAGAACATGTTTTTCAACTACAATGTTAAGTTTGTTCTTAAGATAAATTCATCCCAACTACGGAACCCTTCATTGTGCGTGGTCCGACACGCACTTGGCCGGCTTTTTTTTATGTTTATTCTGGTTTGTGAAATTTTGCTGTAAGAGGTTTAGAATATCACATATTTACGAATTACGAATTGTTTTAGGGTATGGAAAAATTACAATGTATTTTTGTAAAAGTTGTTTAGACAATGTATGAATCACTTTTTACCACTTTCATATAAAATTTTTGAGTATAAAAACATTTAACTTAGCCTAATTTTAGAGAAAATTACCAAAGAGTTACTTTTGCTTTCGGCTACTTAGAACTCTCGTTCATAAAATTATAACAACAGAAATTAACTTCAGTTCAAAATCAATCCATTTCCTCAAAAAAAAACTGCAAAAAATTAAAAATACATATAAGACATAAATAAATCTTAATTCTCAGAGAGGTTAATCAGTACCTATAATTAAATCAGCATGGCTGGCATTCTAGTTGATCAAAACAATTGATCAAAGTTCAACATACCTATTAAGTCATTTGTGAATTCAGCGACTTTATAACGGATAAGTTAGAATTGACCTCAAACCTCATGATTTCATGAAATCGCTAGATTTGAGGTCAATTCTAACTTATTGAGTTTTTGCTGATTCTAATGATTATAATTCTGTAAAGCCATATTAGTTACGACCGCGAATCATATTTTAATCAACATACAACCTGACACTGACCTGCAAATTGCAAAAAACGTAAGAAAATTTGAATTTCGCGGGCTGCCTTAGCGCATCCTCCTTAAATAAAATTAATGGCCGAATATTTAAGTAAGCACATCACTTCAGAACCGTTGCATCTATTTGGCTGATTATTTTTTAGGGTTCGGTCCCCAAAGGGTAAAGGGACCCTATTACTAAGACTCCGCTGTCCGTCCGTCACCAGGCTGTATGCTGTATCTAATCACCGTCATAGTTAGACAGTTGAAATTTTCACAGATAATGTATTTCTGTTGCCGCTATAACAAAAAAAAAACTAAAAACCAGAATAAAATAAATATTTAAGGGGGCTCCCATACAACAAATGTGATTTTTTGCTCGTTTTTGCTCGATATTGATAACGGCAACAGGTAGACGCTTGAAATATTCACAGAACAACAACAAACGTGATTTTTTTGCCGTTTTTATGGATAATGGCACGGAACCCTTCGTGCCGCACTTGGGCGGTTTTTTTTTGTGTGTTGTAATTGTCAGGACAAGGTAATGAAAGAAAATTTTCGGTAAAAATTGTACGGAAAAGTGATAATTTTTGGTTAAAAAATCGCCCAATAAAAAAGTGAAAATTAGGATAACAGTAGACAATATGGAGATCTTCATAAATATTGACAGATTGACGTTTAGTTGTTCAGTTTCCTAGAATGATTTATCTGTTTTGTCTCATTACAAAATTACATGTGTTGATGGTATCAGTCATTTTGATTGATACCTATAAACTAGTCTACAAATGAATATCTAATAAATAAAATTTAAGTGTCTATTGTCAAAATAACAGCTTTTTACCCTACTACGGCGAAGCAAAAAGGAGGGTTATGATTTTGACCAGTATGTAAGTATGTATGTATGTAAGTGCATCTGTTCCCTCATAACTTCTAAACTACTTGTCATAATTTGACAAGTGAGGTATCGTTGAAAGCGTCTTAATCGTCCGCTAGTCATATAATTAAAAAGACAGACAAATTTAAAATCCGGAGTCACACGTAGGTTGGTAATCTATTCGATTTATCCCTAACATGACGTGTGACTCCGGATTTTAAATTAGTCTGTCTTTTTCTAATTTCAGATGAAAATAGTTTCTTGCTTCATACTTTTTAGAGTGTGATTTTTCAGTAGTCGGGTTTTAGTTTTTAAACTTACTTTTTTAACTAAATGCATAAGAACGAACATATATACGGTACGTTATAACAAAAAAACTATTTAAAATTTTTGCATGTATGTTTGTTCTGGCTAATCTCCGAAACGGCTGGACTGATTTTGACGGGAATTTCACTGGCAGATAGCTGATGATAAAAGAAGTCTTAGCCTAAGTTACTTCTTTTATTTTAGAAAAAGAAATAGGGTTCCACGGAAAAAAATTAAAAATTATGAAGTTGTGAACAATTCCGATTCAAAAAAGGAAGTATTGACATCCACGCGGACGAAGCCGCGGGCAGCAGCTATAGTCTTAAGTAAATTATAAAACAATAGGTATTTAAATTTATGATGTATGTTTACATTCATACATTATGTAGGTATTTGAGATATCGCATCTTTAACAGTGTTATTTATTACCCGACTGCGCGAAGCCCAAAAGGAGGGTTATGTATTTGACCTGTATGTATGTACTCGTAAGTATGTATGTATGTGTGTATGTCCGTTTCTTTGTTCCCTCGTAACTCCTAAACGAATGAACGGATTCGGATAAATTAAACGTCTTTATATTTGTCTTGGTAGCGCGAGTGTCTCTGGCTACATTAAAATCAAATACAAAGTAAAATGGCGGATTTGGGGTGCCATATTGTGGAGTGTGAAATTTTTTATCTTCTAATACCATCGAGTGGGATATCAAAATGAAGGGTTTCAAAAGGTGATTACAAAAATATATGCAACTTACATGGTTAAAAGTAATTCAAAGTGATAAATCGTAAAAAACACTATTTCTCTCACGACTAAAACTCGTTGCAAGAACTAAATCGTTTGCGAAATCTTCCACATTTGTAAACTAAAAAGTTGGAAGCAGGCGAGACCCATTCCATTTTGATATAATATTAAATGTATGTTTGTGAAAGTTGCTAAACTTTATATAATTATGTGATAATAGGTACTTACCAGATAATAATAGATTACAGAATATAATGATAATACTCGTATAAAACAATACAATTCAATATAAATATTTAATAATGTAATAAAATTCTAGACTTAATGTAAACATATGTTCTAATTAATAACATTACAGACACAATATTCTAGTTTTAAGTTATCTTGCCGCGCCCCAACGGGGTTCTGTACTCATTAGTTGTAAGCAAAGCCTGTAACTGTGTGTACATTGTGCAATAAATAAATAAATAAATAAATATTTTCTAACTCAAATGGGTCCCGCCTGCTTCCAACTTTTATTTAATTTAAAATGGGCTTGTTTTTAACTTTTCAGTTTTTTACCGCAGTCGGGTTTTATAGTTTTTTTTTTAATTACTTTTTTTATTTACTTCTAATGTCGACTATAAGAGGATCTCGTGGCTAAAAATTTAACAGCCGCACGGGTCGATCCATCAGGTTAAGCTACGCTTGCCGGGGTTGGTCCGTGGATGGGTGACTATCTTTACATAACGGCACTCCTCCGTGCCTCGGAAAGCACGTGAAGCCGTTGGTCCCGGCTGTCATTCGTGGATCTTTGACAGTCGTTACGGGTCGTCAGAAGCCCGAAAGTCTGACAACCAGTCTTACCAAGGGGTATCGTATTACGCAGTTACTGAGTTGTGGAGGTCAGATAGTCAGTCGCTCCATTTAAAATACTGGTATTCAGCTGCATCCGGTTAGTCTGGAAGCCGACCCCAACATAGTTAAGAAAAGGCTAGACCGATTGAATGTCGACTATAAGATAAGTATCTCAATCTACTATGTATGTTAGGGTATATAACTATGTTAGGGTCGGCTTCATAACTAACCGGGTGCAGCTGAATACCAGTATTTTACATGGAGCAACTTACTGCCTATCTGACCTCTACTCCACAACCCAGTTACTGGGTAACACGTTGGGCTTCTGACTACGAATAGAATAGTTCTTTATTTGCACAGAAAGTAGTACAAGTTACAGATGTTTAGTTTAAAGAGATCCATATACCTACTAACTAAGGCATGCAAACAGCACAGGCTATACTAATATAGACTCGTTCAAAATATATTATTAATAGATTCAGTACAAGTTTACCATGTCAAGATGAAATTCACCAAATAATTTGAAACAGGCAATACATAATGTCAAGTTTAATAAAATGGGATTATAAATTTGTCAAGTTCGAGGTCAATACGGTTAAATTAAAAATAAAATTAATTAGTACACGTAAGGAAAACCGAGATGTCATATTATCAATTTAAATTTTTATCGGTCAAAAAATTGCCAATTGAGTAATAACATTTATTAATTAATAGATCTGTCAATTTATTTTTAAAAAGTAGAACCCACTAGACTAAGACTCCGCTGTCCGTCCGTTTATCTGTCCATCTGTCACCAGGCTGTATCTCATGAACCGTGATAGTTAGATAGTTGAAATTTTCACAGATAATGTATTTCTGTTGCCGCTATAACATTAAATACTAAAAACAGAATAAAAAAATATTTAAGGGGGCGCCCATACAACAAACGTGATTTTTTTGCCGTTTTTATAATTATTGGTAGGGAACTCTACATGCGCGAGTCCAACTCGCACTTGGCCGGTTTTTATTACATCGGGTATTTTGTTAAATATGATCGGACCCATACCTAAAATACTTTTCTTTAATAGGGCGTTATCGGAACCACAAACAATTAGCAAATTTTTATACTGTCTCCAGCTGATTGGTCGGTTTCTATTTTCGGACACTTTAAAAAATATAAATATAAAAATACGATGGCGAATGTCGATAACACTGTTAAAGAAATTCATAAATATGTCGAATAAACAAATTCTAATGACTCACCAACTTTTTTTCGTCGTTCCCGCCAAAGACGCTATGCCACAGACTAAAATATCACACAGAAAAAAAAGCGTTTGGAAACGTGCAAAGGCTCACGCTGTTACAGCCTGAATGAAACCGTTTCATACGTTTAGTGATATATTAATTGTTTCTAAAGACAAACTGCCTGGCATGTCGGTCGGTTTGTTTAGGTAAATATGGGATTCTACTAGTTTTACGAGTATATATATGGTTGATGTTAATTATTGTGTTTTTTTTTTTACTAAGTGTCCGGGTATTCTTAGTTTGATCGTCGAAATTGAAATGACTCAAGGCCAACTAGACGTAGTACTGCCAAGTCACATCATCATATTTCGGGAGTCGCTCCATAGGATAGTCAAAACTTATAATGAACATTTTGTTAGACATATTTGCTTTTGCTTTATTTATACCTAATGTGTGGAACTATGGACTTGGTGTGAAATAGGTAAATGATTTAATTAAAAAAAAAATAATTTAGACCACCAAAAATTTAAGAAACTTATTGTCAATAGTCTGCAATTTTAACATATTTATTTAATCAAAACCAATTATTTTTATATATTATCATAACCTAAAAATAACAAAATTATATCCTAACATAACTAAAACTATTAAAAAACTAAAATATGGCATCGAATTACTCCGCATCGTTGTCGACTGGTAAAGTACCCGAGAGACTGATGGCCTCTGGCCAAGGTAAAAGCCAACCCTTGGATTATGGGAAGTGTTAACCAGCCACTTGGAGATTTCATTGAATAAACCACTTGGACCCCACGGCCCATGGGTCTGCAATTGTGTAGCAATTAGTTATTACTAATTGTGTTGCTCTTTCGTTATTATTGTTATTTTTTTATTGTCATTATTATTATTTACCTTAGCTGTACCTATCTTTAGTCTTAAGATAAGCTTAGTAATGTACACTTGCTTTTTATCATTTCCTGTCGTTATTTTATTATTACTTTTTTGTCTTCTTTTTTGCGTTATTATAATTTTAAATACTGTGTCTACACTGTATCTTTAACCTTAGTAATATGTGGAAACGCCGTGGATTGTACATTAGCTTATTAGCGTTGTAATATTTACTGTAACATATATTGTACAATTGTTTGTTTTCCCTAAATAAATAAATATTTATGATTTTAAGAATATTTATTTTTAACCGACGAAAAAATTAGGTTTTCAAGTTGCCACTGATTTGGATGAAAATTTGGTTCATACATAGTTTGTCACCTGGATTAACACATGGGATACTTTTAATCGCGGTAGTACGTTCCCGTTGGTCATTTCCAGACATCCACGCGAGCGTAGCAACCCGCACTGGGCCCGCGTGGTGGATTACGGCCAGGGTTGCCACCCATACTTTATAATACAGTACTGTAGTGCTATTCCGTAAACATCTCACCGTGATAACTCAGGTGAAGTGAGCCGTCATGCCACCTGCAGTGCTATTCTGTACAAATCTCACCGTGAAAACCTAGGTGAAGTGAGTTGTCATTCTTCCTGATGCTAGGGATTGACAGTATTGACAGCTCACTCCACGCTCACTTCACCTAAATTTTCACGGTGAGATTTATACAGAATAGCACTGCTGATGCTAGGGGTTGACAGTATTGACAGCTCACTTTAAGATCACTTCACTCATGTTTTCACGGTGAGATATTTTCAGAATAGCACTACAGTACGTTATTTCAGGTAATTGTACTAAGAATTTTAGAAACCTATTACTCACAATTCATTGGTTTTGATAATATATTTTCACACTGCCGCAATCTAAATTTAAAAGACTGGTTTCACAATCTCTTGCAAGTCGCCAATAAGACGGTTGCTTATGTCATCCACTTCCTTCGATTCGTGGGTACAATTATAGTGTTTTTCTTCTAAATATGTACTTTTTATTATTTTCTTCTTATTTAGCATGCGTTCGTTGTCATACTTCGATGTTATTTCGTGGACAATAGTGTGGGTTATACGTTTTTTCGACTGTATAATAACTACTTTGTTAATGATGTAATGTTTTTTGTCCCAAATAAATAAAATAAAATAAATAATAATAAAATAATAATAATAACATTTATTTATTTCCAAAAAAGAGAAGGTTACAGACTTATATATAAAGCTTGGTTAACAAAAAGGTTGTGGTAGGAAGCAAGTACGGAGGAATAAATATATATGCTGCAGAAATCTGTAAACAATAATTGGTGAGCCCTGCCTCTTAAACTAGGGTTACCTGTATCTTAAGAGACAGTGTTCAGCTATGGGGTTAATGCAATAAGATTTATACAACTTGTGGTTAAATAAAATAATAAAGTACACGAAAATACTTTATTTCGCATGATTTGATTTCTTTGAGATTTTGAAAAATATGGTCGTGAGTATTTTTTCGTTAAACGAAATATTATATATCGATTGGTGCTGAATCGATGTTGCGACTCGCCAGCGCCACATCACTTAAGCACTCGTTTTTAACAATTTCTGAACGCAACCTAACCTCAAATTTTTTTTTATTTGTAGAGATACAAACTGCAAAAAGCAATAAAAAATATGTTTTTAAACATAATATGTTATTAAAGAAAAATAAATTGTAGGTACTTTATTTTAATACTATGTACTTTTTTTTCTTGCCTATGTACAGTCCTACCAACTTATCTGTGAACTGAAAGAGGACGCCACCGTCGATGCGTCGACACAATCCAATGACATGCGTCGGCACAATCGAAAGACATTTCAACATGAACGGCCGTCGTTCCAATTTTCGCCATTCCACAGATAAGTTGGTAGGAGTGTACAGAGGCCTGCACATCAAGCTACTACAATCTGTCAAATTTCTTTAATAGATTTTCATATAAGGTTCAAGGTTGATTGGGAAAATTAATTGCAAAAAAAAAGGTGACAAACCTAATTACGGCCCACTCCCTCTTACAGAGAGGAGGCCTGTGTCCCAGCAGTGGGAACATTATAGGGCTGATTATGCTGTGCGGGCGCAGCCGCAGGAAAAAGCTAGTTGTTGATATAAGTCTAAAATCGCCAACCCGTCATGAGTAAGCGTGGTGATCAATGCTCGTGGTTTCTCTGTATGAGAAGTGACCTTTGCCCTGCAGTGAAACAATGCAAATAATTAATTGGATTGATTAATAGATAACTCCATTTACAATAAAATTAGACATTTAAACAAACCTTTTTTACAGTCCGTTCAACCGATTTTGACTTCTATTCCGTAGGCTTAAGGATGGCATTAAAGGCAAAAAAGTGGTTCTAATACCAACTGTTTACTGCAGCTGTTATTTGTCATGCCAGCAACGCAATAAAAGTCAAAATCGGTTGAACGGACTGTAAAAATGGTTTGTTTAAATGTCAAATCTTATTGCAAATTGAGTATAGGTATAATATTTATGAATGACATATCAATAAATTCTTATATTCAGCTAATGATGCCTTAGTTAGAAAGAACTGGTAACATCCTAATATTTCTTATAGAGACTGATTTGTTTGTGTTCGAGCACAACAATTAGTCAAATTATACCTATCATGAACGAGCTAGCAGTGGTTAACGGGCAGAGAAATAAAATCCGGTGAAAAGCGTGTCGGACTGGCGCACCGGGGGTTCCGTTCCGATTTCGACACTCACACTCACTTTTTCTTTCTGAAAAAGTATGCTAATAGGTTGGGGAAAAACTTTCTTCACATTTTTTAAGAACATTCATAACATTTTTTAATATACATTATTTACATTTATCTAAAGTATGTACGTACCATTTTGTTCGATAACTTTTTGCCATCTTGTAGGTTGGGACATGATCCCATTGCTTTAGAAATTTTGGGACTTCTGATCAAAATACCGCGACAAGTGATTTTGGCAGTCCTCTCGTGATGTTAACCTGACACTGCCTTTAGAATTCTGAAGAGACCGAAACAGGTGGAAATCTGAAGGTGCAAGGTCAGGAATATACGGCGGATGCATTAACACCTCCCAGCCAAACTCTTTTAATTTTTGCTGAGTGGCTAAAGATGTGTGAGGTCTAGCGTTATCATGATGGAAAACCACACC
The DNA here is from genome assembly GCA_946251885.1 of Cosmia pyralina. Classification (NCBI taxonomy): domain Eukaryota; kingdom Metazoa; phylum Arthropoda; class Insecta; order Lepidoptera; family Noctuidae; genus Cosmia; species Cosmia pyralina. The sequence continues at coordinate 3,541,099 of OX276371.1, forward strand.
CCTTCTGTTGATTAATTCCGGCCGCTTTCTCTCAACTTCTTGCTTTAATCTCATCAGTTGTTCGCAGTAGAGTTCAGAATCGATGGTCCTGCCTGGTAGTAACAGCTCATAATGAATAATGCCCTTTCAACCCCACCACACACACAGCATAACCTTGTTGCGAGTTAACCCGGGTTTTGCCACAGTCTGTGAAGCCTGACCGGCCTTTGACCACGACCTTTTTCGCACGTTCTTGTCGCACGTGATCCACTTTTCATCACCAGTTATCAGCTTCTTCAAAAATGGTTCGGTTTCATTACGTCGTAATAAAGAATCACAAATGAATACACGGTTCATTAGGTTTCTTTCAGTGAGCTCGTGAGGTACCCAAATATCGAGTTTTTTTGTGTACCCAGTTTTTTTCAAATGCGCCAAAACTATTTTGTGGTCAATCCCCAGTTCTTCAGCTACGTCGTAACTACTGATATGCCGATCTTGCTCCACTTTTTCAAAAATGGCATCCATTTTATCCGTAATCCACCGTCCACCATCCATCCACCCATCCATCCACCCGTAGACCAGAGCGAAGTGCATCTTTGTCATCAAAATTTCCGGATTGAAAACGCTTAAACCAAATTTGTGCTACTCTCACAGACACTGTACTGGGTCCATAAGAATCGCAAATTTTTTTCGCGGCTTGCGTTGCATTGTTACCTTTTTTGTAGTATAATTTTAAAATGTATCGAATTTCATCAATATATTCACTCATCTTGACAGTACGAAAAACAAATGAAAATCACACATTTTCCTAATTTGAATTTGGAATTATGTTATTTAAAATTTAAACTTTCAATGATACCAAAACCAGCCAGATACAAATAGTATAGCCAAAGAGATTTTATTTTAAGTTCATACATACTTTAATGCGAAAAGACTTTTTCCCCAACCTTTAGAGACATCGTTTTATTTTCCCTGTAATCTTTACATAAACTACATACAGAACATACAGAATAATTACAGATTTTTTTTCTATTGAAAATTCGTAGATATTGGGGGTTTGATAGTTTTTTTTAATTTTTCATCAAAAGTCGAAAACTATGCGGCCAAAAGAAAAAAAAAATGTCTGAGAATGTGCAAAGAGCGCTATTTTCTATGATACCCCACATGTCCTAGTGGCCCCACTTCGAATTTTTAAGACCCCTTTCAGTCACTGTTGCAAAAAAAAAGTCTTTGTTATTTGCAAAATATTTGGGCAAACGTTATCTAAAACTGCTCCAAATTTCAAGTTGATAGCATTAGTAGTTCTTGAGATATCAAGCTGTGACAGACGGACAGACAGACAGAGTCGCACCATAAGGGTTCCTTTTTACCATTTTGATACGGAACCCTAATATCATTAGTATAAAAACTTGCCCGAAGAAAGTTTGTCCGAATGACCATTTATTTTGTCAAATGATCATTCAGACATAACCATTCTTTCGGGCGACCGTTCTATGGGCGATCATTCTTTCGACCAACAGTTCGTCGGTCAAACGATTATTCGGGCAATCGTGATGCACTCCATTCATAAATATTTAGTCTAAGGATTCCCTTAATGACTTTGCCCCGAATAGTTATTTATAATACCAGCCCATGACTGTCCCACAGCCTTTTAAGGCTCTATAAGGACCACGGACCAACCGTGGCCCGTGGCAAGCGTAATTTTTAACCTAATGGATCGGTTTATTCCCGTTGTCCCCGTATGCCATATCCCCTTCACGGGGACAGCGGGAAGCAAACTTTTCTCGAGTCGTTGTCCTCTAACTAACTATGTAGTTCGGTTCTTGATAGCCTGTTAAAAATAATCTCTTTTTTTCCACATTTTTTTTTTCTGTAAAATCTAGTCGTTTCTGGCACTCGCCGGACGCTGCCGCGGCACCGCTCGCTTTGCTCGCTCGGCTCGTGCGTAGAAGGTCATAGTTTTAACTTAACCTAACCTATATATTTTTTGTCATAACAAATCATTTGACCAAAAAGACCAAATGTTTATTGTCTAAAAATTGTTTGCTGTAATAAATCATTTGATTAAATACCAAATAAAAAACTTTGTTTGATGGGTAAAAGATCACACATAATACTACACAAAAAAGAAAAAAACGGGGACTGTGGGCAATAATTTTTACTTATTTTATTCAACTATATTAACGGGGACAGTGTACGGGGACAACGGGAAGTATTTTTAAATATTTAATTGAAGTACCGCTGTCCCCGTAGGACGGGGACACTGTGTACGGGGACAACGGGAACTACCGGATGGATCGACTCGTGTGGTTGTTATTACTTAGCCACGAGCCCCTTCTCGATGTGTGGTACCATACATTACAAAAAAAAAATGTACGCCTCGACTTGAGAGCCTCTTCCTTTTTCTTTTTCTTCAATTCAATTCAATTCAATTTTATTCAGGAACAATTCACATTGTGTTTGAAATCATAAAATAAAAATAAAAAAAAAACATTAATTAAAATTATAAAACTAACACATACTTAAATCAAAAAATAGAAAATTCAATATCATTACAAATTAAATACAAATAAAAATTCTATAAAATTACAAATTAATAAATTCAATACAATAAAAAATTCAATAATAATACATACTAATTTTACACAGTCTCACATTAACCAATAATTATTATTATTATTCTTTAAAACGTGGATATGTCATCATCTATCGAGTAAAGACATTTCTCCAATAGGAACGCTTTGAGCCTCGACTTAAATGAACTCGTGTAAATTATAGTTTTCAACTCCAATGGCAACCTGTTAAAAATCCGCACTGCTTGATATTGAGGTTAAAACTCAGAACAACAGTTGATCCGAGGGTTAAAAATAACCTGACATAGTTAAACTACTTACTGCAACAACTAGTTGCACACAATGTCATGGTTACTATGGGACACAATCACGTGTATAGGAGTGTCTAAATTAATGATGTCGCTCCATTGATTCGCGTGTCGCATAGACTAAGATTTGATCGCGTTAGCAGATAGTACAAAAAAAAAAACCGGCCAAGTGCGTGGGACCACGCACAATGAAGGGTTCCGTAGTTGAAAATAATTTATCCCAAAAACAAACTTAGCAATGGAACCCAAAAATATTTTTTTTTTTAGATAAAATTACAAATTTACGATTTTCGGACTTTTCCTTTATCTGTGCTGTGAGACCTTGCTTCTTGCCAAATTTCATGATTCTAGGACAACGAGAAGTACCCTATTGGTTTTGATTTACTTGCGAGTATCAAAATATGTCGCTTAAATGGCCGTATTTTTTTATTACGTTGAGTTAGAAGCTTGATTTTTTTAGAGCTCCAAGGGACTTTACGTATTTGATATTAATTTCAACTTGATACATCCACGCGTTTTTAAGAAAAAAGGACTTGACAGACTGACAGACAGACAGACAGACGAACGGACAACAAAGTGATCTTATAGGGGTTCAGTTTTTTCCTTTTGAGGTACGGAACCCTAAAAATATTCTTTCAGACGAACATAAATATATAACCAACTCCTTTTTTGAAGTCCCTTAAAAAACAAGATGGCAGCGTTTAGCTTAGGTTTTTTAATTTGTCAGCCCTGTGTCAGTATTCTGCCTACACTACCATCAATTTGCAGATGTCGATAACGACTCTTCCAACTAATAATCTTTGTCTATTTGAACTCGGAGTATTAGTTTCAATCAAGTCTTATTAGCGACGATGTTATAACGCAAGACATCAAAGAACTGCATGACCAGAGAATATAAACGCATTAACACTAATATTATAACATAACATAACATCACGCTACGCTTGCCTCTGTCGGTCTATGGATGGGTGACCATCTTTACATAGTGAGACTCCTCTGTGCCTCGGAAAGCACGTTAAGCTCGTTGGTCTCGGCTGTCATTCATGTATTTTTGACAGGTCGTCGGAAGCCCGAAAGTCTGACAACCAGTCTTATCAAGAGGATCGTATTACCTAGTTATTGGTGTAGTATATTTGAGTGGGTAGTCGGCCTACCCTCACTATTAATTAGTAATAAATATCAGTGCTCAACCAGCTAGCGTGTGTTTCACTTCAATTGGGTTGTGGGTATTCAGCTGCATTCGGTTAGACTGGAAGCTGACTCCAATATATGTAGTTGGGAAAAGGCAGGCAGATGATGATGAACATAACAAGCTTGTAATCCCCGAAATTAGGCCGTTCATGAACCTTGGGTACTTTTGTGCCCAAGTGGCAAAGGTTTGGAATACTTGGAATTTAAGCCTTAATGCTTTAGTTTGAGGTAGTACTTTCCAATAAATACATTTGTATTAATTTGCAAGTTGTTTTGCAAGTTTGTTGTTTTTGGAAGTCAGTTGTATTTTTTGTAAAAAAAAATTAAGTTTGAAACTTTAGCGTTTTTAAATTTGAATTGATTAAACCTTGTTTCAGAGTTCGTGGCTAAGTAATAACAGTCGCACGGGTCGATCCATCAGGTTAAGCTACGTTTGCTGGGGTTGGTCCGTGGATGGATGACCATCTTTACAGACCGAGACTCCTCCGTGCCTCAGAAAGCACGTTAAGCCGATAGTCGCGGCTGTCATTCGTAGATGTTTGACAGTCGTTGCGGGTAGTTAGATGCCCAAAAATCTGACAACCAGTCTTACCAAGGGGTACAGTACGACAGGACTGATAGATTCCAACGTTTACCTTCGTAAAAACCGAAATATAGCGAATGAAATGTGACTACCGACCAATATAAATTGATTTATAGTCCCAACTAAATTATTATAATTGACGCAGTAAATCCGTCACTCCCTTATTGGACATTGAAATCGGCAAAGTTCGGTTTTCCGAAAATTAACGATGGAACTTAATAATCCTGTCATACTTTATCTTATTACCCAGGAAGCCGACCCCAACATAGTTGACTAGGTTAAAGTGACACTTCTATGTTTTATTTCAATCTTTGAATATTTATAATACGTTTGAGCACAGTCGTCATACAGTCGTCCGACGAGAGCCCGAGCTGCCTACGTAATTCGCCGAACTTCGTACACTCCTACCAACTTATCTGTGAAATGGCGAAAATTGGAACTACGGCCGTCATGTTGACATTCGGGTTCTCTGGTTGTTTTGTCGTGATATTGCTGAATTTATAAAGTTAAATATGCCGAAAGCTATTAAAAGTGATGCTCGAAATATTATTCTAAAGTTTAAAACCTTTTTTGAAGAAGAAGCTCCGGCGGGGTCTCCGATTATTCCATTTAATCAAATATACAAACGAAAACAAGCCACATCAATAATTAAATTCTGCTTAATTAAAAAACAAGAAACTAATGTTTCAGACTACAGAGAAGTGATATGTGGCGTACCACAAGGCAGTGTCTTAGGGCCCCCACTATTCTTAGTCTATATCAATGATTTTCCTAAAACAGTGGACTTTCCAATGATTCTTTTTGCAGATGATAGTACAGCCATACTTTCTAACAAAGACTATGCTTCATTGGAAAATGACGTTAACACCACATTAGTACGCATTGTTGATTGGTTAAGAGCTAACAATCTTCTAATTAATTTACAGAAAACTAATTTCATGACATTCAGAAATAAAACTAAACTGCCAGCTAGAGAAATAAAACTAAAAGCCTCGTTAATATAATACTGGCTGACATTCAATCATTCAAATATGGAATATCTTCTGTCAAGAAAACAATTCTAGTTTTCTTGATAGGATGACATATAGAATCTGGTCAGGACTCGGCATAGAACTAATCTTAGAAGGAGTGTTATTTGATGTTTGATCTGAGCTTAAAATACAGAGGGCTTCAGCCCCATTTAAATAGAGTCCCTCTCGTATTATTTAATAGTTTAGTAAATCTCCTACTGTGAGGTTCGAGACCTCACAGTACCTACTTAACTTCGCATTAAATGAAAGTTGTATCCCCCCCGTGGAACATTTTATCTGCTGAATTTCCACTTCATTGGATTACTTTTTAGATATAGCCATTGTTTATTGCTGAGAGACTAAACTGTTACCGTACCTACGTAACTGTAAATTGTTTTTATTTATTTTATTATTTTTATATAGGTATCATTGTTTTTAATTTTTAAAAACTGTAATTCTTATTAAACGATTATGTCTAATGTGAAATTTCCTTCTTGAAAACTTACTCAATTTTGAGCACCTTATATTAATTAGCAACACTGAATCGACGGTGCCGTCCTCTTTCAGTTCACAGATAAGTTGGTAGGACTGTAAGCAGCTCGGGCTTCGTCGGACGACTGTATGATGGTTTAGACTGTGGTTTGAGTCAACGTTTATTTTTAGGTGACGATCAATTTGTTGAATGTTGTTTGGAAGTGGTTGCTATGGTTAATTTAGTTATTTTTGTCTTCCTTGTGTTGCTATGGTGTCTTGATATGAAACAAACCATGCGCATGCGCCTGGTGTAATTTCCCATCGGCAAAACAGACGAACTTTCATACAAACCTTCATAAGTACCCTTTTTACCACCGTGCGAGATGAATTTAAAAAAAAATCTTTCCTTTAGTGTTCACCTTCGTTAGGTATATCATAAGAAACTCTTGTGCAAAAAACCTAAACCATAATTTAAAATAAAACCGGACAAGAGCGAGTCACCACGCACAATGAAGGGTTCCGTAGTTGAAAAGAATTTTTTCCAAAAACAAAATTAACATTGTAATCACAAAAAAAAAAAAAAAATTATGTGACAAAATTACAAATGAACAATTTTTGAACTTTTTCCTGTTCCTCTTAAAATGTCGATTGCACACCATGTGCGCAGAGAACAATACAATTTCTATTGTGTCTGCTAATTAGCGCGCGACGGGTGCTGTGAAACCTTGCTTCTTGCCAAATTTCATGATTCTAGGTTAACGGGAAGTAACTTAAAGATTGTGATTTATTTGCAAGTATCAAAATATGTCGCTTAAATGGCCTTATTGCATGCTCGCTTGCATGCTGCATGCTTGCTTGCACGCTGCATGTTGCATGCTCGCTTGCATGCTGCGTGCTTGCTTGCACGCTGCATGTTGCATGCTCGCTTGCATGCTGCATGCTTATAATATTGTAACATTAAACTTTATGAGAAACAAAAATCAATGATTTAAATTTCTTCAAAGTAGGTATTCTGCATATTGATTATTTTATGAAATGATAACATGAGAAACATTTTATGTGGGACGAAATTCTATAAAACTATTAGCTGTAAAACAACGTACAACCGCTAGTGTACAACGTGTCGTTTTGCATCCTCGTCAAATTTCAGGGTGTGGTACAGAACATCAAACCAAACAACTTTCACCATGGGACCAACATCATATTCGCGAAAAAAATATCAACTGTCCTTTAAAAAACTTCAATACCTACTCGACGCAAATGAGACGGCTGATACTTTTTTCGCGATTACAATGTTGGTGCCATGGCAAAAGTTGTTCAGTTTGATGGTCTATACCACACCCTTAAATTTGACGAGGATGCAAAATGACACGTTATACAGTATAGAGCTCACATATATGCAATAAACCCAACCACATAATTGATATCGCCTTTGCTGACGATATACAAAAAACTTACGAAATCGGTCCAGTAATTAGATCAAAAAGTAGAGTTTTAATTTTGAGTAAATTTGAACACTGTAGAATTGGATCACGAGGTCTATGATGAGTCACTGAACTTGAATCCTTGAACATGTGTGCAAACAAGAAAAACCCTGTTTGGCGAACAATGAATTGGGTACTGTGGTGCACCGCAGGTGGCCAGCTCGGTTGTCTAATAAACATAGTGATTACTTTTACTGAATTTATTTTGTTTGAAAAAATAACTTTTTTATTTACGGTTTTGAAAAGATCTATTTATTTAAATAAATGTAGGGTAAAATTAAATACAAAACTAAAACTAAACCTTAAAAATCTAACAAAAGTGGGTGTCTATGAGGCATGGTGCCAAGAACACTGGCTGCATTTCCGCGTTGAATAGCAATAGCTATCCTCTGTGCGAGAAATGAGCCAGCCCTCCTGTCACCACCGGCGTCGACTAATCGAGGAAACAATTGCTTGAAAAATTTTTTTGTACTGGGACCCCATGGACCAAAAGTTTCGAAGCCAAGCGGTACAAATATGTAGTCGCTAGAAAGCGTCACATATTTGCGTCGCTTGGCCTCTTCTGCGGCTTCCGCCGCGGCTCCGGCCCTTAAAACCGAACCGCTGAGATGGGAAGGGGCTAACGTGTCGACACATGTAGCGTCCCAAACAAGAGCCCTTCCCCGCTCCCAGGGGATCAACGTCAGGCCGTGCGGACGCCTGCCATCATCACGAACCATCCCTAAAGGTTCTAATAGAGAAGGAACATTGATGGTGGCAAGATTACGGTTTTTAATTTAACATTTAATTTTGCTATACTTCTGTAGACCAGTATTGCTAGTAGATTAATTTCTTTCACATGGTGTCGGTTCCATACTGTATAAACGTAAAATACTATCATCCGATGGCGACCGCGGGCTTACAGTAGTTGCGAGAATATTTTGCTAATAATTTTTAAGTCACTTTATATATTGTTATTTTTATATTTATTATCATGGTTGACACCAACAATGATGTTTTACCTATGGGGTTCGGTTGACATTCGAGCACACATTAACATAAACCTTGGAGTTCTATCTATCTATATAAATAAAAATGAATGGCTAAATGTGTTGCTAAGTGCAAAACTCGAGAACAGCTGGACCAATTTGGATAATTTTTTAGTCCGAGGAAGGTTCTTATGAAGAGAAAAATTGGAAAGTTGCCGGGAAAATTGGAAAATTCGGGAAAACTGAAAGTGAATTTTTGTATGGGAGTTTTGTATGAATTATTGGAATTTGGCCAGGACAACGTCTGTTCGGTCAGCTAGTATAAGTATATAAATAGGCGGTTAACGGGTGGCAATAGTCAATGACGCAATACCCCTTAAACAGACTTGAAACTGCGCCGACATAATTCACCACACACGCGTATAACTTTGAGCTAATATCTGCAAACATGCAATTCAGTTTATGGATGTTATAAAAACATCCGAGCATTACATGCACACCGTGATATCATCCATTAAGATCGTAATTAGTTTAATTTAACTGATAAACAGCATAGCAACAGGCCGAGATGTTGTTTTGACTGTCTGAGCGTTTCACAGTAATAGTAGCGGCCTATTACTCTCCACTGTATGAATGAATGATGAATGAATGAATGAATGAATACTTTATTTGCCAGAATATAGGTACCATTGATTATGGTAAAGTTACATATGGTTTCACTATATTCAACTTTCTAGTCGTGCAAATTTTAAGTGACATTGTAAGTTACAATGTCAATACAATTAGTAACAATGTAGGGCATAATAGACCTCTTCTGAAGCAGAGAAGACACGAGCACTGATTTCTAACCCCTCGCCCCATCACTTCATTTTATTTGTAAAAAAATAAAATACGATATAAGCTTGAATAATATTTATTTTATTAAATAAACTAAGTAAGGTATTGTCCGTTTTTATCACAGAATTTTCACTATTTTTTACACTTTTTTTTTGCACCGAACAAAAATGGCAGCAAATATACAAAATGACAAAAATACTGTTAATTGTCACAAAAATATTTTATTTTCTATAAGGTGTATCAAAAAGATGTAGTCATATTTAAGGGTGTGGTACGGTCAGCAACAGAAGTCGGTTAACACTGCTACTATTTGCAATCATCTAAATTACCACAAAATGATATGATAACCTGCTTTTTAGCATTTCATTTACTAGATAAGAGTTAATTTTTTTTTTTTAAATTTACATCTGTTCCGATTTTAATGAAGTATTTTTCTCAATAATTATGATTTAGAAAACTAAACTTTTAAACGACCTTTGTTGCAAACTGTACTACACACGCCTACATATCAAGCTATACATTTCCAGTTCACACTGACTTCTCATTGTAAGGAAATCTTATACAATGTGAGATCAGCTTATACTGGAAAGTTATAGCTTGATCTGTAGCCGTGCGTACAAACCATCAAACTGAACAACTTTCTCCATGGGATCAACATCGTAATCGCGAAAAAATAATCAGCTGTCCCATACATTTGGGTGGAGTTGGTGTTGAAGTTTACTTATAAGACAGCTGTTTTGTTTTCGCGACTACGATAATTATAATAAAGTCTTACTCTGTTACTACTATGTTGGTTCCATGGAGGAAGTTGTTCAGTTTGATGACCTTTAAATAATTATGATCACACATTTCTGTTACACGATGTATTGCGAGAATATTTTGCTAATAATTTTTAAGTCACTTTATATATTGTTATTTTTATATTTATTATCATGGTTGACACCAACAATGATGTTTTACTTTTTATAAAACAAGTTTCTAAAGGGTTTTAAAAAAAAATATTAAAGAAAAAAGAGTTTTGATTGATACCTACTGTTATTATTTTTAGATAAAATAATAATAGAGATTCTTAATATTTGCAGGTCGGGATACCCTATGTTACTGCGACCACCTGTGAGAAAAGGCCAGAGAGTTAAAAAGAGACTCAATTATTTTAAAAAGTATCCATCATTAGAAGGTCATTAAAATTTTTAGACTTAGTTAAATATTTCTATTCGTCAATATTTTAGCATCCATGATTTCCGGTAGGTAGCTTAGTGTAGAATTGAGGATGCATTAATCTTTCAAAGTGACTTGAAAAACAATCGACAAAAAAAAAACTTCAAAGAAATAATAATTACATATTTTTATACTTAAAATAATATTATTTACACTTAATTTATAGTAAAACTTAAGTTAAATAACTTACTTTTACTATACATAATAGTGATGAGCCTATAAAGGCGTCTTAGCTAAAAATTTAGTCTGAATAAAAAAAATGTAAGTACCTAATTTTATTTTAAAAAGAAATGGCCGATAACTTGCTTATAATACGGCCTGTGAATCATAGACGGTCCGAACTTTGCGCAGGAGGCTGCGCAATAACATTTTTAGAAACCAAAATGGTGACATGAGGCTAGTGTAAGTGAGAGAACAAGCGCGCAAGTTCGGAGAGCCTATGTTCAGAGTTTGTATTGTTTTTAAAAACAGATTTTATATGTTTTCATCTGATATCAATAATTATTTCTGGTCGATAATTATTTCAGACTAACTTTAAACTCTAAGACGAACCCCAAATCACGACAAATTTACCTAAAATAGATTTAACATTGGTAACTATCACATTTATATGAATTAGGCAAGAATTTATGTACAAAAATAATTAATAAATTAAAATAATTATAAATAATTCCCCTTGATGACATATAAAAGTATATTCCAGGAAAAATAATCACAAATTATTTTTATAGTAAAAAAGAGAGTAGGTATCGCTATTATAGACGAATATCATTCTTATATTTAATTTAAAACAATAATAAAATTTTTAGACTAATTGTCTGACATGACAAAAAATAAAATATAAATCACGAAACAAAATTTAAAAAAAAAATATGCCCAGAAGCTGTTTGAATTATAAAAAAAAATAAAAACAAATATCAACTTGGTTAGACATGGTTGCAAATGAAAATTATAATAGATATTCTTTGTACTTCGCATTTAAGTAATAATAAATAGCTTTTTAAATAATAATAATATCTTGAATTGATCAACAAAAAAGGGAAAATTCAGATCCAATATACTCCAAAAAGTTTATTAAGACGAGTCCTAATAAATGCCAATTTTAGTACTTCTTTCAAGACCTTTAAAAGTCTTTACGTTTCTTCTCATTCCTAGGGCAAAACGCATATTCATTTGTATTATATTTCAATTCGGTCTTATTTTTTTGTCCTCCGCTGCCGCTGAAGTAAAAGAGCTTTTACAGAACAATTTTTAATTTCAACATTGGCACGACCCTTGTCTCTGATGACAGACAGAGCAAGACAGACTAACGATCTCTTTCTATAAAAAAAAAACAAACGTCAAACGCCTGTCATAAGTGCCAGTACTTAAACCTTCAAATCGTAAAAGCTTCACCAATTTATTCTACTGTCAAATCTCTTTTATCAACTTTTTATGAATTTGTTGTATTTTTTCAACCAATCACAACAACCAACTCGAAGATTTGGCAGCAGAATAACAGACCAAGCTTTCCTCCGAAAAAAAATAGGACCCACCATTATCAATTTGAGATCATACGAAATCGTTTCCAAAAACCATCGAATTCTACCAACCATCCCAGTCTTGGTGCAGGGTCTTCAACCCAATTTTGTACAATTTTTTTTGGCTAAAAGCTACATCATTAGTTGCCTCGTCAAACAACGTTCCTATCCTTGCTGATCTCACGTCTTCTGGCTGAAGCTCTTGTGGAGGCTCTAATAGAAGCCCTGATGGATGCTCTAGAACCGATGGCGCTTGGAACTGCTCTGACGAACTCTTGGGGTTCGCTGGTAGTAGTGACTGATGCTCTTTTGGTGTATCTTTCTGGCTGGTCGCCTTCTTCTGCTTCTACTTTTTTCCTGTAAAAAGCAATGTGTTTGTGTTAGAATAGGAAATATTCTGACGTCGTCGTGTCAGGGGTGCTACACAGATGTTCGGGTTGGCTTGATTCAGCACAGGCCGGGGAGCAAAATTGAATCATGCCAACCCTAACAAGTGTGTAGCACACCTCACGTTACGAACGGGACATATAATTTTTTGGGGTCTTTTAAAGTTTTTAGAAGACTTATGTGTTTTGAGGTGCCGCTGTTCACACTTAGTTTTTGCTGTGCCTTACATAATCAAATACATAAATTTATCATTCTGCCTTCGTAATCCACACGCCTTTAGCTCAAACGAATGCTTAACATACAAAGTAATGTCTTGGAAAATAATAGAAAGGGCTCCTCCCTCTTTTTCCTATATTTTTTTCTAAGATTTTTTGACAACATTAGTTTGAATTACAAACCAATGTTGTCAGAAAATCTTATTCGAATCGTCTTATTAAATAAACCATTCTATCCTTACCTGGGGAAACAAGGATTGTCCCAGAACCTCTGATCCATTCCAAAGTTCTCTCCGTCCTGAAGAGTTTGAGGCATGTCAGTGTCCATGGTTTCTGGCAGGAAGAGGCACAGTAGACCTCCAGCTATTCCCAGCACACCCAGAATTAGGAGTGGCAGATCTTGGGATACATTAGCCTGGAAGAAGGTAAAGATATTGCATTTTGCTGAGGTGTAGGCATAGACCGACGCAAAAGGTACTCTTGTATTCTCACCCTGGCAACCCTATTACTTACTGGGGTTCCCAAACGGATATCTTGTAGGTTGCACTGGTCAATAGACTATTCGTATTTCGAAATTATCTTAGAGTTTCTACAAATATAACTCGAGTAAGAAATACAGTTTATCTAATCAAGATTTGGATTGTAATGGCGTAATGGTATGTCTACACAAGATGAGTGCCACGAATTCAAGTATCGCCTTTAGATCTAAGAAAGTAAAGTACATATTTAAGTTTTACCACTATTATCATATTTTTTCATCTAGCATATAAGCGTCCCCTGGGCTGTTAACACCACCAATTATCCTGATTGTCCAATATATTGACCATAGCATTTGCTATCCCCGCACAGAAAATGGCCAATGCCAGAAATGAACGTCAGCCCCCAATATTTCCATAAAAAATTCAAAGTGCACTTACCAAATAAACAACAAACGGAGCCACAATGGAAGCGACATATCCCATGATATGTATCAGCGCGACCCCCTGAGCTCTCACCACGGTGGGTAGCAGTTCTGCGGCGTATTGGAGACCTATGTTGTAGGATATGTTGACGGCGAAGCGGCCGAGGATGGCTAGAGAGGCTGATGGTCCACCTGGAGAGAAATAAATGAAGGTTTAAAAGAAATTAATTGGTATTCAGATCACGAGCTCTTCTTGATCCGTTCATGTCGAAGGGCCAACTTTAGAAGTTTAAGTTCTACTATTTAAAAAGCTGCCCAGATAATCCCGATCATGGAGGAGAAAATAGTAGTGAAAGATAATAGTAACATAATGAAGTAACATTATCAAAATCATCAAGATGGGTCCATTATACACCACTATTTTTTTATTAGTAAAAATACTTAAAGGGCTTATTAGAGAGTCTTGTTATTATATATGAAGTCTCAATAAATAATATTCATAAACAGCAAAGTTATTAGCGTTTGTTTATATCCCAAAATATCACTCAGTTTATGGAACTACAGGCTACGAAATAGTATTCATTAATTATGGAAAAGCACTGCGCGTAGTATTTTCTAGTAGCAATTGTTAAGAATCATTGATTCAATTAAGAATTTATCAATAAAGACAAATTTTCGTGAACAATTTTGGGATTTAATTTTTTTGAGTTTTGACTATACAACTATGATCAGTAACGGGTACGGATAGAGCCCCATTTTTTTTGTACTAATTAAAAAATAGTAGTGTATATCATAGAATTTACTTCCGAAATTGGAGTTTATAACCTAACCTTTTATTATAGCATATCTTTACGTATTTCAAGTCCATGGAGTCCCGGTCCGAGGGGCCGAAGCCAACTCGCAGATGCCCCTTAGACAATTTTAAATGGAATGAGGCACCAACTAACGATTATCCCTTAATGCACTATGCAAGGACAATCCCTGGTTGGTGTAGGATTATTGCAGAATATGGCACCAAACATATTGGGCTATGGATTTGGGTGCGGCTATAGTGGATCGGTTACTTAGAACTATGGAAGGAGTATGCCACCTGCCTAGACACAATACACAACAAAAATGGCAGGGTGCGACTTGCACACTCAATAATGAGCCGCAGAAAACGTTCGCTAACACATAGTGACGTAGCGACAAGGGGGCAACATGTCCTGAGATGGTTGAGTAGTGGAACATGTTAATTCACGCGGATGAAGTCTGATGAATGACTTACCAACAGGTACAGCTGTGGCTAAAAGACTGAAGATACCGCTGATGACCATGGAACCGCAAGCCAACCATCTACGACCCCATCTGAAAAGAGACAAAACTTTTGATTACCATAGTTGCATCTACTTCTTCTTTGTGTTGCTGGCACGACTGTATTTCAGTTCTTGTGGCCAAAAACCTCGTCAGTTTAGCATGGCAGCGCAGAAATCACTTTGGCTGCGTGTTTTGGGGCACAGAGGGCAGGATAGGACAGTTACAATTAAAAGCAGTGTCGATGATTTTCTCTATGAAGGAGGCGCGACAATCTACTTGAAATTAACGATTCGCTTCGATGAAGGTGACTAAATGAGAACAACCGCAAGGGTGGGTTCGTGGATCCATCAACCATTACATACCGAGACCCTTCCGTGCCTCGGAAAGCACGTTAAGCCGTTGGTCCCTGCTGTCATTCGTAGATCGTTTCAGGTAGTCAGAAGCCCAAAAGCTGACAACCAGTCTTACCAAGGTGTATCGTATTACCCAGTATATGGGTTGTAGAGATCAGATAAGCAGTCGCACCATGTAAATACTGGTATTCAGGTGCATTCAGTTCGACTGGAATTTGACCCCAACATAGTTGGGAAAAGACTAGGTAGATGGTGAGTGAACATAGACTTCTTCATTTCTCAGATAGTCTATCTTTGTCCTAAGCACATAATCAGCTATGACAGTCCTAAGAGCGAAGGGGTATCATGTTAACCAGTAACTTCATGTAAAATACTGGTAATCAGCTACATTCAGTTATACTGGAAGCCAACCCCAACATGGTTGGGAAAAGGCAGGAACATTGACCTTATTTATAAAGTCAATTAAAATGAAAAATAAAATTAAATAACATACCTATCCAGAACAGCAGTCAAAAAGGTATCAGCAGGCAACTCCGTAGCCGAAGCAATAGTGAACGTTAGGAAGATATCCAGTCCCAAGGATCCAACGTTCCTGACGTGGCCATCGAAGACCAGAGATATGGCCATCCAGATGATAATGAGGAGGATGGCGTTACGTCTCAACCTGGGAGTCTTGAACAGGTCCAACACGGAGTAGGTTCTGCATTCAGCTTCAGATTCTTTGATGGTTTTTAGAGATGATTCCTGGAGAAGAATTTTTAAAATATTTGTTATACAGATAGATAGAATACTCTTTGTAATATAGTGTGCGGAGGAATGAGGAGAATGTCATCTTTTGAGTATGAATGTGGATGGCTATATGAGTAGGGGAAGATCAAAGAAACGATGGATGGACTGTGTAAAAGATGATATGGCTAGAAAAGGAGTGACTACCGAGATGACGACTAATAGAAAGGAGAAAGAAGAAAAGAAAGAAAGAAAAGCTGTTTATTCTGCACAAATAAAACGCACATTAAAGAAATGAATTTAAAAATTGGGTCTCCCTTGTTTGACCCAAAGGAATTTGACAAATTTTCACTTCCCAAAAAATTTTTCGCATAATTTCAATTGCCAAATTATTACTTAGCAAAAAATCTATTCACAAAAAGTTGTAACGCAAACCTAATGTTTGGCAAATGAACGTTTAAACTATAACTTGTTTACCAACTAGTACTTCTAACATTTTTTATTTAGTCAAATATTTCATTTGGAATAACAGTTTTTATGCAAAATCAAATAAGCCAAATACTTATTTAGTATCGTCAGTTTTCAATTCACCCTTTCCTATTCAGTCAAACTTCAATGACAAAAATATGAACTACTAAGTGGGTAGGAGGTAAATCATAAATGGCGCTCAATGTGTGCTCTTTTTTTTTTCTATATAATGTAGTCGTTCCTGGCACAGTAGGTAGTAGGTCACAGTTTTAACATAACCTAACCTAACCTAACCATTTTTTTAAAATAAGTAATTAACCTAATCTAAATAATTCAGTTCCGGGTAGCCTACTAAAAACAATCTCTTTTTTCTATTAATGCAAGTCGTTTCTGGCACTCGCCGGCCGCTGCCGCGGCACCGCTCGCTTCGCTCGCTCGGCTCGTGCGTAGGAGGTCACAGTTTTAACCTAACCTAACCTACCCATTTTTTTTAAAGAAGAAATTAACCTAATCTAAATTGTTGAGTTCCGGATAACCTACTAAAAACAATATATTTTTTTCTATTAATGCAAGTCGTGTCTGGCACTCGCCGGCCGCTTCCGCGGCAGCGCTCGCTTCGCTCGCTCGGCTCGTGCGTAGGAGGTCACAGTTTTAACCTAACCTAACCTAACCAATTTTTTTTAAATAATTAACCTACTCTAACTACTTCCATAAATAAACTAATATCAAGTAACCATAAATTTGACTTGTTTCAGACAAATTCAAGCACAAAAACTTACAAAGAAGTACGCAAAAGACATCAAATTTAACCAGCAAGTCAAATGTCTAAAAATCTTATTTTTGCCTTAATATTTTTTGTCTTAACAAATCATTTCACCAAACGTTTATTGTCTGAAGATTGTTTGCTGTAATAAATCATTTGATTAAAGACCAAATTCCATGATGACATTATACTTAGTAATATTTTGCCAAGTAAAAATTTGACCAAATGAAAATATGCGTACTAAAATCATTCGAAATATTGCAATGGTATAAAAAAAGGTTGCTAAAATTTGTTTGGGTAATGAAATTTTGTCAAAATCTTTTTGGCAAAACGGCGGGCACCCTTAAAAATTACTAATTACACCCAAAAACAATGCGAGCAAAAGCCTCGTATTCAATGTGTTTGTTGATGTAATTGATTGACCAGAGACAATACACAGTCATAGAGAAGTATGTATGAAAAAGACATGTTGCGTCGACCCCAAATAATTTGGGATAAGGGCAGGAGAATATCATCATCATTCTCCTGCCCTTATCCCAATCTATTTGGGGTCGGCGCAACATGTCCTTTTTTTCCATACTTCTCTATTATTCGTCATCTCGGTAGTGACCCCCTTTCTAGCCATGTCATCTTTCACACAATCCATCCATCGTTTCTTTGGTCTTCCCTCTTCCGTCTTTGGCAGGAGAATAATGATGATGATTTTAGAATACATCATATTTTTGTTATAATTAGATTTTGATTCAGTTAAGATCGTAAAACTATCCATATAGAATCTTTAAAGCTATTTGTCGCATAATGGATGCAATTCAATCTGCCTAGCCTTTTCCCAACCATGTTGGGGTCGGCTTCCAGTCTAACCGGATGCAGCTGAATACCAGAATTTTACATGGAGCGACTGCCTATCTGACCTCCACAACCCATTAACTGGGAAATACGATACCCCTTGGTAAGACTGGTTGTCAGACTTTCGGGCTTCTGACGACCCGTATCGACTGTCAAAGATCCACGAATGACAGTCGGGACCAACGGCTTAACGTGCTTTCCGAGGCACGGAGGAGTCTCGATATGTAAAGATGGTCACCCATCCACGGACCGACCCCGGCAAGCGTAGCTTAACCTGATGGATCGACCTGTGCAGCTGTTATTATTTAGCCACGAGCTCCTAAAATAATGGATGCAATTAAATGCAAGATTATTTTAGGTATTTCATTTTACTACTATAATACCTCAAATTTTAAGAAAATTTGATTTCCTAAGCTACCTACGTAACTTGGTTGGGAAAGCCTATCTACTCTTATTTATTTTTTACTAGCTGCATCCCGCGGTTTAACCCGCGTAGACCGGGATAAAGAGTAGCCTATATGTTAATCCAGGGTATAAGCTATCTACATACCGAATTTCATCCAAATCGGCCCAGCCGTTTGAGCGAGAAGACGTAACAAACATACAAACACCCCTCACAAACTTTCGCCTTTATAATATAGTGTGATGTGATATTAAGTGTGATTGTTTACTGAGCCTGTTCTAGAACTCGAGGAAACCGATGGATGAGGTCTAAGATGGAACGAGCGTGCCCAGAAGATGTCTGTACAGTCTTGCTTTGAAGCTGGACGGGTTTTATATGGAAGGGAATTATTTTGCAACAACGGAACTTACTGTGAAATCACTGAGTACTTTGTCAGGGATTTTAGTTTTGTTGATTCTCTCAAACTTCTTCATGATTGTTAAAGCTTTATCGATCTTGCCTTGAGACACCAGCCATCTGAAATTAATAGATAATTGTTTATTTGTTTTTTTGTTGTTTTTTGTTTGTTTTTGTTGTTGTTTGTTTGTTGTTTTGTTTTGTTTTTTTTTTTGTTTTGTTCGTATTAGGTTTTAAACAATCTGTTGGAAAACAGTAGAATTCTGGTTTGTTGTTCTGCTTTGTAACTAAGACGTTAGTCCAGTAAATCTTTTGTTCCCTAGGAAAGCGGTTCCCTCATAATACAGGACGAAATTAAAAACATGCACCAAATCGAAATGGGAGATTGTACTCTTCATTATGAACAACTTTTACTATGGGACCAAACCTGAAATCATGAAAAAAAAATCTGCTTTTGTGTAGATAAATGTACTGAACAGCTGATTTTTTTTCGCGATTTCAGGTTTGATCCCATACTAAAAGTTGTTCATAATGATGAGTACAATCTCCCATTTCGATTTGGTGCATGTTTTAAAATTCATCCTGTATGACGGCCATTTTAAAAATCTGTCATTTTCACCAGTATTTGACATTCAGTGAAACCCCGCTACCCTATGATTTCAATCGCTAGATTTATTTCTCGCCGTACTAAGTCATGCGAAATAGTGTCTATTGTTATAGGAGTGTTATCATCATCTGCCTAGCCTTTTCCCAACTATGTTGAGGTCGGCTTCCAGTCTAACCGGATGCAGCTGAATACCAGTATTTTACATGGAGCGACTGCCTATCTGACCTCCACAACCCAGTTACTGGGTAATACGATACCCCTTGGTAAGACTGGTTGTCAGACTTTCGGGCTTCTGACGACCCGTAACTACTGTCAAAGATCCACGAATGACAGCCGGGACCAGCGGCTTAAACGGCTAACGCGGCGGAGACAACGGCTTATTTATAGGAGTGTGCTCACACATTATTAAATAGCGTTTCCATGACAATCAAGTCAAGTCATTGCATCATTGTGTGTCAGAGGGGTCGAAACAAAACAGAAACGCGACTATCTTTTGACGCGGTAGGGCAAATCTAACGATTTAAATGTTTCCCACTGTAATAATTTTCATGATAGCATCGTCACTGTGGCCGTTATTTTGAAATTTTGACGGTTATTTTGAAATTATTCCTTGGTTAAAGCCAAAATTATGGCGTTAGAAAAATCAGCGCAACAAGCTAAAAGTAGCTTTGGGTTTGTTAGATATGGGATGATTTTAGATGTGTCTCTTTAAATGATCGTATTCAAACAAATAAGTTGATTTGGACCTCCGCTTTTTGGCTCCAGCAGGTCTAATCGCAGTGTAACATTGAGCCGCGTCTGTATAAGTGTTAGCAAAAGGGGTAGTAGCGGATTTGGTTTCCGTATTTAGTCCTTCATGTGGACCTTTGTGCGTACGCCATGGCAGCCGTCGACGGTTATTCCAACCACCCCACCTCCCTCCAGAAGTTTATCAAGTCTCCTGGTTTGTTAAGAACATCTGTGAAAGATCTTTGTGTTCCGAGGGTTTCTGTTCTAATCTGGGTGACGCCTGTGCATTCAAAGAGCAGGTGGGTAACGGTTTACTCAGCGTCCGTGCAAACCCTGCACAGAGGACTGTCCGTTATTCTTATTGTGTGAAAGTGTTTGTTTAGCGAGCAGTGTCCTGTAATGGTCCCCGTCACCAGGCGCAGACCATCCCCTTCCAGGCGTAATAAACGTCTGGTTAGCCCACCATCTAGAGATGGCATAGCCTCCCTGGACTGCATGCAGCCCGGTGTGATCACCAACTCTCCGCTTTTGTATGGGTGAACTCCTGTAGCCACGTGCGTAGCTGGTTGAAGGAGATGGGTACGATTGGTTCAGGTCCACAGACTGACGTGCTGAATGCTCTCCTAGCTAGTTCGTCAGCTGCGTCGTTACTCAGTGATCCACTGAGTCCTTTTATCCATTGCAGTGTCACTGTGTTGCGGTTAGATACCGTTATTGCATTGTGACATTCCAGTGTTAGTCTCGAGGTAATGTATTTTTTCTCTAAGTATCGGATTACTAAGCCACTGTCTGAGAGTATAGGTATTATAACTATATATAACTAAGCTTAAATTCTTACCTAGCGCTCTCAGGAACCAACCACGGCGTCAGAATAGCCAGTGCGAACGGTAGACTTGTGCCCATTGCAAACATTCGCCAATCATCAGCCCACAGCGCGATCCAGGGTAGCAGTGACGCAGCCAGTGTGAAGAATAGAGCGATGGACATGTTGGCGACAAATGTTCGCCATTTTGGTCCAACGTATTCTAGCACTGATAAAAGAGAATAAAATTAATATAATAATAAATTGAATTGTGAGAAGGTTCTGTCTCTGCAGCCCTAACCACCGGTAGCTTGGACCCTGCTCCCGATTTTTAAATGTTTTTTTATATCCTTTTTTTTAAGAAATATTTAAAAATGTAAATAGATAAGAAAGAAAATAAATAAACGACAAAATAATAATTATCAGGATAATTAATTAATTAAATAAACTAATATAATTAATAACTAACTATAATTAATTAAACTATCCTCGTCCATGACTTTCCAAAGAGATATAAGTACAGGAAAAAATTACAAATATACTTTCATAAGTATTATTTTTTATTAAAAGGAAGTTACAGTGAGTTCATAAGTGTTTACGAAAATACTTATTATTTCTTTATTTATTAAAGAACACTAAAAGCATATACATCAACATTGGTTTACAAGAGTATTTAGGAACTGTTAATTTATACACAAATTATAAGTAGGTGTAACTTAAAAAAAACAAAAGACATTGAACAGAGCTGCATAAAAACTAAAAGTAAAATTTAAAAAAAAAATTAACTTATATACAATTAATATTTAATGAAGGGCATGAACGTCACATATCACTTATAAATTCAGATAAATCTGTTCTAACATAAATTATGTGACTAAATGATAATTGTCAAGTATTTTTTGTTAATACCACCCAAGGAGTCATATCCAGCGTTTCAGTTGAGCATATTGTAAGGGATATTATGTTATTGTTCACCGGTGCCTGTCAGCAACGAAGTAGCAATGTGTCTTGTTTTGAGCGCGTGTTGCTGCCAATTTGTAAATACGAAAGCAGAAGGGTAATTACCTAACACTCATAAAATCATAATTGATCGCAATGGGTTTCATTTTGACAATTCACCCACGTTGTTGAGCGGACGAATTTTTCAAATCTTTCAATGGTAACTTCAAAACCCTCCGATTGTGTTTAAAGGTGTGTTACTCAGCAATTAGGGTGCTGGTTGATAGTATGATAATTGTATTTTGATCTAGCGTGTTGACATCTATACATAGTATTAAAATAAAGCCGCTTTTCTTATCTGTCAGTGTGGCAATAACCTCATTGGTGTGGCAGCGTTTGTTCTTCTAAACGGCGCAACGGATTTTGATGCGGTTTTCACTATAATTTAGAGAATTCATTCTATGTCATCTTTCTGCCCTTATCCCATATTACTTGGGGTCGGCGCAACACGTTTTCTTCTTCCATTCTCCCCTGTCAACCGTCACGCTATCATTCACTCCCTTCTCTTTCATATCATTCCTCACACAATCCATCCATCTTTTCTTTGGCCTTCCTCTGCCTCTCCATCCATCAACATGTATATTCATCACTCTTTTAGTCACATGCGTTTCGTCTCTCCTCATTACATGCCCATACCAAGACAAACGATTTCCTTTCAACTTTTCTGTCACTGGCGCCACTTTCAAACTTCCTCTTATATACTCATTTCTCACTTTATCCATTCTCGTCACTCCACACATCCATCTCAA
The DNA here is from genome assembly GCA_946251885.1 of Cosmia pyralina. NCBI lineage: Eukaryota > Metazoa > Arthropoda > Insecta > Lepidoptera > Noctuidae > Cosmia > Cosmia pyralina. Next base: position 3,563,884 of record OX276371.1, read on the forward strand.
CATTCTCATCTCCGCTGCATGCAATTTTTTTTCATCCGTCTTCTTCACTGCCCAGCATTCCGATCCATAAAGTACGACAGGCCTTATCACGGACTTGTAAATTTTCCCCTTCAACTTGAGGGGCATCTGTGGGTCGCAAGTCGTTCCTGCAACCTGTCGCCATTTCATCCATCCTGAGTTGATCCGGTGCGTTATGTCTCGGTCTACTTCGCCATCCCCTTGGACAAGCGACCCGAGGTACCGAAAATCGGAGCAGATCGATAAGGGCGTTCCGGTAAGAGATATGGGCACAGGACCGGAGAGACCGCCAAAATCAAAAAACAAATACTCTGTTTTGGTCCGACTTACTCTCAGGTCAACGGTCTCCAGTCTTTTCCATCACACCTCCAATCTGCTCTGGACCTAGAGCCACTCTCGGCAACCAGCACAATGTCATCGGCGAACAGCAGAATTTATTCTATGTATAGTATATTAATATTTAACTTAATATATAACATATAAACCTTCATGTTTTGTCAAGTCGTAAAAACCGTGCGAAGCAGTAGTGCTATTCTGTAAATATCTCACCGTGAAAACATGAGTGAAGTGATCTTAAAGTGAGCTGTCAATAGTGTCAACCCCTAGCATCAGCTGGAATGACGGCTCACTTCACGCTCACTTCACCTGAGTTATCACGGTGAGATGTTTACAGAATAGTACTACAGGGCCGGGTCGCTAGTACTTGTTATAAAATAAAGTTGCTTTTCGTATCTGTCTGTGTGGCCGCGTTGTTCTTCTAAACTACACAACGGATTTTGATACGGTTTTCACTATCATTTAGAGAATTTATTCCAATAAATAAAAAACAACGTACAATCATATTAAACTTACATAATACAAGTAGTAAATAAATCTCGTTGTTTTGACAAATCATCGTAAAAACCGTACGAAGCAGGGACGGATCGCTAGTCATTATCATAAATTGATTTTGTTACTTACCAAGGATATACATCATAGTGAAACAGTTGTCAAAAGCAAGTCCCACAAAGAATCGGCAGAGAGCGAAGGTCAGGAAACTGTCACAGAATGACGTGCCCACACCAGCTATGAATCCCAGGAGGTTGGTGCCTGAAAGTGAAAGATTTTAACAGTTTAGTATTGGCTTTTATACGCGGCTTCGCTCCTGTGATCTATCTTTTCTACAAGAACCGTGAATTCTTCTTAAGGGGGAAGAACTAAGCTAGCCCCATTGATGTATAAATTAGGAAGATAGGGTTCACGCTCCTCGACGTGGACCGCATAAATTGTGTTAACGCACACAATTGACCTTAGTCATAATCGAACTGGCGTTTGCGTAGCATGTTAAGTAAAATTACCGTAATCATCTCAATAAGCGGAAACAATGCCTTCATGTGTTTTCAAAATGTGCACAAATAGTTCAAAAACCAAAAGCAAGTTCCACGGGATTACTTTTCACTCGTAAGTACAGCCGAAAATGTTAATTTGTTGAAAATTATAATAATATTTAATGTTTGCACCGCCATGTTTGTGAGAGCGAGATAGACATGCAATGTCATTCATAATCGTAAACATTCGGCCAACATTCGGCGGCTAACGCGTTTTCTCTTACACGACAGCGCCGGCTCCTATCTCTGTCCTCGTCTATCGGTAACTGTAGGTTTGCGACTGTGATCACAGATGTGCTAGTTTCGGTGCATGTAGTCGTACGCCGCGTCCAGGTTTAGTGATTGCAATGTTAGCGCGTAAAATATCTTCCTCTAATATATCAATGGCTAGGCCACGAAATTTAAATTTTCTTACGATTTTTGCAACTTGCAGCTCAGTGTTGGTATGTATGTTGATTAAAGTATGATTCGCCACTGTAACAAATATTACAATCAGTAATACAACTCCTTAAGATATTACGAGTATAATCCTCAAAATGTCAAGATTTCATGAAAAATAGTCATTCATGAGGGTTATATGAACTTGAGAGTTGTATTGATGATATTAATTCTATAAATACAGATTTTTTACGGTCACGAATCATATTCAGATCAACATACATACTGATACTGACCTGCAAATTGCCAAAAACGTAACAAATTTTGAACTTCGCGGACTCCCCTGGCGCAATATCCTCCCGACTGAATTTCGGTCACAGTGGCCAATCTCACCGACGATTAGTCAAGGAAGCAGGAGAGAGAAACAGGAGCAGGGGAGTGAGTGAGAGAAGAGGAAGTGAATCTGTGTTTGCGCATACGGTTGTTGTTGTTTAGGTGTTAAAAAATTAACTCTAAAAACTTTAAGAAGTGCTATAGACCATCGAACAGAATAACTTTTACTATGAGGACCAACTTTGAAATCGCAAAAAAAAATATCTGCTGTTCCGTACATAGGCAACAACTGATTTTGTTTGCGCAATTTCAAAGTTGATCCCCATAGTAAAAGTTATTCAGTTCGATGGTGTAAATAATATATATATATATAAATTCTTTATTTCGCACTACTAAGTACATGACATACAATCCTATAATATTAGTAACAATAACTTAAAAATTATGATAATAAACTTACAAACTAAAAACAACTAAAAAAACCACTCCTTAAAGGTTTTAGAGTAAATTTTTTGACACCTAACATAGTGCCACAAGCATGTGCGCAAACACAGGTTCATATCCTCTTCTCTTAACTGTGGGATATCGCTACGCCCCGTAAGGGGCGTGACGTGCGGTTTCGGGGGGTAGCCCCCCTCCCGCGGATGCCGTACGGCGAGCCGTAACCACGGGCCTCTCATCATGATCGCCACTGGCGAGTAAAAGGTTGGGTGCGCTGCATTTTCGCGCCCATGAAAATAGTGTCTCTATTTGTGTCCGTAAGCTCGTCACGACATAATCCTCTTCTCTGTCTCACTCGATGGGACGGCAATCCGATACAATCAAAGAGAGATCAGGCGCAGGGGGATGTCACACCACCAAACATCCGAACTACGGGCTGCTACTAAGAAATTTTAAATGGAAAAAACCAATAACATTTTGCCCGACCTGGGAATTGAACCCATGACAGCGCTTGACACCACTAGACCAATGAGGCAGTATTACTAGTATACAACGTGCTGCCGTAATTGCGACATTCCTTCAAAGCGCTTATAGGGCTAGTGGCCAGTAATCATAAAAATTATTAACGTAAAATAATTCGTAAATTGAAAAACGCGGAACTGTATACGCGTGTTGAATTAATGTCGCAATTGCACCTGCACGTTGCATACACCACTAATTTTTAATTAGTACAAATACTTAAAGGGCTTATTAGAGAAAGGCTTGTTATTATATACGTAAAGTCTCATTAAATAATATTCATAAACAGCAAAGTTATTAGCGTTTGTTTATATCCCAAAATGTCACTCAGTTTATGGAAATATTGTACAGGCTACATAGTAGTATTCATTAATCATGGAAAAGCACTGCGCGTAGTATTTTCTAGTAGCAATTGTTAAGAATCATTGATTCAATTAAGAATTTATCAATTAAGACAAATTTTCGTGGAAAATACTACACGCAGTACGCGTGTAGTATTTTCTAGTAGCAATTGTTATGAATGATTGATTTAATTATGAAATTTATGAATTTACCAATTATGATAAATTTTCTTGGACAATTTTGGGATTTCATGTTTTTTATTTTTGATTACACAAATATGTTCAGTAACAGGTACGTATAGAGCCCCATTTATTTTTGTACTAATTAAAAAATAGGGGTGTATAATTATGTCGCAGGCAGATTGTATGATTCGTCATTGTACATACGACCGTCGTCCATTTAGAAACGCTCGCAATTATGAAATATGCCGAAGGAAAATTGCCAACTCGTTCAATTGTTATAATTTCGACATTGATTGCTATTTTAAGTTCAGTCGGAACTATGACTAACCACGCGCGATCCGAATTGGTCACAGTAACTAAGCACCCCGAACAAATGGGTTAGGTTAGGTTAGAACTGTGACCAACCGCGTGCGAGCCGAGCGAGCGGTGCCGCGGCAGTGGCCGGCGAGAGCATTGAGAAATATAACTAAATACTTCAATTTGCCGCGGCATTTTGTAAACGGTGTTTGAATTGTCCATCAAAATAAATGTTGTGACATTTATATTATAATAGTGACAAGGCAATACACATTTTGCCTTCGGCATATTTCACAACTGCGAGCGTTTTTAAACGGACGACAAAAAAAAAAAAAAAAAAAAAAAGCGGAATCATACAAATCGCCTGCGACATATAATATAAATAACATAATTTGCAATGTGTTCAAGTCCTCACTGTAGTAGGTCTTTAGCAGTTAGGTGGTGCCCGCTTGTTAGCCCTATAAACGCCAGCGTTTTTTGTAGATGATGAAGTACAAAACTAAACCTTATGACTTACCAACTAAAGCAGGTATTCTTCCGTACTTATCAGCAATCCAGCCGAACACCAGTCCTCCAACTATAGCTCCACAGAAGAAGATGGCCTGCGCTGTTGCTGCTAAGTTGTCTTTCTCACACACCCAATCCAACTGGAAGGAAATAAAGTCATTGACCCCCAAAAAAATATCTAATCTTTTTGAAGTGAACACTTTTTTAGGCGCGTTAAGCGGTTTTTAACCGACTACGGCGAAGCAAAAAGGAGGGTTATAATTTTGACCGGTATGTATGTATGTTCATCTGTTCCCACATAACTACAAAACTGCTTGTCATAATTTGACAAATGAGGTGTGGTTGGAAGCGTCTTGATCGTCACCTGGTTATACGATATCCCCTTGGTGTACGTCCGACATTTTAGAAGATAGAGAAGAACCATCGACTCACCTCAGAAGCAATAGTATCATAGGGTACATCACTCTTGTTATACTCCCAGCCATTTTGACAAGGAACCACCGCCCACTCGTCGTCAGGAGTTGTTCTTCCTTCAGCTAATGCTCGGCTGAAGTCTGCTGAGTACATCTTGCAGCGGTCGTGGGAGTAGGGTCCATTTGATGGCGGGATGGCTAGGGCTCGTCTGGAAAGAAAGATAGGAAGACGTTAAGAAACATAGACTAAATAAATTTGACATAGAATGCTACTTAGGGATCTTTTGGCGCCTAAATAACAATGACAGGAGGCGTTATACCAGTAATTTACATGGAGTGACTGCCTATCTGACCTCCACAACCCAGTTACTGGATAATACGATACCCCTTGGTAAGACTGGTTGTCAGACTTTCGGGCTTCTGACGATCCGTAACGACTGTCAAAGATCCAAGAATGACAGCCATGACCAACGGCTCTACGTACTTTCTGAGGCACGGAGGAGTCTCGATATATAAAGATGGTCGCCCATCCACGGACCAATCCCGGCAAGTGTAGTTTAACCTGATGGATCGAGTCGTGCGGCTGTTATTACTTAGCCACTGGCTCCTCCAACATTAAGACAACGTATAGGCAAAAAAAAAAAACATTTTTATTGCTTAAATCAGTGCCTTTGTCTTCTAGAGGTCTGGGAATTCAGACAAATTATAATTTGTTTTTATTCTGGCATTTGACTAGAAGATTTAAAAAACTTCATAAGTACTAGAAACATTAATGGTTAAGTTTTGCCAATTTAAAGGGCACGGGGTCGTTAGCAAGACCAAGGGCGATCAGATCACGAAATAGAATGTGTGTTTGTTTATTTAGAAGGTTAGTAATATTTGCGAATATCAATTATTTATTTTTGTAATTATTGTTGAATCGCTTCAAGCTAGTTGCTATAATTAAATGAGGGTTATTGGCTACGATTAACTGCCAGTAAATGAAAGCTCGTTCAAGGCTCTGTCAAATTTGTCGTGATTCCAAATCAAAATTGTCTGAAAACTATTTAATTTGACCCTATCGAAAACTCTTTCAATGGGTAACCAAAATGGTCCCTGGATGTGTCAAGTCTCATCTTTCGTGGCACGCGTTGTACGCGTCTAAATGTGCGTGACCCTGGTTTCACACGTTTCTAAGGAGTATGACAAAATCAGTCAAAAAAAAATCAATCAATCAATTATTTACCAAAACATTTTTTTTAGCATAGAAAAATTGTTAGATTTTAGATCAAGTAGGTCAGGAAATAATAATATGCATTTTATTTTTCTGAAAGTCGTTTAATTTCTATTTATGCGGTTTCTGGTATACTCATTTTCTCAAAAAGTTTGTTTTTCAGCGTGAATATTTTTATTTTGAACAGTTGTGTTACTGTTATAAATAAGTTTAGTAATATGCTGATTATAATCTTAATCTGTTGTCCTAGAAACTCAATTTTGAGTTTCAATTTTGCTGTTGTAACAACTTATATTTTGAAGGGAATATTTTTTCAATTTTATAGCAACATTCTCATTCCATAGCCAAAATCCCTCATCTTAAATTAGTTGTCAGATGTCAGTGTCAAACCAAGAGCGCGCCGTTATGTGGGTACCAGTTTGTGGTCTTTTAATTTAATGTGGGTGTGGATTAGCATTTGTTGAGCGTACTACCGCGAATTCCCTCCTTATTCATTGTCTACATTATCTTTGTGTAAAATTTCAGCTTTCTAGGTCTAAGGGTTTGGACTGGGCGTTGACGAATCAGTCAATCAGTCCAGTCAGTCAGGAGTTCTCTTTTATATTTTTATATAATATAGATTATGTTAATTTGCGTAATGAAAACTCAGTGACAATGACCGCGACTTACGAGATGTAGGTCGTAGGTCGAACCCTGACAGGCGCATTACTTTGAATTTTGGTAGAATATTTGGTGGCTTAATTTGTTGCATTTTAACCCTACTATGACGTTCTGCAAGGAATACGACGAACTACAAATGACCCTGTATATATATGCCAGTCGCGCGGTAATCTCTGCTTGCGCGATGCAGGACTTGTATGACGTCAGGTATTCAATAAGTAGTTCACATGTGGCGTTGTAGATGTCGCCACAATTCTAATGGCCGGTAAATATTACGATAGGTTACAACGATCTGTTAACACCTAACCAGCCGGTTGAAATATAACCTAAATCAAGTTTGCAACCTTTAACTAGAGGTCACCTAAACAAAGCGAAAGGTCATTGCATTACATTCATGGCCGAATCTAATGGTGCGAATAATAAACGGACAAAACTATTGGAATCATTTATTTCCTTAATTAATCATTTTTTGGCGAACAAATAAATCGTTGAAGTTAATATCCGGTTTTTTAGGGTTCCGTACTAAAATGGTAAAAAGGAACCCTTATGGTGCGACTCAGTGTGTCTGTCCGTCTATTACAGCTGCATATCTCAAGAACTACTAATGCTATCAACTTGAAATTTGGAATAGTTTTAGATGACGTTTGCCCAACTAGTTTGCAATTATGAAAGAAATATATTTTTTTTTTTTTTGCAACAGGGACTGAAAGGGGGTCTTAAAAATTCTAAGTGGGGCTACTAGGTGGTATCATATGAAAGAACGCTGTTTGCAAATTCTTAATTTTTTTTTTTAGGCCGCAAAGTTTTCGACTTTTGATGAAAAATGTAAAAAAAATACCGTTCCCCCCTTATCTCTGAAGTTAGCATAGAGAAAAATCTGAAATTATTCTATGTGATAGAAATGTATGTAAAGATTACAGGGAAAATACAACGATGTCTCTAAACAGCACATTTTTTCAGAAATCGGAACGGAACCCTCGGTGCGTGAGTCCGACTCGCTCTTGACCGGTTTTTTAACTTTCATAATAAATTGATAGTTTACTGGTTTGTTGGTTTTTGCGGTTTTTCTCACGACATATCCATTATTATTGTGACTGCCTCTCTGTTTAATGATCATAAGCGCGAAGGTCTGCTGTGACTTGTCTTCTGAGTACTTGAGATCACTGAGTCGGACAATGTGTTGAATACCATCTCCACATTAATCCATGGAGGCGAGCCGCGAGCCTAAACATGCCATCATATCATCATCATCATTTGCCTAGCCTTTTACTTTGTTGGGGTCGGCTTCCAGTCTAACAGGATGCAGCTGAATACCAGTATTTTACATGGAGCGACTGCCTGACCTCCACAACCCAGTACTGGGTAATACGATACCCCTTGGTAAGACTCTGACGACCCGTAACGACTGTCAAAGATCCACGAATGACAGCCGGGACCAACGGCTTAACGTGCTTTCCGAGGCACGGAGGAGTCTTGGTAAAGATGGTCACACATCCACGGACCGACCCCGGCAAGCGTAGCTTAACCTGATTGATCGACCCGTGCGGCTGTTATTACTTAGCCACAAGCCTTGCCGTCAATCAATCTGCCTAGCCTTTTCCCAACTATGTTGGAGTCGCCGTCCAGTCTAACCGGATGCAGCTGAATACCAGTATTTTACATGGAGCGACTGCCTGACCTCCACAACCCAGTACTGGGTAATACGATACCCCTTGGTAAGACTGGTTGTCAGACTTTCGGGCTTCTGACGACCGTAACCAACGGCTGGGACCAACGGCTTAACGTGCTTTCCGAGGCACAGAGGGGTCTAGGTAAAGATGGTCACCCGTAGCTTAACCTGATTGATCGACCCGTGCGGCTGTTATTACATCGCATCGGGCATGTTTGCTGAAGCAGATACAGATAGCTTTCAAGCTATCTTGCGAAAAAGAACAGCAGCCCTGATGCGAAGGATTCGGGGGAGCACCAACAGCATTTTAAGGGAAAGCCTGATTGCCCGTTCCTGGGGCACTGGACCCGTATGCACTGCTGCAGGTCTGGTGCCGCGGGAAGCGGACATAGTTATAGGTTTTTAAATTAATTGTAGTTTTGTTTTGTTTTATTTTATTTTAATGAGGATTGTTACTAACATAGCTTTATAAGTGTTACTAACAACAATATGAATCTTGTGTTCGATTTAAATAAATAATAATAATTACTTAGCCACAAGCCTTGCCGTCAATAGGACACAAATAGACGGAGTCTTAGTTAGAGGCGCTAGATTTTGAGGTTTCAAAAATAGTAAAGTTGTTTGTGTTTCCCTTTTAATTACACACATGAACACATTAGTGACGGGCCGAGTCACAGTGCATTGATTGTTTTGAGTACAGTGTACTGCCAGACGTCCGTGCAACTGTACGTTATGGATAGCTCTGACGAAGATTTATTTTTTTTTTGTCTGTTGTTAGAAAAACATAATGAACAGCACATACCTACCAAAAAAACATCGTAAAATGAACACGTGCGCGCTTGCACTCCAATCCGCTTGCACACTGTGTCGGGGCGCAGCGGGGCGGGGCGGGCCATATCGCACGCAACCAAAATCCGTGGCGGAAAATGCGTCCCGCTGCGCTCGGCATAGTGTGCGATATTTCACATGAAATACTTACGAGCGATTTGAATGGAGTTTTGCGCTGCGATCCGACATAATGTGCGCGAACCTATAGGTTTAATACCATTTGCGCAACCTCATTACATTGGCTATGTGTCATCCTAGGTGCATGCTTAGGTAGAAAAGGTATTTGTATTTTCGAACAGTATCGGACGAAAAGAAAATGACTTATGAAGATTTTACGTTCATGATAACGAAGTACTACATTGTCGATTTTTCATGCATTTATGTTAGCGAATATGTGATTGTAATTTATTTTTTATGGTTTGTAGCTTGGAAAAACAAAATAAGTCATGGGGAAATTTCTCGCCGACTGGTCGAGACTTCACGTGACAAGAGGGCTGGCTCGTTCTTTGGCCAAAGAATTAGCATTGCCATTCAACGTGGCAATGCTGCCAGTCTTCTGGGCACGTTTCCGGATGACATCGATGCGGACGAGTACTTCGACGCCTAAGTGACCTTTTGTTTTTGTACTTATTTATTTGTATAGTTAGTTAGTTAGTCATTTACTTTAGTACCTAGTGTAAATAGTGTTAACTTATATACTGTCTATAAACCACAAAAATATATTAAAATATGCTAATATGCTTGGCTGAATGCCTGCCCACAAGGACGCATTAATTAATTGATTAGCATTCGGATATATTGTTGGAGCTGCTGAAGATTAAGATGAGAGAAAACTTTCTTTGCATTGTTTAAATTCAATCTCTTAGTATTATATAATTGCATAGCACATGTGTGAGCACTATGTAGCTACTATTAAGCTACCTTTTACTGGGTACGTCTTTCACTGACTTGAGTGTGCCCTGGCGGTTGAGAGACATCTTTCTACATTGTTCTCACATGTATATTTTCAACATGAACGATGTAACCAATATTTTGTAAAAATATTATGATTTAAAAGAGTGTCCGTGGAGTTTCTTGCCCGTTCTTCTCCATAGGGATCTACTACGCTTTGGAATGGGCAACTAGCTTCATCTTTCTGACTGACCGACCCATTGACAATTCAAAAGTGCCTGTAATTGGTTTATTTGAAATAAATGCTTTGAGTTTGAGTTTGAATAAATAATACACATTTAATTTTTTTTTTTTTAAATTGCATGTCCTAATGATTAAGCACAACATTATTTAGTGGGATATTTAGGTCATCAGAGATAGGTTATATTAATTTTTTTAATTGTATTTTTTTGGGTGCCGTTTTTACATACTGACCCTATATCAGTGTGCATGGGACGAAGGTGACACAAATTGGGTTTGCACACGTCGCGGCTATCCTAGATACGACACCATTTTAATTTAAAACTTTAAATAAATTTCGGCAATTTCGATTTGAATAAAAAAAATCAGCCACAAATCATCGAATTGCTGAATGCATGAGATGTGACACAAAACGAAATAATAAGCTTTGTAGGTATACACGGCTACACATCAAGCTATTTTCCAGTTTACACTGACCTCTCATTGTAAGGAAATTCTATACAATGCAAGATCAGCTTATACTGGTTATTTATAGCTTGATCTGTACGACTGTATCCACTAGGCAGGAAATGATCAACTTTAGAGAACAAGTTAGCACCCCTGGACTATCTGGTGCTGCGAATTTATATGAAGTACGCTAAAGTTAGAGATAAAAGATCCATTTTATCCAAAAAATGAGTATACACACACATGGCATGCAAGATGTTACAATAAAAATCTATCATAGTCATGTTTTGCCTTAACGGCGTACAAATATTAATGGACAGTATAATATAAAACATCAAATAATTATTTTATCCAATGTGTGTGTAAACTTCCTGACTATCTGACCGACTTCTTGACAATTCAAAAATGCCAGTAAATGGTTAATTGAATTTAATACTTTGTATTTGAGTTTGATTGACTAATCTTAAATAATTCTCCTAAAGCTCGTGCCGACACGCTAAAAGACAATTAAATTAATAAATGCCGTTCTTTTTGTCTCTCTCCCCGAATAGAGACGTAACTAACAAGCGTATAATCGTTCCGCTGGTTGTACTACTTAAATACACTTACAGCCTTCTGCGGGACGGACGTCCGCATGACTACGGATGTATTGTCTTTTTTGTAAGAAAAGGGGCATTGTGCTATTTATATTAAAACACAAAAAAATCAATCTGCCTAGCCTTTTCCCAACTATGTTGGGGTCGGCTTCCAGTCTAACTGGATGCAGCTGAATACCAGTATTTTACATGGAGCGACTGCCTATATGACCTCCACAACCCAGTAACTGGGCAATACGTTACCCCTTGGAAGACTGGTTGTCAGACTTTCGGGCTTCTGACGACCCGTAACGACTGTCAAAGATCCACAAATGACAGCCGGGACCCTTTCCGAGGCACGGAGGAGTCTCGATATGTAAAGATGGTCACCCATCCACTGACCAACCCCGGCAAGTGTAGCTTAACCTGATGGATCGACCCGTGCAGCTGATATTACTTAGCCACGAGCTCCTATTAAAGTACAGTATAGCATTAAAAATAAATAAAATATTAACATGCCGAGCTGGAGTTCATCATCATCTGCCTAGCCTATTCCCAGCTATGTTGGGGTCGGCTTCCAGTCAACCTGATGCAGCTGAGTATTTTATGAATATCAGTATCCACTTGCGCTACCGCGGGAAGTTTATTCCCCAACAGTAGATTGTCCGTGGGAACAAAGTTCCCAAGACAATTTTTTTTTATTTTTAACCTTGTTCCACCACTATTAAGTAGTAAGATCCAATTCCATGCATTTACTGTGATAGATTATCTGTGTCCGAACCTTTTGAGATACGACAACACTCACTGAACTAGTCTATGATATCAAGTTTTTGTCTCAACTTCGGAAACTTGTAAATAATGAATATTGTACTGTGGTAAGTGGTTTTATTTATGTTTCACGTTAAGAGTTAACACAGCATGCATTTTAAACTATAAAAAATATAGGTCATCGCTTGTTTTTTCTTTATAGAAAATCATGAAATCTAGAATCTAGAAATCTGAAACAAACTATGTTTGCTCTTTACATACCCATTTTTGTGAGTTTTATATGATCATACATTCAAACGAAACATACACTACAATAGAGTCCAATTCTCTGGCATCCATAAAAACATTTGAGCGTTACAAGATTCCAAGAATCTTCGTCGCTTCGGCATTGTTTGTAAACACGTGTGAAGTGCCGGCTGACGTCACGGTGCGCGTACGCATGACTGTACGGTGGACTGTTTTTTGTGTAGAGCCGCGTTCGTACTAGTGGGTATTCTACATGGAGTGACGGCCTATCTAACTTTAACAACCCAGTTACTGGGTAAAACGATATCCCCTGGCCAAAACTGCTTTTCAGAAAAACAGCAACGGTTTTAGAAATAATTAAAATTTAAACATACCGAGCTAATAGTTTACAATGTAAATAAATACCACACATATGCACATAAACTCACGGTTTCTTCCCATGGGGGTAGGAAGAAACTACAGAACGCCACCTGCAATTACATAATCCTTTTGCTTGTATGCAATTAATTAAGTTACTCCAAAAATGAATAATCAGGCCCCGAAAACTGTTAAGTTCATGGACTTGACCAAGGCATTCAACTTTGTAGATAGTAACATAATCATAGGTATCTATTTAAAAAAAAAAAATAGAATGTGCAACGAAGTCATTATTAAGTGACGGAAAATTAAAAAAAATACACAATAAAATATGAAACCAACTTCTCTGTCTGAGCTAAGGGGAACTATAGCGGGGGTGCCATAGGGAAGAAAACTCGGTCCATTGTTCTTCTACACCAATTCCATGTTTGGAAGATGATTTGAATTTTGCTTTGTTTTCCTTGGAACCGGATACATAACAAGCAATATTGTATTTCTATACCAACATAAAAAACGTACCTAGCCATTACAATTCATTTTATACGGATTCTTCTAAGAAGCTTTGGACTAACCTATAGTTAAAAGATACTTGAGTAAAAACTAAGTTATGTACAGTCAACATCAATTGCAATAAATAGAACATTTTATTTAAAAACCAGTTTGCAAAATTTTATTCTTTTAGACCACGGAGCAAATACAAAGGCCTAAGCAACAGCTGTGCACTGTGAGTCTCAACTAGGCCCTGACGTCATCATGTAGGCGTGGCCTTAGTTCAAACATAATTCTACCCGACATTAGATGGCGACACTTGGTGCCATGGGAACTAGATATACAATAGAAGATACACAATATATTAAAATAACAGATAAAGAGGAGCTCGTGGCTAAGTAATGACAGCCGCACGGGTCGATCCATCAGGTTAAGCTACGCTTGCCGGGGTCGGTCCGTGGATGTTGTGTTACTGGGTTGTGGAGTTCAGATAGACAGACGCTCCATGTAAAATACTGGTATTCAGCTGCATCCGGTTAGACTGGAAGCCGACCCCAACATAGTTGGGAAAAGGCTAGGCAGATTGATTGAACAGCGACATTTTTATAAAACTCCATTACTTCGTTTTCACTTACATTACTTTCAGACTTTTTTTATTTTTGCTCGGTTCCTAATGGTCACTCGTAATAGTAACCTAATAACCTTCCTCAAGAATTGTTTTTTTCAAATCCGACTAGTAGTTACAGATATTAGCGCATTCAAACAAACAAAAAAACTCTTCAGCTTTATTATTAGTATAGAAGATAGAATTTTCTTATTATGAATGTTTGTAGTTTTTTTTATCATCATCTTCCTGCCCTTATCCTATATTACTTGGGGTCGGCGCAACACGTTTTCTTCTTCCATTCTCCCCTGTCAACCGTCACGCTAACATTCACTCCCTTCTCTTTCATATCATTCCTCACATAATCCATCCATCTTTTCTTTGGCCTTCCTCTGCCTCTCCATCCATCAACATGTATATTCATCACTCTTTTAGTCACATGCGTTTCGTCTCTCCTCATTACATGCCCATACCAAGACAAACGATTTCCTTTCTTTATAAATATATTAATTTTGTCTTCCCTTTTTATTAATTCAGGTAGTTTGTTGCATGTTTTCTGGACATTACATAGGGGCTTGTAGAATGAATTTTTAGCCGAGAAGCTGGAATATTTAATCTTTATTTATGTCGGAGTGTCTAATGTGACTGTATGTATGTCTTCGCGTTTAATCTACTACGTATTTGTCATCATCATCATCATCTTCCTGCCCTTATCCCATGGTACGTGGGGGCGGCGCACCCGTTTTCTACTTCCATTCTCCCCTGTCAACCGTCACGCTATCATTCAGTCCTTAATACTCCCAAGAACCCTATAACTTGTATCTTATGCGATACGAAACATTGTGTTTTGCTGTCAATTGTACTTGTATGGGTATTTCTATTTGCGGTTTAGACATGCCATCTTTTGATGTCAGTGTTTGATAACTATTATACTACGAATCTCTATCAATAGAATAAATTAATCTTTAATAGTACAAAAAACTGTTGTGATACTCGTACCTACGATAAATAGTTGGTCACGACTAAATAATGTTTATGTTTTTATTTCATATACCCGCTCACACGAGCGCTGTGTGAATCGGGTCCGTGGAGTCATTTTACCTAATATTGTACGTGGTGTGAGTTCTATACCAAGAAAATAAAAAACTAAGCACATCTGGTTTGAAATTATAGACAGTTTAAAATTTGACGCTTAGTCTTGTGAATAGGTTTTTTGTTTTTTTAAAAGACCTATTTACTGCTCATGGTTTTAAATAAATATAAAAAAAAAGTTTGAAACCCTCATTTTCACAAATCACATATATAAACTCACGCCTTCTTCCCATGGGGGTAGGCAGAAACTACAGAACGCCACCTGCTACGATCCTTACATACTCATACTCCTTTTGCCTCGTCAAACACGCACACTGGTTGCGAGTACTATGCACCATTACAACATTACGCTTTATATCCCCCAAGTGTTAAGCAGAGGAGAACTAATATTTCTTACTGACGTCGATAGTTTACTAAAACCGTAACAAAAATAATTAGCACCCAATCAAAACTATGGTTGACATTATTTTCGCAGTTTAATTTGATAGATTGGGTAATTTAATCAATAATGACTGAACTTTGATTTGGCTGTCATCGTCTGTCCTTCGTTCTCTTTTTATATAATATATATCTCCGTCTCTTCCATTATATTTTTTAAACAATTTTACATTTTTTTAAAGACATAACATATACCATTTAGCCAGTAATCCCCAAAGGGTTAGGCAGAGGTGTACCGCGACATTTCGCCAGTTATTTATTCGATATATATAATTTTTAATGCAATGGAACTGTAAATGGTCCTTCGAGCCGGATTATAATAACATGTTGCTTAGAAGGAATATCTGTCAGTCATCTACCCTTCTTCACAGATATATTAAGAGACGTTAAAATAATTTGCAATAACATGTGGAAAGTACACTTTAACAAAAGATCTGAAGACAAGGGTATATGGTACAGGACAATTCAGTCGGAACCACCAAGGATTCCTTGGTTCTCTGAAGCAAAGATAAACAGGCAATTGTTAATAATAAGCATGCGCCTGCGATCCGGGCACATTCCATTGAATGCGTTCGGGCATCTGATGAAGGTGGTGGATACCTCAAACTGTCAGGGTTGTAATATGAGGGAGGACACCTACCACGCTTTGGTGGAGTGTGGCCGGGTTGGGGCAGAACGAAGAAATCTAGAATCGGAAGCAAGACTTAGATTAACGAATGTTGGAATGTGTAATTGGGTTTTGTCTAATCCGACATCCCAATTAGCTATTAAATTATATTACTCGATTGTTAAATGAATTAAGTTAAGAGCTTAGTCATTACCTGTTTCACATTTATATTGTTAAATTACGAGGCTGGCTTAATCGCTTAGCGATTAAAGCCTTTTACAAATAAAGATATTAAAAAAAAAAAAATAATGTGAAAAAGACGTACAGGAAAGAGGTTCTCCTTTTCCTTACATTACAGATAAGTATTTAAGGCATTATCCTTATATCATCATTAAAACTTAGGATCCTATAAGTCACATAACATACCTACATGGAAATATTATTCCTCACAATAAATGCCATAAAAACTTGTTGATTAAAAAAAACCCGATAAAATGTCTTCGTAAATATTTATAAAATGAGTTAGTTATAGATAAACTGATGGATGACCTATTATAAAGATGAATTATTTATCGCCATGGTTATTGGCACAGTGC
Source organism: Cosmia pyralina (assembly GCA_946251885.1). Taxonomy (NCBI): domain Eukaryota; kingdom Metazoa; phylum Arthropoda; class Insecta; order Lepidoptera; family Noctuidae; genus Cosmia; species Cosmia pyralina. The sequence goes on from OX276371.1 coordinate 3,580,401, forward strand.
GCAGATTGTGTCAATTATACAATAAGTGCCTAGCGTTTTCCAAGATAATATCAAAATAGAAAAACTGTAATTGAAAACAGATTGGATGATCGTGATTGATTTTAGGTGTAAATCTATTGACGTTATACTAATATGCGCAATTAAAGACCAGAGGGCAGAGATGAAGTGACAAAAAAAAAAAACAAAAATTTATTGGATTGATTTTTTTTTTTGTTATCCCGCGCTCTCGCACTCCTGGGAAAACGCCTTCCTCCACTCCTTCTACCGTTCGCTAGCCTGCACGTCCTCCTTCCAGTTTTGGCGGAATCTGTCCAGTTCTCCCCGCCATCTCCTACGTGGGCTGCCGCCTCACTGTCTCAGGGCACGGCATGCGGCAGACATGTCCTGCTCACTCCAATTCCAGTTGGCAAGTCTTTTGAGCCCCATCAACTAACTTTGTTTTGGAGCACAGTGTTGTGTTTCAAACACGATCCATTAATTTAACGCCTAGTTTACTGCGCTCCATTCCTCGTTGGTAGACCTTGAGTTTGGACTTCTGGATGTTAGGTAAAGGCCAAGTCTGTGCACCATACCTGAGGCGGGATCAATACACATGTTCATGAGCTTGCGCATAAGCTAACGAAATATAGATTAGATACAATAAGAAATGAGTAGGTATATAAGAAGTCCAAACACCACAGAGAAAAGCTAGAACGCTGTCAGGGAGCCATGGAGAGAAGCATGATAGGTATAAGGAAACAGGACAAAGTGAGATGTAGCGTAATAAGGGATAAAACCAAAGTTGTGGATATAATAAGCCGGATAGACCAACAAAAGTGGAGATGGACAGGTCACATGATACGTGCAAAGTTGTCACTGACTGGTATCCCAGAGATGGCAAAAGAATTAGAGGACGTCAACAAACAAGATGGGAAGACGACCTAAAACTCACGGCTGGACATCATTGGAGAAGGGTAGCGCGGGATAGGTCCCAATGGATAATGTTAGAGGAGGCCTATGCCAAAAGGCAAACTGAGCTTCGAGATATATTTTAACAACTACAAGAACATATCTAGTGTTTTTTACTCAACTGAAAAGTTCAGAATAAAAAGGCATATTATTATATTATTTTATATAAGAAGAAGTCTGAAAGTGAAATCGGTGACAGAAAAGTTGTGTGGAAATGGGTTGTCATGGTATGGGCAGCGATGCGGAGGAATGCGGAAAATGTCGTTAGGAAAGTTTTGAGTATGAATGTGGATGGCTATACGAGTAGGGGAAGACCAAAGAAACGATGGATGTACTATGTGAAAGATGATATGGCTAGAAAGGTAGTGACTGCCGAGATGACGAACGATAGAGAAGTATGAAAGAAATAGACATGTTGCGCCGACTCCAAATAAATTGAAATAAGGGCAGGAGAATGGATGAAGACATAAGCTACCGAAAAGCTTATGCTTCGTTATGCGATGTTATGTTATAATTTAGGAGATACAAAGTGTTTTTTTTTATCGGAAAACTCATTTATACTTTAAGATTCTTGTAGCAGTTTTTTTTATTCTTTTAAGATCCGCAACACAAACAAATAAATTGATATGAACTATTTAAATCCAATTACGTCACCATAACCGAAAGTAATCGACTTATCAAGGTGATTCCTAAAAATAATAATTGAACTACAATCATTTTCGTTTAAATCCGCATTCCGTACTTAACGTATATTAATGTAACAGCTTTAACTTAAAAGCTGTGGGTATTAAGTGATGTAATTTTTATCTGAAATTGACATTTTGTGGTTTTGTAAGCCTTTTAGGCTAAAAAAACATCCTGTATTTGTCTTGACCCGAACAAAAGGGATCTGTGATTTGGTTTGCATCAAATCTTAGGGAGAGATTTTATGAGTAATGATTTTGTTGTAAAATTAATCCGTTTTTAAGGGCATACAGGAGCTCGTGGCTAAGTAATAACAGCCGCACGGGTCGATCCATCAGGTTAAGCTACGCTTGCCGGTGTCGGTCCGTGGATGGGTGACCATCTTTACATACCGAGACTCCTCCGTGCCTCGGAAAGCACGTTAAGCTGTTGGTCCCGGCTGTCATTCGTGGATCTTTGACAGTCGTTACGGGTCGTCAGAAGCCCGAAAGTCTGACAACCAGTCTTACCAAGGGGTATCGTATTACCCAGTTAATGGGTTGTGGAGGACAGATAGGCAGTCGCTCCATGTAAAATACTGGTATTCAGCTGCATCCGGTTAGACTGGAATCCGACCCGAATATAGTTGGGAAAAGGCTAGGCAGATTGATTGAAAGAGTATTCTATTCTATTCTATTCTATTGATTGACATTAAAAAAAAAAAAAAAATAATAATTTTTATTTACGTCCTTTTTACAAAGTAATACATTTACAAAACTTACAAATTCTTAGTAGTACCAAGTTCTTAACAGATTAGCTTACCTAAATACTTATAAAGAAACTAGTATAATTTAATTTACACAATATGTTTGTTACGAGTACCTATGAAAGGTGCGTTGGTACTACATTATAACTTGTGGCGACCTGCCTGAGCTAGGTTAATAAAAACCTGTGTTTCAGGCCATCCCCAAACTAAGCGATCAGCTGATTATTTCTCCATTAGTTATTGAAATAATACTATCCTACTTATATTACTAAATACAAATAAAAAATACCAATTTAATATAATATCTACATAATTATTGAAGCACTTCTAGAAGTTTTTCTGTGGCTGTGTAATCAAGTCCACCCAAATATTCGCATATCTTCAGACTACAATGTTTATAAGTAGCACTATAAATATTAAGTATCCTATTTAGCTTATTATATAAATGGGGTCCTAAATAGATATAGAACCGGTTTACAAAAGCATGCCTAGTTTGTGGCTTTACGCAGACCAGATCCTTCCTTCTCTTGTCAGAAGGTACTGGCTTATAAGCTAGTTCAACGTGCTGGTGTAACATGATGTGCAGTATAAATAATTGGCGTACTGTAAGCACCTCACATGCAATGTACAGCTGGTGCGTAGGAAATTTGAAAGGCCTAAAAGTGGCTACCTTTAGAATTGCTCTTTGAGCGCGTTCTAGAGGGAGTAAAATTGACTTTGCAGCACCGCCCCATGAAGTTATGCAGTATGTAAGTATAGATTGGCACAAAGCTAAATATACCTGTTTAATTAATTTAAAGTCAGCAATGTGACGTAAGTTTTTAAAAATATATATTAATTTACGAACTCGAGTACATTGCAAATCAATGTGTTTACGGAAATTTAGATTTGTGTCAATTGTAATACCTAAATATTTCATATAGTCGGCTTTATCTAGAGTAGGACATGAACAAGCAGCATCAGCGTCTGTCGTACAGTTATGAGCATATATGGTATGGTTAGTAAGTGGTATATTAGTGTTTTTCATTCTAAATAGAATATATTTCGTTTTATCTGCATTTAATGTTAGTAGATTCATACGAAGCCAATTTGATACATAATCAAAGCCACTCTGAGCATATTTATAGACCTCCTCTCTTGATTTAGCCGAGAACAATAGGGCTGTGTCATCTGCATATGACATTATGATACCATTTGGTAATTTCAGGTTGCACAGTTCATTTATGTAAATTAAAAACAACGTAGGCCCCAAAATACTTCCTTGTGGAATGCCGTAGCAGCTGTTTTTAAGTTCTGAACTTTTAAATTGACCGAGTTTTACACACTGACAACGATTTCTAAGATAATCAGAGAAAAGTAGGAGCTGTGTTCCCCTTATCCCAAGTGATTCAAGCTTGTGCAATAGTTTAGAGCAAGAAATAGTGTCGAAAGCCTTGGCAAGATCCAGGAAAATTCCCATGCAATGTAAGCCATTATCCAGATTTTTAGTAATATAATTTGTCAATTTGTGTACTGCTTGGCAGGTTGATTTTTTTTGGTCTAAAACCAAATTGACTATCTGAAAGTAATTTGTTGTCCTCAAGATATTTAATTAACCTATTATTTATAATTCTTTCCAAAATTTTTGAGAGGCCTGTTAAGACTGAAATAGGTCTGTAGTTATTAACGCAATTCTTGTCTCCAGATTTGAAAACAGGAGTAACCAATGCTTTTTTAAGTAGGCTAGGAAAAACTCCATTAGACAGACATAGCTGAAAGATATGTGTTAGAGGTTGAACTAGTAGGTATTTAAATTTCTTAAGGATCCTATTTGGTATATCACATTACCTCAGATTGCGAAAATTGTTTTTCAGTTTGATGGTGCAAGTTGGATAGAGGAATACTCGGCGCCTCTGGGAGTGAAATATGAATTTGAGCTGAGATATTACAAGCCCGTAATGAAGTATTAATAAAAATAAACTTAATTACACTAAATAAACAAGCTAACACTAAATTATCCTAAGAAATATTATAAATGCGAAAGTAAGTTTATTTGTTTGTTACCTACCTTTTCACGCCTAAACCATTGAACCGGTCATCCTGAAACTTTGCATATACGTTGTCAGGTGTACAGAAACGGACCCTACCCGACCCTATGTCCGTTTCTGTACACCTGACTTTACTTCGGTACATTTATTGAGAAAATATACTTATCTAAAATTATATTTATAGTTCAGAATCGTACCATGCACATCTATCAACAATTCGGGCAAAAAACATTTTAAGAATGCAAAGCATTTTATTCAATAAACATACTTTTGTGTAAAAAAGTAATTATTTGACTACCCATTTGTAACAGCGTTCTTAATACTAGATGGCTCTGAGGTATTAGATAAGAGTTCGGGGAATTCCAAGTAAGACGTCATTCTATACTAACTTCGACTTATGAAGTCTTCTTTTTGTTCGTTTTCTGAGCGTGTCGAAGCCATCTATTTAAATTGACTCAGTCCAGAATTCGGATACGTGTTTGGCGCCATTGCTTGCGTCCCTCAGTTCCTTTTTGTTGAAATTCGAGTTATACAATTGTTAGAATTACAATGTATAAATAATTCGAGATACCGCGTATATCAAAATTTGAATGGCAATTCTTTTCGACTTACTGAGAATTAGGTCATAATGAGATTCGAGTTATAAAGATTCCAGTGAACTATGAACGTTTAAGGCGAAAGCGCGAAATTCAAAATTTCTTATGTTTTTTTGCAATTTGCAAGTCAGTATTAGGTTGTATGTTGATCTAAATATGATTCGCGGCCGTATCAAATATTTATTTATAGAATTATAATCATAAAAATCATCAATACAACTCTCTAAGTTCATATTACTCTACTGAATGAAATCATGACATTTGAGGCCAATTCTAACTTATGGAGTTATATTGCTGATTCTAATGATTATAATTCTGAAAAACCATATTAGTTACTGCCGCGAATAATATTTTAATCAACATACAACCTGACACTGACCTGCAAACTGCGAAAAACGTAAGAAAATTTGAATTTCGCGGCCTATCTTAGCGCATCCCTCTTAACGCCCAACGGTGATTTCCGAGGCACGGAAATGAAATTAATGAAATTAATGTCTTGTGAATGTTGGAATGTCTTGGTATGTAAAGATGGTCACCCATCCACAGAACCTGATCGATCGACCCGTGCGGCTTTTATTACTTAACCACAGGTCCCCATTGTAAATTGTCTTTACAATGCGGTGCAAAAAAAAACAACCAAACTCGAATCCACCTCTTCGATTTTGTGCATACAGTAAAAAACTGAAAGCTCAATGTTAGTAAGTCGTAAATATTTGACCGATAACATTTATGTTATTCCGATTACTTATTATAACTTAAAATGATTACATTTTTTGTTATCTTTTCTTAATAAACAATTTTATTGTTTTAAAAGCACTGAACAGTCATTCTCTTTTTACGATGCAAGTTTTATCTTCATTTAAATTATATTTTTATGATAAATGCATTTTTATCTCGTCATGTTAATAAAAAGTACCTAACACTCCTGCGCTTGAGGTCCTGGGTTCAGTCCCCGGTTTTGACAAAAGTAAAGGGGTTTTCTATTTGTAATTTTACTTTAGTTACTTGGTACTCGTCGACTGTGATTATGTCTTTTTCTTTTTGACACGTGACATTTTTGTATTATTTGAATTGTTATATTATTATTATTTTTTTAAATATTTTTTTCCTTTTGACATTAATATTTTCTTATTTAATTTTTCATTTTTGAGAAATTAAATTATTTTAATTATGTAACTTATTAATAAATTATGTTTAAATGCCATCCATAAATATTTGTACGCCTTCTGGTATAGCATAGCGCGCTTGTATATTTCTTTTTAACAACTATTATTGTACCTATGTTAACAAATGATTAAATGACTTATGACTTAATTATTTTAGTAACAGACAACGTCCTTCATGAGACAAACTCAATACTCAATATCTTTATTGCTTTTCCATAAATTCTATAATTAGGATTATTATGGACCCTGTCGAGCACAGCTTATATCCATGGGTAGAAGAGAGGAAGCTCTATTTTATGTAATTATTAGATTACATTATTAATGTAGCTACTATTAAGCTACCTTTTACTGGGTACGTCATTCACTGACTTGAGTGTGCCCTGGCGGTTGAGAGTATGTCATGCTCACTCAAATGTCTCGCTGGTGGTGGCGTGTGTGTTGGATCATTAAGTTCCCTTCAAAATGGTTGAGCTAATTGGTGCTGATCCATGCGTCATGTTCGTGAACGGGCGCCGTCAGTTGGGACTGGTCGTCTCTTAGCTGCCATGGCTTATTTTTAATTTTAATATTTAATTTAGTTGTTTTAGTGTTTATCTTTTTATTACGGACGCTTTTTAACGTGCACGTCTTTCTACATTGTTCTCACATGTATATTTTCAACATGAACGATGCAACCAATATTTTGTAAAAATATTATGATTTAAAAGAGTGTCCGTGGAGTTTCTTGCCCGTTCTTCTTCATAGGGATCTACTACGCTTTGGAATGGGCAACTAGCTTCATCTTTCTGACTGATCTACCCATTGACAATTCAAAAGTGCCTGTAATTGGTTTATTTGAAATAAATGCTTTGAGTTTGAATTTAAAGGAACTAACTTTAACTAAAAAAAATAATAATCTAAAAATTCATTTTGCATTTCATAGCCCAATTCTTGAGGCTTTTTATCATCACGCTACGACCCTAAATGAAGGAACCGAGGAAAATTTAAAAAAAATCAGAAAGAACGCTATGTGAAAACGAAGTAATAGTGCGGGCAGGCGATGCGATGCGACGGGGTGGGTCGGGGGAACAAGAAATTTAACGTGGACGAAGTCGCGGGCAGAAGCTAGTTAGGTTTCCGTACCCAAAGGGTAAAACGGGACCCTACTATTACTAAGACTTCGCTGTCCCTCCGTACAGTCTGTCTGTTCGTCTGTCACCAGGCTGTATCTCATGAACCGTGATAGTTAAACAGTTGAAATTTTCCCAGATGATGTATTTCTGTTGCCGCTATAACGACAAATACTAAAAAACAGAATAAAATAAATATTTAACAACAAACGTGTTTTTTTGCTCGTTTTTGCTCGATATTGATAACGGCAACAGGTAGACGCTTGAAATATTCACAGAATATTTAGTTGTAAAAAATAAATAATTAAATTAAAATAAAACAAATATTTAAGGGGGCCTGCCATACAACAAACGTGATTTTTTTGCCGTTTTTATAGATAATGGTACGGAACCCTTCGTGCGAGTCCGACTCGCACTTGGCCGGTTTTTTTTATACACAAAATGTCGACACTTATATTATTATTAAGCATCTACAGAAAATTCAGATTAGCGTGGAGATAAATAAATAAGTACACAATACTACGGAAATCCTTAATTATAATTAAATATAAACATTATTTTTTACTTAAGGCGACGATAACCGACGTTTAATGATACCCTTTGAACGTCGCATGAACACCTGGGTGTGCATAAGGAAAAATCCTTTATATAATAGGTATATAAGCTTATATCATATATATGTTAACGTAAAAAAACATCATGCGATGGAATAAAATCATCATCAGTAGTTGTGAACCTATGGGGTTCGCAACTAACCCCCCCCCCCCCTCCCCTGGGGTTTTGGGTTCATAAATTAGTACATTGTTTACAGTCAAAGGGTTAAACTGAAGATCACGTAAAAACGAGTAGTGTTAATGATTCGGAAAAAATATTGTGTTAAATTAAAGCATTTTCATAATAACTTAACATGAATATTTTAGATTATGTTTATAATCGTCTCTTCGTCGCATAGCTAAAAATTTCAATACTGTGTTCGGAAATTTGGATTTGTTTACATTGTCTGGTAATAAGTTTAGAAGCTCGTTGGTAAAATTAATTAGAGAGTCAGATTTTTAAAACAAGAATTGTAGTTTTGATTTGTTTTAAAAAAAACATTTTTTTTTCGCTTTCTCTTCATTTTAGAATTTTCTTTAGATTTAACCTTTTAAGTTTCACTCGTGAGCAAATAGTTCACTAACAATTATGTAGTATTTAAGATGTGGATAACGCCGTGAGCTACACATATGTAATCTCTTTTTTTTCTCACTAGTAAGGTCGGGTTACTTTGACTCTAGGGCATAACTGGCCCAAATCGAGACAACTGTATAAACTGCCCGAAGTGTCACGACCACACAACCGAACGTCGTATGTCCTTCGGTAACTATTAGGTGGTGATATAGACGCGTACTTGCGGAACCTTGCGTGGATTTAATGACAGTAAACATCTGTCTCGATTTGGGCCAAAGTTATGCCCTAGAGTCAAAGTAACCCGCACTTACTGTACTTGTTTGTTATGATATTTGTGTAACTGTTTGTTTTCCCGAAATAAATAAATAATACATAGTTTTTGCGTGATTCTCAGTGTAAAAAAGTAGGTAAGTTTTTGCGTATTTTTATGAACCCTTCACCATTTTAAAGATAATTTAATTATTTATCTTTTAATATACGTGTTTCAACATAATACCTTTCTTTATGTATAATAAATTAAAAATGCGTCAATTTGGTACAGCGCTCCCTTGATGGGCGAGTCCTATTGGGTGGACGTACGACGCGTTGCGTGAGCTCAGCACAGAACACGCAAGCTAACCACTCATGGCCTTTGGCATATATCTGCGTCTTAAGAATTCTTCTCGGTCACCCTTCGAGGTAACTATTTACATTACCAAATTGTTTTTTGCAATCATTATTTAGATAAGAACTGTAATGTGTTTATTATTTGTTTTATTATTTTGTAATGTGTTTAAGTGTTAATCCAGGCTAAAAACTATATGTGTGCACTCCGTTTAGCTATTTTTACACCAATCTGGAACATACATCCAGACAAACGGACAAAAATTAAAAAAAAAACTATATTTTTGGCATCAGACTCGTTCCCCTTTACTCGTAGCAATTACTTTTTTTCTTTTAAAAATATTCATTGTAGGTACAGTTTTGACTTCGCTACTATACATTAATATTATAAAGGCGAATGTTTGTGTGTGTGTTTGAAAGAAAATAAAAAAGAAAGAAAAATGCGTTCAATTGGCATTACCTACAGCAAAAAATAAATACACCTTAAAACTATAAAACACAACATGTTTGTAAGTTTGTTACTTACTTAAATAATCGATTTTCCCACCCATACGCAAAATACGCGCATTGTCGTGGAGTTGCGGATACCAGCCCGTATTACCTATTACCTAAGTTTGTTACTTCTTCACGCTGAAACGGCAGGACAGATTTGGATGAAATTTGGTATGTAGATAGCTTATACCCTGGATTAACACATACATAAGCTACTTTTCATCTCAGTCTACGAGGGTGAAACCGCGGGGCGCAGCTAGTTTATTATATATGTATTGAAATGGTAGTGGTGCGGAGCGAGAGTGCATGGGAAGCCGTCACCTCCTTCTGTGAAGCAGTAATGCTCGCGAAGGAGGAAGCGGAACGCGTGAGGGAGAGGCAACAGCCGCGCCCTCGCGCCCCTAGCCGCCGTAGGAGACGCCCTGGGCGGCGGGAATCGATTGCCGATTCCCGGCCACCGTAGGCGCGGGCTTGCGGACGACGAGTAATGGGCAGCTCGCCGTCCGGTAAGGACCAGGCCCGGGTCGACGGCGCGTTGTGTTCCACGCGCGCCTCAAAGAGATGTCAGCAGTGACGGGGTCAATTGGGCCGATGCCGCCGGGGTCGCGGGTAGTTCGAAAGAGATACCGTGGCCCTGGCACGGGCAACTGAAGGAGCATGGGTGGGTTTTAGTCAGTAAAAGTCTGACACGCCCTCCCGCTCCGCCCAGAGCGGGAGAAGTCATTTGATGATTTCCCATCCACAAAAAAAAAAAAAAAAAAGCTGTACTCAGCGAATCCGCCTATTGTAACATAACATCACGCCTGCAAACCCCAAATGGTTAAGCAGAGGTGTACCTATAGTACACCCCCATTTCACCAGTCATGTTTTAAGTCGCATGTAACAGGGGGCGAGCCTATTGCCATCAACCGGGCACACATCCAGACTCCGGGCTGCTACTGACAAATTCCAGACAGAAAAACCCAATAACACTTTGAACGACCCGGGAATCGAACCCAGGACCTCATCCTCAGCAGTAACGCTTGCGACCACTAGACCAACGAGGAAGTCAAGTAGTTCATCATCTGCCTAGTCTCTTACCAACTTGTAAGACTAACAGTATTATTGTATTCGCGATTTAGGTTATCCAATTGTTATTATTTGTACCATGTAGTGACGTGTATCTGTCAGCTGTCATAGACACGTAAATAGTCTTGTATTTTTCGTCTGGTAACATTGACAGATACCCGTCACTAAAGTAGTGATCGACTAATTTATGGAATATGGCTTGGCTGTTTGAAGTTGATGCTTTTGCCACCATTATTTTTAATTCTGACGTTTTGATTTTTGCAACCGCGTGGCACTTGTGATTGAACAGTCGAACAGAGCGTGTATATTTTAGCTGAGAGAATTATATCGAAGATTATCTATAATCGTTGTTTCATTTCTGAGTTGAGGTTGAGTTCCTACAAACTATGTTGTGGTCGGCTTCCAGTCTAACCGGATGTAGCTGAATACCAATATTTTACATGGAGCGACTGCCTCTACAACCCAGCTACTGGGTAATACGATACCCCTTGGTAAGACTGGTTCTCAGATTTTCGGGCTTCTGATGACCTCTAAAACTGTCAAAGATCCACGAATGACAGCCGGGGCCAACGGCTTAACGTGCTTTCCGAGGCACGGAGGGGTCTTGGTATGTAAAGATGGTCACCCATCAACGAACTAACCGCGGCAAGCGTAGCGATCGACCTGTGAGGCTGTTATTACTTAGCAACAGGCTCCTCGAGGCAATTAAGTACGGTTGTACGTAATAAATATAAATTTTTGTGTAATTTAAAATTTATGCATGTTTTCAACGTAGTGTGGATGGTTTTATAAGTAGGTGTTTGAATAATTATTTCTAAAATAACCACAGACTGAAAAAATGTATTAAGAGGATACATCGAAGCGTGGTTTAGCTCGGTGTGTAAGTGAAATGGAGTTATGGCTGTCTAGTTTGACGCGCGAGATAGAACAGGAACTAAACGCGCTTCATTTAAATGTAGATTTATGACAAAATGCTATACTTAAATAAATTTTTAGCTTAGTAAGTTCTTAACATATTTAAATAGCTTCGATTTAAAGCAAATTTTACTGCACAAAAAGGAACTGTTTACATATAATCGTACAAAACAGAAAATAGATTGAATTGGAATGTTTTCTATCGAAAAAATTTCAAGTAATCAAGTTTCGGTTCTAGTCAATATAGTCAAATAATACATATGGAAAATCCAAATGATTTAACCATATACATTTCGTTTTATAAAAAATTTAAAAACAAAATTTATCGATGTATACCCTTAACGCATGGTGCCGGTCATGGTTCGTATATTAAAAGAATTAAAGACGCAGTTCTGCTGTCACACATGACAGAAAACATGAATAACGTGCATAATTTAATATTGATTTGAATTATGTTTAATTACTCAATTATTAAATTATAATTATTTGATACTAGCACTTCCCACGCGGCTTCACCCGCGTGGATGTAGGGAAATATCCGAAAGGAACAAAAATCCTTCCTTATTCCTTGCCTACATTATAAAGGGAACCTCTGTGCAAAATTTCAGCTGTTTAGGTTCAAGGGCGTTGACGAGTCAGTTTGTCAGTCAGGACTTCTCATTTTATTTATTTATATAGATAGATAAAGAAAACTTAAATTAAAATATATTTTTACTGCATATTATTATATTTTTAACCGACTTCAAAACGGAGGAGGTTATCAATTCGTCGGAACCTTTTTTTTTTAAGTATGTTCCCCGATTACTCGAAGATGGCTGGACCGATTTGGATTGTTTTTGTTTTATTCGAGAGAGTATACATCACAGTTGGTCCCATATAAAATTTATTAACTTTGCTTTGGTAGTTTTTGAGTTAGCTTCAATAATACGTATTTTTTCCCCACTTTTATATGGGTGATGTTCTACTTTGTTTTGCAGGTAGTGGTATTAGAATTTGTGTGGGGTAGGTTCCACAACTAAAAAGTGAAAAATAAAAACTTTTTTATAAAAAAAATACAACCGACTTCCAAAAACAACTACAAAGTGAAAAATAACTTTAATTTCGGAAGTCGGTGGCAAAAAACGAAAATACATTTAACTAGACACCGACTTCCAAAATTAAAGTTATTTTTCACTTTGTAGTGTTGTTTTTGGAAGTCGGTTGTATTTTTTTGTAAAAAAGTTTTTTATTCAACGGTTAAAGAGTTAATGGCTCATTTACTTGCAACAACCTTGACAGTTTAATAATCCAATAATTAACTTAATTAAGTCCTGCCTCGTTGGTCTAATGATCGCAAACGCTACTGCTGAGCATGAGGTCCTGGGTTCGATTCCCGGGTCAAGCAAATTGTTACTGAGTTTTTTTATCCGGAATTTCCCAGTAGCAGCCCGCAGTCTGGATTAGTGCCCGGTTGATGGCAATAGACTCGCCCCCTGTTTCATGGGACTTAGACATAGCTGGCTAAATGTGGGTGTACTATGGGTACACCTCTGCCCAACCCTGCGGGGATTACAAGCGTGATGATGTTATGTATGTTACTAAATTAACTGCATATGTCTTTATCGAGATCGGCATGCATGTCAGATTGAGTGAATACAAATAGTAGGTTCCTTCATAGTCACTCAATGGTTCTTTAACCAGAACTAATGGTTCATTAACCATCATCAACGTTTAGTTAATGGCTCATTAAACTTTAATAAATATCTGTTTGTCGATCAAAGACATGTGTTTTAGTTTATAGATGAAGATTTGTATTTAATTTCGAACGATTTTTAACCGACTTCAAAAATGAGGAGGTTCTCAATTCCCCGATTACTCGAAGATTAGATTAGACTATAGATTAGACCTAGACTAGATTTGGATTTTTTTTTTTTTTTATTTGAGAGGGTATAGATCACAGTTGGTCCCATATAAAATTGATTAACTTTGCTTTGGTATCTTTTATATGGATGATGTTCTAGTTTGTTTTGCAGGTAGTGGTATTAGAATTTGTGTGGAGTAGGTACCACAACTAAAAAGTGAAAAATAAAAACTTTTTTACAAAAAAAATACAACCGACTTCCAAAAAGAACACTACAAAGTAAAAACTAACTTTAATTTCGGAAGTCGGTGGCAAAAACCGAAAATACATTTAACTAGACACCGACTTCCGAAATTAAAGTTATTTTTCACTTTGTAGTGTTGTTTTTGGAAGTCGGTTGTATTTTTTTTGTAAAAAAGTTTTTTCAAATACAAAATACTCGTTTTGCGCATGAATGTATTAGACACACGACCCAAAGAAGAAAACTTTATATTTATAATCTATGGGGGACACTATTTGTGCTTGCCGCAAAAATTTAAGCCAAAATTATGTAGGATAGTTGTATTTTTGATTCAAAAATTGTTAGAATTTACGAATGACAGAGACCAATGACTTAACGTGCTTTCCGAGGCACGGAGGAGTCTCGGTATGTAAAGATGGTCACTCGTCTACGGACCAACCCCGGCAAGCGTAGCTTAACCTGATAGATCGAGCCGTGCGACTGTTACTACTTAGCCGCGATCTTTTTCCAAATAATAAAATAAAATTCTGCTATATGATTAATGTTCTCAATAACACCTACATTAAATAAATTATACAACCTTGCATATTGAAATATTTTAAATTCTGCCCTATATAAAGCGAAACCGGATGGTGCCGATTAATTGACAATTTTGGCATTGTTGTAATCACTCCATCCTTGTATGGGCATGAGATAAAAACTGGTACACATACAACTATTATTTTTTAATGTGTATACGTTCCAATTTCGGTGTTGCATGGTCAAATTGATTTGACATAAGTAATTGTTGACATTATTTGTGGCCAGTGTGTTACAAAAACAGTGGAGGCGAGGGGCTCGATGAGTGCAGCCCAGCTGTTTACTTGGTCCTGGCTGTCATTCGTAGATTTTTGACAGTCGTTACGGGTCATCACAAGCCCGAAAGTCTGACAACCAGTATTACCTAGTTACTGGGTTGTGGAGGTCAGATAGGCAGTCGCTCCATGTAAAATACTGGTATTCAGCTGCATCCGGTTAGACTGGAAGCCGATTCCAACGTAGTTGGGTAAAAGCTAGGCATATGATGATGTTAATTTCGTCGTTAACGTCATCTAAAACTGTTCCTTTCAAGATGATAGCATTAGTAGTTCTTAAGATATCCAGCTGTGACAGACGGACAGACTTCCTTTTTATTTACCATTTTGGTACGAAATCCTAATCAAACTGTATGAAAAAATGTGAAAAAATGCGATTTCATTGAATCGACTGCGGACACAAGTAGACCGCTGCAAGCACAGTGTAGCAAAACGAGGGATTATTGACCCAACCGACACCCAGTACGAATGCAGGACTCCTGACCAAACCATGCCCCATATGTTGGCATGTCCAGTGTCCATACACCTGCACTTCTGAGGACATAAAAGACGTCACAGATGCCGCGATTGGGGCGAATCAGTGGTGGACATCTCGTTTGCCAGCCCCGCTCTGGTGCCGCATGTTGTTGACTGGCGCGTCATGGAGGGGGTGGAGACCTATTCCGATCACCGGTACATTCGGTTTGATGTCTCCGCCCAGACCTCGAGCGCGCCGGTCCGACAGGCCCCGAGTGGTCCGCGGTGGGCGCTGAAGCAGCTGGACCGGGAGCTCCTCCTGGAAGCCTCGATTGTGCAGGCCTGGGTGTCACCACCGGACAGGCCTGCTGACATCAACGACGAGGCGGAGTGGTTCCGGGAGGCCATGTCCGAAATATGTGACGTGGCAATGCCCCGGGTCCAGCCCGGACGTGCTTGGCGCCAGGTGTACTGGTGGTCGCCGGAGCTGACGGCTCTGCGCGAGGCGTGCGTTGCTGCGCGGCACCGGTATACCAGGCACCGCAGGCTCCGTATTCGCCCACCGGATACGGAAGCCATTCAGGCGGAGCTGTACGAGGGGTACAGAGCGGCGAAGACCGCCCTCCGAGCGGAGATCTCGCGGGCCAGGGGTCTGGCTCGCGAGGAGTCGCTGGGGACTCTGAACAGAGACCCGTGGGGACGCCCCTATAAAATGGTGCGGGATAAACTCCGCCCATGGGCTCCCCCGCTGACGCAGAGTCTCCGGCCGCAGCTCGTGGAGGACGTGGTGAGCGCTCTGTTCCCTTCGCGAGGGGAACATACTCCCCCGCCCATGGCTCCGCCGCCTGTGGTGCCCGATGCGGACCACATCACCGACGACGACGACGATGCTCCGGAAGTGACCGAGGTAGAGCTGAGAGCGGCGGTACGTAGGCTGAGTGCCAAAAATACCGCCCCAGGACCCGACGGCTTGCCAGGAAGAGCTTGGGTTCTGGCCTTTGGGGCTCTCGGGCCTCGACTAGGGGGGCTCCTAAGCGCATGCTTGGAGAGGGGCCAGTTCCCACTTCGTTGGAAGACAGGGAAACTGGTCCTCATTAAGAAGCCGGGGCGCCCTGCGGACTCTCCGTCCGCTTACCGGCCCATCGTGCTGCTCGACGAGGTGGGCAAGCTCTTTGAAAGAGTCATTGCAGACCGCCTCGTCGGGTGGCTGGTGCAGGAGGGGCCGGATTTGGCGGAGAGCCAGTTTGGTTTCCGCAGGGGGCGCTCTACGGTGGACGCCATCATGCGCGTGCGAGCCCTCACGACGGGGGATGCTGTGGCCCGGGGTGGGGTCGTCTTGGCGGTGTCTCTAGACATCGCCAACGCCTTCAATACCCTGCCCTGGAGTTGCATCAGGGAGGCACTCCGGTATCACCGGGTGCCAACCCACCTCCGTCGAGTGGTCGAGGCCTATTTGACGGACAGGGCCGTCATCTACCCCGGTCATCAGGGAGAGTGGAACCGGCGAGAGATGTCGTGCGGTGTCCCACAGGGATCGGTCCTGGGGCCACATCTGTGGGACATCGGGTACGACTGGGTGCTGCGCGCCGACCTCCCTAGCGGCGTCAGCGTTGTATGTTACGCTGACGACACGCTGGTCCTGGCGCAGGGGAGGTCGCACCAGGCGGCGGCTGAACTAGCGACACGCGGGGTTGCGACAATCGTAGAGAGGATCCGGCAGTTGGGACTCGAGGTGGCCCTGCACAAGTCCGAGGTCATGTGTTTTCATGGTCCTCGGAACGCGCCACCGTCGGGTTCCCAAATAACGGTAGGAGGGGTTCACATCGGGGTTGAGTCGACGATGAAGTACCTGGGACTCGTCCTCGACAGCCGATGGAACTTCGTGGAGCACTTCCGACGTTTGGCTCCCAGACTGGAGCGGGCCGGGGCTGCCTTGAAGCGGCTCCTGCCCAATCTGGGGGGTCCAAACGCCTCCTGCCGGAGGCTTTACGCGGGGGTCGTGCGGTCCATGGCCCTTTACGGGGCACCGGTGTGGGCGCGTTCCCTGAGGCTGCGACCAGCCCGCCGGTTGAACGCGTCCCATAGGGTCATGGCCATCCGGCTAGTCCGGGGATACCGCACGGTCTCCTGTGAGGCGGCGTGCCTCCTTGCCGGATTACCGCCATGGGATCTGGAGGCAAAAGTCCTCGCGCACGTGTGGGAGTGGCGCGAGGAGGTGAAACGCCGGGGCGTAACTCCGCTGCCGCGAGAAATCACGGTACAGCGGACAGAGCTCCGGCGGGATCTCATGGCGACATGGAGAGTGCGATTGTCGCAACCCAGCGCTGGGCACGCCACAATTGCGGTGATAAGTCCCCTCTTTGAGGAGTGGTTGGAGAGGCGCCACGGCGTCCTCACCTTCCGCCTGACGCAGGTCCTCACCGGACACGGTTGTTTCGGGAGGTTCCTGTTTCGGATAAGGCGGGAGGAAACGCCCGGGTGTCACCATTGTGTGGATCGCCCGGAGGACACGGTGAAGCATACAGTGGAGGTCTGCCCGGCTTGGGCGGAGCACCGCCGTGTTCTCACGGAGGCGATCGGCGGCGGCGATCTCTCGCGTCCAAACCTGGTCCAGGCCATGGTGCGGAGCGAGAGTGCATGGGAAGCCGTCACCTCCTTCTGCGAAGCAGTAATGCTCGCGAAGGAGGAAGCGGAACGCGTGAGGGAGAGGCAACAGCCGCGCCCTCGCGCCCCTAGCCGCCGTAGGAGACGCCCTGGGCGGCGGGAATCGATTGCCGATTCCCGGCCACCGTAGGCGCGGGCTTGCGGAAGACGAGTAATGGGCAGCTCGCCGTCCGGTAAGGACCAGGCCCGGGTCGACGGCGCGTTGTGTTCCACGCGCGCCTCAAAGAGATGTCAGCAGTGACGGGGTCAATTGGGCCGATGCCGCCGGGGTCGCGGGTAGTTCGAAAGAGATACCGTGGCCCAGGCACGGGCAGCTGAAGGAACATGGGTGGGTTTTAGTCAGTAAAAGTCTGACACGCCCTCCCGCCTCTGCCCAGAGCGGGAGAAGTCATTTGATGATTTCCCATCCACAAAAAAAAAAAAAAAAAAAAAAAGATGCCGCGATTGACGTGGCCACGTACTGGGCCTAACGCATTTACCATCGACTCGAAAGAAGAAGATGAAAAGATCTCTTTTACTGTTATCTAAGTACGGTCAGCAACAGAAGTTGGTTAACATTATGATTTTGATGTCAAAAAGTAGCAGACTTTTTGACATCATCTAAATTAACAAAAAGATTCGATAAACTGCTTTTTTTTCGTGTAACTGTTAAGAGTTAACGTTCTTAAAATTTTAACTAAGTAAATCTGTTTCGATTTGAATTAAATATTTCGTTTAATAATTAAGGACGCTGTTACAAATGGGTAGTCAAATCATTACTTTTTTACACAAAAGTATGTTTATTAAATAAAATGCTTCTATAAATATAATTTTTACTTTGGTACATTTATTGAGAAAATGTACCTATTTATGTATGCACAGCATTTTATTTAATAAACATACTTTTTTGTAAAAAAGTAATGATTTGACTACCCATTTGTAACAGAGTCCTTAAGGTTAAAAAACTGCAAGTATTAATCGACTTTTGTTGCTGACTGTACCTAAAGCTTTTTTTTTGTAATTTCAGGTTTGAAAAGCCCCAAATCTTTTATATTCTGTACAACTAAATAGTTTTTAATGTAATTATTAAATTGTTAAAATTTGGATTCGGAAAGCGGCAGTAACGGCCGTCATGAAAATCTGTCATTTTCACCAGTATTTGACATTAGGTCAAACCCCGCCCCCAAATATTTAAATCGCTAGATTTGCCCTCACCGTACTTAGTCACAAGAAAAAGTGTACTATTGAGAAGAGTGAGCTCACACATTATTAAATAGCGTTTCTATGATAATCAAGTGAAGTCACTGCGTCATTGTATGTCAGAGGTGTCCAAACGAATCAGAAATGCGACTATTTTTTAACGTGGTAGGGCGAATCTAACGATTTAAATCTTTGTCGCTACCATAATTTTCATGACAGCCGTCACTGCAGCCGTTAAGTGCCACCACTGCTCTTCTAGGAAACTGTATCTTTATGGATGATTTCAGCCTATGTTGAACTTAAAACTATTAAATTTAAAAAAGAAAGTTAAATCTTGAAAGTTTGCATAACTTACGAAAAGTCTGTTCTAAATAGGTTTTCTTTAAGTATTGCCACTAATAAAAATCACACACACACAGGTATAGAATACAGTACCAATATTAAAAAAGTTAAAAAAACGGACTCACCTTTCTTCAACTGTCAAATTCGCCAACTCAGGCACCCAACACCAGTGCTGCTCAGGCACAAGTGTCATAAAAATTTGTGAAAAATAAACAAATGCCACAAAAAATGCAAATGGAATCATCAATAAAAACAATATCTTCTGGTACAGTCCAAATTCTCCTACATATGGCAACAAATCGTCAAAATCTGTATTTTTTTTCTTGTCAACATTTGGCGTTGACACATTTTTTGGTGTGGCAACATCGGAACTATCATTCTCGTAGGCTTTGTTGACGAAGCCACCACTTAAATCTATGTTAGATAAATTATTTGTCGTGTTTTGGGAATCATCCTCTGAGGCGTAGGAGTTTCTTTCTTGAGGTGCCATGTTTAAGATTTTTGCATAATCTTTTTTCTTTTGGTTGGCAATTTTGATCTGGAACAAAGAAAAGGTAATATTAGAACACAAATAAACAACACAATTTTGATCACTTGAAAACGATCAAGCGCATCACTTGAAAACGGCTGGGCCGATTTGGCTATTTTTATACTCTGTCCACCAAGTTATTTACTTTTTGACATCTGTCAGTTTCATACTAACGAATAAGTGTTTTGCGAATTTGATTCTTATTACAACTTGAAATTGTCCAACTAACAGGTGTCAAAAAGTGAATAACCTAGTGGACATAGTATAATTTGGTTTTTATAGAATAAAAATTTCCCAGAAAATTTCCAAATTCGGGGAAAACTGAACATCTTTTTTTCTATTGGACAGGAGAACGTCTGTCGAGTTAAAATTTATTTATTTTCAATTATTATTTTTTATTTTATTTCATTACAATAATCTTTTGTCGCTTAAATGACATAGAGAGAGGGGCAGTGTTTGTAAGCATTTGTGAATTTGTATTAAAAAACAAGATGTGCGGCGTTAGTTTTATCGATTTTAGCCACGAGTCAAAAAATCCGTGTAAAATTATATTATTATGTATACTCCATTTACAAAAATATTACATTTAAATAAACCATTTTTAGAGTCCGTTCAACCGATTTTGACTTCTATTGCGTTGGTGGCATGACAAATGGCAGCTGCAGTAAACAGTTGGTATTGTAACCACTTTTTTGCCTTTAATGCCATCTTTAAGCCTACGGAATAGAAGTCAAAATCGGTTGAACGGACTGTAAAAAGGTTTGTTTAAATATCTAATCTTATTGAAAATGACGTATTGATGTGACGGTGTCCTATAGTTTTTGCGCTCTAGCATGGTGCGGGTGACATTTGACGAACTGTTCCTCTTACAATCATGATTTAATATTTTAGCTGCACCCTAAATATCATAATCGTAAAATACGGATTCAATAAAACTGTAGTAAAATAAATTAATTATCCTGCCAAAATATTATTATCTACAAATAAAATCAAATTTAAAGAAAAATTAAGCAAAGTGACAGTAGGCGTGTAACGTAACGCTATAGACATGTTTAGTGATGTGATACTAATAAGGGTTTTTATCGATAGTCGATATTTTTTATAGATAAAGAAGTTTACTGTACGTATTTTTAACCGACTTCAAAAAGGAGGAGGTTCTCAATTCGTCGGAACCTTTTTTTTTTTAATTTTTGTTGTTAGACATCTATAGAGTTAGATTAGCCGAAAAAATTATACCATGAAAAAAAAATCTTTTTTAAAAATAAATACCGGTAGTGCTTTGTATGTGACTTTTTTTATGTTTTGTATTAAACACATATTTTAAAATAAATTTCATAATATGATTTATCAAAGGCATTTTTAAAATTATTAGGAGAACGAGATTTTTGCTGTAAGAATCGTTATCGGTAAAATTGAATTGTGCATATTATCACTGACCTAGTCATGCCATACTGACATGTGTCACCCGCACCATGCTAGAGCGCAAACATTATAGAAAAGCGGTGGCCGTACATAACTGCCGTAGTGAGGGCTGTCATGAAAATTTTGACTGCGGCAAAGATTTAAGTCTCAGAAGACAGTACTCCTTGATACGGCTCGCATTGTAAGAAGGTTCCCTGTCTCTGCAGCCCTAACCACCGGTAGCTTGGACCCTGCTCCCGACACCGACGGACCTCTATTTTTATATATTTTTAAATGTTTTTTTTTATATCCTTTTTTTAAGAAATATTTAAAAATGTAAGTAGATAAGAAAGAAAATTAATAAACGACATAATAATATCAATAATAATCATCAATATATTTAAAATAAACAGAAGGAAACGTCAGATAAAAGCATTATATAATGCTTTTATCTGACGTTATTATAAACCTTTGGGGCCATTGCAAATTTCCTTTTCCGAAACAATGCAGTTTAATTTGGAACCAATTGTAGCCTATGTACCGGCTCTGCGCAGGCACACACTTGTGAAAACTTAGACAGGTTGCGCCTGACAGAAAGGGCAGTTTCGTAGATGTACATGGACGGTAAAGTTAATATTTTTAGTTTTTAGGGTTCCGTACCTCAAAAGGAAAAAAACGGAACCCTTATAGGATCACCCGTGTGTCTGTCTGTCGGTCTGTCCGTCTGTCACAGCCAGTTTGCTCCGAATCTAATGGACTGATAAAGTTGAAATTTGGTACACATATGAATTTCTGTGATCCAAACACGGACGGGTAAAGTAAATAAATTAAATTTGAATATAGAGGTCACTTTTGGGGGGCAAATAAGAAAATTAAAAAAAAAAGTTTTGCAAACTACACCATTTGGCATATCAAATGAAAGGGCTTACTATGAAGATCTCAAATATATATTTTTTACAATTTTAAAATAAATCGTTTTAAAGTTATTTGAGAAAATAGACGAAAATTGACCATTCCCCCCCCTTATCTCCGAAACTACTGAGCCTAAAATTTTGAAAAAAATACAGAAAATAGATCTTTACCTGTAGATTACAGGAAAACCTATAAGAAATCTGTGGTCTTAAAATAACATGGTAAATCTATCAATATTGTGAGTACAAACTTACATTTACAGTTGGAATGTATGGGAGAACATGTTTTTCAACTACAATGTTAAGTTTTTTCTTAATATAAATTCATCCCAACTACGGAACCCTTCATTGTGCGTGGTCCAACACGCACTTGACCGGTTTTTTTTTTAAATGAGGTTTACAACTGTCGGTCTTTTGGATATTACAGATGGCTCGGATACACCGTTTTTGTGCGACCAATGCAGTTTCTTTTCCAGTTGCATTACTGCAAAAAATTATGTCATATCTTAAACATGATAATTTTGCAATTTATAAATAAAATATTTATGAATGTAACTTATTTTAGTTTACACTTTTTTAGCCTATACTGTCCTAAATCAATAATTAGGCTTATATTACGAGGCCTTTTGCGAGCTGTTTTGGCAGTTTCTCTATTAGAAGGGCGTCCAGACTGAATTCGATTTCCCCCGTTTATACCTCTTTGAACTCGTCTTCTATAGGTCGGTTGGACTCTTATCTCTTGCGTAACGCTCTGGGTTTTAGAGTAAACATACCTGCACCTACAACTCCCTGTTAGAGACAAACACACGCTGGCTGAGTCACTCGGGCTTTTGTAGATGGAGTAAACCGATGATCTACTCTAATAGCCTGTTGGTTTGGGCCATAATGTTAGCCCAAACGCTAGTGAGCGTGTCTACTTTAAAAGCCCGAGTGGTTGGGCCAAGTACCTGGCCGAAATCAACAGGCTTTTGTAATCACGCTGTAGGGTTTTGAAACAAAAAGTCAAAAAAGGCTTTCGAATTTATCGACGGGAAATGACCTCTATCTCAATGTCCTTTTCGCACGAAACGGATGTTGTACTGAGTAGTAATTTACTCAATGCATTTTTGTGGTATAAAAGCTTCTTTATCGGTTTAAATTTATAAACACACTATTTCTTTACGTTCACATCTTAAAATTTCCTAAGGGAGGAAACCCACCTTTTATAGACGTCAATCCATAAAAAAAAAACTGTAATAAAAGCCATTTTCAATACACTTCCTCGAAAACTGGTTCATATCGCACTACGATTAGGTTCACAATGCAATATATTTCACGCGCGTGCGATTTTTCATTTTCCAACACGTGTGCGTTAATAAAAATTGCTACAACTTATACCTATACTTAGTCCAAATTGGTTCAATGCCTCTATTCACACCGTCTCTATTCGGAGGTGAATATTTTTTTTTATCTCGGCAAAGAGATATGCGTCTTTACGGCGTTAATATTTTTTGAATATTTAAATATTGTTTATAAATAGAATATCATCAAAAACCATGATTATTACAATAAAAAAAAACGTTTATGATCAAATTAACATATTGTGTTCTAAACTCGAAAATATTTGAATTTTTAATTTTTCATATTAGGCTGCTTATCGGCTTTACCTTTGCTTCTCCTTCAACCTGGCGAAAGCAAAGCGCGGAAAAAAAAGAAAATTTTAATAATAGTTTCCTAATAATTCACGACAAAAATATTTTTCGTTATTTTATTTTCTCAAAAGTGTATTGAAAAACATCGTTTGATACACGTGGACATTTGTTATTGCAGTTCTCGGCTCAAAAATAACCTCGCCTACGGCTCGGGTGTTAATTCCGCCTCGAATGCAATAGCAAAAATTCTCCACTTGTATCAAAATTTACTATTCTTCACGCTCGACACCCCGCACATGACTCTGTGACGTCACACAAAACGTCATACACCATTCACTAAAAATTCGACCTTGATATAACAAAATTATCTGGTTACATAAGATAGTATGTGAACATTATGTAAGGTCAAGGTATGATTGAATGAGTGAATGACCACGGTTGACGGAACTGTAGTTTTAGATGGGCCAAGAATAGGAGTAGCCTTGAAGGAATTTGTGGTAACTTGATATATGTCAGACATTGCCCGTGAGTCCGTGACTTTGTTCTCAAAAAAAAAAAAAAACGGTCAAAAGCGAGTCGGACTCGCGCATTGAGAGTTCCGCACCATCATTTATATGTAATTTTTGTTGATGATTTCAGAAAAACTATGCTATTTAGAGACATTGTTTTAATTTCATGTAATTTATACATAAACTTCTATCTTTCTCTCTCTCTCTTATATCTCTCTTTTACCTCTCTTTTCTTCTTCTTCTTGTAGTTTTCATCAAAAGTCGAAAAATTTGCGGCCTAAAAAATGAAAAAAAATGTTTGGGAATGTACAAACAGCGGTCTTTCAAATGATACCTCACATGTCCTAGTAGCTACTACAAATTTTTAAGACCCCTTTCAATCCGTGTTGCAAAAAAAAACATATATTTTTATTATTATGAACACAAACGGGATATTTACCACGTTTACTGTTAGATTCGAGTTCCCGATATTTTTACAAATACATAAGTAAGAATAAATAATTAAATTTCCCAAATTTCATAATTTCAGGTCAACGGGAAGTACCCCATATGTTTTGATTTATTTGCGAGTACCTATCAAAATATATCGCCGTATTTTTTTATTTCGATGACTTAGAAGCTTGATTTTTTTAGGACTCCAAGGGGCTATAGACCTACGTATTTTATATTAATTTCAACTTGATACAATCACGCGTTCCTGAGAAAAAGGGTCTTGACAGACTGACAGACAGACGGACAACGAAGTGATTCTATAAGGGTTCCGTTTTTCCATTTGAGGTACGGAACTCTAAAAACGCAACTTACCCGGAAATATTCCTCCCTTTTTCTAGTGAATAGAAGCGTAGTCTGTAAAGCTAATATGCTAATAATACTAAAACATTGTATAAAGAGGTAAAATTTGTTTGTATGTAAGGGGTAATCTCTGGAACTACCGGCCCGATTTGAAGAATTCTTTTTGCATTTTATAGCCCAATTCTCGAGGAAGGATATAGACTATTTAACATCACGCTATGACCCTTAGGAGCCGAGCAAAAAGAAGAAAAACGGTAAACGAAGTAATAGCACGGGCGGCGGATGCGAAGCAAGAAATTTCACGTGGCCGACGTCTTAGAAGCTAGTCTAAAATAATGATGGTTACTGAGCCAGGGTCACGGTGAAGGAACAGTGGTTACGAAACGTAGGCCTTGTTGTTGTTGTACGTGATGCTGACAACCACGTACACGCTCTTTATTCTTATGGTGGCTGGCAGTAGTTTTTATATCTTTTGATAACAAAAGATTTAAAAAAAAAAACCGGTCAAGAGCGAGTCGGACTCGCGCACCGACGGTTCCGTTTCTATGTAATTTTTGTTGATGATTTCTGAAAATGTGTGCTATGTAGAGATGTTAGTTTTATTTTTCCTGTTATCTTTATATAAACTTCTATCACATACAATAATTTCTGATTTTTGCGAATTTCGGAGATAAGGACGACGGACGGACGGACGGACGGGGGGACGGTATTTTTTTTTACATTTTTCATCAAAAGTCGAAAACTATGCGGCCTAAATAAAAGAAAAAAAAAATGTTTGAGAATGTGCAAACAGCGTTCTTTCATATGATACCCCACATGCCCTAGTAGCCCCACTTCGAATTTTTAAGAACCCCTTTCAGTCCCTGATGCAAAAAAAAAATCTTTCTTATTTGCAAAATAGTTGGGCAAACTTCATCTAAAACTGTTCCTTCAAGTCGATAGCATTCGTAATTCTTGAGATATCCAGCTGTGACAGACGGACAGACAGACAGACTGAGTCGCACCATAAGGGTAACTTTGTAGTTCTGGAAGTCCGTTGTATTTGTAAAAAAGTTTTTTACTATGGCCAAATAATCTCCCCAGTGCGGTAGACCTTGTTCTTCTAATTAGTTCTAATTAGTTCTTCTAAATAGTCATGTCTTTCTCGATCATCATTCTCCTGCCCTTTTCCCAATTTATTTGTAGTCGGCGCAACATGTCCCTTTTTAACCGACTTCAAAAAGGAGGAGGTTCTCAATTCGTCGGAACCTTTTCCCCGATTACTCGAAGATGGCTAGACCGATTTGTATTTTTTTGGTTTTATTCGAGAGGGTATACATCACAGTTGGTCCCATATAAAATTGATTAACTTTGCTTTGGTAGTTTTTGAGTGAGCTTCAATAATACGTATTTTTTCCCCACTTTTATATGGATGATGTTCTAGTTTGTTTTGCAGGTAGTGGTATTAGAATTTGTGTGGGGTAGGTACCACAACTAAAAAGTGAAAAATAAAAACTTTTTTACAAAAAAATACAACCGACTTCCAAAACAACACTACAAAGTGAAAAATAACTTTAATTTCGGAAGTCGGTGGCAAAAAACGAAAATACATTTAACCAGACACCGACTTCCGAAATTAAAGTTATTTTTCACTTTGTAGTGTTGTTTTTGGAAGTCGGTTGTATTTTTTTGTAAAAAAGTTTTTTTTCCATACTTCTCTATTATCCGTCATCTCGGTAGTCACCCCCTTTCTAGCCATGTCATCTTTCACACAATCCATCCATCGTTTCTTTGGTCTTCCCCTACTCTTATAGCTATCGACATTCATACTCAAAACTTTCCTCACGACATTTTCCTCATTCCTCCGCATCACATGCCCATACCACGGCAACCGATTTCCGCAGAACTTTTCAGTCACCGGTGCCACTTTCAGACATCCTCTTATGTACTCATTTCTTATTCCTCAAATGTCAATATTTCACGAAATAGTCATCCATTAGGATTATATGAACTCGGGGAGTTGTATTGATGATTTTGATGTCTATAATTATTTAAATACAGATTTGTTATGGACGCGATCATATTCGGATCAACATACAACCTGATACTGACCTGCAAATTTCAAAAATCGTAAGAAAACTTGAATTTCGCGGGCTACCCTGGCGCTTTCACCTTAAAAAATGAATGATATTATTTAGAACCACTAGTTTTTAGGATGTCTATCAAAAATATTACATATATTCAACTTATACATGTTAGAATTCAATCAATCTGCCTAGCCTTTTCCCAACTATGTTGGGGTCGGCTTCCAGTCTAACCGGATGCAGCTGAATTTTACATAGAGCGACTGCCTATTTGACCTCCACAACCCAATAACTGGATAATACGATGTCCCTTGATAAGACTGGTTGTCAGACTTTCGGGCTTCTGACGACCCGTAACGACTGTCAAAGATCCACGAAATGACAGCCGGGACCAACGGCTTAACGTGCTTTCCGAGGCACGGAGGATTCTCAGTATGTAAAGATGGTCACTCATCCACTGACAACCCCGGCAAGCGTAGCTTAACCTGATGGATCGACCCGTGCGGCTGTTATTACTTAGCCAAGAGCTCCTCTTATCCATGTTAGAATTATTGAATAATAAAAAACAATTTTCGGACATGTACTTTTGCCTAACCCCAAAAATCTATCTATCAACAAACCATCTACTTACCTCAGTCTTATATAATAATAATTCTGAAACCACAAGGTCACGGCTACAACCAGTGAATGACCAGCAGCGGTTACAACACTTAAACCTTGGTTAAGTTACGTGTTTCAACTTTAACAATCGCTCAGCGTTTAGTCATTGTGTTTGACCTAGTAGTTAACTGTTCAGTACTAATCAGTCAGTTTTATGGCGTTTTTGGGGTAATCGTGAATCAATTAAACGGAGGCTAGGCTGGTCTTGACACGAAGATGGTTAGCTGTTTATCTTTTCAGAGAACTGTTTACCTAAGATTTTGCACTCAGTGCGGATTTCAACAATGAAACTGAACGCGATCAGGCCATCTTAGACCCGGTTCATAAAGGTCGGGCCGAAAAGTGTTAAAATCGCAACCAGAGAAATACTTATTATTGAGTAGTTCCGATGGTAATGTGGTCATCATCATCAGTTCCACTTCGACAAATGGTGCTTTCCGAGAGCAAATGCACGAGTTACTATAAATAATACCCAAATCTCTATAGATGTGCCTATAAAATTTGAGGGTTTCCCCTTTCCCCTTACAAATAAAAAAAGAATTTTCAAAATCGGCCAAAACCAAAACTCGCACATAAAAAAAAAAATTACGCGGCGAATTGAGAACATCCTCCTTTTTTTGAAGTCTGTTAAAAAATTAAAAAAATGAAAAAAAATAGAATGACTTATATAATACATCGATAGAGACGACTTGCTGGGCAATTTGTTGAGCCACTTCTTAGATGGTGATGATTGACCATTCAAAATGAGCTCATTATTAGGCTAATTTGTCTGAAGTTACAAGCACTAAAAATAAATACTGAAGCTTTTACTTTTACTACGTAATTCTATAATTAATTCATGAAATTCATGTTTATGTTCTTTCACCAGAATTTGCTTACCTACTGACAGGGTATATGAGTTCTTCAAACTGTTTATTTTATTTGACGAATAATTTAATGTTGCGTAATGAAAATTATTTTGCGTACCTACTATTGTATATAATAAGTTCTCCTAACTGAACAGACAGCTGTGCTGCTGGACAGCTTGTTGCGCCACTTCTTCTTCCCAGCTAAAGCACTAGGAAGTGGTGAAGGGCGGGCGTTTTGTGGGGACTGTCTTATGTCATTTTGACGTTTGAAAAGTGCTGATTCTCAGCCTAATTTGAGTAAATGACTTTTGATTTTGATTCATTATCATCTGCTTGGCCTTTTCCCAACTTTGTTGGGGTCGGCTTCCAGTCTAATCTTATGCAGCTGAATACAAGAATTACCAGTATTTTACATCGACCGCCTATCTGATCTCCACAACCCAGTTACTGGGTTATTACCCCTTGGTAAAACTGGTTGTCAGACTTTCGGGCTTCTGTTCTGATGACCCCGTAACGACTCTCAAAGATCTCTTACTACATATTTTATAATCTTATTAATCATAGACCTGTTTAGTATAGCTACCTAAACTTTTACTAACATAAAATCGTGGCGTATTATTTTTAATTATTTATAGCCGTCGATATGTATCTATCGATACTTATACTGCAATTAATTAATCAATTTGTAATCGGAGCAACTATTACGAATATTAGGGTGACCAGTAAAATAATAAACGCAATTTTATTTATTATTAGCTGACACGCCAGACGTTGTGCTGTCAATTTTTTTTTTTTCTCTTTTAAACCACCCCAGTAAAGAGGAGAATAAAACAAAAAAAAACAAATCGGTCAAGCCATTTTTAGGGTTCCGAAAATAGTAAAAAGGAACCCTTATGGTGCGACTCAGTCTGTCTGTCTGTCCGTCTGTAACAGCTGGATATCTCAAGAACTACTAATGCTATCAACTTGAAATTTGGAACAGTTTTAGATGACGTTAGCTAACTATTTTGCAAATAAGATGGAAATAAAAATATATATAAGTTTTTTTTTTGCAACACGACTGAATCGGGTGCTCAAACATTTTTTTCGACTTTTGAATACAAATTGTAAAAAAAATACCGTTCCCCCCCCCCCCCCCCCGTCCCCTTATCCCCGAAATTTGCTTAGAGAAAAATCTGAAATTATTCTATCTGATAGGAGTTTATGTAAAGATTACAGGAAAAATAAAACGATATCTCTTAAACAGCACACTTTTTCAGAAATTGGAACGGAACCCTCGCCTCCGTGCGCGAGTCCGCACTCGCTCTCGACTCGCTCTTGTCCGATTTTTTGAGCGAGACTAACGGACGGCAATTGATTTTTATTTAAAAAAAATATTATTATTTTAAAGACTGGTAGGATTCCAGCGACTGGCCACGCCGCCGCCGTCTAAACAACAATCTACTTAGCCGTTGCTCAAGTTTGTTGGGGTCAGCTTCCAGTCTAACCGGATGCAGCTGAATACCAGTATTTTACATGGAGCGACTGCCTATCTGACCTCAACAACCCAGTTACTGGTTAATACGACACCCATTAGCAAGACTGATTGTCAGACTTTTAGGGGGTATTACTACCCGTAACGACTATCAAAGAATGCATGAAAGACGGGACCAACTCCTTAACATGCTTGCCGACGCACGGAGAGGTTTCAATATGTAATGGATGGTCACCCATCCTCGCGACAAGCGTAGTTTAACCTGATCGATCGACCCGTGCGGCTGTTAATACTTAGCCACGAGCCCCTCGAGGCAATCAAGTAGTTGTACGTAATAATTATAAATTGTTGTGTAATTTAAAATTTATGCAAAACTGGTTAAAATCAACGTAGTGTGGATGGTTTTATAAGTAGGTGTTTGAATAATTATTTCTAAAATAACCACAGACTGAAAAAATGTATTAAGAGGATACATCGAAGTTAACCTTTGATATACCTGTGCGGCTGTTATTTAAATATCAACAAAATCACTCCGGTTAACTTGGTGCACAAAATTATGGACAAATGATAAAAGGCTAAACTAGGGGCTTTAGTTCGCTCTAGCAGGGAGCGAAGTCGAGGGTTGCCAGTCAGTCTTTACCTGTAAAGACTAACTGGCAACCCTCGACTTATCCCAAGTGAATGACCCAACTATAGTTAGTTAGTTATTTATAAATGGCATCTCGCAGTTGGCCACTGAGGGTCGAGACTGCTCAACCGGGCGTTTCCTGTGGGTTCTTTAAGCGAACTTAAAGCCCCCGGCCAGGCTTAAAACTAAGGTAAATTATTAGTCGACTGAGCGTTGCTAATAATAGGACAGCCAGACGGGGCAGGCTGGATCATAACAGGGGGGATAAGTGCTACAGGCTCAGCTGTGCCCCCAGCTGGCACAGCTTCACCGAGTAGGGGATAGGGGGGGGGGGGGGCGGTTACGATTGCGACCTCGGCGGCGAGGTCGGAATGTATTCCTGGGTGGTCTACGTTTGTAAACCGTACCGGTGGCCTTGCTCCTCTCCTGAAGGAGGGTTATGGGGTCATCAGGGTCGGTGATTAATGACCCAATCCATGAAACGCGCTTTATGTACTAATTTATGAACCCAAAACCCCAGGGGTGGGGAGGGGGGGGGGTTAGTTGCGATCCCCATAGGTTTACAACTACTGATGATGTTTTTTTACGTTTATATATATATAATATATAACCTTATAAACCTATTATATAAAGGATTTTTAAGGATTTTCCTTATGCACACATGGGGTGCAATCGACGCGTCAGAGGTTTATGCCTTTGAATGCGGACGTTTGACACTCCCGATAAAAAGTGTTCATTGACATAATGACGTATCACCTCTACATACTACATTATCCAACCTTGAGCTGTCATCTCGACACGAGTTCTAGTAAGTACGAGTACAACATGTTTTTATAACATCTGTCAAGTACACCTAATGAGTTATATTTGAAACTAGCGACCTGTCCCTGCTTTGCACGGTTTTACGACTTGACAAAACACCCGAGATTTCTTTAATAGGTGTAAGTTTAATAATAAATATTTTTGTCATATTTTAAAATTAATTACACGTTAATAACTTTAATGCAAAAAGAAAATATTCTCATCTGAAATTTGAAAACACAGACAAATTAAAAATCCGGAGACACACGTAATCTGTTCGATTTATGATTTATTTATCTAACATGACGTGTGACTCCGGATTTTTAATTTGTCTGTCTTTTTCAAATTTCAGATGAGAATATATTCTTGTTTCATACTTTTTAGAGCGTGATTTTTCAGTAGTCGGGTTTTAGTTTTTGAACTTATTTTTTATATAAAATATTTTGGGGTTATAATTTCGTGATAAAGTATTTGCAGGGCAGCCTAATTTTTTATTTTTTTTAGTTAACAATATATTATACATTTTTGAAACGTGCTAATTAAGCCCTTTCATTTGATATCCAACACACCACCAGATGGAGCCACTTTGACAAGTTCTTCCATTATTTTTTACTTTTTTTTATTTCTACAAACTCAGTGTATCAGAAAGGTGTGGTCAAATTTAAGGTTGTAGACCATCAAACAGAACAACTTTCTCCTTGGGACCAACATCGTAATCGCGTAACATAGGCCGTATTTCATCGCCTTCTACGCGAATGAAGTCGCGGGTAAAAGCTATTTGATTATACAACGTGTCGTTTTGCATCCTCGTCAAATTAAAAGGTGTGTCAAATTAAAGTATAGATCATCAAACCGAACAACTTTTTCCATGGCACCAACATCGTAATCGCGAAAAAATAATCAGACGTCCCATACATTTGCGTCGAGTAGGTATTGAAGTTTTCTATGGGACAGTTGAAAATTCTTTCGCGATTACGATGTTGGTCCCATGGAGAAAGTTGTTCGGCTTGATGTTCTGTATCACACCCTGAAATTTGAAGAGGATGCAAATTTAATTACTTATTTTAATGACTTATTCCATAAATTAATTTGTAATTCAATAAATCACATTCTCGTAAGTAATTTAATATCTTCCTTTTCTGACCCACATCTTGCTGGCATCCAAGATGGCGGCATTATGAAGTTCACTCACGTATGACACAAACTGACCATGTTGCGTCGCTCGTTTTAATTAAATTATACACACTTGGTAAGTCCTTTATATTCTATGTTTTGGCCTTTTAAGCAGCCCTTTTGAGGAGCTTGTGGCTAAGTAATAACAGCTGCACGGGTCGATACATCAGGTTAAGCTACGCTTGCCGGGGTGGTCCGTGGATGAGTGACCATCTTTACATACCGAGACTCCTCCGTGCCTCGGAAAGCACGTTAAGCCGTTGGTCCCGGCTGTCATTCTTGGATTTTTGACAGTCGTTACGGGTCGTCAGAAGCCCGAAAGTCTGACAACCAATCTTACCAATGGATATCGTATTACCCAGTTAATGGGTTGTGGAGGTCAGATAGGCAGTCGCTCCATGTAAAATACTGGTATTCAGCTGCATCCGGTTAGACTGGAAGCCGACCCCAACATAGTTGGGAAAAGGCTAGGCAGATTGATTGATAGAGTCGCGTCGTTGCGCTATCGCATCACGCCTGTCTGCGGGGGCCTTTATTAATAATTAGCTTCTGCCCCGCGACTTCGTCCGCGTGAAATTTCTTTTATACAATTTCAGGGCATGCAATTAAATATGCAAAGGCAAGACCGGTTGAGCAGCCAACACCGCCTAGGTTGAGCTGTGAGACGCCATTTATATAAAAAAAAAAACGTACTCGTCACTCGGCACCCTCACGTCGCTCGCTCGCAGCACGCTGACGCTTCTCGCGATTTTTGTGAACTGACTCGGTGCCAAGTTAAAAAATACGTGTAAACACCTACTCGTCCACACTCTCAGCCAAGCATCATTTTGCTGTCTCGCTCATCTACTTGGTACGTAGTCACCCTACTAGAGCGGTTAGGCATTTATCTCAAGGATATATTTCGCAACGTTTGGTCCTGAGTTTGTAAGTTAGTAGTTTTGCACTCGACCGCGCCCGTCAACTGGCATCTATTGCTAGCTATTATTACTATTATTACTTCTTTGTGTGGCGAAATTGTCTTTTAGTAATGTATAGTTTGCTGGTGCAAGAAAACTTATGAGTTGCAATAATATTATCTAAACCATCATTGAAACAAACTTGTGTCATCATCTGCTTCCAGTCTAAGCGGATGTAGCTGATTATCAGCATTTTTTAAAGAGCTATAACTGCCAATCTGACCTCCACAACCCAGTTACTAGCAGACACGATACACCTTGGTAAGACTGGTTGTCCCTACACAATGGTTTCCTGAGTTGGTTGATGCATGGTGCTGATCCTTGCGTCATTTGGACCTGGAGGACTTATTTTAAATCTTATACTTTGTTGCATCCTCGTCAAAATACAGGGTGTGGTACTGAACATCAAACCAAACAACTTTCTCCATAGGACCAACATCGTATTCGCGAAAAAAATTTCAAATGTCCTAACTTCAATACCTACTCGATGCAAATGTAACGACGGCTGATTATTTTTTCGCGATTACGATGTTGGTGCTATGGAAAAAGTTGTTCGGCTTGATGGTCTATACCACACCCTAAAATTTGACGAGGATGCAAAACGACACGTTGTTGAAGCAACAAGAATAATGTACCCAGGATTTTGTAATATCTTGATTTAAATGAATGCCCGTGGACTTTCTTGACCGTTCTTCTCCATAGAGATCTGCGTTTTGGAATGGGCAACTAGCTTCTACTTTCTGACTGACCGAGTCTTTGACTATTCAAAAGTGCCGGCTTTGAGTTTGAGTTTACATCATCACCATCCCCCTAGCTGTTTCTCAACTATGTTGGAGTCAGTTTCCTGTCTCCGGCCGGCCCCGACCCTTCATTTTCGCTTAGCGTTTTTTTCTTTTTACTCGGTCGCTTAACGTTTTCTGTTTTTTCTTTTTGCTCGGCTCCTAAGAGTCGTAACGTGATGTTAAATAACCTATAATCTTCCTCAAGAATTATGCTATCAAATGCACGAATATTTTTTCAAATCTGATTGGTAGTTCCAGAGGTTAGTGCGTTCAAACAAACATACTCTTCAGCAAATTATTCAGTAGGTTTTCTAGAGCGTTGGCTCCGTACGGCATTTCATACAAACTTTCAAGTCCATTTTTATCGAAATTAATGAACCGATTTTAATGAAACTTCATACGCATAAGCAGAATACAAAGGTCTAAAAAGTTAGTTAAGAAAATTTCCGAAATATCTTATTTAAAAAAAGATAATTGGAAATCTCTGTTTCTGTGGAATATTTAAAAACGGTCGAATTTAGCTGCGACACTAATGTTCGAAAATGTTCTTAACTAACTTTTTAGACCTATGTATCCTGCTTATGCGTATGAAGTTTCATTAAAATCGGTTCATTCATTTCGCTATAACAAGGACTTGAAAGTTTGTATGAAATGCCGTACGGAGCCAACGCTCAGATAATTTTTTGGGTCAAATTATTTGGTAAGTACTAGTATGCTTCAAAGATAACTGGGTCTAGGTTATAATTGAACTATGAAAATATAGGTCGCCGTGTAGCGTTCGAGAGTTTTTTGTTTAGTACGCACGGCTACAGATCAAGCTATAAACTTCCAGTATAAGCTGATCTCGCATTGTATAGGATTTCCTCACAATGAGAGGTCAGTGTAAACTGGAAATGTATAGCTTGATATGTAGCCGTGTGTACTTAGAACGTTAAAACCAGAAGTTGACTTGCTATGGTTGATTTTATAGTAAAATTCTGTTTTAGAAGTCATTTTATTTAATTTGTCTTACTAACAGATCAATCTGCCTAGCCTTTTCCCAACTATGCTGGGGTCGGCTTCCAGTCTAACCGGATGCAGCTGAATACCATTATTTTACATGGAGCGACTGCCTATCTGACCTCCACAACCCATTAACTGGGTAATACGATACCCCTTGGTAAGACTGATTGTCAGACTTTCGGGCTTCTGACGACCCGTAACGACTGTCAAAGATCCACGAATGACAGATAATGTCTTACTAACAGATACTTACTTTTATTTAAAAAAAAAAAAAAAACTTATCGTAAAAGAGTGTCTTTAAAATGAAAAATAATCTTAGTGTATGTAGATGATTTGATGGTCGTAATTCTTTATTTTTTTCGTTTTTTGATTTTGTTTGGTAGGTATCACTACATACAAAGTCCTCCGCCGCGTCTGTCTGTCTCTATGTATGTTCGCGATGATCTCAAAAACTACTGAACGGATTTTCATACGGTTTTCACCAATGTACGGAGTGATTCATTAGGGTTTTTTGTAAAATGGCAAAAATATGACGTTGATTGTTGAAGATGTCGGAAAAAATCATGCTGACTGGGAACGTTACGATAGTACGTTTCCGTGAGATTATTTCAGACCTCCACGCGGGCAAACCCGTGTGCAAAATCTAGTGTTTTTATAATAATATTTTCGATACACGAAGAGGATTTAATAAAAATAGGTAAGTATATAATAAGTACTGTAAAGCATTGATGCTTTGATCAAGCCTCGTTAATATAATACTGGCTGACATTCAATCATTCAAATATGGAATATCTTCTGTCAAGAAAACGATCCCCGTTTTCTTGAGAGGATGACATATAGAATCTAGTCAGGGCTCGGCAAAGAACTAATTTTAGTAAGAATATTATTTGGATAGTTGATCTGAGTTTTAAATACAGAGAGCTTCAGCCCCATTTAAACAGAGTCCCTCTCGTATTATTTAGTAGTTCAGTTAATCTCCAACTGTGAGGTTCGAGGCTTCACAGTACCTACTATTGAAATAAATATTAACAAATATTTATAAATAAATAATTACGTACTTAAAGCCTTTTTCAGACAGGCGTGGCATATGACGCGAATAGCACGCGACACAAAGGCACCGCGTGTTGCGCGACGCGAGCGGTGCCTTTGTGTCGCTGTCGCGTGTCGCGTCTATTTGTAGGAACACCAGAAAAGTAAAAAAAAAAACTTTTTTACAAAAAAATACAACCGACTTCCAAAAACAACACTACAAAGTGAAAAATAACTTTAACTTCGGAAGTCGGTGTCTAGTTAATTGTATTTTCATGTTTTACCACCGTCTTCCGAAATTAAAGTTATTTTTCACTTTGTAGTGTTGTTTTTGGAAGTCGGTTGTATTTTTTTGTAAAAAAGTTTTTATTTTTCGCTTTTTAGTTGTGTACCTACCCCACACAAATTCTAATACCACAGCCTGCAAAACAAAGTAGAACATCATCCATATAAAAGTAGCGAAAAAATACGTATCATTGAAGCTAACTCAAAAACTACCGAAGCAAAATTACCTAATCAATTTTATATGGGACCAACTGTGATGTATACCCTCTCGAATAAAACAAAAAAAAATCCAAATCGGTCCAGCCATCTTCGAGTAATCAGGGAACATACATAAAAAAAAAAAAAAAAAAGTTACGACGAATTGAGAACCTCCTCCTTTTTGAAGTCGGTTAAACAATCGCTGCATACACTTACTTCTATTAAAAACACGTCCAATACATAACCTTCTCCATTTTTGAGGTTTTTATCATAAAAACTGTAAGACCAAAGTATAATAATAGGTAAGTAAGTATTGTTTTTATGAAAAAAAAATTGCCGACTACCAAACCTCATTATTTGCTTATTTTTTTTTAGGATTTACCTGCAAAACTAACTAACCTCAATATGACACCTAGAGTTTTTACAATAATTACCGTCCATTCATTTAAAAATCCGCGTAGAATAATTATTACCATGTACTTTTGTACTAGCCAATTAAGCGTTTAATAACCTTATTGAAATCAATCTAAATCAAACCTTACCATCCTTGATTTAAAGTCCATTATCATTTTCCTAGTTGCAGAAACTAATATTGTTAAAACAACTTTAACGTTGTAGTTTGGAAAATTTATTGATAGACTTTAGTGCTTTGGTATAAAGTTAACTTTTGATTGATAGAGTGCATTGTTATTGGTGTTAATAAGTTGGTAAATGCCGGCAATGACCTCTTTTGGTACTCATGACCACGAAGAAGTAATATTGTACTTTAATAATTATTTGTTTGAAAGAGAATAACAAAAATGGATAAGTTAATCGTTAACACTAAAAATACCTAATTTCTTATACAGGGCGAGTTTTTATTGAAGGACTTGGAAGAAAAAAATGGTCAAATGAACAATGATCTCGATTTGTGGAGAAAACTTTTATTTTTCTTTATTTAGTTTTATTTGAAAAAAAATGCGAAATTAAGCTTTTTCCTTTAATTTGACACCAAATATTCCCTAAAAGATTTGATCCTTACCGGTAGCAATAGGTTTTTAGAGGTAGGTACCTCTAAAAACCAGATGGGTATACCATCCTGTATTATTTTTTACTATAAGTACAGGATGTTATTTTTGCATTTGGTTCAATTTCCGGTAAAATAATTTTTATTCTCAAAAAAGTAAAATATGTTTTAAACGACAAAAAAAGGAGGAGGGTCTCAAGTCGACAGTTTTTTTTTTATGTGTACGCATAACTTTTTACCGAGTTGTCCGATTTGAAAGATTTTTGTTTTATTCGGGAGGGTATACCTCGAAGTTGGTCCCATGTAAAATTTATTAACATTGCTTGCGTAGTTTTTGAGTTAGCTACAATAATACGTATTTTTTCTCATTTTTTATGTCGACGATGTTTACATTTCTTTTGCAGGTAGTGGTAATCTAATTTGTGGGGGTAGTACCACAATTAAGAAGTGAAAAAAGAACAACAGACTTCCAAAAAAAAAACAACTTTATTTTCGGAAGTCGGTGGCAAAAAACGAAAATACAAAACCGAAGACACCGACTTCCGAAATTAAAGTTATTTTTCTCTTTGTACCGTTTT
Source organism: Cosmia pyralina (assembly GCA_946251885.1). Lineage (NCBI taxonomy): Eukaryota > Metazoa > Arthropoda > Insecta > Lepidoptera > Noctuidae > Cosmia > Cosmia pyralina. Next base: position 3,618,753 of record OX276371.1, read on the forward strand.
TTTTGGAAGTCATTTGTTTTTTTTTTTTTTTTGTACAAAAGTTTTTTTATAATAAATTTAAAATAAAGGTTTATATTATAAACTGCCATATCTACACCGTATTATCGATCCTTGCGCCACCGACACTGAACAGTAAGGTTGGTTAATTACTCTATTCATTAAAACCACGCGTTTTTACTGTTAACTAAACAAAAATATGTTATATTAATTCAACGCTTTTTACGATACAGAGAGGAGGATAATGTTTTTCAAGAGTATGTACCTATGTACTTATGTCTATTTCATTGGCACGCTCTGTAGCCTACGCGGCTTGATAGATTTAAACATAATGAAGTGTCGTTAGATGGGATGGGATGGATGGGAGCTCGAGGCTAAGTAATAACAGCCGCACGGGTCGATCCATCAGGGTAAGCTACGCTTGCCGGGGTTGGTCCGTGGATGGGTGACCATCTTTACATACCGAGACTCCTCCGTGCCTCGGAAAGCACGTTAAGCCGTTGGTCCCGGCTGTCATTCGTGGATCTTTGACAGTCGTTACGGGTCGTCAGAAGCCCGAAAGTCTGACAGTCAGTCTTACCAAGGGGTATCGTATTACCCAGTTAATGGGTTGTGGAGGTCAGATAGGCAGTCGCTCAATGTAAAATAATGGTATTCAGCTGCATCCGGTTAGACTGGAAGCCGACCCCAACATAGTTGGGAAAAGGCTAGGCAGATTGATTGAAGTGTCGTTAGATCCATACATAATTATTAATCTATATAGGGTGACTGGTAATTAGTGACCGATATTTAAACACATGATTGTGCTCACGATAACAAACAACTTTTACTATGGGACAAACCTGAAATGGCGAAAAAAAATCAGCTGCCCCATACATTCATGTTCGCATAACTCTACAAAATGTGGCAGCTGATTTTTTTTTCGCGATTATAGATTTGGTCCCATAGTAAAAGTTGTTCATAATGATGAGTACAATGACCCCATAAAATATTGCCACTGTTTAAACTTACACCCTGTATTTGTTATCACGTTCTCAAAAACGGCTCTAACGATTTCGATTAAAGATGCAATATAGGGGTTTACGGGGGCGAAAAATCAATCTAGCCCAGTCTAGTCTAGTAGTCGCATTTCTGGGAAAATTCGTTTTCTCTATTTTCGACTAGGTTACTATGAATAAAAATTAAATGATGTTTGTTGGTAAACGCATAAATGGAGAACAGCTGGACCGATTTGGCTAATTATTGTTTTAAAATGTTCGTAATAGACCGAATGACAATGTTACGGAAAAAAAAAATTAAAGTTGCCGGGAGAAATAGAAAATTCGGAAAAACTGAAAATGCATTTTCTAAGGGTATTTTTGTATGATTTTTTTTGAAATTTGCACAGGTCTGTCGGATCAGCTAGTATTAACTATAACAAAGTTCAGGTCACCTCATGGTGTTTTTCTTTGCCGATGTCAGTATAATGTCCAAGATAAACTAGGTGATAGGCACAAAGATATGTGTAATTAACCAATCAATCTGCCTAGTCTTTTCCCAACCATGTTGGGATCGGCTTCCAGTCTAACCGAATGCTGCTGAATACCAGTATTTTATATGAAGCGATTGCCTATCTGACCTCCACAAACCAGTGACTGTGTAATACGATACCCCTTGGTAAGACTGGTTGTCAGACTTTCGGGCTTCTGACGACCCTTAACGACTGTCAAAGATCCAGGAATGACAGCCGGGACCAACGGCTTAACGTGCTTTCCGAGGCACGGAGGAGTCTCGGTATGTAAAGATGGTCACACATCCATGGACCAACCCCGGGAAGCGTAGCTTAACCTGATGGATCGACCCGTGCGGCTGTTATTACTTAGCCACGAGCTCCTGTTGTATTGTATTATATTTTATGTAAAGCTACATACACAACAAGATTTATTATCAAACACAGACTCCAGAACAATACTGGCAGGCAATCATCACGTTTACCATAAATTAAATTAACACCCTCAGCGCCAGAACGAAAAATAAGGTTTACAATAAAATAGGCCTTAAGATTGACGTTTTAATAATTAATGACATATTACGAGTGGAACTCAGTGTCAAAGGGGCTCGTCTAGTTTGAGGTGCTTGACACCTGTCAGCTTCATACTAAGGAATATTATGTTTTGCGAATTTGATCCTTATTACTACTAGAAGTTTTCCAACTGACAGGTGTCTGGACTGGTTTCCTAGGAAAGCGGCCATAACCGCGTCATGAAAATCTGTAATTTTCAAACCCCGCCCCCAAAAGATTTAAATCGTTAGATTTACCCGTACCGTACTTTGTCACTAGAAAAAGTGACAAACACATTATTAAATAGAGTTTCCATGATAAATCAAGTGAAGTCACTGCGTCATTGCGTATCAGAGATGTCAGAACAAAACAGAAATGCGATTATCTTTTGACGCTGTAGGGCGAATCTAACGATTTAAATCATTGCCGCTGTCATCATTTTCATGACAGCTGTCACCGCTCTTCTAGAAAACCGTAGCTTATGTCTTAGAAATAAAGTTGTATTTCTCATTAATTCAATGACTTGAAAATAACAGGAACAGGTAGTAAAATTATTAATCGTTTTTTTTTAAATGTCAAGTTTTGTGAAAACGAAAGTAACTATTTATATTAAACGTTAAATGTCATTGCCCTTAGCCTAAATTAATTGCAATGGCCGACACCTTACTATCGGTCAAATCAATTTTATAAGTTACATTTTGACAGGTCAAGAATTATTTGCTCATTGTGGCATAATGGATGATGCCTGGGTAAAAAAAAAAATCTATTTAATCCGTCAGTCTGATAACTAAAAAAATGTAAGATACGTATTTTTTAGATAACACGCATTAAAGTTGGGAAGTGGGAGCTCGCGTGACGTCATGACATATTTTAACTCAATAAATAAATAAAAAAATAGACCTACGAGCACAGAACAGAATAAGTTTATAGATCTAATCGTATTGTAATACCCGAAAATAATCATAATACAAACAAGGAAATAATATCTTTTTAACATTATTAATTATATATTTTATTTTCCGCATTGTTCTACAAGTTTCAATTTGCATAACAAATTGTTACACTTTGCCTTCGGCTAAGGCTGAGCTACCAAATTATATAGGATTTGCCAATTAATAATAATAGCATTTTGCTATATAAGGGGCCCAAAGCTAATTAATAACAGCCGACCGAGTTGATCGAAGGAAAACGCGAGTAGTGTTGCCAACTAGCGCCACCATTGAAAAAAAAATTAATAAGTCTGAAGTTACGGAACATTCTGAAATTTCCTGTGCTCACATTTTTAGCCAGATGCTGTATATTTTTTTGTGTAAATAAATTCGACACTAAAGCTCCTAGGTTCTAAGGCATCTGACTAAAAATGTGAGAATAGGAAATCTTAAAATGTTCCATAGTCATCATCTGCCTAGCCTTTTCCCAACTATGTTGGGGTCGGCTTCCAGTCTAACCGGATACCTGAATACCAGTATTTTACATGGAGCGACTGCTCATCTGAACTCCACAACCCAGTATCTGGGTAATACGATACCCCTTGGTAAGACTGGTTGTCAGACTTTCAGGCTTCTGACGACCCGTAACGACTGTCAAAGATCCGCGAATGACAGCCGGGACCAACGGCTTAACGTGCTTTCCGAGGCACGGAGGAGTCTCGGTATGTAAAGGTGGTCAGCCATGGACCAACCCCGGTAAACGTAGCTTAACCTGATGGATTAACCCGTGCGGCTGTTATTACTTAGCCACGAGCTCCTCTCCAGACTTATGATTTTATCTCAATGGTGGCGCTTGTTGGCAGTACTACTCGCCTTGCCGCGGTTGGTAAGTCGTTGGATGACCATCCAATATATTTCGAGACCCATCCGTGCCTCGGAAAGCACGTAAAGCCGTGGCTCTTTGACAGTCGTTACGGGTCGTCAGAAGCCTGAAAGTCTGACAACCAGTCTTACCAAGCGGTATCGTATCACCCAGTAACTGGGTTGTGGAAGTCAGTTAGGCAGTCGCTGCTTGGATTGGTATTTATTGGCGTCCGGTTAGACTGGAAGCCGACCCAACATAGTTGGGAAAACGCTAGGCAGATTGATTTTTATTGAACTGTAACTATTTTCAACCAATCGGAGATCTTGATTGTAAATTGTTTATGTGTGTACAGCAGTGTCGTAATCTTTCCTCCGACAAAATATAAAGAAATCATCCAAGCATGCAGACATGTTCTTTCTCAATATTTTGTTGTGTGCAGTTTATTAATTAGTGCTAATTAGAAAACACAATAGGCACTCGCACCAATTTGATGATAAAGGAATGATGCCTGGGTAAAAAAAAAGGAATTCTATTTCGTCCGTTAGTCAGATAATAAAAAAAACATTAGACACGTATTTTTTACTTTATCATATTAATAAAAAAATACTAAGGCTGGGTTGCACCATCTTGGGATCATGGCACTGTTGTTACAAGATCGAACACTGTAAAAGACTTGGGTGTCGTATTCGACCAGAAGTTGACATTCCATGACCACATTTCAACGGTTGCTAAGGAGTCATTTAAACGACTAGGGTTTGTTCTTAGAAACGCACGAGAATTTCAAAATGCGCATGTTGTACAGCTGTTATACAGTACGCTTGTCAGAAGCAAGTTGGAGGCGAGCTCTTGTGTCTGGAACCCGCACGAGGCTAGTTATGCACTTTTATTAGAGAAGGTTCAAAAAGCATTTCTGAGATTTCTCTATAAATTCCGTTACGGATTTTATCCATTTTTATATCCAACAAAATTTCTCGTAGGATCTCTAGGATTTCATATGTTACAAACTAGGAGAGCCTATGATCAGTTGTAAAAAATATGTCGTGGGATAACAGATGCTCCTGATCTCCATAATGAGCTGATTCGCCTTTACGTTCCAAGCAGCTATCTCCGTGGTAGAAAACACCGTCTACTAGCCGTGCCCACAACTCGAACAGTGGCCCGCGCCTCATCCCCTGTTCCTCGCGCCCTGACTGCGCTTAATAACTTCATGGAAGCCAACCCGAACTGTGACCTATTTGCAGATGATCTCAAAACTGTTTTGTGCGCTTGTCTTCACTTTTGTGAGAGCACATAAATTTAAAACTTGTGTTTTGGTTATAATATCTTTGTTCTATTTACTGTATGTGTTAATGTAATTGGTCCACAAACCGTATTAACATAAATAAATAAATAATAAATAAATCTTACTTTAACTATAACAAACATGGCACCTTCAGTTCGATGTTTGTTATTGTGTTAAAGTTCCTGTTAGACAAAAAATGGGTTGATCCATTTGACAATTTGTTAGCTGACGTCATAACTTTAACTGTAACCTTAGCCGCCCACGCTTCGCTGGTTAAAGTTATTGTTAAACATCTGTCACTTCTGTCAGACGCGTCGAATGTCATGTCCCTGCTCCGAACTTTATCTTTCACATTTGACATGACGGTGCAACAGCAGGTAGTCATTCTATGGGCATTTTAACTTTGACGGAAACTATTACCTAGTCCTTGGTGCAACCCACCCTTAGATCCAACGCATAAAAGTTGGGGAGTGGGGGCTCGCTACGTCACAGCAATAACAAAGTACGTATAAAATCTAGCAAGGAGTGACGTCATGCCACACCCACGATCCATCAATTTTTGAAGCGCGGCTCGAAGCGTTTCTTTGATGCCGCCACAAAACATCGCAACCCTTTGGTTGTCGAGGCCGCGCGCTATGCCCCCTCTAAAATTAGTAAGACTCGCCGTCCGAGACATATTCTCACCGACCCTGATGACCCCATAACCCTCCTTCAGGAGAGTAGCAAGGCCACCAGTACGGTTTATAAACGCAAACCACCTTTGTTTTTTTTTTTTTTTTTTGTGGATGGGAAATCATCAAATGACTTCTCCCGCTCTGGGCAGAGCGGGAGGGCGTGTCAGACTTTTACTGACTAAAACCCACCCTTCAGCTGCCCGTGCCAGGGCCACGGTATCTCTTTCGAACTACCCGCGACCCCGGCGGCATCGGCCCATTTGACCCCGTCACTGCTGACATATCTTTGAGGCGCGCGTGGAACACAACGCGCCGTCGACCCGGGCCTGGTCAAAACCACCTAGGAATACATTCCGACCTCGCCGCCGAGGTCGGAATCGTAACCCCCCCTCCCCCCTATCCCCTACTCGGTAAAGCTGTGCCTGCTGGGGGCACAGCCGAGCCTGTTGTACTTAACCCCCCTATCATGATCCAGCCTGCCCCGTCTGGCTGCTCTATTATTAGCGACGCTCAGTCGTCTAATATTTTACCCTAGTTTTTAAGCCTGGCCGGAGGCTTTAAGTTCGCTTAAAGCACCCACAGGAAACGCTCGGTTAAGCAGTCTCGGCCCTCAGTGGTCAACTGCGAGATGTCAGTCATAACTAACTAACTAAGCGTCATGCCACATCTTTTGATAACGTAAAAAAAGAGAAAATACGTGTCCAATATTTTTTAATAATCTGCATGACGTACAAAAAAAAAAATAGTCATCATCCCCATTGACGGACCACAATGATTAAATAATTATTCCTTGTTTATAAATAAAAAAATATATATAATCTGGGAGAAATGGTCTTGTGCAAGTGAATTTCTGCAACCGACTTGCACAATCTGTCAAATGAAATTCAACTTGCGAAAGTAATTAATGGAAGTTTTCAAAAGTAAACCGATTAAAATTATTTATGCTAATTCTACATCGTAAAATGCTAATGATTATTGTCCAATAAATACTAGTTTAGTAAATTAATAATAAATACGCAATTTGCTTATATATGTAGGTATAATGCAATGCATTTCATAATTCAGTATTATGATATATAGTTTTATAAATTTCAAAACACCAAAGAAACGTTCAAATAAAATACAAATAATACTGTTTTGTTATCTAAATGTTCTTTTGTTTTTGTATTTATCTCATTTATCTGTTTAAAGTTATGTAGTTAGTTGTGTTATAAATATTGTATTTAAAGATTAAAATGTAAATAAAAAATTAAAATGTTTGTAATGTATTGTGGCGGCATCTACATCGTCACATGTGAACAACGCGTGATGCGTTGAGGTCACGCAAAAATGCTGCATCGTGCAATTAAGGACGCTGTTACAAATGGGTAGTCAAATCATTACTTTTTTACACAAACTTATGTTTATTAAATAAAATGCTTTGCATTCTTAAAATGTTTTTTAGTCAAATTGTTGATAGATGTGCATGACACAATTCTGAACTAAAAATATAATTTTCAATAGATAAATTTTCTCAATAAATGTACCGAAGGAAAAATTTTCACTCCCGTACATTTATTGAGAAACTGTATCTATCTAAAATTATATTTATAGTTCAGAATCGTACCTTGTACATCTATCAACAATTTGACCAAAAAACATTTTAAGAATGCCAATGCCAATGTTTTTGTGTTTTTTTTTTTACCGTGGTGTACCTATGTTTGGAATAGGGATTTGATTAAAATTTTTTTTTGTCCGTCGTCTTAGATGTTATCAAATATATTTTTACGTAGGCAATCAAAAAATGTACGGCGATACATTGAATGAAAATATGGCATGACGTCACTCCTTGCCAGATATTATACGTAGTTTGTTATATAGTTGTGATGTAACGAGTCCACTGGCCAACTTTAATGCGTTTCATCTTAGTATTTTTTTATTAGGTAATACACGCTGAGGGTGCAGTTACTGGAGAGAAAGAATTGTTATCTGCCCCTCGTCATGGAAGAAGACTTTTGGCCGCAGGACGTGGTGTTCCGTCGCTTCCGCGGACAAGTTCCACAGGACAGCACAAAGTCAAGCTAGTGCAAAGTGAAATGCTACTAACACAGTCGTCTTTTATTAACACAAGTTTTGTTTATATTCAGATATGTATGTTTAGGTTAAGGTATTTATCTATGGGCCGTGTCGCCTGAAATAAATGGTTTATTATTATTATTTATCAGCTGCGCCCCGCGATTCACAAGCGTAGACCGGGATAAAAAGTTTATGTGTAAACTCAAACTCAAATTCAAAGCATTTATTTCAAATAAACCAATTACAGGCACTTTTTAATTGTCAATGGGTCGGTCAGTCAGAAAGATGAAGCTAGTTGCCCATTCCAAAGCGTAGTAGATCCCTATGGAGAAGAACGGGCAAGAAAGTCCACGGATACTCTTTTAAATCATAATATTTTTACAAAATATTGGTTACATCGTTCATGTTGAATATATACATGTGAGAACAATGTAGAAGGAATGTAGTAAATCCAAGGTATAAGCTGTCTACATACCAAATTTCATCTAAATCGGTCCAGCCGTTTGAGCGTGAAGAAGTAACAAACACGCACACAATCACAAACTTTCGCTTTTATAATATTTATGTGAATAATACGATAAAGCAAACAATACGTGTCTAATATTTTTTTAATATCTGATTGACGTAATAATATTTTTTTTTTACCCAGAAATCATCCTTCTTATAATTTAATCATGACTAAAAAACAATAAGATATTTTTACAGTTCGAATGCCTTTTTTTAAAGGCTACGTGGTATTTTTTGCATTTATTTTATAAAATGCATAGCTATAAATTTTGCGTGTTAAAAACATTATTGCGCGCATAAAACGAAAGGTGTTAACCTAGGCATAAAAATACCAACTTTTTGATATAAAAATAATAATTCACTCGAACACATTCTCAAGAAGTTGGCACAATCAACGTAGAGTTGATTTGTTGATTATTTTTTCTCCACTAACGTATTTATATTATATCTCTCTTAATTATTATCTGCTTAGCCTTTTTCAAACTTTTTGGGGTCAGCTGCCTGTCTAACCGGTAGCAGCTGAATACAGTATTTTACATGGAGCGACTAGCTGATTAGTTACTGGGTAATACGATACCCCTTGGTAAGACTGGTTATCAGATTTTCGGACTTCTGACTACCCGTATGACTGTCAAAGATCCACGAATGAGAGCGTGCTGTCCGAAGCGCGGAGGAGTCTCGGTATGTAAAGATGGTCACCCATCCACGCACCAACCCCGGCAAGTGTAGCTTAACGTGACGGATCGACTTGTGCGACTGTTATCACTTAGCCACGAGCTCCTCCCTTTTTTCTATAATAGCTTATACAGAAAAATTTATAAATCGTAAAAAATATCGAATTTCAAATCATATGCACCCTGCGTATGATTTGAATTTCGATTTCTTTTCAATTTTTTTTTTTTTTGAAAAAAGAAAAACTAGGTATGTCATAGACTTCTACTCCATTCACCTATTACAGCCTACATTTTTCAAGATGGTAAAAAAAGTCACGAACTAGGTTTTAGGCATAGTAAAAGATTGTTTTGTAAACTCATATAAATCAACATAAACAAAAGGGCAGACATAACAATCAGCGTTCTAATTGAGTATTATATTCATTCACAATCACAATCCCTTTTGATTCATAACCCAGTGATTCCTGTGCCTGAATAAATTTACTTAAAAAAAAAAGTAAAAACCGACTTCAAAACCAAAAACGAATAAAATAACTTTCATAAATAACTTTTAACAGCTTCTGAAGTCGGTGTCAAGCTAAAGTGAATTGAAGAATTGAAGACACCGACTTCAAAAACTGATAAGTGTTTTAAGAAAGTTATTTTAATCGTTTTTGGTTTTGAAGTCGGTTTTTACTTTTTTTTTAAGTAAATTTATTTTTCCATTTTTAGTTGAATATACAATAACATGAGTAGGTAAGCCAAACTCGAACGAAAAGAAGAATTATCAAAATCCGCTTAGAAATGCCGGAGATACAGTGCATTTATGCATATAACTTTGTACATAACAATAATTACATAATGTATTATATACTAAAACCTTCCCGAAAGTATGTAGATCATGTTAGTGACAGAATCAACAAAATTGGTTCATGAGTTTTTGAGAAAATCGCGGACAAACAAACATACATACATACGGGTCTAATACAGAACCGAAATCCTTTTTTGAAATCGGTTAAAAATACATCTGCTCAGCAACCAGAGTAACCTACAGACAAAATTCCTTCATGATTAGGGCGAGCCGCATGTATAATGAAACCTGCCAAGAAGTTGACATAGATCTTGTTAATACCAGTCTGCCTAAATTAAAGAAGGCTCTTTGCAATCACTTCTTTGACAAAATAACATAGCCCTTGCAATAAATATGAATATACAGAACGCGAAAGTAACACAGTCTGCTACCTATACTCCATTTACAAAAATAATAGACATTTAAACAAACCTTTTTTACAATCCGTTCAACCGATTTTGACTTCTATTGCGTTGGTGGCATGACAAATGGCAGCTGCAGTAAACAGTTGGTATTGTAACCACTTTTTTGCCTTTAATGCCATCCTTAAGCCTACGCAATAGAAGTCAAAATCAGTTGAACGGACTGTAAAAAAGGTTTGTTTAAATGTCTAATAGTATTGTGGAGGTTTGATGCTTTGATCACACCTTGACAATATAATACTGGCTGACATTCAATCATTCAAATATGGAATGTCTTCTATGAAGAAAACGATTCTCGTTTTCTTCATAGGATGACAGATAGATTCTGGTGAGGGCTCCGCGTAGAACCAATTTAGTTAAGGAGTGTGATTTATAATTGATTTGAAGCTTAAAATGTCTTTCTTTCTTTCTCTCGTATTATTTAATAGTTCAGTTAATCTCCTACTGTGAGGTACGAGGCTTCACAGTACCTACTATTGAAGTAAATCACACAACATCAACACCTCCCCCTAAGGGAGGTGTTCTAGAATAGTCTAGGATTATTGATGATTCGCTATGGATGGTCTTAGCTAGAGTGTAAACTCCTAATTTTAATAAACCTAATAAGTAATTTAATCTATCTTTTAATCTAGAAATAACAAAAATATATCCTAACAAAACTAAAACTAAAACAAGGCGTCGAAAAATTCCTCCGCATCGTTGTCGACTGGTAAAGTACCCAAGAGACTGGCGGCATTGCCACGTCGTATGGCAATGCTTAACCTCTGGCCAAGGAAAAAGCCAGCCCTTGGGTCACGGGAAGTGTCAACCAGACGTTTCAAGATATCTTTAAAGAGACCATGAGCACTGGGACCCCACGGCCCGAGGGTTTCAACCCCAAATAGATTATATTTTCGCCGCTTGAGGTTTTTCTTTTAATAGATTAGTTTAACGGGGGGTTATCCGAATTTTACCTGTTTTAGAATCAATTTTAAATGGTGAAATTATTGTATTAAGGTCCTGAAAAAAATATATGCCATAGATACATCCTTTCTTTAGGGAAATTAACGGTTCAAAACACGATAAGTTGTAATTTCCTCGATGAAAAAAAAAATCCGAAACATAGTCGATTTCAAAACCATTTTCCGTTTCATTTCCTAATTACAGCATAAAATTATATGAAAATTGCATGTAATTAGTCCCTATTCATAATTATCAAAATCATGTCAGATATTCATACAATTTATAAAAATAGACCATACAAAGAACTCATGTTAGCATACCTATATTATAAAGATTAATTGAGAAAATTACAATAACGTGTTAGAATAATCATCCGTCAGTAAAAAAACAAGCAAATAAATAATAATTAAATCAATTACCTAAAACCATTCTTTTTGGTCATATAATACCTGATCGGAGCTCGTGGCTAAGTAATAACAGCTGCACGGGTCGATCCATCAGGTTAAGCTACGCTTGCCGGGGTTGTCCGTGGATGAGTGACCATCTTTACATACCGAGACTCCTCCGTGCCTCGGAAAGCACGTTAAGCCGTTGGTCCCGGCTGTCATTCGTGGATCTTTGACAGTCGTTACGGGTCGTCAGAAGCCCGAAAGTCTGACAATCAGTCTTACCAAGGGGTATCGTATTACCCAGTTAATGGGTTGTGGAGGTCAGATAGGCAGTCGCTCCATGTAAAATAATGGTATTCAGCTGCATCCGGTTAGACTGGAAGCCGGCCCCAACATAGTTGGGAAAAGGCTAGGCAGATTGAATACCTGATCGGTTAAACTCGCTACAAAATAATGTCCCTTTTGACAGCCCATATCGTTTCTTATGCCAAAGAGAGACAACATAGCGGGACAAAGGGGGACACCCTCATGTCAAATCGGACTTCTTAGATTGACCAAACTTTAAGTTTATTATATTATTTAATAATACATAGAAAAAGTAATATCAGTAATGTGGACAAAAATTCATAATTTTTTACCCTGTACTTGTTTTCTAAGCTGTACTTGTTTCTACAGCTTTTCAGTCAAAGATCGACTTCCTGTCTGTAGCTACCCTTAGCCTAAAACTACAAAAAGAAAAAACAAAAAAAAACTCACCTGTGCTCCCTATTCTCGGAAGTCGGAAACTCGAAACTCGAAAGTCGGAAGTTCGAAAGTCGGAAAACTGGAGCACAACACTATACACTTCACTAGGTACTATTGTATTACAACATTACCTATCGTGGCAAACGCGGTGCGCGCCTACTTCGACTGAGGCAAAATATCTAGCCTTGTGGTTTATATAGCGAAGTTGAGATGGTGGCGTAGTGAAAGATATAATAGAGAAGCGTTTGTGTTGTTGTGGGTGTGTATAGCTCACACGCACCCAATTGCTCCTAAGAGTCAGACACCACCAAACGGAAAAAACCGGTCATGAGCGAGTCGAACTCGCCACCGAGGGTTCCGTTTCGATTTCTGAAAAAGTATGCTATTTAAAGACATCGTTTTATTTTTCCTGTAGTCTTTACATAAACTTCTATCACATAGAATAATTTATTTCAGATTTTTCTCTATGCAAACTTCGGAGATAAGGGCGGAAACTTTTTTTTTTTACATTTTTCATCAAATATCGAAAACTATGCGGCCTAAAAAAAAGAAAAAAAATGTTTCAGAATGTTCAAATTGGGCTCTTTCATATGATACCTCACATTCTAAGTCAATGCAATAAAAAAAACCTATAGAGTACTTCACGTTGACCTAGAGTCATAAAATTTGGCAAGAAGCATGGTCTCACAGACTGACAGCACAGTTAAGGAAAACGTCTGAAAATCGTTTTAATTTGTTGTTTCACAAACTTACATTTACCAGTTGAAGATTTGACCGTGACGTACATCTGACTACCTACGGGAGAACAAGTTTTCAAACTACTGCAATGTTAAGTTTGTTTTTGGGATAAATTATTCATCACAACTACGGAACCCTTCATTGTGCGTGGTCCAACAATTTTTTTCTCAGTCCGTATTTTTTTTTATAATTTTAAAATAAATTAGTTTTAAAGTAATTTAAGAAAATTGACGAAAATTGACCATTCTCCCCCCCTTATCTCCGAAACTACTGAGCCTAAAATTTTGAAAAAAATACAGAAAATTGTTCTTTACCTGTAGATTACAGGAAAACCTATAAGAAGTCTATGGTCTCAAAATAACATAGTAAATCTCTCAATATTGTGAGTACAATCTTACATTTGCAGTTGTAATGTATGGGAGAACATGTTTTTCAACTACAATGTTAAATTTGTTCTTGGGATAAATTCATCCTTCATTGTGCGTGGTCCGACACACACTTGGCAGGTTTTCTTTTTTATATGACGTGTAAAAGTGTGTCCGGTATCATAGTTACAGAATAAACAGTTTCATTAATATCATTTCTCCAGCAAAAAGCATCCTTTGTCTATTTAACGCCCACAACATCACGCAAAGCGATACCACATTTTAAATCATCGCTTTCACTACAGCGAAGCCTTTAAAAACCATTGAAGGCTTTACGCACTCAAGCCGACCAACCTAAGATGACCTCCGCTCACAATTATATTACTAGCAGTTAGAAGTCAGACTATACTAGTTATTGTTTTGATACAGTTCCTACAATCAACTTAGTAGTGACGTCATCTTTGACGTGAATTAAAACAAAGAAATTTACTTGTTTACATTTTTTTTTTGAAAGGGTATTCCTTTTAGAAAGGGCTGTTCTTTTGGACAAAGGCTGTTTTTTTGGATAGCCCATAGATTTTTTTACCTTTCTTTACATTTGTGGCCTTTTTACCGAACTTCAGCGAGATACTGTGCCCGTGTGCTGAATTCAGGGACTAGGTACTTTCATTACTCATTGAAAGGGTTTTCGATAGGGTATTTCTAAGCAGTTAAGCTAAGAGGGATGTGTGGTGTTACACGAATGGATAGAATAAGAAATGAGTACATAAGAGGAAGTCTAAAAGTGGCACCGGTGACTGAAAAGTTGTGCGGAAATCGGCTGTCATGGTATGGGCATGTGATGCGGAGGAGTGAGGAAAATGTCGTGAGGAAAGTTTTGAGTATGAATGTCGATGGAGCAGGGGAAGACCAAAGAAACGATGGATGGATTATGTGAAAGATGACATGGCTAGAAAGGGGGTGACTACCGAGATGACGAATAATAGAGAAGTATGGAAAAAAAGGACATGTTGCGCCGACCCCAAATAGATTGGGATAAGGGCAGGAGAATGATGATTTCTAAGCAGTTAATCCCCATATAACCCTTTTGAATGGTTTTAAAGGACCATCATGGTTATCCATGGTAAGGGTTTTCGATAGGGTTACCCTTTTGAAGGCTTAAATTCAAATTAAATTCTTTCAAAAGGATTTCACTTCAACGCTCTTAAAAATGATAACAGTGTAACATTCCGACTCGGAGCAATGTAATATGAACTCTTGATGCAAATAACTAATATGATAACTTGAAAATAACCCTTATATCATCTTCCTGCCCTTATCCCATGTTACGTGGGGTCGGCGCACCACGTTTTCTTCTTCCTTTCTCCCCTGTCAAACGTCACGCTAACATTCACTCCCTTCTCTTTCATATCATTCCTCACACAATCCATCCATCTTTTCTTTGGCCTTCCTCTGCCTCTCCATCCATCAACATGTATACTCATCACTCTTTTAGTCACATGCGTTTCGTCTCTCCTCATCACATGCCCATAAGTACCAAGACAAACGATTTCCTTTCAACTTTTCTGTCACTGGCGCCACTTTCAAACTTCCTCTTATATACTCATTTCTCACTTTATCCATTCTCGTCACTCCACACATCCATCTCAACATTCTAAACTAACCCTTATAATAGATAGGTTATCTTTATGAAGGGGTAACCCTTTCACTGGGTTTCAAGTATAAAACCCATTCAATGGGTTATCCATATTGAAGGGATAACCCTTTTACTGGGTTTCAAGTATAAAACCCATTCAAGGAGTTACACATGATAAAGGTAACCTCATAAATGGCTTACCCCTTCGAAAGACTTAACTCTTAGCCGGGGTTGGACGTTCCCTGGCTGGATTACGGCCCACTTCCTCTGGCAGAGGAGGCCTGTGTCCCCCGCAGTGGGAACATTTACATCTATCTTCTATTTTTAACCGACTTCTAAAAAAGGAGGAGGTTCTCAATTCGGATGTTTCTATTTTTTTTTTATGTTTGTTCGCGCATAACTCCGTCGCATGCCAACCGATTTGAAAAATTATTTTTTTGTTGGAAAGGGTATACTTCCCAAATGGTCCCATTTTTGTAAAATCCAGTTCTGATGATGGGATCCTGGAGAAATCGAAGGAACTCTTCAAATATTATAGGCACACCTATAGTGATTTGGGTATTTTTTATAGTAGCTCGTGTATTTGCTCTCGGAAAGCACCACTTGGTGAAGTGGAACTGATGATGAACACCACAGAAGGCTACCGGAATTACTCAATGATAAATATTTCACGGGTTGCGATTCGATTACTTTAATATGGTTGCTAAGCAATTTCCGCTCGTCACACAATGCGTGTGGTGAGTGGTTGTTGAGGAGTTCTCCTGGTTCTTACCAGCAGAACTCCTCAACAATTAACGTCCCAGCATCGGGAAAAGCAATATTTTGTAACATGTGATGAGCAATTGACATTGGACTATTGTAACTTATACAAATTATAAACAGACCCACTAAAAAGTGAAAAATAAAAACTTTTTTACAAAAAAATACAACCGACTTCCAAAAACAACACTACAAAGTGAAAAATACATTTAATCAGACACCGACTTCCGAAATTAAAGTTATTTTTCACTTTGTAGTGTTGTTTTTGGAAGTCGGTTGTATTTTTTTGTAAAAAAGTTTTTATATAAATAAAAAGAGAAGTCCTGACTGACTGACTGACTCATCGACGCCCAGCCCAAACCATTGGACATAGAAAGCTGAAATTTTGCACAGAAGTTCCCTTGATAATTAAAAATTAAAAGGGTCAACTTTTTTTTTTATTATTAGTTTTTATAGCCATAATAGAAATACACACTGTCAAAAGTTCAACTATCTACCTATTACGGTTCATGAGATACAGCCCTGTGACAGACACACAGACGGACGGATGGATGGACAGCGGAGGCTTAGTGATAGGGTACCGTTTGGAACCCAATGGGTACGGAACCCTAAAATGAAAAATATAAAGAATAAAACATGAATGATGAAATGAAAATGAATGAAAAAATGTTGTCAAATCAAATCAAATCGTTTATTTGTGATGCATGGGTTATACAACATTATTTTTAGTATATGCGAAACCTGAATATAGTTTGTTCAGAATAAATAACTGAATCGATTCCAATAATTTTTATACCGTGTTATATTTTGCCCCAAAAATCTTTAAAAAAGGTTACAATATGAACACCGCGCGACGAACACAATTCACGGCAGGTCATAGCGGCACTAGGCACGGGCGCACAGCGGGCGCCGCGTGGTGATCATGTTTTTGTACGGACAACCAGGTAACATAACAAGCTTATAACTTTGTGATTTTTCATGATACAGTTTTGAAATTTTGTACATAGATTCTTTACATAATAAAAACTTTTGTACAAAAAAGGTGTCTGGTTAAATGTATTTTCGTTTTTGCCACCGACTTCCGAAATTAAAGTTATTTTTCACTTTGTAGTGTTGTTTTTGGAAGTCGGTTGTATTTTTTTGTAAAAAAGTTTTTATTTTTCACTTTTTAGTTGTGCACCTACCCCACACAAATTCTAATACCACTACCTGCAAAGCAAACTAGAATATCGTCCATATAAAAGTGGGGGAAAAATACGTATTATTGAAGCTAACACAAAAACTACCAAAGCAAAGTTAATCAATTTTATATGAGACCAACTGTGATGTATACCCTATCGAATAAAACAAAAAAAATCCAAATCGGTCCAGCCATCTTCGAGTAATCGGGGAACATACATAAAAAAAAAATAAAAAAAAAAACAAAAAGGTCCCGACGAATTGATAACCTCCTCCTTTTTGAAGTCGGTTAAAAAGAGAAGTCTTGACTGACTGACTGACTCATCAACGCCCAGCCCTAACCCTTGGGTCTAGAAAGCTGAAATTTTGCACAGAAGTTCCCTTTATAATTAAAATTTAAAAGGGTCAACTTCATTTTTTTTATTATTAGTTTTTATAGCCCTAATAGAAATACACACTGTCAAAAGTTTAACTATCATCTACCTATTACGGTTCATGAGATACAGTCCTGTAACAGACAGACAGACGGACGGATGGACGGACAGCGGAGGCTTAGTGATAGGGTACCGTTTGGAACCCAATGGGTACGGAACCCTAAAATGAAAAATATAAAGAATAAAACATGAATGATGAAATGAAAATGAATGAAAAAATGTTGTCAAATCAAATCAAATCGTTTATTTGTGATGCATGGGTTATACAACATTATTTTTAGTATATGCGAAACCTGAATATAGTTTGTTCAGAATAAATAACTGAATCGATTCCAATAATTTTTATACCGTGTTATATTTTGCCCCAAAAATCTTTAAAAAAGGTTACAATTTGGACACCGAGCGACGAACACAATTCACTGCAGGTCATAATAGCACTAGGCACGGGCGCACAGCGGGCGCCGCGTGGTGATCATGTTTTTTAACCGACTTCTAAAAAAGGAGGAGGTTCTCAATTCGAATGTTTCTATTTTTTTTTTTATGTTTGTTCGCGCATAACTCCGTAGCTTGCCAACCGATTTGAAAAATTATTTTTTTGTTGGATAGGGTATACTTCCCAAATGGTCCCATTTTTGTCAAAATCTAGTTCTGATGATGGGATCCTGGAGAAATCGAAGGAACTCTTCAAATATTATAGGCACACCTATAGCGATTTGGGTATTTTTTATAGTAGCTCGTGTATTTGCTCTCGGAAAGCACCACTTGGTGAAGTGGAACTGATGATGAAGACCACAGATGGCTACCGGAACTAACAATGATAAATATTTCACGGGTTGCGATTCGATTACTTTAATATGGTTGCTAATCAATTTCCGCTCGTCACACAATGCGTGTGATGAGTGGTTGTTGAGGAGTTCTCCTGGTTCTTACCAGCAGAACTCCTCAACAATTAACGTCCCAGCATCGGGAAAAGCAATATTTTGTAACATGTGATGAGCAATTGACATTGGACTATTGTAACTTATACAAATTATAAACAGAGCCACTAAAAAGCGAGAAATAAAAACTTTTTAACAAAAAAAAAACCGACTTCCAAAAATCACTACAAAGTGAAAAATAATTTTAATTTCGGAAGTCGGTGGCAAAAAACGAAAATACATTTAACCAGACACCGACTTCCGAAATTAAAATTATTTTTCACTTTGTAGTGATTTTTGGAAGTCGGTTTTTTTTTTGTTAAAAAGTTTTTTGTACGGACAACTAGGTAACATAACAAGCTTATAACTTTGTGATTTTTCATGATACAGTTTTGAAATGTTGTACATAGATTCTTTACATAATAAAAACTTTTTTACAAAAAAATACAACCGACTTCCAAAAACAACACTACAAAGTGAAATGTAACTTTATTTTCGGAAGTCGGTGTCTGGTTAAATATATTTTCGTTTTTGACACCGACTTCCGAAATTAAAGTTATTTTTCACTTTGTAGTGTTGTTTTTGGAAGTCGGTTGTATTTTTTTGTAAAAAAGTTTTTATTTTTCACTTTTTAGTGGTGGTACCTACCCCACATAAATTCTAATGCCACTACCTGCAAAAGCAACTAGAACATCATCCATATAAAAGTGGGGAAAAAGTATGTATTATTGAAGCTGACTCAAAAACTACCCAAGCAACGTTAATCAATTTTATATGGGATCAACTTTGAGGTATACCCTTTCGAATAAACAAAAATTTTTCAAATTGGACGACTCTGTAAAAAGTTATGCGTGGTCATACATAAAAAAAAAAATAAAAAAAAACATACGTCGAATTGAGAACCTCCTTTTTTTTTCGTCGGTCAAAAATACTAGACACGTGTTTCGGGTTTCGCTTAGACTGAAACTGATGTTGTATACAGGTGCTGTGAACAATTAAATGAATTCTTATCGATGACATCTTTATGAAGCTAACTGTACCTACATAGGTACCCACGCATATCTGAGATCAAACTCAAACTCAAACTCAAAGCATTTATTTCAAATAAACCAATTACAGGCACTTTTGAATTGTCAATGGGTCGGTCAGTCAGAAAGATGAAGCTAGTTGCCCATTCCAAAGCGTAGTAGATCCCTATGGAGAAGAACGGGCAAGAAACTCCACGGACACTCTTTTAAATCATAATATTTTTACAAAATATTGGTTACATCGTTCATGTTGAAAATATATATGTGAGAACAATGTAGAAAGACGTGCACGTTAAAAAGCGTCCGTAATAAAAAGATAAAAACTAAAACAACTAAATTAAATATTAAAATTAAACACAAGCCATGGCAGCTAAGAGACGACCAGTCCCAACTGACGGCGCCCGTTCACGAACATGACGCATGGATCAGCACCAATTAGCTCAACCATTTTGAAGGGAACTTAATGATCCAACACACACGCCACCACCAGCGAGACATATTTTGAGTGAGCATGACATACTCTC
Organism: Cosmia pyralina; assembly: GCA_946251885.1. Classification (NCBI taxonomy): domain Eukaryota; kingdom Metazoa; phylum Arthropoda; class Insecta; order Lepidoptera; family Noctuidae; genus Cosmia; species Cosmia pyralina. The sequence goes on from OX276371.1 coordinate 3,638,683, forward strand.
AACCGCCAGGGCACACATCCGTTCAATAAATATTATTATGTAGTTAAATGGCAGTTATTAACTTGTAATTTTTATTTTATTATGTACCTAATGGGTTACAAAATAATTATTATAGGTAAGTTTAATTGGAAAACAACTGAGTAATTTTGCCTTTTTGCTGGTCTAGTGTCAAGGTCATTTTAGTACTTAAATGCTGTTTTTTTTTTTCTTTTAATGGCTTCAAATATAACAGAGAGGAGCTCATGGCTAAGTAATAACAGCCGCACGGGTCGATACATCAGGTTAAGCTACGCTTGCCGGGGTCGGTCCGTGGATGGGTGACCATCTTTACATACCGAGACTCCTCCGTGCCTCGGAAAGCACGTTAAGCCGTTAGTCCCGGCTATCATTCGAGGATCTTTGACGGTCGTTACGGGTCGTCAGAAGCCCGAAAGTCTGACAACCAGTCTTACCAAGGGGTATCGTATTACCCGGTTAATGGGTTGTGGAGGTCAGATAGACAGTCGCTCCATGTAAAATACTGGTATTCAGCTGCATCTGGTTAGACTGGAAGCCGACCCCAACATAATTGGAAAAAGGCTAGGCTGATTGATTTAATGGCTTCAAATATAATTCTTAGGTAATTATGCGATTCATAGATCGTGTATAGGTTTCGCTGGTAGGTAATAATAGCACAGGTAAGTCTTTGAAACAAAGTGAATCGTCTGAAAATTATTCCATTGACAAATAGCCTCGTTGGTGTAGTGGTTACAAGCGCTACTGCTGATCATGAGGTCCTGGGTTCGATTCCCGGGTCGAGCAAATTGTTACTGAGTTTTTTTATCCGGAATTTCTCAGTAGCAGCCCGGAGTCTGGATTTGTGCCCGGTTGATGGCAACAGGCTCGCCCCCTGTTACATGCGACTTAGACATAGCTGGCGAAATGTGGCTGTACTATAGCTAGTTAGCTACGCCTCTGCCCAACCCTGCGGGGATTACAAGCGTGATTGTTATGTTATGTAATTCCATTGTCTTGGATCCCGCAACAAAATTAACCAAAAAATTAAGTTCGACAAAAAGAAAAAAACCGGTCAAGAGCGAGTCGGACTCGCACACCGAGTTCCGTACCATCATTTCTATGTAATTTTTGTTGTTGGTTTTATTTATTATTTATTTATTTATTTATTACAAAATCCACAGCTCTTTAACAATTTTACTTAAATAGTTAAAGCCAACCTTACAGCTAATTATGGATTTACAATTTATAGCAACACTGATTACATGCATCAGAACAACAGGATGACATGCTACGAGTAGAACCATCTAAGCAAGCATTTCAAAGTGTGTGCGGGGGTGTGTGGGTGTGTGTGTGTGAAGTGTTATAGTAGTGTATGGATTCTTACATTTGAATGTAAGAATGGTAATAGAGTTGACTCTATTTAGAAATATTAGTCAAATCGTCGCATACAGAAGCTACCATTAGTTTCCTGAATGTACCTTTTTTGGTGTTTTGGTTTTGACATTTAATGAACAGGCTGGCATGCTCTTAGGCCTTTTATACAATAGCTGTATCTACATCTGCTTCTGCATCGTCTCTTCACCCTTTCATAACAAAGGTAGGCACCCATGCTGACCTCCACAGCTTCGGGTTTACGAGATACACTGTATGCAGGAAAACCGGTCAACAGCGAGTTGGACTCGCGCACAGAGACATCGTTTTATTTTTCCTGTAATCTTTACATAAACTTCTATCACATAGAATAATTTCAGATTTTTCTCTGTGCAAACTTCGGAGATACGGGGGGAACGGTATTTATTTAAACAATTTTCATCAAATTTAATGTCGTAAACTATGCGGCCTAAAAAAAAAGAAAAAAAAATGTTTGACAATGTGCAAACAGCGCTCTTTCATATGATACCCCACATGCCCTAGTAGCCCCACTTCGAATTTTTAAGACCCCCTTTCAGTCCCTGTTGCAAAAGAAATCATATATATTTTTATTTCTTTCTTATTTGTAAAATAGTTGAGCGTACGTCATTTAAAACTGTTCCAAATTTCAAGTTGATAGCATTAGTAGTTCTTGAGATATCCAGCTGTAACAGACGAACAAGACAGACAGACAGACTGAGTCACACCTTATGGTTTCCTTTTTTACCATTTTGGTACGGAACCCTAAAAACCGACCAAGTGCGTGTCGGGCCACGCACAATGAAGGGATCCGTAGTTAGGATCATTTTATCCCAAAAACAAGCAACTTTGTAGTTAAAAATATATACATATAAGTGGAAGCTTGTAATTGGCCTTCTTCTACATATCTCTTCTTGAATGTATTGAATGTATTAGCTGTAAGTTTTCTTAAAATTAATAAAATAAATAAAATAAAATAAAAATAAATAAAAACAAGTTCTCTCATGCATTGGTACGTCAAGGTCAATTCTCTAACTGCAAATCGACGCCATAGAGTGAAAACCTCGTAACTGTAAAAGAAGTAACTTTTCAGGAGGAAGAAAAAACAGCGTGCTGTAAAATTTTGTATGGCGTTTTTTGTTAATTAATATGGAATATCATCAATCATAGATGGCGCTACGAGTATCGAATGAACAAATTAGGCAGATCAGGATGTGCGTTGCGAGGTTTTCTTCCTAGAAACGCAATAAAATAAATTTGAGCAAAAATGCATTCCTGAGGTTTTCACTCTAAGGCGACGAAATTGTGTTCGCAAAAAAACTATTTTTTTTTAAGTGATAAAACTACAAATTAACGATTTTCGAACTTTTTCCTTTACTTGACCTTGGTTCCTGCCGAGTCAACAGAAAGAACCCTATAGGTTTTGATTTACTTGCAGTTATCAAAATATGGCGCATAAATGGCCGTATTTTGTCATTGCGTTGACATAAAAGCTTAATTTTTTTTAGAGCGTTCATCATCTGCCTAGCCTTTTTCCCAACTATGTTGGGGTCGGCTTCCAGTCTAACCGGATGCAGCTGAATACCATTATTTTACATGGAGCGACTGCCTATCTGACCTCCACAACCCAGTAACTGGGTAATACGATACCCCTTGGTAAGACTGGTTGTCAGACTTTCGGGCTTCTGACGACTCGTAACGACTGTCAAAGATCCACGAATGACAGCCGGGACCAACAGCTTAACGTGCTTTCCGAGGCACGGAGTAGTCTCGGTATGTAAAGATGGTCACCCATCCACGTACCAACCCCGGCAAGCGTAGCTTAACCTGATAGATCGACCCGTGCGGCTGTTATTACTTAGCCACGAGCGTTAAGGAACCAAATACAAACGTACTTATTTGATATTAATTTCAACTTGATACCTCCACGCATTCTTAAGAAAAAGCGTATTGATAGACGGACAACGAAGTGATCCTATAAGGGTTCCGTTTTTCCTTTTGAGGTACGGAACCCTGGAAGGATTACATTTTATTGTCCTATGCGAGAAGTTAATCCTTACATAGCATTGCCACAGTAAAGCCAAGGAGTCAGTCTAAGGTGGTCCTGATCAGCCTGAACTGAGCTGCATGGCTAACCCCTCATCATCTGCCTGCCTTTTCCCAGCTATGTTGGGGTACCAGTATTTTACATGGAGCGACTGCTTATCTGACCTCCACAACCCAGTAACTGGGTAAGACTAGTTGTCAGACTTTAGGGCTTGTGACGACCCGTAACGACTGTCAAAGATCCACGAATAACAGCCGGGACTATGTGCTTTTCGAGGCACGGAGGAGTCTCGGTATGTAAAGATGGTCACCCATCCACGGACCAACGGACCAACCCGTGCGGCTGTTATTACTTAGCCACGAGCCAAAATAACTGAGATGGCGATAAGGCGAGTGAGTGAGGTGACTGCCCTATGAAAATAGGTACAGAATTTTGAACTCTGTTAGGAAGCTTTCATTCTCCTCCGTTTTATATTCTTGTGGTCAAACCCCGATGCCATAATTTATAGGGATGATGACTAAAATTTTTTATTTTGTTCGTCGTGTAGATTATTAGAAAATATTGGACACGTATTTTTTAATTTGTTACGTAATCAAAAGATTACGGCGATACATTCACTTAAAACGTGGCATGACGTCACGCGTAGCTAGATTTTATACGTACAAGTGACGTACGAGGGTCATTCAATAAATACTTAGCCTACAAAAAGTAAACGAAAATTTTGGAAAAGTGGCAATTTATTTTTCAACATAGTCTCCTTTTAGTTCGATACACTTAGCCCAGCGATGCTCCAACTTTTTTTAACCCGTCCGAAAAATAGTTTTTGTCAAACTCTGCAAAATAGGCCTCCGTGGCGGCGATGACCTCCTCATTCGATCCATATCTATTCCCGGCGAGTGATTTTTTCAGATTAGGAAACAGAAAGAAGTCACAAGGGGCCAAATCTGGAGATCACGGTGGATGGGGCAGCAATTCGTAGCGTAATTCGACCAATTTGGCCATGGCAACGGCAGACGTGTGAACCGGTGCGTTGTCGTGGTGAAACAGCACTTTTTTCTTCGCAGATGGGGTCGTTTTTTCTTTAATTCGGCGTCGAATCGGCCCAATAAATCGGCATAGTAAAGCCCTGTAATTGTTTTACCCTTCTCGAGGTAATCGATGTAGATCACACCTTGTGAATCCCAGAAAACGGTGGCCATAACTTTTCCGGCCGATTTTACAGTTTTCGCCTTCTTTGGAGCACGTTCCCCGGTCTGGATCCATTGTTTTGATTGCTCCTTGGTCTCTGGTGTGTACCAGTGGATCCAGGTTTCATCGACGGTCACAAAACGACGCAAAAACTCCGCTGGATTCCGCTTAAACAGCGCCAAACACGTCTCCGATGTGGTCTCACGGTTGCGCTTGTTTTCTGGTGTGAGTAAACGCGGCACCCATCGCGCCGACAGCTTTCTCATGCCGAGTTCCTCGTGAAGAATATGATGCACTGTTCCTTCTGAAATGCCTACAGTCTCAGCTAGCTCCCGAACCTTCAATCGGCGATCTGCCAATACGAGATCATGGATTTTTTTAATGTTTTCCTCCGTAGCAGCTGTTTTCGGTGCACCTGGACGTGGTTCATCAAAAACGAACGTACGGCCACGTGCAAACTCGATGAACCAATTCTTGACGGTGGCCATCGATGGAGAAGAGTCACCGTACACAGCATCCAAGCGCTCTTTGATTTCGATGCGCGTTTTCCCATCCAAAAATAGGAATCGAATCACCGAACGATATTGCTCTTTTTCCATTTTTGTAAAACCGATCGACACGTTCGCTTCCATAAGTTGTCAAATTAAAACAAAAGAAGGGATTGGAATGAAAATTTAAAAAAAGAATTAAAAAAGAATGTGCTACACTGTGGTAAAACTCTTTTGAAACTACAGCGCCCTCTGGCGATGAGGCTAGGTACTTATTGAATGCACCTCGTAGCGAGCCCCCACTCCCCAACTTTAAAGCGTGATATCTATGTCATTTTCTATTAATATGAAAAAGCAAAAAATATGTGTCTAATATTTTTTTATTAACTGACTGAAGGAATAAATAGATTTTTTTTTTACCCAGGCATCATCCCTATTTTTATGACAGCCGTCACTACGGCCGTCATGTGGCGCCACAATAATATCCTTCTAGGAAAATGTAGCTTTGGAGACAAAAAATTGCACGCAATAGTACTTATTGTTTTGACAAGATTCATTAACTATTCTTACCACTGACTGCATAATTTACGAAAAACTGACTTCCTCTATTTTTTATTTAAGTTGCCTATGATCTAGGTGGCAAATTGCTAGCTGTAGTAATCTTGCAATGTCATCTGGCTTTTCTTGTTAATATTATAAAAACATAGATGAATTTGAATTATTTAATGAATTTGAATGAAAGCCCAAGAGTGCGCCAGGCCAGGCCGACAGCCTGTGCCGTGGGACCGCGGCATAAGGGGGATGTGTGTTGTGTGGTGTTGGACTAAATAAGTTACAGGCACTTTTGAATTGTCAAAGAGTCGGTCAGTTAGTCAGAAAGTTGAAGCTATTTTCCCAATTCCAAAATGTAGATCTCAATGGAGAAGAACGGGCAAGAAACTCCACGAACACTCTTTTAAATCAAGATAAGTATTACAACATGCTAGTTACATTATTCTTGTTGCTTTTACATGTGAGAACAATGTAAAAAAAAAAACTTAAAAACTAATTAAAAATATAAGATTAAAAATAAGTCCTGGCAGTTAAGAGATGAGCTCGTAGCTAAGTAATAACAGCTGCACGGGTCGATCTGTCAGGTTAAGCTACGCTTGCCGGGGTTGGTCCGTGGATGCGTGACCATCTTTACATACCGAGACTCCTCCGTGCCTCGGAAAGCACGTTAAGCCGCTGGTCCCGGCTGTCATTCGTGGATCTTTGACAGTCGTTACGGGTCGTCAGAAGCCCGAAAGTCTGAGTACCAGTCTTACCAAGGGGTATCGTATTACCTAAATACTGGGTTGTGGAGGTCAGATAGGCAGTCACTCCATGTAAAATACTGGTATTCAGCTGCATCCGGTTAGACTGGAAGCCGACCCCAATATAGTTGAGAAAAGGCTAGGCAGATTGATTAGTTAAGAGATGACCAGTCTCAACTGACGGCGCTCGTTCACGAACATGACGCGTGTTACATTTCATGTACATTACACATATGTGGTGTACCCACCATTATGTACTGCGTAATCAAACTCAAAACTCAAACTCAAAGCATTTATTTCAAATAAACCAATTACAGGCACTTTTGAATTGTCAATGGGTCGGTCAGTCAGAAAGATGAAGCTAGTTGCCCATTCCAAAGCGTAGTAGATCCCTATGGAGAAGAACGTGCAAGAAACTCCACGGACACTCATTTAAATCATAATATTTTTACAAAATATTGGTTACATCGTTCATGTTGAAATATACATGTGAGAACAATGTAGAAAGACGTGCACGTTAAAAAGCGTCCGTAATAAAAAGATAAAAACTAAAACAACTAAATTAAATATTAAAATAAAAAATAAGCCATGGCAGCTAAGAGACGACCAGTCCCAACTGACGGCGCCTGTTCACGAACATGACGCATGGATCAGCGCCAATTAGCTCAACCATTTTGAAGGGAACTTAATAGACTCACAAACTTACAAACAAACATTCAAACTCCCAAACAAGACTGATTCATTACTTTTTTTACTCTTTAATGACCCTAGTCACTGACTCAAAACTTAACGCTAACATCGTCCTATTTCTATCGGTTTTTGTTCTAAATTAGTCATAACTGTGTCCTTTTAATTAAGTTTACTTAATTAGGTGTAGTTTTTTTTTTGGAGGTTGTTGGTCATTGTGGGTAGTGAAGTGTGCTGCATTATGTACAGTCAACAAAAGAGATATCTAAAATCAAATCAAATCAAATCGTTTATTGCTAAATCCATAATGTACACAGGTGGTAAATAAATAAAATAGAAACAATTATGGACCCCGTCGGGCACAGCAAATCTTTGTAAATATGTAGAGAGGAAGAGCGCTTTATTAATTTTCAGTTTAAAATGTTTTATATCCTATTAAGTATTTTCTATTTCCATTAATTTATTAACTTATTCTATTAATATCTATTATTATTATATATATAAATATTAATATCTATTATTTTCTTATCTAAATCTAATTGTATTTAAAATATGTTTATTTGTTTATCTAGGCAGGGTATACTAACATATTTGTATGTGAATTGCTTCATGTTCAATTTCGTGAAAATATACAATTTTGTGTTGGCGTGTTACAATGTAGGAGTATAGCAAAAACAAAGTAATACATAAGGTGAGCGGTAATTAGTGACCGATACTAAAACACATGAGTGTGCTCATGATAAAAAACAACTTTTACTATAATGGGACCAAACCTGAAATCGCGAAAAAATAATCAGCTGTTCTCTACATTTTGACGAGTCGAACAGCTGATTTATTTTCGCGTTTTCAGGTTTGATCCCATAGTAAAAGTTGTTCATAATGATGAGTACAATGACCCCTTCTGAGCGTTATTTAAGTTACAACTTTTATAAGTGACAAGAATAATGGACTTTAGTTGCTGGCCGTATGAACATAAATAGATACATAACGTTATAATTACATGAGTACCTAATTATAATATTATTTTATAATAACACACAATGCTCATTAGTAACTAAACAAATATCAATAATAACACAGTGACACACGCAAGCTTATAGTAATTATTTTAATTTGATTGATCAGTTAATCCGACAATCTGTCAAACTCCTGTCAAAGTTAATTATAGCTACGATTCGTTACGTAATAAGAGTTCTAGAAATCCAAGGTGAAACATTATAATAGGTCTTTACCTATGAAATTGCCGTTTTGTATGAAAAAATTTAAACGAATTTTTTTCATGCATTTTTTATTTGTATTAATCGAAGTAATCACCCATGCAATCAATGCATCTTTGCCAACGCAGTAGCAGTTTATTGATGCCCTTCTTAAAGAAATCAGTTGGACGGGAGGCAACAAATTCTTCAAAGGCATTTTGTACTGCCTCTCGGGTATTGAATTTGTTTCCCGCCAAGAAGTTATCCAAATTCTGGAAAAAGTAGTAGTCTGTAGGCGCAAGGTCTGGTGAGTAGGGCGGATGACGGAGAGCTTCCAACCCCAGTTCTTGCAACTTGGAGACCGTCTGCTGTGCAGTATGAGGTCGCGCGTTGTCGTGCAGGAGCAGCGGAGACGAGCGATTGACCAATGCTGGTTGGAGATGTGCCAGCTTCTCCATCATTGTGTTCAGTTCTTCAGAGTACACATCTGAAGTAATGCTCATCCCGTTTGGTAAGAAGCTGTGATGAATCACACCGGCGCTAGACCACCAAACAGTGACCATCACTTTTCTAGGGGTAAGTTTTCGTTTAGGGCATTGTTTAGGTGCTGAACCAGGATCCAACCAACTTGCTGAGCGCTTGCAGTTATCAAACAGAATCTATTTTTCATCGCAGGTAACAATGCGGTTCAAAATTCCTTCATTTGTGTGTCTGTTGAGCAGTGCAAGACACGTCTCGACGCGTTCTTCGCGCTGGCGATCATTGAGTTCGTGGGGCACCCATTTGTCAAGCTTTTTTACCTTGCCAATTTGACGCAAATGGACCAATATTGTTACACGGTACAGCGGACAGAGCTCCGGCGGGATCTCATGGCGACATGAAGAGTGCGATTGTCGCAACCCAGCGCTGGGTACGCCACAATTGCGGCGATAAGTCCCCTCTTTGAGGAGTAGTTGGAGAGGCGCCACGGCGTCCTCACCTTCCGCCTGACACAGGTCCTCACCGGACACGGTTGTTTCGGGAGGTTCCTGTTTCGGATAAGGCGGGAGGAAACGCCCGGGTGTCACCATTGTGTGGATCGCCCGGAGGACACGGTGGAGCATACAGTGGAGGTCTGCCCGGCTTGGGCGGAGCACCGCCGTGTTCTTACGGAGGCGATCGGCGGCGGCGATCTCTCGCGTCCAAACCTGGTCCAGGCCATGGTGCGGAGCGAGAGTGCATGGGAAGCCGTCACCTCCTTCTGCGAAGCAGTAATGCTCGCGAAGGAGGAAGCGGAACGCGTGAGGGAGAGGCAACAGCCGCGCCCTCGCGCCCCTAGCCGCCGTAGGAGACGCCCTGGGCGGCGGGAATCGATTGCCGATTCCCGGCCACCGTAGGCGCGGGCTTGCGGAAGACGAGTAATGGGCAGCTCGCCGTCCGGTAAGGACCAGGCCCGGGTCGACGGCGCGTTGTGTTCCACGCGCGCCTCAAAGAGATGTCAGCAGTGACGGGGTCAATTGGGCCGATGCCGCCGGGGTCGCGGGTAGTTCGAAAGAGATACCGTGGCCCTGGCACGGGCAGCTGAAGGAACATGGGTGGGTTTTAGTCAGTAAAAGTCTGACACGCCCTCCCGCCTCTGCCCAGAGCGGGAGAAGTCATTTGATGATTTCCCATCCACAAAAAAAAAAAAAAAAAAAAAAAAGATTGTGTATCATCAGCTTCCACAATCGCCTTTAATTCGTCATTGTCGACCAAAGTCTTCGGACGACCGCGAGGTTCATTTTTCAGGTCGAAATTTCCAGAACGGAAGCGAGCAAACCAATAACAAGTGGTGCGTTGGTTTGTAGTGTTAGCTCCGTAAACGTCGTTGATGTTGCGTGCCGCTTGTGCCGCGTTGCTGCCACGACGGTACTCATATTCCATAATTACTCGAATTTTTAACGTATCCATGATGACGAAAAAGATTGAAATGCGATGAAAATGTAACACTAATGATAATCAATAAACAAATGACTACTTTTGGAAAAAAAGTCCATGTTTTTAAAATAAAATTAATTTTAAATTAGAATTCTTAGCCAAACAAAAATTATTTTGATTTGAAATGGCCAGTACTGCAGAACGGCAATTTCATAGGTAAAGACCTAATAATAAATAATCAGTACGAGATGTACAGTATGTATGCAGAATAGCTTTTAACACATACTTTTGGAACTTTCGAAAAACAATCGTTGACATCTGACATGTGACACCCAGCACCCCGCACTGGGCATGCGTGGTGGATTACCGCCCACTCCCTCTCACACAGAAGAAGAGGCCCGAGTGCCATTTCAGAGTGGGATGTAATCTACAACTCGGGCAAACACGGGCGGATGCGTCACACAGAAAAAAGTTTGTTTATGCTTTCAAGAAAAACCTTCCTTGACACTAATAGAAAAAAAAAACCAGCAGTGTCTTCATTGTGTGTCGGACCACGCACAATGAAGGGTTCCGTAGTTGGGATGATTTTATTTATCCCAAAAATAAACTTAACACTGTGGTTGAAAAACATGTTCTCCCATCGATATACGTCACGTTCAATTCTCCAATTCCATGTAAGTTGTAATTTAAAAAATAAAAATCTGATAAGACTATTATTTAACGATTTTCGGCCTTTTTCCTTTATTTGTGCTGTGAGCCTTGCTTCTTGTCAAATTTCATGATTCTAGGTCAACGGGAAGTATCCTATAAGTTTTGATTTATTAGCAAGTATGAAAATATGTCGTATAAATGGCCGTATGTTTATATTGCGTTGACTTTGTGTTAACCAGGTTTATGAAATATTAATAAAATAAAAATGCACTTTCCACAAGAGGCCATGACACACTGTTTCTTTTTTAAAACTTCTTTTTCACATGACAAAGGCTGAAGGCTATACAGCCTAGTCTCATATGACACATCCCCCCCTTTAACATTCATAATCAACTAAATGGGAAGGAGGTTTCACAGACCTTCCACTACGAGTAACATATGAACTGCCTGCTTCACAAGCATCTCTAAACACTCTGTGCTGACTAGGCATAGAGCCATCTGTACTCACAGTTTCCCCATTATTTGAATCATTCACCGGTCTGACATTAATTGGGGTATCAAACTCAACTTCTGGTCTCTCATTAAACTTATTTCTACTTAGTAACATATGTTTTTCATTTCTCCTAACACAATTACCTTTTTCATTTTTTACAATATAGGATCTAGGACTATCCTTCCTCACTACCCTTCCTGGCTGCCAATCCTTATCATCCCCATTCTGTATTAACACACTCTGACCATTACTATAAGAAGCTCTATTTTTGGCTGTTTTATTATAATTACTTTTAGATTTTTCTTTCATTATTTGCATTTTTTCATTGATATTGATTGGCAGTCTGGGTTGAAGATCTGTGTAAGTACAAGGTAAGTTAGTTCTTAATAGCCTGCACATCAGAAGTTCAGATGGGCTATAGTCTAAGCCAGCAAGCGGTGTTGTTCTATAGTGTAGCAAAGCCATATTCAAGTTCTCATCATTTGCCCTGCATTTCTTCATTAAACTCTTTACAATACCTACAGCTTTTTCTGCCAGGCCATTCGACTGATGATGATGAGGGCTTGAAAACAACAACTGCATATTAACATCTCTGGAAAACTGTTTAAGTTCAAAGCTATTAAATGGATTATTATCACAAACTGCATACTTAGGTATTCCATGTGTGGCAAATATTATTTTTAATTTCAATATAACATTTTTTGCTGTTTTTTGTTGAACTTGTTTCAACTCAATCCACTTTGAATAATAATCAACAACCACTAGATAATCTTTGCCAGCAAAGGAACAAATATCCATACCTACTTTATAAAAAGGAATATCTGGCACATCATGACTCATGAGGGATTCTTTGCAGTTACTTGACCTATATTTCTCACATTCCTTACATGACAAAACAAAATTTTCAATGTCCTTGGACATTCCTGGCCAGAATAAAGACCTACGTCCCCTTTTCTTGGACTTGACCACACCTGCATGAGCAGTATGTAAAATAGTAAGTATTTCTTTTCTCATACAATAAGGTACCACTACCCGGTTATTATAGTATAAAACATTATCTTTAAAGTTTAAAAAATCTTTCAGTTTGTAAAATATTTTCAACTCTTTATTCAAAATATTTTTATCATTGGATGGCCACTCATTAAAATACCATGTCTTAATTTGCATTAAATTGTTGTCACACCCAGTTTCAAATTGTAATTTTTTAAGTTTTTCATCAGTAATTGCTAAATCAGATTCACATCCATACACAACTTCAGTATCAAAAGAATGAACTAACTCTTGTAAATCGGAGTCATTTTTCCCATTATTTAACAAGTAGTTTCTTGACAAATAATCAGCAATAAACATTTTAGGACCTGGTACATAGCGAATTTCAAATTCATATTTTAGCAATTTTAAGACCATTCTTTGAAGTCTGGCTGATATTTTATTGATGTCCTTTGACATTATTGCCACTAATGGCTTGTGGTCTGTCTCAACCACAATCCTTCTACCATATACAAATTGATGATACTTTTCCATAGCAGCACAAATAGCAAATAATTCTTTTTCTATAGGTGCCCACCTACTTTGGCACTCCGTGTAAACTCTGGAGTAAAATGACACTGGTTTTCCATCTTGCATCAGGCATGCACCCATACCAGATTTAGAGCTGTCAGTTTGTAGCACAACTGTACCCTTGTCACTCAGAATTGCTAAAGTAGGTGTGCAACTCAATTTTCTTTTCAGTTCTAAAAATGCTTCTTGCTGAGAAGAATCCCATTCCCACAAAGTATCTTTTTTAAGTAACTGTCTCAAGGGCATTGTAGTTTTTGTATAGTGAGGTATAAACTTACTTAAGTAATTACACATACCAAGGAACTTCTGAAGCTGTTTGATGTTTTTTGGTGAATCTAATTGAAGAATGGCTGATACATGTTCAGAGTCTATTTGTATTCCATTTTTTGATATTATGAGCCCTATATATTTTACATGATCAAGTCTATACTGTAACTTTTTACTGTTAAATTTTACATTATACTCTCTTGATCTCTGAATAACTTTATTAAGTATTATATCATGTTCTAACTGGTCTTTACCTGCAATAATTAAGTCATCAAAATATACATAAACTCCTTGAATATCCCCAAAGATTGAACAATTTATGCGCTGCATTACTTCAGGCGCTGATGATATGCCAAAAGGCATTCTTTTAAATGCATATCTTCCAAATGGAGTACCAAATGTGCATAATTTCTGAGGATCATCAAGTTCAATCTGAAAAAACCCGTCCTTCATATCAAGAACTGTAAAAACTTCTTTACCTGATAAACTATTGTAAATTTCTTCGGGACTAGCAATTGGGTAATTTTCACGTAGAATATTTTTATTAAGATCTTGTGGATCTAAACAAAGTCTAAGTGATTTGTCAGGTTTCTCTACTATCACTAAATTATTACACCAGTCAGTCGGGGAAGTTACTTTTTCAATAATATTTCTCTTTTCATAGTTATTTAAAGTTTCTTTCAGTCTACCTTTTAATGCCTGTGGGATTCTCCTGATGGGCTTGATTACTGGTTCAGCATTTTCTTTTACTTTAATCCTGTATTTTCCTATATTTCCCAATCCTGTAAACACCTCTATATTTTTTCTGAGAAAAGTTTCTTTTTCTGAACTTGATTGTGTAACATCCACTCTTTTAACTAATTCAAGCCTGTTACAATCAGGCAGTCCTAATACTGGCTGAACTGGTAAGTCTATTACTGTGAACTTTAGTTTTTGTTTTTTGTTTTTTATGATACAATCTAGTTCAGCTGTCCCAGCTGTTTCCACTTGTTGGCCATTGTACACTAATAGAATTATCCCAGCATTCAAAAGACTTTCTGTTTTTCTCAGTTTCTTGAACAATTCCAATGATAGTGTATTGCAATCAGCACCAGTGTCTAATTTAAATTCTACTTCATATCCATTCACTATTATTTTTTCTTTCCACTGTAATTTAATTCCATCTACTGTAAAAATGCTTCCAACTGTAAAGTCTTCGTCACTGTCATCTGTATTTTCTTGAATTACATTAACTCGACTTTTCCTAGTATCACTGAGTTTTTCACTTCTGTTATTCTTGTTTTTGCACATATTAGCAAAATGTCCATAAAATCCACATACCATACATTTTCTGCCGTAGGCTGGACAGTTCCTTAACTCGTGATTTTTTCCACATCGGCTACAGTCTATTAATTTTTCTTTGGGCCTTGCCCCTCTGTTGTATGGTATCACTTTCTGACTTAAGGTGCTCACTTGATCTTCCATTTTATTTCCTTGTAATGTCTGTACTTTTTCTTTGCCTAATTCTGCTGCTCTGCAAATATCAATTGCTGCAGTGAGCTTCAACTCCGATTCTCTTAGAAGCCTTTCTTTGACATTTGTGTCCCTGATGCCAATAACAATAACCATAGTGATCAATCGATCCTCAAGCTCTCCAAGATCACATTTTTTAGCTTGAGTGAGAACTTTGGTATAAAAGTGATCAAATACTTCGCCATCTTGCTGTTTCATGGTGAACAAGTTATATGACAACCACAACAAATTTTTTCGTGGCTCGGCGTATTCTTTGAATTGATCAATCAGAGCTTGTAAGTTTTTAACTTTGTCTTTGCTAAATGTATTGTACACTTCCAATGCATCTTCCCCAGCACAGTTCAAAAACAATGCAATTTTTCTTGATTCAGCCGTATCATCAAGATTCACAGCTTGTAAATACAAGTTAAACTGCTGCACAAAGCGTTTAAAGTTTGCTCCATCTCCCGATAGTTGGAGGCCTGATGGAGGTTTTATTCCGTCCATCGTAGACACACCTGACACCATGTGTTAACCAGGTTTATGAAATATTAATAAAATAAAAATGCACTTTCCACAAGAGGCCATGACACACTGTTTCTTTTTTAAAACTTCTTTTTCACATGACAAAGGCTGAAGGCTATACAGCCTAGTCTCATATGACACAGACTTATAAGCTAGATTTTTTTAGAGCTCCAAAAGGACCGTAGACCTACGTATTTGATATTAATTTCAACTTGACACCTCCACGCGTTGCTGAGAAAAAGAGTCTTGACAGACTGACAGACAGACGGACAACGAAGTGATCCTATAAGGGTTACGTTTTTCCTTTTGAGGTACGGAACCCTAAAACCTCTTAATGAAAATAGGTTTCTGTTGCAACAAACGTTCGTGAGAGTATATCAAATGCCACAGTCACCATGCTGTACAGTTTGTTGCGCCACTTCTTCTTCCCAGCTAAAGCACTAGGAAGTGGTGAAGGGCGGGCGTGCCGGGGGACGGTCTTATGTCATTTTGACGTTCAAGAACTGCTGATTCTCCGCCTAATTTGAATGACTTTTTTGGCAACACAGTTGAGAGTACAGCGTCGCTGGACACTCGGTTGGAATGAAGAATTCCTTTCGCTTTAGCATACTTTGTAATATTAGAGGGGCTCGTGGCTAAGTACTAATAAGAGCCGCACGGGTCGATTACGGCGGTTGTTCCGTGGACGAGTAACCATCTTAACATACCAAGAACACTCCGGGCCTCATATCGGAAAGCGTGGATCTTTGACTGTCGTTACAGGTCGTCAGAAGCCCGAAAGTCTGACAACCAAAAATATTCTATAAAAAAAAAATATTCAAAAATATTCAAAAAAAAAAATGTTCAAAAATATTCTATATATGAATATTTTTTTTTTTTTTTTAGCTCGTGGCTAAGTAATAACAGCCGCACGGGTCGATCCATCAGGTTAAGCTACGCTTGCCGGGGTTGTCCGTGGATGGGTGACCAATATATTAGGTCTTTACCTATGAAATTGCCGTTCTGCAGTACTGGCCATTTCAAATCAAAATAATTTTTGTTTGGCTAAGAATTCTAATTTCAAATTAATTCTATTTTAAAAACATGGATTTTTTTTTCCAAAAGTAGTCATTTATTTATTTATTAGTGTTACATTTTCGTCGCATTTCAATCTTTTTCGTCATCATGGATACGTTAAAAATTCGAGTAATTATGGAATATGAGTACCGTCGTGGCAGCAGCGCGGCACAAGCGGCACGCAACATCAACGACGTTTACGGAGCTAACACTACAAACCAACGCACCACTTGTTATTGGTTTGCTCGCTTCCGTTCTGGAAATTTCGACCTGAAAAATGAACCTCGCGGTCGTCCGAAGACTTTGGTCGACAATGACGAATTAAAGGCGATTGTGGAAGCTGATGATACACAATCTACGGCTGAATTAGCAGCAGCTTTCGACGTTAGCGTCAAAACATTATTGGTCCATTTGCGTCAAATTGGCAAGGTAAAAAAGCTTGACAAATGGGTGCCCCACGAACTCAATGATCGTCAGCGCGAAGTACGCGTCGAGACGTGCCTTGCACTGCTCAACAGACACACAAATGACGGAATTTTGAACCGCATTACCTGCGATGAAAAATAGATTCTGTTTGATAACCGCAAGCGCTCAGCAAGTTGGTTGGATCCTGGTTCAGCACCTAAACAATGCCCTAAACGAAAACTTACCCCTAGAAAAGTGATGGTCACTGTTTGGTGGTCTAGCGCCGGTGTGATTCATCACAGCTTCTTACCAAACGGGGTGAGCATTACTTCAGATGTGTACTGTGAAGAACTGAACACAATGATGGAGAAGCTGGCACATCTCCAGCCAGCATTGGTCAATCGTTCGTCTCCGCTGCTCCTGCACGACAACGCGCGACCTCATACTGCACAGCAGACGGTCTCCAAGTTGCAAGAACTGGGGTTGGAAGCTCTCCGTCATCCGCCCTACTCACCAGTCCTTGCGCCTACAGACTACTACTTTTTCCAGAATTTGGATAACTTCTTGGCGGGAAAAAAATTCAATACCCGAGAGGCAGTACAAAATGCCTTTGAAGAATTTGTTGCCTCCCGTCCAGCTGATTTCTTTAAGAAGGGCATCAATAAACTGCCACTGCGTTGGCAAAGATGCATTGATTGCATGGGTGATTACTTCGATTAATACAAATAAAAAATGCACAAAAAAAATTCGTTTAAATTTTTTCATACAAAACGGCAATTTCATAGGTAAAGACCTATTATTATGTACATCTTTTGTTGGAGATCCTAAATAAATAAATACACTACAGGGTCAATTTAGAGTTCAGAGCGCGCAAGCCCCACCACGACGTCAACGTAGAGATACGGCGGTGAAGTTATTTTTATTATTATTTATTCTTACGCCACTGATTAATTACAAGATCCAAAATGAATATATTTAACTCTAATCAAATAAATTATAACCATTAAAAATTAACTGTAAAATAAACAGAACCAGTTAAAACGTTTTTGTAACAAGTTTTTTTCTTTTAAAACGGAAGTATTTCAAGGTTTTAGTTCATTCGTCCATACAGTGATTGACTCCGTCTGTTTAATCGTGTTTCGTAAAAAACTATAACAATAAGTACTTAATGTACCTTAAATGGGGCTCGTGGCTAAGTAATAACAGCCGCACGGGTCGCCCCATCAGGTTAAGCAACGCTTGCCGCGGTTGGTCCGTAGATGTCCGAGACTTCTCCGTGCCTCGGAAAGTACGTTAAGGCGCTGATCCCAGCTGTCATTCTAGTATCTTTGACAGTCAAACAACCAAGGTGTATCGTGTTACCCAGTAACAGGGTTCTGTGAAGGTCAGATAGGCAGTCCGCTCCATGTAAAATACTGGTATTTAGCTGCATCCGGTTAGACTGAAGCCGACCCCAACATAGTTGGGACAAAGCTAGGCAGATTGATAGATTGATTTTGCCACAAAATTATCTGTAAAATAATGCCAATTTCATGGATATTATTAAAAACATTTTTCTGTGTTATAAGTTATTTATAACTTATAATACAAATTACTTCTACGCCTCTAAAAATCAATAAAAATCAATTGCCGAATGTATTACGTACGTAATCGCGAATCACTTCAGAACGGTTGCACCTATTCGGCTAATTATTTTTTTGTTGTATTTGTAATTGTCAGGACAAGGTTTGTATGAAAGAAAATGTTCGAAATGTTACCGAGGAAAAAATGGAAAATTCGGGAAAACTGAAAGTGCATTATCGATGGGAATTTTGTGTTCATGAATTATTTAAATTTTGACAGGGCAACGTTTGTCGGGTCAGCTAGTTATACATAATAAAAAACGCAGCACGTGGCGTTCTATAATTTCTGCCTATACCCTTGAGTAAAGGCATGAGTTTAATATATTCAACGGATGACGTATTTCGCCTTTCCCCTTCATTTCGCGGTCATCTTTCATTGTCAATGTCAGTGTAATTCTACCCATGTATTTATACCCTTATGAATCTCCTAGGGGTGGCAAACTTTTTCACATTAAACGTGGCTTTTTATTTAATCCTCACTTCTTAACTAATATATAAATGTGCAAGTAAGTTTGTTTGATTGTTACCTTTTCACGCCTAAACCACTGAACCAATGTTGTCAGGTGTACAGAAATGGATATAAGGTACCTTTCATACTGAAAAAAGTACTGTTCCTCAGGAAAACGAGTACAACCCGAATTGATTGTCAAATTCTAAACGCGACACTACTACGACAAAAACGTTAACTAACAACCGACTTCCAAAAACAACACTACAAAGTGAAAAATAACTTTAATTTCGGAAGTCGGTGTCTAGTTAAATGTATTTTCGTTTTTTGCCACCGACTTCCGAAATTAAAGTTAATTTTCACTTTGTAGTGTTGTTTTTGGAAGTCGGTTGTATTTTTTTGTAAAAAAGTTTTTATTTTTCACTTTTTAGTTGTGGTACCTACCCCACACAAATTCTAATACCACTATCTGCAAAACAAACTAGAACATCATCCATATAAAAGTAGGGAAAAAATACGTATTACTGAAGCTAACTCAAAAACTACCAAAGCAAAGTTAATCAATTTTCCACCAACTGTGGACCAACTGTGATGTATACCCTCTCGATTAAAACAAAAAAAATCCAAATCGGTCCAGCCATCTTCGAGTAATCGGGGAACATACATAAAAAAAAAAATAAAAAAAAAAGGTTCCGACGAATTGAGAACCTCCTCCTTTTTGAAGTCGATTAATTAGAGTATTATTATAAAATGGTTTGGTTAAAAAGGTGAAGATATTGATGTCGATTTTTTTCGGCTTTCGTATAGCCGGAATAATCTGTACGATTTACCTATGCCATAAGAGGATATATCGAAGCGTGGTTTAGCTCGGTGAATAAGTGAAATGGCGTTATGGCTGACTAGTTTGACGCGTGAGATACAAGACACACGCACACCGGAATTTAAACGCGCTTCGTTTTATGACAAAATGCTATAAGTACTTTAACCAATTTTTAGCTTAGTAAGTCCGTAACATATTTAAATAAAAGCAAATACTGCATAATAAGGAACACAAAATTTTAGGCTCAGTAGATTCGGAGATAAGGCTCCCCCGATAACAATATGATGTGACAATTCACATCAGCCCAGAAGGGGTTGAAATAAATAAAGAACTCAACATCGTGATTCATTAATCCATCGGACTGTATTGAGCCAGAGTGAGGAATGCGTCAGGAAGTTAAAAATCTACCGTAGAACATAACTCACAATCAATCTCCAGCAAGTTAAAAAATAATATCGCGTAAAGTCAACACTGAACCCGCACGTATTACTCCTGGTCCATATTGACCAAACTGTGGATCCTATTTATATATATATATATACATATACAGGGTGTTTGGTAGATGGGTGCAAAGCCTGAAGGTGGTGATATCTTAGACCATTTAGAACTTATTAAGCTAAACTTGTCTTAGACGAAGTCTGTTCCTTGTATTTTTTTTTGAAACTCTAAGGTTTTTAACAATAATACCCATTTTTTTCAATAAAAGGTTAATAGTGTCCAGTTAAAGCTGTTATGTTATTATTTTTTATTTATTTTTTATTTATGTAATGTGTGATTACTCAAACAAAATTATTCCCAAGCATCTGTGTCATCAGAGAAACATTCTACGTAATATTCAAGTTTAAGAAACTTTTAAAAATCAAGAAAATGCTTTGTTTACGGCATAATAAAAAAATAAAAAAAATATCCTGAGTTGTTCAAATCTTTTTAAAAACATGCTTGATTATTGCCCTTTCTTTTGAGGTACTATTTACGCAGATGTCTCATCAACTCTTGGAATTAGGATGTACAAAGCAAATTGAGGTCGAATATTTAATTTTTAAACAGACCAAAATAATGCAACATTTTTGCTAATGCACTATTTCTGATGTTGGAATCCATCACGCGGAATCTGGACTCAACCCGGGAAGACATCACGCAAGTATCGAGGAAGACATTATTGCAGCTTTTGATGCAGATCCTACTACGAGCGTCAGAGTAGTAGCTCGAAACCTCAACATTTCGGTATGGAAGGTGTGGAATACGATGCATCGAGAAAACAAATATCCTTTCCACGGCACGGGTGTACAAGGTTTGGAAAATGAAGATCCCCCACGAAGGATTCAGTTCTGTCGCTTTTTGTTAAATAGTGACATTGAAGATGCATGGTTTTTAAAATCCATATTGTGGACCGATGAGTCAAAATTTTCGAAAGAAGGAATTACCAATTTTCATAATCTTCATCGATGGACCGACAAGGAGAGCAATCCACACTGGAAGAAGCAAGTGTCGATCCAAAGGAAATTTTCAGTTAACGTGTGGGCAGGAGTAATCGGCCGAACGTTGATTGATCCCCACTTCCTACCAGATAATTTAAATGGAGAAAATTACCTGGAATTCCTCCAAAACTCTCCCAGAGCTTCTGGACGAGACCGAAATACCAATATTGGCAATGAGAAGACCACTGATTTTTCAACAAGATGGTTGTCCAGCACATTGGACCCTAAACGTGAGAGAACATTTAAATAATTGTTTTCCAGAGAGCTGGATTGGCAGAGACGGGCCCATCCCTTGGCCACCTCGATCACCCGATTTAACTCCTGTGGATTTTTTCGTTTGGGGACGGGCCAAGGAGCTCGTCTACACGCACGTTGAAATTTCAACTAGAGAAGAATTAATAGAAAGAATCCAAACGGCTTTTCAAGTCATGAAGCAGGAGATGAAATTAAAAATCACGACTACAGAAGTGAGAAGACGGGCACGTGCTTGTATAAGAAACCGCGGTCAACATTTTGAACATGAACAATAAATTATTTTAACAAAAATGTTGTTTTATTGATCTGTTCGAAAATAACAATTTTCATACTCAATTTGCTTTGTACATCCTAATTCCAAGAGTTGATGAGACATCTGCGTAAATAGTACCTCAAAAGAAAGGGCACTAACCAAGCATGTTTTCAAAAAGGTTTGAACAACTGAGGCTATTTTTTTAATTTTTTTATTATGCCGTAAGCAAAACATTTTCTTGATTTTTAAAAGTTTCTTAAACTTGAATATTACGTAGAATGTTTCTCTGATGACACAGATGCTTGGGAATAATTTTGTTTGAGTAATCACACATTACATAAATAAAAAATAAATAAAAAATAATAACATAACAGCTTTTACTGGACACTATTAACGATTAATTGAAAAAAATGGGTATTATTGTTAAAAACCTTAGAATTTAAAAAAAAAATACAAGGAACAGACTTCGTCTAAGACAAGTTTAGCTTAATAAGTTCTAAATGGTCTAAGATATCACCACCTTCAGGCTTTGCACCCATCTACCAAACACCCTGTGTAACAGGACTTCTCTTTTTATTTATATACTTCTATACACTACTATTTTATAATTAGTACAAGAAAAAATGGGGCTCTATCCGTACCCGCTACTGATCATATTTGTATAGTCAAAAATCAAAAAACTGAAATTCCAAAATTGTCCACGAAAATTTGTCAGAATTGGTAAATTCATAAATTTCATATTTGAATCAATCATTCATAACAATTCAATCTGCCTAGCCTTTTCCCAACTATGTTGGGGTCGGCTTCCAGTCTAACCGGATGCAGCTGAACACCATTATTTTATATGGAGCGACTGCCTATCTGACCTCCACAACTCATTAACTGGGTAATACCACAGAAAAGATTTTATCTGTTCTGTGGGTAATACGATACCCCTTGGTAAGACTGATTGTCAGACTTTCGGGCTTCTGACGACCCGTAACGACTGTCAAAGATCCACGAATGACAGCCGGGACCAACGGCTTAACATGCTTTCCGAGGCACGGAGGAGTCTCGATATGTAAAGATGTTCACCCATCCACGGACCAACCCCGGCAAGCGTAGCTTAACCTGATGGATCGACCCGTGCGGCTGTTATTACTTAGCCACGAGCTCCTCCAATCATTCATAACAATTGCTACTAGAAAATACTACGCGCAGTGCTTTTCCATGATTAATGAATACTACTATGTAGCCTGTACAATATTTCCATAAACTGAGTGACATTTTGGGATATAAAAAAACGCTAATAGCTTCGCTGTTTATGAATATTATTTATTGAGACTTTACATATATAATAACAAGACCTTCTCTAATAAGCCCTTTAAGTATTTGTACTAATTAAAAATTAGTGGTGTATAAATAAAAAGAGAAGTCCTGACTGACTTCATCAACGCCCAGCTCAAACCCTTGCACCTAGAAAGCTGAAAATTTTGCACAGAGGTTCCCTTTATAATGTAGACAAGGAATAAGGAAGGAATTCCCGGTAGTACGTTCCCGTGGGATATTTTCCGACATCCACACGGGCGAAGCTGCGGGCAAAAGCTAGTTTAATATAATTTTAGTTGAAGGGTCTGCCTGATAGAATTATTCATCAACTCTGAACACCATAAGATTATATTATATTATATAGAGACTCCTATTAAGGTCAGTGTAAAGATGTGTTCATAGTGTTATAGAGTTTTTGTAGTCTGACCGAAAATAATTTTTATTTTTCGGCCAAATACGATTTCGATTTCGATGTCGAAGTCGGTTTTTTTTTTGTAAAAAAAATTTAAATTTTCACTTTTTAGTTGTAGTACGGTCAGCAACATAAGTCGATTAACACTGCTACTTTTACATAACATGTAAATTGATAGAAAATGAATTGATTATCTCCTTTTTTTCCTAAAATACATATATAGGAGTAGTAGATCTTTAAATTTTACTTCTGTTCCGTTTTTAATTAAATTTCTTGCTCAATAATTCTGAAGTGTTAATCGACTTTTGATGCTGACTGTCTCAACCCCGCACAAATTCGAATAAGTGATATTTGAATTTGTGTGCTTGCAAAAGAAATTAGAACATCAACTACACCTAAGTGGGAAAAATATGTATTATTGAACCTAACTGAAAAACTACCCAAGCAAAGTTACTCAATTTTACTAGGGACCTACTTCGAGGTATATATACCCTCTCGAATAAAACAAGAATCTTTCAAATCGGACTACTCTGTAAAAAGTTATGCGTGGTCATACTTAAAACAAAAAAAAAAAAAACAAAAAAAAACTTTTTTACAAAAAATTACAACCGACTCCAAAAACAACACTACAAAGTGAAAAATAACTTTAATTTCGGAAGTCGGTGTCTAGTTAAATGTATTTTCGCTTTTTGCCACCGACTTCCAAAATTAAAGTTATTTTTCACTTTGTAGTGTTGTTTTTGGAAGTCGGTTGTAATTTTTTGTAAAAAAGTTTTTATTTTTCACTTTTTAGTTGTGTACCTACCCCACACAAATTCAAATACCACTACCTGCAAAACAAACTAGAACATCATCCATATAAAAGTGGGGAAAAAATACGTATTATTGAAGCTAACTCAAAAACTACCAAAGCAAAGTTAATTAATTTTATATGGGACCAACTGTGATGTATACACTCTCGAACAAAACAAAAAAAAAATCCAAATCGGTCCAGCCATCTTCGAGTAATCGGGAAACATACATAAAAAAAAAAAAAAAAAAAAAACAACGGTTCCGACGAATTGAGAACCTCCTCCTTTTTGAAGTTGATTAAAAAGGTGAAGATATTGATGTCGATTTTTTTCGACTTTCGTATAGCCGGAGTACCTAATCTGTACGATTTATGCCATAAGAGGATATATCGAAGCGTGGTTTAGCTCGGTGAGTAAGTGAAATGGCGGTATGGCTGACTAGTTTGACGCGCGAGATAGAAGACTTAGGGTTGATCCACATCTGTCAGCACGGAACAGCATTTATGCCGTGTGTTCTGCAGCGTGGTATCGCGTGCTTCAGCGTAAGATCGCACGCCGTCGCCGTTGAGTGTTGTCGAATACGATCATGCAATGCAATGGAAGCATGATATCGCGCTCGATAGCACTCGTCAGCACTCCAGCGCCTCTCAGCCATTTTGGCCGTGGTGTCGAGCGCATCGCCGATTCCACCGCGCGGTCTCTATCTTTATCGCTCTAGGAAATGATGATCCTAAGAGATAGAAAAGGATAAAGCACGAAAAAAGGCGATTCCGTGCTGACAGATGTGGGTCAACCCTTACACGCACACCGGAATTTAAACGCGCTTCGTTTTATGACAAAATGCTATAAGTACTTTAACCAATTTTTAGCTTAGTAAGTCCGTAACATATTTAAATAAAAGCAAATACTGCGTAATAAGGAACACAAAATTTTAGGCTTAGTAGTTTCGGAGATAAGGCTCCCCGATAACAATATGATGTGACGATTCACATCAGCCCAGAAGGGGTTGAAAAAACTAAAGAACTCAACGTCGTGATTCATTAATCCATCGGACAGTATTGAGCCAGAGTGAGGAATGCGTCAGGAAGTTAAAATCCTACCGTAGAAACTAACTCACAATCAATCTCCAGCAAGTTAAAAAATAATATCGCGTAAAGTCAACACTGAACCCGCACGTATTACTACTGGTCCATATTGACCATACTGTGGATCCTATTTATATATATATACATAATTATATAACAGGACTTCTCTTTTTATTTATATACTTCTATACACTACTATTTTTTAATTAGTACAAAAAAAAATGGGACTCTATCCGTACCCGTTACTGATCGTATTTATGTAGTCAAAAATTAAAAAAATTAAATTCAGAAATTGTCCACGAAAATTTGTCATAATTGGTAAATTCATAAATTTCATAATTGAATCAATCATTCATAACAATTCAGTCTGCCTAGCCTTTTCCCAACTAACTTCGAGTCTAACCGGATGCAGCTGAATACCATTATTTTATATGGAGCGACTGCCTATCTGACCTCCACAACCCATTAACTGGGTAATACGATACCCCTTGGTAAGACTGATTGTCAGACTTTCGGGCTTCTGACGACCCGTAACGACCGTCAAAGATCCACGAATGACAGCCGGGACCAACGGCTTAACGTGCTTTCCGAGGCACGAAGGAGTCTCGGTATGTAAAGATGGTCACCCATCCACGGACCAACCCCGGCAAGCGTAGCTTAACCTGATGGATCGACCCGTGCGGCTGTTATTACTTAGCCACGAGCTCCTCCAATCATTCATAACAATTGCTACTTGAAAATAATACGCTCAGTGCTTTTCCATGATTAATGAATACTACTATGTAGCCTGTACAATATTTCCATAAATTGAGTGACATTTTGGGATATAAACAAACGCTAATAACTTTGCTGTTTATGAATATTATTTATTGAGACTTTACATAAATAATAACAAGACCTTCTCTAATAAGCCCTTTAAGTATTTGTACTAATTAAAAATTAGTGGTGTATAAATAAAAAGAGAAGTCCTGACTGACTTCATCAACGCCCAGCTCAAACCCTTGCACCTAGAAAGCTGAAAATTTTGCACAGAGGTTCCCTTTATAATGTAGACAAGGAATAAGGAAGGAATTCCCGGTAGTACGTTCCCGTGGGATATTTTCCGACATCCACGCGGGCGAAGCTGCGGGCAAAAGCTAGTTTAATATAATTTTAGTTGAAGGGTCTGCCTGATAGAATTATTCATCAACTCTGAACACCATAAGATTATATTATATTATATAGAGACTCCTATTAAGGTCAGTGTAAAGATGTGTTCATAGTGTTATAGAGTTTTTGTAGTCTGACCGAAAATAATTTTTATTTTTCGGCCAAATACGATTTCGATTTCGATGTCGAAGTCGGTTTTTTTTTTGTAAAAAAAATTTAAATTTTCACTTTTTAGTTGTAGTACGGTCAGCAACATAAGTCGATTAACACTGCTACTTTTACATAACATGTAAATTGATAGAAAATGAATTGATTATCTCCTTTTTTTCCTAAAATACATATATAGGAGTAGTAGATCTTTAAATTTTACTTCTGTTCCGTTTTTAATTAAATTTCTTGCTCAATAATTCTGAAGTGTTAATCGACTTTTGATGCTGACTGTCTCAACCCCGCACAAATTCGAATAAGTGATATTTGAATTTGTGTGCTTGCAAAAGAAATTAGAACATCAACTACACCTAAGTGGGAAAAATATGTATTATTGAACCTAACTGAAAAACTACCCAAGCAAAGTTACTCAATTTTACTAGGGACCTACTTCGAGGTATATATACCCTCTCGAATAAAACAAGAATCTTTCAAATCGGACTACTCTGTAAAAAGTTATGCGTGGTCATACTTAAAACAAAAAAAAAAAACAAAAAAAACTTTTTTACAAAAAATTACAACCGACTTCCAAAAACAACACTACAAAGTGAAAAATAACTTTAATTTCGGAAGTCGGTGTCTAGTTAAATGTATTTTCGCTTTTTGCCACCGACTTCCAAAATTAAAGTTATTTTTCACTTTGTAGTGTTGTTTTTGGAAGTCGGTTGTAATTTTTTGTAAAAAAGTTTTTAATTTTCACTTTTTAGTTGTGTACCTACCCCACACAAATTCAAATACCACTACCTGCAAAACAAACTAGAACATCATCCATATAAAAGTGGGGAAAAACATACGTATTATTGAAGCTAACTCAAAAACTACCAAAGCAAAGTTAATTAATTTTATATGGGACCAACTGTGATGTATACACTCTCGAACAAAACAAAAAAAAATCCAAATTGGTCCAGCCATCTTCGAGTAATCGGGGAACATACATAAAAAAAAAATAAAAAAAAAAAAAAAGTTCCGACGAATTGAGAACCTCCTCCTTTTTGAAGTCGGTTAAAAATATACCTTCGTGTCGACTTGACAACCTGTAGTAGCTTCACCTGTATGTATGTTTGTATGTAACGGAATAATACAATAATTAAAAAAAATTGTCCCATTATGCTGATCAGGATCAACTGGACTAAAGATTTATCTCTAAAAAATTTAAAAATAAATTATAGTTTAACAAACTAAAAAACACGCTTTAATACCATTAAACCGAACTAAAAAGTAAAAAAAAATCTTTTGAATGTAAGAATAAAGTGATTAACGATAAAATTAATGTCCTTGTAAAAAAAAACCGTGGGGTGCTTTGTACGACATTCTTACACTAACTCTGTAATTCGAAAGCACTCCACGCTTTTTTTACAAGGACATTAATTTTCTCGTTAATCACTTTATTCTTACATTGAAAAATTATTTTTTTACTTTTTAGTTCGGTTTAATGGTATTAAAACGTGTTTTTTTAGTTTTTTAACGCCTCGCACATTGTGTGCAAGTGCATGCACACATGCAAACGATGAATGTCAACGTGAAAGATTCCAGAAGTCTGAGCAATCGAGGCGCGCACACTAGTTTTTTTTTCTTGTTCGATTTTTTGACAAGATAAATGTCACTTTATTAACGAACTACAAATTACGTAATATAAAATATTATCATCTAAATTGGCGAACAATTAACGTTATTTATTTTCCATTCATCGCCCCACAACGAAACCATCGCAATATACACGTCAGTTAAAAGACAGCAATATTTTTAGCTTTTAATCGGTGTCCAATAGAATTCGCGGCAGTCTGCACTTAACCTAACCCAGCCCACGTATCTAGAGCGCAGATTATCAGACACGTACGTCGGCACTCGCGCAGAACGAGATATTTATAAAGATATGTTTAATTTAATATTTAATTACATATATCTTGGTACTTTTGGGCTAAGTACTGTAGAGGTTTGATGCTTTGGTCAAGCCTCGACAATGTTATACTGGCTGACATTCAATCGTTCAAATATTGTGTGTTCTAGAAAAAAAAATGAACTTCGTTTTTGGGGTTCCGTACCTCCAAAAGATAAAACGGAACCCTTATAGGATCACTCGTGTGTCTGGCTGTCTGTCCGTCTGTCACAGCCAATTTGCTCCGAATCTAATGGACCGATTAAGTTGTAATTTGGTACACATATGAATTTCTGTGACCCAAACACGGACAGGTAAAGTAAATAAATGATTTTTGAATATGGGGGTCACTTTTGGGGGGCAAATAAGAAAAAAAAAAAAAAAGTTTTGCAAACTATACCGTGTTACATATCAAATGAAATGACTTACTATGAGGGTCTCAAATATATTTTTTTTTTATAATTTTAAAATAAATTAATTTAAAGTTATTTAAGAAAATAGACGAAAATTGACCATTCCCCCACCTTATCTCCGAACTACTGAGCCTAAAACTATGAAAAAAATACAGAAAATAGATCTTTATCTGTAGATTACAGGAAAACCTATAAGAAGTCTGTAGTCTTAAAATAACATGGTAAATCTCTCAATATTGTGAGTACAAACTTACATTTATTTATTTAAACTTTTCGCACTTAAAACGTACAAAGGCGGACTTAATGCCTTAGGCATTCTCTACCTGACAACCAAGGGTGGTGAAGGGATTGATGGCAGGTGCTCAGTATGAGAGGAATACTTATAAAAATAACACTAATATATCTCTTCACCACCCTTGGTTGTCTGGTAGAGAATGCCTAAGGCATTAAGTCCGCCTTTGCACGTTTTAAGTGCGAAAAGTTTAAATAAATAAATGTAAGTTAAAAGTAATGGTGGTGGTAATGTAAGTTATGTGTGTTATGTTGTAAGTTGTATGTAATGTAAGTGATGTGTGTAGTTGTAGTTGTAAGTATTACAATATATATTATATACAAATTCAAGAGAGAGAGAGGTGTTGAAATAACTCTACACTATTTGTTTAAAAAATAACTCTGCAATTTCCGCTTAAATGCATACCGACTGGTGGCCGTCCTGATATCAAGAGGAAGCGCATTCCAAAGAAGAATGGACTGAATATGAAAGGAAGAATGAACAAAGTCAGAAGTATGAGAAGGACAGAGTAGGAGAAGATTGTTAGAAGAACGCAGATTCCTAGCGTGTGAAGAACATAGATATTGGAAGTGAGCCACAAGATAAGAAGGAGGAGTGGGAGAGTTGAGAAGGGCGAAAAGCGTGGTCAAAGCACGTAAACTTCTTCTTTGACGAATGGACATCCATTTGGGCTCAGATCTATAGCGAGACACATGGTCATATTTTCTGAGGTTGAATATGAACCGGATACAATTATTACATTTAAAGTTGGAATGTATGGAAGAACATGTTTTTCAACTACAATGTTAAGTTTGTCCTTGGAATAAATTCATCCCAACTACGGTACCCTTCATTGTGCGTGGTCCGACACGCACTTGGCCGGTTTTTTTCTTTGTAGGATGACAGATAGATTTCAGCTAGGGCTCCGCTTAGGCAGTGTGACATATTTTTATCTTGGAATAGAGTTATTATTATAAATATAGGTATACGGCATTAAGCCTTTCGTCTCCCGACCTCGTTCTACTACTTATTTGTTACCCCCCAGTAAAGGACCTGCGAGTACCGGGCCTTTACAGTACTTATAGCCACACGGGTCGGGTTAAGCTTCGCTTGCCACGGTTAGTCCATAGATGGGTGACCATCATTACATACTAAGGCCCCTCCTTGCCTCAGAAAGCACGCTAAGCCGTTGGTCCCGGCTGTCATTCGTAGATCTTTGACAGTTATAAGGGTAGCCCAAAAATCGGACAAGCAGTTTTACCAAAGAGTACCCAGTAACTGGGTTGTGGAGGTCAGATAGGCAGTCGCTCAATGTAAATATTGGTATTTAGCTGCATCTGGTTATGACTCTCATCCGACCCCAACATAGTTGGGAAAAGGCTAGGCAGAAGAAGATTTTCGGAGTTGGCGGTGTGATAACCCCGTGCCTCGCCGTTGGCCCTGCGCCTGACCTCTCTCCGTTCATGTCGGATTGCCGTCCCATCGGACTATGAGAGTGAGAGAAGAGAGAGTGCACCTGTGTCTGCGCACACACACCTGCACTATAATATCTCTCGCCCCGAAGGCTGGTCTCCGCTGAGATAGGCCACCATGGCCGGAAATTGGTCTGGAGGACTATTATTACTTTAAGAAGCAGATATATGCCAATCCTTGAGTGCTGAGCTCACGCAACGCGTCGTACGTCCAGCCAGTAATAGGACTCGCCCATCAAGGAGCGCTGTCCCAAATTAGACGCACTATTAATTTAATACGCATAAAACAAAAAGTACTATTTTAAAACACGTATACTAAAAGATAAATAATTAAATTATCTTGAAAATGGTGAAGGTTTCATAAAAATACGCTTGATAGTTTTTGCGTGATTCTCAGTTTTTTATCCGCGTTAGACATAACTTTACAAATTAATCAAGTACACTATGTAATATAAACGTAATCTAAAATATTCACATATTTATTAAGAAAATGCTCTAATTTAACATTTTTTTCCCAAATCATTAACAGAACTCGTTTAGACGTGATCATCAATCTGCTTAGCCTTTGCCCAACTATGTTGGGGTCGGCTTCCAGTCTAACCGGATGCAGCTGAATACCAGTATTTTACATGGAGCGACTGCCTATCTGACCTCCACAACCCATTAACTGGGTAATACGAAACCCTTGGTAAGACTGGTTGTCAGACTTTCGGTCTTCTGACGACCCGTAACGACTGACAAAGATCCACGAATGACAGCCGGGACCAACGGCTTAACGTGCTTTCCGAGGCACGGAGGAGTCTCGGTATGTAAAGATGGTCCCATCCACGGACCAACCCCGGCAGGCGTAGCTTAACCTGATGGATCGACCCGTGCGGCTGTTATTACTTAGCCACGAGCTCCTCTAAGTACGGCCACTCGTAAAGGCTATTTTAAATGCACCCAGACTCTATGTCTACCGAATCTACTTTTTGCTGATGTGACCTCTAAGTTCAAATCAGTCTCTAGAACAATGACTAATAATTAAGACGAATTCCGCGCACCCACCCATCCTTTTCCATGCCTCGGTGAGCGCCACTTAACCGCAACGATACACAGACGTTGACAAAAGAAAAACAATTATGAGTATTTCTTTCATGATTATTTGTATACCTAGTAAGTAGAGCGAGGTTAAAAGTTAATGTTGTCAAATTATTATTAACTATGTTTTGTCCGCGGCTTCGCCCGCGTGGAGCTCGGAAATTATCCCACGGGAACGTACCACCGGGATAAAATGTATCCTACGTCCTAATCCAGGTCATGGTCTACCCATGTGCCAAATTTCGTTCAGCCGTTTTAGTGTGAGAGCGTAACAAACGAACAAACTCACTTTCGGATTTCGAACAGAGACACGGACTAGAAAAAAAGGACTCCGCTCCGCGTCACTTGTATCGAAAGTGAAGCACCTTACCGATCTATGTGTGCGTAATTTGACAAAGACACACCATGAACAAAAACCAATGTTTACATGACGTCGTCAAGTTGACGAAGACAATTTATTTTTCAATACACGAAGAGGTCATGTTTTGTCGGAGACTTTTTTTTTTTTTTTGTGGATGGGAAATCATCAAATGACTTCTCCCGCTCTGGGCAGAGGCGGGAGGGCGTGTCAGGCTTTTACTGACTAAAACCCACCCATGTTCCTTCAGCTGCCCGTGCCGATCGCCTCCGTGAGAACACGGCGGTGCTCCGCCCAAGCCGGGCAGAACTCCACTGTATGCTCCACCGTGTCCTCCGGGCGATCCACACAATGGTGACACCCGGGCGTTTCCTCCCGCCTTATCCGAAACAGGAACCTCCCGAAACAACCGTGTCCGGTGAGGACCTGCGTCAGGCGGAATGTCGGAGACTCTTAACACCGCGATTCAGCGGAGAGTGCTAAACGTACAACGCCATCTATCGAGACATCAGGAACTAAAATGTTGTGTAAAGTACGATTCTAATTGCAAGATTGTACATTCCGCCCACTATGGACAGAATGTCCATTGTTCCCGCCCACCATGAACCAACCACATTCGAAAAAATGGACTGTATTATATAGTTTAAAACAAAGCTAAAAGTCAGTATGACATTGCCGTCATGTCGCGTAATGGCGGTCGGCATACTATGATGTAAATGTGTGCGTGAGGCGCATGCTTGTACAAATGGTCCCGGCATACTTACTGTGCTTCACTTTCGATATGCGTGGCGCGGAGTCCTTCTTTTTTTTCTAGTCCGTGATAAGAGATTGCATTGTAGCAAAAAATCAACAATGTTCTCACGCAAAGTCGTCAACAAGACTTTTTGCAAGACGCGTTATTTCATCTCAATATTTATAAAGAGAAGACTCCTGACTGACTGACTCATCAACGCTGAAATTTTGCACAGAGTTTCCCTTTATAATGTAGACAAGGAACAAGGAAGGATTTTCGTTCCCGTGGGATGTTTTCCGACATCCACGCGGGCGAAGCCGCGGAGAAAAGCTAGTTTAGAAAAAAAATAAAAAAACCGGTCAAGAGCGAGTCGGACTCGCGCACCGAGGGTTCCGTTTCGATTTCTGAAAAAGTGTGCTACATAAAGACATCGTTTTATTTTTCCTGTAATCTTTACATAAACTTGTAACACATAGAATAATTAAAGATTTTTCTCTATTCAAACTTCGGAGATAACGGGGAACGGTATTTTTTTTTACATTTTTCATCAAAAGTCGAAAACTATGCGGCCTAAAAAAAAATGTTTCTGAATGTGCAAACAGCGTTCTTTCATATGATACCCCACATGCCCTAGTAGCTCGACTTCGAATTTTTAAGACCCCCTTTTAGTCCCTGTTGCAAATAAAAAAGAAAGTATTGTTATTTCTTTCATAATTGCAAAATAGTTGGGCAAACGTCATCTAAAACTGATCCAAATTTCAAGTTGATAGCATTAGTAGTTCTTGAGATATCCAGCGGTGACAGACGGACAGAGTCGCACCACAAGGGTTTCTTTTTACCATTTTGGTACGGAACCTTAAAAATACATTGACTTCCGGATTATGGAAGCCAGATTTAGAGGACACAGTGTTCACTCAATCAATCTGCCTAGCCTTTTCACAACTACGTTGGGGTCGGCTTCTAGTCTAACCGGATGCGAACCTACCTATGTATGTGTGTACGTCACACAGTCACGGTCGCAACCTACCTCACTACTGTCACTATTATTAATAATAATACGATAATAACAATAATACGATAATAACTTGTCGCTACGTCACTATGTGCTAGCGACCGTTTCCGGGGGCCCATTATTGAGTGTGCAAGTCACCCCCTGCCAATTTATCTGTGTATATTATATAACATTGGTCAGGCAGGGGACATAGTTCTTCCATAGTTCAAGGTACCCAATCCACTATAGCCACCCAAACCCATAGACCCAATGTGTTTTGTTTCCATGTTCTGCAATAGTCCTGCACCAACCGGGGGTTATCCTTGGGTGCAATTGCATAGTGCATACAGGGATAATCGTCGGCTGGTGCCTTCTTTTCATTTAAAATTGTCTAAGAGGCCTCTGCGAGTTGGCTTCGGCTCCTCGTACGCCTTCCAAAGGTCCGGAACCCCAGGGTCCCGAGATATGTCAAAGCCATACTATTAATAATCTCAAATACATAGACAGCCTTGTGTTGATTTATGAAGTTAAAAGCTGCTCTTTTGCCTTTTCCCAAATATTTTGGGGTCGGCTTCCAGTCTCACCGGATGCGGCTGAATACCAGTATTTTACATGGAGCGCCTTCCTATCTGACCTCCACAACCCAGTAACTGGGTAAACCGATACCCCTTGGTAAGACTGATGGTTGTCAGACTTTCGGGCTTTTGAGGACCCGTACCGACTCTCAAAGATCCATGAAAGACAGCCGGAACCAACGGCTTAACGTGCTTTCCGAGGCACGGTGAGGTCTTCGTATGTAAAGATCACCCATCCACTTAATCGGTTGACCCGTACCGGCTGTTAAATTACTTAGCCACAAGCAGTAAAGTGATGATGAAATTAAATACACAAACTAAAGTGCCTGCCTTAGGTTCGAACTCACGACCTACAACTTGTAAGTCGGGCCCGTTCCACTGGGCCATCACTGCTCTCGTCTTACTACAATATCGACGGAAATATGACAGTTATTTTTAACGTAATTATGAAGTTTGGTAAGTCAGGAAGTGGATTTAAAAAACATTGAATCAATATGTTTAATACAAAATTAATTAAAACATTAAAAATGAAGTGTCGTTTTTATCATTAGTCCATTAATTTATCGATGAAGACCGTAAATATAAGATTACCCTGACCTGATTACGGTTTTTAATGAACCGTAACTCGTAAAAGATTTAATATTAAAAATAATGCAGGTAAGTACTTAAATAGCTATTAAAATATGGGTCAATGGTGATGAACTGATGATGGTGTTGAAATGGTGATTAAGTTCTTAAGTTGATAGTTTAAAAAAAATATGATTAGTTAGTATGCATTAAGTATGTTCATCAAATTTTTTATGATAATTTTATTGACAGGTCCATTCAATGTCAAAATTGAATCTAAACTAATACCTACTAATATGCCTAAAAAAGCAGTGGAGCCCGCCAGGTAACGGCATCGACTTTCGAGTTGTATGTAGGTCGTAGGTTCGAACCCAGACAGGCGCTTTACTTTGTGTAAATTATTTCATCACCACTGCTCTGAAAACGGTGAAGGAAAGCATCGCGAGGAAACCGGCATGTCCTAGAACTAAATATTCGAAGACATATGACATCTACCAACCCGCACTGGGCCCGCGTGGTAAATTACGGCACACTCACAGAGAGAAGGACTGTGTCCCAGCAGTGGCAACGTTATAGGCTGATTATGCATATATGCATATAAGCTAAGCTGTACTCGTATTAAAAGAAAAAGAAACAAATACGTTTATTTGCGGTAAAAAAACTTGTTTACAAAAAAATACAACCGACTTCCAAAAACAACACTACAAAGTGAAAAATAACTTTAATTTCGGAAGTCGGTGGCAAAAAACGAAAATACATTTAACTAGACACCGACTTCCGAAATTAAAGTTATCCAGCCATCTTTGAGTAATCGGGGAACATACATAAAAAAAAAATATAAAAAAAAAAGGTTCCGACGAATTGAGAACCTCCTTCTTTTTGAGGTCGATTAAAAAAAACCGGTTAAGAGCGAGTCGGACTCGCACACCGAGGATTCCGTTCCAATTCTGAAAAAGTGTGCTATTTAGAGACATCGTTTTATTTTTCCTGTAATCTTTACATAAACTTCTATCACATAGAATAAGTTCAGATTTTTTTCTATGCAAACTTCGTAGGTGTTTTTTTTTTACATTTTTCATCAAAAGTCGAAAACTACGGCCTAAAAAAAATAAAAAAATGTTTGAGAATGTGCAAACAACGCTCTTTCTTATGATACCCCACATGCCTTATTAGCCCCGTTTTGATTTTTTAAGACCCCCTTTCAGTCCCTGTTACAAAAAAACCATATATAATAGGTTGGGGAAAAAGTTTCTTCGCATTTTTTAAGAAAATTCAAAACATTTTTTAATATACATTATTTACATTTATCTAAAGTATGTAGGTACCATTTTGTTCGATAACTTTTTGCCATCTTGTAGGTAGGGACATGATCCCATTGCTATAGAAATTTTGGGACGGCTCATGTTGTTGTTAAAAAATGTGTTTTACCATCCGTAAATAGTACTAATGGTTAAAGATATAGGAACTGGAAAATATAGGGTTTCCTGTTTGCCGAATACTCGGAAGTGACCTTCTGTAAAATTAGAATTTCACTTGAAATAGTACAGAGGAAGGTTGAGGTCAAATGCTTCTAAAAAAACCGGCCAAGTGCATGTCGGACCACGCACAATGAAGGGTTCCGTAGTTGGGATAAATTTATCCCAAGAACAAACTTAAGATTGTAGTTGAAAAACATGTTCTCCCATACATTGCAACTGTAAATGTAACTTTGTACTCTCAATATTGAGAGATTTACCGTGTTGTTTTTAGACCACAGACTTCTTATAGATTTTCTTGTAATGTACAGAAAAAGAACTATTTTCTGTATTTTTTTCAAAATTTTAGGCTCAGTTCGGAGATAAGGGATAATGCTCAATTTTCGTATATTTTCTTACATAACTTTTAAAAAAATATATTTTAAAATTATAAAAAAAAATATATATTTGAGACACTCATAGTAAGAAGCACTTTCATTTGATATGTAACACGGTATAGTTTGCAAAACTTTTTTTTATTTTCTTATTTGCCCCCCAAAAGTGACCCCCATATTCAAATTCATTTATTTACTTTACCCGTCCGTGTTTGGGTCACAGAAATATGAATTTCTGTGACCCAAACACGGACGGGTAAAGTAAATAAATGAATTTGATTGTATACCAAATTGTATTGTATATGAATGTGTACCAAATTTCAACTTAATCGGTTCATTAGATTCGGAGCAAATTGGCTGTGACAGACGGACAGACAGACAGACACGAGTGATCCTATAAGGGTTCCGTTTTTTCTTTTTGAGGTACGGAACCCTAAAAAGCCTAAGAGGCCTACTTACATAGTTATTTTAGAACATAACATTACGCTTGTAATGCCTGAAGGGCTAGGCAGACGTGTACTTATGGTACACGCACCTTTCGCCAGTTATTTTTAAGTCGCATGTAATAGGAGGCGAGTCTATTGCCATCAACCGGGCACATATCTAGACTCCAGACTACTACTGAGAAATCCTTGACGGAAAAATAACACTGCCATACCTGGAAATCTAACCCAGGACCTCAAGCAATAACGTTTGTTTTTACTACTAGACCAAAACGACCTTGAAAATATTTGTAAAGTTAAATATCAAAACCAAGCGAGCGCTGTCACAGTGTGTGTGTATAAGTGAAAAGTGGCAAATTAAAGAAATATGTTATTGGCTATAGATTATTACGTGGGCCATAGTGAAAGTATCTGGAACTGGCCACTTACAATAAAAAAAAATAAAAAAGCAATTTACGGAATTCGAAAATGGAACTCACTGGGAACATGATACTTTTTTTTGCTCAACATGGCTTATGTCAACAAGAGAGTTGCCAGAGACTTCAATTGGCATTTGGTGATGAAGTCCCATGTCGCAGCTCTGTGTATTCGTGGTTCGGAGAATTTAGACGTGGACGTGATTATCTTCATTGGATGACGATATACGTGAAGGTCGGCCGGCGACGGCGCGCGGCGGTTACAGATTCCAATATTGATACGGTATGAGTCGTACGACAACTGATTGAAACTGACAAAAAAATACTTGTCAGCAAATTCGTACTATATTGCGCATTGGAATGAGCCAAGTACAAAACATTTTGCATGTGCACCTGAAGGTTTGGAAGCCACCTTTCGCCTTAACGGGGCACCGAGCTTTATAAACACACAAACATGTTTTTATAACTGTTGTTTGAAGTAGTAAACAATTAAATTAAAATCTAGGGAAATATATTGGTATTATTGGGGATATATACTAGACAGTACACGATGGAAACACGATTTGATAAAGTTGGCTCGGTAGAATCAATTCGCAAAGTTACCTTTTGTCGAGTAATTTTTTCCTCTATTTCCCTACTTTTTTTATATAAATAAGTAATTTGATATTATGATTCTTTTACTAAAATAAAGTTCATAGATGACTGGACCGTTTATACACGATAGTTTTTTTATTTAAGAGCATTATGATGAAAATAACAACGAAAAACATGGAAAAAGTGTTAGTGGTTATTTTCTTTACACGTAAAAAAAAACTTTTTACAAAAAAAAAAAAAACAACAGACTCCCAAAAAAACACTAGGTACCTACATAGTGAAACATAACTTTAATTTCGGAAGTCGGTGTTTTTGGTTTTTTTTAGTTTAATTTTTTGCCACCGACATCCAAAATTAAAGTTATTTTTCACATTGTAGTGTTTTTATTTGTTTGTAAAAAGTTTTTATTTTTCACTTTTTAGTGGTGCCTACCCCACACATCGAATACCACTCTGCAAAATAAATTAGAGCATCATTCACACAGATTATGTGGGAAAAATAAGTATTAAATGATTGAAGCTAACTCAAAAGCCACTCATCAGAACTTGAAGATATTTATATATTATGCGACCATCTCAAATAAAAACTTTGCAAAAAGGCAAGCCGTGTCAGAAGTTTGGAAGGCGTAGTTTTAAGCTGACGGAGATAACGAGGCTGCGAAATCTGACTTCTGACAATCAAGGCCATACATAACATACAACTCAAGTAGCGCAATTTGTAGTGGCATATACACTTCTGGACACATCTTTTGGCCCACCTTGTATTTTCAGTTTCGTTTGGTCCTAGCTAAAATTTATATTAGGTCGAGCAAAAAGTTTTTATGCAGTTTTGAACCTGGCACATTCACAATTTCATTCAATAGTCTTTTTTTGAATTTCGAACACAGAATTTAAAGAAACAAAAGACAATTTGGAGCCTGTTTGTTGATATCAAACAATCGAATACTAAGAAAACTTGGTTTTATTGGTTTACTTGGATTTAATTCTTGAAAAAGTGATTGATATCTTTGGTTTTGCAACAAACATTACTTATTCTTAACATTAAGGTGAGGTTCTATCAATAATCTATGGATACTTCACCTGAAGTCGCCGCCCAAGCTGTGGCACTTATTCAGGCCAGACACAGCCAAAGAAACGTGAGTGCTCAACTTAATTTAAGTCGATCTGCGGTCCGAAATGTTTATCGGAGGTACCTAGAGACTGGCGGCTTTGTTCGTCGCCAAGGATGGCCACGATCTCGGGTCACAACTGAAAGGCAGGATCGATTCATCGTGACGACCAGCTTGAGAAATCGTCACCTTACCTCCATTGAGATACAAAACCAGCTTCGCGACTTCCACGGAGTATCTGTGAGCGCTCGAACTGTTCGGAGAAGGTTAAAAGAACGCGATATGGTACCACACAAGCCAGCTAATGGCCCCAAACTAACGCGAGCCCACCGAACAGCGCGCCTTCATTTCGCATGCAGTCATTTAAATTGGACACAGCAAGATTGGAGCCGTGTACTCTTTTCTGATGAGTCTAAAATTGTGTTACATGGCAATGATGGAAGGAAGAAGGTCTACCGACGTAAGGGAGAGCGTTTCGCACAATGCTGCTTTGAAGAGAGGGTTGCTTATGGCGGTGGCTCATGGACTGTCTGGGGTGGTATATCCGCGAGCGGCAAAACTCAACTTGAGGTTGTTACAGGACCACGGCTGCCAACATTAAATGCTGAAAGGTACATTCGTGAGTGCTTAGAACCTCACGTGATACCATACGCGGACTATGTGGGCCCAATTTTCCTTTTTATGCATGATAATGCAAGAGCCCATGCGGCCGGCATCGTCAGGGAATATCTTCGGGATGTGAACATCACAGTTATGGACTGGCCAGCCAGAAGCCCAGACATGAACCCCATTGAGCACATGTGGGACGAGCTAAAAAGACGTGTTAGGGCTCGTCAGCCAGTTGCCCAGACGATGCAGGAGTTGAAAACTGCCATAGAAGAGGAATGGGAGATGATCCCTCAAAATTTCATAGAGCGGTTGATAAACTCTATGCCTAATCGTATGAGAGCTGTGGTAGATGCCCATGGAGGCAACACGCGTTATTAAATTAAACCTTTATTTGATAAAACATGTTTTTTATTTAAAAATCAATTGCCTTTAACAAGGCGCATATCCGACTTGTTAGGCGTAGCTCCATGTCGTATGGTATTCTGAATTCAAATTTAAAACAATACGATCGAAAAAGATGGTAAAATGTATCAGGTTTAAAACTGCATCAACAGTTTTTGTTCAATCTAGCAATCATATTTCGGTAGGGGCCATCGAAACCTAAACTCTAAGGTGGGCCAATAGATGTGTCCAGAAGTGTAATTACCATTAAAACCATTTACAGCCAGAGTACACCTCATGACAGTTCCAATAAGTCCAAACACGGCTAGAATACATTGTTTTATTACTGAGTTCCGGTGCCTACCTTCTGGCTTCTTCATCAGATCAGTTCGATGGTACCATTTGAAGCGATTATGACGAAGCTTTAAATAAATGGTTCTGAACCATTTATTTAAAGCTTCGTCATAATCGCTTAACTATCTTAATCGAGATATCGCCACCCGTGAAATACTTATTATCGTTGAGAAGTTCCCGTGGCCATCTGTGGTCTTCTTCATCAGTTCCACTTCACCAGATGCTACTTTTTGAATGCAAATGCTTAATTTGTTGATGAAAATACCAAAATCGCTATACGTATGCCTATAATTTTTGAGGAGTTCCCTCAATTCCTCATGGATCCCAAGATCAGAACAGGATTTTGATAAAAATGGGACCAATCTGGAAGTATATCCTTTCAAATAATAAAAGAATTTTCCAAATCGGTTTATAAATGACGGAGTTCTGAGGTAACAAACATAAAAAAAAAATACAACCGAATTGAGAACCTCCTCCTTTTTTGGTTAAAAAAAAACAGAGACGAAGGGAAACGCTCAGTTGTAGTAGAGCTTCGTGAAAACCTCGTCAGGAGAAGTACTACCATATATGCTGTTGGGGCTGCCCCGTTTCTGCAGTGCATCTGCTATGTTCGCGCAGAGTCACGTTGATGGCTTCCATGCCATCATTAGACAGAAATCTGCCTCATTGCTCTGCAGAGTGCGAGCCAGCCCCAACTCCATCCTGAAAATCATAGCTGGGAGATATGACTCTTCGATAATGCATAGCATTATTAAGAGATGTATCTCTCAGAATAATCTTGTTGCTAAATAGATATTGGTGCCGATTCTGTTGTGCACAAACTAATCTTAATTTAGGATATTGCTAACTTTTTCTCTCTATTATGACAAGAAAGGGACGGAAGTAAATTAGAGCTGTCAAATTAGTTAGAACTAATTTTTCCATAGACATTTAGACGACACGTAAAAACATGTCGACTAAAAAACACGGTGAAGCGCAAGGCGTGAACTAGTTTGACATCTCCAACTTAGTTCATAGCTATAGCCGTCCTTTTCTCGCGCTGCCTGTTTGTAAAAGATAGCGATTCTCTAATTTTAGTTTAGTGCGTTCACAAGAGAATCGGCACCAATATTAAGCTTTACTAACATAGTCATAAGATTTCTGTGTACTAACCCACTATGGATGTTACTTGTCCGAATTAAAGGTTATTTTATTTTATTTATTTATATCTATTGTACATACCTACATTTGAGTCCGGAAGTCCCTTACCCGGAACTGTTTGAACCATAGAGCATTATTATAACAACTCCGGCATTGTTTTTTATAAATCCACCTGTCACGCTAACCAAACAAGACGAAAAAAAAACAAAACATCAACGCGTTTCGTCTGAATAACACCTATTTAATTATGAATCATAAATCTTAACAAAAAAATACGAATCTCATCGAAACTGTTTCAGCAGATTTGGAATAATGAGTGCGCGAACGTTTTTTTTTTGTCGTTTATTAAATTAGATTAACGGAAAAAACTTGTTTAGATCGTAGGTCAAGTTTGTAGCTGCCATCGACGCGTGCGCAATCGGTCTGATTATTTAATCATTTCTTGGTTTGATTGACACAAGTGATTGGTTGAGCGCTTGATTTCTGTGTGGGTGTCAGGTTCGATTCCTGTACAGAGCAAATATTTGGCCATACCAATAGCTGTTAGAGATCTAAGTGCTGGTGCATGTCAATTTTAACCCGACTACGGAGAAGAAAAAGGAGGGTTATGATTTTGACCGGTATGTATGTATATAATTATGTTCATCTGTTCCCTCATAACTTCTAAACTACTTATCATAATTTGACAAACGAGGTATCGTTGGAGCTGGTTATAAACTATGTCACGTCACATTTAATTGCATATGGCGCCCTCTAGAGGACATAAAGTCATGAACTAAAAAAATAAAATTATGCCGTGTCGGGTATCAAATGAAAGGGCTTAATTAGCACGTTTTAAAAATATACATATTGTTAGCGGCTTTGCTTGCATGCACCCGATAATTGGGAATAATTTCTAAAATCACGCTATGTTCTCTCCAAACCTTCCCAAAATACATCTATCTATATAAATAAAAAGAGAAGTCCTGACTGACAAACTGACTCATCAACGCCCAGCCCAAACCCTTGAACCTAGAAAGCTAAAAATTTGTACAGAGGTTCCCTTTATAATGTAGACAAGGAATAAGGAAGGAATTCCCGGTAGTACATTCTCGTGGGCTATTTTCCGACATCCACGCGGGCGAAGCCACTGGCAAAAGCTATTATACAGACTAAGTGTAAACAGTGGCAATATTTTAAGGGGTCGTTGCACTCATCATTATGAACAACTTT
Organism: Cosmia pyralina; assembly: GCA_946251885.1. Taxonomy (NCBI): domain Eukaryota; kingdom Metazoa; phylum Arthropoda; class Insecta; order Lepidoptera; family Noctuidae; genus Cosmia; species Cosmia pyralina. The sequence goes on from OX276371.1 coordinate 3,681,584, forward strand.
TAATATAGGACCAAACCTATAATCGCCAAAAATAAATCAGCTGTTCCCTACATTTTGACGGAAAAAGCGAACATAAATCTATTGAACAGCTGTTTTTTTTTTCGCGATTTTTCATTCATTCGTTCATCAATTCATTCAGTCATAACCAAAAGAACATATAGGCGCTTTGACACTTTTGACAGGTGCCCGTACCTGACATCTCAGTGCTGCCACCTAGTGAACGTCATTTCAAAAAACCTGTCACTGTGCCCACCCAATGGCAGGGATGTCCGCCATTGCTCCCGCGGGGTGGCGCTAGTGAGGTTGGCGGTCATAACCACAGAACAGCCTCTTTATCCGTTCTGTGGTCATAACAGCTACCACAGCTAACAGTTCCTTGAGGGTTTGAATATTTTTCGTGTGTTGATTTCATTTGCGGGAATTTAGAGGTTTATTTGTCCAGAGGCATGACATAGTCTGATTGAACAAGATGTTTGTTGCAAATATTTACGAGAATAATTTGTCGGTTTGTTTATATCTCTTTTAATGGATATAATCCACTTTTTTCTTAAGTTTTCAACGCTTCGCTTGGGAACCTGTGTCCTGACTTTCTTGAAGAGCACAAAGGCACAATACAACATTGAGGCATTTTTATTTCAAGAAAATTATCTAATTTTGGTGAAAACTTCATCGCTCCAAAGAAATAACAAATGTTTGACAGTTCACATGACCTCCAAAACAGCCAGCGCCATCTGCTTTGGGCTTTTCAGATTACCTGCCATTATGGCAATAGGCTCGCCCCATTACTGGTAAAATATGACTTTATACTTCTGCCTACCCTTTCAAAACTAAAGTAAAAACCTAAGCTGTCAAAACGTCAAACATATTCCCCAGATAAAAGTTACCTGACGATTGAAAAATCAGCCCTTAATAATAATATTTATAAATGTGAAAGTTTGTGAAAATATTTGGATGTTTGGTACTCAATCACGCAAAAACGGCTCAGCGGATTTGGATGAAATTAGACACACATATAGTTTATAACCTGGATTAACACATAGGATACTTTTTATCTCGGTAGTAGGTTCCCGTGGGATAATTTCCGACATCTACGCGGGTGAAGTAGCGGGCAACGCCTAGTGGTACAAAGGCCAGCACATCAAGCTACCAAAATCTGTCAAATTTCTATGATAGATTTTCAACTTTATAACAAAGGAATAAGGTTCACATTCAATTGGGAAAATTTGACAGATTGGGGTAGCTTGATGTGCTTGATTGCTTGTGCTTGGTTTCTGTACATAAAAGGCTTTTATCATCATCATCATCCACAGCCTAAATTCACCCACTGCTGGGCATAGGCTTCTCTTTTCTTGTGCCGATCCCCATGCTCCTGTGCCAGCCTCATCTAGGTTCTACCCGCGATGGCAACAATGTCGTCCGCCTATCTCGCCGCCGGACGACCGACACCTCGTCTTCCAGGTCTTTGACGCCACTGTCACAGCCTTACTCCCCCTGTCATCACTGCGCCTTGCCAGGTGCCCTGTCCAACTCCATTTGAGTTACATAACTCGTTTTCCGATATCAAAAACCTTCGTACGTCGTATAAAACACACTTCACAAGTTTTTGTTTTACTTTATAAGTTACCTTATAGCTGATCACTGTCTCTTAAGATACAGGGTCACCCTAGTTTAAGAGGCAGGGCTCAACCAATTCATGTACAGACTTTGTGGTTACAGCAAAAATATGTAACACCTGTCGGTACTCGTGTGCCAAACAGTTGTAATCCATTTTTACCTAATTTTATCTTTTCGTCTGTAAAGTTAGTTGAAATAAATAAATTTTATTATTATTATTAAAAGGTCTTATGTAAAAATTTCCACCTAACACGCTTTTTAGATTTACTGGTAACTCGACAACTTCCGCAGGACGTCATAGTAGGGTTAAAATGCAACAAATTAAGCCAACAAATGTTCTACCGAAATTCAATAGTTTTTGAGTTGGTTAGATTTTTAGTTTGTATAAGAAAAATCCAATTTAAAAATTATTTACGTCGCTACTGGAATTTAAGTTAGCAATCTATCTGATGCAGTAGCAGATCTTTTTGCTGAGAATGAAAAGTTCAAAAATGCCTAAAACTTTGGCTAAGATCACTAATTAAACATTTTATTTAAGAAAAAAAAAAACACTGAATTTCGGTAGAATATTTGGAAGTAAAAATGTTCAGTCCGGTAGGTACATTTATTGAGAAAATGTACCTATTTAAAATTATATTTATAGTTCAGAATCGTACCATGCACATCTATCAACAATTTGGCCCAAAAACATTTTAATAATGCAAAGCATTTTATTTATTAAACATACTTTTGTGGAAAAAAGTAATGATTTGACTACCCATTTGTAACAGCGTCCTCAAGTACTAACATAGATTAAGATTATTTGTTACTAACCCAATGGATCTTTGTTGTCTAAATAAATGAAATCTAATGATAATAATATATCCAAAAATTAAGTCCATTCATGCTGTAATAGTGAAATAAATGGTTACGAAAAATCTCCCAATTTATTTTGGCATCCCCTTAACCGATTACCTTCTCCTTCCTTTTTCTTCCTTCTTTCCTTCTCCTTTTCCTTCTTTTCTTCTTCTTCATCTTTTTTTTTCGATGTTCTTGAGTGGAGATCTCGAATCGGCAATCGTAAGGTAGGACGCCCTCAGGCTAGGTGGAATGACGATCTTCGCAGGGTGACTGGTAGGAGCTGGTAGACGTAATTACCCCGCAGGAGCCTTTGACCCCATGAAGATCATAGGGTCATGGGGTCCTGCGGAGTAATTGCGTAACACACAATAGCAATGCTGTCCATTTTGACAATTCAACAACATTCATTGCGTCATTTACGTTGTCGAGCAGATGAATTTTCCAAACATATGAAGTAATGGATCAGCAGTTTCTTTCAAAATCCGTCGGATTGTGATTGTTGGTCCCCAGCACCATAATTGCGTAAGAAACTGTCGATCGGAATCTGAATCATTTTGAAGCAAATTGCTAATCCATTGCTTCTCTTGTCTTTTCAACACCGTAAATAACGCAATAAATTTTGCTGAACTGTCAAAATGAAATTGATTCTGATCACACTATCAGTGTGTTACGCAATTGGGTTGCTAGTCGAGCAATTTTAACGAGCGGTTTTTCCTTACGGAAATTCTCAGTAGCAGGGAGGCCATGTTCAGCAGTGAACGTCTTTCAGCTGCAATGATGATCATACACGATCTGTCTAGGTATTCGGGGAATACAAACATGAGGATATTTTTCCGTGACTACGGCAAAACCAAAGGATGATTATGATTTTAACAGACTCTGTATGTTCATCTGTTCCCTCATAACTCTTAAACAACTCGTCGTATTTTGAGAAATGAGGTATCGTTTGAAGCGTCATGTTGTTCCGCGGGTCTATTAGCTGTTGCCCGCGGCTTTGCTCGCGTTAATTTAGAATTTGGCAATCAATTCGAGTTGTACTCTGCTTGTAATAATATAAATCAATCACGATTCGAAAGACATGTGGCGCCATCTATTATCACAGGAACGTTACTGTTGTTTTCTTCGGGAGCAGTCCTGTACACATTTCATGACAACGTAGCATTTCAAGATGATCGGTTCAGTGGTTTAGGCGTGAAAAGGTAACAAACTAATAAAAAAACTTACTTTCGCATTTATAATATTAGTTATAGGATATGACGTCACATAAAATGGTGACATACCTATTGTATTGGCTTAAATATGGCATAAAGAGGATGTAAAGTGTTATCGAAAAAGACATCGATGACAATTTTTTTCCGATTTTGAGAATCCGATTTGAAATCCGAAAATATTCGAATCCATGTTTTTTTTATAACTGTTTAGTTGACGTTTTTGTCGCAGTTTATAACTTTCTTTTTAGGGTTTCGTACCTGAAAAGGAAAAAACGGAACCCTTATTTATACGATCACTTCGTTGTCCGTCTTTCTGTCTGTCTGTCGCTCAGTCTGTCAAGAACCTTTTTCTTAGTAACGCGTGGAGGTATCTAGTTGAAATTGATATCAAATACGTAAGTCTACGGTCCTCTGGAGCTCTAAAATCGAGCTTCTAAGTCAACACAAAAAAATACGGCCATCTCAAATAAATCAAAACCTATAAGATACTTCCCGTTGACCTAGGATCTTAAAATTTGGCAAAAAGCAAGCTCTCACAACACAAGTAAAGGAAAAAGTCCGAAAATAGTAAATTTGTAGTTTAATCACATAAAAAAAACGTTTGATTCTTTTCAACTACGGAGCCCTTCATTATTCGTGGACCGACACCACTTGGCTGGTTTTTTTAAATATTTTATATGATTAGTATCACATGGTGTGCGAAGTCCTTTAAACCCAGTAACCGGTATCCGAGGCAAACTGCTTCTTTCGTGAGTAATAAGTGTATTTGCGATTACGTATAGAAAGGCAATGGCCTCAGGTAACGATTGTGTATTCCAAAATCTTCTATAAATATTTGTATTTATTGATTTATTAATAACAAAGTAGCTGTTGCCCGCGAATTCGTCAGTTCCCGTTCCCGTTAGTTCAGTTAGTATGCAAAGTTTCATGATCTACTTTTAAAGTATTTTTTGAATACCAGCGGTTTATTGTTCGGTTTGGAGATAACTTTGGATTTTTTTTTTATCTAGAAAATTTTATGGAATCGTGTTTTCGTCAAACAAAACTTCAATAATCCTCAACTTTACTATATATTTATTTCAAAATTAATGCCGCAGTATTTTAGACTTATCGGAGGATCATGCTAAGCCATTTGAGGTATTATAAACTTTTGACTCACGGCTATCATGATGCATACTTTTACGAGATAAAATACTTAAATAAAGTGAACCATTACTTTTAATAACCATAGAGATAAGTATAATTTTAATGACCGCAACGTTTAATTACCATTTTGCAACGAGATTAAGTTGTTTCGTCATATTTGTATGATCTTATAATTTGTTCAAAACGGGAAGCTTTTATTATTAATGTATGAATGAATTATATGCATCGAACTCAGCGAGGTATGACCGGACTCGATTACTCGAATGAACCCAAAGATTCACACTAGCCCCTGTTGCCTCGTGTTACATGGTGCATCAGAGACCATTGCATATCAAGGAGTAGACCGGGGGGCGCGGTAATGGTAGGGAAGACGTGCCCTTAGGATATGGAAGGGATCGGGAATCGATTCCCGGCCACCGTAGGCGCGGGCTTGCGGATGGCGAGTAATGGGCAGCTCGCCGTCCGTTAAGGATCAGGCCCGGGTCAACGGCGCGTTGTGTTCCACGCGGGCCTCAAAGAGATGTCAGCAATGATGGGCTCTGATAAGGCCGATGCCGCCGGGGTCGCGGGTTGTTCGAAAGAGATACCGTGGCCCTGGCACAGGCAACTGAAGGAACACGGGTGGGTTTTAGTCAGTAAAAGTCTGACACGCCCTCCCGCTCCGCCCAGAGCGGGAGAAGTCATTTGATCATTTCCCATCCACAAAAAAAAAAAAGGATATGGAAGGGATCACAGATATTTTTAATATAATATCATTGGAAGGGATAGCCTACAAGTATGCACCCATAGCAATGAAATTGTGGAGTGACGGCTGATATAATTATGAAAATCTTTTTATGACGTCGTCAAGTTCAGCTCAAAACGGGAAGCATGTTTACTTTAAATAAATAAATAATATAGTTAGTAAAAGTTAATACCCAAGCGCAGTAGAAACCGTTGCTAAAAAAAAATAAAAATAAAAAAAACAAGCGTTATGATGGCTTTCATGCCATCATTCGCAAGAATGAATGAATGAATGAATAAATGAATGATAACTTTATTTGCTATGCTAGAATATAGGATGTACATTAGATGTTATACAGTTTGTTTGATACACTATATAAGACGGTGTCCCTGATCTGCAGGATGCATGGCAGTCGCAACGAAATCTTGAAGACTTTAGCTGACAGATCTCATCCCCGCTCTGGAGGTCCTTTGTTAGGCTGGTCATTTCAATTTAATTTTCATTTTGCAATTTTTGTTTATTTAATTATTATTAATAATATTTCATTTTACATTTTATTTCATAATAATTTTAATGAATTTTATAAATACCTATCATTTTTTAATGTATTTTGCAATTTGATTTTATATCCAGGACCTACTTCAGTCTTTTTGTTGTTTGTTTGTTTGTAAAAGTAAGTGTTTTGTGTTTTTGTAGTTTAGTTATATTATCTTTTGTTGCTAACATAGTTTTTTAAGTACCTATACCTACTAACATAAATATGGATCTCCCATGTCTGATTTAAATAAACAAATTAAATTAAATTATAATCTACTGGCTTTAGCCTGCGGCTTCGCCCGCGTGGAGGTGGAGGAACTTGGTCGAACAGGTTATACTATTATCTAAAACATAGATCGGTTTTGAGACCTTACATATTTATTAATCACGCGTGATAATGACGTCAAACACACTCGTGCCTACCAGATGTAACCTTCTACGGAACAACGTTTAATAAAACAATTAATTCGGAAACGCTTTTAATGTTTGAGCAATAAAACGTTGTATTTCCGTATCCGTTTTAATTTAACCGTGTTTTGACAGGCCTGATAGTGTCACGAAATATTGAATCGGAAATAGTTCTAATTACTTATACATTTGGATGACGTCAAAAGGAGCCTTGGTTCTATACCTTCGCAACGATGACGGATCTACTTAAAGATAGTGCAGTTCACGAAGACGCGCCCCACTATTCCTCCTAACCGTTTATAGTGCATGTGTGCAAGCTTCCGCCAATGTTGGAGTGTTATCGGTGCACACTAATTACCGTGTACTAACTATAGTCTATTGTACACTTAGTTCGCAATAAACGATTTGACTTTACCCCCAAGGAAAGAAGGCGTGACTATGTATGTATGTTTACTTGTAATTTAAACAATGTCATCATCATCATCTACTTAGCCTTTTCCCAACTACGTTGGGGTCGGCTTCCAGTCTAACCGGATGCAGCTGAATACCATTATTTTACATGGAGCGACTGCCTATCTGACCTCCATAACCCAGTAGGTACTGGGTAATACGATACCCCTTGGTAAGACTGGTTGTCAGACTTTCGGGCTTCTGACGACCGGTAACGACTGTCAAAGATCCACGAATGACAGCTGGGACCAACGGCTTAACGTGCTTTCCGAGGCACGGAGGGGTCTTGGTATGTAAAGATGGTCAACCATCCACGAACCAACCGCGGCAAGCGTAGCTTAACCTGATCGATCGACCTGTGCGGCTGTTATTACTTAGCCTGGCTGTTAATTAAACAATTTTAATTAAACAATGTAAACCTAGCTATTAATTACTATAAGGAATTGTAAAGCACAGTTTTTGGCAAAAATAAACATATTTTTTTTTTTTTTATTAAACATCTTTGACATATCTCGGGACCCTGGGGTCGCGGACCTTTGGAATGCGAAGTCAACTCGCAGAGGCCCCTTAGACAATTTTAAATGACGAGGAGGCACCAGCCGACGATTATCCCTGTATGCACTATGCAAGTGCACCCTGCGGTTGGTGCAGGACTATTGCAGAACATGGAAACAAAACATATTGGGCTGTGGATTTGGATGGCTGTGGAATGGTTACCTAGAACTATGGAAATACTATGGCCCCTGCCTGACCAATGTTTTATATACAATGCACAAATAAAATGGCAGGGGGTGACTTGCACCCTCAATAATGGGTCCCCGAAAACGGTCGCCAGCACATAGTGTCGTATCGACAAGAGAGCAACATGTCTTGAGGTACTTGAGGAGCGGAGAGGCATTCCACGGCTATCAGGACAATCCCGGAAGTACGGTCAAGATCCCTACCAGCATCTTACTAGAATACTTCCTTCCTCCAAACACGTTTGCTCTTGCGAATCTTCACTCCAGCCGTCCAATAAAGCCAAGACAGAGGTGAGGAACAAGACTTTTCCCGGGAGACAGGGTCCGTGGGTTCGCTACTGCCCAACACCTCGCCACACGCTGCCCTGCGGGTTTCTGTATCTCTCTTGGTCTGGCTCCTCACCCTAGAACTGTTTCGGCAAAGTAAACTCTACCGGCACAGACCTAGAGTTCAGAGCGCAAGCCCCACCACGATTTCAACGTAGAGATACGGCGCGGCGGTGGGATTATTATTATTTAAATGGTCTTTGACATATCTCGGGACCCTGGGGTCCTGGACCTTTGGAAGGCGTGCGAGGGGCCGAAGCCAACTCGCAGAGGCCCCTTAGACAATTTTAAATGACGAGGAAGCACCAGCCAACGATTATCACTGTATGCACTATTCAAGTGCACCTAAGGACAACCCCCGGCATATGCTGTCCTGCGGGTTTCTGTATCTCTCTTGGTCTGGCTCCTCACCCTAGAACTGTTTCGGCAAAGTAAACTCTACCGGCACAGGCCTAGAGTTCAGAGCGCAAACGTCAAAGTAGAGATACGGCGGTGGGGGTATTGTTATTATTATTATGGTACACTGCACCTGCGCTCCTTTACCAGAAAATTACATTAGTTTACGTTATCCGTACTTTCATGTGAAAGTCCTATGTTTGATATTCGCTGTTTGCATTAAACTGAGCTTGTTTTGTTAATCTGATACTTATGGCTGGAAAGGAGTAGGCTACGTTTATACTGTTTATCTGAATAGAAATGATTTTTTTAGTCTTGAAAAAAATAGGGTATATTAGATGAACGGAGTAGAAGCCTATGGCATACCTAGTTTTTTTTTTTTTTAATATCTTAGTCAGAAAAAAATATCTAATTATAAATAAATACTACAAATTCGATATAAACTTTTCATTTTAGAACAATAAAAACAGAAATTTTGAAAAAAAATTGTAAATCGTTCAAAAATATCGAAATTCAAATCATATGCAAATTACATTATGATTTGAATTTAGTTTTTTTTTTTTTTTTTTATATAAATTGGTAAGTATGCCATAGGCTTCCACTCCGTTCTCCTATTATAGCCTATTTTTTTTCAAGACTGTAAAAAAAGTCATCCAGTATGTAACTAGCTTTTGCCAGCGGCTTCGCCCGCGTGAATGTCGGAAAATATCCCGCGGGAACATACGACCGGGAATTCCTTCCTTAATCCTTGTCTACATTATAAAGGGAACCTCTGTGCAAAATTTTAGCTTTCTAGGTCCAAGGGTTTGGGCTGGGCGTTGATAAGTCAGTTAATCAGTCAGTCAGGACTTCTCTTTTTATTTATAGAGATAGATTTATTGTTGTTACAGTCGAATTACAAAATAACGATGGTCCAAGGGTCCAAATAAAAAAAAACCGGTCAAAAGAGTCGGACTCGCGCACCGAGGGTTCCGTTCCGATTTCTGAAAAAGTGTGCTATTTAGAGACATTGTTTTATTTTTTCTGTAATCTTTACATAAACTTCTATCACGTGGAATAATTTCAGATTTTACTCTGTGCAAACTTCGGAGATAAGGGGGAATGGTATTTTTTTTTTACATTTTTCATGAAAAATCGAAAACTATGCGGCCTAATTAAAAAGAAAAAAAATGTTTAAGTATGAGCAAGCAGCGTTCTTTCATATGATACCCCATATGCCCTAATAGCCCCACTTTGAATTTTTAAGACCCCCTTTCAATCCCTGTTCAAAAATCTGCCTAGCCATTTCCCAACTATGTTGGGGTCGGCTTCCAGTCTAACCGGATGCAGCTGAATACCATTACATTTCAATCCCTCATCATTCTCCTGCCCTTACCCCAATCTATTTAGGGTCGGCGCAACATGTCCTTTTTTTTCCATACTTCTCTATTATTCTCTATATTTCAATCCCTGTTACAAAAAAAAAATCGTTTCTTATATGCAAAATAGTTGGACAAAAGTTATCTAAAACTGTTCCAAATTTCAAGTTGATAGCATTAGCAGTTCTTCAAATATCCAGTTGTGATAGACGGACAGACAGACAAACTGAGTCGCACCAATGGTTCCATTTTAGCAAAAAAACCGTCAACTGTGTGTGAGATGAATTTATCCAAAGAACAAACCTATGTTTGTAGTTGAAAAAATGTTCTCCCATACATTGATATGTCGCAGTAAGATGCTTGTAGCCGTGATATAGTTATATCCCTAGGAATATAGCTATCTACCGTAATCGCAGATTAATACAGATGGGACACTCCGCAGTTTAGGTATGAAGCTACAAGTACGCGGCGGGCTAATCTCACTGAGTCAATTCAGTGTGGGCTGCCGCGCACCGGCCGGCTCGCACGTTAGTTCGATACTCACGCGCCGCGTCGTATAGAAGACAACCCTAACGAGTCAGAAGGAATAAGATTTACGCGATAGAAAAAGAGGCAACTTATAGGTGAAGCGTTGTGCGACCTGAAATGCACTTTATTGTGTCGTGGCAAGAGTCGCTTTTTATTTAAATGGTTTTGCGGAGTGTCCCATCTGTATTAATCTGTGCCGTAATATACTCGTAGTTATATGAAAGCGGTTCATAACTATCTTACTAGGAATATAACTGTAATACGAGCATGATCTACTAATATAAGCATTATGGCACTCCGACCTAATAGGTTAGGATAGGTTAGAACAAAGAACAACTACGTGCGAGCCGAGCGAGCGAAGCGAGCGGTGCCGTGGTAGCGGCCGGCGAGCGCTACGTCGAAATTGGTCACAGTAACAAAATTAAATTTTTCATTTAACTATATTAAGGTAGATAGCTATATCCCTAGCTTGTGGCTAAGTAATAACAGCCGCACGGGTCGATCCATCAGGTTAAGCTACGCTTGCCGGGGTTGTCCGTGGATGAGTGACCGAGACATACATACATACCGAGACTCCTCCGTGCCTCGGAAAGCACGTTAAGCCGTTGGTCCCGGCTGTCATTCGTGAATTTTTGACAGTCGTTACGGGTCGTCAGAAGCCCGAAAGTCTGACAACGAGTCTTACCAAGGGGTATCGTATAACCCAGTTACTGGGTTGTGGAGGTCAAATAGGCAGTCGCTCCATGTAAAATACTGGTATTCAGCTGCATCAGGTTAGACTGGAAGCCGATCCTAACATAGTTGGGAAAAGGCTAGGCAGATTGATTGAGCTATATACCTAGGGATATAACTATATCACGGCTACAACCATCTTACTGCGAAATACGGTCGTCACGGTCAATTCTCCAACAGCAAATGTAAGTTTGTAATCGCAAAATGTTTATTTTGCGATTACAAGACAGACTTGAAAATATTTTTTATGTGATAAAACTACAAATTAACAATTTTCGGACTTTTTCCTTTACTTGTGCTGTAAGACCGCTTCTTGCCAAATTTCATGATTCTAGGTCAACGGTAAGTACCCTATTGGTTTTGATTTATTTGCGAATTAAAATATGTCGCATAAATGACCGTACCCATTTTTTTATTGCATTGACTTAGAATTTAGAAGCTTGATTTTTTTTTGAGTTCCAAGGGACCAAGCACCACTACTTCGACCGGTTCTGTGCTTCCCGCATCCAGCGGATTCCTGCGGCCTTTACAAGATCTTTGGTCCACGTTGTGGGAGGCCTGCGGGTTAGTTCTTTGGAATAACCAAATAATGGTAGTTAAGTATCCAATATTCAAGTAGCAGATGTTGGAGAAAAAACAGCCAGGCTGAAGTGGGAGTGGGTCGGACACGTCGCGCGAATACACCCGGAGAGATGGGCAAAGATCGTCACCCACTGGACGCCTGAGGGAGGACATCGCCGTCGAGGCAAGCCACGGCGAAGGTGGTATGACGATCTGGAAAGGTTTGCAGGGCCAACATGGCCAGAGATCGCACAAGACAGGGTGGTTTGGAAGAAAAAGGGGAGGCCTTTGCCCAGCAGTAGGACACAATGTAAACTAATAAAAAAAAAAATAAAAAAAAGTATCCAATGGATTATTTCTAACTTTCACGGTCTTGACCAAAACTTAAGTTTTCTTACGGCATATATCTCGGGAACTGTTGTTATAATGAAACTATTTTGTTACATCATCGTCCATTTTCATCATCTACCTGAATTCTCCAGCCATTCCGTGAAAGTGGCGTTTACTAAAGTCAAATCAATCAACCTGCCTAGCCTTTTCCCAACTATGTTGGGGTCGGCTTCCAGTCTAACCGGATGCAGCTGAATACCAGTATTTTACATGAAGCGACTGCCTCTGACCTACACAACCCAGTGACTGGGTAATACGATACCCCTTGGTAAGACTGGTTGTCAGACTTTCGAGCTTCTGACGACCCGTAACGACTGTCAAAGATCCACGAATGACAGCCGGGACCAACGGCTTAATGTGCTTTCCGAGGTACGGAGGAGTCTCGGTATGTACAGATGGTCACTCATCCACGGACCAACCCCGGCAAGCGTAGCATAACCTGATGGATCGACCCGTGCGGCTGTTATTACTTAGCCACGAGCTCCTCTATTCGTTTACTGAAGTGTTAAAGTTTTATTATTAGCCTTTTAATCGGACAAACAAAGTGTAGTCTTCAGTTTGGTATTTGGCGTTTGTCTGTTTGTTGTTATCCGTTTACCAGTCGTCAAAGACCTTCTCCAATCTTCTCCATTTCTGTCTCTCTCTGGCCACTCTGCCCCATGTCGTTCCAGCGACTTATCTTATGTCGTCATCACCTCTCTTTGTGCGTTTCTTGTGTACCACTGGGTAATTATGTATTTTGCTCCATTTGTCCTTATCATGTGTTCAGACCATTTCCACTTAAGTCTTCCTATTTTTAGGGTTATGTCCTGAACCCTGGTTTTGTGTCTGATGGTTTTGTTTTTAATTTTGTCGGCTTTTTTGGCTCCTCATGCTTCTCTCCATCGCGCGTTGGCATGTAGCAATTTTATTTGTTGAGCTTCTTATTAGAGCCCATGTTTGACTTCCATACATTGATACCGGTAGTATGCAGGTGTTAAACACGATAGTGTTGAAGTATCGGGAGCTAAAGAAATTTTTTACCGAAAAACCATGGAAAATATGCGTTTGTATTAGACATAACATACGTCTTTTATAAGCCAGGCTGAAATAGGTTCACCCGTTCGTTACATAATCTGACAAAATCGCTCCAGTATGAACAAGTCCTAACTGTAAACACGCTCTAATTTCAACAATTACAGGTGCACAACCTCATAACCACAGTTCAACTTCAGATACTCAGGAAACACGACTTTAAACCAACATTTCCATAACTATTTAAAAATCTTCCTATTTTATAAGTCTTCATTTTCAATAAAACTAATTCTACATCTAAAAATGATTTTGAAAAGAATAATGAGATTCTATTTTCGAATGTAGAATACGCGTTTTAATAGTTAGAATATAGATTTTAATACAATAATGACGAGCAATATTTATTATGTGCTTATACTATTATTGTTAAGTTTGAATTATATTTCGAGTGTGAAAAGTAAAATAGAATGTGGTTATAAGGTATGTATAATTAAAAACTGGCTTTTGCCCTTGAATTCGTCCGCGTGAAATTTTTTGTTCCCGGACCCACCCCGTCGCATCGCATCGCCAGCCTTTTCGACTTTTTTTTTATTTTTGCTCGGCTCGTCCTAGCGTGATGTTAAATAGAGATTTACATAATGTAGCTAATATCTATAAAAAAGCATCGGGCTGAAGAGCGAGTTCGTGAGTTCAAACTCCATTCTGACTTTAATTCAGTTTGAAAATGCTAGAAAATGTAGGTGGGTCAACGACCGCTATTGTCATGCTACAACGCGACTACTATAGTTGACTAAAATAAGAACATAACAGATTAATTTTTTTTTTTTTAGCAATGCCCGCAAACAAGAGATGGAGCGCTAAACGTGCATCTAATACCTCACTCTCACATGGACGCTGGATGGGTGAAGACGTTTGATGAATACTATTATGGAAGTAAGTGGTGGTTTCGTATCTTCTTCACCACATCAAACAGTTCCATTGCTGTCTGACAGATGCAGTTTACTCCACTGATGATAGAATCTTTACTTTTTATAATACAGATGTTTTTAGTGTTCCGTACCTCAAAAGAAAAAAACGGAACCCTTATAGGAACACTTCGTTGTCCGTCTGTCTGTCTGTCTGTCAGTCTGTCAAGACCCTTTTTCTCAGGAACGCGTGGAGGTATCAAGTTGAAATTAATATCAAATACGTAAGTCTATGGTCTCTTGGAGTCATAAAAAACTCAAGCTTCTAAGTCAACGCAATAAAAACCTACGGCCGTTTATGCGACATATTTTGATACTCGCAAGTAAATCAAAACCTATAGGGTACTTCCCGTTGTCCTAGTTTTTTAATAATTTAAACCACAGACAATGTAGGCTCACCTCCCATCTTGCATCACATGCCCGGTCATCTGCACACGTGAGGATCGAATGGCTCCATCAGCGAACGGTATTTGCGTTGCTGAATTTTGGGCCAAACAAAGATCATTCACCGTCCATACATTTTTGGGCTAAATGTGAAATAAAATCAATCTGCCTAGTCTTTTCCCAACTATGTTGGGTTCGGCTACCAGTCTAACCGGATGCAGCTGAATACCAGTATTTTACATGGAGCGACTGCCTATCTGACCTCCACTATCCAGTAACTGGGTCATACGATACCCCTTGGTAAGACTGGTTGTCAGACTTTCGGGCTTCTGAGGACCCGTAACATCAGTCAGATCCACGAATGACAGCCGGGACCAACGGCTTAACGTGCTTTCCGAGGCACGGAGGACTCTCGGTATGTAATGATGGTCACTCATCCACGGACCAACCCCGGCAAGCGTATCATAACGTGATGGATCGACCCGTGCGGCTGTTATTACTTAGCCACGAGCTCCTCTAAATGTGAAATTTAAACAAAAAAAAATCCAAACAAAAAAAGCTATTTTCCGAAAGAATACGTTATTGTCTATTTATTTCTGTTTTTCTTTTATTTTTTACTATTATTCTTTTATCTAATTTATGCTGAAAACCGTATTTTTCGAACTCATTTAACAGCGCAGGGAGCGCACAGATTTGGTTCCGTACTTAAAACTGAAGAGAATAACATAACCTTATTCTAAAGGAATATATAACTTTTTTTTTTTGTTTGGCCGTAATAAATCCGTAGATTTGACACTTTGTCTTTCTACGATATACAATTTGACTTTGATAGTTAAATTTGGAGAGGACAACGGTCAGCTAGTCATCGTTCTTATAAATAAAAACCTGTCAAGTGCGAGTCGGACACGCGCACGAAGGTTTCCGTACAATCTAAATATATAAAAGAAGACACTGACTGACTGATTGACTGACAGACTGACTGACATATCAACGCACAGCCCAAACCGCTGGGTCTAGAGATTCCAAAGGACACCGGCAAAATTAGGCCCAGTTGCAACAAGGCCGAGGACAACAGAGAAATATATGAAGAATAAATGCTTTTATTCAATGTTTATTTATCGTCGTTTGTAATTAAAAGCCTTTTAATCATGGTCTAAAGAAAAACGATAAAAAAAGAAGATGATACAGGAAGTCACTTTGAATGAGCTGACCTTGGAATTGAAATGAAGAAGTCATTCACTGGGTTGCCAGTGGGTAAAATAGTATAATATTTTAAGCAGAGATGCCAGAGATCATAATTTCACATTAATTATTAAATAAAAATGTACCCTATTTAACATTATAATTATGTTGACCTTCAAGAATAATCCTGTTATATCTATTAAACAAATATTTTTGTTAACTGCAACGTTTATGGTTGGTTTTATGTTGATTTCGATAGTGGATAAAAATGCTAGAAGCCAATTATGTGTCAACTCGAAAAACGCATTTGAACTAAAAATCCACCCATCTCTATTATCTATCTCTCTATTATCTCGATATTCCCATGATCAATATTGATATTGATGTTTTCATAGTAATTAATGTTAATCAACAGTCATTTTAGTATTTATATTATAATTGTCCGTTTAGTTGAAAAACTGGGCCAGACAAAGTATGGGTGGTTGCCAGTGTCCTTCGACACGTAGGTTCCTTATGAGGTCTAGGGGTGCACTAAGAAAGGACCCTCTAAAGGGGTGAAACGGGAGTCCAAAGTTCGTATGAAAAATCTTATTCCTTGAGTTAATAGACTTGAAACTTGGCACAAATATTTAACTAAGTAAATTTTAATGTTTGTCATTTTTAGTTTTCCTAAACTACCCCCTAAAAAGGGATATAGGGGGTGTCAAAGTTTGTATGGAGTAATTTTAACGCGCGGTCCGATTAACTCGAAATTCAGTATTTATACTTGAGATCAAAAATGAAGAATAACGTGTATCAGGGTTTTTCGAAAATCTACCCCTAAGGGGGTAAAGAGGGGTAGTCAATTTTACTAGGCAAATTTTACTGTGCGGCTCGATTAACTCGAAAATTGGTGGTAATATTCTTTCAGTCAAGTTACGGAAATATCGCAAGCGGTTTTTTTAAATTCCACCCTTGTGGGGGTGAGAACAGGGAATATGGTTTATAGGAAATATCTTATTCATTTGGTTAATTAACTTGAAACTTGGCACAAATACTTGCCTAAGCAAGTAATAAAATTTCTCATTCATAGTTTTTTCTCCAGAGGGAAGGGGAGCAGGGGAGTGGGTGGTGAGGAGGGAAGGGGACGGGGTACTGAGGAGGGAAAGGGGACGATGATCAAAGCAGGAGGAGAGGAGAAGGAGGTGGAGAGGGGGTAAAAGGGAGAGGGGGAGGTCATCGGGAAGGGTATGTGGTGAGGGGTAGAGAGGGAGAGGGCATGGAGGGGATGGGGGGTGAGGGAGTGAGAGGGGGATGATAGAGGAGGGTGAGAGGGTAGGGAAGAGGAGGGGGCGAGACGAGGATTAGAGGGAGAAGATGAGGGGCGAGAGGGGGGAAATAATATGGATCTCCGTGTCTGATTTAAATAAATAAATAAAATATGTATAAAAATGCTTAAACCAGAAGCTGCAGATTGAAAATGTTTAGGCACTGGTGCTGATCATCATATTCATCATCATCCCAATTTATTTGGGGTCGGCGCAGCATTCTTCTTCTGGTGCTGATTCGGCGTCACTATCACACTAATATTATAAAGGCGAAAGTTTGTGAGTGTGTGTTTGTATGTTTGTTACTTCTTCACGCCCAAACGGCTGAACCGATTTTGATGAAATTTGGTATGTAGACAGCTTATGCCCTGGATAGACTACTTTTATTCCGGTCTACGCGAGTGAAACCGTTGGGCGCAGCTAGAGATAAGATTCTCAGGTTTGAGGTTAGTAGAAAGAAAGGTATAAATTTTTTGTTGCAGCTAAAACAACAATCAGCACTGCCAATGTACAACTGATCTATCATTCCGTACTGTCGGAGCTGCTGCACGACAAGAGACGAAAGTAAGTTCCTTACATCATCATAATACGGTACTCTATATGAGAAAAAATCTAAAAATATATTATTTAGATAGCTTAGGCAAAAAGCAGTCGGAAAATGTTAATTCTAGTTCATAAAATAACAATATGAATTTTAAAATTCAATTCAAAGTTTTCAGTTTTTTTTATCTGTTTTCTAACACCATGAAAGTAGCCGCCATGTTATTACGTCATACGGATGTGTAAATTAAAAAGTGTCAATGTCAACTGTCAACTGATCAGCGTATATAAAGTGTTAGTTTACTCAGCCAACTGACGTCATGACCACAGGGCAATATGGCGTCCACTGCGTCCAACGTTTTCGTCAAATTACGCGCGAAATTTGAAAATGTAAAATTTAAACGCATTTTTTTACGGCACTTATCGATTGAAGAAAAATTTTGAGTTTTTTTTTAGTGTCTTATTAGCCCTATAGAATCTAATTGAGACAATTTTCAAAAATGGGTGTAATACCCTATATGCTTAAACCTCCAACGGATTCAATCAAATTAACAGCGCATATTATTTTTTATTTATTTATTAGGTACACACGGGTACACATCAAGATATACATTTCCAGTTTACACTGACCTCTCATTGTAAGGAAATCCTATACAATGCGAGATCAGCTTATACTGGAAATGTATAGCTTGATCTGTAGCCGTGCGAACACCAACAAAAAAAAAACTTATTATGATAGGTAGGTAACAAAAGTACTGGTATGTATGCCTACGAGTATTACAGGTATACTCTGCATTCACCAAAAAACAACAACGTAATTGACTTTAAAAAAAACTTATGAAAACATAAAATAGAATACAATTAGAATTCAAAATTCAAAATAGTGGATATTTGCATTAAAAATAAGATAATTAAAAAATGTTGTCACGGAATGGGAAACGTTCGCACGAACGTAAAAATATCGCGGCGATTTTATTTCGCGCACTGGATTTTCAACGCTCTGCTTAGCGCCAAGAGTTGAAAATCCAAAGAGTGTTTTTTCAACGTGCTAGAATGCACTCTGTTGTTGTTAAGTTGGATTCTCAACGCTCGACTCAACAACTTGAGTTGAAAATTCAGTGCGCGATAAAATCCCGCCGCGATATTATTACGTCTGTGCGAACATCGGCTAAGAGTGTGGCATATTCTAGGATTTAATATGAACATGAATTACAAAAAATAATTACCTACTTAATATTAGTTTAATTATTATTTTGTATAAATGTTCTCGCAATACAGGCACGAGATTACTTTTTTTTTTCACTCCAAAGGTTCACCTTCTCCGAGACCGCTTACTTCTGGCGCTGGTGGAAGGAACAGCGGCCCACAACCAGAGCCACCTTCAGATCTCTGGTGCAAGAGGGTCGGTTGGAGTTCGCTGGTGGTGGCTGGGTGCTTAACGACGAAGCTACACCTGATTACGTGCATATTATTGACCAGTTTACTTGGGGTTTGAGGTAAGTTACTCTTTTGATACTTGAGTCATCTTCATCTGACTAGCCTTTTCCCAAGTATGTTGGAAGAATTTGTTTGGGTAAAGATAACACATAATAAAAGAACTTTACAACTCGTTTCGCCTACGGGTTGGGCAGAGGTGTACCTATAGTACACCCAGTCATATCGCATGTAATAGGGGGCGAGCCCATTGCCATCAACCAGGCACAAGACTCCAGACTCCGGGTTGCTGCTGAGAAATTCCAGATACAAAAATCCAATAACGCTTTGCCCGACCCGGGAATCGAACCCAGGACCTCATGCTCAGCAGTAGTTCTTGTGACCACTAGACCACCGAGGCAGAATGATAATAACACTAGCTAGTGTTATTAATTTAGAATTTGACAATCAATTCGGGTTGTACTCTGCTTGTAATAATATAAATCAATCATAATTCGAAAGACACGTGGCTCCATCTATTATTATAAGAAAGTTATTGTTTTTTTCCTCGGGAACAGCGCTTTTTTTCGGGATGAAAGATACCCTATGTCGGTTTTTGTATACCTGACAACGTATATGCAAAATTTCAGGATGATCGCTTCAGTGGTTTAGGCGTGAAAAGGTAACAGACAAACAAACTTACTTTCGCATTTATAATATTACTTAGTTAGGATTAATGCGGACTGTTAGCCGACGTTCGCACGGACGTAAAAATATCGCGGCGATTTTTTTTCGCGCACTAGATTTTCAACGCTCTGCCTAAGCAGAGCGTTGAAAATCTAGTAATAATAATAATCGGCGCTAACGCCGAGAGTCGAAAATCCAATGCGAACGTCGGCTTAGAACTTCTAGTAAAGTAGGTACCTTTTTTTTTTTTTTTTGTGGTTGGGAAATCATCAAATGACTTCTCCCGCTCTGGGCAGAGCGGGAGGGCGTGTCAGACTTTTACTGACTAAAACCCACCCATGTTCCTTCAGCTGCCCGTGCCAGGGCCACGGTATCTCTTTCGAACTACCCGCGACCCCGGCGGCACCCGCGACCCCGGCGGCTAGTAAAGTACCTAGTAACTAATTAAGGCTTTAATTTCAGAAAACTAAATGACACTCTAGGCCCCTGCGGCAAGCCGAAGGCTGCGTGGCAGATAGACACATACGGACACACGCGGGAACAAGTCTCCTTGCTGGCTCAGATGGGGTACGATGGGCTGTTCATAGGTAAGCTTAAACTCATCATTTGTGTATGAACGAATGAGGAGCTTGTGGCTAAGTAACAACAGCCGCACGGGTCGATCCATAGAGTTAAGCTACGCTTGCCGGGGTTGTCCGTGGATGGGTGACCATCTTTACATACCGAGACTCCTCCGTGCCTCGGAAAGCACGTTAAGCTGTTGGTCCTGGCTGTGGATATTTGACAGTCGTTACGGGTCGTCAGAAGCCCGAAAGTTATCTTACCAAGGGGTATCGTATTACCCAGTAATTGGGTTGTGGAGGTCAGATAGGCAGTCGCTCCATGTAAAATACTGTTATTCAGCTGCTTAGACTGGTTAGACTGGAAGCCGACCCCAAAATAGTTGGGAAAAGACTAGGCAGATTGATTGAATGAATGAAATGCACCGACTCCAGCGTGGTTTAACCAGACTCGATTACTCGAATGAACCCAAAGATTCACATTGGCTCTTGGAGCCTCATGTTTCATGAGGCTACAGAATCCATTGCATATCAGACCGCATAAGTAGACCGGGGGGCGCGATAATGGTAGGGAAGACATGCCCTTACGCACGGACGTGAAAATATCGCGGCGATTTTTTTTCGCGCACTGGATTTTCAACGCTCTGCTTAGCGCCGAGAGTTGAAAATCCAACAGTGTGTTTTTTAAGGCGCTAGAATGCACTCTATTGTTGTTAAGTTGGATTCTCAACGCTCGGCTCAAGAACGAGAGTTGAAAATATAGTTCGCGATAAAATCCCGCCGCGATATTTTTACGTCCGTGCGAACGTCGGCTTAGGATAGATTATTAGAGCCGTACCGGATATATGCATGCTAAAGTAGGCAAAGGAATTGTGGAGAGACAGGTGATATTTATCAATGGATGGTCATCTTTTACCGACGTCGCCGCCAGGTTGGTTGGTGGGGCCAGGCCGCAGGAGACGCCCTGGGCGGCGGGAATCGATCGCCGATTCCCGGCCACCGTAGGCGCGGGCTTGCGGACGACGAGTAATGGGCAGCTCGCCGTTCGGTAAGGACCAGGCCCAAGTCGACGGCGCGTTGTGTTCCACGCGCGCCTCAAAGAGATGTCAGCAGTGACGGGGTCCAATAGGGCCGATGCCGCCGGGGTCGCGGGTAGTTCGAAAGAGATACCGTGGCCCTAGCACGGACAACTGAAGGAACATGGGTGGGTTTTAGTCAGTAAAAGTTTGACACGCCCTCCCGCTCTGCCTAGTGCGGGAGAAGTCATTTGATGATTTCCCATCCACAAAAAAAAAAAAAAAAAAATGGTTGGTACATGTCCTGTCCACAGGTGAATCTTTTGGCGGGGTTAAACTTGTTTCTTGACTCTTTTCCTGTTCGTTCCGATGAGCTGTCAGCAGCAGTGTCCAGGGCGCGGTCGGGAGTAGTAATAAATATTAAAGACCGGTATGCATGCAATGTGCCAAATTATTTTTCAGCCAGTATCAGCAACTCGGAATTTATTCATTGAAACTCTTAACTCTTTCTTATGAATATTTATTTACTCTTCAACAATAATTTACACAGATTAAAAATATTTTTTAACTAGTACCTACTGATATACGAAACAGAAATAGCCGTACTAGGTAGGCATAACAATAAAGTATGATGTATCCAATTTCGGTATCTCAAACTGCTCAATCGTAAAATAAGTAATTTACTTTCTTAAAAAATAAATTGGCTCAATTTCCTTTGACCTTTGCCATATCAACTGTCAAAGAAATAAACCCATGCTTGTGCCATAAAAGCAATTTGCGTGGGAAAAAAAAATAAAAAGGCGCGAACTGCCTTTGACCTTGGCCTCATTATGACAGCTGTCAAAACTTTTTGTCGAGTAGGCTGTTTGATTTCAAGTCTTTTGCCGGTGTCGGTATGTGATAATTTAAATAATATTAGGGACGAAATTGTGCAATAATTTTTACTAAGCAGGTACGGTCAGCAACAGAAGTCGGTTAACACTGCTACTTTTTAAAATAATCTAAATTAACACAAAATTATTCGATAAACTGCTTTTTTTTCGTTTAATTGTTAAGAGTTCTTAAAATTTTAAGCACTTCTGTGGCGGAACGGAATCGACATCGCCACATACGAACTACTGCGTCACACAGACGTCACGTAATCCTGCATCGCGCAATCAGAATTTACCGCGCGACTAGCATAAATACAACGTCCCGACAACATAACACCCGTCTGGAGGATCCTCCCGTTTCTATGGAGGATGAGTGAACTTTACACCCTGTTCCTCATGCCTCTATAATTCTATTCCGATTTGAATTAAACATTTCTCTTAATAATTAATTAAAAAACTGCAAGTGTTAATTGACTTTTGTTGCTGACTGTACCATCGCGGACATTTGCGGTGAACCACTTTTCGACCTTATTACTATGGTAGTAAGGTTCAAAAGTGGTACATAACTAAAATATATTCGCAAGCTGAGTTGTCGTGTTCCTGTTTGAAGGGCATGGGTATATTTAGAGACACATTAGACACACAGCTTTGCCTCTGGGATGGCAACGCATCTGCCTCTCGATGTCCATAGGGGGAGTGACAATCACCATCAGAAAATCATAAACAAAATTACTTTGGTGGGATTAAAAAAAAAACTGTTTCGTAATTGAGTCGGTCGGTCGGTTGAGTAGGTACAGAGGCTTGCTAGCCTCTGTACCTACTCAACCGACCGACCGACTCAATTACGAAACAGTTTTTGTTGAACAACATCTAAAACTGTTCCAAATTTTATGTTGATAGCATTAGCAGTTCTTGAGCTATCCAGCTATGACAGACAGACAGACTGAGTCGCACCATAAGAGTTTCCTTTTACCATTTTGGTACAGAACCCTAACAATAATTATGTACAGAGGCTAGCACATCAAGCTACCCCAATCTGTCAAATTATCCCAATAGAATATGAACCTTATTTCTTTGCGATAAAGTTGAAAATCTATCAAAGTTTGACAGATTTTGGTAGCTTGATGTGCTAGCCTCTGTACATAATTATTGTTAGGGTTCTGTACCAAAATGGTAAAAGGAAACTCTTATGGTGCGACTCAGTCTGTCTGTCTGTCATAGCTGGATAGCTCAAGAACTGCTAATGCTATCAACATAAAATTTGGAACAGTTTTAGATGTTGTTTATTTTGTTGTTGTTGTGCAACTATTTTGCAAATAAGAAAGAAATACAATTTTTATTTTTGTTTTGCAACAGTAACAGTAAGTAAGAAAGGAGGTCTTAAAATTTTCGCTGGGCACGCCACAATTGCGGCGATAAGTCCCCTCTTTGAGGAGTGGTTGGAGAGGCGCCACGGCGTCCTCACCTTCCGCCTGACGCAGGTCCTCACCGGACACGGTTGTTTCGGGAGGTTCTTGTTTCGGATAGGGCGGGAGGAAACGCCCGGGTGTCACCATTATGTGGATAGCCTGGAGGACACTGTGGAGCATACAGTGGAGGTCTGCCCGGCTTGGGCGGAGCACCGCCGTTTTCTCACGGAGACGATCGGCGGCGGCGATCGCTCGCGTCCAAACCTGGTCCAGGCCATGGTGCGGAGCGAGAGTGCATGGGAGGCCGTCACCTCCTTCTGCGAAGCAGTAATGCTCGCGAAGGAGGAGGCGGAACGCGTGAGGGAGAGGCAACAGCCGCGCCCTCGCGCCCCTAGCCGCCGCAGGAGACGCCCTGGGCGGCGGGAATCTATCGCCGATTCCCGGCCACCGTAGGCGCGGGCTTTCGAACGACGAGTAATGGGCAGCTCGCCGTCCGGTAAGGACCAGGCCCGGGTCGACGGCGCGTTGTGTTCCACGCGCGCCTCAAAGAGATGTCAGCAGTGACGGGGTCAATTGGGCCGATGCCGCCGGGGTCGCGGGTAGTTCGAAAGAGATACCGTGGCCCTGGCACGGGCAACTGAAGGAACACGGGTGGGTTTTAGTCAGCAAAATTCTGACACGCCCTCCCGCTCTGCCCAGAGCGGGAGAAGTCATTTGATGATTTCCCATCCACAAAAAATGTGGGGAATCATATGAAAATCATTGTAATTCTATCACATAAAAAAATATTTTCAAGATCGTCAGCCTGTCAAGACCCAAATTGAAATTAATATCAAATACGTAGGTCTATTGTGATCCTTTAGAGTTCTAAAAAAATCAATCTTCTAAGTCAACGCAATAAAAAAAATACAACCATTTATGCGACACTCGCAAGTAAATCAAGACCTATGGGGTACTTCCCGTTGACCTAGAATAATGAAATATGCCAAGAAGTAAGGTCTCTAAACACAAATAGAGGAAAACGTCAGAAAATTGTTAATTTGTAATTTTATTCCGTAAAAAAACTTTTTTTGGGATTACAATGTTAAGAGGCCGTATATACTAAATTTTGCCGATAAAGCTGATTTCAGACTACGCTATACTATTGTGCTATAAAGTATAGCAAAGAAGGACCTAATGCGTTATAGCGTATAGCAAGCCAATAATAGTACAGTACAATGTGAACGTGTCCATAACAATGTATGGAGCGCGAGTGTTGTGCTATGAGCTATATACTATATGCTATTATATTATAGCGTAGTCTGAAATCAGCTTTAAGGTATTTTAAGCACGAGATTTTACAGACGTAATTTTTTGGTTAAAATACTGTATTTCTATAAGTTTTAATGCACAATATGAAAGATCATTTCAATTATGATCTAATAAATGAGCTACTTTTTTATTTTGCGTCGAGTTTGTAAATGCGAGAATTAGGTTGTTTTAAAAGATGGTTTAATACCAAATGTTTTTAATATTTTGCTTTTTTTTTTAACAAATGGATTGATTTTGAACTGAAGTTTATTTCTGTTGTTTTAATTTTATGAACGAGTGTTCTACGTAGCCGAAATCAAAAGCAATTCTTTGCCCATTTTCTTTATAGTTTGACACAGATAAATATTTTTTTACTCAAAAATTTTATATGAAATTAGTAAAAAGTGATTCACACATTGTATAAACAATTGTCACACAAATATATTGTAATTCTTCCTTACCCATTAGAAGTCAAAACAATTCGTAAATATGTGATATTCTAAACCTCTTACAGCAAAAATTCACAAAACAATCGGTTTAGGTCGATTAATCAAAATTAAATAATAAAAATAAAATAGTATCTCATACATTAGATCATAATTGAAATGCTCATTCATATACCTACTGCATTAAAACTTATAGAAATACAGTATTATACCTGTAAAATCACGTAAATCAGCGAAATCGACAAAATTTAGTGTACGGCCGCTTATGTTTGTTTTTGGGATCAATTCTTTTCAACTACGGAACCCTTCATTGTGCGTGGTCCGACACGCACTTGGCCGGTTTTTTTTAGGCAGTAGTTTTCAACTTTTGATGAAAAATGTAAAAAAAATACCGTTCCCCCTTATCTCCGAAGTTTGCATAGAGAAAAATATGAAATTATTCTATGTGATAGAAGTTTATGTAAAGATTACAGGAAAAATAAAACGATGTCTCTAAATAGCATACGGTGCACGAGTCCGATTCGCTCTTGACCGGTTTTTTATTTTTAACATAGTTTTTTGTAAGGGGTGCATTTACGAGTGAGTAGTCAAATAAATACTTTTTAAAACAAAAGTATGTTTATTAAATTAAATGCGTCTAATTCTTAAAATGTTTTTTTCATACGAATTGTAAGTAGATGTGCAAGGTACGATTCTGAACTATAATTATAATTTCAGACAGGTCCAGTTTCTAAATAAATGAACTGAAGTAAAAATGTTCACTTCGATTCATTTATTGAGAACCCGGAAATATGTAAAAAAATATTTGTAGTTCAGAATCGTACCATGCACTCTCATATCACATCTACAATAAATTCGTATAAAAGAAAAAAAAAAGAAGAAAGAAGAAAGTTGTGTACAAGTGGTACACAACGGTCAGCGCTGGTGCTAACAAAGTTAGTGTTGGCGTGAGCAGCAGCTGCGGTGCGGGACGAAAGTACCCCGCATATCATTGCGACGAGCTACGTAAAAGTGAGTGACAGTGAAGTGATATGATACGAGGATAATCTGTGAGTACTTTAAAATATCAAAGTGATTAAATTAATACATTGAGACTTAACCATTACAAGCAAATTTAGAACTTATTAACTTAGAAAATTTTAATTAACAATTTGGACTTAGAAACTTTAACGTGTGCATGGACTTAGAATAATTTCAATAAAAAGTGAACTACGGGGAACCTATGCCCGATTTTGCAGCGAGGTGTATTAAGTTCAAAGACTTGTGATTTTTTACGTGTTGTCTGCAAACTTAGCATAGTTCCAGAACAGTTTATGTACAGGACTTTATTTTATATTATTCAATATGGAAGCATTGAGTAATGTACAGTTTAATTTACATTCTACTATCAGTAAAGCAAGGTCTAACTTTAAGAAATCACCTAAGGAGCGAATAACCAGTTCATACATAGAAACTAGATTAGAAAGTTTGGAAGTTAACTGGTCAGCGTTTTCTGAAAATCATATAAAAATTGTATCATCGGTAAAGTCTATTGAATTTGAAAAATCGGATTATAACACAAAAAATGTTTATGAGAACACGGAAGAATTATTTACAGATTATAAAGCAGAGCTGAGGGAAGCATTGAAGAAAATGGTATGTTCGGATAGTTTAGGTAAAGTGCTTGAACCTTCTGTGAAGGGTTCTAAAGAGATATGTTCTATAAAATTGCCAAAGATTGAGTTGCCAAAGTTTAACGGAAGTTATTCTGAATGGATTAGTTTTAGAGATTTATTTAAATCCTTAATACACAATAATAACCTACTAGACGATGTTCAGAAACTGCACTACTTGAAATCACATTTGTCTGGAGAGGCTGAAGGTCTTTTACGGCACATTCCTATTACTAGTAGTAATTATGCAACCTGTTGGACTAAATTAGAGAATCGATATAATAATAAAAAATATTTAGCGAATTGTATAATTAAACGTTTTATGAGTCAAAAAAATATTGCAATCGAATCATCCATCGCAGTTAAGGAGTTATTAGATACTTCTAACGAATGTTTACATGCTTTGGAAAATTTAGGCATAATGGTTGAGCATTGGGATATTATAGTTATTTTTGTATTGAGTTTAAGGCTAGACACTGAGTCACGTAAACAATGGGAAACGAAAATTAGTGATTGTTCAGAAGACTTGCCTACAATGCATCAGTTCAAATCTTTCCTTGAACAAAGATTTCGGTCTTTGGAATTTTTAGACAACAAAGGTCAACGTCATCAGTCCAATCGTAATGTGCCAGTCAAATCGCTCCATGTGTCAACTACATCGTGTATTTGTTGTCAGGATAATCACAAGCTTGCTAATTGTAAAAGGTTCGCTGGTCTCGATATGGATAAGCGTCGTAATTTTGTCCAAACAAATGGTTTATGCTATAACTGTCTAGGGGCAAATCACTCCGTATATGCATGCCGCCAGTCCACTAGATGTCAAATATGTAAAAAGAAGCATCATAGTCTTCTTCATCTCAAAAATGTCTCCAAATCAGTTGGTGATAGTAACAAAACTGATCCAGAAGTTGCAGAAAGCAGCGTTTCTGCTGATACCACTTCAACCCAGAGTAATTCCACTAATATTGTAAGTTGTTTTGCTAATAGTCATAGCCAAATATTATTGGCCACTGCGCTAATTGAAGCGGAATCAAAGAGCGGTACTGCTATAGTATTAAGATCCCTGTTAGATCAGGGGTCTCAGGCTTCCTTTGTGACGGAGTCCGCAGTCCAGCTCTTAGGTCTGAAAAGAATACCAACTAAAGGTTCAATTTCAGGTATAGGGTGTGATCAAGGCCAATCAATGATTTCATTAAATTCGATGGTTCTCATTAAAGTTAAATCACGCGTCGACCCTAATTTTATTATCACTGTTAAAGCTTATGTTTTAAAGAAATTAACGACTATTATACCGGAAAGGAAGGTTATGGCAAACGTTTTGACCACAATCTCGTCTTTGGCTTTAGCAGATCCTTCGTTCGATACTCCGAACAAGATTGATTTGCTTTTAGGTGCCGAAGTTTATGGCCAGGTTTTGTTAGAAGGTTTAATCAGAGGTCCACCTGGTCAGCTCATCGCACAAGATACCAGACTAGGATGGATCTTGTCTGGTCAAGTAGGTGAAATCAACCAAAGCGAGACATGCCACAATACCATAGTCACATTACATTCTACTCAAACAGATGAAAATACACTTCTTAAAAAATTCTGGGAACTAGAATCTGAGCCCAAGGGTGATTACGATAAGGTTTACTTGACCCCAGAAGAACAGAAGTGCGAAGATATATTTAAGGCCACGACTAAACGAGACGAATCGGGTCGCTATATTGTGCATATGCCTTTCAGGTCAAGCGATCCTGCTTGTAAATATGGTGGTTCGAAAGACATTGCTCTTAAACGCTTTTTAACCTTAGAAAAGCGATTTCTAAGGAGTCCCGATTTCAAGGCTCAGTATTCAGCTGTTATAAATGAGTATATAGCTCTTAATCATATGGATATAGTACAGGATAGGGACAAAGATGGTTCTGTGTACTTACCTCATCATGCCATCATCCGTAACGAAAAAAGTACAACGAAGTTGCGCATCGTATTTGATGCATCATGTGTAGGTAGCAACGGGGTATCTCTTAATCACGATTTAATGGTAGGGCCTACTCTACAACCTGAGCTTCGTCATATCATCATGCGTTGGCGTTGTGAACCTATCTGTCTGGTAGCGGACATCGTCAAGATGTACAGACAGATTACGGTATGCGATGATCACACAGATTTTCAGCGTATATTATGGCGTGAGAATCCAGATGACGAAATTCAGGTGTTACGTCATTTACGTGTAACGTTTGGAACATCATCGGCGCCTTACTTAGCAGTAAAATCATTGCAGCAGTTAGCTCAGGACGAAGGCGCTGAATTTCCTTTAGCAAAGAACCGTGTTGTTTCCGACTTCTACATGGATGACCTAATGACGGGATGTCAAACCATAGAGGAAGGAGTAGAAATATATAAGCAAACATCGGAGTTGCTTAAACGTGGAGGCTTCCAGCTCCAAAAGTGGGCTAGTAACAACAGAGAATTACTAAAATTGATTGAAGACGATGAACAAATACCACAAACACAAAGGAACATGGAATTAAAAACAGATGCAATTTCAAAAATACTAGGTTTAACGTGGGACAAAGACAATGACGAGTTCGTTTATACTATTCAGCTAAATGATATAGATTTACCAGTGACAAAGCGTAAGGTTATTTCAGACATAGCGCGACTATTCGATCCCCTTGGATGGTTAGCACCGACAATCATCACTGCGAAGGTGTTTATTCAACGAATATGGATGACTGGGATCGAATGGGACTCGGAACTACCTGCACCATTGCTGACAGAGTGGCTTGACTTCCGGAAGAGCCTTTGTAACCTCATTAAATTTCGTCTGCCTCGTTGGATCAACTCTAGCAAGGAGAACAGGGTTCTCGAATTGCATGGCTTTTCAGATGCGTCTAATGTAGCATACGCCGCGGTGGTATACGTCCGCATCATTGATAGAGATGGACATATTCACACAACCCTGGTGACTTCAAAAACCAAGGTTGCTCCTGTTAAGCAGGTATCAATCCCGCGATTAGAGTTTTGTGGAGCTGTCTTACTAGCAAGGCTTCTTCAGGAAGTCGCTTCAACTCTAGAAGTTCCCAAACAGCACTTATATGCGTGGACAGACTCATCAGTCGTATTGGCGTGGTTAAGCAGCCACCCTAGTCGGTGGAAAACTTTTATCGCGAATCGTGTTTCCGAAATACTTACCATTATGGATAGAAGTCAGTGGTCACATGTGTCGTCGTCGGAAAATCCAGCGGATTGCGCATCTCGGGGAGCAAGCGCTTCTGAATGTAACGATATGCAACTCTGGAAAATAGGTCCAGTATGGTTACAGAATGAAAAAATAGACTATAATAAAGGAAATATAGAAGTAACTACGCTAGAAGAAAGAAAGATAAAAACAAAATGTCACGCAACTGCGGTAGATGGTGATGATAGTCTATTTACTAGATTTTCTAATTACGGTAGGTTAATAAGAGTAATAGCTTACTGTAGAAGATTTTTACGAATGAAGGAATTGGAACATAATAAAAATAAAATAACTACTTGGCTAACTACAAAGGAATTAAATGAAGCTGTACTTACCTGTATCAAACTCTGCCAACTCCAGTCCTTTAGTGATGAAATAGAATCTGTGAAAAAAAACCGTAAATTAAATAAGGGTAGTAGACTTACCTCGTTGAGTCCTTTTCTTGACGATGACGGGATCTTCAGAGTTGGCGGTCGCTTGCACCGGGCTTCTATTGATGAGAATATGAAACACCCCATCTTAATCCCTCATAAATCACACTTCACCAATCTTTTGATTGCGGAGGCTCACGAGAGAACTTTGCATGGCGGGCCGCAATCGATGCTCAATTACTTAAGATCCAAATACTGGATACTCAATGCAAGAACTCTCGTTAGGCAATATGTTCATAAGTGTGTAACTTGCATTCGACATTCAAAACAAACACACCAACAAATGATGGGCCAATTACCGAAGGCCAGGGTGTCTGCTCAGAAGCCTTTCCAATGCAGTGGCGTAGATTACGCAGGTCCAATCAGCATCCGAACCTCTAAAGGCCGTGGTCATCACTCCACTAAGGGTTATATATGTTTGTTTGTTTGCATGTCCACTCGGGCCATTCATCTGGAGGTTGTCAGTGACATGACATCTCAGAGTTTTCTTGCGTCTTTTAAGCGCTTCGTAGCCAGACGTGGCCGAGTATTGGACTTGTGGAGTGATAATGGGACCACATTTGTTGGTAGTGCAAAGGAATTGCGACTGCTATTCAACGCTGAAAGGTCTATGGTAGCTTCGGAAATAGCTGACTTCCTATCTATGAATGGTACGACTTGGCATTTCATACCTCCCCATGCTCCAAATTTTGGAGGATTGTGGGAGGCTGGTGTCAAGTCTACGAAGCACCATTTGAAAAAAGTTATAGGCACAAGCACATTGACATTTGAAGAAATGTCAACTGTGCTCGCTCAAATTGAGGCTTGCCTTAACTCGAGGCCGATCTCTCAGCTTTCTAACGATCCAGAGGACCCGTGTCCTTTGACGCCTGGGCACTTTCTCGTGGGTGAACCTCTGGTAACTGTACCTGATGCAAATTATGAAAATTCATCCATTAGTAATCTGAAACGGTGGCATCTTACGCAAAAAATGCTTCAAAACTTCTGGCGTAGGTGGTCATTAGAGTACTTAACTCAATTGCAGCATCGATATAAATGGACAGATCGTAAGCCTGAACCTGAGATTGGAGACGTGGTTCTGGTGAAGGAGGATGGTCCACCCGCTAGATGGTTATACGGAGTTATTACAAATAAACATCCAGGTTTGGACAACATTACTCGCGTTGTGACCATACGTTGTAAAAATAATGAGATTAAAAGACCTGTATCTAAATTAATGATTTTACCTGTGAACACTTAGTTATTGTTTACCATCTTATTGATACATTTTATATACAGTTCTATTTACACAATATGATGGCTTGTGATTTTACTTGAATGAACTTGTATTTTTTTTACTTGTTTTACAGTTGTTTAACTTTCATGTACATATCGCATGAACTGTATCGTAGATATAAGACCCTAGGTTTAGGTTATAGTGGTTAGCCAAACAACCAATCATTAATTTAAGTTTTCATTGTCATGTTAATGTTGATGGACAGAGCCGTCCATGGTGGGCGGAATGTCTAATCTGTTTAAATTATTGCTACATGCAACAAGACATTATTTGTTTAGCTATTCGATAACAGATGGCATTGTGCCGTGACGTCACTTTTGTAGATCGCGGTGTTAAGATTCTCCGGCTAAACATGACCTCCGCGATACTTTATTTATTAAAGTTTTGTCTTACTCTGGACACTTTTGTTTTATTTATTTGCACCGAGATATTTTTGGGACGTTGTACAACCAGAGTATTAGAAAAGATGTCTGTCTTCTGATGTACATGCTAAAGCATTGTACTGCTGGGTCATCCTGGAAACCGGTGAATGTTTACCCAGATTTGTTCGGCATCGTGGGGCTTTGAGTAATGGGCGGGGATAACGCGGAATTCTGACAGGAACATTAAGATTTATTCTGCTAAGAAGATCTGGACAGTCAATACTATTATTAAGTAATTTGAACAGGAATTTACATTACGCACTAATCAAATCAAAAGTCATTTATTCAAATTAGGCTGAGAATCTGCACTATTCGAACGTAAAAATGAGTCGTAAGACAGTCCCCACAAAACACAACTACAAAAAACAGCTAATTTTCAAACCAATAGTAAAAGTCGCTTGACAACTATAATTTTTGCACAAGCATAATCATCAGCCTATAATGTTCCCACTGCTGGGACACAGGCCTCCTCTCTGTGAGAGGGAGTGGGCCGTAATCCACCACGCGGGCACAGTGCGGGTTGGTAGATGTCACATGTCTTCGAATTTTTGGTTCTTGGATATTATACCAGCTTCCTCGCGATGATTTCCTTCACCATTTTGAGAGCAGTGGTGATGACACAATTTACACAATTCATTTGATTCACAAACATAATAATTAAAAATTAATACAACTCTCTATGTCAGAATTGGCCTCAAATATTGAGTAATAGCAGTGAAGTAACTTACCGATTTAATAATTTAAACATTATTGAGTAGTTAGGTATGCATAATCAATTAATTAATCAAGGTACGGTAGTTTAAATGTTGATTTAGTACGTCATCGTCATTCTAAAAAATATTTCAGTGGCACGGTGACAAATTACTTAAATAAAGTCACAGTAGTAATAATACATCACAGAAATAATCAATCAACAGATTATTTTGTATGTGTCACCGTATGATTGTGAACACCGTTAGTTTATAAACTGTCCAATTGTGAACCATACACATCATACCACCACCACCACCACCACCACCACCACCACCACCACCACAAGTACCACCACCACCACCACCACCACTACCACAAGTACCACCACCACTACCACTACCACTACCACCACCATACCACCACCACCACTACCACCATCACCATACCACCACCACCATACCACCACCACCACTACCACCATCACCATAACACCACCATACCACCACCACCACCATAACACCACCACCATACCACCACCACTACCACCACCATACCACCGCCATCACCATACCACCAGCACCACCACACCACCACCACCACCATACCACCCCCACTACCACCACCATCACCATACCACCACCACCACCATACCACCACCACCATACCACCACCACTACCACCACCATACCACCACCATCACCATACTACCACCACCACCACCACCATACCACCACCATCACCATACCACCACCACCATTTCCACCATTTCCACCATTTCCTGCCCATTCTTCTCCATTGAGATCTACGTTTTGGAATGGGCATCTAGCTTCAACTTTCTGATTAACTGACTGACTCTTTGACAGTTCAAAAGTGCCTGTAATTGGTTTAATTGACATAAATGCTTTGAGTTTGAGTTGAGTTTGAGTTTACCACCACCACCATACCACCACCACCATACCACCACCACTACTACAACCACCACCACCACCACCATACCATCACCACCACCACCACCATACCACCACCACCACCACCATCATACTGCTTACAAAATGTATAACGCATTAATTTTCGATAGTTTATAATCTATCCATGTCAAGCCGTCAAATTGTGAACGAACCTGCACTTACTGACATACACATAATACAATAATTTATGTGTCTCAAGAACGGTGCGTTAGCATTACACTGTAATTTTAAATTGGAATGAAATAATATATTTAAATGGCCTACCGAAATATCCTATTGCATGGCCCT
Organism: Cosmia pyralina; assembly: GCA_946251885.1. NCBI lineage: Eukaryota > Metazoa > Arthropoda > Insecta > Lepidoptera > Noctuidae > Cosmia > Cosmia pyralina. Next base: position 3,715,584 of record OX276371.1, read on the forward strand.
ATTGTATAAATGGCCTAAGCATCAGCCAGCCAGTTCATTAAATGTTGTATTAGACGTATCGGCTGAATATATTATTATTTAGTTCGTTGATTGAATGGCGGCGTTTAGTGAAACGGCTAGGCGGTTGACTAAACGGCTAATTCAACCAGTTGGCTGCGACACACACGCTCACACGCACACATTTACACTAAACTACACCACACTAGTGCACACATATGTTTACGAAACCGGCCTCACGTAACTGTTGACAACGCTGTCTTGATTTTTTATTTGATCTGAGGCAGTACGCTATAACAAACGTAGTCACGAGTCTGCGCACTGGCAGTGAAAAAAATGCATGTTTTTCGTACCCGTGTTTTTAGCCCTCGAAATTCAAAATTTCTTACGTTTTCTGCAATTTATAAGTTAGTATTAGTGGTATTAGGTTGTACCTATGTTCATGTAAATATAATTCGTGCCCGTCTCAAAAATTTATTTAAAGTATTATAATCATAAAAATCGTCAATACAACGCTTTTTAGATAAATACAGTTTCTCAATTTTACCGAAATGAAAATTTTTACTTCGGTACATATTATGAAAATATTCCTAATCAAAATTATATTTATAGTTCAGAATCGTACCATGAAAATCTATCAACAATTCGGCCAAAATAAATTTTAAGATTCCAAAATATTTTATTTAATAAACATACTTTTGTGTAAAAAAAAGTAATGATTTGACTACCCATTTGTAACCTTTTTCGTAAGATATAAAGATTTAGGGGCGTATCCCAAAAACAAAAAATATTATCTACAGCTTGGTCACGCTGCGTTTTAATCACTCCAGTGCGCGGTACATGTCTCTTTGCGTTACGTGCGATGGAGGCTCCGCACGCAGCGGCGCAGCGGGCGGCCCACTGTCAATTAATCGCATGCGTTTTTTTCATCGCACTTCTGTGATATTCCATACTTCACAGACTTCGCGGTAAAAAAACGCACGGCAGTGCGCACTAGGTCTTGTAACGTTAAAGACACACACAGTGGCCCACGGCTAAGGGTGCTTCTCCACCAGAGATGTGCTATGCAGCTAGGCTGCGAGGATGTGAAAGCTAAGCTACGAAACCATGTGACCGTTTCCACTAATGCTAAGCTGTGTAGCGGAGCGAGTAAGATGTGCTATGAAGATGTGCCGCCGCGAGGTAGCTGTGCGAGGAAGATGCGCAGCTCGAGCTATGCGACTTATCGACAATAGGGAAGCTACACTACTCGCGACCATCCACAGCACGCATCCTTCCATATAAAAAATGTAGCTTAGTTGAATCAGTTTCTACCAGTGCTATGCTATGTGGACCAATGAATATTATTTGTGGATATCAAACGCATCCATAGCAACGTAGCATAGCACATCTCTGGAGGAAATGCACCCTAAAGAAAGAAAGAAAGAAAGAAAAAAAAATATTTTATTTGGGACACGCACAGGAGAAAAAAAGTCCCCTAAAGCCCCCCCCCCCCCCCCCCCCCCCCCTAAAGTTAGGGGTTCCTAACAATGCGGTGCCTGCCACATAACGTCCGCAATTTTCCGTCGAATGAATAAATAAGTAAGTGAAAGTAAGTTGGTGTGTTTTCTTAAAAAGTGTTTTTTGACACATCATTTTCATGACAGGCGTCACTAGTCGAAGTCTTCTAGGGAAGAGCGGCGACCGCCAAATGACGGTCGAAAACCGAAAGCCAAAACCAAAACCCCGAAAAACCGAAACCCGAAACCCGAAGCTTAAGGTACCACAAATCAAATCAAATCAAAACATTTATTTGCAACGAATGTAGGTTACATTAAAATATAGGTGGAGTCGGTAGGAGTGAGCCATGTACATTCTGCCTGGAAATAGGCACGCAAAATTTATAAAAGTTGTTTATAAGCTATCCAAAAATAAAATTTACAAATTAAAATGTCACAATTAGAATTATTACAATTGCATAATAACATAAGTACATTAATTAATATTACAATGTCAAATTAAAATGTTACCTTAGAATATAATTAAAAATAAATGTATATTAGTTACATATGTTCAAACTAATATTAAATAAATTTATTATCACATTGCTGATTAAAAACTTTTGTCCATTAAAAAATCGTTAATCGAATAATAACATTTTTCTATTAGGAAGGCCACTAATTTCCTTTTAAAGTTTTTTATTGTATCATTTACAGTTTTTTTTTTTTTGCAGTTTATTGTATATGATAGGACCCATACAAACAACACTTTTTCTTAATAACGCTGTGTTGCAGGAATCAATTTGTAATAAATTTTTGTATTGATTTCTGACAGGCCGTTTTCTAGTTTCTGACATAGTGGGAAATAGGTTTTTATTGGTCTTTACAAACATGGCCATTTCCAGAATATACAACGACGGAAATGTAAGCACTTTTAGGGACTTCAACTTTGGTTCGCAACTGTCTGTGGTCTTCAAACCACACATCGCTCTAATGCAACGCTTTTGCGCTTTGAATATGTATTCCCTTGAGCTGCAATTGCCCCAGAAAATAATCCCAAATCTGAGAACTGATGCCGTCCGCGTCCTTAGCTTCGCTTCTTTGTCGTCCAGTGCGACCCAAGGGCTGGCAAGCAAATGAACCACGCAGCTAAAGCCGCGGTCCCACGGCCCGTGCCGAGCATGCCCACGGATCATCCCATACATTCGATCGAGCGGGAGACGACAGGCCTCATCGAATGCGACTGTTCAGGTCCTCACACTTCAGGTCCAGTTGAAAACCAGCGTCAGGCACTAGTTGTCTGGCATTTTTGCTGAACTGGGCCTATTTGGCGCAGTCGTGACCTGTGAGAAAGCTTATCAAACACTCACACTTCAAATGCACACCTCCCTACACACACACTACACTCATATACACACCCCTAGTTACACACACACACAATCTTTCACTCCATCTGCTGTGTTACAACCACTGTAAACTAACAGTAAAGTCACGGTTGTATTTTATAAATTGAAGCCGTAAAATCTCCGACTCCTAAGATCTGGTCAGATCTACCTAGTTTAGGAGCCCGGAAAACTAACTATAATTTTAAACTTGGTAGTACAACCCACTGTTTCTATATGCTATGTACTGCGTTGTTGTTTTTTTGTTTATGTACTAATAAACTTTTTTTTTTTTTTTGTGGTATGCTATGTTACCTATGTGCCTTTTAGACTGTGCTAAATAAATATTTTTTTCTTTCTTTTTCCTTTGTTCCCACCCACGGCCTATCGCCCTAGCCTGGCGGGATCTGGACTGTGAGAAAGCGGGCCGTGGGACCGCAGCATAACGTGCCGAATCCCATCATGCACATCCTACGTGTATAGCAATGGCCGATCGATTTAAATATGAGTATTACAGGTCGAGTAGACCACAAGGAAAGAGAAGCTATGATAGAAGAAGACAGGATGGAGTTCATGTGGAGAGGATCTGATGTTCTAGGTAAGAATTAACCTTCTAATGACTAGACCAGAGAGGCAATGTTCGCAATCTCATCTCAGTGTCAATCTATCAAAAATTGTATAGCGTTTACCTACATTTTTGACATTTGATTGTCGCTGGCATGAGACTGCGACTTGAATTTGAACGTTTTTAGGTACGTTGGCCTTCTGATACGACACCCTTTTTTTGTGGATGGGAAATCATCAAATTACTTCTCCCGCTCTGTGCGGAGCAGGAGGGCGTGTCAGACATTTACTGACTAAAACCCACCCATGTTCCTTCAGTTGCCTGTGCCAGGGCCACGGTATCTCTTTCGAACAACCCGCGAAGACAGCCTGTGCTTTTCATAATCAGCCTATAATGTTCCCAATGCTGAGTCATAGGCCTCCTCTCGCTGAGAGGGTGGTCAAAATCGTAATCCACCACGCGGGCCTAGTGCGGGTTGGTAGATGTTACATGTCTTCGAATTTTTGGTTCTAGGACATGCCGGTTTCCTCGCGATGTTTTCCTTCACCGTTCTGAGAGCGTGGTGATGGAGTAATTTACACGAAGTAAAGCGCCTGTCAGGGTTGGAACCTACGACCGTTACCACTGGACCACCACTGCTTCCACCCTCTTTTGTATTACCTAGTAACTGGGTTGTGGCGGTCAGATAGGCAGTCGCTCCATATTAAATACTGGTCCTCAGCTGCATCCGTTTAGACTGGAAGCCGAGCCCAACTTATAGTCCAGTTATTTGGTAGTTTTACCGGGAATGTTTTCTGGGTGTCTTGAAAATTGGTGGTTATTGAGTTCCACGTGCTCTCTTCGACTTTTCACTTTGCCAACTCGTATCTTTGCCGCTCGCGACTCCGTATTGTTCCATCCAGTTTAATTTTGTACCTATACTCAATTATCAATGTTTTATGGTAAAACTAGCTGACCCGTCGGACATTGTCCTGTCCAAATTTCAATAATTCATACAAAATTCCCATAGAAAATGTACTTTCAGTTTTCCGAAATTTTCCAATTTTCCCGGCAACTTTTCCAATTTGTCTCTTCTTAAGAACCTTTCTCTTGAATCACTTTATCTATTGCTGAAAACTGCATTAAAATCCGTTTAGTAGTTTAAAAGATGTAAGCGAACAGACAGCGGAAGCGACTTCATTACTAATGTAAAGATGAGTCGGAAAGGAGATATTGGTGCCGATTCTCTTGTCACAAATGCCACTAAACTAGACTAAAAATCACTAAAATTTAGTTTATTCCGGTCAAACGACGATTTCCCATTCTGAAATTGACTAAAGTGACACAACTTAACTATATTTTAGTTTGACAGGACTAAGATTGTACGGAGTTATTAGTTTAGTGAAAATGGCAATTTTGCTATTCTGAATTTGACTGTTTTCACATGGTTTTCACCTAAAATTTTAATTGTCAAACTAAATCAGACTATGTTTAATCGCGATTAAAAAGGTGTGGAATAAAATTAGTTGATATGAACTAAAATTCACACCGAGACCTCAAGGTCTCGGTGTGAATTTTCCGATTTTTTTTTTTTTTTTTTTTTTCCCGAAGTCAACTTCGGAAGCAGAAACAGTAGTGTATTTTTTTTCTTTTCTTTTGCATATATCTCGAAAACGGTGAGTCCTATCGCAAAAATAATGAAAATTTGGCCCCCCTTTAAAAAACCTATGAACACCTATGACTCAACATGTAGGCACCAAAAAAAAAAGTACCAAAAAAAAAAGGTACTTACCAAAAAAAAAAAGGTACCTACATTCCATATAAAACACGTTGAAGCTGCCCCCTCCCTGCGCCCCTCCAGCTCTAAAAGATATTTGACCCGGTAACGACAGCGATGTCGGTGAACAAAATATGACAAGCCTGTCACTTCATAGTGATTTCCGAGTGGTCGAGTCTTCACGTGACCAGAGGGCTGGCTCGTTCTTTGGCCAAAGAATTAGCATTGCCATTCAACGTGGCAATGCTGCCAGTCTTCTGGGCACGTTTCCGGATGACATCGATGCGGACGAGTACTTCGACGCCTAAGTGTCCTTTTGTTTTGTATTTATTTGTATAGTTAGTTAGTTAGTCTTTTACAATAATAATTGAATTAAATTAAGATACTATCAAAATAAACATTGGTTGGTGATTTCGAAGTGATTTCGTTAGTTCCAATTAAAGCCACCGGGTCAAATATACTACAGGCACTATACCACGCGGAGTCACGATTGTCAAACTCGATTTTAGTTGTGTCAAAATTGTTATTAAATTTAGAGTTTTTTTTTTGTCAGAATAGCTCTAAGATTCTCATAGCAAAAAGTAAGGAATTTTAGTGATAGTTTAGTTAGTTTAGTTCGGTGTACAACAGAATCGGCACCACTGTCAAAAAACTGATATTAGGCGCCATTTTTCCAATATGGCGGCGAGAGCGGAAAGCGGCAAAGAGAAAATTCGAAGAGAGCACGTTGAACTCAATTAAATCACCAATTTTCATTACTCCCGGATAACTTTCCAGGTAACCCCCTTTTTGAGCACCAAATGACTGTACACACGGCTACACATCAAACTATAATTTCCAGTTTACACTGACCTTTTATTGTAAGGAAATCCTATACAATGCGAGATCAGCTTATACTGGAAATGTATAGCTTGATCTGTAGCCGTGCGTACTATTTCTTGGGAAAAGGTTAGGCAGATTATGAATACATATCTAAAAACAATCGGAATATTTAGTTCCATTAGATAGAGAAGCTCGTGGCTAAGTAATAACAGCCGAACAGGTCGATCCATCAGAACAGGCTACGGGTCGATCCATGGATGGGTGACCATCTTTACATACCGACTCCTCCATGCCTCAGAAAGCACGTTAAGCCGTTGGTCCCGGCTGTCATTCGTGGATCTTTGACAGTCGTTACGGGTCGTCAGAAGCCCGAAAGTCTGACAACCAGTCTTATCATAGGGTATCTTATTACCCAGTAACTGGGTTGTGGAGGCTAGATAGGCAGAGGCGGATTTGCCCTAAGGCACATTAGGCCCGGGCCTAGGGCGGGCAGATATTAGGGGTGGCCAATCTGACAAAAAACTGATGTAACAAGAAATAACTGAAAGTACCTAAATATTCTAAAGACTCGCGTACATTATGGCGGGCCACACATTATAACAATAACTTTCCTAAATCACTCGTATATACAGGGTTACTGGTTATTGACCAATATCCTCTTAAGGGGTCACTGTACTCATCATTATGAACAACTTTTACTTTGGAACCAAACCTGAAATCGCGTAAAAAAATCAGTAACTCGATTTCGATAAAAGTTGACAATACAGTAAATTCATTATGCAGCCTATAAGATGGGTGCTGAGAAAGGGGCGGCTGGTACCTATTTTTACTACATGGCCTGGGGCCTAGGGCGGCCAAGACTGCAAATCCGCCTCTGCAGATAGGCAATCACTCCATGTAAAATATTGGTATTCAGCTGCATCCGGTTAGACTGGAAGTCGACCCAAACGTAGTTGGGAAAAGTCTAAGCAGATTGAGATAGTTCCATCAGATTTCCAGCTGCATTCAGACCAAAAAATAAAATCCTCATAAATTCCAGGCAAAATGTCAGACATAATGACCCATACGCTCTTCAACCTGTACAACGCTCCCGACGGGTTCTGCTTCGACTTCCTTTGTAACGATGAGCCGATCATTGATGACCCCGATAATAAGGTCTACAATGCTGATAAAAGGGTAAGCTTTGATAAATAATTAGTTAAAAAAAAAATTTTTAGGGTTCCGTACCTCAAAAGGAAAAAACGAAACCCTTATAGGATCCACTTCGTTGTCTGTCAGGACCCTTTTTCTCAGGAACGTGTGGAGGTATCAAGTTGAAATTAATATCAAATACGTAGGTCTATAGTCCCTTGAGTTCTAACAAAATCAAGCTTCGTAAGTCAACGCAATTAAAAAATACGGCCATTTATTTGATACCTACTCGCAAATAAATCAAAGCCTATAGGGTATTTTCGGTTGGCCCTAGAATCTTGCAAGAAACAAGGTCTCAAGTAAAGGCACAAGTATAGGAAAAAGTCCGAAAATTATTATTTGTAATTTTATCACAATTTTTATATTTTTTGAGATTACAATATTAAGTTTGTTTTTGGCATAAATATTTTTCAACTACGGAACCCTTCATTGTGCGTGATCCGACACGCACTTGGCCCGTTTTTTTTTGTTCCATAAACAGTGTTACAGATTGTTTTCCCAACAGTAAGCCAACGTTCGCACGGACGGGAAAATATCGCGGCGATTTTTTTTCGCGCACTGGATTTTCAACGCACTGCTTAGCGCCGAGAGTTGAAAATCCAACAGTGTGTTTGTTCGACGCGCTAGAATGCACTCAGTTGTTGTTATGTTGGATTCTAATTGCTTGTCTCAATAGTACGCGGTAAAAATCCCGCCGCGATATTTTTACGTCCGTGCGAACGCCGGGTTAATGAAATGCAAAATATATTCAATAATACAATACAGTAGGTACTTAACTTTAGTGTAAAAGATATATATATATATAGTCCTCCTTATCGATTTCGATAACGGCGACCCTTCGAAATCACTTCCTTGCGAGTGCCCTTAGATGGCTCGCTAGACCGAATTTAGTTTTGAACACACGGTCACAACTAAAACAATAAAGCTGGCCTGAAGTGTTGTATGTATACGTGTAGGAGGGCTTAGGTCTCTCTTTGCGTATTTGGCGCTTCTCAATATAGCGTCATGTCGCAGTGGAAAAGATAACCTGTATCCGAATGTGGGATTAATTTATTATTACATTTTTGCCACACAGGTAAACGACTTCATATCACAAATAGAAAGGCAAGCGAAGTACTACGACCACGACAACATAATGGTGACCATGGGAGGAGATTTCACCTACCAGAGTGCAGCCAACTGGTTCATGAATATGGATAAACTTATCAAGTGAGGCATCAGTAGCAGGCCTCAGGCAGGCCGCCGGCCGTCAACGAAGATACGAGTCCGTCCGAAAGTAGTTCGAAACTTCGGAGTGAACCCTACACCCGATAAATTAGCTTTTTCGGACGGGTAAAAACACATCGGGAGTAGGGCAACTGTGAAATCATGGTGTCATTCATTCTTAGTTCGGGCGCCAAACTAATCTTTTGTCAGTAGGTGATACGGAGTAGGAATCGCCCGGAGCTTCGGCCGAAACTACGGATTTCGTGTTTAGGGAGTAGACTTCCAGGGCTGGTAGTGATAACGGCCCCGATTTACGAGTTGTTTTTGTTGACTTTACTTTGTGCAATAAAATTTCATTGCTGAGCTCTCAAAACATCATCATCTGCATAGCCTTTTCCCAACTATGTTGGGGTCGGCTTCCAGTCTAACCGGATGCAGCTGAATACCAGTATTTTACATGGAGTGACTGCCTATCTAACCTCCACAACCCATTACTTGGGTAATACGATACCCCTTGGTAAGACTGGTTGTCAGACTTTCGGGGTTCTGACGACCCGTAACGACTGTCAAAGATCCACGAATGACAGCCGGGACCAACGGTTTAACGTGCTTTCCGAGACATGGGGGTCTTGGTATGTAAAGATAGTCATTCATCCACGCACCAACCACGGCAAGCATAGCTTAACCTTATCGATCAACCGGTGTGGCTGTTATTACTTAGCAATGTAATTAATTCAGAAAAATGTATGATGTCGAAATTGCTTTGCATATTCTTCAAGGCACTTACTTATCAATTAAATTTCTTTTACAGCCATGTAAACACGCATCCAGCAAATTTGTCAGATATCAACATATTTTATTCAACGCCATCTTGTTATTTGAAAGCTATTTATTTGTATGGAAGAAGGGATAAAGCCGTTTATACTGAAAAGGTAATGGATTCTGTAATCGATTTTTGATGATTTTAAACTGAAGATCATATAGGGTACTTCCCGCTGTCCTAGAATCATGACATTTGGCAAGAAGCAAGCCCTCACAGCACAAGTAAAGGAAAAAGTTCGAAAATTGTTAATTTATTTTAAGCTACGCTTGATGGCACTTTTTGTTTAAAATTATTTATGTTTTTCTCTCTAAGTGAATTTGTTAATTCTTTAAAGAAAATAAATATATTCTATACCCGTAATTTGTAATTCTATCATATAAAAAAAAAATTGTTTGAGGTTACAATGTTAAGTTTGTTTATGGGAAAAAATATTATCAATTACGGAACCCTTCATTGTGCGTGAACACAACACGCACTTGGCCGGTTTTTTTTATTAATATGATCAAGCAAAAAATACGTGTCTAATATTTTATTGCTAGCTTTTGCCAGCGGCTTGGCCTACGTGGATGTCGGAAATTATCCCACGAGAACCGTACATTTTTCCGGGGTAAAAAATAGCCCATGTGCTATTCCAGACTATAATCTATCTTTGTGCCAAATTACATCCAGATCCGTTCTGCCATTCTGGCGTGATTGAGTAACAAACATCCATCAAACCACCCATCCATCCAAACTTACGCATTTATTAGTAGTAAGATTATTAGAATTTCTTTTTAAGGGTTCTGTATCTCAAAAGGAAAAAAATCAAACCCTTATAGAATCACTCATGTGTCTGTCTGTCCGTCTGTCACAGCCAATTTGCTCCGAATCTAATGAACCGATTATGTTGAAATTTGATACTCATATGAATTTGTGTGACCGAAATACGGACGAGTAAAGTAAATAAATGAATTTCGAATATGGGGGTCACTTTTGGGGGGCAAATAAGAAAATTAAAAAAAAAATGTTTTGCAAACTGTACCGTATGAAATGAAAGGGTCTATGAGGGTATCAAATATATTTTTTAATAATTTTAAAATAAATTGTTCTAAAGTTATTTGAGAAAATAGACAAAAATTTACCATCGCCTTATCATAACCCTTATTTCCGAAACTACTGGGCCTAAAATTATGAAAAAAAAAATACAGAAAATAGTTTTTCACCTGTAGATTACAGGAAAACCTATAAGAAGTCTGTGGTATTAAAATAACATGGTAAATCTCTCAATATTGTGAGTACAAACTTACATTTACATTTGGAACGGGGAGAACATGATTTTGAACGTTCTTGAGATAAATTCATCCCAACTGCGGAACCCTTCAGGCATTATGCCTATTGATTTATGGTATATTTTCAGGGAGACCAACTTCCTTACGGCAGTGATTCAATGACCTATTGGACTGGATACTACAGTTCTAGACCGAGTCTTAAATACTACACTAGACGAGCTCATGTGTTTTTGCAAGTAAGTGTAATAAACGTCGTACAATACAATTAAATCCAACACAATAATGAATTAATGAAATGGACGGACCTCAGCGTGGTTTAATCAGACTCGATTACTCGAATAAAGTCAAAGATTCACACTAGCCCCTGCACCCTAATTGCGTAACACATTATCAATCGGAGTTGGTTTCATTTTTAAACAAATTGCTAATCCATTGCTTCATATGTTCGAAAAACATGTCTGCTCGACAACGTAAATATCGCAATGAATGTTGTTGAAATGCCAAAGTGAAACCAACTCCGATTGATAATGTGTTACGCAATCAGCCCCCGTTCCCACGGGCGTAATAAAATCGCGGCGGGATTTTATCGCGCACTGGATTTTCAACTCTCGTTGTTGAGCCGAGCGTTCAGAATCCAACTTAACAATAACAGAGTACATTCTAGCGCGTCGAAAAAACACACTGTTGGATTTTGCACTCTCGGCGCTGAGCAAAGCCTTGAAAATCCAGTGTGCGAAAAAAAATCGCCGCGGTATTATTACGTCCGTGCGAACGTTGACTTAGGGTGCTGCTGCCTCATGTTACAAGTTGCTACAGAGACCATTGCATAACAAGGCCTAACTGCGTAACACTCTATCAGAATCTGAATCATTTTGAAGCAAACTGCTCGAAAAATGTTCGAAAAATTTGTCTGCTCGACAATGTAAATAACGCAATGAATGTTGTTGAACTGTCAAAATGAAACCGATTCCGATTGATTTTTTTTTTTTTTATTGATTGTGTGTTATGCAATTAGGGTGCGGGGGCGCGATAATTGTGGGGAAGATGTGCCTTAGGATATAGAAGGATTATAGAGCCGTACCAAATATGCATCCAAGCAAGCATATAGTTAAAAGGTCCCATTAAAATAGATAGACAAACTTTTAGAAATACCACTTACTTTGGGTGCCAGAGTTCATCGAAAACACTCTTTTCCATTGTTGTAACGTTGCATAGTTTTAAGATAAGTGTTAGTGTACAACTGAAGTTAATAAAATTATTATTGTGTTGTTTATATTTATTTTCTCAGGTTGATAGAACCTGGTATTTTTAATATCTCACGGGTGTTAACCAAGGTGAGATTTTAAGTTTGAGTAGATGGTACTTTAAATGCATTGAAATTATTGTCTAAATCTAACTGTAGGAATTTCCGGACTATACGACATGTGTTTAATATAGCTGCTTTCTGAAGTGTGAGGTAAGTATATTTGGAAAGGTTTATTGCATTTTAACTGTTAAATAACTGTTTTGGGACAATACCAGTCGTCGATACCACTATTGGGACTATGGTTACTCTGTTCATTTTCCAGACTCTGGTGATTTCTTCTTGTAGTTCTGTATATTTCCTAATTTTTTCCGAGATAGTTGTCTGTATATTATTGGTGTTTGGGACTGCTATATCTATTATGTATGTGTGTTTGTTTTCTTTATCAACAAGTGTTATATCGGGTCTGTTGCTATATATTGTATGACAGTAATTATAGTACGGTCATAATATAATTTGTAAGATTGGTTTTCTTATACAGCCCTAGGTGAGTATTTGTAGTATGGTGTGTACAAAAAAACTAAGAAAAACGCATTAAATACTTACAAGAAAAAAAATCTGCTAACGGAAGACACTCAAAATGTTGTTTACCCAATGCATAATGTTATCTCATAAATCATGATTCTGAGACTACAAAGTGCAGGTGCACGTGACCACGTCAGCGCCCGCGCCCGCCGCGTATTTTTTTTTTATTATTTTAGGTCAAAATAAAATCACTTTAATCAGTGTTTTTATTTTACTTGGATATCTTTGGTTAGACGTACTGAACGCCGTGTTAAAATTTGCCTGTCTATTTTAATGGGACCTTAGGTATATAGAATTGTAGAAATTGTAATAAATGTCGTAGGTACAATAGATTTAAATCCAACACAATAATATACAAAATTATTTTGTATCAATACAAGTATACTTCATTGTGCATCATCATCTGCCTAGCATTTTCCCAACTTTGTCGGGGTCAGCTTCCAGTCTAACCGGATGCTGCTGAATACCAACGTTTTTGTACACTATAAATACTCGTACAATAAAAATGCGACTGCTATTAATTATGGGAATAATTCTGATTATTTAATTAGATATAATATATATACAGGAGCTCGTGGCTAAGTAATAACAGCCGTACGGGTCGATCCATCAGGTTAAGCAACGCTTGCCGGAGTTGGTCCGTGGATGGGAAACCATCTTTACATACCGAGACTCTTCCGTGCCTCGGAAAGCACGTTAAGCCGTTAGTCCCGCCTGTCATTCGTGGATAATTCGTGGACAGTCGTTAAGAGTCGTCAGAAGCCCGAAAGTCTGACAACCAGTCTTACCAAGTGTATCGTATTACCCAGTAACTGGGTTGTGGAGGTCAGATAGGCAGTCGCTCCATGTAAAATACTGGTATTCAGTTGCATCCGGTTAGATTGGAAGCCGACCCCAATATAGTTGGGAAAAGGCTAAATTACAACTGTCAAATTCCTAATAAGTCAAAACAAAATTTTGTGATAGGCCTCTTAACCTATTGAGCAAAGATATTTCTAAGTCAAAGTCTTAATTCGCTCAATGAAGGTGTGCACAAATATGTATTTACGAGGCATTGGTCCGTAGCAAACTTGAGTCTAGTGCGTGCGTATGGAATCCTTTTGAGAAGCAGTATGCGTTAGCTTTAGATAAAGTTCAAAAAGCATTCCTTAGATACCTTTACATACACTTGTACGGGTATTATCCTCTCTTGTATCCCACTAAATTCCTGTTGGGTTGCTTAAGTTTCAATTCTCTTGAAGTAAGACGGTCACGCGATCAGATGACTGTAATATTTAAAATTCTTAGGGGGATTATTGATGTTCCTGATCTCCATAATGAAATCTGCAATCTATTTGTCCCAAACAATTATTGTCGTAGCAGAAAACACCGCTTACTGGCTGTTCCAACTTGTCGTACTGTTGCACGCTCCAAGTCACCTATTCCTCGGACATTAGCCGCTGTTAACGCTCTCCTGAACTCAAACACAGATTTTGATGTGTTTGTGACTGAATAGAAGATGATTCTGTCAGAGTGCTTGAATTTTTGTGAGAAGAATGCATGACTGTGTTAAATAAATTATATATTATGTAGTGTAAGTAATTATATTTAAATAGTGTAATTGGTTTCGGCCGTTCTATTTAAAATAAATAAATAAATGTAACCTGTATCAAAAGTACTTATAATGAAACTTTCAGGTAGTAAAGCAACTAACGGTAATCGCTCGTCTCGGGGACTCGTATGAGCTACATCTCCTAAGGCATGCTGTGAGCCTGGTACTTCATCATGATGCTATTACAGGTAGATACTCATATGGCGCGGACTGACTACGATTTTAAACGGCACACAACTGCGAAATCTATTGTCACCATTAGCTGGCTTGAAATAAGGTTGAAATTGAAAATAATATTTGTGTTTTACTTACATTTTTACTTTCTTTTTGTAATTTTAATCCCTACATATTTTATGTGTTTTACCTTCTTCTGTACCTAACGAAAGCTATTTTGACCTATATGTGTTACCAAATAGCAATAACTTTGGCTGTAAACTTCTACTGACACTCCTCTTAAATGCTGTTAGATTGGAAATAGAACCCATGGCTGAACGCTGACCCCCAAAATACAGGTCCAGGCCTAGTTTGGGAGTTAGGATCTGATTGTTACAATACATTAGTGTGCTATTATTATAACTTGATTGCTACATGTATTTCCTAGTGTCAAATAAATATTTTTATTTTTTTATTTATTTTTTATCATCAATTCATTTTTATAAATACGCCGTCCACTTCTTCTTTCTTATTGAACATAACAAGTTTTTTTTTTAAACAGGTTTTTATTAGTCTGGATAACATCTAAAACCAGAGTCCTTATCAAGACAAATCAAACGAGCCCAAACTCGATAGGGTTACGTCGTTTTATTACTGAGTTCCTGTAGCCACCTTCCAGCTCCATTATCAGATCAGCTCGATGGGTCAAAAATATTGCATTGTCACCGATTTTACATACGTATGCCAAATTTCAGCTCAATCGAACGCCGGGAAGTGGGTCAAATTTAACTTGCAAATTTTGTACAGGACAACTTACACAGGTCAGGACAGGACAAGACAGGACACAGGACAGGTTACATACAAGCATTGCAAGCTAAATAAAAGCTTGTAAAAAATAGGCTATAAATTTTACGATCAAAATGATCACGCGAAAATTTTATTGAGTCAATCTGTGAAAATTATATTTTAGAGGTAGGAGGAACAGGGTGTAAAGTTCACTTATCCTCCATAGAAAAAGGAGGATCCTCCGACCAGACGGGTGTTGTGTCTGGTGGGCAACTGCCGGAGGGTTGATGTCGGGACGTTGTATACCTACAACATCAAACAAAAACAAAAAAAATCAAAATAAAAAAAAATCTATCATAATCAATCAATCATCATAAAAAAAATTAATCAATCATTAAACAATTTTTTTTTTATCAGTTTTAGTATATGCGAAACCCGAAACACGTGTCTAGTATTTTTATGTAAAGAATCTATGTACAACATTTCAAAACTGTGTCATGAAAAATCACAAAGTGCTTGCTAGCTATGTTACCTGGTTTTCCATACAAAAACATGATCACCACGCGGCGCCCGCTGCCTGTGCGCCCGTGCCTAGTGTCGCTATGACCTGCAGTGACTTGTGTTCGTCGCGCGGTGTCCATATTGTAACCTTTTTTAAAGATTTTGGGGCAAAATACTTATAACACGGTATAAAAATTATTGGAATCGATTCAGTTATTTATTCTGAACAAACTATATTCAGGTTTCGCATATAAGTGCTAAAAATAATGTTGTATATGCTAGTCGCGCGGTAAACTCTGATTGCGCGATGCAGGATTTCGCATGACGTCAGTGTGATGACTCGTAGTTCGCATGTGGCGATGTAGATGCCGCCATATCACTCCCCTCCGGAGACCGGTGGTCGATAGGACTGTCATGTATCTTGCGATGCTTGCCAGGGCCAGTTGACGTTTCCTCATACCTCTATAATATGATATACAGGTGTATCAACAACCTAATCAATTTTTTTATAACAGGGACAAGTCAACAGCATGTGGCCTTCGATTTCATCAGAATCTTAAACGAAGCCATCGATGCATGCACCAAGAAAGTGTCCAGTTTGCTGAGGTATGTTCTATAGTCACTATTATTATTTTTTTTATTTTTGGTTTCCGTAAGTACCTCAAAAGAAAAAAACGGAACCCTTATAGGATCACTCGAGTGTTTCTCTGTCTGTCCGTCCGTCTGTCACTGCCACAGAACAGATAAAGAGGTAATTAACCTCTGTATCTGTTCTGTGGTCACAGCCAATTTGCTCCGAATCTAAGTCGACGTTCGCACGGAAGAAAAAAAAATCGCGGCGATTTTTTTTCGGCCCTGAATTTTTAACGCTCTGCTGAGCGCCGAGAGTTGAAAATCCAACAGTGTTTTTTCGACGCGCTAGAATGCACTCTGTTATTGTTAAGTTGGATTTTCAATGTTCGGCTCAACAGCGAGAGTTGAAAATCCAGTGCTCGATAAAATCCCGCCGCGATATTTTTACATCCGTGCGTACGTCGGCTTACTGACCAATTTAGTTGAGGTACACATATGAATTTCTGTGACCCAACAAGAACGTGTAACGTAAATAAATGAATTTTGAATATGGGGGTCACTTTTGGGGGCAAATAAGAAAATTTAAAAAAAAAGTTTGCAAACTGTACTGTGTGACATATCAAATGAAAGGGTCAGGGACGACACGTTTTAAAAGATAAATAATTAAAATATCTTTAAAATGGTGAAGGTTTCCTAAAAATACATTTGATAGTTTTTGTGTGATTCTCAGTTTTTTATCTGCATTAGACATAAGTTTACAAATTAATTACACTATAATATCATAAACATAATCTAAAATATTCACATATCAAATTATTAAGGAAATGCTTAAAAATAAATTCTTATATAACATAATATTATTAATAGAATAATAATAATAATAATAATCTTCGGGGAAACCGAAGGTTTTGTCTGTGCAATTATGGATGAAGTTATCATGACGAATAATTATCGGAAATACATTGTCAAGGATGGTACGGTTGACATCTGTCGGGCATGCCACCGTCCCGGTGAATCAATCCGACACATTGTTTCCGGTTGTTCTCGTCTTGCTAACGGCGAGTACTTGCACAGACACAATCTAGTGGCTAGGATTATCCACCAGCAACTTGCCTTGCAGTACAACCTTGTGGAATCCGAAGTACCATATTACAGGTATGTGCCCGACCCAGTTCTCGAGAATGGTCACGCCACATTGTACTGGGATCGATCTATCATCACTGACAGGACTATTGTAGCCAATAAGCCTGATATTGTGGTGATAGATCGACGAGAGCGCCGTGCAATGATTGTTGATATCGCTGTCCCTCATGACGAGAATCTCGTGAAAGCTGAGAAAGATAAAAAAATCAAGTATCTTGACTTAGCACACGAGGTTGTCGACATGTGGGACGTGGACTCTGCAATCATTGTACCGATAATCGTTACGGTTAATGGCCTAATAGCGGAGAGTCTCGACCAACACCTCAGGAGGCTCACATTGCACGGCTGGGTCAAGGGCTTGATTCAGAAAGCAGTACTCCTGGACACGGCACGCATAGTGAGGAGGTTCCTCTCTCTAGAGCCCTGACCACCGGTAGCTTGGACCCTGTTCCCGATACCGGTGGGCTACTATTTTTTATATTTTTAAATGTTTTTTTTAATTTTATGTTTTTATAAAAATATTTAAAAATATAATTCATATGTATGTAAATAAAATAAAGGATATAATAATAAAATAGAATTAATTCAGGCAAAAACCCATAACTGTTACATGATAAAATTAAATTTCACAATACTGCCCCATAACACATCGGAATAAATTAAATGAATGGACGAATACAAATTGAAAAGGGTCAGAGAATAAAATAAAATAAAATGTCAATGTAATTCAAATAAACAAAGATGTCAACAAAACAATAATACAAAATTACAAAATTATCAGTCACACAATTAAAAAAAAAAAAAATTAAATTTTACATTAAAACGTCATTAAATGAATTAAAATTAAAAAAAAAATTAAATTTTACATTAAAACGTCATTAAATGAATTAAAATTTAAAAAAAAATGTCGTTCTTTCTAGCTATTTAACTCCTACTTGGGGTGGAAGTCGCAGAACGAAGAATAACCAGCAGTTCGTGATATGTCATCAGCTAAATATGAGCCAATGCAGAGTAAGATTTGTTTTTGCTTTATCTACAAGGGGGCAGGGACGTCGACGCACAACTTCTTACCATGTATTCAGCCGTGTGATTCTGTAAGACCTCATTCTAAACTTTGAATCTGAATCCGCTGTGAGTTTCTTGATTGGCATTCTAAAAATTCGGTTGATAATTCGAATTTACACTAGCGCTACCCTTGCGAGCGTGTCAGCGAGTTGAACTAAATTGACCGTAAGATTTTGACAGATGAAGTATGAGATGCCGTAAGAAGTGGCATTCAGTAAGGTCACTTCGACGCTCACTTCGCACTCGAACCCGCAGTGCTATTCTGTATAAATCTCACCGTGAAAACTAAGGTGAAGTGAGCGTGGAGTGAGCTGTCAATACTGTCAATCCCTAGCATCAGGAAGAATGACAACTCACTTCACCTAGGTTTTCACGGTGAGATTTGTACAGAATAGCACTGCCGATTCAAAATGTCAAATAAAAAGCATCTATTTTACGAGTGTTGGATGTAGTGCTCGCCGGCCGCTGCCGCGGCTCCGCTCACTTCTCTCACAGTTCTAACCTAACCTAACCGGGTCGGGGTGTCCTGGCTTAATTACTGCGACCAATTCGACTCGTGCGTGGTTGGGCACAGTTCCATCCTAACCTGTAATTGAATAGCGTAGAGTTATTTCAACGCCTCTCTCTCTTGAATTTGTATACTTACAATATGTATAATCAATCTGCATTAAATCTGCCTAGCCTTTTCCCAATTATGTTGGGGTCGGTTCCAGTCTAACCGGATGTAGCTGAATACCAGCATTTTACATGGAGCGACTGCCTATCTGACCGCCACAACCCAGTAACTGGGTAATACGATACCCCTTGGTAAGACTGGTTGTCAGACTTTCGGGCTTCTGACGACCCGTGACGACTGTCAAACATCCACGAATGACAACCGGGACCAACGGCTTAACGTGCTTTCCGAGGCACGGAGGAGTCTCACTATTAAATTTGGACCAACCCCGGCAAGCGTAGCTTAACCTGATGGATCGACCCATGCGATTTAACTTTTTTTAAATTAGGTCCCGTGTGAGCGGAGAGGTGACAAAATGCGACAGCCTCTTAAGCCCCTTAAGCCTCTTAAGCCTCTTAAGCCTCTTAAGCGCGACGGGTTAAGGGGTCATTGAGTTGTTCGTAATGATGAGTATCATTACGAACAACTTTTACTAAGGGACTAAACCTGAAATCAAGAAAAAAACAGCTGTTCCATACATTTATGTTCGCATAACTCGTCAAAATGTAGGGAACAGCAGATTTTTTTCGCGATTTCAGGTTTTCCCTTATGTTTCTTTCACGTCAATAGTCGGTTTTAGCTTCGAGGGACATCCATGAGGGTTTTTTAATAATCTTGAGGGTTCTGTTCTGAGGGTTCCTAATTTCTGGTCGCTTTCGGTAACTTTCTTGATGCCAATTATATGACTGGACGAGGGCTGAAATGATATTGATAAAAGGAAATTATGTATCTAAAATTAATTATGTATCTAAAATTGTTCATCAAAAATAACAAATGCGCATTTAATAAACTTATTATTGCACTACTAGTTAACTTATTGAATATCAAAACGTTTACAAATTATAATTATTGGGCATCCCGAGGGTCGGGTTGGTTAGGTTCCTTTAAACCCTGCAGACAGAAGTACGAGCCCCGCAGCGAGGCTCCGTCGACCTGACGTTAAGTTTAATTTATTTAGACATGAAAATTTTGATGTGCAAACAGTATTTTTGATGTACGTATTCTGTTAATAAAAAATTGGTAATTTTTTATGTGCATTTAAATACTAATTCAATTCTTTCGTGTCCAGTTCACAGAGAATCAAGAGTCTATGCTGCTACTAGTGTACAATCCTCTTAGCGTAAAGACATACTACCACGTGAGGCTGCCAGCCATTGCATTACATTACTCCATCAGGGATTTCAATGGTAAGTTTGTGTGACTTACACTGGTGTGGCCACCATCAGAGATTTTAATTTTGATAACACAAATGTCGTTAATTAGCCGAAACTTTCCGCCAAATATCAGAATTTGTCGGTTACTGGTTCAAAAGTTATAAGGGTTCATTGGTGGCAGATCTGGGGAGCATCTCCGCAGCTTGGCCACATTTATATCTCAAAAACTAGGCCACATAGCGAAGATCTGTTTTCTCCCAAATTTAGTCGCTAATTAGTCGCAAGTTTTCGCTAAGTAAGGGCTCCCACACATAAACACGATACGACGTCGCGTCGTACAACGATGCGGTGTCGTTTCACGATACACCGTCGCGTCGTGGAAATCTACGATGAGCATCGTAAAAAAACACGACATCGTAATCTGCCACGCACGATACACGGCACGATGCCGTCGATACCATACCATACCATACCATACCATAGTACGGGACGCTGCTCGACTAGGGTAATTAGATGATCGACTTCAATACCATCCATCATCTTTGAATTTTGAATAACAACTGCGCAGGATTGCATCGTGAATTTCTAACGTCACGACGTCGTAACGTGTCGATGCACGATACGACGTCGTGTCGTGAAACGACGCCGCGTCGTTGTACGACGCGACGTCGTATCGTGTTTATGTGTGGGAGCCCTAACAGATCTAGTCGGGTCTTAGTTTAGAAGATATAATGAGTTCAATTTTTAAGTATAGTCAAATTTTGTACAGGACAACTTACATACGAACATTGCAATCATTGCGACAAAACAGAAATAGTGGGAAGAGGCATCCATTCGGCATGATGCTGTGCTATGGGGGACACACAGCACAGCGCTGATTTTCAGTGGTCATGACTCATGACACGAAAAAGACGTACGGAAATCAAGTCAAGTCAGAGTCAGGGTCAGGTCAATTCTCGTCATCGTCAAACCTTAATAAAAATTTGTAGGAACAGTGCCTAAGACTATGTCTAAAAACTTCCAGGCTGAAACCTGGAAGTTTCATGATGTTTAATAATCTTATTCTTAGATGAGGAGGTGGAATACCAACTCCTGCCTCTACCAGCAGCCATCATCAATCTCCCGGGTAGATCCTCTACAGCAATCCAGGAGTTGTGCTTCGAAGCTGAGAACATACCGCCTCTTGGGTTCACAGCATACTATATTGCTCCTGTTAGGGATCAACTGGTGAGTTTCATATGACTGAAAAAAAAAACAAACAAGAAAAAACCTCAAACAAATCAAGAAAACATTTAGATAAATAGTAAAAGTTTACATTTTATTACAGGAGGAGAATGAATTTGCCAAAAAGTTCTCAAAATCAGTGCCAGGAAAATTAGAAGCTGATCAAGAAATTATTCCCTTCATTTCTAATGAGGTAAGGAATATTAAATAAAACTTTCGTCCCAAAACCAATTTTTGTGATCATTGAGGTTCAATTAAACTAGAGCGGACACCAATTTTTGCACATTGTCCGGAACAGCAAATATCCAACCCGGTTGTCACATTTGACATCCGCGGTACACTGTAGTTTGAGACAACAAAATCAATCAATCTGCCTAGCCTTTTCCCAAACCCGGGCCGTAACGACTGGCAAAGATCCACGAATGGCATGGCATGGCCGGAACTCATTCGTGGAACTTTACCAATGGCTTAACGTGCTTTCCGAGACACGGAGAAGTCTCGTTATGTAAAGATGGTCATCCATCCACGGACCAACCCCGGCAAGCGTAGCTTAACTTGATGGATCGACCCGTGTGGCTGTTATCACTTAGCCACGAGCTCCTCGAGTTTGGGACAGCAAAATGTTGTGGAAAA
This sequence comes from Cosmia pyralina, assembly GCA_946251885.1. Classification (NCBI taxonomy): domain Eukaryota; kingdom Metazoa; phylum Arthropoda; class Insecta; order Lepidoptera; family Noctuidae; genus Cosmia; species Cosmia pyralina. The sequence continues at coordinate 3,737,438 of OX276371.1, forward strand.
ATTTTGAGCTGTCCCACTTGTGTCCCACAGAAGAGTTCTTCGAAGTAGAAATGTGCTTTGATCACCTACAGCTGAGATTAGGAACTTATACTCGTAGTTGAGCAAACTTCTTCTATAAGGTGCTATAAAAATATCTGGCACGGCTGCAATGGGAGACAGTATTGTGTATAGATTACAATAGTGTAGATAAATTATTGATCTTATGTCATAATTTTATTCATATAAAAAATGTGCGTATCAATTTTAATTGATACGCACATTTTTACATTTTTTTTTTTTTTTTTATTTTTACATTTTTTTTAAATTTTTTTTTTAAGTAAATAAAGAATTTGAATTTGAATTTTTTGAATTTGATTTATTTGTATGAAACCGTGCCGTTGTAGTTAGTGTTAATTCACAGAACAGTTAGAAAGAGGTAGCAATTGTTTTCATTGACGAAGCGACACATCGCGCGTTGTTTGTGAACCACGTATGCAGATTAAAGTAAATGTTTATTTAACTGTTTTATTTTCTTAAATTGATTTAACCATTCTGGGGTACGAAATTTCTTCACTATTGTAATCTATATACACAATACTATCCCCCATTGAAGCCGTGGCGGATATTTTTATAGCACCTTATATTATATGTTAAAAACTTTTTTACAAAAAAATACAACCGACTTCCAAAAACAACACTACAAAGTGAAAAATAACTTTAATTTCGGAAGTCGGTGTCTAGTTAAATGTATTTTCGTTTTTTGCCACCGACTTCCGAAATTAAAGTTATTTTTCACTTTGTAGTGTTGTTTTTGGAAGTCGGTTGTATTTTTTTGTAAAAAAGTTTTTATTTTTCACTTTTTAGTTGTGTACCTACCCCACACAAATTCTAATACCACTATCTGCAAAACAAACCAGAACATCACCCATATAAAAGTGGGGAAAAAATAAGTATTATTGAAGCTAACTCAAAAACTACCGAAGCAAAGTTAATCAATTTTATATGGGACTAACTGTGATGATGACCCTCTCGAATACAACAAAAAAAATCCAAATCGGTCCAGCCATCTTCGAGTAATCGCGGAACATACATAAAAAAAAAAAAAAGGTTCCGACGAATTGAGAACCTCCTCCTTTTTGAAGTCGGTTAATAAAAAAAAGTAGGTACCTACTTTATAGAAAGGCAACTTGGCTGATATCTATATAAATAAAAAGAGAAGCCCTGACTGAATGACTGATTGACTGACTCATCAACGCCCAGCCTGAAATTTCGCACAGAGGTTCTTTTATATATGAATAAGGAAGGAATTCCCAGTAGTACATTCCCATGTTAAAATTTCCATCATCCACGCGGGTCAAGCCGTTGACAAGAGCTAGTCTATACTAATATTATAAAGAGGAAAGATTTTTTTGTTTGTTTGTTTGTTTGTACCGCATAAGCTCCGAAACTACTGGACCGATTTTAACCATTTTTTCACCAATAGAAAGCTAAATTATCAGGAAGTAACCTAAGCTATAATTTATTTTAAAAAAAATAGCGATGCTTAAGAAAATTGCAATAATGTAACCGAAAGTAGCAAAATTTTGCCTATTAAATTCATTATTTGGCGTCTGCTGAAAAAACTATTGATGGAAAAAATAATAATTTCGTGGGCTAGGTACTAATTCTTGTGGGAGGCCATATGCTATTTAACATCACGCTAGGATCCTTAGGAGCCGAGCAAAAAGAAAAAAATTCAGAAAGAACGCTAAGCAAAAACGAAGTAATAGCATGGACAGGTGATGCGATGCGACGGGGTGGGTCGGAGAAACAAGAAACTACGCGGACGAAGTCGCAGGCAGAAGCTAGTCTAAAATAAAATAAGAGCTATCTAACCAAAAAGTGTTTTTTCCACCAGTACCTCAAAGTGTCAGTGAACAAAGCTACCGGTCTCCTTGAAACCATCCAACACGTGGACGGCGTCAGGATCGACGTCTCGCAGAACTTCTTCTTCTATCCTCAGGGTCAACAGACTCTGCAGTCAGGAGCCTACAGCTTCAGGCCTGAGCGACAGAGGCCCATTCCTGTAAGTGATAGAAAATTTATTTTTTACCATATTTCTTTCTTTGTATTTCTAATTCCGCGGTCCCACGGCCTGTCGAAGCCTGTCGCGGCCCGTGCCGAGCATTCCCACCACACCGGCATCGGTTCGACGGTTCCCACAGCCTGTTGGCCTGGCCTGGCGCGATCAGCCTGTGAGAAAGTGGGCAGTGGGATAAAAGAGAGAACCTCTCTTTTATGCTGCGGTTTATGGAGCGATCTCCAATGTATTAACCTACTCAGTCAAAACATTGTCACAACACAGTTAAGACCTGGAGCTAGACCACCACCTCTTAAAGCAGTATTATTTTAATCTTACATGAGTGTGGGAAAGAGATGGAGCTAGACGTCCTGTATAGCTCCGTCTCTTTCTCACACTGAAGTAATATTAAAATAATACTGCTTTAAGAAGTGGTGGTTGGCCCCCTGTTGCGGCCCGTGCCCGTGCATTCCCACGGATCATCCCATCAATTCGATCAGGCGGGCGACGATATGCTCCTCCCTCGACAGTTCCCTCGACAGTTCCCTCGCCCAGTTAAAGTACCTACAGTAAAGCAATGAAAATGTTTAAGTGGGACGCGCTAAGATAGCCCGCGAAATTCAAATTTTCTTACGTTTTTTGCAATTTGCAGGTCAGTGTCAGGTTGTATGTTGATTAAAATATGATACGCGGCCGTAACTAATAATAATAATAATAAATTCATTTATTTCAGGTAAATTACACCCATTGCCAGACATGTAAAATAAATCAAATAAAATTTAAAATTAAAACAAATCAAAATAATACAACAAATACAATTAAATCAAAAATAAATAAATAAATCATACAGTAAAATTAAATCAATCGTCACATTAAAATTAAAATTAATAAATTCTCTCCGACACTGGTACAGCAACATGTCTGCTGGAACAATGTCGGATGAAGGGGCAGTCCAGCCTTCCCGCAATCATCGCCAGTACGATGTTGGGGCTAACCCGCACCCTGCGCACCAAGGACGCTGCGCGCTTACGCATGGTCGCGTGAAAGCAGTCGGTGCGCGCCTCTGCGAACATACCCGAGGCGCTGCAGTATCGGGGTAGCCCCATCACCGCCCTGAACGCGTTATTATACTGGACGCGGATGGCGCCGTAACTTCTACTAGAGTAGTGAGCCCACAGACTGCATGAGCACAGCGATGTACAGTACGCTCTAAAGAGCGTAACCTTAACCTGATTAGAGCACCGAGCAAATCTGCGGGCTATCATGTTCGCTCTAATAGACAACGCCCTCCGCTCCCGTTCCATATCTGCGTGATCTTTGAGGTCGACAGTCAAAATATGCCCCAAGTATGTAAACCGGTCAACCCTTTCCAAAGGAACCCCATTGAGTCTGACCGGAGGTATGGTTTCCGGACATTTCGCACTGGCGGTCTCAAAGATCATATACTGGCTCTTCCTCACGTTATACAATAAACCGTGACCACCAGCATATTCCTCACATATTCGTAATATTCAAATATGGCTTTACAGAATTATAATAATTAGAATCAGTAAAACAAATCCTTAAGTTAGAATTGACCTCAAATCTAGCGATTTCATCAAATCATGAGGTTTGAGGTCAATTCTAACTTATGGAGTTGTAGTTGTAGGGGGAGGGGGACACTTGACTCTAACAAAAATTAGCACTTTCAGACTTATTTCAAAAACGGATTCCTAAATCGAAAAATTGTTTTCTCAAACCTGCAATATTTTTGAAAGACCCATCCAACAACACCCCACACCATAGGGTGGACGAGAAAAAATATCCCCACTTTACGTGTACAGAAGGTACCCTAAAAAAATTTTTTTTTCATGATTTTATTTTACCACTTGTTCGGCGTGACGAATATGTATATATACATGCCAAATTACAGCTTTCTAGTATTAAGAGTCTCTGAGCTAAGGTGAGGACGGACAGATGGACAGACGAACGGACATAGCGAAACTAAAAGGGTTCCTTGTTGACAATTGAACCCTAAAAAATATTAGTAAAATGACTAACTTGTTTCATAAGCTTCCCAAAAAGGTACAAAGCGTTTTTTTTTTACCCCTAGTTAGTTGGTCTTAATTTGTTGCTAATGACCACTAGTATAACCCTTTTCATACATTTTACTTCCCTGTGTTATTGTGACGTCATCACATGGACGTGGACTTCCACGACATTATCATCACTTCAGAAATTTTATAAAAGCGCAGGCTGTTATGATCGAATACTCCTATTTCAGGTGACAGACAAAGTAGCTTACAACACGGTCCGAGGCGCCCTCGTCAAGGAGATTCGCCAGAGGTTCAGCGACTGGATCACACAGATCATCAGGTTGTATCGTGGTGAGGAGTTTGTGGAGCTGGAGTGGATTATTGGACCTATTCCTATTGGGTAAGGATCCTGTTGTTTACAACGTGCAGCTGCAATTGCGACATTAATTCAACACGCGTATACGGTTCCGATTTATCGTTTTATAAAACTGTTTTGTATCTACAATAAACGGTATTATTTATTGATTTGTAGCCTTTTCCCAACTATGTTGGGGTCGGCTTCCAGTCGAACCGGATGCAGCTGAATACCAGTATTTTACATGGAACGACTGCCTATCTGACCTCCACAACCCAATTACTGGGTAATACGATACCCCTTGGTAAGACTGGTTGTCAGACTTTCGGGCTTCTGACGACCCGTAATGACTGTCAAAGATCCACGAATGATAGCCGGGACCAACGGCTTAACGTGCTGACCAACCCCGGTAAGCGTAGCTTAACCTGATGGATCGACCCGTGCGGCTGTTATTACTTAGCCACGAGCTCCTCTCCTCTCTAAAAAGCCTTAATAATAAACCTAATTATTGTAACCTTGTGTTGAGAGCAGTGATATCCCAGTGGTAACGGTCCCAACTTACGAGTTGTAGGTCGTGGGTTCGAACTCAACCAGGCGCTTTACTTTGTGCAAATAATTTCATCACAGTGGTGGGTTTCAGAACAGTGGTTCTCAAAACGGTAAAGGAAAACATCGTGAAGAAACCGGCATGTCCTAGAAACAAAAATTCCAAGACATGTGACATCTACCAACCCGCACTGTGCCCGCGTGGTAAATTACAGCCCACTCCCTCTCACTGAGAGAAGGCCTGTGTCCCAGCAGTGGGATCATTAGCTGATTATGTATGTATGTCACACCTTTCAATCACCAGGACGGATCTCGGCAAGGAGGTAGTGAGCCTGTTCTCCACAAACGTCACCAGCAATGGAGAGTTCTTCACCGATTCCAACTCAAGGCAGATGATGAGGAGATCTTGTTGGAACGAATCATCAAGTAAGTTACATCATCGATATGCCACAGAGTAATAAACCTTGAATTGATAAGTACGTGTCTGTCCGTGTGTAACTGCCGCGCGCTCGAACTGTTGCGCTACTGAGACTGACTGAGATTTCAAAGTGCATCGTTTCGGCCATTTTCTGTGAAGTTAAACTACTGTATTTTTATTATACTGTGCGTATACCTCCTAACTAATCCATAATAATATTGGGTGCAAAATAAATCGATTTGAAACAAGTTAGTTCAACGAGTTTAATTATGAATAACCTAGTAAATTGTGTACTTAAAACCTTCCTGAATGTATGGTAGATTACGTTAGTGAAAAACCGTGTGAAAAACTTATCAAAATTGATTCATTCGTTTTTGAGAAATTTGCGAGCTTAAAAACATACCGTGGGTCGAATAAAGAATCTCCTTTTTTTAAGTCGGTTAAAAATGTAAGTGAAATAATCAATAAAGAAATGAAAAAAAATAAAAATAGTCATAATAAAAAACTTTTTACAAAAAAAAAACTGCAGTGAAAAATAACTTTAATTTCGGAAGTCGGTATCTTTGGATTTGTATTTTAGTTTTTTGCCACCGACTTCCGATATTAAAGTTATTTTTCACTTTGCAGTTTTTTTTGGAAGTTGGTTGTTTTTTTTTTTTTTGTTAAATAGTTTTTTTTTTACTTGTTATTGGGTCAGTTTGTAATTTTAAGTTACAGTACCCTAATGTTAACTGCTCATCATCTTTTACAAAATATTGCTTTTCCCGATACAGGGACGTTAATTGTTGAGGAGTTCTCCTAGAAAGAACCAGGACAACTGGAGCTGATGGTGAAGTCACCATCAGCTCCACTTCACCTTAGGTATTGTGACGAGTACTTATAAATTGATAATCGAATCGCAAATTCGCAACCCGTGAAATACTTATTATTGAGTAGTTCTGATGGCCATATGTGGTCTTCATCATCAGTTCCACTTCACCAAATGGTGCTTTCCAAGAGCAAATGCACGAGTTACTATAAAAAATACCCAAATCTCTATAGGTGTGCCTATAAAATTTGAAGGTTTCTCTCGATTTCCATGGGATCCCCTCATCAGATTCGGACTTGGTGACAATGGGACCACCTCAAAAGCATCCCCTTTCAAATAAAAAAATAATTTTCAAAATCAATCCACAATTGACGGAGAAATCGGTGTACAACCTCCTCCTTCTTTTTGAAATAGGTTAAAAATATGCTTTTGACAACTTCACTGACAAGAAAAGTCACGTAGTTTTTCCAAACAACAGTGATGAGAACATCTGAAGAATCGAGTCGATCTTGTCAAGAATAACGCTTTTATAAATCGCGAAAAAAAAATCTGCTGTCCCCTACATTTTGACGAGTTATGCGAACATAAATGTAGGGAACAGCTGTTTTTTCTTTCGCGATTTCACGTTTTGGCCTACAGTAAAAGTTGTTCACAATTGAGTACAATGATCCCCGAAGAGGATGCCCTTGAATTCAATTACACCCTTTAAAATGTGTGAAAAATTACTTGCATAGATTTTTTTGGATCGGATTGTGATTTGGCAAATTTTGAGGCTCCTACAGTGATGTCTGAATAAGTATTTCTTTGATATTTTCTATTTATTCTTTCTCAGGCCAACAACAAAAAAAACCAGTAGCCGCGTGTTACTACCCCGTGACTTCCCGGATCTGTATTCACTCTCTCAACACTAGCGTGGAGGTGTGCGTCCTAGTCGACAGGTCCCAAGGAGGAACTTCCTATAATGATGGAGAAGTGGAACTTATGGTAAGAATCCACCCAATACCGCTCAAAATCAATCTGCCTATCTAACCTCCACAACTCAGTGACTGGTTAATACGATACCCCTTGGTAAGACTAGACTTTCGGGCTTCTGACGACCACAAAAAAGATAAATCTGTTCTGTGCTGACGACCCTTAACGACTGTCAAAGATCCACGAATGACAGCCGGGACCAAGAGCTTAAAGTGCTTTCCGTGGCACGGAGGAGTCTCGATATGTAAAGATCCACGTACCAACCCCGGCAAGCGTAGCTTAACCTGATGGATCGACCCGTGCGTCTGTTATTACTTAGCCACGAGCTCCTACAACTATCAATGTCACTCTTGGTGGAAAGGATCTTCGTAAGGTGTGTGGATGGGAAAGACCAAAGATAAAGATAAAGATCATTTTATTTGTCAAAAACATGCGTATACATGCAAATTATGCATGCAGGATGTCACAATATTAATTTATATTTTGTACGTACATGTTTCACCCGTAAGGCGTACAAATTTAAAAATTTACAAAAAATCAAAAACTAAATTACAAAATAAAAACCAAATTATTAAAGACAATCTAAGAGGGTAGGTACATAATAGTCAGTAATAAACATTGATACGTCAGTAAAATAAATTAATCATTAAAATGTCACAAAGTTTAAGGATTAATAAAATAAAATAAAAAAATGTCAAATAGTGTCATTCAAAAAGTCATTTATATTATAATAACACTTGTCTGTTAATAAATCTCGAATCTGTTTTTTAAACAACTTTACCGGCAATGCTAAATGACTGTGGTATTTTATTATAAATTTTAGGAGCCATACAGAAAACGCTTTTACCCATTAATGCAGTCTTTGCTGTATGCGAACACAGTTGAGTATTGTCACGTCTGTTACGGGGGAAGGTGTCAGCTAGTCGTGGAAATAGAAATTGATTTGCCCTAACAAATGTCGCAATTTCAAAAATATACAGCGATGGTAGAGTCAATAATTTGTGTTTTTTAAATAATGGCATACAGCTGTCGGTCGAATTCATATTGAACATAGCACGAATGCATCTCTTTTGGGCCTTAAACGCTATTGCTTTGTCTGTGGAATTCCCCCAAAATATAATACCGTAGCGCAATAACGAAGCTACTAGACCATGATAAGTTGTTACTAAGGCATCTGTGTTTAGCTCTGGGGCCAGTTTATATAAAGCGTACGCAGAGGTGCTCAGCCGTTTACTTAGGTATTCTATGTGTGCCTTCCAGTTCAATTTAGAGTCAATAATAATTCCTAGAAATTTTGTTGCGTCAACTTTATTAAGTTCAGTGTCCTTGTAAATTGCGTTAATGTCAAATATAGCTTGGGTCCGTTGCCTAAAATGCATAATCGTTGTCTTATCCAGATTTATTTTTAGGTTGTTTCTGTTTAACCATGATATTATTAAAGGATCATGGGCAAAAATATATGAAGCCTGGTACTCGGTCCAATAGCCATAATATATATATCATTGGAAAGGTCTTTTTACAAGGATTAATGATAACCGAGTCGCTTGTCTCCATTTGCTGTCGGAACGGAGTTATTTTGTGTTAAGTATTTTTTTTTTTGTTTTTGTTTCATTTTGTTAAGATAATGGTGATATTATATAATTTTCTTCTATAGAATCCTGTGTTTGTTGATTAATAGATACTTAAATGAATAAACACTCAGGAATAAAAAAAAAATTGAAAAAGTAAGAAACGTTATTTATTTTTTTAAACATTATTATCAACAATAATGACATCGTTGAGGAACGCTGCAGGAGCAGTGAAGCCTACATGTCTGGCATATCCTAGATACCAAACGATTGAAACTAGATGAGCACAAGTGCCGATTGTTCGTCGTCCGGTCAAACACGTGCAGTAATAATTGCATAAAATGTTATGGATATTGGTTTCGTTTTCATTAACATTGTTTTTTACTAATACATAACAATAATAAGTTCTTGACCGTACGTGACGCGACTGTATGCGTCCGCGTAAAAGCCAGGCATCTTCGTTTATACCATATTCATTTAAATCTTGGAGTGCGCTTTCTCTATATACTTGTAGAATGTATAGTCCATTTGATAAATGCTCGCTGCAGTAGGATCGGGCTAGCTTCAGTTGATAGGTGCCCAATGAAAGTAAAATAATCTGTTCTTCCGTCAGTAGTGGGAAGTTCTGTATTTCGTGACTTTCTATTCTTTGAAAATCCGCTCTTCGGTTATTCAAATGTTTTCTTTCAACATAATCATAAAGTAGATTCGGGGAATCTATTTTCTCCCTGATTATGTTTAGGAAGGCCTCTGCGTGAATGTTGTGTTCGATGGGTATGTGGAAGTTATTAAACATAGCTGCGGCGATTTTAAAATCAATGAACATTTTTGGTAGTGTTTTATTAAAATATTTTTGCCGCAAAAGCTTGAAATCTCGTTTGAACCTCCCGTTCACCGCTTCCACTACCCACCGGCATAGTGTAACTGATCGAGCTTCATTACCTTGCTCAGTAGTTAGCTGTGTCTCCCATCTGTCTTTAGATGGTGGAACGTAGGATTCATATCCCCATGCTTCGATAGCATCTAAGCTGTCCCGGAAGCCGCGATCTAATATGAAGACATCGTTCGGTTGAAGAAAGCAATGCAATGGGTTTTCTCCATCATTCATTATATCGCTCATGATGTTCGCATCAGTCTTAGTGGCAGCGTATGGTCCCAAAACATCGATTATATAGCCATTGGAACACACAATTAAAAACGGCTTCAGCAAGTTCTGGAACTTATGCAGGCTATAAGATAGACGCTGGAACAAAAAGTTCGAGCTTTTATTGATATATATATAAGTCCCATCGCATATAACGATAGCTTTATTGTTTTCTTCATTGCCAAATAACCCTCTTGGTATAGTGAGGTTCTTTTCTAAAACGTCGTTTCTATTCATATGGTCCACTCCCAAGTGTAATATTACATATTCATTCATGAGGCATTCGCGCACAATAGTTAGTAAACGTTCCAGCTTTCTTCGTGACATATTAAATAACGTCGCTAGTCTTTCATCTGAGTCTCCGGTACGTAGTTTCGTCAGATATATGCCTAACGCAGTTCGAGGCTCCTTGCACCTCCCACTTAGTGAGGGTGTTTGTTCTAATATGGAATCAAACTGTTCGCATTTGCGTCCTGTCCAAAAGTACATATCCTCGTTGCTTAAAGCACCTCTTGTGTTGAAATCTAGCCTAGGTCCACGATTTAAAGCCATTCTCAACATGTCACAAACGTCGCTAAACTGTTGCGCATTGAAGTTATGTGTGACATTGCAGAATTGAGGCAGCTCTTCCCAAGCATTGCTCTCAAGGTGTTGTCCACATACTCTAGCACCGTCAGGAATATATAACTTATATTCACAGAAAATGTGAATCTTGATCGTCTCTGGTATTCGATGGCGGGTTGCGTTTTGGCAAGTGTTAAAGATACAATGCCCTGGAGTGTTTGGAGCTCGAGTGTAGTCTGGAACCTGAAGCTCTCGTACATTCTGTTCTACTTCTGGTATGACAGGTGGTCTTCCTACAACGTTGTCAATTCTCTGCCAACATCGGTGACACACACGTCGTGTGTTGTCGAACTCTACCTGAAAATGGTAGAATACGATCTTGCTGATGTTATGTTGTATTTTTATGAAAACATTTAAAACAATGCGGTATGTAGGTGTTCAGGTCTAAAGTCATGGCATACTTGTATTGTTTTCATATTTTAAGTAATGCAAGTAAAAATATATCTTATGTATAGCCGATGTGACGGCTTAGTGAATAGATAACAATAGCAAACACACAATAGGTGGTCAGAGAAGTGTTTTAATAAGAAGAACTATAAACGTGCGAACTGAGTCATAAAAGGATTGTGAGAAAGCTGCACAAGTCATTACTGATATAAAGGGATGCCGCTCGGAAGCAGGTAGCTAGTACTGCACGTGTTTTTTTTTTCTATGAAGCGAACACCCTTAGCTACGGACCATACAGCCGCGCTACATAGAAAATAAACACGTGCAGTTGGTAGTTTGCAGCTCGGTTCGGAAACGCACTTTTACACACAACACTAGAGTAGTTCAATAAGACCTGTAAGTGCGAGCAAGAGGTCCGATTAAAATGATTTAGGGCTCAATTCGCACGTTTGTAATAGCTCAGGTATAAAAATATAACAGACAATAATAATATAAACAAACCGCTTCTAAAAAGAAAAACTGAAGCTGGTGAAGTTCGAAATAGTTTAATGAAGTATGTACTAACCTCCAAAATGGCATGTTCTCGTATGTAAGATCATCAGTTAAAACATGCTGTTGGTATCTAGCATGATGTAGGCCTCGCCGACACATCACACAGTTGCGATTTTCTTCCATAACGATGTTCCAAATCGATAAGCACTACAATAGTCCACAACACTAGCCAAGATAAACGTTTGTAGCGGGTAACAATGTCCAAAAGGGGCGCCGGGGTCAGTGATGAAAACGGTATAACAAAGTACTAGGTAGAATAAACAGCTGCGGAACGTCGTTTCACGCACAGAACGATACAACGACTAGTGAATGTCGCGGCACAAAAGGCTGTCCACAGCGCACCACCTACCCCACCCCGCGGCTGGTTCCCTATCCCCGAGGTCTATAGTCACCGTTGTAACAAAAAACAGAAATGTTAAAGATAATACTACTTTTTTATGTAAAAAAACATATTTTCAAAAGTGTTCACCATTATCATATCATATCACGATATAATGCATGAATAGTAACACAATAGACGTATAAAAAAAAGAAGGACTTCGCGCCACACATATCGAAAGTGAAGCACCGTACCGATCTATGTGTGCGTGATATGAGTACCTGCAAAGACGCCGTCGCTTGTGTCACGTAATGGCGTCCGGTTGGCATACTATGATGTAAATGTGTGCGTGAGGCGTGTTTGTACAAACGGTCCTGGCATACTTACTGTGCTTCACTTTCGATATGCGTGGCGCGGAGTCCTCCTTTTTTTATGAGTCTATGAGTAACACAATACATTTCTCGTTTTAAATAATGTTGTTTTACATTGTTATTTTCGTATTTCAACCATGATAGGTATGTAATATTATCGTACTTGCAATTATGATATTAACTAAAACTGGAACTTTGGGGGCTTGCCGTGGTTTTCAGACAAGGATTTGGGACATGTCGCCATAGTAAATATTTTTCCTGATTAAAAGACCTATCCAATGACACCACAATGATTGCTATTGGAGCGAGTACCAAAATGCCCATTCTCCTTTAAAGATTCATTTATGTCACTTTCATAAGTCTTTATTTTTACATGCTATAGTCATAGTGCTGTCGTCGGCAAAAAGAGTCATGGGGTGTTCAATAGCATTAGGCATGTCATTAATGTATATTATGAATAATAAAGATCCGACTACACTGCCTTGAGGAACACCGTATGTAGGTGTGCGTTCGCTTGATATATAAATTTCCTCATTTTTGTCTTAACATTAATTCTCTCAATTTCTGTGTATTGTTTTCTATTAGTTAGGTATGACTGAATAAGATTTAGAATGTTTCCCCTTATGCCGTAAGCTTCTAATTTCTGTAGCAAAATGCTATGGTCAACGTAGTCAAAAGCTTGTGTCATGTCGCAGTATATAGCACACACCGGGATTCTCCTGTCCATATTCGTCATTACGGTATATAAAAAGTCATAAATGGCCATACTGGTTGACATGTTTTGTCTAAACCCCTTTTGCTCTTCACTAAAGATATTTTTCTTTTCAAGGTATGAGTACAGTTCTTTATGAAGGTATTTTTCAAAAATTTTGGACATTATAGGAATTAAGGCTATTGGTCTATAGTTATCCATGTGTTCCTTATTATTTTTTTTAAATAATGGTTTCACTCTTGAAACTTTTAGGGCATCCGGATATACACCTGAGCTGATGCACAGATTAATTAGGTAGCTTAAGTGGGTACAAATGGTTACAGAAACATACTTTACCACCTTTGTAGAAATACCATCATAACCTGTACTATTTGTAGTATTTAAAGCTTTAATTATGTTTAATATGTCTATAGGTATACTTGGTGCAACAAAGATTGAGTCTTTCTGTTTTATAATATTCGTTGTTACTTTGCTTCCCGAACCTTGCCTTGGTTGAATTTTATCTACAAAAAAATTGTTAAACGCGTTAGCAATTTCTAGAGGGTCATTTACTATTTTGTCATCGACATTTATATAGTTAATGGATTCTTTCGGTAAAAACGGTTTCGATTTATTTATTATATTCCATGTCATTTTGGATTTATTTTTTGCAGTTTTAATTGAGTAATTATTTTGAGCATGTCGAGTCAATCTCATAACTTTTTTAAACCTTTTTGTGTAATTCTTAAAAATATTTTTGTTCGTCATATTTGGTTTTAATCTGTAATTCCAGAGCAATTGACGTTTCTTTTTACTGCATAATTTAATGCCATGAGATATCCATTTTGACTTTTTAATTACATTTATAGTTGTCAGTTTATATGGAAAACAGAGGTCATAAAATAGTTTAAAGTTGTCAATAAATATGTCAAAAGCGGTATTTGGATCTTCAGTTTCATATATTTCCGAAAAAGTCAAATGTTTTAAGCAGTCTCTAAATTTATCCATATTCTCTACGCTTAAGTCCCGTCGTTTTCTGCGCCAGTATTTTAACATACACGTTTTTTTTACCGGGCATTTTATTATTTGCGCTGTGTGGTCTGACAGCGCAAATTCAATAACGTCTGTTTTACATTTGGCTCCAAAATTATGTGCGAAATTGTCAATGCAAGTTTGGCTATGAGTTCTGGTTGGTTGCTTTAAAGCTAACTTAAGATTGTTTAGTAACAGACATTCGAAATCTAAAACAACATTATTTTTCTTCATTATATCAATGTTAAAATCTCCCGCCATTATAATATGCTCATACTTTTTTTTACATATTTTTTGTAATATTTTTCCTATGGTTTCAAAGAATACATTTAGATTATGGAATAAAGTGCAAGAATGGAATAAAGTGCAAGCGCAAAGCGCTCAAGACGTGCGCAATGCCACACTGCTTTTTCTTAGTCTAATTGCAAACGGACGGTAGTCTGATAAACTGCCAAGTTAGCTTCTCCATAAAATACAGAAGAGTTGGCTAGTCTCTTTCTGATGAACTTGATCTTAAGGCGCTGATAACAGACTTTTAATTATTTTAGCCTGAAGATCACGTCTAAACGAGTAGTGTTAAATGATTTGAATGAAATATAATGTTAAAAACTTTTTTACAAAAAAAATACAACCGACTTCCAAAAACAACTACAAAGTGAAAAATAACTTTAATTTTGGAAGTCGGTGTCTAGTTAAATGTATTTTTCACTTTTTAGTTGTGGAACCTACCCCACACAAATTCTAATACCACTACCTGCAAAACAAACTAGAACATCATGCATATAAAAGTGGGGAAAAAATACGTATTATTGAAGCTAACTCAAAAACTACCGAAGCAAAGTTAATCAATTTTATATGGGACCAACTGTGATGTATACCCTCTCGAATAAAACAAAAACAATCCAAATCGGTCTAGCCATCTTCGAGTAATCGGGGAACGACAAATTGATAACCTCCTCCTTTTTGAAGTCGGTTAAAAATAGAGCTTATTCTTAATAACTTACTAACTGAATATTTTATATTATGTTTATATACATACTGTGTAATTAATTTGTAAAGTTATGTCTAGAACGCGGATAAAAAACTGAGAATCACGCAAAAACTATCAAGTGTATTTTTATGAAACCGTCACCATTTTAAAGATAATTTAATTATTTATATGTATGTATTTTAATCTATTACCATTTGTTTTATGCACAATAAATTAATAATGCGTCCTATTACTGGGTGGACGTATGACGCGTTGCGTGAGCTCAGCACAGAACACGCAAGCTATGCCGCCCCAACCACTCAAGGCCGTTGGCGTATATCTGCGTCTTAAACATTGACATAAATCCAGATCTTTGGAAGATTCCAATGAAGATAATTATTTTCAGGTTCATAGACGTCTCCTGACTGATGATGGCTTTGGGCTGGAAGAAACGCTAAATGAAGAAGCTTATGGAGTTGGCCTGGTTGTCAAGGGGAAGCACAGGATTCTGTTCGGGAATTATAAGCAGGAAGGTGAGTTTCATCGCATTCTTGGTATTCTGTCGTATTTAACAGTGTTATTTGAGATGGGTTCATGTCAGCGACCGAGTTGTTTGCAAGGATGGCTTTGCAAGGTAAAGATTCACATCTGGACAGCTTTTAAGTCTGTACAAAGCACAGGTCCGTTCCTGTATGGAGTATTTATACTGTATGTGCATAGTTTTTTTTATTTATTTTTTTGTTAGCCATATTGTGGTGCCACTGTTGGGCAAAGGCCTCCCCTTTTTCCTTCCAAACCTCCCTGTCTTGTGGGATCTCTGGCCATGTTGGCTCTGCAAACCTTATCAGATCGTCACACCACCTTCGCCATGGTCTGCCTCGACGGCAATGTCCTCAGGCGTCCAGTGAGTGACGATCTTTGCCCACCACTCCCACTTCAGCGTGGCTGTTTTTTTTTTTCAACATCTGCTAATTGAGTTATGGAGCGCAGGGTGGTGTTTCTAACAAGGTCTGTACGCTTGACGCCTATTATGCTGCGCTCCATTTCCCGTTGGCAAATCTTGAGTTTGGACTTTTGTTGTTCAGTAAGTGACCAACATTGTGCACCATAGGTTAGAACGGGCAGGATGCACATGTCGATGAGTTTCCTTTTATAATACTACTATCCCATCCTCGTCGCCAAATGATATGTTGATACGAAGAAACACAACCGTCTTGCTCCAAAGCTAGTTTACCTATTGCTCTGTTGGTTTGCAGAGACAATGATTGTGTCTTCATCTATGCTTCACACCTGAAGAGTTTGTATGCCAGGACACACATTATTAAAATCTCTACAGTACTTATAACTATGCACATACAGCCACTTGGGATGGCTTAGCAAAATGCCAGCTTGCTGCACTTGACTCGGTGGAACACAGAGCAAAAAGGCTTATAGGCAACGAGACTTTGGTGGCATGGCTTCACAGCCTGGCTCATCGGCGTAATGTTGCTTGCCTGTCAGTCTTCTACAGACTGTACTTCGGAGAGTGTGCGCAGGAGCTCCATGACCTGATCCCATCATCGCCCTTTTACTACCGGACTACCAGACATACTGCAGAGTACCATCCGCACTTGGTTGATATCCCGACCAGTCATACTCAGCGCTTTTCTTCCACATTTAGTATGCGCACAGCCAAAGTGTGGAACTCTCTGCCAGCGTCTGTGTTCCCTTCCACACATAACTCGTCTGGCTTCAAAGCAAGAGTGTACAGACATGTTCTGGACACGCTCGTTCTATCATAGACCTCATCCATCGCTTTCCATCAGGCATGATCGAGGTCAAGAGCAGGCCCAGTAAGCCATAAAAAAAAACTGACTGATATTATGTATGGTGATCATTCTTACCAAGAGGCATCGTGTTATGCAAGAACTGGGTTCTGGGGGTCAGTCACTTCCTTGTAAAATACTGGTACTTAATTTATTTTATTTGCTCTTTGAGCTGCATCATATTTAATATATTTATAAATACAGGTTTACTGGTGATTCGACGTATATCCGTCAGGGGCTGATAAGGGGGCCAAAATGCAATAAATTGAACCCCCCATATGTATGGCCGAAATTCAATAGTTTTCGAGACATTTGAATTTTAAGAGTTTTTCGATATTTACCCAAAATTTGGCATTTAATTCCAAATAAAAAAAAATACATATTTGAATGGGTACCATTAAAAATAATTTTGTAGCTGGCACTTCAATTAAGCTATGGACATAATTAAAACTACTTAATTTAACAAAATAATTAAAATAATGAGCGATATAAGAATAATATCTTACCAATATTTTCATTTTACGCTTCAAAAATGTTGTCTCGTCACAAAAATTTCTATGACATTTAATCGTACAAATAACTAAAACTACTTGCCTATTCTGTAAGCTTTCCAAAAAGGTATAAAAGTCAATTTTAAAATACATAATTCGTGGCATGGCATGTGTTTGAACCGGCGCGGTGGCGCGCGGTGCGGGGAGAGAAATCATCTGTGTACGAAGCCCTGATATCACACCACTTGATTCCGTTTGGGGTCATATGAAGGAAACGGAATTAGTTTATGTGACCCCAATAAATTCAGTCGAAAAACTTCGACAGCGAATAATAAACGCGGCGCAACAGATGAGAACAACGTTCACATCAAGAGTGACGAAAACCGAAGTTAGGAAGAGAATTCGAACCTGCTTTCGTAATCGAGGGGCTCATTTTGAACAAGATGTGTAATTTTTTTTATAAAATTTGACGTAAATTTTTTAATGCATTTTATTTTATACAAATACAAATGACCCTTTTTCTCCCCGCGCTGGTTCAAACACATGCCATGCCACGAATTATGTATTTTAAAATTGACTTTTATACCTTTTTGGAAAGCTTACAGAAAGGCAAATTGTTTTAGTTATTTGTACGATTAATGTCATAGTAATTTTTGTGACGAGACAACATTTTTTAAGCGTAAAATGAAAATATTAATAAGATATTATTCTTAAATCGCTCATTATTTTAACTATTTTGTTAAATTAAGTAGTTTTAATTATGTCAATAGCTTAATTAAAGTGCCAGCTACAACATCATTTTTAATGGTACCCATTCAAATATGTATTTTTTTTTTATTTGGAATTAAATATCAAATTTTGGGTAAATATCGAAAAACTCTTAAAATTCAAATATCTCGAAAACTATTGAATTTCGGTCATACATATGGGGGGTTCAATTTGTTGCATTTTGGCCCCCTTATCAGCCCCTGACGGATATACGTCGAATTACCAGTAACCCTGTATAATATAATAATATAATTGCATAGCACATGTGTGAGCACTATGTAGCTATTATTAAGCTATCTTTTACTGGGTACGTCTTTCACTAACTTGAATGTGCCCTGGCGGTTGACAGTATGTCATGCTCACTCAAATGTCTCGCTGGTGGTGGCGTGTGTGTTGGATCATTAAATTCCCTTCAAAATGGTTGAGCTAATTGGTGCTGATCCATGCGTCATGATCGTGAACGGGCGCCGTCAGTTGGGACTGGTCGTCTCTTAGCTGCCATGGCTTATTTTTAATTTAGTTGTTTTTAGTTTTTATCTTTTTATTACGGACGCTTTAAACGTGCACGTCTTTCTACATTGTTCTCACATGTATATTTTCAACATGAAAGATGTAACCAATATTTTGTAAAAAATATTTTGATTTAAAAGAGTGTCCGTGGAATTTCTTGCCCGTTCTTCTACATAGTAGAAGGCTCCTACTACGCTTTGGAATGGGCAACTAGCTTCATCTTTCGGACTGACCGACCACTTGACAATTCAAAAGTGCCTGTACTTGGTTTATTTGAAACTAGCTTTTGCCAGCGGCTTCGCCCGCGTCTATGTGGGAAATTATCCCACGGGAACCTTCTACCGGAATTAAAAGTATCCTATGTCTTAATCCAGGTTATAAACTATCTGTATACCAAATTTCATCCAAATCCGTTCAGCCGTTTTTGCGTGATTGAGTAACAAACATCCAAACATACAAACTTTCACATTTATGTAGGACAAATGCTTTGAGTTTGAGCATCCGGTTAGACAGGAAGCCGACCCCAATGTAGTTGGGACAAGGCTAGGCAAGATGATTGTAGTATGGTGATTTTTTTTTCCAGTGGATGACCAAACCTTCTCAGAGAGGATGTCTTTATTCACAAAAAGATGGCAGTACGAACCTTGGCTCTTCCTGACATCAGGCGAGAAGCTGAATAGAAGAAAATGGCAGAACGTCAGGAACAAAAGAGTTAGTAGTGTTTTTTGTAGTAGATAATTATGTCGCAGTAAGATGGTTGTAGCTGTGATATAATTAAACCCCTAGGCATATAGCTATCTCCCGTAATATAGAACTTATATCCCTAGGCATATAGCTATCTACCGTAATATAGAACTTATATCCCTAGGCATAGTGCTATCTCCCGTAATATAGAACTTATAGCCCTAGGCATATAGCTATCTACCGTAATATAGAACCTATATCCCTAGGCATATAGCTATCTCCCGTAATATAGAACTTATATCCCTAGGCACATAGCTATCTCCCGTAATATAGAACTTGTATCCCTAGGCATATAGCTATCTCCCGTAATATAGAACTTATATCCCTAGGCACATAGCTATCTCCCGTAATATAGAACTTGTATCCCTAGGCATATAGCTATCTCCCGTAATATAGAACTTATATCCCTAGGCACATAGCTATCTCCCGTAATATAGAACTTGTATCCCTAGGGATATAGCTATCTACCGTAATATATAACTTATACCCCTAGGCATATCCACTGACGCGTCCCGCATTGTTCGTTCAGGCTCACTTTTGTGCACTCGGACAATCCTGGGTTTTCGTTCGGGCTCACTTTCATGCAACGGTCGCGTGAGTGGATATGAAAACTGTCGGAGTGCCCTAATTTTGCTACTGCGACCAATTTCGATGTAGCGCTCGCCGGCCGCTCCCCGGCATCGCTCGCTTCGTTCGCTCGGCTCGCGCATAGTTGGCCACAGTTCTAATCTTTTTTTTTTTTTGGTAATGGGATGGAAATGTTCCTGAGTGTCCTCCGCCTTGGGGCGGGCGGCGAGGTCTATCAGACTTCTACTGACTAAAACCACCCCATGTTCCCTCGCACCGGGGGCTTCTGGGGCACTTAAGCACTCTTCAACTGCTTAAGTTCCCCCGATCTAACCTTTTTTTTTTTTTTTTTTTTTTTTTTAATCCCCCGATCTAACCTAACCTAACCTAGTCGGAATGCCCTAATACGTATTATATTCCTAGTAATATAGATAAGAACCGCTTTCATATAACTATATTACGGTATATTTATTTATTTATTTATATAGCTATATCCCCACGCTACAAACATCTTACTGCGACATATATGCCTATCACATATCACATTATTTTCAAACAATGCTTCTCTAACACTACAATCTATGCTACGACCAATTAAAGTGAAGAGACAGTGATGGTCAGCGAGTCCCAGAAAAGACTAATCCAGTAAATGAATTAACCAGAAATGAAAGTGAAGTAGGGTAGTTTAGGAACCCAGTATAGACTTGTATCAGCCCGGATGAAAATCATCCTAGTTTTTTTTAATTTTAATACCTACTCTGCCTGTGTTCCAATAATAAACATTTCTAAAAGGTAGCCCGCGAAATTAAAATTTTCTTTCTTACGTTTTTTTGCAATTTGCAAGTCAGTGTCAGGTTGTATGTTGATTAAAATATGATTCGCGGCCGTAGCTAATATGGCTTTACAGAATTCTAATCATTAGAAGCAGCAATACAACGCCATAAGTTGGAATTCAAGGAAATTCAATCAATCATGAGATTTGAGGTCAATTCTAACTCATAGAGTGGTAGGAAATTTGAATTTCGCTGACTATCTTAGCGCATCCCCCTTAATAACCACCTTTGTCTGACAGTATTCAGCTCTAAAGCTGCACGGTCTACCTCGGCACATCCATGTGTTGACCTTGGAGCCTTGGAAGGCTGGCACAACGCTGCTTCGACTTGAGAATACCCTGGAGAATCCTATACGAGGTAAATACACTTAAAATTAATACCGATTTTGTAGACCACTTTCTTTGCGGAAAGACTTGGATTGCAGAAAATGCCAAGTATAGTATGTGTTTATGGCTATAAGGTTCACTTTCACTTGTAGTTATGGGATTTAAATAAAGGAAATACGTGTGTTCTACCACAAGTGTAGGTACTGAGCGACTGGTTTTGTTTCAAGATATGCTTAAATATACCTGTATACATAGAGGACGCTGTTACAAATGGGTAGTCAAATCATTACTTTTTTACACAAAAGTATGTTTATTAAATAAAATGCTTTACATTCTTAAAATGTTTTTTGGCCAAATTGTTGATAGATGTGCATGGTACCATTCTGAATTTTAAATATAATTTTAGATAGGTACAGTTTCTCAATAATTGTACCGGACTGAAAATTTTTACTTCCGTCCGATGGAGAAAGTTGTTCGGTTTCATGTTCTGTATCACACCCTGAAATTTGACGAGGATGCAAAACGACGCGTTGTATAGCGTTTCAGAACAGAGAAAATCTTAGTTTAGGGAAGATTAGAAACCACGTCTCTACATTTTTTGCCCGACTGCGAGGCAGCAAGGTTATGTTTTTAAGTGTGGTTTTTTATTATTTTCCAGAACGCTACAGGTCAGACAAAACGGATAACCCAGATGACTACAATGCTAAAGCTACTCACATCACAGTGGAGTTACGGAAGATATTCCTACAAATGAACATAAAGATGGTAAGAGAAACTACACTAGCTGCTAACCAGTGGCTAGACGATGCGAGGCAGATGGACTGGAGCACAAGGTAGGTTTTATCCTCCCTGTGTTGTCACATCTTCCCCAAATGTCCTTTATTTGGTATTTTTCGTCGAGTCGTTGGGTTCCTGAAATTTATATATCGAAGCGTGGTTTAGCTCGGTGTGTAAGTGAAATGGCGTTATCGCTGTCTCGTTTGACGCGAGAGAAATAGACGCGCACCGGAACTAAAAGCGCTTCGTTTAAATGTAGATTTATGACAAAATGCTACAGGTACTTAAATAAATTTTTAGCTTAGTAAGTTCTTAACATATTTAAATATAAATTTTACTGCACAATAAGGAACTGTTTACGTATAATCGTGTAAAACATAAAATAGACGGTGCTACCTTGGATTTTTTTTCTATCGAAAAAATGTCAAATAATCATGTTTCGGTTTTAGTACAACAGTAGACAATGTAGTCAATATAGACAATATGTAATTTTATAGGAATTTTTAAAACACACAATTACTGTTTGTGCACTGACTGGACAGGTCCACTCAAATTTGTGTGATTCACACACTAAACTAAATGGTCCTGAAATGATCTGACCAAGATAATGTCTGCACTTTAAAAGAGTCTGTGACCTCTGAGTTGTTTCGATGTTTCTTCTCAGAGTAGTCAGATAGATAGTGTTGGCTCCTGAGATACAAGTATCTGTTTACTTAGTTCAGGAGCCCGCTGTTCAACCTGATTTTGACTACCACTTGTACTATCATGTTTAGTGTATGTGTTTTATGTGTTTCTCCTTATAATTTTTTTTTTAAATTATACGAGACTCCGTCATCAGTTTTTGAAATATGATTGACGTGTAAAAGTATTTGTATAAACCTACTTACAAAAATAAACAACATCATCATCATAAACAAAACTGAGAACGGGTCTTCTCGCGTTCTCAGTTTTGTTTATAATGTGTACAAATCGCGAAAGCTTAAAAAGTTTAACATCATCATCCCCATAGCCTTCCACTCTTTCCTGTCTTCTGTCTTCTCTGGCTAATCTCCGATGAACAACACAAAGTCATCACGCCAGCTTTTCCTAATATAAGAAAGAAGTAAAAGATGACATTAAAACCGTGATTTTGTCAAGTTTGTGTGATTTTGTCAAATCTGTGTGATTATGTCAAGTTTGTGATTATTGTGACACATCTTTAGTTTGTAATAGCTGTTCTAGTTTACATTGAAGAGTTTCGGACAGTTTGTGTCACAGACTTTAAATTATTTACATAACAACTTAAATTCTTTGAGTTGAGTTTGAGTGACAATGGTGCCGATTCTGTTGTGCACAAACTAAACTTAATTTAGGCTATTGCTAACTTTTTCTCTCTATTATGACAAGAAAGGGACGGAAGTAAATTTGAGCTGTCAAATTAGTTAGAACTAATTTTTCCATAGACATTTAGACGACACGTAAAAACATGTCGACTAAAAAACACGGTGAAGCGCAAGGCGTGAACTAGTTTGACATCTCCAACTTAGTTCATATCTATAGCAGTCCTTTTCTCGCGCTGCCTGTTAGTAAAAGATAGCGATTCTCTAATTTTAGTTTAGTGCGTTCACAACAGAATCGGCACCAATGTCAACTTATTTGTGTTTGTGTGTGTGTGTGTGTGTGTGTGTGTGTGTGTATGTGTGTGTAATACTTACGGATTTCTGACAGCTTTTGTGATGTTGACAATTGGGGGTACCTATACACTTTACCTCCATTCCATCTCGCCTGATGAATGAGATCTGAGCGGTAGTCGTTTTGCGTAGATGTGACGCATATTTTCCCCAAAACTTGCTTTTTACATTGTTATTTTATTTTGTTGTCCTTTGCGTCATGTTTACCGCAAATAAACGTATTTTCTTTCTTTCTTCTATCTAGAAACAAACGTATCTAGAAAAAGCCTATTCACTCTTACTTTGAAGGTAGGTGAGCAGTGGTGGCCCAGTGGTAGAGGTCGCAACTTACGAGTTGTAGGTCGTAGGTTCGAACCCAGACAGACGCTTTACTTTGTGTAAATTATTTCATCACCACTGCTCTTAAAACGGTGAAGGAAAACATCGTGAGGAAACCGGCATGTCCTAGAATCAAAAATTCCAAGACATGTGACATACACCGAACCGCACTGTTCCCGCGTGGTGGATTACAGCCCACTCCCTCTCACCGAGAGGAGGCCTGTGTCCCAGCAGTGGGAACATTATAGGCAGATTATGTTTATGCATGCATGCTTGAAGGTAGACGGAATAGAAATGGCAGGAACTGTAGGAAGTAGTGAACACAATCGCTAATTGACAGTTTCATGCTTATAGGGCGAATTTCACCAATGAAAACCGCGTTCAAGAGCTGTCAGTGTCAATATTCCAGAGCAATGGTGACACTGATAGCTCTTGAACGCGGTTTAAATGTTCTGATCGCGTTCAATTTTAACCTACACATATTTAATGTTGAGGTGAAGAGACGCACTGTTTTCAAGTAACAAAATAAACACGTTATTTAAAAAACATTAAGTCAACTTTACACAACTTGTTCACAGATATGTATACAATGGAGCTGATGATGGTATACTGCCGGAAGACGCTGAAGAACCCGACGATAAACCTTTGAAATTGTCTCCGGAGAATAAAGAATCAGGTAGGTAACATAACGCCACGCCTGATTCCCCCGAAGGGAAGGACTGCCTTCCCTTCGGGGGAATCAGGCGTGGCTGGTTTAGCACAGTCAGTTATGTTTTACATACTGCGAGCTGCTGACTAAACAGCTGCTTTTTACACAGTGCGATTTGCTGCGCTGCAGCTATGACCCGACAGAGACTGCGCTTACTAGTTTTTTGAATTCGTGGGAAACGTAAAAAACAGTGTTATAAAATTTTGAAAAAAAGATATATCTTAATAACACGCTTTTAATAACACAATTAGATTTACTTTGCTGGATAGAAAAAACATCCCAAAGTTACCCCTTTTCGTAATGTTTAATCAATCTCATTTGAATACCTACCAATTGTTCGAGGCAACCACTCTCGAGCCTAGGTAAGTACTTCAGTTTAGTACGCGGCTCAAACGCATAGGGCCTTAGGCCTCTGCCTCGAATTTCGCGGGCAGCGGGGTGGCAGCGGCGGCGGCGCGGGAGCGGCAGGATTTTATGCATAAAAACAAATGGACCGGACCTCGAAAACAGCGGCGCGGCAGCGGGGCGGGACAATGCGAGACGCGTCGCCGCCGCCGCCGCCCCGCTGCCCGCGAAATTCGAGGCAGAGGCCTGAAGGACGCTGTTACAAGTCAAATCATTACTTTTTTACACAAAAGTATGTTTATTAAATAAAATGCATTGCATTCTTAAAATGTTTTTTGGCCGAATTGTTGATAGATGTGCATGGTACGATTCTGAACTATAAATGTAATTTTAGATAGGTACAGTTTCTCAATAAATGTACCGGAGTGAAATTTTTTATTGAAAATGTTTTATTATATTTTATTATTTTTATAAAAAGCATTTTATTTAATAAACATACTTTTGTGTAACAAAGTAATGATTTGACTACCCATTTGTAACACAAATCCAGACTCTGAACTGCTTATTGAAAACCAAATAACAAATAATTATGCTCGACCTTGGGATTGAATCCAAGATGAAAGATCACCACGCGGGCCCAGTACGGGTTGGTAGACGTCACATGTCTTCGAATTTTTGGTTCTAGGACATGATGGTTTCCTCACGATGTTTTCCTTCGCCGTTTTGAGAGTAGTGGTGGTGAAATTATTTACACAAAGTAAAATGCCTGGCTGGGCTGCAAATTGCGCTTACGGGCTGCAGTTAAGAATATCCTTGTTTTTGGAACGAAGTTCCTTATCGCGCGTTGTGAAAGGGGGCTAGACGGAAAAAATACTCACGAAAAGTTGTAACGACACTTTTTGCTATAGTAAGCTATTGTAAGCTGTGCGACGTGCGCGATTCTCTGTCTGTCTCTCTCTCTCTCTTATAGAAAGATTAAGTTTATATTAAGTACATTATATTTGTTAATAATAAAAAAAAATATTATTATAACTTAAAAAAAAAAATATTACAATTCCTTCACTAATCTCAAAGTTGGTCGCAGTAACTAAGCTAGGGCACCCCGACCAAATGGAAAGATCAGGTCAGAACCGTGACGAACATGGTAAGTATATTTATAGGTCTTCCAAATTGGTCGAAATTAATTGACTTAAAATTTGAGGCTCACAAAAAGAGGCACATTTATTATATTATAGTGTCCATTCATATTTTTAGAACAACAGTTTGCTGTTCGATTAAATACGAGTACAAAATAGAGATGATGACTAAATTTATTTATGTCCATCATGTATGTGCCAGCAGGTCAAGCCACCCCAAACTATCAAATTTTCCCAATCAACCTTGAACCTAATGCTTTAGCGTTATAGATGAAAATCTATTAAATACATTTGACAGATTGTAGTAGCTTGATGTGGTGGCGTTTGTACTTGATTATTAAAAAATATTGGACACGTAGTTTTTATTTTTTTTACGTAATCAAAAGATTACGGCGATACATTGAGTTAAAATGTGGCATGACGTCACTCCTTGCTAGATTTTTTACGTAGTTGTGCGAGCACCCCGCTCCCCATCTTTAGTGCGTTTTATCTAAGTATTCTTTTATTAATATGATAAAGTAAGAAATATGTGTCTAATATTTTTTTTATTTTTTGACTGACAGACTAAAGGCTGATTGTTCAATAGGTTGATAACTTTTACTTGAAGAATAAATGTGACAGTTTGCATTATTTTCCATACAAAAGCTGTCAAACCGCCATATTTATTCCGCTGATAAAAATGATCTGACTATTGAACAATCAGCCCTTAACAGAATTACTTTTTTTGTATCCAGGCATCATCCCTATTGTCAGTACCACAGAAATCTAAATAATAAGTGCCTTATTATTTAGATTTAGAGTACCTACAGTGGATGAGTAATACTTTCTAGATATAATGAAACCTGTATGTAAAATCATTTATTATTCCTCAGGCCACCAATCTGAAGAAGATCCAGAATATGCCCGTAAAAAATACGTCCGCCCCCGTTTCTCAGAAAAATCCCGCTCTAAAATAAAAATGCCTGCATACGCAGACTACGAAAGAAAAAAACGATCTGTCAATATGACAGAAAATGTCATGGAAAACATCATTAATGACACTCTAGTTGATGACATTAGATTGAACGAGACTACTGAACTGACAACTGTCACAACTGTAGGTTTTACAACCCGCTTGGGTTATAATAATAATACTTCAACAAAATTCCCTGAACAGTTCAGGTTATTGGTCACACAGAAGACTCCTAGACTTAGTTTTTTGAGTAGAATGAAGCCTAGTAAGCTGACACCGGATTGGGGGGGTGAAACGGAAGAAGTTGGCTCTTCAGAGGAAGATTTCTCTTCGAATTTAAAGAAGAGATCGCCTAGAAAACGGGGGTCGAAGGGTTTGAAGAGGATTAAGTCTGATGGTGAGTTTGATATTGATAAATTCCTAGAAACTGTGCCGCTATCGCAGTTTGTAAACAAACGCGCGCAGCTGGCCGAATGACGTCAGCGGGTGGTAGAATCGACTAGTTTTTTTAAGCGGCGTTCCCGCTCGCGTTAGCGGTTATAGAAAAAGAAGTTTACTGTATGTACGAGTATTTTTTAATTTTTGTTGTTAGACATCTATCAATCTGCCTAGCCGTTTCCCAACTACACACATCAACACGGTCTAGGGATATTTTTAAAAAAGCGAATTACTATCAATGTGTGAATTATTTATATGACATGTATATATTTAAAAGATACGTTATTTAATATTCTACCATTTTTTAATAATGGTTATGGTACTTAGATAAAAATTTCAGGATTTTATGGAAAAAAAATGAAGCATAGACGGAAACCGTATATGAATTAACTTATAATTTGTGAGTAAAAACTGAAAAAAATAGAAAAATCATTTAATGTGTGTTTATAAACTTGAAGTTAGTAGTCTGAGAAAGCGCCCATGATGTTCATAACACATCGGCAACGATTCGGCATGCTCAGAACAAGGTTGTCAATGTCTTGCTGCGGAATATTGTCCCATGTCCTTCTGAGGTGCGCAAAAAGTTGATCTTCTGTAGCCAGATTTTCAGGAACTTCCTTCAGAGCTCTTCTTTGCAGCATATCCCATGCATGCTCAATGGGATTTAGATCTGGCGATTGAGCAGGCCAGTCTAAGGCCCTAACATTGTGTGTATGTAACCAAGCTGCTACCGTTCTCGCCGTGTGTGCCCGGGCATTGTCGTGCATGAGCAGGAAATCTTGCCCCATTTGTGTTCTGTGGGGCAAGATTACGGGCCCCAGCACCTGTTGGGCGTATCGTTTTGCCGTCATATTGCCCCGCACCCAAACGAGATCCGTCCGTCCTCCAAGACGAATTCCTACCCAAACCATAATTGTTCCTCCTTGGACTTGAACTTCCTGAGGGTTCTGGAGACGGCTCCATCGTCTAGGAACTCACCAAACACGCGTCCTTCGTGAATCTGGATGGAAGCCGAACCTGGATTCATCCGTGAACAGCACATTGGACCATTGCTCACGGCCCCAGTCCACGTGGTTCCGAACCCATTCTAATCGTCGTCCACGATTGCCTCTCCGTAAAGGTGGGACCCGGAGTGGTCTACGAGAGCGTAGATTGCTTTCATGCAGTCGCCTTCTTACAGTTTGGTCACCCACAAGCACTTGGTGTTCCACTCGCAGCCTTTGGACCAATTGAGTCGCCGTTGCATTTGGTTGAGCTCGCGCAGTAATTTGCAAAAATCGGTCTTGTCTGGGGGTAGTGATGCGACTTGGCCCCCGGTGCCTCTCCGCTACTTCACCTGTGGCACGATAGCGTGTCCACAATCTTGAAATTACATTTTGGTGGGTCCCTATGGCCTCAGCAACATTACGCTGAACAGATTCCAGCATTCCCACAGCTCGTAACATCTCCACCCTCGTCAAATGTCGGCGTTGCATGGCTACAATACCTCAATTTTAACTTTATCTTTCGTTTAAAAATGAAAAAAAACTGTAACTAAACGTAATTCGTATTGTTTTCTAAATTTCGCACAATCGAAAATTCCCTCTCCTACACATCAAGAGATTTTTATGCCCCCGAAACAAAAGAATTTTCAAAAATTTTAATTTGGAATTAGTCTGAGATAAATTACAAACAAATCGGTGTATAAAAGATTCCAATGCGGCCAGTACTTTTCGAGTTATTTAATTGAGTATGAAATATCCCTAGACCGTGTTGATGTGTGTATGTTGGAGTCGGCTTCCAGTCTAACCGGATGCAGCTTGATACCAGTATTTTACATGTTGTTAGACATCTAGAGAGTTAAGTTAGGCGAAAAAATGATACCATGTAAAAAAAAAAAATTTTTTTAATAAATATCGGTAGTGCTTTGAATGTGATTTTTTAATGTTTTGTATTAAATGCATATTTTAAAATAAATTTCCTAATAATATGATATATCAAAGACATTTTTAAAATTATTAGGAGAACAAGATTTTTGCTGTAAGAATCGTTATCGATAAAATTGAATTGTGACCTAGTCATGCCATACTGACATGTGTCACCCGCACCATGCTAGAGCGCAAAAATTATAATTTATCTTTTTGACACACAAGACACTTCTCAAGAGTATTGTTTATTGGCAATCTCCTTTCATTTAATTTCAAGCATCACCAATTTTTAGGGTTCTGTAGTCAACAAGGAACCCTTATAGTTTCGCTATATTCGTCCGTCTGTCCGTCCGCGGATTAGCTCAGAGAGTCTTAGTACTAGAAAGCTAAAATTTGGCATGGATATACATATTCATCACGCCGACAAGGTGGTAAAATAAAATCATGGAAATAAAAATTTTTAGGGTATCTTCTGTTCTGTACGTACTCCCCACTTACATGTTACATGTAAAGTGGGGATGTTTTTTTTTCTCATCTACCCCATAGTATCAGGTGTTGTTAGATGGGTCTTTCAAAAATATTATGGGTTTTTTAAAACAATTTTTCGATTTAGGGATCCGTTTCTGAAATATTAAGCTTTAAAGTGCCAATTTTTGTTAGAGTCAAGTGTGCCCCCCCCCCCCCCTGCCAGCTAAACGGTTAGTTTTGGATGGATGAAAAAATTCACAGTAGTAGTATCTATGACGAAGTTAAAAGGAAAACTATCACAGCTAAGTAGGCTTTTCAAGTTTAGAAGTAATAGAAAAGTTAGTTTGACGACACGGTTGGCGCAGTGGTTGAGCGATTGACTGCTGCGCAGCATGTCGCGGGTTCGATTCCCGCACGGAAGAAATATTTGTACGACCTACAAGTATTTGTTCCGAGTCTGGGTGTTTTTCTATCTATAATATGTATGTATTTACAAAAAAAAAAATGTATATAAGTAGTTTATCAGCCATCTCGTTACCATAACACAAGCATTAGGTTGCTTAGCTTGGGGCTAGATGGCGTTGTGTGATATGTCCAAAAACATATTTATATTTATTTTATTTATTTATTTATTTAATAAGTCAACCAACGTACATTTACAGTTGGAATGTATGGGAGACCATGTTTTTCAACTACAGTGTTAAGTTTGTTCTTGGGATAAATTCTTCCTAACTACGGAACCCTTCATTGTGCGTGGTCCGACACGCACTTGGCTGGTTTTTTACTAAGTGGTCTGACCAAAGTTAAGCATTGACATGTATGGTGATATATACCGGTTCCTTTTATGTTTGAGAGGATAAGAAGCCTGCACCTGCCCTACAATGGGACAAATAACTTACTGGCATTATTATACCAGTAGAAAATAAATATTATTGCTTGTTTTGCTTCTAACCACGACTCGCCAGAGTTATCCACTCCCCGCGCTACATTGCCAGGATTGTCCCCGCACATTCTCGCACAGTTTTGGCCGCGCACGACGGGGCGCCTATAGTATAGTTAAAATCTCGCTGCAGACTCGGTCATAAATCATTCGAGTGTTTCGCTCTCTTTCCCACTCATGGCCTTATGGGCAGGCCACGCCCACACGTAGTCCTGTGCATTACTGCAGTCGATGAGTGATATCGATGGTTTTATATATTTATAAATGGGTGATAGAAATAAATACAATTTTTTTTTTATTTTATTAAATGTGCTTTCCTTAAGTCTTCATCTTGCAGCAATTCTGCATGTTCCACACATTTTTTGCCAATTTTCAATGGAGACATTGGAAATGGCTTCATCGACTAACTTCTCGACATCAGCTATCTTGAAGGTTTTGTTTTTCGTTGCAACTTCATTTTTTACTTGAGCCCATACCAACTCGATGGGATTGTACTGACAGTGGTAAGGCGGCAAGATACGTGATAACCTTAATGATTCTGTTATCGATAATGGCCTTGAGCGCGCGCAACTAGCGCACATCCCTACTCCGATTATGATTTATGACCGAGTCTGCAGCGAGATTTTAACTATACTATAGCCACTTAAACACGGCCTGTACACAAAATATTTCTATGAACTGTTAGTTACTCGTAACTAAAAGTTACCTCTTTTCGA
Organism: Cosmia pyralina; assembly: GCA_946251885.1. Classification (NCBI taxonomy): domain Eukaryota; kingdom Metazoa; phylum Arthropoda; class Insecta; order Lepidoptera; family Noctuidae; genus Cosmia; species Cosmia pyralina. The sequence goes on from OX276371.1 coordinate 3,768,668, forward strand.
GTAATTTTTTCCTCTATTTCCCTACTGTTTTATACAACTATGTAATTTGATATTATGATTAATTTAATAAAATAAAGTTCATAGATGACTAGAGCGTTTATACACGATAGTTTTTTTATTTAAGAGCATTATGATGAAAATAACAACGAAAAACACTGAAAAAGTGTGGTTATTTTCTTTACTCTATACACGTAAAGAAAAAGACAGAGACAAAGGCGAAAGCTTGGTCTATTATAAATGCGAAAGTTTGGATGGATGGATAGATGTTTGTTAGTCATTCACGCCAGAACGGCTGAATGGACCTGGATGAAATTTGACACAGAGTTAGATTATAGTTTGGAATAGCACATAGGCTACTTTTTATCCCGGAAAAATCTACGGTTCCCGTGGGATAATTTCCGACATCCACGCGGGCGAAGCCGCTAGTAATAGTTAGTGAATAAATAAATAAGATTTTTTTTTTATCTTCTTCTTAAGTCGTTATTTTCTCAGATTCAAAGTAGCTGAAATTCTTATTCACATTCATCCCCTTATGTATTACTAGCTGCGCCCCGCGGTTTCACCCGCTTAGACCGAAATAAAAAAAAGTAGCCTATGTGTTAATCCAGAGTATCAGCCATCTACATACCAAATTTCATCCAAATCGGTCCAGCCGTTAGAGCGTGAAGAAGTAACAAATATACAAACACACACTCACAAAGTTTCGCCTTTATAATATTAGTGTGATTTCACCATTTTTCAAAAAAAATCTTTCTTCAAATCCACAGAACCAGTCGTAGACGACATAGACGACGGTATAACAAAATCAATGTACGAAATGTACTACAAGCATCGACCGAGACACCGATACCGTCCCCACACTAGGAGTTCAGAAGAAGACAAGACCAAGAAGAAGAAGAAAGCTAGAAGAATGAGGGAAAAGATCGACTACGATTATGAAACTGAACAAACTACTCAACGATATTTTAGGAGTAAGAACAAAAAAGGGAGAAGAAAAGGTATTGATATGCCTTTCTTTATTACTGATGGGAGAAAGCATAGAAAAGGAGAGAGAGAGTATTTGGCAATGGATGGTGGTAGAAGAGAGAGGGAGAAGCTTATGGCGGATGATGCACAGTTAAAAGGTATTGATGCTATTAATAAGATATCTATACAACATGTTCTGTAATTAACGCAAACCCTCTTAGGGTCATTGTACTCGTCATTATGAACAACTTTTAATAAGGGACCAAATCTGAAATCGTGAAAAGAAAATCAGCTGTTTCATATAAAAGTTACTCGACCAAAATGTAGGCAATAACAGATTTTTTTGCAACTACTTTCGCCTAAAAACACAATAATAAAAGTTTGAAAAAAAAAAAATCTGTCAGTCAGTCAGTCGCTTTCTTCATATAAATAATATTTAGATTAGTGTTTACAGTGTACAGTGCAGTGGACAGTACATCAAGCTATACGTTTTTGTCGCAAACTAGCTCTTTTTACCAACACGCCAATAATATTTGAACTACTGATTTATTTATACTGTGGCGTGTTCGCCCGCCGCCATAGGTCACCGGAGTTCATATCGCGACGGCTGCTGTGCAACGCGGGCGCAAGCCGTCTCGGTGCATAAAATGCCTAAACTTTCGGGAAAAGGGGCCCTTAAGGCGAAAGCGCCAGGGTAGGCCGCGAAATTCAAAATTTCTTGCGTTTTTTTGCAATTTGCAAGTCAGGATTAGGTTTTATGTTGATCAAAATTTGATTCGCGACCGTAACAAGTATGTATTTACAGAATTATAATCATTAAACTCATCAATACAACTCTAAGACCAGGTAATCCTGTTGAATATCTATTTCATGAAATCTTGACATTTGAGGATTGTACTAACTTAAGGAGTTGTATTACTGATTCCAATGATTATAATTCTGTAAACACATATTTGTTACGGTAGCGAATCATACTTTAATCAACATACAACCTAAGACTGACTTACAAATTGCAAAAAACGTAAGAAAATTTGAATTTCGCGGGCTGTCCTGGCGCTTCCCCCTGTATCTAAGAGCAGTATATTATAAATAAGTTTTACGATCGTCAATCATACGAATCAGCGCCAACGTCGGGAGGACCTTATTGGTGATGTTCTTTAGAAAGGTCAGGTGCGTAGAACTCGCAACCGGCGTGCGTGTATGACCAGATGTATGAACGTAAACGGGGCAAAAGGAGTAAGTAAGTAAGAATCGTAGCAGGTGGCGTTCTGTAGTTTGTGTATATGTATTTTCAGAAATTCCAATAAAATCTACAGTGCCTCATACACGGAAACGGAAAGACAACAGCGGTATGGAAGTTCAAGATTATTCTGAAGAAGAAGATACTTACAATGTGGAGAAAGAGACCAGCGACAGAAGACCAGACAATAATAGGAGAAAGAGGTAAGATAAACCTGCAATATTTGTTTTTAGCGTTCCGTACAAGCGTTGCAAAACTTCGGAAGTATTCGCAATAATTCGCAATTATTCGGAAATATTCAAAAAAATACTTCGATTTGAAGGAATACTACTAGTAAAACTTATTACGTAAGTACTTATCTAAGTAGATGAAGAGAAATATTCGGAAGTTTTCAAATCGAATAATACTCAGATTTATGAATGAACGCGTAGTGCGTTCATTCATAAATCTTCTTTTTTTTTTAGTACCTACATGTTGAGGTTTAGGGGTTTATGGCTTTTATAAAGGGGGGCCAAATTGTCATTATTTTTGCGATAGGACACACCGTTTTCGAGATATAAGCAAAAGGAAAAAAAAAACTATTTTATAAACTCAGTAATCTACCTATGTATTTACCTCTCTATCACTTTCACACCTAAACCGCATACAAAAACTTATTAAGTAAGTAGGTACTAATCTAAGTAGATGATAAGAAATATTCGGAAGTATTCAGAAGTTTTCAAATCGATAGTACTCAGATTTATGAATCAACGCGTAGTAACATGGTCTCTGGCATTAACGCCATCTAGCGGTGAATATCAAACTTTAATAGATAAGTACTCTATGCGTGACCGAACATGCACTTAGCTCGGCGAATAATTGCGAATACTACTCAAAACTTCCGAATGCTTCCGCGAATAATACGACGGGAATACTTCGGAATATTACTCTCCGGCAACGCTACTCCGTACCTCAAAAGGAAAAAACTTATCCCATAAAGGATCACTTCATTGTACAGACGCCAGCACATCAAGCTACTACAATCTGTCAAATTTCTTTAATAGATTTTCACCTTCACTACATAGTATAAAACAAATGTAGGGACTACAAGCAGCAATGTGCTAACGCTGCAAATGGTAATATTCCCCCCGCGCATATGGTTTAGCCGGCAGTCGTTTGCGCCGCGCCGAAACGGTAACTTGTGTACACTGTATTATTCCTGTCAATGTGAATATCGAATAGACTGGTTTTACGGACTTGTGCATTTTATTTACACTCCTCACCACAACCACCTAGCGACCTCAACAACAAAGTCGCTTCCCGCTGTCTGTCTGTCCCTATGTATGCTTAGATCTTTAAAACTACGCAACGGATTTTGATGCGGTTTCTTTTAATAGATAGAGTGATTCAAGAGGAAGGTTTATGTGTATAATAAACGTGGGCGAAGCCGCAGGCAAAAGCTAGTCTATCTATATAAAAAAAATGAATCCCTATTTCCCTCGGTCCTCGCATCACGCGTGAACGGATGGAACAATTTCGCTAATTCTTTTTTGTTGTGTTTATGATTCATACGGAGAAGGTTCATATGAAAAAAAAAATTAAGAAAATTTCGCAGAAATTTGGAAAATTTCAGAAAAAACATTTTAACTTCACGCGTTTACATTAGAATATTCATAGCCAAGATAGGACAACGTCTGTCGGGTCAGCTAGTTATATAATAGGTTGGGGAAAAAGTTTCTTCGCATTTTTTAAGAAAATTCAAAACATTTTTTAATATACATTATTTACATTTATCTAAAGTATGTAGGTACCATTTTGTTCGATAAATTTGCCATCTTGTAGACATGATCCCATTGCTATAGAAATTTTGGGACTTCTGATCAAAATACCGCGACAAGTGGTTTTGGCAGTCCTCTCGTGATGTTAACCTGACACTGCCTAAAGAATTCTGAAGAGACCGAAACAGGTGGAAATCTGAAGGTGCAAGGTCAGGACTATACGGCGGATGCATTAACACCTCCCAGCCAAACTCTTTTAATTTTTGCTGAGTGGTTAAAGATGTGTGAGGTCTAGCGTTATCATGATGAAAAACCACAGCCCTTCTGTTGATTAATTCCGGCCGCTTTCTCTTAACTTCTTGCTTTAATCTCATCAGTTGTTCATAGTAGAGTTCAGAATCGATGGTCCTGCCTGGTGGTAACAGCTCATAATGAATATTGCCCTTCCAATCCCACCACACACACAGCATCACCTTGTTCCGAGTTAACCCGGGTTTCGCCACAGTCTGTGAAGCCTGACCGGCCTTTGATCACGACCTTTTTCGCACGTTCTTGTCGTACGTGATCCGCTTTTCATCACCAGTTATCAGCTTTTTCAAAAATGGTTCGGTTTCATTACGTCGTAATAAAGAATCACAAATGAGTACACGGTTTATTAGGTTTCTTTCAGTGAGCTCGTGAGGTACCCAAATATCGAGCTTTTTTGTGTACCCAGTTATTTTCACATGCACCAAAACTGTTTTGTGGTCAATTCCTAGTTCTTCAACTACGTCGTAACTACTGATATGCCGATCTTGCTCCACTTTTTCAAAAATGGAATCCATTTTATCCGTAATAGGGCGACCAGAGCGACGTGCATCTTTGACATCAAAATTTCCGGATTGAAAACGCTTAAACCAAATTTGTGCTACTCTCACAGACACTGCACTGGGTCCATAAACATCGCAATTTTTTTTCGCGGCTTGCGTTGCATTTTTACCTTTTTTGTAGTAAAATTTTAAAATGTATCGAATTTCTTCATTAGATTCACTGATCTTGACAGTACGAAAAACAAATGAAAATCACACATTTTCCTAATTTGAATTTGGAATTATGTTCTTTAAAATTTAAATTTTCAATGATACCAAAACCAGCCAAATAGTATAGCCAAAGAGATTTTATTTTAAGTTCATACATACTATAATGCGAAAAGACTTTTTCCCCAACCTAATATAAAACCTGATTCGGACTAAGTAAAATTACCTAGTTCGAATAAGGTTTTATGTAAATAAAAAATGGAAATTTTTGCCGGAAAATCTTCAAATTCGGGAAAAACTGACCGTCGTCTAATGTATGAATGATTGAAATTTGGACAGGACAAAGTCAGTCAGATCAGCTAGTATTTTAATAATCTAATAATATTATAATAATCTGTCATTCCAGAATGCTGCCAAAAGACGACGAGCCAATTCCTGATACAGGAAACTCAGAACAGATTGAGGACATCGATTTTGTCGTCACATTACGACCAACACAGATTCGAACATTTGTCATTTGGTTTGAGACTAGTAATAGGAAGAATACATACACATGAGGTATAGCCTTAACTTAAGGCCCGATCACACGTTGGAACCACACCACAACACAACGATAACATGAGCGTTAATTTATGTCCGTAAGGATTGAAGTGCCACATTTCGTATCTTAAAGGGGATGCGTAAGGTAAGCCCGCGAAATTCAAATTTTCTTACGTTTCTTGCAATTTGCAGATCAGTGTCAGGTTGTATGTTGATTAAAATATGAGACGCGGCCGTAGCTAATATGGCTTTAAAGAATTATAATCATTAGAATCAGCAATACAACTCCATAAGTTAGAATTAACCTCAAACCTCATGATTTCATGAAATCGCTACATTTGAGATCAATTCTAACTTATGGAGTTGTATTGCTGATTCTAATGATTATAATTCTTTAAATCCATGTTAGCTACGGCCGCGTCTCATATTTTAATCAACATACAACCTGACACTGACCTGCAAATTGCAAAAAACGTAAGAAAATTTGAATTTCGCGGGCTACCTTAGCGCATCCCTCGATTTTAAATACTTATTTAGTAGTACACGTAAGTTTAAAAATTTTGTAGGTTGTATCCTCGAATTTGTAGTTATAATACGTCACCAACCACCACCACCACCAAAACCACCAACACCACCACAATCCAAACCAAACCACCACCTCAAACCACCAACACCAAAACCACCACCACCACCACCACCACCACCTCAATCTAAATGTTTGGTTTGAGTAGCCACGTATAAACTAGGTACATTATGGATGAATATTTATCATAATTTGTTATGATTTAGTAGCATTGTATGAAAATTAATAGTTTATTCACACGGATTTGACCGTCAAAATTAACCGTGTGGACGATACCGACCACATCGCAGCCACAATGCAACCACCAGCGAGACCACGCACTAGCAGCCGGCAACTTTGCAAACACAACATAAAGACAAACTAACACACAACACACACACAACACACACAACACACACACACACACTAACACACAACAAAACACACAAGACAAAAAAGACACATTACACACACACAACACAACAACTAAGACACATGACATAACATGACTAAGAGACATTTGTAACATTTAGTGATGGAAATAAACTATTCTATTCTATTCTATTCTATTATATTGCGTCGTCATTGCGTCGTCGATTTGATTTGTAGTTACCACAACGCAACTGCAAGAAGCTACAGATCTACACTTTTCACATGTAACCACTGCTTGCCTACATTTTGTCGCTGCGATGTGTTGTGGTTGTGATACGTCTGTACGGACCCTTGTGCTTTGAGTTTGTTATAGATTATTTCTCAAACCCCGCAGTAATAGCCTCGAAATTAAAAATTTTCATACGTTTTTTTTGCAATTTGCAAGTCAGTGTCAAGTTATTTCTTGATCAAAATATGATTTGCGACTATAACAAATATGTAGGTATTTACATAATTATAACCGTATGAAAAATCAATACATATCTTTAGGTTAGCTTCGTTCTCTTTAAGTTTGATTTCGGAAATCATGACATTTTGGAACAAGACTAACTTAGAAAGATGTATACCTACTTATTGATGATTCTTATGGTTAAAATAAAAACTTTTAACAAAAAAAAACCGACTCCCACAAAAAACACTACAAAGCGAAAAATAACTTTAATTTCGGAAGTCGGTGTCTGGTTTTTTTTTAGTTTCGTTTTTTGCCACCGACTTCCGAAATTATAGTTATTTTTCGCTTTGTAGGTAGTGTTTTTTTTTGGGAGTCGGTTTTTTTTTTTTTTTGTAAAAAGTTTTTATTTTCCACTTTTTAGTGGTGCCTAACCCACGCAAATTCGAATACCACTCTGCAAAATAAATTACAGCATCATTCACATAGACTATGTGGGAAAAATACGTATTAAATTATTGAAGTTAACTCAAAAGCCACTCATCAGTACTTGAATATATGAGACCATCTCAGTAGCATAGCATTTCAAATAAAAACTTTGCAAAAAGGCAAATATACGTCGCGCTAAGCCGCCGTGTCAGAAGTTTAGAAGGACGGGGATAACGAGACTAAGAAATCTGATTTCTGACAATCAAGGCCACACATAACATACAACTCAAGTAGCTAATTTGAAGCGTCATATATAAATCATAATAAATCGTCATATTAAAATAATTTATAGCCAAAGTGCACCTCATGACAATTCCAATAAGCCCAAACACGGTTAGAATACATTGTTTTATTACTGAGTTCCGGTGCCTACCTTCCGGCTTCTTCATCAAATCGGTTCGATGGCACCATTTACATCAGAACCATTTATTTAAAGCTTCGTCATAGTCGCTTAACTATCTTAATCGAGATATATTATCGCCACACGTGAAATAGGGGTGAGAGGGGTACAGTGGATCACTTTTTTTATAAGCGTTTCAAATTAGTAAATAAACAATACATTTTTAAAAAAATACGGCTTTATTTGATATCACGGGATGTTGGCTACCTAAATCTATTTCAACTTTAGCAATGGTGCCGATTCTCTTGTGAACGCACTAAACTAAAATTAGAGAATCTCTATCTTTTACTAACAGGCAGCGCGAGAAAAGGACGGCTATAGCTATGAACTAAGTTGGAGATGTCAAACTAGTTCACACCTTGCGCTTCACCGTGTTTTTAGTCGACATGTTTTTACGTGTCGTCTAAATGTCTATGGAAAAATTAGTTCTAACTAATTTGACAGCTCTAATTTACTTCCGTCCCTTTCTTGTCATAATAGAGAGAAAAAGTTAGCAACAGCCTAAATTAAGTTTAGTTTGTGCACAACAGAATCGGCACCAATAACATCAATAGTTTTCTGGTAGTAAACGTTTTTTTTAAAGTTGGGAAATGGTCCACTGTACCCCACATCTGGGTTACACTGGATCTTCATGTGGGGTACTGTGGCTCTTAGGCCTCTGCCTCGAATTTCGCGGGCAGCGGGGCGGCGGCGGCGGCGGCGCGTCTCGCATTGTCCCGCCCCGCTACCGCGCCGCTGTTTTCGAGGTCCGGTCCATTTGTTTTAACGCATAAAATCCGGCCGGTCCCGCGCCGCTGCCGCTGCCGCCCCGCTGCCCGCAAAATTCGAGGCAGAGGCCTTAGTGGGGTACAGTGAATCAACCATAGAAATATAAAAAACAGGAGAAGTGGCATGGGGGCGTATCTGTGTCCACGCGTTATGCGCACGCTGCGCCTTTACTCGCCAAATGGCCGTCTCCGCGAACTAGTACGATTTCGACCGTGGTCACGATAAATTATAAAAATGCCGTGTTGTTCAGTGGTTTCCTGCAAAAACCGAAGTGATATTAAAAACTTCGTATCTCACGGAATCACTTACCATATGTAAGTAAAAGTATTTTACTGTATTTATCTTTAAAATCATAAAAAACAACAAATCGTAAAATATTTCTTGCTTTTACTACAATATTTTTGTTTTCAAATATCGCAGCGGCTGTACTATTTTTGCAGCAAATACATTGCTCCTTAACCACTACCTTAAGTATGTCGCTAAGCGACTGAACAAGCAATGTAAAAATAACAAAACGATACTTTATTTACGCGGAGCGTCGCATAGTACAGCCGCTGTGTCTTGCGGCGAGATAGTGATGAGGTTAAGATCCACTAAAGTAGGCTATCGATAATAATGTCGATTGCCCAACGAATATTATATTGCTATTATAGTTTATTTTTCAATTTGTCAACCGTTTTAGCCCGGTTGGAACACTTGAAAAGATGACGTTTAAGTACGGTTGGAAAACCTTTGAGAATGTAAAATAATCTTTTTTACTGTTTTTGATTATTTTACAGCGTACCTAGTTGAGAAATGCATAACCAACGGTCGTAAAGTAAGTTTATTAATGTTTAGGTGGAGTGTTTTTGGGTTTAAATTATCGCATCTTCGTGATAGTTATTTCCTTACTTTTTTTTGGTTTTGGTATTTTACTTCCGCTAAAGTCTTTAACTATGCACCACAAGATTCGAATGCGTTGTAGTAATCGGTATGGTTCAGATAAAATATTAGTGATTTTTGCTTAAAATAAGTCAACATATTCATGCTATTTATTTGTTATGCATGAGTATGGTATGTGTTTGTTTTCATATATTTAACTATTTCTTAACTAAGGGTTTTTTTTTAATAACAAAAGCCTATTCGCCTGTTGCCTGCTACCTGCTTACTCATCGTGAGGTTAAGAAGTATAGACCGCGCGGAACTAGTTGACCGCGCCTTAGGTATGTGAGCGGTGGGATGGAGGAGCGGGGGCGCATTACTCAGTACGTGCGTTGCGAACCGCCGCCTCACCCCTGTCTCAGCGGCCAATTAGTTCCTAGACTATAGACTATAGCTTAAGATATTTATTTTGTAAATGATCATTAAGTTCTTATAGTATCTGTTTAGCTTATAAGATACAAATACAAAAAAAGAATGGATTGATGCCACATGAAGGCCACCTAACTGGTTCCTAACAAAATATAGCACCATATGCTCAATTCACTTTAAGGCAGAATTGTTCCAGCCTCTAAAGAAAACTCGCAGGCTTTTTGAATGGGCAATCCCAAAATTAAGAGTACGTCAAGTACTGAACAAATACCTCCACTTTACAGATCAGTGAGTAAACACATCATAACAGGGTTCAACAATTCCTATGGTTTCACAGCCTAAACCAACTTAACCGGATTGTTTTAATTTATTGATTCGCGTTTTTCTTAAAAAAAAAAAATTTTTTTTATTTAAAATATATAATACTTACTGGACATGTATATAATTTTTTATTTTATTTTCAGGACCCCAAATTTTTCTTGTACAGTAATAAATGGAAGTATCGATAACTTTCTGATTTAGTCAATCACAAGCGTATATGTAAAATAAATTGCTTTTTGCACAACACAATAATAGCGCCAGATGTTTTTGTGTGAGTAAGTTGTACGGTGCATGGTAAATGCACGCTGTGTGTGACGAGTTAAGGTTTATAATTGATTGTGTAGTATGTTCTGATTTATGAATTGCAAGTGTGTGCGCGACTTTGTATCTATTGCATTTATTGAACTACATGTGTAGTAGTGGCGCGGTGGTGGGGCCAACTTAGCGACATCGGGTTCTGATACATTTTCAACTACCGGGCATATCTCCTTCTTTCATATATCTATGGAATCAACACATGGAATTACCATGCTTTTTTTAATGGGTTACAGTGAACTGTTTCAATATAAATATGAAATAAAAGATTAATTTGTATAATCAATACTTTTAATCAAAATTATCTTATTCTTAATCACAAAATTCTCAAAAAATTTAAAAAAAAAAACCATATAATATCTTAGCGAAGTTGTGTACGGAATGTTTTCAGTGCAGCAACTTTCCTAATTTTATTTCTTTCCAAAATTAGATCGATCGCATCGTTCATCTGTCCCGAGTCACGAGACCAATATTAGTTTTTCTTGTGCGGTTCCGGACCATGTTGTTAATCTGAAACAATTACCAAACTAAGTTAGGTATGTAATATCAGTATGGGGCACAGTGGGCCGCGGTCCACTGTACCCCAGAGTGAAGCAGTCCACTGTTCCCCGACAGGCCATATTTGAAAATGAATCACAATTTTACGATTAACTTAACCTAAACGACAAGTGTATTGCTTTATTTTGAGAGCTTAATAAATCATTATTTAGGAAATCTAATCATATTAACACAATATCAAATAGTTTTTAGTGTAGAACATTCAATGAATATCGGTAAAAAAATAGATTTAGTACTTACGGGCGGCGAAATGGCGGCTACACGTGTTTCCACAGCGAGAGCGTCAAGGGCACTGGTGGTCGGGAGGGGAACTGTCAGAATGTCCGTTTTATCGGTGTGCGATGTACCTATCTGTAACAAATAGACAAGGAGTTATATAAGTAGATCCACTGTGCCCCACGGTCCACTGTACCCCCTCTCCCCTACTTACTATCATTGAGACGTTCCCGTGGCCATCTGTGGTCTTCTTCATCAGTTCCACTTCACCAGATGATACTTTTTGAATGTAAATGCTTGATTTGTTGATAAAAATATCAAAATCGCTATATGTATGCCTATAATTTTTGAGGAGTACCCTCAATTCCTTATGGATCCCATCATCAGAACTAGATTTTGACAAAAATGGGACCAATCTGGAAGTATATCCTTTCAAATAAAAAAAGAATTTTCCAAATCGGTTTATAAATGACGGAGTTCTGAGGTAACGAACATTAAAAAAAAAAACATACAACCGAATTGAGAACCTCCTCCTTGTTTTGAAGTCGGTTAATTATGTAAATACATATTTGTTATAGTCACATATTTTTTTATCAACATACAACCTGATACTGACCTGCAAATTGCAAAAAAGGTAGAAAATTTGAATTTCACGGGCTACTACCTACTGCGCAATAACCTTAGATGTCTCATTTCTGTATAGTCGACGTCATAAGCTTTATCACTTTTGACAGAAACAGTAGGTAATTGTAACGTCACAAGCCCGTATTACAGAACCTCACTCAAGACTCAAGCATTACTTAAAACTAGTTTCAACCGATCAAATGGCTTTAAATTAGTTTTAAGCACCTAATACTTGAGCATTGAACATTGATATATTAGAGGAAGATATGTTACGCGCTAACATTGGACTCGGCGCACGACTACATGCACCGAAACTCGCACATCTGTGATCACAGTCGCAAACCTACAGTTACCAATAGACAAGGACAGAGGTAGGAGCTGGCGCTGTCGTGCAAGCGAAGTCGCGTTAGCCGCCGAATGCTTACGATTATGAATGACATTAAATATTATTATAATTTTAAACAAATAACATTTTTAGCTGTACTTACCAGTGAAAAGTAATCCCACTTGTTTTTGGTTTTTGAACTATTTGTGCACATTTTGAAAAAACATGAAGGCATTGTTGCTGCTTATTTAGACGATTACACTTAACGTGCTAAGCAAACGCCAGTTCGATTGTGACTAAGGTCAGTTGTGTGCGGTTAACACAATTTATTCGGTCCACGTCGAGGAGCGCGAACCTTATCTTCCTAATTATTCATCAATGACCTTGAGTGAAGTTCTGTAATACGGGCCTTAGTGCTTTACCTACACGAGCGGCATGATGCCAACGGTAGGGTCAACGGCAGCCATCGAAGCATTCTACCAATGTAGAATGCTTCGATGGCTGCCGTTGAGCTAAAGTAATATTTACTCTCATTAAAAAAAAAAAAAAATTGATTAAATTGTTAGTTAAGTAAGTGGTCAAAAAAGACGATTTTCTGTTTTATTTTTATTAAGTCTGATTACATTGTTAAAAAGTTTTGTTAACTAGAATAACAAGTATGGCGAATGTTGAATCTTATTACTTATTCTTAATTTTATACCCAGAGTTATTTTATTAGTGAATATTATTTTATCTAAAAGATTGTTTTAATAAAAGTTGTTTATTAACATGTTATTGTAAATAAAGTTATTCCTGTTTCATTTTCACTTGATTTTCAAATTGCCAATAGGCTCTGCATATAGCAAGCGTTCCATCCGAATATGAACCTTATTCCTATTTGAATAATGTTCATATTCGTATAAGCGTATGTGAGCAAGCCATTCATTCTAATACAATGTTTTGCTTTTTTTTTCAAAAAAAAAAAAAAGCAAATACTTATCACAAAAACTAGAAGGCCGAAAATAAATGAAAGGAGATCATTCACTGTCCATAAAAATTTTTGGGCTAAATAAATGTGAAAGTGCCAAACAAAAAAAATGCTATTTTCCGAAAGAATACGTTTTTCTCTATTTAATTCAGTTTTTCTTTTATTGTTTTACTATTATTCTTTTAAGGAGAGCAGTGGTGGCCAAATATTTAGCCCAAAATGAAAGATCTCCTTTTCATCACGCCCACAGATAAAGGCAGACCTAGATAACGCATGTATCACGATCTGCATGAAAACCAAGAAACCAAGCGTGCCAAATAGGTACCTAATATGACGTCACAAGCACTGTTTGGTGATGGGAAAACCAAATCGATTTAAAATGTACGTTTGCTCCGCACGGCCCCCCAGAATTTGCGTTTTAGGTGTGCACCAATGCAATGTACCTACTCGCCTCTAGGAGTATATGTACCTGTTTCTTTTTGTATGTATAATGTAGGTACCTCTGTACTTTTGAAGAAATATGCAAAAAAAGGGGGCCGTGCCAGCCAAACGTTTTCAGCACGGCCCCCGTGTAAATTGAAAAATACATAGCCTACTAAAAAGTTTCTTAAACTCAAGGAATGTACTCTATTAACACGTTATACGTGCCGCAACAGATATTGTAAATTCGTAAGTGTAGCTGACACTGGCATGGCATCTTAATTTTGACAACACAAAAAATTAGTCGCTAATTAATCGAAATTTGTCGCCAAATATCAGAATTTGCCGGTCACAAGTCCAAGGGTGTATAGGCGGCCCCGCTGGAGAGTCTCCCCAGCGTGACCCATTTTGAATCTCAAAAGCTAGGACACCTAGCGAAGATCTGTTGTCTCACAAATTTAGTCGCTAATTACCTAGTCGGAATCAGTCGCCAAATATCAGAACTTTCCGGTCACAGGTTCAAAAGATAAGGGTTTATAGGTGGCCCAGCTGGAGTGAATTTCCCCAGCGGGTCACGCATTTTATATCTCAAAAACTAGGGCACCTAGCTAAGATCTGTTATCTCCCAAATTTTGTCGCTAATTAGTCGCATGCTTTCGCCAAGTTACAGATTTAGTTGGGTCTTAGTTTAGAAGATATAATGAGTTAAATTTTTAAGGTCCAAGAGCCAAATCGAAATGTTTACGAAAAATTGCCAAGAAAATAATATTTCTATTAATATGTGTAATATAGCTTCTAGTTTTATCGGTCTCAAGTCCATAGAAATGTCAGAGAGATAAATTCTCAATTATATACATTGTTTATTACTAGGTTAGAGAGGCGCTTAAACTTCTTTGAAAATATTAAACCTTGCTCTTGGTCTATTTGGTGTCAAGGTGTACAGTCGCATGCAACTGTTTTAGCAAATTATAGCGTAAGGCTCTAATTTATGTAACAATAATAAAACTTCTGTTGCCGAAATAAGAATTATGATTTACCTTATATATAATATGCATTTCATTTATTACATAAGAGTTAATTTTCTTTAAAATTTACATCTGTTCCGATTTTAATGAAGTATTTTTCTCAAAAATGAAGATTAAGAAAACGCTAGCGTTAATCGACTTCTGTTGCTGACCACAACTAAAAAGTGAAAAATAAAAAGTTTTTTTACAAAAAAATACAACCGACTTCCAAAAGCACTACAAAGTGAAAAATAACCTTAATTTCGAAGTCGGTGCCTGTAACGTATTTTCGTTTTTTGTCACCTACTTCCGAAATTAAGGTAATTTTGTAAGTCCGTTGTATTTTTTTGTAAAGGTTTTTTGTTAGCATAACTCATCGAAACAGCACAGCTAGGGAACAGCTGATTTGTTTTCGCAATTTCAGATTTGGTTCCATAGTAAAAGTTGTTCATAACGATGAGTACAATGACCCCTTAAGAGAGTTCGTGTATGAATTACCTTATACAAGGTGGGCCAAAAGAAGTCATCCGATGTTGTTTGGCTCTTTTTTTTCTAAATGAAAAACTTCGACTCTGTTTTTTGATTATGTTTATTTGAACCTTTAGAATTTTATTGGTCAAGTCGAGAAGATTATATCGGTCAAATGGGCGCCGTCACAATTGGTTGCCATACGGGCTCGTTTTATGGCATTTTTCATCACTTCGGCGAGAACTTCGGGCGACAGATTCTCGCACTCGTGTCGAATGCTGTCCTTGAGGGCTTCCAGAGTCTCGGGCTTATTCACGTAAACACGGGACTTCAAAAAACCCCACAAAAAAAAGTGTAGAACGCTTAAATCGAGCGATCTTGTGGGCCAGTGCAAATCGCCAAAACGAGAGATGAGGCGACCCGGGAATGCTGCCTTCAGAATATCGGTTGTGGCTCGCGCAGTGTGTGCTGTTGCTCCGTCCTGTTGGAACCACATGTCCCTCAGTCCTAATTCGTACAATTACGGCAGAAAAAACTCTGTGAACATGGCCCTATAGCGCGCACCGTCCAGTGTTGTCGTTTGGCCAGGGCATTCTCGAAAAAAATGGCCCGATGACTCCTCCAGCGTGAACAGCGCACCATGCAGTCACTTTGAGCGGTTGTAATGGCTCCTCGTGCATCACTCGTGGATTTACGGAGCCCCAGAAGCGATAGTTTTGCATGATCACGTACCCGCTGAGGTGGAAATGAGCCTCATCGCTCATTATGATTTTGGTCGAAAAATCGTCCACTTCTTCCTCGAGATTGAGGATGGCTTGGGCGTAGGTTACGCGCGTTTGGCGGTCGGCAGGCAGCAGCTGATGCACGGACTGGACTTTGTACGGGAACATGCGCAGGTCTTTGACCAAAATTCGCCTTAGGGACGTCCGGCTGATGGCTAATTGCGTGGCACGGCGTCTGGTCGATGTTTCCGGCGACAGCTCGACATCCTCGGCAACAGCGGCGATATTCTCGGCAGAACGAGCGCTCCGGGGCCGGCCACTCTTGGCAACGTCTCGTGTGGTCCCATACTCTTCAAAGTTGGTGGCCAAACGGCGCAGTGTTTGCGCAGTCGGTGTCGACGGCCGGAGAATCGGCGACGGGATTCGCGCTGCGCCAACACCACAGACGAATTGTTACGCAAAAAAATAGACACGATTACTCCGCGTTCTTGGGGTGTATCGCTCCATGGCTTGTTCACTTGTATTCTACATCTGTCTAGTCCACAAATGTCAATACAAATTTGACATTGGCGGCCATTTGCAAAAATGAGAGCACCTTCCAATAGGGTGATTTCTTTTGGCCCACCCAGTATAATGTGAAAACTATATACCTGTGTTTCACAAATAAATTATTCATGTAAAGAAAACATGTAGGTAATAGGGGTGTGCCTATTCCCACGAACCGGGTAGAAATTCAGACTCTGGATCGCACTGGGATAGATCCAATAACACTTCATCCAACTTGGGAATCGAAGGGGGTGTAAAACCAATGATGGGGTCCAATAGGGCCGATGCCGCCGGGGTCGCGGGTTGTTCGAAAGAGATATCGTGGCCCTGGCAAAGATTTGATGATTTCCCATCCACAAAAAAAAGGGGTGTAAAACATTGGGGTGAAAATGTCATTATTTTTACATAAGACTTTTTGAGATATTTGCGAAAACTCAAAGAGGGTTCTAAGTTATCTATTTTAGGAAGACGATTACACTTGACTAAATTCATAGACTACCAGCCAAGTGGAATGAGCGCTACTGACACACATGCTCATAGCACGAAAGCGTGCTTTTATGAGCAATTGTTACTTAGTAGATGTGTGTCAGAACATTGCTAGTAATGAGCATGCTTATTTTGAGTATGTTTTCGAGTAAGCATGCTTTTTATAAGCATGTGTGTCAGTAACCATAAGGCCTTACGCTAAAAATCGCGCGAGTGCACACGGAACGGGCGCCCGCCTCGCACAGCGCCGCGCTTGGCCTCGAGCATGTAGTTGTTTCGGGTAGACTGCATTAATAGATTATTATGAATTAATGAAATGCACCGACCCCAGCGTGGTTTATCCAGACTCGATTACTCGAATGAACCCAAAGATTGCTAATTTATTATTTGGCAAAAAAAATGTCGGCGGCAAAGTGTGTGATCCTCTCCAGCACGACCATGGATGTTTACCTTAATTTTAATGCTGTACATATTCATGAAAAAATGTGTACCTACTTTATTGTACTAACGACTTTAAAAAATGTACTCGCATATTTTCGCTGTTATAACATAACGACCGTGGTCGTGCTAGGTAGAACCTTTCTGCCACGACCACTATAGATTTTAGGTATTTTTATCAATTTTAACTTGTAAAATTATATAAATATATTGTACTGAAATGTACTCCATTTTATATATAATTTTAAGCAGTCATTTACCCGTTTTAAAGAGATTTGATTTCTGCGGTGCAGCTATAGCACTATGTTACGCTATTACTATTTCTGCGGTGCAGCTATAGCACTATGTTACGCTATTACTATTTCTGCGGTGCAGCTATAGCACTATGTTACGCTATTACTATTTCTGCGGTGCAGCTATAGCACTATGTTACGCTATTACTATTTCTGCGGTGCAGCTATAGCACTATGTTACGCTATTACTATTTCTGCGGTGCAGCTATAGCACTATGTTACGCTATTACTATTTCTGCGGTGCAGCTATAGCACTATGTTACGCTATTACTATTTCTGCGGTGCAGCTATAGCACTATGTTACGCTATTACTATTTCTGCGGTGCAGCTATAGCACTATGTTACGCTATTACTATTTCTGCGGTGCAGCTATAGCACTATGTTACGCTATTACTATTTCTGCGGTGCAGCTATAGCACTATGTTACGCTATTACTATTTCTGCGGTGCAGCTATAGCACTATGTTACGCTATTACTATTTCTGCGGTGCAGCTATAGCACTATGTTACGCTATTACTATTTCTGCGGTGCAGCTATAGCACTATGTTACGCTATTACTATTTCTGCGGTGCAGCTATAGCACTATGTTACGCTATTACTATTTCTGCGGTGCAGCTATAGCACTATGTTACGCTATTACTATTTCTGCGGTGCAGCTATAGCACTATGTTACGCTATTACTATTTCTGCGGTGCAGCTATAGCACTATGTTACGCTATTACTATTTCTGCGGTGCAGCTATAGCACTATGTTACGCTATTACTATTTCTGCGGTGCAGCTATAGCACTATGTTACGCTATTACTATTTCTGCGGTGCAGCTATAGCACTATGTTACGCTATTACTATTTCTGCGGTGCAGCTATAGCACTATGTTACGCTATTACTATTTCTGCGGTGCAGCTATAGCACTATGTTACGCTATTACTATTTCTGCGGTGCAGCTATAGCACTATGTTACGCTATTACTATTTCTGCGGTGCAGCTATAGCACTATGTTACGCTATTACTATTTCTGCGGTGCAGCTATAGCACTATGTTACGCTATTACTATTTCTGCGGTGCAGCTATAGCACTATGTTACGCTATTACTATTTCTGCGGTGCAGCTATAGCACTATGTTACGCTATTACTATTTCTGCGGTGCAGCAGCACTATGTTACGCTATTACTATTTCTGCGGTGCAGCTATAGCACTATGTTACGCTATTACTATTTCTGCGGTGCAGCTATAGCACTATGTTACGCTATTACTATTTCTGCGGTGCAGCTATAGCACTATGTTACGCTATTACTATTTCTGCGGTGCAGCTATAGCACTATGTTACGCTATTACTATTTCTGCGGTGCAGCTATAGCACTATGTTACGCTATTACTATTTCTGCGGTGCAGCTATAGCACTATGTTACGCTATTACTATTTCTGCGGTGCAGCTATAGCACTATGTTACGCTATTACTATTTCTGCGGTGCAGCTATAGCACTATGTTACGCTATTACTATTTCTGCGGTGCAGCTATAGCACTATGTTACGCTATTACTATTTCTGCGGTGCAGCTATAGCACTATGTTACGCTATTACTATTTCTGCGGTGCAGCTATAGCACTATGTTACGCTATTACTATTTCTGCGGTGCAGCTATAGCACTATGTTACGCTATTACTATTTCTGCGGTGCAGCTATAGCACTATGTTACGCTATTACTATTTCTGCGGTGCAGCTATAGCACTATGTTACGCTATTACTATTTCTGCGGTGCAGCTATAGCACTATGTTACGCTATTACTATTTCTGCGGTGCAGCTATAGCACTATGTTACGCTATTACTATTTCTGCGGTGCAGCTATAGCACTATGTTACGCTATTACTATTTCTGCGGTGCAGCAGCACTATGTTACGCTATTACTATTTCTGCGGTGCAGCAGCACTATGTTACGCTATTACTATTTCTGCGGTGCAGCTATAGCACTATGTTACGCTATTACTATTTCTGCGGTGCAGCTATAGCACTATGTTACGCTATTACTATTTCTGCGGTGCAGCTATAGCACTATGTTACGCTATTACTATTTCTGCGGTGCAGCTATAGCACTATGTTACGCTATTACTATTTCTGCGGTGCAGCTATAGCACTATGTTACGCTATTACTATTTCTGCGGTGCAGCTATAGCACTATGTTACGCTATTACTATTTCTGCGGTGCAGCTATAGCACTATGTTACGCTATTACTATTTCTGCGGTGCAGCTATAGCACTATGTTACGCTATTACTATTTCTGCGGTGCAGCTATAGCACTATGTTACGCTATTACTATTTCTGCGGTGCAGCTATAGCACTATGTTACGCTATTACTATTTCTGCGGTGCAGCTATAGCACTATGTTACGCTATTACTATTTCTGCGGTGCAGCTATAGCACTATGTTACGCTATTACTATTTCTGCGGTGCAGCTATAGCACTATGTTACGCTATTACTATTTCTGCGGTGCAGCTATAGCACTATGTTACGCTATTACTATTTCTGCGGTGCAGCTATAGCACTATGTTACGCTATTACTATTTCTGCGGTGCAGCTATAGCACTATGTTACGCTATTACTATTTCTGCGGTGCAGCTATAGCACTATGTTACGCTATTACTATTTCTGCGGTGCAGCTATAGCACTATGTTACGCTATTACTATTTCTGCGGTGCAGCTATAGCACTATGTTACGCTATTACTATTTCTGCGGTGCAGCTATAGCACTATGTTACGCTATTACTATTTCTGCGGTGCAGCTATAGCACTATGTTACGCTATTACTATTTCTGCGGTGCAGCAGCACTATGTTACGCTATTACTATTTCTGCGGTGCAGCTATAGCACTATGTTACGCTATTACTATTTCTGCGGTGCAGCTATAGCACTATGTTACGCTATTACTATTTCTGCGGTGCAGCTATAGCACTATGTTACGCTATTACTATTTCTGCGGTGCAGCTATAGCACTATGTTACGCTATTACTATTTCTGCGGTGCAGCTATAGCACTATGTTACGCTATTACTATTTCTGCGGTGCAGCTATAGCACTATGTTACGCTATTACTATTTCTGCGGTGCAGCTATAGCACTATGTTACGCTATTACTATTTCTGCGGTGCAGCTATAGCACTATGTTACGCTATTACTATTTCTGCGGTGCAGCTATAGCACTATGTTACGCTATTACTATTTCTGCGGTGCAGCTATAGCACTATGTTACGCTATTACTATTTCTGCGGTGCAGCTATAGCACTATGTTACGCTATTACTATTTCTGCGGTGCAGCTATAGCACTATGTTACGCTATTACTATTTCTGCGGTGCAGCTATAGCACTATGTTACGCTATTACTATTTCTGCGGTGCAGCTATAGCACTATGTTACGCTATTACTATTTCTGCGGTGCAGCTATAGCACTATGTTACGCTATTACTATTTCTAAGTAGGTAAGCAAAGTCGACAGATGTCCCTGTTCGTGACAAGTAGGTTACTAAGTGCAGAATTCGTAAGCTTGTGCCTAACTGTACCTACCTTCTGACGCGTGTGACCCGCGTTTAGAGAAGTCCGCCCCGCGTTTGAAAACCCGTCACACGTATGACACGTATCGCACGTCGCAGCGCCAGTTACCGCTGCTCATACTATTTTTCAATACAGACACGCGAGCGTGCACCCACGCCAGTTTTAGCGTAGGGGTAGAGGTGCTCAGTCAGGACATTTGGTAGTGTTGGGTTGAGTGAAAAAAACAAAGGTTTGAGTAAGATTTATTGGAGAAGATTGTCGGGGCATGTCTGGTTGAGACGGAAGTCAGTCAGAGTAAGTCTATAGAGGTATGAGGAATAGGGTGGAAAATTCCTCCATAGAAAAAAGAGGATCCTCCACCAGACGGGTGTTGTATCTGAGGAGGTACTGCCCGACGTTTGGTGTCGGGATCTTGTATATTATATCGAAGCCAACTAGCTTAATGGGTAAGGGCCACCAGTTGGCGCCACTAGCACGGAAGTTACCTGTCAAACGTCAAACAAGTTTGTAGGTTAGATTACAAGTTCGATGTTTTTGAAGCTTGCAATTCAAAAAACATATTTATATGCTTCCTTATTGGGGAGCGGGCGATCCACGCAGCAGTGTACAGCGATTTGAAATGGGGGCAATAATTTCCTGGTTGCCACCCGGTACCAACTGGGAATATTCGCCTTCCCGTACTGAACGACTAAATAAGCTAGTTGGGTGGGACATATTATATGCTAATCACGTGCAGATTTCTCAGTTTGCACGATGCAGATATACGTGACGTCAGTGTGTTGCGTAGTTCGTTTATGACGTTGTAGATGGCGCCACAAATATGGTTGAGTAAGTAGAGGGATGTGTTAGGTTCCCCCCCGAAGGGTTCCCGCATTGTCGAGGCGGGGGGGCTCAGTAGCCGTGGCTTGGTCACCCACGGTGAAGCGAAGAGGAACCCGAGCGGGGGCCGCTCGTCAGGGCTTTTGCCGATAAGCCGACGACGTAGCGGCCAGCGGGTAGGTTGCGGTGGCCGTATGGGCGACACCGCAACTGAGGCGGGCCGCGGTGTCTTATGGGAGGCATCGCGGCTGAGGATTGGAGGCCGCGGCGGGAGAGGAGTGCCGGTATTGCGGTGCGCCGCTCTCCCTACCTTCCGCGGCCTTGACGGGGCCGCCACCGTTTGATGGCGGACGCGGTGGGGCCGCAGGGGAAGAGGAGTGTCGGTATGACGTCGGCCGCTCTCCCTATCCTCTGCGGCCGAAATGGCGGCGGAGCGCGCGCGGGAGGACAACCCTCACGCGGCGCCGCTCCGAAGGCGGAGGAGGGGTCGGAGCAGACGACTCCTCCCAGGTGGGGGCCAGCAGGCAACGGGTATGGGGGCATCCTTGCCTGTATTGCACAGGCCCCCACCAGTGTCGGACGGGAATGGCCAGGTGTTCCCGGTCATTCCCGTAGCCCCCCATCCGGGGGGGCACGCGGGGCCCGCCAGCCAGGCGGGCATGCGCCGGGAGGGTTGTGGACGTAAAGGCTGTGCCGGTTTCCCATGGCCCTCCCATCACGGCGATGTGGGAACACTGCTGAGTTTTAGTGGGTATACTGTCATTCCGACAGGAGTCCCACATACCCCGTCTCGTCCCCCACGAGCGGGGATGCATAAAGCATTTCTCAGCGTCAAAAAAAAAAAAAAAAAAAAAAAAAAAAAAAAAAAAAAAAAAAAAAAAAAAATGTGTTAGGTTGAGAACTAGTAGACTGTGGATTGATAGGAGAAAGATGGATACTCTTTTTGGTGTGCAGGTTGTAGAAATGAAATTACACTTTGTTTTTATTAATTCCGCATTCTTCTTGATTCTTGAAATCTTGAATGATCAAATCTGTTTTCTTCTATGGTGTAGGCTGTGCGTCATTCAATCAATCGGTCAGTTGCTCTGTCGCGAAACTTTTTCGGAGAATATGACCTTTTTTAGGCTCACGAAATTGTACAAAGCATAATGAACTTGTATGTCAATAGTACAACGCACAAACTAGAGTTGTAGATCGTAGGTTCGAACCCAGACAGGCGCTTTACTTTGTATAAATAATTACATTACCATTGCTCACAAAACAGTGAAGGAAAACATCGTGAGAAACCGGCATGTCATAGAACTAAAAATTCTAAGGCATGTGACATCTACCAACCCGCACTGGGCCCGCGTGGTGGATTATTGCCCACTCCCTCTCACCGAGAGGAGGCCTGTATGCGGCTGATTATGCTCATGCTACGCTAATTTTCCAGAAGACGCACGACCTGACCTTAATTGCATAGCCATCTCAATCTGAATGATTTTGAAGCATATTGCTAATCCATTGCTTCATATGTTTGAAAAATTAGTCTGCTATTAATTTATTAATTTATTTTTTTTTTTTTATAATTTGATAAATGATTGACATTATTATTCATAATTTAATAACTATGATTTATGTTTTAATTTTATTAGCTTCATTTATTTATTAGTTTGCATGCTAGTTTTAGCGAATTGTATTAGAAACTTTTAAAAACCCGACCATCTGTATTGTACTACAATTCTTGCAATTAAAATTTCATTTAATTTCATTGCTCAACAGCGCAAATAACGCAATGAATGTTGTTGAACTGTCAAAATTAAACCCACTCCTACTGTGTGTTACGGCAATCGCCCCGCTGTTTTTTTGGCTCTGGGTAGGTAGGTAGCTACATATTTTGTATTTTACCTATTTTAACATTCTTTGTACAATTTCGATACAAAAATTCGCTTCCACTCCGTTCGGCGTCAATGTAAATTGAACCTTATTCCGCGTCCTAAGAAAAAGCTATCGACGCGCGAATATGCAATCGCTTACCTAAATAATAACGCACATACGCGACTTGATTGATCGCACGTGTACGTCATCCTAACTAACATTACAAATGCTAAATTGAGTTTGTTTCTTTGTTTCGCTTTTACGCTAAAACGGCTGAACGAATTTGGATGAAAGTTAGCACGAGTGGACCCTGAGCTGGATTAGGACATAGGATATTTTTTATCTCGGTTGTACGTTCCAGTGGGATAATTTTCAACCTCTACGCGAGCGAAACCGTGGACAAAAAGCTAGTATCCATATAAACGGACGATCGCGTAATCGCGCGAAAACCGCTTTCTGTTAGGACGCAGTTTAAGGCTCTCCATCTTTGTTATTTTCATCACTTTGTATCACCTCTTCGATTCTTGCAAGAAATTTCTTCAAACATATTCTTCTTTTCTTCCGCTGAAAAAAAAAAATAGATCTTTCGACCCATTTTGACCACGTTTTTGACCTCCGCAAGAAACACAGAACCATATTTATTTTTTGGCGGCCGCATCTTTTTTTCTTTTTTACAAAAACAAACTGAAAACGCTTCACAAGTCACTTTTTTCTTGTGTTACAATATAGCCGCCGTGATTGTAACTTAGAAAATATATTTTTTCCGCCAAATTGTATCTTTTTAACGGCGCCTTAATTTTTTTTGTAAATGTTCTTTTTTACAAGTCTGTTTATTAATAATTCAATATAACTAGTATGTACATTTATTAGCGACGCTTGTTCCCTCGATTATTTTTATTGCTTAGCAAATACTTACGTTATTTCTATACGGAAGCATTTTGACTTCTTTGATTAAAACATACATAATGAGACTGTAAGTACTCCTAATACATAAAAAAAAATATTATTAAAATCAATTATCTTAAAACAATTTATTACACTATAAAAAACCTCTAGTTTCTTAAAAAAATAATCATCTGCCAAATCTCATTTCAACTGTTAGCCCAGGTACCATAGCGGACATTTGCGGTGAACCACTTTTCAACCTTATTGCCCTAGCAATAAGGTCGGAAAGTGGTTCACAGCAAATACTGATTGATGATTTAATAACACGACGATTTGTTTTGGAGCACTGGATTTCCAACTTTCGGTGTTGAGCAGAGCATTGAGAATACAAAAGCGTGCATCACTGTGCGTCAAAAAAAAAACACACTGTTGGATTTTCAACTCTAGAGTTGAAAATCCTAGAGTTGAATAGAGTTTTTTTTTTAGCGTCTAGACGCTAAGCAAAGCGAAAGTCCTGTGAGCGCGAAAAAATGGCCCGTGGATACGAGGACTTACAAATATAAGATTTGACAGCAGATTTCCGGACACAAAATTTAAACAAAAATCAACCCTAATCTACATTAAATAAGTGTCAAAATTTCATTCACAAATTCCGGTTCCTAATACCAATATTCTTTCCCCTATTTTGGATCGAGAGAACGAGCGCACGCGACTTATATCTACGAACAAACATTATTTTATTTACAAAAATAATAAAACAGAACGAAACATCTAGCGATAAACAGCTTTGTTTTAAACCTTGCTGCGCTTTCAAGCAACCGCTTCTTAGCTGAGCCATGGACTGAGAATAAAGACCACTTAATAAAACTCTGGGATTTATTTACCGACAGACATCTCACAGCCTTTGAGTCTAGAAGCTTGAAACATTGCTCAAGAGTTCGTTATATAACGAAACTGAGAACTATAGAAGGATTTGTGAAAATTGATCCCTTAAAGGGATTAAACGGAACGTTTGTATGGAAGTTCGTCATATGATGACAAATACCATCGGGCACACGGTTTGTAGGGATTATAATTGCATTTACACAAAAATGTGTGTGTTGTGTACCATTCGCCTCTGCATATTTCTTCGGAGAATTCCTATCTGAGAATTAGTACCTGAAAGTTTGACCGCTACCGCTGTACCGCGCCTTAAGTATGTGCGCGGCTCACGGCTCCCCGCCCCTAGCGGTACAGCGGTAGTGGTTAACTATAGTCCACACCTGCTAAGTACCTATATTATATAACAAGAAAAGAGAAGCTTATGCTCAGCAGTGGGTGAAGTCGGGTTGTGGATGATAACCTATCAAACACTTTTCTGACAGTATTAGCCCTAGTTTTTGTTATATTATGATTTTTTCCGCTGCAGGGTAAAGACACAGAATAGTAGAGGGGGTCGGCTCCACACAACAAGTACAAACAGGCCCACCCACACATAGACGCGCGTACGTACGGTTATCTTAAACAAAAGACTTGCACTCGCTGTACGTGAAGCGTGTCTATGTGTGAGTGCGTTTTCGCACGTTATACAGAGCTTACCTTCTGCATTATTCTGTGGCGAAGGCCTTTTGATATCAAGAGAAAGTACCAACATTGATTAGCACGCACTAAATCCATGTTTTTTCTAAACGAAATGCTTAGGTATAGTTCGACCGATACCGCTGTACCGCCTTAAGAGTGCGCGGTGAGTCGGGGGGCGGGACGCCACGACCATTGATGATTGAGCGGCCTACACTACTCCCCCGTCTCGCCGCGCACATCCTTAAGGCACGGTAAGCGGTAGCGGTCAAACCTATAAGGGCTGGTGTCCACGTCAATGCGCGTACTTTGCGTCCGGCAACAAAATGCTTATTTCTACTAAGTATGTATTGGCCTAAGGTCTGTTTTTTTTAAAAGGTGTATTCCCCAGTCCATGCCTCAACCATACATCCATGCGTACCGCAGAGCAAAAACACTACGTTAGTAAGAACGAGACAAAAAAAATCAAAACCAACATAACTAAAGACATAATTTGAAAAACATTGAAATATATTTTTTTTAAAGGCTTCAAAATTAGATTTACACGTTCACAGTATCAAGTAGACTAACATTTTAATAAAAACTAATATAAACTAGACTGGTTCGAGCTTCTAAATTTCAGTACGTATCATTACTAAACACTGTAAACATGTAAACCATCTGTAATATGTATTCAGTTTAAGAAGGATGCGCTGTGGTAGCCCGCGAAATTCAAATTATCTTGCGTTTTATGCAATTTGCAGGTCTGTGTTAGGTTGTATCTTGATCCAAATATGATACGCGGCAATAAAACATTTGTATTTACATAATTTTAACCATAAAAATCGTCAATACATCTCTTTAACTCTTAAAATGTCGATTGCACACCATGTGTACAGATAACAATAGAATTTCAATTGTGTCTGCTAATTAGCGCGCGACAGGTTAAGTTAGATTTCGTGCAGCTTCGTTAGATTTCGTTCGTTCGACGAATCTGCACGAAATCTAACTTAAAGATAGATGTATTGATGATTTTTATGGTTAAAATTACGTAAATACATATGATTTATTATCGCGTATCATATTTTGATCAAGATACAACCTGACACGGACCTGCAAATTGCAGATAACCCAAAAAAATAATAATTTCGCGGGCTACCACAGCGCATCTCCCATAAATGATTATTACTTCCTTGCGAGACACACACATTTCAATGTTTTTCATAATATGCCAGACTTAAAATTATTTTATAATAATAAAAACTAAATCTATATAATTTATTAATAAAAATAAGAATATGTAACATTATTGAAGCTGAAATTCTCATCGTAATTTAAGGAGGATTCACACTGTATTCTGAGAAAACGTGTCTTGCATATTGGTCTATCTAAATATTTTATACTTTTCATACATATTTAAATAATAATAAAATAAATAATAATAAATATGTTTGGACATATCACACAACGCCATCTAGCCCCAAGCTAAGCAACCTAATGCTTGTGTTATGGTAACGAGATGGCTGATAAACTACTTATATACATTTTTTTTTTTGTAAATACATACATATTATAGATAGAAAAACACCCAGACTCGGAACAAATACTTGTAGGTCGTACAAATATTTGATCCGTGCGGGAATCGAACCCGCGACATGCTGCGCAGCAGTCAATCGCTCAACCACTGCGCCAACCGTGTCGTCAATTTATACGATACTTTAAGATAAATATATTTTCTGTCGTATCGATCAACTATGTATATTTAGGCTAACCTCAATTCTTAAACCTCCATCTATTTCACGCGTTTTTCAGACTTAAGTTTCGTTCACTGAAAAAATGGTTAAACGTCACACTCGGGTTGACGCTGAATCGCGTATACTCGGCTCCATTCGTAAGCTTTCCCTTTTATCGTGTGATCATAAGCAAACACTCATTTGAAACTAATATAACAACAGCCTTAAATATATATTACTGCAATAAGCAATAGTATAACGCAACGATTTCGTCCGAAACAGTGTGAAAAGTCCTTAATAAAAACCTATTTTCGTAAGGGTCCCTAAAGACGTTATCAACGAAAAATAAAACAGAAATAATAAAAGACTTAACAAAAAAATACCTCTTTAGAAATACCGCTCCGCGGTCTAAGTTCGAGAGCTAGCGACCATTTTATTATTATCCAGTAAATGATTTTTATATTGAGTGCGTAATTAACCGATGGTATCCGTAATACCAATAAAAGACTAGTTAACAACCAGTCTGATCAAGGGGCATCGTTTTACCCAGTAACTAGGTTGTGGAGGTCAGATAGGCAGTCGCTTCATCTAAACTACTGGTACTCAGTTGAATCCGGTTAGACTGGAAGCCGACCCCCACATACTTGGGAAAAGGCTAGTCTTCAGACGATAAGAAAAGAGTAATAGATGATTCTTTCCGTAAAGGTAAAAACCGGATATTAAGCTCTATTAAAAAGCTTTAAGAGGCAATTATTGCAAAGATATTACGAATAGTAATTCAACTAATAACGACAATATTCATAGGAACCCGTTAACACGATGGCAATAGCATTTAGTAAAGCTTATATTAACACCTATGTAGCTCCTCAATTAAGGGTTTTCCTAAATCATGGGTGCGTCTGCATTCACAAACTGCACAATAGTGTAAATACCTCGAGCAAGCATCGAACTCGCATACAAACCCATTGCGATAACTTCATTATCACACTGTCACACTAATATTATAAAGGCAAAATTTTGTGTGTGTTTGTATGTTTGTTACTTTTTCACGCTCAAACGCTGAACGGATTTGGATGAAATTTAATACACAGATAGACCATGACCTGGAAAAGGACATAGGCTACTTTTTATAGACATACCACGCGGGCGAAGCCGCGGGCGGAATCTATTTTCATATAAAAAAAAAACACTCAACATAGAAATGATTACCAAAACATAAATAAAACGGTCACTTGCTCTTTGCCTATAACTCATGCTCTTATTCCGATTCCATATGACTAACTTCTGAAGCACACGTTCAAGGGTTTGGTCAATATTCTTGTGATGTCAATAGCAGTTTTTCCCAACGGAACTCTTGAATCGAATTTATCAATAGATCTCCTGAATCGAACAGAATTCTCAACAGAGCTTCTGAATCAAAACGAATTCCGAATTGATTCTAGTTCTCATAGAATTGGATTTTGAATCGAATCCAGTTCGAATTGGATTCTAAATCGAACCCTTGCATTGATATTGTAAACACACGAATAAATGACCTCTGCTATACAAAAAACTGAGCGTGGCAAGAAGTTATTTTCCGCCTCCGCTCCACTGTCTACATAGCGTACCCTTATAGTAGCCTCAGAATAAAGCGACTTCGTTTACTAATATTGTATCTAATTCTTGACTAAATCTGGCTAAATTTGAACTTTATATCTCCGAGCCATTTTGGCTGGAAGACTTTCATTTCATATTTATAATAAGCGCTTCAGAAAGCCTACTTTATTTTCTTAATTATTCTTTAATTTTATTTGTTTAGTTATTTTACTGATGTTTCTTTCCGCACGTGACATAACATCACGCCTGCAATCCCCGAAGGGTTAGGTAGTGATGTAGCTATAGTACACCCACTTTTCCCAGTTATCTTTAAGGGGGCTGCGCTGTGGGGCCCGCGAAATTCAAATTTCCTTGCGTTATATGCAATTTGCAGGTCTGTGTCAGGTTGTATCTTGATCACATATGTATTTACATAATTTTAATCATAAAAGTCATCAATACATCTCTCTAAGTTAGATTTCGTGCAGATTCGTCGAACGAACGTAATCTAACGACTCTGCACGAAATCTAACTTAGAGAGATGTATTGATGATTTTTATGGTTAAAATTATGTAAATACATATGTTTTATTGGCGTGTATCATATGTTGATCAAGATACAACCTGACACGGACCTGCAAATTGCATAAAACGCAAGAAAATTTTAATTTCGCGGGATACCACAGCGCATCTTCCTTAAGTCCCCAAGGGAGCGAGCCTATTGCCAATAACCGGGCACAAATCCAGATTAAATAAATTAAACTGGGTTATTAAAAAAACAAAAACTAAAACTGCATTTAAAAATAAAATAAATATCCTTTGTCTAAGACCTAAATGAAAACATTTACTACAGTTCATTTATTGAGAAACTGTATGTATCTAAAATTATATTTACAATTCAGAATCCCCTTGCACATCTATCAACAATTCATCGAAAAAATATTTTAAGAATGCAAAGCATTTTATTTAAACATACTTTTGTTTAAAAAAGTTATGATTTGACTGTACCTACTCGTAAATGCATCCTTTAGGCTGCGTTCCACCAGAAATGAGCGAGGATGCGTAGTGAGAGATCTGTATAAAACTAACCAATAAGAGCACTGGCTTAGCTCAAGCTATGAAAATGAAGCGATGTTATTCGTTTCTTTTACACACATC
Source organism: Cosmia pyralina (assembly GCA_946251885.1). Classification (NCBI taxonomy): domain Eukaryota; kingdom Metazoa; phylum Arthropoda; class Insecta; order Lepidoptera; family Noctuidae; genus Cosmia; species Cosmia pyralina. The sequence goes on from OX276371.1 coordinate 3,799,324, forward strand.
CCTCGCTACGCATCCTCGCTCATTTCTGGTGGGAACGCAGCCTCCTCTTCCAAAACATCCCGTACTTTTTGAGGGTGACTGTACTATACATCTATGCCCACCCCTTCAGGAGATACAGATGTCATTATTTACATGCTAAAAACATTTAAAAATCAGTAAAAAAAACGATTATTAATCGCGTGAAGTCTATTTGGTGTACGACGTTTTAAAGCAGCATTTTTATTATCATTTACGTAAGTCCAACCACCACCTCTTAAAGCGGTATTATTTTATCTTACTTCATTGTGAGAAAGAGATGGAGCTAAGCATGCATGAGCTCCATCTCATTCTCACTATGAAGTAAGACCTCTTCAGTATGCCGTATTTTACGTTTTCGTTTTGTTAATATTAAGGACATAATTGATCGTAGCAGGTGGAGTTCTGTGGTTTCTGCCTACCCCCATGGGAAGAAGGCGTGAATTCATTTATGTATGTATCATGGACACGTATTATTTTAGGGAAAATTATTAGTGTAATAATAAGATCAGGAATGGCCAAAATGGGACTTACACTTTTAATAAAAAAAATGTACGAACATATTTCGGATATACTCGGTTAGTTTCAGACATGACTGAAGCCCTTTAAACATCACCAAATACCCGAAATACAAGAAAGTAAAATCTTTTATGCAAACGATCTATTTCTAAATGATCCATCAGCTAAATGCATCATAATTCAGCTGCATCTGGTTGGGATGGAAGCCGATCCCCAACATAGTTGGGAAAAGGCACAAGGCATGGTTTACACTGACAGTTACATAGTTATCACTGACAGTTACATAGTTATCACTGACAGTGACATGGTTTTCACTGACAGTTACAGCGCCTCTACACAATCGGCGATCATAAATTACCATCCCCTTTATCACCCCACTTAGGGTTATTATTGAGACAAAGAGCCTATGTCCTTCCCAGGATGCCACCTATCTCCATGCCAAATTTTATCGAAATCAGTTCAGTGGTTTAGCTTAGTTTTTCAGGTAAACGTCTGTGATCGCCGATGATGAGCAGGCATTACATAGTTATCACTGACAGTTACATGGTTGTCGCTGACAGTTGGTAACTGAAGTGTCAAAATGGCGCTTGCACATTCCTTTTCTTATTCCTCTATCCCAAGATTCAGAACCTTACCATAACAACTTGTAAAATTATTTTAACTCACAATAGACCGACCGACCGTAGTATCGACTGTACGTTTTTCTGTAATTGTTGTCGAATTGAAATTGGTCGTCGTTAACGTTGAGCCGAACTTTTTATAAACATAAACCTTTTTAAAACCCTTGTTTTAAGTAGTAAACAATTAAATTAAAATCTAGGGAAATATAATCTTGGTATTATTGGGGATATACACTGACAGTATCACGATGAAAACACTATTTGATAAAGTTGGCTCGACCTTTTTTATATAAATAAGTAATTTGATATTATGATTCATTTACTAAAATAAAGTTCATAGACGACTGGAGCGTTTATACAACACCGTTTTTTATTTAAGAGCAATATGATGAAAATAACAACGACAAACATTGAAGAAGTGCAAAAGTGTGGTTATTTTCTTTACTTTTTACACGTAAAAAACGTTAAAGGCTCGGTGCGCCCTTAAAATATTTGTATTTCACTTTTATTATCGAAAAGTTCTGATCAGGGGGCAGTCTACGGCGAAATCATGGGTAAGAGGGGTATATACTGTCACAAAATGGTGACACAAAAGTTATATTCTTAGTTCGTTGGTAGCAGAAAGTAGCTTATAGAGAAATAACACTTCGTTTAAAAGCGAAACTTTAGGCCTACGCAAATGGCATTCGCGTCGGAGCCGCACACCTCTATGAAAGATATCGTTGGAAGCTGTCAATTCTTTGACCTATGGTCACGTGACATTTCGATAGCTCATGTCAACGATATACATTTTTTGGCTTTTACTAGCGTCATCGCTAATTGAATGTTACTTTGGGCCGCTGGGCACGTAATCGTCTTACGCCCCCAAATTGTGATATTTGACCTCGGTCTGAGAGATTTACTTCTTAATTTGTGAGGTAAAGAAGGATATAGAAGTAAAAGTAGCGTATTATACGTTCCGAAACTTTTAGCAAATTCTTTTGCAAAACGAATTATAATTTCATTTTATGCCGCACAGATGAAGGCTACGCAATTTTCGTAACTAATAACAGCGGCACGGGTTGATCCATCAGGTTAAGCTACGCTTGCCGGGGTTGGTCCGTGGATGGGTCAACCAGTCTTACCAAGGGGTATCGTTTTACCCAGTTACTTTGTGAAAGTCAGGACGCTGTCAGTGGAGGCTGGTCACATTTTACCTGCCACGGCTTATTTTAATTTAATTTAAATTTTGAATTGTTTTTTTATATTTTTATTACGGACGCTTTTAACGTCCTGCATCGTTCTCACGTGTATACGTAATTTCAACATGAATGATGTAACCAATATTTTGAAAATATATTTTGATTTAAAAGAGTGTCCGTAGAGTTTCTTGCCCGTTCTTCTCCATAGGTACCTACTACGCTTTGGAATGGGCAACTAGCTTAATCTTTCTGACACCGAACCTCTAAACCAATCGCTTGTTTCAAAATACGCTCGAGGACTTTTATACGAAGTATGATAACTTTTTCATGGTAAAGAAGGGCGTAGAAGCAAAATAAGGCGTAGCAAACGCCCCGAAGCGTATTATTCGCCCTGAAGCGTATTAAACACCCCGTAGCGTATTATACGCCCCGTAGCGTATTATACGCCACGTAGCGTATTATATGCCCCGAAGCGTATTATACGCCCCGAAGCATATTACACGCCCCGAAGCGATACACCCCGAAACTGTAAACCAAGCGCTCATTTTACAATACGCTCGAGGACTTTTACTTTTATACGAAGTATGATAACTTTTTCATGGTAAAGAAGGGCGTAGAGCAAAATAAGGCGTAGCAAACGCCCCGAAGCGTATTATTCGCCCCGAAGCGTATTATACGCCCCGTAGCGTATTATACGCCCCGTAGCGTATTATACGCCCCGTAGCGTATTATACGCCCCGAAGCATATTGCACGCCTCGAAGCGATACACCCCGAAACTGTAAACCAATCGCTCATTTTACAATACGCTCGAGGACTTTTACTTTTATACGAAGTATGATAAAGAGTGTTGAAGCAATACAAGGCCTAGCATACGCCCCGAAGCGTATTATCCGCCCCGAAACTGTAAACCATTCGCTCATTTCAAAATATGCTCGAGGATTTACACTTTCGTACGAAGTATAACATCTATTTGTAAGGTAGTGGGGTGTAGAACCGCAACTGGCAACACTGGGGCGTATCATATGTCTCAAAGTAGCAATATTTTTTTTTACACCGGAGTGTTGCCAGTCTCGCTTCTATACTTAATATAATTTCTATTTTTAGGGTAAATTAGGATTACTATGACTAAAATCCTGTGTTACAACAGCGTGCAGACCGCGTGGCTCGGCGCTCGCTAGGCGTGTGAACGTCAACGTCTCCAGGAGCGGTCCTCGTCCGCGTCGTCCTCTTCCTCTTCATCAAAACGTAGGAGAGTGTCCTCTGGGAGTTCTGCTGGCGTCTATGGGGAGATGGAGAATTTTATGTTAGGAGTTGACTATGAAGAGACAGTTGTTAAGGAATCTTCTTTTTCTAAAATAAAAGTAACCTAAGTTACTTCTTGTAACATCAGCTATCTGCCAGTGAAAGTCCTATCAAAATGGATCCAGCCATTTCGGACATTAGCCGAACAAACAGACAGACAAAAACCCTTTACAAAAAAAGTGATATAACTACCATAGTCACTTCTTCCTTATCGTCTCGTGTGTCACCGTTGCGCGCGGGGCGAATGTCGGCCGCGGGGCGGGGAGTACTGTTTGTACTCGCGTTCGTGTTCGCCGTCCACGTTATCTGTTAAACAAATAGAAATAATTTATTAATTAACCTCATTATACCTAGATTTTAAAGAAATTATGTGGTCACTTATTTTTGAAAAACACACATAGGAAAGAAACGTGATCAATACGCATTGAGCCGGACCTATTCATCTAAATTCGCTTTTACGTGTAACATGTCCCGGACCAAAACAGAGTATTTGTTTTGTGATTTTGGCGGACTCTCCGGTCCTGTGCCCATATCTCTTGCCGGAACGCCCTTACCGATCTGCTCCGACTTTCGGTACCTCGGGTCGCTTGTCCAAGGGGATGGCGAAGTAGACCGAGACATAACGCACCGGATCAACGCAGGATGGATGAAATGGCGACAGGTTACAGGAACAACTTGCGACCCACGGATGCCCCTCAAGTTGAAGGGGAAAATTTACAAGTCCGTGATAAGGCCTGTCGTACTTTATGGATCGGAATGCTGGACAGTGAAGAAGACGGATGAAAAAAAATTGCATGCAGCGGAGATGAGAATGTTGAGATGGATGTGTGGAGTGACAAGAATGGATAAAGTGAGAAATGAGTATATAAGAGGAAGTTTGAAAGTGGCGCCAGTGACAGAAAAGTTGAAAGGAAATCGTTTGTCTTGGTATGGGCATGTAATGAGGAGAGACGAAACGCATGTGACTAAAAGAGTGATGAATATAGATGTTGATGGATGGAGAGGCAGAGGAAGGCCAAAGAAAAGATGGATGGATTGTGTGAGGAATGATATGAAAGAGAAGGGAGTGAATGATAGCGTGACGGTTGACAGGGGAGAATGGAAGAAGAAAACGTGTTGCGCCGACCCCAAGTAATATGGGATAAGGGCAGGAAGATGATGATGTCCCGCCGCGGGAATTCACCCGGTCCTTGACAAATGTTAACGTCATAAGCTCGCGGGCTTGAGAGTTTAACGGAGACCCGCAGCAGTAGCCCGCGAAATTCAAATTTTCTTACATTTTTTGCAATAAGGATGATGCCTGGGTAAAAAAAAAAGAAATTCTATTTAGTCCGTCAGTCAGATAATAAAAAAATATTAGACACGTATTTTTTGCTTTATCATATCAATAGAAAATGACTTAGATAACACGCATTAAAGTTGGGGAGTGGGGACTCGCCACGTCACTTGTACGTATAAAACCTAGCTACACGTGACGTCACGCGATGTGTTAACTCAATGTATCGCCGTAATCTTTTGATTTTGTAAAAAAAGAAAACATACGTGTCCAATATTTTCTAATAACCTACATGACGGACAAAAGCAAAATGTTTAGTCATCATCCCTATTTGCAGGTCAGTGTCAGGTTATATCTTGAATCAAAATATTTTATTTATATTAAAAAAAATAAATAAATAAATAATTTTTATTTTTTTTTTTTATTTTTTTTTTATTTTTTTTTTTTATTTTTTTTTTTTCATGGGCACTTATGAAACGTCAGAAGTCGTGCACCTAGCATGGTTCCAAATTGATCGTTTCCTATGGAGAAGAGCCGGCAAGAAACTTAATGATTACTCTAAATATGATTCGCGATTATAGCAAATATGTATTTACATAATTATTATAATCATAAGAGTCATCAATACATCTCTCTAAGTTAGCTTTGTTCTCTTAAAGTTTGATTACGGAAATCATGACATTTTGGAACAAATCTAGCTTAGAGAGATGTATTGATGATTGTTATGGTTAAAATTATGTAAATACATATTTGTTATAGTCGCGAATCATATTTTTATCAACATCCTACCTGATAGTGACCTGCAAATTTAAAAAAAAAACGCAAGAAAATTTGAATTTCGCGGGCAACCACTGCGCAATCACCTTAATGATGACACACCTCTTACCACCGCTTCCAGTAATAAAGGCTTGTATAACTCACCGATAGCGTTCTGTCATTATAATGCTTGCCGTTAGCGGCTGCGTGCTCGGCGTGCTGCCTACACTTGTACTGCAAAACCAGCTGCGGTACAGATAGTTCAACTTCTTTGCTTATTACTTCACCGTATTGCTGGAACAAAAATGTATTGTTATTTACAGTTCAATAAAAATAATATAGAGATAGTTATCAAATGTCAGAATTTCCAATTTCTAAGCAAACGATCAGGTGCTGCAGTCTCGACATAGATAGCGATCGCTGTTCGAGCGCCGTCGGCTATCTTCGTGTCAGGCGTCCGTCGGGCGGCTGCGCGGGCGCGCAGGGGCCGAAGCATATTTTTCTTTCCAGACAGCCCTAGTACTCGGTTTAGCGGCGTAGGTATGTACGGACGAGAAAGAACACAAAATAATAACAACTCTCAAGCGCGGCGATTAAGTGCAATTTAGCTTGCGCGTGATTTTGTAGGCTATTACAAAAGCGGCTTTCTTCAAGATCAAAGGAGTGCAACTTCTGTACTTATTCTGTGGCCCGACGATTCACCACCGAACGCGACCGACGACACGCGCGCCAATTACCTGTACCTTTCCATTTTGAAAAAGTCAATACATAATAAGTTAAGTTTTACAGTCCACTGCTTTTTATTTAAAGTCCGAGTTATCTGCCTACCTTTTCCCAACTATATTGGAGTCGGCTTCCAGTCTAACCGGATGCAGCTGAATACCAGTATTTTATATGGAGCGACTGCCTATCTGACCTCCACAACCCAGTAACTGGGTAATACGATACCCCTGGTGAGACTGGTTGTCAGACTTTCGGGCTTCTGACGACCCGTAACGACTGTCAAAGATCCACGAATGACAGCCGGGACCAACGGCTTAACGTGCTTTCCGAGGCACGGACTAGTCTCGGTATGTAAAGATGGTCACCCATCCACGGACCAACACCGGCAAGCGTAGCTTAACCTGATGGATCGACCCGTGCGGCTGTTATTACTTTAGCCACGAGCTGCTCTTACTGGTCATCACAGTATGATATACTGGATTCACCTCATCAGTCTGCGGAGGGCTGTCTCTTACACACTTTATAATAATAACTCACAGAGAAGTGCGCGAGGAGTGCGTCCAGCTCGTCCGCCTCGAACCCTGAGATGAGAAGCGCGCGCGGCCGGTGGTCTACCGACTGGTTCACGCTGAACATGTTAGTTGTGATGCCGCCTCGGGTGAAGCGGGTTGGTGTGTTGAATCTGCCTCCCCTGTGGATATGAGAGAGCAGAGTGAGATGGTTGTTTGATAGATTTTTGAATGGTTAAAAAGGAAAAGATAACGTTTCAGAAAGCCTTCAGGGGCCGTACCATGAAGTGAAAAAAATCATGGATCCATCTTAGTTCCAGCGTGAGAGAGAGACGGAGCTATATACGACCTTATAGCACCATCCTTTTTTCTCAACCGAATCATGATAGATGCATGATCTTTTTCACGTCACAGTACGGCCTAGTCTTTTCCCAGCTATGTTAGGGTCAGCTGCCAGTCTTACCAGATGCAGCTCATCATCTGGCTAGCCTTTTCCCAACTATGTTGGGGCCGGCTTCCAATCTAACCGGATGCAGCTGAATGCCGGTATTTTACATGAAGCGACTGCCTATCTGACCTCCACAACCCAGTAACTAGGTAATACGATACCCCTTCGTAAGACTGATTGTCAGACTTTCGGGCTTCTGACGACCCGTAACGACTGTCAAAGATCCACGAATGACAGCCGAGCCGGGACCAACGGCTTAACGTGCTTTCCGAGGCACGCAGGAGTCTCTGTATGTAAAGATGGTCACCCATCCACGGACCAACCCCAGCAAGCGTAACTTAGCCACGAGCTCCTCTACCAGATGCAGAATTTTGCATTAGGATTCCTGGATAAAGCCCACAAAGTCATGTGTGTCATTTAGTTTCAAGCCGGGAATCAAACCCGACTACAGCAGCAGACGAACACAAAATAAAGCATAAAATAACTTTCTAAAATAAAAAATCAGCTATCACCTCACCTAATTTTCCTTTTCACAATACGGTAGCTTGAAAAGTTAACAATATCATAATATTAACATTGTGGCTTTAAATAAATACCCGTTTCATAAGATTTACATCTATAATTCCCGTATTTTTAAGAAAATGAAGTCGTTAGCAGGACAAATTTTCCAAAAAAATATGGAGCAATTTTAAAGAGTTGAATGTATTGTAAAAATTTCCGTTTTGCGACTGCAGCAAAAGACTCATCTTGTTACTACATAACATTCAGGCGAAATAAAGAAGATATTTTGAATTTTTGACGTATTTCGGCTGCACGCAAAATCAATTTTTGTCCTCAAAAATTACAAATTTGCCTTATTCTTTTTTATAATGGCCCTTAAATCTCTCATGGGCCAAAACACGATTGACACAATTTGGCTCAATCGAAAATCGCAGTTTCCTCAAAATTAGCATTTTTTACGAGAAAAAACAGTTTTATTCGATTGTAATTAAAGCAATTTCAATAAAATTTCGTCTACACGTTCACCATTAAACACAAAATCAATCTGCCTAGCCTTTTCACGATTATGTTGGGTTCGGCTTCCAGTCTAACCGGATGCAGCTGAATACCAGTATCTTACATGGAACGACTGCCTATCTGACCTCCACAACCCAATTACTGGGTAATACGATCCCCTTGGTAATTAAGACTGGTTGTCAGACTCGGGCTTCTGACGACCCGTAAAGACTGTCAAAGATCCACGAATGACAGCCGGGACCAATGGCTTAACGTGCTTTTCGAGGCATGGAGGAGTCTCGGTATATAAAAATGGTCACCCATCCACGGACCAACCCCGACAAGCGTAGCTTAAGCTGATGGATCGACCCGTGCGGCTGTTATTACTTAGCCACGAGCTCCTCCCTTAAATTTATAGTCTTCATACCTCCATAAATTCTATATGCTTCGTTTGACCCCGTTACGATACCATTTCGCCTTTAATTATTATTTTTGAAAGTGTTTTTTCTTCATTATGACTAGTTCAAAGTTTCAGGCGCCCACTAAACGACACTAATCGTAAACCTACCTTGTATGCGGCCTCCTCATCATATTATGCGAGGGAAACTGTATGGACATCTGTCTGCGAAGCTCTACGATCCTCTTCGTAAGCTCTGTGACGTCATGGCCTTCCTGTTGAGGACAAATTAAAAACAATTGAAATATAAATATAATAGTGTTCAGTGCGCTATGGAGCGGGCTATGCTCGGAGTGTCTATGAAGGGTAAAATCAGGAATGAATTATCCGGAGAGGAAACGAAGTAACCGACATAGCTTGCAGACTAAGCAAGCTGAAGTGGCAGTGGGCCGATGGCCGGTGGAGCAGAAGAGTCCTGGAGTGTAGACCTCGTGTATAGGCAAGCGTAGTGTGGGACGCCCTCCATGGACCGACGACCTTTAAAAGTTGGCTGGGACAGACTGGATGCGGAAGGCGGAGGACAGGGTGTTGTGGCGCAGCCTGGGACAGGCCTACATTCACTGCCTATAAGCTCCTCTGTGAGCGGGAGCAGGCCGTAATCATAATCCATCACGCGGGTCCAGTGTGCGGGTTGGTAGATGTCGCATGTCTTCGTGTTTTTTAACCGACCATAAAAAATGAGGAGGTTCTCAATTCGACACGTATATATATTTTTTTCTATGTATGACCACGCATAAATTTTTACAGAATCATCCGATTTTAATTTTTTTTTTTTTTTGTTTTATTCGAGAGGTATGTACACATACCCTCAAAGTTGGTCACATATACAACCGACTTCCAGAAATAACACTACAAAGTGAAAAATAACTTTAATTTCGGAAGTCAGTGGCATAAAACGTAAAATATATTTAACCAGACACCGACTTCCGAAATTAAAGTTATTTTTCACTTTGTAGTGTTGTTTTTGGAAGTCGGTTGTATTTTTTTATAAAAAAAAGTCTACGTTCTTAGGGGCACCCGTTTTGAAATAACGATTGGATAGCCTAAACTGTCAAAATATTTTTGATTAAGATACAACCTGACACTGACCTGCAAATTGCAGAAAAAACGTAAGAAAATTTGAATTTCGCGAGCTACTGCTGCGGATCCCCCATAATTAATAATTAATTAATTTAAGGAGATTAATTTCCCACATACCTGCTGCTTAGTAAACAGATCCAGCTCAGCATCCAAGATCTCCTTCTGGGCCTCTTCCTTAGTCTTCGGTTTCTTTGCCTGCTGACAAACGTAATGGAAGCCCAGTTAAAGCTATGTACAAGGCTTTGGGTATATGAAACATTTATATAATGGTTGTTGCGTCTCGTCCACGAAAGAAAAGTCCTCGGCTTAGCGCAGACCAAGGATTTTTTTGTTAACATTGTATAATGGACTTTATTTTTAGTGTCTTAAAGTGCAAACTTGGCGGATAGGCGCGCCAGCATGCCCGAAAAGATGTTTTATGTCGATGTTTGTACAACTTTACACTTTGCGCCACTGAAATTAAAGTGTAATATTCGATATCAACAAAAAAAAACTGTGCTCCGCGCTCGATTACCGAGATTTTCAGAGTTCTAGCTGTACAGTTCTGCCGCAGACGCTTGACAAGACGCTTTTTATACAGGGTGTATCAAAAAGGTGTGGTCAAATTTAAGGGTGTGGTACAGTGAGCGTCAATAATATCGGGACGAACAGACTTTTCAAAATGATCTAAACAACTATGAAAATGAAATATTAACAAAGGAATGTTTCAGAATGAAGACAGTACACGACAACTGTCATTCTGACAAGAACTTTATCCAATTGAGATAAAGTTTATGTTAGATTTTCTTAGTTATTGAGATCATTTCGAACAGTCTGTTCGTCCCGATATTTTTGACGCTGACTGTACATACCATTAAACCGAAAAACTTTCTCCATTGGACAAAAATCGTAATCGAAAAAAAAAATGATCAGACATCCAATACATTTGAATCGAGTAGGTATTGAAGTAATTGTACGGGACAGCTGATAATTGATTCTCGATTACAATGTTAGTCCCATTTTCTGATACATCCTGTATACTTTGTAAAAGATAGCTTGATCTCTGCGACAGCTGTCAGTAAAATCACGCCTATGAAGTTCTGAATTTCATGGTAGTACAGACAGTACCTGTAAATGTCATACTTTATGGGCATGCCGACCTACTTAGTGATGGGCGATGAATCAACGTGACCACAGACTATAAACTATCGATATTTTAAATAAAACTTAATTTAAAATTAATTATTTTTTTAATTTTATTGTATATTTTATTTTAATATCATAACAATATTCATATTTGTATCTTAATCTAAAATAATAGTGAGTAAATAAAATCCAATTTCTCACTTACTCATGTAACATTCCATCCGTCAACGTCCTATCCTTGGGTTTCGGGAGAAGACATGCCGCGTTGGGCTCAAAGGCCGAGTTAAAAGGCCATAAACTCAAAAAAAAAGAGACGCCGCCATCTTGTTTGATATGAACCTCCATTCTCCTCAGTACGAGTGCCGACGCCTTGTATACGCTACGTGTTTTCCGTTCTCATTACTTTGTTTTTGTTACTATTGCTGTTAATTTGTTGTTTGTTGAGTTTTGTTATCTTTTGTTATTACTGTCAGTTTCTTGTTGGCATAATGCCAAAGAGAATGAAGAAAACTGTTTTGAACAGTCAAAGTCGTGAGTTTGTGATTCGCTTACGTGAATATTTTGAGCGAGAGAACCAAAATGGCGGCCCGCTATTACCCATGGAGAAAGTATGTGATAGAGTTGCAGATGCTCTTGGCATTGGACATGCGACAGTAATTCGCATCAGCAAAGAAAAGTATGGCGAATCTTCAACCGCAGCATTGATTGAAGACGAGGACAAAAAAGTTGCAACGCCAAATAAAAAAAGGAAAACTGCTGCTCCTGTCACAAACATTGACAACTTTGACGCCGCTGCGATTCGCAACCATGTATATGGTTACTATACACGTGGCGAATTGCCTACATTGAGAAAACTTGCCACGTCCCTCAAAGACGCAGACTTGTTTAAGGGAAGCTTGCCATCTCTAACGAAGATATTGAAAAATATTGGTTTTTCCTATAAAAAAAGTGACAAAAGAAAAATTATTATGGAAAGAACCGACATTGCTCTAGCTCGAGTGAATTTTCTCCGAAAAGTCAAAAAAATCACAAATTGGGACAAAGTAGTGTTTCTAGACGAGACATGGCTAAACGCCAATCATACCGTATCCAAAGCTTGGACCGATGATACTGCACAATCAACCACCAAAGTACCCGAAGGCAAAGGTCAAAGATTAATCATCACTCATGCTGGGACGTCATCTGGTTTTGTGCCTAATTGCCTTTTGGCATTCAAATCAACTAAAACTACTGAATACCACGAGGAAATGAATTTTGAAAAATTTAAGGAGTGGTTTTTAAAATTATTAGATAATTTAAAGGAGCCACATTGCATTATTATGGATAACGCCCCATACCACTCGGTCCAAAAGCAAAAACCACCAACTTCGGCAAACAGAAAATTAGAAATCATTGCATGGCTTCAAGAAAAAGGAATAGAGGCCAATGAAACTATGCTCAAAAATGAATTATTAAGACTCGTTGGTCTGCACAAACCCAGTACTCCAACGTATGTCTTAGATGATATAGCTCACGAAAAGGGTCATACCGTCATAAGACTACCCCCGTACCACTGCCAGTATAATCCGATCGAGCTAATCTGGGCCCAAGTCAAAGGTTTGTTTGCTTGAGTTTCAGTTATATAGGTACTTTAAGTATTAACTACTGTATAATAAAATTAATCTTAGTAAAAATATGTTTTCTTTTAAGGTTACGCTGCCAGACACAACACAACACCACCTTTCACGGCAAATAAAATGTTGCAGTTATTAAAGAGTGCAGTCGACAATGTATCTGCAGAAGACTGGAAGAAGGTGGTAACCAAATGCAGAAAACTAATGGAAGAAGATTGGGAGCGGGACGTCCGATTTGATAATATTTGCGAACAAGAGTTTATAATAAATTTACAAGATTGTTCTAGCGATTCAGAAACTGATTCAGATATGGATTTGGGGTGTACTCCTTTCCGAGAATAAATGTATTTTATATTCAATTATTCGTTTAATTTAGTAACGTTTGTAATTAAATTAAACCCAATTAAATGTTACATTAGGATCGATAAATAAGGAGAATAGTAAGAAACGTCGATAATTTCTATCGACAATTTTTTTTATCCTGACAACCCTAGGAATGTCAGTTTGACTTATGTCGCAGAGATCAAGCTATCTTTTACAAAGTATAGACACCTTTGCAAATGAGATAATGCTTGTGATAGGTGCGTTGAGCCGACGTACGCACGTACGTAAAAATATCGCGGCGGGACTTTTACGTCCGTGCGAACGTCGGCTTAGGGTTGATCCACATCTGTCAGCACGGAACAGCATTTATGCCGTGTGTGCTGCATCGTGCTATCGCGTGCTTCAGCATAAGATCGCATGCCGTCGCCGTTGAGTGTTGTCGAATACGATCATGCAATGCAATGGAAGCATGATATCGCGCTCGATAGCACTCGTCAGCACTCCAGCGCCTCTCAGCCATTTTGGCCGTGGTGTCGAGCGCATCGCCGATTCCACCGCGCGGTCTCTATCTTTATCGCTCTAGGAAATGATGATCCTAAGAGATAGAAAAGGATAAAGCACGAAAAAAGGCGATTCCGTGCTGACAGATGTGGGTCAACCCTTACACGATTGATGGGCCCACCTTATGTGAATGTAAATGTAGGAGGAGATACGACGGCGTAAAACATTTTATCAATTTGCAAATTGTATTGATAAAATTTTAAGACATTGCAGTCACTCCGCGTCAATTCGATCTAAAGGCTCATTTACCGACTATCTTATAAAGGGCCAAATTAAATTAGCTGGCGAAACTCCGGAGGGTGATGGTATTGAGCTAAATGGTTGAGCTAATTGGTGCTGATCCATGCGTCATGTTCGCGAACGGGCGCCGTCAGTTGGGACTGGTCGTCTCTTAGCTGCCATGGCTTATTTTTTAATTTTAATATTTAATTTAGTTGTTTTAGTTTTTATCTTTTTATTACGGACGCTTTTTAACGTGCACGTCTTTCTACATTGTTCTCACATGTATATTTTCAACATGAACGATGTAACCAATATTTTGTAAAAATATTATGATTTAAAAGAGTGTCCGTGGAGTTTCTTGCCCGTTCTTCTTCCATAGGGATCTACTACGCTTTGGAATGGGCAACTAGCTTCATCTTTCTGACTGACCGACCCATTAACAATTCAAAAGTGCCTGTAATTGGTTTATTTGAAATAAATGCTTTGAGTTTGAGTTTATCCATATCTAAACACGATAAAATCCTACTAAGTATATCATTATTTTATTTGTTATATTTTATTTTTGTAATCTATTCCTTATGTTTGGCGGCGTCGATTTAACCATTGGTGCTCATCTTTTCTTGATGTCTCGTCGTGTGTAAGATCTCTTATTATAATTACTGTATAGCTAGCCGTGAAAACCTGTAATTGGCTTCATGTTTCTTATTTCAGTATATTTATTGTTTATAAGTTAAGCTGTTGGTTTTCCACATGTTAAATACAGTAAGTGCGGGTTACTTTGACTCTAGGGCATAACTTTGGCCCAAATCGAGACAGATGTTTACTGTCATTAAATCCACACAAGGTTCCGCAAGTACGCGTCTATATCACCATGTGAAGGACATACGACCTTCGGTTGTGTGGTTGTGACACTTCGGGCAGTTTATACAGTTGTCTCGATTTGGGCCAAAGTTATGCCCTAGAGTCAAAGTAACCCGCCCTTACGGTAAATAAATAAATATCACAATAATAATAATATTAAAAATATTATGATTTAAAAGAGTGTCCGTGGAGTTTCTTGGTTGAGTTTGAGTTTTTAGTTTTTTTTTTTTTGAGTTTCTTTCTTCTTTATATTAATAAATAAAGGCGTAAGCTTGTGTGTGTTTTTATGTTTGTTACTTCTTCACATTCAAACGGCTGGATCAATATTGATAAAATTTGGTATGCAGGTAGCTCACACCCTGGATTGACACATAGGCTACTTTTATCCCGGTCTACGCGGGTAAACCGCGGGGCGCTGCTAGTAAAAAAAAAAAAATTTAATGTTCTTTTTTTGGGGTCAACGACCGCTGGTACTGTATTTACTTGAAGTTCAGAAAATCTGAGTTTTTTTTATCGTGTTTATTCATCACGTCTACTAAGTTTTTCCACAAAGAATAAATTTAATTGATATTTCAAGTTACACCCCTGCCTCGGTCATTGACCCCAGAAAAAATCACATCAAATCATTTCATCAGACTTCAAAAAAGGAGGTTCTGTATTCGACCTGTATGTATGTAGGTATGTTTATCCACGATTTTCTCAAAAACTAATGAACCAATTTTGATGATTTTTTCACTATCGTAATCTACATACTTTCAGGAAGGTTTTAGTGTATAATACATTATGTAATTATTTTTATGTACGAAGTTATGTGCATAAATGTACTGTATCTCGGACATTTCTAAGCGGATTTTGTGATAATTTTTCTTTTTGTTCGTCTTGGGCTCATGTATTATCCTAATTGTACAATTTTCAATTCAACTAAAAATGGAAAAATAAATTTCCTTTAAGAAAAGTAAAAACCGACTTCAAAACCTAAAATGAATAAAATAACTTTAAAAAAAAAATTATTTGCTTCTGAAGTCGGTGTCTTCCATTCTTCAATGCACCTTAGCTTGAGACCGACTTCAGAAGCTGTTAAGTTTTTTTTTTAATTTAAGTTATTTTATTCATTTTAGGTTTTGAAGTCGGTTTTTACTTTTATTAAAGTAAATTTTGTTGTATCATTTTGAGATATCGATATCCATCACGTTTGCGGAGTTTCACTTACTAATTTATTTGACCCTGTAGTTACTGAAGCTTATTGAAACGAAGATTCTCGTCGCGTCATCCCTTGCGAGGCCAGAAACCCTCGTCGTGTAAAAGAAGCATATTCTACAGGTTGAAATTGAATTCATGGGCTTCCTTTTAAGTGGTCGTTGTACTCGTAAATATGAACAACTTTTCCCTAAAAAACAGCTGTTCTCTACATTTATATGCGCAAAACTCGTCAAACTGTAGGAAACGGCTGATTTTTTTTTTCACAATTTTAGGTTTGGTCCCACAGTAAAAGTTGATCATAATATGATGAGAACAATGACTTAAAAGGATGCCCATGAATTCAATTTCATCCTGTATAATACGTACTTTTATAGAAGATTATTAAAATCATATGTTTTAAAAGTCATAACTACTTTAATCACTTTTCAGATAAAGTTTTATTTTACATCAACTTAAGGACGCTGTTACAAATGGGTAGTCAAATCATTACGTTTTTACACAAAAGCATGTTTATTAAATAAAATGCTTTACATTCCTAAAATGTTTTTGGCCAAATTGTTGATAGATGTGCATGCATGGTACAATTCTGAACTATAAATATAATTTTAGATAAGTACAGTTTCTCAATAATGTACCGGACTGCAAATTTTTACTTCGGTACATTTATTGAGAAAATGTACCTATTTAAAATTATATTTATAGTTCAGAATCGTACCATGCACATCTATCAACAATTTGGCCAAAAAACATTTTAAGAATGCAAAGCATTTTAATTAACATACTTTTGTGTAAAAAAGTAATGATTTGACTACCCATTTGTAACAGCGTCCTTAAGTTAAATAGCCTTTAAAACCACACACCTACACCACAGTATAACAAAGTTAGCTTAGTAGTAAGTAGCCTATTAGTATAAGTTTTTAAACTGTCATGGTCACTAACATTATTATGAACACAAACCGGATATTAGGTCTTTACCTATGAAATTGCCGTTCTGCAGTACTGGCCATTTCAAATCAAAATAATTTTTGTTTGGCTAAGAATTCTAATTTCAAACGGCTGAATTAGCAGCAGCTTTCGACGTTAGCGTCAAAACAATATTGGTCCATTTGCGTCAGATTGGCAAGGTAAAAAAGCTTGACAAATGGGTGCCCCACGAACTCAATGATCGCCAGCGCGAAGTACGCGTCGAGACGTGCCTTGCACTGCTCAACAGACACACAAATGAAGGAATTTTGAACCGCATTGTTACCTGCGATGAAAAATGGATTCTGTTTGATAACCGCAAGCGCTCAGCAAGTTGGTTGGATCCTGGTTCAGCACCTAAACAATGCCCTAAACGAAAACTTACCCCTAGAAAAGTGATGGTCACTGTTTGGTGGTCTAGCGCCGGTGTGATTCATCACAGCTTCTTACCAAACGGGGTGAGCATTACTTCACATGTGTACTGTGAAGAACTGAACACAATGATGGAGAAGCTGGCACATCTCCAACCAGCATTGGTCAATCGCTCGTCTCCGCTGCTCCTGCACGACAACGCGCGACCTCATACTGCACAGCAGACGGTCTCCAAGTTGCAAGAACTGGGGTTGGAAGCTCTCCGTCATCCGCCCTACTCACCAGACCTTGCGCCTACAGACTACTACTTTTTCCAGAATTTGGATAACTTCTTGGCGGGAAAAAAATTCAATACCCGAGAGGCAGTACAAAATGCCTTTGAAGAATTTATTGCCTCCCGTCCAGCTGATTTCTTTAAGAAGGGCATCAATAAACTGCCACTGCGTTGGCAAAGATGCATTGATTGCATGGGTGATTACTTCGATTAATACAAATAAAAAATGCATGAAAAAAATTCGTTTAAATTTTTTCATACAAAACGGCAATTTCATAGGTAAAGACCTATTATATTCATCTGAATTTATATTAGAAGACCTATTATTTACCATGTTTACTGTTATGTTCGAGTTCCCGATATTTCGGCACTGTTGCAAGCACCATGGTCACGGATAAACTGAAGTTTTTGCGGGTGGGTGTTTTATGAGCAGACAAATCGGTCTACCCTCTTTCTTGTTCGTTTTTTGCGCTCAGTACCACTACCACTCGGTAAACTCAGCTCTCGACACAGCCTGGAATCCAGTGCTTCAGCTGTGTAAAATCCGAAAAAAGTGCCGAAAAAAGTTCGCGAGCGGACACAGTGCGTTTCGTGTGTCGGGAACAGAATCGAGTTGCGAGGTACAGTGGTAGTGGTACTGAGTGCAAAAAAAAAACGAACAAGAAAGAGGGTAGACCGATTTGTCTGCTCATAAAACACTCACCCGCAAAAACTTCAGTTTATCCGTGACCATGGTGCTTGCAACAGTGCCGAAATATCGGGAACTCGAACATAACAGTAGACATGGTAAATATCCCGTTTGTGTTCATAATAAAGCCGTTTAGTAGCTTTATTATTCTGTGCCTACACCAGACTCGATTAAAGAGACCTGTGTTTATAGATTCATCTATTTGCTAAATACAATTAACTAAGCTATGATTAGTTGTCACAAAAATACACAATATTAGATGTACACTAATATACACAACTTTTACACATAAACACACGAACAAAACCATTACGTATGAATACGGACGGAGTGCCAAAGGAATGCATTCAGAAGATATTTATCTGCACTGCAACTGTTTGACTAATTGACAACCGCATAAAAACTGTGACGAACAGACTGAAAAATAATGGTTACGACGGTCCACAGCAATCGTTTCAATATAAGCCTTATGTCAATAACCATAAGAATCGCATAACATACGATCTTCTATTACAACTACTATTCGACTACATAGACTTATAAAAAAAGGCGGACAGATTCACGCTAACAAAGAACTGTGTCTATCGGAATTAGCCAGCTCGTTATACGCACACATTCACACATCAGTCAACCATTCGTAATATGGTAACGTATTCGTATGGTAAGGTATATATACAAAGGTATACATACAGCATGACTTGTGAAATGTGTGCGTGCCTGTAGGTAGTATGGGCCAAAGTTCCGCATGATCACCTCAAAGGCGATAATCGCATGCACGGCTCACGACTCGATCGCACAATGTTCGTGTGTCACTAGCTGCGCTCTCACAGGAATATTTTCTTAAGTGAGCATGCTTAAGTTTTGTCCATAGTACAGTGAGCTGGCTGACTCCGATAGACACAGTTTTTTGCTAACGAGAATATGTCTGCCTTTTTTTATATGTCTATGTTCGACTACAGCAGTTTTGTTTTCCGCAGTAGCAAATAGCAATACAGTCCATCCGTATCCACACTTATTTTCTTTAATACTTACATACAACACTAAGACATAATATGGCATTATTGTCCAACAATCAACACACTATTAGTTACTATGTATTTCATACAATGACCAATGAGGAACTATCACATTTTAAGGCGAAAGCTCCAGGGTTACCCGCGAAATTTTAATTTTTTAACTTTTTTTGTAATTTGCAACTCAGTAGTAGATTGTATGTTGATTAAAATAAGATTCGCGATCGTAACAAGTATGTTTTTACTTATTTATAATCATTTAAGTCATCAAAACAACTCTTTAAGGACGCTGTTACAAATGGGTAGTCAAATCAATACTTTATTACACAAAAGTATGTTTAGTAAATAAAATGCTTTACTTTCTTAAAATGTTTTTTAGCCAAACTGTTGATAAATGTGCATGGTTCTGAACTATAAATATAATTTTAGATATATTTATTGAGAAAATGTACCTATTTAAAATTATATTTATACACTTCTGGACACATCTTTTGGCCCACCTTGTATTTTCAGTTTCGTTTGGTCCTAGCTAAAATTTTATATTAGGTCGAGCAAAAAGTTTTTATGCAGTTTTGAACCTGGCACATTCACAATTTCATTCAATAGTCTTTTTTTGAATTTCGAACACAGAATTTAAAGAACAAAAGACAATTTGGAGCCTGTTTGTTGATATCAAACAATCGAATACTAAGAAAACTTGGTTTTATTGGTTTACTTGGATTTAATTCTTGAAAAAGTGATTGATATCTTTGGTTTTGCAACAAACATTACTTATTCTTAACATTAAGGTGAGGTTCTATCAATAATCTATGGATACTTCACCTGAAGTCGCCGCCCAAGCTGTGGCACTTATTCAGGCCGGACACAGCCAAAGAAACGTGAGTGCTCAACTTAATTTAAGTCGATCTGCGGTCCGAAATGTTTATCGGAGGTACCTAGAGACTGGCGGCTTTGTTCGTCGCCAAGGAAGGCCACGATCTCGGGTCACAACTGAAAGGCAGGATCGATTCATCGTGACGACCAGCTTGAGAAATCGTCACCTTACCTCCATTGAGATACAAAACCAACTTCGCGACTTCCACGGAGTATCTGTGAGCGCTCGAACTGTTCGGAGAAGGTTAAAAGAACGCGATATGGTACCACACAAGCCAGCTAATGGCCCCAAACTAACGCGAGCCCACCGAACAGCGCGCCTTCATTTCGCACGCAGTCATTTAAATTGGACACAGCAAGATTGGAGCCGTGTACTCTTTTCTGATGAGTCTAAAATTGTGTTACATGGCAATGATGGAAGGAAGAAGGTCTACCGACGTAAGGGAGAGCGTTTCGCACAATGCTGCTTTGAAGAGAGGGTTGCTTATGGCGGTGCCTCATGGACTGTCTGGGGCGGTATATCCGCGAGCGGCAAAACTCAACTTGAGGTTGTTACAGGACCACGGCTGCCAACATTAAATGCTGAAAGGTACATTCGTGAGTGCTTAGAACCTCACGTGATACCATACGCGGACTATGTGGGCCCAAATTTCCTTTTTATGCATGATAATGCAAGAGCCCATGCGGCCGGCATCGTCAGGGAATATCTTCGGGATGTGAACATCACAGTTATGGACTGGCCAGCCAGAAGCCCAGACATGAACCCCATTGAGCACATGTGGGACGAGCTAAAAAGACGTGTTAGGGCTCGTCAGCCAGTTGCCCAGACGATGCAGGAGTTGAAAACTGCCATAGAAGAGGAATGGGAGATGATCCCTCAAAATTTCATAGAGTGGTTGATAAACTCTATGCCTAATCGTATGAGAGCTGTGGTAGATGCCCATGGAGGCAACACGCGTTATTAAATTAAACCTTTATTTGATAAAACATGTTTTTTATTCAAAAATCAATTGCCTTTAACAAGGCGCATATCCGACTTGTTAGACGTAGCTCCATGTCGTATGGTATTCTGAATTCAAATTTAAAACAATACGATCGAAAAAGATGGTAAAATGTATCAGGTTTAAAACTGCATCAACAGTTTTTGTTTAATCTAGCAATCATATTTCGGTAGGGGCCATCGAAACCTAAACTCTAAGGTGGGCCAATAGATGTGTCCAGAAGTGTAGTTCAGGATCGTACCATGCACATCTATCAACAATTTGGTCAAAAAACATTTTAAGAATGTAAAGCATTTTATTTAATAAACATACTTTTGTGTAAAAAAGTATTGATTTGACTACCCTTTTATAACAGCATCCTTAGGACCAGCTTCGGTAATCCTATTGAACGACTATTTCATGAAATCTTGACATTTGAGAATTATAATCACTGTATTGTATTACTGATTCTACCGATTATAATTCTGTAAATACATATTTGTTACGGCCGCGTCTCATATTTTAATCAACATACAACCTGACACTGACGTGCAAATTGCAAAAAAACGTAAGAAAATTTGAATATCGCGGGCTGCCCTGGCGCATCCCCCTTAATGTAATTAATTATGTACAATACTTTGTGAGTTTTGTGACTAAGTATGACAAATAGAACGAGTTGCGAAACGCATGCGTGATGCTATTTTTACTTAAGTATATTACGCTATATTACGAATAGAAGGTGAACAGAATGGTCGCTTTCTTATATTAAAAAATGGCTGCGGTTTTACGTAGTTTTCAAATTCAGGAACTTTCGATCGCCTGATTCGACGTTTAAAATTTAGGGCTTTGGTCACGTAACTTTACACGGAGTGACTGCAATTTTCATTTTTGTGTTCTTTACAGCACTATACTCTGTCCACTAAGTTATGCACTTTTTGACACCTATCAGTGTCATACTAACGAACATTTGAGAAAGGACTGAGCGTTCCGTATTCAGTTGTGCAGTGAATACAGACTGAAAATAACGAGAGATAGAAAGCTAATTTGTGGCGAGTAGTTGTCTCTTTAGTAGTAGTGATATTAGGTGCAAAATCGCTTTGTCTCTTTCTAGAGAGTGGTCACTTATGTAAGGCTAACGCTCAGTCCAGTTCTCTATATCTATGCTAACGAATATGTGTTTAGCAAACTTGATACTTATTACAACTAGAAATTGTTCCAACTGACAGATGTCAAAAAGTGAATACCATAGTGGACAGAGTATAATGTACTGAATTGACCTATTTTGCCAAACGTTTTTGCTGGCAACTCTTAGTGAATGTTAACTGATGCTTTCTACGACGTCGAAAGAGATTTGTAACGTATATTTAAAAAAAATGTGTGGTTCAAATGCAATAAAAAAACTGACATGCTTTCTTGATGAATAAAGTAACATTTCAGTATAAAAAGAAGTGCGATTAACATTAATATGATTACATACAAAAATAAAGATTACTATTGCAAAATATAATTTTTGCTTCTTTGTATTTGACGGTAAAAAGTTAGGGCGTTGATCAAATGGCTGTTTAACTTTAACTTTCAAAGACAAAAGTAAGAATACAATAATGGATGAAATAAGATTTTGCAAACAAAACAAAAACCATTGTGAA
Source organism: Cosmia pyralina (assembly GCA_946251885.1). Classification (NCBI taxonomy): domain Eukaryota; kingdom Metazoa; phylum Arthropoda; class Insecta; order Lepidoptera; family Noctuidae; genus Cosmia; species Cosmia pyralina. Next base: position 3,821,922 of record OX276371.1, read on the forward strand.
AGTTATGTATGAAGAAATAAAAATCAAGATGCAACTCATACACAAACGCAGACTATGTTTCGAATGAATGTTTAATGCGTTTATAATAAGAGCCATTTTACACTGCAAATTGGTAATCAGTCGACTATTGACCGATTAAAAATCTACAATGTGCAATGATTCTTTTAAATGATTCAGCTAAAATCCTAAATTATGGGACGGATAAACAAAACGATATTTAATTTTATAACGTAACGTTGTAATTTTTACGGTATACATTACAGATACTTGTGGTTAGCAAGTGTACAAAACACGCTGTGAATTTATTGTGTGTAAGCGCAGGAGCTCTCGGTACCGTCCGACATACGGGAGAAATCGGAAGTATGTGTGTTGTCAGAGTAAGATTTGTTTCAAAATGTCATGATTTGACATAACTTAGAGAGATGTATTGATGATTCTTATGATTATAATAATTACGTAAATATATTTGTTATAGTCGCGAATCATATTTTGAACATACAACCTGACACTGACTTGCAATTTCGCGGGCTACCACTGCGGACCCACCTTAATATTATGCGCGTTTTATTACATAATAAAAACTTCTTTTTTTTTTCTTCGTTTTATATGCAGTTTACTAAGTTTTAATCGACTTCCAAAAAGGAGGAGGTTGTGTGTTCATTATGTATTTTTAGGGTTCCGTACCTCAAAAGGAAAAACCCTTCACTTCGTTGTCCGTCTGTTTGTCAGTCTGTCAATACCCTTTTTCTCAGGAACGCGTGGAGATATCAAGTTGAAATTAAAAAATTCAAGCTTCTAAGTCAACGCACTAAAAAAAACGGTCATTTATGCGTCAAATTTTGATACTCGCAAGTAAATCAAAACCTATAGGGCACTTCCCGTTGACCTAGTATCATGAAATTTGGCAAGAAAAAGTACAAAAATTATCAATTTGTAATTTTATCACATAAAAAATACAATGCTACGTTTGTTTTTGGGATAAATTCTTTTCAACTACGGAACCCTTCATTGTGCGTGGTCCGACACGCATTTGGCGGGTTTTTTCTATGTATGGTATGTTCACCGATTTCTCCATCAACTTTGGATCGATTTTTAAAATTCTTTTTTTAGCTGAATATTTAAACAAACGCGTTACAAATAGTGCACGGCATGCGAAACGCAACTTCTAATACCTGCGCTAGCTGCAGACGGGACATATTCCTCGCAACCGACTCGTCCTGTCGTATTACAACAGTTTTATTGACATATTTGATAGTAGAATAACAATTTCGACTAGTTGGAACACTAGAAAATGGTCTGAATTAAGAATGCTTTCAATTTGTGCGACAGAATAATGCGCAATATGAATGATGACCAAAAATTTTCTTTTTTTTGTTCGACATGCTAGATAATTAACAAATATTGGACACATATTTTTTCTTTTTTTACGTAATCAAAAGAATACGGCGATACATTCGAGTTAAAATGTGGCAAGACGTCACTCATGCTAGACTTTATACGTAAACCCTAAGTCATCAATTCAGATAATTTTAGTAAACAAAGAAATGTCACTGTCAAAATGACAGGACAGTGCTGCAAAACAATTTATCATAAAAAAATTATATCTTTTAATTACAGTTAATTAACTATTTAGATGAGCTATGCAAACAAAATACCGTAGCCGAACAGTGTTTGTTCTGTGTCGGAGTCGTAGTATGAGAGTAGTATGAATGTGTGTTGTTGAAGATGTAAGTGACTAAATACAACAACAAAATGAAACACTTAACACGATGATAACAAAGCACAATTAACAAACACGCAGCGAATAATATGATCGGAGAAAAGAACACGAACGTATTGAAAAGACGCGAGTTTGCAAATTATGTCAAATGAAATTTGAGAATGTTGGGAACTCCTGTAGTGTTACCAGTATCATAATATTTTTTATACCACAAAATTTTCTTTTTTTAATAACTTTGTTTAAAACCGAAAACTTATAAAAATTAACACGGTATGATAATTGTTTAATTATTATTTCTAAAATAAGTACATAAAAGCCAATATAGCCTTGTTTTCCGCCATTTTATGTGAATTACCATTATGACGATATTTTTTTGATCTGTTATCACCTTTGTTTACATAAATTATCTGAATTGATGACTTAGGGTATAGTAAGTAATTTTTTAATAATATGATAAAGCAAAAATACATGTCTAATACTTTTTTATTATCTGAGTGACGGACTCAATAGAATTCCTTTTTTTTACCCAGGCATCATCTCTAATGTGGCGCGTCAACGCGCAACCTAGTCGTTGCGTGATATCAGAGGGGCAATTCCCGTATTTTTATAACAACGTTCGCAATCTCATCTCAGTCTCAATCTGTCAAAATTGTATAGAGTTTGCCTACATTTTTGACATTTGATTGTCGCTGGCTGACATTGCGACTTGGAATTTGAACGTTTTTAATTACGAGAATTGGCCCTCAGAGGGGCAACTCCGGTATTTTTAACAACGTTCGCAAGTGTCAAAAATTGTATAGCGTTTACCTACATTTTTGACATTTGATTGTCGCTCGCATGAGATTGCGACTTGAATTTGAACGTTTTTAGGTACGGTCAGCAACAGAAGTCGGCTAACACTGCTACTTTTTGATATCATCTAAATTAACACAAAATTATTTGATAAACTGCTTTTTTTTCGTTTAACTGTTAAGAGTTAAGTTCTTAAGTCGTTCTTAAAATGTTAAGTACTTCTGTTCCGATTTGAATTAAATTTTTCGCCTAATAATTAAGATAAAAAAACTGCTAGTGTTACTCGACTTTTGTTGCTGACTGTACGAGAATTGGCCTTCTGAGCAACAAATTTGATGCGCGTGCGAAACTGTTAAGTACAATGCAAACGTATAAGCACTACACTGGGGATCAGCATCGCCTCAACTCAAGCCGTTCATCATTATTTCTATGAAAATCCATACTGCAAAAGCATCGTAACGGCATCGCCTCGGATCGGGATAAGCTAGTCAAAATGAGGTTAGGTGATGACGATTCGGTACAGTGTTTATATGTGTGCTTTTATATTTTATTGAGGTGAATGCTGCACTCACTTCTGTCGTCCATATTGAGAGTAAGTAAGTATACAAGGTCAAATTAAATTACAAATCATTACGACGGATTAAATTGTTTGGAAAAATCATTTTTATTTTTTTGTTTTATCGTGTTTACATCGCAAATGTGGAGTTTCGCTAGCTAAATTAATTTGACCCTGTATAACCACTTGTAATTTGTGCAACCAGATTTCGTATCATTTAAGTCAAAATAAGACGTTAAATTACGAAATTCAACGTCAGTTGGCACAAGCTACTCCCGAACTCTTAAATCGAGCCATGCAGCATTTTTTTTTTTTATTGTATAATGGCCTATGACTTTTTAAATGGTCGTGAATGCAAACGGCCGCAACAGTGACGGCTGTTGTAATAATGATGGCAGCAGCAAAGATTTAAATCGTTAGATTCGCCATACCGCGTCAAAAGATAATCTCATTTCTGATTCGTTTTGTCTTGATTGTCATGGAAATGCTATTTAATAACGTGTGACCTCACTCTTCTCAGTATGGACACTTTTTCTTGTGACTAAGTACGGTGAGGGCAAATCTAGCGATTTCAATCTTTGGGCAGCGGGGTTTGACTTAATGTTAAACACTGGTGAAAATGACAGATTTTCATGGCGACCAATATAATATTATGGCATTGCTTTCCTAGTACACCAATGCTTTTCATGGAAATGAACGTTGGCTCGATTTAGAAGTTCGGGAGTGTATATTGAACGCATTATCACGTCCTATTAAAACAAACTCATAACTTAAGTCCCACTAATCTAACAAAATCCCACATAAAGGTTCCCCGTATTTGAACTTTTAGAACTTAGGGGTGCTACACACATGTAATTCGACAGTATCTGTTGAATAACAAAGCGGACCTCAAGCAATTACTACACATACTCGGCTTTCGTTCGGTTCGCACCGATCGGCAATCTGCATTCGGCATGTGTTCGCTTAATAATATTCGGGTCGGCTCGGCACAATTAGAGTGAAGTCGGACGATTTTTTCTCAAACATACAGGGCCAAATTAAATTACCTAGCGAAACTCTACAGACGTGATGGGTATGGATATCTTAGCACGTTAAAATAAAATAAAATTTGGGGGGGAGGAATAGAATAGAACAGAATTTTATTTTGCAAATATGGGTACAGAATAGTTCTTAAGATTACATTTAGCTCAGCCACATTTTACCAATCGGCATGCAAACATTTGAAATTATTTAAATACTATTACAAAAATCATTATCAAAATATCAGAAATAAAAAAAAATTACAAAGATAAAAATGTCAAAAATCAAAAATGTCATACATCAAAATTTCAATAATCAAGATGTCACTAAATTAATTAATATTTTTCTCCGATAGGAACTCAGTTACACTGTAGTACGTTTTATCTACCAAAAAATTCCGCAACCTACTCCTAAATTGTGCGAAGGAGGTCAACAACCGCTGGTAGTGATGTTACTTGATATCGATACCAATCACATCTGCGGAGTTTCGCTAACTAATTTAATTTGACCCTGTATATTCGATTTTTCCGCTCGACTGTGCCGAATCATATCGAACCAAACTCAAAGCATTTATTCCAATTAAACCAATTACAGGCACCTTTGAATTGTCAAAGAGTCGATCAGTTATAGTATAGTTAAAATCTCGCTGCAGACTTGGTCATAAATCATAATCGGAGTAGGGATGTGCGCTAGTTGCGCGCGCTCAAGGCCATTATCGATAACAGAATCATTAAGGTTATCACGAAGAATTTTAATTTTCTATTTTTAGTTTTATATATACGTTCTTTTGTTTATATATTTAATATGCTTTGTAGTAAATTTGGTAATAAAATAAAAAAAAATGTGTATTTATTTCTATCACCCATTTATAAATATATAAAACTATCGATATCACTCATCGACTGCAGTAATGCACAGGACTACGTGTGGGCGTGGCCTGCCCATAAGGCCCGTGAGTGGGAAAGAGAGCGAAACACTCGAATGATTTATGACCGAGTCTGCAGCTAGATTTTAACTATACTATAGTCAGAAACTTGAAGCTAGTTGCCCATTCCAAAACGTAGATCTCTATGGAGAAGAACGGGCAAGAAACTCCAAGGACACTCTTTTAAATCAAAGATAAGTACATTCTGAGTTTGAACATTTGTGTAGCACACCTTAGTTGCGGTGGTAATTTATCTGAGATCACATGATTATTTTAGAGACAAAAGTACCAACAACTTCGAGGTAACATAAGATTTATCCAAATACAAGGACAGAAACCGACCACGGTGTACTTGTTTTAGAAACGTGCTACAGTACGACAACATTCAAAGTTACATCGCTTATTTTCGGTAAACCGAACTTTGCCGAATTATATGTGACTGGTTCAAAAGTGAGTGATTAGTGCGACAATCTATAATAATAATAATCTGAGCAGTGGTGGGCCATTGCCAGACTTACGAGTTGTACGTCGTGTGTTCGAACCTGAGCAAGTGCTTTACTTTGTGTAAATTATTTCATCACCACTGCTCTCAAAACGGTGAAGAAAAACATTGTGAGGAAACCGGCATGTCCTAGAATCAAAAATCCGAAGACATACCAGTATTTAACATGGAGCGACTGCCTATCTGACCTGCACACCCTGTTACTAGGTAATACAAAAGAGGGAGGAAGCAGTGGTGGTCCAGTGGTAACGGCCGCGACTTAAGGTCGTAGGTTCGAACCCTGACAGACGCTTTACTTCGTGTAAATTATTCCATCATCACTGCTCTCAAAACGGTGAAGGAAAACATCGTGAGGAAACCGGCATGTCCTAGAACTAAAAATTCGAAGGCATGTGACATCTACCAACCCGCACTGGGCCCGCGTGGTAAATTACAGCCCAGCTCACAGAGAGGAGGCCTGTGTCCCAGCAGTGGGAACATTATAGGCTGTTTATGATGATGATGATGATAAATAAATTTCTATTGGTCGATAGTCACATGTTATTCGCAATATTTCGGTTTTTCCGAAGATGAACGATGGAACCTTTGAATGTTGTCGTACTGTAAAGTCCATTCACAGAATTTTACTTCTGATTTTGCACAACTGTTCAAATCACAGTGACCTTTATTCTCGTTACAATAAGGTTGTTATTGAGTTGCTGCTGTTAAAGTAAAATAACTTTGAAAGGACTGCAGTCTGTTGATTTCCTAAACTTTTTATAGCACAGAAACACGTTGAATAATTATAAAGCTACATACCTGCATTTGTTTAAGTGTTCCGTTGTAGGCTACGAGCTCTTTACGTAGCTTCTCAATGCCTTCCTGAGCCGAGTTGATAGCTTCTAGCAAAGCCGCTCGCTGGGGACCGGTTACGTTACCTGCAAATACAAAAGGTAGACCTTATATTATCTTACGTCCATGAAATATTACATTTCTTCGTCTATGGTTTCCTGTCAATAAATAAGGAACTTCATAGCATCCATGAAGTATTGCATTTCTTGTCTATGGTTGCCTGTCAATAAATAAGAAACTTCATATGCGTGCTTACGACAAATGTAAAATAATAAAATAAATGGGTGGAAGGAGTATAGGTTACTTATGAAAGATGAAATAACATTGTGCTTAAAAGAGAAGAGCAGAATAATTGTTATACGGACACAACCAAAGTGCCCAATGTGTTTTCTCAAAAACTTCAAAACAGAGGGCTAATTTTAGGCTCAGTAGTTTCGGAGATAAGGGATCCACTCTGATCTCCAAAACTACTTAGCCTAGAATTTTGAAAAAAAAAACATACAGAAAATGGTTCTTTACTTGTAGATTACAAGAAAACCTGTAAGAAGTGTGGTCTTAAAATAACATGGTAAATCTCTCAATACTGTGAGTACAAACATACATTTACTGTTCGAATGTATGGGAGATCATGTTTTTCAACTACACTGTTAAATTTGTTCTTGATAGATAGCTTAATTTATTTTCAAACAATTTTTATTTGGTTTGACGCTTTTATTTTGGTTCCAGCGCATTGTTGGGCTCTCTTTTTTCGCATGTGGAAGTAATTGACTCTGTAACTTTCTTATTCCCGTCCAGTTCGCTATTTATACAGGGTGTCCCGTAAATAATGGATCAAACGTAACGGGTAGGTAGCTTACCTAATTTCCAACAACTAATTTGAATATTAAAAAAAAAACCGTTACAGTAACCAGGATATTAATTTTTTTTCGAATTTTACGATTTTGTCTTCCAGAATTAAGCTTTTTTAATGCTGTCGCTGCAAATGATGACATTTTTAGGTATGATTTTTATTTAACATTTCTGAATAGCTTACTAATGTTATAAGATACCATTTTTTTTGAATACCGTTTTATTTGCCTTAGAAAAAAAATCTTGAGTTGAAAAGTTTTTTCTTTACGATGTTAGGACCAAAATTGAAAAAATTCTCCTGTAAAAAAAATGTATGACACCGAAGACCACCATTATTTTAAAAACTTGTACATTTAATAAGGTTTGCAAATTGGTATAAAACTTACGTCTAGTCCTTATCGTTACAAAGATATTGCTATGAATGTGATGAAGAAGACAGAAAATAAATTAAATTGGTACTATTCCATTTTTTCCTTTTCGTAATGGCTTATGCTTGAATGCTTGTAATCGAAGCAGGTAGTTAAGCGGATAGCATAATTCCGACCCGATGACGTCATCTGTCCGGAATTTGGGACCGCTACCTGTGGCGGAGTTGCACCTCAGTCAGTGTGAAAGGGATAGATAGCGCCGCTTTTTGGTAAATCGGTTAAATCGGTATGAAGTTGCGCAGGTTCTTTTGTTCTTTCCTGCGCCCTTCACTCGTACAGGCTTCATTGTTGCTTGATTTTATTAGTTTAGTTGTAACTAGTCTCTCTTCGAGTTGCTACGTCAGACAACTTTCGCTCCCGGTCAGTGGCTCGGTGTTTTCTTCTGTAAAATTTGACTTGTGCTGTGTTTTTGGACTTTGCTTTGCCTATCGATTTGGAACTCTTTGCGTATTGGACAAACGACTTGGCGATCCTACGGACTCCGAAAACATTCGTTTGTGTGTGCTTGTACGTGTGTGCAGTAGCGCTGAAACCTTATTCAGCCCAATGCCTCGTTATGAGTACACGCCACGGCAGTACGCCGAAATGCATTTTATCTACGGAGAAGCAAGAGGTAATGCCAGGGCGGCTGCAAGATTGTACCGTGAAAGATACCCGAACCTGGTTCGTTATCCCAAATATCGCGTCTTTATTAGAGTGCATAACGCGCTTCTTGAGGGAAGAATTCTTGGCACCGGAGTTGGTGGTACCCGTGAAGGACGACCGCGACAAGTTAATGACGAAGTCATTCTTCGAGAAATCGAGGAAGATCCGTCAGTCTCCGTTCGCGTCATAGCGCGACGCGTAGGAATTTCTAGATCGACGGTGCATCGAGTGCTACAACGGTGCCGATTGCACCCATATCACGTGCAACGTGTTCAAACGCTGACGTCGCGTGATTACCAGCCAAGAATAGAATTTTGCCAAAGGATGCTTAGAATGATTCGGGCGGACCCGCAGTTTTTTAACAAGATTTTATGGAGTGACGAGTCTTCATGCCGCCGAGATGGATATTTAAATTTGCATAATTTGCACAGTTGGCAGCTGATAAACCCATATTTGATGCGAGAGGACAGGAGCCAACATCAATTTAAAATAAATTTATGGGCGGGAATAATCAATAGGCAAATAATAGGGCCCTTTGAACTACCAGCTACTCTAAACGCCGAATATTATCTCCATTTTTTAAGGAATGAGTTGCCAAGGTTATTAGAAAACGTTCCAGAAGACGTACGGCAAGCAATGTGATTGCAAAATGATGGGTGCCCCGCTCACTATGCGACGGCAGTAAGGGCGCACCTTGATGAAAGTTATCCGGACAGATTGTAAGAAATGGAACGCAATATTTGTAGTCTATGTCTATCTGTAAAACGTGTGATGTGTCACTTATATATATTCTTTTCTACGTTGTAATTCCATGATAGTAATCTTTACACAAATATAAAGAAACGAGTACTAATATCTGTCTTTATTCCGAAATCCACCTACATGGTAGCAGAGCGTGGTTGCATAAATAAAGTAATATCAGAGTTCTCGAAGTATCTCGAAAGAAATTGTGCCGGTCATTTTCAAGGTTAAGTACAGAAAACACGTGGCTGTAATGAGTTCGCACAGTATGTTCAATCTGGAAAAATTGAATGGTCGCGACAACTTTTCCACCTGGAAGTTTAGTGCGAAAACCTACCTTGAACACGAGGGTTTATGGAATTGTGTGGAACCCAAAGAAGGACAAGCAGTGGACCCAGCGAAAGACATTTTGGCTAAGTCCAAGCTGGTTTTAATGGTAAATTCTCAGAACTATGTACACATACAGGACTGTAAAACCGCAAAAGAGGTGTGGACTAACCTAAACAAGGCATTTGATGATAATGGACTTACCAGAAAAGTAGGCTTGCTCAAAGAATTGATAAACACGTCACTGGAATCTAGCAGCAGCATAGAGGAATATGTGAGTAGGATTATGAATGCTGCACATAAATTGCGGAATATCAGTTTTTATGTAAACGATGAATGGCTTGGCACCTTGATGTTAGCTGGTCTGCCAGATCAGTACAAGCCCATGATTATGGGACTCGAAAACTCAGGGGTAGAAATCAGTGCAGACTTAATTAAGACCAAGCTATTGCAAGAAATAGAAGCTACCAATTTGAATAGTGCGCTTTACTCACATGCTAAGAAAGGAAAACATGATTCACATAAGTCAAAGCCTAATAAGACAACTAAAGGGCCCCGGTGTTACAATTGCAATGGTTATGGTCATATTGCAAAAAATTGTAAAGATTCAAAGAAAAAAGAACATTCCAAACAAGAGAGTTCAAGCTTTGCCGCAGCTTTTTCAGTTACTATTGGTGAAAGCAATAAACAATGGTATATTGATTCCGGTGCATCCATGCACATGTGCAGTAACAGAGAATGGATGTACAATATCCGTGAACCATCAGTGAAATCCATTACAGTGGCTAACAGTGAGCCATTGTCCGTAAAGGGTGCTGGAGAAATAAGTGTAAATATATCAAAAGGAGGCAAAATTCAGTTGAAAAATGTGTTATATGTGCCCGGACTCGCAGCTAATTTAATATCAGTCAGCACTATTACAAAAAATGGGTATAAAGTTGTCTTCAGTGAGAAAGGATGCAGTATCAATGATGTAAATGGAAGATTCATATGCTCAGCTACATTAAATAATAAATTGTATGCTCTGGACATGCAGTCAAAGGAAGAGACTGTTCACTTGGCTTCCAGTAATTCTAGTTTCAGTGATATAAGGTTGTGGCATCTAAGGATGGCACATTTGAATATTACAGATCTACAGAAGTTACCAAGTTGTGCTGAAGGGGTTGTGCTGAAACCAGGTGATCAAATTAAGATGAATTGCTCAAGCTGTTTTGAAGGTAAGCAGACAAGGTTACCATTCAAAAATATTGGTACAAGAGCAACAAAGCCGTTGGAATTAATTCATTCAGATCTATGTGGACCGATGGAAAGTACATCTTATGGAGGTATGCGATATTTTATTAATTTCATAGATGACTACACTAGGATGGTACATGTATATTTCACAAAAGATAAGTTATGTATTCTAGACATCTTTAAGGATTTTAAAACGAGAGTAGAGAATCAACTTGACTCAAAAATTAAAACATTAAGAACCGATAATGGAACAGAATACTGTAATAGTAATTTTGAGAAATACTTGCTTAATTGTGGAATTATACATCAGACCTCAGCTCCATACACCCCCCAGCAGAATGGATTAGCAGAGAGAATGAACAGAACACTCGTTGAAAAGGCCAGATGCATGATATCCAATGCTGATCTAGAAAAACCTGCATGGGCTGAAGCCATAGCCACAGCTGCTTATATTGTAAACAGGTCACCGACCAAAAGCCTAGAAGGGAAGACTCCATATGAAATGTGGACAGGACGCAAACCAAAACTGTCTCACATGAGAATATTTGGTTCCGAGTCAATGGTGCATATCCCTAAGGAGAGAAGACAAAAGTGGGATAAGAAATCCATAAAGATGCGCTTTGTAGGCTATTGTGAGAGCACAAAGGCATACCGTCTCATGCATCCAAAGACACATAAGATAATAAAGAGTAGAGATGTCATATTTTTTGAAAAACCTGATCTATGTGATGAATTTCTCATTTCAGTCCGACCAACTGGAGAGAAAAAGTTGGAGATATCAGAAGGGTCAAAAGACTGTAGTTCAAAGCAAGGCTCAGAGCAACAGAAGGAGGCAGATATTACTTCAAAGCCAACATGTAAGTCCAGTTTGGAAGAAGTTGACGATGCAACCAGCAGCGAGTATGAGACTGATACAGTTGATGACCTTGATGATACATACAATCCTCCCCAGCACAGTTCAATTTTGGAGACAGAAAGGCGTAACATCACACTGAGACCACGTAATAGAGCTGACTATGATAAAAAAGGTATGCTGTGTTTTTATACCTATCTATCTGATCCTCAGACAGTAGAAGAGGCAATGTCATCTTCAGAAGCTAATGAATGGAAACAAGCAATGGACAATGAGATCAATTCTTTAATGAATAACGAGACTTGGAATCTAGTGGATCTCCCCTCTGGAAAAACTGCATTACCAAGCAAATGGATTTTTAAAAGAAAAACTAATCAACAAGGAAGTGTCATACAATATAAAGCAAGACTTGTCATAAAAGGGTATGCACAAAAACGGGGTGTGGATTTCCAAGAAGTGTATTCTCCGGTTGTAAGATGGACATCTATTAGATATTTATTTGCTTTAGCTGCACAACAAGATCTTCATATTGATCAAATGGATGCAGTATCAGCTTTTCTACAAGGATCAATAGACACAGATATTTATATGATACAGCCTGAAATGTATAAAAAAGGAGATGAGGTATGTCATTTAAAAAAATCAATTTATGGACTCAAACAAGCCAGTAGATTATGGAACATTAAACTCAGCTCAGTTTTAAAGGATATAGGTATTCAGCAATCAAAAACTGACCCCTGTGTTTACTTTAACATCAACATGGGAATTTACATTGCTATCTGGGTTGATGACATTATAATATTTGCTTCTCAGAAAAGGACAAAAAACGTCATAAAAGAAACTCAAACTCAAACTCAAAGCATTTATTTCAAATAAACCAATTACAGGCACTTTTGAATTGTCAATGGGTCGGTCAGTCAGAAAGATGAAGCTAGTTGCCCATTCCAAAGCGTAGTAGATCCCTATGGAGAAGAACGGGCAAGAAACTCCACGGACACTCTTTTAAATCATAATATTTTTACAAAATATTGGTTACATCGTTCAAGTTGAAAATATACATGTGAGAACAATGTAGAAAGACGTGCACGTTAAAAAGCGTCCGTAATAAAAAGATAATAACTAAAACAACTAAATTAAATATTAAAATTAACGGAGATTAACGGATTATTATTAATTAACGGAGATATTGTACTGAAAAACTTTATCAAATTAGTAATCTTTTAACGGTCCGGAAGCTTTACATTACTCAAGTTGTTCTCACAAAACATAAAGCACTAACCTATGATCCCAGAATATTGGCTAGAAGAAGAAAAGACGTTATATTAAAAGTACCACAAACAAGAACACTATTTGCTAGTATTCAACTTTTTAAGCGATCTGCTCAGCTTTATAATGCTATTAATAAACACATTTATATCTACCCTAAGAATTGATATGAATGCAAAAAAACGGAACGGAATGGATAAGAAAGCTAACCTATAGTGAGACTGAATCACTTCTACAACATATACACTAACACTATACTAACACTATTCTCTACATAAACATACACACCCTCACACACACACACACTCACCCCCACTTACACACACACACACCCTCATTCACTCAAATCACCTTGTTTTTGTTTATGTACTCGTATTGTATAGTTTACACTTCTTGTTTTTGAAAGAGCGGAGTCTCCTAATACAGGCATCTTTTGCTTAAAAGGAGGCTCCAATCTCAAATTTGCTGTACGTTTAAGGTTATCAAATAAACTATTTTTTTTTTTTTTTATTTTTTTTTTTTTTTTTTTTTATTTTTTTTTTTTTTTTTTTTTTTAAATTAAAAATAAGCCATGGCAGCTAAGAGACGACCAGTCCCAACTGACGGCGCCCGTTCACGAACATGACGCATGGATCAGCACCATTTAGCTCAACCATTTTGAAGGGAACTTAATGATCCAACACACACGCCACCATCAGCGAGACAATTGAGTGAGCATGACATACTCTCAACCGCCAGGGCACACTCAAGTCAGTGAAAGACGTACCCAGTAAAAGGTAGCTTAATAGTAGCTACATAGTGCTCACACGTGCTATGCAATTATACACTTCTGGACACATCTTTTGGCCCACCTTGTATTTTCAGTTTCGTTTGGTCCTAGCTAAAATTTTATATTAGGTCGAGCAAAAAGTTTTTATGCAGTTTTGAACCTGGCACATTCACAATTTCATTCAATAGTCTTTTTTTGAATTTCGAACACAGAATTTAAAGAAACAAAAGACAATTTGGAGCCTGTTTGTTGATATCAAACAATCGAATACTAAGAAAACTTGGTTTTATTGGTTTACTTGGATTTAATTCTTGAAAAAGTGATTGATATCTTTGGTTTTGCAACAAACATTACTTATTCTTAACATTAAGGTGAGGTTCTATCAATAATCTATGGATACTTCACCTGAAGTCGCCGCCCAAGCTGTGGCACTTATTCAGGCCGGACACAGCCAAAGAAACGTGAGTGCTCAACTTAATTTAAGTCGATCTGCGGTCCGAAATGTTTATCGGAGGTACCTAGAGACTGGCGGCTTTGTTCGTCGCCAAGGAAGGCCACGATCTCGGGTCACAACTGAAAGACAGGATCGATTCATCGTGACGACCAGCTTGAGAAATCGTCACCTTACCTCCATTGAGATACAAAACCAACTTCACGACTTCCACGGAGTATCTGTGAGCGCTCGAACTGTTCGAAGAAGGTTAAATGAACGCGATATGGTACCACACAAGCCAGCTAATGGCCCCAAACTAACGCGAGCCCACCGAACAGCGCGCCTTCATTTCGCACGCAGTCATTTAAATTGGACACAGCAAGATTGGAGCCGTGTACTCTTTTCTGATGAGTCTAAAATTGTGTTACATGGCAATGATGGAAGGAAGAAGGACCACCGACGTAAGGGAGAGCGTTTCGCACAATGCTGCTTCGATGAGAGGGTTGCTTATGGCGGTGGCTCATGGACTGTCTGGGGCGGTATATCCGCGAGCGGCAAAACTCAACTTGAGGTTGTTACAGGACCACGGCTGCCAACATTAAATGCTGAAAGGTACATTCGTGAGTGCTTAGAACCTCACGTGATACTGCGTGATACCATACGCGGACTATGTGGGCCCAAATTTCCTTTTTATGCATGATAATGCAAGAGCCCATGCGGCCGGCATCGTCAGGGAATATCTTCGGGATGTCAACATCACAGTTATGGACTGTCCAGCCAGAAGCCCAGACATGAACCCTATTGAGAACATGTGGGACGAGCTAAAAAGACGTGTTAGGGCTCGTCAGCCAGTTGCCCAGACGATGCAGGAGTTGAAAACTGCCATAGAAGAGGAATGGGAGATGATCCCTCAAAATTTCATAGAGCGGTTGATAAACTCTATGCCTAATCGTATGAGAGCTGTGGTAGATGCCCATGGAGGCAACACGCGTTATTAAATTAAACCTTTATTTGATAAAACATGTTTTTTATTCAAAAATCAATTGCCTTTAACAAGGCGCATATCCGACTTGTTAGGCGTAGCTCCATGTCGTATGGTATTCTGAATTCAAATTTAAAACAATACGATCGAAAAAGATGGTAAAATGTATCAGGTTTAAAACTGCATCAACAGTTTTTGTTCAATCTAGCAATCATATTTCGGTAGGGGCCATCGAAACCTAAACTCTAAGGTGGGCCAATAGATGTGTCCAGAAGTGTATAATACTAAGAGATTGAATCTAAACAATGCAAAGAAAGTTTTCTCTCATCTTAATCTTCAGCAGGTCCAACAATATATCCGAATGCTAATCAATTAATTAATGCGTCCTTGTGGAGCAGGACAAGCATTCAGCCAAGCATTTTTGTCAGCGATGTAATCCCCCAACTTATAATATGCCTGGCTGCATAGTGTGCGTTTTATACAAGATTTAAATTTCCTTTCATTCAGCTGGAGTATGTGGGGAGGTATTTTATTATAACATTTTAAACAGTACCCCATGAAGGATGAGTCTACTTTAGCCAGTCTGAAACCTGGTTGAACTAATTGGTCCCTATTTCTAGTCCTATAATTGTGTCCTTCACCTCTTTTACCGAAAAGATTTAGATTTTTCCTTACGTACATGATGTTTTCGTAGATATATTGACAAGGTACCGTCATGATGTTAATATCTTTAAACAGTTCCCTTAGAGAATCGCGCCTGCGGAGGCCATATATTGCTCTGATGGCTCTTTTCTGCAGAATAAAAATAGACTCTATGTCTGCAGCCCGTCCCCATAGTAAAATACCGTAAGACATAATACTATGAAAGTAACTGAAATAGACCATCCTTGCGGTGTCTACATCAGTGAATTGACGGATTTTTCTCACCGCATATGCTGCTGAACTTAGCCGTCCTGCAAGAGATGTTAAATGCGGACCCCATTGCAGCCTTGAGTCGAGCGTGATCCCCAGGAAAACAGTTTTATCGACGAATTCTAGTTTCTCTTTATTCAATACTATGTCACAATCAGTACTTTTAACATTTGGTAAAGCAAATCTTACACATTTAGTCTTTTTCCCATTTAATACTAAATTATTAGCAGTGAACCAATTATGGATCTGCAGTAGGGCGTTATTTACGTCGTCAAGATTTGATGCACGTCTATTTATCTTAAAAATTAAGGATGTGTCGTCAGCAAATAACACCATTTGTGGTTGGTTTTTTAATAAATGGGGTAGATCATTAATATATACTAAAAAGAGGAAAGGACCCAATATCGAACCCTGTGGAACACCCATTTGTACTTTTAGACCGAGTGAATTGACACCATTTATTTGAACTTGTTGCTGTCTATCATTTAAATAAGATTTTACTAAACTGAGCGCAAGTTTACCTAGTCCGTAATGCTCAAGTTTCAAGAGTAAGGTTTCGTGATTTACGCAGTCAAATGCCTTGGAGAGGTCACAAAAGATTCCTATAGCATCTTGGGCCTCCTCCCACGCTGAAAATATGTGTTTTAATAAAGTGGCACCCGCGTCAGTCGTGCAACGTCCTTTGGTGAAACCAAATTGCTGATCGTGCAAGATTTGGTTGGTGTTAAAATGATTAAGCATTTGATCGAGCATTACCTTTTCGAATACCTTGCTGAATACCGGCAACACGGATACTGGTCTATAATTGTTGGTGTGTTTACTGTCCCCAGATTTAAAAAGTGGTATAACCTTACTAAATTTCATTAAATCCGGGAAGACTCCTTCATCCACACACAAATTAAATATTAATGCTAAGTATGGTGCTATAGTCTCGATTATGGATGTACAAACTTTGATAGACATTCCCCATAGATCTTCGGTCAATTTGATTTTAATGTGCCGAAAAGCTTTTTTAACTACCATGGGGTTTATATGTTTAAATTGAAATTCAACCGGGCAGCTTGGAACGTTCGCTCTTAATAAATCAATTGAGACATCGGGTGAGGAATTTAAAGCTTCCGTCGTTTTAGATGGTATATTTGTAAAGAAGTGTACAAATTCTTGAGCTACTTCTAAGTTAGAGCTTATATCACCATGAGAAGTCTCCAATGTAAAATCCGTGTTTCGTATTTTTTTCCTATTAGTTTCATTATTTATAACTTTCCACACTGCTTTTACTTTATTTTCTGCTGATTTGATCTTGTTACTAATATACAGGGCTTTAGCTATTTTGCAAGTATTTCTAAAAATTTTGGAATATGTAGCAACATACCTGTTGAACGTCACAGTGTTAATGTAAGGCTTAAGGCCATACAATTCGAATAATCTTTCCCTACTTATCCTAATACCTCTAGTTGCCCAGTCACTAAATAAAAAGTTAGGGAAAATATTTTTTGTTTTCTTTTCAAAAGTTTTATTGAATTCAGTGAGCACTACTGAAAAGAAATCCTCATATAGTTTATTTGCTCCGTCCATATTATGGCCCAGAACATTTAACCTATTACCTAGGGCACTATTGAATCTATTTAATTTGCCAGCTGTTATTGGTCTAAATTGTATTTGCACTTTTTGCAAAGTTGTTTTAGACTTAAAAGTTACTGTTTGCCCACTGTGATCAGATGGTAAATAATTTACGATGGCTTTATCTAAATAATCACAATCGCAGAAAACATTATCAATACAAGTAGCAGAAGTGAGAGTTACTCTAGTCGGTTCTGTAAAAATATTAGATAAATTGAATGATTTAAAAAGGCTTAATAATCTCCTGCTATTTGAATTATTTTCCAGAATATTAATATTAAAATCACCACAAAAAATTGCAGCTTTATTACCGGATGCAAGTTTCGCTAGTACATCTTCCAACAAAAAAAAAGAAAAATTACAACAGAAGTTAAGTATGAAAGACTTAGGAAAAGTAAGCCAATGTCTGGGTCTTAATATAACCAGAACAAGAAACTCAATTATGCTGGATCAAGAAAAGTATATTAAAGAGATATTATCTAGATTCGATATGTCAGAATGCAAAACTGTCAAGACACCTGTGGAAGTTGGACTGAAGTTTTGTGATAATGCAGAGCTTGAAAAATTTGATTGCCCATACCAACAAGCTATTGGAAGTCTTTTGTATGTCGCTCAAGGAACCAGACCAGATGTATCATATGTTGTCAATGCTCTAAGTAGATTTAACAAAGAACCGAGGTCTGAGCATTGGGCTGCAGTGAAAAGAGTAATGAGATACTTACAAGGCACGAAAAGTTACAAACTTACATACACCAAGAATGGTAATAAAGAAATAATAGGTTACTGCGATGCAGACTGGGCAAGTGATATCCGTGATCGGAAATCGTGCACCGGTTACGTTTTTATATTTCAGGGAGGTGCAATATCATGGTGTTCCCGGAAACAACAGACCATTGCCCTGTCAACTGCAGAGGCCGAGTACATGGCTATGGGAAGTGCAGCGCAGGAGGCGTTATGGTTGCGGCAGCTGCAGGCCGAAATTGGGCGTGGTTCTGGCACACTGCTCATAAACAGTGACAATCAGAGCGCTATCAAGCTATCTGCCAATGATTGTTACTTACCCAGATCGAAACACATAGATATAAGATATCATTTCCTTAAAGATCATGTTATCAGTAATGAGTTAAAGTTTTGTTTTGTTAAGGGTTGTGAGAATATTTCTGATATTTTAACTAAAGGAACAACAGTGGATAAACATATGTATTGTGTAACAAATATGGGATTGCGTTCTGGGGTGGATGTAAGAAATGGAACGCAATATTTGTAGTCTATGTCTATCTGTAAAACGTGTGATGTGTCACTTATATATATTCATTTCTACGTTGTAATTCCATGATAGTAATCTTTACACAAATATAAAGAAACGAGTACTAATATCTGTCTTTATTCCGAAATCCACCTACACAGATGGATCGGCCGATTAGGACCAATTTTGTGGCCTCCGCGATCTCCGGATTTAAATCCCCTAGATTTTTTTTACTGGGGATGTTTAAAAGACAGGGTCTACAAGAATCCAATAACGTCGGAAGAAGAATTACGACAGCGCATCCAATCTGCTGTATCAGAAATAAACCAAAGCCGTTTTGTCCGTCGGATAAGAGCTTCCTTTATTAGGAGATGCAGACTTTGCATTCTTGTAGAGGGAAGGCAATTCGAACATTTATTGTAAAAACCAAATAAAACGATTTATTTGAACTAACTGTTTTTTTTAGTACGGCCTCCTAATTCTTTTCATACGCCTCAATAATTCAATGAACATTGCCTCTGAAATACTACAGTTACACATTTTAAAGAAAAAGTTTAAATGTACACACTTTTTTATTTTTTTTATTAACGTTGATTTGGAGCACCTCTCAGATTCATAGCAATTATCTTTGTAACGACAAGAACTAGAATGTACAACTTCATACCAATTTACCAAAAATACAAAAGCGGCGCTATCTATCCCCTTCACGCTGACTGAGGTGCAACTCCGCCACAGGTAGCGGTCCCAAATTCCGGACAGATGACGTCATCGGGTCGGAATATGCTAGCCGCTTAACTACCTGCTTCGATTACAAGCATTCAAGCATAAGCCATTACGAAAATGAAAAAATGGAATAGTACCAATTTAATTTATTTTCTGTCTTCATCACATTCATAGCAATATCTTTGTAACGATAAAGACTAGACGTAAGTTTTACACCAATTTGCAAACCTTATTAAATGTACAAGTTTTTAAAATAATGGTGGTTTTCGGTGTCATACATTTTTTTTACAGGAGAATTTTTTCAATTTTGGTCCTAACATCGTAAAGAAAAACTTTTCAACTCAAGATTTTTTTTCTAAGGCAAATAAAACGGTATTCAAAAAAATGGTATCTTATAACATTAGTAAGCTATTCAGAAATGTTAAATAAAAATCATACCTAAAAATGTCATCATTTGCAGCGACAGCATTAAAAAAGCTTAATTCTGGAAGACAAAATCGTAAAATTCGAAAAAAAATTAATATCCTGGTTACGGTAACAGTTTTTTTTTTAATATTCAAATTAGTTGTTGGAAATTAGGTAAGCTACCTACCCGTTACGTTTGATCCATTATTTACGGGACACCCTGTATATCACCTTAAGCACAGATTAATACAGATGGGACACTCCGCAGTTTAGGTATGAAGCTACAAGTACGCGGCGGGCCCATCTCACTGGGTCAATTCAGTGTGGGCTGCCGCGCACCGGCCGGCTCGCACGTTAGTTCGATACTCACTCACGCGCCGCGTCGTAAGAGAAGACAACCCTAACGAGTCAGAAGGTATAAGAGTTACGCGATAGATAGAGAGGCAACTTATAGATGAATATAACTGTAGGTAATGAAGCGTTGTGCGACCTGAATTGCACTTTATTGTGTCGTAGCAAGAGTTGATTTTATTTTTATTAAATGATTTTGCGGAGTGTCCCATCTGTATTAATCTGTGCTTCTAGACGTTTATTGAAGACAACAAAAGCGAAGCACTTCTGTATCATAGACGACCCATTTGAGAGAGCCGGTAGATTCAGTTGAACCGAACGAATGAATGTATTCTAATTAAAAAATAATGAGGCAAAATGTTACCAAAATTAAAAATGAAATATCGGCAGCATTAAATGCATGTTATGTTTTGTTGGTGTTGCCAACACTCACGGTACGGCTGGTACCTGAATTGCACTTTATTGTGTCGCAGCAAAAGTAGCTTTTTATTTAAATGATTTTGTGGAGTGTCCCATCTGTATTAATCTGTGTCTTAAGTAGAAAATATCAACTTACCAGATTCAAGCCGCTGTATCAACAACATCTGTTGTTGTAGTTGAGTCTCCAACAAGGCCTGCGCTCTCTTGTGCATCTCCATAACTGCTTTGCTTTTAGTGATTGATTGTTTCACGATTTCTTTCTTTGGTTCCTGCCCGTTCGCTAGTTCTTTTTCTTTTTCTTGCTGTAAAATTAAAAAAGGACTGAGTTAGCATAATATGCATGGTTAAGTTACGTTTGCTGCATGCGTTTCCTATGAAATGAAAAAGAAAGATAAATATTTTATTTGGAAAACGCACAAGAAACACAAACAGTAAAAAAAGTGTGCAATCGTTTTATTTTTACTGTAATCTTTACATAAACTTCAATGAAATCGAATAATTTCAGATTTTTCTGTATGCCAAAACATCGGAGATAAGGGTATGGAAGGGAACGGTATTTTTTTTTTAATTTTTCATCAAAAAATGGGCCTAAAAAAGTGAAAAAAAAAATGTTAGAGAATGTGCAAACAGCGCCTTTCATTATGATACCCCACATGCCCTAGTAGCTGCCCTTAAAATTTTTAAGGGGGTCTTAAAAATTTTCAGTCCCTGATGCAAAAAAAATATATAGATTTTACGACGAAAATGTAGTAACAGCATCGAAATATCGGAAAATTTAAGTTTAACGCTTGGTTCTACTAAGACAGCGGCGCCGTCATATCACGTTGGTCATACAGACTAATTTTTTTAAATTCTACTGCGAAAAAAAAATCGGTGAAAATGACTTTGGTGCGACAATGACATAATTACACTTCTAAAAAAACAAATTAAATATGTTTCGATGTTTCTCCCGATGTAAATAGCCTTTCCGCACATTTTGACTTTCTTTTTAAAAGTGTAATAACGTCATTGTTGCACCAAATGAGCGATATGACGACCGTCATATGGCGGTAGTGAAACCGATCGATTTCTAAAATGTATGTGGCGGCATCTACATCGCCACATGCGAACTACGCATCACGGCACGCAAAAACCTACATCTCACAATCAATTTACCGCGCGACTAGCATTTATACAATATCCCGACATCAACCGTTGGGCAGATGCCCACCAGACATGACACCCGTCTGATCGGAGGATCCTCCTGAAGGGTAAGTGAACTTTACACCCTGTTCCTCATACCTCTATTTGTCAAAACACCTTTGAAATAGACTGATGGCCACGACCGACATCATTTTGTGGACGTAATAAGACGGTACCGCTATAAACCATCACTTCGTCCTCCACAGAGAAGAAAGGTGTTGGAATCTAACTCTCCATGCGCTAGTTTCTGTAAGGTTTTGAATAGTTGCAGCGATCTAACTGATTTCCACTTTGATTCTCTGGCTAAGCAGAAATCTAAAATCATGAGTTGTTTATCTGATTTGTTGTAAAGTATTCATTTGTTCGTACTTAATTTCAGCAATATTATACAAAACCAAGTCTTTATTTATAATTATTTTCTTAAAGAAAGAAAGTAAAAAAAAATACAACCGACTTCCAAAAACAACACTACAAAGTGAAAAATAACTTTAATTTCGGAAGTCGGTGTCTAGTTAAATGTATTTTCGCTTTTTGCCACCGACTTCCGAAATTAAAGTTATTTTTCACTTTGTAGTGTTGTTTTTGGAAGTCGGTTGTATTTTTTTGTAAAAAAGTTTTTATTTTTCACTTTTTAGTTGTGTACCTACCCCACACTAATTCTGATACCACTACCTGCAAAACAAACTAGAACATCATCCATATAAAAGTGTGGAAAAAATACGTATTATTGAAGCTAACTCAAAAACTATCAAAGCAAAGTTAATCAATTTTATATGGAACCAACTGTGATGGTGTGATGGTGTGGTGGTGTGTGGTGGTGTGTGGTGGTTTATGTAGGACCCTCTCGAATAAAACAAAAAAAAATCAAATTGGTCCAGCCATCTTCGGGGAACATTCATAAAAAAAACCCGAATTGAGAACCTCCTCCTTTTTGAAGTCGGTTAAAAATGAAAGAAAGAGAAAGTATTTGTTTTTTTTTTGTGTTTATTTGTATTTTTTTAGTGTGTTTGTTTTTACTGTACTTGTACTGTACTTATACCTAGTAGTAACTGTACTTGTACCTAGGCTTACAATTATCATAAATTAATTTAGTTCATGTGATGTTTACCTTTAACCTCTGGCGCGTCGCCGTAACACCATTGGATAATAAAATTTAATGCCTATAAACGTCGGCGTTACACCATTGGATAATAACAACTGTCAACGTGCATGGTTGTCAATGGACGGTAATATTTTCTATTTATTGGCACTTGCAACACGATCTAGCTGTATCATTCGATTAGTCGATTCATGCTTGACCTATTTTGGTAACATTTTAACAGGAGCGCCAACAAAACGGAAGAAAAAAAAAAAGAAAGAAATTAGTGCTTCTGTGACGGCCATATTTGTTGTTTTACGAGTGATTCGTGCGGGTGTTTATGTTTTGAAAAAATGTTTTCAAGAAGGAAACGATGAGTAATCTTATGAGATGTTTATACAGAATTACTGAGAAATAAGTATAGATTTCGTATGAAGTGATAGTTTATAGAAAAGTTATAAAATATGTCGAGAAAAAGTTACGAAACTTTTGTAATGTTCATAATTTGCTAGTTATGGCCGTATTACGTAATGTTATATGATAAATATTTTTGTTTAGTGTTTGAAATACACTTATGTAGTTAGATTATTGTTCCACAAACATATTTTGGCTAATAGCTAAATATTTCGTTCGTAGTGTTTTTGCGCGAACGATATTTCGCCGTCAGTTTTACCGTCGGCACCGCGCGGAGTTCGCGCCGAAATTTTTTCGTTGCGTAAACAAATAGTTTTTATGGTTTAGTTATTGTTTATAAGTGGATTGTTGTTAATGTGTGGTGTTTTATCGTTTCTACAGATATTGTGTTATCGTAATAAAGTGTTTTTTTGGTGAATGTTTGTGTAGATTAGATGTGATGTGAGAAAGTTTGAAGGTTATGTGAGTGAAAATTATCAAAACAAAAACTTAACGCATCGTTGCTAGATAAGGTCAGTTGTATTTGCATAATGAATGGTATAAGTAGTTAGGTAATCTAATACCGAAGCCAGGAAGGTATAACATGTAACGTTTAACTGGCTATGTATTAACGAAATCTGCGTTTTTTCGAAGGCTTGCCCAAAAATCAACAAGTACTTCCAAATGTACTGACGTTTGTGGCACTTGCGCATACAGGAGGCCCGACGCACCAGAGGTTAAGTAATTGTTACACTGTTCAAAGTTTTTAAAGACATGTAATTTTAATGCTCAAGATGTTAGTGTAAACAATTGTTAGTGAACCAAATAAATAAATGAAAACAGTATTTTCTCACCTTCTCCATGAGCTGCTTCGCGTTATGGTCGGCGGTGGCCTTAATATTGTCTCTGTTGATGAGCACCTTGTTGTGGGACATCGGATGTTGCGAGTTCTGTCTGTCTGCCTGCTTGTTCGCCAGCTGACCGCCCGGCGCCATGTTCTCTTGTTTATTCTGTTGGTGGAAAGGCTACAATGAAATTCGAGGCTTCGGCCACGTGCAGGTCGAAAATTATCCCACGGGAACGTACTACCGGGACATAAAGTATCCTATGTCCTAATCCAGGTCATGGTCTACCCATGTGCTAAATTTCATCCAAATCCATTCAGCCGTTTTAGTGTAAAAGCGTAACAAAAAAAACAAACTCGCTTCCGCATTTATAATTTTAGCACAGTCCATAAATCATACAGTCGTCCGACGAAGACCGAGCTGCTCACGAAGTTCGGCGAACTTCGTTAGCAGCTCGGGCTCTCGTCGGACGACGGTATGATGATGTATAGACAATGATATTAGTTAGCAGACTGGCTGCGGCAGCCAATTCAACACAGTCATGTCTAATTGGAGCCCGCACATTAGACAGCCAAGAATTGTCTCAATATTCCGGCTGCCGCAGCCTGGCTGTTGCTACTTGGCCGCCTAGTGCGCAGAAGCACTTCAAAAGTCAAACTCGCAAAGCATTACTATTATACAGGATGTACCAGGAAGGTGTGGTCAAATATAAGGGTATGGTACAGACCACCAAACTGAACAACTTTTTTCATGGGACCAACATCGTAATCGCAAAAAAAAAAAAAAAACAGCCATCCCATACATCTGGGTCAAGTAGATAGTTGAAGTTTTGTATGGGATTTTCGCGAATACGATGTTGGTCCTATAAAAAAAGTTGTTCAGTTTGATGGTCAGTACCACACCTTTCTGATTAACCCTGTATGACGAATTTTAACTGTACTAACCTCAGGATTATGCCAGAAGACCTTAATAAATCTGTTATTAAGGACTGCCTCCGTGCTCTTGTAGGCAACATTCGCTTCAGTGGGGTTATTGAACGTAATGAGAGCCGCTTCTGGGTCACCGTCGTAGCACACCTGGACAGAAAAATATTTATTACTAGCTTTCGCCAGCGGCTTCGCCCGCGAGGAAGACGGAAATTATCCCACGGGAACGAACAACCGGGATAAAAACTATCCTATATCCTAATTTATAATATTTGTTAGGATAACATAATACAACATCATGCCTTGTTTCCCCAAAGCAGCCATTACGGTACGGGGAGTCTGCTGCCTGAAAGTCTTGACAGCCAGTCTCGCCAAGAAGTAGCAGGTTAAGCTACACTTGCCGCGGGTGGTCCGTGGATGGGTGATCATCTTTACATACCGAAACCCCTCCGTACCTCGGAAAGCACGTTAAGCCGTTGGTGTTTGTAGACCTTTGACAGTTGTTAAGGGTCGTCAGAAGCCCGAAAGTCTGACAACCAGTCTCACCAAGGGATATCGTGTTACCCAGTAACCGGGTTGTGGAGGTCAGATAGGCAGTCGCTCCATGTAAAATACTGGTATTCGCCTTATCCCTGCATACACATACACTCTCACTCGCACACTTAGAGGTACACACACACCCCCCATACTCACCAATCATACACTTACACATACTTGTTCTCTCTCACACACATTACACACCGGCACATAAATGTATGACTTAACCTCCCTCGCAATAAACACTGGCTGCAGCAATACCTACATGACAAACTGCCCTGTATGGCCTAACACTGTCTCCTAAGATACAGGACTACCTAGTTTATGAGACAGGGTTACATGATCTATGTAGATGTTCGTGTTTTGTTGTTTTGTACATCTGCTCTTGTGTACCTATCATGGATCTTGTCTTGTGTGTGTAATAAATATTATTCTTTTTCTTATTCAGCAGCATCCGGTTAAACTGGAAGCCAACCCGGCTAGGCCGATGATGATATTGTATAAGCAACTCACCTGTATATTAACAATCTTGCCAAACTTGCAGAAGTGATTGTTGAGATGTGTGATGTCGTTGAGCCCGCGCGGCACCTTCTTAACCTCTAATGAGCAGTTGGCTGCGTTCGCTGGTAGAGGAGGACGAGCGGGGCCTGGAAATTAAAAATACACAACTCAACTCAAAGCATTTTTAGGGTTCCGTATCTCAAAAGGAAAAACCGGAACCCTTTTATGATCACTCGTGTGTGTCTGTCACAGCCAATTTGCTCCGAATCTAATGGACCGATTAAGTTGAAATTTGGTACACATATGAACTACTGTGACCCAAACACGGACGGATAATGTAAATAAATTAAATTTTAATATGGGGATCACTTTTGGAGGGCAAATAAAAAAATTAAAGTTTTGCAAACTGTACCGTGTGATATATCAAATGAAAGGGCTTACTATGAGTGTCTAAAATAAATATTGTTTTATAATTTTAAAATAAATTGAAGTTATGTAAGAAAATAGTCGAAAATTGAGCATCCCCCCCCCCCCTTATCTCCGAAACTACTTAGCCTAAATTTAAGAAAAAAATACAGTTAATATTTCTTTGCTGTGGCCTAAAAATAACATGGTAAATTTCTCAATATTGTGAGTACAAACTTACATTTACAGATGGAATGTATGGGAGAATATGTTTTTCAACTACAATGTTAAGTTTGTTCTTGGGATAAATTCATCCAAACTACGGAACCCTTCATTGTGCGTAGTCCGACACGCACTTGGCCGGTTTTTTTTTATTGCCAACTGGGCCTGTTCTTGACCTTGATCACGCCTGATGGCAAGCAATGGGTAAGGTCTATGGTGGTACGAGCGTGAAGGAGTGAAGGCTATAGGCTACTTTAACATCACGCTAAGACCCTTAGGAGCCGAGCAAAAAGAAAAAACTGGCCAAATGTGTGTAGGACCACGCACTATGAAGGGTTCCGTAAAAAAACAAACAACATTGTAATCCCAAAAAAAATAAAAAAATTATGTGATAAAATTACAAATTAACAATTTTCGGACTTTTTCCTTTACTTGTGCTGTGAGACCTTGCTTCTTGTCAAATTTCATGATTCTAGGACAACGGGAAGTACTCTATAGGTTTTGATTTACTTGCGAATATGAAAAATATGTCGCATAAATGGGCGCATTTCTTCATTGCGTTGACTTAGAAGCTTGTTTTTTTTAGAACTCCAAAGGACCATAGATTTGCGTATTTGATATTAATTTCAATTTGATACCTCCATGCGTGCCTGAGAAAAAGGGTCTTCACAGACAACTCAATATTGTTAGTACAAACTTATATTTACAGTTGGAATGTATGGGAGACCATGTTTTTCAACTACAATGTTAAGTTTGTTCTTGGGATAAATTCATCCCAACTACGGAACCCTTCATTGTGCGTGGTCCGACACGCACTTGGCCGGTATTTTTTTTAATATTACATAATTGTGCATAATATCATTATTATTTTAAGAATACAATGTTATGTTTCTTTTTGGGACAAATTCATTGCAACTGCGGAACTTCAAGTTATAACTAAAAGTATACCGCTGCCCAACACTTGGTGGAAAAGAGGTGTGATGTTATTTAGCAACAGAACCAATAATTCATTCCAATGGGGCTATTTGAAGTCACAAAATAACAAACTGATTGAGGACCCCGAAAAAAACATTCGTCAAATAATTTTATTTTTTATTTTATCTCGTTTAGATATCCATACTCATCACGTCTCCGAAGTTTCGCTAGGTAATTTAATTTGACCCTGTAAGATACACTATTGCCACTTACCAAATCGGTTGTAGTCGAAGTTCTTCTTGTGCGGCGGCGGATGCCTGGGCGGAGCGTTGCTAGCTGCGCCCGCGCCGCGCAGCAGGGGCGGCTCGTGGCGGATCCTAGAAGTAAATCTATAAATAGTATAATATTATTATTTCTGACTAGATGACCTGGTGAACTTCGTACCACATGAAATCGATAATGTTGGAAGATTTTTCGGCTGTTCCTTTGGGTTTTGCCTAATTTTATTTTTTTCCTAAACCACCCCAGTACAGAGGCGAAGAAAAAAAAAAAGATTAGATCAGAACAACAAAAGACATAGACCCTAATTGAAATGATCTTTCATGTTGTGCATTAAAACTTATAGAAATACTGTATTATAAGATTATAATTGTAAAACCACGTAAATCAGTGAAATCGGCAAAATTTCGTCGTGTACGGCCTCACAAGTATCGGTCACTGATTACCAGTCACCCCATATACAGTCCGTGCCAATAAGGAGCTCGTGGCTAAGTAATAACAGCCGCACGGATCGATCCATCTGGTTAAGTTGCGCTTGCCGGGGTTGGTCCGTGGATGGGTGACCATCTTTACATACCGAGACTCCTCCGTGCCTCGGAAAGCACGTTAAGCCGTTGGTCCCGGCTGTCATTCGTGGATCTTTGACAGTTGTTACGGGTCGTCAGACGCCCGAAAGTCTGACAACCAGTCTTATCGAGGGGTATTGTATTACCCAGTCACTGGGTTGTGGAGGTCAGATAGAAAATACAGGTATTCAGCTGCATCCGGTTAGACTGGAAGCCGACCCCAACATAGTTGGGAAAAGGCTAGGCAGATCGGATTGGCCAATAAGACAAAAGATAAAAGTTACTAACCTAGGTATAGGTATAAGTTCCCTGGGCGGATGCGGATGGTGCGGGTGCGGCGGAGGGTAGGCAGGGAACCAAATATCCGGCGTTAGAGGGTTGTATTCTGCAAAAAAAAATTATAAATAAATAAGTAAATGAAACTTTAATTCAGACTATGCTCCATTTGCAATAAGATTAGACATTTAAACAAACCTTATTTACAGTCCGTTCAACCGATTTTGACTTCTATTCCGTAGGCTTAAGAATGGCATTAAAGGCAAGAAAGTGGTTACAATACCAAGTGTTTACTGTAGCTGCCATTTGTCATGCCACCAACGCAATAGACGTCAAAATTGGTTTAACGGACTGTATGTGTATACATCCATAAATATGTTAGTATTTTGGTGTTAGTAACAATAATGCTTATGTACAGTCAACAAAAGAGATATCTAGGCAGGGTATACTAAAATATTTGTATGTGAATTGCTTCATGTTCAATTTTATATAATTATATAACTTTGTTTATGCAATACTCCTACAGCTTGGCAAAAAAAAGTCTGACGCGGTGACAGTTGGAACTAAAAATCGATGATTGTGGCAACATTGCTTTACTTGTCAACTGCTAGTACATTCTGTGTCAACAGTGCATATATCCTAGTCGTTTCTTAGAGATTTCTAAAAACTATCAATATTCGTTGCATAATTAACTATTTAAAATGAATAAAACTATTCGTAGTAGTGGCAGAGAAGTGATTTACCACGTCTTTTCGCGGTGTTTGGCAGAATCTCATGCGGGACAAGTTTTGTCCGATATCGAGAATGTTTATCAAAGAACTGCCGACATGACAGGTATTTATGTACCCTAAATAACTCATTGTACCTTATATAAGTATTTATAAATGTTTTCAATGCGTAGTTTTGTTGATATCCAGATATAAGTAACTTTTAGTCTTGTTTACAAAAATTGAAAATTGAGGTTATGTTTTGTAGTTTGACAAGTCTCGTATACCCTAACCTCTACAAATTGATACTTGAAGGTACTAAACATGGAATGAATAATAAAATACTGTTAATTTTTATTTTGTTTTAGGTAAATCAGTCAACACAGTAAGAAAAATTGTTGAGGAAGGTGAAAAAAATAATGGTATTTTTTTTACACCGGGAAAACATTGCAAAGGTCGCCCGAAGAAAGATTTAGATGATTTGGATTTATGTGCAATTAGACAAAAGGTTCATTTCTTTTACACTGTGAAAAAGCAGGTACGTTTTATTCTTACACTACTCCCGATTTCATGAATTTAAAAAAGCAGATATATAAAACATACCATGTTTCAGGTGCCTACACTGAGAAATTTACTGCCGGTAGTTAGAGAGGACTTAGGATATGCTGGAAGCCGTGAACATCTCAGAAAGATATTACACTCTCTGGGTTTTTCATATAAGAAATGTAAAACAGACAGATCGTCTCTAATAGAGAAACCTAACATAGCAGCAAAACGGGAGCAATATTTGAAAATTATTATGGTTAACAGAAACCTGCCTCCAGAACTACAAAAAGAAATAATATATTTGGATGAAAGTTATATTCACTCATCAAGTCATCATACAAGCTGAAAAAATGTTGGCAATCAGTTGATGTCAGCGGAGTGAAACACAACATTTCAAAGGGCAAGAGATATATAATTGTACATGCTGGCAGCGAGAAAGGATTTGTTCCAAATGCCCTTTTGATTTTCAGTGGCACAAACAAAAATGAAGACTATCACTCGGAAATGCATAAAACTAACTTCACAAAATGGGTCACTGAAAAATTAATCCCCAACCTAAGAGAACCTTCCATTATTGTAATGGATAATGCTCCTTGCCATTCGGTGGTCTTGAACAAGGCTCCAACTAGCGCTTCAAAAATTGCTGAGATAAAGATATGGTTACTGCAAAATAATATATCTTTTGATGAGTCTCTCCGAAAGCCTCAATTATTAATGCTAGTGAAGCGGCATAAACCAGAGCCCATTTACGAAATTGACCAAATTTTAGGAGATCATGGTCACACTGTGGTACGCCTTCCACCGTATCACTGTGACCTGAATCCTATTGAATTAATATGGGGAATTGCAAAGCATAAAATTGCTTCAGTCAATGTTGGGTCCATTGATATAAAGGTATGTAGCCTAGTTTATACATGCATAATATATTTTAATGTTGCTATGTAAGAACCATTCATAATGATTATTTCTTTTTTTATAGGTGGCTGCTGAACAAGCATTTTCAAACATTACTGCCGAAGACTGGAAGAATTCATGCAAGCATGTAATGAAAATAGAAAAAGAATATTATTTAACATTTATACTGTGCTATTATCGTCAATTTCTAACAATCCGTCTGTTAAGACTTCCCTCGGGGCCATGATTGTCTGTTTGTGGGTACGTACACCGCCGCACCACTTTCGTGCATGACTTTAGAGTCCACTATTAACATGGTTAATAATGGACATTGAAGCCTTCCTGTTTGCGTAGCTTCCGAGGGACTGAACCACCCACTTGGGATTGGGATCGTATCCCCAAAAATAACAAGTATGAAAAACTGTTGAGTCGTAGTATTTCGGGTTGCCACAGGTACGATACTGGCGACCTCATTTATTCCACACTCTTTTTTGCCAAGCTATACATTGTAACACACCAACACAAAATTGTATATTGTTACGAAATTGAACATGAAGGAATTCACAAACAAATATGTTAATATTACCCTGCCTAGATATCTCTTTTGTTGACTGTACGTAGGTTAGTTCCACAATCCACGAAGCCGCGCCCCACTATTCCTCCTAACCGTTTATAGTATATGTGTGCAAACTTCCGCCAATCTTTGAGTGTTATCGGTACTGTGGAGGTTTGATGCTTTAATCAAGCCTTGACAATATTATACTGGCTGACATTCAATCATTCAAATATGGAATGTCTTCTATCAAGACTTAACAGGAAGACAGGGTAAGGGCTCCGCGTAGAACCAATTATGTTAAGGAGTGTGATTTATAATTGATCTGAAGCTTAAAATACAGAGGGCATCAGCCCCATATAACAAGAGTCCCTCTCGTATTATTTAATAGTTCAGTAAATCTCCTGCTGTGAGGTTCGAGCCCTCACAGTACACACTAATTACCGTGTACTAACTATAGTGTGTACCGATAACACTCAAACATTGGCGGAAGCTTGCACACATATAAACGGTTAGGAGGAATAGTGGGGCGCGTCTTCGTGGATTGCACTATCTGTATAGTTATTTAATGAACTTCGAGAATTTAATTAAATAGACTATTTCTAAGATCGATATAAAAATCACTTAAAAACTCGAAAGAAAACCAATAATCGTCAAATATCACAAGGTATATGTTAATCAAATTGTCAATCAACAAAAATGTAATGACGAAACCCGAATCCGTCCGATCAAGCGAATATCTAGCAATCCAGATATCCGGCCAAACAACTATCCGTCCCACTAGTATAAATTACTGACCGGGAACGCTAGGCGCAGGTGGCAGTGCCAGTACGGTAGACAGCTCGGCCGAGGTCTTATAGCACAACAGGGTTGAAGTAAACCTTGTACCGTTGTATATAAGAGGGCACGGTATCCGGCAAATATCACATCCCCCCTTAAGACTCAGTCAGACTATATTCGGGCGAATATTCGACTATCCTGCTTATAAGATGGCCAGGTACACAGCCAACCATCTGTTCGCCCACTAGTCTAAAGTAGACACGTGGTCAGACTATATACGGACGAATATGCGTCTAACCAGCTAATAAATTGGCCGGATATTCAGCCAACTATCCGACCTACTAGTATAAATTACTGACCGGGAACGCTAGGCGCAGGCGGCAGTGCTAGGACGGTAGACAGCGCGGCCGAAGCATCTTCTAGCACGACAGGGTCGCTGCCGTGGTCCCACTGACACAAGTCGCCACGCATGCAGTAGCCTTTCTCTGTAAACATACAAACAAACAAACTTAAAAAAAATAAAGGAAAATATTTAAATGATCGTCTAAAAACTTATTGACCGTCTAATGTCTTGCCGGTGGTGGCGTGGATGTTTGTTCATTATGTTCCCTTCAAAATGGTTGAGCTTCAGTTGCTGAACCATGTGTCATGTTCGTGAACGGGTGCCGTCTGTAGCGACTATTCATCTCTTAGCAGCCATGGTTTATTTTAATTTAGTTGTTTTTATATTTTTATTAACGTGCACGTCTCATTACATTGCCGACACATTGTTGTATGTATTTTTTCAACATGAGTGATGTAACCAATATATTGATGTGTCCATGGAGTTTCTTGCCCGTTCTTCTCCATAGACACCTGCTACACTTTGGAATGGGCAACTAGCTTCATCTTTCTAACTGACTGACCGACCTCTCGACAATTCAAAAGCTTGTAAAAAAAATATTGATGTATATATTGAAATTTTTTGATACATCGATATATCGACATCAAATGCGATATATTTCCAAAAGTTGAAGCCATTGACTAAAACCGCTGGAATTCAGAGCCGTAAAAAGTAGACTTGATTTTATCAATGTTTTAATAATTTATGATTGAAAATCAGAAATGATGTTCCTAGTTTGGTATTTATATGAATAATAAACAAACACGAACAAAACGATTTTTTTTTTTTTGGTTTATCGAAATCGATATCAATTTTTTTGTATGTGAGTGTGCGAGCAGTAACGCAGTGTACTCACCGTCGAAGTCTCTACAACGTCGCTTGTAAGCGTCATTCTGTTCCAGCCTTGTTTCAGGGTGAGGGGATGTTGAACCACGGGAACGGTCGCGTGATCTCTCGCGGGATCTGCAAAAAATATACGTGTAATTATAATAGTATCCTGCATGATGACAAAATTTCAACACGGTGTCAGAAGCCATTAAAATTTTAATCTTTTATTTCAATTGGGCACATAAAAAACACTTTAGAACGTCAAAATTTACATGAAAATAGAATTGAGCGCGAGCAGACAGAGCGAAGCGAGTGGTTCCGCGGCAACGGCCGGCGACCGCTTTTTCCAAGTTGGTCGCAGTTACTTGCCTATTCAGTATTAGCGCAAGGTGCGTTCGTCGCAAGCAAGTTTGATACCAGAAGGCCTAGACATATGGTATTCGCATCGGAGCGATTCTATTTCTACAATGTACAGTCAACAAAAGAGATATCTAGGCAGGGTATACTAACATAATTGTATGTGAATTGCTTCATGTTCAATTTCGTCAACATATACAATTTTGTGTTGGTGTGTTACAATGTAGGAGCATCGCAATAAACAAAGTAATATATATAAAATTGAACATGAAGCAATTCACATGCAAATATGTTAGTATACCTTGCCTTGATATCCCTTTTATTTTTATTTATTTATTTACTGAAATTACAATACAGCAGTGTTTCTTAAATCTAAACTCGCCAAACTTTTACGTTTGATGGCGAGAGAGGCGCTCTTTTATATTTAAAAAAAAAAAACAATGAACCACCTTACGTACACCTTTCGTTGACTCAACAATCGCTACAGCTTCAAAGTGACATTGACATGATCACGTGACATTTCGATAGCTTATGTCAACCCCATACATTTTTTTGGTTGTTCTACTAGCGTCATCGCTAATCCAATTGTTACTTTGTCTAGGCCCTCAGTTCACAATTTGTTGTTTTGCCATCCATGGATAGTTTATAAACTGACGAAGTTAAAAAAAAAAAACAACATATCAAAACAAATATAAAAACTTTTTTACAAAAAAATACAACCGACTTCCAAAAACAACACTACAAAGTGAAAAATAACTTTAATTTCGGAAGTCGGTGTCTAGTTAAATGTATTTTCGTTTTTTGCCACCGACTTCCGAAATTAAAGTTATTTTTCACTTTGTAGTGTTGTTTTTGGAAGTCGGTTGTATTTTTTTGTAAAAAAGTTTTTATTTTTCACTTTTTAGTTGTGTACCTACCCCACACAAATTCTAATACCACTACCTGCAAAACAAACTAGAACATCATCCATATAAAAAAGTGGGGAAAAAATACGTATTATTTATTGAAGCTAACTCAAAAACTACCGAAGCAAAGTTAATCAATTTTATATGGGACCAACTGTGATGTATACACTCTCGAACAAAACAAAAAAAAAATCCAAATCGGTCCAGCCATCTTCGAGTAATCGGGGAACATACAAAAAGGTTCAGTCGAATTGAGAACCTCCTCCTTTTTGAAGTCGGTTAAAAATCGAATATACATCGAATCATACGGTAATATATACATTAAGGACGCTGTTACAAATGGGTAGTCAAATCATTACTTTTTTAAACAAAAGTATGTTTATTAAATAAAATGCTTTGCATTCTTAAAATGTATTTTGGCGAAATTGTTGATAGATGTGCATGGTACGATTCTGAATTATAAATATAATTTTAGATAAGTACATACTGTTTCTCAATAGATGTACCGAAGTGAAAATGTTTACTTCGGTACAATTAAAGAGAAAATGTACCTATCTAAAATTATATTTAAAGTTCAGAATCGTACCATGCACATCTATCAACAATTTGGCCAATAAACATTTTAAGAATGCAACACATTTTATTTAATAAATATATACTTTTGTTCAAAAAAGTAATGATTTGTAACAGCGTCCTTAATCATATTATGTGAAGACGTTTGTACCTGGAATAAAATTACTATAATAAGTACAAGGAAGTTAGAAATAGAATGCTTACCGTTCCCTATCTCTAGAACGAGACACTCTGTCCCTGTGTTCTCTGTCGCGGGACATTCTGTCTCGCTCTAACTCACGGGGTACTCTCAGTCTTTCTCTTTCACGCTCATGGTCGCGATCGCGAACGGTCGGTGATCTCGATCTGTGGAAAAAAATAATATAAGTTTTTCAAATACTCTTGTTCTATTATTTAAAATTAAATTCAGGGACCTAAGACAAGTCTACTAATTCACAAACATAGTCTCGTCTTTATGAGTTTCTGACAGATGTAGTATGATACATATAAATAAAAACTAGTTTTTCTGAGACAGAAAAAATTAATATTTATTAGGAACCAACTATTAAATAACAGATGGCGTTACCAGTATCTTATTTTGATGTAAAAAATTAACAGTAAATCGGTCAAAAACTTACAAAAGAGAGATGGTGGTGGCATCTACAACGCCACATGCGAACTACGCGTCACACTGACGTCACGCATATCCTGCATCGCGCAAGCAGAGTTTACCGCGCGACTAGCATAAATACAACGTCCCGACATCCAACCGTCGGGCAGCAGCCCATCAGACACAACACCCGTCTGGTCGGAGGATGACTGAACTTTACACCCTGTTCCTCATACCTCTATAGGAACATTTTGTGATCTATTTGTTTACATTTTCACAACGCATAATAATGTAGGTATGTATGGTGATACATACCTAGATCTGCTATTCTGTCTGTCAATAGTCGGTGGAGGGGGACTTCTGTTTCTGTACCGACCGCGCGGCGACGGCGAGCGAGACAGCGGCCGTCTGTCGGACAAAGACATCAAGATTATACTACTCAAAACTCAAACTCGAAGCAATTATTTTAATTAAACCAATTACAGGCACTCTTGAATCGTCAGAGTCGGTCAGTTAGTCAGAAAGTTGAAGCTAATTGCCCAGTTCCAAAACGTAGATCTCTATGAGAAGAACGGTCAAGAAACTCCACGGACACTCTTTTAAATCAAGATATTACAAAATCCTTGGTACATTGTTCTTGTTGCTTCTATTTGTGAGAACAATGTAAAAAAAAATTAACAACAATTCAAAATATAAGATTAGAAATAAGTACTGGCAGTTGGAGATGACCAGTCTCAACTGACGGCGCCCGTTCACGAACATGACGCGTGGATCAGCACCATCCAGCTCAACCATTTTGTAGGGAACCGAATGATCCAACACGCGCCACCATCAGTGAGACATTTAAGTGAGCATGAGCAATTCGAGCATACTACCAGGCCAGGTGCACTCCGCATTTTAGGTATGAAGCTATAAGTACGCGGCGGGCTCGTCTTGTCGGACTAATTCAGTGTGGGCTGCCGCGCACCGGCCGGCTCGCACGTTAGTTCTATACTCACTGACGCGCTGCGTCGTAAAAGAAGAGAATCTTATCGAGCCAGAGGGTATAAGAGTTACGCGATAGAAAGAGAGGCAACTTCTAAATTAAAAAAAAAAAAAAAAGAAAAAAATACGAAGTTCGATGATGAGGTGAATATAACTATAGGTAATTGAGGCTGTGCGACCTGAATGGCACTTTATTGTGTCGTAGCCAGGGACCGCACAACCCCGGTTAAGGGTTAAGTCTTTCGAAGGGGTAAGGCAGGGGTAGGGGTATGAGGTTACCTTTATCATGTGAAATTGAATGGGTTTTATGATATCTTTATTTGCTAGAACATAATAATAATAATAATAATAATAATAATAATAATTTATTTTTCAAAAAAGTATACAGACTATAAATAATTAATTGACACACTGTGGAACACTTAAATTCTATGATACAATATTGAAACATCTGTGTCTGAACTAGATATAAAATATCTGTATTTCAGACATCAGCGCTCTTCCCCCGCTGTACATAGGATGTACATTAGATGTTATACAGTTTGTTTGATACACTATATTCAACCTTTCGGTTGTGCAAATGTTAAGTAAAATTAAATTATTTTGAATCATTGACATTTTAAAATTAGAATTAAATTACATTATATACTATATTTGACTAACAATAGCTTAATAAGTCATTAAAATCAATTTGGTAATTTAATTATATGTCGAGTCTACATACAAGATCCAGTTAATTCCTAATAATTGATAATTGCAATACTTAAATATTTTAAATAGATTTATAATAACTATCTACTGTATCTATCTGTTTCTGCTTAAAATAAATTCATAACATTTTAAATTTAAAATTGTAAATGTTTAAAAAATAAATAAATTAATAAATTCATAGCTTATGCTTATTAGCATATGCTTGAAACCCAGTAAAAGGGTTATCCCTTCAATATGTATAACACATTGAATGGGTCCTATACTTGAAACCCATTGAAAGGGTTACCCCTTCATTAAAAATAACCTATACAATATAAGGGTTTTGTTTGGGTTACCATATTAGCAATTTGCAACGTGTGCCCATCATCGAGAGATCATATTACTCTCCTTACGTATTTGGCGTTTTTCGGTTAGTGTTTCGAGTCGTTTTTTTTTCCAAAATGTTTACTAGTAGTTTTACTACAAAAGGACTATGCCTACACGGAGTCTTTGCTTACATACATCACCTAGTAATCCAACACCTAGGCAGTAGCAGTCTTACAGCCTTTACTCTAAAACGTATACAGTTAGGCACTTATATTCCCCAATTATAAACTCAAATGTAACACTACATTCCATTTAACTCACACATACATAACACACATCATACATACATAACATAACACACACCATACATACATAACTTTTCTTTCACTACACAACAAAATGACAGAAGCTTATTAGCATCAACACCGTTAATTTCTTGTATTAATTATTATTTTTTTTTTTTTTTTCTCTGTGGCAATCCGCGATCAGTTAGTACTTTTAGCGGATGAGTTGTAGGTAACATTGACGGGAAGAGCGTGACCCCAGCGAGCCATCTACTCCATATTCGTGCTTAGTTCCACGCACAGGTGTGGGTGGACTACACAATATCTTTCCTTTTAAGCCTTTTCCTGTAACTTCTTGTTTTCAGTGCAGCAGCCAGATCATTGGGGTGCCTTTCCAGTCTTTCCTGGTATTTTTTTGTAACGTTTTTGATCTCGTCCATGACGGTATTCGTTGATAACTCCTTGTGTATTTCAGCGTTCGTGACAAGCCAAGGAACGCCACTAATTGACCTCAAAATAGAATTTTGCATTCTCTGTATGATGCTAATGCTTGAGTTACAGGCGCTACCCCAGAGTTGAATTCCATAAAGCCACACTGGCTTCAAGATCACTTTATATATTAAAAGTTTGTTGTCAGTACTCAGTTTACTGTTTCGCCCCATGATCCAGTGTAAGTTCTTGTAACGGATATTAAGCTCATGTCTCTTGGTCTTAAGGTGTTTCTTCCACGTTAGACGTCGGTCGAGATGTAACCCTAGGTATCTTACGCTGTCGTGGTGAGATAGTGTGACATTATCTAGATGTACAGGTGGACAGTCACCTTTTCGCAGCGTAAATGTGACGTGGACCGATTTGCTAGCGCTCGTCTTTATCCGCCACCTACGCAGCCATGTCGTTATTTTATCGAGACTCCCTTGCAACATGTGTGAGGCGATAGCAGGATCTTTGTGGCTTGCCAGTATTGCGGTGTCATCAGCAAATGTTGCTGTAGTAACCTCTTCAGTCTGCGGGAGATCTGCAGTGTATACTGTGTACAACACCGGTCCCAGTACCGACCCTTGCGGTACTCCAGCAGTTATATTACAGAATCGTGACGTCACATCTGCTTCTTTAACTTGAAATATTCTTTCCGACAAATAGGATTTCATTAGTGAGTAGTACTGGTGGGGAAGGTTGATTTTCAGCTTGTATAATAGGCCCTTATGCCAAACCCTATCGAAGGCCTGTTGGATGTCCAGAAACACCGAGGAGCAGTAAAGCTTTTCTTCTAGGCTTTTCCTTATCTTATCGTAGACTCGATGTACTTGTTCAGTTGTAGAATGCTCCTGTCTGAAGCCAAATTGGTGGTCGGGAATAATTTTCTCATTATTTAGAATTGGTAATATTCTGTACATCAGTAGCTTCTCAAAGACCTTGGAGAGGATTGGCAGAAGGCTTATGGGTCTGTATGAAGATACTTCGTTAGGAGGTTTACCCATCTTGTGTATCATTATGATTTGAGACACCTTCCACGCCAGCGGAAAGTACTGGATTCTTAAAATGGCATTAAAAAGCGAAGTAAGAAACACAATTGCTTTTCTGGGTAGTTGTATAAGTATTTCTTTGGTGAGCAGATCGTATCCGGGAGCTTTCTTATCTTGAAGCTTTGTAATAATCCGCCAGACTTCGCGTACTGTAATAGGGCGCGGGGGTGGCGACATCTGGAAATCTTGTTGTAGGACGCTGTCAACTAACTTCTCATTTTCAATGTCTATGGCTGGATTTGGTGTAAACACTTTTTCAAGGTGCCGTGCAAATGCGTCTACCTTTTCCTGGGATGTTCGCGCCCATCCTGATGCGGTTTTAAGAGGAGGCCTAGCATTTTGAGGCCTGTTATAGTTTTTAGTGAATTTCCATAATGAATAGTTTGTTGATGTAGTGGCTGTTAAAGACTCCAATTGGTCTTCCAATGTCTTATTGTTCCAATTTTGTAGGATTTCTTTGAGGTTTTTGGAGGCTTTATTAAATACAGTTTTATCCGCTGGTAGTCTACTTTGATGCCAAATTCTTCGAAGTCGGCGTTTGTCTAATAGAGCATTTTTTATCTCTAGTGGATAGTTATTATGCCGATCTCTTGTCTTTTTATCAGCGGTATTGATCCAACAAGCTTCCTGAATAAGTGTTGTTATGTATTTTGTTGCCTCTTCTATATCATCCGGAGTTTTCAATGGTGCATTCATTTGTATGTTGTTGTTAATGTAATCTCTGAGGGATTCCCAGTCGGTATGTTTGGACGTGAGCATTTTTACGGTTTCCGATTCTATCAACATAGTGCTTACTGTTAATATAACTGGAGTGTGGTCTGAGGAGCTGTCGTAGCAGGATTCAGGCTTGAGGTAGTGTCTCGGTAGTCCTTTCAGAACAAAAAAGTCAAGGAGATCCGGGATTTTATTAAAGTCTGTTGGCCAGTACGTGGGTTCACATGTGGAGGATACCAATAGGTGGCTTTTGTCTATGCTTGTTTTAAGTTGTCTTCCTCGCGTTGTAGTGAGTCTAGAGCCCCAGCTAATATGTTTAGCGTTCCAGTCACCACCCGCAATGAAACGATTTCCAAGCTGGTGGAAGTACTGTGTGAACATAATGTTCGTCTATTTTATGTTTAGGGGGGCAGTATAACGCCGAAATGTTAATGTAGCCCGTGCTATCCTCCACGGCAATAGTTGTTGCCTGAAGGTGTTCAGTTCTGTATTCTGGCATTAAATGATGTTTCACCTTCTTGTTTACGATGACCGCTGTTCCGCCATGCCCAGTGCCATCTGGGTGGTTCGTCATATAGCATTGATATTCTTTGAATTTGATATTTATGTTGCAGGTGCCATGAGCTTCAGCTACGAGAAGAATATCAATCTTGTGTTCAGAGATTAGAAGCTCAACCTCTTGCTTGTTGGGGGCTAGTCCATTAAGGTTCCAGGTAGCTATTCTTAGTGCATTCATTTTGTAAGTCGATCGACGAGCTTGGTGATGAGACTTATGAGAGTACTCATTTGTTGGAAGATGCACTCAAACTTTTCGGTTTGTTTAAGGAGTAGTTGTTCTAGGGTTGGGCTAGGCCCAGTCTTTATATTTAAAAACAATTATTTGGCCGAACACTGTCTTTTAGAATACAGGCTATCCTAGTCTATGAGACAGGGTTTATATGCTTTTATACAGATTTTGCATTATATGAACTGTAATGTAATGTACATTTTAAGTGTGTTTCTGTATCTTTATTGTGAATAAACCTTTTATTTATTTATTTATTTAGTACGCACGGCTACAGATCAAGCTATATATTTCCAGTATAAGCTGATCTCGCATTGTAAAGGATTTCCTCACAATGAGAGGTCAGTGTAAACTGGAAATGTATAGCTTGATGTGTAGCCGTGTGTACTTGTGATTACCAAGTGCACGTAAACACGCTGTGAATGAAAACTGTGTTGTGTGGTGTGTAATATTACCTTCTGACTTCATTGGTGTGTTCGTTGTCGCGCGCGTGCCTTCTTGCGCGCGCGCGTCTCTCCCACGACCGAGAGCGACGACGCCTTCTGTCTGCCTCGCGGGTCTGTTGATAAACAATATAACAATATTAATATCACATACACACATAAAATCACGCCTTCTTCCCACGGGGGTAGGTAGAAACTACAGAAGGCGTGCGGAATGGCGTGCGGAAGGAAGTGCGGGATAAAATCCCGCCGCGATATTTTTACGTCCGTGCGAACGTCGGCTTATTTACTAACCATTTTCAAAAATCATCTACAAACATGAACTTTGACACCACTTATCTCAAAATTTTACTATGACAATAAGCGTAAAAGACGTTATTTTGACAATACAAACACTTAAATTTTATTTTTTTTATATAAAAAAGTACTAACCGAGTCTCCTCTTCTGTCACGTCTTCTGGGAGGCTGGTCAACAGGTTCTTCTAGTAGTTCAGTTAACGGCAACACCTGTGCAATAAATTAACATTTTAATATTATTATTATTTTTATATTCAATTTACATGTCTTTTGGAAGGCGTACGAGGACCCGAAGCCAACTCGCAAAGGCCCGTTACACGTTTTTAATGAAATGAGGCACCAACCGACAATTATAAATCCCTGTTCGCAATATGCAAGTGTACCCAAGGACATCCCCCAGTTGGTGCAGGAGTATTACAGGATATGGAAAAAAAATATTGAACTATGGCTTTGGGTGCCTTACCAATGTTTTATATACAATACACAGATAAAATGGTAAGGGATGACTTGCACACAAAATAATGGGCCCCCGGTAACTGCAAACATAAATGTAGGGAACAGCAAATTTTTTTTCGCGAGTTCAGCTTTGGTCCCATAGTAAAATTTGTTTATAATGATCAGTACAATGACCCCTTAAGAGGTTGTGCATTAATTGACTTACACCTTGTATAAGGATTTCTTGTGCTTATCCAGTGGTTTAGGCTGTGTTGTCTTTCAGTTAATGTATTTAAGAGTTTTATTTAGTAAATAATTATTATTTACCTTAACAAGCGTTTGCTCATTATGCGGATGTCCTCTCGGCACAGCGCCTATGGGAGGCGCGGGCGCCGCTAACTTGGCGCCGCGTGACACTACCAGCCTCGCTCTCATCGCACCCGCGCCTAATCCGCCCGCGGACAATCCGCCCGCGGGTAATCCGCCCGCGGGTAATCCGCCCACGGATAATCCACCCGCGGCCAATGCGGCCGCGCCTAAACTAGCCGGCGCCGCGCTTGGAGCGACGCCACCCGCCAGCGTGCCGGCACACGGCGAGCGCCCACGAGTCTCACCACCAGATACGGGGGACGGGATTAGTGGGGCACCGGCTAAGGAAAAAAGCATAAGGGTTAATACTCTGTTAAGGTGAATGCAAAAAGGTCAATCAATCTGCCTAACCTTTTCCCAACTATGTTGGGGTCGGCTTCCAGTCTAACCGGATGTAGTTGAATATCAGTATTTTACATGGAGCGATTGCTTATCTGACCTGAACCCAGTAACTACGATACCCCTTGGTAAGACAGTCAGACTTTCAGGCTTCTGACGACCCGTAACGACTGTCAAAGATCCACGAATGACAGCCGCGACCAATGCTTAACGTGCTTTCCTAGGCACGGAGTAGTCTCGGTATGTAAAGATGGTCACCCATCCACGGACCAACCCCGGCAAGCGTAGCCTAACCTGATGGATCGACCGGTGCGGCTGTTATACTTAGCCACGAGTGCTGAATGCATAAAGGTAGCCTGCCAAATACAAATTTTCTTACGTTTTTTTCAATTTGCAAGTCAGTGTCAGGTTGTTGTGTATTGAACAAAATGTGATTCGCGACTATAACAAATATGTATTTACATAATTAGAACCATAAGATTCATCAAAACATCCCTCTTAGTTACATTTGATTTAAAATGTCATGATTTCCAAAAACTAAAACTCAACTACTGAAAAACCACGCTCTAAAAAGTATGAAACAAGAAAATAGTCTCATCTGATTTTCGAAAAAGACAGACAAATTAAAAATCCGGAAACACACGTAATCTGTTCGATTTAAGACGATTTATTTATAACATGACTTGACTCCGGATTTT
Source organism: Cosmia pyralina (assembly GCA_946251885.1). Taxonomy (NCBI): domain Eukaryota; kingdom Metazoa; phylum Arthropoda; class Insecta; order Lepidoptera; family Noctuidae; genus Cosmia; species Cosmia pyralina. The sequence continues at coordinate 3,865,600 of OX276371.1, forward strand.
GAATTTCTGTCTTTTTCTAATTTCAGATGAGAATATTTTAACTTTCCTGTCCTGCAAAAGAAAAAAAAACGTAAATAATGCACATTTTTAATGTGTTCGTTCAGTCTTCGTTATTTTAAACTGAAAGATTATTATTTGTTCGACATAATCGAATTGTATTGCGTTTTTAAATAACTTCTAGACTGTACTCAAATTAAACTTCCCCCCACCACACAATGAAAATAGAAATCTCCCAAAGTGTTTTATAACTAAATTCTTTGTGGGAGGCCAATGTTACAAAAAATACTGCACATTAAAATTGTTTAACATCCAAAATTACTTTTGCCTTTAAGATCAATTCTGAAATCTCGAAAATCAAGCATCGTTTTCATGTTCCAAGTTGTTTATAGCCTTAAGTTCTGGAGTTGAGCTGCAGGATTATTGACAAATGCGTGCACTGACTGGATAGGTCCGCTCAATATGCGGTTCTTTCCTCAAAAGACCATTTGAGGCACCAATCTACATGGTCATCACATGATCTGAGACTGTGACCTCTGAGTTTATTTTGGCAGTCAGAAACCAGAAAGTCGGACAACCAATTTTACCAAGGGATATCGTGTTACCCAATAACTGGGTTGTGCAGTTCAGATAGGCAGTCACTCGCGTGTACTTACAATACTGGTATCCAGCTGCATCCGGTTATACTGGAAGCCAACCCCAACATTGTTGGAAAAAGAAATTGACTACAGACTACTTCTTACCATGGTTCTCCATCTCAGGTTCTTTCGACAGCTCGCCGTCGGCGGGCGGTGGCGACGGTAGTTTCATCTCCTCCCTTCCCGGCTTCAAGTATTCATTGCTTTCAAGAGCCTTGAATAGCATCTCCACAAATGGTTTCGTTTCTGTAGATAAAATAATAGAGTATGAATTTTAAAATAAGAAATTAACTAAAGATCCTGTAGAGGGTGAAATTTTAATCAGCTGTTCAGTACACTTCACACTCAAACTCGTCACAATGTAGAGAGCAGCTAATTTTTTTTCGAGATTTCAGGTTTGGTCACATAGTAAAAGTTGTTCATAATGATGAACTGTACAATTCAATTCTCAATTCTTTATTGCGTACCATAATGTATGAAGTTGGTAGGGAAATTATTTATTAGTAACAATTATGGACCCTGTCGGGCACAGCATAGATCAATGTAGGAGAGAGGAGGAAGAAAACTGGGTGCTTAATATGATAAATTGAATTATTAGTTATGTAGTTAGCGTTATAAATACTGTTTTATTATTTCAGAATTGAATTTAACAATTATTATGACTGTTTTTTTTTAAATAGATACATTTATTGATTTATTTAATAACATTGTAAACATTGTAAAATTCATTATTATTATTTTTTATTTTTATATTCATATTGTACTATTTACTTATTATTATTTTTATTAGGTCTTTACCTATGAAATTGCCGTTCTGCAGTACTGGCCATTTCAAATCAAAATAATTTTTGTTTGGCTAAGAATTCTAATTTCAAATTAATTTTATTTTAAAAACATGGATTTTTTTTTCCAAAAGTAGTCATTTGTTTATTGATTAGTGTTACATTTTCATCGCATTTCAATCTTTTTCGTCATCATGGATACGTTAAAAATTCGAGTAATTATGGAATATGAGTACCGTCGTGGCAGCAACATGGCACAAGCGGCACGCAACATCAACGACGTTTACGGAGCTAACACTACAAACCAACGCACCACTTGTTATTGGTTTGCTCGCTTCCGTTCTGGAAATTTCGACCTGAAAAATGAACCTCGCGGTCGTCCGAAGACTTTGGTCGACAATGACGAATTAAAGGCGATTGTGGAAGCTGATGATACACAATCTACGGCTGAATTAGCAGCAGCTTTCGACGTTAGCGTCAAAACAATATTGGTCCATTTGCGTCAAATTGGCAAGGTAAAAAAGCTTGACAAATGGGTGCCCCACGAACTCAATGATCGCCAGCGCGAAGTACGCGTCGAGACGTGCTTTGCACTGCTCAACAGATACACAAATGAAGGAATTTTGAACCGCATTGTTACCTGCGATGAAAAATGGATACTGTTTGATAACCGCAAGCGCTCAGCAAGTTCGTTGGATCCTGGTTCAGCACCTAAACAATGCCCTAAACGAAAACTTACCCCTAGAAAAGTGATGGTCACTGTTTGGTGGTCTAGCGCCGGTGTGATTCATCACAGCTTCTTACCAAACGGGGTGAGCATTACTTCAGATGTGTACTGTGAAGAACTGATCTGTGTTCTGTGTATGATGGAGAAGCTGGCACATCTCCAACCAGCATTGGTCAATCGCTCGTCTCCGCTGCTCCTGCACGACAACGCGCGACCTCATACTGCACAGCAGACGGTCTCCAAGTTGCAAGAACTGGGGTTGGAAGCTCTCCGTCATCCGCCCTACTCACCAGCTGATTTCTTTAAGAAGGGCATCAATAAACTGCCACTGCGTTGGCAAAGATGCATTGATTGCATGGGTGATTACTTCGATTAATACAAATAAAAAATGCATGAAAAAAATTCGTTTAAATTTTTTCATACAAAACGGCAATTTCATAGGTAAAGACCTATTATTTATTTCATAATTAATATTTATTATGATCCTTTATCATGGTCATGGTCATTTATTTATTGGACGCTCCATTTATTTAAAATTATATATTTCGTATTATGACTACAATTACCCCTTAAGAGGATAAAAACGATTATAATTAAACCCTGTGTACTTCTACAAAGCACAGCAATACAAAAATTAGAAGCTTTGGCTCTGTGGGGGGTTACTCTGTGGCCAACGTCACCCACACAGTAGTGCGACTTGCGAGTGCTAATTCGGAAATTCAAAGATTACCAGACCATTTTCTGGTTTACCTCTACTTACCCCTTCGAGAAATATACAGGGTCAAATTAAATTAGCTAGCGAAACTCGGCAGACGTGATGGTATCAATATCTAAACACGACCAAATAAAAATAATTTTCAAATGATTTGATGATTTTATTTTGGAGCAATTACCGCTGGTAGTGCTGTTTCTTGAAATGTGAGTTGATATAAAAACTTTTTTACAAAAAAATACAACCGACTTCCAACAACACTACAAAGTGAAAAATAACTTTAATTTCGGAAGTCGGTGTGTGGTTAAATGTATTTTCGTTTTTTGCCACCGACTTCCGAAATTAAAGTTATTTTTCACTTTGTAGTGTTGATTTTGGAAGTCGGTTGTATTTTTTTTGTAAAAAAGTTTTTATTTTTCACTTTCTAGTTGTGGTACCTACCCCACACAAATTCTAATACCACTACCTGCAAAACAAACTAGAACATCATCCATATAAAAGAGGGGAAAAAAATACGTATTATTGAAGCTAACTCAAAAACCACCTAAGTAAAGTTAATCAATTTTATATGGGACTAACTTTGATGAATACCCTCTCGAATAAAACAAAAAATTTTCAAATCGGACGACTCTGTAAAAAGTTATGCGTGGTCATACATAAAAAAAAAATAAAAAAATATACGTGTGAAATAGAGAACCTCCTTTTTTTTCGTCGGTTAAAAATCTGTTTTATTGTGTTGAGATATCGATTCCCACCACGTCTGTGAAGTTTAAACAAAAAAAAAACTGATTTTTAAACTGTTATTTTAAGTAGTCACTAAGTACCAAAAAAAAAGATCATCAAATTATTTTTTTGTTTTATTATTATTGACGACACGGTTGGCGCAGTGGTTGAGCGATTGACTGCTGCGCAGCATGTCGCGGGTTCGATTCCCGCACGGAACAAATATTTGTACGACCTACAAGTATTTGTTCCGAGTCTGGGTGTTTTTCTATCTATAATATGTATGTATTTACAAAAAAAAAAAAATGTATATAAGTAGTTTATCAGCCATCTCGTTACCATAACACAAGCATTAGGTTGCTTAGCTTGGGGCTAGATGGCGTTGTGTGATATGTCCAAACATATTTATATTTATTTATTTATTTATTTATTATGTAAACCCCATCACGTGGAGCTCGTGGGTAAATAATAACAACCGCACGGGTCGATCCATCAGGTTCAGCCACGCTTGCCGGGGTTGTCCGTGGATGGGTGACCATCTTTACATATCAAGACCCATCCGTGCCTCGGAAAGCACGTTATGCCGTTGGTCCCGGCTGCCATTCGTGAATTTTGACAGTCGTTACGGGTCGTCAGAAGCCCGAAAGTCTGACAACCAGTCTTACCAAGGAGTATCGTATTACCCAGTAACTGGGTTGTGGAGGTCCGATAGGCAGTTGCTCCATGTAAAATACTGGTATTCAGCTGCATCCGGTTAGACTGGAAGCCGACCCCAACATAGTTGGAAAAAGGCTAGGCAGCTTGATTATCGATACCCACCACGTCCGCGGAGTTTCGCTAGCTAATTTAATTTGACCCTGTATATGCGATATTACATGAAGAATGCCAATGCCTTCATCATCAAACACTTACCCTGCTGGAGAAAGACGTCCAGCTGATCCACCATCACCTCCCGGAGCTCGTCCAGGGGTTTGTCCTTCTTAACCAAAGCGTACACATACTTAGCGAGGGCTGCTGGGTCGGCATCGCAGCTGGAAACAAATGAAAAGAACATTATTAGTAATTTAACTAAAAAAACATGTGTTATTGGTTGATAGATCATATTCTTTTTGCCACCACAACTGGATCAGAAAACATATCTGTGGATGCCAATTTGTAGTGCCACTTACAAATTGAGAGCTTTCGATATCAAAACAAAGCTCTCAATTTAGATGTGGCAGCACTATTTTAAAGGTTAATGCGCAGTGGTAGCCCGCGTAATTCAAATTTTCTTGAGTTTTTTTTTTCAATTGGCAGTTTCAGGTTGTATCTTGATCAAAATATGATTCGAGACTATAACTATAAAATAATTATAACCATAAGAATCATTAACACATCTCTCTAAAGTTAGATTTGCCATGTTTCGATCTGATTTTCGAAATCAGATCGAAACATGGCAAATCTATCACTGACCTGCAAATTGAAATTTTAATTTCTCGGGCAACCTCTGCGGGCTCTAGTTAATTTTATAACCTTAGTTTTCATCGATGATTTTACAATTAATTACAATTAAAAAATGTTATTCAAACAATAATAAATAGTGGTGGGGTGGTGGTGGTGGGGGTGGTGGTAATAGTGGTGGCATGGGTGGTGGTGGTGGGTAATAGTGGTGGTGGTGGTGGTGGTAGGTGGTGGGTGGTGGTGGTGGTGGGGTGGTGGTAGTGGTGGTAATGGTGGTGGATATTAATGCGATAAGTTTATTTCCTACTCAACAGGTTGTAATATACAGTTGAAATCTTCTAATATAAATTCAGATGCATATATTACTAATACCTTTCAGAGAGTGATGGGGTAAGAATTTTACTTGAACAAGGTTTATTTCCACTTTCATCACATACTTTTGACTGCAAACCATAATTACATGATACTTTTACATAGCTACCTTAGTAAATAAAATTGGTAAAACATACACCCTTGTCAATCCCTTCGGCAAGAGTGCTATACTATCAATCAATCTGCCTAGCCTTTTCCCAACTATGTTGGGGTCGGCTTCCAGTCTAACTGGATGCCAGTGGCGAAAGCACCTAATTTTTTTTTCCTTTTTGTATCCTGCTTAACGCAACAATCTGTCCTAAGACATCGAGCTGCTCCTTTGGTCGAAATCATTCTGCAATTTGCCTTTGAAGCAGTGAGGATTGTCCATTGACCACCCTCGCTTATTCTGTTGGGAATCGGTTTATTAAAGTTGGAACACTGTTCCTCCTCAGTCTTGTGTACACAATACTTCCAGATCCCACCAAATCAGCAGCCAGGGAGTTAATATGTTTAGTTAGTTTTTTCTGGTAGTTTTGACTATGGGTAGCGATTTCTTGTTTCACTGTTTTGAGTTTCAGATCTTGCAGGATGTATTTATTATGTATGCATTTAGGGATGTTGAACATGGATCTCATGGCTTTGGTCTGAAACCTTTCCAGGATGTCAATGTTGCTGTTACTTGCTGTTCCCCAGAGTTCAATACCATATGTCCAAACAGGTTTCAATATGGTTTTGTATATCGCCACTTTGCCTTCGTTGGTTAACTCTTAAAATGTCGATTGTACACCATGTGTACAGATAACAATAGAATTTCAATTGTGTCTGCTAATTGGCGCGCGACGGGTTAACTGAGACCTTCTACCAATCAGCCAGTACATGTTTCTCAGCTTTGAGTCTAGGGTCCTTCGTTTCTTCCAGATATGCTTTTGCCAAGTCAGTCTTCTATCTAGGTGCATGCCGAGGTATTTTGCAGTCATCGTGTGGAATTTGATCTCCGTTTAGTGTGATTGGGGGACAGTTACCTTTTCTCAGAGTGAAGGTGACGTGTACAGATTTGCTTTGGTTCGCCTTTATTCTCCATATCTTTAACCACTTTTCGATGTCACATAATGTGCTTCTGCAGGTTTGCTGATGCAACATCTAGGTTGGCGTGTACTGACATTATTGCGGTATCGTCTGCGTACGTGGCGATTAAGGTATTGCAATACCTCTTTTTTCTTGTAGGTTGCTTCAATTGTTACTTTTGACGTGATTGATGTGCTTTATATTGAATATGTCTCTGTTATTGGCTCGCGGCTCCAGGTCTATGAAATAAAGGGGAAGTTTTTCTTTTGTTGCTCTATGTATCACATTAACTATTTGACGTACTTCATGTCCATTTGCTTGGTGCTCTTCTTTGATCATTGCGGTATTTTCCGAGGCATGCAGACCTCTAATCACTATTCTGTAGGCCCTTTCGCTCTTAAGTTTATAGGTATAGTGGTTGATGTGGTTATCAATCAGGTTGTCTCTTATCGCTTTGTAAGTTTCAATGTCTGAAGGCATTAGCTTGATTATGTATCCTGATTTTAGAGTAGTCATAGTGTACTTGTTTATATGGATAATTTTGTTTAAGAGGTCTCTAAGAGGTGTTATATCTAATATGCCAGTTACAAAAATTGGTTCAGGCTTCGGTGTATACTCCTTATGTTCGTTAGAATTAACAGGATCTTCGTCATTGAGGATATCGAATGTGTTATGAACAGGAACTGAGTAGTGGATTCTTTTAGTCGATGTCCCTTTAGTTTGATCTGTGGGGCTATCTTGACTCTTGCGTTTATTGTTAGGTACTTTGTCTCGCTGCCAATTTTGATTTGAGCGTTCGTCTCTCTGTTTTACAGAAAGGTCCTGTTGGCTTGCCAGGTTGGTTGTTGAATCGTTGTTTAACGTGTGGCTTGGTTGGGTTGGATGGATAATAGCATCATTACATTCTTGAATTTCGGGCTGCTTGTCAGTGCTTATGCCGCCACTGAATGATAAGGACCTTGTCCTGGTTTCAAAGAGTCCTTTGTGGAAAAGTTGTTGGGTATAAGTTTTTTGGTTTTTATTTACAGTCATCTCATTTGATTCCCACGAGTATGGACGATATATTGGTCGCTCACAGGGTGACGCCTTTCCTGTGAGAAGGCTATATACAATGATGTTCGCCAGGTTCACCAAGGTTGGCGCTAGCGACTGAAATCCCTCAGCCATGCATCCTCTTGGCGCGTTCTCCACCGTAGGATTGGGGTTATTTTTTATTGAGGCTTTCTTCCTCTCGACACGGGCGACTAAGCCAATGCCCCCGATTCCATAACTGGACAATGGAGTTGCGGGTTGTGAAAGCACCTAATAACACGATTCCTACCGGCTTCCCTTCGGCGGCGGTTCGCTACTCTATCGCTATTGAAAAATGGCACAGTCAATATAGTGTCTACTATTGCCAAAAACAAGAGTTACACTGTGAATATTTAATTCACCATAACATTTAAACAATAATAATGCCTATTTAGGTTTGAATTACAACAACAAAAAAAATCTAAAATAACTCGGCGCCAAAACGTCATAATCGGGAACTAAAAATTCATACAATAGCGATCCCGTCATGACGTCACTCTAGGTCACGTTGTATCGCTTGATAATGGACGAGAGCAAGTCGATGTACAACGGGTTACGATAGAGACATAAAGCAAAAATGCGTCAGCGAGAACGAGATGAAGGAATATTGCACATTTTATTTAGTTTTCACCTGTTCAACTTACTGTATTGTATGTATTCGATCTTTTATATTCCTATAATAATTTTAGAATGATAGTATCTAATTTAGTTGAGTTTATTTCTATAAAACATTGAAAGTTTTGTTTGTGTAATGATAGCTTCTTTTTGTTTCTGCTATTTAACGATAGATGGTGTTTAATTCAGTAAAGAAAAGACTATAATTTTTAGGTGAACAAATTAATTTTTACTTTATTGGTGAGTATGTAAGTTGAAACCGGCTTCTCTCTTACTTCTGTTCACACCTCGCCACAGCTGGATGCAGCATGCAGCTGCCTATGTGACCTCCACAACCCACTTACTAAGTAACACGATACCTCTTGGTAAGACTCATTGTCAGACTTTCAGGCTACTGACGATCAGCCGGGACCAACGGCTTAACGTGCTTTCCGAGGCAAGTAAAGTATGTAATCTCGGGTATAGGGTCTCGGTATGTAAAGACGGTCATCTATCCACGGACCAACCGCGGCAAGCGTAGCTTAACCTGACGGAGCGACCCGTGCGGCTGTTATTACTTAGCCACGAGTTCCTGTCTATCTGTAACACATTATGTCAGCATATTTATACGTAACATTCAAAAGAACTGTTATCTCATTGACTTTGAGGTGATAAGACTAAACATATTATTACTTAGTTAGTCACTATCTGCAGACTACTATCTACTACTAGTATCTGTTTATGTATTATTATTACACAAGTTGCCAAGCACTGCAACCCTGTACAAACACAAAAACATAAAAAAAAACTTTTTTACAAAAAAATACAACCGACTTCCAAAAACAACACTACAAAGTGAAAAATAACTTTAATTTCGGAAGTCGGTGTCTAATTAAATGTATTTTCGTTTTTTGCCACCGACTTCCGAAATTAAAGTTATTTTTCACTTTGTAGTGTTGTTTTTGGAAGTCGGTTGTATTTTTTTGTGAAAAGTTTTTATTTTTCACTTTTTAGTTGTGGTACCTACCCCACACAAATTCTTATACCACTATCTGCAAAACAAACTAGAACATCATCCATATAAAAGTCGGGAAAAAATACGTATTATTGAAGCTAACTCAAAAACTACCGAAGCAAAGTTAATCAATTTTATATGGGACCAACTGTGATGTATACCCTCTCGAATAATACAAAAAAAATGCAAATCGGTCCAGCCATCTTCGAGTAATCGGGGAACATACATATATAAAAAAAAAAGGTTCCGACGAATTGAGAACCTCCTCCTTTTTGAAGTCGGTTAAAAGCGGAACCGTTATAGAATCACTTCGTTGTCTGTTTACCTGCCTGTCAGTCTGTCAAGTTCTTGTCAACTTGATACTTCCACACCTTCGTGTGGAAGTATCAAGTTGAAATTTATATCAAATACTTAGGTCTATAGTCCTTTGAAGTTCTAAAAAACCGGCCAAGTGCGAGTCGGACTCGCGCACGAATTTCCGTACCTATAAAAACGGTAAAAAAATCACGTTTGTTATATGGGAGCCCCCTTAAATATTTATTTTATTCTGTTTTTTAGTATTTGTTGATATAGCAACAACAGAAATGCATCATCTGTGAAAATTTCAACTGTCGAACTATCACGGTTCATGAGATACAGCCTGGTGACAGACGGACGGACAGCGGAGTCTTAGTAATAGGGTCCCGTTTTACCCTTTAGTTACGGGACCCTAAAAAGCTTGTAAGTCAACGCAATAAAAAAATACGCCCATTCATGTGACATATTTTGATACTAGCAAGTAATGCGCATTGCGCATTGATCTAGAATTCTAGAATCATGAAATTTGGCAAGAAGCAATCTCACACAGCACAAGTAAAGGACAAAGTCCGGAAATTGTTAATTTGTAATTTTAACACATAAAAAAATTTTTTTTTGGGATTGCAATGTTTATGTTTGTTTTTGGTATAATTCTTTTCAACTACGGAACCCTTCACTGTGCGTAGTCTGACACGAACTTGGCCGGTTTTTTTTTTTTGTTGATTCTTAATTTTCAATGCAAAAAAAAGAACAGAAAAAACAATAATTCATTTTCTGCGTTTGATTTTACATCTATAATATCATACATTATACATAATTTACTCGCGCGGGATTTAAAACAAATTTAAATTTAAAACTTCACAAGGCAATTTTTCCGTAATTTGTATATAAATGACCGTAAAATACCCGTATTTTACCAGCGTTTTCAGTAAAAAAATTACGTAATTTTGAACCCTAGTTGTACGTCGATGATCCTACCACCCTGTATAATAACATTTAAAAGTATGTCTGTTTATCCTCCAGCAAGTATACACTCAAGACATTACCATGTTACCTTACCTTTTGTCAGACAAAAATAAATGCATTGAGATGCTTAAATTCTATTTTGGTAAGACCAACACATAGGTTTATAATTAACCGTTACCATTTTTAAATGTAGATTTAATCGGTAAAACCACACAGGTGTTTCAAAAATAGAATACGTACAAGCTACGCATGCGGCTCTGTCTGTGAAATTAGAAAAAGTGTATTTTAGCCTGAATTCTAAGTGATAAATGATTTTATTTCTGTAAGCAAGTTTGTACAAACACGTCAATCATATTTTAAAACTAGACAAGGTAGGTGTTTCCTATCCAACTACTCTGAAAAGAAAGGCCGAAACAAACTCAGAGGTCACAGTCTCTTTTGAAATAACCAATTGGAACTGTTGGGAAACATAAAGCACATCACTACTTGATGTTATCTGTGGTTTTTATTTTTTTCTCTCTTGCTGCTCCGGTGTGCTCTAAACCCTCCGCTTAGGGAGTTCATCGACAAATATGTAAATGTAAGATCTAATTAAACCGTGTTCACATTAAATTCAGTGTTCTTACTCTATCAACCACCTACCCAAAAACTTAACAGGAACCACGCACCGATCTTCTGACGATTCATAAAAACTAACTACATAACTACATCGTGAAATTAACTCAAAAAGCACAAAATAACTTTTTTATCAACACTTCACTTAATAAATCGAAGGCATCCTGGCAAGTAATCAACAATAAAATATGTACTAAAGAACCCATTTCAGATAAAAATAAACAATACAATTATTAGTAACCCAAAGGACATTGCAGACGCATTCAATAATTATTTCATTAATCTAGTTAAAAACTCATCCAAAGCCTCAGTCGACACAAGTAGTTTACGCGAAAACCCTAATACAATGTTTATAGACTCCAGTTATATACAGTATGGGGACCGCTTATATGCAATAATTTCTAGGACACACTTGGTATCGCCTTTTCTGACGATATACAAAAAATGAACGAAACCGGTCCAGTAATTAGGTCAAAAAGTAGAGTTTTCATTTTGAACAAATTTAAACACTCTGTAGAATTGTATCACTAGGTCAATGATTCAATGAACCCTTTAAAATGCGACGTTGCCACTCAGTGCAAACTATCACGACGCTGTTACGTACCTATTCTACTTATTTGCCGAAATGTAAAATCGGTACACCTGCACGACAGGCTGGAATTTAATGTAAAAAAAAATAATTCAACGTTTGAGTGCGTGCGCAAAACTAAGCGTGTACGGGAGACGCAGCCGCGGACCGCGCCGCCCGACGACACCCACATTCGATTAATACTGTGACGGTACGGCCCACTACCTCTCACAGACACAAGACCAGTACAGACTGACTATGAAATTTAATGTTAATGTGGTTTTTTTTTCGGTATACTAGTACTTGGAATTTCCTATTGAACAACTTCCTTGGCCTGCCATGGTCGAAACTTTGTTTTGTTTTCACAAACATAATCCATCACTGGGACGCGCCAACATTTCCTGCGGGTGTACATCGGCAGCGGTGTCTTTTGGCGGCTTCTTTACACAGAGCGGCACAAGCCACGCGGCTTTCTTCAAAGGCGATTCAGCGAAATAATATTGCGGGGGGCGCGCGGGTGCGGGGTGCGCTCGCGCCACGTAGGGAAGCACACCTGTTATCGACTATTAGCTTCTGTTAAAAGGAATAAAGATAGATAATCATAAAAGCTGTTTAGCTTTAAATACTTAAGTGGTGCTATGGTGTTTTAAGAATTATTGTCATAATTCTAAAAACCACTATGCCCTGAGTATTTAAAGCTAAACAGCATTTTTGTTTAAGTGTGTTCTTATTAAATATTATTAAGTAGATTTAGAGATAAAATGCATAAAGTAAACAACAACAATTTATGAATTGTTTTCGCATGTTACATAGTTAGTTACAGACCGGCTCCCGGTGGATCGACAGACCCGATTGATACTCAGGATTACTCAGGAAGTCACCAACTTACGGTAGTTTCGTAAACTGTTCAATCTTATTTTTAATGTCCAATTAATATTTTTAATTGTTAAAAATAAATATTTAAATTACACAAAGATACTTGTTTTCTAATGCCTTGTTTCGGTAGAAAGTAATTATGTGTAAAAAGTTATCGATAAGCGTTAATTACGATAATTGCACCATGTGCCCTACATTATAATATTTTTTCGCCATCTTGGAAGTTGCGTTCCGCTTTGTCAGTTCACCGATAGTCTTCCGGGATAGTGTGTGTTTCGCAGAGATTTCGTCTACTTGCGCGCATTGCTTCAAAACGTGATTAGCAAATACCAGTAAATTTAGTGCTTAGTTAGTTTAATTTTTTATCAGTGGAATGGACACTTATTAGTTTATTAGTTATTTGACTCTGTATGTGTGTAAATTGTGTTTTTAAGTTTTTTGTATACATTTTTTAAGGTGAAATTGACACTTGACTTTTGTGTTCGCGTGTGTCTTTTTAACAAAATGCCAAGACAACAGCATTTTTCACGCAACTCGCGTCTGCCCTACTAGTGTCCGGACAATCCTGGGAGCTGTCCAAAGGATCAGGGAAAATCAGCACATGAAGGTTGCTCCGCGTCACGTTCCATCCTCTTTTGAACACCGAGTCTTAGAACATTTCGAGCAGAACCCTTTGACAAATTAAAAACCATGGCTCTGGATCCTGAACGAAATTTGCTGAGCAGGCTTCGGGATAACATTGTGCGGCGATGTAACTTGTGCATTCAAAAACGTGGTGGACACTTTGAAAATGAGAAAATTTAAGTTTATTCTTTTTAACTAACGTGGAACTAATGTGTAATATTGAAGTATTTAGTTCAGTTCAGTTATCGCGAAATAAACACGTGGCGGTACAAATGAACTTAGTGGATTTTATTTTCGTCGCACATTGTCAAACGAATCAAAGTGCCGGCGCCGACAAAAAAGCCGCCATGCCGCCCGCGTGCACCGTTGCCACTCTTCGCTCCTGGGGTCAAGGTACGTTGTCTAAACAGAGTGTTTACTTTAAGTGAATTTATTTTGATATTTATTTTGTTTGAAAATTTAACTTTTTTAATTTTCGGTTTTTTATTTATTATTTAATTTTTCTATACTTCTATGGAGTAATATTACTTGAGCTTTCAATGATTGCCAAGATGCCAATTCCATACTGTATACCGCAAGACGTAGTCAGGGTAATAAGGACGTTGAAAAATAAAAATAGCGTCGGATATGACGAAATAGCAACTAAAGTTATAAAGTTTGTATTGAATGATATAAGCATACATATTTGTCATGTTATTAACTTAGCCATCAGCACCGGTGTATTTTCGGACGCTTTAAAAACTGTCATAGTTAAACGCTACATAAAAAGAATTGCAAGGAGGATATAGCTAACTATAGGCCGATAGCATTGATTCCTGTGTTTTCCAAAGTTATAGAAAAGTTTATCTATGAATTAATTAACAAATTTTTGACAAAATATGACCATCCTATGTAGTGAACAAGCAGATTTCAGAAAGAATAAAAGTATTAATACAGCACTGTATGACTTATTACACGAAGTTATGATAAACGTTGATAAAAAGAACCCTACCTGTGCTATTTTTACAGACATGACTAGGGCTTTTGATTGTGTCAATCATGATATTTTAATAAGCAAACTTAATAAATACGGTATAAGGGGTAATGTGTTAAATCTCCTAAAATCTTACCTTAGTAACCGCACACAGTATACCGAGATATCCAGAATTTGTCTTAAGTCAAAATGTGAACAGAAATATCAATCTGAGGGTAAAATAGTCAAATTTGGTGTACCACAGGGTAGTGTATTAGGTCCTCCAATATTTTTGCTGTATTTAAATGATTTGCCTCAACATATTCGACATCCTATGGTTCTATTTGCCGATGACAGCACAGCGCTTATAAAATGTAATGATATTAGTGATTATGAAGAGGACATCAACAATAGTCTTAGAAATATAATTGATTGGCTTGATAAAAATAATTTGGTAATAAATTTAGTAAAGACGAATATAATGCATTTTCACCAACGTACAATTCCACCAAACGTTAACGTAAACTATAACGGACAGACGAATCAAATAACGAAGGTTGCGAAATTTCTAGGAATCCTTATAGACGATCAATTAACATGGAAACCACAAGCAGAAGAGGTCTGTAAAAAATTGAGTACTGCTGCGTATGTCCTATTTAATTTGAAAAAAAAAGTTGACATTAGGACGGCTTTAGTTGCATACCATGGCTTAGTCGCATCGGTCTTGAGGTTTGGAATAATTTTCTGGGGTAATTGCACTTTAAGAGATACCATATTTAAAGCCCAAAAACGCTGTATAAGAGCCATGTGCGGTATAAAACCAAGAGATAGCTGTGAACCCTACTTCAAGTCATTAAAAATTCTTATGTTTCCGTCATTGTATATTTTGGAAATGGCAATTTTTGTTAAAAGCAACATAAAGCTATTTGCTAAGGTCTCAGACACCAAGAAAGGTCCCGTTAGAAGTCAATACAAAAATCTTTTAACTGTCAGCAGCTATAAAACTGCACTACTTAGAAAGTGTTCTTTGCATGGGTCCAATTATATTTAATAAACTACCGGACAACATAAAAAATTACACCCTTCAACAATTTAAAAACAAACTCAAGGCATATTTGACTCAGAAATATTACTATACAATAAGTGATTTTTTGAATGAACCTTTACTGTGACATTGCGGTTACACCATGAACATTGTATTATTGACATTAATTATAATTGACATTAAGTAGCTATTATTGACATTTTAATTTGAAAGTATTATATTATTTATTTTATTAGTTTTCCTTAATAGTATTGAAGTTTAATGCTTAATTTTGAAATTATTATATTAATTATTTTATTGGTGTCCCAACTGTATTTAAATTTGAAACTTCATTTGTTAAATTTTGCATGCCAATACTCAGGCAGAATGTGCATGGGCCAATATATATTTTTTTTACCAACTTTTTGTTAAATACCTACATTCTATGCGAATAAATGATTTGATTTGATTTTCATAAGTGCCCATGTAGATTTATGTGAAATAAAATATTTTGATTTTATTTTTTTTCTTTTAAAGTCTATGGCTTGTCTTGGTCTGATCTATTTTTCTTTACAAATATGTCCGAAGTAGTAAACAAGTAATTAAGGCATTAAAATGGCCCATTTCCAGTAGCACTAGGCAACTCCTAAATATTGTTGCACTGTTGGATTTTCAATTCTCGGTGCAGAAGCTAGCGTTGAAAATTCAACTGCTCTTTTATCAGGCATTATATTTAGGTGTCATCCTCCATGATGTACCAAGGCTTTGCTGCTGGCCTTCCAGTCGGTTGGTTGGTGAATCGAATAATCGAATTTCCCAATTGTACGCAAAATATACGCTTTGACGAGGAGTATTATCTAGTCTAGAATATTATTTATTACCAATATACCAAATAAGTATTGTCTAGTGTTAGTGAAAATGGGTTTTTTTTATAAATCTCTTAGTTGAAACAGAAACATCTCGTTTTTGTAATTTTTACACCTTTTCCTAGGAATTATCACTACATCCCCTGCCTCACCTGTCGGTCTGTATGTAGGTATGTATGTTTGCGATGATCTCAAAAACTTCAGAATGGATTTTCATATGGTTTTCACCAATGATTAATGAAGTGATTTATGAGAAAGGTTTAGGTGTATAATTAATTATGGTTTTTTGTAAATTGACTAAATATGACGATGATTGTTGAAGATGTCGGAAAAATCAAGCCAACTGGGAGTGTTACCGGAGTGCGCGTTACAATAGTACGTTTCCGTGGGATTATTTCCGACCTTCACGCGGGCGAAGCCGCGGGCAAAAGCTATTATCTACTAAGCTAAAAATTTTTATTGGAAATATTTCCTTTACCTCTCTCAACCTGTGAGTGTAGCAAAGAAATGAAGACTAACAATTGGGTTAAAAATCACTTTTTCACAATTCCTTCAACATTTCACCAAAACCAAACGAGTATACTTAGCCAATTCTATTATTGGACTGCCTCATTGGTCTAGTGAACTCTAGTGGTTGCAAGCGCTATTGCTAGGTATGAGGTCCTGGGTTGGCATCCAGGATGTTGGGCTAAATTTTATTGGATTTTTCCATCTGGAACTTCTCAGTAGCAGCCCAGTCTGGATTTGTGCCCGTTTGATGGCAATAGGCTCACCTCCTGTTACATGGGACAAACATAACTGGAGAAATCTCGGTGTAATATAGGTACACCTCTGTCTAACCCTTCGAGGAGTACAGGTGTGATGTTATGTTATAATAATGTAACTGGTTAGATAATTAGATCAAATCAAATGCTTTTCTTCTAAAACTTCATGAAATTAATATCCTATCATCTTTTTCTTATCTATTGCTCTAGAGATTAGTGAGTCGGCAGGGTTATAAACAGAGCTATCTAAGGAATGCATGATGATGTAATTGGTCAACAAAACTCCCCCGGCCCTCAACTGAACATGCCACTTCGGATTGTATACCCGCATTCTTTCTGCCTTTTTCTTTTTACTCGGCTATTATGAGTTGTAGCGTGATGTTAAATAGCCTATAAACTTCCTCAAGAATTGGGCTATCAAATGCAAAATAATCTTTCAAATACGACTGGTAGTACCACGAGGAGAGGTACCAAGAGGAGCTCGTGGCTAAGTAATAACAGCCGCACGGGTCGATCCATCAGGTTAAGCTACGCTTGCCGGGGTTGTCCGTGGATGGGTGACCATCTTTACATATCGAGACTCCTCCGTGCCTCGGAAAGCACGTTAAGCCGTTGGTCCCGGCTGACATTCGTGGATCTTTGACAGTCGTTACGGGTCGTCAGAAGCCCGAAAGTCTGACAACCAGTCTTACCAAGAGGTATCGTAGTATCGTATTACCCAGTTAATGAGTTGTGGAGGTCAGATAGGCAGTCGCTCCATGTAAAATACTGGTATTCAGCTGCATCCGGTTAGACTGGAAGCCGACCCCAACATAGTTGGGAAAAGGCTAGGCAGATTGAGTACCACAGATTAATGCATTCAAACAAAACACTCTTCAGCTTTATTACATTTTATGTTCTGATCAATAAATAAGTTGTATTGGTTGACTCATTGCTCTGATTAGACTAATAATTAGAAAAGTCTTAATAACAACAGTTAAGGAATGGGGCTTGTAGCAAAATAATAACAGCGGCACAAGTTGTTCAAAGATTAAGCTACGCTTGCCATGGTTGGTCCATGGATGGGTGACCATCTTTACATACCAAGACCCCTCCGTGCTTTGGAAAGCATGTTCAAGACGTGGTCCCGCTGTCATTTGTGGATCTTTGACAGTTGTTGCGGGTTGTCAGAAGCCCTACCTAGGGGTACTGTATTACCCAGTAATGAGTAACTGAGTCAGATAGGCAGTCGCTCCATATAAAATACTGGTATTCAACTGCATCCAGTTAGACTGGAAGCTGACCCCAACATAGTTGAGAAAAAGACTAAGCAGATGAGAGGTTACAATTTTATTTTAGCTGTCAATTTGCCATAATATTATACGAAAACGTGATGATAAAACTAATCTATTGAATAGAATGAAGACTATTAAAATCTAAATCAACAGTACTGGACCAACTTTATAAGTGTGAATTTGACAAAAATTTATCGTAATGTCATTTTAATCGAATTATTTCCTCGTTTCTTCAATAACAACGAAGAATTTTAAGGGATTTAAAAGTATACGCTGAAACTTTGGCAGGGTTCTCTCATTTATAACGTCTGAAATCACGAAAATAAACGCCATGTGTGTACGTCAAACGATAAAATAAAGCTAAATGAAACTTGATACTTTTACTAATTAATTATTCATGTTGCATGGAAATATCCCCGCAAACTAAATCAATCAAATGATTACTTGAATACCTTAAAAATTGCAAATTTCTAGTAAAATATCACAAGCATCGTAAATACTAAAATATGGCAGCGGATGTACTCACAGGGGCTCCAATATGGAGGTCAACCACGACTTGAAAGCGTCTGGATTTTCAATAATCATCTCGTTGCAACAATTATATCGTCCACAGATGACAATTCATCCACAACGCACTTATTAAAATAGAGAATTTGCAATTATATCTACAGCAAAAAGTACATTCACTTGAAAATAATCGTCATTCACGTTTCACTGTACACTTCACTTTTATGTAACTTTTTTTGATAATGATGAAGAAATTTCTACAAGGGTGTCAAGTTATTCTGCCTAATCATTGTTGCCACCAATAAAAAATATTTTTCTACTACTCGGTACAGCGTGCTCAGTATACAAAATTACGTGTTGCGAAATAGTGAACTATAAAAAGTATCGATATCGACTAGTAAATAAATAGCAAGATCCCAGAAACAAACATTAATTCAAACAATATATGGTGGATCCGCTGTAATAGCCCGCGAAATTCAAATTTTCTTGCGTTTTTTGCAATTTGCAGGTCAGTGTCAGGTTGTATCTAGATCAAAATATAATTCGCCACAATAACAAATATGTATTTATACAATTATAACTATCAGAATCATCACGAGGTATTGTTGGATAAGTCTTTCAAAAATATTGCGGGTTTGTGAAAACTATTTTTCGATATAAATGATTTAGGGATCCGTTTCTGAAATTAATATTAAGCTTTAAAGTGCAAATTTTTGTTGCCCCCTCCCCCCCCCTGCTAGCTAATAGTTTTGGACGGGTGAAAAAATTCACGTTATTAGCATAATAACGAAGTTAAAAGAAAAACTATCACAGCTAAGTAGGCTTTTCAAGGTTACGAGTAATAGTCAAATATTCATGAAACAACAAAAAGGTGAATGTCAGGTTCGCGGGTGTATGTCTCAGATATGGTTGAAATATTCTCAAAAATGAGTACCAAATTGTACCACTCGTGAAATAATTAGTAACTCGTGGGAGAAAAAAAACACTAGAACACACAAACATTTTTTTAGCAATAAAACGAACTAAGCAACAAAAATTCAATATTTTATTTAATTTGCTTGACCAAAGGCATACATCGACCACTCGAGCTGTTGACTGCTTTCGCGCAGTTACTCCCTCCACCCGCGCTCCTCATTCCATGTCGCGTGCGCCTCCCACCCGCTTACTTTTGCAGCAGTGGCAGCTTCAAGCAGTTGACGTTCACTGCACGAGCGGTTTTGTCATACGTAGTATCCCCTAAGTAGTCTGTGGGTTTTGTTTACTGACTAACCGCTCGAGCAGCCCGTGTATGTTGACTTACCACATGTCCAGGTTAGGTAAACTTCATTGTCGGGGCTAGTCAACCAATACAGTAGCAAGTGTACAATTATGATAAGGGATGAGTATGAGCAATAGACGATTATTTATTTAGCCTAATAAGGCTAAATAAATCGACTCGAATTTGAATTTAGTTGCCTGAAAATATTCAGGCAACTAAATTCAAATTCGAGTAAACGAGTCCTGCCGGTCTATTCTGTAAAAACTTGCCTTGAAAACTTTGGTGAAGTGAGCTGTCATTCCACCCGATGCTAAGTATCCCTATAGTCAAGTATCCCCGGTTTCCTCTACTCTTTGTGTCAAACAAACAACATATTGTAACACCCTGTAGAAAGGAATGGCTGTAGATAAATTTTTCAATATCGGACGAATTCCGATGAGATTTCACTGGCCTAAGGTATTTTTCGAGAGGTACCAATTAGGTACTAAATATCCAAGTATGTTTTATATCTAGCTTCTCAGTAATCTCGGCTACACAAAAATACACCCGCCAACCTGACGTCAGAATGGCGGGTGTATGAAACTATTGCAATAACTTGCGATCCCACGAGGTTATAATTATTTAATAAGTGGTACAATTTGGTACTAATTTTTGAGATATATTTCAACCATGTCAGAGAAATACGACCGCGAACCTGACATTCACAAAAAAAAAGCCCTCTTCTTAGTCCGCATTATTGAGCAACTACGGAACCCTATTACTGCGCGTGGCCCGACACGCACTTGGCCGCTTTTTTTTTATATAGGTAGATATGTCGCATAGGTACGGTCAGCAACAGAAGTCGGTTAACACTGCTACTTTTTGACATCGTCTAAATTAACACAAAATGATTCGATAAACTGCTTCTTTTCATTAACTGTTAAGAGTTAATGCTCTTAAAATTTTAAGTACTTCTGTTCCGATTTGAATTAAATATTTCGCTTAAGGTTGAACTTTACGACATTTTTGCCATACGAATTTCAGGAGGGTATTACTCCACTGTTTGACATTGTGCATCCAAAGTTAAACATGATGTCGTTTTGTCTCATTATTAATTTTGTCTATACGGAAACAGAATAGTAAAATAAAAAGCCATTAAAACCTTATGAGCCAACAAAGATTCGTTTTTCTCGCTAATTTTAACGCAACTTTGGGCGTAAATTAGTAATAAAAGAAGTGTAAAATCTCCAAAACAAAATCGTCACTGACAAAGCTCAATTATCGAAAATTTCAATAAACTTTATTTGTAATTGATTTATGCAGTGGTTTTTTCATAAACCTCTTTTGTCCAAAGGACTTTTCGTAATTTTTGACGCGCTCGTTTGTTCTATGAATATCGTGCATTTCACTCAATAATGTTCCCCCCACGCGGTGCGGAGGGAAGACGCTCACGCACACACATGCACTTTGCGGCCTATATCGTTCGTATGTTTGTATAGTAGACTATTCTCCCTGCGCTATTACGTTATTATCATTCGTATTTGTACGTACGTAAACACTACATTGACCCCGGCTTGACTTTGGATTTCGATATGAGTACTACCTACTTTATCTGTTTGACTTCGCGCTGAAATTTGAACTACGTATTTACAAGCTTTTATTTATTTAGTTTCACCTGTCCCAAGGTTTGTCTGTAATGTAGTCTTGCAAGTTAAATTTGATCCACTTCCCGGTTACCGATTGAGCTGAAATTTTGCATGCATGTGTAAATCGGATGACAACGCAATATTATTATGACACGGAGCTGATTTGATGATGCAACCGGAAGGTGGCCATAAGAACTCGGTAGTTAAACGACACAACCCCATCGAATTTAGACTCGTTTGATCCGTCTTGACGAGTACTTTGGTGCTAGATGGTAACCAGGGTCTGAATATGGAGCTGGAAGATGGCCATAGGAACTCAGTAATTAAACGACACAACCCCATCAAGTTTGGGCTCGTATGATTCGTCTTGACGAGTACTTTGGTGCTAGATGGTAACCAGGGTCTGATGATGGAGCTGGATGATGGCCATAGGAACTCGGTAATTAAACGACACAACCACATCGAGTTTGGACTCGTATGATTCGTCTTGACGAGTACTTTAGTGCTAGATGGTAACCAGGGTCTGATGATGGAGCTGGAAGATGGCCATAGGAACTCAGTAATTAAACGACACAACCCCATCGAGTTTGTGCTCGTATGATTCGTCTTGACGCGTACTTTGGTGCTAGATGGTAACCAGGGTCTGATGATGTAGCTGGAAGATGGCCATAGGAACTCGGTAATTAAACGACACAACCACATCGAGTTTGGGCTCGTATGATTCGTCTTGACGAGTACTTTGGTGCTAGACGGTAACTAGGGTCTGATGATGGAGCTGGAAGATGGCCATAGGAACTCTTTAATTAAACGACACAACCCCATCGAGTTTGGGCTCGTATGATTCGTCTTGACGAGTACTTGGTGCTAGACGGTAACCAGGTTCTGATGATGGAGCTGGAAGATGGCCATAGGAACTCATTAATTAAACGACACAACCCCATCGAGTTTGGGCTCATATGATTCGTCTTGACGAGTACTTTGGTGCTAGATGGTAGCCAGGGTCTGATAATGGAGCTGGAACATGGCCACAGGAACTCGGTATATAAACGACACAACCCCATCGAATTTGGGCTCGTATGATTCGTCTTGACGAGTACTTAAGTACTAGATGGTAACCAGGGTCTGATGATGGAGCTGGAAGATGGCCATAGGAACTCATTAATTAAACGATACAACCCCATCGAGTTTGGGCTCGTATGATTCGTCTTGACGAGTACTTTGGTGCTAGATGGTAACCAGGGTCTGATGATTGAGCTGGAAGATGGCCATAAGAACTCAGTAAGTAAACGACACCTCTTGCCCGTTCTTCTCCATAGGGATCTACTACGCTTTGGAATGGGCAACTAGCTTCATCTTTCTGACTGACCGACCCATTGACAATTCAAAAGTGCCTGTAATTGGTTTATTTGAAATAAATGCTTTGAGTTTGAGTTTGAGTTTGACACAACCCCATCGAGTTTGGGCTCGTATGATTCGTCTTGACGAGTACTTTGGTGCTAGATGGTAACCAGAGTTTGATGATGGAGCTGGAAGATGGCCATAGGAACTCGGTAATTAAGCGACACAACCGCGTCGAGTTTGATTCGTCTTGATGGGTGGGCCATTTTTGATGGGTGGTGTGGCGAGTGGTGGTGGTTTGGTGGACGTGAATGTGGTACTAGTACGTATGAATGCTTCAGTGTGAGTATGCAAAGCATGATAAAGTTTGGCTGTTTGTTGATAACTATTATTTAGGCTGTTCCTAAATAATAACGAGGGGGGCAATTTTAATATATAAAAAAAAATGGAAACCCAAAAAAATTTTTATTTGTTAAATTCATCATAACTTGAAAACGCTAAGAGCTATAGAAATAGGTACATCTGATTAAAAAAATGTTGATATGATAAATAAAGTCAGCTGATCCCACGTATTTTGGTGCAGTTTACTAGGGATCAGCAGTTTTTTTTTCATGTTTTCAGGATTGGCCTCATAGTAAAAGTTGTTTGTATTGATGAGTAGGTACTTTCATCACGTAAAGCACAAAGTAGCTACGTACGCACGGCTACAGATCAAGCTATACATTTCCAGTATAAGCTGATCTCGAATTGTATTGGATTTCCTTACAATGAGAGGTCAGTATAAACTGGTAATGCATAGCTTGTTGAGATGTTAACTATACTATATCTCTGTCGGACGCGATGCCAAGTGAGATAGCGTACGTTTTGGCCACGCCCACCAGTGAGTTCGTGTCCGCGGCTTGTTGCACCTTAATAACTAAGATTAAAAAACTGCAAGTGTTAATCGACTTTTGTTGCTGACTGTACCATATAAAAATTGAATATTCTTTCACAAAAACAATAGCTTGCATTATAAGGTTAGCAGTTTTAATTTTTTAAGCAGAATTCTGCCATAAACTAAAAATCTGAACATATTTGCTTACGATATTTTTTCCATACAAATTTCGGGAGGGTATACTCCCTGTTTGACTTTGTCTAAAGTTAAACATGATATCGTTTTGTCTAATTAATTAATTTTGTCTGTACAGAAACTAAATAGTAAATAAAAAGTTATGAATGAGCCAATATTTTAGTTTTTCTTGCTAATTTTAACGCAACTTTGGGTAATAAAAAAAGTATAAAATCTCTAAAACGAAGTCGGCACCGACAAAGCCCAAATATCGAAGAGTTCAATATTTGTAATTGATTTTTGCAGTGATTTTTTACATAAAACTCGATTTTCCAAAGGACTTTTTGTAATTATTCATGCACTCGTTTTACTATTACCAGTTTTACTTGACTGGTATTTATTATTTTACTAAAACCTAACTGCTCATCACTGATACTATCTCTGTCCGACACGATGCCAGGTGAGACAGCGTGTATTTTAGCCGCGTCCACCAGTGAGTTCGAGCCCGCGACTAGTTTAACCTTAACGTAAATTACCTACTACATTAAATAGATATTTTGCTAATACACTTAAACTGCACGAAAATATATCTATTCTCTCATGGAGTTCGTTTACTATGCGGATTATTCGGGTGAGGGGGGTCCGCTACATTTTTACTGGCTACCGGCACGGCTAGCAGCTGTGGGCGCCGCTTCCACACATGTCGGTCGCACAGCTTCAGGTGTCGCAGCACTCTTGGTTATGAGCTATAGGGAGGGAGGGCGTGTCAGACTTTTACCACAGTCTATACATCATACAGTCGTCCGACGAAGCACGAGCTGCATACGAAGTTCGGCGAAACAAGTAAGCAGCTCGGGCTCTCGTCGGACGACTGTATGATGTATAGACTGTGCTTTTACTGACTAAAACCCACCCGTGTTCCTTCAGTTGCCTGTGCCAGGGCCACGGTATCTTTCGAACAACCCGCGACCCTGGCAGGCATCGGCCCTATCAGGCCCCATCACTGCTGACATCTCTTTGAGGCGCGCGTGGAACGCGACGCGCCGTCGACCTGGGCCTGGCCCTTACCGGACGGCGAGCTACCCATTGCTCGTCGTCCGCAAGCTAGCACCTACGGTGGCCGGGAATCGGCTATCGATTCCCGCCACAGTCACAACACGAACAGAAAAAGCGTAACATTTTTATACATATATTACCAATGTACAGACGCCAGCAGGTCAAGCCATCCGAAACTGTCAAATTTTCCCAATCAACCTTGAACCTAATGTTTTGGCGATAAAGATGAAAATCAATTAAAGAACTACTACTCTGTCATTTGACAGATTGTAGTAGCTTGATAGAGTTGAGTGCTGGCGTCTGTACCTCAAAGTTCTTCACGTTAAAATTATGCAATAATCAATAGTTTAACACTCCTACCCTCATTGCGGAAAATATCCATTCAGTTGACCTTACCAAGCAAATACTACTATTAAGTATCATAATTTTGTATCAAAACTTGGTAAAACGTGAAGAACTTTGAGGTACATTGGTAATACATAAAAATACGCATTTTCTGTTCGTATTCATTCTAATTACAAAGGGCCCTGCTGGAAAGGCAAAACTTTCATGCCGAATTTCTCCTGTTCTATCAAACATTCCTAGAATTTAATACATGAATCGAGAGGTAAATTAGGAGCAGATGCGATCAATATTTTGTTTTATGTATTACGAGCGCTGTATAGCCGAGGGCCCCGCTGGATAGATGAGGCGATTTATCGTGATTTCTATCAAAATGATCAAGGTACATTGGATCTTGTTGATAAATTCCTGAGGTACAGACGCCAGCACATCAATCTACTACAATCTATCAAATTTCTTTAATAGATTTTCATCTTTATCGCTAAAGCATTAGGTTCAAGGTTGATTGGGAAAATTTGACCGTTTAGGGTGGCTTGACCTGCTGGCGTCTGTACTAGAACAAACAAAGCATTGCTACTAGTTTTATGAGCCTAGCTCGCGGGGCCCAGCTGGATAGAAACACAAACTCCTTGGTCGAGCAGAAGTGTACCTACTTTAATAGAAAAAAAGTTATTTTACAGCATTATCTTATTAACAAATCTGGACTTATAAAAATAAAACTTTTTAATTTTATTTCAGTTTTTACATGCATAATTTCTCTTGTCACAAATGCCTCTAAACTAGACTTTAGTTTATTCCTGTCAAACGACGATTTCCCATTCTGAAATTGACTAAAGTGACACAACTTAACTATATTTTAGTTTGAAAGCACGAAGATGTGAGTCGATTCGAGTTATTAGTTTAGTGAAAATTACAATTTTGCTATTCTGAATTTAACTGTTTTCACCTAATATTTTAAACGTCAAACTAAATTATGAACTGAAATTCACACCAACACCTTGACGTCAAGTACAAAAACAGTACTGTTTTAATTTCTGTTGCATATATCTCGAAAACGGTGTGTCCTATCGCAAAAATAATGAAAATTTGGCCCCCCTTTAAAATACCCAAAAAAATATAGGTACCAAAAAAAAAATCCATAAAAAAACACGTTGAGCTACCCCCTCCCTGCTCGTTGAACAAAATATGACAAGCCTTGTCACTTTTCATAGTGATTTCGTTAGTTCCAATTACAGCCACCGTCTCATATTATACTACGGGCACTATACCACGCGGAGTCACTGTTGTCAAACTCGATTTTAGTTTTGTCAAAATTGTTTTTAAATTTAGAGGTATTTTTTTTTGCAGAATAGCTCGAAGATTCTCATAGCCAAAAGTAAGGAATTTTAGTGATAGTTCGGTGTATACAAGAGCATCGACACCAATTGTCTGTCATTTGGGTACTATTTTTAACCGACTTCAACAAAACTCAAACTCAAAGCATTTATTTCAAATAAACCAATTACAGGCACTTTTGAATTGTCAATGGGTCGGTCAGTCAGAAAGATGAAGCTAGTTGCCCATTCCAAAGGGTAGTAGATCCCTATGGAGAAGAGGAAAAGGAAAAAAAAGGAGGAGGTTCTCAATTCGGTTGTATGTTTTTTTTTAATTCATTATCGGAACTTTACGATATGAGTGTAGATAAATACACTTCTGGACACATCTTTTGGCCCACCTTGTATTTTCAGTTTCGTTTGGTCCTAGCTAAAATTTTATATTAGGTCGAGCAAAAAGTTTTTATGCAGTTTTGAACCTCGCACATTTACAATTTCATTCAATAGTCTTTTTTTGAATTTCGAACACAGAATTTAAAGAAACAAAAGACAATTTGGAGCCTGTTTGTTGATATCAAACAATCGAATACTAAGAAAACTTGGTTTTATTGGTTTACTTGGATTTAATTCTTGAAAAAGTGATTGATATCTTTGGTTTTGCAACACACATTACTTATTCTTAACATTAAGGTGAGGTTCTATCAATAATCTATGGATACTTCACCTGAAGTCGCCGCCCAAGCTGTGGCACTTATTCAGGCCGGACACAGCCAAAGAAACGTGAGTGCTCAACTTAATTTAAGTCGATCTGCGGTCCGAAATGTTTATCGGAGGTACCTAGAGACTGGCGGCTTTGTTCGTCGCCAAGGAAGGCCACGATCTCGGGTCACAACTGAAAGGCAGGATCGATTCATCGTGACGACCAGCTTGAGAAATCGTCACCTTACCTCCATTGAGATACAAAACCAACTTCGCGACTTCCACGGAGTATCTGTGAGCGCTCGAACTGTTCGGAGAAGGTTAAAAAAACGCGATATGGTACCACACAAGCCAGCTAATGGCCCCAAACTAACGCGAGCCCACCGAACAGCGCGCCTTCATTTCGCACGCAGTCATTTAAATTGGACACAGCAAGATTGGAGCCGTGTACTCTTTTCTGATGAGTCTAAAATTGTGTTACATGGCAATGATGGAAGGAAGAAGGTCTACCGACGTAAGGGAGAGCGTTTCACACAATGCTGCTTTGAAGAGAGGGTTGCTTATGGCGGTGGCTCATGGACTGTCTGGGGCGGTATATCCGCGAGCGGCAAAACTCAACTTGAGGTTGTTACAGGACCACGGCTGCCAACATTAAATGCTGAAAGGTACATTCGTGAGTGCTTAGAACCTCACGTGATACCATACGCGGACTATGTGGGCCCAAATTTCCTTTTTATGCATGACAATGCAAGAGCCCATGCGGCCGGCATCGTCAGGGAATATCTTCGGGATGTGAACATCACAGTTATGGACTGGCCAGCCAGAAGCCCAGACATGAACCCCATTGAGCACATGTGGGACGAGCTAAAAAGACGTGTTAGGGCTCGTCAGCCAGTTGCCCAGACGATGCAGGAGTTGAAAACTGCCATAGAAGAGTAATGGGAGATGATCCCTCAAAATTTCATAGAGCGGTTGATAAACTCTATGCCTAATCGTATGAGAGCTGTGGTAGATGCCCATGGAGGCAACACGCGTTATTAAATTAAACCTTTATTTGATAAAACATGTTTTTTATTCAAAAATCAATTGCCTTTAACAAGGCGCATATCCGACTTGTTAGGCGTAGCTCCATGTCGTATGGTATTCTGAATTCAAATTTAAAACAATACGATCGAAAAAGATGGTAAAATGTATCAGGTTTAAAACTGCATCAACAGTTTTTGTTCAATCTAGCAATCATATTTCGGTAGGGGCCATCGAAACCTAAACTCTAAGGTGGGCCAATAGATGTGTCCAGAAGTGTATATACATTCGACTCTTTAATCAGAACTCCAAATTGGGCGATCCCGGAATTCTGGGATTTTTTCGACACAAGTCCATTCCATATTCAAATTCAAATATTATAGTTCAGATAAATCCATAAAAATTACAAAAATAAATTAAGGTAAGAAAACTAAACTTAATTCTTATAGATAACATTTAAATATAAAAGATAAAACGATCACTTTTAAATGTTTTACAGTCATAATATGTTATAAAGCTATACTTAAGTTATTTGTGTTTATCACATTTGAACGATTTTTCGCCAGTGTGTTCGAAAATAATTTCTTAAATCAACTATAACCACGCTGACATATTTGTGCGGGGTGCAGGTTTTTTGGTAATATTAAAGCACTGATTGGATTTGGTTTTAAAGAGTTTATTAAAAGTTCCACAAGTTTAATGTAAAATGTTCTTAAAGTAAAATGATAAGTGAAATGTTATGTTAATTTTTATGAATGCACCCGGTCCGTTTGATGTCTAGCAATGCACTGATGTTAAAGTATAACGAATGTTGTAAACTGCTGCGTTAGCAGGTGGTCGGTTGCTTAGACCGAACAATGTTATTATATCAAACTTATAAGGTTTTTCACCAGTGTGCATTTGAATAGGACTTATTATCTAACATAATATTGGCTAAAACTTCGCTCATGGTTTTTCACCAGTGTGTCTACGAAAATGTTGTGATAAATTACTCATTTGAATGAAACTACGCTCACAAATATCACACTTGTAAGGTTTTTCACCCGTGTGCATACGAATATGATGTGTTAAATTACACTTTTGACTAAAACTACGTTGGCATATATCACATTTGAAAGGTTTTTCGCCAGTGTGTATGCGAATATGTTCTGATAAATTACTCTTTTCAATAAAACTACGTTGACATATATCACACTTGTAAGGTTTTACACCAGTGTGTATATAGCTATGTCTTGTTAAACTAAACTTTTGACTAAAACTACGTTGGCATATATCACATTTGAAAGGTTTTTCGCCAGTGTGTATGCGAATATGTTCTGATAAATTACTCTTTTCAATAAAACTACGTTGACATATATCACACTTGTAAGGTTTTACACCAGTGTGTATATAGCTATGTCTTGTTAAACTAAACTTTTGACTAAAACTACGTTGGCATATATCACATTTGAAAGGTTTTTCGCCAGTGTGTATATGAATATGTTCTGATAATGTAACTTTTACTCTAAAACTACATTGGCATATATCACATTTGAAAGGTTTTTCGCCAGTGTGTAAAGTGATATGTCTTGTTAAATTACCCTTTTGACTAAAACTACGTTGGCATATATCACATTTGAAAGGTTTTTCGCCAGTGTGTAAACGAATATGTTCAGATAATTTACCCTTTACACTAAAACTACATTGGCATATATCACATTTGAAAGGTTTTTCGCCAGTGTGTGAATTGATATGTCTTGTTAAATTACCCTTTAGACTAAAACTACACTCACAAATATCACATTTATACGGTTTTTCACCAGTGTGTATACGAATATGTTTTGATAAATTATAATTTCGACGAAAACTATGCTGACATACATCACACTTGTAACGTTTTTCACCAATTTGTGAATAAGTATGTTTTTTTTTTTTTTTTACTGGATTAAAACTACGCTGATCACATATGTAAGTGCCAGGTATGGACGTACATTTTTCAGTTGTCCGGATAACTTTCGAGTCCGCTTTGTCTTTTTTCGTTTGCTCGACTGTTATTGCTTCTTCTCGTTTTGTTATCTGTGTGTCTGGTTTTGGTTTCTTCGGAACGGTCACCCCTGTTATATAAAGCTGGTAAGTACAATATTTGAATAAGATTGACATGCACACAAACCAAAATAGTAGCGATTTGCATGATAAAACACAAATTCCTTTTTGGTTAAAATTAGGTACTTATATTCTCCGACAAATTCCAAATCTCCTACCGCCCCTATAAAAGTTTTCGAAAATTTATTATTACTCTCTTACTTATTTATTCAGATATTATACAGGGTGATTGGAAGATGGGTGCAAAGCTTTAAGGCGAAGATAGTACAGACAATGTAGAACCATTTAAGCCATGGTTGTCTTAGACAAAGTCTTACCAATTTTTTTAAACCTAAGTTTTATTTCGGAAATTCCCAAAATTTTATGTAAACTGCATAATTATGGTCAAATGAACGATAAATGAATTCATTTTTTATTTATTTAATTAAAGTAATGTGTAAGCAATCAAGTAAAGCATGTTTTAGGTTTCTGTGTCATTAGAGATTTTTTTTACCGGAAGGATCCGGAAAAAAGTGGGGCCCAATCAATCAATGTCCTGCCAATTACTCCAGTCCATACATTCACAGAGAATTTCATCTGAAACGACACCTGCTTCTTAAAATGTGGATTGTTTTCTGCGTCGGCCCATTCATGGATGTTGTGAAAGTTTGTAATACCCTCCCTTGAAAATCAAAACCACGCATCTTCGGTGTCTCTGTTGAGGAGGAAACGGCAGAACTGTATTCTTCTTTGAGGATCTTGCTCTACTAGACCTTGCACACTCCTGCCATGGAACGGATACTTATCATTTTGGTGCATTGTATGCCACACCATCCATTGAGAAATGTTTAAATTTTGAGCTACTGCTCTAGTACTGGTAGTAGGATCCGCTTGAAATGCTGCCAAGATGTCTTCTTCGATGGCAGTTTCATGTCTACCCGGGTTGACTCAGGTTCCACGCGGTGAAACCCATCTTGGGCAAGGCGGCGAAACGTGTTGTAAAACACTCGGACATTCGGTAACCTGCGATTCGGATAGCGCTCTTGATACATCCGTCGCGCCAAAGATCCATTGCCGTCTGCCAGTGGCGTGCATTCCATACATGCAAATAAGCTCTGCATACCCTGTAGTCCCATACATACATGCCCCTCGAAATGATAAATAACTTTAACTCAAGAAAAATCATGGTAATAACTATATTAATGTAAGTTATTCGCTATCCTGTTTATAACGCGATTTACGCGCCATCTATTATTTTTATTTGAAACTAATTTCTTGGAGCGAGCGGCAAACATCGCACAGGCAGCGCTCCCGGTGAACATAAGCAGAACAACGCCGTGCTTATTCTTCATACAACGCAACCCGTGTAGTACACAGCAATAATGTGACTGAGTGCGTGGAAATGTATGCGTGTGTTTAAGTTCTGGAAGCACAGCTTACATTGCAACACGTCCAAATTGAGAAGCCGTACAAGAACCGCTTAGTTGTTGATTACAGAAGGTTGACTTTTTTAGTCGGATTGATCAAGATTAGTTCGTATTATTTTGTAATTGCAAAGTTTTTACACGCTTTTATTCAACTTGCAATGTTTGTTTGTTTTTTCGCCAAATTGTTTTTCTTGGCGCAAGTGATTGACTGTATATTATTATGTAATTATTTTAATCATTTGCAAAAAATTGAAAATTATATCTGTGAGACCTGTGCTGCCGCAGTGTGTTAAATAAATTAAAATCTGCCGCTTTTCGACGTTATATTTTGAGGAAAAAGTTAAATTCATTGTAAACGGAAGGTGTGAACCTGGGTTTTATTTAACTCAAAAAAAAGGTAATGCCTCTCGTTATTTTCATAGAAAAGTTTTGTGATACCTAATTATTACCTACTGGCAAACATGTTGACACAAACACATTGTATTTTATCCATTGCTTTTTGTTTACAAATCAAGATAAAAATAATGTTTGGACCTTTATCGGATATTCAGATTAAAATACTTTAGATATTCGTTGTGGTCGCAAACAAACATCATGCGAAGCCAATGGCACCGTGCGGTAAGAGTCAGTGTAAGATCCCTAATCTTACACTGACTCTTAGGGTAGGTGAGGTCGGGTAAAAAAAAACTTAGGTAAGTACTAGTTTCAGCTTGTTTAAGTTTTTTTTTATTTTAGCCGTGCATACCCTACCCTGCCTGAAATCTCTGTGCACGCCACTGCCGTCTGCTCTGCCGTACATAAATACGATATCCACATATTCTTGATTGGAAAAAGTAGCCATAGTCACTTAACAATTAAGAAAAACGGCGTAGGAGCGCACTATGTGTCAACTCAACACAATTAAGTCGAAAATCAACACGTGCAGGAGCGTGAGGCTACGACTGGACACGGTGAAACAAAAATGTTGTTATCAGTGTATTCAATTGTTGGTGAGCCAAATAAATAAAAATAAAATAAAATAAATGTTCAAAACTAACGCAAACAACACGTGCAGGAACGCAAAGGGCTACAACTGAACACGGTAAATTGTGAATCAACACGACAACGTCCACTCACAAGGGCAGTAGTTTGACTAATAAGTAAAAGATGCAACGGCTTCAACACAGACCGACTGACCCTGACTAAAGAAACACGACTTTGTTGCCTCAGTAACTAAGACCATTTTGCTTTAAAAACCAACTCATCGCTTTTTGCTATTCATTCGGCGTTCTACCTAGAAATGCCGTCACACCACGCGCGGTGGCCATTGTTTAGAGAATCCCCTCAATTGGTTCCTGCATGTGCAAAAAATTCTTAGAATTGAACTAAGTTATCACTTCGAACACATTAAGTATTCTTTTAAGCAAAAATTTTGTTTTTGCTAGACTACCTAAAATTTAAAATTTCTCCCTCGAATTGGTTTGTAAGTCCTAATTTCAATAATTTGTAAGATATCCGCGTAAATGATACCTCAAAAGAAAGAGCGATTATCAAGTATGTCGTTAAAAAGGTTTGAACAGAAGAAGCACCTTCCGTTTATTTTTAAAATAAGGTTTAAAAAACGTATTGATACAAATTTTAATTTTTTTTTTTTTGAACTTTAAATGTCTGTAAAAAAATGTCTAATGACACAGAAACCTAAAACATGGTTTACTTGATTGCTTACACATCACTTTAATTAAATAAATAAAAAATGAATTCATTTATCATTCAATTTGGCCACAATTATGCAGTTTACATAAAATTTTGGGAATTTTCAAAAAAAAACTTAAAACTTAGGTTAAAAAAATTGGTAAGACCGTCTGAGACAACCATGGCTTAAATGGTTCTAAATTGTCTGTACTATCTTCGCCTTAAAGCTTTGCACCCATCTTCCAATCACCCTGTATATTAGGGACAAGTTTCATTTCCATTTATCGTTCCACAGCAGGGATAATTTTGTACTGAGATCGGTTCCGAACAAAATATTAATTTTATCCACATTCCTATAAAAAAAAAAAAAAACATTCGGCGGGTCAGATCTAGTGTCGTTTGGCAAAAGTAGGAGGGGGAAGCTGTCTACCAGCAGGTTGGGTGCCTGATTATAACGCTACCGGGCCATTGCAGAAGCAACTTTAAAGTGTTTTGAGGTTAGGTTACAATAATTCGTTTTTCTCAAGAACGGTGCATTACCTTTTCACGGGAGTGGGGGTACCCCCCTCCACCCTCCTGCCAAACAATACTAGATTTTAACCGGGGAACCATTAGCCCGTTTCTTTATAATACTTACTTTTCGTCTCCCTGGCTCTTTGTTTCTTTTTAGATAATTCTTGTTCTTCTTCCACTTCAGTTTTAAACTCCATCAAAAATACATCATCTTCTAAATCTGATTTAGAATTGTGTGGTGGTATATCTGCTACATCTAAACAGCAAAAACAGTAAATTATCAATTAGCAACTTGCCCCTGCTTCAAGCGGTTTTTACAACTTTATAAAACATCGTGAGTATTACATCAATCAATGTGCCTAGCCTTTTCCCAACTATGTTGGAGTCGCCTTCCAGTCTAACCGGATGCAGCTGAATACCAGTATTTTACATAGAGCGACTGCCTATCTGACCTCCACAGCCCAGTAACTGGGTAATACGATACCCCTTGGTAAGACTGGTTGTCAGACTTTTGGGCTTCTGAGTTCTGACGACCCTTAACGACACAAAGATCCACGAATGCCAGTCGGGACCAACGGCGTTAACGTGCTTTCCGAGGTACGAAGGAGTCTCTCACACATCCACGGACCAACGCCGGCAAGCGTAGCTTAACCTGATGGATCGAACCGTGCAGCTGTTATTACTTAGCCACGAGCTCCTCGAGTTCCTTATTACATGTCCAGACTAAATTCTCCAAACGATGGTGCAAACTGCAAACCCTATGCAAACCACATAAAAGTTGCATAGTTAAGAGGAACAACGCAGACATACTAACATACAGACAGACGTGAAAGGCGACTTTAATTTATAGTAGGTATAGGTAATTGTTTTATTTAATATATAATGTTGTTAGCGTTAAGTTGAATAAAATTAAACACTACCAATACTTTGAAGTAGTTCAAAATATTTATGGTCAATATAAAATAAATAGATTATAATTATCTTTAATTTTAATTTGTTCTTAAAAACATACCATCACTTTGATCTTCCTCTTTTAGCTCAATAAAATCATCTAGTGCCTCACAAACAGCTGGTATTTCCTCTTTGATAGCAATGCTTTCTGTCTGACATTCATCAACTATACTTATGTGCTCTATTGTAGATTTAATAAACCCACCGCAAAACTCTAAGTGGTTTTGGTTTATTAAAGAATTGGGCTGTAAAAAGTTGATTATAGATATTAGGAAAATATGCAAGTGATCACAGTCACAAATCTTTTTCATTAAGTACTTATACTAAAGTATATATATATATACCCGCAAGTAAAGCTACTTAAGTAGACATTATTAACAAAACCAAAAATGGGTCTTCTCGTGTTCCTCCTCGTGTTGTGTGTCGAAGTACCGACAATGACAATAATAAAAATTGTGAAGACCAAGTGAGGGTAGATGCCAATAACCGCACTTTACGAAGACGTCGCTAGCTGTCATCAGTCTTCCCGTGACCACAATCGCTGCAAGGCGGTCGAAACGTCGGCAAACAAGTAGGTACCTGTTTACCTCGTAAAAAGGAATATTGCGAGAAGACCCGTTTTTGGTTTTGTTTATAATGTGTGCAAATCGCGAAAGTTTAAAAAGTTTACTTAAGTAGGTCCAATGTACCCTGAGAGTCGGCCATGCTACCAACCTCACTGACCACTGCACAAACTATTGTTGCATAGCTCATGTCGACATGAGAGAAGACCGTTATAATATGTTGATGACATAATAATTTTGTTCATTGATTGAAATTGTTTATTTGTGGGAGGAATTTTACAGAAGGAATAGGTATTTGACATGTAATAATTACATTTGACAAAAGCATACATAATCAACATTCAACACTCGATGGTATGGTTCGCATGAAATTCAGACACAATAGGTATGAACTTCAGAGGAATCACTTCCACATTACATTATGCTGAAATTAGAGCTTATGAGAATAAATGGCTGTTGAACAATATACCTCACCTCATAATCTTCATTCATCATCCGAGCAAACATATCTTCGGCTTCCAGACATTTTCTCAGTAATTGGTAGCTTTGCTTTAGTTTAGCGCAGCAAAAGAAACAAGCAAGAATCGGTCTACTGTCTTCAGTTACAAACTGCAACAAAATTTGTCTTACACTATTTTGTTTTTATTAAGAAAATACCTATGTATATAATATTGTTAGTGCTTTCTGTGCACATTTTACTGCGAAGGAATTAGTATTGGTCACTTCTTTTTCTAACCTATAAACCATCTTCTCACCCAAGGTCAGTCTTATGTTTTCTCTTTTACTTGTACTAGTAGAAGCCATAATGACAGATTAAGCATAAGAAACAGAATTATCAGCGAAAATCAATCTAAATCAATGTGGTGTTTACGGTTTTGGCGCGCTCGCGTTATCGCCCACAAGAAAACGGACTTATCAAAACAAAAAATGCAAACTACCTAATACTGTGCTAGAATACTGGACATTGTATTGAAGTGCAGGATAACCGAGATTGTAGTGTGGTATGAATCTTTGCGTAGGAGAGGCATTTAAAACCGTTGTCATTTACATAATTCTTATAAAAAATATCAACTTACTGGAACGTCAGTCAGCTTCTCATAAAGTTCATGCAAGTTTCTGTTGACAATATGCATACGAACATTTTCTGCTAAACATATTCTACACATATGCAGTTTTTCCATTTTTTAACTCAAAAAGTATCACTATGTTATTTAGTTCAAACTTTAACTGTAGCGTTGCGTACAAATAACGACGAAAACTTGTACATTATGCATACGACTTCTTCTAGAGTAAATTTTTCTCTCGTAGGTAGTCCAGACAGTCCAGGTAATAGATGTATGAATTAGATTTAATTTATCCCTTATCACCATCTACCTACTGCAATTACCGGTAGTTCGTTTATTTCGACAATAGGTACTTCACAACAAATCACGTACAATACCCACAAAAGCTATGTTTTGCATGTAATTTGTAATACAAAGAGTTTAGTAATTACATGGAGATGCGACATGTCGACTAAACAGATTACAGACAACAGAAATTTTTATTTAATATTAGTTCCATGTTACTTTAACAAACGCACAACAGAACAAACAGCTACTTGACATTGACAGGTAAAGAAGATAGATTAGATTTCACGAGTTTTTTTTTTTTGTGGGAATTGAATGACCTGGCTACTGAGGCTTTTAAGTTCTTTTTTTAAGGTTAGAATAGTTAGGTTTTTGGTACAGTCACGAGCATAAATATGTATGGACAGGGGATTTACTATGATGTGAAAAAATATCATGGATCCGTTGAGAAACAAGGATGAGGCTAAAGGTCGTATATAGCTCCGTCTCTCTCTCACACTGGATTTCCTGCGGATTGGTCTGATTTCGGAAAACGAATACGCAGGAAATCTAACTTAAAAAGATGTATTGACGATTTTTGCGGTTAAAATTATTAAATACATATTTGTCATAACCGCGTATCATATTTTTATCAACATTCAACCTGACACTGACCTACAAATTGCAAAAAACGTAAGAAAATAAGAGTTTCGCGGCTAATACTGCGGATCCCCCTTAAAAAAGACTACTTAAAGCCTCAATAGCTAGGTCATTAAATTCCCACAAAAAATATCATTGTAAAATTTATATCTGTTAATTGTCAAGCAAAAACGTGGGTAAACCTCGAAATGTCAACATCGACTCAGTGATGTTTGCGTAAATAAAAATATTATATCAGTCTATTCCATCTAAAACAGTGCTAACTCATAAAATTTCAGCGTTCTAGGTCCAAGGGTTTGGGCTGGGCGTTGATGAGTCAGTCAGTCAGTCAGTGAGTCACGACTTCTTTTTTTATTTATATAGATAGATAGATAGACAAAAAAAAAATATTGATGACATTACAGATTATTATTATAGTGTATAAAAGACAATATTATGTAGACAATTATGATCAATGTTATAATTTTTTTCGTCATTAGTACTCAATTCGATATCGTGGTCTTCTTCGTCAGTTTCTGTAAAAATATGAAAAATTTAATGGGATTGAAAGTATTAAAAAATAATGTATAATGGTTTAAAGTAGTATATACCTGAGACAGTTTTCAGCGAATCTCTGACGAAATTTCGCAATTGCTCACCTTCGAACCATTTAAAATGGTACTGATTATATAGTCCTCCTTATCGATTTCGATAACGGCGACCCTTCGATATCACTTCCTTGCGTGTGCCCTTATATGGCTCGCTAGACCGAATTTAGTTTTGAACACCCGGTCACAACTAAAGCAATAATTGTTATATAAAATATAATAATAATTAATAAAATAATAATTGTTTTAGGTACTGATTATGATATGATTATTAAAATATTAAATTAAAAGAACGGAAGAGTATAAAAAGCTTTCATTAAATTCGGTAAACACGAATTATTTGAAAATAATAATGAACAACAAAGCACTTTTGATATTATTCAACAGTTTATATGTGAGGTATACAATGTCGGTAGGTACAACTGATGTTGATGCAACACGGCTTCAACTATTCATTAATACGTATCAGGTCTCAGATATTTATGAAGCGTTTAGCCTTAAAAAACCAAGAAATTTTGATGCTAGCAGTCTGCCACCGTGTAAATCCGAGCTGCTACAACAATTTCTGCGAGCCAACTATGTGTCTAGCATTTGGAATACTGGAAATCAGCAAATTCCAACAATTTATCAACCCAAGAATAATAGTCCGGTTCTCGAAAATAATCAGTACCAATTTAAATGATTCGAAGGTGATCAGTTGCTAAATTTCGTCAGAGATTCGCTGAAAACTGTCTCAGTAGTGCGATTGTCGCAACCCAGCGCTGGGCACGCCACAATTGCGGCGATAAGTCTCCTCTTTGAGGAGTGGTTGGAGAGGCACCACGGCGTCCTCACCTTCCGCCTGACGCAGGTCCTCACCGGACACGGTTGTTTTGGGAGGTTCCTGTTTCGGATAAGGCGGGAGGAAACGCCCGGGTGTCACCATTGTGTGGATCGCCCGGAGGACACGGTGGAGCATACAGTGGAGGTCTGCCCGGCTTGGACGGAGCACCGCCGTGTTCTGACGGAGGCGATCAGCGGCGGCGATCTCTCGCGTCTAAACCTGGTCCAGGCCATGGTGCGGAGCGAGAGTGCATGGGAGGCCGTCACCTCCTTTTGCGAAGCAGTAATGCTCGCGAAGTAGGAGGCGGAACGCGTGAGGGAGAGGCAACAGCCGCGCCCTCGCGCCCCTAACCGCCGCAGGAGACGCCCTGGGCGGCGGGAATCTATCGCCGATTCCCGGCCACCGTAGGCGCGGGCTTGCGGACGACGAGTAATGGGCAGCTCGCCGTCCGGTAAGGACCAGTCCCGGGTCGACGGCGCGTTGTGTTCCACGCGCGCCTCAGAGATGTCAGCAGTGACGGGGTCCAATAGGGCCGATGCCGCCGGGGTCGCGGGTAGTTCGAAAGAGATACCGTGGCCCTGGCACGGGCAACTGAAGGAACACGGGTGGGTTTTAGTCAGTAAAAGTCTGACACGCCCTCCCGCTCCGCCCAGAGCGGGAGAAGTCACTTGTTGATTTCCCATCCAAAAAAAAAAAACAAAAGGTATAAATACTACTTTAAACCATTTCTTATACATTATTTTTTAATACTTTCAATCCCATTAAATTTTTCACATTTTTACAGAAACTGACGAAGAAGAAGACCACGACATCGAATGGAGTAATAGTGACGAAGAAAATTATAACATTGATCATAATGATGATAATGTCTACATAATATTGTCTTTTATACACTATAATAATAATCTGTAATATCATCAATCTATTTTTTATACTTTATAATAACTTGTAATGTCATTAAAATATATTTTTAATCCAATTTTTACCTATTATTTTATTTGTTTTTTTTTTTTTTTTTTAATAACCTGTTATTGACGAATAAATTATTTTTTTTTACAATTTAAGGTAGTTGTAGCACCGAATGCCTTTTCTTAAGATGTTTTAAAATTTACACAGATTATTAGTTATATAAATCTGTGCCAAAAAGTTTATTTGCATAAGTCATTCTAATCACAAATCTCTTCTTAAGATTTACATGCTTGTCTGGCAAGGGGTTGGAACTATCAAAAATGTCTGGCTAATGAGGAAACACCATCTAATTATTATCCAAGTATTTTAAATAAAAATCAGCTTTTATACTATAACGAAAGTAGAATTATAATTTCGTGGAATACTGTCCTCAACAGTTTTCATGTAAATTAAATAACATTTATGGCATTCGTCTTTAAAACGGGCTCTATATAAAGAAAATACTTCATAGTCAGCTAAGTTTTCGTATTTTTTCCACTTACACCAGGCTTTCTTTTTAAAATTGAATATACGAATGAGAGATTTAGTGAACCAAACAGGGAAGTTAGAATTTTTATGCTTCGATAGAGGAACACGAGTTTTTATTATGTCATATACGTAGTTGTAGAAAATATCTACACTTGCTTCAGCAGAATGGTTATCCAAAACAGAGTCCCAGTCAATTTCATTCAAATCTTTGTTAATTAGCTGATAGTCAGCCTTACGTAAATTGTATCTTTTGATATGTTGTGTAGGTAACGAGTTGATGTTAATATTGAACGAGAGTAGGTAAAGTAAAAAATGGAGGATGATGATTATCAGCTTGCAGCAGGTCTTGATTGGGTTTGTAAACATTGCAAACATTATTAGTGAGGAATAGATCAAGGATACGCCCATTTGTGTTAGTGAGGAGATTATATTGCTTCAGGTCGTGTAGTCTGGAAGTCTCTTAACCGTTGACATACAGCAGACGTGCCCAGGCAGTTTAAGGATTCCAGAGAAGGATCAGTTTTTGTACACTGGGCCATAGGAATGTTATAATCTCCTAGCAGTAGCATCCCATCAACATATGTCGAGTTTATAATACAATCCATGTTTTCGAAATGCAAGTTGTAGACCTCAATCGGTGAATTATTAGGTATATAGGCTACGCTTACGATACTTAGTGAGGTCTTGTTGCTGCTAGGAATTGCGACAACTATGTGTTCATAATGCTTGTCAAATGCACTCTGCATTTTTGCACATTGGTAATACATAAAAATACGCATTTTCTGTTCGTATTCATTCTAATTACAAAGGGCCCTGCTGGAAAGACAAAACTTTCATGCTGAATTTCTCCTGTTCTATCAAACATTCCTAGAATTTAATACATGAATCGAGAGGTACATTAGGAGCAGATGCGATCAATATTTTGTTTTATGTATTACGAGCGCTGTATAGCCGAGGGCCCCGCTGGATAGATGAAGCGATTTATCGTGATTTCTATCAAAATGATCAAGGTACATTGGATCTTGTTGATAAATTCCTGAGGTACAGACGCCAGCACATCAATCTACTACAATCTGTCAAATTTCTTTAATAGATTTTCATCTTTATCGCTAAAACATTCGGTTCAAGGTTGATTGGGAAAATTTGACAGTTTAGGGTGGCTTGACCTGCTGGCGTCTGTACTAGAACAAACAAAGCATTGCTACTAGATTTATGA
Organism: Cosmia pyralina; assembly: GCA_946251885.1. Taxonomy (NCBI): domain Eukaryota; kingdom Metazoa; phylum Arthropoda; class Insecta; order Lepidoptera; family Noctuidae; genus Cosmia; species Cosmia pyralina. The sequence continues at coordinate 3,906,990 of OX276371.1, forward strand.
GCCTAGCTCGCGGGGCCCAGCTGGATAGAAACACAAACTCCTTGGTCGAGCAGAAGTGTACTTTAATAGAAAAAAAGTTATTTTACAGCATTATCTTATTAACAACTACTACTACTACTATTACTTATAAAAATAAAACTTTTTAATTTTATTTCAGTTTTTACATGCATAATTTCTCTTGTCACAAATGCTTCTAAACTAGACTTTAGTTTATTCCTGTCAAACGACGATTTCCCATTCTGAAATTGACTAAAGTGACACAACTTAACTATATTTTACTTTGAAAGCACGAAGATGTGAGTCGATTCGAGTTATTAGTTTAGTGAAAATGACAATTTTGCTATTCTGAATTTCACTGTTTTCACCTAACATTTTAAACGTCAAACTAAATTATGAACTAAAATTCACACCAACACCTTGAAGTCAAGTACAAAAACAGTACAGTTTTAATTTCTTTTGCAGATATCTCATAAACGGTGTGTCCTATCGCAAAAATAATAAAAATTTGGCCCTCCTTTAAAATACCCATAAACCCCTAAACCTCAACATGTAGGTACTTACCAAAAAAAAGTCCATAAAAAAACACGTTGAAGCTACCCCCTGCCTGCTCGGTGAACAAAATATGACAAGCCTTGTCACTTTTCATAGTGATTTCGTTAGTTCCAATTACAGCCACCGTCTCATATTATACTACGGGCACTATACCACGCGGAGTCACTGTTGTCAAACTGGATTTTAGTTTTGTCAAAATTGTTTTTAAATTTATACCCTAAGTCATCAATTCAGATAATTTATGTAAACAAAGGTGATAACAGATCAAAAAAATATCGTCATAATGGTAATTCACATAAAATGGCGGAAAACAAGGCTATATTGGCTTTTATGTACTTATTTTAGAAATAATAATTAAACAATTATCATACCGTGTTAATTTTTATAAGTTTTCGGTTTTAAACAAAGTTATTAAAAAAAGAAAATTTTGTGGTATAAAAAATATTATAATACTGGTAACACTACAGGAGTTCCCAACATTCTCAAATTTCATTTGACATAATTTGCAAACTCGCGTCTTTTCAATACGTTCGTGTTCTTTTCTCCGATCATATTATTCGCTGCGTGTTTGTTAATTGTGCTTTGTTATCATCGTGTTAAGTGTTTCATTTTGTTGTTAGTTGTTATATTTCCTTGTTTTTGATAAATTGTTTTGCAGCACTGTCCTGTCATTTTGACAGTGACATTTCTTTGTTTACTAAAATTATCTGAATTGATGACTTAGGGTTTAGAGGTTTTTTTTTGCAGAATAGCTCGAAGATTCTCATAGCCAAAAGTAAGGAATTTTAGTGATAGTTCGGTGTATACAAGAGAATTGACACCAATTGTCTGTCATTTGGGTACTATTTTTAACCGACTTCAACAAAAGGAGGAGGTTCTCAATTCGGTTGTATGTTTTTTTAATTCATTATCGGAACTTTACGATATGAGTGTAGATAAATATTAGGTCTTTACCTATGAAATTGCCGTTCTGCAGTACTGGCTATTTCAAATAAAAATAATTTTTGTTTGGCTAAGAATTCTAATTTCAAATAAATTTTATTTTAAAAACATGGATTTTTTTTCCAAAAGTAGTCATTTGTTTATTGATTAGTGTTACATTTTCATCGCATTTCAATCTTTTTCGTCATCATGGATACGTTAAAAATTCGAGTAATTTTGGAATATGAGTACCGTCGTGGCAGCAACGCGGCACAAGCGGCACGCAACATCAACGACGTTTACGGAGCTAACACTACAAACCAACGCACCACTTGTTATTGGTTTGCTCGCTTCCGTTCTGGAAATTTCGACATGAAAAATGAACCTCGCGGTCGTCCGAAGACTTTGGTCGACAATGACGAATTAAAGGCGATTGTGGAAGCTGATGATACACAATCTACGGCTGAATTAGAAGCTTTCGACGTTAGCGTCAAAACAATATTGGTCCATTTGCGTCAAATTGGCAAGGTAAAAAAGCTTGACAAATGGATGCCCCACGAACTCAATGATCGCCAGCGCGAAGTACGCGTCGAGACGTGCCTTGCACTGCTCAACAGACACACAAATGAAGGAATTTTGAACCGCATTGTTACCTGCGATGAAAAATGGATTCTGTTTGATAACCGCAAGCGCTCAGCAAGTTGGTTGGATCCTGGTTCAGCACCTAAACCATGCCCTAAACGAAAACTTACCCCTAGAAAAGTGATGGTCACTGTTTGGTGGTCTAGCGCCGGTGTGATTCATCACAGCTTCTTACCAAACGGGGTGAGCATTACTTCAGATGTGTACTGTGAAGAACTGAACACAATGATGGAGAAGCTGGCACATCTCCAACCAGCATTGGTCAATCGCTCGTCTCCGCTGCTCCTGCACGACAACGCGCGACCTCATACTGCACAGCGGTCTCCAAGTTGCAAGAACTGGGGTTGGAAGCTCTCCGTCATCCGCCCTACTCACCAGACCTTGCGCCTACAGACTACTACTTTTTCCAGAATTTGGATAACTTCTTGGCGGGAAAAAAATTCACTACCCGAGAGGCAGTACAAAATGCCTTTGAAGAATTTGTTGCCTCCCGTCCAGCTGATTTCTTTAAGAAGGGCATCAATAAACTGCCACTGCGTTGGCAAAGATGCATTGATTGCATGGGTGATTACTTCGATTAATACAAATAAAAAATGCATGAAAAAAATTCTTTTAAATTTTTTCATACAAAACGGCAATTTCATAGGTAAAGACCTATTATATACATTCGACTCTTTAATCAGAACTCCAAATTGGGCGATCCCGGAATTCTGCGATTTTTTCGATACAAGTTCATTCCATATTCAAATTCAAATATTATAGTTCAGATAAATCCATAAAAATTACAAAAATAAATTAAGGTAAGAAAACTAAACTTAATTCTTATAGATAACATTTAAATATAAAAGATAAAGCGATCACTTTTAAATGTTTTACAGTCATAATATGTTATAAAGCTATACTTAAGTTATTTGTGTTTATCACATTTGAACGATTTTTCGCCAGTGTGTTCGAAAATAATTTCATAAATCAACTATAACCACGCTGACATATTTGTGTGGGGTGCAGGGTTTTTGGTAATATTAAAGCACTGATTGGATTTGGTTTTAAAGAGTTTATTGAAAGTTCCACAAATTTAATGTAAAATGTTCTTAAAGTAAAATGATAAGTGAAATGTTATGTTAATTGTTATGAATGCACCCGGTCCGTTTGATGTCTGGCAATGCACTGACGTTAAAGTATAACGAATGTTGTAAACTGCTGCGTTAGCAGGTGTTCGGTTGCTTAGACCGAACAATATTATTATATCAAACTTATAAGGTTTTTCACCAGTGTGCAGTTGAATAGGACTTATTATCTAACATAATATTGGCTAATACTTCGCTCATGGTTTTTCACCAGTGTGTCTACGAAAATGTTGTGATAAATTACTCTTTTCAATAAAACTACGTTGACATATATCACACTTGTAAGGTTTTACACCAGTGTGTATATAGATATGTCTTGTTAAATTACCCTTTTGACTAAAACTACGTTGGCATATATCACATTTGAAAGGTTTTTCGCCAGTGTGTATGCGAATATGTTCTGATAAGTTACGCTTTGTAATAAAACTACGTTGACATATATCACACTTGTAAGGTTTTACACCAGTGTGTATATAGCTATGTCTTGTTAAACTCAACTTTTGACTAAAACTACGTTGACATATATCACATTTGAAAGGTTTTTCGCCAGTGTGTATACGAATATGTTCTGATAAGTTACGCTTTTCAATAAAACTACATTGGCATATATCACATTTGAAAGGTTTTTCGCCAGTGTGTAAAGTGATATGTCTTGTTAAATTACCCTTTTGACTAAAACTACGTTGGCATATATCACATTTGAAAGGTTTTTCGCCAGTGTGTATACGAATATGTTCAGATAATTTACCCTTTACACTAAAACTACATTGGCATATATCGCATTTGAAAGGTTTTTCGCCACTGTGTATACGAATATGTTCTGATAATGTATCCTTTACACTAAAACTACATTGGCATATATCACATTTGAAAGGTTTTTCGCCAGTGTGTAAATTGATATGTCTTGTTAAATTACGCTTTTGACTAAAACTACATTGGCATATATCGCATTTGAAAGGTTTTTCGCCACTGTGTATACGAATATGTTCTGATAATGTATCCTTTACACTAAAACTACATTGGCATATATCACATTTGAAAGGTTTTTCGCCAGTGTGTAAATTGATATGTCTTGTTAAATTACCCTTTTGACTAAAACTACGTTGGCATATATCACATTTGAAAGGTTTTACATCAGTATGTATACGAATATGTCTTGATAAATTACCCTTTTCTCTAAAACTACACTCACAAATATCACATTTATAAGGTTTTTCACCAGTGTGTATACGAATATGTTTTGATAAATTATAATTTCGACGACAACTATACTGACATACATCACACTTGTAACGTTTTTCACCAATTTGTGAATAAGTATGTTTTATCATTTTTTTTACTGGATTAAAACTACGCTGATCACATATGTAAGGCTCTTTAGGTATGGACGTACATTTTTCAGTTGTCCGGATAACTTTCGAGTCCGCTTTGTCTTTTTTCGTTTGCTCGACTGTTATTGCTTCTTCTCGTTTTGTTATCTGTGTGTCTGGTTTTGGTTTCTTCGGAACGGTCACCCCTGTTATATAAAGCTGGTAAGTACAATATTTGAATAAGATTGACATGCACACAAACCAAAATAGTAGCGATTTGCATGATAAAACACAAATTCCTTTTTGGTTAAAATTAGGTACTTATATTCTCCGACAAATTCCAAATCTCCTACCGCCCCTATAAAAGTTTTCGAAAATTTATTATTACTCCCACTACTTTATTATTAATTTATTTTGTTATTATTTATTATCACCCTGTATAATATCTGAATAATTATTTATTCAGATATTATACAGGGTGATAATAAATTGGAAGATGGGTGCAAAGCTTTAAGGCGAAGATAGTACAGACAATGTAGAACCATTTAAGCCATGGTTGTCTCAGACGAAGTCTTACCAATTTTTTTATCCTAAGTTTTAAGTTTTATTTCGGAAATTCCCAGAATTTTATGTAAACTGCATAATTATGGCCAAATTGAACGATAAATGAATTCATTTTTTATTTATTTAATTAAAGTTATGTGTAAGCAATCAAGTAAACCGTGTTTTAGACTTCTGTGTCCTTCGATATTTTTTTTACAGACATTTAAAGTTCAAAAAAAATTTAAATTTGTATCAATACGTTTTTTAAACCTTAATTTAAAAATAAACGGAGGGAGCTTTTTTTGTTCAAACCTTTTTGAAGACATGCTTGATAATCGCTCTTTCTTTTGAGGTATCATTTATGCGGATATCTTACATATTATTGAAATTAGGACCTACAAACCAATTTGAGGGAGAAATTTAAAATTTTAGGCAGACTAATTAAAACAACATTTGAATTAAAATTATTTATTTTCCATGTTCAAAATGACGCCCGTGATTCCTAATACAAGCACGGCCCCGTCTTCTAACTTCTGTAGTCGTTATTTTCAACATCATCTCCTGCTTCATTGTTTCAAACGCTGAATTAATTCTGTCTATCAATTCTTCTCTAGTTATTATTATACACCAGTTCCTTGGCCCGGCCCCACACGAAAAAGTCCAACGGGGTCAGATTGGGGAGCGAGCGGGTCAAGGGATGGGTCCATCCCTGCCGATCCGGCTGTCAGGAAAACAATTGTTAAGATGTTCCCTTACATTTAACGTCCAATGCGCTGGACAGCCGTCTTGCTGAAAGATGACTGTTCGGTCTCTTTCGAAGATTGGGACACCTGATTCCTCTATCAGCAGTGGTAAATCGATTTGCAGAAATTGCAAATAATTTTCGCCATTCAAAGGATCCGGCAAAAAGTGGGGCCCAATCAATGTCCTGCCAATTACTCCAGCCCATACATTCACAGAGAATTTCATCTGAAACGACACCTGCTTCTTAAAATGTGGATTGTTTTCTGCGTCGGCCCATTCATGGATGTTGTGAAAGTTTGTAATACCCTCCCTTGAAAATTTGCTTTCATCCGTCCACAAGATTAATTTCAGGAACCACGCATCTTCGATGTCTCTGTTGAGGAGGAAACGGCAAAACTGTATTCTTCTTTGAGGATCTTGCTCTACTAGACCTTGCACACTCCTGCCATGGAACGGATACTTATCATTTTGGTGCATTGTATGCCACACCTTTGAGAAATGTTTAAATTTTGAGCTACTGCTCTAGTGCTGGTAGTAGGATCCGCTTGAAATGCTGCCAAAATGTCTTCTTCGATGGCAGTTTCATGTCTAACCGGGTTGACTCCAGGTTCCACGCGGTGAAACCCATCTTGGGCAAGTCTACGAAACGTGTTGTAAAACACTCGGACATTCGGTAACCTGCGATTCGGATAGCGCTCTTGATACATCCGTCGCGCCAAAGATCCATTGCCGTCTGCCAGTGGCGTGCATTCCATACATGCAAATAAGCTCTGCATACCCTGTAGTCCCATACATACATGCCCCTTGAAATGATAAATAACTTTAACTCAAGAAAAATCATGGTAATAACTATATTAATGTAACTTATTCGCTATCCTGTTTATAACGCGATTTAAGCGTCATCTAATATTTTTATTTGAAACTAATTTCTTGAAGCGAGCGGCAAACATTGCACAGGCAGCACTCCCGGTGAGCATAAGCAGAACAACGCCGTGCTTATTCTTCATACAACGCAACCCGTGTAGTACACAGCAATAATGTGACTGTGTGCGTGAAAATGTATGCGTGTGTTTAAGTTCTTAAGCACAACTTACATTGCAACCCGTCCAAATTGAGAAGCCGTAAAAGCACCGCTAAGTTGTTGATTACAGAGGGTTGACTTTTTTAGTCGGATTGACCAAGATTAGTTCGTATTATTTTGTAATTGCAAAGTTTTTACACGCAAAAGCGTGTAAAAACTTTGCAACTTTGCTTTTTTTTTTTTTTTGCAACTTTGCAAACAAACAAACATTGCAAGTTGAATATAAATTCAACTTGCAATGTTTGTTTGTTTTTTCGCCAAATTGTTTTTCTTGGCGCAAGTGATTGACTGTATATTATTATGTAATTATTTTAATCATTTGTAAAAAAATTAAAATTATATCTGTGAGACCTGTGCTGCCGAAGTGTGTTAAATAAATTAAAATCTGCCGCTTTTCGACGTTATATTTTGATGAAAAAGTTAAATTCATTGTAAACGGAAGGTGTGAACCCGGGTTTTATTTAACTCAAAAAAAAGGTAATGCCTCTCGTTATTTTCATAGAAAAGTTTTGTGATACCTAATTATTACCTACTGGCAAACATGTTGACACAAACACATTGTATTTTATCCATTGCTTTTTGTTTACAAATCAAGATAACTATAATGTTTGGACCTTTATCGGATATTCAGAAATACTTTAGATATTCGTTGTCGTCGCAAACAAACATCATGCGAAGCCAATGGCGCCGTGCGGTAAGTCAGTGTAAGATCCCTAATCTTACACTGACTCTTAGGGTAGGTAAGGTCGGGTAAAACAAACGGTCGGGAAAAAAAACTTGGGTTTTAGCCGTGCATACCCTGCCTGAAATCTCTGTGCACGCCACTGCCGTCTGCTTTGCCGTACATAAATACGATATCCGCATATTCTTGATTGGAAAAAGTAGCCATAGTCACTTAACAATTAAGAAAAACGGCGTAGGAGCGCACTAAATGTCAACTCAACACAATTAAGTCAAAAATCAACACGTGCAGGAGCGTGAGGCTACGACTGGACACGGTGAAACAAAAATGTTCAAAACTAACGCAAACAACACGTGCAGGAACGCAAAGGGCTACAACTGAACACGGTAAATTGTGAATCAACACGACAACGTCCACTCACAAGGGCAGTAGTTTGACTAATAAGTAAAAGATGCAACGGCTTCAACACAGACCGACTGACCCTGACTAAAGAAACACGACTTTGTTGCCTCAGTAACTAAGACCATTTTGCTTTAAAAACCAACTCATCTCTTTTTGCTATTCATTCGGCGTTCTACCTAGAAATGCCGTCACACCACGCGCGGTGGCCATTGTTTAGAGAATCCCCTCAATTGGTTCCTGCATGTGCAAAAAATTCTTAGAATTGAACTAAGTTATCACTTCGAACACATTAAGTATTCTTTTAAGCAAAAATTTTGTTTTTGCTAGACTACCTAAAATTTAAAATTTCTCCCTCGAATTGGTTTGTAAGTCCTAATTTCAATAATTTGTAAGATATCCGCGTAAATGATACCTCAAAAGAAAGAGCGATTATCAAGTATGTCGTTAAAAAGGTTTGAACAGAAGAAGCACCCTCCGTTTATTTTTAAAATAAGGTTTAGAAAACGTATTGATACAAATTTTAATTTTTTTTTTTTTGAACTTTAAATGTCTGTAAAAAAATGTCTAATGACACAGAAACCTAAAACATGGTTTACTTGATTGCTTACACATCACTTTAATTAAATAAATAAAAAATGAATTCATTTATCATTCAATTTGGCCACAATTATGCAGTTTACATAAAATTTTGGGAATTTTCAAAAAAAAACTTAAAACTTAGGTTTAAAAAATTGGTAAGACCGTCTGAGACAACCATGGCTTAAATGGTTCTAAATTGTCTGTACTATCTTCGCCTTAAAGCTTTGCACCCATCTTCCAATCACCCTGTATATTCGGGACAAGTTTCATTTCCATTTATCATTCCACAGCAGGGATAATTTTGTACTGAGATCGGTTCCGAACAAAATATTAATTTTATCCACATTCCTATAAAATCCCAAAAAACATTCGGCGGGTCAGTTCTAGTGTCGTTTGGCAAAAGTAGGAGGGGGTAGCTGTCTACCAGCAGGTTGGGTGCCTGAGTATAACGCTACCGGGCCATTGCAGAAGCAACTTTAAAGTGTTTTGAGGTTAGGTTACAATAATTCGTTTTTCTCAAGAACGGTGCATTACCTTTTCACGGGAGTGGGGGTACCCCCCTCCACCCTCCTGCCAAACAATACTAGATTTTAACCGGGGAACCATTAGCCCGTTTCTTTATAATACTTACTTTTCGTCTCCCTGGCTCTTTGTTTCTTTTTAGATAATTCTTGTTCTTCTTCCACTTCAGTTTTTAACTCCATCAAAAATACATCATCTTCTAAATCTGATTTAGAATTGTGTGGTGGTATATCTGCTACATCTAAACAGCTGTTATCAAAATTCTCTGGTTCTATCTCTGTAAGTAAACAAAAACAGTAAATTATCAATTAGCAACTTGCCCCTGCTTCAAGCGGTTTTTACAACTTTATAAAACATCGTGAGTATTACATCAATCAATGTGCCTAGCCTTTTCCCAACTATGTTGGAGTCGCCTTCCAGTCTAACCGGATGCAGCTGAATACCAGTATTTTACATAGAGCGACTGCCTATCTGACCTCCACAGCCCAGTAACTGGGTAATACGATACCCCTTGGTAAGACTGGTTGTCAGACTTTTGGGCTTCTGAGTTCTGACGACCCTTAACGACACAAAGATCCACGAATGCCAGCCGGGACCAACGGCGTTAACGTGCTTTCCGAGGTACGAAGGAGTCTCTCACACATCCACGGACCAACGCCGGCAAGCGTAGCTTAACCTGATGGATCGAACCGTGCAGCTGTTATTACTTAGCCACGAGCTCCTCGAGTTCCTTATTACATGTCCAGACTAAATTCTCCAAACGATGGTGCAAACTGCAAACCCTATGCAAACCACATAAAAGTTGCATAGTTAAGAGGAACAACGCAGACATACTAACATACAGACAGACGTGAAAGGCGACTTTAATTTATAGTAGGTATAGGTAATTGTTTTATTTAATATATAATGTTGTTAGCGTTAAGTTGAATAAAATTAAACACTACCAATACTTTGAAGTAGTTCAAAATATTTATGATCAATATAAAATAAATAGATTATAATTATCTTTAATTTTAATTTGTTCTTAAAAACATACCATCACTTTGATCTTCCTCTTTTAGCTCAATAAAATCATCTAGTGCCTCACAAACAGCTGGTATTTCCTCTTTGATAGCAATGCTTTCTGTCTGACATTCATCAACTATACTTATGTGCTCTATTGTAGATTTAACAAACCCACCGCAAAACTCTAAGTGGTTTTGGTTTATTAAAGAATTGGGCTGTAAAAAGTTGATTATAGATATTAGGAAAATATGCAAGTGATCACAGTCACAAATCTTTTTCATTAAGTACTTATACTAAAGTATATATATATATATATATATATATACCCGCAAGTAAAGCTACTTAAGTAGACATTATTAACAAAACCAAAAATGGGTCTTCTCGTGTTCCTCCTCGTGTTGTGTGTCGAAGTACCGACAATGACAATAATAAAAATTGTGAAGACCAAGTGAGGGTAGATGCCAATAACCGCACTTTACGAAGACGTCGCTAGCTGTCATCAGTCTTCCCGTGACCACAATCGCTGCAAGGCGGTCGAAACGTCGGCAAACAAGTAGGTACCTGTTTACCTCGTAAAAAGGAATATTGCGAGAAGACCCATTTTTGGTTTTGTTTATAATGTGTGCAAATCGCGAAAGTTTAAAAAGTTTACTTAAGTAGGTCCAATGTACCCTGAGAGTTGGCCATGCTACCAACCTCACTGACCACTGCACAAACAATTGTTGCATAGCTCATGTCGACATGAGAGAAGACCGTTATAATATGTTGATGACATAATAATTTTGTTCATTGTTTGAAATTGTTTATTTGTGGGAGGAATTTTACAGAAGGAATAGGTATTTGACATGTAATAATTACATTTGACAAAAGCATACATAATCAACATTCAACACTCGATGGTATGGTTTGCATGAAATTCAGACACTGAGGTATGAACTGAGGTATGAACTTCAGAGGAATCACTTCCACATTACATTATGCTGAAATTAGAGCTTATGAGAATAAATGGCTGTTGAACAATATACCTCACCTCATAATCTTCATTCATCATCCGAGCAAACATATCTTCGGCTTCCAGACATTTTCTCAGTAATTGGTAGCTTTGCTTTAGTTTAGCGCAGCAAAAGAAACAAGCAAGAATCGGTCTACTGTCTTCAGTTACAAACTGCAACAAAATTTGTCTTACACTATTTTGTTTTTATTAAGAAAATACCTATGTATATAATATTGTTAGTGCTTTCTGTGCACATTTTACTGCGAAGGAATTAGTATTGGTCACTTCTTTTTCTAACATATAAACCATCTTCTCACCCAAGGTCAGTCTTATGTTTTCTCTTTTACTTGTACTAGTAGAAGCCATAATGACAGATTAAGCATAAGAAACAGAATTATCAGCGAAAATCAATCTAAATCAATGTGGTGTTTACGGTTTTGGCGCGCTCGCGTTATCGCCCACAAGAAAACGGACTTATCAAAACAAAAAATGCAAACTACCTAATACTGTGCTAGAATACTGTACATTGTATTGAAGTGCCGGCTACCCGAGATTGTACTGTGGTATGAATCTTCGCGTAGGAGAGGCATTTAAAACCGTTGTCATTTACATAATTCTTATAAAAAATATCAACTTACTGGAACGTTAGTCAGCTTCTCATAAAGTTCATGCAAGTTTCTGTTGACAATATGCATACGAACATTTTCTGCTAAACATATCCTACACTTATGCAATTTTTCCATTTTTAACTCAAAAAGTATCACTATGTTATTTAGTTCAAACTTTAACTGTAGCGTTGCGTACAAATAACGACGGAAACTTGTACATTATGCATACGACTTCTTCTAGAGTAAATTTTTCTCTCGTAGGTACTCCAGACAGTCCAGGTAAAAGATTTATAGGAATGAGATTTAATTTATCCCTTATCACCATCTACCTACTACAATTACCGGCAGTTCAAGTTTATTTCGACAATACTTCACAACAAATCACGTACAACACCCACAAAAGCTACGTTTTGCATGTAATTTGTAATACAAAGAGTTTACTATTAGACATGGAGATGCGACAAGACCACAGACTACTTAGGGGATATGGACAAGACAAACACTTGTGTAGTCCACAGATTAGTATTTTTTTTTTTTTTTTCTTTTGGCTTCGCATGGTTTGTGCATTTAGCCAATGTCACGTTTAGTTCATAGGTCAAGGTAGGGAAACGAAAATATTATAATGATTTTTAAACGGGATTTAGGATAGGATATAGGATATAGGATCAGTATAATAACGGTGATAAAATAATGATAATGATCAAATTACAACGACGAAAATTTACAACTTAATATTATTTAAAATAATGAATGAGACTATACATTTATATACAGGGAAGCTATTTGTACAAAGTAAAGAAAGTATTGAGGTAGGAAAAGGAGTATTGAGGGACAAGAGGTTACTGAAAAAAGAAGAACGGTCATATAAAGGACAGGAGAAAAAAATGTGGTTTAGGTCGCCTACGTCTGTGCCACACAAGCACATGGGGTCGTCGATGATATGAAGTTTGGCAAGATGGGCTGGAGAACAAACATGACCCAGTCTCATCCGTATTAATACAGAGGTCTCCATCTTGCCAAACTTTGCCCTGCCAAACCACGGTTTTTCCGGAACATCGGGTTGAATTAATGAAAAATAACGACCCTTTGACTTGCTTCCGATATCCCAAGCTACCTTCCAGGTGTCCCAAAGAAAAGTCTTTGGTAGGATCATAAGATCAGTGCTGAAATTTGTATAAGGAGCTAAGTCCCCACACTGCACCGCATCACCGGCGAGTGTATTAGCCACTTCATTGCCATGGATTCCAGCATGAGCCGGAATCCACGCAAATTCCAAAGTATTACCTTCAGAGATGGTTCTGAACGCAAATTCTCTTATTAAATAAATGATTGGCAACTGCGATTTGTGTTCGAAAGGGGATTTGTTGATGGCTAGAAGAGCACTTTGGGAATCTGTAAAAATTATAGTTTTTTTGAGCTTAAAAACACGAGTATATTCGATGGCTTTTAAAATACCGAAACATTCCCCCGTAAAAACCGAAGTCTCCGGAGGCAGTTTTATTTTTTGTACGATGTTGTATTGAGAATGGTAAGTACCTATCCCAACACAACCCATCGGAGAACGCTTGGCAGCATCCGTAAATATATGGTGATATTCTAAGTGATCAGCAAGGAAATTGTTAAAACTTTTAGGACAATCGGGATCTAATTTATTACGTACACAGTTAAATTTAATGATGGGGCTGAATTGTAAACTCTCATATCTACAGTTAAATATGGGAAGTTTATTGGAACGGTGAATAGGAGAAGAAAGTGAAAGGAATTTTTTATAGCTTATAACTAAACAAGGCGCACGTTTATGGGACCAGTAATCTGAAGATTCAATCTGCAACACTAAAGAGTCTAGTTTAGGAATGAGAGGATGAGTTGAGAACTGAAGAATCCGGAACAAATATTTGTCTGATAAGAATTGTCTTCTAAGATGTAAAGGAGCTTCCCCACATTCAACTTGGAGAGCATTAATAGGACTAGACTTCATGGCACCCGAAATAATGCGTAATGCTTTAGACTGAATACGATCCAATTTTTTAAAAGCCATGATACTACCAGGTTCTAAAACGAACAATCCATAATCCAGAGTGCTTCTGATAATTGCGTTGTAAATAAGTTTCAACGAAAACGGATGTGCACCCCACCACACACCAGAGAGGCATCTAAGCATGTTTAGGTGATTTTCACATTTGTTGACAATATAATCACAATGAGGAACACTACTTAATTTACAATCAAGTATTATACCTAGATATCTGAATTTATCTATAACTGGAATAGGTATATCCTTATAAAAGAGGTTTACTAAGGGAATATTTCTCTTCCGGGTGAATAAAACAGCCGCGCTTTTAGACGTGGATAAATCCAAACCGTTTAGATGTAACCATAACTCCAAATTAGATAAAGCAGAATTGATGGCACAGCGAGCTTGTTCAACAGATTGGCTTGAAGAATATAATAATAAGTCATCGACATATTGAAGAACTTTAACATGGTTAGTAATTAAAGACGAGTCTAGATCAAAAGTGTAAATATTGTATAAAAGGGGACTGAGCACAGAACCCTGTGGCAGACCCCTCCATACAAGATGATATACCTCGTGATCTCCTATTATCATGTTAACAGAGCGTTCAGTCAGGATATTAATAATAAAATTCGACAAAATCAATAAATAATAAATAAATAATAATAAATAAATAAATATGTTTGGACATATCACACAACGCCATCTAGCCCCAAGCTAAGCAACCTAATGCTTGTGTTATGGTAACGAGATGGCTGATAAACTACTTATATACATTTTTTTTTGTAAATACATACATATTATAGATAGAAAAACACCCAGACTCGGAACAAATACTTGTAGGTCGTACAAATATTTGTTCCGTGCGGGAATCGAACCCGCGACATGCTGCGCAGCAGTCAATCGCTCAACCTCAATGGAACCTGCAAGGCTTTTAATTTATTTAGTAAAACTGATAATACAACATTATCATAAGCTGCATTAATATCAAGGAAAACTGCAATGGTGGAATGGTTATTAGAGAAGGGTAATCGAATATCCGATGTTAAAATACTTAAACAATCAGTTGTACTTTTACCTTTTCTAAAACCATATTGTGATTCTGCCAAAAGACTGTTACTTTCCACATACCATTCTAGGCGATTTTTAACTAAGTGCTCCGCTAATTTCATCAGGATTGATGACAAGACTATGGGACGGTATGAAGAAACGTCAGATGGAGTTTTATTTGGTTTAAGGAATGGCAACACCATTTGACGTTTCCATTCAACAGGGATGTTTCCTGAATTCATGATAGAATTAATAAGCTTTAAATAATAAATGAGGACGTCATCATTTATATTAGCAAAAAAGGAATACGGGATGCCATCAATGCCCGGTGCAGAATCCTTAGTTTTATGAATAACACCTTTTAATTCAGTGAGAGTGAATGGAAGATTTAGTGTCGTATTCAGAGTATCTTGGATATTGGATACGAGAGGCAGGCTAAGGTTAATAACCTCATCCGGTACCCATGGCGGTGCTAATTTATCTAAAAATTCACTGGCTAAAGAATCGGGAATGGGACAAGGGTTGTTATAAATGGACCTAAATCTACGAATATTGCGCCAGACAGTGGTAGGGTGAGTATTTGGAGAAATTGATGAGCAAAAATTACGCCAAGACTCAAATTTTTTCTTCTTAAAAAGTTTACAAGTTACATTAATTAAGTTGGTGACTATTTCAAAATTAATATCAGACATATCAAGGTTATAATTGTATTCAGCCTCTTTCCGTTTTTTAACCAATTCAGTGCACTCTGAATCCCACCATGGAGGCGAAGGAATTGTACTAATATTGTTATTTTTTTCAGGAAAAACTTCATCTGCCGCTGCGATTAATATAAGTGCTAAAGCTTCAGCACAACTATTTTCATTGCCATCAGAGATAACAGGCAAAGAACAAAGCTTACTGTCAACAATGTTCCTAAATTTGTCCCAGTCATTATTATTTCTATTAGGTAATTTATGTTTTAAGTTTGATCTCCTTAATGGTGCGTTTGGTTTTGAAAGAGGATAAGAAATAACTATTGGAAAATGATCACTGCCATAAGTAGAGGTCAAAGTATGCCATGTTAATGAAGAGGCTAAGTTTGGAGAACAGATAGAAAGGTCGATTGCACTTTGGTTCTGAGTGGGATCTGAGCGACGTGTGGCAGCTCCCGAGTTCAAGATGCATAAGTTATGTAAGTCTATTATATCAAGTAATTCATCGCCATAACAATTAGAAGTTGAACAACCCCATGATTGGTGATGGCAATTAACGTCCCCCAATATTAAGAAAGGCTTTGGAAGAGAAGAAAAGAGATTATTCATCTCTTGAAGGACAGAAGAGGAAGGGTGAGGAATGTAAATAGAAACAAGACAAGTGTGATGCACTTTAATAGCTACAATTAAAATTTCCTCAATATGAGGAGGTAATGTAATGATAGAAAAAGGTATAGAATTCTTGATGAGTATAGCTACTCCACCATACCCATCAGATCTATCCTCTCTAATGGTTAAATAACCGTTGATTTTAAAACTATGATTAGATTTGAGCCAAGTCTCTGCAAAGGCAAAGACAAATGGCTCATATTTGTTTAAAAGATATATAACATCACTCTTTTTGTTTACTAAACTGCGGCAGTTCCACTGGATTATTTTGGATGTGTTGTCCATTATGACTGGATTGAGATACATTGAAAGACGGGGCAACGTTGGACGGTGAAATGTTGAACTGAGAAAGAAGATTGTGTAATGCAGAAAGTAAATCATTTATGGAAAAATTTGTGTCGTTTTTCCATTATTATTAGAAAGAGCACAACCATTTGATGGTTGGGGAATGTCATAATCTTTAATAATGGCATTGTGAGCCTCTTTATTATATCCTTGTACAGATTTGGGAGGGGAGCGTGGTTTGAGGAAGACAGTCTTTTTATAGCTACTTGAAGCAGGCATTCTATTAGGTGAAGAGATTGATGGGGTATGTGCAAAGTTTTTGGAAGGAGAAGATAAAAGTGTATCAGCCTAAGATTTAGTTACTGGTGGATAAAGTTTTTCCGCGTCAGCAAAGATACTGAAGTTTGTGCCATGTATGTTTTAATTAATTTTTGCCTAGAAAATTCTGGGCAAGACTTATTCGTAGCAAAGTGAAAACCAGAGCAAAGGCAACACGATGCACTTTCTTGTTCTCTTTCACAACTGTCCCCAGTGTGGCCTTGGCCACATTTATAACAACGAGGCTTGGACCTACACTGAATTTTAGTATGACCAAAACGACAGCAATTAAAACACTGTACAGTAGGGAAAATATATAAATCTACAGGTAATGCATTATAGCACATAAAAATTCTCTTTGGTAGAACCTGCCCATCAAATGTAACAACTATGGATTGGGATGGTTTCCAAATTGTTGTACCATCAACAGTGGTTTTAAAATTGAGGCGTCTGACTTTTAAGATTGGCCCGCAACCTATAGGTACTGTTATGTTATCAATAACCTCCTCCGGAGACCATTCCGCAGGAACACCACGCACTAAACCCATTCTAGTAACATTAAAAGTAGGTATAAAAGCTTTGTAATTATATGTTTCAAGACTATTATGTGTAATAAAGGAATTTGCGTTCAGAAAATTCGAAAACGATAAAGAAATTTTATTGCGTCCAATTTTTTTGACACTCCCGTTGATAATGTTTTGGAAGGCATTGTGTTTTAGGAACTTGCCAAAAGTGATTGGGTGCAGTGTCGATCCATCAGCTGGTGAAATAATATTTTTTTGTACATGAATGACAAAAGGCGCGCTGTCCGTTTTGTCGTATGTTTTCCGACCTATCTGAGATTGAACAACTGAGGGCAGAGTAGAGATATCGGGCATTTTGTTAGAAGTATTAGTTGTTTCCTTAGGGACGATTATTTCAGAGCAGCTAGGCTCTGATGCAGTAGGTTCTAGAGTAGAGTCCATGCAACCACAACCCGAAGACGCTGAACCGTGGTTTTTCCGGATACGGCGACGCTTATTACAGTGCTTGCACACATGAACACGGCTTCTTTTCAAATGTCGAGCTGAAGACGACCCATCGGTATCCATACCCGATTCATTGGAAATAGTAACAAAATTGCCTGCCGGGGGCACGAAATCCCCCGGATCAGGCGGGTCTTTCATTATTAGTTCAAATAGCTAAAAAAAACTTACCACTACCGATGAAAATATATAACACTAAAATTAAACTACAAGTAAAAGAGAATAGAACACTAAAACTACGACTACTGATATTATATTTAGGGTTTTTAAATTTATAAATATTATCTCAAAAAAGACGCATCCGCCAAGTACGAAGTTTCCCGCGCTTCCCAGATTAGTATTATGTAGCAAGCTAATGTACTAAATACAAATACAACCATAGAGTATAGTTATAGATTTGAATACAACTAAATAGGACGTAATACGTAGTATCCCCTAAGTAGTCTGTGCGTAATTCCTTCGTGTGAACGAGAACGAACTATTCTGTTTTTGCCGCTCAAATCGGTCATCTAGTACAGTGAACCCAGTAAACTAATCACCAATCCTAGCGACATCCAATCGCGAGAGCCGAGTAAGAACGGCTGAACGATTAAAAAAAAACAAATTATATTAATTATTAATTTTTACATGGAACGTTTGAGCAAAATAAATTTCAGGTTATGTTCATATAAATGTCATTTTTACCAAAACGTTCCAAGCTAGTTTTTAAGAAATATCTAACGTATTAATACAAATATATGAAAACTAAGCCAATGATAAAATCGTTTTTGTACACGTCTTCAAAATGACACACATCATATAGTCTGATAACATAAAAAAGAAAACAACCCGAATACTAAATTGACATTATCTCAATTTGAACTTGCTGTGGGTTGGAAAGTTTTTGAATAACTACGTCCAATTTAAAAAATAATAATGCCTAGGTATGATCCATAAGATACCTCTAGATTTGTTTAAATAACGCTAAAACTAAAATATTTATATGGATTGGAACATTTAAGCTATTCCAGACGGTCTCTACAACGTTTGGGTAATAGGTAACTAAAATATAAATTATGCTTAAACCGAAATTATCCATAATGTATTGGATCTTTTTGATTGAGTCTTAAAGCGTTTCTTTTAGAAAAGTGTTTATACTCAGTAGGTGATCTCTAATTTGTATGTATTTTGTGTAGGAATTTGCAATTATAATAATTTTGACATTATTTTATTATTTAAATTATGAGAATCTTTTATTATTACCTATTAATATATTATATGCTTGGTAATTGTAATAATTATGACAATGTAATGATTTTATTTATATTAGAATTTAAATTAATCTCACGAGACACACGACGACAGACGACAGACGACATGAGAGCGAGACAGAGCTATATTGCTAGAAACGTAGTTTAATAATTATGCTTCGAATAAGGCAAATAGTTTAATAAGCGTTTTATTTCAGGTAAAACGCCGATATTAACTAACTGGTTTCGGATGCAATATTTTTACATTAGCTAATACGAGTAATTACGGTGTCGGTTAAATATAGCTATAATATAACAGTTTTTTGTACATATTTTAATCTGAACTAAATATTCAAAATGGCGCCAATAAGATCTAAAAGAAGTGGAATCTGGTTCCATTTTGTAGAAACCACAGAGAAAAATCGTGCCAAATGTAAATACTGCTCATGATATCACAGTAAAAAAAGAGGATCACTGGGGAAATAAAACCGTCACATGAAGAATAAGCATCTAACAATTTCTATGTGCGTTCAAAGGCAACCTGCAGCTGCTGCTCCTGATCCAGAAACCTTACCAGAAGGAACTATTCAGGAATTCAATAACCCAATTTATTTTGCCACTGAACAGCAATCCAACGCTACACAGACAGCGTCCGCTAAAAATACTACTGTACCAATTACTAACTACATACGGAAACCACCTTCGACACGAAAAGTTGAACAAATAGATCAGTAGTTAGTTAAAAATGGTCATCACGCGCTGCGTATGGTATAAGAAGCAGAGTTTAAAATACTAATCGAAATGGTCTCATACTGCCCAGGTTACCAACTCCCGTCGCGTACAACTTTGACGAATACTCTCATACCTAAATCCTATGTCGAAGTTTTTGAAAGATTACAATTTGAAATCTCACAAGCACATGCTATATTCTTAGGCACAGACGGTTGGACATCCAGTACCAATGAGAGCTACATAGCCGTTACAGCTCATTTTATTAACACAACCTCAAAATTATGTTCAGTGTTGCTTGGATGCATAAATTACAATGAAAGACACACAAGCTCTAATTTGGTCGCATTCCTAAGACAAATAATTCAAGACTGGCGTATCAATGACAAAGTTGTATGCGTTGTAAGCGACAATGCTGCAAACATATTGGCAGCCATTAGAATGGGTGACTGGAGGTCCATCCCTTGCTTCGCTCATTCCTTAAACTTGATTGTCCAACGCGCATTGAATGAGTTAAGTGTAATAGTCTGTAAAGTATAAACAGTAGTGGAATATTTTAAAAAAAGCACTGTGGGCTTACAGAAACTTCAGGAAATAGAGAAACAAATGGGTCTCCAGCGCTAAAATTAAAACAGGAATGTCCAACACGGTGGAACTCGTGTTATGAGATGTTGGACAGACTTTTAAAAGTAAAAGATGCCATAATAAGCACGTTGGCACTTTTGAGAAGCGATCTCTCCCTACAGTCTCGCGAATGGGAAATTATTGAAAAGGTTGTACCCGTACTAAAACCATTCTACGAGGTAACCACAGAAACTAGCGCAGAGAAAAATGTCACGTTGTCCAAAGTTTTAGTGTTTGTTCAGCTTCTATCAAAACACGTGACTCGCATGTTGGCAGTACCATATGAGCATGAAGAAGTTACCAAATTTGTTACGGTACTACGGTCTCAGCTCAATGATCGGTTTCGTGAAATTGAGAAAAACCCCCTTTACGCTGAGAGCAGCATATTAGATCCGAGATTCAAAGGTAGAGGTTTCCGGACGCCAGATGCTTTCAAAACAGCCGGTGACTATTTAAAACGCCGCATATGCCAACAAACCATACCTCATTCAAGTTCTACAGAACCGGCGGTTGAAAGTACTTCCACATCAGCAGGCTCTAGGCCAGGCACCTCGAATGCTTTGACTGGTACGAAAGAAAGTATTTGGGATGAATTTGACCGCGATTTGGAACGTATTTCGAGGCCGGAAAACCCTATTGCAGCAGGTAACATACGAGAATTTGACAAGTACCTGAATGAAGAATATGTCAGAAGGCATGATGATCCTCTGCAATGGTGGGCTATCCGTAAAGATGTGTATCCAAATCTTTATAAATACATTTTAAAAAGACTGTGTATACAGGCAACATCCGTTCCTTGCGAACGGATATTCTCAAATGCTGGGCAGATTTTAAACCAAAGAAGGACACTTCTAAAGCCAAATAAGGTGTCGCAGTTACTATTTTTACACAGCAACCTTTATTAACCCTGGTGTAATGTATGTACATATAAAAATGTAAATAATTTATATCTATAATAACTCGCACAAAAAAAGGAAAAAAAAAAGCAAAAACAAAAAAAAAAAGAAAATATGTATATAAAAATGAAGATCACTGTAAATATTTGATTTTTAAATACGCCATTTTAATAATTCATTCAATTTTAAGGCTAAGGCTTTTAAGTTATCTTTTTTAAAGGTTAGAATACTGTTAGTTGTCAAGCTGTCAACGTCAAGTAGATTGCTTTTTTTTAATACTACTTCGTCTGTGAAATGTGTGACTGTGAAGTACTCTGATGGTACTCTCATCTCATTACAGAGTACTTTTTTAAGTGACTCTCAACCATTAGCACAGAGTACTTTTTTTTATATAGGAGGACACTCGACAGTCGACACTCCTGTTAGGGTATGTATTTTAAGTTCTGTGCTCGACACATTTCAATACATTTAATATTTTAGCGCGAGGATTGTAGTGTGAGTTTGTCAAAAAGAATAGAATAGAATAGAATACTCTTTATTATGCACACCATTTAAATTACTGTTACAATTTTACAATGTCGAAATTTTACATACGAGTGACACAATGGGCGGTCTTATCGCTAAAAGCGATCTTTTACAGACAACCTTTGGATGGAGTATGGGGACAAGGAGAGACAATTCTGTAGGTAGTCCGTGGTGTACCATATACATATACAACATATACATACATTAATAAATTTATATATATATATATATATATATACTTATACAATAATAAACATGAAACAAGAGCAAGGAACTATATATGTAATAATGACGTTTAAAGAGAGAGGAAGTGTTTTTTTACCAGAATTTTAAAAGTGGCCAAAGTTTGAGCTCGCCTTATCAACACTGGCAAGGCATTCCATAGTCGTACTGCTTGAACTGTAAAAGACTTGTCATAAAAGCTGGTGGAATGCATCGGCATCTCAAGTCTCAAGTTTTCCGATGACCTCAGATATCTATTATGTGTGTCATGAAGGAACTTGAAACGCTCTTTAAGATAAGATGGGGTTGTAGGATTGAACAGAATACTGTAGAGCTGAAACAAGATATGTGAAATTCCGGCGAAGACGTATAGGAAGCCACTTGAGCTTTATACGAAATTCAGAAATGTGATCATATTTTCGCAGGCCAAATATAAATCTTATGCAAAAATTTTGAAGTCGCTCAAGTTTATCGAGTTGTGCCTCAGTGAGATCGAGATAACTGACATCAGCGTAGTCAAGGATGGGAAGTAAAAGGGATTGCGCAAGCGCAGTTTTAGTGGCAGTTGGAAGAAAGTTCCGCAATCGTCTCAGGGACTTACCAGATGCAAAAATCTTGCGACTTACGTCCTGTAGCTGGGGACCCCAAGAAAGATGTTTGTCGATCCAAACTCCAAGGTTCTTAACCTTTTCGCTTACTGGGATAACAGTTCCATTAAATCGAACTTGGGGAAGCTGCGCCCAGTCTATTTTGGGGGTCATCCTTGAGCTGCCAACAACAATGACCTGAGTCTTCGATGGATTAACTTGCAACCCATGTGCCTCACTCCACTCACAAATCGAACCCAAATCCTTGTTTATGATATTAATTGCATCAGCCAAATCCGAAAGGGCAGCTTGTCTATATATTTGTAAATCATCTGCATAAAGGTGGTAGGAAGAAAGAAGTTTTTTGGAAATAGAGTTTATAAATATTGCGAAGAGTAAAGGAGATAAAACGCCACCCTGAGGTACACCGGCAGAAGTGTAACACCAGGAAGAGCAAAACTCTTCTATGCATATACGTTGCCGACGGCCATACAGGTAACTACGAAACCAGTCAATCGCCGTTGGAGATATGTTAAGCGAGCGAAGCATGGCAATCAGGATATCGAAATCGACAGTATTAAATGCGTTACTAAAATCCAGTAATCCAAGAACCGTCAGATGTCCTCCTTCCATGCCTAACCGTATGTCATCAGTGACGTTAACTAAGGCTGTAGCGGTGCTGTGACCAGGACGAAAACCGGATTGGAAAGGATTCAGCAGACTATTCTTACAAAGAAAAGCACTAAGCTGATTGTGGACAAGGCGTTCTAGGACTTTGGAGAGGAAAGGCAAGATGGAGATAGGACGGTATTCGGAAAAGGAAGTAGGATTAGATTTTTTGGGTAAAGGAGTGATTTTTGCCTCTTTCCACATCGATGGAAAAACACCATAGGATATAGAGTAGTTTAGGATATAGCATAGGATAGGAAGGATTTCGTCGAGGACAGGGAGTATCATTTTCCGACTTACACAGTCACTACCAACTGCATTAGATGTGATTAAAAAGTTTAATTATGATTTAATATTGAAAAATGATGAGCTCTTGGGGCCGAGCCTTTCGCAGCGTCGTTTGTTGTGGGTCTGGTGCACCAGAAAAATCCACCAATGAGTAAGTATCAACATACTAAGAATGAATATTTTCATGAAAGCAATATTATAATGAAGTACCTGGGCGACCGAGTTCTTCTCGGGTGAAAAGAGAGTAAACGAATTTTCCCGTAAATGAGACCTAGAATGTTCGTCGCTATGGGTATCCTAAACACGTTCGACTGCGAAGTGCCGGCTGACGTCACGGAGCGCGGTTAGATATACAAATATTGCTCATTTTGATAGTATATAGGATATGTAGGTACATTTATTATTATTTTAAATGTTTTTTAATTTCAGAGCCATTTGTGAAACGGTGGAAGCGGATAATCAACACCAGGTCCGCGATGCGGCGAGCGCGCTGTAGTATGTGGTGGAGGTGGACGAGGTATATATACCGTTATTGATCTTTTAGTGCCATTTTTGTCAAAAATTAGCTATCCCGTAATCCGTCAGAGGGGTCGGCCCTTCTGGTAATTTTGCGAATTATCAAGCTAAAATAAGATCTTGACTGTCACTAATGTAATGAGACACAATAGAATTTCTATTGTGATCAGACGAAGGCGAAGCTTGCGTGACAGATGGAATAATAATATTAATAACTCACCGCCGTATCTCTTAAGTTGACGTCGTGGTGGGGCTTGCGCGCTCCGAACGCTGGGTCTGTGGCGATGGAGTTTACTTTGCTGAAACAGATCTAGGGTGAGGAGCCAGACCAAGAGAGATACGTGAACCCGCAGGGCAGCAT
Organism: Cosmia pyralina; assembly: GCA_946251885.1. Classification (NCBI taxonomy): domain Eukaryota; kingdom Metazoa; phylum Arthropoda; class Insecta; order Lepidoptera; family Noctuidae; genus Cosmia; species Cosmia pyralina. Next base: position 3,931,404 of record OX276371.1, read on the forward strand.
GTGGCGAACTGTTGGGCAGTAGCAACCCCACGGACCCTATCTCCCGGGAGAAGTCTTGTTCTTCACCACTCGCTTGCCTTTATTGGCCGGCTAGAGTGAACACTGACGGGAACAGTCCCCTAAGACGACCCACTGACTGCACCAACCAGGGCATACTTGCATGGTGCATACAGGGATAATTGCCGGCTGATGCCTTCTCATGTAAAACTGTCTAAGGGGCCTCTGCAAGTTGGCTTCGGCCCCTCGTACGCCTTCCGAATGTCTGGGACATCAGGGTCCCGAGATAATGTCAAAGAAAAATAAATAATAATACCTACACGTCACATTTTTATAGTTCCTCGAAATCCTAGGCGTACAAGTACAAAAGAATTATGATTTCATTTTATTTTTATTTCGACAGATATGGCGAGTGTTGCTGCCAATCGCAGACGTATCGGAGCTCATGTGGTGGTTGCAGCAACACTTACACCCGTGGCTGTTAACAGGCTGGAAGACGGCGTATACATGGACATGCTGTGAGTAGGTACTTACTTGCTCAACCAATCTATCAAAGGCCTAGCCTTTTCCCGATTATGTTGGGGTCAACTTCCAGTCTAACCAGTTGCAGCTGAATAGGTATGCACGGCTACCGACCAAGCTATACATATCCAGTATAAGCTGATCTTGCATTGTGTAGGATTTCCTTACAATGAGCGGTCAGTGTAAACTGGAAATGTTTAGCTTGATGTGTAGCCGTGTGTACCAGTATTTTACATGGAGCGATTGCCTATCTGACCTCCACAACCCAGTGACTGGGTAACACAATACCTATTGGTAAGACTGGTTGGCAGATTTTCGGCTTCTGAAGACCCGTTACATACAAATGACAGCTGGGACCAACGGCTTTCTAGAGGTACGGAGGGGGGTTTAGCATCCACGGACAAGCCCCTCTTCTCTTAACTACCAAATGTAGGTTCATATTCGAGTTTTCTTTTTTTTTTTTATTTACAAATTTAATTTTTTTTTTGCAGGAATGTAACCCGGCCTGCACCAGCTGCACGTCCGCCGTTACCACCGGATCGCAGCGTGCGGCTCATGTGGCTCCAAGAGCGTGTTGGTTATGGGGAGCCCAGGTGATTGTTCTGGCCCTAACGAATCATCAGGGCTCCCCCAATAAACCATGAACTTTTCCTCAAGTTTTTTATTTTATTCCCTTTGTATCTAATTTCCATCACACACACTGACATGAAGTGAAGACTTTCAACAGGTAACTATGAACTTCAGTCTGATTTTTAATTCGACGGAATTCAGACATTTCATAAATGTTGCCAATAATAAAATGGTCCTAATAAAAACGGAATGCATAAGCAAAATTAAAAATAAATCGTTCTTGAATTGAAGGTTTCAATTAGGAAAACTAAAACTTAAAAATTGACAACTAACTAACTTCGATCAATAATAGCACTAGATACAGGATCAGGAACAAAAATAAGTCGCTGTAGTGGCCACGTTTACACACACATAAACATTTACATTTGTTACTACGAAATATAGAAAAAAGTTTTATAATATTTACAACTTCAATTCATTATAAACCTTAACAATCAAACATAAAGTTTAATTACGATTGCAAAATATTTATATTTAAGTCCTTCTATCATCGGAGAAAGGTAAAAGCAATAAATTAAAAATGTCGCTTGAAAATAATAGGTCATTTTTATAATAAGTACAAAAATATTTATTCTAAAGTGTACTTAAAACTTAAGCAATAAGGTTAAAAACATTTTGTTGAAAATTTTGTGCTTACTCTATTTTGGAACTAGACATAGTTCTTGGTATTTACATTTCAATGCTCAGAACACAGTAAGTATTGAAAGATGTAGAGTAGCAGAATAATAATATATTTTTTAGGCCAAGGTTCGTTTTATATGGTAGCAAATATTTTTGACCGATTTTTAAAAGTAGAAGGAGTAAATTAGTACAATAGTTATTTTAATTTTGATTATTAATTTGATAATTAATTATTTTAATAAAAATATTAAAACAAATTGTTGAATTTTTACAAGGTTTATATATTTCTTCTCCTCTTTCTTTCGTGACAATAGATACCCATTCTGCATTGCGAAATGGGTCACTAGGAAATCTACAAACAAAAACAACATATAAAGTAACAATACTACTCCATGCATTTCCCTGTTCCCGAACAGTCGATGTTTGAAATAAGACCACAAAAGTATTTGTGTTTTTATTTTTCGGGCCGTTTTTGAAGCGCTTATCGGGAATCTAGTACTATTATTGATCGAAGCTAACTAAACTAAAAATGGTAATCAGATTTTTTATTATCAAATTATTGAAGTTACAATAGTAATTAGTAAGGTAATTATTTTTCTTTCACAGGAATCCCTGTCCACTAATCCATAGGTTACAAACCTTTTTGTTTGTAAAATCTTCTCTTCTTGTAACTACAGAGAGGCAACAATGATGATTTAGTGATAATGATACATAAATAAATAGGTATTTAAATTTAAAAATATGTTCTTTTACTCTTTTCTCCATTTAGCCATATAAAATTAATATTTTAGTTAGTGTGATTAAATGCACAGAACAAACACTATTTACATTGTCATATAGTTTACTTGACCTCATTCTCTTTCATATTTTTTGTTATTTTATATCCAAAAAATTCTAGTCTTAAATATCTTTAGTGTCAAAAAATTATAGCTGTCAGAATTCCGTCGAATTAGAAATCAGTGGGTGTAGATACTGGATTTCATTGTACACACGGCTATACATTTCCAATCCTATACAATGCGAGATCAGCCTAAACTAGAAAATTATAGCTTGTTCTGTAGCCGTACGTACTACTACAAAGAAGGATTCTACTTAAGTTGGTTGAGGTGTGTACCTAGGGAGTCAGGACTGTTTTTAGGGTTCCGTAGTCACCAAGGAACCCTTATAGTTTCGCTATGTCCGTCCGTCCGCAGCTTAGCTCAGAGACTTAGTACTAGACAGCTATAATTTGGTATGGATATACATATTCATTACGCCGACAATGGTAAAATAAAATCATTATTTTTTTTTCTCGTCCACCGTTGTCGGTGGTGGTGGTGGTGGATGGGTCTTTCAAAAATATTGTGGGTTTGTTAAAACAATTTTTCGATTTAGGGATCCGTTTCTGAAATATTAAGGGGGAAGCGCCAGGACAGCCCGCGAAATTCAAATTTTCTTACGTTTTTTGCAATTTGTAAGTCAGTCTTAGGTTGTATGTTGATTAAAGTATGATTCGCTACCGTAACAAATATGTGTTTACAGAATTATAATCATTGGAATCAGTAATACAACTCCTTAAGTTAGTACAATCCTCAAATGTCAAGATTTCATGAAATAGTCATTCAACAGGATTACCTGGTCTTAAAGAGTTGTATTGATGACTTTAATGATTATAATTCTGTAAATACATACTTGTTACGGTCACGAATCAAATTTTGATCAACATAAAACCTAATACTGACTTGCAAATTGCAAAAACGTAAGAAATTTTGAATTTCGCGGGCTACCCTGGCGCTATCGCCTTAAGCTTTAAAGTGCTAATTTTTGTAGAGTCAAGTGTCCCCCCCTCCTGCTAGCTAAACGGTTAGTTTTTGGTAGGTGAAAAAATTTACGGTAGTAGTGTATATAACGAAGTTAAAAGGAATAATAAATAAGGAGGCTATGAAGGCTTTTCAAGTTTACGAGTAATAGTCAAGCAACTTACATTTGCAGTTGGAGTGTATGGGAGACCATGTTTTTCAACAATGTTCTTGGGATAAATTCATCCCAACTACGGAACCCTTCATTGTGCGTGGTCCGACACGCACTTGGCCGGTTTTTTTAAATATATTTTTGGCATGGCTACAGAGGCCTTGTGCCAATGTTTTCGTACGTAAACAGATTAGATATATCGATACCACATAATTGTTACTTCGACGTTTGACGTCGCAATATAATATTTTACAAAATATTAAGTACGTCGTTGACATTATTAGGTTGGGGAAAAAGTCTTTTCGCATTATAGTATGTATGAACTTAAAATAAAATCTCTTTGGCTATTTGTATCTGGCTGGTTTTGGTATCATTGAAAGTTTAAATTTTATAGAACATAATTCCAAATTCAAATTAGGAAAATGTGTGATTTTCATTTGTTTTTCTTACTGTCAAGATGAGTGAATCTAATGAAGAAATTCGATACATTTTAAAATTTTACTACAAAAAAGGTATAAAATGCAACGCAAGCCGCGAAAAAAATTTGCGATGTTTATAGACCCTGTGCAGTGTCTGTGAGAGTAGCACAAATTTGGTTTAAGCGTTTTCAATCCGGAAATTTTGATGTCAAAGATGCACGTCGCTCTGGTCGTCCTATTACGGATAAAATGGATGCTATTTTTGAAAAAGTGGAGCAAGATCGGCATATCAGTAGTTACGACGTAGCTGAAGAACTGGAAATTGACTACAAACCGGTTTAGGCGCATTTGAAAAAAACTGGGTACACAAAAAAGCTCGATATTTGGGTACCTCACGAGCTCACTGAAAGAAACCTAATGAACCGTGTACTCATTTGTGATTCTTTATTACGACGTAATGAAACCGAACCATTTTTGAAGAAGCTGATAACTGGTGATGAAGAGTGGATCACGTACGACAAGAACGTGCGAAAAAGGTCGTGGTCAAAGGCCGGTCAGGCTTCACAGACTGTGGCGAAACCCGGGTTAACTCGTAACAAGGAGATGCTGTGTGTGTGGTGGGATTGGAAGGACATTATTCATTATGAGCTGTTACCACCAGGCAGGACCATCGATTCTGAACTCTACTACAAACAACTGATGAGATTAAAGCAAGAAGTTGAGAGAAAGCGGCTGGAATTAATCAACAGAAGGGGTGTGGTTTTTCATCATGATAACGCTAGACCTCACACAACTTTAGCCACTCAGCAAAAATTAAGAGAGTTTGGCTGGGAGGTGTTAATGCATCCGCCGTATAGTCCTGACCTTGCACCTTCAGATTTCCACCTGTTTCGGTCTCTTCAGAATTCTTTAGGCAGTGTCAGGTTAACATCACGAGAGGACTGCCAAAACCACTTGTCGCGGTATTTTGATCAGAAGTCCCAAAATGTCTATAGCAATGGGATCTTGTCCCTACCTACAAGATGGCAAAAAGTTATCGAACAAAATGGTACCTACATACTTTAGATAAATGTAAATAATGTATATTAAAAAATGTTTTGAATTTTCTTAAAAAATGCGAAGAAACTTTTTCCCCAACCTATTATAACTGCAATATAGATGCTCATAAAACAATTCAAGTAAAACTAGGGTGTGTGGCTGACACTGGCATGGCCACCATTAGGGATTTTAATTTTGATAACACAAAAAATTTGTCGCTAATTAATCGAAATGTGCCGCCAAATGTCAGAATTTGTCGGTCACTGTTTCAAAAGTTATAAGGGATCATTGGTGGCAGATCTTGAGAGCACCTCCCCAGCTTGGCCACATTTTTATCTCAAAAACTAGGCCACCTAGCAAAGATCTGTTTTCTCCCAGATTTAGTCTCTAATTAGTCGCAAGTTTTCGCCACGTCACAGATCTAGTCGCGTCTTAGTTTAGAAGATATAATGAGATAAATTTTTAAGTATAGTCCAAGAGCTAGATCATAGATAGATGAAATGATTATATTTCTATGAGCTAGATCGATGAGTTTACGATACAATCTTTGATCCAGCTTTTGGTACTATTTTCTTAGGTGTTTTGCAATTTGCAGGGCAATGTGAGGTTCTATCAAAATATGATTCGCGACTATAACAAATATGTATTTACATAATTTTAACCAACTTAGGGCCGATTGTTCAATAGGCAGATAACTTTTACTTGAAGAATAAATGTGACAGTTTGGCATATTTTAATACAAAAGCTGTCAAACCGCCATATTTATTCCTCAAATAAAAATTATCTGACTATTGAACAATCAGCCCTTATAAGTATGTATGCATGTATGCACAGAAAAGATAAAGAGTTCTGTGCATGTATGTATGTTTGTTTGTCCGCGATTTTCTCAAAAACTAATGAACCAATTTTAATGTTTCTTTCACTATCGAGATCTACATACTTTCAGGAAGGTTTTAAGTAAATAATACATTATGTAATTTTTCTTATGTACGAAGTTATATGCATAAATGTACTGTATCTCCGGCATTTCTAGGCCGATTTTTGGTGTTAAGTACTTTAAAAAAAGTTAAAACCGACTTCAAAACTAAAGACGAATAAAATAACTTTCATAAAACACAACAGCTTCTGAAGTCGGTGTCAAGCTAAAGTGTATTGAAGAATTGAAGACACCACAGAACAGATAAAGAGATTAGAAAGGAAATAGTTCCTGATTTGTACTAGAACGCGTGTCGCCGCTTTTCCCCCACTCTGTAACTCCACTACAAGCAAGAGACCAATACGTACGCGCATTACGCACACAAATATACCACACGCACTTAGATCGCGAGTTTGCTATTGGTTCTCACACTAACGCAAACACTGCGCTTGACGTATACTCACACACGCGCAAAAGCAATTTATTTCTCATATACATTACGGCTTGCATTGATCGATATTGATATCGATAAAATATACTTACTATATTTTTTTACTTTAAGTTTTGCAATATTTCACTTTAATTTCGGGAGGGTGGACGGGGTATGAATAGTGTGGACTTCCTATAAACATACATAATTTAAAAAATGACAAATTAAGGGGGAACATTCGATATTGCCGTGAAATTCAAATTTTCTTTAGATTTTCGCTAATTGCAGCTCTGTTTTACGTCATAATTATGTTAAGTTGTTCTAGATGTTGCACCTTGTAACCATAATATATTTGCTAAAAATAATTAGAATCATGTCAATAATAATTATCAAAAATCATCATGTTGCTCAAAAAAAAACAAGTTTTATTTTTCGGTTTTTTTTTAAGTTTATATTTTTGAGTATAGTAAACCTAGAAAAGTTTACTTACGACTTTGATGAATACTGAATTTATTATTGAGTAACCGTTACGGGCCGCAAATCGCGTTTTCAATAACAAAGCTGCAATTTGCAAGAATCCAAAAAACTAATTTCACGGCCTTATCGATTGTTTTCCATTAGACGTATATATTTATAAATAAAAACACCCGAATTGAGAACCTCTTCCTTTTTTTGAAGTCGGTTAAAAACAGTCCAACAGTGTGTTTCCTTGACGCGCTGGGATACGCTCTGTTGGATTCTCAATGCTTGGTTCAATACCGAGAGTTGAAAACCAAGTGCGCGAAAAAAAAATCGCCCGTACGAACCGGGCTGAGTCCGCGATAAACGTCATTAATGCGTACAAAGACAAGGGCAAAGCTAGTAAGTAAATAAATGACACAGGTTATAAATACTAGAATATTTTAATATTGAACAATAGTTTAAACTCAATTTAAATGCTGATTTTATTATTGTCACAGAAATAATACGTATTTATTAAGTAACATGCGCTTGCTATCTTTCAAATTCGAATTTTTCAAAATAAAGTGCAATCTTTAATTAATATATTTTCCTATAATAGCTTTAGTTAGGTCTGTAACATGACTCTCAGTAGGATATAGTCCAACCTGATGATTACTAATGTTGCTAAATAATCCAGTTCCGACGAAGCTGCGCAAAATCTTCTGTGCTATATTTAGTAGGTATCCGTTCGATTGTACCAGTTCCCTCAATCCACAGTTATCTTGTGTCTGGATCTGTTGGAAACCTAAAAATAACATTTAAAATGTATGGTTTCATCATAAATGGCTAACATCAAACCAAATTTTAGACGAAAAACCCACTCAGAAACTAAATTGGAAACCCACAATAAACAATAATTGATGGTAATAAACAAAGTTATTTTAATTTTAATATTACTGTCAATAATCATTTGTATACATACAAATGATTATTTCAAACGTTGGCTCGGCGACGCGACTTTCGCAGTGAACGCAACATATTGCGCGATCGCTCACGAAGTACAAGATGGTACCCATGCATTGCAAGCAATGTATAACTGTGCATCTGTTTGCGATTGTATCGCTTTTATATACAAACTACATAATACTATTGTAATAATTACAAATACCACTTGTATTTTAAGGTTTTTGGACTTACCGGTGAAAAGAAATCCCTTGTAGGGCTACACTACACCATTTGCTACTTTTCCGACACGTTATAACAGCGCAACAGGGCATACCTAATCCTTTTTTTTAGCGGAGCTTCGTACGTTGTCACAGTGAGAGCGCGATTACTGGCCGGTAAAACAAATTTCGGCTGAACTTAGTGTGTCTACACATACATGCGGCGCGCCTGCCCCGCCCACAAGGCCCTTCTAACCTCTTTATCTTTTCTGTGGAAGACACCGACCTCAGAAGCTGTTAAGTTTTAAGAAAGTTATTTTATTTGTTTTTGGTTTTGAAGTCGGTTAAATTTTTATGTTTAAAATTATGTAAATACATATGTACATTAAATTTGTTATAGTCGCGAATCGCCCCGAAGTGACTAACTTGTTCGCGTAACTCGCCAAAATGTACGGAACAGCAGATATTTTTTTCGCGATTTCTTAATTGGTCCCATAGTAAAAGAGGAGCTCGTGGCTAAGTAAATAATAACAGCCGCACGGGTCGATCCATCAGGTTAAGCTACGCTTACCGGGGTTGGTCAGTGGATGGTTGACCATCTTTACTTACCGAGATTCCTCCGTGCCTCGGAAAGCACGATAAGCTGTTGGTAACGTCTGTCATTCGTGGATCTTAGACAGTCGTTACGGGTTGTTAGAATCCCGAGTCTAATAGCCAGTCTTACCAAGGGGTATCGTATTACCCAGTTACTGGGTTGTGGATAGACAGATAGGCAGTCGCTCCATGTAAAATACTGGTATTTAGCTGCATCCGGTTCGACTGGAAGCCGACCCGAACGAGCTGGGCAGGCAGACTGATCCCATAATAAAAGTTATTCAGTTCGATGGTCTAAAGCACAGAACAGATAAATCTGTGTTTTAGAAAGCACTCCTTAAAGTTTGTAGAATTATTTTTTTAACATCTTATACAGGCTGTATCAGAAAGGTGTGGTAGACCATCAAACAAAACAACTTTCTCCATGGGACCAACATCGTAATCGAGGAAAAATTATCAGCTATTTCGTACAAAACTTCAATGCGGTATGATCGACTCAAATGTATGGGACGGCTGATCATTCTTTTTCGATTACGATGTTGGTCCCATGAAGAAAGTTGTTCAGTTTGATGGTCTGTACTTACCACATTCTTAAGTTGGACCACACCTTTCTGATAGGTACACCCTTTTTTTTTGTGGATGGGAAGTCATCAAATGACTTCTCCCGCTCCCCGCAAGGGTTTTAACCCTCCCGTGTACGTGTACCTTCAGTTACACCCTTTACAACTTCGAAATTTTTTTTTTTAAATTTAAGAAATATAATTTTCAATTTTGTAATTTTTCATATCACATTTGAATGGTTTTTTTCACAGTACAGTCATTTGGTGTTCAAAAAGGGGATTGAAAAGTTTTCTGGGAGTTTTGAAATTTGGGCTCTTCGAATTTTCACTTGGCCACCTCGTATCTTTGCCGCTTGCGACGCCATATCAGAAACATTGCGCCTAATAGCGGTTTTTTGACAATATCTCATTTCCGACTCATTTTACGATAAATATAAAAATGAATCCCTATTTCCTTGGTCATCGCATCACGCGTGAACGGATAGAACAATTTCGCTAATTCTTTTTTTGTTGTGTTTATTATTGTCAGAAGAAGGTTCTTATGATAGAAAAAATTAAGAAAATTGCAGAAAACTTAGCGAATATTTTAAGTTCACGTGTTTACATTAGAATATTCATAGCTAAGACAGGACAACGTCGAACGACGTCTGTCGGGTCAGCTAAAACTAGAGATTTCCTACAATTTATGAAATGCCATTATTTTTTGTAAAATCATTAGTTTTGGCGTACGAGCGCCGCAAAGTGTACTTCAACATGCGTTTTGGCTAAAAAACCAATTACCACACCACCGTAGAGTAAGCGGCGCGTTTTTTTATCGTATATCAATGCTGTGTTTGGAGAGAATACGGCTAATGAACGCACCGTGCGTTTTTGGTTTAATCGCTTTCGCAGTGGAAACTTCGACTTACCCCACCAAGGTAAATAACGATGAATTTAATGCGATGATGGAAGCCATATCAAACCACCAAGGAATCAGCGGCATGGTTTGATGTTAGCATACCCACAACATTCACCCATTTGCTTCAAATCGGTAACATAAAAAAGCTTGAAAAATGGGTGACCCATAATTTGACTGATCTGCAGAGAAACCTGCGTTGAAGCTTGCCTTACCTCTTTGGGGCGAATACGGTACGGTACTCTATATGAGAAAAAAAATCTAAAAACATTGTTTAGATAGCTTAGGCAAAAAGCAGTCGGAAAATGTTAATTTTAGTTCATAAAATAACAATATAGATTTTAATCTGTTTTCTAACACCATGAAAGTAGCCGCCATGTTATTACGTCATACGGCTGTGTAAATTATAGTGTCAAAGTCAACTGATCAGCATATATAAAGTGTTTGTTTACACAGCCAACTGACGTCATGACCACAGTGATATATGGCGTTTACTGCGTCCAGCGTTTTCGCGCGAAATTTGAAAATGTAAAATTTAAATGCATTTTTATGGCACTAATCGACTGAATAAAAAAAATGTACAAAAATACAAAATACAAAAAAGTTTGCGGCGCTCGTGCGCCAAAACTATTGATTTTACACAAAAATTGTGAGTATGTACCTACATAAATTGTAGAAAATTTTCTTTACTTTAATTTTGTATATTAATGTTTTATCGTAAAATGAGTCGGGAAAGCAGATATTCACAAAAAAACTGCTATTTGGCACAATTTTTCCTATATGGCTGCGCGAGCGGCAAAGATACGAGGTGACCAAGTGAAAATTCGAAGAGAGCACGTCGAACTCAATTAAATCACCAATTTTCAAAACTCCCGGAAAACTTTTCTGGTAAAACTACCAAATGACTAGACTAATACGAGCATTATAAACAAAACCAAAAACGGGTCTTCTCGCGATATTCCTTTTTACGAGGTAAACAGGTACCTACTTGTTTCCCGACGTTTCCACCGCCTTGCAGCGATCGTGGACAAGTAGGTACCTGTTTACCTCGTAAAAAGGAAAATCGCGAGAAGACCCGTTTTTGGTTTTGTTTATAATGTGTGCAAATCGCGAAAGTATAAGACGAGCATGTCTTGAACAATTTTGACGAAAACTACACATACATACACAATACACATAGATGTATGAAAAAAGGCGGACTGATTCTCGCTAGCATAAAAACTGTGTCACTCGGAGTCAGCCAGCTCGCTCTCCGTACAGGCCGGCCGGCACGTATTCACACATCAGTCAACCATTCAGCGCGTAAACGTTACCACGGTCGACAGGGTCTACGCGGCGATAAAAACCAAATATACAGCTTGTTTTGTGTGTTGAAACGGTGTAAAAACCGTAGTGATCGGGAGAATAAAACTCAAGAAATCACGTTTCATAGGTAAATGAATTTTTATTATCCATGAATATTTACATAATTTAAAATCTAACAATCATAAAAACAAAAAATATGTACAAGTATATAAAAAAGGAGGGGAAATAATCATAGGGCATCAAAAAATTCGTCCGCATCGCTGTCGACAGGAATAGTGCCCAAAAGGCTGGCAGCATTGCCACGTTGTACGGCAATGCTAATTCTTTGGTTAAAAAATAGGCCAGCCCTTTGGTTACGTGTAGAGTCAACCAACCGCTTGGCGATGTCCCGAAAAACTAAAAGGGCACTCGGACCCCATGGCCCTAGTGTTTCAACCCTAAACGGCTCAAACATATAAGTTCCAATAAGATTAGATTAGGGTATTTGCGCCGTTTGAGGTTTTCCGCACCCGCAGCAGCCGCCCCAGCACAACCCACCGTGCTAGGAAGATGGGATGGCGCAAGGGTGTCAATACACGTTGCATCCCACACCAAAGGCCTACCTACCTACCTTCTAAGGCATTATGGTAATTCCGTTTGGTCTCTTCCCATCGTCGCGTGCCAAGCCAATGGGTTCTAAAACAGCTGGCACCCCGGCGGTGACAAGAGCACGACGGATGATGTCATTAATGCTGGCGTGCCGTGCTATCCGGCCTGCGCTCTTACTGCAGGATAGGCCATGATGTCCGAGGCAGTCGACATCTACGCCGCATCGGCAGCGATGCGGAGCCACGCAAGGAGCGCCCAGACGTAGACAGGTAGCGAGCCGGAAAGTGGTGTCACCCAGCATAGTTCCTATGTTGGGTGACGGTAGTGCCTGAAGCCAGAGGCCCGACTCCCACTCACCTACAGCCAGCAGGCGGGCACGCTCAGCAGTATTGGTGGACGTATTAATAAGACTATTCCGTACCAACCTGCAGAGCGGCTCATCCCACTGCCTCTGGGAAGATGGGTTCACGGGCCGAACGGTAAATGAATATTTCATTCAATTATTAGTTCCCGATTTAATCAATCTCCATTCACCAGAACAAAAGAATTCATCACAAGGCCAGTGTTATCAATATTCACGTTTGCAAATTACCCGAAATATGGGAAATTTATAGTTTTTTTTATTAAATTTAATTTATTTAAGTTATTCATTACTAGGTATTTTATTTTTCATCTTTTGAAAATGAAGTATGGAGAAATGATTGGATTGAAATAATAATAATAAAATTAGAGGGAATTTCAAGAACCTCTCAAAGTAACCTTAAACCCCTAACCCTTTATAAAAAAAAAGCATCTGGGATGTTAAGATGATTGCGCTGTAGTAGCCCGCGAAATTCAAATTTTCTTGCGTTTTATGCAATTTGCAGGTCAGTATCAAGTGATCAAAATATGATTGTGACAGTAAAAATTGTAAATGTATTTACATAATTTTAACCATAAAAATCATCAATAAATCTCTCTAAGTTAGGTTTCCTCCGGATTGATCTGATTTCTTGTAAATTCAAGTGTGAAGGGTGACCATATAAATAAATAAATTTATTTCATATATCATATTTGGCTTACAATGCCTGTCGAGGAGTCTCCATTTAGGCATATAATATGCCTGTAGTTGAAGGCTCCGCTCTTCCCTTACATTAGAAACTTACGAGTACAAATAGGTATATTATAAAAAAACAAAACAAGGAAAAAATGCGATCAATTTATACGTGTGTGCGAGATTTATATGTGTGCGTGTGTGTGTGTATGTGTATGTGGGAATGTGTTTGTGTATGAGGGGGTGTGTTTGTGTGTGTGAGGGTGTGTGTATATGTTTGAACATATATAATTAGAACGTCAGGATTGAGGAGCCAAAGAAAATGCGTTCATCTACAAAATTTACTCTGTTTTACTATTTTATTCCTATATTGCAAAACAAACACAACACCTACTAAATTATCATTATGTCGAATATATTAATTGATCGCTCACATCCAATAGAAATGCACCTATTGAGTGTAGATTAAGGAGCCATACTAAAAGTATTGTATTTTCTTTCATTTTAGCGCTACAGAAGCAAAATTTTTAGACAGTAATATGCACAATTGCTACTAAATGATACAAAATTTTCAAAAATATTCATCTATTAATTAACGATTTCCAGGTGGCTCCTCAATTCAGACGTTTAGATTGAGGAGCCACTTTTGCATTAAATATAACTATTTTGCTGCTAAATCTAGAATTCGTGCTGCAAAATCAGCTACATTGCTGCTAAATAATGGTGAGATCAGATTTTAAAAATCTGATGTGGCTCCTTAATCCTTACGGACATCAAAATTTTGTTTGGGACTAATGATAAATTAATTCTATAAATTGGGTATTCTGCCAGTAGAATTATTCAATAAAACAGCGGATTCAACAATCCATTTCAACATTGCCAGCAGGCGAGCAATCTTTATTTAAAGGATTAGGAATCAGATTGGTGCAACTCGGATATATCCATTCACAAAGTTCATTGGTGGCGGCGGCGGCAGGAATGTTTGGTACAGAAGTTCAAACAAGGTAAAAATAAATTCCTTAAAAATAGTTTATTTCAAAATTAAAATTACAGATAGCGTTGGCCTCAAACTAGGCACAGGCTGTACTCGGTCACCGTTACACGAAACATTTTGCTTATTTTTTAACTAAAACTTGAAATTGGCGACAGTTAAACTTCTTATATCTATGAAACTATGTATTAGCCTATTCGAGACGGCAAATCTAAAATTACAGTATAAACTTAAGTACAAAAACTAAAATCAATTCCAAAAGATTTAATTTAAATACAAAAGATAGTATATGTATGTCGGTTAGTAAAGATTAATTTACTAAACGACATAAATCTGTAAAAGGCATATATCACATTTGAAAGGTTTTTCGCCACTGTGTGTTTTAGTGAAAGGAGTACTTTATCAAAATATATGCATTCGAATATATTTTGATAAAGTACTCCTTTCACTAAAACTACGCTGCCATCATACTAGTAGGGTTTTTCGCCAGTGTGTAAACGAATATGTCTAGTTAAATGAGCCTTTTCACTAAAATTACTCTCACAAATATCACACTTATAAGGTTTTTCACCCATGTGTAACATACGAATATGTTTTAACAAATTACCCTTTTGATTAAAACTATGCTGGCATGTATCACATTTGAAAGGCTTTTCACCAGTGTGTATCAGAAGATGATGTGATAAATTACCCTTTTGACTAAAACTACGTGGACATACATCACACTTATAAAGGTTTTCACCGGTGTGTTTATGTTTATGATATGATAAATAACTCTTTTGATTAAAACTACGTTGGCATATATCACATTTGAAAGGTTTTTCACCAGCGTGTATTCGAATATGTCTTGTTAAATGAGACTTTAAACGGAAACTACGCTCACAAATATCACATTTATAAGGTTTTTCACCAGTGTGTATTCGAATATGTTTTGATAAAGTACTCTTTTCACTAAAACTACGCTGACATACATCACACTTATATGGGTTTTCACCAGTGTGCATACGAATATGTCTGCTTAAACGACATTTTACATAAAAACTACACTCACAAATATCACACTTATAAGGTTTTTCACCAGTGTGTATACGAATATGTTGTGATAAATTACTCTTTTGACTAAAACTACGTTGACATACATCACACTTATAAGGGGTTTCACCAGTGTGAATACGAATATGTTGCCTTAAATGACCATTTCGATTAAAACTAAGCTGACATACATCACACTTGTAAGGGTTTTCACCAGTGTGTGTACGAATATGTCTTGTTAAATGACCTTTTACATTAAAACTACGCTCACAAATACCACATTTATAAGGTTTTTCATCAGTGTGTATACGAATATGTTGTGATAAATTACTCAATTGTCTAAAACTACGTTGACATACATCACACTTATAAGGGGTTTCACCAGTGTGAATACGCATATGTTGTTTTAAATGACCATTTCGACGAAAACTACGCTGACATACATCACACTTATAACGTTTTTCACCAATTTGTGAACTAAGCTGATCACATTTGTAAGGCTCTTTGTAAAAAGTGCCAGGTATAGACGTACATTTTTCAGTTGTCCAGATAACTTTCGAGTCCGCTTTGTCTTTTTTCGTTTGCTCGGCTGTTATTGTATCTTCTAGTTTTGTTCTTCGTGTGTTAAGTTCTGGTTTCTTCGCAGTGGTCGGCCCTGTGGTTATAAAGCTGGTAAGTACAATGTTGGAAGCAGATTGACTTGACTGCACACGAACCAAAATAATTATTAAATATTATTAATTTATTGGACCATTATACAAAATAAATCCCAATATAATAATATTGTGTGCTTAATTACAGTAAGTAACTAAAATAATTAACATATTTATTTGATCAGTGGTCCCCAAACTCGGCAGCGCCTGTATCTTGGGGGCCTGAGTTGCGTTATCTTAAATTTCAATTCGAGGCATGTTTGCGTTAACAATTTAATTTCAGGTTGTTTGAAAATGGACATAATACAAGACTTAATTAAATAAGGGTAGTGAAATAACAAGTTAAAATACAGTAAATTGAGCAAAATAAAATATTTCTAAATAATGATACAGTGTGTGTGTGTGTGTGTGTGTGGGGGGGTGTGTGTGTGTGAGTGTGTGGGTGTGTGTGTGTGAGTGTGTGTGTGTTGTAGGTGTGGATTTTTGTGTGGAGGAACTAGATGATTACCTGAATGACTTGCGAGTAGATTTTGGTGATAACTCACTATTTCCTCAGTGTCGTTGTATGACAGGGAGAGAAGCCAGCTTTTTGTCATTATTTTAAATGAGTAGGTGTACAGACCTTTAGTATCACAGCGCTTGCTGATGTTATTGTAAATATGAGTGTGTAAGTAAGAGGGGCATCGTCTGGCCAGAAGACTGTTTGCATTAGGAAGAGGGACATATAAGATACGTAAATTAATTTTCTGACGCGGCCCGCTAGCAACTGTATACATATAGCGCTTTGTATGATTAATCAGAAATCCATTTTGGAAGAAATTTCGTATTTTCTCCAACAATTTCCAAAAATCCTTCCGCCCGTGCCGCGTGTTGTATACCCCAAAAAAGTGGCATCCTCTTTTAAGAGGGCTGCTACATTTTGTGCCCTCTCCCGCTCATACGGGACCAAATTAAGAATGTTAAGAGGATGCGCTGTGGTAGCCCGCGAAATTCATTTTTTTTTTGTGTTTTTTGCAATTTGCAGGTCCGTGTCAGGTTGTATCTTGAACAAAATATGATACGCGGAAATAAAACATATATATTTAGATAATTTGAACCATAAAAATCATCAATACATCTCTCCAAGTTAGATTTCGTGCAGATTCGTCGAACGAACGAAATCTAACGACTGCACGAAATCTAACATAGAAACATGTATTGATGATTTTTATGGTTTAAATTATGTAAATACATATGTTTTATTTCCGCTTATCATATTTTGTTCAAGATACAACCTGACACGGACCTGCAAATTGCAAAAAACCCAAAAAAAAAAATTGAATTTCGCGGGATACCACAGTGCATCCCCCTTAAATGAAAAGATGCTTTTTTGAAAAATGTAATCAATTTAGTTTAATAGGTAACTATTAAAAACATTTTCTTATTGTAGCATTTATTTAACTCATCTCAAAAACAGATAATACTTTTTGAACTGAGTTTATTAGATAACACAATATACAGAGTGGATACGACAATACAACAATTAATTAAACTTCGTATACCTAATCACGTACCCAATCTGCGTACAAAAATTCAATTCAATTTAACTAATAGTTTAGTCACAGGACAATATTTTTCATTTTCAAGATTTTCAACATGATGTATCTGATAATACAGATACTAGACCAGCCTCGCCTAAAAAAATAAAGGTTAACGACATTGCAATATTCTTCACACACATGTTGCCAGGTACTTAAATATGGGAATTAATGTTGTACCTTATACCAGAGGCATAAGAGCCATAAAGCGTGTCATCAGAATTAGATAAGAAAATAATGCATACGGAAGTTAAATCTACTCACTCTAGTCAATCTAAAATTTTGAATGTGCGAAAGAGATACGTATGTAGACGATAGTTACTTTATTTCTACGTCGCTTTCTCGCCGAAACAATAACAACCCAAACCTGCAAAAAATCGTCACAAACAATGGTGTGTTGGGTCGGTCAGTGCCCCAGTCGCCAGCCGTGTTAAAATATTTAAAAATGGTGTTCTATTTTGTTTACATTTTTAAGCTATTTAGTTTGTTAGAAAAAGTCACTTTTTTAATTTCAATGTTAGGATGTATTTGATAATTCCTATAAACTGCTATATATTAGTTCTGCTCGTATTTTCATTTATTGTCGTATTGTCGTATCCACTCTGAAATGTGTTTTAATAACTAGGTACAGTCAACAAAAGAGATATCTAGGCTAACATATTTGTATGTGAATTGCTTCATGTTCAATTTTATTTATATTAAGTAGTTTGTTTTTTCAATACTCCTACATTGTAACACACCAACACAAAATTGTATATTGTCACGAAATTGAACATAAAGCAATTCACATACAAATATGTTAATATACCCTGCCTAGATATCTCTTTTGTTGACTGTACCTTTTAAATTAACATTATTTACTAGTATTTTAATTGGTTACATTTTTCAAAAAAACCATCTTTTCATTAAACAATCTTAAAAATTTGGTCCCGTGTGAGCGAGAGAGCTAACAAAATACGACAGTAGTTCTACTGGGCTTTTCAAGCAGAACACCCATGTGTCAATTTTGAATGTTTGATTTTTTTTAAAATATTTATGATGCCGTGATCGTAATGGTAACAAAAAAAAAACCGGCCAAGTGCGTGTCGGACCACGCACAATGAAGGGTTCCGTAGTTGGGATGAATTTATCTTAAGAACAAACTTAACATTGTAGTTGAAAAACATGTTCTCCCATACATTCCAACTGTAAATGTATGTTTGTACTCACAATATTGATAGATTTACCATGTTATTTTAAGATCACAGACTTCTTATAGGTTTTCCTGTAATCTACAGGTAAAGATCTATTTTCTGTATTTTTTTTCAAAATTTGACACCGTTGTATTCACTCACTTATTTCAACCATTAGGTATACATGTAATTTAGTCCGCTTCATTTCTCATTTTAATTCTACCACGACCTATACGATCGTCGCGAACAGTTAGGAAGTAATTTTGTTATTTTTATTAATTAATGAGGTATAAGTTATTATTTACGTAAATATTATTTTAATTCCGAATAAAGCATTACAGAAACAAACTTAACAAGTTGAAAAACATGTTCATACATAGTTAGACATATACGTCAGATTAATTTTTTTGTATTGGCAAAAAACTACAAATTAACGGTTTTCGGACTTCTTCCTTTACTTGTGCTATGAGACTAAATTTCATGATTCTAGGTCAACGGGAAGTGGGGCTACTAGGGCATGTGGGGTATCATATAAAAGAATGCTGTTTACACATTCTCAAACTTCGACTTTTGATGAAAAATGTAAAAAAAAAAAATACCGTCCCTTATCTCTGAAGTTTGCATAGAGAAAAATCTGAAATTATCCTATGTGATAGAAGTTTATGTAAATATTACAGGAAAAATAAAACGATGTCTCTAAATAGCACACTTTTTCAGAAATCGGAACGGAACCCTCGGTGCGCGAGTCCGACTCGCTCTTGACCGGTTTTTTTTTTTTGTGAATGTTACTACTATAATTATTGATTAACTAAAAACTGAATAAAATGCTTATTCTTATAAGAAATTAACAGTTTATTGATATACCAAAAAAAAAAAAAAAAAGGTTATTGATTTAACTACGATAGTCTTATTTTAATTTTTACGACTTCGAGATAGTTCTATGGGTAGAATTAAACATTGCACATGTAAGCGGGTGCAATCTTAAGGTAACGCGCTAACCACTTCATATTATATCATATTATCATATTCGGTCTCCAAGTTGCAAGAACTGGGGTTGGAAGTTCTCCATCATCCGCCCTACTCACCAGACCTTGCGCCTACAGACTACTACTTTTTCCAGAATTTGGATAACTTCTTGGCGGGAAAAAAATTCAATACCCGAGAGGCAGTACAAAATGCCTTTGAAGAATTTGTTGCCTCCCGTCCAGCTGATTTCTTTCAGAAGGGCATCAATAAACTGCCACTGCGTTGGCAAAGATGCATTGATTGCATGGGTGATTACTTCGATTAATACAAATAAAAAATGCATGAAAAAAATTCGTTTAAATTTTTTCATACAAAACGACAATTTCACAGGTAAAGACCTATTGACCAACAGGTCACCTATGTGCTTACCTATGGCTCTTTGTTTCTTCTTAAACACTTCTTGTTCTTCTTCCACTTCCGTTTTAAACTCCATTAAAAGTACATCATCTTCTAACTCTGAGTCAGAAGGGTGTGGTGGTATATCTGCTACATCCAGATAGCTATTGTCAAAATTCTCCAGTTCTAGCTCTGTAAGTAAACAACAAGTTATAATTAAATTAATTTAAAATTAAATAAAAACCCTGACACAAAACCCTTATTTCTTTTTGCTACTCCATCATCAGACCCTGATTACCATCTATCTATAACCTCATTGAGACCATTCCAATGAGCCCAAACACGAGACCTCTGCTATAAGTTGGTTATCCTGCTAATTCCAGGCAAGTTTATCAAGTTATTCTAAGGTTACTATAATCTTTGCGCTCTAGCATGGTGCGGGTGACACATGTCAGTATGGCATGACTAGGTCAGTGACAATATGCACAATTCAATTTTATCGATAATGTCTTTGATATATCATATTATTATGAAATTTATTTTTAACCGACTTCTAAAAAAGGAGGAGGTTCTCAATTCGGATGTTTCTATTTTTTTTTTTTTATGTTTGTTCGCGCATAACTCCGTCGCTTGCCAACCGATTTGAAAAATTATTTTTTTGTTGGATAGGGTATACTTCCCAAATGGTCCCATTTTTGTCAAAATCTAGTTCTGATGATGGGATCCTGGAGAAATCGAAGGAACTCTTCAAATATTATAGGCACACCGATAGCGATTTGGGTATTTTTTATAGTAGCTCGTGTATTTGCTCTCGGAAAGCACCACTTGGTGAAGTGGAACTGATGATGAAGACCACAGATGGCTACCGGAACTACACAATGATAAATATTTCTCGGGTTGCGATTCGATTACTTTAATATGGTTGCTAATCAATTTCCGCTCGTCACACAATGCGTGTGATGAGTGGTTGTTGAGGAGTTCTCCTGGTTCTTACCAGCAGAACTCCTCAACAATTAACGTCCCAGCATCGGGAAAAGCAATATTTTGTAACATGTGATGAGCAATTGACATTAGACTATAGTAACTTATACAAATTATAAACAGAGCCACTAAAAAGCGAGAAATAAAAACTTTTTAACAAAAAAAAAAAACCGACTTCCAAAAATCACTACAAAGTGAAAAATAACTTTAATTTCGGAAGTCGGTGGCAAAAAACGAAAATACATTTAACCAGACACCGACTTCCGAAATTAAAGTTATTTTTCACTTTGTAGTGATTTTTGGAAGTCGGTTTTTTTTTTTGTTAAAAAGTTTTAAAATATGTATTTAATACAAAACATTAAAAAATCACATTCAAAGCACTACGGATATTTATTAAAAAAAAAGTTTTTTTTTCATGGTATAATTTTTTCGGCAAATTTAACTATACAGGGTGGAAACTTTCAGCGGGGCAGTAAGGGGAAGTACCTTATCCGTTGCAGCTACACGAAAATGGTCTTAGGAGACTATCCATAATTTTTTATGAAATTTTGATCCCCATTCACAGATTTTCAAAAAAATTTACAGTTAGCAAGAAAATAGCCATTTTACACAAAAACATTTTTTGATGCCAATCGATCCTGTTTCTAATACTGATCAAAAACTTTTATGAGACCAACCAACGTTGGAGTACTCAAAAAGTCGCAAATTGCAAAAAACTTTTCCCGTACATTTTGTATGAATATTTTACGCAAAAGCTTTTTTAGTGACGGTTGAGATCTTTTTGTTGACTGAATAAAAAGATAAGTTTAAAAACAATTCTAATTTCGAACTCGTTATTATTAAATAAAAAACAATCTTGACAGTTTGTTACGTCAGAAAAGCTCTGTGTGTTGTAAATTTTACATATTGGACAGCTATTGATAACTGAGAAAAATGACCTCCAATTTAGAATGTTTAGACTTGCTAGGAGCATATTACGTAAATAATAAAAATACATCGGCTGCATTATAATGGTATTCCTATACCATTCTAATGCAGCCGATGTATTTTGATCCTTCAAATATCCAAATCATCATGTGCCAAGCAGAAAGGTCATTACAAATCTTTTAAGAAATCTTGCACAAGGTGGCTCTTTCAAGAAAAAATCTGTACGCCACCCATTTATACTAGATGAAAATTTGATAATTTCTGTTTTTACACTTGTCGAAACTTATCCTGAAATATCATCAAGAGCACTCGCTGAAGAAGTAGGTGTCTCACATCGTTTCGTACTAAAGATATGGAAGAAGTATGGTTATAAATGTTACCGACAGGGGCGACTAGTTCAAGCCTTACATTCAGGGGATGCCGCTCGAAGACTTACTTTTTGCAGGTGGTTAAGAGGAAAAATAAGCTAGATTATCATTTTCTGAATTTCATATTATAATAAGAATAACATCATCAAGTTAATAAAAAAAAGAAAATTTATACGCCTTCTTTTTGATATGTGTAAAATTCTACGTGATCATTTGTCTCTTATATTATTTTTTGTATTTCAGTTACCTACACAAATTCTTTACAAAATGTACGGAAAAAGTTTTTTGCAATTTGTGACTTTTTGAGTACTCCAACGATGGTTGGTCCCATAAAAGTTTTTGATCAGTATTAGAAACAGGATCGATTGGCATCAAAAAATGTTTTTGTGTAAAATGGCTATTTTCTTGCTAACTGTATTTTTTTTTGAAAATCTGTAAATGTGGATCAAAATTCCATAAAAAATTATGGATAGTCTCCTAAGACTATTTTAGCGTAGCTGCAACGGATAAGGTACTTCCCCTTACTGCCCCGCTGAACGTTTCCACCCTGTATGTCTAATAACAAAAATTTTAAAATACATACAGTAAATTTCTTTTTCTATAACAAATATCGACTATCGATAAAAACCCATAATAGCAATACATCTCATCACTAAACATGTCTATGGCGTTACGTTACACGCCTATCACTTTGCTTCATTTTTCTTTAAATTTGATTTTATTTGTAGATAATAACATTTTGGCAGAATGATTTATTTAATTTACTACAGCTATTATTGAATCCGTATTTTACGATTATGATATTTAGGGTGCAGCTAAAATATTAAATCATGATTGTAAATCGCGATAACGTTCAAGAGTGAAAAGGAACAGTTCGTCAAATGTCACCCGTCACCCGCACCATGCTAGAGCGCAAAAATTATGCTCCTTGTTGTCTCGTCCTCTATGATGATTGAATACTACTTGTTAGTATCGAGTCGATGTACTCGCCGGCACCACATGTTTAAAGAATTTTTATAAAGTTTCCGAACATACTCGATGTACTTCAGTCTTCCCGCGATTCGAACTGTCATTCGTTTCTTATGTCAAGAAACCGGCGCCACAAATTCCTTTTTCAGCTTGCATATTTTGCTAATAAATTAATAGAAACCATAGAAAAACGGTACTATGGGTAACAAAAGAAAGCTAGAAAGGAAAAAAGAAAAGATGGAGAGAAAAATACGACGTATGTACAAAAAAACTTAGGAAGTTGGATTCAGATTCAGACGGTGAGTCTTTTGAATTTTGTTAATTTCTAGCATAGGTACTTACCATGTTTTGATATGAACACTCAGGCCCACCTGCGGGGTGAGGCGGTGTTAAAACATTTCAAAACCGTAATATGGTGCGATGTTAGACGTGGTTCACTGTGGGTATGCAAAATGCATAACTGTCACGGCTTATTATAGTAGTTGCTATGCTGTAGAGCCTAGATCTACAAAATTATATCGGTTACACTGATTATATAGCAAGTTACTTGCTTCAGATTCCACCACCTCCAGCCCCCACCTACCACCAGAGGAATTGGTTGATACAGGATCACCAATACCTGAGACCCTGGCTGTCGAGGAGACAACCTCTCCAAATGAGGAGCCATCCGCTCCAGAAACAACCTTACCAACTGACGGGCTGATTGTCCCAGACGAGGAAACACTTGACGCAGAATTGTTGTCTGCTCTGGGAGAAGTGGAACAAACAGCAGTTGGGCCTACAGCCCATCCTGAAATAGCGAATAGGTGGGCTCCCGTGCTTGCAAAGGGATTATCAAAAGAAATTAGAAATGGACTTTATAATGCATATATTCCCTATGAAAACATACCAATAATGCCTCCTAAGCTAAACCCAGAAATAGTGGCAGCTGTATCAGAACCAGTCAAGAAAAGGGACTCTATTATTGCAGACAGACAGAAGCTGGTAGGTGCTGCCCTAACAGCACTAGGCAAGTCGTTACAACTTTTCCTGCAAAGGGGGGATAAGGTTGAAATTATCAAACATGTTAACGATGCAGCAAAATTATTGTGTGACACAATACACTCCGATACAATCAGCAGAAGGCACCTCATAGGAGCAGTCATAAACAAAGATATGAAAGATTGCCTCACTGAAGAGGCCGATACCTTCCTCTTTGGGAGTAACCTAGCTGATAAAATCAGAAGCACCAAAGCAGTTCAGAAATCAATTAAAGATTTAAAAAGCACCAATAATTATGTGCCCAACAAAGCCCCAAATAAAACAACCAAAACTTTAAACTGGCGGGGCCCTCCTCGTCCAAGCAACCGGTTAGCGACAGGAGGGAAGCCAAACAACCAGTCGGCCAAACAACGAGTGAAGGAGTACAAAGGGCAGCAGCAAATATCTCGAAACAACAACAATTACAATCGCAGGCGCTAGAACCACAGGTAGGCAGACTTCCATTATTTATTAACAATTGGAAAAGCATTACGGATGATGCTACGGTACTGAAATGGGTATCTGGATACCAAATACCTCTGGACGAGATACCATTTCAAACTCATCTACCATTGAATGACTCATTCTGTTCTCTTGAATTGGATCAAATTAGAACTGAAATTCATAAACTTATTCAGTTAAAAGTAATAAGTAACTGTAATGAAGCAGATGATCAATTCTGTTCATCAATATTTCTAGTCCAAAAGCCGAATGGGAATTTTAGATTCATCTTAAACTTAAAAAATCTAAACAATTATGTAACTACAGATCATTTCAAATTAGAAGACTACCGTACAGTTTGTAAAATATTAGAAAATAATGTATATATGGCAACTCTAGATAAAAAGGATGCATACTACATGTGTAGCATTGATCCTAATTATAGGAAATATTTAAGATTTTTCTTTGAAGGAAAACTTTATGAATTTAATGTACTTCCATTTGGCTTATGTACTGCACCATATGTATTCACTAAGATACTAAAACCTATAATAGCAAAACTAAGGGGAAAAGGATACCAATCAGTTCAATACCTTGACGACTGGCTTTGTATAGGAAAAACATATGATGAGTGCCTTGATAACGTAACCCAGACATCAACGGTTTTAACACAGTTGGGTTTCATTATTAATAAAAGTAAATGTCAATTAACTCCTTCCCAGGAGTGCAAGTTCCTGGGTTTTGTGTTTAATACAAGCACAATGTCTATATCCATTGATTCTGACAAAAGAAAAAAGTGTATTAAACTTGTTAAAAAGCTCCTTACAAAAACATCCTTTTCAATCAGGTTTTTAGCTCAGGTCCTTGGAACACTAGTGTCAGTCTGTCCAGCCATACAGTATGGGTTACTTTATACAAAAGAGCTTGAAAGACACAAGTACCTATCTCTTTTAAAACATAAAGATAATTATGAGATGACAATATCGTTACCTGACCATTGCCACTCTGACCTGCAATGGTGGCTAAAGAACTTACCCAAATCTGTGTCTCCCATTAGAAAGAATAGGTTTGTGTTGGAAATAAACACAGACGCATCTCTCTCAGGCTGGGGTGCTTCATGTAAAGAAGGATCAACCAGTGGTCCATGGACAGAACAAGAATCTCAGTTGCATATTAATACCCTAGAACTAAAAGCAGCCCTATTCGGTCTTAAAAGTTTTGCCAATGGGTTGTCACACTGTGAAATCCTTATGCGAATAGACAATACAACAGCTATCGCCTATATTAATCGTTATGGTGGAATACAATTTCCACATTTACACATGCTTGCAAAAACTATTTGGCAGTGGTGTGAGCAACGAAACATATTTGTATATGCATCTTACATTAATACAAAAGAAAATGTAGTAGCAGACTACGAATCTAGAAGAGAGTTAGGCCATACTGAGTGGGAATTAAATGATATATTCTATAAAGAAATAGTAAAATCTTATGGTAATCCAGAAATTGATTTATTTGCTTCAAGAACAAATACAAAATGTACCCAATATGTCTCATGGCATCCAGATCCTTCTGCATATAAAGTAGATGCATTTACAATATCTTGGCATAATTTTTTCTTCTATGCCTTTCCACCTTTTTCTGTTATTTTGAAATGTATAGAAAAAATTGTGACAGACAAAGCAACAGGAATTCTTGTTGTGCCTTACTGGGAAACTCAGCCTTGGTTTCCTTTGTATAAAAAGCTACTGGTATCAGAACCAATAGTTTTTAAGCCAAGTAGTGATTTACTTACTTTGTGTAATTACAGCTCACCGCATCCTCTTCACCGCAATCTTTCACTATTGGCAGGGAAGTTATCCGGCAGGCGTTCCTAGACTCTGGTGTCGAAGAACAGGCAGCAGAAATCATGCTGTCGTCAATATCAAGTAATAC
Source organism: Cosmia pyralina (assembly GCA_946251885.1). Classification (NCBI taxonomy): domain Eukaryota; kingdom Metazoa; phylum Arthropoda; class Insecta; order Lepidoptera; family Noctuidae; genus Cosmia; species Cosmia pyralina. The sequence continues at coordinate 3,957,934 of OX276371.1, forward strand.
CTTAAAACAGTACTTGCCTTCAATAACGGAGTGGATCTCTTATTGTCACACAAAACAGCTAAACGTGACCAAAACACCTGTAACGGAAGTAATTACTTACCTTACAATTAAGTTTCATGAAGGTGCATCTTACGGCACACTCAACTGCATAAGATCTTCCCTGTCACTAGTAATAGGTCCGCATGTAGGAGCAGATCAAAGAGTTAAAAGGCTTTTTAAAGGGTTCTTCCGTCTACGCCCAAATAAACCGAAATATCATTATACTTGGGACATTTCTACTGTACTTAATTTCTTAGAGGAAAATCATACTGACCTAAACAACTTAAAGTCATGCTCTATTAAGACAGTTACACTGTTAGCCTTAGCTACAGGACAAAGAATGCAAACCATAAACTCAATAGTTACTGACCAAATAATTACAATGGATGATAAGATTGTCATAAAAATTGACAAACTAATTAAAACTTCTGCGCATAATAGGCATCAACCTATGTTAGTTCTACCTTTCTTCTCAGACAGGCCCAACATTTGTCCTGCAAAGTGCCTGATTAATTATTTGAGAATTACTTCTGATATTAGAGAATCTTCAAATCTATTTATATCTTTTAAAAAACCTCATTCAGCGGTATCAGTTAGTACACTCAGCCGCTGGATAAAAATAGTAATGGCTGCAAGTGGCATAGATATGTCAATATTCTCCAGCCACAGCACCAGACATGCCTCAACATCAGCTGCGCTATTAAAAGGCGTCAACATTGACGAGATACGCAGGACGGCTGGCTGGACTGACTCCTCTGCAGCCTTTGGCAGGTTCTATAACCGCCCAATAATTACCTATAATAACTCCGCATTTGCAAGAGCCATTTTCACTGAAAGTTAATACAGGATTATACCTATATAATTATGTATAAGAATATTGTTGTACTTACTTAAAACTTTTTTATTTTAAGTAGTCAGTAAAGTTGAGTGATAATAATATAAATTAATATGGTTGTGATCAGAAGTGTAATTGTTATTGATGACTGATTAGAATTTAACTAATAATGTAAATTAATAAGGTTATAATTAGAAGTGTAATTATTATTACCTAATAAAAAAGGTTCTGATTCTACAACATGACTTTGAACATCTAACAAGTAGTATTCAATCATCATAGAGGACGAGACAACAAGGAGCATAATTAAACAATCAAACAAACTTACCAAGTGTAGTTCGATTGGAATTATGCTCCTTGTTGTCTCGTCCGAAGATGATGAGTCCCACCCTCCCTAGCAGGTCGTATCAACCTACACCCTTCAGATGCAGAATCAGTCCCAGCAGATACTTCTTTAAACTAAATGACAGTTCGAATCGCGGGAAGACTGAAGTACATCGAGTATGTTCGGAAACTTTATAAAAATTCTTTAAACATGTGGTGCCGGCGAGTACATCGACTCGATACTAACAAGTAGTATTCAATCATCATCTTCGGACGAGACAACAAGGAGCATAATTCCAATCGAACTACACTTGGTAAGTTTGTTTGATTGTTTAAGTATATGTTATTCTAATATTGAAGTAACAGAATACCAAATTTCGATTTTAATCCGTGTCAACTCAAAGCATTTAATTCAAATAAACCAATTACAGGCACTTTTGAATTGTCAAGGGGTCGATCAGTCAGAAAGATGAAGCTAGTTGCCCATTCCAAAGCGTGTTTCTATGTATCCTTTTGTTAATCGTTGTTTCCGGCATTTCTTAAATTTGCTTGGGTTTTTCCTAACAACATAATATGGATGCGCGAAGCAATGATTAACGAAGGGTTTTCAAATTGGTTTTACGAAAAAACATTGGGAAGAACATTGGATTCAAGCAATGGCTAAATCAAGGAAAGGGTGCACGATACCTTACTAGATGCGATGGTTGGTCTGGAGCAATAATACAAAAGCGATTTCCACGAATTTTCACATGATCAACGAATTTTGATGCACACGCGGCAGTTCGGAGGCAGACAATCGCCATGTTCCTTTCTTCTAGTGTCCATACGCGATTGGCGCTAATTAGTGTAGCCGTCTCGCTCACTCTCAAACGAGAGGTAATGTGCAGGAATGGGACAGAGGATAGGAATAAAGTAAAACCAACCCAATCCCATCAATTCGTTTGCCTACACGAAACAAAAGAAAGGACATGACATACTATAATCCGAATCGATCAGTGCAATCAATATCTTAAACTACTACAAAATTAACCAGATGGCGCAACCAACATAGCTGTATCTTCTAACACATTCGAGTTCATGAGGCTTAAAAATGAACATCGATTTTTTACCACAAATTCTTTCTATTGTTCTCCACTCGGCGCGCGAGCCGTCCTTTTGTATTAGCACTCAGTGCATAAAACGCCGTAAGTCGAACAAGTATCCGGCTCGATGTCGACCAAAATATTTTAGAATTAAGGTTCACTTTTGCTTGTAGGGATTTTGGGTAATAGATATACGTGTTTGTACTAAGCTGATTTATTTGTGACTGTTTTTTTTTTTTTTTAGGACAATATTCAAAGGGTCTCACGATGAACAGAATTTGTATGAAATTATCTGCCAAGTAAGTTTAATAGGAACATAATCGTTGGTGGTGAAACAGGCAGGTTATGTAATATAATGGCACACACATTTGCATACGTACTTGTTAAACTACTTCACACATACAAGGATTCCAACTCATTTTTTTTATTTTTCTCTTCAAGTGCAGTTATATGCTAATTTATAAAACCAAAACCCCCAGGGGGAGGGGGAGGGGGGTTAGTTGCGAATCACATAGGTTCACAACTACTTAAGATGATTTTTTTTTCCCATCGGATGGTTTTTTACGTTTATATTATGTATATAATATATAAGCTTATATACCTATTATGTAAAGGGATTTTCCTTATGCACTCATGGGGTGCAGAAAGCCTTTGAGGGGTTAAATGGCATCTCGTAGTGTGACCATAAGAGGTCTCGACTACTTAACCGGACTTTTCTGTGGGTGCCTTAAGCGAGTTCAAAACCGATTTTAACTCAACAATGTCAGTTTAATTTATTTGTAATACACATACACCTTCCAGAATAAATTCTCTTAAATGATGGTGAAAACTGCATCAAAAGTTGCGTAGTTTAGAAGAACAACGCGGACATACAGACAGACACGAAAAGCGACTTTCATTTATAGTCAATCAATCTGCCTAGCGTTTTCTCAACTATGTTGGGGTCGGCTTCCAGTCTAACCGGATGCAGGTGAATACCATTATTTTACATGGAGCGACTGCCTATCTGACCTCCACAACCCAGTAATTGGGTAATACGATACCCCTTGGTAAGACTGGTTGTCAGACTTTCGGGCTTCTGACGACCCGTAACGACTGTCAAAGATCCACGAATGACAGCCGGGACCAACGGCTTAACGTGCTTTCCGAGGCACGGAGGAGTCTCGGTATGTAAAGATGGTCGCCCATCCACTGACCAACCCCGGCAAGCGTAGCTTAACCTGATGGATCGACCCGTGCGGCTGTTATTACTTAGCCACGAGCTCCTCTCATTTATAGTATGTACATAGATAATTGTTTTATTTCATATTTAATGTGGTTACCATTAAGTTGAATAAAACTAAACGCTACCAAAGCTTTGAAGAAGTTCAAAAGTTATGATCAACTAACTTTAGCCCGCGGCGTTGCCCGCCTGGAGGTCGAAAATTATCCCACAGGAACATGGCACCGGGATAAAAAGTATCCTATATCCTAATCTAGGTCAAGGTCTACCCATGTGCCAAATTTCATTCAAATCCGTTTAGACATTTTGGCGTGAAAGTGTAACACACAAACAAACTCACTTTCGCATTTATAATATTCGTTCGGATTACGATAATTAAAATATAAAACAAAGAGATTAAATCTTTAATTGTTATTTTTGTTCTTAAAAACATACCATCACTTTGATGTTCCTCCTTTGGCTCAATAATAACATCTAGCGCCTCATAAACAGCTGGTAATTCCTCTTTGATAGCAATGCTTTCTGTTTGACACTCATCAACTATACTTATGTACTGTATTGGAGATTTAATAAACCCACCACAAAACTCTAATTCGTTTTGGTTTATTATAGAATTGTGCTGTAAAAAGATGTTTATAGATATTAAGAAAATATGCAGGTGTTCAGTCTCATGAGCACAAATCATTTTTAACTATACTAAAGTCACACAAAAAACCCCCACAAGTGAGAATACTTAATTAGGTCCAATGTACTTTGAAGAGTCGGCCATGCTACGATCCTCAGTGACCACTGCACAAGCTAATATTGCATAGCTTGTGTCAACATGACAGAGGATCGTTATCAAACTGCCACATGTATACAAGTTGTAGCAGTATTTTGTATATTTGTGGGAAGGAATTCCACAGGAGTATTTAATATGTAATAATTACATTTGACAAAAGCTTACATATCAACATTCAACACTCAATGGTATGGTTGGCGTGAAATCCAGACATAATACCGTATTATGAGCTTCAGAGGAATCCCTTCCACATTATACTGAAATTAGAAATTATGAGAATAAATGGCTGTTGAAGAATATACCTCACCTCGTAATCTTCATTCATCATCTGAGCGAATCGCTCTTCGGCTTCTAGACATTTTCTCAGTAATTGGTAGCATTGCTTTAGTTTAGCGCAGCAGAAGAAACAAGCAAGAATCGGTCGACTGTCTTCAGTTACAAACTGCAACAAAATTTGTCTTACACTATTTTGTTTTTATGAAGAAAATACCTATGTATACAATATTGTTAGTGCTTTCTGTGCACATTTTACTGAGAAGGAATGAGTGTTGGTCACTTAAAATAATATGTATTTGTTTCCTAACATCACTGATTTCCAATTTCATGTAGTACAATCTCGCTAATCTGGCACTAGCTAATTCATACACAAGGGTGCCGGATTAGTGGAAAATTTAGATTTGTAGAATATGGAAAAATAATGCAAAATATTGGGACACAAATGTATATTTCTTATTTCTCTTTATTAATATCGTGCACTGGAGCATGTCCAATGGCGTACTCCTTCACAAGTTTACACAGACATGTTTTGCGCTTTTCTGACCTCTAAAATTTCCATTGTCACACCCAAGGTCAATGTCTTATGTTTTCTCTTATTACTTGTACTAGTAGAAGCCATAATGACAGAATAAGCGTATGAAACTGAATTATCAGCGAAAATCAATTTTGAAGAAGTTTTGGGGCGCTCGCGTTATCGTCCTCAAGAAAACTAACATAGTAATACAAAAAATGCGAACTAACTAATACTGTGCTGGATTAGTGGACGTGCCGGTGTATTGAAGTGCTGGATTACCGAGATTGTACTGTAGTATGAATCTTCGTAGGAGAGGCATTTAAAACCGTTCTCATTTACATAATAAAATTCATAATAAAAATATCAACTTACTGGAACGTCAGTCAGCTTCTCATAAAGTTCATGCAAGCTCCTGTTCACAATATGCATACGAACATTTTCTGCTAAACATATCCTACACATATGCAGTTTTTCCATCTTTTAACTCAAAAAGTATAAGTTCAACTTCAACTGTTGTGATGCGTACAAATAACGAGAGAGACTTGTATATTTTGAATAAGACTTCTAGTAATTTTCGAAAATTTTGAGAGTAAAAGCTATTAAAAGTTAGTGTTTTTTTTTGTACAAAGGTATCTGGTCAGTTGGTCGTCTTAGGGGCGGAGTAGTCCAGACCAGACAGCCCGGTAATTCATAAGAATTAGTTTATTAGTCCCTTAACACCATCTACTACATATACACCGGTAGCTCACATTTATTTCGACAATATTTCACAACAAACAACGTACACTACAACACCCACAAAAGATGGAGATGTGGTGACGATGGACGATTGGACGAGTCTCAAAGTTGACAGCTTGATATTGACACTTTGACAGTGACAGCAAAAGAAAAAGATAGATTATACAAGATTTTTTTTTGTGGGAATTTAATGACTTGGCTACTGAGGCTTTTAAGTATAGTTTTTTTTTAAGATTACTAATAGTTAGTTTTTTGGTACAGTCACGAGCATAAAATTAAATATGTATGAACAGCTCGGCAATTATGTCAGATTTCATGATTCATTAATTAATAGGTCTTTACCTATGAAATTGCCGTTTTGTATGAAAAAAATTAAACGAATTTTTTTCATGCATTTTTTATTTGTATTAATCGAAGTAATCACCCATGCAATCAATGCATCTTTGCCAACGCAGTGGCAGTTTATTGATGCCCTTCTTAAAGAAATCAGCTGGACGGGAGGCAACAAATTCTTCAAAGGCATTTTGTACTGCCTCTCGGGTATTGAATTTTTTTCCCGCCAAGAAGTTATCCAAATTCTGGAAAAAGTAGTAGTCTGTAGGCGCAAGGTCTGGTGAGTAGGGCGGATGATGGAGAGCTTCCAACCCCAGTTCTTGCAACTTGGAGACCGTCTGCTTTGCAGTATGAGGTCGCGCGTTGTCGTGCAGGAGCAGCAGAGACGAGCGATTGACCAATGCTGGTTGGAGATGTGCCAGCTTCTGCATCATTGTGTTCAGTTCTTCACAGTACACATCTGAAGTAATGCTCACCCCGTTTGGTAAGAAGCTGTGATGAATCACACCGGCGCTAGACCACCAAACAGTGACCATCACTTTTCTAGGGGTAAGTTTTCGTTTAGGGCATTATTTAGGTGCTGAACCAGGATCCAACCAACTTGCTGAGCGCTTGCGGTTATCAGACAGAATCCATTTTTCATCGCAGGTAACAATGCGGGTCAAAATTCCTTCATTTGTGTGTCTGTTGAGCAGTGCAAGGCACGTCTCGACGCGTACTTCGCGCTGGCGATCATTGAGTTCGTGGGGCACCCATTTGTCAAGCTTTTTTACCTTGCCAATTTGACGCAAATGGACCAACATTGTTTTGACGCTAACGTCGAAAGCTGCTGCTAATTCAGCCGTAGATTGTGTATCATCAGCTTCAACAATCGCCTTTAATTCGTCATTGTCGACCAAAGTCTTCGGACGACCGCGAGGTTCATTTTTCAGGTCGAAATTTCCAGAACGGAAGCGAGCAAACCAATAACAAGTGGTGCGTTGGTTTGTAGTGTTAGCTCCGTAAACGTCGTTGATGTTGCGTGCCGCTTGTGCCGCGTTGCTGCCACGACGGTACTCATATTCCATAATTACTCGAATTTTAACGTATCCATGATGACGAAAAAGATTGAAATGCGATGAAAATGTAACACTAATCAATAAACAAATGACTACTTTTGGAAAAAAATCCATGTTTTTAAAATAAAATTAATTTGAAATTAGAATTCTTAGCCAAACAAAAATAATTTTGATTTGAAATGGCCAGTACTGCAGAACGGCAATTTCATAGGTAAAGACCTAATATTAGGTATATGTCGTCATGATGACAGGAACACCCAAATACTCCGATATGCAAATACAATTTAGACCAATAACAACTGGCAAATTAAATAGATTCAATATTACCTTAAGTACCATAAGTTAAATGTTCTGCGCCTTAATATGGACGGAGCAAATAAATTGTATGAGGATTTCTTATCAGTAGTGCACGCTGAATTCAATAAAATGTTTGAAAAGAAAACAAAAAATATTTGCACTCACTTTTTATTTAGTGAAAGGGCAACTAGAGGCATTAGCCTCTAGTTGCCTATCCTAATAGATAAGTAGGAAAAGACTATATGAACATTGACTATACTTACATTGACCCTGAAACATTCAACAAGTATGTTGCTAGGTACATATTCCAAAATTTTTAGCAAAAAAATACCTGCAAAATAGCTAAAGCCCTTTACATTAGCAATAAGATCAAACCAGCAGAAAGTAAAGTAAAAACAGTGTGGAAAGTTATAAATAATGAAACTATTCGGAAAAAAATACGAAACACAGATTATACTCGTAATAGGTCTTTACCTATGAAATTGCCGTTTTGTATGAAAAAATTTAAACGAATTTTTTTCATGCATTTTTTATTTGTATTGATCGAAGTAATCACCCATGCAATCAATGCATCTTTGCCAACGCAGTGGCAGTTTATTGATGCCCTTCTTAAAGAAATCAGCTGGACGGGAGGCAACAAATTCTTCAAAGGCATTTTGTACTGCCTCTCGGGTATTGAATTTTTTTCCCGCCAAGAAGTTATCCAAATTCTGGAAAAAGTAGTAGTCTGTAGGCGCAAGGTCTGGTGAGTAGGGCGGATGACGGAGAGCTTCCAACCCCAGTTCTTGCAACTTGGAGACCGTCTGCTGTGCAGTATGAGGTCGCGCGTTGTCGTGCAGGAGCAGCGGAGACGAGCGATTGACCAATGCTGGTTGGAGATGTGCCAGCTTCTCCATCATTGTGTTCAGTTCTTCACAGTACACATCTGAAGTAATGCTCACCCCGTTTGGTAAGAAGCTGTGATGAATCACACCAGCGCTAGACCACCAAACAGTGACCATCACTTTTCTAGGGGTAAGTTTTCGTTTAGGGCATTGTTTAGGTGTTGAACCAGGATCCAACCAACTTGCTAAGCGCTTGCGGTTATCAAACAGAATCCATTTTTCATCGCAGGTAACAATGCGGTTCAAAATTCCTTCATTTGTGTGTCTGTTGAGCAGTGCAAGGCACGTCTCGACGCGTACTTCGCGCTGGCGATCATTGAGTTCGTGGGGCACCCATTTGTCAAGCTTTTTTACCTTGCCAATTTGACGCAAATGGACCAATATTGTTTTGACGCTAACGTCGAAAGCTGCTGCTAATTCAGCCGTAGATTGTGTATCATCAGCTTCCACAATCGCCTTTAATTCGTCATTGTCGACCAAAGTCTTCGGACGACCGCGAGGTTCATTTTTCAGGTCGAAATTTCCAGAACGGAAGCGAGCAAACCAATAACAAGTGGTGACTTGGTTTGTAGTGTTAGCTCCGTAAACGTCGTTGATGTTGCAAGCCGCTTGTGCCGCATTGCTGCCACGACGGTACTCATATTCCATAATTACTCGAATTTTTAACGTATCCATGATGACGAAAAAGATTGAAATGCGATGAAAATGTAACACTAATCAATAAACAAATGACTACTTTTGGAAAACAAAATCCATGTTTTTAGAATAAAATTAATTTGAAATTAGAATTCTTAGCCAAACAAAAATTATTTTGATTTGAAATGGCCAGTACTGCAGAACGGCAATTTCATAGGTAAAGACCTTAATTGCAGCACTATGTAGCTACTTTAAAGCTACCTTTTACTGGGTACGTCTTTCACTGACTTGAATGTGCCCTGGCGGTTGAGAGTATGTCATGCTCACTCAAATGTCTTGCTGGTGGTGGTGTGTGTGTGTGTTGGATCATTAAGTTCCCATCAAAATGGTTAAGCTTATTGGTGCTGATCCATGCGTCGTGTTGGTGAACGGGCGCCGTCAATTGGGACTGGTCGTCTCTTAGCTGCCACGGCTTATTTTTAATTTAGTTGTTTTTAAATTTTATCTTTTTATTACGGACGCTTTTAACGTGCACGTGTATCTACATTGTTCTCACATGTAGGTACCTATATTTTCAACATGAACGACGTAACCAATATTTTGTAAAAATATTTTGATTTAAAAGAGTGTCCGTGGAGTTTCTTGCCTGTTCTTCTCCATAGGGACCTACTACGCTTTGGAATGGGCAACTAGCTTCATCTTTCTGACTGACCGACCCATTGACCATTCAAAAGTGCCTGTAATTGGTTTATTTGAACTATATGCTTTGAGTTTGAGTTGAGTTTGAATAGCGGATCTTGGCTTTCGGAATTTTGACCTTAACCTCCAGGTCAATGACCCTGAGGTCAATGTCAGTGACCTTGAGGTATCACATGATGTTCCCCCACCCTATTACTCCCACATCCCTCCGGGTCCCGAAGGCTTCATTAGGCGATGGTTTTTAGTGAAATTTTTGTAAGACTTTTTTTCACAGTGCCCCGTTTCGTGTCCATCACTGAACCTTCTTCCTTTTTTCTTAGAAACTCCTCGAGAAGTTTATGAGGACAGTTTTCAATAATGATAGCTGATCACTGGTTTCAATGAGTCATTGCTATTTGCTATAGTTACAATAAAAATGACTTTACGACGCGTAGTAGGTTACAAATGCTCGAGGAAGATGATCGTGTGTGTCGCTCCCCGCTTTTATTCGGAGATGGTCGGCGCGTACGCCTCTTCGCCCGCGTCCCGCCGGCTATGGTGAAAATTGCAAAGCTGGCCAAAACCTAAAATGGTAAAAATTCTGGGAACACGACAAAACTAACCTTAATTACTACTTGACTAAACAATGCATAAGTACGTTCACAGCAATTAGTGGCACCCTGTGGGGTGTCATTGTTAGCTTAATAATTATTAAATAAAATAGCAATAATAATAGATTAAATAATATAGCAATAATAATTATTCATAATCTCCTAAAACAGGGCTTCCTCTCTCCTAACCTTTTGCTGTGCCCTGCAGGGTCTATAATTATCTCAATTACTTATATAGGTAATTACCACTTAAGTACACATTATGGTAAAGCAATAAAGATATTGAGTATTGAGTATTGAGCTTTTTGCTCAGTCGAAAGTTGAACTCGTTCAAAATCAGATGTGTTTACGACAATTTAAAGTTTATGTTAATCATTTCTTGCTCAGAAGTTTTAGGGTGAATTGCCCAAGCAAAAAAATACACGGCAAACCTGAGAACGGTAGTGCAATGTGCTGATTATTAATTTTATATATTTTTTCTCAACAACGTAAGTATTTCTCTACCTTGGCAAAAAAAATCATTGGTATTTACCCTCTAATATACCCAAAAAAAAAATTACAAAGTGTTATTTTATCATCACGGTGACCTGTCCTGAACCCAATTCCGCTCATAACATACCTTCTCCTGCAAATACATTCGTAATATGGATTTAAATTGATTTTGTTATCATTAAATTATAATATATTCGATCAAATAAAACAATTTTTGTTTGTTTATCTTCTTTCTCATGGATTTGACAGGCAGTCAACTTTTGTCTGGAAAAAAGTTATCATTTCAGAGGGCAGTAAGTTTTAGTAGAATAGCCACATCAACATTGCGTTGTTACGCCCCTTTCACCTTTTCTCACTCCGGATCAGTCCGGCTTAAGCTCTCGGCGCGAACGCACCGGTCCCAACGTCTTGCGGTTTCCCGCCAAAAAAGTAAGTTTATCATTTCAGTAATATGGGGACAAAAATAGTTTCATTTCGGTGGCTGTTATAACTCGTGCTAGATTTGTTTAATTTGTTTCAAAATTGTGTATTAAATTCGCAGTAAGTACTGTTTTGTTTGAGTAGTGTTCATATTTTTTAAATAATTTTTTTTCGGAGTTAAATGTAGAACTAACCTCTATTTTATCATCTCAGTGTTATCATTTCAGTGGATTCGGTGGACTGTTATACCAATTACAGTCCACCGGAATTAAAAGTATCTCCGAAATGATAAAAACATAAAGTTTTAGAGATCCTGGTGTCAAATACAAAGTCATAGTTTTGTAATGTACCTACTTTTACCTAGAGTGTCGATTAGATTATTTAGGTGTATTAGTACATAAACAAGCAAAAATATTTATTTAAGGTTACCAGCATTTACGATAAAGTTTTCCAACATTTTCACACAACAACAACCACAAAAATTACCAAAGGTTATAAAAGTAAAGAAACTATTCATTCATATCATAATAAACATTACATTACATTAATATCATTCTTTGAGGTTATTGTAACCTCAAAGAATGATATATGTAATAATACTAACTGTAATATCTGTATATTAATGATGATATTAAAAAAACTGTGTACTGTCCTGTCTCAGTGTTTATCTAAAATTTGTGGAAATCAAACCTAACAAAGTACGGAACCCTGGCTGGGGGCACGGTTGTTCTTAGCTGTATCATTTCGGTGGATTTATCATTTCGGTGGTAATTTTTATCATTTCGGTGGACACTTTTAATTTCAGTGGACTCTTAAAACTTTATCCTTAAATATTTATGTAAGTTTTGATAATATTTGATGTCCACTCACGCACAATGTTATAAAATAGACTAAAGTATTATTTGTCACTAAAAATATATAGATTGCATTGAAATAAAAAAATCCCACCGAAATGATACATAAAAATCTCTTGTTGAAATTCACCCTTTAGTGGAAGTTTGTTTTTGCGATGGATTCTGTTCCTGGAAGTAATTAACTATTTTTTATTAAATAATATACTGACTAATATACAATGACTTTTTTTATGACATTAATGACACTAAAACAATCAATCTGCCTAGCCTTTTCCCAACTATGTTGGGGTCGGCTTCCAGTCTAACCGGATGCAGCTGAATACCAGTATTTTACATGGAGCGACTGCCTATCTGACCTCCACAACCCATTAACTGGGTAATACTATACCTCTTGGTAGGACTGGTTGTCAGACTTTCGGGCTTCTGACGACCCGTGACGACTGTCAAAGATCCACGAATGATAGCCGGGACCAACGGCTTAACGTGCTTTCCGAGGCACGGAGGAGTCTCGATATGTAAAGATGGTCACCCATCCACGGACAACCCCGGCAAGCGTAGCTTAACCTGATGGATCGACCCGTGCGGCTGTTATTACTTAGCCACGAGCTCCTCTCATTAATGACACTAAAACAACCGAGTTCTTTTTTCTGTTTTGTAATTTTCATGGAATGTTAAAGTTGAATTTCCTGGCAGATTCGGCTTTAATGTTAACATTGTTCCAAAGAGTGATCATTATAAAATAATTAAATTTTTTCCCGTCCGAAACCGTCGTCGCTTTAATAAAAATTTCATTTAATTAGTCATGTCATTAAATGATTATTAAAGTACCTATTTCATTTTTCTTGATTTTTAAATTTTATAAATATTACTAAAACAAAATAGAAAAATAATCGACGCTCGCACGGACGTAAAAATATCGCGGTGATTTATTTTCGCGTACTGGATTTTCAACGCTCTGCTTAGCGCCGAGAGTTGAAAATCCATTATGCGATAAAATGCAGCCGCGATATTTTTACGTCAGTGCGAACGTCGGCTTATTGCTTGTCGTCGGCTTATACGCAATAATAAAAGTATTAACGTCTTATTGAAAAAGACAATAATAAAAAAAAGACTTCAGGAATAAATACTAACATAAACTTATATATTCATTAAAACTGTATATACATGTACGTACATACAGGGTGTCCCAGGATACCTGTACCAGCGAAGGGCTGTGGTCAGGGGACACTAATACCCATCGATTGGACCCCTATGTATGTTCCGCGATATTTTGTAGTTTTCGAGAAATTATTTTTTTTGTTTTATTTAGAGTTTTTCTTTAATCGTGGGCGGTTTTAGTCATAACTTTTTCTGATTGCAGTTTCTTTGAGATTTTTTTGTCAGAACACTCGGTAAATGATCTAGAAGCTGAATTTAACAAAAAAACATGAATGTCAATAAGGTCAAAATTTGTTTGACACCATAGAAAGTGTCTAGATCATTATGCACATCATTTCTAAGGTCTCAAGCTAATTTCGACCTTATTGACATTTTACAACCCCGTAATAGGACTCATAAAGAACTTTGTTCCAAAAATTAAACAGTATTACACATCATTGTTATGTAGCTGGACAACACTAACAGCACAATACAGTCGGTGGTGTCGTGGGGAATAGTAGTTTCTGTCATTCCCGACGACACCAGCAGCGGACTTTTTCATTGGTGTCGCTGTGGTGGGGAATGAACGCAAAGTAGAATGGCGCGCGGCGCGTAGTTTTGAATCGTACGGGTATTTATGATCTTCGTGTCAGTCAGATTTTAAATCCACCTTATTCACAAAAATAAATAAGTATACTTATTTTTATTTATTTTAACCGTTCAAGTTTACAATGCATACCTAATTTATCTAAAACTTTAAAAAATACTTACTAGAAAAATAAAACAAAATAAACTTATACTAATCAATTCAAGTTTATCTACTGCATTGCTCTATTCTGTGACGCAACTTAGTACCTACTCGAGTTCGTGAACTCGTGAGCGGTGTGCTTGGCGCGCGCGTCTCCCGCGCATAGTAATTTATTACGTATCGCTACTCCTTGCGGGGGCTGCGGTAAACGTTAAATATCTACGGCGCTTGGGTTATCTCGCCTTAAATTATTTTTTGCATTGCCTCATTTTTTTTTGCCATTTGTGGTAAGTATAGTAACTTTATTCTAGGTGCATTGTCTTTACATAATTATTATTAATGATACAAAATATTGTAAAACAATTTTTAAAGAGTAACGGTGGAGTTTCTTGCCCATTCTTCTCCATTCGGAACTACCATACCATTTGGAAGGGGCGACTAAAATCATATTTTTTTTTTTTGTAAATTTTTACGTTCAAAAGTGCCATTCATATCTGCTTGAAATAAATGATTTGACTTTGACTTAGACCATGTAAAATTACTAATTTTCAGCTGCATCCGGTTAGACTGGAAGCCGACCCCAACATTTGGGAAAAGGCTAGGCTAGCCTTTTCCGAACTTTTGATGTGTGTGTGTCATGATCACAGTCATCATTGACACACACATAACTCATCAGGTTTGTTGCCTCGAAGGGTTAGGGAGAGGTATAGGAACCTAAATGGCACACCCACATTTCGCCAGATGTTTAAGCCCCATGTAATAGGGGGCGAGCCTATTGCCATCAACTGGGCACAAATCCAGACTCCTGGCAGCTGCCATCCGCTGCTGTTTTTCTTCAACCGACTACCGACGTAATCAGTTCAGGAGAGTGCGAAGTGACACGGAAAGATTAGGGCCAAAGGGGATGAAATCTCTTTCCTGTTAGGTTCCTTTAAACCGAGCAGACAGAAATAGGAGCCCCGCTGCGAGGTTCCATCGACTTTGCTGTTTGAAAATAATGATTTGACATTCACATTTTTTATCACACTAATATTATAAAGGCGAAAGTTTGTGAGTGTGTGCTGTGTGTTTGTATGTTTGTTACTTCTTCACGCTCAAACGGCTAGACCCATTTGGTAGATAGCTTATACCCTGGTTTAACACATAGACTTCTTTTTATCCCGGTGTACGCGGGTGAAACCGCGGGGTGCAGCTAGTTATATTATAGTACATAGGGGAAAACAAACTTAGAAGTAGTACTGTTAAAAATAAACGGAAATAACATTTAACTTAACAAATAAAACGTGTCGTTTTGCATCTGTCTTTACGGGCTAATTATTTTTTCGCGATTACGATGTTGGTGCCATGGAAAAAGTTGTTCGGTTTGATGGTCCACGGTCATGGTGGTTTATACCACACCCTGAAATTTGACGAGGATGCAAAACGACACGTTGTATACTACCCACAAAATTTTTCAGATTACAACTTAAATATTTACAAACTAATGGCAAACGTTAACTGTAGTTAACTTATTATTTCATAATTCTAAGAGTTTAATTGATGCTTAATTGTATTCTAATTGTCATTTACTTTTTGTAATGTGTCAAACAATTTGGTATTGATTGCATTGATATTATGCGGCACTTAAAAAATGTTTGTATTGTATTGGTGTGCATACGGTATGGAACTCACATCTATGCAATAAATCCAACCGCATACTTGATATCCACTTTGCTGACGATATACAAAAAAATAACGAAATTTGTCCAGTAATTAGGTCAAAAAGTATAGTTTTATTTTTGAGTAAATTTGAACACTGTAGAATTGGATCACTTGGTCAATGAGTCAATGAACTTGAATCCTTGAATATGTGAGCAAACAAAAAAAAACCCTGTTTGGGCACTGTGGTGCCCACAGGTGGCCAGCTCGGTTGTCTAAACAGAGTGATTACTTTTACTGATTTTATTTTGGTATTTATTTTGTTGGAAAAAATGACTTTTTTAATTTACGGTTTTTAATTTAACACTTAATTTTGCTTTATTTCTGTGAACTAGTATTACCACTACTTTAATTTCTTTCACATGGTGTTGGTACCATACTGTACAATACAGGGTTACTGGTAATTCGACGTATATCCATCAGGGGCTGATAAGGGGGCCAAAATGCAACAAATTGAACCCCCCCCCCCTCAAATTGGTTAAGTAGTATTGTTGCTATGAAACTTTGTTGAAAAAAAAACAGGTATATTCTGGTCTGTGGTTAAACTACCCATTCATAAACATTAAAATGTAAAAAAAAAATAACCGACTTCCAAAAAAAAAACTGCAAAGTGAAAAATAACAGATCCAAAGACACCGACTTCCGAAATGAAAGTTCTTTAATTTCAGAAGTCGGTGTCTTTGGATCTGTATTATAGTTTTTTGCCACCAACTTCCGAAGTTAAAGTTATTTTTCACTTTGCAGTTTTTTTTGGAAGTCGGTTTTTTTTTGTAAAAAAGTTTTTATTTTTCACTTTTTAGTGGGTCAGTTTGTTATTTATCTACGTTACAATCAATGATATTATATAAATAAAGAGGTTGATATCGCACTAGCGCGCGCAAATTGTTGCAGACAAATTCAGACAATTGTTGTAATTTGATTTAGTCGGCTAATAGCAGCGAGCGAAACAAAGCGTGCCCGTGGCTTAATAATAAATCTGAATAAAATACTAAGCAATCTCTTTCTGTATCATACGTTCCGTATTACGAGTATCTATCGCAGTCATAGTTGAAACTACTCTTTATGTAAGTGAATACAATTGTATTAACAACGCAACGATATCTGAATGCCGCTCAGTATTAACATAGCGTATCTTTCCTTTATAAAGGCGCGCGCACGTTTTTTTTTTCTTTTTTTTTTTCTGTATTTACAATAGCTTAATGCCAATTGTTCATCATCTTTTACAAAATATCGCTTTTCCCGATGCAGGAACGTTATTTGTTGAGGAGTTCTCCCAGTAAGGAACCAGGAGAACTGGAGCTGATGGTGAACTCACCATCACATTCACTTCACCTGCATTGTGACGAGCATAAATTGGTAATCGAATCGCAACCCGTGAAATACTTATTGTTGAGTAGTTCCGATGGCCATATTATGTGGTCTTCATTATCAGTTCCACTTCACCAAATGGTGCTTTCCGAGAGCAAATGTACGAGTTACTATAAAAAAAAATACCCAAAAAAAATAGGTGTGCCTATAAAATTTGAGGATTTCTCTCGATTTCCATGGGATCCCCTCATCAGATTCTGACTTTGTGACAGTGGGACCACCTTGAGTGCATACTCTTTCAAATAAAAAAATAATTTTCAAAGTCGGTCCACAATTGACGGATAAATCGGTGTACATACTCACATAAAAATAAAAACTTTTTTACAAAAAAACACAACCGACTTCCAAAAACAACACTACAAAGTGAAAAATAACTTTAATTTCGGAAGTCGGTGTCTAGTTAAATGTATTTTCGTTTTTTGCCACCGACTTCCAAAATTAAAGTTAGTTTTCACTTTGTAGTGTTGTTTTTGGAAGTCGGTTGTATTTTTTTGTAAAAAAGTTTTTATTTTTCACTATTTAGTTGTGTACCTACCCCACACAAATTCCAATACCACTACCTGCAAAACAAACTAGAACATCATCCATATAAAAAAGTGGGGAAAAAATACGTATTATTGAAGCTAACTCAAAAACTACCAAAGCAAAGTTAATCAATTTTATATGGGACCAACTGTGATGTATACCCTCTCGAATAAAACAAAAAAAAATCAAATCGGTCCAGCCATCTTCGAGTAATCGGGGAACATACATAAAAAAAAAAATAGGTTCCGATGAATTGAGAACCTTCTCCTTTTTGAAGTCGGTTAAAAAAATATATATAATACGTGACGAATTGAGAACATACTTTTTCTGAGTCGGTAAAAAAATAAAAGCAGCAAGTATTCGGACAAACAAAAAAGTGATTTGACTATCGTGTATTTATTATTAGTGTATTTTATCAATGTAAGCACTTAGGGGTATGATAACATGCACCTACAATTCAACCTTATCGTCATTACTTCATTGCTTATAGCGATACAGTGCAAACTGGAATCAATTTTGGTTTTTATTTAAAAAATACTTTATTAAATTATGGCTGAGGACATCAGAATTAATTTTTCTTCTTTAGCCATAGAGTCAGTGATGTCATCTTCATCAGAGTATTCTAGAACTGCAGTGATGATAACGCAGTTCAGTGCAGCGCGCCATTTTCTTTCCTACTACCTTTCAATGCAGTTGTCTCAAGAAAGTGTGTGAATTAAAATGTTTTTCAACTGGAGAAGACCATCTACCACAAATTACCATTACAACGTGTTTTCGTTTTTTACAGCACAAAATGCTGAGGAGTGAGTTAAAATTCTGATTAATATTTGTGTTGTTTAATAAATATTCGTATACGATCGTGCCGATAAGGTGCATGCTTCGTCTGATTCCCGCGCATTTTCTCTGCAAATTGAAAGAAGAAACCAAATTGTATGGAAGCATTTAGAATGTGAGGACTATGTGGGTCATTTCAGTTTGTTTTAATAATGATCTGGCAGTTTGAGTAATGTATGTGGCCTACCTAAATGCCCTTTCTTTGCTATTGCTGAATTGTTGTTCGAGTCGTTGAGCTCCATAAATTCCGAGTTGACCTACACAATTATTACTGACTGGACAGTTCCACTCAAATATTTGTGGTTCTTTCCATAAAAGGCCATTTCTACATGGTCCTCACATGATCTGACCAAGATTATGTGTGGGACTTTAACACTTTCAAGGACAATACGTCGAAAGACGTAAACTATGACCCTCATTATACGGCTGTAGCCGGCGATTTAAAATACACCAAAAGTAAAGGTCGATTATTTCCCATAGCATTTATAGGAAGGATATAACTCTGTGCCGTTTTAGGCTATAATACAGACCGCTAGTGCTACAGCAAACACTCCTGCGCGTGCACACAAGTTCAATGTGTGCAAGCTGTCATTTTGTATGGAAAGTTTGTGTGCCTTAGCACAAATTAAAGGGATTGGTTTTGTGTCCGTGAACGTGTCAAAAATTGGTAAATAATTACAATTATCATATTTGCATCCGAGATGTTGGTGACGTTAATGTTTCTTCTTTGTGTTAAATATGTGTATACTACTTAAAAATCCTCCGGTAAATTATTGAACAGCTCTGCTCCCTCAACTAATATTGTTGTTTTGCCATAATTAGTCTTACCCGTGCTGTCATTAGTTGAAACTTGTTTTTACTTATTGTGTTGTCCGTTCACTTTAAATTTTTACCCAATCACTCACCAAAAAGAATTAGTACATAACACATTCTTCTGTAAGAGTGTATCAGAAAGATATCATCAATCAGGTGTAATCTACCATCAAACTGAACAATTTTCTCCATGGGACCATCATGGGACCCAAATATATGGAACGGCAGATTTTTTTTTCTCGATTATGTTGTTGGTCCCATGACATGATGACGGCTAATAGTATAGTTAAAATCTCGCTGCAGACTCGGTCATAAATCATTCGAGTGTTTTGCTCTCTTTCCCACTCACGGGCCTTATGGGCAGGCCACGCCCACACGTAGTCCTGTGCATTACTGCAGTCGTTGAGTGATATCGATAGTTTTATATATTTATAAATGGGTGATAGAAATAAATACACATTTTTTTAAATTTTATTAAATGTGCTTTTCTTAAGTCTTCATCTTGCAGCAATTCTGCATGTTCCACACATTTTTGTCAATTTTCAATGGAGACATTGGAAATGGCTTCATCGACTAACTTCTCGATATCAGCTATCTTGAAGGTTTTGTTTTTCGTTGCAACTTTATTTTTTACTTGAGCCCACACCAACTCGATGGGATTGTACTGACAGTGGTGACAAAACTAAAAATAGAAAATTAAAATTCTTCGTCTGAGTCATCGTCATCATCATCCACATGAATGATGAACTCTTCGCATAAATGTGCTTTTCTTAAGTCTTCATCTTGCAGCAATTCTGCATGTTCCACACATTTTTGTCAATTATTTAATTTAAATTTAATTTAAATTCAAATATAAAATTTAATTTAATAATTAACTAATGGATACTAATGTGTTCTTACGAGAAGGAAGTCTCGTAAAAACACATTAGTACTCATTAGTTACCCTGCATACTTAATGAATGCAGTATGTTTACGTGATAACCTTAATGATAATGGCCTTGAGCGCGCGCAACTAGCGCACATCCCTACTCCGATTATGATTTATGACCAAGTCTGCAGCGAGATTTTAACTATATATAAGCACAGGATTAACACTGGATGGATGAAATGGCGGCAGGTCACGGGAACAATCTGCAACTCCCGCATTCCCCTTAAACTTAAGAAGATATATAAAACAATGGTTAGACCTGCTGTCTTGTATGGGTCAGAATGTTGGGCCACAAAAGGGATGAATGAAAAGCAATTGCATGCAGCTGAGATGAGAATGCTAAGACGGATGTGTGGTACGAATGGATAGAAAAAGAAATGAGTACATAAGAGGAAGTTTGAAAGTGACACCGGTGACTGAAAAGTTGTGCAGAAACAAGTTGTCATGGTATGGGTGGTGATGCGGAGGAATGAGGAAAATGTCGTGAGGAAAGTTTTGAGTATGAATGTCGATGGCTATAAGAGTAGGGGAAGATCAAAGAAACGACGGATGGATTGTGTGAAAGATGACATGGCTAGAAAGGGGGCGACTACCGAGATGACGACTAATAGAGAAGTATGGATAAAAAGGACATGTTGCGCTGACCCCAAATCAATTGGGATAAGGGCTGATGATGATGATGTTGGTCCCATGAACAAAATTGTTCAGTTTGATGGTGTGTCTGTACCACACCTTCTGACCATATCACCAACAATTATCGTTGGAAAATTTGAACCAATGAGCTCTTCCCGTTGTTTATATAAGTACCTAATAAAGGTATTTGTACATAATAGAATATAGGTAAGTATTTAGTGTTATATAGATTTTAAATTGTATTTAAGATTCGTCAAAATAGGTACATTATTGTTTTGAATAACATTAAGAATATTAATTTATTTAAATGTAATATAAACATAACCTAAAAATAAAAAAATTATATCCTAACACAACTAAAACTATTAAAAAACTAAAATATGGCATCGAAAAATTCCTCCGCATCGAATTTTATTAAGAATTAAATTGTAGTTAATTGAAAAATCATTGACGTAAATTGAGGTTATAAAATTAACCTCAATATTGTCAAATAAAAACATCTTTATGGTGATTTAAGGACGCTGTTACAAATGGGTATTCAAATCATTACTTTTTTACATAAAAGTATGTTTATTAAATAAAATGCTTTGCATTCTTAAAATGTTGTTTGGCCAAATTGTTGATAGATGTGCTTGGTACGATTCTGAACTACAGGTAAATATAATTTTAAGTAGTACATTTTCTCACTAGATGTACCGAAGTAAAAGTTTTCAGTCCGGTACATTTATTGAGAAACTGTAGGTACTTATCTAAAATTATATTTATAGTTCAGAATTGTACCATGCACATCTATCAACAATTTGGCCAAAAAACATTTTAAAATGCATTTTATTTGCATGCATTTTATTTAATAAACATGCTTTTGTTTAAAAAAGTAATGATTTGACTACCCATTTGTAACTGCGTCCTTAAAATTAGGATTTCGACTTTAAAGTACCTTATTATTCAAATCGTTGATGATTGTAAACGACCGGACATGTGATTAGAATCAAAGTACTCTATTTTGTAAGTGTCACTGGGACGTTCTTCTTTTTAGCCGACTCCAAAAAGGAGGAGGTTCTCAATTCGTCGGAACCTTTTTTTTTTTTTTTTGTTTTTTTTTTTTTGTGTATGTTCCCCGATTACTCGAAGATGGCTAGACCGATTTGATTTTTTTTTGTTTTATTCGAGAGGGTATACATCACAGTTGGTCCCATATAAAATTGATTAACTTTGCTTTGGTAGTTTTTGAGTTAGCTTCAATAATACGTATTTTTTCCGTAGTGGTATTAGAATTTGTGTGGGGTAGGTACATAACTAAGAAGTGAAAAATAAAAACTTTTTTACAAAAAAATACAACCGACTTCCAAAAACAACACTACAAAGTGAAAAATAACTTTAATTTCGGAAGTCGGTGGCAAAAAACGAAAATACATTTAACTAGACACCGACTTCCGAAATTAAAGTTATTTTTCACTTTGTAGTGTTGTTTTTGGAAGTCGGTTGTATTTTTTTGTAAAAAAGTTTTTTCTACCTACAAAGACAATACTCGTCACGCTGGATGTTCTTTTCTACCGACAACACCGCCGTCACACTTTTTGATATGTAACATCCATAGAGTACCTGTATAGTACCTATACTATAAAAGTTTTTTTTTCCCTTGTTCTAGGGCTCATCAATAGGATGGCACCTAATCTTATTACAATCTAGCCTTATAAATAGGCTAATAAGTAATTAAATTATAACCTAAACTATTAAATTGTCTTTACTAAGAATGTGTCCAATAGCACTTTTCTTATTGCCTCTACATTTCGTTCTTGTGTTTGTTTGGCACATTTGTCCTATAAACTATTCACTAACACTGAACACTAACTCGAACGGTTTTGTTCTTTTCAGTCTTCTCACTATGTTTGTGTGCTCGAGAAGCTGGATTACCTCGACGTTCACATGCTGATGAAGTCTCTTTTCGTGAGCTTCTGCTAATTTCTGGATCACTTTTTCGATGAACTCAACTTTTAGGTCCCGATGTAGGTGATCATAGTGTGTGTCATATTATAAAAGTGACATCTTTCCTCAACATCTTTCATTTCGCTTTCCTGCAATCTGTGAGAGTGATTTCATGAAAAGGTACGGAAGTGTGTAACAGGAAGTGAAAATATTTTTCTAAAAGTTTTGAGTGACGTAAATCGCTAGTTCCCGTTGTCCCCGTACGCAGTGTCCCCGTCCTACGGGGACAGCGGTACTTCAATTAAATATTTAAAAATACTTCCCGTTGTCCCCGTACACTGTCCTCGTTAATATAGTTGAATAAAATAAGTAAAAATTATTGCCCACAGTCCTCGTTTTTTTCTTTTTTGTGTAGTATTATGTGTGAGTCGGCATCTTTTACCCATCAAACAAAGCTTTTTCTTTGGTATTTAATCAAATGATTTATTACAGCAAACAATCTTTAGACAGTAAACATTTGGTCTTTTTGGTCAAATGATTTGTTGTGACACAAAATATATAGGTTAGGTTAGGTTAAAACTGTGACCTTCTACGCACGAGCCGAGCGAGCGAAGCGAACGGTGCCGCGGCAGCGGCCGACGAGTGCCAGAAACGACTAGATTTTACAGAAAAAAAAATGTGGAAAAAAAGAGATTATTTTTAACAGGCTATCAAGAACCGAACTAGTTAGTTAGAGGACAACGACTCGTGAAAAGTTTGCTTCCCGTTGTCCCCGTTAGCCGAATGTACGTTATGGGGACAGCGGGAAATACATTTAATCACGTCCCGCTGTCCCCGTGAAGGGGATATGGCATACGGGGACAACGGGAATAAACCACGTAAATGTCGGTTGTTTGGTATGGCACTAGAAAGGACTTTTACCAAGGTTCGAATACTGCAAGACTCGCTCGTTTTTGAATATCATGTCACAATTATTTTGTAAAAAAACCGGCTAAATGCGTGTCGGACCACGCACAATGAAGGGTTCCGTAGTTGGGATGAATTCATCTTAAGGACAAACTTAACATTGTAGTTGAAAAACATGTTTTCCCATACGTTCCAACTGTAAATGTAAGTTTGTACTCACAATATTGATAGATTTACCATGTTATTTTAAGAGCACAGACTTCTTATAGGTTTTCCTGTAATCTGCAGGTAAAGATCTATTATCTGTATTTTTTTTTTAAATTTAGGCTCAGTAGTTTCGGAGATAAGGGGCCCCCCCCTTATCTCCGAAACTACTGAGCCTATGGTAAATGGTAAATTTTCGCCTATTTTCTTAAATAACTTTAAAACAATTGATTTTAAAAGTATAAAAAAATATATATTTGAGACCCTCATAGTAAGCCCTTTCATTTGACATATCACACGGTGTAGTTTGCAAAACTTTTTTTTTTAATTTTCTTATTTGCCCCCCAAAAGTGACCCCCATATTCAAAATTCATTTATTTACTTTACCCGTCCGTGTTTGGGTCACAGAAATTCATATGTGTACCAAATTTCAACTTAATCGATCCATTAGATTCGGAGCAAATTGGCTGTGACAGACGGACAGACAGACAGACAGACACACAGACAGACAGACGGACACACGAGTGATCCTATAAGGGTTCCGTTTTTTCCTTTTGAGGTACGGAACCCTAAAAACAGTAATAATAAAAACGGAAGTGTTCAAGAATAGTTGAATAGGTGTATTATCAAAAGAATTTTTGTGAAAAAAAATATTGTGAAACTGAATGTTTATGAAGAAAAACGATTTGTTTTCGTCGATAAAAAGAAGAACAACCCCACTACAAATTGGCATCAACCGGTACATTTTCTACCAGTCAACCAAGGGTGGTGATGAAATTGATGGCAGGTGCTCAGTATGAGAGGAATAATTATAAAAAGAACACTAAAAATAAATCTTAATTAATTATAAATACACTGTATACAAGTAGATAAATATTTTGTAAACTAATAATACACATACATACCTACTTACTATAAAATATACCTATACTATATGTATATAAACAATACATATTATATACAAATTCAAGAGAGAGAGGTGTTGAAATAACTCTACACTATTTGTTTAGAAAATAACTGCAAATTGTTTAAATTATTTTCATCAGATAGTTTTGGAACAGACTACGTATAGATTCCTAAATATTGTACCATTCCCTTATATATTTTTTAAAATTTAATTACAGGTTTGTAATCAATCATTTGAGCACTGCAGACGCGAAAGAACAGGCGCTGAATTTGATAATGCAAGAACTTCTGAGAGACGATCCAATCATTAGCGCACTTGGTGAGTTTTTCAAATTATTCAATTTATTTTTGTTCAGATCTATCCTGACACAATTGGTCGATAGATCAGGTTAAGCTACGCTTGCCAAGGTCGGTCCTCGGATGGGGTACCATCGTTACGTTGCTTTCCGAGACCCCTCCGTACCTCGGAAAGCACGCTAAACCGTTTCGGGGATCTTTGACAGTTGTTTCTTGTAGTCAAAAGCCTGAAAACTAGTAGTAAGTAACTGGGTTATGAAGGTCACGTAAGCAGTTAGGCAGTTATGCAGAGGTGGCAATGAGCCGACGCCGACCGTTCAGCCGTAAATTCAAAGAAAGTTATGGGACAGGATTTCAAGGAGTTGGCCTTCCGCATCCAAAGAGGGTTACCCCTATCGGGGGAGATCATCACTTGCCAAGGCGTTTCCCAACTATATGCAAAAGTACACTAGCTTCTGCCCGCGATTTCGCCCGCGTGAAATTTCTTGTTCCCTCAACCCACCCCGTCGCATCGCATCGCCTGCACGCGCTATTACTTTGTTTTGTGACAATTTTTCGTTTTGCTTGGCTCCTAAGGGTCATACCGTGATGTTAAATAGCCTTCTTCAAGCCTACGTTCGTATAATTAAAGACTTTGGAAGAACAAAGGTAAATATTATGATAGCATTTGATTATTTGACACATAAGCAATATTTTAGGCAAAAAAAATAGGGTTAATTGTTTTTTAATTGCGGTAATATAAACAAACTGTTTTTAATTGTTCTGAATCAAAATTCGTAATCTAGCCTAGTATATCCACTTTAGGAAACAGTCATTCGTTGAATGTCCATTGATACAAATTGCTTGTGTACAAGCCGTGTATAAGTGGCTAGGCGCCCCGTCGCGCGCCGACAAAAAGTCTCATATTACTCAAATCCAGGAGCTAGGCCACCACCTCTTAAAGCAGTATTATTTTAATCTTACATGAGTGTGGGAAAGAGATGGAGCTAGACGTCCTGTATAGCTCCATCTCTTTCTCACACTGAAGTAACATTAAAATAATACTGCTTTAAGAAGTGGTGGTTGGCCCCCTGGTGGGATATCTTTAACAGGTGGAATGGTTTGGGTAAGGAAGCACTGTCTCGCCACAGCTTCAGTCTTTCTTTTGATACGACGTACTTTAAAAAACTGTAGTGCTATTCTGTAAATATCTCACCGTGAAAACATGAGTGAAGTGATCTTAAAGTGAGCTGTCAATAGTGTCAACCCCTAGCATCAGGTGGCATGACGGCTCACTTCACGCTCACTTCACCTGAGTTATCACGGTGAGATGTTTACAGAATAGCACTACTGTTCCGGCTTTGCAGCCTATGTTGTCGTGCAAGGAGTGTCATGTGTCGGAGACCATTTTGGCTCTTTCGCTGAGCTTGCCACCGCTCTGCGAATCACTGGGTGGCGCTATTCCTGCTACCGAATACAGCATTTGAATCTAAATAGATCTAGAATTTAAACTACAGTAAGATGTAATTTACTAATTTCAGAGTTTGATCCAGTTTCGGAGGAGAATCTTAGGAATCGGCTTGCGCTGTACCTTGATCAGAACGTTGCATTGGGTTGCTACACGAACAAAGAAGGCACTTTAGTTGCTGTCGATAATTTGTATGTGCGAAACATACGTGATGAATTCCCGGAGTTGACCGAAGTAAGTGCCGAAGAAAACGTATCTTCTTGGTCGTAAGTTAGACTAGCATTAAAATCACAATTCTCACCATCCTCTTCATCATCATCTTCCTGCCCTAGTCCCATGTTACGTGGGGTTGGCGCAACACGTTTATTTTCCACTAGCACTTCCTGGATTGGATGTCGGAAAATATCCCATGGGAACAAAAATCCTTCCTTATTCGTTGTCTACATTATAAAGAGAACCTCGGTACAAAATTTCCGCTTCCTAGGTTCTAGTTTTTGGGCTGGGCGTTGATGAGTCAGTCAGTCAGTCAGTCAGGACTTCTCTTTTTATTTATTAGATTATATCTCAGTTATCATGTTATCTGTTAGGTACTCCTTTAGCTGTTGCCCGTGGCTTCGCCCGGATGGATGTTAATACTATACTTCCCAATTTTAATCGGATTTTGTTCACAATTTCATGGGTTTTATTTTTGTTGCGTGGAACCCTATTTTTTTTCTAAAATATAAGCAAGTTACTTCTTATAACATCAGCCATCTGCCAGCGAAAGTCCCGTCAAAATTGAACCAGCCGTTTCGGAGATTAGCCGGAACAAACAGACAAACATTTTAAAAATTGATTTTTCGTTATTAGTACCTACCGTACCGTGTAGTACTTTCATAGGCATTTAGTAAAAAGCTGTTACTTTGATACACAAACAGACACTTCAATTTTATTTTTTATTTGTACTCTACTTAGGTAATTTTTTCTTTGACCTTCCTCTCTCTCTACCTTCATAATCCACATTTATTATTAATCATTGTTTCACTTGACATGCGTTTCATCCCGCCTCTTCAAATACATGCCCGAACCAAGACAACTTTTTTGTAACTGATACCAGTTTCAAACTTCCTAAAATATTTACCAGTCACTCATTTCTTACTGTACCTATCCAATCTCATTATCTTGCAGTGCTTAACTAATTGATTGGGGTTCGGCGCAGCATTAGATTATATATATACCTACATATATGTATAGACAAATCATGCACACAAAATAGGTCTGTCAAATCGCACAGAGGGCATGCAATAATTATCTGTCACCGGATATTTCCGAAAATTCTAAAACACTATCCGGATAAATCCGGATAATATGAATATTTTGAATACTACTGTAAAAAAGGTAAATGAAATTAATTTAACAGACGTGATGTGTATCGATATCAGAGGGCTTAGACAAATGAAATGGCATTCGCTTCGGCTATTTCTACAATCGCTACAGCTTCAAAGTGACATCGACATGATCACGTGACATTTCGATACCTTATGTCACCCCATAGGTAATTTTTTTGGCTTTTCTACTAGCGTCATCGCTAATCGAATGTTACTTTGTCTAGGCCCTTTGATCTACATACGATAACTAGCCAGCCAGTGGAGCCGATTCTAAACTACCACTAAAATTCCTTACTTTTGAAAAAATCTCTAAATTTAAAAACAATTTTGACACTACTAAAATCGAGTTTGACAATCGTGACTCCGCGTGCTATAGTGCCCGTAGTATAATATGACCCGGTGGCTTTAATTGGAACTAACGAAATCACTATGAAAAGTGACAAGGCTTGTCATATTTTGTTCACCGACATCGCCGCCGTTACTGGATTAGATTTTTTTAGAGTCGGAGGCGCGCAGGGATATCTGACTACTCTGAGAAGAAAGGCTGAAACAAACTCGGAGGTCAGTCTCTTTTAATATCCAGACATAATCTTGGTCAGGTAATTGGTGTCTGAAATGGTATTTTGAGGAAAGAGCCACACAGGTTGAGTGGAGTTATACAGTCAGTGCACGCATTTTTCAGTAATCGTGCAGCTGCGTCAGCTGCGTAATTTATTAGTAAACTTTGAAATATTTTAATATCGATATTATAATTTTTTTTTTTTTTTTTTTTTACTGATTTTTGTTTGCCTGAACTCCACTTACAAAAACTGTGTGTTTTTTAAAAGTTATTCCAGCCTTAATATCAAATAAAAAATGATGTTTTATTGTGTCAAATTAAGGATAAGAAAATATTTTTTTTGAAGTACTTAATGAATTAAAATTACTTTTCTATTTTATACAATAACAATAACGGTATCTTTCCTTATCCCGCGTATTTTTTCCAGACTTCCACGACTCATTGTTGATTCATAATTTCATACTGAAATTCAGTCTTCCCATAAAATCTCAAAAATTAGAGTTCAAAACAAGCTTTTATTTTGATTATTTATAATATTTGTCAATTTATATTCTATACAAATACAATATAATATTAGTTTTTAATAAATTCTTGCCATTTTGTAGTAATTTAACGTTAAAAAACCTTGAATTCAGTTTATTGTAATTTTTTAGCGATAACTCTTAACGGTTCGACGAACAATACCAGACAAAGGACCTTTGGGTACATTCACTCAATAGCAGCCATCTCAGTTGTGACCCCTTTCTTGCCATATTCATTTTTCACACAATCACACCCTTCGCTTCTTTGGCCTGTTCTTGCGCTCCTCAACTCTTATGTACAGTCGAGTTCATTAATATATTGGCCCATTCAGACTTCAAAAATATATGAACGAAAAAAAAGTTCATAATACTTGTATCTTGACAACTATATGCATCATTAAATTGTGTTCAAGATTTAGATTCATTAATATTTGACTGCTTTTTACCCGACTATGGCAAAGCCAAAAGGAAGGGTTATGATTTTAGCAGTCTATAAGTATGTATTTACGTGTGTTCCACCGAAGCGCCTAAATTACTGAACCGATTAATGAATGAGGTATCAATAGATTCGTAATAATGGTCCGGGTGACATAGGCTATATAAATTCTCCCTAAATTTAATATGGTGGACTTTACACGTAAATTTCTGACCACGAAAAAAAAATTCGAGCTAATAATGACATGTTTGGTATCAAAAGAAAGGTCTTGACGACCACATTACAAATATGTATATATGTCATATTGTTTAAGTAAATAAATATGTTTAAATTGTTAAAAATAAGTAAAAGTGGAGGTAAAGGCGAGCGTGATTTTTCAGTAGTAGGGTTTTAGTTTTTGAACTTACTTTTTATTATTTTCAGTAACATGTACACAGTCAAAGGAAAAGTCGAAAAATTTACTTTAAAAAAAGTAAAAACCGACTTCAAAACCAAAAATGAATAAAATAACTTTTACAAAACACTTCAACAGCTTCTGAAGTCAGTGTCAAGCTAAAGTGTATTGAAGAATTGATGACACCGACTTCAGAAGCTGTTGAAGTGTTTTATGAAAGTTATTTTATTCGTGTTTGGTTTTGAAGTCGGTTTTTTTTTAAGTAAATTTATTTTTATATTTTTAGTTGAATAAACAATTACATAATTAGGTATGCCAAGTCGAACGAAAAGAAGAATCATCAAAATCCGTTTAGAAATGCCGGAGATACAGTGCATTTATGCATATAACTTCGTACATAAGAATAATTACATAATGTATTGTATACTAAAACCTTCCTGAAAGTAAGTAGATCACGGTAGTGAAAGAATTATCAAAATTGGTTCATTGGTTTTTGAGAAAATCGCGGACAAATAAACATAGGTACATACATACATACGGGTCGAATACAGAACCTCCTTTTTTGAGTTCCGTTAAAAAGCAAAAGCAGTCACATATTATTGAATCTAAATCTTGACCACAATTTAATGATTCTTATGGTGTATCAGAAAGGTGTGATCTAATTTAAGGGTGTGGTACAGATCATCAAACTGAACAACTTCCTCCATCGGACCAACATCGTAATCGAGAAAAAATTATCAGCTGTTCCGTACAAAACTTCAATACTACTTGACCTGAATGTATGGGATGGCTGATATTTTTTTCTTGATTACGATGTTGGTCACATCCAGAAAGTTGTTCAGTTTGATGGCCTGTACCACACCTTTCTGATACACCCTGCCCATAGATGGCCCATTTTTTAAAACCTTTGAAATATTTAATAATATAAACCTCACTTTCGTGTTTCAGGATTCGGGCGAGGCTTTCAGAAGTTTCATAAAATATACTAAATTAATCGAAAGACGAATTTGGTATATGAGTCAGCAAAGGGTGTGTAACTATCTAACTTCATCTGGTGTATTTATATTGCCGGCATACAGGAATATCGGCATTACAAATGAAATGATAAGAAAGAGGTAGGTACTTATTATAATTATGGTTTTTCAAGGGTTCCGTATAAATACACTGGGCCGCAAAGAAAGCGGCACCCTAATTGCGTAACACATTCTCAATCGGAATTTGAATCATTTTGAAAGAAATTGCTAATCCATTGCTTCAAATGTTCGAAAAGATTGTCTGCTCGACAACGTAAATGACGCAATGAATTTTATTGAACTGTCAAAATGAAACCAACTCCGATTGCTAATGTGTTATTAGGGTGCTGCTGCTGGTCGGTAACAAAACCTCAATAACTTCCAAAATATTGGAGTTATCTATATGAAAAAAAAGTATTATAGACAATTTTATATTGCTTAAATCAATGTCACAAAAATGCAAGATTATCCACTCAACTGTTGAATCACCTTATCCAGGCCGCGGACATTATAATCATATTTGTGTCGAAGACTTCTCCAGTCCGCGCGGTTTTGACTACTTTTTAATTACGTTAATGTGTTAATAATCTGTATCTTTGAAAAGAACAAGGATGGCATACCATCATTATGTCATGTCTCTAAAACACACCAACAACGCTATCAGATCGCGCGAAACCACTCAGAAGTACCGACACAGACGCGTAGATTCGACAAAATGGCCGACCGCACGCGAAGGGATATGAATTTATTTTGAAAAAAAAAAATAAGTTAAGTAAAAATTACCATTTTCACTAGATTTCGAGAAATGTGCTACGGTATCAAATATGCAATTTTACACATTTTATTTTATATTGCCACCACGAGCTGGTTTGCCATGCTTTCCACTAGACTTCTGAGCCAATGCTGAGGATTAATCTCCCATTCCTCTATCAATGCTTCTTCCAATGCACGCTTCGTGCATTGGAGAGGAATTTCGCTGGCGTACACGTGTCCCAGGCATGCTCAATGGGGTTCAAGTCTGGGCTACGTGCTGGCCACTCGCTGCGTGTTATAGCGACAACTTCAAGGTATTCAAACACTATCCGAGCTGTATGGGGACGAGCATAATCTTACCTATAGATGGCGTTCTCGCTCATGTTTATTAAAAATGGGCCAACATACTCATTTAAGATTTTATTCACATATCTTTCTACAGTTAAGAGGGGAGGTGGCCTACGATTCCCCATACAAATGTATTCCCCGTTTTTCTTCCTGAATAATGCCTCTAGATCAATATTTTTTTTTTTTTTCATAATATCTAAGTCTGCTGTAGACACGTCCCTGTTATTTCCTTTTTTTTCAGGAACTAATTAGTAAAGAAAATATGACGCTTCAAAAATTACAAAAAATGCCCCATTTTTACCGTCGTGATTAGAGAACTACCAGACAAATTCTAAAAGTTTTTAACATAAAAGAAAATGATAGGAACCTAGACATACTCTTTCTTAAAATTTTAATGAAAAAATCATTGAATCGGCTCAGTTTTTGAGGAGAAAAACGTCGATCTCGTCGGTCTGAGCTGCAGCTGTACCTACTCGTATCGCACTCTCTTATCACTTTTCAGACACAGCGCGACAGCAATAGTTTCTTCCTCATAGGCCACCTCCCCTCTTCAAGAGCTATTTTCTTTCACCTCTAGCACAGACGGTGCGGCTTTCGGAAGAAATTCCAGCCCATACGTGTATGGAGTCTCCGTCGTATGGCACTTTCTTTTCAATGCAAGCTTGGTTATAGCGCTCTCCTGGTCTCTTTTGTAGCCTCGTCGTGCGTGTACAAAATATACGCGCGTGTTGGATTATTAACGATTGTTCGTATTTATGGAGAATAATTAAGTAATTGAATAGTTTATTGATAATCTTATTACGAACATCAGTGTCACTCTGTCAGAATGACAGATGACAGTGACGTTCGGAAACGTTCCATTTCAATAACATTTGAATAAACTCAAACTCAAACTCAAACTCAAAGCATTTATTTCAAATAAACCAATTACAGGCACTTTTGAATTGTCAATGGGTCGGTCAGTCAGAAAGATGAAGCTAGTTGCCCATTCCAAAGCGTAGTAGATCCCTATGGAGAAGAACGGGCAAGAAACTCCACGGACACTCTTTTAAATCATAATATTTTTACAAAATATTGGTTACATTGTTCAAGTTGAAAATATACATGTGAGAACAATGTAGAAAGACGTGCACGTTAAAAAGCGTCCGTAATAAAAAGATAATAACTAAAACAACTAAATTAAATATTAAAATTAAAAATAAGCCATGGCAGCTAAGAGACGACCAGTCCCAACTGACGGCGCCCGTTCACGAACATGACGCATGGATCAGCACCATTTAGCTCAACCATTTTGAAGGGAACTTAATGATCCAACACACACGCCACCATCAGCGAGACATTTGAGTGAGCATGACATACTCTCAACCGCCAGGGCACACTCAAGTCAGTGAAAGACGTACCCAGTAAAAGGTAGCTTAATAGTAGCTACATAGTGCTCACACGTGCTATGCAATTATATAATACTAAGAGATTGAATCTAAACAATGCAAAGAAAGTTTTCTCTCATCTTAATCTTCAGCAGGTCCAACAATATATCCGAATGCTAATCAATTAATTAATGCGTCCTTGTGGAGCAGGACAAGCATTCAGCCAAGCATTTTTGTCAGCGATGTAATCCCCCAACTTATAATATGCCCGGCTGCATAGTGTGCGTTTTATACAAGATTTAAATTTCCTTTCATTCAGCTGGAGTATGTGGGGAGGTATTTTATTATAACATTTTAAACAGTACCCCATGAAGGATGAGTCTACTTTAGCCAGTCTGAAACCTGGTTGAACTAATTGGTCCCTATTTCTAGTCCTATAATTGTGTCCTTCACCTCTTTTACCGAAAAGATTTAGATTTTTCCTTACGTACATGATGTTTTCGTAGATATATTGACAAGGTACCGTCATGATGTTAATATCTTTAAACAGTTCCCTTAGAGAATCGCGCCTGCGGAGGCCATATATTGCTCTGATGGCTCTTTTCTGCAGAATAAAAATAGACTCTATGTCTGCAGCCCGTCCCCATAGTAAAATACCGTAAGACATAATACTATGAAAGTAACTGAAATAGACCATCCTTGCGGTGTCTACATCAGTGAATTGACGGATTTTTCTCACCGCATATGCTGCTGAACTTAGCCGTCCTGCAAGAGATGTTAAATGCGGACCCCATTGCAGCCTTGAGTCGAGCGTGATCCCCAGGAAAACAGTTTTATCGACGAATTCTAGTTTCTCTTTATTCAATACTATGTCACAATCAGTACTTTTAACATTTGGTAAAGCAAATCTTACACATTTAGTCTTTTTCCCATTTAATACTAAATTATTAGCAGTGAACCAATTATGGATCTGCAGTAGGGCTAAACTTTATTAAACGTAAATTAATGTTTTATATATAGAAATGTACATATTGTTATTTGCATTTCTTTGATTGATATTTCATAGACAGATGTATTTTATATTAATTGCTTATATTGTGACTTAAAAGACTCGTATTACCTAACAACGATTGTAGAGTTGTCGCAGAATAGGCAATGATGGTGGCTACTGATAATCAAGTTTAGACTTTATTATAATAACAATACTGTAAATGAATAAGTAATAATTAATATGATACTAATAATGTTTCTCATGATTTTACATTGCAATTTCTATGTACCAAGTTATTTCTAAATAACTTGTAACAATAGTCCACGACCTGTGATTGGCAGAAATAAATCATGACCCTTGATTGGTTGAAACTAATATCGTATCAGATCTTACTTCTAGATTATAAATACACAATAACTGTATACCTAAATGATCCCTTAATGTTTTAAAACCAGTCTCGCAATGTATGATTTGTTAAGTAATACCTATTTTAGAAGTTATTTGGCAATTATGTATAACCATCTGTGATTGGTCTAAAATGGCGCCAAGAGGTGGGAATAGTTTGTACCTAGTAGTTCATGGGGTACTGTTTAAAATGTTATAATAAAATACCTCCCCACATACTCCAGCTGAATGAAAGGAAATTTAAATCTTGTATAAAACGCACACTATGCAGCCAGGCATATTATAAGTTGGGGGATTACATCGCTGACAAAAATGCTTGGCTGAATGCTTGTCCTGCTCCACAAGGACACATTAATTAATTGATTAGCATTCGGATATATTGTTGGACCTGCTGAAGATTAAGATGAGAGAAAACTTTCTTTGCATTGTTTAGATTCAATCTCTTAGTATTATATAATTGCATAGCACGTGTGAGCACTATGTAGCTACTATTAAGCTACCTTTTACTGGGTACGTCTTTCACTGACTTGAGTGTGCCCTGGCGGTTGAGAGTATGTCATGCTCACTCAAATGTCTCGCTGATGGTGGCGTGTGTGTTGGATCATTAAGTTCCCTTCAAAATGGTTGAGCTAAATGGTGCTGATCCATGCGTCATGTTCGTGAACGGGCGCCGTCAGTTGGGACTGGTCGTCTCTTAGCTGCCATGGCTTATTTTTAATTTTAATATTTAATTTAGTTGTTTTAGTTATTATCTTTTTATTACGGACGCTTTTTAACGTGCACGTCTTTCTACATTGTTCTCACATGTATATTTTCAACTTGAACGATGTAACCAATATTTTGTAAAAATATTATGATTTAAAAGAGTGTCCGTGGAGTTTCTTGCCCGTTCTTCTCCATAGGGATCTACTACGCTTTGGAATGGGCAACTAGCTTCATCTTTCTGACTGACCGACCCATTGACAATTCAAAAGTGCCTGTAATTGGTTTATTTGAAATAAATGCTTTGAGTTTGAGTTTGAGTTTGAGTTTAGGTAGGTACCAGTAATATTTAAAAACTATAAAAGACGGGACTACCCCGAATTAGGGGGACTCGTTATGCTAGCTGTCGTACGGTAAAGACCCTCTGGTGTCTGCCGTAAATATAAAGCTGCTAAGGAGGTCCTATCATCCAAGTCTTTTGGTTACAACTGTTAAACGGTACAGACAGACCATGAGTGGTGTCCCATGTCCGTAATTATTAAGTTGCTAAAAGTTATAATACGTCATTGGCTAAGCCAATGTAAAACACCACGCTGCATAGCAGAAGTTCTGTGTAAAATGGATTCTCTTGGATCTGGTGAAAGATCTAACTACAATGTTCATGTAAGTTGATTGATAATATTATATCTTGATTATTGTTGATAACTATGTTGTTCTGTATGTGTTATAATACGACTAATATTGCTCATGATATTGTGCAAATTCCTATCTATTGTTATAGTTGCTAACTTTGAGAAAAATGATCTATGATGATCTGATCTATATTTATAAGGTAATGTGATACCTAACTGAGACTGATCCTAATGTAAAAATGTATGGATAAAATACTAAAGTTCCCATGGAGTTTCTTGTCCGTTCTTCTCCATGTCTACCTAGTTTTGCGAACGGACAAATAGCTTTCTTAGATAAATAATTATTGACAAGCCTAATTGAAATAATAAATACCTAGTCTTGTCTTTCTGTGCTTTTCTTCATGAAACCCTTTCCTTACACACCATGTTCATAACTAGTTTCATACACAGTAAATAACTAATAATCATCTTGACATACAAAGCTTTTAAGTGGATATATATATATATACCTATAAGGTTAGTGTACAATCCACTTTCTAACATCAGAAGTGGGATAGTGCTCCGTCTTACATAAAAGATTTCTAATGAATATTATTTTGCTATTTTCATGATCAATGTTGGAGCAATCCGTGTTTTGCTGGAAGCCGATGGTGTCTGCGAGTCGTTGACTCAACCCTCACCATAACGATGACAACGTGCTACCATCTGAGAGCCAGCACAGTCCCTGCGGAGATGCAAGTTGCTACAACATCTTCAAAAAACATCCCAAGAATTCAATGGAGCAGCGGTACCTACAAATTAGCTAAAGTCGGTAATGCCTTTAGAGGCTCTGCTTTATTATTATTTAATCTGAGACCATCTCTTGCTGTTGGTGCATCTTAGGAAAGTTTTTGTAACCTATGTCTATAAAATAGAATTTTAAAACAAAAGTTTGTCAATAAAAGTTAAGCTTCAACTGGTATTTTAAAGACTTAAGAAGCAGGTTTTATTATATGAAATTGACCAGTATTTTGCATAAAAGTATTCCTTAAGTACTTGCCTAAGAACATTAATTACCTTCAATTGACTTGTGAAGCTTAACTTATAAAATCAATAATTAATATCATCTGCTTACTGCTAAAACCAAGTAAATGCAATGAGATAATGAGTTTGTAAAAGTGATATCTCACAAAAAAATATACCTACCAGTATAACATAATAAATAATCTTATGGCTTAAATCAGTTGCAATACAAATGGTTAAATCTTTTTACATTTTATAATTTAAATAATAACATGGTAAATATTATTCTGAGGAAAGGTCATAAACTCATTATTGTTATGAACCTTGTAATATTTTGCTTATGAAGTTTTTAAAATAATTGAATTCAGCAGTTATATCACTTTTTGTTAAAAACAGGTAAAACATATTAAATGAGCACCTTGCAATCTAAATTAAATTTTATAGTTATGGTTTTTACTAATAACAATAATAAAATCCAAAAGTAAGTACCTAAATCTTGTGCAACATTTTGCTTTAAGTTTTTTTATTTATTGAATTTGAAATAGATCAAATTAAAACTTATACTTTTGAAAAGTCATTTACTTGAATTGACACTAACTGTACTTATTACTTTTTATCCGTAAGCAGACTATATATGTGGTAACTATGTTAGTTACCTACTAGATTATAATTAATTCTAGTTCTCACAAAGATGAGACTGAATAGGATACAAGAGCAGACTATATATGTGGTTACTATGTTAGTTACCTACTAGATTATAATTAATTCTAGTTCTCACAAAGATGAGACTGAATAGGATAGAAGTTTTCACATAGGATGAAACTTGGCAAGAAAGGTTAAAATTGTAGTTCTCACAAAAATGAGGCTGACAATGGAATAAAAGTGTTCACATATGGATGAAACTTGGAAAGAATAATTTGAGATTGTAGTTCTCACTAACATGAGGCTGACAATATTATAATGCAGGTTTTCACATAGGATGAAGCTGGGCATTATGGAGAGATTCTAGTGCTCACAAGGAGGCTAAGAATAAAATGCAAGTGTTCACATAGGATGCCGCTTGACATTAGAAAGAGATTCTAGTGCTCACATAGATGGGGCTGAGAACAAAATGCAAGTTTTCACATAGGATGGAGCTTAGCATCACATAAACAAAATGCAAGTATACACATATGATGATACATTGCATAATAAAGATTCTAATATTGTTTTGAGAATCTGTTAGTTAACAGAAATTGAACTGTGTCACAGAAATACTGATTTTAGATTCTGGTGTTCATAATGACACATTTTGAGGAAAATTGGAGAACTGATTAACATGAATAAAAACATTACATAGGTCAGTAGTAAAGCCAGAATTTAAAGTTTGTACTATGTCATAGAGTAAATGAATCATAATTATATTTTTCTTTTATCCGTTGTACTAATATGTAAGAATTAGCAAACATCACATAACTTGTTGATAAACAAATATGACCCAAGGTTAAAGGTTATTATTAATTATCTTTATTTATTTTTCACTTTCAAAGCGCTTACTGATAGTATGGTTAAAATAAACTTTTAATTTTGTCGGAACTGATGCTGTGGTTCTCTATAATTTTGATGGCTTAGGTGCCAACTGAGTAACCATGTTATAATTTGGAATTAATTAACAGAAAATGTAATATGGATGATCAATACAGTTAGCACTAATATTGTCAGATTGACCGAGCGATGTGTTGTTTGGATTAGCTATACAATGAATACTAGTTGGTGTTTGATTCAATGGTTAGATAGATGGATTATTGTTTTTCAGTTGTTTTGTTTTGTAAACTAAATATTACTCTGAAATGATTATTCATTTGATAATAATTTATACCGCTGGTTGACTATTTACTTGATACTATTCTTTCACACCAGCAGCAGACAAGGTGTCTAGATAAATAGAAATTGTTATTGGTTTAGTATAATCGAATTACCTAAACTAGAAAATTAACATAAAAAGTTGGAACTTTTGAATCTGTCACTAAAAACTTGGTCTTGATAAGTCACATAGTGTTTCTGTGTGCTAAGTACGTACTTCGTTAACGAAGTAATAATTAGAATAGCAGTGTTGGATTATGCATATTTATATAAATATTTATCAACTTTACACTAGTGTTTATAAAGATGAAACTCTTGTTACTACTTTGTTAGATTTTAGTGCACAAAAACGAAGTTTTAAGACTATGTTATTGTAAGTCCTTTGAGAGCAAAGTACTAATCAGTATGGCCGTGTTGGATTATTAACGATTGTTCGTATTTATGGAGAATAATTAAGTAATTGAATAGTTTATTGATAATCTTATTACGAACATCAGTGTCACTCTGTCAGAATGACAGATGACAGTGACGTTCGGAAACGTTCCATTTCAATAACATTTGAATAAACTTTATTAAACGTAAATTAATGTTTTATATATAGAAATGTACATATTGTTATTTGCATTTCTTTGATTGATATTTCATAGACAGATGTATTTTATATTAATTGCTTATATTGTGACTTAAAAGACTCGTATTACCAACAACGATTGTAGAGTTGTCGCACAATAGGCAATGATGGTGGCTACTGATAATCAAGTTTAGACTTTATTATAATAACAATACTGTAAATGAATAAGTAATAATTAATATGATACTAATAATGTTTCTCATGATTTTACATTGCAATTTCTATGTACCAAGTTATTTCTAAATAACTTGTAACAATAGTCACGACCTGTGATTGGCAGAAATAAATCATGACCCTTGATTGGTTGAAACTAATATCGTATCAGATCTTACTTCTAGATTATAAATACACAATAACTGTATTCCTAAATGATCCCTTAATGTTTTAAAACAGTCTCGCAATGTATGATTTGTTAAGTAATACCTATTTTAGAAGTTATTTGGCAATTATGTATAACCATCTGTGATTGGTCTAAAATGGCGCCAAGAGGTGGGAATAGTTTGTACCTAGTAGGTAGGTACCAGTAATATTTAAAAACTATAAAAGACGGGACTACCCCGAATTAGGGGGACTCGTTATGCTAGCTGTCGTACGGTAAAGACCCTCTGGTGTCTGCCGTAAATATAAAGCTGCTAAGGAGGTCCTATCATCCAAGTCTTTTGGTTACAACTGTTAAACGGTACAGACAGACCATGAGTGGTGTCCCATGTCCGTAATTATTAAGTTGCTAAAAGTTATAATACGTCATTGGCTAAGCCAATGTAAAACACCACGCTGCATAGCAGAAGTTCTGTGTAAAATGGATTCTCTTGGATCTGGTGAAAGATCTAACTACAATGTTCATGTAAGTTGATTGATAATATTATATCTTGATTATTGTTGATAACTATGTTGTTCTGTATGTGTTATAATACGACTAATATTGCTCATGATATTGTGCAAATTCCTATCTATTGTTATAGTTGCTAACTTTGAGAAAAATGATCTATGATGATCTGATCTATATTTATAAGGTAATGTGATACCTAACTGAGACTGATCCTAATGTAAAAATGTATGGATAAAATACTAAAGTTCCCATGGAGTTTCTTGTCCGTTCTTCTCCATGTCTACCTAGTTTTGCGAACGGACAAATAGCTTTCTTAGATAAATAATTATTGACAAGCCTAATTGAAATAATAAATACCTAGTCTTGTCTTTCTGTGCTTTTCTTCATGAAACCCTTTCCTTACACACCATGTTCATAACTAGTTTCATACACAGTAAATAACTAATAATCATCTTGACATACAAAGCTTTTAAGTGGATATATATATATATACCTATAAGGTTAGTGTACAATCCACTTTCTAACATCAGAAGTGGGATAGTGCTCCGTCTTACATAAAAGATTTCTAATGAATATTATTTTGCTATTTTCATGATCAATGTTGGAGCAATCCGTGTTTTGCTGGAAGCCGATGGTGTCTGCGAGTCGTTGACTCAACCCTCACCATAACGATGACAACGTGCTACCATCTGAGAGCCAGCACAGTCCCTGCGGAGATGCAAGTTGCTACAACATCTTCAAAAAACATCCCAAGAATTCAATGGAGCAGCGGTACCTACAAATTAGCTAAAGTCGGTAATGCCTTTAGAGGCTCTGCTTTATTATTATTTAATCTGAGACCATCTCTTGCTGTTGGTGCATCTTAGGAAAGTTTTTGTAACCTATGTCTATAAAATAGAATTTTAAAACAAAAGTTTGTCAATAAAAGTTAAGCTTCAACTGGTATTTTAAAGACTTAAGAAGCAGGTTTTATTATATGAAATTGACCAGTATTTTGCATAAAAGTATTCCTTAAGTACTTGCCTAAGAACATTAATTACCTTCAATTGACTTGTGAAGCTTAACTTATAAAATCAATAATTAATATCATCTGCTTACTGCTAAAACCAAGTAAATGCAATGAGATAATGAGTTTGTAAAAGTGATATCTCACAAAAAAATATACCTACCAGTATAACATAATAAATAATCTTATGGCTTAAATCAGTTGCAATACAAATGGTTAAATCTTTTTACATTTTATAATTTAAATAATAACATGGTAAATATTATTCTGAGGAAAGGTCATAAACTCATTATTGTTATGAACCTTGTAATATTTTGCTTATGAAGTTTTTAAAATAATTGAATTCAGCAGTTATATCACTTTTTGTTAAAAACAGGTAAAACATATTAAATGAGCACCTTGCAATCTAAATTAATTAATTTGAGAAAAACAAAAGTAAAACTTGAATGGTTTCAAACACAGACGAAGTAGTATTGTTTCAAAGCTGTTCAATCGACTTTATTTTTTTTTTAATTTATGGTTTATAAATCTATAATACAATCACCAAAAAGAAATAAAAGTTTTTACTTCTTCGTATATTTGTAATGAAATAAACTTTAAATTAGTTTTTATTTTAAAAGGTTTGCTCAAATGTTTTAAAAGTTATCGCATTTTTTATAACCGACCTGCTTTTTTTGCGGCTCAGTGTATACAGGATAAGTTTTTAAGCAGTGCGCAAATTTTCACAGGGTGTTCACTTATGAATATGAACAACTTTCACTATGGGACTAACTCTAAAATAATTGCGAAAAAAAAAATCAGCTGTAAAAGTCCTAAATCTTAAGTTCTAAGTCCTGACAGACTGATGACTCATCAACGCCCAGCCCAAACCCTTCGACCTAGAAAGCTGAAATTTTGCACAGAGGTTCCCTTTATAATGTAAACAAGGAATAAGGAAGGATTTTTTCCCGTGGGATATTTTCCGACATCCACGCGGGTGAAGCCGCGGGAAAAAGCTAATTAACCGACTTCAAAAAGGAGGAGGTTCTCAATTCGTCGGAACCGTTTTTTTTTTTTTTTTTATGTATGTTCCCCGATTACTCGAAGATGGTTAAACCGATTTGATTTTTTTTTGTTTTATTCGAGAGGGTATACACCACAGTTGGTCCCATATAAAATTGATTAACTTTGCTTTGGTAGTTTTTGA
This sequence comes from Cosmia pyralina, assembly GCA_946251885.1. Lineage (NCBI taxonomy): Eukaryota > Metazoa > Arthropoda > Insecta > Lepidoptera > Noctuidae > Cosmia > Cosmia pyralina. Next base: position 4,000,362 of record OX276371.1, read on the forward strand.
GTTAGCTTCAATAATACGTATTTTTTCCACACTTTTATATGGATGATGTTCTAGTTGGTTTTGCAGGTATTAGAATAGAATAGAATAGAATTTGTGTGGGGTAGGTACACAACTAAAAACTGAAAAATAAAAATCTTTTTTACAAAAAAATACAAACGACTTCCAAAAACAACACTACAAAGTGAAAAATAACTTTAATTTCGGAAGTCGGTGGCAAAAAACGAAAATACATTTAACTAGACACCGACTTCCGATATTAAAGCTATTTTTCACTTTGTAGTGTTGTTTTTGGAAGTCGGTTGTATTTTTTTTTATCTATAAAACCAAACTCGTCAAAGTGTAATGGGAGCAGCTGATTTTTTTTCGCGATTTCAGGTTTGGTCCCATAGTAAAAGTTGTTCATATTCATGGGTGGAACACCTTGTGAAAATTTGCACACTGCTTAAAAACTTATCCTGTTTATTGCAATGATAGTTGAAAAAATAATCGCCTAGTGGTTGGGTCATGGATACCCTTGAAATAGCACATAATAGACCTTATGGCCGTTCTAAAAAAATATCTAACATTAATCAAGATCAAAAAACTTTATCGGGCCAACACAGTTTTGAATACTTACCTACTAGAAAAGTCAGAAATCGCAAATGACTTTACCCATACATTTCCGACGGATAGGCTGGCTGCTAAAATGAATACTGGCAGAAAATGAACAAAGAATTGAATTTCGAACCAATACGCGTAATAATTTAACCTTAGCTGTATTAACACCGACGTGGCGTCCACGGGACGTTGGGTAGGGTAACTAATAGGATAACTAATTTAAATTAGGATAGGATATCTACTGCTCTCTCAAGGAGCTCGTGGCTAAGTAGTAACAGCCGCACAGAACGATCCATCAGGTTATCTACGCTTGCCGGGGTTGGTCCGTGGATGGGTGACCATCTTTACATAACGATACTCCTTCGTGCCTCAGAAAGCACGTTAAGCCGTTGGTCCCGGCTGTCATTCGTGGATCTTTGACAGTCGTTACGGGTCGTCAGAAGCCCGAAAGTCTGACAATCAGTCTTACCAAGGGGTATCGTGTTACCCAGTTACTGGGTTGTGGAGGTCAGATAGGCAGTCGCTCCATGTAAAATACTCGTATTCTGCCGCATCCGGTTAGACTGGAAGCCGACCCCAACATAGTTGGGAAAAGGCTAGGCAAATTGATTGACTACTGCTCTCAAAACGGTAAAGGAAAACATCGTGAGGAAAAACACATGTCCTAGAACCAATAATTCGAAGACATTTGTGACGACTACCAACCCACACTGGGCCCGTGTGGTGTATTACAGTACAGCCCACTCTCTCTCACAGAGAGGAGGCCTGTGTCCCAGCAGTGGGAACGTTATAGCCTTATTATGCTACTGGCCGTCTCAAAAATCCATTCTGTATTATTATCATTTAAACTATTCTTTTTTTGTTCAGAGTATCTGCTGCAAGTTCTCTTCGAATTGAAGTAATTGGATCTGCATTTATTGGAAACGAAATGCAACAAGCAGCTAAAAAATACAAATATAGAGTTCTGGAAACATTCCGCCAGCCACAAGATATGATAGATCTTGGACTAGATTTTAACTACGGACAAATATTCCCAATAGAAATATGGGTAAAAATACATAAAAACAAGAAGGATGAAGAGAAGAAGTATCAAGCAGCAACATGAATGAGTTTATACGTAAGCTTTTTAAATTATTGAATGACACAAGGCGTATTGTTCTGTCAAAGAATATCTTAAGGACGCTGTTAGAAATGGGTAGTCAAATCATTACTTTTTTACACAAAAGTATGTTTATTAAATAAAATGCTTTACATTTTTATAATGTTTTTTGGCCAAATTGTTGACACATGTGCATGGTACGATTCTGAACTATAAATATAATTTTAATGATGTACATTTTCTCAATAAATGTACCGAAGTAAAAATTTTCACTTTGGTTTTAAATGAAAAAGGTAAAAAATATATATTGTCTAAGGTGCTATAAAAATATCTGCCATGGCTGCAACGGGAGACAGTATTGTGTATATAGATTACAATAGTGACGATAAATTATTGATTGTCATAAACTTTTTCATACAAAAAATATGCGTATAAATTTGAATAGATTTATTTGTATGAAACTGTACCTATCTAAAATTATATTTATAGGTCAGAATTGTACGTTCGTTACGTTCGATCAGATAGTTGTGTTCCTTACTTTAAAAAATTAAAAATAATAACTCTACCATCGTTGTACATATTAGAAACTGCTTTGTTTGTAAAAACGAATCAACATTTATTTCAAAAATTTTCAGCAGTTAAGAGAACCCCAATTCGTGCCCAATATGAGAATTTGTTATGCCCAATCAAATGCAAAACTGCTTTATTAAAAAAGAGTTTCTTTGGTATTGCTCCAAATATCTATAATAAAATACCAGGGGGCCAACCACCACTTCTTGAAGCAGTATTATTTTAATGTTACTTCAGTGTGAGAAAGAGATGGAGCTATACAGGATGACTAGCTCCATCTCTTTCCCACACTCATGTAAGATTAAAATAATACTGCTTTAAGAGGTGGTGGTCTAGCTCCTGATCTTAGTAAATGCATGCCACTAAACAAATTTAAAAGGTCCCTTCAGGGGTTATTACTAGAAAAGTGCTATTACAGTGTAGATGAATTCTAAATGATATTTTGCTTGTCTAATATTCTCAAATTAAATTTAAATTTTGACATTTTAATTTTGAATTTTGACATTTTAATTTTGTATTTTTGACTTTGTAGGTAATTATAAATTAAATTTTGACATTGTAATCAAAATTTCGACATTCTCTTTCTTTGTTTTTTTTTTGTATTTGTTTGTACGCGTACGTTGTTTGTGCGACTAATTTTGTACGCCATAAATGGAAAAACATGTAGCTAGCACATATTAATTATAAGACCTCTACCAGTTACTCATGTTTTACAAAATAAATATATCTTATCTTGTTATCTTATCTTATACGATGCACATCTATCCACAATTTGGCCAAAAAACATTATAAGAATTTAAATCATCTTATTTAATAAACATACTTTTGTGTAAAAAAGTAATGATTTGACTACCCATTTGTAACAGCGTCCGTAATGACAAATTATAATAATATTTATGTATAAAAAAGATATATTGTCTAAGGTGCTATAAAAATATCTGCCACGGCTGCAACGGGAGACAGTATTGTGTATACCTATAGATTACAATAGTGGCGATAAATTATTGATTGTCATAAACTTTTTCATACAAAAATATGCGTATAAATTTGAATAGATTTATTTGTATGAAACCGTCCCGTAGTAATTAGTGTTCATTCGCAGAACAGTCAGAAAGAGGTAGCAATGGGCATTGTTCATATTTTTTTATATGTTGTAATTGCAAAACCGTTTCGAGGAATAGCGTTACTGATCATTACGGACTAATTAATCTTGAAAAAAAATTATATTTTATTGTTTTTTTTTTTGATAATATACGATTGACCTTGTTTACCCTTCAAATTACGTTAACTTTGGCCGTACAGTTTTGTATCGTTGCCTCAAAAAATAAAAAGTAAGTGGCAAGTATTGTCTACAATCTGTCAAGTGTCAAATTATAATATAAACATAACCTCATAAGTATAAAGTTTTTACAATTATTATTCCTGCGACTTGCCTCATAATCTCATATTCTCGTAAATCTCATTACATTATGTCAACACTCGACAACATTTACTATATTGGAAGAGTTATGGAATACAGGAAGCGCTTTGTTCCAACTTGCAGCAATAATAGTATTATTACTATTATTGCTGCAAGTTGGAACAAAGCGCTTCCTGTATTCCATAACTCGCATCTCATTCTCGTATTTTCGCGCTTTTGGACTATTATTAGTCCAAACAAAATTTTTGTTCGTATTAGAGAAGATTTGCGAGAAAAGTGGTGTCATGATGTAGGCGTGGAATATTGCAAGGTTTATACAATGTATTGTTGCGAAGATCACTTTTATGTAAGTATTTCAGAAACTTTAGGCAGGTTTCGCGAGTCGGCTTTAACAAAAGTATCGCTCATTGTGGTTCAGGAAAATGAACAATAATGTCGTCGCCTCGATTATTAACGTAGTCTTGCACCTTAAAAACCACTTTGCGTTTAAAAGCTACCGTTTCGGTCAAATTTCGAAAAATAAGTTGTCAATAGGTTAGGATAGGATTCGATTACGTATGACATCTATTGGCACTTTGACAGATTTGAGATGGATGACGTTATGTTGACAGATTAAATTTTTTAATTATGTACTAGTGGGGCAACGGCACAATCTTTTGTGCCACTGATGACGTCACCTACCTTGAAAACTTAAAATATTTTAAAATTCAATAAAAAAATAACTATTGAGCCAATCATCAAAATATTCAAATTAGTTTCTCAAAATGCTCTAAATTTTCAAAAAATAAAATAAAATCTAATGGTTAAAAATTTTAGACAATCTCCATTGTTTTCATTGCCGAAGCGACACATTGCGCGTAGTTTGTGAATCACGTTACGCAGAATAAAGTAAATGTTTATTTAATTAATTTATTTTTTCCATTCCGGGGTTTGTAATCTATATGTACCTAATAATAATAAGCGCACTCCGAACTTTAGGTTCGTGCCGGTAAAACGTAGAACGAACTTTGCCGAAACGGGTCTAGGGTGAGGAGCCAGACCAAGAGAGATACAGAAACCCGCAGGGCAGCATGTGGCGAGCTGTTGGGCAGTAGCGACCCCACGAACCCTATCTTCTGCGAGAAGTCTTGTTCCTCATCTCTGGCTTGTCTTTATTAACCGGCTGGAGTGAACACTGACGGGAACGGAGCTCCCATCTCATTCTTGCCTTTATTGGCCGGCTTGAGTGGAGATTCGCAAGAGCAAACGTGCTCGGAGGAAGGAAGTATTCCAGTAAGTGCTTGTAGGGATCTTCACCATCTTCCGGGCTTTGGGATTATTCTGAGAGCCGTGGAATACCTCTCCACTCCTCAAGAATCTCAGGACATGTTGCCCCTTGTCGCTACGTCACTGTGTGCAAGCGACCGTTTCCGGTGCCCGTTATTGAGTGTGCAAGTCACCCCCTGCCATTTTAACCGTGTATATTACACAGAAAAGATAAAGGTATATTATATAACATTGGTCAGGCAGGGGACATAGATCTTCCATAGTTCAAGGTACCCGATCCACTATAGCCACCCAAACCCATAGCTCAATATGTTTTGTTTCCATGTTCTGCAATAGTCCTGTACCAACCGGAGGTTGTCCTTGGGTGCACTTGCATAGTGCATACAAGGATAATCGTCGGCTGGTGCCTCCTCGTCATTTAAAATTGTCTAAGAGGCCTCTGCGAGTTGGCTTCGGCCCCTCGTACGCCTTCCAAAGGTACGGGACCCCAGCGTCCCGCGATATGTCAAAGACAAGATAAATAATAATAGTAATCTTTATATCTTTTTTATTTTTATATAATTTTATATATGTTTGTATAATTATACAGGTTGATTGGAAGATGGGTGCAAAGCTTTAAGGCGAAGATAGTACAGACAATTTAGAACCATTTAAGCCATGGTTGTCTCAGACAAAATCTTACCATTTTTTTTAACCTAAGTTTTAAGTTTTTTTTTGGAAATTCCCAAAATTTTATGTAAACTGTATAATTATGGCGAAATTGAATGATAAATGAATTAATTTTTTATTTATTGAATTAAAGTAATGTGTAAGCAATCAAGTAAACCATGTTTTAGGTTTCTGTGTCATTAGACATTTTTTTTATTAGAGACATTTTAATTTCAAAAAAAAAATAAAAATATGTATCAATACGTTTTTTAAACCTTATTTTAAAAATAAACGGAGGGTGCTTTTTCTGTTCAAACCTTTTTGAAGACATACTTGATAATCGCTCTTTCTTTTGAGGTATAATTTACGCGGATATCTTACAAATTATTGAAATTAGGACCTACAAACCAATTCGAGGGAGAAATTTTCTCGCCTTAAAGCTTTGCACCCATCTTCCAATCACCCTGTATATTGTTATTCCCCTAACATAATGATGTTTTTTACTGACATTTTTTATTTAATTTATTATTGTATAAGAAATGCCGTCTTATTTTATTGACACATTATTATTATCTAATTAGGGCCTATTTCACGATGTCCGAATAGCCACTACTTACCGAATAAATTCAAAAATGGATCAGAGTTTGTATGAAATTATCTGCCAAGTAAGCTAATAGTGAAACAGGCGCTTCGTGTTTGGCATGAAATTGTGACATCTACTAACTTACAGTCTAATTTTTAATTCGACGGAATTCTGACATTTCAAAAGTGTTGTCAATAATAAAACGGTCCTAATAAAAAAGAAACGCATTTAAGCGAAATTAAAAAAATCTTTCTTACTAAAACTAAAAACTAAAACTTTAAAATTGACTGATAATTTTAAAATGGTAATCAGATTTTTATTATCAAATTATAAGGCAATTATTTTTCTTTCACTGAAATCCCTGTCCACTAATCCATAGGTTACAAACCTTTTTTAGGAATACCTTTTTGTTTGTAAAATCTTCGTTTCTTGTAAATAGAGACAGATAACGATGATGATATTAGTGATAATGATACCTAAATAAATATTTAAATTAAATAAAATATGTTCTTTTACACTTTTTTCCATTTAGCCATATAAAATTAATATTTTAGATAGTGTGCATTTAATGCACAGAAGAAACACTATTAACATTGTCATATAGTTTACTTGGTCTCATTCTCTTTCATATTTTTTATTTATTTTATTTATTTATTTTACAATTTATGTACGGTACACACAGAAAAAATACATAGACATGACTAGAATTTTTTGTTATTTATATCCAAAAAATTCTAGTCATAAAATAACTTATAAAAAGGACAAAACAGAAAAGGTCTGAAGTGTCAAAAAATGACAGCTGTCAGAATTCCGTCGAATTAGAAATCAGACTCTAGTGGCTTTATTTTATTGTTTTTATTTTTAATGTGACATTCGATTACATACCTAAGCTATTTTGTATGCCTTCTGGGCATCAATTCCGGTGGCATGGAAATTATCTCCATGGTCAAAATATCAGTCGAGAAACCGCTTGTCTCGGTCGAAAACGAAAAATTGCTATTCTAACGATCTCCATTCATAAAATTTTCGATCGCAAACCAGCGAGATATTACGGCTGGTCGTAAGGTATGGAGATATGAAATCTCCGTTGGAACAACAGTCAAAATTGACATTATCAAACAAATTAACGTAAAATTTACATAACGACTATTTGTTAAACTATTAGGTCTTTACCTATGAAATTGCCGTTCTGCAGTACTGGCCATTTCAAATCAAAATAATTTTTGTTTGGCTAAGAATTCTAATTTCAAATTAATTTTATTTTAAAAACATGGATTTTTTTTCCCAAAAGTAGTCATTTGTTTATTGATTAGTGTTACATTTTCATCGCATTTCAATCTTTGTCGTCATCATGGATACGTTAAAAATTCGAGTAATTATGGAATATGAGTACCGTCGTGGCAGCAACGCGGCACAAGCGGCACGCAACATCAACGACGTTTACGGAGCTAACACTACAAACCAACGCACCACTTGTTATTGGTTTGCTCGCTTTCGTTCTGGAAATTTCGACCTGAAAAATAAACCTCGCGGTCGTCCGAAGACTTTGGTCGACAATGAGGAATAAAGGCGATTGTGGAAGCTGATGATACACAATCTACGGCTGAATTAGCAGCAGCTTTTGACCTTAGCGTCAAAACAATATTGGTCCATTTGCGTCAAATTGGCAAGGTAAAAAAGCTTGACAAATGGGTACCCCACGAACTCAATGATCGCCAGCGCGAAGTACGCGTCGAGACGTGCCTTGCACTGCTCAACAGACACACAAATGAAGGAATTTTGAACCGCATTGTTACCTGCGATGAAAAATGGATTCTGTTTGATAACCGCAAGCGCTCAGCAAGTTGGTTGGATCCTGGTTCAGCACCTAAACAATGCCCTAAACGAAAACTTACCCCTAGAAAAGTGATGGTCACTGTTTGGTGGTCTAGCGCCGGTGTGATTCATCACAGCTTCTTAACAAACGGGGTGAGCATTACTTCTGATGTGTGCTGTGAAGAACTGAACACAATGATGGAGAAGCTGGCACATCTCCAACCAGCATTGGTCAATCGCTCGTCTCCGCTGCTCCTGCACGACAACGCGCGACCTCATACTGCACAGCAGACGGTCTCCAAGTTGCAAGAACTGGGGTTGGAAGCTCTCCGTCATCCGCCCTACTCCCAGACCTTGCGCCTACAGACTACTACGTTTTCCAGAATTTGAATAACTTCTTGGCGGGAAAAAAATTCAATACCCGAGAGGCAGTACAAAATGCCTTTGAAGAATTTGTTGCCTCCCGTCCAGCTGATTTCTTTAAGAAGGGCATCAATAAACTGCCACTGCGTTGGCAAAGATGCATTGATTGCATGGGTGATTACTTCGATTAATACAAATAAAAATGCACGAAAAAAATTTGTTTAAATTTTTTCATACAAAACGGCAATTTCATAGGTAAAGACCTAATATTAATATGGATGAATTGTTGGCTAATTTTATCACAGAGCTTGTGGGTGAAGCTGAAGCTGCTGTTGCTGCACCTCGAACTCGAGCTCCATGGCGATGGCGAGTCGAACCGTTTGAGACGAGTGATGCAGAATTCAAAAAGAATTTTCGCCTCTCAAAGGAATCTCTGCTTTTCCGAGCGCGGTTCCATATTCACAAATTCAAAAGTTTGGGGAACCTTTTTGTAAAATCTCCGGCACTTTTTATAAGCTAATTATCACGACAGTGAGTGACAGCCAGTCAGTCAGACAGTCACACAAGAATCACTCCTACCAACTTATCTGTGAAATGGCGAAAATTGGAACTATGGCCGTCATGTTGAAATGTCTTCGATTGTGCCGTCGCATGTCATTCGATTGTGTCGACGCATCGACGGTGCCGTCCTCTTTCAGTTCACAGATCTATAAGTTGGTAGGACTGTACGTGCGACAGGCGACAACGCTGTTTTAAAAGTCGTACTTGTATGAACTTGGTTTGAACAACAACAACACAAAGTATACGTCAGAAAAAGAACACAAACACAAATCATGCTAAATGCGTTTTGGATCACGCTACTTTGCAATTACCTACTATTTTCAGTAATTATAAAAGAAACACAGATATAGAAACACAATATACTAAAATAATCTTTTATAATGTGTTTGCTTTGATTTGATAAATTAAACATACGTCATTATTACTAAAAAAAGAAAAACGTGGCGTAATCGATTATAATCAAAGTGAATCGATAAAAATGGAACGTCTCTTAGAAGAGATTATTTTCTCCGTTGTAAATCTTTCTCCATGGTCTACCAGAATACGGTTTTTTGATAGTATCGAGATTTGATGCGAAGATTTGAAACAGAGATTTATCTCCATGGTCGTGATATCTAGCTCGAGCCCGGAATTGATGCCCTGGCTGGAAATGGCTGGACCAACATTTTCTGTATCTATCATCTGTATAATTTTACTCCATGTTCACAAAATGAATAAATGAATTTGAATTTGAAGAAATCGTCGAAAACAACAGTTTTTTAAAGAACTGTAATCTAATTAATAAAATTCTTATTTTCATTCATTCATTGACAGACAACGCGCAGCCTAAACTACGCACGACCTCTTAATGGCTGCTTTTCCGCCAGAGACGTGCTATGCAGCTATGCTGCGAGGATGTGAAAGCTAAGCTACGAAACCATGTGACCGTTTCCACTAATGCTAAGCTGTGTAGCGGAGCGAGTAAGATGTGCTATGAAGATGCGCCGCCGCGAGGTAGCTGTGCGAGGGAGATGGACATAGCTACACCACTCGCGCATCCATAGCACGCATCCTTTCATATAAAAAAAACATAGCTTAGTTGCACCCGTTTCAACCAGTGCTATGCTATATGGACCAATGAATATGATTGGTGGATATCAAACGCATCCATAGCAAAGTAGCTCTAAAAATAAAAGGTGGAAAAACCCCCTAAGGGGTCATTTGTACTCATTATTAAGAATATCTTTTACTTTGGGACTAGCTGTTCGCAACATTTTTATTCGCATAACTTGTCAAAATGTCTCTGTCGTCTTGACTAAGTATAATAACGGCCGCACGGGTTGATCGATCAGGTTAACTACGCTTGCCGATTTTAAACTTAACCGTCAACATTTTAAGGTTTAAAATCATTTGGAGAAAAAAAAAAAATGTTTATTTTTATACTACACTTCTGGACACATCTTTTGGCCCACCTTGTATTTTCAGTTTCGTTTGGTCCTAGCTAAAATTTTATATTAGGTCGAGCAAAAAGTTTTTATGCAGTTTTGAACCTGGCACATTCACAATTTCATTCAATAATCTTTTTTTGAATTTCGAACACAGAATTTAAAGAAACAAAAGACAATTTGGAGCCTGTTTGTTGATATCAAACAATCGAATACTAAGAAAACTTGGTTTTATTGGTTTACTTGGATTTAATTCTTGAAAAAGTGATTGATATCTTTGGTTTTGCAACAAACATTACTTATTCTTAACATTAAGGTGAGGTTCTATCAATAATCTATGGATACTTCACCTGAAGTCGCCGCCCAAGCTGTGGCACTTATTCAGGCCGGACACAGCCAAAGAAACGTGAGTGCTCAACTTAATTTAAGTCGATCTGCGGTCCGAAATGTTTATCGGAGGTACCTAGAGACTGGCGGCTTTGTTCGTCGCCAAGGAAGGCCACGATCTCGGGTCACAACTGAAAGGCAGGATCGATTCATCGTGACGACCAGCTTGAGAAATCGTCACCTTACCTCCATTGAGATACAAAACCAACTTCGCGACTTCCACGGAGTATCTGTGAGCGCTCGAACTGTTCGGAGAAGGTTAAAAGAACGCGATATGGTACCACACAAGCCAGCTAATGGCCCCAAACTAACGCGAGCCCACCGAACAGCGCGCCTTCCTTTCGCACGCAGTCATTTAAATTGGACACAGCAAGATTGGAGCCGTGTACTCTTTTCTGATGAGTCTAAAATTGTGTTACATGGCAATGATGGAAGGAAGAAGGTCTACCGACGTAAGGGAGAGCGTTTCGCACAATGCTGCTTTGAAGAGAGGGTTGCTTATGGCGGTGGCTCATGGACTGTCTGGGGCGGTATATCCGCGAGCGGCAAAACTCAACTTGAGGTTGTTTCAGGACCACGGCTGCCAATATTAAATGCTGAAAGGTACATTCGTGAGTGCTTAGAACCTCACGTGATACCATACGCGGACTATGTGGGCCCAAATTTCCTTTTTATGCATGATAATGCAAGAGCCCATGCGGCCGGCATCGTCAGGGAATATCTTCGGGATGTGAACATCACAGTTATGGACTGGCCAGCCAGAAGCCCAGACATGAACCCCATTGAGCACATGTGGGACGAGCTAAAAAGACGTGTTAGGGCTCGTCAGCCAGTTGCCCAGACGATGCAGGAGTTGAAAACTGCCATAGAAGAGGAATGGGAGATGATCCCTCAAAATTTCATAGAGCGGTTGATAAACTCTATGCCTAATCGTATGAGAGCTGTGGTAGATGCCCATGGAGGCAACACGCGTTATTAAATTAAACCTTTATTTGATAAAACATGTTTTTTATTCAAAAATCAATTGCCTTTAACAAGGCGCATATCCGACTTGTTAGGCGTAGCTCCATGTCGTATGGTATTCTGAATTCAAATTTAAAACAATACGATCGAAAAAGATGGTAAAATGTATCAGGTTTAAAACTGCATCAACAGTTTTTGTTCAATCTAGCAATCATATTTCGGTAGGGGCCATCGAAACCTAAACTCTAAGGTGGGCCAATAGATGTGTCCAGAAGTGTATAATAATTAATAACATACATACTCGTAAGTACACAAGGAATAAATCATGTTGTACAATAGAGTCACATTATAGGGCGAACTGCACCCTAATTGCGTAACACATTATCAATCGGAGTTGGTTTCATTTTGACAGTTCAACAACATTCATTGCGTTATTTACGTTGACGAGCAGACAAATTTTTCGAACATATGAAGCAATGGAGTAGCAATTTGTTTCAAAATGAAACCAACTCCGATCGATAATGTGTTACGCAATTAGGGTGCAGATGCCTCCTAAAATAGGCCAAAAGCTAGTGTTTTAGGAGTCAAATGTTCCTCGAGATATAATAGCATACAAGTATTGTAAGTACTTATTGAAATAACAACATATAATTAAACAATTAATTTTAAAATTCTCGGTTGGTCGGTCAGTTGGTATATCCTGCAACCCAATTACGTAAAACATTATCAATCGGAGTTGGTTTCATTTTGACAGTTCAACAACATCCATTACGTTATTTACGTTGTCGAGCAGACAAATTTTTCGAGCATATGAAGCAATGGATTCGGAATTTGTTTCAAAATGATTCAAATTCCGATTGATAATCATCATCATACTCGTGCCATTATCCCAATCTATTTGGGGTCGGCGCAACATGTCCTTTTTTTCCATACTTCTCTATTATTCGTCATCTCGGTAGTCACCCCCTTTCTAGCCATGTCATCTTTCACACAATCCATCCATCGTTTCTTTGGTCTTCCCCTACCTTATAGCCATCGACATTCATACTCAAAACTTTCCTCACGACATTTTCCTCACTCCTCTAAATAGACTGTAGATAAAGTAAGAAATGTGTTTCGCAATTAGGGTGCAGATGTGCTGTTGTCTGTATGTACTGTGGAGTATGGATAATAGTAGGAATAAAAATATATTTATTTCACTAAAATAAGAATTTAAGATTTACTAGCTCGTGCCTCTAACTCTTGTAAATAGCATAACGGAATCACTAATCCGACGTTCGCACGGACGTAAAAATATCGCGGCGATTTTTTTTCGCGCACTGGATTTTCAACGCTCTGCGTAGCGCTGAGAGTTAAAATGCAACAGTGTGTTTTTTCGACGCCCTGGGATGCACTCTGCTATTGTTAGGTTGGATTCTCGTAGCTCGGCTCAACACCGAGAGTTAAAAATCCAGTGCGCGATAAAATCCCGCCGCGATATTTTTACGTCCGTGCTAACGTCGGCTTACACGTAATATTTATTAAAATGGCGAAATGTGTCATCGCACCTTTGTATTACTGCATTTAAAGCTAATAATTGACTTTTAATTTTTTTATAGTAAGTTTAAGATATACACACATCAAAAGTGTCTAGGGATCAAGCATTTTTATGCGGATTTCTTGAGATTGAGATGTGGCTTTGTAATAAATTTATGATTTTATAAATTTATATGGATCCTTTTTGGTGCATTTCATAATTTGAATCAGGAACTGTGAATCAAATTCGAGTAAAAGATGAAAATCAGCTGTCAATATTTTCCCTATAAAAACATACAACGCATTGAAGACATTATTAGTGCTACTGTTTCCCTACTACTGATTAAAACCAACGTTATTATGGAGCGGCGACGTCATTTAAGCAGGGAAGAAATGCTCAGAGCCGTGGGAATGATAGAAGCTGGTTCCCGGCAACGTACTGTGGCTTTAGCTCTGAATACAAGTCAGAGTGTTATCAGTCGACTTTGGACACGTTACCGAAGCACTGGTACCGTGGCTGAGCGCCATGGAGGACGGTATCGCTGCACCACACGGAGACAAGACCGATACATTCAAATCTTAACTCGAAGAGCTCCAACTATAACCGCCATGATGTTAGCCGTGAGGCTTCATCACTCTTCAGGGAACTTAATTAGCGACCAAACAGTCAGAAACCGCTTGCATGAAGTGAACCTTCATTCCCGAAGACCGCTACGGGTACCACCTATAGCAATGCACAATCGTAGGATTCGATATCAATGGGCTCTTGAACACAGAAATTGGGCAGAAGAACAATGGCGTTTCGTGTGCTTTTCTGATGAGTCTCGTTTTGGTATGAGACCGGATACAAGACGTATACGACACTGGAGAACCCCTGGACGCCAACAGCGATTAAAATCCTGCCAGGAAGTCCATCCTTATAGTGGTGGAACCATCATGGTATGGGCGGGTATTTGGATCGGCGGAAGAACTGAGTTGATTTGGATCAGAGGCAACCTCAACGCTCAAATTTATGCTGAGACGATTGTATCAGACGTCATCGTTCCTCTACAAGTGCAAATCGGTCCCTTATTTCAGTTAATGCATGATAATGCACGACCGCACACCGCAAGAGTTGTAAGACAGACTCTCGCCGCAGCTAACATCAATGTCCTGCCCTGGCCTGCTCAGTCACCAGACTTGAACCCGATTGAGCATGCATGGGATATGCTACAGAGAAGAGCTCTGCCGAATATGGAGGGTATCCAGTCGCAAGAAGACCTTTTTTTGTTGTTGCAACGAACATGGGCGGCCATTCCACAGCGTGATTTGGATGAACTCATTTTGAGTATGCCAAACCGATGTTCTTGTGTTGTTAGTGTTCGCGGTAGAAACACGGATTATTAATTGTTTAAGTTACCCAATAAAATTTTAAAGAAAACTGTTATTTCAGTCTTTTTTTCGAACTTTAATGTTAGTGGTTCAAATGTCAAAAATCCCTTTATTAGGAAAATGGCAAATTTCTTTATTAATGCAAAGGTGACTTGGTTTATCGTTACTGTGACAAACGAAAACACTTTATTTGATGAATCCTTAAAGAAAATTTTAATTAACAATCAGGAGAAAAGTTATTGCAAAAATATATGTTGATCCCTAGACACTTTTGATGTGTGTATTATTATGTTTTTTGAAGACTATGGGTACCTACGTAACTGAACGTATACCTCCATATTTTATTTTTTTATGTTTTTACTGTTTATTATTTATTTTATTTTTTGGAAGGGCATTTTTCCAGCAATTAAACAGTATTTATTTTTATATAAAAAAAAAGATTATAAAAAATAAGCTGGATGAAGTCGAAATTTCCTATTTGAGATCTGACTACCTCTGAGAAGTAATGGCGAAAAAAAACCAGGGCTCAATCTCTTTTAAGGGAACTGGGCGGAAATAAGAAAGTTACAAAGTTAATTACTTCCACAGGGCAAAAAAAGAGAGCGCAACAATGCGCTGGAATCAAAATAAAATTGACGTCTTTTTTGTAATGCCGAAAAACACATTTTTCTTCTTCTTCATCAGGTTACCATCAGACAGATTTAGAAACAGAATTGTTGTTTAAATTTAAAAAAAAAACACGTGTTGAATTGAGATCCTCCTCCTTTTTTTTTCGTCGGTTAAAAATACCTAACCTACGTTATTTTGATCTCAAAATTAATGATTGTGTTTTGTGTTATTTGATTTATTTAAATTGTATTTTTATGTTCTTTTGATCTCAAAATAAATCAATGTTCCATTTATTATTTTGTATTTTTATTTGACTAACTTAGTATCCTCATGAATGTGGAAAATTATGGATCGGAATGTTGGGCAGTGAAGAAGACGGATGAAAAAAGATTGCATGCAGCGGAGATGAGAATGTTGAGATGAATGTGTGTAGTGACGAGAATGGATAAAGTACAGTTTAAAATACGATGTATAGAGATTAAGTATGAAATGAGTTTATAAGAGAAAGTTTGAAAGTGGCGCCAGTGACAGAAAAGTTGAAAGGAAATAGTTTGGCTTGGTATGGGCATGTAATGAGGAGGGACGAAACGCATGTGACTAAAAGAGTGATGAGTATACATGTTGATGGATGGAGAGGAAGAGGAAGGCCAAAGAAAAGATGGATGGATTGTGTGAGGAATATGAAAGAGGAGGGAGTGAATCATAGCGTGACGGTTGACAGGGGAGAATGGAAGATGAAAACGTGGTGCGCCGGCCCCACGTTCCATGGGACAGGGCAGGAAGATGATGATGAATGTGGAAAATGTCGGAAAGTTTTGAGTATGAATGTGGATGGCTTTAAGAGTACGGGAAGACCAAAGAAACGGTGAATTGACTGTGTGAAAGATGTTAGGGCTAGAAATGGGGTGCCTACCGAGATGACGACTAATAAAAGGTGTTTTTTAAATTAGAGGAGCTTGTGGCTAAGTAATAACAGCCGCGCAGGTCGATCCATTAGGTTAAGCTACGCTTTCCGGCGTTGGTCAGTAGATGGGTGACCATCTTTACATACCGAGACTCCTCCGTGCCTCAGAAAGCACGTTAAGCCGTTGGCCTCGGCTATCATTCGTGGATCTTTGACAGTCGTTACGGGTCGTCAGAAGCCCGAAAGTCTGACAACCAGTCTTACCAAGGGGTATCGTATTACCCAGTTATTGTGGAGGTCAGATAGGCAGTCGCTCCATGTAAAATACTGGTATTTAGCTGCATCCGGTTAAACTGGAAGCCGACCCCAACATAGTTGGGAAAAGGCTAGGCCGATTGATTGACAAGATGTTATTTAAATAAGTGACAACCTCTTAAGGGGTCATTCATGAACAACTTTTACTATGGGACCAAACCGGAAACCGTGAAAAAAACAGCAAAATTGGGATCAGGGCAAGAGATTGATAAAAATTATAATCGTTTTTAAAAGCGGTACCATATTGCAGTCCCCAGTACCGCGATAGGCAGCGTTTCGACATAGGTACGCGTATAATACCCCGTTTACATTCAGCCCAATTCCACGGCAACTTGCAAAGAAATGTGAAATAAAATGGGCAACGCGAATGTGTAAACAGGTCGCTTCCCTTGCCGTTGACGTTGCCGCTTGCCTTGCCTGGCGATCCCCAAATTGGCGGTTTTTTGGCGAACTCACTTGATAACGAATTTCAACGTTCTCCATTGTTTTAAAGACATGTGACGCGGCAATGTAAACACTCATTTCCCTTGATGTTGACACAGCAATATTTAGGGAAATTTCCGGCAGCGCGAATGGCAATCGCAATGGCAGAATGTAAACGGGGTATTATGCGCGCGCGCATCCCTAACATTATTGCAATTTTGAGTCCTATGCTAATTACATACATATAGCTTATTTTGAACGTACACGGGTGGGTGACTGCGCAGTTGCTGTTCGGTGGTTGCGCGTGCGCGGTGTTTGTACGGGGATTTCAAAATAAGCAATTGCAATAACGTTAGAGACACGCGCGCACATAATACGCGTCCCTACGTCGGAACGCGGTACGCGGCCTTAGGCCTCTGCCTCGAATTTCGCGGGCAGCGGGGCGGCAGCGGCAGCGGAGCGGGAGCGGCAGGATTTTATGCGTAAAAACAAATGGACCGGACCTCCAAAACAGCGGCGCGGTAGCGGGGCGGGACAATGCGAGACGCGCCGCCCCCGCCGCCGGCGAAATTCGAGGCAGAGGCCTTAAGGTAGCGCGCGCCTGGGCGACCGCCCAGGGCGTTAGACGTGAAGGGCGTCAAAGAGTGCTTGAGGGATCTTTAGTTCCACAAGGAAAAAATAATGTTCAGTAAGTCAGAGACAGTTTGGTGTTGGCAAGTTTATCAAAACCTACGAGGCACTTCCCGTTGACCTAGAATAATTAAATTTGGCAAGAAGCGAGGTCGCACAACAGAAGTAAAGGAAAAAGTCCGAAAATTGTTAAATTTTAATAAAATAAATTATAGTTTAAAAAATTAAAAAAAACGCTTTAATACCATTAAACTGAACTAAAAAGTAAAAAAAATATTTTTTCAATATAAGAATAAAGTGATTAACGAGAAAATTAATGCCATCTTAAAAAAAAAGCGTGGGGTGCTTTGTACGACATTCTTAGACTAACTCCGAAATTCGAAAGCACCCCACCTTTTTTTTTTTTTACAATGGCATTAATTTTCTCGTTAATCACTTTATTCTTATATTGAAAAATTTATTTTTTGCTTTTTAGTTCATTTTAATGGTATTTTTTAAACTATAATTTATTTTTCAATTTTTTAGAGATAAATCGTTAATCCTGTAGATCCTGATCAGGATAATGGGACAAAATTTTTAAATTATTGTATTGTCATCGGGCCCTGATAAGTGTCCAAAATTTTTAAATTATTGTATTGTCATCGGGCCCTGATAAGTGTCCAAAATTTTTAAATTATTGTATTGTCATCGGGCCCTGATAAGTGTCCAAAATTTCGAATTAATCTGACCATTTAAAGTGGGTAAAAATCGAGTTCAAAGATTCCGTTACATACAAACATACATACAGGCGAAGCTAATAAAACCATGTTAAAAATAAACTTAACAATTAATTAAACTTTCAAACACGAAGGACAACACCGATTTAAATACAGCCGTGATACAGGGTATACCGGTTGACAATCTTATAGACAGGGTGCACTCAATGTATCCTTGTTAAGTCAGCAGTGGTAAATTACTTTCCGGTTTGCATTAAACGAATATAATTGAATGCTCTTTGAAAGGAATAAGCAATAAAGAGATTGTTGCTCGCGAATACATCACTTTAGGTCGACGTACGCACGGACGTAAAAATATCGCGGCGATTTTATTTCGCGTACTGGATTTTCAACACTCTGCTTAGCACCGAGAGTTGAAAATTCAGTGCGCAATAAAATCCCGCCGCGATATTTTTACGTCCGTGCGAACGTCGGCTAAACCCCCGTTCGCACGGGTGTAATAAAATCGCGGCGGGATTTTATAGCGCACTGGATTTTCAACTCTCGTTGTTGAGCCGAGCGTTGAGAATCCAACTTAACAATAACAGAGAACATTCTAGCGCGTCGAAAAAATACACTGTTGGATTTTGCACTCTCAGCGCTATGCAGAGCGTTGAAAATCCAGTGCGCTATAAAATCCCGTCGCGATTTTATTACGCCCGTGCGTACGGGGGTTTAGTGTCCTTTTGTTTTTGTATTTATTTGTATAAGTAGTTAGTTACTTTGTCATTTACTTTAATGACTACATAAATTAAATTAGCAAACAGTTTGATTTTGTGTAGACTAATAGATCGTTAACAATTTTAGATCTTCACCAAATTTTTATGAGACTGCTGCCTGCAGCATTGCCACGTTGAATGGCAATGCTAATTCTTTGGCCAAAGAACGAGCCAGCCCTCTGGTGTAGGTTAGGTATATAGTATATTTATATATATGTTTAGTCATTTATTATTTTTATGACAAGTATTTTAAGTACTATAACTCACTGACTTATTATATTACTTTAAAGAAAATCGTAAATAAGTACTTACAAATTTTTACAATGTTTGTAAATACGTAGGCATCATGTATCTAACACCTAATTAATTTATCTGCCGTTGCTTCATTTTTGATTCTTTTTACTTATTGTGATAGAGTAATTTTTTTCTAGATGCATCGTCTTCACGTGTAAGTAATGGTATAGGTAATTAATTTAGGTATACAAAATATTGTAAGTAAAACATTATAAAAGAGTAACGGTGGAGTTTCTTGCACAATCTTCTCCATGCGAAACTACCTTTTGGAAGGGGCGACTAGAATTCTCTTCTTTTTGGCGTTCAAAAATGCCTTTTTTAATCGACTTCAAAAAGGAGGAGGTTCTCAATTCGTCGGAACCTTTTTTTTTTTATTATTTTTTTTTTATGTATGTTCCCCGATTACTCGAAGATGGCTGGACCGATTTGGATTTTTTTGTTTTATTCGAGAGGGTAATACATCACAGTTGGTCCCATATAAAATTGATTAACTTTGCTTTGGTAGTTTTTGAGTTAGCTTCAATAATACGTATTTTTTCCCGACTTTTATATGGATGATGTTCTAGTTTGTTTTGCAGATAGTGGTAAGAATTTGTGTGGGGTAGGTACACAACTAAATAGTGAAAAATAAAAACTTTTTGAAAAAAAAATACAACCGACTTCCAAAAACAACACTACAAAGTGAAAAATAACTTTAATTTCGGAAGTCGGTGGCAAAAAACGAAAATACATTTAACTAGACACCGACTTACGAAATTAAAGTTATTTTTCACTTTGTAGTGTTGTTCTTGGAAGTCGGTTGTATTTTTTTGTAAAAAAGTTTTTGAAATAAAAGATTTGACTTTGACTTTGACATGCAAATGTCTGAAAAAATCACAAAAATAAAAAAAAAAAAGTTTCTGGCTACTATTGTCAACGAATTATCGATCAAACATCGATTCTATGGAGCCACTGCCAATGCCGTGCCGGCCTGCCGCAACACTAATTCTAAAAGTAGAACAGAGATACCCATCTAAGTTCAGGGATCATACGATAAAAATGTACCCAGCCAAACAAAAAAGCGCTTTCCATCGCTTCCCACCCACGCACACACAAGACGCACAACATTGCTACAAGGTCATACATCGCTTGATTACAGTATTTTCAGTGTCACGCGTAGCTATGAGTGTGACAGAACCGCGGTCGCACAATTTACGCGTGAACAAAATAAAATAAGCATCCAATTAAACGTTTCATAAATAAAGTTAAGTGTTTGTTGATAATATCACGTAATGTTAAGTAATTAATAGTGTAGGTTCGAAGTGTGAGTTCGGCGTTGGACGCGAACGGTTGGCACATATTGTCAAAGTTTGGCGGGAAATTTGATCAGTCAACAACATGCAGTGATAAAGTGTAGTGATGTGATTATTTTTCGTAATTTGATTTTATGTTTACTGTTATCTTTTTTATTGGATTTGTTTTAGTTTTTGTTATTATTAAGTTACTGGAGTGGGCTGAAGATTTAAGTGAGTATTTTTTTTTATTGTGAGTTTAGTTTTTAATCTCGGGAAAAAGAATGCTAAATTATTTTGTGAAGATTTTTTGTCGCTATGCTGGACATCGTTTCAACTCGAAATGATAGAACGGATATTTAAATTTTTGCTAAAAAAAAGTGCTCCAATTTTTAATCCCAGCCTTTCATTTCATTTAATTTCATTTATTTATTTTGTGACATGAAGTGATTGATTTTTTTCATAGTACTTATAACTCACGCGATCGCGTACTAAATTATAACATGAATACCAAGGATTGACGACAGTGTCAGCTAATTTACATATAATAGCGCATAATATTGTTCTTGCTCTTTAACATTTAACAGTAGGTATATTCTAATTTCGAATACATTTACCTCTGAGGCCCAGGAATTCATGCATCGTAATTATTGTAAATAGGGAAAAAGATTTTAACGAAAAATTTTTGGTTTAGCAACGATGTTTTGCATGCTTATTTATGAAATAAGTTTTTTTCCTGTATTCTTAGCAAATCATCATGATTTTGGTGATCTTAAATAGGCATGGACTTTTATTTAGCTGCAGTAAAATGACACTTATTAGCTGTCATTTCATTAAAAAATGTTCCGATTTGATAGTGAAATGACAGTTGAAATGACAGTAGAAGTGTCATTTTAATTAAAAGTCTGGGCATAGGTACTTACCACTCCCTTATAATTTATAGGTAATTTGGAAAAATCAGCGACGTTATATTTTTTATAAATAGGTATTCAAATGTTTGCAAAATAAATATGAATTTTTACAAACTCAAAATTGCTGAATATGTCCTTAGATATGTTAAAATGTGCAGAATTCAAAATAAGTATAAGGTACTGAGTCTGACTATGCATGTAGTTAATACGATGCGAGTTTCAATTTATTTCCTTGTGGCTACCTTAAATTTAAACATTTGCTTTAAACCGCAGAGCCTCAGTACACACGGCTACACATCAAGCTATACATTTCCAAGTTTACACTGACCTCTCATTGTAAGGAAATCCTATACAATGTGAGATCAGCTCATACTGGAAATGTAGGTATAGCTTGATCTGTAGCCGTGCGTACACTACGGCCGATTTATCTCGGCAGGTCCGAACATAGGCACTAAGAAGTTTCGCGCATGTCCTCTCAGTCACACTCGCCTCATTTGGTTCCTAAAAAATGTTACTGCGCAGCCTTCTGCACGAAGTTCAGACCTGCCAAGATAAATCGGCCATACCTACTGTATTTTAGGTTAGGTACATAAGTATCAAGTTGATTCCCACTGCCGGAAATCAGGCTCTTCGTATGAATGGGCCGTGCGGCCGTGCGTAAACAACCACGTGGGCCCAATGCGAGTTGGTGGATATCACATGTGCTCGAATTTTCGTTTCTAGCATATGTATATGTCGATTCTTTCATCATGTTCCTCCTTACAATTTAATTTTTTTAATATAAGTCTGAAATCGCCAGGAGCTCGTGGCTAAGTAATAACAGCCGCAGCAGACAGACAGACGGACTACGAAGTGATCCTATAAGGGTACCTTTTTTTTCCTTTTGAGGTACGAATCCCTAAAAAACCTGTAACTGGGTTGTAGAGATCAGATAGGCAGTCGCTCCATGTAAAATACTGGTATTCAGCTGCATCTGGTCAGACTGGCAGACCCCAACCAACATAATTGGGAGATGATGACTTCTCTATCATTCGTCATCTCGGTAGTCCCTCCCTTTCTAGCCAT
Source organism: Cosmia pyralina (assembly GCA_946251885.1). NCBI lineage: Eukaryota > Metazoa > Arthropoda > Insecta > Lepidoptera > Noctuidae > Cosmia > Cosmia pyralina. The sequence continues at coordinate 4,022,840 of OX276371.1, forward strand.
ATCATCTTTCACACAGTCCATCCACCGTTTCTATAATCTTCCCCCACTGTAGCCATCCACATTCATACTCAAAAATTTCCTATAACGAAATAAAACGCTAAATAAAATTTAAGTAAATTAATTCGGTGTTCTTGTGACGTACGAAAATATATTTGCACTTTACAATGGCCCATTTATATAATAGGTATTGAATAATCGGTTTACTTAATCAAATGTCGTCGTAATCGTTACGGGTAGTCAAAAGCCCGAAAGTCTGCAAACTAGACTTAGAATAGAGTAGAATAGGTCTTTATTTACTTCGAATGTAGGTACATAAAAATAAGTTGTTAAATTATATAGGATCCATGTACATTCTGCTATAGTATAGCATGCAAATTTAATAAAAAAAACTTTTTTACAAAAAAATACAACCGACTTCCAAAAACAACACTACAAAGTGAAAAATAACTTTAATTTCGGAAGTCGGTGTCTAGTTAAATGTATTTTCGTTTTTTTGCCACCGACTTCCGAAATTAAAGTTATTTTTCACTTTGTAGTGTTGTTTTTGGAAGAGCTCGGGTGACGCCGAGACGAGTGGTCGTTCTTTGAGTGCAAGCTCCCTCAAAGTTTTTTATTGTTTAGCATGTGGTCGTGTCGCGCAGTGTATATTTCGTGTGTGGTGTGTGATTGAGTGTCAGTGATTATTTCTATGATAGGTACCTAGTGAGTTTGTAATGGTCTCCTGAAAGTACGAGAGACAAATTGCCTGCCGAAGGATCCAGTTTCCCGAGCGCCAAGCTGGGTGAGATCTTTTCATGTCTTTCAGGGATACGCTTCTCTCTGCAAAGTCATTAGGTTATTTTCTGCCTACCCAATATACTCGTATGTGCAATATATGTAACTTTGAACAATACGTGTGTGACAGTTATAATAAAGTTAATCACGACAATCGCAAAGCTAGCAAGCAATCTTAGACATTTTCAGGTACTCGTAACCCAAACCATGGCAAAAAACTTAAACTACTAGTGTATAGTGTTCCTGTGTCCCAAAATTTTTTGTGAGTGGTGATGTGCGTTGTTTCTGTGAAGGCGCATTCAATTCTTAAGCTCTGAGACGACCCGGGAATTAAACTCAAGTACCTACGGACACGCATGGTGCGCTGGCGCCGCCCTGTCGCCATACCCGGCAGGATTTTTGTTGGGGTCCAGTTTAATTAATTATTTGTGCTAATTTGTGTGCATTAATTTGTACTTTAAAACTGTATATCTCCAATCGCGTCAACCTGAACTGAACAGCGGCGAGCTATAGCGAAGCGAGAATTAATACTTTGAATAAAAACAAAAATTGCATAGTTTGAAGTTGGAGCTGGACAACAACGAGGAACGGTCCGACCGCGTCCTGGACATTCTGCTGCTGACAACTCATCAGAACGAAGAAGAAAAGAGTCGAGAAGGCAGATTACCTGTAATACAGCATAGCAGCGACATAAAAAGAGTCGAAAATGCAGTTTAACCCGTCGCGCGCCAATTAGCAGACACAATTGAAATTCTATTGTTATCTGTACACATGGTGTACAATCGACATTTTAAGAGTTAACCGCCAAAAGATTCACCGGGGAAGCTGGACTAGAAGCAACATAGCAGCAACGTCGTAAAAAAGCCCATCCATATTATATCACCCGTCTCTCCACTATTCCAATGCTTATTTTACGGTGCATACTGGATAGGCTCTATATCCCCTCCATATCCCAAGGGCATGTCTTCCCTACCATTACCGCGCCCCCCGGTCTACTCCTTGATATGCAATGGTCTCTGTTGCACCATGTAACATGAAGCAACAGGGGCTAGTGTGAATCTTTGGGTTCATTCGAGTGATCGAGTCTGGTTAAACCACGCTGGGATCGGTGCAATTCATTCATTCATTCATTCATTTTTCACTTTGTAGTGTTGTTTTTGGAAGTCGGTAGTATTGTTTTGTAAAAAAGTTTTTATTTTCACTTTTTAGTTGTGTACCTACCCCACACAAATTCTAATACCACTACCTGCAAAACAAACTAGAACATCATCCATATAAAAGTGGGGAAAAAATAGTTAAAAATATCATTTAAGAAATCCTGCACAGAATAATAACATTTATCTACAAGTAATTCTTGAAAACGCTTACTAAGGGGTATCGTGTTACCCAGTAACTGGGTTGTGGAGGTCACATAGGCAGTCACTCCATGTATGATATTGGTATTCAACTACAACCGGTTATGCTGGAAGTCGACCCCAACATAGTTAGGGAAAGGCTACGCAGATGGTGATGACTTAATCAAATGTGACTTACGGGGTTTCTATCGGGTATCGATAGTTGTACTTAGTTATCTTTCTTCATACAGTGTGTCTTGTAATTAACAGATAACCTCTTAAGGGGTCTGTTATACTCATCAATATGAACAACTTTTATTATGGGCAGCAATCGGAAGCTGCGGAGATGAGCATGGAAGTTTAGCCTGTAAGGGCGAAGGGGTTACACTTCCCACAGCGTCGGAGACGTTGCAGGCCCTATTGTATAGATGGCCTAAGCATCAGCCAGATGTTGTATTAGACGTATCGGCTGAATATCATTCAGGCCGCTCGCTAGTTGAACGGCGTCGTTTACTAAAACTGTTAATTAAACCAGTTGACTGCGACATGGCCATTTCTACAATCGGACCACGTCAGATACCTCCCCTACATTAATTGTATGGCCAAAGGTTCACCGACATATCATTAAAGTTGGCTTTTAAACGATATGGTCAATTTTAGCTGGCCATTTCACGAAATGACCGAACACTCTTCGTGAAAATGATCAATTCTTAGAACTTATAGAATATACCGACTATAGTCGTAGGCACAGAACAGATTTCAGCCTTTGCCATTGCCATTCGCGCTGCCAGAAATATTTCCCTAAATATTGCTGTGACAATGTCAAGGGAAATGAGTGTTTACATTGCTGCGTCACATGTCTTTCCAACAATGGAGAACGTAGAAACTACGTTAGCAGGTGAGCGAGAGAGCAATACCTACATAAACACTCATTCGCGCTCGCGTTGCCGGCCTTTTGATGTCCGCCAAAAAACAGCCAATTTGGGGATCGCCAGGCAAGGCAAGCGGCAACCTCAACGGCAAGGGAAGCGACCTGTTTACACATTCGCGTTGCCCATTTTATTTCCCATTTCCTTGCAAGTTGCCGTGGAAACGGGCTGAATATAAACGGGGTATATTATGCGTACGGCCAAAATGTGAAACGCTCTGCCAGTGACTATGTTCCCTTTCACGTCCTTCCCTCAGTCTGCAAAGCAAGGGTGAACAGAATAGGCATCTTCTGGGCACGCGTTCCATCGCATCGTAGACTTCATCCATAGCTTTCCAACAGCCGAGATTGAGGTCAAGGAGCAGGCACATTTCGCAATAAAAAAAAAACCGGTTAAGAGCGAGTTGGACTCGCGCACCGAGGGTTCCGTTCCGATTTCTGAAAAAGTGTGCTATTTAGAGACATCGTTTTATTTTTCCTGTAATCTTTACATATACTTTTTTTTTTTAATTTTTCATGAAAAGTCGAAAACTATGCGGCCTATAAAAAATAAAAAATAAATGTTTGAGAATGTGCAAATAGCGCTCTTTCATATGATACCCCAAATGCCCTAGTAGCCCTTAATAGTTCGAGTTTTTAAGCCAGCCCCGTCTTAAAAATTCGAAGTGGGGCTATTAGGTTCAGTCCTTTGTTTCTTTTCTTTTAGTTTTTATTTCTTTCTTATTTGCAGTCGCTCCATATAAAATACTGGTATTCGGCTGCATCCGGTTAGACTGGAAGCCGACCCCAACATAGTTGGGAAAAGGCTAGGCAGATTGATTTGCAAAATAGTTGGTCATCCAAAACTGTTCCAAATTTCAAGTTGATAGCATTAGTAGTTCGTGAGATATCCAGCTGTGACAGACAGACACATAGACAGACTGAGTCGCACCATAAGGGTTCCTTTTTGCCATTTTGATACGGAACCCTAAAAAAGACAACTTGTGTTTTATTATGTGGATGTTCTTCAAAATATGTAAATAATCTTAGTCAAAATAAATAATAGGCAGATTTAATAGTCAAAATTCTTACTCAATATCTTAATATTCTTCTGTACGTGTGTTTGTCACCTAACTTCTCCTAAACGGCTGGACCGATTTAGATGAAATTTTGTGTGTATATTTCAATGGGTTCCTGCACCCTCACAATATCGATCGGAATTTGAATAATTTTGAAACAAATTGCTACTCCATTGCTTCATATGTTCTAAAAATTTGTCTGCTCGACAACGTAAATAACGCAATGAATGTTGTTGAACTGTCAAAATGAAACCAACTCCGATTGATAATGTTTTACGCAATTAGGGTGCTGCATGGTTTGAAAACACAATTGGACCCGGTAGGTGGCGCTGCAATCGGGTTCTAGGATCGTCCAGACAGACAGGACAACGTCTGTCGGGTCCGCTATTAGTTCTCTATAAAAATATTTTGCGTTGGAAACTACTGCTGTGTAGCTACTCTGTGAGTAGACTAGCAAATAATATTTAAAATAAATATCTACTTACAATAATACCTATTATAAATGCGGAAGTATCTTTGTATGTCTGTCCTTTTCACGCCTTAATGTTCGGATTTCAACGGGCAGGTAGACTATAATCTGCCGATCTATGCTGTAAAACTCTCACCGGGAACACTTAGGTGAAGTGAGCTGTCAATAGTGTCAATACATCACGTAGAATGACAGCTCACTTCACGCTCACAGCACAGACTGGCTGATCCATTTGTTTTTACATTTTCATCAGATAATTTGTTAGGGTTCCGTACCAAAATGGTAAAACGGAACCCGATGGTGCGACTCAGTTTGTCTGTCTGTCACAGCTGGATATCTCAAGAACTACTTATGCTATCGACTTGAAATTTGGAACATTTTTAGATGACATTTGCCCAAGTATTTTTATAAAAGTAGAGAAATAAAAGAAACTAAGAAAGAAATAAAAATATATAAGTTTTTTTTGCAACAGCGACTGAAAGGGGTCTTAAAAATTCGAAATGGGGCTACTAGGGCATGTGGGGTATCATATAAAAGAGCGCTGTTTGCACATTCTCAAACATTTTTTTTTAAATTTTTTAGGCCGCATAATTTTCGACTTTTGATGAAAAATGTAGGTACATAAAATACCCTTCCCCTCCCCTTATCTCCGAAGTTTGCATAGAGAAAAATCTGACATTATTCTATGTGATAGAAGTTTATGTAAAGATTACAGGAAAAATAAAACGATGTCTATATATTGCACACTTTTACAGAAATCGGAACTGAAAGACACGGCTACATATCAAGATATTAATTTCCAGTATAAGCTGACCTCTCATTGGTGACGTGAGCTTGAAGTGAACTGTCAATAGTGTTAATCCCTAGCACCAGATGGAATGACAGCTCACTTCACTTCACTTCACTAAAAGTGACATTTTTACAGAATATACCGGCTGGGTTAGGTCATAGGTCACAGGGTACTTTTTATCCCGGGTGTACGTTTGTCGGATAAAGGACGAGGGCAGAAGTTAGTACCTGCTACCTACGAGTACATAAATATAAGTAGTTTCTTCGTCATCCTAATTGTTTTTGCGTTTTAAAAACTATTTATAAGCTCCGTCGTCATACGAGTCATAACGTTGCTGTTGACAAATCCAATTTTCTCTAACATTTTTATTTCATCTTCAAAAATACAAGATATTTTTAATTTCTAGACGCTGCCCTACATTGACGCCATTGCGTTTATAACCTCAAATCAAATGACATACATACGTAAGTCGCTCCATTGTTGGTCAATTGACATTTTCCTTGAACGTTTTCGGCACAATAGCGCGATGATAAGATTATTTATCTAATATCTAATCTACTAGCGAAAGGATTTCGTATATGTTTATTCACTACGCGAGATTTAGTCATTAAAACAGAAACTAATGATGACTAAAATTTTATTATGTCCCTCATGTAGATTATAAAAAAATATTGGACACGTATTTTTTTCTTTTTTTGCGTAAGTAAACAATCAAAAGATTACCGCGATACATTGAGTTATTTATAAGCCGACGTTCGCACGAACGTAAAAATATCGCGGCGGGATTTTATCGCGCACTGGATTTTCAACTCTCGTTGTTGAGCCTAACGTTGAGAATCCAACTTAACAACAACAGAGTGCATTCTAGCGCGTCGAATAAACACTGTTGGATTTTCAACTCCCGGCGGCGCTAAAGCAGAGCGTTGAAAATCCAGTGCGCGAAATAAAATCGCCGCAACATTTTTACGTAAAAGACCCACCGTGCTTTCCGAGGCACGGTGGAGTCTCGATATGTAAAATGGTCACCCATCCACGAACCAACATTAACTTTTTTATTTTTGTGGTTTATAAACATTATAAGTACCTACAAGTTAACACTATTTACACTAGGTACTAAAGTAAATGACTAACTAACTAACTATACAAATAAATACAAAAACAAAAGTTCACTTAGGCGTCGAAGTACTCTTCCGCATCGATGTCATCCGGAAACGTGCCCAGAAGACTGGCAGCATTGCCACGATGAATGGCAATGCTAATTCTTTGGCCAAAAAACGAGCCAGCCCTCTGGTCACGTGAAGTCTCGACCAGTCGGCGAGAAATTTCCTTAAAAAGTAGATGCTCACTCGGGCCCCATGACCCGAGCGTTTCGACCCCAAACGGCTCAAAACTGTAGTTACCTATAAGGTTACAATATTTGCGTCGCTTGAGGGTCTCAGCAGCCGCAGCAGCGGCGCCAGCACAGCACGTCGTGCTTGGAACGTAAAAAAAACTTTTTTACAAAAAAATACAACCGACTTCCAAAAACAACACTACAAAGTGAAAAATAACTTTAATTTCGGAAGTCGGTGTCTAGTTAAATGTATATTCGTTTTTTGCCACCGACTTCCGAAATTAAAGTTATTTTTCACTTTGTAGTGTTGTTTTTGGAAGTCGGTTGTATTTTTTTGTAAAAAAGTTTTTATTTTTCACCTTTTAGTTGTGTACCTACCCCACACAAATTCAAATACCACTACCTGCAAAACAAACTAGAACATCATCCATATAAAAGTGGGGAAAAAATACGTATTATTGAAGCTAACTCAAAAACTACCGAAGCAAAAATAATCAATTTTATATGGGACCAACTGTGATGTATACACTCTCGAACAAAACAAAAAAAATCCAAATCGGTTCAGCCATCTTCGAGTAATCGGGGAACATACATAAACAAAAAATAAAAAGGTTCCGACGAATTGAGAACCTCCTCCTTTTTGAAGTCGGTTAAAAAGAACATGTCATTTATTATTGTTTCTAGAATATGCGGACCAATTAATCAATTAAGTAAGTACCTAATTTGTCAAAACAAAAACTATACACATTATATTGACATAATATGCTAGAAATTTTCCGCGTGTTCACCGCGTGTTTGAACGGCTATCACTAACTTGATGAACACATATTGAATGAGAGCATACCTACTCACTGATAGTGATGGAACAAAATATTGTTATCGTTGCTGTTCAGATCAGAAGGCCATAGAATACAAGGATTGTTATCATCTCCTTTCCCTTAGACTTAGACTTAGCCAGTAAGTAACTGGGCTGTGGAAGTCAGACAGGCAGTCCCTTCATATCAAATTCTGGTATTCAGCTGAATCCGGCCAGACTGGAAGCCGACTTCAACCACAGAATACATAATAAATAGTACAAGTCCAGAAGATTCTCTCCAGTCAATTGCAATCAATTTTATTGTAGTAATATTGTCAATCGCTTCAATTGCATTTTGGTAGACGATCAACTTGCGCATCAGTATGTATCAATTACTTAGAAATTGACAATTGCAATTGATCGTTTCGGACCCTTACAGCCACCATATTGTTTTTTTAATACATTTCACAAAAGTATACTTTTTTATTTTTTTTTTTATCGTGGAGAAATGCTCATACATACTGCACTACCACGGGGAGATAGTGCAGTTATGTTGGACTCTAACCCACTAAAACTCCACGATGTCCTCCTCTACCGCTTACGGCGGAAACACGGGCACGCGTTAGCACTCATCCGTGAACCCGCTGCGGCTGTCCGTCACCGGACACTCCTCTGTGGAGTACTCCCCATCACCGGCGCACCAGAACACATTGCACGCCTTGACCACCCGAGGGATCAAACCAGCACATGGCCGCCAGACGACCCCGTGTCTGGGCACCCTTGGTCCCCCTGCGACGGGTCAGGTCATTGGTCCCGCCGCCTGCCAATTTTCGGCCGCAGAGGATAGGGAGAGCCGTCATACCGCCACTCCTCCTCCCCTGCGGCCCTTCGCGTCCGACATCAAACGGAGGCGACCCCGTCAAGGCCGCGGAAGATAGGGAGAGGGGCGCAATACCGGCACTCCTCTTCCGGCGCGGCCTCCGACACTCAGCCGCGATGCCTCCCATATGACATCGCGGTCCGCCTCAGTCTTCGCTTCACCGTGGATGACCAAGCCACGGCTACTGAGCCCCTCCATCTCGACAATGCGAGAACCCACCGAGGGGGACAAATGCATACCTACTACCTTCATTCGAACGCTGAAAGATCCTTGTAGCCCTTTAAAAACGTCGCTTACTTGAGAACAAATAAGAGAACAGATGTCATACAAAGTCAATCTAACTCAACATTTGCCCTTTATTTCACTTCCGAAGATTTATCGTTCGTCCTATTTCACCTTCAGAACGAGCATGCGCTGCCCGAACGAGAAGTGTCAGTCTCTGCCACCGTGTCGACATTTGAACTTCGATAACAGTTTATTTAGATAACGAAAAATAACAAGCAGTGAAATAACCGTTATCGGATATTAACTCTTCCTCATCACTAGTGTTTTTCTTTTTTTTTTATGTTGAACGCGTGATGGGTGTATTTTTAAGTGTTGCCAGGTGCCTAGCGAGTTTTGTTTTTGGTTGCAATAATGAAAAAGGTAGAATGTTTTTTTTTTATAATAAATCTTTTAATAATAAAAAGAGGTAAAATTTGTGAGTTTCTACCTAAGGGGTAATCTTCGGAGCTACTGATCCAATTCCTAAATTTTTTTAACTAATGATCTAATTTGTTTGAAGTATTTTTTGAATACCAGCGGTTTATTGTTCGGTTTGGAGGTAACTTTGGATTTTTTGTATAGAGAAAATTTTATGGAATCGTGTTTTCGTCAAACATAATAGTACTTTGCCATATATTTATTTCAAAATTACTCCTGCAGTATTTTCGACATAACAGAGGATCATGCTAAGCCATTTGAGGTAGTATACCTAATGTATCTCTTTTATTTACCCTGGACCCTGGACCTACAATAATTTCTACATTTCTTGAGCGAGAAAATCGTTGATAGCTAGTCGCTGCCTCATCTGCTGTGGGACATGTCCTAGGGGTCTACAAGATTCGAGTGAAGGCTCCCGCAGACAGGCGCGACGCGATTCTGGTAAAACAATTTCCATGAAATTTTCATAGAAATTGTCCTGCTAGAGTCGCGTCGCGCTGTCTCGTCAGCCTGTTTGCGGGAGCCTTTATAGGTTACTTCCAGACAAGCGTGCACTATCGTCGACCGCATAAGGGGCGGTTGTCTGTCTTTAAAAAAGAAAGAAAGAAAGAAAATACGTTCATTTGCGGTAAAAGAACACAGAGAACCGGCCAAGTGCGTGTCAGACTTCGTACATTTAGGGTTCCGTACCAAATCTGATTTATATCAATATATTGGTAGTTGTTAGTAAAATATACGTAGGTACCTACCTAATAATAATAGTACATTTTGATACAAGTGGAGAATTATTGTTATTGCAAACGAGGCAGCACCCGAGCCGTAGGCGAGGTTGTTTTTGAGCCGAGAACTGCAATAACAAATGTCCACGTGTATCAAACGATTTTTTCAATCCACTTTTGAAGAAATAAAATAAAATAACGAAAAATATTTTTGTCACATTTAAGTAGGTACTTATAAGTTTAATACTGCGTATTGTAGAAAACTATGAATAAAATTTTCTTTTTTTTTCCGCGCTTTGCTTTCGCCAGGTTGAAGGAGAAGCAAAGGTATAAAGCCGATAAACAGCCTAATATGAAGAATAGAAAATTCAAATATTTTTGAGTTTAGAGCACAAATAAATGTTAATTTGTTCATAAACGTTTTTTTTATTGTAATAATCATGGTTTTTGATGATATTCTATTTATAAACATTATTTAATATTCAAAATATCTCTTTGCCGAGATTAAAAAAAAACATTCACCTCCGAATAGAGACGGTGTGAATAGAGGCATTGAACCAACTTGGACTAAGTATAGGTATAAGTTATCTGTGGCAATTTTTATTCCCGCACACGTGGTGGTAAATGAAAAATCGCAAGCGTGTGAAATACATTGCATTGTGAACCTAATCGTAGTGCGATATGATCCAGTTTTCGAGGAAGTGTAGGTATTGAAAACAATATCACCTTTCAAGTTCATAAGTCAATGAGAAGTTAAAAAATAAACTTACATAAAATAACGAAGTCTTGATTATTTTGTCAAATCGTAAAAACCGTGCGGACGAAGCCCGGGCGGTTCGTCTTTATCGCCAGTTTATTAAAAAAAAAAATGTGAGGAGAGTCAGACGGTATCCCTACTCTTAGCAATACGATTAATATTACTAAGAGGACTTCGATAACAGCATCTACCCGCAGAATGGAATCTCATCGATTTTCATCAACGGATTCCATCTGGCACCTCAAAAAACTACAGAATAATGTGCAGAAGGTTAACTTTGCTCAACTTCTTCTTTTTACCCGACAACGGCGAAACCAAAAGGAAGGATTATGTCTATGTATGTATGTTTGTATTTACGTATGTTCCACCATAGCGCCTAAACAAATTATCCGATTTTGATGAATCAAGTGTCATTCGACTCGTTATTATGGTTCTGGTGACATCTAGGCTTCATTATATAGGTACGAACAAAATTAGTATGACGAATTTACGTCCAAAAAAGTGGGGACGGGTTTATTTTTTGCTATCTTATCAAATGAAAGGTTGTAAGGCGAAATGGAAATGGGAGTACTTTCTAAAAATATATTGGCTAGGTACAGGGGCCAGCACATCAAGCTACCCCAATCTGTAAAAAATTCCCAATTGAATATGAACCTTATTCCTTTGCGGTAAAGTTGAAAATCTATCAAATAAATATGACAGATTGGGGTAGCTTAATGTGCTGGCCTCGGGCTAATTATATATACGTAAACCTCTAAATAATTTTAAAAAAATTAGAATGGGCTACCGAGACCGAGATAACGACTAATAGAAAAGTATGGAAGGAAAACACATGTTGTACCGACCACGAACAAATTGGGATAAGGACAGGAGCATGATGATGATATTTTAAAAGCTGGTCAGCAAGATAGTGGGGTTGACTCTCGAGGCCGTTCACCATGGCCACAAGCTACACGCTCACCACGCAGGTGACGTGCGCGCGTTTCGCTTGACGCAAGTCGCATCGCTCGAGACCTTAGCCCTGCAAGGCTGGTATTTTTTATATTGACTAAGTACAGGTGTGCCCTCTGTCCTCTTACATGAGAAAGGGACATAATGTTGGTTAGGTGTGCTCTAATACACTTCTGACTTCTTACTCGATCATGTTAAGGAGGATGCGCTAAGGTAGCTCGCGAAATTCAAATTTTCTTACGTTTTTTTTCAATTTGCAGGTCAGCGTCAGGTTGTATGTTGATTAAAATATGATTCGCGGCCGTAACTAACTTGTATTTACAGAATTATAATAATAATAATACTCCATACGTTAGAATTGACCCCAAACCTCATGATTTCATAAAATCGCTAGATTTGAGGTCTCTTCTAACTTATGGAGTTGTATTGCTGATTCTAATGATTATAATTCTGTAAAGCCATATTAGTTACGGCCGCGAATCACATTTTAATCAACATACAACCTGACACTGGCATGCAAATTGCAAAAAATCCAAGAAAATTTGAATTTCGCGGGCTGCCTTAGCGTAAATTTAAATTTGTACTGAAACAAAACAAGCGCCGTCTGGTGACTATAATGGGAAACACGATAAAATTATTAAATACAAATTGGCATAAGTTAACTTTAACTGAACGCGACCGAGTAAGTATGAAAACTCGCACTATAAGGCTGCCTGTCCACCGGAGCGGAGCGAGCCTGCGGAGCGGAGAAACGGAGAAATATTAACCAATAGAATTTTAACTCGGCTCCACTCTGCCGTCCGCTCGCGCTTCTATTGGTTAATATTTCTCCGTTTCTCCGCTCCGCAGGCTCGTTCCGCTCCGGTGGACAGGCAGCTTAAGGCCACTGTTTACGCCCTTGTGCAGCTGTATTACAATTTGGGCCTTCTGCCCATTTTGTCCTATGTCACTTACCTCAAGAATGTAAGTCGGAAATAGGTCATAGCCGTCATAGGTCGGAAATGTCAGGAACTCCGTATCCCTAATGCATTGTTAAAGAGTTTCGTGGTATTAAGTACCTATAACACTTATTATTAGTATTTACTAGATATTTCGATACTTACGCCATCTAACATTTCACTGTCATTCGTAGATCTTTGTCAGTAGTAACGAGTAAGCAATCAGAAGCCCAAAATTCTAACACCCAGTCTTTTCAATTACCAGGAGCTCGTGGCTAAGTAATAACAGCCGCACGGGTCGATCCATCAGGTTCAGCTACGCTTGCCGGGGTCGGTCCGTGGATAGGTGACCATCTTTACATACCGAGACTCCTCCGTGCCTTGGAAAGCACATTAAGCCGTTGGTCCCGGCTGTCATTCGTGGATCTTTGACAGTCGTTACGGGTCGTCAGAAGCCCGAAAGTCTGACAACCAGTCTTATCAAGGGGTATCGTATTACCCAGTTAATGGGTTAGGCCTAGCCTTTTCCCAACTGTGTTGGGGTCGGCTTCCAGTCTAACCGGATGCAGCTGACTACTAGTATTTTACAAAAACAAAAAAAAAACAAAAAAACAAAAAACATGGAGCGACTGCCTATCAGACCTCCACAACCCAGTGACTGGATAATACGATACCCCTTGGTAAGACTGGTTGTCAGATTTTCGGGCTTCTGACGACTCGTAACGACTGTCAAAGATCCACGAATGACAGCCGGGACCAACGGCTTAACGTGCTTTCCGAGGCACGGAGGAGACTCGTTAAGTAAAGATGATCACCCATCCACTGACCAACCCCGGCAAGCGTAGCTTAACCTGATGGATCAACCCGTGCGGCTGTTATTACCTACTTAGCCACGAGCTGCTGCAAAGTGGATACGACAATAAATGAAAATACGAGCAGAACTAATGTATAGCACTTTGGATTTATCAAATAAATCCTAACATTGAAATTAAAAAAGTGACTTTTTCTAACAAACTAAATAGCTTAAAAATGTAAACAAAATAGAACACCATTTTTAAATATTTTAACACGGCTGGCGACTGGGGCACTGACCGAGACCGACCCAACACACCATTGTTTGTGATGATTTTTTGCAGTTTGGGTTCTTATTGTTTCGGCGAGAAAGCGACGTAGAAATAAACGAACTATTTTCTATTTACGTATCTCTTTCGCACATTCAAAATTTTCGATTGACAAGAGTAGATGTAACTTCCGCATGCATTATTTTCTTATCTAATTCTGATGATACGCTTTATGACTCTTATGCCTCTGGAATAAGGTATAACATGCATTAATTCCCACTGGCAACATGTGTGTGACGAATATTGCAATGTCTTTAACCTTTATTTTTTTAGGCGAGGCTGGTCTAAATCTAATAACTCTATTATCAGATACATCATGTTGAAAATCTTGAAAATGAAAAATATTGTCCTGCGACTACACTATTTAGTTAAATTGAATTGAATTTTTGTACGCAGATTAGGTATACGAAGTTTAATTAATTGTTGTATTGTCGTATCCACTCTGTATAATTACTGGCTTTTGCCAGCGGCTTCGCCGGCGTGGATTTCGGAAAATATCCCATGAGAACGTGCTAACGGAAAATCCTTCCTTATTCCTTGTCTACATTGTAAAGAAAACCCGTGAGAAAACCTCATTATAAAACAACACTGAGAACGGGTCTTTTCGCGATATTCCTATTTACGAGGTAAACAGGTACCTACTTGTTTCCCGACGTTTCGACCGCCTTGCAGCGATTGTGGTCACGGGAAGACTGATGACAGCTCAGCGACGTCTTCGTAAAGTGCGGGTATTGGCATCTACCCTCACTTGGTCTTCACAATTTTTATTATTGTCACTGTCGGTACTTCGACACACAACACTAATGACGTTTAGACAGTGGCGGACCTCGTCGGACGACCGGCGTTGCTTGCATTTGCTAATGACTGGTTTCCTTAGTGTTGTGTGCAGAAGTACCGACAGTGACAATAATAAAAATTATGAAGACCAAGTGAGGGTAGATGCCCATACCACACTTTACGAAGACGTCGCTGAGCTGTCATCAGTCCTCCCGTGACCACGATCGCTGCAAGGCGGTCGAAACGTCGGGAAACAAGTAGGTACCTGTTTACCTCGTAAAAAGGAATGTTGCGAGAAGACCCGTTCTCTATTTGTTTTATAATGAAAAAAAAAAAAATCGCTAAAGTTTAAAAGAAAACCTCTGTGCAAAATTTCAGCTTTCTAGATTCAACGGTTTGGGCTGGACGTTGATGAGTCAGTCGCTCAGGACTTCTTTTTTTAATTTTGTGTGCAGAATTTCAGATTGAGTAAGTAAAGTAGGTAAATGCAAAAGATGCTTCGAGAAAATTATGTTAAGCGTAGTCACTGCAATGACCCTGACTTTTCGCCTTTACCACAGATTAGCTCAGGATTTAGCGATAAAACACAATTTATTACTACATAAGACGTAAATTCACGCCTCTTTTGCATGTGGGGGAAGTATTAGGCCGCCTGAATTTAATTTTCGGTTTTCGGCAATTTTTGCCCGAATCATCCAAATAATCAAAAGAATCTGTTTAAATAATAAAAACTTTTTTACAAAAAAATACAACCGACTTCCAAAAACAACACTACAAAGTGAAAAATAACTTTAATTTCAGAAGTCGGTGTCGGTGTTAAATGTATTTTCGTTTTTTGCCACCGACTTCCGAAATTAAAGTTATTTTTCACTTTGTAGTGTTGTTTTTGGAAGTCGGTTGTATTTTTTTGTAAAAAAGTTTTTATTTTTCACTTTTTAGTTGTGTACCTACCCCACACAAATTCTAATACCACTATCTGCAAAACAAACTAGAACATCATCCATATAAAAGTGGGGAAAAAATACGTATTATTCAAGCTAACCCAAAAACTACCGAAGCAAAGTTAATCAATTTTATATGGGACCAACTGTGATGTATACCCTCTCGAATAAAACAAAAAAAATCCAAATCGGTCCAGCCATCTTCGAGTAATCGGGGAACATAGGTACCTACATAAAAAAAATAATAAAAAAAAAAAAGGTTCCGACGAATTGGGAACCTCCTCCTTTTTGAAGTCGGTTAAAAAGAGAAGTCCTGACTGATTGACTGACTCATCAACGCCCAGCCCAAACCCTTGAACCTAGAAAGCTGAAATTTTGCACAGAGGTTCCCTTTATAATGTAGACAAGGAATAAGGAAGGATTTCCCAGTAGTACGTTCCCGTGGGATATTTTCCGACATCCACGCGGGCGAAGCCGCTGGCAAAAGCTAGTCATTGATATAGTCCAGAGGAAGTCGATAGTTACTTTTAACAACTAAAATCACTATCATAATCGGCCTATAACGTTCCCACTGCTGGGACACAGGCCTCCTCTGGGTGAGAGCTCCCCCACGCGGGCCCAGTGCGGGTTGGTAGATGTCACATGTCTTCGAATTTTTGGTTCTAGCACATGCCAGTTTCCTCACGATGTTTTCCTTCACCGTTTTGTGAGCAGTGGTGATGAAATTATTTACACAAAGTAAAGCGCCTGTCTGGGTTCGTTCCTACGACCTACAAGTCGTAAGTCGCGGCCGTTACCACTGGGCCACCACTGCTCTACTAAACTAAAAAACTAAAATCACAATAACTGTGAAAATGCCGAAAACATTGCTTATTCTCGCATGTAACATCAGATTTTTTGATTAATAGATAAAAATATTGTATAATCGTTGAGAGAAGTTAAAGTTTCATTTGAGTTAAACGGTCAAATACTAAAAAAGATTAAATATTTAATACGGCATTTCTCTTGCTTTTACCAAAGAAAAACCAATCGACAAACAAAACTCTTTTTTCGTTTCCGGTTTCGGCCAAAACTGTAAATCAGGCGGAATTAATTTTCGGCAGAAAAAAAAACAATTTTCAGTCGAACTAGTTGGAAGACTAAAACTACAAAACCCCACGTGACGTGCTACGATCGTTTCATACCAGTTTTAATTCGACAAATACTGGAACGAGTTCTAAAAAAAAAATTATAAGTCACACGACCGATGACGAGCTAGTTTAGTTTGGCTGACACTGGTGCCGATTCTCTTGTGAACGCACTAAACTAAAATTAGAGAATCGCTATCTTTTACTAACAGGCAGCGCGAGAAAAGGACGGCTATAGCTATGAACTAAGTTGGAGATGTCAAACTAGTTCACGCCTTGCGCTTCACCGTGTTTTTAGTCGACATGTTTTTACGTGTCGTCTAAATGTCTATGGAAAAATTAGTTCTAACTAATTTGACAGCTCTAATTTACTTCCGTCCCTTTCTTGTCATAATAGAGAGAAAAAGTTAGCAATAGCCTAAATTAAGTTTAGTTTGTGCACAACAGAATCGGCACCACTGGCATGGTATCAGGGATTTTAATTTTGATAACATGAATAATTAGTCGCTAATTAGGCAAAATTTGCCGCCAAATATCAGAATTTGTCGGTCACTGGTTCAAAAGTTATAAGGGTTCATTGGTGGCCGATCTGGGGAGCATCTCCCCGGCTTGGCCACATTTATATCTCAAAAACTAGACCACATAGCGAAGATCTCATGTCTCCCTTTAGACGCTAATTAGTTGCAATTTTTCGCCAAATCACAGATTTAGTCGGGTCTTAGTTGAGAAGATAAATAATGGTGCCGATTCTCTTGTCACAAATGCCTCTAAACTAGACTAAAAATCACTAAAATTTAGTTTATTCCTGTCAAACGACGATTTCCCATTCTGAAATTGACTAAAGTGACACAACTTAACTATATTTTAGTTTGACAGGACTAAGATTGTACGGAGTTATTAGTTTAGTGAAAATGGCAATTTTGCTATTCTGAATTTGACTGTTTTAAACGAAAATTTTAATTGTCAAACTAAATCAGACTATGTTTAATCGCGATTAAAAAGGTGTGGAATAAAATTAGTTGACATGAACTAAAATTCACACCGAGACCTTGACTTCGGATGCAAAAACAGTAGTGTATTTTTTTCTTTTCTTTTGCATATCCAAAACGGATTTCGAAAACGGTGAGTCCTATCGCAAAAATAATGAAAATTTGGCCCCCCTCTATGAAACCCATAAGCCGCTATGGCTCAACATGTAGGTACCAAAAAAAAAGATACCAAAAAAAAAGGTACCTAAAAAAAAGGTACCAAAAAAAAAGGTACCAAAAAAAAGGTACCAAAACAAAAGGTACAAAAAAAAAGCACCAAATAAAAAGGTACCTACATTCCATATAAAACACGTTGAAGCTGCCCCCTCCCTGCGCCCCTCCAGCTCTAAAAGATATTTGACCCGGTAACGACAGCAATGCCGGTGAACAAAATATGACAAGCCTGTCACTTCATAGTGATTTCGTTAGTTCCAAGCCACCGGGTCAAATATACTACAGGCACTATACCACGCGGAGTCACGATTGTCAAACTCGATTTTAGTTGTGTCAAAATTGTTATTAAATTTAGAGGTTTTTTTTTACAGAATAGCTCTAAGATTCTCATAGCAAAAAGTAAGGAATTTTAGTGATAGTTTAGTTAGTTTAGTTCGGTGTACAACAGAATCGGCACCAATGCGTTCAATTTTTACGTTTAGTCCAAGAGCTAGATTAAAGATTTTATCGTAAACTCTTTTATCAAAATTAAAATCCCTGATGGCATGGCTACCCATGCCAGTGTCAGTCACACGCTAGTTTATATCTGCGCTGAATTTAACTAGGCACGCCTACACAAATTACGTTGAAGTTGTTACTCGCAACTTGTTGCTATTCACATTTGAGTAGGCGTTATTACGTAAAAGTGGTAAAAGGTTGGGCTTAGACGTTTCATTGCTAATCGTACGCAACAGGCGTTCGAAATAATTATTGCGTAATTTACGTTGCCGACTAATGATGGCTGGGTTGTGGAGGTCAGATAGGCAGTCACTCCATGCACAATACTTATATTCAGCTCCGTCCAGTTAGTCTGGAAGCCTACCCTAACATAGTTGGGAAAAGGCTCGGTAAATGATGGTCACGAGTGGCTAGCATATGCAGTCCCTCTCAAACTGCTCAAACATCACCCGCCGTGGCCTAATTTCTAGATTTTTACGTAATAAATGTTATTATTTGTTTATTTTTAGAGCATAAGATGGCTGAACAACAGGACCAGGCCCGTTGTTCGTCAAGTGAAAGCGATAATTTTGAGAAAATTGATTCAGAAGAGGCGAGGGAAAATGTAAGTATCTGCTTCAAGTATTTGTGTTTATTTCACCGAGTCTGTATCACCTGGAGAGGCAAGCAGGTGTCTAAGACAGGAAACAGAGGGGTGTTATAAGTTTAACGTGTGTATCTGTGTGTATGTCTATCTGTTTGTGGCATCGTAGCTCCTAAACGAATGAACAGATTTTTGAAGTTTTGTTTTTGTTTTTTTGAAGTTTTGTGTCGGGAAATTTATAAAATTTAAAATTTATCTTATAACTTGTGTAATCGGACTTCAGTGATCTGGGCCTGTCCATCGTACCCCCCACAGAAAAAAAAAAAGAAACAAAGATATTTATTTATTTGATATACGTGCACAACTTAACAGATTTAAATTTAACTAAAGCGTTGTACAGTAAATTTTAACAAACAAAACATAAAGACCACAAGAAATGAACAAATTGACAAAACAAGACACAATGTAGGCAAGTAAAAATAAAGATAAAAATGCAATCAAGGGAGAAATACAAATATCTACATAACTATCTTACCCAAAACGCAGGGCAGGTCATGATTATTATTATCGGCGCCTACAAATAATAGTAATATGGTAATATTGACCTGCCCTGCGTTTAAACTGACCGGCAATCGGTTAGTTCTATTCTAAAGGTTGATGCATTATTTATTTACATAACACCATTGGGTTGATGGCTCCCAAACTAGCTGTTCGTGTGTGACTTGGGAATCAGAAAGTCACTATGCATGTGCTAGGTTATTAAAAATATACCTAGTGTAGAAGAAAAGTTATAGGTGCAAAAATTACAATCTTTGGAAGTATAAAACCTTATGTCTTCCTCCTTCTTTTTCCAGGGCACAGCAGCAAACTTCTTGATTGGAGAGGATGTGGAACAAGAGCCTGTAGACGATGGACCAGCTCATGAGGGAAGGGATTCCTTCCCCGGCGCCCCAGTACCTCGACCGAACAGGCCACGGCCACTCACAGTGGCGCAGCAGCTCGCTCTAGCTGAGAAAAGGAGTACTCTCAGGTAAGGTGTTAATTTTGTGTGATAGGTGGCGCTGTTTTAAAGTTTGAGGCGGTTTGATTGCGGATATTAAGTTTATTGTTTTTTTTTTTTGCTAAGATTTTAGAACATTATAATTGTCTTGGTACTACCGTTAACTTGACGAGTAATCTTATTCTCTCCAATGAATTTATTTCCAAAGAAATTACGCAACGTGCAAAAGTTTAAATTATAGTAAACCCTTTGATTGCTTTGATCACGGGGTTCTTTTACATAACTCTTAATTTGACACTGGAATATATGGATTTAATCTTTATCGATAGGTTTTTATTTACTAACAGATCACAAACGTTTTTAATGCAAGGTTAGGTTTTTATAGGCAAATAAAAACTAAGTCCTATCTGGAGTTGCTCAGGGATCTATTTTAGGGCCTCTTTTCTTTAATTTATTTTAAAAGAAGCTGACATATTTTTAGCAGAAATTAAGTAAGTCGACGAAGTACTTAATTAATTAGTAAATAAAGAAAATCCATATTAGATGGAAAGAGTTAAGGAAGTTGTTTTTTCTAGGCCAATTACATACCTACTTAGTAGATGTGGACTTAAAATAAAATAGGATTTTATGGATTAACCGTGTGAGAAATGTAGTGTAAAGGTAGTGTCAGGGGAGAATGGGAGTGAATAACATTTTGCGCCGAACCCAATAAAATGATACGGTAGGCCACAAGTCTGTGGTGACAAAACCAGAATAAGCTAGCCTTTTATTCTTTTGAAACTCCGTACTACGCTATGGCCAGCTCAAAGTCAAAGTGTTACCACCGATATGCGGTCGACTGTACAAGGGCAGGCAAAAGTAGAAGCCTTTATTGCAGTCTTTAAAAATATTTTTGAAAATTTATTTTTCATTTTTTAATCAAACCAAATCTGTTTATTGCAAACATGTTGTACAGAGTTTGGAATAAGACTAAAAAGTATCAAACATGCACTCTGTAAGCACTACAAAACAAAAAAAAACTAATAAACATTACAATACATAAAATTTCAAATGATGTAGGATCTGGACCCTCACAGGGTGTTCTGGAGAACATCACCAATAAGGTCGCTATATTATATCCGTATAAGGCGTCCCTTCCCGGCGTTTCAACTCACATCTGACTTCAGATATTTTCAAGAAATCACTACAATTAGTAAAGTTTGAAATCTTGTAATAACTAATATTTGTACACCAGTTAAATGTATGAACATCGTATGTAACTACTGTGTTTCTGGCTAATACGTGACTTTGACTTGACTTTGACTTTCTGTTTTTGATTTTTTGACTTTGACTTTATGTGTTGGTGTAAAAAAGAAATAAAACTCAACTGCAAAAACACTTATGTAACTGAAAAGTGAAAAACAAGCATTATAAGTTTATAAGTTAAGTTAGAATTGACCTCAAATATAGCGATTTCAAATCATGAGATTTGAGGTCAATTCTAACTTATGGAGTTGTATTGCTGATTCTAATTCTGTAAAGCCATATTAGCTGCGGCCGCGTCTCATATTATAATCAACATACAACTTGATACTTACCTCCAAATTGCAAAAAAACGTAAGAAAATTTGAATTTCGCGGGCTACCTTGCCGCATCTCCCTTAAGTATGGTTTTTACAGTCGGGTTTTTTGTTTTTTTAAATAATTTGTTATAAGTATTTCATGTTTTTAGTTTTATTAATATCTAATTGGTATTGACTCATGACTAGCTTTTAATTGATACCAATAATGTTATAATTTATTTTAAAAACCTTCTCCTTCCTTTTTTTTATAATTCCAGATGTCAGATGCCTACGTATGTCAGAATCTAACGACACCTCATAATTATGTTAAAATCCATCAAGCCGTTTAGGCTACAGGAGATTACAATGGAACGGACATACGTACGTACACACATGCATGCATGCATACTCGCGAAGAATATTACCCTCCATCTGGGTATATACCTACCTAACTCATCCAATGCATACATACGCGCCTCTCAGCGACTGGGATAAAACTGTGAAGTTTGAAAGGCGCGTATGCATTGGTTGAGTCAGGTAGGTATATACCCAGATGGAGGGTAATATTTTTCGCGAGTATGCATGCATGCATGTGTGTACGTACGTATGCCCGTTCCATTGTAATCTCCTGTAGCCTAAACGGCTTGATGGATTTTAACATAATTATGAGGTGTCGTTAGATTCTGACATACGTAGGCATCTGACATCTGGAATTATAAAAAAAGGAAGGAGAAGGTTTTTAAAATAAATTATAACATTATTGGTATCAATTAAAAGCTAGTCATGAGTCAATACCAATTAGATATTAATAAAACTAAAAACGTGAAATACTTGTAACAAATTATTTAAAAAAACAAAAAACCCGACTGTAAAAACCATACTTAAGGGGGATGCGGCAAGGTAGCCCGCGAAATTCAAATTTTCTTACGTTTTTTTGCTATTTGGAGGTAAGTATCAAATTGTATGTTGATTATAATATCCGCTCACACGGCAGGTACGCCCGCTTAAAAAACTAGTCGAGTGTACCACCCTCTGACGTCATTCGGCCCGCGGCGCGCGTTTGTTTACATAATGCGCTAGCAGCATAGTTTCTAGGAATTCTGTAGCTCCAATTCTTTACTTGGAAACCTAATGAGTAAAGCACCATTATATTGAATGTTTCGTTTGAATTTGTTATTGTTTACATTTCTAGAAATGGTTAAAAAGACGAACAAAGACAATTTAGCTTCAGATTTCAAAGAAATGGCTCTAGTAAGAAAAAACAAGCGATGACCTATATGTTTTAAGGTTTAAAATGCATGGTGTGTTAATTCTTAACATGAAACATAAATAAACTCACTTACCACAGTACAATTCAACTATTAACTGAGTAAAACACTTTTCACAATCGACCGACCGAACAATCATGTCAGAGAAAAAAATCTTTTTTAATGTCATAGACGAGTCTCAGTCAGTGTTGACGTATCTTAAATCGTTCGGAAATAGATAACGCATTAAATTAAATGCATAGAATTCGATATTAGTACTTAATAGTGATGGAACAACGTTAATAATAAAAAAATATTTTCTTGGTATAGAACTCATACCACGTACAATATTAGGTACGGACCCGATTCACACCGCGTTCGTGTGAGCGGAATGAGACGCGGCCGTAGCTAATATGGCTTTACAGAATTATAATCATTAGTATCAGCAATACAACTCCATAAGTTAGAATTGACCTCAAATCTCATGATTTCATGAAATCACTAGATTTGAGGTCAATTCTAACTTAACTTATAAACTTTTAATGCTTGTGTTTCTCTTTTCAGTTACATAAGTCATAGTTTGTCTCTTAAGATACAGGATACCCTAGTTTAAGAGACAGAGTTTAATCTTTTGTGTACAGATTTTGCAGCGTTTAGATGTTTTTATGTAAATCACATATCTTCATAGTTGTAAACTACAATCACAATTATCTGTATGTATTGGGAAATAAACATATTTATTATTATTTATTATTATTATAAGTGTTTTTGCAGTCGAGTTTTATTTCTTTTTTACACCAACATAATATAAAAAGTCAAAAAATCAAAAACAGAAAGTCAAAGTCAAGTCAGTCTTATTAACCAGAAAGATAGTATAGGATGTTCATACATTTAACTGGTGTACAAATATTAGTTATTACAAGATTTCAAATTGGTTCAATAAGGATTAAAATAGTTTATTATTATTATTATCTCCTTTATTTTATTTACATACATATGAATTACATTTTTAAATATTTTTATAAAAACAAAATTAAAAAAACATTTAAAAATATAAAAAATAGTAGCCCACCGGTATCGGGAACAGGGTCCAAGCTACCGGTGGTCAGGGCTCTAGAGAGAGGAACCTCCTCACTATGCGTGCCGTGTCCAGGAGTACTGCTTTCTGAATCAAGCCCTTGACCCAGCCGCGCAATGAGAGCCTCCTGAGGTGTTGGTCGAGACTCTCCGCTATTAGGCCATTAACCGTAACGATTATCGGTACAATGATTGCAGAGTCCACGTCCCACATGTCGACAACCTCGTGTGCTAAGTCAAGATACTTGATTTTTTTATCTTTCTCAGCTTTCACGAGATTCTCGTCATGAGGGACAGCGATATCAACAATCATTGCACGGCGCTCTCGTCGATCTATCACCACAATATCAGGCTTATTGGCTACAATAGTTCTGTCAGTGATGATAGATCGATCCCAGTACAATGTGGCGTGACCATTCTCGAGAACTGGGTCGGGCACATACCTGTAATATGGTACTTCGGATTCCACAAGGTTGTACTGCAAGGCAAGTTGCTGGTGGATAATCCTAGCCACTAGATTGTGTCTGTGCAAGTACTCGCCGTTAGCAAGACGAGAACAACCGGAAACAATGTGTCGGATTGATTCACCGGGACGGTGGCATGCCCGACAGATGTCAACCGTACCATCCTTGACAATGTATTTCCGATAATTATTCGTCATGATAACTTCATCCATAATTGCACAGACAAAACCTTCGGTTTCCCCGAAGAGGTCGCCGAAACGTAACCACGATACAGACGCCAAAAAGTCTACATCAGGCCCATGGAGGGCCCGGAAAAAGCGTCCGTGAAGCTCTTTGCCTTGCCATACTTCCTTACGATCGTTAGTATCAAGTACTGCAGGTTTGCGCCAGTTCTCTTTCGCCAAGGAGAGTGGGGTGAGGCCCTTGTCCACCGCGACCACATCTCGATGCATCCCCACGTCGGCTTCTAGGAAATATTCCCTGAGACTGCATATCTCGCGATTGTGGAGGGTCTTAGCATTTAAAAAGCCTCGACCTCCACACTTTCGCGGGATATACAGTCTCATTACCGATGACCGTTATTATTATAATTATTATATTATCACTCACTCTATAGCATAGCATTAAGTAGAAAACGAATCGCCTATGGAAAACTTTCACGGGCCACTGAATAAAACATCGTACACAAACATTTTTTATCCAGTTATCAAAATGCAATAAATGTCAAATTACGTCATAGGTCAGGGCCAGCCATTTTTATTTGTGACGTAGCGTAGATCATCATTTTCGCGGCAAAGCCTCCAGTAGCTCTCGGCCGTCGCGCGAGACACTACGTCTAATTCTATTCCAATTAATAACATCGTGTGACTTTTTTCGTAGTGATTTCCGATACTGTGTTTACTCTGCGTTTTTGTGTGTCTGTGGACAGTGAAGTGAATTTACGCGGGAGATTTTAATTTTAATTTTTGACGTTTCATGTCCATTGGATTTTTATTCTGGATTTTTGGTTTGTTTATGGATACTCATTTGTTTATTTTCCGAAAGAAAATAAGGCGAAGTTTAGAGTTGATATTACTTACCTACTGGTTGTTTTAGAAATTGAAGTGTTGCAATGTAAATTGAAGTATTTTACATAATATTTTAATTTCTTTGACCAATATTTAGAGTAGGTACTTAAATACTTTAAAAATAAACATTAAAGTATACTTAGGCATATATTCTAGCTATGATATACTTAGCTATACATAATATACCACGGTGTGAGGGACATCCATCACCGTTATATACAAGATGTAAGTAACTAAAAAATCTGCTGTTCCCTACATTTTGATGAGTTATGCGAACATAAATGTAGAGAACAGCTGATTTTTTTTTCGCGATTTCAGGTTTCTTCCCATAGTAAAAGTTGTTCATAATGATGAGTACAACTACATTTTGTATACAGGATGGTTCAAATAGTGATTATACTGTTTATTTATAGGTACCTGTGCTTATACATTGTTACAGTTAGCGCATGGATGTCCCCTTACACCGTGTATATTAAGTTTTGTACGGGATAGCTGATATTTTTTCGCGATTACGATGTTGTTCCCATGGAGAAAGTTGTTCAGTTTGATGGTCTGTCCACACCCTTAAATTTGACCCCACCTTTCTAATACACCCTATATTAATATAACCAATAATAAACTAGGTATAAATAATTTCTATAATTTGTTGCTAATAAAAATAAACAAATACTTACTAACAGCCTTGACTATGAACCAGTTTTGAACCTTATTCTAAAGGAATAAGGTCGAAAAATAGTTCACCGCAAATGTGAGCAATGGTACCTATACAAGACGTTATCTAGATAGGCTTTTATCTAATCTTGTGTACTAAACCTACCTAATTCAAAAAACAAAAACAATATTATGACTTTATGAGTAATATCACAAATAGATTAACGATACAATCTTGAGGTAATATTGCTGATATTACTTATTTTTTTTGATGGATTGAGGAGCTCGTGGCTAAGTAATAACAGCCGCACGGGTCGATCCATCAGGTTGGACCCGGCTGTCATTCGTGGATCTTTGACAGTCGTTACGGGTCGTCACAAGCCCGAAAGTGACAACCAGTCTTACCAAGGGGTATCGTATTACCCAGTTAGGTACTGGGTTGTGGACGTCAGATAGACAATCGCTCCATGTAAAATATTGGTATTCAGCTACGTTCGGTTAGACTGGAAACCGATCTCAACAATCAATCTGCCTAGCCTTTTCCCAACTATGTTGGGGTCGGCTTCCAGTCTAACCGGATGCAGCTGAATACCATTATTTTACATGGAGCGACTGCCTATCTGACCTCCACAACCCAGTAACTGGGTAATACGATACCCCTTGGTAAGACTGGTTGTCAGACTTTCGGGCTTCTGACGACCCGTAACGACTGTCAAAGATCCACGAATGCCAGCCGGGACCAACGGCTTGACGTGCTTTCCGAGGCACGGACGAGTCTCGGTATGTAAAGATGGTCACCCATCCACTGACCAACCCCGGCAAGCGTAGCTTAACCTGATGGATCGACCCGTGCGACTGGAAACCGATCCCACCATAGTTGGGAAAAGGCTAGGCAGATAATGGTTAAGCGGGACAGAATTTTAGACCATGGAATGGAAGCGAAGCCGCGGTCAAAAACTCGTAACAATTATAATGACTATTAATTAGTTACTAATGACAATTAATCTGTGCTAATGACTTAGTCGATTGATAAT
This sequence comes from Cosmia pyralina, assembly GCA_946251885.1. Lineage (NCBI taxonomy): Eukaryota > Metazoa > Arthropoda > Insecta > Lepidoptera > Noctuidae > Cosmia > Cosmia pyralina. Next base: position 4,049,598 of record OX276371.1, read on the forward strand.
GCAAAATCTATTAAATTACGCGTAGTTACAAAAACGTGCCGGTATAATGAGCTGGTAATTAGAAGTAATTAGAGATCTTTTCTAGAAGGACTTAATACCTATCTGATAATGTCAATCGATGACAGAAATGATGAATATGATGATGATGATAACTTTGGGTACACACGGATACATATCAAGCTATACCTACATTTACAATGAAGGGTTCCGTAGTTGGGATGAATTTAACAAGTATAAACTTACATTTTTGTAATTGAAAATGTTTTCTCTCATACATCGATTTATGTAGGTACGTCACTATCAATGTTTAATGCAAATCAGTTTGTAATCGCAAAAAAGCTTTTTTACAAAATTCAAAAACAACACTATAAAGTAAAAAATAACTTTAATTTCGGAAGTCGGTGTCTAGTTAAATATTATATAATATTATTATATTATTTATAGACATAATACATTATACTATTTTTAGAAAATCTGTTGAATAAGGAGACGAGTGTGTGTAGCCACAATTGAATTGTAAGTTAATCATATGAGCGTTTTGGATGGAATGTCTGTTAGCTCGTAAGACCAATTGAATAAATAAATAAATAAATAAATGTATTTTACATTTTTTGCCACCGACTTCCGAAATTCAAGTTATTTGTCACTTTGTAGTGTTGTTTTTGGAAGTCGATTGTATTTCTTTGTAAAAAACGTTTTTATTTTTCACTTTTTAATTGTGGTAGGTACTTATCTCACAAACAAACCCTCAAATCCTCTCTTATCTTACAAATTCTAATACCACTACCTGCATAAGAAACTAGAACATCATCCATATAAAAAGTGGGGAAAAAATACGTAGGTACTATTGAAACTAACTCAAAAACTACCAAAGCAAAGTTAATAAATTTTATATGGGGCTAACTTTGAGGTACATGCCCTCTCGAACAAAACAAAAAGTTTTCAAATCGGACGACTGTAAAAAGCTATATGCGTGGTCATTCATAAAAATAAATAAAAAATATACGTGTCAAATTGAGAACCTCCGTCCTTTTTGTCGACGGTTCATAATAAATGTTAGTCAGTTAGGTACAAAAAAAGGGGGGAGGGGATTGGGGGTTTCTAAAACTAGAACTTTTCCTTTACTTGTACTGTGAGACCTTGCTTCTTGCCAAACATTCTAGTCCAACGGGAAGTACCCTATCGGTCTTATTACAAAACGAGGCTTTTCTTCGTCATGGTTTAAACCGTCGAACCAGTTTTTGTAATATGAACCTAGCTGTGATAGAAATACAGTTCTTTATACAAAACTGACAACTTAGTCCGGTACTAAGTTGTCAGTTTTGTAAAACTGACATCTTAACGTGTCAGAATAAAGCTCGATATTCAAAATAGGGTCCATGGTTTAAACCTGGGTTTGAAGATGAACCTTGTTTTGTAATAAGAAGGTTTAGGTTTTAATTTCATTGCAAGTACCAATAAAAGTATGCCCGTATGTGTGTATAGCTGTATTTTAAAATTGCGTTTACTTAGAAGGTTGATTTTTTTAGAGCTCCAAGAGACCGTAGACCTACGTATTTGATATTAATTTCAACTTGATACCTCAAAGCGTTCCTAAGAAAAAGACACTTGACAGAATGTGCGATTTTCATATTTTATAAATACACGCAGTAGACATGATATTGTGATACCCAAGCAAGTCATTTCTTATAAACAGTACTTACCCGCTTTTATAGCAAGTTTTCAAATTCGGTTACAGAACTAGCGATGGAAAGTTCAAAACCCACATCAAACGTGTCCTTATAAAAAACTTTTTTACAAAAAAATACAACCGACTTCCAAAAACAACACTACAAAGTGAAAAATAACTTTAATTTCGGAAGTCGGTGTGTAGTTAAATGTATTTTCGTTTTTTTGCCACCGACTTCCGAAATTAAAGTTATTTTTCACTTTGTAGTGTTGTTTTTGGAAGTCGGTTGTATTTTTTTGTAAAAAAGTTTTTATTTTTCACTTTTTAGTTGTGTACCTACCCCACACAAATTCTAATACCACTACCTGCAAAACAAACTAGAACATCAGCCATATAAAAGTGGGGAAAATATACGTATTATTTTGAAGCTAACTCAAAAACTACCGAAGCAAAGTTAATCAATTTTATATGGGACCAACTGTGATGTATACCCTCTCGAATAAAACAAAAACAATCCAAATCGGTTTAGCTATCTTCGAGTAATCGGGGAACATACATAAAAAAAAAAAAAAGGTTCCGACGATTGATAACCTCCTCCTTTTTGAAGTCGGTTAAAAATTAAAGACTACGTTGAAGACAAGAAAGTTTGTCAATAATTCCGTCTGTAAACGTGACTTCCGTGGTATCTCATTAACGGCATAAGTAATTACTTATGTAAGTGTCTATTAACTGCTCCCAAATTACGATGTTTTTTTTAAATTATTATTTACATTCTTCCTTGGCATACAATTAATCATCTCATTAAAATGTATTTAAAATTATAAAGGTACGCACGGCTACAGATCAAACTATAGGTACATTCCAGTATAACCTGATCTCGCATTGTATAGGATTTCCTTACAAAATGAAAGGGCAGTGTAAACTGGAAATGTATAGCTTGATGTGTAGCCGTGTGTACCTACAATTCTGTTATTTGAAAATATTGTAAAGCCAATTATTATTAAAAGAGTAACCATGGAGTTTCTTGCTGGCTCTTCTGCATAGGAAACGTTTCATAAGTGCCCAATGTAGGTATAAGTGAAATAAAATATTTTGATTTTCAGACAGATGGACAACGAAGTGGTCCTAAATAGAAGAGTTCCGTTTTTTCCTTTTGAGGTACAGAACCCTAAAACGTGGTATATCGGAATCTTTTTTAGTTTTAATAAAATTAATTGTACTTACTTATATTATTTTTTTTTAATTTAAATTTTTATATATAATATTTTTCTTTATTTTTAGCTGAGTTGTTTAATATAGTTTCGTTTCTGAACGAGGTAAATACCCACTCAAGTAATTTTAAAACTAAATCAGGGAAGGATAAATTTAAAGTAAACAAATCATGCAATACCCTACCCACTATACAATATTATCCTTATGTACTACCTGTGATTGGCACCAACATAACATAGATAAGTGTACCTAAAAATACAAAAAAACTTTTTTACAAAAAAAAAACAACCGACTTCCAAAAAAATACTACAAAGTGAAAAATAACTTTAATTTCGGAAGTCGGTGTCTTTGGATCTGTATTTTAGTTTTTGCCACCGACTTCCGAAATTAAAGTTATTTTTCACTTTGTAGTATTTTTTTGGAAGTCGGTTGTTTTTTTTTTTTGTAAAAAAGTTTTTTATTTTTCACTTTTTAGTGGGTCAGTCTGTAATTTAAATAAGTTACAATAGTCTAATGTCAACTGCTCATCACCTTTTACAAAATATTGCTTTTCCCGATACAAGGACGTTAATAGTTGAGGAGTTCTTCCAGTAAGGAACCAGGAGAACTGGAACTGATGGTGAAGTCCACACCATCAGCTCCCTTATTGTGACGAGCATAAATTGATTAGCAATAATCAAATCGCAACCCGTGAAATACGTATTATTGAGTAGGTAGTTTCGATTGCCATCTGTGGTCTTCCTCATCAGTTCCACTTCATCAAATGGTGCTTTCCAGGAGCAAATGCACGAGTTACTATAAAAAAACACCTAAATCGCTAAAGGTGTGCCTATAAAATTTGAAGGTTCCCCTCTATTTCTCTGGGATGCCATCATCAGATCCTGGTTTGAAGTTATCCGCGAACACACATAAAAAAAATATGCGGTCGAATTGAGTAACCTCCTTTTTAACCGACTTCAAAAAGGAAGAGGTTCTCAATTCGTCGGAACCTTCTTTTGTTCCCTGATTATTCGAAGATGGCTAGACCGATTTAGATTTTTTTTATTTTATTCGAGAGGTCCCATATAAAATTGATTAACTTTGCTTGGGTAGTTTTGAGTTAGCTTCAATAATACGTATTTTTTCCCCACTTTTATATGGATGATGTTCTAGTTTGTTTTGCAGGTAGTGGTATTAAAATTTGTGTGGGGTAGGTACACAACTAAAAAGTGAAAAATAAAAACATTTTACAAAAAAATACAACCGATTTCCAAAAACAACACTACAAAGTGAAAAATAACTTTAATTTCGGAAGTCGGTGTCTAGTTAAATGTATTTTCGTTTTTTGCCACCGACTTCCGAAATTTAAGTTATTTTTCACTTTGTAGTGTTGTTTTTGGAAGTCGGTTGTATTTTTTTTTAGAAGTCGGTTAATAAAGGGGATAGTCGTTTGGTTAATTAGTTGATTCCTGAATATTCGTTTGTACGAAAGGAAATTATTTTATGAGTTATGATTAAGACACATAAGTATAGGTTAGAATTAGGTTAGATTAGGCGTGAGTTTATGTGTATATTTTGTACAGACGCCAGCACATCAAGCAACTACAATCTGTCAAATTTCTTTAATAGATTTTCATCTTTATCGCTTAAGTATTAGGTTCAAGGTTGATTGGGAAAATTTGACAGTTTCGAGTTGCTTGATGTGCTAGCGTCTGTACCTACTTATAATATATATATACACACAAAGTCACGCCTTCTTGCCATGGGGGTAGGCAGAAACTACAGAACGCCACCTGCTAAGATCCTTACATACTCCTTTTGCCTCGTTTGTACATGCATCTGCTGGTCATACACGCACGCCGCCGCCGCGCCGGTGGCGAGTACTACGCACCAGACCTTTCTGAAGAACATCACCAATAAGGTCACTATGTCTTCCAAGGGCGTCCCACATCTGCCTTATTGTTAGTCGCCTTTCATTCATACTCTCAACATGACCAAGCCATCTACTTAAGCATACTTTATTCAATTTATGAAATTATATACCTATATAATATTTGTAATTACGTTCTAAAAAACAGCTCTGATAGCGATTTCGGGGAAAGTTGCATTATAAGGGTTTATGGGGGCGAAAAATCGATCTAGCAAGGTCTCACATCTGGGAAAATTCGTTTTCTCTATTTTCACTCGAGCAGAGCTCGGTCGATCAGGTATAGGTACTAGGATACTTTTATAGAGAAGGAGGAGGATAATTTTATAAAAACATTATTTCATTTAAAAATAAATCGGTCCAGCCGTTTCGGAGATTAGCCGGAATAAACAGACAGATAGACAAACAAAAATTTCAAAAATTGTTATTCATTTTTATTTTATTCTTCAATTGTATTTATGTATACTTACCTACTCTAATTTTAATGATTGTAATATGAATGATTAATGTTGAAATAATTTAATTATAATAAATATTTGCACACCTGTTCAGGTAGGATATGGTTTAAAGAACTATGTTATTATTAGATACCATATTCAAGCCAATATAGGCTCCTAAAAACACGCGCGACACGCGAGCACGACACGTGGTGCCTTTGTGTCGCACGCGATTACATCGCGTGTCGCGCGTGTTTGAAGAAGAATAAGAATAATATTTATTACACACACAAGATTCATGATAGGTACACAAGAGCAGATGTACAAAACAACAAAACACGGATATCAACATAAATCTACACAGATCATGTAACCCTGTCTGCTAAACTAGTTAGTCCTGTATCTTAGGAGACAGTGTTAGGCCATACAGTTTTGCTGCAGCCAAAGCCTTATATGATTTGAATTTGAATTCAAATACTCCTTCCTCCTCCAACTTATGTGCATTATAGCAGTAGTCATCCATTTTGTAGTGCATTTTCTTTTCATAATAATATGGGTCCAGTTTATGGGTGAGGCCAATGTGGCCATCTTCTCAGTAGCCACTAGAGGCATAGCTACCGCCGGCGCCGTATCAGAAAATTCGTAAAATATTATCCTGTATCCACAACTCGAGAGCTCGTGGCTAAGTAATAACAGCCCCACGGGTGGATCCATCAGGTTAAGTTACGCTTGCCGGGGTCGGTCCGTGGATGGGTGACCATCTTTACATACCGAAACTTCTCCGTGCCTCGGAAAGCACGTTAAGCCGTTGGTCCCGGCTGTCATTTGTGGATCTTTGAAGCGTCAGCAGCCCGAAAGTCTGACAACCAATCTTCCCAAGGGGTATCGTATTACCCAGTCAATGGGTTGTGGAGGTCAGATAGGCAGTCGCTCCATGTAAAATACTGGTATTCAGCTGTATCCGGCTAGACTGGAAGCCGACCCCAACATAGTTGGGATAAGGCTAGGCAGATTGATTGTCCTGTATCCACAACCTCAAACGAATAGTGATAAGAGGCCAGTTATATTCTATTCTATTCTAATGAAAATTCTGGTTTATGTCGGGCCACACCAACGGCATATGCCGTTGATTATCGCGATGATGAACGTAGGCGCAACTTATCGCGATAATTTTACAACGGTATTCACATTGCCGATTGACGTTGCGATAACTCGGTGGCGGGCGGCGTTCAAAGTGTGGCCACCCAAATTTTTCGCGATAGCTATCGGAATAATTACCGCGATGTTTATGGCGATGATGGACATTAACGTTGACGTTGGTGTGGCTCCGACATTACAAAGGTTTCAAGCTGCAGGCACGTATTCATTTAGTAAAATCACCCAGAAAATCTAATCTACGAATATCCGAGTCAGGATGCTCTAATTTTCTAGATCGCTTCGCTTCCCTTCCTCTTGCAGTCTCTTATTATGGCTTCTTATTAAGGATAGGCTGCTAAACAGCGCCACCATTGAGAAAAAAATAATAAGTAAGTCAGGAGATACGCCGTTTTTGGCGTTAACTGCGATAACTTCGAACCAAGGAGGTTTAATATTGATTTTTTTGATACAAAGAATTTTTAACTAAAAATGTGAGCATAGGAAATTTCATAATGATCCATATCTCCAGCTCTAGACTTATTATTTTTTCAATGGTGGCGTTGCCGGTTAGCAGGGCGACGACAACCGACTTTTAAAGTTTTTAAACTGAAGGACGGCTAAGCTCAGCAGCATATGCGGTGAGAAAAATCCGTCAATTCACTGATGTAGATACCGCAAGGCTGGTCTATTTCAGTTACTTTCATAGTATTATGTCTTACGGTATTTTACTATGGGGACGGGCTGCAGATATAGAGTCTATTTTTATTCTGCAGAAAAGAGCCATCAGAGCAATATATGGCCTCCGCAAGCGCGATTCTCTAAGGGAACTGTTTAAAGATATTAACATCATGACGGTACCTTGTCAATATATCTACGAAAACACCATGTACGTAAGGAAAAATCTAAATCTTTTCGGTAAAAGAGGTGAAGGACACAATTATAGGACTAAAAATAGGGACCAATTAGTTCAACCAGGTTTCAGACTGGCTAAAGTAGACTCATCCTTCATGGGGTACTGTTTAAAATGTTATAATAAAATACCTCCCCACATACTCCAGCTGATTGAAACGAGTAGTGAGAAAGTGAAACGAGTTCTTAATAAAATATAATGTGAATTTAGATTATGTTTAAATAATATTACATAGTGTAATCAATTTGTAAAGTTATGTCTAACGCGGATAACATACCTGAGTATCACGCAAAAACTATCAAATCTTTTAGTACCTATGGTTTTAATATACCTTTTGATTTATGTATAATAAATTAATAATGCGTCTAATTTGGGACAGAGCGTTCCTTGTTGGGCGAGTCCTACGCGTGCGTGTGCGTCCTGCGTGAGCTCAGCACAGAACAGAAGGCCGTTGGCATATATCACATCACAATGACAGCTTCCGAGACAAGATGCAATTTTTTTTTATTTCGTATAAAACTTTAGCTTTCTTTTGAGCTTCGCCGCAAACGGGTAAAAGGGCCCGAGTATATTATAGAAAGAAAGAAAGAAAGAAAAGAAAAATATTTTATTTGGGACACGCACAGGAAATACAGTTAAAAAGGATCATATAAAAGTAACAAAATAAACATTAAAAAACAATAAAAAAAAAATTAAAAAAAAGAGAAATTAAAAAAAAATAAAAATATATATAAAAAATAAATAAAATTAAATATATATATTTAAATTATTATTATAGGGAACGTTTAAGACTTAGCTTCGCTACTGGTAGCCACATAGCCACGAGCCTTCTCGAATACAGATGCACAGACGTACGTCATCGTATTAGCTAAGGAAGCAAACAGTGTTGTCCGACCTTCACAGTTGTTAAACTCTACACTTTACATAATTCATTACTTACTCTGTTAGAATAAACGTACTTAAGTATATGTAAGTATCTACCTAGTGTGAGGTTAGAATTCTTATTTCGTATCGAAACAAACTAATAAAAAACCTTTTTTAACCGACTTCAAAAAGGAGGAGGTTCTCAATTCGTCGGAACCTTTTTTTTTTTTTTTATGTATGTTCCCCGATTACTCAAAGATGGCTGGACCGATTTGGATTTTTTTTGTTTTGTTCGAGAGTGTATACATCACAGTTGGTCCCATATAAAATTGATTAACTTTGCTTTGGTAGTTTTTGAGTTAGCTTCAATAATACGTATTTTTCCCCCACTTTTATATGGATGATGTTCTAGTTTGTTTTGCAGGTAGTGGTATTTGAATTTGTGTGGGGTAGGTACACAACTAAAAAGTGAAAAATAAAAACGTTTTTACAAAAAAATACAAAGTGAAAAATAACTTTAATTTCGGAAGTCGGTGGCAAAAACGAAAATACATTTAACTAGACACCGACTTCCGAAATTTAAGTTATTTTTCACTTTGTAGTGTTGTTTTTGGAAGTCGGTTGTATTTTTTTGTAAAAAAGTTTTTTACAAAAAAGAAACAACCGACCTCCAAAAATACACTCCAACGTAAAAAAAATAACTTCGATTCGAAAGTCGGTGTCTATGGTTTGGTATTTTTGATTTTTGTCACCGACTTCCGAAATTAAAGTAATTTTTCACTTTGTGAACCTGTAATCGCGAAAAAAAATCGTTAAGTGCAGACGCCAGCAGCTCAATAATAATAAATTAATAAATTAATAATAAATTAATAATAAATTTATTTCATATAGCATATTTGGCTTACAATGCCTGTCGAGGAGTCTCCATTTAGGCATATAATATGCCTGTAGTTGAAGGCTCCGCTCTTCCCTTACATTAGAAAACTTACGAGTACAAATAGGTATATGTATAAAGAAACAAAACAAGGAAAAAATGCGATCAATTTATACGAGTGTGTGCGAGATTTATATGTGTGCGTGTGTATGTGTATGTGGGGGTGTGTTTGTGTATGAGGGGGTGTGTTTGTGTGTGTGAGGGTGTGTGTAGGTATGTGTGTGTGAAAGAGATTTTGGGTGTACATGAGTGACTAAAAAGCAAATAACATCACTCTTATAATAATATTATTAAGTCACACGTTGCAGAAGTAACTCTACGTTATTATAGTTTAAAGTGTGAAGCCATGCTATTAACTTCTTTTTACATTCATATTTTTTTTATCATAAATATATATTAATTTATTAATTTTATTGTATAAAAAAGCTAAGCGCTTTTTATATTGCCTACTGGCAAATTCTGTCCTAGTTGGGGGAACGTTTACTATGCAGTGTTTATTTCTTTTTCTTAGTATTTTAGCATCATATGGTATCTCTTTGTGCATTTTGAGGATGATAAGAAGGATATACAATCAAGCTCAAGCCACCCGAATCTGTCAAATTTTCCCAATCAACCTTGAACCTAATGCTTTAGCGGTAAAGATGAAAATCATTTATTTATATAAATTTTGTTTATGTAGGGTGACGGGTAATTAGTGACGATATTGTACCTACTCATGATAACAAACAAGTTTTACTGTAGTGACGCGTCACTACAGTAAAACTTGCGTGAGCTCAGCACAGAACACGCAAGCTAACCACTCAAGGCCATTGGTATATATCTGCATCTTAACGAGAGGTAACGCCTCAAAAACCCACATTATTAATTTGGGATTACAATAGGTAAGTAGGAAAGTCCGGTGTAACGCGTTTGACATCTTCTGGTACCTACTGGCTTATAAAGACAATAAATTTACATCAGAAATTAACTAACACAGTCTCTTTTTAACCGACTTCAAAAAGGAGGAGGTTATCAATTCGTCGGAACCTTTTTTTTTTTTTTATTTTTTTTTTTTATGTATGTTCCCCGATTACTCGAAGATGGCTGGACCGATTTGGATTTTTTTTTTTTTTGTTTGAAAGGGTATACTTCCCAGGTGGTCCCATGATGTTGCACGCTCCAAGTCACCTATTCCTCGGACATTAGCCGCTGTTAACGCTCTCCTGAACTCAAACACAGATTTTGATGTGTTTGTGACTGAATGGAAGATGATTCTGTCAGTGCTTGAATTTTTGTGAGAAGAATGCATGACTGTGTTAAACAAACTATATATTATGTAGTGTAAGTATTTAAATAGTGTAATTGGTTTCGGCCGTTCTATTTAAAATAAATAAATAAATAAATAAATAAATGATCATCAAGTCAGGATCTGATGATGGGATCCTGGAGAAATAGAGAGAACTCTTCCAATTTTATAGGCACACTTGAAGCGATTTGGATAGTTTTTGGAAGAGTACTTTCTTGGAGTGGTCCCATTTCAATTTGGTGAAGATCTGATGAAGAACTTCTGAGATAGGCAACGGAACTCCTCAATAAATGATAGCAAATGGACTGGGATTGCTGAAATCTCATGTCTGTTTGTTGTTCACACCAGTTCATAACATAACATCACGCCAGTACGCTGTGAAGGGGTAAGCACATGTGAACCACTAAAAAGTGAAAAATAAAAACTTTTTTACAAAAAAATACAACCGACTTCCAAAAACAACACTACAAAGTGAAAAATAACTTTAATTTCGGAAGTCGGTGGGAAAAACGAAAATACATTTAATCAGACACCGACTTCCGAAATTAAAGTTATTTTTCACTTTGTAGTGTTGTTTTTGGAAGTCGGTTGTATTTTTTTGTAAAAAAGTTTTTATTTTGGAAACTTGTTTCGAATTGACCCATTTTATAGTTTTTGGAACGAAGTTCTATAGCGCGGCTTGCGATAGGAGTTGACTGGTAGAAATTATCGTAATGAAAAAGCGTTATGCCCAAAACAGCCAGTTTCAAGGTCTCAAGTTTGTGTCGCAAGTTTTTTCTTATTTTAAACAGACTTCAAAAAAGGAGGAGATTCTCAATTCGGATGTTTATATTATTATGTATTTTTTTATGTATGTTCGGACGTAACTCCGTCATAAGTACACGGATTAGCAAAATTCTTTTTTTTATTTGAAAAGGTATTCTCTCCAGGTGGGCCCAATGTCACCAAGTCAGAATCTGATGAGGGGATCCCATGAGAATCGAGGGAAACCTTCAAATTTTATAGGCATGTCATTTGTGGATCTTTGACACTCGTTACTGGTCAGAAGCCCGAAAGTCTGATAACCAGTCTTACCAGGGGTATCGTATTACCCAGCAACTGGGTTGTGGAGATTAGATAGGCACTCGCTCCATGTAAAATACTGGTATTCAGCTGCATCCGGTTAGACTGGAAGCCGACCCCAAATTGGTCTTCTGATCAGAAATGTCTGATATAGAAACCTAAAAACTCTATTAACGATGGGAAATCTAGCAATATCAAGAATGGGGAAGGCAGCTGTCAAAATGGCGCATGGCGCTGTCGTAGCTAGTTCCCAACACAAGCTAATCATTTCCCGAGAGACATTTAAAAAAAATCAACAGAATTCAAAACATTTTGAAGAAAGTGGTTACGAGGAAATATTTAAGGTTTTAAATTCCGAGACTTTCCATGTTATATTATACTTGATTGAAATAACCGAAAATAACGAAATAGTGAATTAAGTACGCCTGTTACAAATGGGTAGTCAAATCAATAGTTTTTTACACAAAAGTATGTTTATTAAATAAATTGCTTTACCTACATTCTTAAAATGTTTTTTGCCCAAACTGTTGATAGAGGTGCATGGTACGATTCTGAACTATGAATATAATTTTAAATAGGTACATTTTCTCAATAAATGTACCGAAGTAAAAATTTTCATTCCGGTACATTTATTGAGAAAAAAATTGTTAAGTGCAGACGCCAGCAGGTCAAGCCACCCGAATCTGTCAAATTTTCCCAATCAACCTTGAACCTAATGCTTCAGCGATAAAGATGAAAATCTATTAAAGAAATTTGACAGATTGTAGTAGCTTGCTACAATCATATCAATACAATCAAGCTACTACAATCTGTCAAATTTTGTTTATGTAGGGTGACGAGTAATTAGTGACGATATTGTACCTACTCATGATAACAAACAAGTTTTACTGTAGTGACCGTCACTACAGTAAAACTTGTTTGTTATCATGAGTAGGTACAATATCGTCACTAATTACCCGTCACCCTACATAAACAAAATTTATATAAATAAATGAAGTTGAACGCTGAGAATTTGTAGATTATTTATTTTAAAAACCGGCCAATCATGGCAAAAAGTAATTTAGAAAAAAAAATCGGTCAAGAGCGAGTTGGACTCGCGCACCGAGGGTTCCGTTACGATTTCTGAAAAAGTGTGCTATTTAGAGACATCGTTTTATTTTTCCTGTAATCTTTACATTAACCTCTATCACATAGAATAATTTCAGATTTTTTTGTATGCAAACTTCGGAGATAAGGGGGGTACGGTATTCTTTTTTACATTTTTCATCAAATGTCGAAAACAATACGGCCTAAAAAAAAATAAAAAAAATGTTTGAGAATGTGCAAACAGCGCTCTTTCATATGATACCCCACATGCCCTAGTAGCTCGACTTCAAATTTTTAAGACCCCCTTTCAGTCCCTGTAACAAAAAAACCACATACATTTTTATTTCTTTCTTATTTGCAAAATAGTTGGGCAAACGTCATCTAAAACTGTTCCAAATTTTAGGTTGATAGCATTAGTAGTTCTTGAGATATCCAGCTGTGGCAGAAATACAGACAGACAGACTGAGTCGCACCATAAGGGTTCCTTTTTACCATCTTGGTACGGACCACAACCCTTAAAGGGCTTAAAAGTTTTATTTTTTAGTTATATAAAGGACACATAAACCCAAAAATATAAATAGAAAGATCTTTATCATAAACTGTGCATTAGGTGCTTACATTTTTTCGAAAACAAATTACATACTTATAATCTTGTCAACTTTGTCAAGAGATATAGCGAAAACATAAGTTCCTACTTCTAAAATGTTTTTAACGACATTTTAAAACGATTTTGATTGCTCAGATCAACTTTATTGTATTCTGAAAAGTGGACAAAACGATTAGAGTGGCTATTTAGTATAAAATACTATTTTATCATGTTTATAGAAAACCATTCCTGAAGAATGGAGAGATAACATCCACGTAACCTTATTGAAAAAGACTTTGGCTCTAAGGCCTCTGCCTCGAATTTCGCGGGCAGCGGTGCGGCGGCGGCGGCGGCGCGTCTCGCATTTTTTCGCCGCTGTTTTCGAGGTCCGGTCCATTTGTTTTTATGCATAAAATCCTGCCGCTCCCGCGCCGCCGCCGCTGCCGCTGCCCGCGAAATTCGAGGCAGAGGCCTAATGGGAAGGCCGGGCAAAGCTAATTGTAGATGGCGTGATCCATAGATATTTCTATGGCGTGATCATAGCTAGGTTCCTAAGGCCTAAAATAAATTTGTCATTTCGTTTATTCATGAGTTTGGTTTTAATTCACTATTTCGTTATTTTCAGTTATTAATAATAGATATGTCAAAGACAATATAATAATACTAATATAATAGGCTAATATTTTCAATCAAGTATATAACATGGAAAGTCTCGGAATTTAAAACCTTAAATATTTCCTCGTAACCATTTTCTTCAAAATGTTTTGAATACTGTTGATTTTTTTAAAATGTCTCTCGGGAAATGATTAGCTTGTGTTGGGAACTATAGTATAGTTAAAATCTCGCTGCAGACTCGGTCATAAATCATTCGAGTGTTTTGCTCTCTTTCCCACTCACGGGCCTTATGGGCAGGCCACGCCCACACGTAGTCCTGTGCATTACTGCAGTCGATGAGTGATATCGATAGTTTTATATATTTATAAATGGGTGATAGAAATAAATACACATTTTTTTTTATTACCAAATTTACTACAAAGCATATTAAATATATAAACAAAAGAACGTATGTATAAAACTAAAAATAGAAAATTAAAATTCTTCGTCTGAGTCATCGTCATCATCATCCACATGAATGATGAACTCTTCGCATAAATGTCCTTTTCTTAAGTCTTCATCTTGCAGCAATTCTGCATGTTACGTGATAACCTTAATGATTCTGTTATCGATAATGGCCTTGAGCGCGCGCAACTAGCGCACATCCCTACTCCGATTATGATTTATGACCAAGTCTGCAGCGAGATTTTAACTATACTATAGCTACGACAGCGCCATTTTGACAACTGCCTTCCCCATTCTTCATGTTGCTAGATTTCCCTTCGTTAATAGAGTTTTCAGGTTTCATTACCAGACATTTCTGATCAGAAGACCAATTTGGGGACGGCTTCCAGTCTAACCGGATGCAGCTGAATACCAGTATTTTACATGGAGCGACTGCGTATCTAACCTCCACAACCCAGTTGCTGGGTAATACGATACCCCTGGTAAGACTGGTTATCAGACATTCGGGCTTCTGACCAGTAACGAGTGTCAAAGATCCACGAATGACATGCCTATAAAATTTGAGGGTTTCCCTCGATTCTCATGGGATCCCCTCATCAGATTCTGACTTGGTGACATTGGGACCACCACGAGAGAATACCTTTTCAAATAAAAAAAAGAATTTTGCTAATCCGTGTACTTATGACGGAGTTACGTCCGAACATACATAAAAAAATACATAATAATATAAACATCCGAATTGAGAATCTCCTCCTTTTTTGAAGTCTGTTTAATCTGTTTAAAATAAGAAAAAACTTGCGACACAAACTTGAGACCTTGAAACTGGCTGTTTTGGGCATAACGCTTTTTCATTACGACAATTTCTACCAGTAAACTCCTATCGCAAGCCGCGCTATAGAACTTCGTTCCAAAAATTATAAAATGGGTCAATTCGAAACAACTTTCCAAAAGAGACTGTGTTAGTCAATTTCTGATGTAAATTTATTGTCTTTATAAGCCAGTAGGTACCAGAAGATGTCAAACGCGTTACACCGGACTTTCCTACTTACCTATTGTAATTCCAAATTAATAATGTGGGTTTTTGAGGCGTTACCTCTCTTTATGATGCAGATATATATACCAACGGCCTTGAGTGGTTAGCTTGCGTGTTCTATGCTGAGCTCACGCAGCGCGTCGTACTTCCACCCAGTAATAGAACTCGCCCATCAAGGAGCGCTGTCCCCAATTAGAAGCATTATTAATTTATTACACATAAAACAAAAGGTATTTTAATAAAACTTTTTTACAAAAAAATACAACCGACTTCCAAAAACAACACTACAAAGTGAAAAATAACTTTTATTTCGGAAGTCGGTGTCTAGTTAAATGTATTTTCGTTTTTTGCCACCGACTTCCGAAATTAAAGTTATTTTTCACTTTGTAGTGTTCTTTTTGGAAGTCGGTTGTATTTTTCTGTAAAAAAAAATTTATTTTTCACTTTTTAGTTGTGTACCTATCCCACACAAATTCTAATACCACTATCAGCAAAACAAACTAGAACATCATCCATATAAAAGTGGGGAAAAAATACGTATTATTGAAGCTAACTCAAAAATTACCGAAGCAAAGTTAATCAATTTTATATGGGACCAACTGTGATGTATACCCTCTCGAATAAAACAAAAAAAAAACCAAATCGGTCCAGCCATCTTCGAGTAATCGGGGAAGATACATAAAAAAAAAAGAAAAAATAAAGGTTCCGACGAATTGAGAACCTCCTCCTTTTAGAAGTCGGTTAAAAACACGAAGACTAAAATGTTTTTATCCGCGTTAGACATAACTTTACAAATTAATTACATTATGTAATAATATAAAAATAATCTAAAATATTCACTCATTAAGTTATTAAGAAAATGCTTTAATTTAAAATATATTTTATCCAAATCATTAACACTAATCGTCTAGACGTGATCTTCAGTTTAAAATCATTAAAACTCGGTTATTGTCGCCTTAAGTACCTAACTTTATCTTTTTTGAATCAGTCTGTATCTAAGTCTCATTGTAGGACAAAGGCATTAAGATAAAGTTCGAGCATAGATCAACACGTTTGCTAACTGCGTATTATTATATAAACAATTAATCTACGTACAATAATATTTCTCATCATCTTTAATTATAATATTATTCAAATGCAGCATTCAATAAACAACCAAACCTTCCTCAAAAAAATTATTCTGTAATCTAAAAACAAGTGCAAACATAAAAAAAAACAAGTGAATGTCAAAACAAATGGTGATTTTATGAATGAACATATTATTCGAATCAATTTTCGAATTCGTGAACAAATTCTTCACCATGATGAAGAGGCGGACTTCTAAGCGATTTGTGTTGGGTGATAACTCGGAACCTCAGTCGTTTGATGATGATGGCACAACTGAGGTTCTTCCTAACTTGACGCAGCAGTTCCAAATGACGCTGAGCATGGACCCTGATGAAAGAAGACATGATGAAGAGCAAAGGCAGCAGGATGGACGGCTTTTGAGGACCCCGAACTCTGGGACTTTGCAGTAAGTTTTGCGGTGGTGGTTCATTAAGACTTGAAACATAACATAACATCACGCTGTATTTCCCGAAGGTAAGGGCAGAGGTGTAATAGTAAAACCACATAATTTCGCCAGATATGTTTCAATCAATCAATCTGCCGAGCCTTTTCCCAATTATGTTGGGGTCCGCTTTCATTCTAACCGATTGCAGCTGAATACCATTATTTCACATGGAGCGACTGCCTATCCCCTCACACGAGTGCGGTGTGAATCGGGTCCGTGAGTCATTTTACCTAATATTGTACGTGGTATGAGTTCTATACCAAGAAAATATTTTTTTATTATTAACGTTGTTCCATCACTATTAAGTAATAATAAAAAAAAAAAATTCTTGGTATAGAACTCATACCACGTACAATTTTAGGTAAAATGAGATTCACACCGCGCTCGTGTGAGGGGATCTGACCTCCACAACCCAGTTACCGGGCAATACGATACCCCTTGGTGAGACTGTTTGTCAGACTTTCGGGCTTCTGACGACCCAACATAGTTGGGAAAAGGCTAGGCAGATGATTCTTCATTTATTACTCTCTATTACTTGCATTAGCCCTCTGTGGCTCTGTGATATATAAAACATTCGAAACTGGTTCTAATCTAAAAATAAACATCATTAGATAATAATTTAACCCAAGGACGTAGTTTTAACCTCTACAAACTACATAATATGGATACTTTGTTTAAGCCATGTCTTTGACGTATACGTAGACGCGTCCGAACGCCCCCGCGTCACGCTGCGCCGCCGTTTAAATTATTTCATACATACATACATAAACTGACGCCTTCTTCCCACGAAGGTAGACAGAAACTACAGAACGCCACCAGCATCCTAATTGCGTACCACATTATCAATCGGAGTTGGTTTCATTTTGACAGTTCAACAACATTCATTGCGTTATTTACGTTGTCGAGCAGACAAATTTTTCGAATATATGAAGCAATGGATTAGCAATTTGTTTCAAAATGAAACCAACTCCAATCGATAATGTTTTACGCAATTAGGGTGCAGGTCCCATTAAAATAGATGGACAAATTTTAACACAGCGTTCAGTACGTCTAATCAAAGATATCCAAGCAAAAAAACACTGATTTTACTGAACAGTGATTTTATTTTGACCTAAAATAATAAAAATACGCGGCGGGCGCGGGCGGTGACGTGGTCACGTGCGCCTGCACATTTGTAGTATCAGAATTATGAGATAATAAAGACATTGTGTTTATGCATTGGATAACCAATATTTTTAGTATAGGTACTTTCGTTAGCTGATTTTTTTTCTAGTAAGTATCTAATGCGTTTTTCTTACTATTTGGAACGAAGTTCCTTATCGCGCGTTGTGAAAGGGGGCTAGACGGAAAAAATTCTCACGAAAAGTTGTAGCGACACTTTTTGCTATAGTAAGCTATTGTAAGCTGTGCGACGTGCGCATGTTTCTCTGTCTGTCTCTCTCTCTCTCTCTTATAGAAAGATTAAGTTTACATTACATTATATTTGTTAATAATAAAAAAAATATTATTATAACTTAAAAAAAAAAAAATTATTACAATTCCTTCACTAAACCTAATCGAAAGGAACTTCGTTCCATCCGGGTGTCCCTTGACACCTCTCAACTTTTTTTTTACCATTGTCATTATTTTGGTGATCTGAATGATTTCTAAAAGTTTGTCAATATTTTAATGGGACCTTATTTTACAACTTGAGAATTGTGCTGAGGTTAGAAACTATACTGCCCATTTTCGCTAACACTTTAAATTGCCAAAATTGCTGTCAATCTGCCTAGCCTTTTCCCAACTATGTTGGGGTCGGCTTCCATTCTATCCCGATGCGGCTGAATACTAGTATTTTACATGGAGCGGCTGCCTATCTGACCTCCACAACCCAGTTACTGGGTAACACGATACCCCTTGGTAAGACTGGTTGTCAGACTTTCGGGCTTCTGACAAACCGTAACGAATGTCAAAGATCCACGAATGACAACCGGGCAGCAAGAGGCACGAAGGGGTCACCCATTTACGGACCGACCGTGGCAAGCGTAGCTTAACCTGATCGATCGACCCGTGTGGCTTTTATTACTTAGCCACGAGCCCCTTTTTGCCAAAATTGCTATGTAGGTAATAATGAAATAGTGATAACGAAATTAGGTCATTTCGGTATCAATACAATAATCTGACAATTCCAATAAGCTGATTAGGTATAATTGCAAATTTAGGAGTATTAGTTAAGTAGGTACCTATTTCTATTTAAAAACTTCTGCATAACATCACGCTTGTAATCCGCGAGGGGTTAGACAAAGCCATAGAAATATAAATATATCTATGGACAAAGCTGTACCTATAGTAACACGCACATTTCGCCAGCTATGTTTTAAATCCCATGTAATAGGGAGCGAGCCTGTTGCCATCAACCGGGCACTAATCCAGACTGCGGGCTGCTACTGAGGAATTCCAGATTGAAAAACATAATAACACTGCCCGATCCGGGAATCGAACCAAAGACCTCATGTGCAGCAGTAGCGCTTGCAATTACTAAACCGACGAGGCATTCGTGGTAAAAAATAATTTCTAAAAAAATTAATCTGTCAAGAGCGAGTCGGACACGCGCACCGAGGGTTCCGTTCCGATTTCTGTAAAAGTGTGTTATTTAGAGACATCGTTTTATTTTTCCTGTAACCTTTATATTTTTCACACAGTGACGAAGTAGACACGGACATTTATTTACCATTATTCCGTGTACATGTCGGACAATGGCACGGCAAATAATGGTTAAAATAAGGAAAAATTATTACATACCTATAATAGAGCAATAATAATGTAAAATACAAAAGAATAGTAATCTGTTATTAAGTGGGTAGTTAAATCATTACTTTTTTTTAAACAAAAGTACCGTTAAGGTAGCCCGCGAAATTCGAGTTTTCTTACGTTTTTTGCAATTTGCAGGTCAGTGTCAGGTTGTGTGTTGATTCAAATATGAGACGCGGCCGTAGCTAATATGGCTTTACAGAGTTATAATCATTAGAATCAGTAATACAACTCCATAAGTTAGAATTGACCTCAAACCTCATGAATTCATGAAATCGCTAGATTTGAGGTCAATTTTAACTTAAGGACGCTGTTACAAATGGGACGCTGTTACAATTTTACACAAAAGTATGTTTATTAAATAAAATGCTTTGCATTCTGAAAATGTTTTTACCCAAATTGTTGATAGATGTGCATGGTACCTACGATTGTGAACTATAAATATAATTTTAGATAGGTACAGTTTCTCAATAAATGTACCGGAGTGCATCAAAAAATTCATCCGCATCGCTGTCAGTGGGAAAAGTGCCCAAAAGGCTGGCAGCATTGCCACGTCGGATGGCAATGCTAATTCTTTGGGTTAAAAACTTTTTTACAAAAAAATACCACCGACTTCCAAAAATAACACTACAAAGTGAAAAATAACTTTAATTTCGGAAGTCGGTGTCTGGTTAAATGTATTTTCGTTTTTGCCACCGACTTCCGAAATTAAAGTTATTTTTCACTTTGTAGTGTTGTTTTTGGAAGTCGTTTGTATTTTTTTGTAAACAAGTTTTTATTTTTCACTTTTTAGTTGTGGTAAGTACCTACCCCACACAAATTCTAATACCACTACCTGCAAAACAAACTAGAACATCATCCATATAAAAGAGGGGAAAAAATACGCATTATTGAAGCTAACTCAAAAACTACCCAAGTAAAGTTAATCAATTTTATATGGGACCAACTTTGATGTATACCCTCTTGAATAAAACAAAAATTTTTCAAATCGGACGACTCTGTAAAAAGTTATGCGTGGTCATACATAAAAAAAAAAACATACGTGTCGAATTGAGAACCTCCTCCTTTTTTTTCGTCGGTTAAAAAATAGGCCAGCCCTCTGGTCCCGTCTGGAGTCGACCAACCGCTTGGCGATGTCCCGAAATATTCGATGAGCACTCGGACCCCAAGGCCCTAGTGTTTCAACCCCAAACGGCTCAAACATATAGCTCCCAATAAGATACCTATTGAAATAGTCATTCAATAGGATTAGTCTTAAAGAGTAGTATTGATAACTTTAATTAATAGAATTCTTTAAATCCATATCTGTTACGGTCGCCAATCATATTTTACCTAATCAACATAAAACCTAATACCTACTTACTGACTTGCAAATTACAAAAAAATACCATAATACACTTCTGGACACATCTATTAAAATACAAGGTGGGCCAAAAGATGTGTCCAGAAGTGTATTACAAAATTTAATAAGCTTATGCAAGTAGGAAGTCCCGCGTAGAATCGGTTAAATGGCACATTATAAACAAAATGAGAACGGGTCTTCTCGCGATATTCCTTTTTACGAGTTAAACAGCGATCGTGGTCACGGGAGGCCCCCGACCCCCCCCCCCCCCCTCCCCCGCGCGCCGCGCGACCCGTGGATCCACCCCGGATCGGGGGAACGTGGGTCCTCCCGTGACCACGATCACTGCAAGGCGGTCGAAACGTCGGCAAACAAGTAGGTACCTGTTTAACTCGTAAAAAGGAATATCGCAAGAAGACCCGTTCTCAGTTTTGTTTATAATGTGTACAAATCGCGAAAGTTTAAAAAGTTTGGCAGTTGACTCAGGCGAGTAGTGCCGCCAACTAGCGCCACCATTAAGAAAAAAATCATGTTTGCATAAAATGGAACATTTTGAAGTTTCCTATGCTCACATTTTTAGTCAGATGAGGTAGGTCAGGTGAAGTCAAAAATATCTACCTCATCTAAACTCCATTTACAATAAGAGTAGATATTTAAAAAAAAACCCTTATTACAGTCCGTTCAATCGATTTTGACTTCTATTGCGTTGGTGGCATGACAAATGGCAGCTGCAGTAAACAGTTGGTATTGTAACCACTTTTTTGCTTTTAATGTCATCCTTAAGCCTATGGAATAGAAGTAAAATTCGGTTGAAAAGACTGTAAAAAAGGTTTGTTCAAATGTCTAATCTTATTGCAAATGGAGTATAATTACTATAGTAGCTGATCCGACAGTCGTTGTGTCCACAATAATTCATACAAAATTTCCATAGAAAATGCACTTTCAGTTTTCCCAAATTTTTCATTTTTCACGGCCACCTTTCCTATTTTTTTCTTCGTATGAACCTTCCTCGGACTTCAAAGAATATTTGAAAAATAAAAGATTGCCGAATTGAATCAGCCGTTCCCGAGTTTTGCGCTTAGCAACACATTTAGCCATTTATTTTTATATTTTTTTAGAGATGACAGACGCCAGCAGGTCAAGCCACCCGAAACTGTCAAATTTTCCCAATCAACCTTGAACCTAATGCCTTGGCGATAAAGATGAAAATCTATTAAAGAAATTTGACAGATTGTAGTAGATTGATGTGCTGGCGTCTGTACCATCGCCGAGATACAAATCTCGGCGATGGTACGGTCTCGGTATGGTGGTGAACCTCATTGACCTTGTTGCTATGGTAATTAGCTTCAAAAGTGGTTCACCGCAAATGTCCGCGAATGGTACTTCCTTTACTTACACGGGATGACAGGATCCCAATATCTTGTTCGTTTCTCGAGTGAGAAATTCGTTCATACCTTGTCAAAGATCTACGAATGACAGCCGAGACCGAGGATTTAACGAAGCGTGGTTTAGCTCGGTGTGTAAGTGAAATGGCGTTATGGGCATGGCTGTCTAGTTTGACGCGCAAGATAGAAGACTCACGCGCACCGGAACTAAACGCGCTTCGTTTAAATGTAGATTTATGACAAAATGCTAAACTTACCTAAATAATTTTTTTGCATATTTAAATACCTCTGATTTAAAGCAAATTTTACTGCACAATAAGGAGCTAAAAAATTTCAAGTACCTAATCATGTTTCAGCTTTAGCAGTAGACAATAATAATAGTCAAATAACACTAATAATATAGGAAAATCCAAAAGATTTAACCATAATATATTTGGTTTTATAAGAATTTTAATAACACAAAATTATTAAAAGGCACGGAGTGATCTCGATATTACCTATGTAGGTAATAGACACCCATCCACGAACCGACTGCGGCAAGCGCAGCTTCGATCGAGCCGTGCTGCTGTTAGGTATCATTTATTTAAGCCACGAGCCCAATAAATGTACAGACAAACAGCACATCAGATTATACCAAACTGTCAAACGCAAATGACCTTAAAATGTCTGTTAAGTTCAAAATCGAATGAGAAAATTTGACAGTCTTTAGTAACTTGACCTGTTGGTGTGAGTACAGACGCCAGCATATCAAGCTACAACAATCTGTCAAATTTTCCCAATCGAATATGAACCTTATTGCTTTGCGGTAAAGTTGAAAATCTATCAAAGAAATTTGACAGTTTCGGCTTGACCTGCTGGTGTCTGTACAAAAACTATTACCTATATAAAATCAACTAAGTTAGAAAATTCAAGGAAATACCATCAAACACATTATTATTCGTCAATAGTTGTTATTTTAATTGATTTAATAATACTATTTTGTAGCGTTAATAATTATTATAAATCGTTGTTTTTCATATCCGTGTTATTTTAAAGTCTAACCGCGCGTTTGCACTGGCGAAACATCGCATAAAAACATATTGATATCTCTATTTCTGTATTTCTGTCAATGTATCTGACAGAGATATCAACATGTTTTTAGCTGAATTTTTCGCTGGTGCAAACGCACGGTAAGTATACAAAAAAGCGGCCAAGTGCGAGTCGGACTCGCCCATAAAGGGTTCCGTAGCAGCAAGTAACATAATATAAAAGTTCTTGTAGTTCGTTGTAACTTTGATCGATGTTTTAATAATAGACCGATTTATGGCGTATTAAAAAAAAAACTACTTACTAGATCTCGTTCAAACCAATTTTCGGTGGAAGTTTACATGGTAATGTACATCATATATTTTTTTTAGTTTTATCATTCTCTTATTTTAGAAGTTACAGGGGGGGGGGGGGGGCACATTTTACCACTTTGGAAGTGTCTCTCACACAAACTATTCAGTTTAGAAAAAAAATATATTAGAAACCTCAATATCATTTTTGAAGACCTATCCATAGATATGGGTTTGATGAAAAAAATTTTGAGTTTCAGTTCTAAGTATGGGGAACCCCCAAAATTTATTGTTTTTTTTCTATTATTGTGTGAAAATCTTAATGCAGTTCACAAAATACATCTACTTACCAAGTTTCAACAGTATAGTTCTTAGGCCTCTGCCTCGAATTTCGCGGGCAGCGGGGCGGCAGCGGCGGCGGCGCGGGAGTGGCAGAATTTTATGCATAAAAACAAATGGACCGGACCTCGAAAACAGCGGCGCGGTAGCGGGGCGGGACAATGCGAGACGCGCCGCCGCCGCCGCCGCCCCGCTGCCCGCGAAATTCGAGGCAGAGGCCTTATAGTTTCGGAAAAAAGTCGCTGTGACATACGGACGGACAGACAGACAGACATGACGAATCCATAAGGGTTCCGTTTTTTGCCATTTGGCGACGGAACCCTAAAAAGTGGGTCGAATAATTTTTTACCTAAAAAATCTGACTAGACTTTTCCTAACTATGTTCAGATCGGCTTCCAGTCTAACTGGATGCAGCGGAATTGTAGATAATACCAGTATTTTACATGAAGCGACTGCCTATCTGACCTCCACAACCCAGTTACTGATAAGATTTGTTTTTCTAGAATAAAGATTCTTTTCATTTAAAACCGTATTAAATGAAATTTCGTAGGAACAAAAATTCGGTCAAGTGCGAGTCGGACGCGCACACGAAGGGGTCCGTATCGGGATCGAACAAATAACGCCGAAAAAACACATTTATTGTATGTTTCTTTATTTTATTTGTGTTGTTATAGCAACATAGTAGTTACACACAGCACACTGAAAATTTCAAGTACCTATCTACCAACCTATTACGGTTCAAATTTTCAAGGCCTTGGACAGACAGACGGACAGCTCACAGCGGAGTCTTAGTAATAGAGTCCAGTTGGCACCCTTTGGAACCTTAAAAAACCAGCCAAGTGCGTGTCGGATCACGCACAATGAAGGGTTCCGTAGTTGGGATGAATTATTCCAAGAAAAAACTTAACATTGTAGTTGAAAAACATGTTCTTCCGTACATTCCAACTGTAAGTGTAAGTTTGTACTCACAATATTGAGAGATTTACCATGTTATTTTAAGACCACAGACTTCTTATAGGTTTTCCTGTAATCTACAGATAAAGATCTGTAGATTACAGGAAAACCTCCTCCTCTCCTCTCCTCTCTTCTGTATTTTTTTCAAAATTTTAGGCTCAGTAGTTTCGGAGATAAGGGGGGGGAATAGTCAATTTTCGTCTATTTTCTTAAATAACTTTAAAACAATTTATTTTAAAATTATAAAAAAAATATATTTGAGACCCTCATAGTAAGTTATTTCATTTGACATCCAACATGATGTAGTTTACAAAACTTTTTTTTTTCAAAATTCATTTATTAGCTTTACCTGTCCGTGTTTGGGTCACAGAAAATCATATGTGTACCAAACTTCAACTTAATCAGTCCATTAGATTCGGAGCAAATTGGCTGTGACAGACAGACAGACAGACAGACAGACAGACAGACAGACACACGAGTGATCCTATAAGGGTTCCGTTTTATCCTTTTGAGGTACGGAACCCTAAAAAGCGTTCAGTGCGCCCATTTCCATAAAATAATAATTTGTTTATGTTTTTCTTTTCAAAATTAGATTTTGCGACCTATGCCATTTCATTGATCTAAATACGGTACGACGGCGACGGTCTTTGTAAACATATTCTGGTTCAAATAATCTATGGTTGCTTGCACTATCAACCTTTTATTGCGTTATAAATATCGATAACGCATATATTTATCTGCGCCCACGCGCAGTTTCTTGTTCCCCCGACCCACCGCGTCGCATCGCATCGCCCGCCAGCACTATTACTTCATTTTCGCTTAGCATTCATTTTGTTTATTTTTCTATTAGCTCGGCTCCTAAAAAATGTGTGTGAAAGTGCACGCACAATGAAGGGTTCCGTAGTTGAGATGAATTTATCCGAAGAACAAACCTAACATTTTATTTTAAAAATATGTTCTCCAATATATCGATATACGTCACAGTCAATTCTTCAACTGCAAATGTAAGTCTGTAATCGCAAAAATATTTTTCAAATTACCGATTTGCTTACTTTTCCCTTTATATGTGCTATATTTTGTCCCATAGTAAAAGTTGTTCATAATGATGAGTACAATGACCTTTTAAGAAGTTGTCCGTTAATTCCGGAACATGTTGTATAATTAGACAAATAAATAAAATGTGATCCGAATGAAGGGTCTGTTTGTCAAGTAATGACAAAATAATAGATTTTTTACTAAATGCCAAAAATAGATTTTTTGTCATACTTAAGTAAACAAAACAAAAAAAAACAATTTTTAAAATTTTTGTCTGTCTGTTTGTTCCTGCTAATCTTCGAAACGGCTGGATCGATTTTGGCGGGTATTTCACTGGCAGGTAGCTGATGTTATAAGGAGTAACTTAGGCTATTTTTATTTTTATAAAAAGAAATAGGGTTTCGCGCAAAAAAAAATAAACCCATGACATTGTGAACAAAATCCGATTCAAATTGAAAAAACAAAATGTAAAAAAAAAAACAAGACAAATAACAAAAGAAAAAAAAAGAAGGAAGAAGGACAGAAGAGAAGACAGAGGAGGGTGGAAGTATTGACATCCATACGGGCGAAGCCGCTCGGTGTCTACATATCTGTGAGCAAAGTTTACAGTATGAATATCGATACAGGGGTTAAATCATGTGCTAGACGAGGCTCAGATATCGAAGTTAGCCTTGAATTCTTAAAGAATAAACAGTGTATTATTTGCTGAATGATTTGCAAGTGCGATTAAAGGTTACAAGTATCCGCGTCAGTCATATTTTTGGGAATCAATATTATTACACCTACTTATTTAGATTTGTGTGAAGGAGTTTATATCCGTGTACCTATCAATCAAAACTTTTTTACAAAAAAATACAACCGACTTCCAAAAACAACACTACAAAGTGAAAAATAACTTTAATTTCGAAAGTCGGTGTCTAGTTAAATGTATTTTCGTTTTTGCCACCGACTTCCGAAATTAAAGTTATTTTTCACTTTGTAGTGTTGTTTTTGGAAGTCGGTTGTATTTTTTTGTAAAAAAGTTGTTATTTTTCACTTTTTAGTTGTGTACCTACCCCACACAAATTCTAATACCACTACCTGCAAAACAACCTAGAACATCATCCATATAAAAGTGAGGAAAAAATACGTATTATTGAATCTAACTCAAAAACTACCGAAGCAAAGTTAATCAATTTTAGGGACCAACTGTGATGTATACACTCTCGAATAAAACAAAAAAAAAATCCAAATCGGTCTAGCCATCTTCGAGTAATCGGGGAACATACATAAAAAAAAAAAAAAAGGTTCCGACGAATTGAGAACCTCCTCCTTTTTGAAGTCGGTTAAAAATAAACTTTTTTTAAAGATCTTCAGCATGTACAGACGCCAGCACACCAAGCTACTACAATCTGTCAAATTTCTTTAATAGATTTTCATCTTTATCGCTTAAGCATTAGGTTCAAGGTTGCTTGGGAAAATTTGACAGTTTCGGGTGGCTTGACCTGCTGGCGTCTGTACAGGGGGCTGCAACAATTGGGTACCCCAGTTGTATTAAAATTTTAATACAACTGGGGTACCCAATTGTTGCAGCCTACTGTACTTATTACAATAAAATTATGCAGGACTAGCTTCTAATGTCGGGGGCTCGGGGCCATACCAACGGCATAATATGCCATGGATTATCGCGATGATGGACGTGGGCCATAGGTGTTGCTACAAGTTATCGCGATAATTTTACAACGGCATTCAAATTGCCTATTGACGTGGCGATAACTCGGTGGCAGCATTCAAGTGTGGCCACTCAATTTATCGCGATAGTTATCGGAATAATTACCGCGATGTTAATGGCTATCATGGGCATTGACGTTGACGTTGGTGTTGCCCCGACCTGACAGCGACTTAGTCCGTGTCAGTAGTGCTATTCTGTAAACATCTCACCGTGATAACTCAGGTGAAGTGAGCGTGCAGTGAGCCGTCATCCCACCTGACGCTATAGGGGTTGACACTATTGACAGCTCACTTTAAGATCACTTCACTCATGTTTTCACGGTGAGATATTTGCAGAATAGCACTACAGGTTGTATCTTGATCAAAATATGATACGCGGGAATAAAACAATGTATTTATATAATTTTAACCATGAAAAGCATCAATACCTACATCTCCATAAGTTAGAATTCGTGCAGAGTCGTTAGATTTCGTTCGTTCGATGAATCTGCACGAAATCCAACTTAGAGAGATGTATTGATGATTTTCATGGTTAAAATTATATAAATACCTACATATATTTTATTGCCGCGTATCATATTTTGATCAAGATACAACCTGTCACGGACGTGCGAATTGCAAAAAAACGCAAAAAAAATTGAATTTCGCGGGCTACCACAACGCATCCCCCTTAAATAAGTAAACTAAGTTATTACTTATTATTAGGTAGTAGAACCGGATAATTATATTACAGTAGATTTATTTTCTACTTTTTTGTACGAAGTAATACCTAGGAACTATCATTGAAAAAATATTTTTGCATTTGATAGCCCAATTCTTGAGAAAGGTTTCAGGCTATTTAACATCACACTACGACCCGCAGCCTAAGGGTTGATCCACATCTGTCAGCACGGCACAGCATTTATGCCGTGTGTGCTGCAGCGTGCTATCGCGTGCTTCAGCGTAAGATCGCACGCCGTCGCCGTTGAGTGTTGTCGAATACGATCATGCAATGCAATGGAAGCATGATATCGCGCTCGATACCACTCGTCAGCACTCCAGCGCCTCTCAGCCATTTTGGCCGTGGTGTCGAGCGCATCGCCGATTCCACCGCGCGGTCTCTATCTTTATCGCTCTAGGAAATGATGATCCTAAGAGATAGAAAAGGATAAAGCACGAAAAAAGGCGATTCCGTGCTGACAGAAAGGCCTCCGCCTCGAATTTTGCGGGCAGCGGGGCGGCGGCGGCGGCGCGGGCGCGTCTCGCATTGTCCCGCCCCGCTACCGCGCCGCTGTTTTGGAGGTGCGGTCCATTTGTTTTTATTACGCATAAAATCCTGCCGCTCCCGCTCCGCCGCCGCTGCCCGCAAAATTCGAGGCAGAGGCCTAATTGCGTAACACGACATTATCGATCGGAGTTGGTTACATTCTGAAACAAATTGCTAACCTATTGCTTCTTATGTTCCAAAAATGTGTCTGCTCGACAACGTAAGTGACGCAATGAATGTTGTTGAACTGTCAAAATGAAACCAACTCCGATTATGGTGCAGAGTCGAGTAAAAAGAAAAAAAGTCTGGAAGAACGCTAAGCGACAATGAGGGGGGTGGGGGGGGCACAGCCGTAGGATCATCATCATCATAAGATGCGAAAGTGAGTTTGTTTGTTTGTTACGCTTTCACGCTAAAACAGCTAAACGGATTCGGATAAAATTTGGCACATGAGTAAAACATGACCTGGAAAAGGACATAGGCTACTTTTTATCCTGGATCGCAGACGAAGTCACAGCCAACAGCTAGTAGAAATATAAAAAAATGTTACGTGGTTAAGTAATAATAGGCGCACGGGGAGATCCATCAGGCTTGCCGCGGTTGGTCCATGGATGGGTGACCATTTTTACATACCGAGACTCCTCCGTGCCTCGGAAAGCACGTTAAGTCGTTGGTCATCTTTGACAGTCGTTACGGGTCGTCAGAAGCCCGAAAGTCTAACAACCAGTACCCAGTTAATGGGTTGTGGAGGTCAGATAAGCAGTCGCTCCATGTAAAATACTGGTATTCAGCTGCATCCGGTTAGATTGGAAGCCGACCCCACATAGTTGAGAAAAGGCTAGGCAGATTGATTGAGTTACGTACTTAAATTTGTTGTTAAAATGTTATTACAAAGTCAGATTAACATCTTTCCTTCCTCAAAGACAAGTTGACATTGATAGCTTCGAAGTACCTACCTATAGTACTGATAAGTACCTAATTACTTTTACTTTGTATTCCTTGCGCAATTTATGAATGACTAGTTTATGCCAATGACTTCGCCCGCGTGCTTGTTTTAACATAAAATATATTATACTAGCTGTTGCCCGCGACTTTGTCTGCGATCTAGGATGAAAAGTAGCCTCTGTCCTAATCCAGGTCATTCTCTACCCATGAGCCAAATTGCATCCAAATCCGTTTAGCCGTTTTAGCGTGAAAACGTAAAAAAGAAACTCACTTTTTCACACTTCGCATCTAAAATATTAGCTAGGATGATGACGCTCAGCAATACTGTAGCTTCCCATTAGTAAAAGTCGGATCAGCAGTTCCGAAGATTACCCCCTACAAACATACTCACAAATTTTAACACTTCATAATAATAGATAGATCAAGGATATACAACGTGTCTTTTGCATCCTCGTCAAAAGGGTGTGTTATAGACCATCAAACCGAACAACTTTTTCCATGACACCAACATCGTAATCGCGAAAAAATAATCAGCCGTCCCATACATTTGCTTCGAGTTGGTTTTGAAGTTTTCTATTTTATTTATTTATTTATTCAATTGGTCTTACGAGCTAACAGACATACCATCCAAAACGCTCATATGATTAACTTACAATTCAATTGTGGCTACATACACTCGTCTCCTTATACAATAGATTTTCTTAAAATAGCAATAATGCCCATGTCTATAAATAATAATAAAAATTAGATTACAACGAAGAATTAATACAGCAGCAGAATATAATGTCAGTTTAGTGTCAATTAATAGTGATCAATTCTATGGGACAGTTGAAAATTTTTTCGCAATTACGATGTTGGTCCCATGGAGAAAGTTGTTCGGTTTGATGTTCTGTATCACATCCTGAAATTTGAAGAGGATGTCCAATGACACGTTGTATAGCAAGGCTAGAATACTCTCTAATCCAGAAAGACACCAGAACTTCCTCAGGCTTATTAGGATCGGATCTAGGAAGTGTTGCTGGGTTTTACAATTATGTATTATTTCTCATTGTATCACAGTCTATATATCATACAATAGTCCGACGAAGCCCGAGCTGCTTACGAAGTTCGGCGAACTACGTAAGCAGTTTGGATTGCTGGCAATAGGCTCGCCCCCCATTACATGGGATTCTGGCGAAATGTGGGTGAACAGTCAGCAACAAAAGTCGATTAACATTTGAGTTTGCAAAATCTTAATTATCGAGAAAAATACTTCATTCAAATCGGAAAAGATATAAATTTTAAAGAAAATTTACTCTTATCTAATAAATGAAATGTTAAAAAGCAGGTTATCGTATCATTTTGTGTTAATTTAGATGATGTCAAAAAGTCGCAGTGTTAACCGACTTCTGTTGCTGACTGTAGGTAGGTACACCTCTGCCTAACCATTCGGAAATTACAGCCGTTGTGTTATGTCATGTTTTTGTGCTAAAACTTCCATTCTAGATGTCTTCACGATATTTCGAGTAATTCGAACGTGTAAAATACTAGCTTATCATCTGCTGCTATGTTGGGGTCAGCTTCCAGTCTAACCGGATGCAGCTGAATACCAGTATTTTACCTGACCTGTTACTGGGTAATACGATACCCCTTGGTAAGACTGGTTGTCAGATTTTCGGGCTTCTAAACGACACGTAACGACTGTCAAAGATTCAAGAATGACAGTGTAGCTAGACCAACGGCTTAACGTGCTTTCCGACGCACGTGGGGGGTCTCGGTATGTAAAGATGGTCACCCATCCAAGGACCGACCGCGGCAAGCGTAGCTTAACCTGATCGATCGACCTGCGCGGCTGTTATTAAGTACTTAGATGCGTAGTTAAATAATAACAGCCAAACGGGCAATCGAAGGTTAAGTTACGTTTGCCGCTGTCCGTCAGTGGATGGGTGATGACCATCCACTACATATCAAGATCCCTCCGTGCTTTGGAAAGCACTTTTTAAACCGTTGGTCACGGCTTTCATTTTGACAGTCGTTACGGAAAGTCTGACAACGGTTGTGTCTGTGTCGGGGTTGTGAAGGTTAGTCAGGCAGTCGCTCCATCCCCCCCGGAGGGTTCCCGCATTGTCGAGGCGGGGGGGCTCAGTAGCCGTGGCTTGGTCACCCACGGTGAAGCGAAGAGGAACCCATGCGGGGGCCGCTCGTCAGGGCTTTTGCCGATAAGCCGACGACGTAGCGGCCAGCGGGTAGGTTGCGGTGGCCGTATGGGCGACACCGCAACTGAGGCGGGCCGCGGTGTCTTATGGGAGGCATCGCGGCTGAGGATTGGAGGCCGCGGCGGGAGAGGAGTGCCGGTATTGCGGTGCGCCGCTCTCCCTACCTTCCGCGGCCTTGACGGGGCCGCCACCGTTTGATGGCGGACGCGGTGGGGCCGCAGGGGAAGAGGAGTGTCGGTATGACGTCGGCCGCTCTCCCTATCCTCTGCGGCCGAAATGGCGGCGGAGCGCGCGCGGGAGGACGACCCTCACGCGGCGCCGCTCCGAAGGCGGAGGAGGGGTCGGAGCAGACGACTCCTCCCAGGTGGGGGCCAGCAGGCAACGGGTGTGGGGGCATCCTTGCCTGTATTGCACAGGCCCCCACCAGTGTCGGACGGGAATGGCCAGGTGTTCCCGGTCATTCCCGTAGCCCCCCATCCCGGGGGGCATGCGGGGCCCGCCAGCTAGGCGGGCATGCGCCGGGAGGGTTGTGGACGTAAAGGCTGAGCCGGTTTCCCATGGCCCTCCCATCACGGCGATGTGGGAACACTGCTGAGTTTTAGTGGGTATACTGTCATTCCGACAGGAGTCCCACATACCCTGTCTCGTCCCCCACGAGCGGGGATGCATAAAGCATTTCTCAGCGTCAAAAAAAAAAAAAAAAAAAAAAAAAAAAAAAAAAAAAAAAAAAAAAAAAAAAAAAAGGCAGTCGCTCCATGTAAAATACTGGTATTCAGCTGCACCCGGTTAAACTAGAAGCCGACCCCGACATACTTCGTTGGGTAAAGGCTAGGCAGATGATGATGTCGAGCGTGTAAAATACCAATTAACATTCTTATGACTTTGTTGTTTGTTGACATTGAAATATGAAAAAACTATATGTACCTACATGTTTATTTTATAGATTTTTTACTGTACAGGTCTGACACAAATGATGAGCCTTGGTAATTATAGTACAGTACATAGATATACTTACTGTTTTTTATATGTCTATGGTACAGCTATTTCCTTATCGTCCCTCGGCAAACTTCGTGTTTCGTCAGTTGTCGGATTTCTATCAGTTGCCCTTTGCACTTGATGCAGACCGGACCACTGAATAAATAATATTTTAAAGTACTAACGTAACCGGACGCTCTCAATCGATCAAGGGTTCCAAAATCATGTACTGAATCCATGGTAACAGGTCGCGCGTCGATATCCTTGCCACCCTGTATATCTTTGATAGTCAAAGACTATTAAACCACTTGACTGCACATACAGTGCCCCCGCGCTCGAAAAGCATTAGTATTTTGTCGCCTATATTAGGCTACGGTACTAGTGACCATTTTAGTTGTGACCAAGTGTTAGACCTGTGTGCACGCTAAATTATCACAAATTGATAAAAATATATTTCCAATTACAACGCATCAAAATGCCTTCATGTGCGGTGAAGTGGTGTGGGAAACATATGTGGTTAAATACTCTTTGTTGATAGTGTAGTCCGGGTTACCCACATAACCCACCAATTAACTTAACACACACACACACCCTCACCAAGTAACCACTACCACCACCACTAACTTTGCATTTTTTTTTGGTCCTTGTAGGTGTACGACTACCAAAAAAGCTCAGTAATTAATTAAGCTACCGTATAGCGCAGGTTTTAAATAAATTGTTAACATAATTGATTGATCAGGTAACAAGAAAACTTATGCCTTACGGCAAGTTACCAGCTTCAATGCAAACTGCATCAGTCAAAATGCATAATCAAAAATATGGGGTCTCACTGTTGGCGAAGCAAAACTATAAGAGCAGCCTTATGGAATATTTTTCAGATCTTGTTTGATCTCAAAACTAGTCAATAACTTTTCGGACCGAAGGACCAATATTGTGGAAGTTCATCATATTCAGCCTATAACGTTCCCACTGCTAGGACTAACGTAACCGGACATCGACATGGAAGATATTCCAAGTCGATTGAGAGCGTCCGGTCTGCGCCAAATGTAAAGGGCAACTGATAGAAATCTGACGACCGACGAAACACGAAGTTTGCCGAAGAACAATAAGTTTGTACAGACGCTAGCACATCAAGCTACTATAATCTGTCAAATTTCTCTAATAGATTTTCATCTTTATCTCTATAGCATTAGGTTCAAGGTTGATTGGGAAAATTTGACAGTTTCGGGTGGCTTGACCTGCTGGCGTCTGTGTAGTTGTACTGTACAAATTGTGGTCTTAAATGCATGTAAAAACTTAGTGATGACTGTGTTATGTTTTTTATCTCAGATAATGCTTGCTCCTAGCTTTTAATAGGTTTTCCTGAGTATTCTATACTTCAATAGATTCGGTGGAAAAGTACAGCTTCTAATATTAGCCGCTTTAGTTTGGCTTATAGTTTTGTTGTGTAAGCTGACGATGACGTTCGCGCGGACGTAAAAATATCGCGGCGGGATTTTATCGCGCACTGGATTTTCAACTCTCGGTGTTGAGCCGAGCTACGAGAATCCAACAGAGTGCATCCCAGCGCGTTGAAAAAACACACATTATTGGATTTTCAACTCTCGGCGCGTTGAAAATCCAGTGTGCGAAAAAAAATCGCCGCGATATTTTTACGTCCGTGCGAACGTCGGCTAAGAGTTTTTTTTTTTTTTTTTTTTTATATAAGTACTTGTAGAGTGCTACGAAAGAGGCACACACTATTGTTGTTAAAACATTATTTTCATATTGTTTTTTTTTTTTTTTTTTAATTTATTTATTGTGTTTCACGAACTGTGTCCAAATAAACGTTTTTCTTTCTTTCTAAAGAAACGATGGATGGGCTGTGAATTTTACTATTAAATAACTCTATTTTTTAACTATTAATGTGACATGGATAGATTATAAACTATCGACAATTAATACGATAAATTGATACGCGCAAGCTACATCACTCAAGGCCATTGACATATATCTGCGTCTTATGTTCCTACTCTAACAAAAGCGGCTTAAGTAGTGTATGTTAATGAATGCCCTTCCTCATTTACAAATCATTTAATTGGTAATTTGTTGTTTAAGAATTTTCTTGAAGGTCGCCTAAGTTAAAAAAAACCGGCCAAGTGCGTGTCGGACCACGCACAATGAAGGGTTCCGTAGTTGGGATTAATTTATCTTAAGAACAAACTTAACATTGTAGTTGAAAAACATGTTCTCCCATACATTCCGACTGTAAATGTAAGTTTGTACTCACAATATTGATAGATTTACCATGTTATTTTAAGACCACAGACTTCTTATAGGTTTTCCTTTAATCTACAGGTAAAGATCTATTTTCTGTATTTTTTTCAAAATTTTAGGCTGAGTAGTTTCGGAGATAAGGGGGGGAATGGTCAATTTTCGTCTAGTTTCTTAAATAACTTTAAAACAATTTATTTTAAAATTATAAAAAAAATATATTTGAGACCCTCATAGTAAGCCCTTTTATTTGATATGCCACATGGTGTAGTTTGCAAAACTTTTTTTAAAATTTTCTTATTTGCCCCCCAAAAGTGATCTCTATATTCAAATTTAATTTATTTACTTTACCCGTCCGTGTTTGGGTCACAGAAATTCATATGAGTACCAAATTTCAACTTAATAGGTCCATTAGATTCGGAGCAAACTGGCTGTGACAGACGGACAGACAGACACACGAGTGATCTTATAAGGGTTCCGTTTTTTCCTTTTGAGGTACGGAACCCTAAAAAGTATATAAAACTACTACTTAAATGAAAAAACTGCACCAGGTAGTGGGCACTAAGTAGGTTCAGAAGCCAGCAGGTCATGTCACCCGAAACTGTCAAAATTTCCCAATCAACGTTGAACCTAATGCTTTAGCGATAAAGATGAAAATCTATTACTTACTTAAAGAAAGACAGATTGTAGTGTAATACGTCATTGGATTATAGTACCTAGCTTGATGTGCTGGCGTCTGTAGAGCGTCTGTACCTCTGATTATTTAATACCGAACTCCACATTTTTATTAATTTTCTCAATGTAACCAACCCCTTGTTACCCGACTTTAAAATAAGGAGAAGGTTCTCAGTTCGTTGGAATCTTTTTTTAAATGTTTGTTCCACGATTACTCGAAGATGGCCGGACCGATTTGGAAAATTCGTTTTTTGTTCACACAATCTGAATAATTTTGAAGCTTATTGCTAATCCATTGCTTCATATGTTCGAAACATTTGTCTGCTCAACGGCGTAAATAACGTAATGAATGTTGTTGAACTGTCAAAATGAGACCGATTCCGTTTGATAGTGTATTACGCAATTTCCCCGTGGGAAGAGGTACTTATCCAGCGCTCTCGGGGCTCTAACACTGTTTACTACCGCACAACGTCAAAGGGACGTGGTGATATACATATAAAAAGCGAACTGGGCGGGAATAAGAAAGTGACAGAGTCAATAACTTCCACATGCGAAAAAAAGAGAGCGCAACAATGCGGGAACCAAAATAAAAGCGCTAAATCAAATAAAAATTGTTTAAAAATAAATTAAACTATCTATAAAAAATATTTTCAGCCAGAGTTTTCAATGACCTAATAGCAATACACACTCGTAGTACGCACATTTTAAATGCAATTTTGCAATGAAATTACTTAGGATTTTAGAATTAGTATATATTAATACAGCCGGTCGATTCTGTAAAAATCTCACCGTGAAAACTTAGGTGAAGTGAGTTTGTTTTTGCTAGGAATTGACACTATTGACAGCTCACTCCACGCTCACTTCACCTAAGTATTCACGGTGAGATGGTTATACAGAATCGCACTGCATATGCGAGAACGATGCAAAAATAAGTACTCATTAAAAGCCTCTAGAGAACAGAAAACAGAAAAAAAAACAGTTCAAAAATAAAGACACATATACACGGAAAATAAAATGTAAAATTATAATATAATAAAAATTTGCAATAGGTACTTTCATGAATCTTCTCACAGTCATCATTCAAAAATATGAAGGTAGTTGGCCATCCTAAAGCGTAGTAGGTACCTATGGACAAGAATGGCAAGAAACTCTTTTAAATTATATTCCTGCAAAATATTAGTTCCAGCCGGTCGATTCTGTAAAAATCTCACCGTGAAAACTTAGGTGAAGTGAGTTTGTTTTTGCTAGGAATTGACACTATTGACAGCTCACTCCACGCTCACTTCACCTAAGTATTCACGGTGAGATGGTTATACAGAATCGCACTGCAGGTCTTTTCGGAATTAAATTCTGTCGAGGAAATTTAACCCAATTGTAACGTGTTTTCCTTCAGTCAGAGTATTAATCAAATAGTCAATATACATAATTATCTCCAAAAATTTAATCTATACATGCTGCAATAGTGAAAGAAATGTTTACGAAAAAACCCCTATTTATTTAATTTGGTATCGCCTTAACCAGAAACGAGATTATTCAAACCGAACGTGATGTCCCGGTGGTTGTGTGCGCTGTGCGCTGACACGCGGCCATTTTAAATGTCGCTACTTCGACGCCGCCGCCGCTGGCGCCGCCGTCATCTTGTCCTCGTTGGCGTCCCGTTGACGTGGCGGTGGATAAACGACCTTAACTAGGGTTTCCTAAAGTTGCGGTGGTCGCCCTATTCATAGCGTCCGCATGTTTACCGTCAAATGACGTCACTGAAACGTTATTTAGGAAAGTAAGCGAGTGTGTTTTCCAAGAGAGCCAGGGTCCATACTGAGAAAAGTGAGCTCACACCTTCCATGATAGTCAAGTGAAGTCACTGCGTCATTGCGTGTCAGAGGTGTCAAAACGGAACAGAAATGCACTGACTTATAAACCTTTTTACGCAAAGAGAAGCGGAGGTGTAGATCTAGGGGACAAAAATACCAATTGAATTCTACTAAATTCACTTTTCAGTGGACAGTATAGGTACCTACCTAATCCGCTACAATTTTCCACACTTCTGCGTAGCTCTTCACTGCTTTCTTGCACTCAAACTCAATTCAGAAATGCGACTATCTTTTGACGCGGTAGGACGAATCTAACGATTTAAATCTTTGCCGCTGTAATCGTCGTTTTATGGCGGCCGGCCACCTCTTGTCTAGGAAATCATAGCTTTACTTCGTGAACCGGTGCCAAAACACACTTGCTTTTCAATTTCAACGTGACAAACATTATTTAATAATAAACGATTTATTTTTAACATACTTGTTTACTATCAAACTTCTTTCTTTTGAATAGCGGCCAGTCTGTAAATCATGCAAAATATCGCGTTGTTTGAAAACAATAAGAACGCGTTATACACGTGGTGCGATGATACAAATTAGTGTTGATAACATAAACACTAGGTGCAGTGCTAGTGTTGTGAATGTGATGTAAGAACAGTTTATCTATACGTTGTTAATTAACTCTTAAAATGTCGATTGTACACCATGTGTACAGATAACAATAGAATTTCAATTGTGTCTGCTAATTGGCGCGCGACGGGTTAATAAATAAATTAATGTCTTTGTCTACACGTATACACCTACATACTATGTATAGGTGCTATGTAATATGTAATACAATAAAGCTAAAGAGTTTTTTTTGTTTGAACGCGCTAAACTAACTATCGAAACTATCAGTCGGATTTGAAAAATTCTTTTAGCATTTGTTAGCCCAATTCTTGAGAAAATTATTTAACATCACGTCGTAGGCCGCGTATCATAATCGTATTACTATAAGTAACCAAAAAAAAATCAGAAAGGAGCGCGGGCGGGCGATGCGATGCGATGCGGTGGGTCGGGGGCCGAGGGAGTTTTGCAAAAATGTGGACGTATCTTACGACTTCCACGCGAACGTCGCGGGCAGAAAAGCCAACTCGCAGAGGCCCGTTAGACGCTTTCAATGAAATGAGGCACCAACCGACGATTATCCCTGTACGCACCATGCAAGTGCACCCAAGGACAACCCCCGGTTGGTGCAGGACTATTGTAGGATATGGAAATAAAGATATTGGACTATGGATTTGAGTGGCTAAAGTGGACTGGTTACCTAGAACTATGAAAGAACTATGGCCCCTGCCTGATCAATGTTTTATTAGACATGGATAAATGGCAGGGGAGGACTTGCACACTCATTAGTGAGCCCCCGGAAACGGTCCTCCGAGCACGTTTGCTCTTGCGAATCTCAACTCAAGCCGGCCAATAAAGGCAAGAATGAGGTGCGAGATTTGTTCCCGTCAGTCAGTGTTCACTCCAGCCGGTCAATAAAGGCAAGCCAGAAATAAGGAACAAGACTTCTCCCAGTAGATAGGGTCCGTGGGGTCGCTACTGCCCAACAGCTCACCACATGCTGCCTTGCGGGTTTCTTATTATTTTAAGATTGTTTGCACATATATTAGGTAAATAATTTATTATCTTGTTTCATATACATGACATACATTCCTTGACGTCAAAGTAATTATTTTATCTATATAAGTAATTGCCGCGTAATGAATTTCGATCAAAGAAGGTATACACGGCTACTCAAGCTATAAATTTCCAGTATAGGCTGACCCCTCATTTTACGAAAATCCTATATAATGCGAGATCAGCTAATATTGGAAATGCATAGCTTGATATGTAGCCGTGTGTACAAGTTAAAACAGCGCCGCACTCTGCACACAATGCTAGAAATTTTGATTCCAGTCTAACATTCGTTGACCTTTGATAGTCGTTACGGGTCGTAAGGACCTCAAAAGTCTGACAAGCTGACAACCATGAGTCTTACCAAGGGGTATCGTATTACCCAGTAACTGGGTTGTGGAGGTCAGATAGGCAGTCGCTCCATATAAAATATTGGAGTTCAGCAGCATCCGGTTAGATGGACTGGACTGTATTATAGGTCCTCAGAAGTGCAGATGTATGGACAGTTAGGTAAACTGTTTTGACATCCATTTAAACTAAATTTAAATTATTCGCACGTAATTTTGGCTGGTGTCATTGAATTACAAACTTGTCAGTAAAAGTAAACTTTAAAGAAGTTAAACTATGAATAAACAAGAATGTCAACTAATTGTAAATTGTTCAACTTATTGTTAACTAACCATAAGTTGAACCTGATATTCTTGTTTTCTTCTTCAACGTTCAAGTTAAGAGGATACATTGATGCGTGGTTTAGCTCGGTGTGCAAGTGAAATGGCGTTATGGCTGTCTAGTTTGACGCGTGAGATAGAAGACTCTTACGAGCACCGGAACTAAACGCGCTTCGTTTAAATGTAGATTTATGACAAAATGCTACAGGTACTTGAAATCAATTTTTAGCTTAGTAAGTTCTTAAAAATACCTTCGATCTAAAGCAAATTTTACTGCACATTATGGAACTGATTAAGTATAATCGTATAACACAGAAAATAGACGGTGCTACTTGGGATTTTTTTTATGGAAAAAATTTTAAGCAATCATGTTTCGGTTTTAGTATAGCATTAGACAATATAGTCAAATAACACATATGGAAAATCCAAATGATTACCATACTTAGACATTTGGTTTTATATGAATTTTAAAAACGGAAAATTTCATCTTTGTATCCCCTTAATAAACCAACCACAGTTATGTGGTTTGTTTACTTGAAAGTACTTTACATGTTTTATTGTGCTGTCATAGTTCCAAATAATGTCATCAATTCATCATTCTCCTGCCCTTATCCCAATTTATTTGGGGTCGGCGCAACATGTCTTTTTCTTCCATAATGCTCTGTCAATCCCTTTCTAGTTATTAGCGTCTTTCACAAAGTCCATCCATCGTTGCTTTCATCGTCGTTGTTTTCCCTTATCGTACTCTTTTAACCCTACACATTCATACTCAAAACTCTCGTCACGAAATTTCCATAGTTCCAAATAATGTGATTGTTACAATTTGCTACTAAGATTTTGTATTTTCGCGCTTTTAAACCTATAACTTTAATGAATTGACCTAGAAATTTTGAACTATGGATATTTTTTTGAGGAAAATCAAAATGAGGAAACCGCATACATAATATCAGTAAAACATAAAGGATATTTTTATCTGAAGAATATATTTTTGTAAAAAACCTTGTAGGTATTTTAAATTCTATTTACCAATTTAATTGTCACGTTACTTTGGACTTTGTTCGCAAT
This sequence comes from Cosmia pyralina, assembly GCA_946251885.1. Taxonomy (NCBI): domain Eukaryota; kingdom Metazoa; phylum Arthropoda; class Insecta; order Lepidoptera; family Noctuidae; genus Cosmia; species Cosmia pyralina. Next base: position 4,090,690 of record OX276371.1, read on the forward strand.
GTCCGCTTATGAATAAACAACGTAATACGAATTTCGCAATTATTCCACGATAACTCCAAGTGTCTAATAAATCAACTTATTAATGAATACTTTAATTAGTAAGATAATCGCATAAGCTTGATAAACGTGCGACAAATACAATAATAACATAATGCACGCAAATTATTTTTATCTTATCGAATCGAGTTGACCCTTTCCCAACCCTAAGTTTGTGATAAACAAGTTTTCTTATGCAACCTTCTTGCAATTTCCGTATTATGGCAACTTTGACCAATTAGTGTGCCATCACTTTCGCACGCGAGTAAATGAATGACCGTGAGCGAGAGAGCACGATCGTATGATCCGTCATGCGAGTTCATTGAGAATCCTTTACGTCAAAATAAGAAAACAAAACTGTATCGCTTCTTTGATAGAAGAAATTTTTAGTTATAATCGTTTTAATGAATTAATTAATACTGTGATCTGTTCTATTGTGTGAAATAGTGTTTTCAGTGATTTTTCATTGATTAAAATGTATCAAGGGATGAATGGATTATACTCTGATGCGCCTTACAGGTTAGAAAAAAAATAGTTCTAAGCTACTTTGGATTTTTTGTAATTTATAGTTATTACGCTTCATAAAAACATAAAGATTGTTTTTTTAATTAGTTTTGAAGCCGATTTTGGTGTTGGCGAATCCAAAAAGTAGGAATTACATGACGAAATACTAAAAGTATGCCACGGACCGTGATTTCTCTTTAGTTCTGTAGTTTCTCTACATACCTTATTAAAATTACTGTGGGATACTAAATTGATGGTAATATAAATCGTCATTTCACATATACCCGTCATGAGATAATATCTGTTAGTGTTTTTCTGATAAGAACAATATTCATGTACTTATTATTAAAAATAATTCAGAATAACTAAGAAATAATTAATTATTTCTGGTGCTTAAAACCCAATAAATTAATTGTTCTAATTCCTTGAAGTTACAAGTTTAATTTGAGGGTATACTTCTGTAAAATACTAGTATTTTGCTGCATCCAGTTAGACTGGAAGCTGACCCAACTTAGTTGAGAAAAGGCTAGCAGATGATGAAAGTTTGTGTAAAATATGTTATATCTTATATTATAAGATATAACATATTTTACACAAACTTTCCTTTTCTTTTTCTTTTTTTTTTTTGGGAACAAACATTGTGACACGAGAATTTTATATATTATATAAAATTCTCGTGTCACAATGTTCGTTCCCATACTCCTCCGAAACGGCTTGACCGATTCTCATGAAATTTTGTGAGCATATTGAGTAGGTCTGAGAATCGGCTAACATCTATTTTTCATACCGCTACTTTTTATCCCGGTCTACGCGGGTGAAACCGCAGGGCGCAGCTAGTGTTAAATAAATTGCTACTAGTTTGAAAGTAAGTCATAAAATTGTTATCTTTTGAAGTTTTGAGTAAGAAATTGGATGGCTTTAAGAGTAAAGAAAGACCAAAGAAATAATGGAAATATGGAAAGGGATTCTTCAGCCCAGGCTCCTACCAAGAAGTTTGAATTTGTGTCCGGTTGATGGCAATAGGCTCGCCTCCTCCTTATGATGAAATTTATACTATCTTTATTTAGTTAATAACTTGGATATTTTTCTACAAACTTATCTATCACTCCCAGCCTTTTCTGACCTCTGTTGAGGTTTCTAGTATAATCGGAAGCCCTAGGCAAATGGCTTTCGCTTTGGAGCGAGTCTATTTCTACAATTGCTACAGCTTCAAAGTGACATTGACATGCTCATGTGAAATTTCAATAGCTCAACCCCATTCATTACCAAGGACCACTAGGTGAAAGAAAAAACTATACCAAACTATCAATAACTTTTAACATAATTAACTTAAAAGTAGTATTCATTAACAGTATGTATTATTTGTATGTTTATTGTTAAAAAAAAAACATAAATGTTCAGTCAAAAATAAAATAAAATTTTAATCATTGTGATTCTTGAGCTTGCATAGCTTTCGTCAGCAAGCATAGTGTGGGATGCTACACGGGCCGAAAACCTTAAAATGGTGGCTGGAACAGACTGGATGCGGAAGGCTGAGGACAGGGTGTTGAGGCGCAGCCTGGGTGAGGCTTATGTCCAGCAGTGGACTGCGATAGGCTGAGTTGATTGATTGATCTGTCATACATGTTCAGTTATCTTGGGGCTAATGTTATTGCTTAATTCTACTTGCATAATTATGTTGTTGTTCCCGACACCAGCCCTTATTATCTACCTACCCCACCTATCGACACTAACTTGTCGTAAGAATTTTCTATACATATATTAAGTATTTAAATCTTAAATGATGTAAAGCTCTTTGATAAAACACTTTATCATAATTTACAAGCGATGATCAGATTTATAAACAATTAAAAACATAATAAATCTTAGTACGTAGATAATTATTATCAATAACACATGTCATAAGCATCACAACAAAGGGTTAGGCAGAAATGTAACTATACTACACCTATATTTCGCCATGTTGTATATACAAAGTGGAACTGGAACTACGACATTAAATTAAAACGAGCACAGTACTAGTCCATCGAAACATTTCAAAACACGAAGATTAGTAGTTAATGGAAAATTCAAAAATTGCAATTTTCAAACAAAATAAATAGCAGAATCAACTGCATAAAAAGTAAACACGCTTTATCTACGAAACGTCACTGACCTGTTGCGCGGCGCGGTGCCGGACGCAGGAGGGGGGGGGGGGGGGGGGTCTGGGGGGGGCGTAGGTAGGTAGTAAAAGGGTCCCACATGACAGTCCACCGGCAGGCGGTCATTCATAAAAACTGTTTTTATGAGGGACCGCCTGCCGGCGAACTGGAAATGTGTGGGGGCCCTAAAGTCGGAGAACAACAAATCAGCGGCATAAACTCTCTAAATTGCACGTTGTTAGTTAAAAGATCACTGATTGAATAATTAATCACATAATATCACATCACAATCAGAATTTACATCATCAATAGTCAAATTTTCAGTGTCCACCGTTGTGCATTATGCACAAGCGATATCGTCTTATTAAATTTTTACGGACTCGTCTTAACAAGTCCCCATCTGCCATTCTTTTAAGTTTGTCGAAGGCATTAATTATTTTATTTTTTAAATCGTCCACAGTATTCACTTCTCGTGCATACACCTCGTTTTTTACGGCCCCCCACAAAATGAAATCTCTCTCTCGATATGTACGCAATGCTAAAGCCGCATTTTGGTTACAATCTCCGTACGTAAGTACCATATCGGTGTACTCGGCAGCTGTGTACCTTATTTGAGGCAAAATTAAACTACAAAACTTATTAAATGCCTAATTAACTAACTAATATTACTCTAACACTTAACAATAATTCACAATAACCTATGCACTAATCCAACTATCATAAATCGTCTTTAGTCACAATAACAACTAGGTAAAACTGTTTCATAAAATCACGACAATGCGCGCGCGGCTCGTCTTGGTATAAAAACAGTAGATTTGTGCTCTCCTCAAAGGGCACCGCTATGCACTGACTGACATAGTTACCGAGTAATACAGAGTTCGGGACTTTTTGCCGAAAAAATTCCGCTCACACACACATTCGAAATTTTCTATGCACCACTAATGCATAATTTGCGTAAGTAAATATTTCTTTTTCTTTCATTGTAGTTTTTTGTGGGAATGGGTGGGACGCGTCAGAACAGAATGGAATCGTATGACACCTTTCTCTGTCTTTCAAGCATATTGAGACGTAGATAATAGAATCGTACGTTTTGCACAGGTTCTTGACCTCACAATGTTTACCTATTATTACGGACTCAGATCTACATCATGTTGAAACATAAGAAAATTAAAAATAATTTCCTGTGGCTAAAGTATTGATTGGATTTGATTGATTTTTTGTATACGGGTAAAGAACATGATACTCTTTACGTGGTTTAAAGAAATGTCAATCGACCTGCTCCACCTTGTATAAGTACCTATACAATTCGTAGTGTATACGTTTTTGTTTATTACGTTTTAAGTCTACCCTCAATCATAGTTATTGTTCCTACCCTAACCTTATGATTTACTTACTTGTTTGTCTAGGCTACTTAGCTCAATACACAAATAACGATATTTGGTGTTTTATTGAAGACATAATACACCACTTATGTTCAAGTCCCATGTAATATTAATTCTCGTTCTTATAGGGACTGTAATAAAAAACTCACTGACAACTGGCTTGAAACCCTCACCTATGAAGACCTGGAGAGCTTGGTCAAAACCTGATTTGTTTCCAATATCGACCTCTTCCTTCCGAAATAGATTCATAACATATAAATTAAGACACACTCATGCACACACACACACATACTCACATACCTATGCAAACACCCACACGCACATAATACATTCGCTCGTACCTACATATATTCACATTGTTAACCTATTATTCTAGTTTGTAATCTATCTCCTGTGTTTAGTATAAATTCTAGAACGCTATCGTCCTTTTCCTGAGGTGGGCGTTAATTCCTACGACACAGTATTTTACTAATGTAGGTATTATCGCACTAAATGTTTTTGTCATACTGTGTTTTTGTTCAATAAAGAATTAAAAAAAAAAATAAGGGGCGAGCCTATTACCATTATTTATTTCATCACCACTGCATTCAAAACGGTGAAGGAAAACATCGTGAGGAAACCAGTATGTCCTAGAACCAAAAATTCGAAGACATTGTGACATCCACACTGGGCCCACGTGGTGGATTATGTCATTATGGCCCTCTCCTCACCGAGAGGAGGTCTGTGTCCCAGCAGTGGCAAGATTATTGGCTGATTATGCAAGCTATTGGCCATTATCTGGGTATAAATCGAAACAGAGAAATTTCTTATGGAAAAACCCAATAACACTGCCCAATTCGGGAATCGAACCCAGGACCTCATGCTCAGCAGTAGCGCTTGCAAACACCAGACTGAAGAGTAATCAATCAATTATCAATAATTCATTGCAGAGTTATCAAATCATGATTTCAAATTATCTGATAATTTTATTGCAGGTTTGGTGTCATTTGTTTACTTTAGTTTTGTGGTAACAATCACACGATATAGTGAATAATATTAAAAAATTTGGTATACTCCCATCTCGTTACCCATGAATTTATTTATCATGCCCACAAAAAAATCCCAATAAATTCATGGGTGCCGAGATGGGATTAAACCAAAACTTTAAGGCTACGTACTCAATAAATATTATTTAAAAGAAAATATTTGGAAGCATTGTTACTTGGTTTGCTACGTAGAATGTTACTTGACATTTTTATTTATTATTGTTTGTTTTTCTAAATCTACAATAGTGACTAGTGGTCCTGTATTTTCTGAGTTTTGTATTGATAAAATGTGGACAACATGGTATGTATTATTAAAAACATGAAAGAATATCTATGCTTTATTTTGAAAAGATAATTTTATCATTAAGAAACTTTTAACTGCGACATTTTGACTTGTCATGTACGAAATGACCATGTTCAAACAATATTTTCAACTAGCTTCAGCCCGCGACTTCGTCCGCGTGAAATTTCTCGTTTTAACATAAAATGTATTCAGCAATTCTGTAGCTTCCCATTAGTGAAAGAATTTTCGGAATCGAATCAGTAGTTCTGAAGTTTACCTCCTACATATTATATTATAGTATTTATTTAATTAACTTATCCATGTATTTCTGTTTCAGGCCGTCCATGTCCCAGGGTACGGTGATTCACAGCCAGCGGTTCCAAGAGAAAGACTTCACAGTAGCTACTCCCGAAGAGTTTGTCAGAAGATTTCAGGGTACCAAGCCCATAAATAAGGTCAGTGTTGCCATATGTATTAGAACTTTGATTATTTTTAGTGGATTCAGCACCAAGCTCTGAAACTCTGATGCATGTCCTTGATTAATTAGATAGTGTAATTAATTACGGGTGCTTGCATAAATTAGCGGGTTTTCGGGCCCGACTCCTGGTTCAGAGGGCCTACTCTCTAAGTGCGTTAACGAAGATACGGGCCCGTCCGAAAGTAGTTCGAAACTTCGGAGTGATCACTACACCTGTCACGCCCGTCTTCAGGCACCAACTCCGTGATTACCATGGCCCATCTGTTCTGATGCATCCTGTAGATGCGTGATGTTATGTATGTAAAAATATTTAATGTGTCCTTTTGCCAACAGGTCCTGATCGCGAACAACGGTATTGGCGCAGTAAAATGTATGCGTTCAGTCAGGAGATGGTCATACGAGATGTTCAAAAACGAGAGGGCTGTGCGCTTCGTCGTTATGGTGAGTTAATTACATACATACCTAAACCCAACTATATTGGGGTCGGCTTCCAGTCTAACCGGATGCAGCTGAATACCAGTATTTTACATGGAGTATTTAGTATTTTACTGCCTATCTGACCTCCACAACCCAGCAACTGGGTAGTACGATACCCCTTTTTAAAACTGGTTATCAGACTTTTGACGACCTGTAACGACTGTCAAAGGATCCACGAATGACAGCCGAGATAAACGGCTTAACGTGCTTTCCGAGGCACGGAGGAGTCTCGGTATGTACAGATGGTCACCCATCCACGGACCAACCCCAGCAAACGTAGATTTTAGATCGATCGACCCGTGCGGCTGCTATTACTTAGCCACGAGCTTCTCCTATAGATTAGTAACGATCATTGTAGTGCTGTCTCGGTCTAACATAGGCTGTAAAACGCACAAATTCGGCATTTTTGAGTTTTTTAGGGTTCCGTACCCAAATGGTAAAACGGGACCCTATAACTAAGACTCCGCTGTCCGTCCGTCTGTCACCAGGCTGTATCTCATGAACCGTGATAGTTAGACAATTGAAATTGTAACAGATGATATATTTCTGTTGCCGCTATAACAACAAATACTAAAAAACAGAATAAAATAAATATTTAAGGGGGCTCCCATACAACAAACGTGACTTTTTTGCTCGTTTTTGCTCGATATTGATAACGGCAACAGGTAGACGCTTGAAATATTCACAGAATATTTAGTAATAATAATCACTTTAAAAATAAATAATTAAATTAAAATAAAACAAATATTTAAGGGGCTCCCATACAACAAACGTGATTTTTTGCCGTTTTATAGATAATGGTACGGAACCCTCCGTGCGCGAGTCCGACTCACACTTGGCCGGTTTTTTTTAGGGTTCCGTACCTCAAAAGGAAAAACGGAACCCTTATAGGATCACTCGTGTGTCTGTCTCTCTGTCTGTATTTCTGTCTGTCTGTCTGTCTGTCTGTCACAGCCAATTTGCTCCGAATCTAATGGACCAATTAAGTTGAAATTTGGTACACGTATGAATTTCTGTGACCCAAACACGGACGGGTAAAGTAAATAAATGAATTTTGAATATAGAGGTCACTTTTGGGGGGCAAATAAGAAAATTTAAAAAAAAAGTTTTGCAAACTACACCATGTGGCATATCAAATGAAAGGGCTTAGTATGAGGGTCTCAAATATATTTTTTTTATAATTTTAAAATAAATTGTTGTAAAGTTATTTAAGAAAATAGACGAAAATTGACCATTCCCCCCCTTATCTCCGAAACTACTGAGCCTAAAATTTTGAAAAAAATACAGAAAATAGATCTTTATCTGTAGATTACAGAAAAACCTATAAGAAGTCTGTGGTCTTAAAATAACATGGTAAATCTATCAATATTGTGAGTACAAACTTACATTTACAGTTATGGAAGAACATGTTTTTCAACTACAATGTTAAGTTTGTTCTTAAGATAAATTCATCCCAGCTACGGAACCCTTCATTGTGCGTGGTCCGACACGCACTTGGCCGGTTTTTTACTGTGGTTTCGAAAAATGTAATTAAAAAAATACCAGTCATATACTTGCCCTATTGTGTGACTCCGACTCGCTATTGCCCGGTTTTTGAACATAATCTTTCTCCCCAGGTGACGCCAGAAGATCTGAAAGCCAATGCCGAGTACATCAAAATGGCTGACCACTACGTACCTGTGCCCGGCGGTTCTAATAACAATAATTATGCCAACGTCGAGCTGATTGTGGATATCGCTATCAGGACACAAGTTCAGGTGAGAATATTGTCTTAACCCAGGTTTTCACGGGCGATTTTTGGATTTCCAACTCTCGGTGTTGATCCGAGCATTGAAAATCCTACAGTGCATCCCAGCACGGCAAAAAATAGTCTGTTGGACTTTCAACTCTCGGCGCTAAGCAGTGCGTTGAAAATGCAATGTGAGAGCACGTTCACAAATATCTTCGCTGCAAACACGCTGGCAAATCGTTAGTGTGATGTCGCTCTAAGAGGTTCATCATCGTTACTATAGCCTTTTCCCATCTATGTAGGGGTTGGCTTCCAGATGCAGCTGAATACCAGTATTTTATATGGAGCTACTGCCTATCAGACCTCCACAACCCAGTTGCTGAGACTGGATGTCGGACTTTTGGGCGTCTGACGACCCGTAACGACTGTCAAAGATCCACGAATGACAGCCGGGACCAACGGCTTAGCGTGCTTTCCGAGGCACGGATGTCTTGGGATATACAGGTTGAATTTTTCAAGTGCGCCTGGATGGCAAAATTTGAAACTATGAGGAATATTTTATTGAGACGTCGAATCCAGCTAAAACAATGGTCATCATTTTGAACAATTGATCAGTTAAGGTTTAATAGGTAGGTAACATACGAAAAAAAAAAAAGTATTTAGTTAAAAATGAGCTCTTTCCTTTAGTTTGCCGTATGTCATTACTTCCCAGAATTCGATCCTTATTAGCGACACTATCGAATAGTGTAATACAGTGTGTTTTTTTTTCAAAATCAATGGTTTCGATTCCTGACTAGAAATATTGATTTTTCAAAAATCCAATGATGCAGTTTTAGTTTTCATCAAAATCGAGCCCGAGACTCCTTTGAGTACTTTTCGCTATTCCTCATAGTTTCGGATTTGGCCATCCATGCCCACTTGAAAAATTCACCCTAATATATTGTCATATCAAATCTTTTTTACAAAAAAATACAACCAACTTCCAAAAACAACACTACAAAATGAAAAATAACTTTAATTTCGGAAGTCGGTGTCTGGTTAAATGTATTTTCGTTTTTGCCACCGACTTCCGAAATTAAAGTTATTTTTCACTTTGTAGTGTTGTTTTTGGAAGTTGGTTGTATTTTTTTGTAAAAGTTTTTATTCCTCACTTTTTAGTTGTGGTATCTACCCAATACAAATTCTAATACCACTACCTGCAAAAGATACTAGAACATCATCCGCATAAAAAGTGAGGAAAAATACGTATTATTGAAGCTAACTCAAAAACTACCCAAGCAAAATTAATACATTTTATATGGGACCAACTTTGAGGTTATACCCTCTCGAATAAAACAAGAAATTTTAAAATCGGTCGACTGTAAAATGTTATGGATGGTCATATATATAAAAAAAAAAAAATACTTGTCGAATTAAGAACCTCCTCCTTTTTTTTCGTCGGTTAAAAATCACCTCTAACCACAATTCCTCTCTCCAGGCCGTATGGGCTGGCTGGGGTCACGCATCCGAGAACCCCAAGCTGCCCGAGCTGCTGCATCGCGCGGGCGTGGTGTTCATAGGGCCCCCAGAGAAGGCCATGTGGGCTCTTGGTGACAAGATCGCTTCGTCCATCGTCGCCCAGACCGCTGAGATTCCTACTTTACCTTGGAGTGGTAGTGGTAAGTAAACATGTTGATTATTGAACTCAAGACTGTGGGACTTGCCAAAACCCTTTTGGACTCGCTGAAAGACTGTGAGACTCGCCAAAAGACTATTGGACTCTCGAAAAGTACTAACACAGTTTGATTTTACTTGACTTTTTGTATGGATTTTTGTTTTTTGGCGATTATTGGAATCTGAAATACTTAAATGACGTTATTAGAAAAGACATGGTCTCTCCAAAAGAATGTTGGTCTCACCAAACCACTGTTGGACTCGCGAAAAGACAGTTGGACTCTCCAAGCGACAGTTGGACTCTCCAAAATACTGTTGGACTCTCCAAGAGACAGTTGGACTCTCCAAAATACTGTTGGACTCTCCAAGAGATAGTTGGACTCTCCAAAATACTGTTGGTCTCTCCAAAATACTGTTCGCACGGACGTAAAAATATAGCGGCGGGATTTTTTCGCGCACTGGATTTTTAACTCTCATTGTTGAGCCGAACATTGAGAATCCAACTTAACAATAACAGAGTGCATTCTAGTGCGTTGAAAAAACAATGTTGGATTTTCAACTCTCGGCGCAAAGCAGAGTTGAAAATCCAGTACGCGAAATAAAATCGCCGCGATATATTTACGTCCGTGCGAACGTCGGCTAACTTTCCAATATACCTTATAAAGCGAAATTATGACAACCAGTCTTACCAAGGGGTATCGTATTACTCAGTAACTGGGTTGTGGAGGTCAGATAGGCAGTCGCTCCATGTAAAATACTAAGCCGACTGCAACGTAGTTAGGAAAAGGCTAGGCAGATGATGATAATTTTAACTTTGATTTTTTAATACAGGTCTGAAAGCCGAGTACAATAGCAAGAAAATCAAGATATCTTCGGAGTTGTTCGCTAAAGGCTGCGTCACTACGCCCGAGCAGGGTTTGCAAGCTGCACAGAAAATTGGTGAGATTTGTTCTTTAAATAATGCTTTAAGATTAATTCATTATTTAGTGAAAAAAATAAAAGAGTATCTTTAAATGGTTTGGTCATGTTGAGAGGATGAATGAAAGGCGACTAACAGACGGTATTTATAAGGCAGAAGTTGTTTATTCTGTAAATATTGTATCGGAATCACAACAGATGTGAGTGGAAACGCCGGGAGGGGACGCCCTAGGAAGACATGATAGTGACCGTATTGGTGATGTTCTTCAGAAAGGTCAGGTGCGTAGTACTCGCAACCGGCGTGCGTGTATAAACAGATGTATGAACGTAAAGGAGGCAAAAGGAGTATGTAAGGATCGTAGCAGCTAGCGTTCTGTAGTTTCTGCCTACCCCCAAGGCGTGAGTTTATCTATGTATGTAATTATTTAGTCCGTATGTTGAAAGGTGAAATCATAACCCTCCTTTCGGCTTTGCCGTAGTCAGGTAAAGAGGGGCTCAAATGTCAGTGGACTGCAAAAATGGAACTTACAGCTTTCCAAAGCAAAGTATGCGCTTCAGTAATCTTCGTCTGTCTTCTTAAAAGTTTTTAAAAGTTATTTGGAATTGCATGGAGTTGCCAGGGTAGCCCGCAAAATTCAAAATTTATTACGTTTTTAGGGTTCCGTACCTCCAAAGGAAAAAACGAAACCCCTATAGGGTCACTTCGTTGTCCGCCTGTCTGTCTGTCAAGACCCTTTTTCTCAGGAACGCGTGAAGATATCAAATTGAAATTAATATCTATGGCCCCATGGAGTTCTAAAAAAATCAAGCTTCTAAGTCAACGCAATAAGAAAATACGGACATTTATGCGACATATTTTGATGCTCGCAAGTAAATCAAAACCGGTACCTCCCGTTGTCCAAGAATCATGAAATATGGCAAGAAGCAATGTCTCAACTACACAAGTAAAGGAAAAAGTCCAAAAAATGTTAATTTGTAGTTTCATTACATACCGTATTAAAATTTTTTTTTGGGATTACAAATGTTAAGTTTGTATTTGGTATAAATACCTTTCAACTACGGAACCCTTCATTGTGCGTGGTCTGACACGCACTTGGCCGGTTTTTTGCAATTTGCAAATCAGTATTATGTTGTATATCGTTCTACGTTCTACGACTCTTTAAGACCAGGTAATCCTATTAAATTACTATTTCATGAAATCTTGATATTTGAGGATAATATTAAATTACGAGATAAATTACAGATTTTAATGATTATAATTCTGTAAATACATATTTGCTACAGTCGCGAATCATACTTTAATCCACATACAACCTAATACTGACTTACCAAGGAGCATCGTATTATCCAGTACTTACTTAACGGGGTTGTGACTTGTGAAGGTCAGATAGGCAGTCGCTCCATGTAAAATACTGGTATTCAGCTGCATCCGGTTAGACTGGAAGCCGACCCCAACATAGTTGGGAAAAGGCTAGGCAGATTGAAATTTATTATTGTCGCGAATCATATTTTGATCAAGATACAACCTGACATTGACTTGCAAGTTGCAAAAAACGCAAGAAAATATGAATTTCGCGGGCTACGTTAGCGCAACCCCCTTAAGTTGATGATGCATTGTTATGATATGTGTGTATAGTCTATTTTTTTTAACAAACGAGTACCGAAAATTTTGATTGCATTGCTATTGGTCCACGTAATCAACATAAAGTCCGTTCCACACAAACCAAACGCTGTAGTTACATGTACATTCAGTTGAGTCATCGACTACCTGCGCGTCGCACGTGTTTTAGTGAGTGAACCAGACGATATTGTTTGTGTGTGAGTCATGGCGGACATGTTTCCTGTACAGTAAATTTTAGAAGTATTCAATATGAATGGGCCTTAACAATTTCAAAACTAAACAAAGGCGTTGGCCCCACCCCGACCAATGACCCATCTCACTCTGTCAATATCGGAAATGTGCGAAAAAACAGACTGTAGTAACCCGGCTTTCTTTACCCAGGTTTCCCGGTGATGATCAAAGCTTCGGAAGGTGGTGGTGGCAAAGGTATCAGGAAAGTGGACAGTCCTGACGAGTTTAACAGCTCGTTCAGACAGGTTAGTAAAACTTCTATTACTTCTGTTAAAATAACTAAATATCATAGTATATTTACCACGCCAGCACTGCCTAGTGTACAGATGTTAGACGCTTCAGTTTTTGTTAATTTTTAGGGTTCAATATCTCGAAAGGAAAAAAAAATTTAATCGGACGACTCTGTAAAAAGTTATGCGTGGTCATACATAGCCGCTAAGACGAACGCGGCCCTAAACAAAAAACAGTCAATCGCGCAGTCATGCGCACGCGCACCGTGACGTCAGCCAGCACTTCGCACGTGTTTACAAACAATGCCGAAGCGACGAAGATTCTTGGAATCTTGTAACACTTGAATGTATTTATGGATGCCAGAGAACTGGACTCTATTGTAGTGTGCGTTTCGTTTGAATGTATGATCATATAAAATTCACAAAAATAGGTATGTAAAGAGCAAACACAGTTTTTCAGATTTCTAGATTCTAGATTTCTAAATTTTCTACAAAGAAAAAACAAGCGTTGACCTATATTTTTATGGTTTAAAATGCATGTTGTGTTATAAAAAAAATACGTGTCGAATTGAGAACCTCGTTTTTTTTCGTCGGTTAAAAACGGAATCATTACAGGATCTTTTCGTTGTCCGTCTGTCTGTTTGTCAACCTGTCAAGACCCTTCTTCGCAGGAACGCGTGGAGATATCAAGTTGAAATTAATATCAAATACCTAGCCTCCCTTGGAACTCTAAAAAAATCAAGATCAAAACACTCGCAAATAAATCAAAACCTTTAAGATATATTTCTCGTTGACCTAGAATCATGAAATTTGGCAAGAAGCAAGGTCTCACTGAAAATCGTTAATTTTTAGCTTTATCACATAATTTTTTTTTGCGATTACAATTACTGCAAAGTTGGAGAATTGACCGTGACATATCGATGAATTTATCCCAATAACAAACTTAACTTTGTACTATTTTTCAACTACAAAGTTAAGTTTGTTTTTGGCATAAATTCATCTCAGCAACGGAACCATTTATTGTGCGTGGTCCGACAGGAACTTGGTCGGTTTTTGCCTTTCATACGTTTTATACTCAAAGTGAAAAGTCTGAACACAAAATGAATTCATTAGTGAACAGATCTTTTCGTCACACGGCATCTTTCACTCGCCTGCCGAATGATCGAAAAAAGAAAGTTAAAAACTATGACAAAAACGCCAATTAAAAAAAAAGGCCAAGTGCGAGTCGGACTCGCACACGAAGGGTTCCGTACCATTATCTATACTATACAAACGGCAAAAAATCACGTTTGTTGTATGGGAGCCCCCTTAAATATTTGTTTTATTCTGTTTTTTAGTATTTTTTGTTATAGCGCCAACAGAAATACATCATCTGTGAAAATTTCAACTATCACGGCTCATGAGATACAGCCTGGTGACAGACGGGCGGACGGACAGCAATAGGGTCCCGTTTTACCCTTTGGGTACGGAACCCTAAAAAGAATAAACAAGAAATCGATGTCGTTTTTTTTATTATGTTACTTCATAAATAAAATTAAAATTAACATCGGATTTCGTAATATACCATCGCGGACATAGGCTGTGAACCACTTTTCGACCTTATTGCTAAGGTAATAAGGGTGAAAATGGTTCACCGCAAATGTCCGCGATGGTACGCCATACAAAAGCAACCTTTCAACTTTATTTTTAAATACCGTTTAAGGTATGCTGAGACAACGCTGCGAACAATACAGTGAAGCATGCGCAACTAACCCTCGCTCACCACAACTAACTACACCTCGCTCTGTGCATACACGCTCACACGCACACATTTACATCAAACTACAACTAAACTACACCTCACTAAGTGCACACATGTTTACGAAACCGGCCTCACGTCACTGTTGACAGCGCTATGTCTTGGTGTTTTATTTGGTCTGAGACCTTAGGCACATCACCTCACCCCGGGATCACCCACTCCTGGTTATAGGCCTCCCCTTTTTCTGCCATACTTCCCGGTTCCGTGCGTCCCTCATTCAGGTGTTTCCCGCGTCTTTGACGATATCGCGCTTTTGGACGGTCCTGGTTTCTATGGCTTAACCTTGACCACAACGAAATCATCTGCCTAGCCTGATGGGTTCGGCTTCCAGTCTAACCGGATACAGCTGAATACCAGTATTTTACATGGAGCGACTGCCTGTTTGACCTCCACAACCCAGTTACTGGGTAATACGATACCCCTAGGTAAGACTGGTTGTCAGACTTTTAGGCTTCTGTAGATCCGTAACGACTGTCAAAGATCCACGAATGACTGCCGAGACCAACGGCTTAACGTGCTTTCCGAGGCACTTTTTTAAATTTTTTATTAGCCTACATTGTGTCCCACTGCTGGGGAAAATCCTCCCCTTTTTCTTTCCAAACCTCCCTGTCTCGTGCGCTCTCTGGCCATGTCGGCCCTGCAAACCTTATCAGATCGTCACACCACCTTCGCCGTGGCCTGCCTCGACGGCGATGTCGTCCTCCCTCCTGAGGGAAGACATCGCCCTTTCTAAACTATGTTTTATTCTAAAATATTAATTTCAAGCCTACTATGTTAATTTTCTAGGTGCAAGCCGAGGTGCCCGGTTCTCCTATATTCGTGATGAAGCTGGCTAAGTCTGCCCGGCATTTGGAAGTGCAACTCTTGGCTGATCAGTATGGTGAGTTTTTCACAGTAAATTGTCTGAAATAATATAGATCATAGACACATTATTAATATGAATGGCAGGGAAATTACGAACAAACGTACGAAACCCCTAAGCCACAGTAAATATACTGAGAGCACTGCGGCTATCGCTTGGGGCCCGGTCAGTGCGCGCGTCTGTGAGAGTAACGTGTACGTAGTTTCCTTACTGTCCATATAAAAGGTGATCCAATTCGAGGTTTCTAACTTTTATTATAAAAAATATACACAAAATGTAACATTATCTCAAGGACGCTGTTACAAATGGGTAGTCAAATCATTACTTTTTTACACAAAAGTATGTTTATTAAATAAAATGCTTTACATTTTTAAAATGTTTTTGGCCAAATTGTTGATAGATGTGCATGGTACGTTTCTGAACTATAAATATTATTTTAAATAGGTATATTTTCTCAATATATGTACCGAAGTAAAAATTTTCATTTCGGTACATTTATTGAGAAACTGTCTGTACCTATCTAAAATTATATTTATAGTTCAGAATCGTACCATGCACATCTATCAACAATTCGGCCATAAAACATTTTAAAAATGTACAGCATTTTATTTAATAAACATACTTTTGTGTAAAAAAGTAATGATTTGACTACGCATTTGTAACAGCGTTCTTAATTCTTTTTTCTTTGATCGAATATTTAGTGTTATTCATCAATTATGGAAAATTATGTCGGGCAAATGACCGCCTCTTTTGTAGCAGTTGATTCTCTCGAGGTATTTTTCGCAAATTTCGTGGGTTATCTCGGCAATAACTTGGCGGATTTTAGTTTTTAGGTGCTCCAACGTTGCAGGTGTGTTGTTATAGACGCGTCTTTTAAGAAAACCCAAAAAAAAAAACAAACTGTGTTAAATCGCACGATCTTGACGGCCAGTGAGGGTTGGTGGACGTCACATGTCTTCGAATATTTTGGTTCTAGGACATACCGGTTTCCTCACGATGTTTTCTTTCACCGTTTTGAGAGCAGTGGTGATGAAATAATTTACACAAAGTAAAGTGTCTGCTTGGGTTCGAACCCACGACCTAACTCGTCGTCCGTTACCCCGGAGCCACTGCTATCCTAGAACTAGCATAGATAATTACTAAACTAAAGAGCATTCATACTTTTTTTTATTTAAAGACATGGAGTTAACTAATTCAATCAATCTGCCTAGCCTTTTCCCAACTAAGTTGGGGTCGGCTTCCAGTCTAACCGGATGCAGCTGAATACCAGTATTTTACATGGAGCGACTGCCTATCTAACCTCCACAACCCAGTAACTGGGTAATTCGATACCCCTCGGTAAGACTGGTTGTCAGACTTTCGGGCTTCTGACGACCCGTAACCACTGTCTAAGATCCACGAATGACAGCCGGGACCAACGGCTTAAAGTGCTTTCCGAGGCACGGAGGAGTCTCGGTTTGTAAAGATGGCCATGGAGTTAACTAATTATGGGATCTTATTACAGGTAACGCGATCTCCCTGTTCGGTCGCGACTGTTCCATTCAGCGTCGTCATCAGAAGATCATTGAAGAAGCACCCGCGGCTATTGCCAAGCCAGAAGTGTTCATTGAGATGGAGAAGGTATGTCATCATCATCTGCCTAGCCTTTGCACTATGTTGGGGTCGGACTCCAGTCTAACCGGATGCAGCTGAATACCAGTATTTTACATGGAGCTACTGTCTATCTGACTTCCATAACCCAGTTACTGGGTAATACGATAAACCTTGGTGAGACTGGTTGTCAGACTTTCGGGCTTCTGACGACCCGTTACGACTGTCAAAAACATACCAATATGTATTTGTGCTTGCGAGAATTTTGTAAAGGCAACTACTGGTATTATTGCAATCCTAATGTGCTGCAGAGATTTAGTTTTTTTAATAGTCTCATGTGCTTTGCGGTGTGAATACAACCAAGCTGCATTTTTTTTTTTTGTTTAAGAGAAGGCAGCGTGACATTTCAAGAACATGAATGGCTCTAAAATTGATATTGCATCGGTAAAATTCGAACATAGAAAAAACTCAAGATGCAAATAATTATTAGTATCCTATTCTTGATGATTCTCCATACTTACTTTTCAATACCCTGCTACACTTTCAAATAGGTATCTTCGTATTATGAATATTAATAAAAAAATAAAAAAAATAAATATTAATAATTTTATATTTCAGGCCGCAGTACGTCTAGCTAAAATGGTGGGCTACGTCAGCGCCGGTACCGTAGAGTACCTATACGAGCCGGCGACTGGCGCTTATTACTTCCTGGAGCTGAACCCTCGCCTGCAAGTGGAGCATCCTTGTACTGAGATGGTGGCCGATGTCAATCTACCCGCTGCGCAGCTGCAGGTTTGTGAGCTTTAGTAGACCAAGAAGACGGAGTAGACCAATAGACCGAGTAGACCAATAGCCTGAGTAGATCAAGTAGACAAATAGACCAAATAACACGTTAGAGACAGCCGATGCCAATTTACCTACCGCGCAGTTGCAAGTTTGTACTATCAGTTGATTACTCATCTTCGTACGGCTTGGATGGTTTCATCTTTTTAGATGTAGTAACGCAAAGTGGCGAGAAAATAAATGCAGTAGAAAAATAAAGATGTATTTTTAAATAAATATTTTTTTTCATTGAACAGCCGAAATTAATAAAAAGTGATCTGACTGTATTCTCTAATTGAAAAGACATTCATAATCTTATCGTCTAGCGTAGAATTAATGTTTTTCTTCTTTATGTAACACAAATTCAAAACACGAGTCAACTGATTCTGTAAGAAATCTAGATTTGCTATAAAACTTTTTTTTGAATTGATTAGAAGTAAACCAAGACACTATTTAAAAAAAAAAGTTTTTGCAACTTTCAGAAATAGTTTCTGTTAAGGACGCTGTTACAAATGGGTAGTCAAATCATTACTTTTTTTACAGAAACGTATGTTTATTAAATAAAATGCTTTGCATTCTTAAAATGTTTTATGGCTGAATTGTTGATAGATGTGCACGGTACGATTCTGAACTATAAATATAATTTTAGGTATTTAGTTTCTCAATAAATGTACCGGAGTAAAATTTTACCGGTACATTTATTGAGAAACTGTACCTATCTAAAACTATGTTTATAGTTCAGAATCGTACCATGCACATCTATCAACAATTTCACCAAACAACATTTTAAGAATGCAAAGCATTTTATTTAATAAACATACTTTTGTGTAAAGTTCGGAGCTCGTGGCTAAGTAATAACAGCCGCATGGGTCGATCGACCAGGTTAAGCTACGCTTGCCGGGGTTGGTCCGTGGATGGGTGACCATCTTTACATACCGAGACTCCTCCGTGCCTCGGAAAGCACGTTAAGCCGTTGGTCCCGGCTGTCATTCGTGGATCTTTGACAGTCGTTACGGGTCGTCAGAAGCCGGAAAGTCTGACAACCAGTCTTACCAAGGGGTATCGTATTACCCAGTTATTGGGTTGTGGAGGTCAGATAGGCAGTCGCTCCATGTAAAATACTGGTATTCAGCTGCATCCGGTTAGACTGGAAGCCGACCCCAACATAGTTGGGAAAAGGCTAGGCAGATGATTGACATTTCTGTAAAAAGTAATGATTTGACTACCCATTTGTAATAGCATCCTTAATACGCCAAACAACAGCTTTTTAATGGTCAAGTCAAAGAAGGGTTATGATTTTAACAGGCTATGTTTTTAAATGTCTGGGCTTATTATTCTTCCATTATTAATCTTCCATTCCAGATCGCCATGGGTCTGCCCCTATACCACGTGAAAGACATCCGTCTTCTGTACGGCGAGTCGCCGTGGGGACTCTCTCAGATAGAGTTCGATGAGCCGAAACAGCGCCCCTCGCCCTGGGGACACGTCATCGCTGCCAGGATCACTTCCGAGAACCCTGATGAAGGTAAGGTGGTATTAGGGAAAGATATAAAGCCTGGGTTTCCTCAGATAGCGGTGCCGTTATATAACACCGCTAAAAGACGGCCATTCATAAAGGGAGTGTTTTTTGTCACCGTAATGTCAAATACCGACCGTTATTTTCATTACAGCTGTCATATAGCGGTTGCTTGATAGCTGTCAAGTTTAAGAAAGTAGTTGACTTGCAAGTCTACTGCTATTATTTTAAATATTATTAATCGATTGAGTAGACTACCGAAAGACCAAGAAGACCATCGAAAGACCAGCAACGTACTGTTATCTTGTATGTGATTATAAAAGATATAATTTCTAATGTAAATTACCATCGCTTTTCCTCTCACCAGGTTTCAAGCCATCATCCGGTACAGTTCAGGAGCTGAACTTCCGTTCCTCAAAGAACGTATGGGGATACTTCAGCGTGGCGGCGTCCGGGGGGCTGCACGAGTTCGCTGACTCGCAGTTCGGCCATTGCTTCTCTTGGGGAGAGACTAGGGAGCAGGCTAGAGAGTGAGTTGACGATACACATGCTTATTTATAAGAAAAAAAAAAGTTTTAAGGGTGTTGTAAGAACACACAAGAGGGGCTCATGGCTAAATAATAACAGCCGCACGAGCCATTCGAAGGTAAACTTATGCTTACCGAGGTCGGTCAGTTGATGGGTGACCATCCATTAATAAATATTGAGACCACGAAATTTATTCTTTTTACCCGACTGCGTTCTGTTTGTGCCTCGGAAGCCGTGCTTCGGAAAGCATGGTAAAGCTGAGCGTCCACTGGTCTGCGCCGGCCGCAACACACGCACGGCAAGCATCTGATTTTGGTTTGTTTATTTGGTACCGGTAGTGGACGTGGAGGGGAAAGTGCTAAGGTAGCCCGCGAAATTCAAATTTTCATTCGATTTTTGCAATTTGCAGCTCAGTGTCTGGGTGTATGTCGATTAAAGTATGATTCGCCACCGTAACAAATGTATATTTATAGAATTATAATCATTAAAATCAGTAATACAACTCCATAAGTTAGTATAATCCTCAAATGTCAATATTTAATGAAATAGTCATCCATTAGGATTATATGAACTCAGAGAGTTGTATTGATGATTTTGATGACTATAATTCTTTAAATACAGATTTGTTATGGACGCGAATCATATTCAGATCAACATACAACCTGATACTGACCTGCAAACTGCAAAAACCGTAAGAAAATTTGAATTTCGCGGGCTACCCTGGCGCTTTCACGTTAAGCCGTTGGTCGCGGCTGTCATTCGTGGATCTTTGACAGTCGTTACGGGTCGTCAGAAGCCCGAAAGTGACAACCAGTCTTACCAAGGGGTATCGTATTACCAGTTACTGGGTTATGGACGTTAGATAGGCAGTCGCTCCATGTAAAATACTGGTATTCAGCTGCATCCGGTTAGACTGAAAGCCGACCCAAACATAGTTGGAAAAAGGCTAGGCAGATTTGCGTAGTTTGTGAAACATTCTGCTACATCATTGGGTAATGTCGTATTATTTTTATTTTTTTATATCTTTTTTGTAAATAAAATATGATGACTAGTTTATTTATTTATAAGTATATAAATTATCAATTAGGTATGTTGAAACTGTTTGTACTCCCCGTCACTTGTCTCTACAGGTTCATTAGAAAACCAGCGTCAGGCAACATCTGTCTGGCATTAATGCTGAAATGAACCTTTTTGGCGCAGCCGTGAGGCACACACTTTTGTTTTAAAACATTATTTTCATTTTTTTTTTTCTTTTGTTTTTGTGTTTCACGAAGTGTGTCCAAATAAACGTTTTGCTTTCTTTCTTTCTTTCGTGCAAATATTTTTAATATAAACAGCCTTGTTGGTCTAAAGAACGCAACAGCGACTGCTGAACAGGGGGTTGTGGGTTCGTGTTCATGACACTAAAAGATAACTAGTGATGTGCGTATTTACCATCGTGGACATTTGCGATGAACCACTTTTCGCCCGTATTACGGTTGTACCTTACACTTCTGCTTTTCCCTTCAGGGGAATACGTTATATATATGTTTGTATACTTATGTAAATTATTTCTTTCACAGAAACCTGGTCATAGCTCTAAAAGAGCTAAGCATCCGCGGTGACTTCCGAACCACAGTGGAATACCTGATCACTTTGTTAGAAACAGGCGCCTTCCAGAACAACGATATCGATACTGCCTGGCTGGATGCGCTTATCGCTGAGAGGGTGAGTAGACCGAGTAGCCCAATACACTAAATAGACCGTTAGGGTAAATAGACCAATAGACCGAGTAGACCAATAGTCCAATAAGACTAATAGACCAATAGACTGAGTAGACCAATAGTCCAATAAGACTAATAGACCAATAGACTGAGTAGACGAATAGTCCAATAAGGCTAGTAGACGAATAGTCTGAGTAGACTAAGTAGACAGAGATTCCTGAGATACTTTGGAGTAGTCTGGGATAAGCATTCGTAGTGACTTTCGAACCACAGTGGAATACCTGATCACTTTGTTAGAAACAGGCGCCTTCCAGAACAACGATATCGATACCGCCTGGCTGGACGCGCTTATCGCTGAGAGGGTGAGTAGACCGAGTAGACCAATAGTCCAATAAGACTAGTAGACGAATACTCTGAGTAGATTAAGTAGACAGAGATTCCTGAGACACTTTGGAGTAGTCTGGGATAAGCATTCGTAGTGACTTCCGAACCATAGTGGAATACCTGATCACTTTGTTAGAAACAGGCGCCTTCCAGAACAACGATATCGATACCGCCTAGCTGGACACGCTTATCGCTGAGAGGGTGAGTAGACCGAGTAGACCAATAGTCCAATAAGACTAGTAGACGAATACTCTGAGTAGATTAAGTAGACAGAGATTCCTGAGACACTTTGGAGTAGTCTGGGATAAGCATTCGTAGTGACTTCTGAACCACAGTGATATACCTGATCACTTTGTTAGAAACAGGCGCCTTCCAGGACAACGATATCGATACCGCCTGGCTGGACGCGCTTATCGCTGAGAGGGTGAGTAGAGCAATCAGACTAGTAGACCAGCAGACTGGGAAAACCAATAGACTGAGTATAGACCGGTAGACCAAACGTACAATTTGACTAATAGACTTGAGTAGACCAAGTAGACAGAGATTGCTGAGACAGTTTGGAGTATCAGGGTTAAACATTCGTAGTGACTTCCGAACCTCCGTGGAATACCTGACCTGATAGACTACTATATTAACGTTGTGACACCTAATCTTACGCCCACTAGAAACGCTGTTTAATCTGAAGCTTCGTCTTTGAGAGGCCTTGTGCTTTCTATAAAATGGGACCGTATAGAAATTATAAAGATTCTATAAACCAATTAGATTCATTGAGAAGACGCAGTCGTTAAAACGCAGTCCTGTATCCTACAGCTATACAGGATGACTTTGAAAACATTTAAGGTTGGTGTTCTACCCATCAATATAAACAACTTCTACTATGGGAACAATTTCGAATTCGCAAAAAATAATTCGATCTTCTTATACAAAATGGTCCAATCGGGTATGTACCTTTATATCAATCTGCCTAGCCTTTTCCCAATTATGTTGGGGTCGGCTTCCAGTCTAACCAGATGCAGCTGAATACCAGTATTTGACATGGAGCGACTGCCTATCTGACCTCCACAATCCAGTAACTGGGTAATACGACCCCTCCCCCCCGTCCCTTGGTAAGACTGGTTGTCAGACTTTCGTGCTTCTGACGATCCGTAACAACTGTCAAAATAACAGCCGGCACCAATGGCTTAACGTGCTTGCCGAAGCACGGAGGAGTCTCGGTATGTAAAGATGGTCAACCATCAACGGACCGACCCCGGCAAGTGTAGCTTAACCTGATGGATCGACCCGTGCGGCTGTTATTAATTAGCCACGAGCTCCTCGGGTATGTACCTTTATATGGGAAGGTCAATTTTTTTTGTGAATTCGATATTGGTCCCTTAGTAAAAGTTGTTCATACTGATGGGTAGAATACCCAAAAAAAAACCCTTTAAATAAATGTCTTCTTACAGATGCAATCAGAGAAGCCGGACATCATGCTGGGTGTGATCTGCGGGTCCATCCTCATAGCTGACGCGCATATCACCGCCAACTTCCAGGAGTTCAAAAGTGCTCTTGAAAAGTAAGTCCTTACCTGCAACAAAAAACGTACACCAAAACATCACAATTTATTGAAATGTGATGTTTTCCCTCTAGAAATGCGAAGTTGCCAACTCGCGCGGGATGAACGCTCTAAAGTTCTTTCAATGTTTTTTTTTTTATATTTGAGACGTATTAAATCTTAGGGCTGATTTTTCGGGTTCCGTACCTCAAAAAAAAATACGGACCCCTTATAGGATTACTCGTGTGTCTATCTGTCATATGCGCGAAAAAAATCGCCGCGATATTTTCACGTCCGTGCAAACGTCGGCTTAGTGTAATAAGTAAAGGGTGATCCAATTCGAGGTTCCTATATTGGCAACACTGTAATTTTGTAAGCTGTTAGTAATGGCGCGTGTTTCAAACGTCAAATGTTAGTTTGTAACAATACATTTACAAAATAAATCGCTTTACCGTTGCTCAACGCATTAAACTTGCCAAACAGCGCGTGAAACGCTAGATGTTATGAGTGAAACTTTCAGAGGTCGCATTATTTCACGTTACGGTGACGTCAACTGGCCGCCAAGATCGTGCGATTCAACGCCGTTGGATATTTTTTGTGCTGCAACGTTGGAGCACCTAAAAATGAACATCCGCCAAGTTATTGCCGAGATACCCACGAAATTTGCGAAAAACCATCGAAAATGACCTCAAAAGAATCAACTGCTGCAGAAGATCCAGAGGTGGACATTTTTGCCTAACATCATTTTCCTTAATTAATGAATAACAGTAAACCAACCCATTGATTAACCCATTAAACGTCGCTTGAAAACCTGGGGGAAAAAAAATTAAGATATTGTTACATTTTTTGTATTTTTTTAAAATAAATTTAGGAACCTCGAATTGAATCACCCTTTAGAAATATCAGAACTTTTGTCTCATTTAAACTATATTTTCAATTATTTATAACCTTCAACAATTTGTTTCCAGGGGCCAAATCCAGGGATCCAGCGCCCTCTCAAACTGGGTAGAAGTTGAATTAATCCACAGTGGGTCCAAATACAAGGTTTCGGCGACCAAGTCGGGCCCTACCTCCTACTTCCTCGCGATGAACGGCAGCTTCAAGGAGATGGAAGTGCACAAGCTCACTGATGGTGGTAAATAACCAGATTGCAAAAAAAATCCTTAAAAAATTTTGGTACTCACGAACCATGGTCCACCATGATAGCCCACATTTTGTGAAATTATACTGGGCCATCTTGGACCACCATAGTCCATTGTAAATGGGCCATCATGGTCCACAACAGTCCACTTTATATGCGCCATCACTAATCACTGGCTCAATGTGTGAAAAGGCGATAGGCCATCAGCAATTACCATGGCCCACTGTGATAAGATACAATGAGTAATTATGGTCCACGAAAGCTACCGTTGCCTTAACGGCCCCAGTGACAGCTGTCATGAAAATGATGACAGCAGCAAAGATTTAAATCGTTAGATCCGCCCTACAGTGTCAAAATATAGTCGCATTTCTGTTCTCGTTTTGACACCTCTGACACGCAATGACGCAGTGACTTCACTTGATTATCATAGAAACGCTGTTTAATTATGTATGAGTTCACTTTTCTGAGTATGGACTCTTTTTTTCTTGTGACTAAGTACGGTGACGGCAATCTAGCGATCTAAATCTTTGTGGGCGGGGTTTGAGTTAATGTTACGGCCGCTTTCGTGAAATGTCCCTTCAGACGTTTGAAAGAAACTCACTAATGAAAAATATTACCCATTTCTCGTATATATATATAATATTCTTATGATTTTTAAACCTTCCTTTTTTTCCTTCCTCCAGGCATGCTACTATCAATCGACGGTGCCTCCTTCACCACCTACCTACGCGATGAAGTGGACAAATACAGGATAGTGATAGGAAATCAGACAGTGGTGTTTGAAAAGGAGAAGGACCCGTCGAAGTTGCGCGCGCCCTCTGCCGGCAAACTGATCAACACTCTTGTGGAAGATGGCGGCCATGTTGACAAGGGGCAGCCGTATGCTGAGATTGAGGTTTGTAACTTTAATTGGTGAATTAAACTAATCTCCCAGCCGACTGATGTTTGTGATTAGCTTAAAAAGTTGAGAGGATGAATGAAAAGCGACTAACAAAAGGTATTTACAAGGCAGGTGTGAATGGAAACGCCGGGAGGGTACGCTCTAGGAAGGCATATAGTGACCTTATTGGTGATGTTCTTCAGAAAGGTCAGGTGCATAATACTCGCAACCGGCGTGCGTGTATGACCAGATGTATGAACGTAAACGAGGCAAAAGGAGTATGTAAGGATCGTAGCAGGTGGCGTTCTGTAGTTTCTGCCTACCGCCATGGGAAGAAGGCGTGCCCTTTTGCCTCGTTTCTGAAGAACATCACCAAAAAGGTCACTATGTCTTCCTAGGGCGTCCTCTCCCGGCGTTTCCACTCACATCTGCCTTGTAAATACCCTTTGTTAGTGGCCTTTCATTCATCCTCTCAACATGACCAAACCATCTAAGCATACTCTTTTCAATTTCAGTCACTACATCTTCTTTTAAACCGCACCGTTGCCTTATCACATCATTCCTCAGCCTATCATTCACAGTCACACCACACAGTCATGCTTCTTTTGCCACACCCAACATTCACAATTAATCTGCCTAGCCTTTTCCCAACTATGTTGGGGTCGGCTTCCAGTCTAACCGAATGAATGCAGCTGAATACCATTATTTTACATGGAGCGACTGTCTATCTGACCTCCACAACCCAGTAACTGGGTAATACGATATTCCTTGTTAAGGACGCTGTTACAAATGGGTAGTCAAATCATTATTTTTTTACAGAAACGTATGTTTATTAAATAAAATGCTTTGCATTCTTAAAATGTTTTTTGGCTAAATTGTTGATAGATGAGCAAGCTACGATTCTGAACTATAAATATAATTTTAGATAAGTATAGTTTCTCAATAAATGTACCGAAGTGATTTTTTTTACTACGGTACATTTATTGAGAAAATGTACAGTCAACAAAAGAGATATCTAGGTAGGGTATACTAATATATTTGTATGCGAATTGCTTCATGTTCAATTTGGTGACAATATACAATTTTGTGTTGGTGTGTTACAATGTAGCATTGCAAAAACAAAGTAATATATATAAAATTTGCTCATGAAGCAATTCACATACAAATATGTTACTCTACCCTGCCTAGATACCTCTTTTGTTGACTGTACATATCTAAAATTATATTTATAGTTCAGAATCGTGCCATGCACATCTATCAACAATTCGAGCAAAAAACATTTTAAGAATGCAAAGCATTTTATTTAATAAACATACTTGTGTGTAAAAAAGTAATGATTTGACTACCCATTTGTAACAGCGTCCTTAAGACTGGTTGTCAGACTTTCGGGCTTCTGACGACCCGTAACGACTTTCAAAGATCCACGAATGACAGCCGGGACCAACGGCTTAACGTGCTTTCCGAGGCACGGAGGAGTCTCGAAATGTAAAGATGGTCACCTATCCTATTAATCTGATGAATCGACCCGTGCGGCTGTTATCACTTAGTCACGAGTTCCTTCCACATAATATTTATATTCCTATTTATTTTATAAACAGGTGATGAAGATGGTGATGACGCTAGCGGCTCCCGAGTCGGGCAAGGTGACCTGGATCTTACGGTCCGGTGCCGTGTTAGACTGCGGCGCTATGATTGGCACACTGGGTAAGTGTATACTAGCCTAGCCCCCTAATTAATAAACGCGGTGTAAAGTTACAAGCAATAGGTATTATACAGGAAAAGTTTTTATGCAATACGCAAATTTTCACAGGGCGTTCTACCCGTGAATGTGAACAACATTCTCATTTTCTTTTATAAAAACCTTGTCCTGACAATTACAAATACAACAAAAAAAGAATTAGCCAAATGTGCAACCGTTCTGAAGTGATACGCTTGTATAATAGGTTGGGGAAAAAGTTCCTTCGCATTTTTAAAGAAAATTCAAAACATTTTTTAATATACTTTATTTACATTTATCTAAAGTATGTAGGTACCATTTTGTTCGATAACTTTTTGCCATCTTGTAGGTAGGGACATGATCCCATTGCTATAGAAATTTTGGGATTTCTGATCAAAATACCACGACAAGTGGTTTTGGCAGTCCTCTCGTGATGTTAACCTGACACTGCCTAAATAATTCTGAAGAGACCGAAACAGGTGGAAATCTGAAGATGCAAGGTCAAGACTATACGGCGGATGCATTAACACCTCCCAGCCAAACTCTCTTAATTTTTGCTGAGTGGCTAAAGATGTGTGAGGTCTAGCGTTATCATGATGAAAAACCACACCCCTTCTGTTGATTAATTCCGGCCGCTTTCTCTCAACTTCTTGCTTTAATCTCATCAGTTGTTCGCAGTAGAGTTTAGAATCGATGGTCCTGCCTGGTGGTAACAGCTCATAATGAATTATGCCCTTCCAATCCCACCACACACACAGCATCACCTTGTTGCGAGTTAACCCGGGTTTCGCCACAGTCTGTGAAGCCTGACCGGCCTTTGACCTTTTTCGCACGTTCTTGTCGTACGTGATCCACTTTTCATCACCAGTTATCAGCTTATTCAAAAATGGTTCAGTTTCATTACGTCGTAATAAAGAATCACAAATGAGTACACGGTTCATTAGGTTTCTTTCAGTGAGCTCGTGAGGTACCCAAATATCGAGCTTTTTTGTGTACCCAGTTTTTTTAAAATGCACCAAAACTGGTTTGTGGTCAATTCCCAGTTCTTCAGCTACGTCGTAACTACTGATATGCCGATCTTGCTCCACTTTTTCAAAAATGGCATTCATTTTATCCGTAATAGGGCGACCAGAGCGACGTGCATCTTTGACATCAAAATTTCCGGATTGAAGACGCTTAAACCAGATTTGTGCTACTCTCACAGATACTGCACTGGGTCCATAAACAACGCAAATTTTTTTCGCGGCTTGCGTTGCTTTTTTACCTTTTTGTAGTAAAATTTTAAAATGTATCGAATTTATTCATTAGATTCACTCATCTTGACAGTACGAAAAACAAATAAAAATCACACATTTTCCTAATTTGAATTTGGAATTATGTTCTTTAAAATTTAAACTTTCAATGATACCAAAACCAGCCAGATACAAGTAGTATAGCCAAAGAGATTTTATTTTAAGTTCATACATACTATAATGCGAAAAGACTTTTTCCCCAACCTAATATTATAACCAATTGATTTTTATTTACAGAGATGCGAAAGTGATTTTCAAATTCATTTATTTGGTGAACACAGGGTACATATAGAAGGTGTTATAATACACTAGCCGTTGCCCGCGTGGATGTCGGAGATTATCCCACGAGATCCTACTAACGGAATAAAAGTATCCTATGTAATAATTCAGGTCATAAACTATCTGTGTGCCAAATTTCATCCAAATCCGTTTAGCCGTTTTTGCGTGATTGAATAACAAACATCTAAAAATCTTCACAAACTTTTACATTTATAATATTAGTAGGATAAGGAGTTTGTTTGTTTGATACGCTTTCACGCTAAAACGGCTGAACGGATTTATATGAAATTTGGCACACGGGTAGTCCATGACCTGGATTAGGACATTAGAATATTTTTTATCCCGGTAGTAGGTTCCCCTGGGATAATTTCCTACATGCATGCGGAGGATATCGCTGGCGAAAGCTAGCCTTGAATATAACACGATTGGAGTGGAAGGCGCGGCTTGTATAAGGAGGATGCGCTGTGGTAGCCCGCGAAATTCAAATTTTCTTGCGTTTTATGCAATTTGCAGGTCAGTGTCAGGTTGTATTTTGATCAAAATATGATACGCGGCAATAAAACATATGTATTTACATAATTTGCGACACCACGCAGCGCAATACGACGCCGTCACTTCGTATACAATAGTTTTATTAATATTTTGTGGTTTTTATAGTCTGTAAGGTATTTATGTTATGGGTCATTGTTACCCGAAATAAATGATGTAATATTTATAATACACTTCTGGACACATCTATTGGCCCACCTTAGAGTTTAGGTTTCGATGGCCCCTACCGAAATATTATTGCTAGATTGAACAAAAACTGTTGATGCAGTTTTAAACCTGATACATTTTACCATCTTTTTCGATCGTATTGTTTTAAATTTGAATTCAGAATACCAAACGACATGGAGCTACGCCTAACAAGTCGGATATGCGCCTTGTTAAAGGCAATTGATTTTTGAATAAAAAACATGTTTTATCAAATAAAGGTTTAATTTAATAACGCGTGTTGCCTCCATGGGCATCTACCACAGCTCTCATACGAATAGGCATAGAGTTTATCAACCGCTCTATGAAATTTTGAGGGATCATCTCCCATTTCTCTTCTATGGCAGTTTTCAACTCCTGCATCGTCTGGGCAACTGGCTGACGAGCCCTAACACGTCTTTTTAGCTCGTCCCACATGTGCTCAATGGGGTTCATGTCTGGGCTTCTGGCTGGCCAGTCCATAACTGTGATGTTCACATCCCGAAGATATTCCCTGACGATACCGGCCGCATGGGCTCTTGCATTATCATGCATAAAAAGGAAATTTGGGCCCACATAGTCCGCGCATGGTATCACGTGAGGTTCTAAGCACTCACGAATGTACCTTTCAGCATTTAATGTTGGCAGCCGTGGTCCTGTAACAACCTCAAGTTGAGTTTTGCCGCTCGCGGATATACCGCCCCAGACAGTCCATGAGCCACCGCCATAAGCAACCTTCTCTTCAAAGCAGCATTGTGCGAAACGCTCTCCCTTACGTCGGTAGACCTTCTTCCTTCCATCATTGCCATGTAACACAATTTTAGGCTCATCAGAAAAGAGTACACGGCTCCAATCTTGCTGTGTCCAATTTAAACGACTGCGTGCGAAATGAAGGCGCGCTGTTCGGTGGGCTCGCGTTAGTTTGGGGCCATTAGCTGGCTTGTGTGGTACCATATCGCGTTCTTTTAACCTTCTCCGAACAGTTCGAGCGCTCACAGATACTCCGTGGAAGTCACGAAGTTGGTTTTGTATCTCAATGGAGGTAAGGTGACGATTTCTCAAGCTGGTCGTCACGATGAATCGATCCTGCCTTTCAGTTGTGACCCGAGATCGTGGCCTTCCTTGGCGACGAACAAAGCCGCCAGTCTCTAGGTACCTCCGATAAACATTTCGGATCGCAGATCGACTTAAATTAAGTTGAGCACTCACGTTTCTTTGGCTGTGTCCGGCCTGAATAAGTGCCACAGCTTGGGCGGCGACTTCAGGTGAAGTATCCATAGATTATTGATAGAACCTCACCTTAATGTTAAGAATAAGTAATGTTTGTTGCAAAACCAAAGATATCAATAACTTTTTCAAGAATTAAATCCAAGTAAACGAATAAAACCAAGTTTTCTTAGTATTCGATTGTTTGATATCAACAAACAGGCTCCAAATTGTCTTTTGTTTCTTTAAATTCTGTGTTCGAAATTCAAAAAAAGACTATTGAATGAAATTGTGAATGTGCCAGGTTCAAAACTGCATAAAAACTTTTTGCTCGACCTAATATAAAATTTTAGCTAGGACCAAACGAAACTGAAAATACAAGGTGGGCCAAAAGATGTGTCCAGAAGTGTATATAATTTTAACCATAAAACTCATCAATACATCTAACGTTAGATTACGTGCAGATTCGTCGAACGAACGAAATCTAACGAAGCTGCACGAAATCTAACTTAGAGAGATGTATTGATGATTTTTATGGTTAAAATTGTGTAAATACATAATGTTTTATTGCTGCGTATCATATGTTGATCAAGATACAACCTGACACGGACCTGCGAATTGCATAAATCGCAAGAAAATTTGAATTTCGCGGACTACCACAGCGCATCCTCCTTAATATAACATGTAATAACACAATCTTCTTTTCCCTTCTAGAACTCGACGACCCATCTTTAGTAACAACGGCAACACCGTACAAGGGACAATTCCCCATAGAAGATAACCCTAACTTGTCAGAGAAACTTAACCAGTCTCACCTGAAGCTGAGGCACGTGCTCGAGAATACATTGCAAGGTAAGACACCTCTTGAATCTAGAGTTATCATCGTCTGTCTACCCTTCTCCCTACTATGTTGTGGTTGGACTCCAGTCTACCCGGATATGCAGCTGAATACCAGTACGCGATACCACTTGGTGAAGTTGGTTGATCACTATGGTCCATTGTGTGAAAGGCCATCATGGGCCACAATGCATGGAACGACACCTTTTCGCAAGTCTTCTTTCCTAGTTATAAAATATAATCTTTTCACCAGGTTACTGCCTCCCCGAGCCGTACAACACACCTCGTCTCCGCGAGGTGGTTGAAAAGTTCATGCAGAGTCTCCGGGACCCTTCGTTACCACTGTTGGAGTTGCAGGAGGTAAGGAATTGGTTATTATAATGTTACCTCCCTGTTACATGGGACTTAACATAACTGGCGAAATGTGGGTGTACTATACAGGATAAGTTTTTAAGCAGTGCGGAAATGTGGGTGTACTATACAGGATAAGTTTTTAAGCAGTACGGAAATGTGGGTGTACTATACAGGATAAGTTTTTAAGCAGTGCGGAAATGTGGGTGTACTATACAGGATAAGTTTTTAAGCAGTGCGGAAATGTGGGTGTACTATACAGGATAAGTTTTTAAGCAGTGCGGAAATGTGGGTGTACTATACAGGATAAGTTTTTAAGCAGTGCGGAAATAGTCACAGGGTATTCTACCCATGAGTATGAACAACTTTTACTATGAGACCAATCCTGAAATCGCGAAAAAAAAACAGCTCCCTACATTTTGACGAGTTTGGTGCATTGATAAATGTATTTAACAGCTGATTTTTTTTTCGCGATTTCAGAGTTAGTCCCATAGTGAAAGTTGTTCATATTTATGGGTAGAACACTCTGTGAAAATTTGCGCACTGCTTAAAAACTTATCCTGTATAGGTACACATCTGCCGAATCCTTGGATATTACAGGCGAAATATTTATCGGGGGATAAGTTTTTAAACTGTCATGGTCACTAACATTTTTATTAACACAAACGGGATATTTACCATGTTTACTGTTTGTTGTATGCTCATAGCGCAATCTTTCATCGACGCCCCGCAACTTCTCTCAAAGGTTAATTTACGCGCCCCTACCAGATCTGCTAGAATACCCTTTCTTTTTCTTGACGTCCCCCGCTGCCGCACAAATTACAGACAGAATTCGTTCTTTATAAGATGCGCTAAGTCCTATAATAAATTGGTTGATTTTTCTGAACTTGACTTGTTCACCACTAAGCCGCATGTATTTGTTCGATTACGTACTAAGCATTGGTTCGAATAGGTTCAATAACTGTTTTTATTTCACTTCATGACTGTATGATATTGTTTAAGGTACATACCACACTTTGTAATTCTTTTTTTTTCTCTCTTTCTTTTTATTTTTCTCTGTAACAAGTTTGCTCTTCATAGTAGATTAAATGCGAAAACATATAATTGGTTACTAGTTGATAAGTTTGATGTTAATTTTGTTAGTTGTTAATACTGTTTGTTTTCCTATTACAATAAAATAAAATAAATAAATAAATAAAATAAAATAAAAAACCCACCCGCAAAAACTTCAGTTTATCCGTGACCATGGTGCTTGCAACAGTGCCGAAATATCGGGAACTCGAACATAACAGTAGACATGGTAAATATCCGGTTTGTGTTCATAAAAACTTCGGGGGAGTAGCGTCTCATCTAATATTTTTATTACATAAATACTTCTTTTCACCAGGTCCTATCGTCAACATCCGGCCGTATTCCCATCGCAGTTGAGAAGAAGGTTCGCAAATTAATGGCGTTGTACGAGCGAAATATCACCAGTGTGCTCGCACAGTTCCCTAGTCAACAGATCGCGAGTGTTATTGACCAGTAAGTTTATTAAAATACCATTTTTGTTTTAGTGTCAAAATAGCATAATCAGCCTATAATGTTCCCACTGCTGGGACACAGGCCTCCTCTCTGTGAGAGGGAGTGGGCCGTAATCCACCGCGCAGGCCCAGTGCGGGTTGGTAGATGTCACATGCCTTGGAATTTTTAGGCCTAGGACATGTCGGTTTCCTCACGATGTTTTCCTTCACCGTTTTAAGAGCAACGGTGTTTAAACTATTTACACAACTAGCGACCAGGCCCTGCTTCGCACGGGTTTTATGACTTGACAAAACATGTTGGTTTCTATATTATAAATAAGTTAAATATTCATGTATTATACATAGATAAACCTTCCGGTATAAATTCCCTAAAATATCAATCAATCTGCCTAGCCTTTTTAACCGACTTCAAAAAGGAGGAGGTTCTCAATTCGTTGGAACCTTTTTTTTTTATGTATGTTCCCCGATTACTCGAAGATGGCTGGACCGATTTGGATTTTTTTTGTTTTATTCGAGAGGGTATACATCACAGTTGGTCCCATATAAAATTGATTAACATTGCTGCGGTAGTTTTTGAGTTGCCTTCAATAATACGTATTTATTCCCCACTTTTATATGGATGATGTTCTAGTTTCTTTGCAGGTAGTGGCATTAGAATTTGTGTGGGGTAGGTACCACAACTAAAAAATGAAAAATAAAAACTTTTTTACAAAAAAATACAACCGACTTCCAAAAACAACACTACAAAGTGAAAAATAACTTTAATTTCGGAAGTCGGTGGCAAAAAACGAAAATACATTTAATTAGACACCGACTTCCGAAATTAAAGTTGTTTTTCACTTTGTAGTGTTGTTTTTGGAAGTCGGTTGTATTTTTTTGTAAAAAAGTTTTTCCCAACTGTGTTGGGGTCGGCTTCCAGTCTAACCGGATGCAGCTGAATACCAGTATTTTACATGGAGCGACTGCCTATCTGTCCTCCGTAACCCAGTAACTGGGTAATACGATACCCCTTGGTAAGACTGGTTGTCAGACTTTCGGGCTTTTGACGACCCGTAACGACTGCCAAAGATCCACGAATGACAGCCGGGACCAACGGCTTAACGTGCTTTCCGAGGCACGGAGGAGTCTCGGTAAGTAAAGATGGTCACCCATCCACTGACCAACCCCGGCAAGCGTAGCTTAACCTGATGGATCGACCCGTGCGGCTGTTGTTGTATAATTTTACAAATGTTTGTTACAGCCATGCAGCTTCCTTAGCAAAGAGGGCCGACAGAGATGTGTTCTTCATGAGTACTCAAGCTCTTGTCGTTTTGGTGCAGAGATATAGGTAAGTTACTGATCCTCTCTTATCTGCACATGAGAATAGCATATGTCGTGATTAGAATATTAGTCTATATTATTATTGTAGCATGCATTATTTTTAACCGACGAAAAAATAAGGAGGAGGCTCTCAAGTCGAGGTGAATATAAGGTGTTAAAAAATGAACTTGTCAATCTGCCTAGCCTTTTCTCAATTATGTTGGGGTCGGCTTCCAGTCTAACCGGATGCAGCTGAATACCAGTATTTTACATGGAGCGACTGCCTATCTGACCTCCACAACCCATTTAACTGGGTAATACGATAACCCTTGGTGAGACTGGTTGCCAGACTTTCGGGCTTCTGACGACCCGTAACGACTGTCAAAGATCCACGAATGACAGCCGGGACCAACGGCTTACCGTGCTTTCCGAGGCACGGAGGAGTCTCGGTATGTAAAGATGGTCATCCATCCACGGACCGACCCCAGCAAGCGTAGCTTAACCTGATGGATTTAGAAACATAGACCATCGAACTGAATAACTTTTACTATGGGACTAACTGAAATCACGAAAAAAATGTGCTGTTACGTACGTTTTGACGAGTTATGTGAACATAAATGTAAGCAACAGCTGATTTTTTTTTTTCGCTATTTCAAAGTTAGTCCCATAGTAAAAGTTATTCAGTTCGATGATCTAAACTAAAGCAATCCTTAAAGATTTTAGAGTAAATTTTTTAACACCTTATTTATATATTTTTTATGTATGACCACGCGTAACTTTATTCAGAGTAGTCCCAGTTGAACGATTGGAGCTTGTTTTATTCGGGAGGGTATTCCTTGAAGTTGGTCCCATGTAAAATTTATTAATTTTGCTTGCGTAGTTTTTGAGTTGGCTTCAAAAATATGTATTTTTCCCACTTAGTCTATGTGGATGATGTTCTAATTTATTTTGCAGGTAGTGGTATTCGAATTTGTGTGGGGTAGGTACCACAATTAAAATGTGAAAAAAAAACAAGTCTTCCAAAAAAAACACTACAAAGTGAAAAAACTTAATTTCAGAAGTCTGTGGCAAAAAACGAAAATACAAAAGACACCGACTTCCGAAATGAAAGTTATATTTCACTTTGTAGTGTTTTTATTTGTAAGTCGGTTGCTCTTTGTTTTTTTTTTTTATAAAAATAAAGTGATGAACTCGTCGCGAGCTAATTAGCAGACACAATAGAAATTTTATTGTTATCTGCACACATGGTGTGCAATCGACACTTTAGAGTTACCGAGAAAATTAATGTCATTGTAAAAAAAAGCGTGTGGTGCTTTCGAATTACAGAGTTAGTGTAAGAATTTCGTACTAAGCACCCCACGCTTTTTTTATACAATGACATTAATGTTCCCGTTAATCACTTTATTCTTACATTGAAAAAGTTATTTTTTACTTTTTAGTTCAGTTTAATGGTATTAAAGCGTGTTTTTTTGTTTTTAATCTATAATTTATTTTTATTTTTTTAATCCTGGTGATCCTGATCAGGAGAATGGGACAAAAATTTTAAATTATTGTATTGTCATCGGGCCCTGATAAGTGTGCAAAATTTCGAATTAGTCTGACCATTTAAAGTGGGTAAAAATCGAGTTCAAAGATTTCGTTACATACAACGTGTCAAAAAATTTGTGTTGCTAGCAACATGGTCGACGCTCAAGCACAAAAACATGGCACTGGAACAATTTGTGCAACTTTTCATTGCCATGAAATCGAGGCGAAGTTATTGTAAGTTTATTTGGTCTTCAGGAACGGTATTCGAGGCAGAATGAAGGCAGCTGTTCATGATCTACTGAAACTCTACTATCAAGTGGAAAGTCATTTCCAACTAGGTGAGTTGAGCCAAATTGGGGTTTGTTTCCCGGAAGCTTCGCCGCAAGAGAGCGCTGTGTGTTTGTCACTTATCAAAGTCATCTTGAAAATAAAGCGATTAATCGGCGACAAGAAGAAACACTGAGCGCCATCTCGCGGCAGAGTTGCAAAGAACTCCATTGACAGTTGAATGAAAGTAACAAACACTTAGCGCCATCTACGCGGAACTAATTTGACAGTTTTTTTCTCCATTTTAAAGGACACCATATTTGGCAGTTTCTTAAATTTAAGAGTTTTATTGTATGAATAAATGAATTATTTTCTTCCTGCCCTTGTCCCATATTACTTGGGATCGGCGCAACATTCAGAGTTTCATTCGTTCGTTTGAATGAACTCTAGTAAGTTAAAATTGACTTCAATGGGAAGGAATAGGCAAAGCTAATTATAGATGACGCCATTATCGCTGGTAACCGTCAGCTGTCTATGTGTTGAAGGTTTTCAAGGATATTAAAAAGTAAATGCGCTCTCACCCTAAAAAAAATATGGTGTTTGATAGGTAAACAACACCAGCGACGATGCGACTCCTAGCGGGATTAATTGGCAGTGTCTCTCCCCATTGTCAGGATTTCATAAAATAGTTATTTAATAGGGTAATTTGAACTTAGATAAATGGATTGATAATTCTAATAATTATTAATTAATTCTGTTAATACATATTTATTGCGGTCGTGAATCATATTTTGATTAATATACAACCTGATACTGACCCACAAATTGCAAAAATCTAAGAAAATTTTAATTTTGCGGAATACCTTAGCGCATTTCCCTTAACTGTTTAGCCGCGCAAACTTATGACGTTAACATCTGTCAAGGACTGGGCGAATTCCCACGCCCCGACATGTTTATGACTCTGTTCACAAAAAATGGTTTATGGTTTTAAATCAGTTAGTCGACGAGAATATCCTTCAGGCAGCAGAGTAGCCCTTATTAGAAGTAATAATAGAGCTTTATGCCACGTGAATCGGGTGGTAAACGGGTTTACCAGCGGACCTTGACAGTATTGACGTCGAATGGTAAACCCGATTACCGCTGATGCTTTACCGCTTTTTTATTCTACAGGTTCGTACGACAAATGCGTGGTGGCTCTCCGCGATCGCTACAAGGACGATATGCAGCAAGTGTCCAACATTATATTCTCACATAACCAAGTGGCTAAAAAGAATTTGTTGGTGAGTATTAGCGGAAGTTTTCACAACATATTCTAAAATATTCACAAATTAAGTTATTAAAAAAATACTCTAATTTAATGTATATTTTTTCCAAATCATTAACACTACTCGTTTTCAGTTTAAAATCATTAAAAGTTGATTATCGTCGCCTTAAGTAGTGAGGCGCGTCATTTCAGACTAGACATGCTCTACTGGAGAACGTGGAGGACTTTCTGATGACAATGAATAATATACTTCATAATCAGTGGCATAAAGTGCAAAGTGAAGCTCGAGGACGCTCAAAGAGCCGTACTTTCCAACGTTGTCAGACGTTTAAGCTCCAATGGGATCCTTTTTTTGTTTGTGGATTATCTTTTCAATGGGCTCTTTTTATACTGTTCTGAATAAACCAAATGAAAGGCCCGCATAGAACGAATCGAATGGCATAGATAGTTAGATTTTACGAAATATGTCGATGAGCTCCATCTTTTCATGTTCCTTTCATAATAATAATTATATTAATACTAGCTTTTGCCCGCGGCTTCGCCCGCGTGGATGTCGGAAAATATCCCACGGGAACGTACTACCAGGAATTCCTTCCTTATTCCTTGTCCACAACCACAAGGAAACCTCTCACAAGGGAACCTCTGTGCAAATGTGAGCTTTCTAGGTTCAAGGGTTTGGGCTGGGCGTTGATGAGTCAGTCAGTCAGGACTTCTCTTTATTAAGTATTGTAACTAAATGTATGTCGTTTTCTAACAGGTAACCCTTCTAATCGACCACCTTTGGTCGAACGAGCCCGGTCTAACTGATGAGTTAGCGACCACACTCAACGAATTGACTTCGTTGCACAGAGCCGAACATAGCCGAGTGGCTTTGAGAGCAAGACAGGTAACTATTAACTGTAAATTTTAAGATGCATATTTCGACCGTGATTTTTGCGGTAAATGGTCAACTTTGGCGTTCTTTTTCCGAGAAACTGTAAGGCCTCGTTTATGGACACGCGGGGCGTCAGGCGGCGCGGGCGTCAAGCGTTTTCTCCGTTTATGGCACGCACGCGGCGGCGCACACGGTGGCGCTCGCGGTGTCGCACGCAGCGCTGCATGCGGTGTCCTTAAGTATGTTATAAAGAAGTTAAACCGAAGAAACCCGCCGCGTTCGCTGCGTCGTGTCCGTCGCTTCACCCGCCACATGCGACGCTACAATTCAAACAAACGCGTGTGAAATCGCGACTCCGTAACGCCCTATGTTTGAATTTAGTGCGGGCCGCGCCGCTCAACGCGCCGAGTGTCCGTAAATGATGCCTAAGACTTCGACAACTTTGACTTATTGAGTTGCGGAGAATAGTTATTAGTAAGGTTTATAGCGGCCTCGCTTTTCGTAATTGTTTCTTACCTATTTGTATAAAACCAAAATTCGGAAACAAGTTTTTCATAAAATGCGCGACTACACTTTTTCCAACTCGTGGATTGAAATATTTTACAAAGCAAATGAAATGAAAAATACATAATATTAAATAGTAGTTTAGTTATTTTTCTAACACCATGAAAGTAGCTGCCATGTTATTACGTCATACGGCTGTTTAAATTAAAGTGTCAATGTCAACTGATCAGCGTATATAAAGTGTTTGTTTACTCAGCCAACTGACGTCATGACCACAGAGCAATATGGCGTCCACTGCGTCCAACGTTATCGCGCAAAATTTGAAAATGTAAAATTTAAACGCATTTGTATGGCACTTATCGATTGAATAAAAATTTTGTGTTTTTTTTAGTGACTTATTAGCACTATAGAATTATATTGAGACACTTCAAAAACGGGTGTAATAACCTATTTTTGTTCTTTCTCCCAACTAAAGTGATCTGCCAACAAATACACATACAGTATTTTATCTGGCACGCGCTTTACTTGTGTTTATTAAGTGTACAAACATAATCAGCCCATAATGTTCCCACTGCTGGGACACAGGCCTCCTCTGCTCGAGAGGGAGTGGGCTGTAATCTACCACTCGGGCCCAATTTTTGGTTCTAGTACATGCCGGTTTCTTCACGATGTTTTCCTGCACCGTTTTGAGAGCAGTGGTGATGAAATTATTTACACAAAGTAAAGCGCCTGTCGGGGTTCGAACCCACGACCTACAACTCTTAAGTCAGGGCCGTTACCACTGGGCCTCCACTGCTCGCAAAAAAGTAAAAGTAAAAAGTGAGCCACGCTGTGAATGTGTGCGTGAAGACGAGTAGCGTCAGCATATAAAACACACACACACTTCCGACTTAGCCATTGTTTCGGACGGTACCGAGAGCTCTTGCGCTTACACACATTCACAGCGTGTTTGTACACTTGGTAAACACAAGTAAAGCGCGTGTCGTGCGATAAAAGTACTGTATGTGCATATAAGATTAAGGTCTGAAGGGGGAATACGGTTATTAAAAAAAAGAAAAGGCTGTCCAGTAAATAATGTCGTATTTTCTCCGCAGGTCCTCATCGCTGCCCACCAACCAGCGTACGAACTCCGTCACAATCAAATGGAATCCATCTTCCTATCGGCAGTCGACATGTACGGACATGACTTCCATCCAGAGAACTTGCAGAAACTTATCCTGTCTGAAACCTCCATCTTCGATATACTGCACGATTTCTTCTATCATACTAATGCTGCGGTAAGTCATAGTAATATAAGTTTTCTTACTTGCATTAATGAAACGTACTTGCAAGAAACTTGCACAGAAAATACTTGCACAAATATTTGCTTACGAGATAAAACTTTCTCACTAGAAACTTGCACTTGAGCTACTTGCAGAAATGATACTGGCTAGGAAAATACATTAGTTACTTACAAGATAAAACTTTCTCACAAGAAACTTGCACTTGAGCTACTTGCAGAAAAGATACTTGCTAGGAAAATACATTAGTTACTTACAAGATTAAACTTTCTCACTAGAAACTTGCACTTGAGCTGCTTGCAGAAATGATACTGGCTAGCAAAATACATTAGTTACGTACAAGATAAAACTTTCTCACAAGAAACTTGCACTTGAGCTACTTGCAGAAAAGATACCTGCTAGGAAAATACATTGGTTGCTTACAAGATAAAACTTTCTCCCAAGGAACTTGCACTCGAGCTACTTGCAGAAAAGATACTTGCTAGGAAAATACATTAGTTACTTACAAGATTAAACTTTCTCACTAGAATCTTGCACTTGAGATACTTGCAGAAAAGATTCTTGCTTGCAATCTACTTGCTAGGAAAAAACTTTAAACATTTAGCTTGAGATTCTTCGATACTGATACTTATTAAGTGTTTAGTTTATACTCCCATCGGTTTAGGTAATTAAATAAAGGTAAACAAAAAAAAAAAAACACGGGTC
Organism: Cosmia pyralina; assembly: GCA_946251885.1. Classification (NCBI taxonomy): domain Eukaryota; kingdom Metazoa; phylum Arthropoda; class Insecta; order Lepidoptera; family Noctuidae; genus Cosmia; species Cosmia pyralina. The sequence continues at coordinate 4,131,813 of OX276371.1, forward strand.
TGATTAACCGACTAAACGTAATACCTGCCACTTCAGTTGTCATGCTACGACACAGTTGTACTCTTCAATTTAGCAACTTTATAATTCGTTGTATAACGTTGCTAAATTGAAGAGTACAACTGTGTCTTAGCATGACGACTGAAGTAACCGGTATTACGTTTAGTCGGTTAACGAGACACGTGTTTTTTTTTTTTACCTTTACTTAATTACCTAAACCGATGGAGTATAAGTTATTAAACTTTAACTCAAAATGTAACTTGCTTACTAACTTGGTGACAGTAAAACATATTTTTAGTGGGATATATTTTTATTGCGGCAAATTATGTTAACCAAGTGTTACTCTTGTTTATCAAAGTGGTGTGCTGTGTGTTTAATAAAAACTATTACTAAAGGCGTGTTACATTACAGTGAAAATATTTATGATCTCAATAGCGTAAACATCGAGTATGATGTCTGCAATATCTGAAACAAACATTTATTCATTAATTCTCGTAATTACAAAAAAAAAAATAACCCAAGCTCGAGGAACCCAAGCTTTATATTAACTTACTAACAGTGCCCCGCGGTTTCACCCCCGCGTAAGTCACGAACTCGTAGGAATATCGAGATAAAAACTAGCTTATGTCTTAATTCAGGTTCTAAACTATTTGTGTGCCAAATTTCATCCAAATCCGTTCAGCCGTTTTTGCGTGATTGAGTAACAAACATACAAACTTTTACATTTATAATATTATAGTAGGAAGTAGGATCACCAGAGATGGGATAATCGAATGCATATTTAAGTAAAGTTGTGGTATTGGCTATTATGGTACTTTTGTATCGAATAAATCCCGGAATTCCGGGATCGACAAACCTTGAGTTCTGTTTATAGAATCGACTGTACATTTACTTACGTCCAGGTGTTGGCTAATATGGAATGCACTTTTGTGTCGATCGTAAAAATCTGCGATTCCAGAATTGATAAATTTAGTTCTTTTAGACTTTAGAATCAAATGCTAGCTAATGTTGTAAAGTAGGTTGCCAAACTATCACAGCAAACGTCAGGATAAGTAATGTTACAAATGACTTTCAAGTAAACAAGCATACGAATAGTTATGTGATCCCGGTATCCCGGTACTTTTTAAATAAATAATACCACATATTTAAGAAGTCGTCTCCATACCATGTTTCCGATTAATATTTTGGATTCCCGGATTTTCTGAGATCCCGGGATATATAAGGTCCCATTAAATTTAATAGATGGACAAATTTTCACAGGGTGTTCTACCCATGAATATCAACAACTTTCACTATGGGGCTAACTTTGAAATCGCGAAAAAAAATCAGCTGTTCAGTACATTATTATTATCATCTACACCAAATTCGTCAAAATGTAGGGAGCAGCTGATTTTTTTTTCGCGATTTCAGGTTTGGTCCCATAGTAACAGTTGTTCATAATAGGTCTTTACCTATGAAATTGCCGTTTTGTATGAAAAAATTTAAACGAATTTTTTTCATGCATTTTTTATTTGTATTAATCGAAGTAATCACCCATGCAATCAATGCATCTTTGCCAACGCAGTGGCAGTTTATTGATGCCCTTCTTAAAGAAATCAGCTGGACGAGAGGCAACAAATTCTTCAAAGGCATTTTGTACTGCCTCTCGGGTATTGAATTTTTTTCCCGCCAAGAAGTTATCCAAATTCTGGAAAAAGTAGTAGTCTGTAGGCGCAAGGTCTGGTGAGTAGGGCGGATGACGGAGAGCTTCCAACCCCAGTTCTTGCAACTTGGAGACCGTCTGCTGTGCAGTATGAGGTCGCGCGTTGTCGTGTAGGAGCAGCGGAGACGAGCGATTGACCAATGCTGGTTGGAGATGTGCCAGCTTCTCCATCATTGTGTTCAGTTCTTCACAGTACACATCTGAAGTAATGCTCACCCCGTTTGGTAAGAAGCTGTGATGAATCACACCGGCGCTAGACCACCAAACAGTGACCATCACTTTTCTAGGGGTAAGTTTTCGTTTAGGGCATTGTTTAGGTGCTGAACCAGGATCCAACCAACTTGCTGAGCGCTTGCGGTTATCAAACAGAATCCATTTTTCATCGCAGTAACAATGCGGTTCAAAATTCCTTCATTTGTGTGTCTGTTGAGCAGTGCAAGGCACGTCTCGACGCGTACTTCGCGCTGGCGATCATTGAGTTCGTGGGGCACCCATTTGTCAAGCTTTTTTACCTTGCCAATTTGACGCAAATGGACCAATATTGTTTTGACGCTAACGTCGAAAGCTGCTGCTAATTCAGCCGTAGATTGTGTATCATCAGCTTCCACAATCGCCTTTAATTCGTCATTGTCGACCAAAGTATTCGGACGACCGCGAGCTTCATTTTTCAGGTCGAAATTTCCAGAACGGAAGCGAGCAAACCAATAACAAGTGGTGCGTTGGTTTGTAGTGTTAGCTCCGTAAACGTCGTTGATGTTGCGTGCCGCTTGTGCCGCGTTGCTGCCACGACGGTACTCATATTCCATAATTACTCGAATTTTTAACGTATCCATGATGACGAAAAACATTGAAATGCGATGAAAATGTAACACTAATCAATAAACAAATCCATGTTTTTAAAATAAAATTAATTTGAAATTAGAATTCTTAGCCAAACAAAAATTATTTTGATTTGAAATGGCCAGTACTGCAGAACGGCAATTTCATAGGTAAAGACCTAATATTAACACCCTGTGAAAATTTGTCCATTTATTTTAATGGGACCTTGTAAATTATATTAAGAAATAAAATTTTAGAAGCCGTTTCCGTAGTTTCTTAGCGAAAAATTAACTTAGGTAATCCGATCTCACATATACAGAAAAGAAAGAGAATACACGTACCTACGTGCATTCAAATCACTTACTGAAGTAAATAACTCCATATCAAAAGCCAGCATATTGAACGCGGTGATCACGATAGGTGTCTGTGCGCGCGCCACCATGAACAGTATCATCCCCCTCACTCGCTGGTCATCCACTTGCTCCCAGCCGCTGCTGTAGAAGCGGTCCGATGTCTCCACCGACTGAAATGAATGAAGCTTTAATAATTTTTTTATGTTTCCTTTTTAAATGACTTTTAATGATCAAGGGACGCCTAAAATCTCGTAGGACAGCGAAAAGGGGGAGGTTTTTCGTAGTAGCAAGGGTAAGTACCCTTGCTACTACGAAAAACCTCCCCCTTTCGAGAGTAAGTACTCTTAGTGTGTAGCGCGGGGAATTTACATAATTTCATACTATTAACGAACTGACAAATGTAGCTCATTTGTGATTCCTAATTAATTAATTCTTGCAAGGGTACTCTTAGCGTGTACCCTTCCTACTATAGAAACCTTCTCTCTATTAAGACCCCTTTGACCCCTTGCTAAGAATCCCCCACACACATACTGTGAATTACAAAAAACCTCATATTACGACCCTCTCGAATTTAGAATCCCCCTCAAAGTAAGCCCCCCCTCATAATTGCTGAGTTCGCGATGGGCGCCTAAGCACGCGCCACAGTCCCATCACTCGCTGGCTGGTCATCCACTTGCTCCCAGCCCCTGCTATAGAAGCTGTCCGATGGAAGACATCGGACCGACTGATAAATGAAGCTTTACTTATCAAGAGATAAATTTTTCATCATAGGTATCGTTTTCATGATTTTCGAGGGTGTGAGGTGTGTGAGGGTGTGTAAATCCAAGACGGGCGGCGGCTGCGAAAATGTTAAAATTTTTGATCATGGGTATCGTTTTCGTGGTTTTCGAGGGTGCTAAAGCCGATGGTGAAATCAAAATAAAAATTCAAGATGGTTGCTGCGAAAATTTTATTAAATTTGTTTTTTGTGTTTAAGGAAAATTTGTTCGTTTAAGTTTTTTACCAATAAAAAAGTTTTTTTTATTATAATTATTTAATTTGAGACTAGCGAAATTTTATGTCACGTGATCTTTCATTTGCTACTATCATTCAACATATTTTTCATTCTATTCGATATAGTATAGGTAATCATTGTAAGTTGATTCGTTAAGACCATATATTTAACAGATCATATTAGTTGTTCCGATTAGGAAGAAAGTGTCTCGGAGGGTATCAAACGGATCAACTTGTTGATTCGTTTAGTTGAACGGAATGGAAAAAGGGAATTTTTCGTTACGGTTGTCGACGTTCATAGTTTTCGAGGGTGCTAAAGTCTATAGTGAGGTAATATTTTTTTTTGTTTTAAATCGTACGTGAGAAGTGGATGAGAGTTGCCGAGAATCAAGCTGAATGGCGTGCAATTGGAGAGCCCTATGTCCAGCGGTGGACTATTACGCTGATGACGATGAGTAGAAACTTGGTTCCTGACGGGGGTCCCCCGACCGCACACGTTTTTTTTTTTTAAACACGGCATGGGTTATTCTCATTAATTAGTGCTTATACAAGAGAATAACAACCGTGAATTACTTACCATGGCTTTCAATTTGGCTGCATAACGGCATGGCAGGTAAATATGTATAACGGTCCCAATTACAAATATCGTGTATCGTAAGTCAAAGCCGTAGCCCTGGAAATAAAATAAATCATATCTTTAAAACGGTTGAAGAAAACATCTTGATATGTTGTTATAGTCACCCCTTTTCTAGCCATTATCAGCTTTCACACAGTCCGTCCATCGTTTCTTTGGACTCTTATAGCCATCGACATTCATACTCAACACTTTCCTCACGATATTTTCTTCATTCCTCCGCATCACATGCTCATACCATGACAACTGATTTCCGCACAACTTTTCAGTCACCGGTGCCACTTTCAAACTTTCTCTTATGTAGGTACTCGTTTCTTATTCTATCCATTCGTGTAACACCACACATCCCTCTTAGCATTCTCATCTCAGCTGCGTGCAATTTCCTTAGATGCGGAAATATTAGGTTGGGGAAAAAGTCTTTTCGCATTATAGTATGTACGAACTTAACATAAAATCTCTTTGGCTATACTATTTATATCTGGCTGGTTTTGGTATCATTGAAAGTTTAAATTTTAAAGAACATAATTCCAAATTCAAATTAGGAAAATGTGTGACTTTCATTTATTTTTCGTACTGTCAATATGGGTGAATCTAATGAAGAAATTCGATACATTTTAAAATTTTACTACAAAAAAGGTAGAAATGCAACGCAAGCTGCGAAAAATAATTGCCATGTTTATGGACCCAGTGCAGTGTCTGTGAGAGTAGCACAAATTTGGTTTAAGCGTTTTCAATCCGGAAATTTTGATGTCAAAGATGCACGTCGCTCTGGTCGCCCTATTACGGATAAAATGGATGCCATTTTTGAAAAAGTGGAGCAAGATCGGTATATCAGTAGTTACGACGTAGCTGAAGAACTGGGAATTGACCACAAAACAGTTTTGGCGCATTTGAAAAAAATTGGGTACACAAAAAAGCTCGATATTTGGGTACCTCACGAGCTCACTGAAAGAAACGTAATGAACCGTGTACTCATTTGTGATTTTTTATGACGACGTAATGAAACCGAACCATTTTTGAAGAAGCTGATAACTGGTGATGAAAAGTGGACCACGTACGACAAGAACGTGCGAAAAAGGGTCGTGGTCAAAGGCCGGTCAGGCTTCACAGACTGTGGCGAAACCCGGGTTAACTCGCAATAAGGTGATGCTGTGTTTGTGGTGGGATTGGAAGGGCATTATTCATTATGAGCTGTTACCACCAGGCAGGACCATCGGTTTTGAACTCTACTGCGAACAACTGATGAGATTAAAGCAAGAAGTTGAGAGAAAGCGGCCGGAATTAATCACCAGAAGGGGTGTGGTTTTTCATCATGATAACGCTAGACCTCACACATCTTTAGCCACTCAGCAAAAATTAAGAGAGTTTGGCTGGGAGGTGTTAATGCATCCGCCGTATAGTCCTGACCTTGCACCTTCAGATTTCCACCTGTTTAGGTGTCTTCAGAATTCTTTAGGCAGTGTCACGTTAACATCACGAGAGGACTGCCAAAACCACTTGTCGCGGTATTTTGATCAGAAGTCCCAAAATTTCTATAGCAATGGGATCATGTCCCTACCTACAAGATGGCAAAAAGTTATCGAACAAAATGGTACCTACATACTTTAGATAAATGTAAATAATGTATATAAAAAAATGTTTTGAATTTTCTTAAAAAATGCGAAGAAACTTTTTCCCCAACCTATTATATGAAAATATATTCAAGGGCGTTAATACATTTTGACCGTGATTTTTGCGTTAAACGGCCAGCTTTGGCGTTCTTATTCTGAGTGACTGAAAGACTGACAACTATTTATACAGGGTGTCCTGAAATTAATGGATAACCTCTTAAGGGGACATTGTACTCATCATTATGAACAACTTTTACTATGGGGCCAAACCTGAAATCGCGAAAAAAAAAAACAGCTGTTCCCTACATTTGTTTTCGCATAACTGGTCAAACTCTACATTTTGACCAGTTATGCGAACACAAATGTAGGGAACAGCTTATTTTTTTTTCGCGATTTCAGGTTTGGCCCCATAGTAAAAGTTGTTCATAATGATGAGTACAATGTATAAAGCCAAAATTCCGAACCAAGTTTTTCATAAAATGCGCGACTGCATCTTTTTGAGCTTCGTGGATAAGAAAATGAAACTTACATAAGAAAATGAAATAAAAAATATTTAATAATATCTCATAGATAGTGGTTTAGTCCATAGTGGCCTCAGGATTTAGAAATATGTATGGAACATCTATAGTAAAAATCCCATTTAAAACTAGAAAACAACTAAAAACGCTCAGAATTAACTGTAAATTTAATTAATATTATTATGTAAAATGTCTACCAGAATAAACATTAGTTCTTAAGAAAGTAGAAAAAAAAAAAACAATAACAAACAACAATGTACAGACAGCAGCACATCGGGTTGTGCCGAGCTGTCCAATTTCTCCAAATGATTTTAAACCTTAAAATGTTGATAGTTAAATTCAAAATCGAATGAGAAAATTTGAGAGTTTGTAGTAGCTTGATCTGCTGCTGTTTGTACGTAAGGCATTTCATTGTTTTTATTTTAATGTAAAAGAGCGCCTCTCGCCATCCAACGTAAAAGATTGGCGAGTTTATATTTAACAAACACCGCTCTATTGTAATTTCAGTCAATAAATAAAAAAATAAAAGTATAAGACTACAAATAAACGTAATTAAAAATGCCAAATTGCTACATAATGTGATGCGTCGCCATGCTTCGATACACCTAAACTGTCAAAAAGGCAATTTTGTGTTTTTTTTTTTTGTGTGTATTCTTACCTCAGTAATATGATACAAGCAAGTACATATTTGTATCATAGTTGCTAAGAATATGAGTCCCAGCCATATCTTGAAGATATCCTGAATTATATCTATATATCTGTAAGAAAAAAAAAACATCACGATGTTAAGAGGCCTATGGTGAAGGAAAAATTGTAAGCAAGCGTAGTTAACACAGAATAGACTAATCTCAGAAATCGAATTCGAGATCAAAAATGTAAACAAAGGTATTGCCAATTTTAAATAATAACCTCAATTGTGCAGTTTGCCGAAAAGTACTATAACATAGTGCTAAAATTGTAGGCATATCTTTTGCGCGGTGTACAGAACAAGTTAAAGTAACGCTTTTTAAGGCTTATTGTCAAAGTCTGTACACGGGCAGTCTATGGGTCAATTGCACTAAGAGATCGTTGGATGTCCTGCGCGTCCAATATAATAATGCTTTCAGGATGTTGTTGAGGCTGCCTCGTTACTGTAGTGCGTCGGCCATGTTTGCGCAAGCCCGCACCGACGGCTTCCATGCACTTATACGCAAGAAAACAGCGTCGCTACTGAGGACAGTGAGGGGCAGTCGGAACAGCATCCTGAAAACTGTAGCCGAGAGCCTCGGCTCTCCGATTGTGCAGCCGTTTGTGAGGAGGCTGATTTTTACTAACACTAGGCAATAAGTTATTTTTGTATGTTACTAACACTATATGGATATTGTGTGTCCGAAATAAAATTATTCTATTCTATTCTATTCTATTCTATTCTATTCTATTCTTAAACAGGTAAAATATAATATTGCGCACAGTTTTCAGCTTTAAAGTGACGTAAACTACGATCCAAGAATAAAATATAACGGTTTGAAATAAAATCGTGCAATTATTTTTATAATACTGGCAATAAGGCAGAAGCTCTAAATATTTGGACTTTTATCAATTATTTAAATAAGTGAATCGTTAAAAAAATCGTAAATAATATTGCGTTATCCTAATAATCGATTCAAGTTGAGCGTCCCAACCTGGTCGGCGTAGAGGAAAGTAATAGTACTGTCATCCGATTTCAAAATCAAATAATTAGAATGACTAGTGAAATGTTGGCTACCCCTGAGCTGTCACTTTGATAATGACATTTCTTTGTTTACATTTTTGATCTCGAATTCGATTTCTGGGTTTATAATATTATTTATTATTGTCGTGGGTGGTCAAAAAATAAAGGCAAAGTATCTCTATCGCTATGGTGTACAATAATAAGAAACGAAAAGTCGGGAGGTTTCGTGGGACTCCCGGATGGAAAGAAGTTCCTTTCGCTACGTACTAATTCAGAGCCATCTAGTATAAGTTTTATAAGCTTTTAGAAACTATAAACTTATACTATAGTATAGTTAAAATTTCGCTGCAGACTCGGTCATAAATCATTCGAGTGTTTCGCTCTTTCCCACTCACGGGCCTTATGGGCAGGCCACGCCCACACGTAGTCCTGTGCATTACTGCAGTCGATGAGTGATATCGATAGTTTTATATATTTATAAATGGGTGATAGAAATAAATACACATTTTTTTAAATTTTATTAAATGTGCTTTTCTTAAGTCTTCATCTTGCAGCAATTCTGCATGTTCCACACATTTTTGTCAATTTTCAATGGAGACATTGGAAATGGCTTCATCGACTAACTTCTCGATATCAGCTATCTTGAAGGTTTTGTTTTTCGTTGCAACTTTATTTTTTACTTGAGCCCACACCAACTCGATGGGATTGTACTGACAGTGGTAAGGCGGCAAGATACGTGATAACCTTAAAGATTCTGTTATCGATAATGGCCTTGAGCGCGCGCAACTAGCGCACATCCCTACTCCGATTATGATTTATGACCGAGTCTGCAGCGAGATTTTAACTATACTATAGATGGCTCTGTAGTAAAAAAAACAAAAACGGACGGAAACTTGAAACGGACTTTTTCGGGCATAATTATTAGTCGTTATTCAAATATACCTTGTATGTAAAACAATCGTAACTACATAGGTTGGTAGTACATACCGAGATCCCTCCGTGCCTCGGAAAGCACGTTAAGCCGTTGGTCCCGGTTGTCATTCGTGGATCTTTGACAGTCGTTACGGGTCGTCAGAAGCCCGAAAGTCTAACAACCAGTCTTACCAAAGTACTGAGTTGTGGAGGTCAGATAGGCAGTCGCTCCATGTAAAATACTGGTATTCAGCTGCATCTGGTTAGACTGGAAGCCGACCCCAACCTAGTTGGGAAAAGGCTAGGCAGATTGATTGATTTTGGCTTAGCATTATCGATGTATTAGAATCATTAGAGGTGTAGAATAAAGAGCCTATACTACCTCAAATGGCTTAGCATGATCCTCCGTTATGTCGAAAACACTGCAGTATTAATTTTGAAATAAATATTAGGCCTTTACCTATGAAATTGCCGTTCTGCAGTACTGGCCATTTCAAATCAAAATAATTTTTGTTTGGCTAAGAATTCTAATTTTAAATTAATTTTATTTTAAAAACATGGATTTTTTTTTCCAAAAGTAGTCATTTGTTTATTGATTAGTGTTACATTTTCATCGCATTTCAATCTTTTTCGTCATCATGGATACGTTAAAAATTCGAGTAATTATGGAATATGAGTACCGTCGTGGCAGCAACGCGGCACAAGCGGCACGCAACATCAACGACGTTTACGGAGCTAACACTACAAACCAACGCACCACTTGTTATTGGTTTGCTCGCTTCCGTTCTGGAAATTTCGACCTGAAAAATGAACCTCGCGGTCGTCCGAAGACTTTGGTCGACAATGACGAGTTAAAGGCGATTGTGGAAGCTGATGATACACAATCTACGGCTGAATTAGCAGCAGCTTTCGACGTTAGCGTCAAAACAATATTGGTCCATTTGCGTCAAATTGGCAAGGTAAAAAAGCTTGACAAATGGGTGCCCCACGAACTCAATGATCGCCAGCGCGAAGTACGCGTCGAGACGTGCCTTGCACTGCTCAACAGACACACAAATGAAGGAATTTTGAACCGCATTGTTACCTGCGATGAAAAATGGATTCTGTTTGATAACCGCAAGCGCTCAGCAAGTTGGTTGGATCCTGGTTCAGCACCTAAACAATGCCCTAAACGAAAACTTACCCCTAGAAAAGTGATGGTCACTGTTTGGTGGTCTAGCGCCGGTGTGATTCATCACAGCTTCTTACCAAACGGGGTAAGCATTACTTCAGATGTGTACTGTGAAGAACTGAACACAATGATGGAGAAGCTGGCACATCTCCAACCAGCATTGGTCAATCGCTCGCCTCCGTTGCTCCTGCACGACAACGCGCGACCTCATACTGCACAGCAGACGGTCTCCAAGTTGCAAGAACTGGGGTTGGAAGCTCTCCGTCATCCGCCCTACTCACCAGACCTTGCGCCTACAGACTACTCTACTTTTTCCAGAATTTGGATAACTTCTTGGCGGGAAAAAAATTCAATACCCGAGAGGCAGTACAAAATGCCTTTGAAGAATTTGTTGCCTCCCGTTCAGCTGATTTCTTTAAGAAGGGCATCAATAAACTGCCACTGCGTTGGCAAAGATGCATTGATTGCATGGGTGATTACTTCGATTAATACAAATAAAAAATGCATGAAAAAAATTCGTTTAAATTTTTTCATACAAAACGGCAATTTCATAGGTAAAGACCTATTATATGGTAAAGTTGAGGATTAATGTTTGACGAAAACACGATTCCATAAAATTTTCTCGATAGAAAAAAAAAATCCAGTTACCTCCAAACCGAACAATAAAACGCTGGTATTCATAAAATACTTAAAATTAGAACATGAAACTTTGATGCTAACTGAACTAACTATAAAGTAGTGCTTATGTTTTTTATTTTTTTCAAAGTACCATTATTTTCACCGTAAAAAGCAATTTCCTAAACTATCGGCGCCCAGCACAGCACTCAGTCTCGCTCTCATTCAGTCCGCGAGCAGTATCGTGCGAGCGAGATAAAAAGCCGAGGTAGAGCTCTTAATTTTGCATTCTGCGCATCGGCTCGCGCCTACGTTCAACCCGGCCACAAAGATTGGGGACTACTGTAAGTAGGCTTACTTATACAAACGACATTGCTCCTTGATAACCCCAATGACTCTCCAGCAAACCTCATCTTTAGGAGCATTCATGGCTTCCTCTAATGCTTTGCAGTACAGGTCCATCTTCAGGCAGGCGTGGTTGATCGACAACCCAAAGAAACCGTCGTATCCGATGAAGTTAACCACGTAGAGAATTGAACCGTAAAACATGTAGAGGAATATTAACTGAAATGTTCAATAAATTGTTCATATGAAGCCATTTGGGGCCTTGTGGAGCTATAGCCAAACTTGAAATTCTTCTATATCTACAGGATCAAATTAAATTAGGTAGCGAATCTCAGCAGACGTGACCGGTTATTCCGTTTATCCTCCCTAAAACAACCCTTTCTGGGGTGGATAACTGAAAGAACGAAATATTTTTTTTAATTTGGGACGCGCACAGAAAATACAGTAAAGAAGGAGCATATAAAATTAACAAAATAAACATTAAAAAACTAAAAAATTATTCAAACTAAAAAAAAAGACATATGTGAGGCCATATAGGCTCCTATCTCAGCACAAAGCTCACTAATAAGTTAAGCTACGTTGTTCCGAGAACTATCATTGCACGACAGGTGCGCGCACGTCCGTTTTTTGCCGTTTCCTCCTGCTGCACTAACGCTGGAGTTCGCGCACCTCTTCGTCGCATAGCTAAAAATTTCAATACTGTGTTCGGAAATTTGGATTTGTTTACATTGTCTTGGTAATAAGTTTAGAAGCTCGTTGATAAAATTAATTAGAGAGTCAGATTTTTGAAACAAGAATTGTAGTTTTGATTTGTTTAAAAAAAAAAAGTTTTTTTTCTCTTTCTCTTAATTTTAGAATTTTCTTTAGATTTAACCTTTTAAGTTTCACTCGTGAGCAAATAGTTCACTAACAACTATGTAGTATTTAAGATGTGGATAACGCCGTGAGCTACACATATGTAATCTCTTTTTTTTCTCACTACTTGTTTGTTATGATATTTGTGTAACTGTTTGTTTTCCCGAAATAAACAAATAAAGCTGCGATATTTAAAAAATAAACACCGCAACGCCTGATAGGGCCTGTGTGATGCCACGGACACGTCCACGGACATCTATAAATACCTAGGGTGATAAAATAAAATAAGAAAATAAAATACAAACACTAGATATACCTATAGTCTAGAAAAGAAAAATCAAAAACCGTAAATAAATGCAATGATCTACTCACGCCTGACGCACGACGCTCCAACCTCACTTGTCTCTGCTATAGACTATTTTTATTGTCTATAGTTTTCGACAAGCGATGAGATGGGGGCGCAGGCGACTGGCTGTCAATGCAATGTAGAAAGAAAATAAAGTATTGATACAAATAAAACAATGAGAGAATAATAGATACGGCGAGATAATATAAAGTATTTTTGAGTGTATAACTGACTGGGTTGTGTAAATGAATACGCGTTTCCGAGTATCCACCCTAGGGTGGTTGTTTTAGGGTGCATAACCGGAATAACCGGACGTGATGACTGATGTGTGTCCTTTTCTATTATCCACGCGCAGCAGACGTGTTTATGACATGAAAAATAAATGAGCATCATAAAGAACCTCAAACCTCAACCCACGGGCGCCTCTCAAGTTAAAGGGGATACAAATCCGTGATAAGGCCTGTCGTACTGTATGAATCGGAATGCGGGGCCGTGAAGAAGACGGATGAAAAAAGATTGCATGCAGCTCAGATGAGAATGTGTGGAGTGATGAAAATGGATAAAGTAAGAAATGTGGATATAAGGGGAAGTTTGATAGTGGTGCCAGTGACAGAAAAGTTAAAGGAAATCGTGGTATGGCCATGTGATGAGGAGGGAGGAGACGCATGTGAAGGCCAAAGAAAAGATGGATAGATTGTGTGAGGAATGATATGAAAGAGAAGGAGTGAATGATAGCGTGACGATTGACAGGGGAGATTGGAAGTGGTGCGCCAGCCCCACGTAACATGGGATAAGGGTGGAAAATGATGATGATATGGAACCTCAAAATATGGAGACTCGAATCTCGCTTCCGGCGCAGCAAACGGCTTCTGCAAATCATGTATCATATACTTCTCCGGTTCTGATTTAAACAAAAAGTTATAAATATTCAGTACAATAGCAATGACTGGAAATGTCATGACACACGTAGTTACAGTGATAACCCAGCCACGTTCGCTGTATACTTGGCTGTTCTTGATAGAGGCGCGCGCTATATCCTTGTAAGGTTCGGAGAATTCGTTGAAGAGGTGATGATCTCTGTCTATTTCGTCTAGGATTACTTTGGCTTGAGTTCGCTTGTGGTATATTAGGATCATCTGTGAAGAAAAGTCGTATAGATAATATAAAAAAAAAAACAAACACTTTTACAAAAAAAAACCACCAACTTCCAAAAAAACACTCCAAAGTGAATAAATTTACTTTGAAAAAGTAAAAACTGACTTCAAAACCATAAACGAATAAAATAACTTTAATAAAACACTTAACAGCTTCTGAAGTCGGTGTCAAGCTAAAGTGCATTGAAGAATTGAAGACACCGATTACAGAAGCTGTTAAGTGTTTTATTAAAGTTATTTTATTGACACATTAATTTAATTCAATTATTATTGTAAATGACTAACTAACTAACTATAAAAATAAATACAAAACAAAAGGACACTTAGGCGTCGAAGTACTCGTCCGCATCGATGTCATCCGGAAACGTGCCCAGAAGACTGGCAGCATTGCCACGTTGAATGGCACTGCTAATTCTTTGGCCAAAGAACGAGCCAGCCCTTATTTTATTTGGTTTTGGTTTTGAAGTCGGTTTTTATTTTTTAAAGTAAATTTATTTTTCCAATTTTAGTTGAATAACATAATACTATTACATAAGTAGGTAAACCCAAGTCGAACCAAAAGAACAATCATCAAAATCCGCTTAGAAATGCCAGAGAAACTATGCATTTATGCATATAACTTCGTACGTAAGAACTATACTAAAACCTTCCTGAAAGTATGTAGATCACGTTAGTGAAAGAATCATCAAAATTGGTTCATTAGTTTTTGAGAAAATCGCGGACAAACAAACATAGATACATACATACGGGTCGAATACAGAACCTCCTTTTTTGAAGTCGGTTAAAAATAAGTTTAGTTTTTTATCACCGACTTACGAAATCAAAGTTATTTTTTGTAGAGACGTACCTACTTAGTGTTTTTTTGGGAGTCTGTTGTTTTTTTTTTTGTAATTTATTTTTTATTTTTCACTTTTTTGCATGGCAACCTATCCCACACCAATTCGTATACCACTTCATGCTATAAACAACAGTGACAGGAAATATTATAACATCATTAAGATAGTTATAAAGTGGGTTAAATACGTATTATCGAAGCTAAGTCGAATACTACCCAAGTAAAGTTAATAAAATGTATATGGGACCACCGCGCAAGCTTCCTCTACCAAATAAAAAAATATTTTCAAAATCGGTCCACAATTGACGAAAATATAGATGAACATACTTAAAAAACCGGTCAAGAGCGAGTCGGACTCGTGCTCCGAGGGTTCCGTTCCGATTTCTGAAAAAGTGTGCTATTTACAGACATCGTTTTATTTTTCCTGTAATCTTTACATAAACATCTATCAAATATAATAATTTCAGATTTTACTCTATGCAAACTTCAGAGATAAGGGGGGGAACGGTATTTTTTTTTTACATTTTTCATCAAAAGTCGAAAACTATGCGGCCTAAAAAAAAGAAAAAAAATTTGAGAATGTGCAAACAGCGCTCTTTCATATGATACCCCACATGCCGTAGTAGCATCAATTCGTATTTTTAAGACCCCCTTTCACTCCCTGTTGCAAAAAAACATATTTGTATTTCTTTCTTATTTGCAAACATCATCTAAAACTGTTCCAAATTTCAAGTTGATAGCATTAGTAGTTCTTGAGATATCCAGCTGTGAAAGACGGACAGACGGACACCCTAAAAAGACGAACTTATAACCTCCTCCTTTTTTTTAAAGTCGGTTTGAAAAGTAAACGGTCTACACTTACCTTAAAAAATCCACCAAGAAACGGCCCCACCACAGTGCTATGTCTGATAATATTCACAATGTCCCTGACCAGCAGGCTTTTGTACATGTCAATGAAGATCATGGTGGCAAGTGGCGCTATAGTGGCCACTATTATAGCTGTAGAAAGAGGGTAGATCTATATAATAATAAACCTGAAGAGTTTGTTTTATTGTTTGTTTGAACACGCTAAACTCTGGAACTACCAGTCGGATTTATAAAATTATTTTAGCATTTGATAGCCCAATCCTGTAGGAAGGCTATAGGCTATTTAACATCACGCTAGGACCCTTAGGAGCCGGGCAAAAAGAATAAACGAAACGAAGTAATTAGCCTGGGCATGCGATGCGATGCGACGGGGTGGGTCGGGGGAACAAGAAATTTCATGCGGACGAAGTCGCGGGCAGAAGTTAGTACTGTTATATTAGCCTTGGATAAAAGTAAAAAGCCTGTTCCAAAAGTAACTCATGAAAGTGTAAACAAATCCTTTTCACGTTACGGAATCGCTCGCTAAAGGGAATTATTAACACATTCATTAGAAGGTTTCAACTTTATACGAGGGTCATTCAATAAATACTTAGCCTACAAAAAGTAAACGAAAATTTTGGAAAAGTGGCAATTTATTTTTCAACATAGTCTCCTTTTAGTTCGATACACTTAGCCCAGCGATGCTCCAACTTTTTTAACCCGTCCGAAAAATAGTTTTTGTCAAACTCTGCAAAATAGGCCTCCGTGGCGGCGATGACCTCCTCATTCGATCCATATCTATTCCCGGCGAGTGATTTTTTCAGATTAGGAAACAGAAAGAAGTCACAAGGGGCCAAATCTGGAGAATACGGTGGATGGGGCAGCAATTCGTAGCGTAATTCGACCAATTTGCCCATGGCAACGGCAGACGTGTGAACCGGTGCGTTGTCGTGGTGAAACAGCACTTTTTTCTTCGCCAGATGGGGTCGTTTTTTCTTTAATTCGGCGTCGAATCGGCCCAATAAATCGGCATAGTAAAGCCCTGTAATTGTTTTACCCTTCTCGAGGTAATTGATGTAGATCACACCTTGTGAATCCCAGAAAACGGTGGCCATAACTTTTCCGGCCGATTTTACAGTTTTCGCCTTCTTTGGAGCACGTTCCCCGGTCTGGATCCATTGTTTTGATTGCTCCTTGGTCTCTGGTGTGTACCAGTGGATCCAGGTTTCATCGACGGTCACAAAACGACGCAAAAACTCCGCTGGATTCCGCTTAAACAGCGCCAAACACGTCTCCAATGTGGTCTCACGGTTGCGCTTGTTTTCTGGTGTGAGTAAACGCGGCACCCATCGCGCCGACAGCTTTCTCATGCGGAGTTCCTCGTGAAGAATATGATGCACTGTTCCTTCTGAAATGCCTACAGTCTCAGCTAGCTCCCGAACCTTCAATCGGCGATCTGCCAATACGAGAACATGGATTTTTTTAATGTTTTCCTCCGTAGCAGCTGTTTTCGGTGCACCTGGACGTGGTTCATCAAAAACCGACGTACGGCCACGTGCAAACTCGTTGAACCAATTCTTGACGGTGGCCATCGATGGAGAAGAGTCACCGTACACAGCATCCAAGCGCTCTTTGATTTCGATGCGCGTTTTCCCTTCCAAAAATAGGAATCGAATCACCGAACGATATTGCTCTTTTTCCATTTTTGTAAAACCGATCGACACGTTCGCTTCCATAAGTTGTCAAATTAAAACAAATGAAGGGATTGGAATGAAAATTTGAAAAAAGAATTAAAAATGAATGTGCTACACTGTGGTAAAACTCTTTTGAAACTACAGCGCCCTCTGGCGATGAGGCTAGGTACTTATTGAATGCACCTCGTATCTCACTACTTTTTCCACCAATTAATGTTTGGATAACATTATTACATTGTAAGTAAAAAATCGTCGATAAAAATTTAGCTTATAAAATTAACCTCAATTGTATTGTATAAAACATTTATTTTTCATTGCATTGTGTTGTGTTGTATTGTTGTGTTGTGTATTGTATTGTTTTGTTATTGTGTATTGTATTGTGATGTTGTTTGTATTGTATTGTTCTTTGTTGTATTGTTGTTGTTTAATGAAAAACATCTATAAGGAGAATTAATATTAGAATTTCGGGTTAAATTATTTGTAGGTCAGTATTAGGTTTTATGTTGATCAAAATATGATTCGCGGCCGTAACAAGTAATTAATATTTACAGAATTAAAATCATTAAAATCATCAATTCAACTCCTTAAGGACGCCGTTACAAATGAATAGTCAAATCATTACTTTTTTAAACAAAAGTATATTTATTAAATAAAATGCTTTGCATTCTTAAAATGTTTTTTGGCCGAATTGTTGATAGATGTGCATGGTACGATTCTGAACTATAAATATAATGTTAGATAGGTACAGTTTCTCAATAAATGTACCGAACTGAAAATTTTTACTTCGGTACACTTATGGAAAAAACGTAATGTAATGATTTGACTACACATTTGTTACAGCGTCCTTAAGTTAGAATTCCCTCAAAAGAATATTTAAATTTCGCGGGTTACCTTAGCGCTTCCCCTTTCGGGCGGGAATACACTCACATGCCTGGTAGCTTGTACAAAACTATGCAAGTAGCTGGCATGCCATTGTGACATTTCACCAATCAGCACACGGCATGCCAGCTACATGCATACTTTTGTACAAGTTACAGGCATGTGTATTCTCGCCCTTAAGCAATGGTAAAGTATGACAAGTTCCCGACTTCGAATTCCTTTTAAATTCAGAAACTGGATGTGTATTATTTCTTGGTCATAGACAAAGGTTAGCCGGAAAAATAAAATAAAAGAAGCCATTGAAATAATCTTACGTATACTGGCCAGTCTCCATTTGTCGGTCTTAGGGTTCGGGTATATCATACCGACGCTTAACGCGAATGTTATCATCTTGTATGTGGCGCTGAACGGTTTGAATTCTAACTCGTCCTCCATTGTCACCTAAAAATTGTTTAGTAGGTACTTTAGAAAATAAAAAACAGGTGAAACCCTTAAGTGACAAGTGAAAATGTAAAAACGTTTTTACAAAAAAAAAAAAAGAAACAACCGAATTTAATTTCGGAAGTCAGTGTCTTTAGATCTGTATTTTAGTTTTTTTGCCACCGACTTCCTAATAAAGCTATTTTTCATTTTGTAGTGTTTTTTTTTTGGAAGTCGGTTGTTTTTATTTTTTTTATAAAAACTTTGTAATTTTTTTTTGTAGTCTGTCAGTTTGTTATTTATCTAAGTTACAATAGCCTAATGTCAACTGCTCTTCACCTTTTGCAAAATATTGCTTTTCCCGATGCAGGGACATTAATCGTTGAGGAGTTCTTCTGTTAAGAACCAGGAGAACTGCATCATACCGTATGCATTGTAACGATCATAAATTGCTTAGCAAGCATATTAAAATAATCGAATTCAACCCGTAAAATACTTAGGTATAATTGAGTAGTTCCGATGGCTATCTGTGGTCTTCATCATCAGTTCTACTTCACTAAATGGTGCTTTCCGAGAGCAAATGCACCAGTTACTATAAAAAATACCCAAATCTATATAGATGTGCCTATAAAATTTGAGGGTTTCCCTCGATTTCCATCGGATCCCCTCATCAGATTCTGACTTGGTTACAATGGGACCATCTCGAGAGCATACCCTTTTAAACAAAAAAATATTTTTTTAAACAGGTCTACAATTGACGGAGAATTCGCGTAACAAACACACACAAAAAAAAATACAGTCGAATTGAGAACCTCCTCCTATTAGAAGTCGGTTGAAAATGACCTTTATGATAATGTAATTGTAAGCCAGTTTGTCATTTGCCCTTGTCAATTTAGTATCCGAAATTAAAAAATGCACTTTAAGGACGCTGTTACAAATAGGTAGTCAAATCATTACTTTTTTACAAAAAAATATGTTTATTAAATAAAATGCTTTGCATTCATAAAATGTTTTTTACTCGAATTCGTACCTTGCACATCTATCAACAATTCGGGCATAAAACATTTAAGAATGCAAAGCATTTTATTTAATAAACATACTTTTGTGTAAAAAAGTAATGATTTGACTACCCATTTGTAACAGCGTCTTTTATTACCAAAAAGATTCGCCCTTATACTTCAAATAAATTGTTAGCTTGCCCAAAAGCGCATGTACTCTCTTCGTTAAAAATTGCAGCACTGTGAATGTGTAGAAAATTACCTTATTAATAGAAATTAAAACATTACCAGTAAATTCTTTTCATCAAAAGGAATGCCTGAGGCGTTAAGCTTTGATTCAAGCTAGTAATTGATTAAATTAAGTCTATGATTCAATTATTCTTTTCTTTTACTTCGTAATTCAGTAGAACTGATTTGTTAATTAGAAAAAATTTCTTTGTGAATTAAGTTTTCTTTAATGGGTTAAATACGGTGTGATTATGAAGTTTCAGTTTGTGACCGTGGGTTTGCTTGCGTTAAACATGAGTTTTTTCTGCAAGTGCAAGGAATTATACAGGGTTTATCAGAAAAGTGTGGTACAGACCATTGTGGTGGCATCTACATCGCCACATGACATCACAATGACATGACGTCACGCAAAAATCCTGCATCGCGTAATCAGTTTACCGCGCGACTAGCTTATATACAACGTCCCGACATCAACCGTCGGGCAGTTGCCCACCAGGCACATACCAGTCTGGTCGGAGGATCCTCCCTTTTCTATGGAGGATGAGTGAACTTTACACCCTGTTCCTCATGCCTCTAAACCATCAAAGACTTCTTATGTAATAAATGTTATTATAATTTAAACGACTACCTAAATGATTCTTTGATATCCTAATTGAATTCTAATCTTTTATACTTTGACATTATATAAATACTTTGACATCCTAAATAAAATGTGTGTGTTTATGATATTATTTCTATCTCACATAACATAAATTTTAATTTGTAATTATGCAATCAATAATGTTAATATAACAAATATAATGAATAAATAATATAATCTGTCCTGTAATAAATGTATGTACCTACCTAATATTTGCACGCCACACTTGGCAGAATTTGATGATCCTGTGACTAATCTTAAGACCACTTAATGTACCATATTCTGACAAATACATAAATGATTATGATTATCAAACTGAACAACTTTCTCCATGGGACCAACATCGTAATTGAGATAAAATTATCAGCATCAAAAATATTATTTAGGTCCCATACAAAGCTTTGTACGGGACAGCTGAGTTTTTCAGTTTGATGATCGGTACCATACCCTTAAATTTTACCACACCTTTCTGAGCTTTAATCTCGTAAGCAAGCATGTAATCCTTCCAGGGTGGGTGAATACTCAATTATGTAAAAAAAAAGAGGTAGATACGTTAACTACGCAACAATCGATCTTCAAAAACGGCTCACTGACGCACACATAAATATTAGATGGTACGTGGATGTAGGATGGCATGTCGTGATTATCGGGAGCGAAAAAGAGACCAGCCAAGCATATTATGTTTCTTCCCCTAATGCCGTAAATGCACAACGCTGAGTTCAGGGGCCGTACTATGACGTGGAGAAAGATCATGGATCTATCATGGTTCCAGTGTGAGAGAGAGGGACGGAGCTATATGCGACCTATAGCACCATCCCTTTTTCACAACGGAACCATGATGGATCCATGATCTGTTTTCACGTCCAAGTACGGCCCCAGGTTTGCCAACTAGGCAAGTTTTAACACGCCACATGTGGAGCGCGTATAACCTATTTATCTAACAATTTTTTTTTTAATTACTTATAATATCATTTTAAGTAGGTACTCATGAACAATTTTTGAAAGGAAATTTTATACATTTTGATCGAATTTTAGTATGAATAGATGTTTGTATATTTTTATCAATATTTCGGCGGTGGTTTCATAATAAAAGTTGTTCACATTCGTGAGTTTATTAAACTCTTGAAAATACTACTTTCGCCTGCATGATAGAACCGCATTCGTCGAGTGCGAAGATTTCCGAATGGCCTTTTTCTTATCAAAAACAAAATCTTTTGAATGTACTCACAAGGACCGATGGTCGGTGGAGCAGACGAGTCCTGAAGTGGAGACCGCGTATCGGTAAGCGTAGTGTGGGCCGCCCCCCAGCTAGATGGACCGACGACCTGAAGAAAGTCGCTGGGACATACTGGATGCGGAAGGCGGGGGACAGGGTGTTGTGGCGCAGCCTGGGCACAAAATCATTTAAATAAAAAGCTACTCTTGCTACGACACAATAAAGTGCAATTCAGGTCGGACAACGCTTCATTACGTACAGTTATATTCACCTATAAGTTTTGCCTCAACTCTTATACCTTCTGAGTCGTTAGGTTTGTCTTCTTTTAAGACGCGACGCGTGAGCGAGTATCGAACTAACGTGCGAGCCGGCCGGTGCGCGGCAGCCCACACTGAATTGACCCAGTGAGATGAGCCCGCCGCGTACTTGTAGCTTCATACCTAAACTGCGGAGTGTCACAACTGTATTAATCTGTGGGCTGGGAGAGGCCTATGTCCAGCAGTAGAAAGAAAGAAAGAAAGAAAAATATTTTATTTGGGACACGCACAGGAAATACAGCTAAAAAGAGGGTATAAAAGTAACAAAATAAACATTAAAAAACAAAAAAAAAAGAAATCAGACTAAAAAAAAAGAGACCTGTGCGAGGCCAAAAAGGCTCCCATCTCAGCATAAAGCTGCGATATTTAAAAAATAAATACCGCAACGCTGGTATTCTGATAGGGCCTGTGTGATGCCACGGACATACCCACGGATATCAATTAAAAATAGCAAGGGGAATAAAATCAAATAAAATAAAATACAAACACTAGAATACTTGAAAAGAAAAAACAAAAACCGTCAATAAGGTGTAAAGTTCGACTCACGCTTGACGCCCGACGGTCCAACCTCACTTGTCTATGCTATAGACTATTGTCTATATTTCTATCACAGTCACAGTACTGTCTGTACTGTGACTGTGATAGGCTGAGTTGATTATATTCACAATAACTTTTCCTTTTCAGGTATGCAACGCAGCTCTAGAAGTATACGTCCGGAGAGCATACACCTCTTACGACATCACCTGTCTCCAACACTTGGCGTTGTCAGGAGAACTGGGCGTTGTCCACTTCCAGTTTATATTACCTACTGGACATCCTAACAGGTATCTCTATCTATCTATCTATCTCAATCTGCCTAGCCTTTTCCCAACTATGTTGGGGTTGGCTTCCTGTCTAACCGGATGCAGCTGAATACCATTATTTTACATGGAGCGACTGCTTATCTGACCTCCACAACCCATTAACTGGGTAATACGATACCCCTTGGTAAGACTGACGACCCGTAACGACTGTCAAAGGTCCACGAATGACAGCCGGGACCAACGGCTTAACGTGCTTTCCGAGGCACGGAGGAGTCTCGGTATGTAAAGATGGTCACCCACCCATCCACGGACCAACCCCGGCAAGCGTAGCTTAACCTGATGGATCGACCCGTGCGGCTCTTATTACTTAGCCACGAGCTCCTCTATCTATCTATCTATCTATATAAATAAAAAGAGAAGTCCTGACTGACTGACTAGTGGAGGCATATACATCGCCACATACGATCATTACGCATCACAATGATATGACGTCACGCAAAAATCCTGCAACGCGCAATTAGAGTTTACCGCGCGACTAGCATATATACAACGTCCCGACGTCAACCGTCGGGCAGTTGCCCACCAGACACGACACCCGTCTGGTCGGAGGATCCTCCCTTTTCAATGGAGGATGAGTGAACTTTACACCCTGTTCCTCATGCCTCTATAGACTCATCAAACGCCCAGCCCAAACCTTTGGACCTAGAAAGCTGAAATTTTGCACAGAGGTTCCTTTTATAATGTAGACAAGGAATAAGGAAGGAATTCCCGGTAGTACGTTCACGTGGGATATTTTCCGACATCAACGCGGGCGAAGCCGCTGGCAAAAGCTAGTGTACTATAATCTGCCTAGCCTTTTCTCAACTATGTTGGAGTCGGGTACCAGTCTATTTTCTAATTTATTTGAAGTTGACAGAGACAACAGATAAGTTTCAAATATTTTTTAGCGCTAAGTAAAGTGCAAACTGCCCTGAATGTAAAAAAAATCATTGTCATCATCATCTGGCTAGCCTTTTTCCAACTATGTTGGGGTCGGCTTCCAGTCGAACAGGATGCAGCTGAATACCAGTATGTTACCTGCCTACCGACTACCTATCTGACCTCCACAACCCAGTTACTAGGTAACACAATACCCCTTGGTTAGACTGGTTGTCAGATTTTCGGGCATCTGACGACCCGTAACGACTGTCACAGATCCACGAATGACAGCCGGGACCAACGGCTTAACGTACTTTCCGAGGCACGAATGATAAAAAAAATTAAATCACTCATTTTTGTCACAGTTTCTTTGTGCTCTAATTTTCCCCTTTTGACTACTAACCTCGTTTAATTTATTGTGTACTAGCTGCGTCCCGCGGTTTCACTCGCGTAGACCGGGATAAAAAGTAGCCTATGTGTTAATTATGTGTATAAGCTATACATACCAAATTTCATCCAAATCGGTCCGGCTGAACTTGAAGAAGTAACAAACACACACACACGACGCATACACTAACTAACTAACTAACTTTCGCCTTTATAATATTAGTGTGATGTAACTTACTTCTTCGAACTCACATTTTTTGTTTTCATTCACAGAATCCCAATCAGCCAATCAGAGATCGAGCTGGCGTCAGGTACAGACGCAGAAGGCATTCCCGCCGAACTGTGCACCGCCGCCATGAGGAAGTGCCACCACCGCACGGGTGCGCTGGCCTCGTTCGAGTCTTTCGACCAGTTCGTGCAGTACTCGGACGAGCTACTCGACCTGGTGCACGACTTCGCCAGCTCCGCCACTGTCAGGAGAGAGGTCAGTGTAAAGTTATCCTTTGATGTGTTAAAAATTTACCCTGAAGTGGGGTAAACATCACCCCGTTAAAGTAGCCCCAAACGTGGTTAAAATTACCCCCAAAAGTGTGACAAAATTACCCCCAAAAGTGTGACAGCATAGTAGAGTACAAAAACCCCAATATGCTGTCGTAAGTAGTGTACAGAATGTCCCCGAAAATGTTTCGGAATGATCTCAATTTTGGGTTAAGATTGATACTTGAAGACTTCAGAATGACCCCAAAGTGGTTAAAAGTGGGTCCAGTGTTGGTGAAATAGCCCAGTGAATTTCAGTTTTGGTCTTATAGTAAAAGTTGTTCATAATAATGAGTACAATAACCCCTTAAGAGGTTGTGCGTTATTTAAGTTACATCTTGTATGGAAGATAAGATGGTAATCTAATACATATTTTGTTGCAGGATTTAGCAGCGTTGCAGGAAGGCAGCGAGAGTCGGGATAGTACCAGCATCAATGTTGGGATGGACTTCAAACCGGCTGATGCTGATGTTGAGGTAAATAATTACACTGTTGTATGTGAAGCATATCATTTTATTGTAGCCTCCTTTGTGTGGAAAACGGTTGTCATGGGTATGATGTGGAGGAATGTAATCATGTCATAGGTTTTTATTTTTATTCTTTTATTAATTTCTAAATAGATTATTTTCTATTTTATTTATGTGAGAACGTTGCAGGCCTAGTAGACTGTACATTTGTTGACTGTTTTCTATTTTGTTAAGTACCTGGTAGTTGTTGAAAGGCCTACATTGTCCTCCCATACCTATTAACACTGTTATTTGAAAATATTGTAAAAGCAAATTATTTTTAAAAGAGTAAACATTTTCTTGCCGGCTCTTCTCCATAGGAAACGACCAATTGGAACCGTGCACCTGGTTTCTATGTTTCTGACGTTTCACAACTTCTTTTACCGTCTTGAAAAAAATAGGGTATAATAGGTGAACGGAGTAGAAGCCTATGTCTACCTAGTTTTTTTTTTTAATAGCTCAGTCAGAAAATAATATCTAAGTATCAATAAATAATACTACAAATTCGATGTAAACTTTTCATGTTAGAACAATAAAAATAGAAATTTTGAAAAAAAAGGTAATAAGTAAATTGTTTAAAAATATCGAAATTCAAATCATATGGCAACCTGTAAAATATGATTTGAATTTTGATTTTTTTTTCATTAAAAAAAAAAAAGTTAGGTCTGCCATAGCCTTCTACTCCGTTCACCTGTTATAGCGGTAAAAAAAGTCATCCAGTAGAAGTATTAAAATGACTCTGTATAATATGTTTGGAACATTATTCGAACATGGCTCGAACCCAGCTCAGTCTAATTCATCCTTATGGCCGATTGCAACGGGATACTGATTATCTAACAGAGTATGTAGAAACTGACCTTTAATCAGAATCAGAATCAGAATTCTTTATTTGTAAACATAGGTTAAATTACAATAGTGTGCGAGATGTTATAGGCAGGTAGATCCTCTATGTTTTGCCCAGAGGCGTACAAATACATTTAATAATAATACAAATACATTTAATCTATTGTTATTCCCCCGCAGGCCCCTCTAGAACCCATCCACATCCTGATGATCGGTGTCCGAGACACCGGCGAGAGCGACGACAGCGCTGTCTCGCGTCGCTTCGGCAACTTCTGCCGCGCACACCGACACGAGTTGCACCAGAAGAGGATCAGGAGGATCACCTTCATGTTGCTTATCAAGTAAGTAAAGCTTCCGGGCCCTCCAGGTGTCATCAGTTCAGCCTAACCAGGCCAGGCGCACTCCGCATTTTAGGTATGAAGCTACAAGTACGCGGTGGGCTCGACTTGTCGACGTTAATTCAGTGTGGGCTGCCGCGCACCGGCCGGCTCGCACATTAGGGTGTTTTTAATATCGTGCGGATATCATCACGCATGCGCGATTGATTTCATACAAGTAATTATTGTAATGCGTGGAATACGAACGCGGGGCAATCTCGCATGCGTGATGAAATCCGCACGATAATAAAAACACCTTGGTTCGATACTCGCTCACGCGCCGCAGAAGGTATAAGAGCTACGCGATAGAAAGAGAGGCAACTTCTAGGTGAATATAACTGTAGGTAATTAACGCTGTGTGATCTGAATTGCACTTTATTGTGTCGTAGCAAGAGTCGCTATTTATTTAAATGATTTTGCGGAGAGAATCTTCTGTAAATTGTACTATTATGTATTCTGTGCTATTACTATGATCGGCTACCACAAACACTATAAAATATACCTTAAACATACATTCGTAAATAATTTCACGCCTTCTTCTCTTAGGGGTAGGCAGTATCTACAGAACGCCAGTTGCTACGATCCTTACATACTGCTTGTGCCTCGTTTACGTTCATACATCTGAGGGCCAATTCTCGTAATTAAAAACGTTCAAATTCAAGTCGCAATGTCAGCCAGCGACAATAAAATGTCAAAAATGTAGGCAAACTCTATACAATTTTGACAGATTGAGACTCAGATGAGATTGCGAACGTTGTTATAAAAATACGGGAATTGCCCCTCTGGTCATACACGCTCGTCGGTTGCGAGTACTACTCATCTGATGCACGCTATACTATATGTCATCAATAATAGCGAAAATCTTGGACGATCGACCGACATCCTTCCGACCGATGTCCTTTTTTTTTTTTGTTTTTTAGTGATGTAGCATAATAATTATCGGCAATATTTACAAAGAGAAAAATCTTGGATGATCGACCGACATCCTTCCGAACGATGTCCTTTTTTTTTTTGTTTTTAGTGATGTAGCATAATAATTATCGGCAATATTTACAAAGAGGAAAATCTTGGACGTACGACCGACATCCCTTTTTGTCTCGTTTAATTTTTGTCATTCAATTATGTGATGTGGCATAATAATTATCGGAAATATTTACAGACTATCTAATGTCTTCTTAGCGTCTGGAAAAAATTGTGTACCATTACTAGGGAACTTTGGGGTCATCAACCGTAATGTAGTTTTTTTTTTTTTTATTCTTTGTTTAATTAGGGACTTTTATGATCGCAATGCGTATGACAGTCCCATCGTACCCTAAATACACCCTGCTACAGCTTACATTTGAGTCATGAACCTGAACAGACTCTTCGCATCATCACCATTTGGCTGAGACAGAATTTTATGGAATGTGCCTACTTCAAGTCGGTTCAAGCTCAATACCTCAAACAGCTCCTTTCTATTGGACTCGTATCGAACACAGTCCATCAACAAGTGATGCAAGTCCTCCACAACTCCACACTCCACACAATTAGGCGAGTTAGGTTTTTTCATCATAAATGCAAACTTATTGCATGGAATGTGTCCAGATCTGAGTCTAAGACCTGTAACAATTATTTTTTCTACTTAAATTACTATTAATAAACCAGGGCACACGGAAAGGCTGACCCTGTATGGTTTTATACCAGATACCTTTTTCCAATGAACGTTTATCAAAATACTCCTTCCAATCATCAACCGCAATGTAGTTGAAATATCAGTTTAAAAATCCGTTTTTTTTTTTGTGTAAGCAAACTTCACAGACGATATCTCAACACGATAAAACAGTTTTTACTAACTCACTCTTCAAGTAACTACAGTACAATACCAACAGTCATTGACCCCAAAAAAATCATCTAATCATTTTTATTTTATCGTGTCTAGATATTGATATCGAACACGACTGCGTAGTTTCGCTAGCTAATTTAACTTGGCCCTGTATTTACTATGTCTCGAATATAAATTCATTTTGTGTATATCTTTATACTAGCCGCGCCCCGCGGTTTCACCCGCGTATACCGGGATAAAAAGTAGCCTATGTGTTAATCCAGGATATAAGCTATCTAGATACCAAATTACATCCAAATCGGTGCAGCCGTTTGAGCGTGAAGAAGTAACAAACATACACATTCACTCACAAACATTCGCCTTTATAATATTAGTGTGATATCACTCCCTTTACTTAAACCAGCCATCTCTTTCCAGACGACAATTCCCCAAATTCTTCACATTCCGTGCCCGCAACGACTTCACCGAAGACACGATCTATCGTCACTTGGAGCCAGCATCAGCCTTCCAGCTGGAGCTGTACCGCATGCGTAGCTATGAGCTCGAAGCGCTACCGACCAGCAACCAGAAGATGCATTTGTATCTGGGCAAGGCTAAGGTAAAGAACAAACAATATTTCATTCACAATAAAAAACATGAGCAAACCTTTTTTACAGTCCGTTCAACCGATTTTGACTTCTATTCCGTAGGCTTAAGGATGGCATTAAAGGTAAAAAAGTGGTTACAATACCAACTGTTTACTGCAGCTGCCATTTGTCATACCACCAACGCAATAGAAGTCAAAATCGGTTGAACGGAATTTTATGGTTTGTTTACCTTTTATCCCACGGCTACCTGAATACGGTATAGAGCTAGGGCGGGAATACACATGCCAAAAGATAAACCGTTTTAAAAATGAACTCCCCTCCACAGCGATTACGCTCACATGCAAAGGAGGTGTATAGATGCAATACACATAATTGGTCTTTGAACCTTACAGACTAACATACATAAAAATATACAAAATAACATCGTTTTTTTTTTATGCAAACGGTACCTACCCGACTTGCCCAAATGCCGAATAACCGGATTTGTCGGCCAACTAGTGTATAAATGACACGGACGCGCGACAGAGCGAACGTATCGTTCTATACAAATCTCACACTCCCTGCCGTACAAAGCTAGTGCCTGGACTGATCGCACGTTCGATAATTAAATAATTTTCTTTCTTTCTTTCTTTTCTTTCATATCTCCCACCACCAAATGGAAAAAATCGCTAGTAGAACGATGTTCCATTTTGGGGGTGAAGGGGGGTAGGTAGTGCTAACCAAGGCAACTAGACGCCGCTGGGCATACAGGTCCCGCATTCGTCTTAGTACTGATCAAATCCGTCAAATATTTACGGATCAAGGTTCTCTTTGTGAAAGAACTCGGGGTCTACTCTATAAAGTACGTGAATGAAGATACGGGCCCGTCCTGTATATTCAGCCATTGTCATTGCCATTCGCGCTGCCGGAAGTATCGGGTGTTTTTTTAAGAGCTTGAGAACTTTAAATTGAAATAAAGAACAGAAAAATATTTTTAGTATCCATGCAATTGGCTGTATTTGACATATAATTTTATGGCATTAAGGTTTGAATATGATTACGGGCATGCGGCCGCTGCGGCTGACACGAAGGACTAATTTATTTAAAACTTACTTTTTTATTGCCTTAATTTACTAAAGGAAACATTTGATGAACGACTAATTTCACGAAATCTGGCCACCTCGTTCATGCGTTTTGACGCAATTACATTATTTTCTTTGGGGATATGTATAGTCGCATGTCATCCGATAAACCAGTAACACTTGAGCACTTGGATGCCAACTATCGACGCGTCATTGCTGAAGTACAGCCCGATTTATTGAGAAGAGTTTGTGAAAATTGCACATGCCCGAATTTATATTCAAACATTAATGTCATAAAATCATCTCTCAAATAAAGCAAATTTCATGGATATTAAAAATATTTTTCTATTCTTTATTTTAATTAAAAGTTCTCCAAGCTCCTAAAAAAACACCCGATATTTCCCTAGATATTATTATTAAGTATTATTATTTATTCAGTATCAAGTAACATGGACTCATTATTATTTTCATTATTTACACAATTACAACAACAATACACAAACAAATACAGTAAAATAAATTTAATCTAAATTAATAAAATTAAATTAAATCAAAATCTTAACAAATTAATATTGCTGTGGCAACGCACGGGAAATGAGTGTTTACATTGCCTCGTCACATGACTTTTCAACAATAGAGAACGTAGAAATATCGATAGCAAGTGAGCGAGAGAGCAATACCTACATAAACAGTCATTCGAGCTCACGTTGCCGGCCCTTTGATGTCCGCCAAAAAACCGCCAATTTGGGGATCGCCAGGCAAGGCAAGTGGCAACGTCAACGGCAAGGGAAGCGACCTGTTTACACATTCGCGTTGCCCATTTTATTTCCCATTTCCTTGCAAGTTGCCGTGGCTGAATGTAAACGGGGTAGAAAGTAATTGATCCATCAAAACAAGTGTCAAATTAAATTTGTCGAATGGGCAAATACATATATCGGTTGTAGGGGATAGGAGATATCGAATAATACAGGGTATAAGTGTAACCAGTGGCAATCTTTTAAGGGGTCATTATACTCATCATTATGAACAACTTTTACTATGGGACCACACCTGAAATCGCGAAAAAAAATCAGCTGTTCCAGGGAACAGCTGATTTTTTTTCGCGATTTCATATTCAAATTAAGTTAGCTGGCAATACTTCATACACAAGGTGTAACTTAAATAACGGACAACATCTTAAGGGGTCATTGTACTCGTCATTATGAAACACTTTTACTATGGCACCAAACCTGAAATCGCGAAAAAAAATCAGCTGTTCCTTACATTTTTACGAATTACGCGAACATAAATGTATCGAACAGCTGATTTTTTTTTCGCAATTTCAAGTTTGGTCCCATAGTAAAAGTTGTTCATAATGATGAGTACAATGACCCCTTGAAAGGTTGCCACTGTTTACACTTACACCCTGTAGAAGCAAATCTATTTTAACATGATATTTTTTCTCCTACAGGTGAAGAAGGGACAAGAGGTAACAGACTACAGGTTCTTCATCCGTTCCATCATCAGACACCAGGATCTCATCACCAAAGAGGCCAGCTTCGAGTATCTACAGAATGAAGGAGAGAGGTAATTATTTAGCCACTACATATGCCCACTTTCTTAGATGAGGTTTATTAAAAAAAAAAAAAAGCCGTCCAAGTGCGTGTCGGACCACGCACAATGAAGGGTTCCGTAGTTAGGATGAATTTATCCCAAAAAGAAACTTAACATAATGAAATTTAATTATCTCGGGTGTAATTGATTACTTACATCCTATGTTTAACAATCTACTAAAAAAACTACTATTAAAAATCTAAGGTTTTTTCAAATTCAAAATTCAAATTCAAATTCATTTATTGGTGTGATTTTTGGTACATTTTACATGAGATCTTAATAATAAATACTTCGTTCCTCAAAAATCTACCTTAAAGGTGTACACTCTTTCTCGTAGTTATTATAAAAAACAAAAAAAAAAAAAGGATAATTACCTAGTCAACATATTAAAATAAAATCAACTTTGCAATAGAAAATAAAAGAAATTACAATGTCAAAGATGCATGCAATGTCAAATTATAAAATTGTCATAATCAAATAGGGAAAATGTCATGAAAATAAAATAAAAAATAATAAAAATATATAAATGTCAAAAGATTGCAAAAACACAAATAAAAAATTTAAACAATTTAAAATATAAAATTATAAAAATTGATCAAAATTTGTCATCCAGAAACTCCTTGACTGAATAATATACCTTGTCATTTAGTAGCTTAAAGAGATTACTTTTGAATTCGTTGTTATTCTTACTATTTCTAATATGACAAGGTAATTTGTTATACAATTTTGGTGCCATTGCATAGACACTTTTATAAGCAAACGCAGTTCTGGTGACTATTGTTTGTAACTTATCTGAGCGACGTTGACTTTCTACATGATTAAACAAGTGTATATTGGTTTTTACAAACATCAAAACCTCATAAATATACAGCGACGGTACTGTCAGAATATTTAAATCCCTAAAGTGTGGCTTACATGTATCTGTTGTTCTTAATTTAATTAAGGTTATATAATGTGTTCTTCTCCAGAGTACTACTAGAAGCCATGGATGAGTTGGAGGTGGCATTTTCACACCCGCTCGCTAAGAGAACAGATTGCAACCACATATTCTTGAATTTCGGACCCACTGTCATCATGGATCCAGCTAAGGTAAAAACATAATTATTTCCATAAATCCATCAAGCCACGCCTTCTTCCCATGGGGGTAGGCAGAAACTACAGAACGCCAGCTGCTACGAGCCTTAGATACTCCTTTTGCCTCGTTTACGTGCATACATCAGAGGGGCAATTCCCGTATTTTTATAACAACGTTCGCAATCTCATCTCAGTCTCAATCTGTCAAAATTGTATAGAGTTTGCCTACATTTTTGACATTTGATTGTCGCTGGCTGACATTGCGACTTGGAATTTGAACGTTTTTAATTACGAGAATTGGCCCTAATTGGTTGGTCATACACGCACGCCGGTTGCGAGTACTACGCACCTGACCTTTCTTAAGAACATCACCAACAAGGTCACTATATGTCTTCCTAGGGCACCCCTCCCGGCGTTTCCACTCACACCTGCCTTGTAAATAGCTTTTATTAGTCGCCTTTCATTCATCCTCTCAACATGACCAAACCATCTAAGCATACTCTTTTCAATTATTGTCACTACATTTTCTTTTAAACCGCACCGTTGCCTTCACATAATTATTTCTTAAAGTATAAAGCCGCTTTTTGCAAAACACTTTTTGAATAGGGCAATTATATACATTTAAATGTTAAAAGATATAAATAAGATAAAAAAAGGAAACCAAATAACGGAGAAAATAATCTATGAAAAAATTAAGGGGTGCTTACAAAGCTTTTGAGAGGAAATCCTTGACGAGACGCGAAGCTGCTTCGGCAATTCATTAGCTTCTGTTCATAAAAATTACTGTTTCTGAATTAAAAATATTCTAAAATAGCACCTACCAAAACAGCGGTGGCCGCACTTAACGGCCGCAGTGACGGCTGTTATGAAAATGATGATAGCGGCAAAGATTTAAGAGGGGAGGTGGCCTACGAGGAAGATACTATTGCCGTCGCGCTGTGCCCGAACAGTGATAAGAGAGTGCGATAGGGACAGCTGTAGCTCAGACTGACGAGACCGACGTTTCGTATTCCCATATTTTCTCCTCGAAAACTGAGCCGATTTAATTATTTTTTTCATTAAAATTTTAAGAAAGAGCATGTCTAGGTTCCTATCATTATTTTTTTAAGTTAAATACTTTTGGAATTTGTCTGGTAGTCCTCTAATCACGGCGGTAAAAATGGTGCATTTTTTGTAATTTTTGGAGGGTCATATTTTCTTTACTAATTAGTTCCTGAAAAAAGGAAATGACAGGGAAGTGTCGTGTGTGTACAGCAGACTTAAGATTTTATGAAAAAAAAATATATTGTTCTAGAGGCTTTATTCAGGAAGAAAAACGGGGAATACTTTTGTATGGGGAATCGTAGGCCACCTCCCCTCGATTCACCCTACCGCGTCAATACATAGTCGCATTTCCGTTTCGTTTTGACAACTCCGACCCACAATGACGCAGTGACTTCACTTGATAATCATGGAAACGCTGTTTAGTAATGTGTGAACTCACTCTTCTCAGTATGGACACTTTTTCTTGAGACCAAGTACGGTGAGGGTAAATCTAGCGATTTAAATCTTTGGGGGGCGGGGTTTGACTTAATGTGAAATACTGGTGATAATGACGTACTTTTCTGATACGGCCGTTTTCCTAGGAGACCGTAGCTTGATGCTCGATATTAACGCCTAGGGACTTGATCTACTCCTGTTAAATACTAACATTTAGTTTTTTTATATTTGCAGATTGAGGAGTCAGTACTTGGCATGGTGATGAGATACGGCCCTCGTCTTTGGAAACTCAGAGTACTACAAGCCGAGATCAGATTCACACTGCGGATTGGTAATTATCATACTAATTTAGAATAGACTAACAAACATTTTTAGGGTTCCGTACCTCAAAAGGAAAAAACGGAACCCTTATAGGATCACTCGTGTAGCTGTCTGTCTGTCTGTCTGTCCGTCTGTCACAGCCAATTTGCTCCGAATCTAATGGACCGATTTAGTTGAAATTTGGTACACATTTGAATTTATGTGACGCAAATACGGACAGGTAAAGTAAATAAATAAATTTTGAATATGGGGGTCACTTTTGGGGGGCAGATGAGAAAATAAAAAAAAAAAGTTATGCAAACTATACCGTGTGACATATCAAATGAAAGGGCTTATTATGAGCGTCTCAAATATATTTTTTTTATTATTTTAAAATAAACAGTTTTAAAGTTATTTAAACCTCCCCTTATCGCCGAATCTACTGAGCCTAAAATTTTGAAAAAAATACAGATAATAGATCTTTACCTGTAGATTACAGGAAAACCTATAAGAAGTCTGTGATCTTCAAATAACATTGTAAATCTCTCAATATTGTGATTATGGGAGAACAGGTTTTTCAACTACAATGTTAAGTTTGTTCTTGGGATAAATTCATCCCAACTACGGAACCCTTCATTGTGCGTGGTCCGACACGCACATGGCCGGTTTTTATACTACAGTACGACAGCGTTCGAAGGTTCCACCGTTTCATCTTCGGAAAAACCGAACTTTACGTTACCGTAATGAATATGTATTTACAGAATCATAATGGTGATCATTACAACTCTCTAAGTTCAAATTACCTTATTGAATGACTATTTCATAAAATTTGAGGGTAATTCTAATTTAGAGAGTTGCAAATTGCAAAAACGTAAGAAAAATTAATTTTCGCGAGCTATCCTGACGCTGTTGTCAAAAGAAAGTTGTTACATTCTTAAATAGTTCAAAAAAAAACTGACTGTTTTCATTTAAAATTCTTACTTTATTTGGTAAAGGACCCGGTGCGCCCACCAAGAATGTAAGACTATGTTTGTCCAACGGTTCCGGCTACTCGTTAGATGTCTACACATATGAAGAGATTTCTGACCCCAAGATTGGTGTGGTAAGTATTACTTTTTGAAGATTTTTTTTTCTCCATAGATAAATCGGTAGTTTACCATCGATGGAAAAAAACATGCTACGTGCACGCGTCAACGACGCCTCTTACCGCGATACGATATGTTTTGATCGTGTTAGTGACACTGCCTTAAGGACGCTGTTACAAATGGGTAGTCAAATCATTACTTTTTTACACAAAAGTATGTTTATTAAATAAAATGCTTTGCATTCTTAAAGCATGGTACTATTCTGAACTATAAATATAATTTTAGATAGGTACATTTTCTCAATAAATGTACCGAAGTAAAAATTTTCACTCCGGTACATTTATTGAGAAATTGTTTAAAAAAAAAAATATATTTATAGTTCAGAATCGTACCCCGCACATATATCAACAATTCGGCCAAAAAACATTTTAAGAATGTAAAGCATTTTATTAAATAAACATACTTTTGTGTAAGAAAGTAATGATTTGACTATCCATTTGTAACAGCGTCCTTACTCTTAAGCTGCCGCATTTTGTCACCTCTTTGGTTATGTCGGTGGTGTGTCTGAGGGTAAACTTACTGGGTGGATGAAATGATAGTCCTCTTGGTAGTCATACACTTTACTGTTCCACATACTACACAACAATGTTTGAATTATTTTGAAGGCACAGTAATAGCGAGCATAGTTTCACAAGTGAAAGCACAATAAGTTAGTCAAACATTGTTGTGTAGTATGTGGAACAGTAAAGTGTATGACTACCAAGAGGACTATCATTTCATCCACCCAGTAAGTTCACCCTCACACACACCACCGACATAACCAAACTGGTCACCCAGACGTGATTTCTAGTGTATTGTTAAAAATGTTACTACTTATTATTTGTGTTGTTGTGGGTTATTTGTGTAATAATAATGTGAGTCACCTACACCTCTCTCGCTCACACGGGACCGTATTTTTAAGAATGTTTAATGAAAGGATGCTTTTTTGAAAAATGTAATCAATTTGCGAACTAATAAACAATATTAATTTAATATGTAATTATTAAAAACACATTTTTATTGTGGCATCTCTTCTCAAAAATAGATAATAGTTTTTGAGCTGAGTTTATTAGATAACACAATAGAAATGTGTTTTTATTATTTATGAACAGACAACAAAAGAGATGTCTAGGTAGGGGTATACTAACATATTTGTATGTAAATTGCTTCACGTTCATTGTAACACACAAACACAAAATTGTATATTGTCACCAAATTGAACATGAAGCAATTCACATACAAATATGTTAGTATACCCTGCCTAGATATCTTTTTTGTTGACTGTACCTATTAAATTAATATTATTTACTACTTTGCTAATTGAATACATTTTTCAAAAAAGCATCTTTTCATTTAACATTCTTAAAAATTTGGTCCATTGACCTGATATCGCGAAAAAAAATTTGCTGTTCCCTACATTTTGACGAATTATGCGAACATACATGTACTGAACAGCTGATATTTTTTTCGCAATTTCAGGTTTGGTCCCATAGTAAAAGCTGTTCATAATTATGAGTACAATGACCCCTTACAAGATTGCCACTTTTTCAGCACATAGTAAATCTGAAAAATACATCTTTTATTTTTCAGATAATGTTCCAGTCGTTCGGCCCCAGACAAGGACCCATGCATGGTCTACCAATCTCCACGCCATATGTTACTAAAGATTACTTGCAGCAGAAGAGGTTCTTGGTAAGTTTCTTTAATTTTATTTAGTTTTAAAGGTTAATTTCGCGTGGAAAGTAATACAATGTCTTACTGGAAGAATATTTTCACATTATAAGAAAAAGGAACGGCACTAATGCCAGTTCAGCCCAGTAACGGAACGCCAAGTACTTAAAATATACAAGGTGTAACTTAAATAACACACAGCCTCTTAAGGGGGATGCGCTGTAGTAGCTCGAGAAATTCATTTATTTTTGTTTTTTTTTTCAATTCGCAGGTCCCTGTCAGATTGTATCTTGATCAAAATATGATACGCGGCAATAAAACTTAGGTATTTATATAATTTTAACCATGAAAAGCATCAATACATCTCTCTAAGTTAGATTTCGTGCAGATTCAACGAACGAACGAAATCTAACTTAGAGAGATGTATTGATGATTTTTATGGTTAAAATTATGCAAATATATGTTTTATTGCCACGTCATATACAACCTGACACGGACCTGCAAATTGCATAAAACGTAAGAAAATTTGAATTTCGCGGTCTATCACAGCGCATCCTCCTTAAGGACGGTGCGCTGTTACAAGTGAGTAGTCAAGTCATTACTTTTTTACACAATAGTATGTTTATTCAATAAAAGGCTTGGCATTGTTAAAATGTTTTTGGCCGAATTGTTGATGGTTGTGTTTGTTATTGGTTGCAAGGTACAATTCAGAACTATAAATATAATTTTAGGTAGGTACAGTTTCTCAATAAATGTACCGAAGTGAAACAGTTGAATGCAAAGTATATTTTATTTAATAAACGTACTTTCGTGTGCATAAGTAATGATTTGACTACCGACTTAACGCTGTGCGACCTGAATTGCACTTTATTGTGTCATAGCAAGAGTCGCTATTTATTTAAATGATTTTGCGAAGTGAATTTGAGGAAGTCTGAAAGTGGCACTGGTGACTGAAAAGTTGTGCGGAAATCGGTTGTCATGGTATGGGCATGTGATGCGGAGGAGTGAGGAAAGTTTTGAGTATGAATGTCGATGGCTATAAGAGTAGGGGAAGACCAACAAAACGATGGATGGACTGTGTGAAAGATGACATGGCTAGAAAGGGGGTGACTACCGAGATGACGACTAATAGAGAAGTATGGAAAAAAAGGACATGTTGCGCCGGCCCCAAATAGATTGGGATAAGGGCAAGAGAATGATGATGATGATTTTGCGGAGTGAATCTTCTGTATTTGTACTACTATATATTCTGCGGTGTGTACTATTATATATTGTGCGGTAGTGACTACATGAAACTTGGCGGAATGTGTCTGACTGATCAGTAAACCTCATCTTACTAGAGACAGTGAAGTTGATTGAAGTTATAATATTCTAGTATGTTACCACATTTATTATAATAAATATATTTTTTTATAGGCCACGTCACAAGGCACGACCTACGTGTATGATATTCCCGACATGTTCCGTCAAATGATCGAGAGGAGATGGCGGGAATGTATCGAAGATGGCAGCGTTGAAGGTACTGTAGCGTAATCCTTTTGTTTTCATCGTTCATCGTTTCCTTCGTTAAATTATTATTATTCAATCGTTTTACAAGCTTTTATTTAACTTGCAATGTTCGTGTGTAAGTTGTCCGTTCAAAATTTGCAAGTTAAATTTGACCCATTTCCCGGTGTTCGATTGAGCTGAAAATTGGCACATGTAGGTAAAGTCGGTGACAATGCAATATTTTGGTATCACCTAGCTGAGCTGATGACGGTAGGTGGCCCACAGGAACTCAGCACTAAAACAATGCAATAATAAAAGAAGAGATTAGACTCTTCTTGTCTCATCTTCTTAAATACTATAGTTTGACCGATACCGCTGTACCGCGCCTTAGGAATGCGTGGTGAGGAGGGGGGCAGGACGCCAGATGGTGACGAATGAGCGGCCTGCACTGCCCCCCCCCCCCCCGTGTGCCGTGCACATACCTAAAGCGCGGTACAGCGGTAACGGTCAAACTATAAATCATCTATTTTTGGTTTCAGGTCCTATGCCAGACAACGTGATGACCGTAATGGAGTTGGTGGTGGAACCGGACGGCGAAAGACAAATCGTCGAAGTTACCAGGTTACCGGGGCAGAATAATGTAAGTAAATATACAAGACAGAAGGTCTAAACATTGTTTTATAAATCATCCGGGAGATGTAAGAAGATAAATAAATTAATATATAAATAAATTTGTTCCAGGTCGGCATGGTAGCATGGCGCCTAACCCTATACACCCCGGAATGTCCCGACGGTCGTGACATAATACTAATCGCGAACGACCTGACTTACTACATGGGGTCTTTCGGACCCGCCGAGGACTGGGTGTACTACAAGGCGTCCGTATACGCTAGGGAGCTCAAGATACCTAGAGTAAGTTCAATGAATCTACCTAGCCTTTTCCCAACTATGTTGGGGTCGGCTTCCAGTCTAACCGGATGCAGCTGAATACCAGTATTTTACATGGAGCGACTGCCTATCTGACCTCCACAACCCAGTTACTGGGTAATACGATACCCCTTGGTAAGACTGGTTGTCAGACTTTCGGGCTACTGACGACCCGTAACGACTGTCAAAGATCCACGAATGACAGCCGGGACCAACGGCTTAACGTGCTTTCCGAGGCACGGAGGAGTCTCGGTATGTAAAGAATGGTCACCCATCCACGGACCAACCCCGGCAAGCGTAGCTTAACCTGATGGATCGACCTGTGCGGCTGTTATTACTTAGCCACGAGCTCCTCCGGCCGGGACCAACGGCTTAAATTGATGTATGTATAATGGAGGGGTCTCCCATCCACGTACCGACCGCGGCAAGCGTAGCTCAACCTTTGATCGACCCGTGTGGCTGTTATCATTTAACCGCGAGTCCCTTGAGAGGAAGTTATACAGGATGTTTGGATGCTGGGTGCAAAGTCTTAAGGCGGTGATAGTTGACCCATTTAGAGGTTACATACATGTCTTAGACAAGTTTTTTTTTTAATTTTTTTACTGCAATCTTTTCGTTTTTTTTTTTTAATACCTTAAGGACGCTGTTACAAATGGGTAGTCAAATCATTACTTTTTTACACAAAAGTATGTTTATTAAATAAAATGCTTTGCATTCTTAACATGTTTTTTGGCCGAATTGTTGATAGATGTGCAAGGTACGATTCTGAACTAATATAATTTTAGATTGGTACATTTTCTCAGTACCAAAGTAAAAGTTTTCACTTCGGCACATTTATTGAGAAATTGGTTATTAATAAAAAAAATATTTATAGTTCAGAAACGTACCTTGCACATCTATCAACAATTTGGCCAAACACATTTTAATAATGCAATGCATTTTATTTAATAAACATACTTTTGTGTAAAAAAGTAATGATTTGACTACCCATTTGTAACAGCGACCTTAACACAAAATGATACGGTAACCTGATTTTTAGCATTTCATTTATTTTCTTTAAAATTTACATATGTTTCGATTTTAATGAAGAATTTTTCTCAATTACTAAGATTTAAAAAACTCAAATGTCAATCGACTTTTGTTGCTGACTGTACACCCCTGCCGAACCCTTCGGGGATCACAAGTGTAAATTTAAAAATCTAACATTATTTTCCATCCACACAGGTATACATCAGCGTTAACTCTGGAGCTCGTATAGGCGTCGCTGAAGAGGTGAAGTCAGAGTTCAACGTGGCCTGGCTCGACTCAGAACGACCTGACCGCGGGTTCAAATACCTGTACCTGACGCCCGAGTCTTACTCTAAGCTAGGTATGTATCTACCTATCAACATTCTTTTGCTGCCAGTACATCGCGCAGGTACTACAGTGTGACCGATACCGCTGTACCGCGACTTAGGTATGTGCGTGGCTCACGGTGTCCCAGCCCCCGCGGTACAGCAATTCAACAATTCAACACACAATTCAACACAATCACACACACATCACATCCACACACTACACACACACACACACACTCACACACACATTCATCACATTCGCGGGCAATTTCAACATTGTAACCTGTAATTTAAATGGTGTGCATAATAAAGAGTATTCTATTCTATTCTACAGCGGTATCGGTCTTATTATAGCGACCTACCTCAGCTTCGCATGGGTACAGTGTGTGGCCACATGTCAAAACAGAGATTTCTGTGCTGTATCTAAGTTATATTGGATGAAATTTTAATGGTTTTTTTTTCCTCTTAAAGTTTCATTGTACTAATCATTATGAACAACTTTTACTATGAGACCAAACCTGAAATCGCGTAAAAAATATCAGCTGTTCCCTACATGTTGACGAGTTTGATGTAGAATAAAATGTACTGAACAGCTGATTTTAAAACCCATGACCCTTTAAGAGGAAAACAACCATTAAGGACGCTGTGTAACAGCGATGCAGCTGAATATCAGTATTTAACATGGAGCGACTGCCTATCTGACCTCCATAACCCAGTTACTGGGTAACACGATACCTCTTGGTAAGACTGGTTGTCAGACTTTCGGGCTTCTGACGACCCGTAACCACTGTCAAAGATCCGCGAACGACAGCCGGAACCAACGGCTTAAGGACGCTGTTACAAGTGGGTAGTCAAATAATTATTTTTTTTTCACAAAAGTATGTTTAGTAAATAAAATGCTTTGCATTCTTGAAATGTTTTTTGGCCAAATTGTTTATAGATGTGCATGGTACGATTTCAGAATCGTACCATGCACATCTAATAAAAAAAAAATATATATATAATGTTAGATAGGTACAAATTCTCAATAAATGTACCGGAGTGAAAATTTTTACTTCGGTACATTTATTGAGAAAATGTACCTATCTAAAATTATATTTATAGTTCACAATCGTACCATGCACATCTACGAGTATCAACAATTCGGCCAAAAAACATTTTAATAATGCAATGCATTTTATTTAATAAACATACTTTTGTGTAAAAAAGTAATGATTTGACTACCCATTTGCAACAGCGTCCTTAAGCCGTTAGTTCCGGCTGTCATTCGTGGATCTTTGACAGTCGTTACGGGTCGTCAGAAGCCCGAAAGTCTGACAACCAGTCTTACCAAGAGGTATCGTGTTACCTAGTAACTGGGTTATGGAGGTCAGATAGGCAGTCGCTCCATGTTAAATACTGATATTCAGCTGCATCCGGTTTGATTGGAAGCCGACCCCAATATAGTTGGGAAAAGGCTAAGTAGATGATGGTATAATTATGAGTTGGTAATATTTTTTGTTCTTTTTTTCTAGGGCCGCTGGGTTCAGTGAAGACCACGCTCATCGAAGACGAAGGCGAGTCCCGATACAAGATCACTGATATTATTGGTAAGTTTCTTAAAATTTAGGCCTGTGGCGGCATCTACTTCGCCACATACGAACTACAGAAATGACGTCACGCAAATCCTGCATCGCGCAATTAGTTTACCGCGCGACTAACATTTCTACAACGTCCCGACATCAACCGTCGGGCAATTGCCCACCAGACACAACACCCGTCTGGTCGGAGGATCCTTCCTTTTCTATGGAGGATGAGTGAACTTTACACCCTGTTCCTCATGCCTCTATACTTTTTCCTATGACTAACTTCCTTTTTTTTTTATTATTATGATCAGCGTAGATTGTCCCACTACTGGAATATATTTCCTTGCACTCCTACCATCTACTAAAGAAATAGTAGTATTTAAATGTTATCTAAAACCTTATCTCCTCTCCCCCAGGCAAAGAAGACGGTCTCGGCGTGGAATGTCTGCGCGACGCCGGTCTGATCGCCGGCGAGACGGCGCAGGCGTACGAGGACATCGTCACCATCTCTATAGTCACCTGCCGCGCCATCGGCATCGGCTCATACGTTGTTAGGTATGTATTTTTGGCAGGGGTAAATAAACAGTAAATTTTGGTAGGGGTCAAATGTTGAGTCATTTTTGTATAGGGTCAAAATTACCCCTATTTTGGCCGAGGTAAAATTAGGGGTCAAAATTACCCTAATTTTATGGCGGTCAAATTGGGGTCATATTATATGACAAAGAACAGCATTAGCGTGGAATACCTGCGTACGAGAACATCATCACCATCTCCTATAGTCACCTACGCTGTGCTATCGGTATCGGCTCATATGTTGTTAGATGTTCTATCTATCTACAGTCGCATAACTAACAATTAATTATGTTGTAGTATGTAGGCTTCCAGTCTAACCGGATGCAGCTGAATACCAGTATGTAACATGGCGCGACTGCCTATCTGACCTCTACAACCCAATTATTGGGTAACACGATACCCGTTGGTAAGACTGATTGTTTGACGGTAAACACCAATTAAAAAATACGTGGTCATCTTTCTTTGATAGTCTAGCCTAGTGGCTAAATCACAATCACTTAATTTGACACTAAATATAAACAGAGTAAAATTCAAATTTATTTAACAGCTAGGCGGCTCTTACAACATGGCGACATATATTATTATAGACGTTGGGAAGTTGGCCAATTAACAGTGTTAAATTCGATCTTAGCATTTGCAATTCGCAGGTCCGTGTCAGGTTGTATCTTGATCAAAATATGATACGCGGGAATAAAACATATGTAGTTTTATGTTAGATTTCGTGCAGATTCTTCGAACGAACGAAATCTAACGACTCTGCATGAATTCTAACTTATAGAGATGTATTAATGATTTTCATGGTTAAAATTATGTAAATGCATATGTTTTATTGCCGCGTATCATATTTTGTTCAAGATACAACCTGACACGGACCTGCAAATTGCTTAAAACGCAAGAAAATTTAAGTTTCGCGGACTACCACAGCGCATCCTCCTTAAACACCTATGTATCCTGTTAGAATGAGACAGCAGGTGTTCTCTCGTTGTTCAACACTAATACGTACTTCTCCTCAACAGATTAGGCCACAGAGTCATCCAAGTAGAATCGTCCTACATCATTCTCACCGGTTACGCGGCCCTCAACAAAGTGCTCGGTCGCGCTGTGTACGCGAGTAACAACCAGCTGGGAGGGCAACAAGTGATGCACCACAACGGAGTGTCGCATGCCGTCGCTCCGACGGATCTGGAGGCTGTGAGGACCGCGTTGAGGTGGCTCGCATTTGTACCTAAGGTAAGCGGAGCTCAAACATTTTGTATTTTTTAACCTGCTTATGTAATTGTATACTTATTCAACTAAAAATGGAAAAATAAATTTACTTTAAAAAAGTACAAACTCACTTCAAAACCTAAAACGAATAAAATAACTTTTATAAAAAATTTAACAGCTTCTGTCTTCAATGCACCTTAGCTTGGCACCGACTTCAGAATCTGTTAATTTTTTTATAAAAGTTTTTTATTCGTTTTAGGTTTTGAAGTGAGTTTGTACTTTTTTAAAGTAAACTTAAATGGTCAAAATTTGTGTTTTTTTTTTTTTATAAAAGACAAAATTAAGGTTATGTTTGGTGAGGGTCAAAATTGGGATAATTGAATTCGAAATGAGGGCAATTATTACTAGTGGTCAAAATTGGGGTCTTTAACGGTAG
The DNA here is from genome assembly GCA_946251885.1 of Cosmia pyralina. Classification (NCBI taxonomy): domain Eukaryota; kingdom Metazoa; phylum Arthropoda; class Insecta; order Lepidoptera; family Noctuidae; genus Cosmia; species Cosmia pyralina. The sequence continues at coordinate 4,176,214 of OX276371.1, forward strand.
TGGTCAAAATTAAGGGTCATTTTAGAATAAAGTCAAAATTGGTTAACCAAACCCGAAATTGCGAAAAAAAACCAGCTGTTCCCTACATTTTGACCGAGTTATGCGAACATAAATGTAGGGAACAGCAGATTTTTTTTCGCGACATGCTTCACCATGTCTTGTCAAAGTTGGTGTTTCAAGTTATAAAAAAAATCACATTCATTTAATTTAGCATTATGTCCATTCGACCAATATAACCTCTCTTCTCCCCAGGACAAACTGAGCATGGTCCCCATAATGCGAGTATCCGACCCCATCGACCGCCCCGTGGAGTGGGTCCCGCCGCGCGCAGCCCACGACCCGCGCCTCATGTTAGCCGGAGACGCTGCGAGGGCCGGCTTCTTCGATGTTGGCAGCTGGGATGAGATCATGCAGCCTTGGGCACAGACTGTCATTACTGGTAAGGACTCTTCATCATCATCATTCAGCTAAGGGCCTCCTCGAAGCATCGCCACATCGATCAGTCCTGTGCTTCCTGCATCCAGAGGATTACTGCAGCTATTGATTCGATCCACCTTGTAAAGGGGATACCCACGCTGCGGCTTCGCTCTAATGGTTCATCAATCGTCACACAGGAACTGTAAAATATTCCGGGATAAAAATGTCACTTTCCAGTCCATTCTCACTAATATTATAAATGCGAAAGTGAGTTTGTTACGCCTTCACACTAAAAGTACTGAACGGATTTGGATGAAACATGGCCTGGACATAGGATACTTTTTATCCCGGTAGCACGTTCCCGTGGGATAATTTCCGACATGCACGCGGTCGAAGCTGCTGGCGAAACCTAGTCAACTTTTAAATATCATCCGTTACTCCTTTGCTGCGGAAAAGAAGGAGAAATCAACTAACAGTTAGAAAAATATAACAATTGGAGGGACACCAGTTTCGGACTAAAAAAAACCGGTCAAGACCGAGTCGGACTCACGCACCGAGGGTTCCGTTCCGATTTCTGAAAAATTGTGCTATTTAAGGGGTGGGGGGGGGGGGGGGGGGAGGTTTACATTTTTCATCAAAAGTCAAAAACTATGCGGCCTAAAAAAATAAAAAAATTGGCAAACGTCATCTAAAACTGTTCCAACTTTCAAGTTGATAGCATTAATAGTTCATGAGATATCTAGCTGTGACAGCTGGACAGACAGACAGACTTGAGTCGCACCGTAAGGGTTCCTTTTTACCATTTTGCTACGGAACCCTAATAAAGTAAGGAGGTGAATAAAGATTGAGTGGAATTGTATGCACGTTATGTACGTAAAAGCTTAGGATTGAATGAATTTAATTACTTAGAATTTAAAACACATAATATACACTTCTACCCCACCCTAGAGTTTAGGTTTCGATGGCCCCTACCGAAATATGATTGCTAGATTGAACAAAAACTGTTGATGCAGTTTTAAACCTGATACATTTTACCATCTTTTTCGATCGTATTGTTTTAAATTTGAATTCAGAATACCATACGACATGGAGCTACGCCTAACAAGTCGGATATGCGCCTTGTTAAAGGCAACTGATTTTTGAATAAAAAACATGTTTTATCAAATAAAGGTTTAATTTAATAACGCGTGTTGCCTCGATGGGCATCTACCACAGCTCTCATACGATTAGGCATAGAGTTTATCAACCGCTCTATGAAATTTTGAGGGTTCATCTCCCATTCCTCTTCTATGGCAGTTTTCAACTCCTGCATCGTCTGGGCAACTGGCTGACGAGCCCTAACACGTCTTTTTAGCTCATCCCACATGTGCTCAATGGGGTTCATGTCTGGGCTTCTGGCTGGCCAGTCCATAACTGTGATGTTCACATCCCGAAGATATTCCCTGACGATGCCGGCCGCATGGGCTCTTGCATTATCATGCATAAAAAGGAAATTTGGGCCCACATAGTCCGCGTATGGTATCACGTGAGGTTTTAAGCACTCACGAATGTACCTTTCAGCATTTAATGTTGGCAGCCGTGGTCCTGTAACAACCTCAAGTTGAGTTTTGCCGCTCGCGGATATACCGCCCCAGACAGTTCATGAGCCACCGCCATAAGCAACCCTCTCTTCAAAGCAGCATTGTGCGAAACGCTCTCCCTTACGTCGGTAGACCTTCTTCCTTCCATCATTGCCATGTAACACAATTTTAGACTCATCAGAAAAGAGTACACGGCTCCAATCTTGCTGTGTCCAATTTAAATGACTGCGTGCGAAATGAAGGCGCGCTGTTCGGTGGGCTCGCGTTAGTTTGGGGCCATTAGCTGGCTTGTGTGGTACCATATCGCGTTCTTTTAACCTTCTCCGAACAGTTCGAGCGCTCACAGATACTCCGTGGAAGTCGCGAAGTTGGTTTTGTATCGCAATGGAGGTAAGGTGACGATTTCTCAAGCTGGTCGTCACGATGAATCGATCCTGCCTTTCAGTTGTGACCCGAGATCGTGGCCTTCCTTGGCGACGAACAAAACCGCCAGTCTCTAGGTACCTCCGATAAACATTTCGGACCGCAGATCAACTTAAATTAAGTTGAGCACTCACGTTTCTTTGGCTGTGTCCGGCCTGAATAAGTGCCACAGCTTGGGCGGCGACTTCAGGTGAAGTATCCTTAGATTATTGATGGAACCTCACCTTAATGTTAAGAATAAGTAATGTTTGTTGCAAAACCAAAGATATCAATCACTTTTTCAAGAATTAAATCCAAGTAAACCAATAAAACCAAGTTTTCTTAGTATTCGATTGTTTGATATCAACAAACAGGCTCCAAATTGTCTTTTGTATCTTTAAATTCTGTGTTCGAAATTCAAAAAAAGACTATTGAATGAAATTGTGAATGTGCCAGGTTCAAAACTGCATAAAAACTTTTTGCTCGACCTAATATAAAATTTTAGCTAGGACCAAACGAAACTGAAAATACAAGGTGGGCCAAAAGATGTGTCCAGAAGTGTATTAGGTTGGGGAAAAAGTCTTTTCGCATTATAGTATGTATGAACTTAAAATAAAATCTCTTTGGCTATACTATTTTTATCTGGCTGGTTTTGGTATCATTGAAAGTTTAAATTTTAAAGAACACAATTCCAAATTCAAATTGGGAAAATGTCTGATTTTCATTTGTTTTTCGTACTGTCAAGATGAGTGAATCTAATGAAGAAATTCGATACATTTTAAAATTTTACTACAAAAAAGGTAAAAATGCAACGCAAGCCGCGAAAAAAATTTGCGATGTTTATGGACCCAGTGCAGTGTCTGTGAGAGTAGCACAAATTTGGTTTAAGCGTTTTCAATCCGGAAATTTAGATGTCAAAGATGCACGTCGCTCTGGTCGCCCTATTACGAATAAAATGGATGCCATTTTTGAAAAAGTGGAGCAAGATCGGCATATCAGTAGCTGAAGAACTGGGAATTGACCAAAAAACAGTTTTGGCGCATTTGAAAAAAACTGGGTACACAAAAAAGCTCGATATTTGGGTACCTCACGAGCTCACTGAAAGAAACCTAATGAACCGTGTACTCATTTGTGATTCTTTATTACGACGTAATGAAACCGAACCATTTTTGAAGAAGCTGATAACTGATGATGAAAAGTGGATCACGTACGACAAGAACGTGCGAAAAAGGTCGTGGTCAAAGGCCGGTCAGGCTTCACAGACTGTGGCGAAACCCGGGTTAACTCGCAACAAGGTGATGCTGTGTGTGTGGTGGGATTGAAAGGGCATTATTCATTATGAGCTGTTACCACCAGGCAGGACCATCGATTCTGAACTCTACTGTGAACAACTGATGAGATTAAAGCAAGAAGTTTAGAGAAAACGGCCGGAATTAATCAACAGAAGGGGTGTGGCTTTTCATCATGATAACGCTAGACCTCACACATCTTTAGCCACTCAGCAAAAATTAAGAGAGTTTGGCTGGGAGGTGTTAATGCATCCGCCGTATAGTCCTGACCTTGCACCTTCAGATTTCCACCTGTTTCGGTCTCTTCAGAATTCTTTAGGCAGTGTCAGGTTAACATCACGAGAGGACTGCCAAAACCACTTGTCGCGGTATATTGATCAGAAGTCCCAAAATTTCTATAGCAATGAGATCATGCCCCTACCTACAAGATGGCGAAAAGTTATCGAACAAATTAGTACCTACATACTTTAGATAAATGTAAATAATGTATATTAAAAAATGTTTTGAATTTTCTTAAAAAATGCGAAGAAACTTTTTCCCCAACCTATTATATTTTGTTGTTACCATAACTTCTTATACTATAAGTATTGAGCGATTTAACGTTTTTGGACAGTCAATTAAAAAATATAATTTTTCGCTTGACCATTTTAAGTAAAATATTAAAGCGTTATTTTGTCGGTTAAACCACTAGCAAAATTTATACTCCAATAGAACAACAAATTATTTTGAGATTTTAATACAAATACAACAATTTCGAACATTAATTATTTTCGTAAATTCGTTCACTAATTCAACACAGTGTCAGCAAGGTAAGATTATTTTGTCGAACTATAAAAGCGGTTTTCACCGCCAAACAAGTACTGATAAATCGTAAATGATTTTAATTTCTGTAAGTAGGTTTGTACAAACCCTTTGTAGGTGCTTCTGTTAGAGGATTGAGGCCGGTGAAATAACTGCAACCGTTTATGCTGAACACTTGATGTATTGATAAAAATTACAGTTTTCGTTTTCCTAAAATTAGAACGCGCACGTTCTGTTGCGACAATTTTTATTTATATTTCTTCACAGTATTTCTTCCAAACATACGTGTTTTACTGTCATGGCGTCCATACACGCACCGCACCAACTCGCCACTTGTTGTCCTCCGATTGGCTGACTAGCCGTCACGTCAACTCAGCCCGGCCAATCGCAGCGGTCGATTAGTGATGTCCCGTTGACACCGTAGTGATGTGAAATTAGTTGCATGATGCGGCAACACACTTTTACATGTGAATCATATTTTTAATTAAAAACTAGATGAGGTCGGCGTTTCCTATCTGACTACTCTGAGAAGTTAGGCCGAAACAAACTCAGAGGTCACAGTCTCTTCATAATCTTGGTCAGCTCAAGTGAAGACCATGTAGGTTGGTGTTTGAAATGGTCTTTTGAGGAAAGAACCACACAGACTGAGTGGACCTGTCCAGTCTTTGCACGCATTTGTCAGTAATCGTGCAGCTCAACTCAGAAATTAAGGAGCTCAATACTAAGCTAAATTTATGTTTCTCAGGTCGTGCCCGCCTCGGTGGTATCCCAATAGGAGTGGTGGCCGTAGAAACGAGAACAGTCGAGCTGACACTACCCGCCGATCCCGCTAACTTGGACTCTGAAGCCAAGACCTTGCAACAGGCTGGACAGGTCAGTAACTAGCTTTTTAAAGGGCATGTCATGCTTGACTCGGCATGATTTGACACAGCCGGGTGGTAAAATCCAATATTATGGTGATATCATCTCATTTGCCTAGCCGTTTCCCAAGTAGGTTGAACTCGGCTTCCAGTCTAACCGGATGCAGCTGAATACCAGTATTTTACATGGAGCGACTGCCTATCTGACCTCCATAACCCAGTTACTGGGTAATACGATATCCTTTGGTAAGCCTTATTGTCAGACTTGGGCTTCTGACGACACTCACGACTGTCAAAGATCTAAAAATGTCAGCCGGGACCATCGGCTCTACGTACTTTCTGAGGCACGGCAACCATAGACGAAGAAATGCAATATTTCGTGGAACTTAAGAAATTCCTTATTTATTAACAGGCAACCATAGACGAAAAAATGCAATACTTCATGGATGCTAAAGTAAAATAAATGATTGGAAAGGTTATAGTCGCTTCCTACAGGACCCAGGAAAGCACCTGTACAGTGGTAGCACTGCCGAAGAGGCCATTCCAATAAAAAAGTGCACATTTATAATATCCACCTTATTTTATCATTCACACAGGTATGGTTCCCCGACTCTGCCTACAAGACGGCTCAGGCCATCAACGACTTCTCTCGTGAAGGTCTACCCATCATTATCTTCGCCAACTGGAGAGGTTTCAGCGGCGGACAGAAAGGTAAGCTTCTAATATTAAACAGCCGCATAGTTTTGTTGAGCGTTCCATACTTGGCATAAGGCTATTAGACCGAGTTCCAAACGTCGAGATCCGAAAACGTAAAAAATAAAATATCTGTATAAATAAAAGAGAAGTCCTGACTGACTCATCAACGCCCAGCCCAAACCCTTGGACCTAGAAAGCTGAAATTTTGCACAGAGGTTCCCTTTATAATGTAGACAAGGAATAAAGAAGCATTTCCGGGTGGTACGTTCCCGCGGGACATTTTCCGACATCCACGCGGATGAAGCCGCGGGCAAAAGCTAGTTATTTTATAAAACTTGACATGGACATTATACATAACAGTGGCAACGAAGGTCTTCGATATCGGAAAGCGAATTATGTGAGCTCAAATGGAGTTGGACAGAACACCTGGCAAGGCCTGGCCTAGTGGAGCAAGTTGTGACAGAGTGACGTCACAATAGAAATATAAGGTCCCATTAAAATAGATGGACAAACTTTTAGAAATCATTCAGACCACCAAAATAAGGACAAAAATACTTAAAAGAAAAAAAATCTGCTAGCGAAAGTACACTAAAAATGTTGGTTACTATTATGTTTCGGATGATTAAATAATTATATTCATCTTCAATATTTTATTCAATATGACAGTGACCACACAATGACATGACAAAGTGACAAAGAAGTAAATGAGATAATGAATGAAGTCGAAGTAAAGAGGCCACATATATAACACCTCCGTCCCAAATCGTCTAGTTGTTAAGTTCCGGAGGTTATTGTTACGGTTTTACTGTTCCTCTCTTGGTATTAATGTACCCAGCATCTGATCAACATGTCTTTTGCAAATCTGACCGGAATCAGTTTCTATTTGATAATGTAATTGGCCTAATATCCTTAAAACGGTTCCGAATTCCCACTTAATATCGTCGTTTGTGTAGCTGCGTATTTGCACTCTCTGCCCAACAGTAAATGAGCGTACCGTTGCCTCATCAGTCGGCGGCCGTGTTTCATCTCTCGTCCTCGCCTTGAAATGAACACTTAGGGTGTTTCTTATCTCCCTGCCAAACATGAGCTCATATGGGCTTTTATTTGTGCTGCTACTCGGCGTCCTCCGTAGGCGTTCCTTAATACCTAGCAGTTTGTCTTGTATAAAGCCTGGTTCTGCGTTGACGCTATGTATTGCCTTTTTAATTGTTTGTACGTATCGCTCTGCCTGTCCGTTCGTGGCCGGATGGTATGGGGCTGTGGTTTTGTGAACAACCCCGCTTTCTCTAAGGAATGATTCAAATTCATTTGAAACAAATTGTCGACCGTTGTCTGATACTAAAGTAAGCGGAAATCCAAATGTCACGAAAAGTTCTTTAAGTTGGCGGATACACCATGAGCTTGTGGTTGTTTTCGTTTCTATAATTTCCACCCATTTTGTAAAAGCATCTACTATTATAAATAAGGAATACCCCTTAATCGGCCCAGCAAAATCGATATGGATCCTTTGCCATGGGCCTGATGGTGAGTCCCAATGATGTAGTACTGCGCATGCAGGTTGATTTTGCTTAAGTCGACATTCTCGACAGCTTTTAACTATGTCTTCTATATCTTGATCTAAATTTCTCCAGAACACGTATCCACGCGCTAGTAATTTCATTTTTACTATTCCAAGGTGTCCTGTGTGTAGTTCTTCTAAAACCTGCTGCCTCAGATTTGCCGGTATCATCACACGTGTTCCTTTTATAATGCAACCGTCTTGTATGGTCAATTCGTTATCATTGTAGCCATATCTTCTCACTGAGGTACCATTTTGTAAAGCTTTCAATAAATTGTTGTATTCGTCATCTAGTTGTGTATTTTCGGCAATTTTTATACGGTCAACGGCAATTGTGTTCATTTGATTTAATTGAAATGCGCAATGTACGTCAATTAGGTTATTTGCTACTGTATCTACCGGAAATCGTGATAGATAATCTGCATTGCTATGATCATCCGATGTTCTGTATTCAATAGTGTAGTCAAAACCAGATAGGAAATGTGCATAGTGAAAGAGTCTCATTGTGCTCATAGCCGGTAAAGTTTTGTGTGGATTGAAGATCGTAGTTAATGGTTTATGGTCTGTAATAAGTATGAATTTTCTTCCGTAGCAGTAATGAAAAAATTTCTTTAATCCCCAGAATAAGGACGTCGCTTCTTTGTCTATCTGACTGTATTTTTTTTCACTACTCGTCAATGAACGTGATGCAAAAGCAATAGGCCGATCAGTTCCGTCCGATAATCGATGCGATAGAACTGCTCCAAGTCCAAAAGGTGAAGCATCTGTAGCGAGAACCAAGGGCTTCTCAGGGTCAAAATGCATTAAAACTCTCTCACTGAGGATTTCCTGTTTAATTTTCTTGAAACTCTCATTACATTTGTGCGTCCATTCGTATTTAATGTCCTTCTTGAGTAGGTTATTAAGAGGGCTTGATATTGAAGCTAAATTCGCTATGAACTTATTATAATAATTAGCCATTCCTAGAAATGTCCGCAGTTCGTTGATGTTGCTGGGACATTTTGTATCCAGAATAGCGTTCACCTTGTTTCTATTTTTGTGCAGTCCATTTTTATCAATGGTATGACCCAAGTATTCGATTCTTTCTTGGAAAAAGTTACATTTATCCTTATTGAGTCTCAAATTTTTGTCTTGTAATTTTTGTAATACCAAGCGTAGTCTTGAAAGAAGTTGTTCTTCTGAATGTCCTTGAATTACTATGTCATCGAAAAAGCATTTCACTCCAGTTACTCCTTGAAGCAAACGATCCATAAATTTTTGCCATAAATTCGGGGCAACCTTGACGCCAAACATAAGTCTATTTACTTTGAATGTTCCCTTATGTGTGCTTAATGTTTGCATCATAGCGCTCTCCTCGTCCATCATCATGTTTAAGTAAGCTTGTTTGATATCAAGTGTGCAAAATATTTGACCTCCGTTCATTTCTACCAGAATGTCCTCTATGATCGGAATAGGGTATTGTTCATCTCTTATTACTTTATTTAAGGTGACTTTATAATCCGCGCATAAGCGTATACTGCCATCTGGTTTGACAATAGGAACCACTGGTGTTCCCCACTCAGAGCTATCAACCTTTGTAATTACCCCTTGTTCGCAGAGTCGTACTATTTCCTCATCGACTTTATTTTTAAGAGCATACGGTATACGTCTTGGCTTAATAAAAATTGGTGACACTTCTTCCTTTAGGGTCAAATGAGCTTTGTAATCTGGTATGCAGCCAAGGGAGCCATCAAATACATTCGAGTATTCCGAAAGTAGCCTATCCAGTTTTAGCTGATGTTCTTTAGCATTACTCGTAACTGCGTTTATGTTTGCCAGATCCAAGTTGATTGCTCGTATCCATGTTCGACCGAAGATAGGGTCAACATCTTGTTTGATGATGTATAATTTTCCTTCAAGTGTTTGGTCATTGTATTTACACGTAACGTAGGCTACTCCGAGAGGTGCGAAGATTTCTCCTGTATATGTTCTCATCGTAATGTTAGTTTTGTAAATCTTGCATCCAGTGTTCAACGCTTTAAAATCTTTATGAGAGATAGATGACAGAGCTGCTCCTGTATCTACTTCCATTTTGATTTTCGAGTCATTTATGCTTACATTTATCATAAATTTGTCTGTGTTGTTGGATCGTATTAAATTCATATCCCAGGGGGTTGTGTCATCGACTGTATCGGAAGAGTTGTCCGTGTCCTGCACCACTACATGTTCAGGCTCTAGTTGGTTGTTCCCAGGTGTTGATTGTAAGCAAACGCGAGCAAGGTGACCTACTCGTTTGCACTTGCTGCAAGTATCCTTGATGCTGCGACATCTAATAGCTCGATGTTCCTTACTTCCACAACGAAAGCATTTCCCTCGTAAGTCCTTAATCGTTAAAGGTTTATACTCTGGCTTTTGACTGCGGTGTTTGGGGTCAACTTGAACAGTTTTCACATGTAGTAGACCTTGGTTCGAAGAGTGAGCTGATGACATATAGCTACTGTCAGATTTTGCTAATTCAATAGTGGTTGCTTTATTAATTAAGTCCGAAAAATCGGTTACCATTGTTTCCTGTAGTATTTTGGTACGAATATCTGTGTCATTTAATCCTCTTATAAATTGTAAGGTAAGAAAATTATCACAGATCGACTTCTTACAGGTATTGCACGTGAACTCGCAATCTTGAGCTAAATGTTTCAAGTGTGACGAGTATGTCATGACTGTCTCGTCAGAACCTTGAAGTCGCGAAATAAATTTATGTTGACGAGCCCAAATGCTCGGTTTTGGATCTATATAATGTTGTAATATTTGAACCAAGCTGCCAAATTCTAGTTCACAAGGATCGTTTGGTGCGCACAAGTCGTAAGCTTTCTGGTGTAATTCTGGTGGCAATAAACTAAGCAGCGTGAGGGTCTGGATTTGTGAATTGTTACAATTATTTAGCTTCATGTAGGTTTTTAATCTCTGAACAAAGTTATTAAAACTTTCTCGTTCCTGTAACGGTTGAAAGTTAAATTACTTATTAATAAATGATTATTTTTGTAATAATGTATTTTTTTTTCAATTTCGAGGAAAGTTCCCTATGTAAGAACGAGATAAGAGACTACGTAAGACGTGAGATAACAGTATCTATCTACTAATAGCATGTAATTTATGCGAAAACTAGTGTTTTAAACGTAATATCCAATATCAGCCTGATGTGTCTCGACTACACATTTAGCTAATTATTAAAGATATTAAAAGAGTTTTTTAACACATTGCATACCGTTGGAAAGGGGATAGACTAGAGAACTTTTTAAAATAATTCGAAGATCCCGATCGCTTTTAGTTTTTTTTTTATAGCTATTTAAAGTTGAGTTTTAAGTTCATTTTTTATTTTTCCAAAAACTTTGTGATTTATTAAAAAAAAAAACTAGATGTAACTGGCAAGTAATTTTAAATTTGATAGAGCCATACAACAGTACATATGTAAATAAAAATGAAATTTGACGACTACACTTAAAACTTTTTTTTAATTTAAGCTTTAATGCTGAGTTTTGGATTTTTTCAAAATAAAAATTAGAAAGTTGTAATAAAAAAACCGGTGTGGCTAAAAATGAGTACTTGAGCCTGAAGCGATAGCAAATGACCTCTTCTTTCGGCCAATTCAATTTGGCAAACGATGCACCAAACACCCTGTATTATTGTTATTACGTTATTACGTTTAATCATTTCTCTTTCCATATATATAATACATTTTTAAATATTGATAATGACTTACTTTTTTATATTAAATTATTATTTTGTTTAAGCTTCACATGCCATACTAAGGCTAAATCTTATATATAAAAATCCCCTGTCACAATGTTCGTTCCCGTACTCCTCCGAAACGGCTTGACCGATTCTCATGAAATTTTGTGAGCATATTGAGTAGGTCTGAGAATCGGCTAACATCTATTTTTATACCGCTACTTTTTATCCCGGTCTACGCGGGTGAAACCGCGGGGCGCAGCTAGTAGACTATAAGACCAAATAATGTAACATATCAAACCACCGATTGTACTTACTCTATTTAAATGTGAATAAATGATTATGATTATGATTATGAAATCAATTCAAGTTGAGCGTCCCAACCTGGTATAGAGAAGAGTAATAGTACTGTCATCCGATTTCAAAATCAAATAATTAGAATGACTAGTGAAATGTTGGCTACCCCTGAGCTGTCACTTTGATAATGACATTTCTTTGTTTACATTTTTGATCTCGAATTCGACTTCTGGGTTTAGTTTCTTTGACTGTCCGTATATTTACTGTGGTGGCGTCCAAGGACTGAAAAAGTCGAGATGTTGGTCGTCATTCAGTCACTGCACTGAGGATACTGCGCTCATTATTATAACGCTATACAGATAGTCCCTATAGCAAACATTTACTAGTATTTTTTTTATTTACTTTAAATTAGACCAATTTTCCTGGACTTCACTGGCCCAGTTCGTTTTTCCATTTTACAAAGCAACGACCTCCATATTCCAAGCACACTTGAACACTAAAAACCCTTTTCCCCTCACAGACATGTACGAACAAATCCTGAAATTCGGTGCTGAAATCGTGCGCGCCCTCCGGGGAGCCACCGCGCCCGTCATCGTGTACATCCCGCCCGGCGGGGAGCTGCGAGGGGGAGCCTGGGCCGTCGTGGACCCGTCTGTTAATAGTCTGAGGATGGAGATGTATGCGGATCCTGAGGCCAAGTGAGGACAAATTAACTATTCACTGCTTTTCAAAAAAAAGTATGCGCTTCGGGAATCATCGTCTATCTGCGGAAATACGCACACGCGTATATGAGATCTAATCGCATCTTTGTGAGAAATACGTGCTATCTCGAAAAATGCAATTTTACAGGAAGCGTTAAGTAAACTTAAAAAAAATATATAATAAGTAAATTAATGTGTTTTTACGTTAAATGAGTTATGTAATAATCTTTTAAAAAATACATAAAAAAAATTCTACAATTGAATAATCAATTATCGAATAATAATTTCAAAAAAAAAAAAAGTAATTTAAAAAAAATACCTTTTCCGAAATGTCACGTTTTTCTCGCAAATAGGCGTATAATATAGAGCTGTTACAACCATGGAATTACTCGCCTAAACAAAATTATAGATTAACAACTCGACTTGTGTAATTCCACAAACCACAAATGACGATCTGAGACTGCTTTTCAAATAAAAGTATGCGCTTCGGAAATTATCGTCTACCTTCGGAAATACGCACACGCGATGATGAGATCTATTATAGAGTTGTTACAACCATGGAATTACTTGTCACAAATTTGTATTACCATGTTTATAAAATTATAGATTAACAACTCTATGCAATTCCAAAAAACCTAAGGAGAGATAACTTCATACAAACTTTAATTTCGGAAGTCGGTGGCAAAAAAACCTAAAATAAAGATCCCAAGACACCGAGTTCCGAAATTAAAGTTATTTCATAATTTTGAATTAATTTCTTTTTGAAGTCGGTTTTTTTATTTTTTTATTACTTTTCTTTTCAAATGCGTTTTGACGTGTTCTTTGTTTACAGGGGAGGTGTCCTAGAAGCAGAAGCTATAGTTGAGGTGAAGTTCAAACAGCGAGATATTCTCAAGACTATGCACCGTCTGGACCCTGAACTGCAACGGGTTGGAGCCCGAATTGCAGGTATGTGGAACCTTTCTACCGTCTTCGAAAAGGAGAAGGTTTTTTATACTGTTACGTAGACGCTAATGCCATCTACTATCGAGTAGGAGAACTACATGATACGTCGATTCGTGACAGATTTTTCTAGAACATTCTAAACCCTTCCAGAATTTTCTAGATGATTAAGTGTCGTCTTGTAGCATTCTAGATCATTCCTGTAAGTACTAGAATGTTCTCGAATGTTCGAGAAGTCGTCATGTAAATAGAGAGTGCCAGCGGTGTAAGGCAGTTCAGCTAGGGATGCGAAACAGTGAACAAAAGTAAGCTACAGTGTGTACAAGTGATTATGCTTAAGGACGCTGCGCTGTTACAAATGGGTAGTCAAATCATTATTTTTTTACACAAAAGTATGTTTATTAAATAAAATGCTTTGCATTCTTAAAATGTTTTTTGGCCGAATTGTTGATACTCGTAGATGTGCATGGTACGATTGTGAACTATAAATATAATTTTAAATAGGTACATTTTCTCAATAAATGTACCGAAGTAAAAATTTTCACTACGGTACATTTATTGTGAAACTGTACCTATCTAAAATTATATTTATAGTTCAGAATCGTGCCATGCACAGCTATCAACAATTTGGCCAAAAACCATTTTAAGAATGTAAAGCATTTTATTTAATAAACATGCTTTTGCGTAAAAAAGTAATGATTTGATTACCCATTTGTAACAGCGTCCTTAAGGCGCGGACTGACTACGATTTTAAACGGCACACAACCGCGTAATCTATAGTCACCCTTAGCTGGCTTGAAATAAGGTTGAAAGTTGAAAAGAATATATGTGTTGCCGAGATTGTGACTAAGCTGCGAATGTGCATTTAATTTCCGGGTTTTCTTTAGATTATTCAGAATATCACAATAAATTAAATAATTGTCCGGTTAAAGTTTAAAAAAAAATGCTAATTCTATTAAATTCATAAATAAAAAAAGAATGTCGTTATCGCTGAAAATACAGAGATGTTCGACGCCAAAGTTTATTTTTGTAAAACAACTTCCAAATTTTTATTGGGAACATCAAACTATTTTTTACTATTCTATTCGGTTAAAATTATTCTTTAAACCCTTCTCTGTCCACTGTATTTTATGCGCCGGATAGTTTCATTGCGTTACGTCATACTCGACAATCCAAGAAACCAACTTTTGTGAATATTGAGCTAATACCGCGCCTTAAAGTTTGTGATTATTTAAATCTTGTTTGTTTTTGGTATAAATTGGTATTATTTTATTTATCCCGAACCCCAGCTCGTAACAATTCGATTACAGGAAAAGTTTTTAAGCAGTGCGCAAATTTTCAATTATTCTACCCATGAATATGAACAACTTTCACTATGGGACCAACTTTGAAATCACGAAAACAAAAATCAGCTGTTTCATACATTTTGGTCGAGTTGGTTGAACTGAACTTTTGTACTGAATTGAACTTTTGTATGAAACAGCAGATTTTGTTTTTCGTGATTTCAAAGTTGGTCCCATAGTGAAAGTTATCAGTTCGATGGTATAAGCACCTCTTAAAGTTTATACCGTCAATTTTTAGCACCACTTTAGTTTTATATTTTTTTGCGCGGAACCCTTATTCTTTTCTAAAATAAAAGTAACCTAAGTTACTCCTTATATATCATCAGCTATCTGCCAGTGAAAGTCACATCAAAATCGGTTTAGCCGTTTCGGAGATTAGTCGGAACAAACAAACAGACACACAGACAAAATTGTTAAAAATTGTGTTTTTGTACCGTACTTACTTTGATTATTATCCATTTAGTAAAATATTGTTATTTTGACATTACAAACAGACACTTCTATTTTATTTATTTGTATAGATGTGTATATTAAATGGGTTTGTTTTATTACAGAGTTGAAGGAACAAATCAAGGAGATCTCAAAGGGCTTGGACCGTAGAGGATCCATTGATGAAAGCCTCATCAGAACCGATACCGGGAGAGCAGGTAATACAACCAAACATAAACTTATAATCTAATGTAACCATAACATATCAAAATATCATCTACATTGCCACTTCATCACACTGACGTCACGACATCAACCGTCAGGCCCCCGACACCCGCCCGCCCGCCTGCGCGGAGCGAATAGTTATAAAAACCGTCCCTAATAATAATAAATGACCGATGTTTACAAGTCCCCATTTGCTTAGTAGTCAGTAGCGCCCTAAGCCTAGGTACGAGTCCCACTATGGGGCGCCCTTAGCTGTGCTACTTAAATTATTTTTTGCAAGGCGAGAGGCCCTTCTGGCCCCGCCGACACCCGGTTAAGCAATAAATGCTCCCGGAGCCAATTGCGAAAAAGTCCGTACCAAAAAAAAAACAACCGTCAGGCATTAGTCTGATCCAGCCTGTCCCTTGCCTAGCTTGTTGTCTCTCCCAACGACGCCCTAAGCCGAGACCCATACCCCACAGGGTGCCCTTAGCGTATATTCGCTTAGTTTTTAAGTTTTAAGCCCTGGCTGGAAGCCTTGAGAATTTATTGAGGCACCCACAGCAAGCCCGATTAAGCAGCCGACAACCTCCTTGGTTGACCTGCGAGATGCCATATATAAAAATAATAAAAAAAACAATCGTTGGGCAGTAACCCACCAGATACAACACCCGTCTGGTCGGAGGATCCTCCCTTGTTTATGGAGTATATGCACCCTGTCCCTCATACCTCTATAAAATACCACCACCAGAGTATCATGTCAATTCGGCGGAAAAGCAACAAACTACAGTGAGCGCGCAAGTGCTAGTCGCCGTTTGTGGTAAGTGAGCGGTGAGACGGGGGAGGTAGATAAATCGTTTCAATCGCACCCTCCCCCGTCTCGCCGCTCACATACCTCAGGCGGTGACTAGCACTTGCGCGTTCACTATAATAAAATATTTCAAAATTTCATCTCATCATCATCATCCACAGCCCGACTTCACTCACTGCTGAACATAGGCCTCTCTCTGCTTGTGTCAATCCCCACGCTCCTGTGCCAGCCTCAACCAGGTCTAGTTAAAATTATATCAAATGGCTTCATTAGTATAAATGTAACTACTGTAAGTTATTGAAATAAACATTTTTTTTTTTTTTCATTTCTATCCGAAATAAAATACAACAGGCTAGTTCACAATAAGAATAGTGCATTATTAATTTTGTATTGTAGAATGGTTGTAGGCTAAAGATGAGAGATAAGTTTGTCATAAAATGATAACTTTTATAGGAGTATTATGTATTAATACAGAACCATCTGGTAGTTAGATTTCGTTCGTTCGACAAATCTGCACGAAATGTAACTTGAGAGATGTATTGATGATTTTTATGGTTAAAATTATGTAAATACGTATGTTTTATTGTCGCGTATCATATTTTGATCAAGATACAACCCGACTCGGACCTGCAAATCGCAAAAAACCCAAAAAAAAAATGAATTTCGCGGGCTACAACAGCGCATCCCCCCTAAATGATAATACATCCAGTTAAAACAATGGAACTCACTACAGGCTTCAGAGCTATCCCAGACCAACTCTCCTATACATCGTTGTTATTTTGTTTCAGCTGAAAACCGAGTACGGGAACTAGAAACAGAACTATTAGCCGCCGAGAAAACGGCTAAGGCACGTGAAAAGGAACTCAGCCCTATTTACCATCAGGTAATTATTATTTTATTCTCTGGGGGTGTTAATTTTAATCAATCTGCCTAGCCTTTTCCCAACTATGTTGGGATCGGTTTCCAGTCTAACCGGATGCAGCTGAATACCAGTATTTTACATGGAGCGACTGCCTATCTGACCTCCACAACCCAGTAACTGGGTAATACGATACCCTTTGGTAAGACTGGTTGTCAGACTTTCGGGCTACTGACGACCCGTAACGACAGTCAAAGACCCACGAATGACAATGACAGCCGGGACCAACGGCTTAACGTGATTCCCGAGGCACGGCTTAACGTGTTTTCCGCTATGTACTATTATAGTAATAACTATTCTCCACAACTCAATAAGTCAAAGTTGTCGAAGTCTTTCAATTTCTCAGAATAAGAACGCCAAAGTTGGCCTTTTAACTCAAAAATCACTCTTGCGGCTGCTTTTATTTAGCAACAAGAGGCCCCTAGAGCCCTAGACCAAAATAAAAAAATAATAATCCATTACATTACATAGTATAAAAAAGCTTTTTTACAAAAAAAAAAAAAACTACCGACTTCCAAAAAAATAGTACAAAGTGAAAAATAACTTTAATTTCGGAAGTCGGTGTCTGGTTAAATGTATTTTCGTTTTTTGCCACCGACTTTCGAAATTAAAGTTATTTTTCACTTTGTCGTGTTGTTTTTGGAAGTCGGTTGTATTTTTTTGTAAAAAAGTTTTTATTTTTCACTTTTTAGTTGTGGTACCTACCTCACACAAATTCTAATACCACTACCTGTAAAACAAACTAGAACATCATCCATTGAAACTAACTCAAAAACTACCCAAGCAAAGTTAATCAATTTTATATGGGACCAACTTTGATTTTTTGACTACCCTCTCGAATAAAACAAAAAAAAATCTATATCGGTCCAGCCATCTTCGAGTAATCGGGGAATATACATAAAAAAAAGGTTCCGACGAATTGAGAACCTCCTCCTTTTTGAAGCCGGTTAAAAATGAAGTCGCTTCCGCTGTCTGTTCGCTTAGATCTTTTAAACTGCTCAACGGATTTTAATGCAGTTTGCAGCAATAGATAGAGTGATTCAAGAGGAAGGTTCTTAAGAAGAGAAAAATTGGAAAATTTCGGAAAACTGAAAGTACATTTTCTATGGGAATTTTGTATGAATTATTGAAATTTGGACATACAACCTCTGTCGGGTCAGCTATTTAAATATACAATAGTGTCAACCTGTAACTGTCGCAGGACAAAATGCCTCTTCTCACACAGAGAAGACAAGAGCATTGAACACCACGCTTGCGCAATGTTTTTCTATTTTCACCTTTAAAACTGATACGTTTTGGTTTGTTTTAGATCGCAGTACAATTTGCAGAACTACACGACACAGCTGAAAGGATGCTAGAAAAAGGATGCATATTTGTAAGTTTTTGTTTTTATTATTTTTCGTTCGATTATTTCATTGTTTGATTGATTACTCCAGTTGTGCTATCCACAACTATTTGAAATGTTTTATTACTAGCTGTTGGCCGCGACTTCGTCTGCGATTCAGGATGAAAAGTAGCCTATGTTCTTCTCCAGGTCATGGTCTACCCGTGTGCCAAGTTTTATCCAAATCCGCTCAACCGTTTTAGCGTGAAAGCATAACAAACAAACAAACTCACTTTCGTATTTATACTCAAGTAGTATACAGGGTGTTAGGTTAAACGAGGGACATACTTTAACGGAGTGTAGTTAGTACTCATGAAAATGAAAAGAAAGAAATAAAATACGTTTATTTGCGGTAAACATGACGCAAAGGACAACAAAATAAAATAAACAATGTAAAAAACAAGTTTTGGGGAAAATATGCGTCACATCTACGCAAAATTTATATTTATTTATTTTTTTAATTTTTTTTTTCATTTTTTTATTTTTATTTATTTTATTTTTTTTCTATCTATTTCACTTCTATGAACAACTTTGTCATAATATAGATCTCGCATGTATCTAAATTATAGGAAAGCACGACACTATCAATTAGCGTACTAACACATTATACGGAAAATAAAAAATTATACACTAAAACAAATTAAAACAATTAAAAAAATATTTGAATACTTACTATGAAATTGAAATTTTATTTTCTTACAAATGCTAGGTTTTTTTTTATAATACTACTACTAAAATGTACGAGACAGCAGATTTTTTTTTTCATATTTCAAGGGCTCCGTGGTAAAAGTTGTTCATTTTCATGAGTACTACATACCGTTAAAGTATGTCCCTCCTTTAACCTAACACCCTGTATATTTGTGCCAGAGTCTACGGTGCAAGAAATGTGTTCAATTTGTGTTTTCTTTTAGATATTGTTTTTTTTTTTTTTGTTGATTTGGGACTACCTTTAAAAAAGTTGTCACGAATTGCCCGTCGTAAGTCACATATGGCGCGCAAATCTGGGCAGATTTTTATGTCATCGCATAATTAATCGCTTTTATGAGGGCTGTCGCATTTTGTCAGCTCTCTCGCTCATACGGGACCAAATTTTTAAGATTGTTAAAAGTAAAGATGCTTTTTAGGGTTCCGTACCTCAAAAGGAAAAAACGGAACCCTTATAGGATCACTCGTGTGTCTGTCTGTCTGTCTGTCCGTCTGTCCGTCTGTCTGTCTGTCTGTCTGTCTGTCTGTCTGTCTGTCTGTCTGTCTGTCCGTCTGTCTGTCTGTCTGTCTGTCTGTCTGTCTGTCTGTCCGTCTGTCACAGCCAATTTGCTCCGAATCTAATTGACTGATTAAATTGAAATTTGGTACACATATGAATTTCTGTGACCCAAACACGGACGGGTAAAGTAAATAAATGAATTATGAATATAGAGGTCACTTTTAGGGGGCAAATAAGAAAATAAAAAAAAAAGTTTTGCAAACTACACCATGTGGCATGACAAATGAAAGGGCTTAACTATGAGGGTCTCAAATATATTTTTTTTATAATTTTAAAATAAATTGTTTTAAAGTTATTTAAGAAAATAGGCGAAAAATTACCATTCCCCTCCCTTATCTCCGAAACTACTGAGCCTAAAATTTTGAAAAAAAAATACAGAAAATAGATCTTTACCTGTAGATTACAGAAAAACCTATAAGAAGTCTGTGGTCTTAAAATAAAAAAAAAAATAAAATAAAAGTTTTGCAAACTACACCATGTGACATGTCAAATAAAAAAGCTTACTAGCTTAACCTGATGGATCGACCCGTACGGCTGTTATTACTTAGCCACGAGCTCCTCCTCCACCTCCTCCTCTTATCGTACCTTAACGTACCGGAAATATAGTAAACCTCCTAGGATTAAAAAATAACCCCATTTTTTTGCTCCCCAGGACATAATTCCCTGGCGCGATTCCCGCCGCCAATTCTACTGGCGTCTCAAGCGACTCCTGCGTCAGAATGAACAGGAGCGAAGAGTGCAGGAGGCGGTGAAGCCGGCAGACAAGATGGAGCAGGGGCCTGCCGCCGCCACGCTGCGCAGGTGGTTCACTGAGGACAAGGGGGAGACGCAGGTAAATAATAATATGTAGAGAAAATATACAAAATAAAAGTAAGTGGGCGCAATTCGAATCTGCGCCGTTTATTATCGTGAAAACGTTTGGTTACAAACTCACAGCTGTTACCTAACTTAGTGAGAGGTGTTTGCTGGGCACTAGACTTTTTAGGTTTATTGCATTCTTTACGATGCAAGCTTTCCTCGACTGGTTTTTTTTAATCTTCGATATGAGCGATAGCTGATGTTATTTTGGTATTGTCAACTTCATATGCGTTTTTGACCATATTTTGGCTAATATTTCTGTGGTTTCACTTTAGGTCCTAGTAGTGCTTTGTCACCTCTTGACAATGACGCCAGAATCAACATTCTAACTAAAAACGTTTTTGCGCTATACAAATTGGAATTACAGCACATAGTGAAAAATAGAGGGTCGCGCGCATGCGCCTGACCTCGAATTGTAACGTCATAGGACAAATGAAATCGTGCTTAAAAATTGTTATAAATATGACCTATCTTTTCAATGCTCAACCATTACTCTAGCATTAAAAGTCTCGTAGTTATTAGCGGTTGAATTCATACATGTTTTTGTCGGTCAGAAATATTGATCTTACCACCAGCACCGAGCGAAAAGAAACGTTAGAAAAATTGTCCATAATGACCCATCGTGGTCCATGTTGGCCCATGGTCTCTTCACACAATGGGCAACAAAGCAATTTTTTCCACTCTACTAATCATGCTATCTCTTTCCCTAGTCCCACCAATGGGAGCACGACAACGAGGCAGTCTGCAAGTGGCTGGAGGCACAAGCTTGCGACGACAACTCCGTGCTCGAGAGGAATCTGCGCTCCATACATCAGGACGCGCTGTTGCAGGCTGTTAATAATCTCGTAGTGGTGAGTATCAAATTATTGTGGATTTGATATAAACGAGAATAATTCGAAATAATTTGTTGAAAGTTTCTTTTGTATACGCTTGAATCGCACGAAATAAGTTTAAGTGTCGTAAAAAAAGAAAAAATACTAGTCCAATATTTTTTAGTAAGTCATGAAACATACATGTAATAGCTAATTAATTACTGCTTAATTTTCCCAACACTGTATCTTTTTTTTTTTTTTTTAAACTAGTAACATGTGGAAACGTAGTGGATTGTACATTTATTTATAGCATACTGTGTATCTAGATATAATATACAATGTACGATTGTTTGTTTTCCCAAATAAAATAAAAAATAAAAAATAAAAAAATAAAAATGACGGACAAAAAAAAAATTTAGTCATCGTCCCTATTGTCTAAATAAAAATCTATGTTGTTCTAATAAACGAAAGTCGGACTGCTGCCGTTCGATTCCCAGGGGGCCCAGACAAAATCCCTTTCCTGTAAGCGTTAACGCCAACGGAAAGATCAAATTGTAAGGAGTTGACAGCAGCAGTCACGTGACATCTCTGAAGCTAATGTCAACGCCATACTATTTGATCTTTCCGTTGGCAGTAACGCTTACAGAATAGTACATTTTGATACAAGTGGAGAATTTTTGTTATTGCATTCGAGGCGGAATTTACACCCGAGCCGTAGGCGAGGTTGTTTTTGAGTTGAGAACTGCAATAACAAATGTCCACGTGTATCAAACGACGTTTTACAATACACTTTAGAAGAAATAAAATAAAATAACGAAAAATATTTTTGTCATGAATTATTAGGAAACTATGATTTGAATTTTTTTTTTCCGCACTTTGCTTTCGCCAGGTTGAAAGAGAAGCAAAGGTATAAAGCCGATAAACAGCCTAATATGAAAAATAGAAAATTCAAATATTTTTGAGTTTAGAACACAAATAAATGTTAATTTGTTCATAAACGTTTTTATTATTGTAATAATCATGGTATATTCTTTTTATAAACATTATTTAAATATTCAAAAAAATATTAACGCCGTAAAGGCGCCTACCTCTTTGCCGAGATTAAAAAAAAACATTCACCTCCGAATAGAGACGGTGTAAATAGAGGCATTGAACCAATTTGGACTAAGTATAGGTATAAGTTATCTGTGGCAATTTTTAATCCCGCACACGTGTTGGAAAATTAAAAATCGCACGCGTGTGAAATATATTGCATTGTGAACCTAATCGTAGTGCGATATGAACCAGTTTTCGAGGAAGTGTCTTGAAAAATGGATTTTGTCTAGGCCCCCAGGCCCAGGTCGGAATAAGTGTGATTTTTAATTTTATTTCAATCAATCTGCCTAGCCTTTTCCCAACCATGTTGGGGTCGGCTTCCAGTCTAACCGGATGCAGCTGAATATCAGTATTTTATATGGAGCGACTGCCTATCTGACCTCCACTACCCAGTGACTGAGTAATACGATACCCCTTGGTAAGACTGGTTGTCAGACTATCGGGCTTCTGACGACCCGTTCCGACTGTCAAAGATCCACGAATAACAGCCGGGACCAACGGCTTAACGTGCTTTCCGAGTCACGGACGAGTCTCGGTATGTAAAGATGGTCACCCATCCACGGACAACCCCGGCAAGCGTAGCTTAACCTGATGGATCGACCCGTGCGGCTGTTATTACTTAGCCACGAGCTCCTCCTCCGAGAGTTTTATTTATGTACACACAAAACACTTAATAATACATAATACACAACGATAGAAGCGCACAAAGGTATGGGATTTTCCAGCAGGAATTTGTCAGTAGCAGCCTGGAGTCTGGATTAGTGCCCGGTTGATGGCAATAGGCTCGCTCCCTATTACATAGGACTTAGACATAACTGGCGAAATGTGCGTGTTACTATAGCTACAGCTCTGCTGTTCCCTTCGGTGATTACAGGCGTTATATTAATTGTAAAATATCTCTTTTCCAGGAACTCACACCGTCACAACGAGCGGAGTTTGTCAGAAAACTGTCTGCGTTAGATATGGAACACTAATATTATAGTTAATTTTAATGAACTAGGATGAACAAATTATGTAGGGTACATATTTATTGTTGGGGCTTTTTAGATGCGAGCGAGTCTTGTTTTATTACTAAGTGGTGCTTCGGAAAATCTTTGTTGTATTGTATTTCTCTGTAGCAATGTTTTATTCTATTCATATTCCAATAAAATAACGAGCGATGATACAGTTGTCGCATATGATGTTTAACATCTGCCATCTCACCTTGGTAAAAGTAGTTTCTTGTTTCATACCAAATTTTTAAATCCGTCACTGAAAACTTTTAGAAAAATATTTAAAACATATTAAAGAACACAATATTTAATATACACTTATTTAAGAATACAATATTTAAGAACACTTCCGTCCGTTTTCACGAAATCACTCCCACAGATTGCAGGAAAGCGACGGGAAATGTGTAATATTATATAAAAAAAGAGTTGACATTTCTATCTGGCTACCACTGAGAAGAAATGACAAAAGAAACTCAGGGGTCCCTTTTTAAAGTCCAGACGTCATAATCTTGGTCAGATCATGTGATTACCAAGTAGATATGGTGTCTGTGATGGCCTTTTGAGTAAATAGTAAACTCGCCCCATATTACATGGGATTAAACTACTGTTAATTTTCGCTTATGAAATAAAAATAAATTAAAAGTTGCTACAAATTGGTAGAAATCAAAATGTTGAATGTATGGATTTTCCGAAGAATCGCTCTGCTGCAAAATTGTGTTAAAATCAAGCTTAATATAAGGTTAGTTCTAATTTTGCAGTTATAATATAACAGACTTGTGTGTTTTAAGTTCAGAATTTACTAAAGTTAAGTTTCACAGCCGTATGAAGAAATATTAATTTAAAAAAAAAGTTTGACCGCTACCGCTGTACCGCGCCTTAAGTATGTGCGTTTAGGCCGCTCATTGGTCAACGCCCACGGCGTCCCGCCCCCGCGGTACAGCGGTATCGGTTCACCTAGGAAGCGGGTGAAATCTCGAGCTAAAACTAGTAAAAATGTTCTTTCGTTCCGCTGTGAAGTTCAGGAACATGACAATTTTTTTATAGATTCTCTTTTTTTTATTTATTTAGATACACCTAGTTACCTCTTGGTACGTAAAGAATGGACGCTGGTCCTTATTTGTTGGCTTTTTGACCGTTAGACTATAAGAAACTAGCTAAAACCATAATAGTGCAATGTTTTGTAGGAGTTATATCAATTCTTAAAGTAATTTAATTTTAAATATTTTCGCTTTGTTCTTAGAATGCTCAAAGCGCAATACTGTGAAATATAGGTACTGTATTTTTAGTAAATAACAATAACAGAGTGCATCCCAGCGCGTCGAAAAAACACTGTTTGATTTTCAACTCTCGGCGCTAAGCAGAGCGTTGAAAATCCAGTGCGCGAAAAAATCGCTGCGATACTTTTACGTACGTGCATATGTCGGCTTATTCCTACAAAAATGCGATACCTATGCGTTCAAAATTTTGGAAGAGCTGATTTTTATTTTAACGCAGTTTGGTCCAGATTCATGTACTGAATCCATGGTAACAAGGTGTCCCAGCCAGCCTGTGTATCTATCTCGTGTCAGCACGATTTACACGAGAGTATCTCAGGCTGTGGTGGAAATTGCCAGTTGATTAGAAAGAGAGAAGACTGTCCACGGTACAGTCAGCAACAAAAGTCTATTAACACTTGCAGTTTTTTAATCCTAATTATTAAGCGAAATATTTAATTCAAATCGGAGTAAAGTACTTAAAATTTTAAGAACATTAACTCTTAAGTTAAACGAAAAAAAAGCAGTTTATCGAATCATTTTGTGTTAATTTAGATTACGTCAAAAAGTAGCAGTGTTAATTGACTTCTGTTGCTGACCGCACGTCAGTATCGTCTTCCATAGAGGTTCTATAAATGTACCGTATATTGTCATTTCTACCTCTAACGGTCAAAAATAAAGTAATCTGTTTGAATTCTCAAAAATGTATAAATTATAAATAAAGAAAAAATATAGTAAAATTGTATACTTAGTGTCTTGTTGCGAATGTTATAAAAAAATGTGTAAAAGACATTTTTAATCAGCTAATTTGAGGCAATTGTTTTAAAATATTAAATTTCAATTCTTTTATTGTATGTATGCGGCTTGGAAAATATCTGTTTTTTTTTGTAAAAGTCGGAAATGTAGAAGAAAATATCTGCTATTTTATACAACAATGCAATATACTTACCCAATCATAAATGGTAGATATTTCTTTTTGCTATTTCAGCACCCTTAAAATTAAATTATCTAGCGTAACTTCACGGACCCATCTTTTATCGTCTATCTTAGAATGTCTCTCAATTTAATTGATACTTTAAAAAAATTATTGCCTTTGAATTTCTCTGGCAATAGTCTAGGGTAAGACGAGCATGAATGCAATAAATTCAGGAATAAGGGTAATTCTAATTACTCCAAGCGTTTCGTATTTAAAAACTATTTAAGACATTTTCCACGCCGCGTGAAACCACGTAGTAATAATAGCAATATAAATCATTGTGTTAATTTATTATTTTTAAAAAAAATGTATGAATTTGTACAAAATGCACTGCAAATACATTCCCGTGTTTAATTTTGTTAAATATTTTTATATTGCTGAAAAGCTTGCGGTTGAAACTCCATTCGCTAATAAAATTTTATTATAAACGATTTCAAGTAATAGTCCGTTCACAATTATTTTACCTCTGAAAGCAGCAACTCAACAGCAACCTTATCGTAACGATAATAAAGATCATTGTGATTTAGACAGACTTGTCAGTGGTAGCAACCCAACAACCTTGTTATTAGGAGGATAAAGGTCATCGTGATTTTAACAT
Source organism: Cosmia pyralina (assembly GCA_946251885.1). Taxonomy (NCBI): domain Eukaryota; kingdom Metazoa; phylum Arthropoda; class Insecta; order Lepidoptera; family Noctuidae; genus Cosmia; species Cosmia pyralina. The sequence goes on from OX276371.1 coordinate 4,202,400, forward strand.
TGATGCAAAATAACTATGAAAGAACTGTACAAGCGAATATTTCTTCTGTCATAGCACTAAGGCTCAATTTACATTGCCACGGAATGTAATGGAAGCGAGTTTGTAAACGATATTGTACATAGTAAAATGAACTTTATGACAATTGTGTAACATCAAGCTACCCCAATCTGTCAAATTTTCCCAATTGAATATGAACCTTATTCCTTTGTAGTAAAGTTGAAAATCTATCAAAGAGATTTGACAGATTGGGGTAGCTTGATGTGCAAACCAGATACGAGCTTGTAACTGCGGGATTTACATAGAGTGCGCGAGAAGTCTCGAGAAGACGCGCTACATTTTATTCGGCTCGTATCTAGTTTGTACGTTACGCTCATCGTCTGCCTAGCCTTTTCCCAACTATGTTGGGGTCGGCTTCCAGTTTAAGTGGATGCAGCTGAATACCAGTATTTTACATGGAGCGACTGCCTATCTGACCTCCACAACCCAGTTACTGGTTAATACGATACCCCTTTGGTAACTGATTGTCCAATTTTCGGGATTCTGACGACCTGTAACGACTGTCAAAGATCCACGAATGACAGCCGGGACCAACGGCTTAGCGTGCTTTCCGAGGCACGGAGGTTCTGGTATGTAAAGATGGTCACCCAACCACGAACCAACCGCGGTAAGCGTAGCTTAACCTGATCGATCGACCCGTGCGGCTGTTATTATTTTTGTGGCTAATCTAATGTCTTATCGTATAAACTTAAAATTTAATTCATGGCCATCCATTAATAGAGAAGTATGGTTGAAAAATATATGTTGCGCCGATCACAAATAAATTGGGATATGGTCAGGAGAATGATGATCTTTCATTGCATGAATCAATTTAGTCGAACCGTGTAATATTGCCATAAGTAAAAACTTAGCTCAATGGAGTTTCAAAAATACAATAAGTTTTTTAAGTTTAGCAACACTGAAACGCTAAAAGCCGCTAATTGAATATGTAGTGATATTATTATTATATGCGCGTCCATAAAACACGTTATTTATTATTTAATGTTATTTATGTTTAAAATGGGACCAAATAAATAAATGGTGTATATTATGATTTCGTTTTTTTTCTTTTTTAATATCCTCTGCAATCTTGAATACCCGCTCACACGAGCGCGGTGTGAATCGGGTCCGTGGAGTCATTTTACCTAATATTGTACGGGGTTTGAGTTCTATACCAAGAAAATATTTTTTTATTATTAACGTTGTTCCATCACTATTAAGTACTAATATCGAATTCTATGCATTTAATTTGATGCGTTATCTATTTCCGAACGATTTAAGATACGTCAACACTGACTGAGACTCGTCTATGACATTAAAAAATTTTTTTTTCTCTGTCATGCCATTGTTCGGTCGGTCGACTGTGAAAGGGTTTTACTCAGTTAATAGTTTAATTGTACTGTGGTAAGTGGGTTTATTTATGTTTCATGTTAAGAATTAACACACCATGCATTTTAAACCTTAAAACATATAGGTCATCGCTTGTTTTTTCTTACTGGAGCCATTTCTTTGAAATCTGAAGCTAAATTGTCTTTGTTCGTCTTTTTAACCATTTCTAGAAATGTAAACAATAACAAATTCAAACGAAACACAATATAATGGAAGTTTAGTCAAAAGGTTTCCAAGAAATGAACTGGAGCTACAGAATTCCTAGAAACTATGTCGTTAGCGCGTTATGTAAAGAAATGCGCGCCGCGGGCCGAATGACGTCAGCGGGTGGTACACTCGACTAGTTTTTTAAGCGGGCGTACCTGCCCGTGTGAGCGGATACGAACTTTATACGCATATAATATTCATTTAAATATAAGCAAATGTGAACAAGCGTTTTGTACGTATATCAACATTAAAATTATACGAATAAAGTTTACATTCGAATGATACGCTGGGCTTGAGTATTGCGCATACGCACGAAAACGTCGCAAGTAATATGGAAGCTAGCACTCAGGGTGCAATACTTTTGAGGCACTTTTAACTGTGATTTATCTATCCAATAGCGCTATTGGTTCGATAACTTGTGTAAGTGCGTTTCTGAACACCGCAGTGCAAGATAAATTTAACCTCTCTGCTCGACAAAATTTTGACATATGACATACCAGCTGACTCGGCGGGATGTTACGAATTACGTCATGAAATTTAGGAATTTACATCAATTTTCAGCGTTCGAATTTATTTACAAAAATATGTTATCACAGCTATTATAAACAATAAGTTTGTGGCAAATATTTTTAATTATATGTTGAGGCGGTCAAACCGCGTCAGTCTACTGCGGAAGTTGTATAAAATCCTGTATTACTACACCTATCCAAAAGTTAGGCAACTTAGATTCGCTGAAATTATTTACATGAACAAGCTTCTCTCTTGCTAATAAAATGCAAAAGGGCAAATAAAGTTATGGTCATTCTCTTTGCATTCTTACTTTTACCACTTTTCATACATAAACTACATAGTAAATAACACGATCAAATCTTGATAAAAATTCCAAAAAATTGTGTTCCGACGTGACACTTCTTAGTGCTGACCGTCTACCCAATTTTCTTATTTCTGATATAGATATCTGTGTTTTGTTGTTTTGTACATCTGCTTTTGTGTACCTATCATGAATGTTGTGTGTGTAATAAGTATTATTCTTATTCTTATTATTTATTATATTTTTATTTTCTTAGTCACAGTTCTAACCTAACCTAACCTACTATTCTGGCTGCTGCTCATTTCTGATGGCGATTCGTGTTCTGGTGGGGTCACAGTTCTAACCTAACCTAACATACTTTTCTAGTAGCTAGTCGTATCTGATGGGGTCACAGTTCTAACCTAACCTAACATACTTTTCTAGTAGCTAGTCGTATCTGATGGGGTCACAGTTCTAACCTAACCTAACATACTTTTCTAGTAGCTAGTCGTATCTGATGGGGTCACAGTTCTAACCTAACCTAACATACTTTTCTAGTAGCTAGTCGTATCTGATGGGGTCACAGTTCTAACCTAACCTAACATACTTTTCTGGTAGCTAGTCGTATCTGATGGGGTCACAGTTCTAACCTAACCTAACATACTTTTCTGGTAGCAAGTATCTGATGGGGTCACAGTTCTAACCTAACCTAACCTACTTTTCTAGTAGCTAGTCGTATCTGATGGGGTCACAGTTCTAACCTAACCTAACATACTTTTCTGGTAGCTAGTCGTATCTGATGGGGTCAAAGTTCTAACCTAACCTAACATACTTTTCTGGTAGCTAGTCGTATCTGATGGGGTCACAGTTCTAACCTAACCTAACATACTTTTCTGGTAGCTAGTCGTATCTGATGGGGTCACAGTTCTAACCTAACCTAACATACTTTTCTGGTAGCAAGTATCTGATGGGGTCACAGTTCTAACCTAACCTAACCTACTTTTCTAGTAGCTAGTCGTATCTGATGGGGTCACAGTTCTAACCTAACCTAACATACTTTTCTGGTAGCTAGTCGTATCTGATGGGGTCACAGTTCTAACCTAACCTAACATACTTTTCTGGTAGCTAGTCGTATCTGATGGGGTCACAGTTCTAACCTAACCTAACATACTTTTCTGGTAGCTAGTATCTGATACGGTCACAGTTCTAACCTAACCTAATATACTTTTCTGGTAGCTAGTCGTATCTGATGGGGTCACAGTTCTAACCTAACCTAACATACTTTTCTGGTAGCTAGTATCTGATACGGTCACAGTTCTAACCTAACCTAACATACTTTTCTGGTAGCTAGTCGTATCTGATGGGGTCACAGTTCTAACCTAACCTAACATACTTTTCTGGTAGCAAGTATCTGATGGGGTCACAGTTCTAACCTAACCTAACATACTTTTCTGGTAACTAGTCGTATCTGATGGGGTCACAGTTCTAACCTAACCTAACATACTTTTCTGGTAGCTAGTTGTATCTGATGGGGTCACAGTTCTAATCTAACCTAACATACTTTTCTGGTAGCTAGTCGTATCTGATGGGGTCACAGTTCTAACCTAACCTAACATACTTTTCTGGTAGCTAGTATCTGATACGGTCACAGTTCTAACCTAACCTAACATACTTTTCTGGTAGCTAGTTGTATCTGATGGGGTCACAGTTCTAACCTAACCTAACATACTTTTCTGGTAGCTAGTCGTATCTGATGGGGTCACAGTTCTAACCTAACCTAACATACTTTTCTGGTAGCTAGTTGTATCTGATGGGGTCACAGTTCTAACCTAACCTAACATACTTTTCTGGTAGCTAGTATCTGATACGGTCACAGTTCTAACCTAACCTAACATACTTTTCTGGTAGCTAGTCGTTTCTGACGGGGTCAGAGTTCTAACCTAACCTAACCTAATATTCTGCCACCTAGTCGTATCTGACGGAGTCACAGTTCTAACCTTATTCTGGCTGCTGCTCATTGCTGATGGCGATTCGTGTTCTGGTGGGGTTGCAATTCTAACCTAACCTAACCTACTTTTCTGGTAGCTAGTCGTATCTGATGGGGTCACAGTTCTAACCTAAACTAATATACTTTTCTGGTAGCAAGTATCTGATGGGGTCACAGTTCTAACCTAACCTAACATACTTTTCTGGTAGCTAGTCGTATCTGACGGGGTAACAATTCTAACCTAACCTAACCTAATATTCTGCCACCTAGTCGTATCTGACGGAGTCACAGTTCTAACCTTACCTAACCTTATTCTGGCTGCTGCTCATTGCTGATGGCGATTCGTGTTCTGGTGGGGTTGCAATTCTAACCTAACCTAAGCTACTTTTCTGGTAGCTAGTCGTTTCTGACGGGGTAACAGTTCTAACCTAACCTAACCTAATATTCTGCCACCTAGTCGTATCTGACGGAGTCACAGTTCTAACCTTACCTAACCTTATTCTGGCTGCTGCTCATTGCTGATGGCGATTCGTGTTCTGGTGGGGTTGCAATTCTAACCTAACCTAACCTACTTTTCTGGTAGCTAGTCGTATCTGACGGAGTCACAGTTCTAACCTAACCTAACCTACTATTCTGGCTGCTGCTCATTTCTGATGGCGATTCGTGTTCTGGTGGGGTCACAGTTCTAACCTAACCTAACCTACTATTCTGGCTGCTGCTCATATCTGATGGCGATTCGTGTTCTGGTGGGGTCGCAATTCTAACCTAACCTAACATTTTGGTAGCTAGTCGTTTCTGACGGGGTCACAGTTCTACCCTAACCTAAGCTACTTTTCTGGTAGCTAGTCGTATCTGATGGGGTCACAGTTCTAACCTAACCTAACATACTTTTCTGGTAGCTAGTCGTATCTGATGGGGTCACAGTTCTAACCTAACCTAACATACTTTTCTGGTAGCTAGTATCTGATGGGGTCACAGTTCTAACCTAACCTAACATACTTTTCTGGTAGATAGTCGTTTCTGACGGGGTCAGAGTTCTAACCTAACCTAACCTAATATTCTGCCACCTAGTTGTATCTGACGGAGTCACAGTTCTAACCTTACCTAACCTTATTCTGGCTGCTGCTCATTGCTGATGGCGATTCGTGTTCTGGTGGGGTCGCAATTCTAACCTAACCTAACCTACTTTTCTGGTAGCTAGTCGTATCTGACGGAGTCACAGTTCTAACCTAACCTAACCTACTATTCTGGCTGCTGCTCATTTCTGATGGCGATTCGTGTTCTGGTGGGTTCGCAATTCTAACCTAACCTAACCTACTATTTTGGTAGCTAGTCGTATCTGTTGGGGTCACAGTTCTAACCTAACCTAACATACTTTTCTGGTAGCTAGTCGTATCTGTTGGGGTCACAGTTCTAACCTAACCTAACATACTTTTCTGGTAGCTAGTCGTATCTGATGGGGTCACAGTTCTAACCTAACCTAACATACTTTTCTGGTAGCTAGTCGTATCTGATGGGGTCACAGTTCTAACCTAACCTAACATACTTTTCTGGTAGCAAGTATCTGATGGGGTCACAGTTCTAACCTAACCTAACATACTTTTCTGGTAGCTAGTATCTGATGGGGTCACAGTTCTAACCTAACCTAACATACTTTTCTGGTAGCTAGTCGTTTCTGACGGGGTCAGAGTTCTAACCTAACCTAACCTAATATTCTGCCACCTAGTTGTATCTGACGGAGTCACAGTTCTAACCTTACCTAACCTTATTCTGGCTGCTGCTCATTGCTGTTGGCGATTCGTGTTCTGGTGGGGTCGCAATTCTAACCTAACCTAACCTACTTTTCTGGTAGCTAGTCGTATCTGACGGAGTCACAGTTCTAACCTAACCTAACCTACTATTCTGGCTGCTGCTCATTTCTGATGGCGATTCGTGTTCTGGTGGGTTCGCAATTCTAACCTAACCTAACCTACTATTTTGGTAGCTAGTCGTTTCTGACGGGGTCACAGTTCTAACCTTACCTAAGCTACTTTTCTGGTAGCTAGTCGTTTCTGACGGGGTCACAGTTCTAACCTAACCTAACCTAATATTCTGCCACCTAGTCGTATCTGACGGAGTCACAGTTCTAACCTAACCTAATCTACTATTCCGGCTGCTGCTCATTTCTGATAGTGAATCGTGTTCTGGTGGGGTCGCAATTCTAACCTAACCTAACCTACTTTTCTGGTAGCTAGTCGTATCTGATGGGGTCACAGTTCTAACCTAACCTAACATACTTTTCTGGTAGCTAGTCGTTTCTGACGGGGTCACAGTTCTAACCTATCCTAAGCTAGTTTTCTGGTAGCTAGTCGTTTCTGACGGGGTCACAGAGTTAAGCCAAGTCATTATTTTAGACATTGCAGCTTCCGCATTTGCCTTTACCAAATCCCAGGTTGAACCACGGACTAGGATTGCCGTATTGTCAGCATAGGCGTAAATATTTCAATTTGGGAGATTCATCTTACACCGGTCATTAACATAAATTTGGAATAAGGTTGGGACATGTATGCTTCCCTGGGGAACGCCGTAGGATATGATTTCCTCATCACTCTGGTCTCATCTATCTTAACGCACTGTTTGCGCTTAGTAAGGTAGATCCGAAAGATATTCAGAGCTATTGCCCCGTACCCCAACGACTTCAAGTTTTGAGATAAGGTTGGGGACAGAAACTGTATCAAATGCCTTTGAAAGGTCCAGAAAGAAAAAATAAAACAGCAGATAGTTAAAAATATATTTATTTAACACATTATATCACATTAAGTACGCGTTTGTACATTAACAGGACCAGTAACAAAATTCAACAGAAATAAACGGAATTATTGTAAAAGATTTCGTTAAAACACAAAATTTGTATGAAAAGACATCAAGAAAAATTTTAATATTGATACAATCACACTTTTTCTGCATTTTAACTAATATTTTATACAAGGTAGAGACGACAATACGACAATAAATTAAACTGCGTATATATGACGTTCCCAGTCTACAAAATACAAGCAAATATATATACGCCGTAATACAAAAGGTCTAGCCGAAATACATAAAGGTGATGTTTTCTATGGCCAAAATGCCGTAATGATACGTTCGCCAAAACGTCGGCCAACCTTTAGCCCTATTGCAAACAGATCAACCATTACCCATACCAAATATTCCCCAAATTATAGTGAAATAATTTAACAAATGGCAACCCTTCCACACTCAAATAGATAAAAATGTAGCTGCACTTTTGATGTTCGCGGCGCTCCATCTTCCTTTTTTTGTTGATCTGAGAATGTAGGATTTATTTGATAGTACTAAACCACTCTTAAACATTAATATTGCTAGTGTGTTCATGTATTGTCGTATTGTTGTCTGCACATTGTACACTATTCCATCTATTTTTATTGACATATGTCTATACTACATAATATTTTACATATTACCTACATAATCGTTTAATTAAAATTGACATAATTAAAATAATTACAAGAAAATTGGCTAATTATATAATATTACAATAAAATATCCTAAGTAGGTACAGTAGTGTCTTCGACATACTCTTATATACATAGGCCACAGAAAGGCTTTGTTTTTAGTAATCAGGAAAATGCCTGAAATGCCTAAAATTAGTGGTGGTTAGTGGTGGTAATCTTCTGGTAATAAAAAGGTTTTGAATTATTGCATGTGGCAACATTCTATCAAGTCAAAGAAACATTGGTATCTTAAAGCCGTGGCTCCTGCACGTCTATTTGCGAAAAATTATACATAAACATCGAAACAAAGAGGCGTGGCCATACACATTTGTGTATGCAAACACGATGTTTTTGTTTTCCGAGCTGCATGGAAAACATTTCCCACGCGGGAGAAGAGGGTTTCTTTCATTTTCAACTGCCACGCGCACCGCGCACATCTGTTGTCAAACTGATAGCAGGTCTTCCTCGTCGGAACTAACAACATCTATACAAAATGTCATTTACTGACATCTAAGCAATTGAATACGCAGGACAGCTTGTGTATGAAAATAAATATTTATGAGTAAGGTTTTTTGTGTAATGTTTAGCAAAAAGACGCGCAGGAGACACGGCTCAAGACACACAAAACCAGATTTGAATTTAAAATCTGAGATAGTTATCAAGTTTTAGAACAATAAACTCAATGACATACACGGTAAAGTTCAATTTCCTTTGCAACTATATAAGGGTAATTTTGTTTGTTTAATTATTTAGCTTATGACAAATGTGATGTTCTTTCTTTTTCTAATATAATAACAATATCTTACTATAACATCTAGACCATCTTTTAATTAGAATGTAAGTTATTATCTAACTAAAAATAAACAAATTCGAGTAAAAATTAACATTCAATGTAACATAATTTAAGTAATTTTTTAAGTGCAATGAAAAATACTGTTAATATTCATTTGTTTTATCACATTATTCCCTTATTTTTTATAAAAAAAAAGATAACATATTTTAAATAAAAATAACAATTTGTGAGAATGACAAAAAATCGTTTTTTTTAAGTAGATAACATAATAATTGCAGCACCTGGTCGCCCAGGTGCTGCAATTATTATGTTGGTGTTAATTATTGTGTTTTCGTCGCCGAAAATAGAGAAAATTTTCCCAGAAATGAGACATCTACATCTACATCGATTTGTCGCCACCGTAAAACCCCTATATTGCAAGTTTCATCGAAATCGTTAGAACCGTTTTCGAGAACGTGATTACAAATATAATATAAACTTATATTTTGGTCATTTAATAGCATAGGATAGGATACATTTTAAGTAGATATAATCGAACTCGTAAGTCTGAGAACCAGTCTTACCAAGGGGTATCGTATTACCCAGTAACTGGGTTGTGGACGCTCCAATTGAAATACTGGTAATCAGCTGCAACCGGTTAGACTGGAAGCTAACCCCAACATAGTTGGGAAAAGGCTAGGCAGATGATTATGTATACCTAGTCAAAATTGATAACGCAATTACGAGGTCAACTGGACTATAAATTGTAAGTAAAAATGCAGACTTATAGGTATACTCAAATTGACATCAGCGCTAATATCGCTGTCTTTCGCTCCACCGATGATGATTTTGATTCTGTATGATTTTTAGTTAGGCATTATTTTGATTCACCATTATTCGAGAAAAAATGGTTATAGATTCGATTATCGAAAACCACTTTCAGTATCGATAAAGTACTATGGGCCAAAGTTCCGCATGATCACCTCAAAGGCGATAATCGCATGCACGGCTCACGACTCGATCGCACAATGTTCGTTTGTCACTAGCTGCGCTCTCACAGGAATATTTTCTTAAGTGAGCATGCTCAAGTTTTGTCCATAGTACCTACAGTGGAGAGAGTTTAATCGATATTTTTCTCATTTAAGCGAATGAAATACTTAATTTATAAGAATTGACAAAATTCTCACATAAATTTACATGTACAAATTGACCAGTCAATAAAATTTAAATTGACAAGCGTGTAACTGTTATTAAATCGAGTAAAGAAACTTCTCAAATCTGTAGTAGTTATATTATGTAGTATTTTTAATACATATTAATCACGTTTCCAAATTGTCATAACCTTATAACTGAGCTGTCAAACATCAAAATTGGCAAGTCTGCCGACGGCCTTGACCTTAAGGCGGATGCGCTGTGCTAGCCCGCAAAATTCACATATTCTTGCGTTTTATGCAATTTGCAGGTCCGTGTCAGGTTGTGTCTTGATCAAAATATGATACGCGGGAATAAAACATATGTATTTATATAATTTTAACCATAAACATCTCTCTCAAGTTCGATTTCGTGCAGATTCGTCGAACGAACGAAATCTAACGAAGCTGCACGAAATATAACTTAGGAAAACCTATAAGACGTATGTGGTCTTAAAATAACATGGTAAATCTATCAATATTGTGAGTACAAACTTACAATTACAGTTGGAATGTATGGGAGAACATGTTTTTCAACTACAATGTTAAGTTTGTTCTTAAGATAAATTCATCCCAACTACGGAACCCTTCATTGTGCGTGGTCCGACACGCACTTGGCCGGTTTTTTTATGGTTAAAACTATGTATATACACATATATTTTTTTGCCGCGAATCATATTTTGATCAAGATACAACCTGACACGGACCTGCAAATTGCATAAAACGCAAGAATTTTTGAATTTCGCGGGCTACTTTAGCGCATCCCATTTAGTACGCTGTTACAAATGGGTAGTCAAATCATTACTTTTTTACACAAAAGTATGTATATTAAATAAAATGCTTCGCATTCTTAAAATGTTTTTTGGCCAAATTGTTGATAGATGTGCAAGGTACGATTCTGAACTATAAATATATATATTTTTTTATGAAACAATTTCTCAATAAATGTACCGAAGTGAAAATGTTTACTTCGGTACATTTATTGAGAAAATGTATGTATCTAAAAGTATATTTACAGTTCAGAATCGTACCTTGTACATCTATCAACAATTTGGGCAAAAAACATTTTAAGAATGCGAAGCATTTTATTTAATAAACATACTTTTGTGTAAAAAAGTAATGATTTGACTACCCATTTGTAACAGCGTACTTAACCCGCCCCTTTTCGAACCACTTGCATTTAAACCCTGATTTCTCGCTATTTTACTATGAAACCCGTACAAAACTGCAACTCGTTCATAATCAGTGGCCTCAGTGTGAGTTTTTACACTTACTCGATTGCGTTTTCGTTAACGTTACCTTACGTCAATTTGTATGGAATTATTGTGTTTCCCATTATAGTCACCAGACGGCGCTTATTCAGTTTCAGTACAAATTGAAGTTCTACTCATACAAAGGCATTTTAAATTGAAGCTAATAAGTACTAATTACATTTTTAATAATTAATATTTTGCATAATAATTACAATATTTTGTTAAAATACTGGCGGTATAAAGATTCCGTAAATGGCAACTTTTTGTACCTTTTCTATGACTGACCAATGAAAGCTTACGTCTACAAGGTCAAATTAAATTAGCTAGTGAAACTCCGCACACGTGATGGGTAGGTATCGATATTTAAACATGAGATAAACCAGAATAAAATGCCTTGACTAAAAAAAAAGTTTTTTTTTTTTATGTAAACTTTTCACAGACTTGGTAGGACGATATCTAAACAGGATAAGTAATAAAAAAACACTCAATTCATACTTGAAGTAAGTAACTACACTACGTTAACCCCAAATAATATCATAAGATCGTTTTTCTTTTGTTTTATTATGTTTGGATATTGAAACCCATCATCTGTCGAGTTTCGCTAGCTAATTTAAATTAACCCCGTATATTTTGAGGTGAAAAAAAGTACCTAAGTAATAATAAAATTCTTAAAGTGTGTTTTTTTTAGACATTGGCTTACGTTGGTCGGCCATCGTGTAAAGGCACTAGGAAGGAATGTATTAAGTCACTTTTTGTGCGATTTCACGAGTTCTTCTTCGCCTCCATCATATTGTTATAGCTCTGTAAAGAAAAATTAAATCACTATACATATTTTACAACAGGATTTAAATCAAGTGATTTTTTAAAATAAAAATCATGATTTAATTCAAACTTGATTTTTTTCATACAAGTTTATGGTATACTCAGTATTATAATAATCAAATCAGTTACATAAAAGAAAAATACTTATTAAAATGCACAGTTTTCTTTGATGGATGTAGCGCATCCACCAAAGACACTTATCAATGATTCTAATGATTACAATTCTGTTCAGTCAAAATCTACCATTTACCGTTAAAATGAAGACATATATAGGGATAATATTTTGCACAAGGGTTCCTTACATAACGAGATTTTTTAGATTTAAAAAAGAAATTAAATATATCATGTTTTTTTTTTATATAGGGTTACTGGTAATTAGTGACAGATACTTAAACATATGATTATACTCATGATAACAAAGAACTTTTGCTATGAGACCAAACCTGAAATCACGAAAAAAAAATCAGCTGCTAAAACATTTTGACGAGTTATGCGAACATGAATAATTAAAATAAAATAAAAATGTTTATTGCATTTAAACAAATTGCTAACACACACGAGTTGGAGAAGGGAATGCTTGTGTCAGGTGACTCCGCCCTTCCATTTAACATAATCACAGGCATGCAATTAGTAAACAGAAAAACAAAAAAAAAACCAAAATAAATTATGTGTGTTGTATATGAGTGAGTTTTTGAATGTGTAGGGAATCGATAAGGTTTGGAGAGCTTAAGCAGAGAACGCTGCGCCCTCTCAAGTTCCAAAAAAATAATTTTTGTTGCAAATATCATGGCAAATAGCACGTAAGAATCGATTGTGCCAATGAAACGTAAACTTTCTGCAGAAGATTATTTGAGGCAACGTGTCGCAATGATTTGAAAGTCCATATTAATTTCCTAACTCTTTTCATGATTAGTTCAGTACGCATATGCCAGGACAGGCGCTGATCTATCATGATGCGCAGGTATTTGGTGTATTGTAACCTGTCAATCTTTGTACAAGAGCAGTCAGGAATTGTGGGATTGGAACAGCAGTGGATCTTAATTTGGAATTCGACCGGAGGCTGAGTGTGTGCATACTTGGTGAAGCATATGTAATTTTACTTGGAGGCATTAATGTGAGGAGGTTACTATTGAGCCAGACTGCAATCTTAGACAGGCCAATTTCCGCTGATCTTTTAACTTTTGCCCATGTCTTATCAGCAAAGACTATGGCAGTCTCGTCCGCGTATCAGAAAATACGACCCTCGATAAATTGCAAAGGGTAATAATATATATGAGAAACAACGTCGGACCAAGGACACTCCCCTGCCCAACGCCATACGACGTCGTTTCTTCTGAGCTAACAAACTCCCCTATTTTTACTGTTTGTGTGCGATTAGTCGGGTAGAATTTGAATAATTCGAGAGGAGGCCCCTTATGCCGATGCTTTCGAGCCTGTGCAGAAGTATGGGGACAGATACTGTGTTGAAGGCCTTTTTGAGGTCAAGGAAAACTGCCAGACACTTGCTACCCTTTTCCGCTTTGTCGACTATAGTAGATGTTAGTGACAGGACTCCATCTTCAGTAGACCTACCCTGCCGAAACCCAAACTGAGATGGCGAAAGAATGTTGTGTTTAGAAAGATAATTAATTAAGCGTGAGTTTAGGAGTCTTTCTATGAATGAATGGGAGAACTGATTTTTTTGTCGCGATTTCAGGTTTCATAGTAAGTTGTTTGGGGTCTCCCTTGTTTGACCAAAAGGAATTTGACAAATTTTCACTTCCCAAAAAATTTTTCGCATAATTTCATTTGCCAAATTATTACTTAGCAAAAAATCTACTCACAAAAAGTTGTAATGCAAACCTAATATTTGGCAAATGAACGTTTAAACTATACCTGGTTTACCAACTAGTACTTCTAACATTTTTTATTTAGTCAAATATTTCATTTGGAATAACAGTTTTTATGCAAAATCAAATAAGCCAAATACTTATTTAGTATCGTCAGTTTTCAATTCACCCTTTCCTATTCAGTCAAACTTCAATGACAAAAATGTGAACTACTAAGTGGGTAGGAGGTAAATCATAAATGGCGCTCAATGTGTGCTTTTCTTTTTCTATATAATGTAGTCGTTCCTGGTACAGTAGGTCACAGTTTTAACCTAACCTAACCTAACCATTTTTTTAAAATAAGTAATTAACCTAATCTAAATAATTCAGTTCCGGGTAACCTACTAAAAACAATCTCAATCTCTTTTTTCTATTAATGCAAGTCGTTTCTGGCACTCGCCGGCCGCTCCCGCGGCACCGCTCGCTTCGCTCGCTCGGCTCGTGCGTAAGAGGTCACAGTTTTAACCTAACCTAACCTACCCATTTTTTTTAAAGAAGAAATTAACCTAATCTAAATTGTTGAGTTCCGGATAACCTACTAAAAACAATATTTTTTTTTCTATTAATGCAAGTCGTGTCTGGCACTCGCCGGCCGCTACCTCGGCACCGCTCGCTTCGCTCGCTCGGCTCGTGCGTAGGTCACAGTTTTAACCTAACCTAACCTAACCATTTTTTAAAAATAATTAACCTACTCTAACTACTTCCATAAATAAACTAATATCAAGTAACCATAAATTTGACTTGTTTCAGACAAATTCAAGCACAAAAACTTACAAAGAAGTACGCCAAAGACATCAAATTTAACCAGCAAGTCAAATGTCTAAAAATCTTATTTTTGCCTTAATATTTTTTGTCTTAACAAATCATTTCACCAAACGTTTATTGTCTGAAGATTGTTTGCTGTAATAAATCATTTGATTAAAGACCAAATTCCATAATGACATTATACTATCTCCGTGGTAGAAAACACCGTCTGCTAGCCGTGCCTACAACTCGAACAGTGGCCCGCGCCTCATCCCCTGTTCCTCGCGCCCTGACTGCGCTTAATAACGTCATGGAAGCCAACCCGAACTGTGACCTATTTGCAGATGATCTCAAAACTGTTTTGTGCGCTTGTCTTCACTTTTGTGAGAGCACATAAATTTAAAACTTGTGTTTTGTTTATAATATCTTTGTTCTATTTTTTTTTTGTTGTCTTTTTTATGATTATGTTATATTTACTGTATGTGTTAATGTAATTGGTCCACAAACCGTATTAACATAAATAAATAAATAAATAAATAAATAAATAAATAAATAAATAAATAAATAAATAAATACTTAGTTATATTTTGCCAAGTAAAAATTTGACCAAATGAAAATATGCGTACTAAAATCATTCAAAATATTGCAATGGTATAAAAAAAGGTTGCTAAAATTTGTTTGGGTAATGAAATTTTGTCAAAATCTTTTTGGCAAAACGGCAGGCACCCAGTTGTTTGTTATCATGAGCACAATCATGTGTTTATGTATCGGTCACTAATTACCAGTAACCCTATATGTAAAAAAAAAAATTAAAAATCATGATTTATTTGATTTCTTTTTTATATCTAAAAAATCTCGTTATGTATGGAACCCTTGTGCAAAATTTCAATCTTCTAGACCCAGTGGTTTAGACCGTGCGTTCTCTGTCAGTGAATAACATAATCAGCCTATAATGTTCCCACAGCTGGAACACAGGCCTCCCCTCTTCGAGAGGGAGTGGGCTGTAATCTGCCACGCTGATGATGAGATGTCACATGACTTCGAATTTTTGGTTCTTCCTTCACCGTTTTGAGAGCAGTGGTGATGAAATTATTTACACAAAGTAAAGCGGTGTATAAGAAGACATATTTTATTACCTCTTCAGCCATTTGGTACAGTAACCTAGCTGTCTCCGGCCCAGTCTGTTCCACTAATGTCTTGAATATGCCGCCGCTGTCAGGTTCTGAAGGTTCAGATCTATAAACATAATAAGATAAGCAGATCAAGTATCCTGACCTGGCTCACGAGGTTGTCGACATGTGGGATGTGGATACAGCAGTCATTGTGCCGATAGTCGTGACGGCCAATGGTATAACCACTGAAACGACCATTGCACGAAAGTGAGCCCGAACGAAAACCCAGGATTGTCCGAGTGCACGAAAGTGAGCCTGAACGGACAATGACAGCGCGCGCGTTACTTTTTTATTTTTTGTAATTTTGTGTGTGGACCCACCCTTTGCGTTCTAGGTTCTTTGGAAAGGTGGTTAGGTACGGTATATTTTTGTCAAAAGCCGTGAGATTGTATCGGCATTACGAACAAAGTTGTCTGTGGTTGAAAATCAGTTTGCGGAACGAGAGGCGCGCGCGGGGGGCGTTTGTTTACCGAGATTATTGTTCATATTTCAAAACTTTGGAAGAACAAATATTATGATGTCATTTGATTATTTGACACATGGGCAATATTTTAGGCAAAAAAAAAATAGAGTTATCGCTTTAGATTTTGAAATAATATTTTAATTGTTTTTTATTGGCGGTAAAATATAAACTGTTTTTTTTTTTATTGAAAAAAACTAAGTCATCTATTGTTCTAAATCAAAATTCGTAATCTAGCCTTGTCTATCTACTTTAGGAAACAGTCATTCGTTGAATGTCCATTGATACAAATTTCTTGTGTACAAGCCGTGTATAAGTGGCTAGGCGCCCCGTCGCGCGCCGACAAAAAGTCGCATATTTCTCAAGGACACTCCTAATGACGTCGCGCGGGGAGCGGGACGCGTGAGTGGATAATAGCCAAGAGCCTCGATCAACACCTGAATAGGCTATCGTTAGGCAGCTTGATCCAGAAAGCGGTACTTCTGGACACGGCGCGTATCGTTAGGAGGTTCCTCTCTCAAGAGACCTGACCACTGGTAGCTTGGACCCTGTTCCCGATACCGGTGGGCTACTATATTTATTATTAGCTTCCACCCGCGACTTCGTCCGCGTGAAATTTCTTGTTCCCCCGACCCACCCCGTCGCATCGCATCGCGCCGCTTTATTACTAAGTTTTTGCTTAGCATTCTTTCTAGAACCCTTAGGTTCTAGCGTGATGTTAATAGCCTATAGCCATCCTCAAGAATTAGGCTATCAAATGCAAAAATAATTTTTGAAATCCGACTGGCAGTTCCTGAGATTAGCGCGTTCAAACATATCTTGATTTAAAAGACTGTCCGTGGAGTTTCTTGCCCGTTCTTCTCCATAGATACCTACTACGCTTTGGAATGGGCAACTAGCATCATCTTTCTGACTGACCGACCCATTGACAATACAAAAGTGCCTTTAATTGGTTTATTTGGTTGCTTTGAGTTCGAATTTGGATGATACGTGTTATCCAGTAACTGGGTTGTGGAAGTCAGATAGACAGTCGCTCCATTAACAGTACTAGTATTCAGCTGCATCTGGTTAGACTAGAAGCCGACCCCAACATTGCGAAAAGGTTAGGCAGATGATGATGTCAGAAGAATGCTCTTACCTTTCAGAATAACTCCTTGTTCTGTCTCTAGATAGTACTAGTGTTTCGTTCTGATCGTTCTGTGCTGTGGCTGGCTCAAAAGTGAAGTTCTCTGGTATGGCTAGGGGCGCCTGAAATTAAAATAATACTTAGTAATATGGCTCGTGGCTAAGTAATGTCGTAATGAAAAGTATTTTGCGTACCTACTATTGTATAGAATCAATGTATTCTAACTGAACAGACAGTTATTATTTTTAACATTCTTCCTTGACATAATAGATTATTATTAATCATCTCATTATTTGACATTATACGAGTATAACTACAATTCCAATTTTAACATGATTTTATTCAGATTTATAATTGTGAACATGATATTTATTCAGATTTGTTACTGCAGTTGTAACGGAGGAGCTCGTGACTAAGTAATAACAGCCGCACGGGTCGATCCATCAGATTAAGCTACGCTTACCGGGGTCGGTCCGTGGATGAGTGACCATCTTTACATACCGAGACTCCTCCGTGCCTCGGAAAGCACTTTAAGCCGTTGGTCCCGGCTGTCATTCGTGGATCTTTGACAGTCGTTACGAGTCGTCAGAAGCCCGAAAGTCTGACAACCAGTCTTACCAAGGGGTATCGTGTTACCCAGTTAATGGGTTGTGGAGGTCAGATAGGCAGTCGCTCCATGTAAAATACTGGTATTCAGCTGCATCTGGTTAGACTGGAAGCTGACCCCAACTAAGAAAAGGAAAAGGCTAGGCAGATTGATTGTTACTATAATTGTAATGGAAATCATGTCATTTGTGTCATGTCATAGATTTTTATTTTTATTCTTATATTAATCTTCTGAATAGATTATTTTCTATTTTGTGAATGTGAGAACGTTGCAGGCCTAATAGACTGTACATTTGTTGACTATTTTCTATTTTGTTAAGTACCTGATAGTTGTTGAAAGGCCTGCATTGTCCTCCCATACCTATTAACACCGTTATTTGAAAATATTGTACAAGCCAATTATTTTTAAAAGAGTAACCATGGAGTTTCTTGCCGGCTCTTCTCCACTCCATAGGAAACGACCAATTTGGAACCGTGCACCTAGCTTCTGACGTTTCATAAGTGCCCATGTAGGTTTATGTGAAATAAAATATTTTGATTTTAATTTTGAGCTGTTGGGGAGTTTGTTGCGCTACTTCTTCCCAGCTAAAGCACTAGGAAATGGTGAAGGGCGGGCGTTTTGTGGGCTGTCTTATGTTATTTTGACGTTCGAAAATTGCTGATTCTCAGCCTAATTTGAATAAATGACATTTGATTTTGATTTTAATAACATCCGCACGAGTCGATCGATCAGGTTAAGCTACGTAGGTATGCCACGGTTGGTCCGTGGATGGGAGACAATCTTTACATACCAAGGACCACTCCGTGCCTCGGATAGCACGTTATTGGTCCCGGCTGTCACGCGTAGATCTTTGACAGTCGTTACAGGTCGTCAGAAGCCCGAAAGTCTGTCAACCAGTCTTACCAAGGAGTATCGTATTACCCAGTTACTGGGTTGTGGAGTTCAGATAGGCAGTCGCTCCATGTAAAATACTGGTATTCAGCTGCATCCAGTTAGACTGAAAGCCGACCCCAACATAGTTGGGAAAAGGGTAGGCAGATAATAGTGATAATAATAGGCTTGCCCACCTATTACAAAAGGGACTTAAACATAACTAACAATATGTGGGTGTACTATAGGTACGCTGCCCAACCGTTCGGGGAAACATGGCGTAATGTTATGTAATTTAGTTGTGTGGGGATTAAAATAATGTGCATTCACTCTTTTTTCTTAGTAGTCAATGGGGTTGTTTCCCGGAAGCTTCGCCGCAAGAGAGCGCTGTGTGTTTGTCACTTGTCAAAGTCATCTTGAAGACAAAGTGACCAATCTGCGACAAGAAGAAACACTGAGCGCCATCTCGCGGCAAAGCTCTGGTACCTGAATGAAAGCCATTGGCAAATTGAAACAGCGAATGAAAGCAACAAACACTTAGCGCCATCTACGCGGAACTAATTTGACAGTTTTCTTTCCAATGTTCTTACCTGACTTTTCGACAGTACTCGGTTCCTAGGTACGGCATCATCTTTCCTCTGAGCTGTCCCTTGAGTTAACAGCTCAAACGGATGACCGGATTCAACGACACGACCTCTGTGGAGAGAATGTGAGAGTATTTGTTAATTTTCATAGTGATCACCCAGACGGATGATGGCTGGATGACACATGGATGTCAATAATAAATTTGTCACTTGTTTGTAGAAAAACGAATGATGAATGTGATGATGATTATATATATTGTAATGTTGTTGTTGTATTGTTTGTTTCGTATTGTATTGTATTGTGTGTGTATTGTATTTTATCATTTATATTGTATTATCTAATAAACTCAGTTCAAAAAGTATTATCTGTTTTTGAGATGAGTTAAATTAATACCACGATAAAAATGTGTTTTTAATAGTTACATATTAAATTAACATTATTTACTAGTCCTTTAATTGATTACATTTTTCAAAAAAGCATTCTTAAAAATTTGTATGTATGTATGTAAACGTATGAGCGAGACAGGTGACAAAACGCGACAGCAGCTCTCTTAAGGGTATTTTACACTGGTTAGATGACGTATACTAACTTGTCCATGACAATGACCCTGTGATAGTCCATCACGGTGTTCAGTCGATGCGCGATGGTCAGCACGGTCGAGTGCGCGAACTTGGTGCGTATAGTTCGCTGTATGTGCTTGTCGGTGCTACGGACAAACATAATTTAGGTTATACACTGTAACGTAAAGAAAACCGGCCAAGTGCGTGTCGGACCACGCACAATGAAGGGTTCCTTAGTTGGGATTAATTTATCGCAAGAACAAACTTAACATTGTAGTTGAAAAAAAATTCTCCCATACATTCCAACTGCAAATGTAAGTTTGTACGCACAATATTGAGAGATTTACCATTTTATTTTAAAACCACAGGCTTCTTATAGGTTTTCCTGTAATCTATGTGTATAGAAGTATTTCCTGTATTTTTTTCAAAATTTTAAGCTCAGTAGTTTTGGAGATTATGGCACCCCCTTATCTCCGAAACTACTGGCATATGCCTCTTCTGGTTCGACTAGAAGCCGACCCCAACATAGTTTGGAAAAAGCTAGGCAGATGGTGATGTCTGTTTTTCGCCAGTTAATTGACCAAGCCAGCGAAGCGTCTCTGCTTCAAGTCTAGCAAAATTTGCTTTCGTCTGTCAGTTTGTTGCTACTCCCCTACAGGCCGTATTTTACAACCGGTCTGAACGAAACTTGGTATACAGGTTTTACGATTTTATATAATTTTTTCGTCGATGATTTTTAACAGGAGGGGTACTTCCTCCAAAAAGGGGCAAAAAGAGCTGCTAGATCTCCGCCTTATGAGATCACATTTCAATGGTTCTTTTTTTATTTGTAAGGTAATAACTTTGAGCTGGTCTCATAAACATTGGTGAATATCTGATGAGGATCTTCTACGTGATAGCATAGCAGCATAGCTCCTCAAAATGCAGTAAATTGCATACATATAGCAACCAGTACCAGTGGAATCGGAACTTTTTACTAGGTAGGGATTGATGAAGCACCTGGGAACAAATTCTCATCACAATACTAGGGAATTCTATAAAACGAGGCATTAAAATCAATATTAATGTTAGTTTTACAATAAGATCACTAGATGGCGCTACTGTGCACCGCTAGATGGCGCTGTGTTGAAAGTTTGTGCTCGCGAGGTCTGTTCGCAGAACTGCAGTCTGGCAAATAAGTCTAGAAACGGAATAAATTTTTAATCTTTGTCAGTTTTGTCTCAGTCCGTTGTAACAGGCAAAAAATGTGCATGACAACGATTAGATTGATTTAAAATTAACAATACTATCTAGTTAGAAAAATGGTTTTTAAAGTTTTTTTTCTACTCTTTTGTGTCGAGCTGTACTAGTTATTGTAAACAAGTGAAGCACTTACTCAGTATCAACGTTAGCAGTCGCCTCGTCAAGTATTAGCACCTTACATCCCGCTAGAGCGGCGCGGGCTAAGCAGATGAGTTGCCTCTGTCCCGCGGAGAGGTTTCCGCCACCGTCGCCGACCTTTGTGTTGAGACCGGCTGGCATGTTGCTCACCATTTCTCGGAGTTCCACCTGGGTTAGATAAAGAAATTAAACAAATGCGGTCTGATCCGGAAACGTCAAGTAGTGTACCTACTTGGGTGAGGTCAATATAAGAAGTGGCAACACTGGGTTGAAGTGACAACACTGGATTGACGGCTGTCAATTGTCAATTGACATTTGATATTTTTGAAGTTTAGAAAAGTGAAGGTTAGATGTCAAGTTGACAAAACGGACTTTTTTGATGGACGCGCTGAGGGATCAATTTCTATTGTAGCACAGATTAATACAGATGGAACACTCCACAGTTTAGGTATGAAGCTACAAGTACGCGGCGGGCTCATCTCACTGGGTCAATTCAGTGTGGGCTGCCGCGCACCGGCCGGCTCGCACGTTAGTTCGATGCTCACTCACGCGCCGCGTCGTAAAAGAAGACAACCCTAACGAGTCAGAAGGTATAAGAGCTACGCGATAGAAAGAGAGGCAACTTATAGGTGAATATAACTGTAGGTAATGAAGCGTTGTGCGACCTAAATTGCACTTTATTGTGTCTTAGCAAGAATCGCTTTTTATTTAAATTATTTTGGGGAGTGTCCCATCTGTATTAATCTGTGATTGTAGTATTATTGTCAGTAGCTTCAATTGCACAATAATATTGTACCTAATCAGAATGCATTTTCCTAATTAATTGAAATTTTTGTCTGAACAATTTCAACGTCTTTATCTCAACACACGCTAATAGTACAAGGCGAGAGGTGGTTTTATTTTATTTTTGCGAAAATGACGCGTTGCTGTGTTCCCAAATATTCCGAAATTGAAGTCCACCATTTCAGGTTTAGGCGCACTCCGAAGCTACAAGTACACGGCGGGCTCGACTTGTCGACGCTAATTCAGTGAGGGGATCGATACTCACTCACACGCCGCGTCGTAATAGAAGACAACCCTAACGCGACAGTAGGTATAAGAACTACGCGATAAAAAGAGAGGCAACTTCTAGGTGAATATAACTGTAGGTAATTAACGCTGTGCGACCTGAATTGCACTTTATTGTGTCGTAGCAAGAGTCGCTATTTATTTAAATGATTTTGCAGAGTGAATCTTCTGTACTTGTACTACGAGTATTATGTGTTCTGTGACCAGAGTACGAAACATTTTGAAGAAATTAAACGTTACGAGGCAATATAATTATAAGGTTTAAAATTCCAAAACTTTCCGTGTCAAAATACTTGATTAAAAATATTGAAATAATCGAAAATAACGAAATAGTGAAATAAAACCAAACTCATCAATGAACGAAATGTCAAATTTATTATAAGCCTAGCTATGATCACGCCATCTACAATTAGCTTTGCCCGACCTTCCTCTTTTCTAATGGTCGAGTCACAATTTCGGTTTTTTCGAAGAGAAACGATGGAACCTTTGCAGTTTGTCGTGTTGTACACACGGCTACACATCAAGCTATACATTTCCAGTTTACACTGACCTCTCATTGTACGGAAATCCTATACAATGCGAGATCAGCTTATACATGAAATGTATAGCTTGATCTGTAGCCGTGCGTACCATCAGGCAAGATCAAGTCAAATGGGAGCAAAACTATATGAACAGAAAGGGGCCGAGGCTGCATTAATGCTTACCAAGATATCCATCTGCCTAGCCTTTTCCCAATTAAATTGGGGTCGGCTTCCAGTCTAACCGGATGAAGCTGAATACCAGTATTTTTAATCGACTTCAAAAAAGGAGGTTCTGTATTCGACCCGTATGTATATAAGTATGTATGTTTGTTTGTCCGCGATTTTCTCAAAAACTAATAAACCAAATTTTGATGATTCTGTCACTACCGTATTCTATCTACACATACTTTCAGGAAGGTTTTAGTATACCGGATGACTTTTTTTACCGTCTTGAAAAAAATAGGGTATATTAGGTGAACGGAGTATGGCATACCTAATTTTTTTTTTTTTTTTTTTTAATAGCTTAGTCAGAAAAAATTATGTAAGTATTGATAAATACTACAAATTCGATATGAACTTTTCATTTTAGAACAATAAAAACAGAAATTTTGAAAAAAAATAATAAATCGTTTAAGTATATCGATATTTTTTTTTTTTTTTTTTTTTTGCAAAAAAAAAAAAGTTAGGTATGCCATAGGCTTCTACTCACCTATTATAGCCTATTTTTTTCAAGACGGTAAAAAAGTCATCCAGTATATTACATTAGGTAATTATTCTAATGTAAGAAGTTATATGCATAAATTGCTTTTAAAAAACTAAAAACCGACTTAAAAAACTTAAAACGAATAAAATAACTTTCATATAAAACTTAACAGCTTCTAAAGTCGTTGTCTTCCATTCTTCAATGCACCTTAGCTTGGCACCGACTTCAGAAGCTGTTAAGTTTTATATGAAAGTTATTTTATTCGTTTTAGGTTTTGAAGTCGGTTTTTACTTTTTTTAACCCTTAACCACTGACGTACGAATGACATTGGTCGCGGAAACCGATAATCGTTCAGAATTTTGTTTTGCGCGGGTATTTTTGCTCGTCGTTTCTAGTAGTTTCCTAGCCGACAGTGAAGCGCGCGCAGCGGGGGAAAGTGGATGTGTGGCGCACTTCTAAACAGGTGAGTTCGACCATCTGACGTACGACATTCGTATGGTCAGTGTTAGTGTAACTATTTTTGAGTTTTTTTTTTTTTTTTAGACGATGGCTACTAGTCATATTCTACAGAATTTTAGATGTCGCCGCTGCCAATTCTTTCATAATATCTAATTATGATTCGTCGAAACGCATGGAATTCATGAAAGACCTTAAAAGACGTTTAGTAATGCCACACCTAGAGCGTAGATATGCAATACAACAAATTTCTCACGAGCTCAAGAGTCTTATGAGGCGTATCTTGGGGAAAGATAAGCCCACAGGATCAAACCAACAAAGCACTGAAATTGTAAAGTTTGAGACTTTGAAAAATTGTTATAATTATGTGTTTCAAGCAGAATCGACGTAGAACCCATTACGGGAGTACGATGTGCGGTAGACCGGTCTGTATGCAGTGTTCAGAGCCGACCTGTAATAACTGTCGTTAAAAAGTGCATAAATAATTGATTAGCTGCTAAAATGATTTTGATCTCATAAAACCATTCTTATTTAAGTATAAAACTGAAAAGAAAAAGTTCCTGTAGAAAATAGTATTTTTATTCGATTTTTTTATATTTGTTGTTATTAGTTCAATACCACTAAGAATGTTGGTTAATAAATATTTTTTCTATAAGTATTTTTAATGTTTTATTTATTTTTGCATCTTAGTTTTGAAATGTTCTATCACATAAAAGTGAATAAAAACTCAAATTACGATTAATGGCAGCCTGAGGGGTCTTTAAACAAATTGACGAATCTCATTCGTACGTCAGTGGTAGTGTAATGAAATGACACGTCAGTGGTTAAGGGTTAAAGTAAATTTATACTTTTTTATTTTGTGTGTTTTTTGCGTCATGTTTACCGCAAATAAACGTATTTTCTTTCTTTCTCTCTTTTTACATGAAGCGACTGCCTATCTGACCTCCACAACCTCAGTTATTGGGTAACACCAATACCCCTTGGTAAGACTGGTTGTCAGACTTTCAGGCTTCTGACGACCCGTAACGACTGTCAAAGACCCACGAATGACAGCCGGGACCAAGGAGGAGTCTTGGTATGTAAAGATGGTCACCCATCCACTGATCAATTACGGCAAGCGTAGCTTAACCTGATCGATCGACCTGTGCGGCTGTTATTACTTAAGCAGTGGTTAAAAATGTATAAAAAGATTTAAAGTAACCTGGTTTATTATTTTTTAAAGTAATAAAAAAAAAACAAAAAAAAGAAAATTAAAAAAATAAACTAACCTGGTCCAAAGCCTTATAAATATCAGCATCTGAGTAGACCCCCTCAGGATCGAGATTATCTCTCAGAGTGGCTGCAAACAAAGCGGGTCTCTGCGGCAGCGCGCACAGTCGGGAGCGCCACGCGCGTAGTCCGGCTGTCTGAGCTGGTACTCCATCGACCAGGACTGAGCCTGATACGCGGCCTAACCTGGTAAAGAATACATATTATTGTTACAATGAAAGTGCAGCGTTTGGGAAACTTCGTCGAGTCTTCTCGCCAAGTATTCCACAGAGCCTAAAGACTAAGGTCTTCAATCAGTGAGTCCTGACTTTGCCGACGTTCGCACGGACGTAAAAATATCGCGGCGATTTTGTTTCGCGCACTGGATTTTCAACGCTCTGCTTAGCGCCAAGGGTTGAAAATCCAACAGTGTTTTTTCGACGCGCTAGATTGCAATTTTGTTGTTGTTAAGTAGTATTCTCGAAGCTCGGCTCAACAACGAGAGTTGAAAATCCAGTGCGCGATAAAATCCCGCCGCGATATTTTTACGTCCGTGCGTACGTCGGCTTACGGAGCCGAAATGTGGACACTCACTGTAGGAATCGTGGACTGTAGGGTATTTCTTCGGTGCTGGAGATAGTGGGCGGAGGCTTGATGGCAGAATCAAAACTAATTTTCTCACTTTTAGCGCAGATTAATACAGATGGCACACTCCGCAGTTATATATGAAGCTACAAGTACGCGGCGGGCTCATCTCACTCGGTCAATTCAGTGTGGGCTGCCGCGCACCGGCCGGCTCGCACGTTAGTTCGACACTCACTTACGCGCCGCGTCGTAAGAGAAGACAACCCTAACGAGTCAGAAGGCATAAGAGTTACGCGATAGAAAGTGGCAACTTATAGGTGAATATAACTGTAGGTAATGAAGCGTTGTGCGACATGAACTGCACTTTATTGTGTCGTAGCAAGAGTTGATTTTATTTTTATTAAATGATTTTGCGGAGTGTCCCATCTGTATTAATCTGTGCTTCTAGACGTTTATTGAAGACAACAAAAGCGAAGCACTTCTGTATCACAGACGACCCATTTGAGAGAGCCGGTAGATTCAGTTGAACCGAACGAATGAATGTATTCTAATTAAAAAATAATGAGACAAAATGTTACCAAATTTAAAAATCAAATATCAGCAGCAATTAAATGCATGTTATGTTTTGTTGGTGTTGCCAACACTCACGGTACGGCTGGTCCATAAATTCAAGGTCGCTCAGCGAGCTATGGAACGGGCTATGCTTGGAGTCTGAGGGGTCGAATCCGCAACGAGGTGATTCGACAGAGAAAGTTATCGACATAGCTCACAGAATATGCAAGCTGAAGTGGCAATGGGCCGGCCGTATTCGCCGTAGAACTGATGACCGTTGGAGTAGACGAGTTCTTGAGTGGAGACCGCGAATCAGCAAACGTAGGTAGGACGCCCTCAGGATAGGTGGAGCGACGATCTTCGCAGGGTGGCTGGTAGCAGCCTTTATATTATACCGGATAACTTTTTTTACCGTCTAGAAAAAAAATAGGCTATAATAGGCGAACGGAGTAGAAGCCTATGGCATACCTAACTTATTTAAAAAAAAAAAAAAAAAAAATCTAAATTCAAATCATACTATTTAATTTTTTCTGATCAAGGTATAAAAAAAAACTAGGTATGCCATAGGCTTCTACTCCGTTCACCTAATATACCCTATTTTTTTCAAGACGGTAAAAAAAGTCATCCGGTAAGTATAGGTTATCTTAATGAAGGGGTAACCCTTTCACTGGGTTTGAAGTATAAAACCTATTCAATGGGTTATCCATATTGAAAGGATAACCCTTTTACTGGGTTTCAAACCTTCTTTCTCTCCAATCAATCTGCCTAGCCTATTCCCAACTATGATGTGGTCGGATTCCAGTCTAACCGGATGCAGCTGAATACCAGTATTTTACATGGAGCGACTGCCTATCTGACCTCCACAACCCAGTTACTGGGTAATACGATACCCCTTGGTAAGACTGGTTGTCAGACTTTCGGGCTTCTGACGACCCGTAACGACTGTCAAAGATCCACGAATGACAGCCGGGACCAACGGCTCAACGTGCTTTCCGAGGCACGGAGGAGTCTCGCGAGCCGCGAGCAAGGGAGTCCGCGGCCAGCGTAGTTTAACCGGATGGATGGAACCGTGCGGCTGTTAGTACATAGCCACGAGCTCCTCGACTTCTTTCTCTGCAATATCTCACCTAAACAGCGCACTAAGCAGTGAACTCTTCCCAGCTCCCGTACGTCCCACCACGGCGACTTTCTCAGCTGCTTTGATAGAAAAGCTGACTCCTTTGATAGCGTACGTCGGCGTCGGCGTCGGCTCACCGGCCGCGCCCGGTGGTTTCTCATACTCGAGAGAAACATCGTCAAACACTATTTCACCTGAAATTAATATTTATTAAAAATTCTCTTGTCTTAGGAATACAAATGAATAAAAAAAACTTTTTGAAACTGAAGGTATTTAAGCAAACAAATATCAACTTTATATTTAAGTAAATTAGGTTGATTTCAGAATGACGTAGATGTTGACACTGTTTAAAAAAATATTAGAAAAACAAAATAACTATAGTTATTGTTGTTTTTTTAAATGATAAACATATTACATTCTTTTGTATTTATTTATCGTGAAGTAAAAGAGTCTGTCATTCCATTTGATGCCGTCAGCGCTCTTGAAACCTGTCAGTGTCATACTAACAAATATGTGTTTTGCGAATTTGATCCTTATTACTACTAGAAATTGTCCAACTGTCAGATGTCAGGAACGCATTCACTTGACAGCCGGACAGACGATTTCATAGTGAGAGTTTTATAGAATAGGTCTGTTGCAATAGCAGAGTCTTCGCGGGTGCGTTGTCATGCGAGAGACTAAGGTGGCATTCATTATTAACGTGAGGCGTTTAGGGGGGAGAGGAGGTCGAGTTGAATCTCACCCAATCATACCTGGAGAGGGCAAATAATATCACGTAATTTTTTTTTGTAAAATTGCGAGAAAACTGGGTAAATATTATAAAAAATAATTAAGCAAATTACTTATGTTTATTTAAACAAATCCAACGCAGTCAAATACAGATTAACGTATTTACACTAAAAATATGCATTTAGGAGTGAAGCTCAGTGGTAACGGCCCCGACTTAAGAGTACGGTCGTGAATACGAACCCAGTCAAGCGCTTTACTTTGTGTAAATATTTTCATCACCACTATTTTACTCCCAAAATGGTGAAGAAAAACATCGTGAGGAAACCGACATGTCCAAGAACCAAAAATTTTAAGAGATATCTACCAACCCGCCCTCTCGAAGAGAGGAGGCCTGTGTCCCAGCAATAGGAACATTATAGGCTGATTATTTGGAGACGAGACAAATCTCATGACGTCTCAACAAGAGCGGAGGGGGTGTCGATAAGGCTTGACCCACATCTGTCAGCACGGAATCGCCTTTTTTCGTGCTTTATCCTTTTCTATCTCTTAGGATCATCATTTCCCAGAGCGATAAAGATAGAGACCGCGCGGTGGAATCGGCGATGCGCTCGACACCACGGCCAAAATGGCTGAGAGGCGCTGGAGTGCTGACGAGTGCTATCGAGCGCGATATCATGCTTCCATTGCATTGCATGATCGTATTCGACAACACTCAACGGCGACGGCGTGCGATCTTACGCTGAAGCACGCGATAGCACGCTGCAGCACACACGGCATAAATGCTGTTCCGTGCTGACAGATGTGGGTCAACCCTTAATCGCCTAAATCGCCTAAAGTAATGAATGGACTGCCTGAACCTACCTTTAGTGGGCCATTTTTCAAAGTCGAGGTTAGGATGGTTCTTATTCAAAGCATCTCTATCCACGTCTAAGGGTTTTTCCGGAGGTAGATTCGTGTATTCTAGTATTCTTTCAACCTGAAAGACAAAAAATTTTTTTTTGCTGTTTGAGAAAATTGAATGGGTTGGGAAGGTGATCGTGGCTAAGAAACAACCGAAAGCGTCGATTGATCAAAGGAAAGCTATGCTTGGTGCGGTCTGTCCATGGATGGGTGAACTTCCATTTCTTATCGAGACTCCTCCGTGCCCCAGCAGCTGTCATTCGTAGATCTTTGACAGTCGTTACGGGTAGTCAGTAGCCTTACCAATAGGTATCGCGTTACCCAGTAAGTGAGGTTGTGGAGGTCAGACAGATAGTCACTCCATGTAAAATATTGGTATTCAGGTTCATCCGGTTGGACTGGAAACTGACCAACATAGTTGGGAAAAGGCAAAGAATAGTTCAATTCATTCAATCAGATCATTTATATTCCATGGCCATTCACTCAACTATCTGCTTTAGTAGTATGTATTCTATGTTGATTTTTGAATAACCATTTGTAATAAAACGGTCCTAAAATTTTTGATTGTAATGGAATTTGATCTTTGTCATGGATGACATTGAGTTTATTGTTCCAAAAGTATCTCCGATTCTGAATTTAAATGTAGGCAGATGATGTTTGGAAAGGGAATATCATATTCATACTAATTTATCAAGAGGGAATGTAGGGGGAACTACTGATCCGATTTCAGGAATCTACGCTACTGCCAAGTGCCTTAGGATATTTCATGTTAAAACACGCGGGCAAAGCAAAACCTAGTCAATATACCAATCAATATGCCTAGCCTTTTTCCAACTATGTTAGGGTCGGCTTCCAGTCTAATCGGATGCAGCTGAATACCAGTATTTTACATGGAGCGACTGCCTATCTGACCTCCACAACCCAGTAACTGGGTAATACGATACCCCTTGGTAAGACTGGAAGTCAGACTTTCGGGGCTCACCGCTCAACTTAACATAACTGAACCTGATGGATCGACCACTGCGACTTTTATTACTTAGCCACGAGCTCCTTTTTTTAATAACGCACAATTTCTTAAAGGTCATTGTACTCATCATTACGAACAACTTTTACTATGGGATCAAACTGAAATTGCGCAAAAAACAGCTGTTCCCTACATTTAGTTACATATTCGCATAACTCGTAAAATTTTTACGATTTCAATTTTGGTCCCATAGTGAAAGTTGATCATAATGTTGCTTGAGTATATGAGAGGAAGTTTGAAAGTGGCGCCAATGACAGAAAAGTTGAAAGGAAATCATTTGGCTTGGTATGGGCATGTGATGAGGAGAGACGAAACGCATATGACTAAAAGAGTGATGAATATACATGTTGATGGATGGAGAGGCAGAGGAAGGCCAAAGAAAAGATGGATGGATTGTGTGAGGAATGATATGAAAGAGAAGGGAGTGAATGATAGCCTGACGGTTGACAGGGGAGAATGGAAGAAGAAAACGTGGTGCGCCGACCCCACGTAATATGGGATAAGGGCAGGAAGAAAATGATGATGAGTGAAAGTTGTTCATAATGATGAGTACAATGACCCCTAAAGAGATTGTCCTTTATTTAAATAACACCTTGTACGCACGGCTACAGACCAAGCTATACATTTCCAGTATAAGCTGATCTCGCATTGTATAGGATTTCTTTATACTGAGAGGTCAGTGTAAACTGGTAATGTATAGCTCGATGTGTAGCCGTGTGTACAATAATTGTTGTTACTTACAGAAGTCATTTGGTTCTCCACTTCAGCCGTTTGCCTCATCCCGTACTGACACATTCCTACTAAGCCTATTACTTGAGTAATAGCCAAGCCGACATTGCCCCCCAGGGTGTCTGTAAGAGAAAGCAAATATTAGGTCTTTACCTATGAAATTGCCGTTCTGCAGTACTGGCCATTTCAAATCAAAATAATTTTTGTTTGGCTAAGAATTCTAATTTCAAATTAATTTTATTTTAAAAACATGGATTTTTTTTTCCAAAAGTAGTCATTTGTTTATTGATTAGTGTTACATTTTCATCGCATTTCAATCTTTTTCGTCATCATGGATACCTTAAAAATTCGAGTAATTATGGAATATGAGTACCGTCGTGGCAGCAACGCGGCACAAGCGGCACGCAACATCAACGACGTTTACGGAGCTAACACTACAAACCAACGCACCACTTGTTATTGGTTTGCTCGCTTCCGTTCTGGAAATTTCGACCTGAAAAATGAACCTCGCGGTCGTCCGAAGACTTTGGTCGACAATGACGAATTAAAGGCGATTGTGGAAGCTGATGATACACAATCTACGGCTGAATTAGCAGCAGCTTTCGACGTTAGCGTCAAAACAATATTGGTCCATTTGCGTCAAATTGGCAAGGTAAAAAAGCTTGACAAATGGGTGCCCCACGAACTCAATGGTCGCCAGCGCGAAGTACGCGTCGAGACGTGACTTGCACTGCTCAACAGACACACAAATGAAGGAATTTTGAACCGCATTGTTACCTGCGATGAAAAATGGATTCTGTTTGATAACCGCAAGCGCTCAGCAAGTTGGTTGGATCCTGGTTCAGCACCTAAACAATGCCCTAAACGAAAACTTACCCCTAGAAAAGTGATGGTCACTGTTTGGTGGTCTAGCGCCGGTGTGATTCATCACAGCTTCTTATCAAACGGGGTGAGCATTACTTCAGATGTGTACTGTGAAGAACTGAACACAATGATGGAGAAGCTGGCACATCTCCAACCAGCATTGGTCAATCGCTCGTCTCCGCTGCTCCTGCACGACAATGCGCGACCTCATACTGCACAGCAGACGGTCTCCAAGTTGCAAGAACTGGGGTTGGAAGCTCTCCGTCATCCGCCCTACTCACCAGACCTTGCGCCTACAGACTACTACTTTTTCCAGAATTTGGATAACTTCTTGGCGGGAAAAAAATTCAATACCCGAGAGGCAGTACAAAATGCCTTTGAAGAATTTGTTGCCTACCGTCCAGCTGATTTCTTTAAGAAGGGCATCAATTAACTGCCACTGCGTTGGCAAAGATGCATTGATTGCATGGGTGATTACTTCGATTAATACAAATAAAAAATGCATGAAAAAAATTCGTTTAAATTTTTTCATACAAAACGGCAATTTCATAGGTAAAGACCTATTATTAAACTTTCAATGTAAACACATTAACTGAGGTAAGTGCTTTAATATACAATATTAGGATTCGGGGGCGAAGTAATGATATTATAAAGGAAAGATACGCTACGTTCATACTGAGCGGCGTTCGGATATTGTTGCGTTGTTATTACAAATGTACTTACATATTATAGTAGTTTTCAACTACGACTGCGATAGATAATACGGAACGTATGATACAGAAAGAGATAGCTTGGCATTTTAGATATATTATTGTCACGCCACGGACCCGCTTTGTTTCGCTCGCTGCTATTAGCCGACTAAATCAAATTACAACAATTGTCTGAATTTGTCTGCAACAATTTGCGCGCGCTAGTGCCATATCTACCTCTTTATTTATATAATATCATTGGGGCGAAGATACAAGTTTTCGAAAAAAATACTATCTAAAATTTGCACAGTCCAGTTGACGGTTCAAAATGTCAACGAGAAGACTGCGCGTCATTTGTTTCTAAGGAAGCTTCTAGAATCTTCGACTCGCCCTTATTGGCCGAGCGGGTTAGAAGCGTTCCCGCCAGAAGCGTGCGGATTGTGGCAGAAGCGGTTAGAAAAGTATTCGCGTTATAAGCTTAGTTTACCCAGGACAGGAGAGAGGAGGAGAGACTTATGCCCAGGAGAGGAGAGAGGAGGAGAGACTTATGTCCAGCAATGGACTGCGATAGACTGAGTTGATTGATGAGCAATTTCGGCTCGAAAATGAGCTGGTATTTGCACGCAATTTTAAATAAGTAGAAGTAGAGCATATTTGAAGCAGTGGACGCTGACATTGCTGTATATAAGACATGACGAAATGGTAACTCACTAAATGTAGGACCCACTTTCTGCAGTGGACGTTGACGGGTCTTAATAAAATGACACAATATTGACATACCAGTGTTTTCTGCACTGGTACGTGTACGCCCAATTAATGGACGTCCACGTCCTGTCATAAAAATGTATAAAGAAACTCCTTCTCACCTTCAGAAGTGAATAAGAAGAAGCTAAACGTAACGAACGCCAGATAAAGACAGCATATCATGTCCATCCAGAAGCCGAAAGCCCTGGTGGTGTTGAGCACAAGGCTCCAGCATGAAGAGTGCAGGTCCTGTTGCTTGTCGAACTCTCTGACCAGGGTGCGTTGGTGCTGACGAGCTGATCTGATGGTGGTCAGGCCGGAGACTGTTGCTGACAGGTGGTTGAGGGACTGACTGCGGGCTGGTGGAAAGAAAAGTGGATTTTACTTGAGCTCTTTATAGCCGAGGTTGTGGGCGTAGCGACACAATGGACAGGTCCACTCAAATTTACCAAACAACAAATACATCGAACATCGCCAAAGCCGTCGACCGTTATCTAAAACTGTCGCCAGAGCTGAGCCCTGTGTGTTGTACTTTAAGGATGCTTAACGCCCTCCTGACCACCAATCCTGAATGTGATCTGTTTGCTGATGAATTTAGTAGTATTATGCGTGTATGTCTGATGTTTTTGAGAGGAAGTATGCTAGAGATTGAAACGTAAAATATTTCAAATACTAACATATAATAGAGGGACATCAGCGAGGAGCTCGTGGCTATGTAATAACAGCCGCACGGGTCGATACATCAGGTTAAGCTACGCTTGCCGAGGTCGGTCCGTGGATGGGTGACCATCTTTACATAACGATACTCCTCCGTACCTCGGAAAGCACGTTAAGCCGTTGGTCCCGGCTGTCATTCGTGGATCTTTGACAGCCGTTACGGGTCGTCAGAAGCCCGAAAGTCTGACAACCAGTCTTACCAAGGGGTATCGTATTACCCAGTTACTGGTGTGTGGAGGTCAGATAGGCAGTCGCTCTATGTAAAATACTGGTATTCTGCAGCATCCGGTTAGACTGGAAGCCGACCCCAACATAGTTGGGAAAAGACTAGGCAGATTGATTTGAATCTTACAAACTTACCTATAGCCTCAATCCTCTTCAAATCCCTACTGGTATGTAGGAACAGGTCCCTCAGCAGGAACAGCAGCACGGCCACCACACCAGTAGGTATCAGTAGCCACCAGTTCACTAAGCAAACTACTATTAATATTGCCATCACTTCTAGGAAGAACTGTGGATTGAATACAAAAAAAAAATTACAATCAAGACTATGCAAACTCAAGCAATGTCAAACTTTTAACATTTTTCATAAGAGGTCTAAGAAAATAAATAAAATAGTATGGTTGCACAAGAAAAAAAAATGCACTTGGACTCTTTATGAAATTGACATTCAATATTCATCGCAGACTGCCCACAAAATCCAATAATTAACTGTATAATTTTTGGATTACGCGGAATTAGCCGGAACGTTTTATACAGAATTTGTTGTATGAACAGGGGGATGTTGCCATGTGATCCCAACATTATACAGTAAACTATCGTACAGTTTAACGCCATTGTACGTAGTATCAACAGCGAGATGTTGCCGTGTGATCCCAACATTATACAGGATCGTACAGTTCAACGCCACGTAAACGTAGTATGAACAGCGGGCTGTTGCCGTGTGATCCCAACATTATACAGTAAACGATCGTACAGTTCAACGCCATGTGAACGTAGTTTGAACAGCGGGATGTTGCCGTGTGGTCCCAACAGTATACAGTAAACTATCGTACAGTTCAACGCCATGTGAACGTAGTATAAACAGCGGGATGTTGCCGTGTGATCCCAATATTATACAGTAAACTATCGTACAGTTCAACGCCATGTGAACGTAGTATAAACAGCGGGATGTTGCCGTGTGATCCCAACATTATACAGTAAACTATCGTACAGTTACGCCATTTAAACGTAGCCTTAGTTGCGTTCTCACTAAAGCTAGACTCACCCCAAGACAGTCGACCAAAGCGACAGGTAATAAGGTGTCCACTTGACCCATATCTTTGGAGAAGCGGTTGAGGATCCGACCTGATGGGTTGTGGTGGAAGAACCACATGGGAGCGCTCGTCACACCTCTGTGGAAGAAACGTAGTGGTTAGATCATCACCAGCCTAACCTGTTCCTATGTTGGGGTCGGCTTTCAATCTAACCGGATGCAGCTAAATACCAGTATTTTAAATGGAGCGACTGCCTATCTGACCTCTACAACCCAGTTACTGGGAAACACGAAACTGTTTCGTAAGACTGGTTTAAAGTCAAACTAATTGGTGATTGGTGATTCTGGTGAGAAATAAATATTATCATATCTCATCTTAATTTATTTTGCCAGAATCACGGCATTTAGGATGTTCATACATTTAAGAATAGGTCCACATACTTCAAAATTAACTGATATGCAAAAATTAGTTATAAGATTTCAAATAATTGATTTATTAAGAATAAAATTAGATAGATTAAAATTAAATGGAATAAATTATATTATATTATCAATTTGTCACTCTTATTTGTTCTTTTGTGTTTTCTGCACAGTTTATATCCTGTTTTATTTTACGCCATTTGCTTAGTGTTGTAACGTCCCGATTTATTATACTATGGCTTCCTTGTTTGTTACGGAGAATCCCTCCCGAATTCCTCCTAAGACACAGGCACATACACCTAGTTTAGGAGTCAGGGAATTAAATTTTTGTGACCTAGTTTTAAGCCTTAGATCATAATTATGCTCTTACTTGATTCTTGTACTGTGATGGCTTTCGGTTGAATAAAGAATTATTATTATTATTATTATTATTATTATTTAAAAATAACACTTGTACAGTTAGCGTCAAAAATATCGAGACGAACAAACTGTTCCAAATGATCTCAACAATTAAGAAAATTAAACTTTATCTCAGTTGGAACAAGTTCTTGTCAGAATGACAGTTGTCATGTACTGTCTTCATTCTGAAACATTCCTTGTGTCATTGAGATAAAATTTCATTTCCATAGTTGTTTAGATCATTTTGAGTCTGTTCGTCTTGATGTGGATGGGTGACCATCTTAACAAAACGAGACTTAAGCACGTTAAGCCGTTGGTCCCGGCTGTCATTCGTGGATCTTTGACAGTCGTTACGGGTCGTCAGAAGCCCGAAAATCTGACAACCAGTCTTACCAAGGGGTATCGTTTTACCCTGTAACTGGCTTATGGAGGTCAGAAAGGCAGTCGCTCCATGTAAAATACTTGTATTCAGCTACATCCGGTTAGACTAGAAGCTGACCCCACATAGTTGGGGAAAATGCTAGGCAGATGATGATGTACCATTACAATATTGGCATATGTACAGTCAGCAACAAAAGTCGATTAACAGTTGAGTTTTCTAAATCTTAATTATTGAGAAAAACATTTCATTAAAATCGGAACAGATGTAAATTTTAAAGAAAATTAACTCTTATCTAATAAATGAAATGATAAAACGCAGGTTATCGTATAATTTTGTGTTAATTTCCCTCCTTAGTCGTTCACTCTTGACTGAGTGGTCGTCGTTTATGACTCTGCATTTTCTTAGGCCAATGCAGCCCTCGCGATGCTCCTTCACTTATTCCAGTCTTCCGCGTCTCGAAAATTCTGAACTATGGAGGTTTGTGTCGGAGGTTGTGTTAATTTAGATGATGTCAAAAAGTAGCAGTGTTAACAGACTTCTGTTGCTGACCCTGCCAAAGATCAACGAAAACGATCATACCTGAACATATTATCGTGCAAATTGGTGGAAGCACGAATGCATGTGTTGTAGAAGATGACGAGTTTGTTCCACGTGAACACTATGCAGATGCCAATGAGCCCGCCGTAGATGTATAAGCACTGTTCTCTCGTTAAGCTGAATCGGTTGGTCGGTATATCTTCGAAGTTTACGACTGGGAAATATTGAACATATATAAATAAATATCAACATTCTTAGGTGTAAATGTGAATGTTATTTAATAATAATAATAAAATTGTTTATTTTTCTTCACAATATACATTCTTTTAAGTACTATACTCCATTTACAATAAGAAAAGACAATTAAAAAAACCTTCTTTACAGTTTGTTCAACCGATTTCGACTTCTATTCCGTAGGCTTAAAGATGGCATTAAAGGTAAAAAAAAGTAGTCACAATTCCAACTGTTTAGGTCAGCTATACTCAAACTGCGGCCCGCCAGGCTTTCGAAAGTGGCCCACCCGTTGTAGCTTTAAATTCTATTAACGTGCTTACTTACTTACCTATCAATATAAGACTTAAAAAATCTACCCAAATTCTGCGTATGTTATTTACATCGACATATCCTTGTGAATCATCCTATTCCAAAATGAAATAATTGTGCAAAGAACGTAGGTATACAGAAACCGGCTTACAGATTTTCATCTCGATGACGTATTAAGAGTAGCGTCAAGCCAGATCTAGATGAAATAGTTAAAAAATGTTCCCAATATCATCGTTCTCACTAAAATTTAAATAAACAATTAAACGTACTTAATAGGTTTTTTCATTAACACCTAAATAACAGATGTTGTGATTTATGTAGCGGCCCGCGGGACACAGATAAAATCTGAAAGTGGCCCAACAAAAAAAAAAAGGTTGAGTATGGCTGGTTTAGGTACTGCAGCATTGTCATACCACCAACGCAATAGAAGTCAAAATCGGTTGAACGGACTGTAAAAAAAGTTTGTTTAAATGTCTAATCTTATTGTAAATGGATTATAGTTAGGTATGTTAAGTTGACAGGTATTTTGACTTGTACAAATTACATTGCTCTATATACTATTTTGACTTGTACAAATTACATTGCTCTATATACTATTTTGACTTGTACAAATTACATTGCTCTATATACTATTTTGACTTGTACAAATTACATTGCTCTATATACTATTTTGACTTGTACAAATTACATTGCTCTATGTACTATTTTGACTTGTACAAATTACATTGCTCTATATACTATTTTGACTTGTACAAATTACATTGCTCTATATACTATTTTGACTTGTACAAATTACATTGCTCTATATACTATTTTGACTTGTACAAATTACATTGCTCTATATACTATTTTGACTTGTACAAATTACATTGCTCTATGTACTATTTTGACTTGTACAAATTACATTGCTCTATATACTATTTTGACTTGTACAAATTACATTGCTCTATATACTATTTTGACTTGTACAAATTACATTGCTCTATATACTATTTTGACTTGTACAAATTACATTGCTCGATATACTATTTTGACTTGTACAAATTACATTGCTCGATATACTATTTTGACTTGTACAAATTACATTGCTCTATATACTATTTTGACTTGTACAAATTACATTGCTCTATGTACTATTTTGACTTGTACAAATTACATTGCTCTATATACTATTTTGACTTGTACAAATTACATTGCTCTATATACTATTTTGACTTGTACAAATTACATTGCTCTATATACTATTTTGACTTGTACAAATTACATTGCTCTATATACTATTTTGACTTGTACAAATTACATTGCTCTATATACTATTTTGACTTGTACAAATTACATTGCTCTATGTACTATTTTGACTTGTACAAATTACATTGCTCTATATACTATTTTGACTTGTACAAATTACATTGCTCTATATACTATTTTGACTTGTACAAATTACATTGCTCTATATACTATTTTGACTTGTACAAATTACATTGCTCGATATACTATTTTGACTTGTACAAATTACATTGCTCGATATACTATTTTGACTTGTACAAATTACATTGCTCGATATACTATTTTGACTTGTACAAATTACATTGCTCTATATACTATTTTGACTTGTACAAATTACATTGTTCTATGTACTATTTTGACTTGTACAAATTACATTGCTCTATATACTATTTTGACTTGTACAAATTACATTGCTCTATATACTATTTTGACTTGTACAAATTACATTGCTCTATGTACTATTTTGACTTGTACAAATTACATTGCTCTATGTACTATTTTGACTTGTACAAATTACATTGCTCTATGTACTATTTTGACTTGTACAAATTACATTGCTCTATGTACTATTTTGACTTGTACAAATTACATTGCTCTATGTACTATTT
Source organism: Cosmia pyralina (assembly GCA_946251885.1). Taxonomy (NCBI): domain Eukaryota; kingdom Metazoa; phylum Arthropoda; class Insecta; order Lepidoptera; family Noctuidae; genus Cosmia; species Cosmia pyralina. The sequence continues at coordinate 4,241,786 of OX276371.1, forward strand.
TGACTTGTACAAATTACATTGCTCTATATACTATTTTGACTTGTACAAATTACATTGCTCTATATACTATTTTGACTTGTACAAATTACATTGCTCTATGTACTATTTTGACTTGTACAAATTACATTGTTCTATGTACTATTTTGACTTGTACAAATTACATTGCTCTATGTACTATTTTGACTTGTACAAATTACATTGCTCTATGTACTATTTTGACTTGTACAAATTACATTGCTCTATGTACTATTTTGACTTGTACAAATTACATTGCTCTATATACTATTTTGACTTGTACAAATTACATTGCTCTATATACTATTTTGACTTGTACAAATTACATTGCTCTATGTACTATTTTGACTTGTACAAATTACATTGTTCTATGTACTATTTTGACTTGTACAAATTACATTGCTCTATGTACTATTTTGACTTGTACAAATTACATTGCTCTATGTACTATTTTGACTTGTACAAATTACATTGCTCTATGTACTATTTTGACTTGTACAAATTACATTGCTCTATGTACTATTTTGACTTGTACAAATTACATTGCTCTATGTACTATTTTGACAAAATGTTGTAATTTATGGGAGATCTGGAGTCTACCATTATTATATCACATATTTAAATTTGTCAACGTGGTACAATGAGGGTTTTTTGGCAGCACTGAAACTTCAGGTCAAAAGTGTCAAAGCGCCTATATTTTCTTTAGTCATAAGTGTCATTACTGAATGAGGAACGAATGAATGAAACGAATGATTAACGTCATCATATCTTAATATAAATAAATCTTCTGTACGTGTGTTTGTCACCTAAATCCTCCTAAACGGCTGGACCGATTTAGATGAAATTTTGTGTGTATATTTCAATGGGTTCCTGGATGGTTTGAAAATACAATTCGACCCGGTAGATGGCGCTACAGTCGGGTTTTAGGATCGTTGAGACAGGACAACGTCTGTCGGGTCCGCTAGTATTTTATAAAACGGAAGACCTTTGCCAAAGTGGTGCCAACTGGTGGCGTGTATTTTCAAGAAAACCCTCATTGCGCGTGATTATTAACAACTACAACAACAAACAACAACAACAACACAACAACTTTATACCATGTTTAAGGCAAATAAAGACTTATCTTATTGTTTACCTGGTGGTGGTACTGCAGACATGTTTGTTTCCGCTGTCGGCTGATTGGCTATTTTTATCGCGCTGTTAGCTTCTTCTAAGTTAACCCTGGAAAATGAAGAATTTTTAGGAAAAAAAAACGAAAGCCCTGTTCAACTGAACAGGCCTTTACAGTATAAGTGTAAGCAATATCACTGTCTCGCTCGGTAGCGATACCGAATCGGTACGCAATATCACTGCTTGCTCGGTAGCGATACCGAATCGGTACGCAATATCACTGCTCGCTCGGTAGCGATACCGAATCGGTACGCAATATCACTGCTTGCTCGGTAGCGATACCGAATCGGTACGCAATATCACTGCTTGCTCGGTAGCGATACCGAATCGGTACGCAATATCACTGCTCGCTCGGTAGCGATGCCGAATCGGTACGCAATATCACTGCTTGCTCGGTAGCGATACCGAATCGGTACGCAATATCACTGCTCGCTCGGTAGCGATGCCGAATCGGTACGCAATATCACTGCTCGCTCAGTAGCGATGCCGAATCGGTACGCAATACCGCTGTCGCGCTCGGTAGCGGCACTGAGGGCCTAGACAAAGTAAGATTAGATTAGCGATGACGCTAGTAGAAAAACCAAATAATGTATGGGGTTGACATAAGCTATCGCAATGTCACGTGATCATGTCAATGTCACTTTGAAGCTGTAGCTAATGTAGAAATTGAATCGCTCCGAAGTGACAATGCAAATTAACCCCTTGATAACACTGGTTGTCAGACTTTTGGCCTTCTGACTACCCGTAATGACTATTAAAGATTTACGAATGACAGCCAGGATCAACGGCTTAACGTGTTTTCCGAGGCACGGCAGGGTCTCTATATGTAATGGATGGTCACCCATCCACGAACCGACCGCGACAAGCGCAGCTTAACCTTCGATCGACCCATGTGGCTATTATCATTTAGACACACAGCGGTTGCTGTGGGATAAACCTCAAAGCTAGTCCTAATATTATAAATACGAATGTGAGTTTTGTTTGTTTGTTACGCTTTCACGACTAAACGGCTGAACCGATTTTGATGAAATTTGGTATGTGGATACTTTGAACCCTGGGGAAGGACATAGGCTACTTTTTATCAACATACCACTCGGGCGAAGCCGCGGACGGAAGCTTGTATGTTATAAGACAAAAATATATTTAGCACAGACTAAACACAATGTAATAAGTACAGCAGATAAAAAAATAAAGTAAACAAAAACTAATAAAAAGTCTAAAGTGCGATGAAAGAAATTAGCAGGAATGTGTGCCTCACAGCTTTGCTAAAAGGCCCCGTTCAGCAAAAATGCCAGACCACTAGTGTCTGACGCTGGTTTTCAAGTAGATATAAAAAAAATACTCACCATTCTTTCAGCCAAACATCAGTTGAAGAGTAGAAGAACTGTGCTAGTAGGAACAGTAGGATGAGCAGCGCCATCGACAGGGTACTGCCACCGCTGCGTATGTACGACACGTACACACTGTTGTCTACCGAGCCTTTCTTTTGACTCTCGCCTAAAAGAAAATGCAGAAAATTAGGGTGAACACATCTACTTGAGGTGAACTTTTAAAAAGTGCTGATTTTCCACCTCAGAATGAATGGTTTTGAAAACTTTGTATTAGGTAATTGGTTCTTGTCAAAAGTGAATGTAAAATACTTATTAATGTGTTGAAGAACACGAAGGAGACAGAATAGAAGTTTTATTGTTATTGCCGCTATAGCCGTATAGCGTCCTTTAAAGCGTAAGAAAATAAACTCTTACCTTCATATTTAGGGTCTAAATTGTTGTCTAGGTCCAGATTGAAGGACAGTTGTGAAGCTTCCGACATGGAGCGCTGTGATCTGAGTTTGTAGCTGTGTTCCTAAAAATGATTACATTTTTAATATAATAGAATTAAATAGAATACTCTTTATTATGTAGGTACACCATTCGAATTACAGATTTGAAAGAAGGAATTTTACATAGGACCACACAATAGACGGTGTTGTCGCTAAAAGCGATATTTTGAAGACAACCTTTGGATGGATTTAACAAGTTCAGTGCTGGGAGCCAACCTGGAGGGCTCACTCAAATCGCATATGGGACGCCGGGAGCCCTCGCGGAGGGCACATTTTAAACGTACCTGCGTTATTCCTAGCGAATACAGCATTATAATAAACTATGAAAATAAAATAACACAATTTAGGGCTGATTTTTTAATAGTCAGAACTCATAAGACTCATAACTGAAGAATAAATATGACAGTTTGACATATTTTCTATACTTACAAAAGCTGTCAAATTGAAAATTTATTGTTCAGATAAGAGTTATCCTTACTATTGACAAATTTGCCCTTAATAAAATTAAAATTAATAATTTGCATGATGAGTTTGTCTCAGGATCATAGCGCAAACGTAATGCCGGTGAGCCTCTAGGTTGGTCCACTTGCAATATGTATGGTGGCATGGTACGAGTATATGGGCTCTACGAAAAGTTGGTGAAGTCGAAAGTGTTAAAGGGACAAGGAGAGAAAATAATAGGTTGGGGAAAAAGTTTCTTCGCATTTTTTAAGAAAATTCAAAACATTTTTTAATAATAATAATAATAATATAATAATAATATTTATTTATTTACTCAAAAACAGTAGGTAGGTACAGTACATTCTTACAAATATTAGGCTTACAGTTTAAATAAATAAGAGAATGAGCATCCGCAGCTGAACTAGGCGTGAGCCTGTATCTCAGCTAACAGCGCCGTTTCCCCTCAGAAACAATATACTAGGTAACCTAAAATTAGCAAGAAGCAAAAGTTTAGGACCATTACTAATCAAATACAATTAAGAAATTAAGGTAAACTAAACTTAAATTACTAACAATTTTTGAGTGTGCGTGAGGATTTGTGTGTGAGAATGAGAGGGTGAGTGTGTGTGTACTGTGTGGGGGTGTATGTGTGTGTAAGTGTAAGTGTAAGTGTATACATATGTCTACATGAAAAATGGACAGGAATAGAGTAATATACATTTATATATACAAACAAAAATATTGTATATACAAACAAAAATATTGTATATACAAACAAAAATATTAACTGATTATTTGAATAAGTTTTTCAGTGTCTTCGTATGATAGTTTCATTAAAAATTCATATGCCTTCTTTTTACAATGGAATTTGTTAAGGGAAAAAATATTTATGGATTTGTTAATTTTATTATACACATGTGGTCCTAGAAAGACGAAGAACCTCTTTATGAAAGAGGTTTTAGGTTTATGTATGCGGACCACAACGTCATGTTTTCTGCGTTTCTTTGTGAGATCAGTATCATATATAAGTTCACCATGTTGTTTTAGTACAATGTTGAGTAAGAACAATTGTCTCACTGTAAGGACTTCGCATGAGTTGTACAAAATGTTTGTGGGAAAGCGAATTGGACGGAAAGTGTAAACTTTTAGAATTGCACGCTGAGCTATCTCAAGGCCTTTTAGAGTAGTTTTAGTAGCTCCTCCCCATACAATTATGCCGTAATTAATAATGGATTGACAAAGAGAGAAATAAACCTGTTTTAATAATTTGAGATCAGCAACCTGACGCAAAGTTTTAAAGATATAAATTAGTTTTCTTACTCGTCCCGACAAAGCTTTAATATGTGCCTTATAGGATAAATTATGGTCTATAATTAATCCTAAATATTTCACATTGTTGACACGTTCTAGAGGTACACAATTACAGTTATCTATTCCATGACAGTTGTGAGGAATAAGGCAAAGTTTTGTAGTAAGCAGGTTAGGTGGATTTCGTATGCTGAAAGTCAAGTATTTAGTTTTATCACTATTCAGTGTAAGTAAATTATCTTGTAGCCATTCCTTTACGAGATCAAGTCCACATTGTGCAACGTTAAATACCTCATCCCAATTGTCGGCGTTGAATATAAGAGCAGTGTCATCTGCGTAAGAGATTATTTCGCCTTGGGGTATAGATAGGTTCGTGAGGTCGTTTATATAAACGAGAAAGAGGGTAGGTCCCAAAATGCTGCCCTGGGGAACTCCGTATGTAATAGGAAGATAAGAGCTAGTGCAATTTCCTATTTTTACACACTGGTACCTTTCCGACAGATAGCTCTCAAACAGTTTAAGTTGATTGCCTCTTATACCGAAATTCTCAAGTTTTCGCAAAAGGATGGGGACCAAGATCGTGTCAAATGCTTTGGCCAGATCTAAAAAGATGGCAAGGCATTTCTTACATTATTTACATTTATCTAAAGTATGTAGGTACCATTTTGTTCGATAACTTTTTGCCATCTTGTAGGTAAGGACATGATCCCATTGCTATTGAAATTTTGGGACTTCTGATCAAAATACCGCGACAAGTGGTTTTGGCAGTCCTCTCGTGATGTTAACCTGACACTGCCTAAAGAATTCTGAAGAGACTGAAACAGGTGGAAATCTGAAGGTGCAAGGTCAGGACTATACGGCGGATGCATTAACACCTCCCAGCCAAACTCTCTTAATTTTTGCTGAGTGGCTAAAGATGTGTGAGGTCTAGCGTTATCATGATAAAAAACCACATCCCTTCTGTTGATTAATTCCGGCCGCTTTCTCTCAACTTCTTGCTTTAATCTCATCAGTTGTTCGCAGTAGAGTTCAGAATCGATGGTCCTGCCTGGTGGTAACAGCTCATAATGAATAATGCCCTTCCAATCCCACCACACACACAGCATCACCTTGTTGCGAGTTAACCCGGGTTTCGCCACAGTCTGTGAAGCCTGACCGGCCTTTGACCACGACCTTTTTCGCACGTTCTTGTCGTACGTGATCCACTTTTCATCACCAGTTATCAGCTTCTTCAAAAATGGTTCGGTTTCATTACGTCGTAATAAAGAATCACAAATGAGTACACGGTTCATTAGGTTTCTTTCAGTGAGCTCGTGAGGTACCCAAATATCGAGCTTTTTTGTGTACCCAGTTTTTTTCAAATGCGCCAAAACTGTTTTGTGGTCAATTGCCAGTTCTTCAGCTACGTCGTAACTACTGATATGCCGATCTTGCTCCACTTTTTCAAAAATGGCATCCATTTTAACCGTAATAGGGCGACCAGAAAGACGTGCATCTTTGACATCAAAATTACCGGACTGAAAACGCTTAAACCAAATTTGTGCTACTCTCACAGATACTGCACTGGGTCCATAAACATCGCAAATTTTTTTCGCGGCTTGCGTTGCATTTTTACCTTTTTTGTAGTAAACTTTTAAAATGTATCGAATTTCTTCATTAGATTCACTCATCTTGACAGTACGAAAAACAAATGAAAATCACACATTTTCCTAATTTGAATTTGGAATTATGTTCTTTAAAATTTAAACTTTCAATGATACCAAAACCAGCCAGATACAAATAGTATAGCCAAAGAGATTTTATTTTAAGTTCATACATACTATAATGCGAAAAGACTTTTTCCCCAACCTAATATTATGCCAAAATTACATTCAAAATAACATAAAGTCAGGGAATTTAATTGATTAAAGAATTGACAACCAACTACAACTGTCATTCTTTGACAGTTGTGTGAAATAATTGCGCTGCCTGGAAAAAAATGATCTAGTAGCACTGACGCTGGACTAAAAATATACTATAAGAAATGTCAGTTGATTTTTGTGCCGATTCAAAGCGCACCCTCGAGCGTCTCAGGAACTAAAATTGACACATTGTTGCAAATGGCCGACGTGTTGTTTTGGTACGTCTCCTGATGTTCTAGTTCTAAATCGTGAAATAAGATTTGTTTTTTATCATGAGTTGATCATGAGAATATGCGCATTTTCTAAAATTCGCTATCTTAAAGGCAGCGGAATAACCTTCCACATTATAATATTAGTTCCATGTCAAATGTCAAAAAGTCAAAGTCATTTATTAGCTATAAATGCGGTAATACAAAGGTGGTAAATATTCTTGTGCGACGACACATTTTGCCATATTTTGGCATGAAGTATAGTATGTGTATGTATGCTTTAGTATGTAGTATTTTTGTAGTATTGAAAAAATAGTATGACAAAATCAATATAATATTAGTTCCATGGACGCTCACGTTGCTATCAGCGCCAAAATGGCGAAAATCAAATGTCTTCATTTTGACATCGATATTATGAAGTCCGAGAATACTTGTTTATTATTCTATCATATTAGGTATCGGAATCCACAAATGATTTTACATACTTTTTTATGTTAATAAATATCGACTTCACTGATGCTCATTTGGACTCAAAATTAGCCTATATTTAATTGGTAAACATTCATAAAACAATCTAGAAATATTAGGTCTTTACCTATGAAATTGCCGTTCTGCAGTACTGGCCATTTCAAATCAAAATAATTTTTGTTTGGCTAAGAATTCTAATTTCAAATTAATTTTATTTTAAAAACATGGATTTTTTTTTCCAAAAGTAGTCATTTGTTTATTGATTAGTGTTACATTTTCATCGCATTTCATTCTTTTTCGTCATCATGGATACGTTAAAAATTCGAGTAATTATGGAATATGAGTACCGTCGTGGCAGCAACGCGGCACAAGCGGCACGCAACATCAACGACGTTTACGGAGCTAACACTACAAACCAACGCACCACTTGTTATTGGTTTGCTCGCTTCCGTTCTGGAAATTTCGACCTGAAAAATGAACCTCGCGGTCGTCCGAAGGCTTTGGTCGACAATGACGAATTAAAGGCGATTGTGGAAGCTGATGATACACAATCTACGGCTGAATTAGCAGCAGCTTTCGACGTTAGCGTCAAAACAATATTGGTCCATTTGCGTCAAAATGGCAAGGTAAAAAAGCTTGACAAATGGGTGCCCCACGAACTCAATGATCGCCAGCGCGAAGTACGCGTCGAGACGTGCCTTGCACTGCTCAACAGACACACAAATGAAGGAATTTTGAACCGCATTGTTACCTGCGATGAAAAATGGATTCTATTTGATAACCGCAAGCGCTCAGCAAGTTGGTTGGATCCTGGTTCAGCACCTAAACAATGCCCTAAACGAAAACTTACCCCTAGAAAAGTGATGGTCACTGTTTGATGGTCTAGCGCCGGTGTGATTCATCACAGCTTCTTACCAACGGGGTGAGCATTACTTCAGATGTGTACTGTGAAGAACTGAACACAATGATGGAGAAGCTGGCACATCTCCAACCAGCATTGGTCAATCGCTCGTCTCCGCTGCTCCTGCACGACAACGCGCGACCTCATACTGCACAGCAGACGGTCTCCAAGTTGCAAGAACTGGGGTTGGAAGCTCTCCGTCATCCGCCCTACTCACCAGACCTTGCGCCTACAGACTACTACTTTTTCCAAAATTTGGATAACTTCTTGGCGGGAAAAAAATTCAATACCCGAGAGGCAGTACAAAATGCCTTTGAAGAATTTGTTGCCTCCCGTCCAGCTGATTTCTTTAAGAAGGGCATCAATAAACTGCCACTGCGTTGGCAAAGATGCATTGATTGCATGGGTGATTACTTCGATTAATACAAATAAAAAATGCATGAAAAAAATTCGTTTAAATTTTTTCATACAAAACGGCAATTTCATAGGTAAAGACCTATTATAATAAATACTTTAATACTTTATCAAGATTCTACGAAAAGACTAAGTCGACGTGTGCGAACGTTGACTTAGTCTTTTCGGACGTAAAAATATCGCGGCGATTTTTTTTCGCGCACTGGATTTTCAACGCTCTGCTTAGCGCCGAGAGTGCAAAATCCAACAGTGTGTTTTTTCGACGCGCTAGAATGTACTCTGTTATTGTTAAGTTGGATTCTCAACGCTCGGCTCAACAACGACAGTTGAAAATCCAGTGCGCGATAAAATCCCGCCGCGATTTTATTACGCCCGTGGGTACGGGGGCTTAGGGTGGGTTGCACGTTGCACCATCTTACTTTAATAATAACAAACATAGCACCTTCAGTTATAGTACTTGTTAGACAAAAAAATGAATTGCTCCATTTGACAATTTGATAACTGACGTCATAACTATTACTGTAAGTAACTTTAACCGCCCACGCTTTGCTGGTTAATGTTATTGTTAAATATCTGTCACTTCTGTCAGACCCATCGAATGTTATTGTTAAAATTAAGTTTGACGGAAACTATAACATAGCCCTTGGTGCAACCCACCCTAAATATGAACTGTAGCTTGCTAGCTAATATTATGAACAAAACTACCGCTAAAATTTTTACTTAAACATTGAAATATACGGTAGGTATTCAAATTACTAAAATAAAATAAAAACTAACGCTTCGTTTTGAGTCTGCTTTTTCTGATTTTACCATTACGTTATAAACCTAGTGAGAAGAAATAAATTAATCATTTATTATGTTAGACGTTTTAAAACATATTACACCCCTGCTCAGCCCTTGGGGAATGCTGGGCTAATTTTAAATAATTTATCAAATATTGATCGATCGATTGACTGATTTATAAATTATTGATTGGTTGATAAATTATTGATTGTTTGATAAATTACTGATTGATTGATAAATTATTGATTGTTTGATAAATTATTGATTGATTGATAAATTATTGATTGTTTGATAAATTATTTATTGGTTAATAAATTATTGATTGACTTATATTACTGAGGAGGAAAAGGTCACATAAACAATCGCTCCACGTAAAATACTGGTATTCAGCTGCATCCAGTTAGACGATCACAACATGGTTGATAAAAGGCTAGGCAGATGATGATGAGTTAAATATGTAACTTACCACATTCTCAGTATTCTCGTAGGTGGTAGCTTTCTGTTTTTCCTCTTTCACTTTTTCACCCATTTCTATAAGTTTCTCGAATTCTGCCACTCCGTTCTTTAACTCATGGTAGGTTCCTTGGGCTTCGATCTGGTGGGAAAAGCATAGAAGATAATAACATATAGTCCTCGCGCAAGTGCTAGTCACCGCCTGACGTATGTGAGCGGTGAGACGGGGGGAGGTAGGCAAACGTCAAGCTAACTCAAGATTATACACGATTTAGTTGTTCCCAAACGCACATAAGATAAAATATCCCAAGATGGGTCCGGCAATAACACGACAAGTGAAAAAAATTATTTACATAGTGCACAGGTTTGACACTGTGGTAGACGAATTGACCATAAACCTGGGAAACGAGTCAGATTCTGACGAGGATATGGAAATTGAAGACAGGTGTAGTAATGAATAAGAAGAAGATATGGATTAATTCTGTACTTTAACGGTGATAGTAACATTTCGAAATTAATAAATTAATTTATTTCAATGCTTGATTTAATTTTAATTCAATAATTTTAAGTACCTAAGTAATTCTAAATCAAATAACGTTAAGAACGAAAAATGTTTGTTGATTTTATTTTATTTTTTGAGTTATTTAAGTTGATGCAATAAACATTTTTATTTTATTTTTTTTGAATTTATTGTTATTTACAATTTTTATTGTTTTTGAATTGTGTGGAATTTATAAAGCTTTTTTATTATCATTAATATGATGGCACCGTTTTTTTTTTCAGTTTTAAGAAAAACAAAGTAAGAATAAAATGTGTGGAAACTGTTCATAAAAAAAAAAAATGTTTGACATGTATGACAACAACAGTGTGTGCCTCGCGGCCAAAAAGGTCCATTTCAGCATAAATGCCAGACAGATGCTGTCTGATGTGTTTTACGTTTTGATATGAACTATCTTTTACGAGTATAATACGTAAAAGACTATTACGGTCTAAGTCAGACTTACCCGTCCCGATCTCATAACGCATACATTATGCGCATGTTTCGCGTACTGTACGTGGTGCGTCACTAACACGGTCGCCTTGTCACGCAGAAAGTTCTTGATGCAATCCTCGTATATTGCGTGGGCCACCTGAAATACATAATGAATATAAATCACGTCTACATTCCTTAAGGCTGTGCATTTTGAAAGTTGGTAACTGCCTAATTCACTGTCAAATATTTCGCTATTCTTTTGATTAATTAACCTTCATCTTCTATACTAGTTATAAAGCTGATGAGTTTGTTTGAACGCGCTAATCGCTGGAACTGCCAGTCGTAACAAAAACAAAGGACCTCCGACCCTTTGTTTTCATCGGGCAAGGTTTCAATGAATCAGTGCTATACAAAAAGCAACTTTAAGGTGTAAAGGCATTCGTTTTGTTTTACGTTACGCAGAAAAACGTGACAACGCTTTTGAGTTAACGCTTGCATTTCACTCCTCATAAAATTTCCATACCGGGGGCCTTATATTAAAATTGAGTAAACCCCAAAAACGAAGCAGGAAATACCGCGGACGGGCGATGCGATGCGATGGGTCGGTCGGGAGGACAAGAAATTTCACGCAACGAAGTCGCAGGCAGAAACTAGTGTGGCGGCATCTACATCGCCACATGCGAACTACACATCACAATGACATGACGTCACGCAAATCCTGCATCGCGTAGTCAGAGTTACCGCACGACTAGGATAATATACAACGTCCCGATATCAACCGTCGGGCAGTTGCCCACCAGACACAACACCCGTCTGGTCGGAGGATCCTCCCTTTTCTATGGAGGATGAGTGAACTTTACACCCTGTTCCTCATGCCTCTATACTAGTGACGCCGACGTGATATGAACACGCAACCTTCTGGTAGTTTAAATATTATAGATAGGTAATACGGGCTGGTATCCGCAACTCCACGACAATGCGCGTATTTTGCGTATGGATATATATCAATCTGCCTAGCCTTTTCCCAACTATGTTGGGGTCGGCTTCCAGTCTAACCGGATGTAGCTGAATACCATTATTTTATATGGAGCGACTGCCTATCTGACCTCCACAACCCATTAACTGGGTAATACGATACCCCTTGGTAAGACTGTTTGTCAGACTTTCGGGCTTCTGACGACCCGTAACGACTGTCAAAGATCTACGAATGACAGCCGGGACCAACGGCTTAACGTGCTTTCCGAGGCATATATATTATATATTAAATTATGCAGCCAAAGCAAAGATTGTATCACAAAAACGGAAGTTAACTTTGGTCGCTTTAGTTCCGACTATATTACTAGCGTAGTGTTTATTTTTAAATTCCCTTGGCTTAAGTACACTGCAGCCCTTTTAACACTTAATAATTTTTGTGTAACAGTATGAAAGCACACACATATTGGCCTTTTTAACATAGTACGAGTATCTTTTGAAGAGATTGTCGTTACACGTACGCCCTTTTAGTACACATAAATATATCACTTTTTCAATAATTTTGCACTAAAACCTCACTTCTCACAAAAATGTAGTTTGACCCTTTTAGCACCAAGCCACAGAATTAAAGAAAGAAGAAAGAAAGAAAAATATTTTATTTGGGACACGCACAGGAAATACAGTTAAAAAGGAGCATATAAAAGTAACAAAATAAACATTAAAAAACAAAAAAAAAATTAATAAAAAAAAGAAATTAAATTAAATAAAAATTCAGACTAAAAAAAAAGAGACCTGTTGAGGCCAAAAAGGCTGCCATCTCGGCATAAAGCTGCGATATTTAAAAAATAAATACCGCAACGCTGGTATTCTGATAGGGCCTGTGTGATGCCACGGACATACCCACGGATATCAATTAAAAATCGCAAGGGGAATAAAATCAAATAAAATAAAGGTGATATTTAAACAAAGCTTATCCGTTATTCAAACATTTTAATGAAAAGATGAATCATCACAAAAAACAGATTGATAGATGGATGTCATTAGATGTTGTTCTTACCTTAGCATCCACAGCCGCTAAGGGGTCATCCAGTAGGTACACATCAGCGTTCTGGTACACGCAGCGCGCTAACGATATCCTGGCGCGCTGACCACCGGATAAGGAGGCACCTAGAAATTAGTTCTATATTAATTGGCTGTTTTTTAACGAAAACGGAAAAGTTCCGTTTTAAGGATTATAATAAAACTCAACAATATAAAAACTTTTTTACAAAAAATACACCCGACTTCCAAAAACAACACTACAAAGTGAAAAATAACTTTAATTTCGGAAGTCGGTGTCTAGTTAAATGTGTTTTCGTTTTTTGCCAGCGACTTCCGAAATTAAAGTTATTTTTCACTTTGTATTGTTGTTTTAGGAAGTCGGTTGTATTTTTTGTAAAAAAGTTTTTATTTTTCACTTTTTAGTTGTGTACCTGCCCCACACAAATTCTAATACCACTATCTGCAAAACAAACTAGAACATCATCCATATAAAAGTGGGGGAAAAATACGTATTATTGAAGTTAACTCAAAAACTACCGAAGCAAAGTTAATCAATTTTATATGGGACCCTCTCGAATAAAACAAAAAAAATCCAAATCGGTCCAGCCATCTTCGAGTAATCGGGGAACATACATTAAAAAAAAAAATAAAAAAAAAAGGTTCCGACGAATTGAGAACCTCCTCCTTTTTAAAGTCGGTTAAAAACTACTGTTTGTAATAATAATAACGTCTTTTGGAGCACAACGTAACAAGCTTATTTTCTGCATTTTCATACTAAAATAAAATAAATAAACGATGAGGGCGCAATTGTGCGTTCGCACCCTCTTAAGAGACAATAAAGTTTACTTAGAGTAAACATGGAAGGCAATTTTAATGCCATCCATGCAAATATGTTAGTACTAGTCATTGCCCGCGTGGATGTCGGAAATTATCCCACCGGAACCTACTACCGGGATAAAAGATATCCCATGTGTTAAACCAGGTTATAAACTACCTCTGTGTCAAATTTCATCCAAATCCGTTCAGCCGTTTTTGTGTGATTGAGTAACAAACATCCAAACATACAAACTTTCACATTTATAACATTAGTAGGATTTGGACTCACCTCGTTCCCCCACCACAGTTTTGTCACCATTCGGCAAAATCTCCAGGTCAGTCTTTAATTGGCAGCATTTAATCACTTGCTTATACCTTCGAAGGTCCATATCCTGGCCGAAGAGGATGTTCTGACGGACCTGGACAAAAGAGAAGGATGTTGAGAGGATGGATGATATTTTTTTTGGGTTTTTATGCAATTCGCAGGTCCGTGTCAGGTTGTATCTTGATCAAAATATGATACGCGGGAATAAAACTTAGGTATTTATATAATTTTAACCATGAAAATCATCAATACATCTCTCTATGTTAGATTTCGTGCAGATTCGTCGAACGAACGAAATCTAACGACTCTGCACGAATTCTAACTTAGAGAGATGTATTGACACGGACCTGCAAATTGCATAAAATGCAAGAAAATTTTAATTTCGCGGGTTACCACAGCGCATCCCCCTTAAGGATAAACATTGAATAAGATACGTGTAAAATAAATTTCGAGAAATTATAGAGCGTTAAACTTATAACGGTATTGCAGTCACTTTAATTTGGCCTTTTGCGTGTTGGATCATTTAGCCAATCCATGCGTCAGGTTCGTGAATAAGCGCTGTCAGTGAAGGCTGGGCATACCTTAGCGGTCAGGGCTTATTTTAATTTAATTTAAATATTTGAATTGTTTTTTTTTAAGGACGCTTTTAACGTTCTGCATCGTTCTCACATATGAAATTTCAACATGAATGATGTAACCATTATTTTGTAACCATATCTTGATTTAAAAGAGTGTCCGTGGAGTTTCTTGCCCGTTCTTCTCCATAGGTACCTACTATGCTTTGGAATGGGCGCCTAGCTTCATCTTTCTGACTGACCGACCCCTTGACAATTCAAAAGTGCCTGTAATTGGTTTAATTGAAATAAATGCTTTGAGTTTGAGTATGAGTTTGAGTTTGAGTTTGCAGTGACTCAAAAAATCCTCTGCTTTTATATGACGCAAAAAAAAAAAACCACTAATACATTAAAAAGCCGGCCAAGTGCGTGTCGTACCCACGCACAATGAAGGATTCCGTAGTTGAAAAGAATTAATCCCAAAAAATATTTTTTTTTATAAGATAAAATTACAAATTAACAATTTTGGGACTTTTTTATTTACTTGTGCTGTAAGACTTTGCTTCTTGCCAAATTTCATGATTATAGGACAACAGGAAGTACCATAAAGGTTTTGATTTACTTGAGAGTATCAAAATATGTCGCTTATATGTCCGTATTTTTTATTGCGTCGAGGTAGAAGCTTGATTTTTTTAGAACACCAAGGGATCATAGACTTAAGCGTTTGATATTAATTTCAACTTGATACCTCCACGCATTCCTAAGAAAAAGGGTCCTGACAGACTGACAGACAGACGGACAACGAAGTAATCCTATAAGGGTTCCGTTTTTTTATTTTGAGGTACGGAACCCTAAAAATGATGGAATTTGAAAATCAACACCAACAACACCGACAACGACGGACGACGTCAACACCGTCGTAATTGTTTTTTTTTTTTTTTTTTGTAAGTTATTTTGTTTATTATTCAGCTTGAAACCTAATCGGTTTAATTCTACACTTATTCCACCTGGAATTTACAAATAATAAGTTCTTGTTTTAAATTTACTGTCTGTAGTAGTTTCACCGTGAGTGATAACCGCACCACAGATTGTTATTTTGCTTCATTATTTTGTAATTTAACAAGATCTTCATATAAAGAACATAAGTAGGTACATTCTTGTGAACAGGCGTATGAGTATTCGAAAAAAAATCTTAAAATGTCTAATTTAAGGAGGATGCGCTGTGGTAGCCCGCGAAACTCAATTTTTTTTTTTTGGGTTTTTTTGCAATTCGCCGGTCCGTGTTAGGTGGTATCTTGATCAAAACATGATACGCGGAAATAAAACATAAGTAGGTATTTATATAATTTTAACCATGAAAATCATCAATACATCACTGTAAGTTAGATTTCATGCAGATTCGAGGAACGAACGAAATCTAACGAAGATGCACGAAATCTAACTTAGAGAGAAGCATTGACACGGACCTGCAAATTGCATAAAACGCAAGAAAATTTGAATTTCGCGGGCTACCGCAGCGCATCCTCCTTAAGGATAAACATTGAATAAGATACGTGTAAACAAAATGTCGAGAAATTATAGAGCGCTAAACTTATGACGGAATCGCGATCGCTTTATCTCTCAATTTGGCCTTTTGCAGTGACTCGAAATATCACATCGATTGCGATGATCGATATTATCATCAATACATCTCTGTAAGTTAGATTTCGTGCAGATTCGACGAGTGAACGAAATCTAACGACTCTGGACGAAATCTAACTTAGAGAGATGTATTGATGATTTTTATGGTTAAAATTATGTAAATAAATAATATGTTTTACTGCCGCGTATCATATTTTGAACAAGATACAACCTGACACGGACCTGCGAATTGCAAAAAAAAAACCCAAAAAAAAATTTAATTTCGCGGGCTACCACAACGCATCCTCATTAAGCACAAATCAAAAGGCAAAATATCAAAATCATTAGATCTACTTACACACGTCAACTTTGAATTACACCGTATGTAAAACTTTTTGGGGTTGCTCATTTATTCCATGGCAGAGTTAGAGTGGTCAGACTCAATACTAAACAAGTTATACTTACGGAAGCCTCAAACAGCCACGGCTCCTGCGATGCATAAGCCACTACAGCGTGGACATGAAGATGTCCACTAGTGGGCGTCAGTTCTCTCAACATTGCCTGCAGTAGCGTGGATTTGCCCGAACCGACTGTGCCCACTACTGTTGTCAGAGATTCTGGCTTTATCTGTGGGCAAAAGATGACGAATTAGGCTGGGTTGCACCAAGGGCTACGTTATATTTTCAGCACAGATTAATACAGATGGGACACTCCGCAAAATCATTTAAATAAAAAGCGACTCTTGCTACGACACAATAAAGTGCAACTCAGGTCGCAAATGTCTCATTACCTACAGTTATATTCACCTACAAGTTGCCTCTCTTTCTATCGCGTAACTCTTATACCTTCTGATTCGTTAGGGTTGTCTTCTTTTACGACGCGGCGCGTGAGTGAGTATCGAACTAACGTGCGAGCCGGCCGGTGCACGGCAGCCCACACCGATTTTTTTTTTTTTTTGTCTTGTTGTGTAGACAAGGAATAAAGAAGGAAGTCCCGGTACTACGTTCCCGTGGGATATTTTCCGACATCCACGCGGGCGAAGCCGCTGGCAAAAGCTAGTATGCAATACTTACAGTAAGATTAATATCCACGAGCGCCGGAATCTTCCCATCCACGGTGTCGTCGTCCACATTCTTCCAGTGAGCCGTGTAGTCCTTCATAGCGATCAGAACTTGTGGCTTCAGGTGCTCTAGGTTGCTTTCCGATTTGATGTACGCTTGCTGACTGATGGGGGAAGAAATCAGGAGTTGTAATAGGTGCATAGATAATTATCAACGCCGGCTGTCGCTGGATACTAGCGCTATGGCTCCGTCTCGCATAGGGTCACAGGATTATGCTGAGCGATGCCCGTTTTGCGTGAATATGACACAAAATTTCCCCCAAAGTACAGAATACATAACAGTACAAGTACGGAAGATTCTCTCCGCATAATCATTTAAATAAATAGCGACTCTTGCTACAACACAATAAAGTGCAATTCAGGTCGTACAGCGTTAATCACCTAGAAGTTGCCTCTCTTTCTATCGCGTAACTCTTATACCTTCTGATTCGTTAGGGTTGTCTTCTTTTACGACGCGGCGCGTGGGTGAGTATCGAACTAACGTGCGAGCCGGCCGGTGTGCGGCAACCCACACTGAATTGTGTCGACAAGTCGAGCCCGCCCCGTACTTGTAGCTTCATACCTAAAATGCGGAGAGCGCCTGACCTGCCCAAGGTCTCAGCTAAGTTTTTTTTCTTCCCGACATGTTTAGTGCAAATAAATGTATTTTTTTTCTTATTACTTAATTATTAAACCCGAAAATCTTTCCGGAAGTCTAGACTATATTTCTTACACAAGTTTTAGCTTACAGGCGAAATATCAGACATGAAACGGATAGTCAGCATTCATCAGATATCCGGCCTGATTTTACTATTCACCCGGATACTAAATAGTAAGTCAATTTGACAAGTAGATATAGTTGATGTTCGTAATTTATTATTACGACATAAAATCTAATTTATTTTTTATTTAATAAAACCCGTTGATCCTTCTATGACATGTTTAATGTCATAGATTAATTGTTTTGCAATTTTAGTATAATGCTAGTCTGTGTATGTGTTAGTCTATAATGTTCCCACTAATGTGACACAGCCTCTTCTCTGTGAGAGGGGCCAGGGGGGGCAGTGGGCTGTAATCCACCACGCGGGCCCAGTGCGGAGTGGATGTCACATGCCGGTTTCCTCACGATGTTTTCCTTCACCGTTTAGAATTAAGATTAATTATATTTAGTGTTAACCTCAAATCAAATAAATGACAACTGAAAGTGATCGCAATGTGCAACAAAACAAATAACTATTATGTCAATCGCTCCCTTCATTTGTGAACGCGAATCCATACCCGATTGTCTGACAAAGTTAGGCCGAATATCCGGCCATCCGACTCACAGGATGGCCGGATATTCTGTATACGGTATCAAACCAATTAATTATTCGTTTCATGTCTACTACTTATTTAATATATATAAATATATAATATATGTAAAAGAATATGTGTATAAAAACTTACCCATTCCCAATCTTTTCAAAAACTCCATTAGTTGTAACAACATTCTTCTCATCAATAGTCAATAAGTCAACACCATCTTGATTATCAACCTCAGGCAACAACAAAAACTCTTGCATCCTTTTCACACTCACATAAGCTTCCAATGTAAACGTAATTGCGAGAGGGAGAAAGTCGACAAGAGTGTATTTCAGAATTTCGTAGTAGGAAAATATGACGAATACTTTTGCTGCAGTTAAATCGTTTCCGAATGAAATGTATGACATTATACTGAGCAGAATTGCGACCTTTGTGTTCAGTTTAACGCAAGATATCATGACTGCTCGTAGCCAAGACATTTTTTTTATTACGTTCATTTCTTTCCTGTGAACAGAAAAAAAAAACATAATTTATTTGTCTTTCTGACTGATAATATCACAATGACATTTTGATACTCACTTTCTCGCCTTCCCAATAATTTTAACAAATGCATTTTCCCAGGCATACATTTTGATGGCTTCAATACTTTGTATAACTTCGTTCATTAATCTAATTCTGTTGTCTGTCCGTATAGCCGTCTGTCGTCGTAACTTACTTGATATTTTGCCGAGATAACCTGAAAAAAGATTACACCTACTAATATTGTAAACTATACTCCATTTACAATAAGATTAGAACATTTAAGGACGCTGTTACAAATGGGTAGTCAAATCATTACTTTTTTACACAAAAGTATGTTTATTAAATAAAATGCTTTGCATTATTAAAATGGTTTTTGGCTGAATTGTTGATAGATGTGCATGGTACGATTCTGAACATTAAATATAATTTTAGATACATACATTTTCTCAATAAATGTACCGAAGTAAAAAATTTCACTTCGGTACATTTATTGAGAAATTGTTTATTCAAAAAAAATATATTTATAGTTCAGAATCGTACCTTGCACATCTAACAAGAATTCGGCCAATAAACATTTTAAGAATGCAAAGCATTTTATTTAATAAACACACTTTTGTGTAAAAAAAGTAATGATTTGACTACCCATTTGTAACAGCGTCCTAAGTAAACAAAACTTTTTTACAGTCCGTTCAATTTTTCGTCCGATTTTGACTTCTATTGCGTTGGTGGCATGACAAATGACAGCTGCAGTAAACAATTGGTATTGTAACCAATTTTTTTTGCCTTCAATGCCATCCTTAAGCCCACGGTATAGAAGTTAAAATTGGTTGAACGGACTGTAAAAAAAGGTTTGTTTATATGTATAATGTAAATGGGGTATAGCTGACCCGACAGACGTTGCCCTGGCCAAATTTCATGTATGAGAAAATGATTTTTCTTCATATTTTTTTTTTTGTGAATTTTTCCTATGTTATAATAGTTATTCTGCTATTCGGGGCGGAGACAAATCCAACAAATCAAACATCGTAAACAAATCGGTCCAGCCGTTCTTGAGTTATAAATGGTGTAAATAACCCGACTTTGTTTTATACAACGTCTCGTTTTGCATCCTCGTCAAATTTCAGGGTGTGACACAGAACATCAAACCGAACAACTTTCTCCATAGGACCAACATCATAATCGCAAAAAAAATTTCAACTGTTCCAAAGAAAACTTCGATACCTACTCGACGCAAATGTATGGGATGGCTGATTATTTTTTCGCGATTACGATGTTGGTGCCATGCAAAAAGTTGTTCGGTTTGATGGTCTATACACAACTCTCAACAAACAATACATTGACATTACAGTACAAATACAATACAAAACAAAACAAAACAATAACCACCACACTATTCAACATTTAAATTCGTGATCGTCGACTGTATGTGACATGCAAGTCACTACAGCGTCTAATAATGGACAGTCGAGCCTGTCCGCTATCATCATCAGCACGCTGTTGGGGCTGCCGCGCACCCTGCGCACCAGGGACGCGCTCCGCTTGCGCATTGTCATTGTCATGCAGGGGTCTCTAAACTTTGAAGCCTCAAGGTCATAATGATTTTTTCAGTATGTTCCAAGGGCCAAACAGTTTTAATAAATTTTAAGTACATACTTCTGTTGCGATTTTCATTAAACATTTCGCTTAATAATTATGATTAAAAAACTGCAAGTGTTAATCGAGTTCTGTTGCTGACTGTACTTACCGAGTATTAAGCAATGTTTATAAATAAAGGAGTTTGAGTCCCAAAAAATATCTTTTCTTTCAACATCTTCTCTGACATAAAAAAAGTACTAACCTTGCAACGGAATAAACATGATCAAAAATGCAACCCCAATCAGGGTAGCGACACCAATTTGCCTGTACATCAAGTACACAATCAGGGTGCTCTCTATAGGCGTCCTGACGAGGTCTACCATGAAGAGACTGGCCATGTCGAATCTTTGCGCGTCCGTGGTGAGTAAGTTGACCACGTGGCCGGCCAGACCTTCGGATGCTTTGCCTCCTTTCGTTAAATCTAGGCGGAGTAGCTGGAAAATAATTTTTAAAACGTATAATTAGTAAAACTATTTGAAATGCTGTATTGCAAATCAGCAAAATAGTGGGACTAAATGTACAGTCACGGAACGAAAGGACTAAGCAATTTTCAAACGCATTTCCTTTGAGTTTAAAGCTTTTCTCACCTTACCGAACAGTAATTTTTATAACAATTTTGGTAGGTCATAATTGGAAAGTCAAATCATTTATTTTCAAGAGCGTTCATCCCACGCGGGCTGGCAAAGTCCCATTTCTAGAGGTTTATCGTGATTATTTTAATAAATTTAAATCAAATTAGGTACTATTTTATTTCATCCAAGCACTAGATAGTTGGTATTTTGTAAGTTATTTTGGTGTTTACTCATAAAAATTGACATTGGTGCCGATTCTGTTGTGCACAAACTAAACTTAATTTAGGTTATTGCTAACTTTTTCTCTCTATTATGACAAGAAAGGGACGGAAGTAAATTAGAGCTGTCAAATTAGTTAGAACTAATTTTTCCATAGACATTTAGACGACACGTAAAAACATGTCGACTAAAAAACACGGTGAAGCGCAAGGCGTGAACTAGTTTGACATCTCCAACTTAGTTCATAGCTATAGCCGTCCTTTTCTCGCGCTGCCTGTTAGTAAAAGATAGCGATTCTCTAATTTTAGTTTAGTGCGTTCACAAGAGAATCGGCACCATTATTGTCTATATAGGTTGACTGGTAATTAGTGATCGATACTTAAACACATGATTATACTTATGATAACAAACAACTTTTACTATGGGACCAAACCTGAAATCGCGAAAAATATTTGTTATCATGAGCACAATCATGTGTTTAAGTATCGGCCACTAATTATCAGTCACCCTATATATATGTCAATTTTTAAATACCAAAATAACTTTCAAAAAATAGCATCCATACTTATAAATAAAAAAGATTTAAGAATTTGTCACATACTTTATTTAATACTATATTATTAAATAAAGATACTTATAAAATAAGGATACTTTGATTTAATTTTAATGAAATAATCACGAAAAACCTCTAGAAATGCGACGTTACCAGCCCGCGCGCTATCAACGCTCTTAAAATTTGATTAAAAACTTTAATACCTAAAAATTGTTCCTAATAAACTTTATTGTATTTTTTATTTTTTTATAATCAGCCCATAATGTTCCCACTGCTGGGACACAGGCCTCCACTCGGTAAGAGGGACCACCACGCGGGCCCAGTGCGGCTTGGTAGATGTCACATGTCGACGAATTGTTGGTTCTAGGACATGCCGGTTTCCTTACGATGTTTTCCTTCACCGTGTTAGAGCAGTGGTGATCAAACAATTTACACAAAGTAAATCGCCTGCCTGGGTTCGAGTTACCACTGAGCCACCACCAGTGGCGTGCACTCCATACATGCAAATAAGCTCTGCATACCCTGTAGTCCCATACATACATGCCCCTCGAAATGATAAATAACTTTAACGCAAGAAAAATCATGGTAATAACTATATTAATCTAACTTATTCGCTATCTCACTGTTTATAACGCGATTTACGCGCCATCTATTATTTTCATTTGAAACGAATTTCTTGAAGCGAGCGGCGACAACCGCGCAGGCAGCGCTCCCGGTGAGCGTAAGCAGAACAACGCCGTGCTTATTTTTCATACAACGCAACCCGTGTAGTACACAGCAATAGTGTGACTGTGTGCGTAAAATGTGTGTGTGTGTGTGTGTTTTTATTTTATTTTAGACGTGCATACCCTGTCTGAAATCTCTGTGCACG
Source organism: Cosmia pyralina (assembly GCA_946251885.1). NCBI lineage: Eukaryota > Metazoa > Arthropoda > Insecta > Lepidoptera > Noctuidae > Cosmia > Cosmia pyralina. The sequence continues at coordinate 4,264,745 of OX276371.1, forward strand.
CCACTGGCCACCACTGCCCTCGATGGACATCGATCGATGTTATTTTACATCGTCTAATATTCAAAAATCGAAATCCATTCATTAAGCGTATGATTGAGAAACAGATCATTACACAATTATTATAAGTAATACTCGTTATCCTCTCAAAGGCTTTCTGCACCCCATGTGTGCATAAGGAAAAGCCCCTTTACATATAAACGTAAAAAAACACCATCCGATGGAAAAAAAATCATCTTACGTAGTTGTGAACCTATGGGGTTCGCAACTAACCCCACTCCCCCCTCCCCCTGGGGGTTTTGGGTTTATAAATTAGTATATAACTGCACTTGAAGAGTTATAGGTTAACCCCGTTATTCATAAAAAAACTAAAACGCTTTATAAACCTATTTTAGTTATAGAACTGTTTTGTCAATTCCTTTCGAATTATGATTTGAGTTTGAAAGAAGAAGACAAAATACTTCTAAATTCAAATTCAAATTTTTATTGCTCAACACATTACATAATCATACATTTCTAGATGTCAAGTGAATGCGCAGACCACTGTGTTGCACCAATACAGGCATGCAAAATTATAAGCACTGTCCTAAATTCCAATTAATACCAAAAATTCATAAAAATCATTAATAATATTCTCTCTCTATAATGTCATAAATTCAAATCAATAAGTTATGCAATGTCATAAATTCAAATTAATAAGTACGTAATGTCAGAGTATAATAATGTCATTATAAATAAGTAATGTCTTTCTATAACTAAAATAGGGTAAGAATATAATTACCTTTCTGTATATGAGTGAGCCACAAGCGACTCTAACTTTCATCGCCATATTGAGTAACCACAGCAACATCGGATGCACTAAACTAGCACTGAGCGCCATGAAACTGAAATACATAAATACACGATGAAATAGAACTCCTGGGCATCCTCTTAAGAGGGCTGTTGCGTTTTGCCACCTCTCTCGCTCACATGGGACTAAATTTTTAAGAATGTTAAAAAAACAGATGCTTTTTTTGAAAAATGTAATCAATTAGCGGACTTGTTAATAATACTTATTAATTTAATAGGTAATTATTAAAAACACATTTTTATTCTGGATTTATCTCAAAAACAGATAATAATTTTTGAGCTGAGTTTATTGATAACACAATAGAAAATTGTTTTTAATAATTAGGTACTATTAAATTAATATTATTTACTAGGTCGCTAAGCTTTTCATTTAACAATCTTAAAAATTTGGTCCCGTGTGAGCGAGAAAGGTGATAAAATGCGACCTCTTAAGGCGAGTAGTAATGCCAACTAGCGCCACCGTTGAGAAAAAAATCATAAGTCTGGAGTTATTCCCAGATATTATTTTTTTTTATTGAATTTCCTATGTTCACAATTTTAGTCAGAAAAGGCAGGTAGAATGCATTTGTATCAAAAAAATCAACACTTAATCTCCTATGTTGTTATTATTCTGACTGACGATGACGGACTAAATAGAATTTCAGAATGTTTCCATTCTAGAATTCTGGATGCTATCAAGAATATTGTGTCTAAATTGATAACTTACCCCACAACTCCTAGTGCATAGAGATATGCCTCATGTGCCTTCACTCCAGAGTGCGAAGGTGAGAAGTAGTGGATCAGACCTTCTAAGCACAGCGGTATCGATAGCCTGAGGAAAAATATAATAATGTAACCATCACGCTACTATCCTACGAAGGGGTAGCAATGTAGCATAATATGTTCCCACTACTAGGACACAGGCCTCCTCTCTGTGAGAGGGAGTGAGCCGTAATCCACCGCGCAGGCCCAGTGCGGGTTGGTAGTTAGGTAATCACCAGAACTGCTTTTGCTTATAAGTGTCTATGCAATGGCATCAAAATTGTATAACAAACTAGCTGATCCACCAGACGTTGTCCCGTTGTCTTATCAAAACTTCAATTTTTTTTTTCCTATTTTTTTTTTCTTTTAAACCACCCCAGTAAAGAGGAGAATAAACCAAAAACAAAAATATTCAAATCGGCCCAGCCGTTCTCGAGTTTTAGCGAGACAAACGAACAGCAATTGATTTATATTAGGTCTTTACCTATGAAATTGCCGTTCTGCAGTACTGGCCATTTCAAATCAAAATAATTTTTGTTTGGCTAAGAATTCTAATTTCAAATTAATTTTATTTAAAAAACATGGATTTTTTTTTCCAAAAGTAGTCATTTGTTTATTGATTAGTGTTACATTTCCATCGCATTTCAATCATTTTCGTCATCATGGATACGTTAAAAATTCGAGTAATTATGGAATATGTGTACCGTCGTGGCAGCAACGCGGCACAAGCGGCACGCAACATCAACGACGTTTACGGAGCTAACACTACAAACCAACGCACCACTTGTTATTGGTTTGCTCGCTTCCGTTCTGGAAACTTCGACCTGAAAAATGAACCTCGCGGTCGTCCGAAGACTTTGGTCGACAATGACGAATTAAAGGCGATTGTGGAAGCTGATGATACACAATCTACGGCTGAATTAGCAGCAGCTTTCGACGTTAGCGTCAAAACAATATTGGTCCATTTGCGTCAAATTGGCAAGGTAAAAAAGCTTGACAAATGGGTGCCCCACGAAATCAATGATCGCCAGCGCGAAGTATGCGTCGAGACGTGCCTTGCACTGCTCAACAGACACACAAATAAAGGAATTTTGAACCGCATTGTTACCTGCGATGAAAAATGGATTCTGTTTGATAACCGCAAGCGCTCAGCAAGTTGGTTGGATCCTGGTTCAGCACCTAAACAATGCCCTAAACGAAAACTTACCCCTAGAAAAGTGATGGTCACTGTTTGGTGGTCTAGCGCCGCACAGTGGATCGTCCCCATACAAGAGGTCGGACATAGAATTAAAAATTGAAAAAGTATTTAATTGAAAAAAATGAAATATGCAGTTGCATTACTCTATTAAGGAACTACAAAAAATGTTACTACAATTTTTTTATTTGACCAGTACTTTATGAGCAATTCGATGAAAAGTGTTATTTTTCTATGGAAATGGTCACAAAAATGTCTGTATCTCATGATTCCCTCCTTGTTTCGATTTGCGGTTTTCACTACTGTTATCTACCCATTTTATGCCACATTTTCTTCAAGGACACATGGTGCCCCCAGCGACCCCCTTCCGAGATATTTTGCTTTTAGTAACTTTACTTTTTATTGTATAACTGATGATATGGAGGTACATTAAGTATATTCATTACTGAGAATAAGTCATCCCTAAGTAGTTCCTTAAATAACAGGTGCATTTACGATTACTTTAATGACTTATGAACGCTTCTGTTGCCATACAACAAACGCGTTAATGAGTCCTTAAGTGAAGATTCCCAGTACTTGCTTAATCTAATTAGTTATTGTAATTACTATGTTAACAGCCCTTAATCTCTGCATTGTGATTGTCTAATGTCATCATTAGCTTAGTAATGACTGAGTCGCATTTACAATAACACATCGAAAAGAAATAGAGTTTTATGATCAATAAGAAAATATGTAGGTATAAATATATTTTTTATTTATATAATATAACACTGTAAAAATAATTTAAAAATAAAATAACTATGTACCCTAAAACAAACTAAAAAAATAAACAACTACTAAAAACTAAATTATAATAGGAAATTAATTAATTAACACGACCATGTAGTTACTAACAACAATAGAAAAGAAAGAAAAAAACCATTTATTGGCTGATGGGTGGCATAACACAAAACAAAAAAAGAATAAAATTAAAAAAAAATCACAAAAACTAGAATAGAAAAAAAGAATAGAATAAAAAAAATACACAAAAACTAGAAATTAACAAAGAAACTGCTTGTAAAATAATAATATTAGGTACTATAAGACTTAAACTATATTTTCTTCATCTTCATCAATAACGACATCATGATCATTATCATCGTCATCATCTTCTTCAACGTCACTACATGCAGCAAGTGTATCAGTTGAAACGTCCGCGTCAATGAACTCCAATTCACTCTGATCACGTATGAGTAAATCGTCTAGTTCTCTAAATGAAGACTTTTTGGCTTTATTTGTCATCTTCGGTCGTAAGCTGGCGAGAAGAGGATCGGAAGATAATAGCAGATTATGAAGAATGTCTTCATTAGTGGCGATGCTACTATGCTTTCGTGTATGACATTCTCTAAATGTGCGAAAGTCCTTGTTTCTTGCTTCAGATGCTTCTTCAGACAAAAAACCTATAGGCACTACTGATAAGTGGTCCACTATCTGTGATCCATGAATCAGCAATTTGTGTAAACTTGCTGGCATGTTATACCATGGATATAATTCCACGAATAAATTTGCTGTTTCATCACAATATGATTTGAATTTTTGGACTTGAATTTTTTCGCCTGAGGAAATGCATTGCAAAATAACGGCGAGTCTTCTAATTAAATTAACATCTAATTTAGTAATTTCGGCAGTCGTTTCAGGGTTTGCAAAAAATCTTCTTGCAGCATTTCCAGTGTTTGTGTTGCCACTACCCTGCTTAACAACGTCTAGAAGTAAGCCTGTTCTTCTTCGGAAAGCTTCTTGAATGGCTTCTTTCTTATCTTTAACTTTTTTTTTATTTTCGTCACCTTTTGCTTGCCATGATTTTATGTCCATTCTGTAAGAAATGTGTAATAAACATTCCATGGACCGAATCCAAGCATGCAATGAACTAAATCCATGCTTGTATAAATCTGTATTCACGGGTTTAGCTCTCACTTCTTCCAAGTTATTCATTTCGCTTGGGCGAGCTTTGCACAAATCACACACTGCTGCCGATGTACCAGATATGATTGAATGTACCTTACCATCAATCATGGTTAGCCATAGATTGTGAGTAACAGTAGCATTGCCGCAATCAGTCGGGTTCCGTTCACGAATCTCGGTCTCAAATATTTCCATTTCAGCCTTAACATTCACTTCCGTTTCTTTCATAAATGTAAATGAAATCGGGCGACAATATGTGGTTGACGATGGCCGATCATTCTGCCACACTATACTTCCACTAGAAGTCACTAACTAAAGTGGTACAAGACTTGCCATAAATACACTGGATAAGTCTTGTTCACTTGTTGTTGTCGTTTGATGGTAAATGCTTTGACTTGAAGCTCCATCAAAACCCCATTTACTGTGAAGCACAAGTTGTTCACCAGCATCAAAATTTGATTCAAGTGAATCGATCAGCCTCCTAACGGTGAGATCAAGGAGGGCTTGGATACGTATCTTTGCGGAAGTTTCAGTCACAGTTATGTCTTCTTTTGCCGGGTAGCATTTAAGCTTTTCTTTAACTAACAAGTAGTAGCTTGGGTATTTCGCATGACCTTCTTTTAAACTAAAGTCCCGAAGTGTGATGTAACGCCACTTGGATAACTGCAAGTAAACGTAAAGAGCAAGTGCTTTGTGAGTAGGAACTTCACGAAGCGGAGGATTCTGCTTAGTTTCCAGGACATTTATAACTGTTGAGACGTGTTCAGGATTTTCCAGCAAATTTTTCATTATTCTGGCTATATCATTTTTTCCGGCAGACTTAAGTATACTTTCAACAGTATGCAAAAGCTCATCCGGACGACTGCAACTAGTAACATTTTCATTAACACGTCTTCTTTTGTGTCTAGTTGATAAATCTTCAAAGCGTTTGCGAGGAGATGTATATGTTGAAGTAGATGCATCTGATTTTGATGGACTGACTACCTCTTCTGCCTCATTTTCATTTGCTTCTTCAGTGTCAACAACATTTTCTTTAAAGCAATCTGGCCAAACGATATCGGAATTTAACCACTCTTCGTTCTTGTTAATGAACCTGTCAACTGTCCTTCTTGATTGCACCCATTTGGTGTAAACCCTATAGCAAAATCGTCGACACCAGTTCTTGAGATCCGTCACATCACTTTCACTTAACTGGACGTTAGTATTCGACTTCAATGTGTTAAATAAATGGTCATAGTCACGAAGATCTTTATGATTACGAAGAGCAACGTAAAGATCTAGGTAAGTAGAAAACCCACGGAAAGCCATAATGACAACACTTGGTAGAAGTTATAATTACAACTGAATTACATTTGCTAAACACACTCAAATATATAGGGCAGCAAGTAGGCAACTAGCAATGAATTTGATAAGCTAATGATGACATTAGACAATAACAATGCAGAGATTAAGGGCTGTTAACATAGTAATTACAATAACTAATTAGATTAAGCAAGTACTGGGAATCTTCACTTAAGGACTCATTAACGCGTTTGTTGTATGGCAACAGAAGCGTTCATAAGTCATTAAAGTAATCGTAAATGCACCTGTTATTTAAGGAACTACTTAGGGATGACTTATTCTCAGTAATGAATATACTTAATGTACCTCCATATCATCAGTTATACAATAAAAAGTAAAGTTACTAAAAGCAAAATATCTCGGAAGGGGGTCGCTGGGGGCACCATGTGTCCTTGAAGAAAATGTGGCATAAAATGGGTAGATAACAGTAGTGAAAACCGCAAATCGAAACAAGGAGGGAATCATGAGATACAGACATTTTTGTGACCATTTCCATAGAAAAATAACACTTTTCATCGAATTGCTCATAAAGTACTGGTCAAATAAAAAAATTGTAGTAACATTTTTTGTAGTTCCTTAATAGAGTAATGCAACTGCATATTTCATTTTTTTCAATTAAATACTTTTTCAATTTTTAATTCTATGTCCGACCTCTTGTATGGGGACGATCCACTGTGCGCCGGTGTGATTCATCACAGCTTCTTACCAAACGGGGTGAGCATTACTTCAGATGTGTACTGTGAAGAACTGAACACAATGATGGAGAAGCTGGCACATCTCCAACCAGCATTGGTCAATCGCTCGTCTCCGCTGCTCCTGCACGACAACGCGCAACCTCATACTGCACAGCAGACGGTCTCCAAGTTGCAAGAACTGGGGTTGGAAGCTCTCCGTCATCCGCCCTACTCACCAGACCTTGCGCCTACAGACTACTTCTTTTTCCAGAATTTGGATAACTTCTTGGCGGGAAAAAAATTCAATACCCGAGAGGCAGTACAAAATGCCTTTGAAGAATTTGTTGCCTCCCGTCCAGCTGATTTCTTTAAGAAGGGCATCAATAAACTGCCACTGCGTTGGCAAAGATGCATTGATTGCATGGGTGATTACTTCGATTAATAGAAATAAAAAATGCATGAAAAAAATTCGTTTAAATTTTTTCATACAAAACGGCAATTTCATAGGTAAAGACCTATTATATATATGTTTTTCTATTTTCATGACATTTTCCCTATTCTATCATGACAATTTTATAATTTGACATGCTTGCATATCTTTGACATTGTTATTTCTTTTATTTCTACTGAAAAGTTTTTTTTTTTTTTCAGTAAGTAATTTTATTAAGCTGATTTTGTATGCCTATCGGCGGGACATGGTTTGTACTATAGACACATATTGAAAAACACCTGTAAACACCTATGTTCACAAAATAAATAAATAAATCAAGTTAATGGTCACCGTTTTGAGAGCAGTGGTGTTGAAATAATTTTCATCAAAGTAAAGTGCCTATCTGGGTTCGAAACTACGGGTCACTCCACAAATCCCCATTGACAATCCCCATCAATGGGGGTTGTGAACTTTTTGTCCACAAATCCCCATTATGACTATGACTCTATGGGACGTCAATGGGGATTTTTGGACAAAAATTTCACAAATATCCATCGGTGTACAATTAAAATACAAACTCTTTATTTCTTATGGAGGTAAGAACTCAAGATTATTTTTATACCTAATCAAAACAATTTAAAATAATGCTTAAATCAATAGCGTAAGAGCATGTTTCACCTTCTACGATTAAGTTCCTATTAACTTACTTGGCAGATAATTTTATACATACTCTGTTCCATTTTAGAATTTATTCGGTAAGTAGTAGCTATTCGGACAGCGTGAAATAGGACCTAAGTGTAAAATATTTTAGCCAAAATAACACAATAAACCGGCCAAGTGCGTGTCAGGCCACGCGCAATAGGGTTCCGTAGTGCACACCGCTGCCCGTCGTTATTCGAGCGTAAATATTATTAATTTAGAAATCAATACTAATAAGAATGTTATGATTTTATTTTTACATGGTTCATAAATTTACATTTACTACCTATTTTACGCAACTAACAACGTTATATAAGTAATTTTTAATGGAATTTGTACGAATTTTTTACTTTTCCAAGTACATTTTATTAGTTGATTGACTATTACTCGTAAACTTGAAAAGCCTATCTAGCTGTGATAGTATTCCTTTTAACTTCGTTATATATACTACTACTATGATTTTTTTCACCCATCAAAAACTAACCGTTTAGCTGGCAGGGGGGGGGGGGGACACTTGACTTTAACAAAAATTTGCACTTTAAAGCTTAATATTTTAGAAACGGATCCCTAAATCGAAAAACTGTTGTCACAAACCCGCAATATTTTTTAAAGACCAATCCAACAACACTCCACACCATGGGGTACACAAGAAAAAAAAACATCCCCATTTTACATGTACCCTAAAAAAATTTTTTTTCATGATTTTATTTTACCACTTTGTTGGCGTGATGAATATTTATATCCATGCCAAATTATAGCTTTCTAGTACTAAGAATCTCTGAGCTAAGCTGCGGACGGACGGACAGACAGACAGACGGACGGACATAGCGAAACTATAAGGGTTCCTTGTTGACTACGGAATCCTAACAATTAATTCACAGTCTAAACTTTACTACAAGTAATCTTTTAGCGTTCAACTTTTAAAATAATCAAATAAAGACTTCGTGATTATTATATAATAATTATGTTGTTTGTATTTTATTTTTAAACCGATGGGAATTTGTGAACTTTTTATCCACAAATCCCCATTGATAGGGGATTGTCAATGGGGATTTGTGGAATAACCTGAAACTATGACCCGTAAATCGCGGCCGTTTCCACTGCATTGTGAATGGTTAAGCAGAGGCTTATTCTAATTTTAAACCCGAATTTCGCCAGTTGTATGTAATAGCCTCAACTCTTGATTTGTGCCTTTCATCATCATCATCATCATCATTTCAGCGACATAGGCCTCCTCAAAGCGTCGCGACATCGACCGATCCTGTGCTTCTCACATTCAGCATATTCTGTACTAGGTTTGCCATTTACCTGGGACAAATACAGACTGCGGGCTAAACTCCTGTTGGGAAAACCTGATAACCCTTTGCCCTACTCAGGGATTGAGCCCTGGGGCTGAAGTCTCATCATAGATAACGATCGCTTAACGACCGAATTCGGTCGCAAAGTCCTAATGGGGTCCCTAGACGGTCAAAATTGCTTGACAAGCACGAAAAAATCATGTGCTCGTCAAGCAATTTTGAACGCATAAGGACCCCATTCAAACTTCAGTCGGCAGTCCCCATGTAAAACTATGCATAGCATGTGGCGGTGTCGCTCACCCATAAGATTTACCACTACCAAAAATTGCTCAAAGCGCCTAAAGAAGTTTTCACTTCAATAAAAAAATGGTTAGGCTTTAGTGTGACGTACAAAACGTTGAGTCTCTACAGTACACATGAGTAAGGCCATGTCTGTTCTGGGATGTAAAGAGTCATTGTAGCTTTAAGTGAAAGTTATAAGGCACTCACCTAATAGCAGCATCCACGAAGGCGTATATAATATTTCCTATGATGAATCTGAGTCCATATGCTCGGATTATTGCGCGTAACAGGGACGGTTTCTTGCCTTTTTCTGAAAATAAAAATATAAAAAATGTTAAAGAAAATTACAATATGCTTTGCTGAATAAGTCCCAAGTAGGTATATTTATAGAGAGATATAAAACGATGGATGGACTGCGTGAAAGATGATATGGCTAGAAAGGGGGTAACTACTGAGATCACTGGAAGGCAAAGACGTGTTGCTCCGCCGACCCCAAAATAAATTGGGTTAAGGCACAGAATAAATAATAGTACAAGTAGGGAAATTCACTCCGCAAAATCATTTTTTTTTTTTGACGAAAAAATCACGTGCTCGTCAAGTAATTTTGACCGTCTAAGGACCCCATTCAAACTAGTTCACTTCTGTCGGCAGTCTCATGTAAAACTATGCATAGCATGTGGCGGTGTTGAAGTGTCGAGGTGACGTGGTGTCGCGAACCCATAAGATTATCCCCTAACCAAAAATCGCTCAACGCGCTAGAAGTTATCCCTTACAAAAAAAAAAAAAGGTTATGCTTTGGTGTGAGGAGTTCGTGGCTAAGTAATAACAGCCGCATGGGTCGATCCATCAGGTTAAGCTACGCTTGCCGGGGTCGGTCCGTGGATGGGTGACCGTCTTTACATAATAAGACTCCTCCGTGCTTCCGAAAGCACGTTAAGCCGTTGGTCCCGGCTGTCATTCGTGGATATTTGACAGTCGTTACGGCTCGTCAGAAGCCCGAAAGTCTGACAACCAGTCTTACCAAGGGGTATCGTATTACCCAGTTAATGGGTTGTGGAGGTCAGATAGGCAGTCGCTCCGTGTAAAATACTGGTATTCAGCTGCATCCGGTTAGACTGGAAGCCGACCCCAACATAGTTGGGAAAAGGCTAGGCAGATTGATGGATTTGCTTTGGTGTCACATAATGTTGAGACGTTGAGTCTCTACAGTACACATATCCATAAAAGCCCATGTCTTTTTTTTTGTGGATGGGAAATCATCAAATGACTTCTCCCGCTCTGGGCGGAGCGGGAGGGCGTGTCAGACTTTTACTAACTAAAACCCACCCGTGATCCTTCAGTTGCCTGTGTGTGGGCTACGGTATCTCTTTCGAACATCCCGCGACTCCGGCGGAAGCGTTAATTACCTATAGTTATATTCACCTAGAAGTTGCCTCTCTTTCTATCGCGTAACTCTTAAATACCTTCTGATTCGTTAGGGTTGTCTTCCTTTACGACGCGGCGCGTGAGTTAGTATCGAAGTAACGTGCGAGCCAGCCGGCGCGCGACAGCCCACACTGAATTAGCCCGACAAGTCGAGCCCGCCGCGTACTTGTAGCTTCATACCTAAAATGCGGAGTGCGCCTGGCCTAAATAAGGGCAAATTTTTAGTTAACAAATAAACTAACCTTTTTTCTCCAACTGTTTCTTCCATTGTACACCCAATGCATCGCCTCGTGGGGTCGCTTTGTGGCCCGGTGTACACCTGGAAAAGTAAGGTATAAATATTTGATTCCATTTTTTACCACAAGATATTCGACCGAATACTCAAAGTCATAAAAAAGATAAGTCATCGCGAAGCCTCATAGAAGAAAGAACGAAAAACAATTATGAGATACGTCACAACAACCACGACTGCTCAAAAAAAAAAAAAAATCTGCTGTTCAGTACATTTATCTACATCAAACTCGTCAAAATGTAAGGAACAGCCGATTTATTTTTTTGCGATTTCATGTTTGGTCCCATAGTAAAAGTTGTTCACAATGATGAGTACAATGACCCCTTAAGAAAGAAAAGAAAGAAAAATACGTTTAATTGGCATTACAGCAAAAATAAATACACCTTAAAATAAAGAAAAAATAAAAAAAAGAGAAAGATAGAAAAAAGAAAGAAAAAAAAGAAAGAGAAAAAGAGGTAAACGAGGTTCTTGGTGATTTACAAATAACCCTGTGAGTATATAACATAAAACCACGCCAGTTCCTTGTAATAGGAGGCGAGCCTACAGCCATTCATCATCTTCCTGCCCTTATCCCATATTACTTGGGGTCGGCGCAACACGTTTTCTTCTTCCATTTTCCCCTGTCAACCGTCACGCTATCATTCACTCCCTTCTCTTTCATATCATTGCTCACACAATCCATCCATCTTTTCTTTGGCCTTCCTCTGCCTCTCCATCCATCAACATGTATATTCAAATTCAAATAAATCCATATAATGTTAGTAGTAGTATAACTTAGCCTAACGTTAGTATTAAATTGAAATAATATAAAATTAAACCACACCTGACCAAATAAACCAGTGCACCACTGAACGAGTAATTCAATGGTGCACCAGCCTACCCGGACAAGTGTGTCTGAACTCTTACCCACCTTCGTAAGAGGGGAGAGTCCCACCGATCAGAAAATACATTCAGGATGCCATTGGGGGAGGAGCGCAAGCGCGCCATCATGGAAGCGCATCGCTTTCGCATGATGGCGGCGAACCCGTCAACGTACGCTTCCGCGAACATCCCTGACGCGCTACATCGCCACGGCAACCCCAAAAGCACATATTCATCACTCTTTTAGTCACATGCGTATCTTTTAGCCTACAGCCATTAACCGGGCACAAATCCAGACTGAGCTGCCTGACAAATTCCAGATGGAAACACCCAATGACACTGCACGACCTGGGAATTGTGTGGCTGAGAAATGATAGGCTGAGGAATGATGTGATAAGGCAACGGTGCGGTTTAAAAGAAGATTTACTGACAAAAATTTAAAAGAGTATGCTTAGATAGTGTGGTCATGTTGAGAGGATGAATGAAAGACGACTAACAAAAGGTATTTACAACGCAGGTGTGAGTGGAAACGCCGGGAGTGGACGCCCTAGGAAGACATATAATGACCTTATTGCTGATGTTCTTTGGAAAGGTCAGGTGCGTAGTACTCGCAACCGGCGTGCGTGTATGACCAGGTATGAAGGTAAACGAGGCAAAAGTAGTGTGTAAAGATCGTAGCAGCTGACGTTCTGTAATTCCTGCCTACCCTCAAAGGAAGAAGGTGTGAGTTTATGTATGTATGTATAATACGACCTGGGAATCGAACCCAGGATCAGAACGAGGCAGGTTAATGTAACACAAATCTAAACAAGAATTTGATCTTGCATTATAATACACTAGCTGCGCCCCGCAGTATTACCCGCCACAAAACCCACGCACCCCAGACACACAACGGGAACACTATCCAGGGTGTCAGCTACTCCCACACAAATTTCATCAAAATCGGTCCAGCCATTTGAGTTTGAAAGAGTAGCAAATATATTTGAATTCCTTGCTCATCCCACGGGAACACTACATTTTTTCGGGATATAAGTGGCATAATGTGTTAATCTAGGGTGTCAGGTACTTCCACACCAAATATCATCAAAATTGGTCGAGCCGTTTGAGTTTGAAAGAGTAGCAAATATATTTGAATTCCTTGCTCATCCCACGGGAACACTACATTTTTTCGGGATAAAAAGTAGCCTATGTGTTAAACCAGGGTATAAGCTGTCTACATACCAAATTTCATCCAAATCGGTTTAGCCGTTTGAGAGTGAAGAAGTAACAAACATACACAACCACACACACACACACACACACATACACAGTGATAAACCTGTATATACTGACCTATATACATCTGATATACTGAGCTGTCCTTTCCTGCCTTTCGCGAATACGGACCGTGTGTACCTGAAAACAGAGAATAAATCTGCACTATAGTTGATTGTTATAAGGTTGCCTATTTTGTTCCTTCGGTGCATACAGTCCTACCAACTTATCTGTGAACTGAAAGAGGACGCCACGGTCGATGCGTCGACAGAATCGAATGACATGCGTCGGCACAATCGAATGAAATTTCAACATGACGGCCGTAGTTCCAATTTTCGCCATTTCACAGATAAGTTGGTAGGTGTGTACACGACACAATGTGTCAATTTAGTTCCTGAGACGCTAGAATCGGCAAAAAATCAACTGTCATTTCGTACAGTATATTTTTAGTCCAGCGTATATTAGAGGTCAGTGATCAATCTGCCTAGCCTTTTCCCAACTATGCTGGGGTCGGCTTCCAGTCTAACCGGAGGCAGCTGAATACCAGTATTTTACATGGAGCGACTGCCTATCTGACCTCCACAACCCAGTAACTGGGTAATACGATACCCCTTGGTAAGACTGGTTGTCAGACTTTAGGGTTTCTGATGACCCGTAACGACCGTCAAAGATTAATGAACGACAGCCGAGACCAACGGCTTAGGGAGGATGCGCTAAAGTAGCCCGCGATATTCAAATTTTCGTACGTTTTATAGTATTTGCAGGTCAGTGTCAGGTTGTATGTTGATTAAAATATGAGACGCGGCCGTAACTAAGATGGCTTTACAGAATTATAATCATTAGAATCAGCAATACAACTCCATAAGTTAGAATTGACCTCAAACCTCATGATTTCATGAAATCGCCAGATTTGAGGTCAATTCTAACTTTTGGAGTTGTATTGCCGATTCTAATTATTACAAATTTATAATTATGTAAAGGCATATAGGCAACATACAACCAGACACTGACGTACAAATACTAAAAAACGTACGAAACAATCCTCAAATGTCAAGATTTCATGAAATAGTCATTCAACAGGATTACCTGGTCTTAAACCGTCTTATTACAAAACGCGATCTAAATTTAGTACTAGGATTCTTACTAGGTTTAAACCATGACTAAATAAAACGTTATTATAAAATGAAGTTTATCACTAGTTCATGGACTATCCATGGTACTAAGGTTAAACCACAGAGACCCCTAGTTTATATAATGGACTAACTGCGGTACTAATTTATTTGAGGTTAGCGTCGTTGTCAGTTGTCGTTGTTGTGTGTCGTTTTACTTACAAATTGTTAAAAATGGATATTAATAAGATTGATTTGATGGATTTGGAAGATTTGGATATGCTGGAGACGTCTCGGCGATCTTACAGACAACGTTATCGCGTGAATACTTTTGAATTGAGTGACGAAGATTTTAGATACAATTAACTCTTAAAATGTCGATTGTACACCATGTGTACAGATAACAATAGAATTTCAATTGTGTCTGCTAATTGGCGCGCGACGGGTTAAAGGTTCACAAATCCGTATATTCTTCCACTCTTTAGTTTTCTACATGTTACTGATGTTTTCGTGAACTTATCTTCTATAACATGTGCTGATTGAGCAATAAGTTGACGTAATATATCCTATAATAATAAGAACATCGCGTTAAGTAGTCGAAATAAGATGATACATAGCATTGCTTACCTAATAATAATTTAAAATCCATGTTTTAAGTACCAACTTCATAACAGTAACAGTAATACTAAAAACAATTAATAAGAAGTGCATTCAGGTATTTATTAGTAGGTAAGTATAGGACGCAACAAAAACATTCGTCTCAACTCTCAAATTACGCGTGCCGCCCGCAGTATTTAAATCACTCCACTTCACGCTAGAGGTGTTAAAAAATATGACAACTTGTTTACAAAATGCACGTCAAAAGTATAAGTTGTGCTTGTTCAATATATTGTAACTTATACAAAGAACAATGTTTGACCTATTTTTGTATTGATAAATAATTATTTAAGCATTTCAAGTGATACTATTATATCAATATTTAGAGAAACGGAACGTTGCTTCAAATAAATAACTATACGATCTTGGTACGAACGAATGAAAGAATGTCATTTTTGTTTCTTATCTGTGGTTATTTTAAAAGCATGGACCTTCATTGCTATAACCATGGTACTAACTGATCCTCGGATGGTCTTCGTTTTGTAATCGGAACACATTTTGATCCTGGTACTAACTTTAATACCGTAACAATCCTAGACCTTTTAGTCTTGGTTTAAACCAGTACTTAAGCATTTTTTTGTAATAAGACGGAAAGAGTTGTATTGATGACTTTAATGATTATAATTCTGTAAATACATACTTGTTACGTTCGCGAATCAAATTTTGATCAACATAAAACCTAATACTGACTTGCAAATTGCAAAAAACGTAAGAAATTTTGAATTTCGCGGGCTACCCTGGCGCTTTCGCCTTAACGTGCTTTCCAAGGCACGGAGGAGTCTCGGTAAGTTAAGATGGTTACTTATCCACGGACCGACCCCGGCAAGCGTAGCTTAACCTGATGGATCGACCCGTGCGGCTGTTATTACTTAGCCACGAGAAAGAAATAAAATAAATTATTGTATACATACCAGTAACAAAACTTGGATAAAAAACTCGCCGTTTCTCTTGGATTCTGTTTCCTCTCAATATCAAAATATCCAGGATCCATATTTTTGTTCTTAGGTAACTATTAATTTAACTAATTGGCACTTATAGTGACTTCGTAATTAAGCACGATTAGATAATTTAAGTATTAATGAATACCAGCATTTTTGGATACCTGTAACAAAAGAAATATTATTTTTTAGAGTAACCATTATAAAATAACCTCACGCCTGAATAGGGGAAGGCAGAGACATGTACAGTCAACAGCAAAAGTAGATGATCAAAATCAGATTCTAAACTAATCAAAACTGATCACGAATATATGGCAGCTGTACTAGTAGTAAATGTTTGGTATAATTTACAATCACATGCTTTTGAATCACTTCGACGCCACACAGTTCTGACGCAAACTCCGTTCATTAGTATTGAATTTCTGATTTTGATAATCTACTTTTGCTGTTGACTGTGCAGGGTTAAATTAAATTAGCTAGCGAAACTCCGCAGAAGTCATGTTTCCTATCAAGTCAGTGAAGTTTGCACAAAAAACAACAGGCTTTTTAGACAGATATTCAAGTAACTCGTGGAGGAGGAGCCATCTCTACATACCGAGACTCCTCCGTGCCTCGGAAAGCACGTTAAACCGTTGGTCCCGGCTGTTATTCGTGGATATTTGACAGTCGTTACGCCTCGTCAGAAGCCCGAAAGTCTGACAACCAGTCTTACCAATGGATATCGTATTACCCAGTTACTGGGTTGTGGTTTTGGGGTCAGTCGCTCCATGTAAAATACTGGTATTCAGCTGCATCCGGTTAGACTGGAAGCCGCCCCAAGCATAGTTGTGATAAGGCTAGGCAGATTGATTCAAGACTACAATACCTGCAGTCATTGACCCCAAAAAAAACATCAAACCACTTTTTTTTAGCTCTATCATGTTTAATATCGCTATCACCCATCACGTCTGTGTAGTTTCGCTAGCTAATATAATTTGACCCTGTATTTCATCAGTCACGTTCAGGGGGCCAACCACCACTTCTTAAAGCAGTATTATTTTAATGTTACTTCAGTGTGAGAAATAGATGGAGCTATACAGGACGTCTAGCTCCATCTCTTTCCCACACTCATGTAAGATTAAAATAATACTGCTTTAAGAGGTGGTGGTCTAGCTCCAGGTCTATATACTAGAGGGCGAGCAGTGGCGTATTATCCCTAAGGCAAACTAGGCACGTGCCTAGGGGCGCGAGGTTACAAAAGGGCGTGCGTACGCAAGTTTTTAGACCAAGAAAATAATTAACATAAAATTAAAATATAAAAGATTAGTTAATTCTATAAAGATGTACTCTCTTAAAATAAATCAGTGGAACTTCACTGATTTTTCAGTGGAAAAACTACTGAACCGATTGTGATGAAACTTTGTATGTAGACAGCTGGATACCCAGATTTGCACATTCTATCCCGGAATTTCCACGGGATGGATCATCACACGGGTGAAACTGTGCGATGCAGCTAATTATTATACCTACCTAAAAGTTAACATTTACAATAATTATACGGCCGCCAGACCAGAGGGGCGCCGATGAGGTGCTTGCCTAGGGCGCTCTCGACATTTAATCCGCCTCTGAGGGCGAGCTTCATAATTATTAATAAAAAAAAATTAATTAATAAAAAAAAATTAATTAAAAAAAACGTTTATTTCAGACTTTCATAATGTCCATAATTGTTATTACAAAGGTCTTAAAAATTAAGTAATGTATCATTCATAAAAATAATTCAAAATACAAATAATAAAATCACTCATGTCAAAAATAATTATCACAATGTCATGAAGCTGGATGAAGCTCCCCAGCACTAAAGACTCTGGCCTGGCCGCCAGGCCTCTCAGATATCATCCTTAGGATTCCGTTGGCGCTCCCCCGAATCCGGCGCATCAGAGAAGCTGTTTTCTTACACACAATGGTCTTGCATCAGAAAACATGCCCGACGCGCAGCTGAATCGCGGTAGCCTCACCAAATTCCTAAAAGCGTTATTGTATTGTATGCGAAGAGCGTTGTAGGCCCGCTGCTGGTTGAAAGTAGATGAAGCATAAAGAGCTGGCATAAAAGTTTTGGCAATAGGCTCTGAACAATGTTATTTTTACCACAGAATACATAATAGTACCTACGAGTACAGAAGATTCACTCCGCAAAATCATTTAAATAAATAGCGACTCTTGCTACGACACAATAAAGTGCAATTCAGGTCGTACAGCGTTAATTATCTACAGTTATATTCACCTAGAAGTGCCCTCTCTTTCTATCGCGTAACTCTTATAGCTTTTGACTCGATAGGGTTGTCTTCGTTTACGATGCGGCGCGTGAGTGTGTATTGAAAAAACGTACGAGCCGACCGGTGCGCGGCATTAGGGTTGACCCTCATCTGTCAGCACGGAATCGCCTTTTTTCGTGCTTTATCCTTTTCTATCTCTTAGGATCATCATTTCCTAGAGCGATAAAGATAGAGACCGCGCAGTGGAATCGGCGATGCGCTCGACACCACGGCCAAAATGGCTGAGAGGCGCTGGAGTGCTGACGAGTGCTTCCATTGCATTGCATGATCGTATTCGACAACACTCAACGGCGACGGCGTGCGATCTTACGCTGAAGCACGCGATAGCACGCTGCAGCACACACGACATAAATGCTGTTCCGTGCTGACAGATGTGGGTCAACCCTTAATTAGCCCGACAAGTGTAGCCCGCCGCGTACTTGTAGCTTCATACCTAAAATACGGAGTGCGCCTGGCCTGCTTTTACGTCTACTGTACACCTTGCAAAAAAAAAACACAATCCATACCCCGAGCTGCTACCGAGTGTTTCAATATGAAAGGTAATGAACCGTAACTGCGGTTCAACGTACACAACAAGACATTAGTGTTAACGCCATTACTTTCTTTAGTTTTATATTTCATGCCTAATTACTGGCAACTCTAATTAATTAGTATCTGTGTAACATAAAGTTCCTTCCGCTTTCCTTCTCCCTTCCACAACCCTTATAATGCCTAAGTGAGAGCGAGAAGGAAGATCCGCAATGGCGCGCATACGCTGCCGCCAAGAAGATCCGCCAGTTCTCAACCAACATCGACGCCTGTGGGTAAAATTAATCCCAAGTCGAAAAAGGACTCATATTTTCACCGCGAAGAACGAAGATTGCTATTGAACAGTGCAAGTGCGTGTATGTGTGTTGTGGAAAGTGCAGATTCTCGTCCGTACGTGATATCCTGGACGCGCCAGCCACGTGGCTAGTGTCCGTTATGCTAGCGTACACCAGAACTGCAACGAGTTAGTTTCTATGCCAAAAAACTCTGTGTAAATACTGCCTAATTACTGTAAAAATAAAAAAAAATCTTCCTCTTTAGTTTAGGAAATAAACACCATTTTCACTATGTACGCTAGCGTCACGATCAAGCTAGCGTACACATGGCCGTACTCGAAAACGGCTAATTGTAAAGCAACAGATTTGGACACAAAAATACTGTTCTAATACTTCTCCCGCTATGCAAAATTTCATAACGATTGCTCTTGTAGGAACAGAGATATTGAACAAGACTTTTCAATGACATTCGGAGCTGGCGTCATGGCAGCGTACACATAGTAGTTCTTATAGAAAGGGAACTTTTCTTGTAATGAATGCTATATATATAAATAGTGCGTGAAATTCTGCCTCTATTAGTGTAAAAACTTTATGCGAATTCGCAGGGGAATAAGTAAAAAACCCTGTTAATTTCTGTTCATAGTACAGGTACAGATATGCTCAAAGGTGCTTTGTCAAGTTTTTTTTAATAGAGAACTAAAACTGAAACGTGATGAAGTACTGAACTAGGAGTATGTACACTTCATTGTAGATATAGTTCTGAGTGAAAATTAAATAATTGGAAAAATTCAAATAACATTTATTATGCCAAAAACAATTATTTTTTAACACAGTATAATCATATTATTACTGATTTGGTACAATAATGACAATTTACTTCTTTTTAGTACTAGTTTTTGTTTGTGTTTATAATGTAATACAACATAACAGGTTACGATTTAACCATATTTATCAGTCTTAGAGAATATTTACAAATAATAAAAATTGTACAATCATTAATAAGTATCTATATTAAAAATCACAGTATAATCACATTAGGAACCGTTACAATAATCAGTCTTAGAGAATATTTACTAATAATAACTGCTGCATGAAATCATTCATTTGTACAAATAATTACTATATCATCATGCTAACGTGTATTAGAAAATAATGCTATATTTCTGTTTTTAATTTCACAAATAATTCATTTTGTTCGCGACAGTACGTCAGTATATTTGTTCCTAGAACTTAACATAGGTTTTTTTGCTTATTCCCCTGCGAATTCGCATAAAGTATTTACACTAATAGAGGCAGAATTTCACGCACTATTTATATATATAGCATTCATTACAAGAAAAGTTCCCTTTCTATAAGAACTACTATGTGTACGCTGCCATGACGCCAGCTCCGAATGTCATTGAAAAGTCTTGTTCAATATCTCTGTTCCTACAAGAGCAATCGTTATGAAATTTTGCATAGCGGGAGAAGTATTAGAACAGTATTTTTGTGTCCAAATCTGTTGCTTTACAATTAGCCGTTTTCGAGTACGGCCATGTGTACGCTAGCTTGATCGTGACGCTAGCGTACATAGTGAAAATGGTGTTTATTTCCTAAACTAAAGAGGAAGATTTTTTTTTATTTTTACAGTAATTAGGCAGTATTTACACAGAGTTTTTTGGCATAGAAACTAACTCGTTGCAGTTCTGGTGTACGCTAGCATAACGGACACCGTGGCTAAGGAAACCCTTCTCGTCGTGTCGCCATAGCTCACCAGGCAGGTACCATCATCATTTTCCCACACCACCAAAACACCTACTTGTGTCACCGAACCGCCCCTCATACAGTCCACTAAGAAAATTTCGATTTTCACCCCAAGGCTTTAGGCCGCCGCAACATTTTTTGGTCCTACGATCACGGATATCCAACAGTTTTTGGTCCTACGATCACAGATATCCAAAAGTTTTGGTCCCATGATCACGGATACCTATTTTTCTTTATCCTCTTGATAACGGATATCAATATTATATCCGTATATCATCATCCCGCAACTATATTTCATTTCAATCTTCGTTCCTTATACTCTTATACTAAACCGCTTTCATTTATTCATTTATTACAGTACCTACTTGTCATTGCGTACATTCACAGGTATTTCGCATCCCGCTCAACTTAATATTTTAATATACGTAGGTAGAAGCAAAATCTACCGCTCGCTCGCTTCGCTATCGTTCGGTACTATATTCGTAGGTACCACCTACCAATCCCGCACCGCGCGCAACTCGTTGAAGTTTGTGATTTATTTTAGCTATTATAAAAACCTACAAAAATATCGAAAATGCCTAAGAAAGTGACCATTGATTCGGATGATCAGATAGAATCCGCGATTCAAATAGCACTGTCATGTCGTAATATGATTTTTGCCCGCATGCAAATCATTTACGATTTAATGGAAAAAATGAAGTCCGGTATGGAACCGGTAGAGAAGTTCTTGTGTGCGTGTGTCAATGTTGATGCGTTGCGCACCGAGTTCCTCGAGGCATTTAATAAATATAACTCGCTTCTTCTAAGACAAGACCCGGAAAATAATATTGATGATCAGTCGTGGATTAGTTTTGAGGAATTATATTGCTGCGTTAAATATAATTATTCAAGTTACTCAAAATCATCAGCCACATCGGCTCCTACTTCTAGTGGTAGTGGTGTCAATAAGCAAACAGTTCGCTTGCCTCCCATTGAAATTATGTCATTCGATGGCGATATTCGTAACTGGCCCCTGTTCTATGCTAATTTTAAAAGCACGGTACACGAAAATAATACATTGACTGATTCGGAGAAATTATATTATTTGATGGGGAAATTGAAAGATAAGGCTCAAACCGCGTTCTCAGGAGTTTGCCCTAATGGCGATAACTACCAATTAATTTTTAATTCACTCATAAACAAGTACGAAGACAAACGTATGTTAGCTTCTAGTTACCTTAATCGGATGTTTGAACATAAATCTTTTAATACCGCATCTATTCAAAATTTCGAATCCTTTTCTGATAATTTTGTTTCCGCCGCAAACGCATTAAAAAACCTTAAAATAAATGATTTATCAGATTTGATTTTTTTCCATGTCGCTATAAAAAAGGTTGATTCTGAAACCGCTCGACTTTTTGAAATGAACTCAAAAGACGAAATTCCTAAATTCGACAATTTAGTACATTAAAAATCAATCTCGCATTTTACAAAATACTAAAGCTTTAAACAGCTTGAGTTTCACTCAGTGTAATAACAATCCTATAAATAAAAAAACGTTCAAAACTCCGCAACCGCAATCTTACACTGTAATTGATAAATCCGCTAAATGTTTGTGTGATAGCTTTGTTCATGAACATTTATTTAAATGTCCTGCCTTTTCTAAAATGACACCAAGTGATCGTTTCAAATCGGTGAAGCAAAACGATGCATGTACTAACTGTTTAAGTATTAAACATAAGGCCAGAGTCTGTCAGTCTGAATCTAGATGTAAATCTTGTAAAAATAAACATCATACGCTTTTACACTTTAATCGCGAATCGCACGCGACTGTAATATCGAACGGTGTTGATGATACCGCACGTACACAATCTGGTTCAAACTCCACGGCTTCGAGCGAGCAAGATGCTCACGCCGCCGCCGCGCCGCTCGCCGCCACCGCTCAGAGCGCCCCGCAATGTAATGCATCCATTGCTGCGTCGATCCTTTACGACTCGAACTCCCGCGTATCAAAGCCGCAATGTAATACGAATACTACTATTTTGTTGTCAACCGCTGCTGTAATAGTTCGAGATTCATTTGGTAAGGAGCATTTTATTCGCTGTCTATTAGACAGTGGCTCACAAATTAATTTTATTACCGCAGAATGTTGCAAACGATTAGGTTTGACTAGACATTCATCTGATACGCCTTCCGTTAAGGGTATCGGTGGTACGGAAAAATCCGTTAAGGGTTCCGTACAATTCGCTTTCTTTTCCCGTTTTAAGCCGAACGTTACTTTTAACGTTAATTCGCTAGTTGTCGATGCAATCACCGATAATTTACCCACCGCTCCCGTAGATACTTCCGCCTTGCCTTACTTAAAAGGTTTACCGCTCGCCGACGAATCGTTTGGCAAACCCGGTCGCATCGATGTGTTGATCGGGGCTTCGCTTTTCCCGCATCTTATGCTGCCCCGCGTAGTTAGCAGCAACTCCTCCGCGCCGCCCGCCATGCAGACGGTGCTCGGTTACGTCATCATGGGCACTGTGCCCGCGCTGCCTGTACGTCGTAATAAGCCTCCACAGTCTTGTTACTCACATATTTCGCAACCATCCGACAAAGACTCGTTAGAATCGGCGTTGAAAAAATTCTGGCAGGTCGATGAAGCGCCCGTCACTCTTTCGACGAGCAAATCGCTCGACGAACTTGAGTGCGAGTACTTTTATAATTCGACCACGGAACGCGATGGGGACACAGGTAGATACTCTGTAGCCCTACCGTTTCGCAGCGATGTGTTCTCATTGGGGAACTCACTCGAGATCGCGAAAAAACGTTTTTTCTGCCTAGAAAAGAAATTAGAATCCGCACCCGAGTTACGTACTGCGTATGATGACGTCATTCGCGAATATATTGATAAAGGATATTTATCTCATGCTCCGCTCGATAGTTCAGACAGTAGTTGTCCTGACTATGTAATTCCGCATCACGCAGTTGTACGTTTAGATAAGACAACAACAAAACTACGCTCCGTGTTAGACGCTAGTGCTAAAACGAGTACTGGATTATCTCTCAACGATATTTTACACAGTGGCCCAAATTTACAGGGTGACTTGTTTACTATAATTCTGAATTTTCGATTGTTCGCATTCGCGCTCTCGGCTGATTGCCGACAAATGTTCTTACAGATTGAAGTAAGAGAAAGCGATCGTCGCTTTCAACGCATCTTATATCGTTATAGTCCAAACGATCCTCTGGTTCTATATCAGTTTAACCGTGTCTGTTTTGGTCTCAAGTCAAGTCCCTACCATGCGATCCGCACAGTACAACAGTTGGTTCAAGACGATGGTCATCACTTCCCGCGCGCCAGCGCTATCATCGCGGATTCGCTGTATATGGATGACGTAGTCTACAGCGTAAGCTCCGAATCACGTGCAGTCCAGGTTTCGCACGAACTGATTAAACTCTTTAGAGGAGGTCAGTTCGAGTTGGTCAAGTGGACCAGTAACTCTCAAACTGTACTAAACAGTATTCCCGCGTCGCATAGGTTGACCGAACAACTAGAATTCGACAAGTCGGTAGAACAAAAGGTTCTCGGCTTGCGCTGGTGTAGGTCAAATGATTGTTTTGAATTTCTTATTTTCGCACCGCCAGACACGTGTACTAAACGTGCTATTCTGTCGGCCGTAGCTAGACTGTGGGACATCATGGGGCTTGTCGCGCCTGTAGTTCTCTATGCTAAACTACTTATCAAAGAATTGTGGTTACTGAAGCTCGATTGGGATGACACTCCCCCACGTCACATCATAAATATTTGGCAAACTTTTTGCTCTGTCCTGCCGCTTTTAAATGATTTTAAAATCCCGCGCCATTTAGGTATTTTTGAAAATTGTATTCTTCGCCTCATTGGATTTTCCGACGCCAGCGAAAGCGCCTACGGCGCTGTCATCTATGCGCATGTCACTCGCAACGATGACGTAGTCGTTCAGCTGGTTTGTGCCAAGTCGAAGGTATCGCCGGTTAAACCATTGACTATTGCTCGACTGGAGCTCTGTGGTGCCGAACTCCTCGCTAAACTTCTTCGCCGTGTTCATGACACTTATAATCCGCGTTATAATGTTACCGCTATTTACGCATTCACCGATTCTAAGGTGACTCTTTGCTGGATAAATTCTTCTCCGCATCGTTGGCACACGTTTGTGGCCAATCGTGTCGTTCGCATCGTAGACAACGTCCCCGCGGAACATTTCTACCACGTACCTGGTACTGAAAACCCAGCGGACTGTTTGTCACGTGGTTTAACACCTGACAAATTCATTGAGCACCCATTATGGTTGCACGGACCCGCTTGGGCTAAGCGCGACCCTTCCGAATTGGCCCATACATAAGGTTACAGACTTGAATTCGGAACCCATTCCGGAAGAAAAGGTCCACGCGCATCCCATAGTCGCGGATTCAAGTTCGGAAAATTCGCTTCTACTCGCACTCGCAGAACGTACGTCGTCGTGGACTAAACTGCTGCGTATTGTTGTTTTCATATACCGCTTCATGAAAAAACTCCCGCGTCGGACTGACACCGTTACCGCTAGCGACCTCGAGTTCGCTGAAACCATTTTGTGGCGTCATGTTCAAAGAAAACACTTCATGGATGATTATTCCGAGTTAAAAAATAATAAAATTTGTTCACCCGCTCTTATTAAACTCAAGCCATTTGTAGATGGTGATGATTTAATCCGCGTTGGGGGTCGATTAACTCATTCGGCTGAGGCCTATAGTACTAAACACCCGGTAGTGTTACCCCGTCATGATCGCATAGTTGAAATCCTCGTAGACTATTATCATATAAAATATTTACATGCAGGTCCAGAACTCACTATGTCGTTATTGCGCCATAAGTATTGGATTTTGTCCGCTAGACGCATTATTCGTCATAGAATCCACAAGTGTAACGCATGTCACAGGTGGAGACCGCGACCTCATGGTCCGCCGATTATGGGCGATCTCCCTAAATCTAGAGTAAATGTTGCAACCAAAGCTTTTTCTCATACAGGGTGTGATTACGCTGGCCCTATACAGTATGTGCCCGTACGCACTCGAGGTGCGAAGAGTCGCAAGGGTTATTTATGTATATTTACCTGTATGACTACTCGCGCTGTTCATATTGAATTAGCTACAGATCTTACGACTGCGTCGTTCATAGCCGCGTTGAAACGGTTTTTATCCCGCCGTGGACCGGTACAATGCTTGTATTCGGACAACGCGACCAATTTTCGAGGAGCTAATTCGTTTTTACGCGACTTGTATACTTTCATAAATAAAGAATACCGCCCGCGCTTTGAAGAGGAGCTCGCTGAGCATCGCATTAATTGGCACTTTATTCCGCCCGCGTCACCGCACTTTGGTGGATGTTGGGAGTCCATGGTGAAGGCCGTGAAGACTCACCTTTTCAAGACAATAGGTCAACAACTTCTATCTTATGAAGAATTAGTTACAATTCTCTCTCAAATAGAGTGCCTGTTGAACTCCAGACCTCTTACTGTTCTTAGCGCTGATCCGGAAGAGCCTAAAGCTCTTACCCCTTCGCATTTTTTACATACTGTACCGCTTAACTCATTACCCGCCGCGGAAGTAGGTTTACTGTCTGATCACCTGCTTCAAAGACACTCTCTTATGGATAAATTAGTCCAGTCGTACTGGAAAAGATGGCGAAGCGAGTATCTTCATAGTTTACAATCACGCTTAAAATGGAATAAACCTGATGGAGACATGATTAAGGAAGGCACTGTAGTAGTGATAGTTAATGATAATGCGCCTCCTCTATCCTGGCCTCTAGGTGTTATTGAGAAGTTGCATACGTCTATAGACGGTAGCACGCGAGTCGTTTCAGTACGCACTTCTAATGGGATTCTTGTGCGACCTGTGGTCCGCTTATGCCCCATTCCTACTCAGTAATATCTTATTCAGTCCATTCCCTCTTTAGTTAGATTTAAGTGTAATTTCACTGTATATATTATTATATCATTCTCTTTAAAGGTGACCCTTTAAGGCCGCGAGGAATGTTAACGCCATTACTTTCTTTAGTTTTATATTTCATGCCTAATTACTGGCAACTCTAATTAATTAGTATCTGTGTAACATAAAGTTCCTTCCGCTTTCCTTCTCCCTTCCACAACCCTTATAATGCCTAAGTGAGAGCGAGAAGGAAGATCCGCA
The DNA here is from genome assembly GCA_946251885.1 of Cosmia pyralina. NCBI lineage: Eukaryota > Metazoa > Arthropoda > Insecta > Lepidoptera > Noctuidae > Cosmia > Cosmia pyralina. Next base: position 4,291,757 of record OX276371.1, read on the forward strand.
ATGGCGCGCATACGCTGCCGCCAAGAAGATCCGCCAGTTCTCAACCAACATCGACGCCTGTGGGTAAAATTAATCCCAAGTCGAAAAAGGACTCATATTTTCACCGCGAAGAACGAAGATTGCTATTGAACAGTGCAAGTGCGTGTATGTGTGTTGTGGAAAGTGCAGATTCTCGTCCGTACGTGATATCCTGGACGCGCCAGCCACGTGGCTAAGGAAACCCTTCTCGTCGTGTCGCCATAGCTCACCAGGCAGGTACCATCATCATTTTCCCACACCACCAAAACACCTACTTGTGTCACCGAACCGCCCCTCATACAGTCCACTAAGAAAATTTCGATTTTCACCCCAAGGCTTTAGGCCGCCGCAACAATTAGCATGTATTTACATAAATTCAGGGACGGCGATCATAAGCTTGGTAAAATGTGTCATTTCTTACTTGTCACTATGAATAACGTAGAATATGCAACGAAATTATCAGCCAGATAACTGGTAGATTGACTCGTAGGAAGGACATAATACCTATTATAAATAGTCACTTATTGGTGATGTTACTGATGTTCTTCAGAAAGGTCTGGTGCGTAGTACTCGCAAACGGTGGGCGTGTATAACCAGATCCAATTGCGTAACCGTAATTTCCGCCTCGCTGCTTCCCTGCGACTAGGAGCTCCTTCTTGTTCTCCTCATCGCTGTCACTGTGGCGAAGTTGTAAGCAGCCTCGGACACCACGGCCTGTCTTGCAGCCGAAGTGCGGGTCGCTTAGCACGGCACGCGAAGATCAATGACATCATCCGACGAGCCCTTGTCACCGTCGGCGTTCCAGCTGTATTAGAACCCAATGGCTTGGCACGCGACGATGGCAAGAGACCGGACGGCATGTCTTTATTTCCATGGAAGTTGGGAAGGCCTTTAGTGTGAGACGCAACGTGTGTCGACACTCTTGCGCCATCCCATCTTCCTGGCTCTGCGTGCTGTGCTGGCACTGCTGCTGCCGCTGCAGAAAACCTCAAGTGGCGGAAGTATAATAACCTTATCGGTAATTATATTTTCGAGCCGTTTGGGGTTGAAACCCTTGGGCCGTGGGCAGTGGCGTGCACTCCATACATGCAAATAAGCTCTGCATACCCTGTAGTCCCATACATACATGCCCCTCGAAATGATAAATAACTTTAACGAAAGAAAAATCATGGTAATAACTATATTAATCTAACTTATTCGCTATCTCACTGTTTATAACGCGATTTACGCGCCATCTATTACTTTTATTTGAAACTAATTTCTTGAAGCGAGCGGCGACAACCGCGCAGGCAGCGCTCCCGGTAAGCATAAGCAGAACAACGCCGTGCTTATTTTTCATACAACGCAACCCGTGTAGTACACAGCAATAGTGTGACTGTGTGCGTGAAAATGTATGCGTGTGTTTAAGTTCTGGAAGCACAGCTTATTTTGCAACTCGTCCAAATTAAGAAGCCGTAAAAGCACCGCTTAGTTGTTGATTACAGAGGGTTGACTTTTTTAGTCGGATTGACCAAGATTAGTTCGTATTATTTTGTAATTGTAAAGTTTTTACACGCTTTTATTCAACTTGCAATGTTTGTTTGTTTTTTCGCCATATTGTTTTGATTTGATTGTTTTTCTTGGCGCAAGTGATTGACTGTATGTATTATGTAATTATTTTATACATTTGTAAAAAATTTAAAATTATACCTGCGAGACCTGTGCTGCCGAAGTGTGTTAAATAAATTAAAATCTGCCGCTTTTCGACGTTATATTTTGAGGAAAAAGTTAAATTCATTGTAAACGGAAGGTGTGAACCCGGGTTTTATTTAACTAAAAAAAAAAGGTAATGCCTCTCGTTATATTCATAGAAAAGTTTTGTGATACCTAATTATTACCTACTGGCAAACATGTTGTGTATAACACAAACATAGTATTTTATCCCTTGCTTTTTGTTTACAAATCAAGATAAAAATAATATTTGGACCTTTATCGGATATTCAGATTAAAATATTTTAGATATTCGTTGTGGTCGCAAACAAACATCATGCGAAGCCAATGGCGCCGTGCGGTAAGAGTCAGTGTAAGATTAGGGTTAGGGTAGGTGAGGTCGGGTAAAACAAACGGTCGGGAAAAAAAAAACTTAGGTACTAGTTTCAGCTTGTTAAAGTTTTTATTTTTATTTTAGACGTGCATACCCTGTCTGAAATCTCTGTGCACGCCACTGGCCGTGGGGTCCGAGTGCACATAGTTTGTTCAACGAAATCTCCAAACGGCTGGTTGACACTTCCCGTGACCCAAGGGCTGGCTTTTACCTTGGCCAGCGGCTTAGCATTGCCATACAACGTGGCAATGCCGCCAGTCTCTTGGGTACTTTACCAGTCGACAGCGATGCGGAGGAATTTTTCGACGCCATATTTTAGTTATTTAATAGTTTTAGTTATGTTAGTATATAACTTTGTTATTTTTAGGTTATGTTTACAGTTAAATGTAAATGACGTATACTACACACATCAAAAGTGTCTAGGGATCAAGCATTTTTATGCGGATTTCTTGAGATTGAGATGTGGCTTTGTAATAAATTTATGATTTTATAAATTTATATGGATCCTTTTTGGTGCATTTCATAATTTGAATCAGGAACTGTGAATCAAATTCGAGTAAAAGATGAAAATCAGCTGTCAATATTTTCCCTATAAAAACATACAACGCATTGAAGACATTATTAGTGCTACTGTTTCCCTACTACTGATTAAAACCAACGTTATTATGGAGCGGCGACGTCATTTAAGCAGGGAAGAAATGCTCAGAGCCGTGGGAATGATAGAAGCTGGTTCCCGGCAACGTACTGTGGCTTTAGCTCTGAATACAAGTCAGAGTGTTATCAGTCGACTTTGGACACGTTACCGAAGCACTGGTACCGTGGCTGAGCGCCATGGAGGACGGTATCGCTGCACCACACGGAGACAAGACCGATACATTCAAATCTTAACTCGAAGAGCTCCAACTATAACCGCCATGATGTTAGCCGTGAGGCTTCATCACTCTTCAGGGAACTTAATTAGCGACCAAACAGTCAGAAACCGCTTGCATGAAGTGAACCTTCATTCCCGAAGACCGCTACGGGTACCACCTATAGCAATGCACAATCGTAGGATTCGATATCAATGGGCTCTTGAACACAGAAATTGGGCAGAAGAACAATGGCGTTTCGTGTGCTTTTCTGATGAGTCTCGTTTTGGTATGAGACCGGATACAAGACGTATACGACACTGGAGAACCCCTGGACGCCAACAGCGATTAAAATCCTGCCAGGAAGTCCATCCTTATAGTGGTGGAACCATCATGGTATGGGCGGGTATTTGGATCGGCGGAAGAACTGAGTTGATTTGGATCAGAGGCAACCTCAACGCTCAAATTTATGCTGAGACGATTGTATCAGACGTCATCGTTCCTCTACAAGTGCAAATCGGTCCCTTATTTCAGTTAATGCATGATAATGCACGACCGCACACCGCAAGAGTTGTAAGACAGACTCTCGCCGCAGCTAACATCAATGTCCTGCCCTGGCCTGCTCAGTCGCCAGACTTGAACCCGATTGAGCATGCATGGGATATGCTACAGAGAAGAGCTCTGCCGAATATGGAGGGTATCCAGTCGCAAGAAGACCTTTTTTTGTTGTTGCAACGAACATGGGCGGCCATTCCACAGCGTGATTTGGATGAACTCATTTTGAGTATGCCAAACCGATGTTCTTGTGTTGTTAGTGTTCGCGGTAGAAACACGGATTATTAATTGTTTAAGTTACCCAATAAAATTTTAAAGAAAACTGTTATTTCAGTCTTTTTTTCGAACTTTAATGTTAGTGGTTCAAATGTCAAAAATCCCTTTATTAGGAAAATGGCAAATTTCTTTATTAATGCAAAGGTGACTTGGTTTATCGTTACTGTGACAAACGAAAACACTTTATTTGATGAATCCTTAAAGAAAATTTTAATTAATATCAATCAGGAGAAAAGTTATTGCAAAAATATATGTTGATCCCTAGACACTTTTGATGTGTGTATTTAATAAAAGTACTCGTACATTGCGTAACACACTATCAATCGGAATCTGAATCATTTTGAAGCAAATTGCTAATCCATTGCTTCATATAATAGGTTGGGGAAAAAGTTTCTTCGCATTTTTTAGGAAAATTCAAAACATTTTTTAATATACATTATTTACATTTATCTAAAGTATGTAGGTACCATTTTGTTCGATAACTTTTTGCCATCTTGTAGGTAGGGACATGATCCCATTGCTATAGAAATTTTGGGACTTCTGATCAAAATACCGCGACAAGTGGTTTTGGCAGTCCTCTCGTGATGTTAACCTGACACTGCCTAAAGAATTCTGAAGAGACCGAAACAGGTGGAAATCTGATGGTGCAAGGTCAGGACTATACGGCGGATGCATTAACACCTCCCAGCCAAACTCTCTTAATTTTTGCTGAGTGGCTAAAGATGTGCGAGGTCTAGCGTTATCGTGATGAAAAACCACACCCCTTCTGTTGATTAATTCCGGCCGCTTTCTCTCAACTTCTTGCTTTAATCTCATCAGTTGTTCACAGTAGAGTTCAGAATCGTTGGTCCTACCTGGTGGTAACAGCTCATAATGAATAATGCCCTTCTAATCCCACCACACACACAGCATCACCTTGTTGCGAGTTAACCCAGGTTTCACCACAGTCTGTGAAGCCTGACCGGCCTTTGACCACGACCTTTTTCGCACGTTCTTGTCGTACGTGATCCACTTTTCATCACTAGTAATCAGCTTCTTCAAAAATGGTTCGGTTTCATTACGTCGTAATAAAGAATCACAAATGAGTACACGGTTCATTAGGTTTCTTTCAGTGAGCTCGTGAGGTACCCAAATATCGAGCTTTTTTGTGAAACCAGTTTTTTTCAAATGCGCCAAAACTGTTTTGTGGTCAATTCCCAGTTCTTCAGCTACGTCGTAACTACTGATATGCCGATCTTGCTCCACTTTTTCAAAAATGGCATCCATTTTATCCGTAATAGGGCGACCATAGCAACGTGCATCTTTGACATCAAAATTTCCGGATTGAAAACGCTTAAACCAAATTTGTGCTACTCTCACAGACACTGCACTGGGTCCATAAACATCGCAAATTTTTTTCGCGGCTTGCGTTGCATTTTTACCTTTTTTGTAGTAAAATTTTAAAATGTATCGAATTTCTTCATTAGATTCACTCATCTTGACAGTACGAAAAACAAATGAAAATCACACATTTTCCTAATTTGAATTTGGAATTATGTTCTTTAAAATTTAAACTTTCATTGATACCAAAACCAGCCAGATACAAATAGTATAGCCAAAGAGATTTTATTTTAAGTTCATACATACTATAATGCGAAAAGACTTTTTCCCCAACCTAATATTTGAAAAATTTGGCTGCTCTACAACGTAAATAACGCATTAAATGTTGTTCAACTGTCAAAATGAAACCAATTCCGATTGATAGTGTACGCATTGACTTATTACGTGTTACGCAACTACCCCGCTGATGTATGAAAGTTTCTTTCTTTGGTAGCTTATAATGCCCTTGAAATTCCTTGCGAGTCTTGCAATTTGCAGGTATGTGCCTATCAGGTTGTTTACTGATCAAAGTATGATTCACGACCTCAGATCAACAAAAAAAGGAAGATGGAGCGCTGCGAATATCAAAAGTAAAGCCACCTTTTTATCTATGTGTGTCGAAAGATTGCCATTTGTTAAATTGTTTCCCTATAATTTATGGAATACTATTCATATTCATTTATTCATTGTTTGTTACAGGTGAAGACAGTTCTTACAATTAGCATTTTTTGTATCACAGAAAACATACCCATGGGGTGTACAATATTTATATTAATTGGCTATGTTAAAAATAATTTATAAAAATACAATTACACTTTTAATTTTTGGTAGTTATTCCATTGCATTGGTTGTTTTAGTCAACCTCATTTTACATTAATTATTATACATTATCTTTACGGTCATAGAATTTACGTTTGATTGGGCAAAAAAAAATTGTATGGATATGATATCATATTTAATCGAATGGGGAAATTTTAAATCGTATTATGGCAACACTCGCACTTAATGTCACTGCGTCCGTTCGTTGAGGTTTCTTGTTCGAAGTAACCTAAAACTCATAGTTTATTTAATAAAAAAAACGATGTTATTTCAAGTAAGATTTCGTGAGACTTTTTATGTGATTTGCTATTGTTTTTACAAGTTTTCACTACACAGGAAGACATATAAGGGATTTGGCACTTGTTACGTATATTTTTAAGTTACTGCGTGGTAAGATCTCTAACCCGGGTGTGCTAAAGGATGTGTGTCTGAACGTGCCCGATAACTACGTGACGCGGCGTCGTCGGAGACCGCGGTTACTGGCGGTGCGTCGCGGCCGGACCAACCTGCTGGGTAAGGCACCTTTGACGCGCGCCTTGCATACACTTAACGAAATCGCGGAAAGGGTAGATTTATTTTACTGTTCTCTGAATGAGTTCACAAAGATTACTTTACATGTGTTATGTTATACTTAACTTATTGTTACTTTAAGTTCTTATTGTTGTTTTACTTATTGTTTGAGGCCACGCTACCGATTTGGGGCAACCTGTAATGTTAGTTGTGTTGGGAATAATAAATAAATAAATAAATAAATAACTATGTTAACTAGACGACGACTCGTCACGTAATAAGAGCGGTGAAAGTGGTTTTAGTTATATGTATGTGTATGCGTGAGCGTGTATTTTACATGCACGAGCACGGTTTTGTGGCTTCACTTTTGATGTTCGCGGCGCTCCATCTTCCTTTTTTTGTTGATCTGAGTTCGCAACCGTAAAGGTTCTTTCAAAGAGGCACGACTATATCGCGTGTCGCGCCTGTTTGTAGAAGCCTTAACAGACACGTATTTACATAACTGTAATCATATTTTTTTTTTGTTTGAATGTTCTTTGTAAAGAGTTCTCATTTGACCCATTTGCCAAAAAAACCGCACGCAGTCGGCTGAACGCTGCCGCTGACTTCTTCAAAAGTGCATAGTGATTTTGTACCTTGTATATATTATTAAGGTATTTATTTATTGTCTTACGTAACTTGTCTAGGAAAACAACGAACATAAACCTTATTTTTTTACACCGTAAGTAAGTACTATGTTTATTTTTGTCTCATCACACCAGTTTTGCCAAATAATTTAAATTAGCATTGTATCGTCAACGCTATACCTTCCCTACGTGCGTAACACACTACTAGTATAATCACAATGGATTAGCACTAAGCTTCAAAATCATTCAGATTGATTTTCGAAAAATTTGTCTGCTCAACAACGGAAATAACGCAATGAATGTTGTTGAACTGTCAAAATGAAACCGATTCCTACTGTAAAGTGTGTTACGCGATGGCTGTGACCGGCAACAATGGGACACAAAGTAGATATTTTACAGAGACAGAGCTTATGGGGGGTTCACTCACGCTGTACCTGCAGCAGTGTGATCGAGTCAACTACACTTCTGGACACATCTTTTGGCCCACCTTGTATTTTCAGTTTCGTTTGGTCCTAGCTAAAATTTTATATTAGGTCGAGCAAAAAGTTTTTATGCAGTTTTGAACCTGGCACATTCACAATTTCATTCAATAGTCTTTTTTTGAATTTCGAACACAGAATTTAAAGAAACAAAAGACAATTTGGAGCCTGTTTGTTGATATCAAACAATCGAATACTAAGAAAACTTGGTTTTATTGGTTTACTTGGATTTAATTTTTGAAAAAGTGATTGATATCTTTGGTTTTGCAACAAACATTACTTATTCTTAACATTAAGGTGAGGTTCTATCAATAATCTATGGATACTTCACCTGAAGTCGCCGCCCAAGCTGTGGCACTTATTCAGGCCGGACACAGCCAAAGAAACGTGAGTGCTCAACTTAATTTAAGTCGATCTGCGGTCCTAAATGTTTATCGGAGGTACCTAGAGACTGGCGGCTTTGTTCGTCGCCAAGGAAGGCTACGATCTCGGGTCACAACTGAAAGGCAGGATCGATTCATCGTGACGACCAGCTTGAGAAATCGTCACCTTACCTCCATTGAGATACAAAACCAACTTCGCGACTTCCACGGAGTATCTGTGAGCGCTCGAACTGTTCGGAGAAGGTTAAAAGAACGCGATATGGTACCACACAAGCCAGCTAATGGGCCCAAACTAACGCGAGCCCACCGAACAGCGCGCCTTCATTTCGCACGCAGTCATTTAAATTGGACACAGCAAGATTGGAGCCGTGTACTCTTTTCTGATGAGTCTAAAATTGTGTTACATGGCAATGATGGAAGGAAGAAGGTCTACCGACGTAAGGGAGAGCGTTTCGCACAATGCTGCTTTGAAGAGAGGGTTGCTTATGGCGGTGGCTCATGGACTGTCTGGGGCGGTATATCCGCGAGCGGCAAAACTCAACTTGAGGTTGTTACAGGACCACGGCTGCCAACATTAAATGCTGAAAGGTACATTCGTGAGTGCTTAGAACCTCACGTGATACCATACGCGGACTATGTGGGCTCAAATTTCCTTTTTATGCATGATAATGCAAGAGCCCATGCGGCCGGCATCGTCAGGGAATATCTTCGGGATGTGAACATCACAGTTATGGACTGGCCAGCCAGAAGCCCAGACATGAACCCCATTGAGCACATGTGGGACGAGCTAAAAAGACGTGTTAGGGCTCGTCAGCCAGTTGCCCAGACGATGCAGGAGTTGAAAACTGCCATAGAAGAGGAATGGGAGATGATCCCTCAAAATTTCATAGAGCGGTTGATAAACTCTATGCCTAATCGTATGAGAGCTGTGGTAGATGCCCATGGAGACAACACGCGTTATTAAATTAAACCTTTATTTGATAAAACATGTTTTTTATTCAAAAATCAATTGCCTTTAACAAGGCGCATATCCGACTTGTTAGGCGTAGCTCCATGTCGTATGGTATTCTGAATTCAAATTTAAAACAATACGATCGAAAAAGATGGTAAAATGTATCAGGTTTAAAACTGCATCAGCAGTTTTTGTTCAATCTAGCAATCATATTTCGGTAGGGGCCATCGAAACCTAAACTCTAAGGTGGGCCAATAGATGTGTCCAGAAGTGTATATCCTCAAATTTTTTTATGTGATAAAACTACAAATTTCAGACTTTTTCCTTTACTTGGTGCTATGGAGGTGAGGGGACCCTATAGGTTTTGATTTATTTGCGAGTATCAAAATATTTATTTAAAAAAAAATAAAAAATATGTCGCATAATGGCCGTATTTTTTTATTGCGTTGACTTAGAAGCTTGATTTCTCTACAGCTCCAAGGGACCGTAGACTTACGTATTTGATATTAATTTCAACTTGATAGGTATCAAGTTGAAACGCACGCGGTTCTGAGAAAAAGGGTCTTGACAGACGGACAACGAAATGGTCCTGGTTCCGTTTTATCCTTTTGACGTACGAAACCCTAAATTTTACCGTACACCTTATCGAAGCGTAGTCTTTGGTGGATATCTACTCCTGTGTTATAGGCGCCAATGGGTTCAATTTTACGATTTGGGGCAGTCCCATTGAAAGAGGGTGTAATGACCTGGAGGCTAGCAATGGCAGGTTGCCAAAATTCTCCATGGATTTTCTTATTGTTTGCGTTACTGACAAGAAAGAGGGCAATAACAATAACTATCTTAAAAAAAACAATAATTATGTCAAAAGTACAAGATACTATAAGAAACTTGATTGCGTTATAAATGACAAGTTGATCAAAATCAATCTGCCTAGCCTTTTCCCAACTATCTTGGGGTCGGCTTCCAGTCTGACCGGATGCAGCTGAATACCAGTATTTTACATGGAGCGACTGCCTGTCTGACCTCCACAACCCAGTAACTGGGTAATACTATAGCCAATGGTAAGCTGGTTGTTAGACTTTCGGGCTTCTGACGACCCGTAACGACTGTCAAAGATCCACGAATGAGAGCCGGGACCAATGGCGTAACAAGCTCTTTGAGGCACGGAAGAGTCTCGGTAAGTAAGTAAAGATGGTCATCCATCCACGGACCAACCTCGGCAAGCGTAGCTTACCCTGATCGATGGACTTCTCCTTCTTCAAATTCAAACTCAAAGCATTTATTTCAAATAAACCAATTACAGGCACTTTTGAATTGTCAAGGCGTCGGTCAGTCAGAAAGATGAAGCTACTTGCTCATTTCTAAGCGTAGTAGGTTCCTATGGAGAAGAACGGGCAAGAAACTCCGCTCTTTTAAATCAAAATATTTTATTTTATAAATTCCTGATGTACAGTTCAGTGACAAAAGCTTAGGTTAGGTTTTCACAATACTAACACAAATGGATTTATCGCTTTATAAAAAATCCCAACAAACATCTTTGCTTATCGGTTACTTTATTTACTTTTTTCCGCTTTTTGTCAACCTTCTCCATTGGTATATAATAGTACATTTTGACACAAGTGGAGAATGTTTGTTATTGCATTCGAGGCGGAATTAACACCCCGAGCCGTAGGCGAGGTTGTTTTTGAGCAGAGAACTGCAATAACAAATGTCCACGTGTATCAAACGACGTTTTTCAATACACTTTTGAAGAAATAAAATAAAATAACGAAAAATATTTTTATTATGAATTATTAGTTCATTAGTAAACTATGATTTAAATTTTCTTTTTTTTCCGCGCTTTGCTTTCGCCAGGTTGAAGGAGAAACAAAGGTATAAAGCCGATAAACAGCATAATATGAAAAATAGAAAATTCAATTATTTTTGAGTTTAGAACACAAATAAATGTTAATTTGTTCATAAACGCTTTTTTTTTGTAATAATCATGGTTTTTGATGATAATCTATTTATGAACATTATTTAAATAGGTATTCAAAAAATATTAACGCCTTAGAGACGCATATCTCTTTGCCGAGATTAAAAAAAACATTCACCTCCGAATAGAGAGGACCTGTGTGAATAGAGGCATTGAACCAATTTGGACTAAGTATAGGTATAAGTTATCTGTGGCAATTTTTATTCCCGCACACGTGTTGGAAAATGAAAAATCGCACGCGTGTGAAATACATTGCATTGAGAACCTAATCGTAGTGCGATATGAACCAGTTTTCGAGGAAGTGTATTGAAAAAAAATATATATCAATGACCTTCTCACAAGTTATATGCCTGTCCCATAATTTTAGAAACAATAGCCAGGTGTATCCAATAAAGGTCACAATTATTGTTCTACGCGATGATGAATAGCACGTAATTGCCAAAACCGAATTATGGAACTTAGCACAGAACAGTAACAATCTGTTCTGTGGAACAGACCGTGTAAAAAAATGAACAATGTAGGTATCTATAGGTATTGACTATGACGTGCCACATATGGTTTCCCAGAATCAACCGATCAGTACGCAACGTACAAAGGTTGAGTTTGAATAGCTGCAGTGATCTTGTCGATGTGCACTGTGACTCACTTAGTAGGCTCCGAAGTATTATGTACAAAAATTTGTAATTTCATTTTAGCTTATAAGTATTTAATTTCGATTTTAATTTTATAGATTTTTTTTTAAAGTTTTATAATGATTTTGGTTTTCATTTTGATTTTGATTCTGATTTTATTTTGATTTTTAATTTTAATTGTAGGTACTTAGTTTGATTTTAATTTTGAATTTATTTATTTATGTATTTATTTAGGATCTCCAACACAAGATGTACATGAAAAAAAAAACAAAAAAAAAATAAGGAAAAAAAAAGTAAGGGAACATCAGGTATTAAGTAGAAGTAGCTTATAAGAGACCACAGCATGCACAAAAATGTTAACAACTAAGCAAACAAAGTTAAAATATTAATAATAAGTAAAATTTGGAGAAAAATTAATAAATTTTTAAAGGACAAAAGACATAAGAAATTAAAATATAGGTAACATTTAGAGACACCTAAATTATATCTATTAAACATTTTTTTATATTTAGACACAGACTCGCAGATGTCTAAATTCGTAGTTTTAGCAAATTCGTTATATTGCCTACAAAGTCTTGGCACAGTGGCGTAATGACCGAGGTTAGTTTTTGAGCCAGGGATGTACGAGTAAAATAAATTATATGTCTTAATTATTATTATATTCACAACGTGTGTCGATACTCTTGCACCGTCCCATCTTCCTGGCTCTGCGTGCTGTGCTGGCTCTGCTGCTGCCGCTGCGGAAAACCTCAAGCGGCGGAAGTATAATAACCTTATCGGTAATTATATTTTCGAGCCGTTTGGGGTTGAAACCCTTGGGCCGTGGGGTCCGAGTGCTCATGGTTTGTTCAACCAAATCTCCAAACGGCTGGTTGACACTTCCCGTGACCCAAGGGCTGGCTTTTACCTTGGCCAGCGGCTTAGCATTGCCATACAACGTGGCAATGCCGCCAGTCTCTTGGGTACTTTACCAGTCGACAGCGATGCGGAGGAATTTTTCGACGCCATATTTTAGTTTTTTAATAGTTTTAGTTATGTTAGTATATAAAGCGTCAGAAGCCCGAAAGTCTGACAACCAGGCTTACCAAGGGGTATCGTATTACCCAGTTACCGGGTTGTGTAGGTCAGATAGGCAGTCGCTCCATGTAAAATACTGGTATTCAGCTGCATCCGGTTAGACTGGAAGCCGACCCCAACATAGTTGGGAAAAGGCTAGGCAGATTGATTGACATACATACATAGACTGCTAAAATCATAACACTTCCTTTTGGCTTTGCCGTAGTCAAGTAATTATGTAAATATATAGTCGCGAAACATATTTTGATCAAGATACAACCTGACACTGACCTGCAAATTGCAAAAAACTCAAGAAAATTTGAATGTCGCGGGCTACCACAGCGCAATCACCGTTGTGGTACTGTGGAGGTTTGATGCTTTGTTCAAGCCTTGACAATATTATACTGGCTGACATTCAATCATTCAAATATGGAATGTCTTCTATCAAAAGAACGATTCTCGTTTTCTTCATAGGATGACAGATAGATCCTGGTGAGGGCTCCGCGTAGAACCAATTTAGTTATGGAGTGTGTTTTATAATTGATCTGAAGCTTAAAATACAGAAGGCATCAGCCCCATATAACAAGAGTCCCTCTCGTATTATTTAGTAGTTCAGTAAATCTCCTGCTGTGAGGTTCGAGCCCTCACAGTACTGTATTGTAGACTTCAAACTTAAAGCGTTTTAGAATACAACCTTCGCGGTGATTAAATTAGATCACGAGACAAACTACCTACAAGAATATTTTCGTAAATGGCCCCACGATCCACGAAACGGTTCCGTACCCAAAGGATGCCAACGGGGGTCCCGTTGGTACCCTTTGTATTATTAAAGGTATATAGGGCCATGCCGGGGACGTGGACGGACTTTACACTTCCCTGTCCGTCCGTCCATCCGTGTGCCACAGTACTGTAATAGGCGTGTACACACGGCTACACATCAAGCTTTACATATCCAGTTCACACTGACCTCTCATTGTAAGGAAATCCTATACAATGCGAGATCAGCGTATACTGGAAATGTATAGCTTGATGTGTAGCCGTGCGTGTTCGGTTATCGATCGTGCAAAAGAAAAGGCCTTACATTTACTTCAAAGGTCAACGGCTATATTTGGCCATTGATTTCCGACGAGCCTAGCCCATGGCGTCATCGCTAGACTTATTAAACGACGGGGCTGTTCTCACAATTAATTGGCGGTTAACCCAAATGGAAATTGTAGTTTTATTTTTTTTGGTCTATTTTATGACATGTGTCTTCTACCTCAAATGGCTTAGCATGATCCACCGACAGGTCGAAAATACTGCAGCATTAATCTATACACATAGGTATATACAATAAAAATTAATCCCTATTTCCCTTGGTCATCGCATCACGCGTGAACGGATGGAACAATTTCGCTAACTCTTTGTTTGTTGTGATTGTCAGAAGGTTCTTATGAAAAAAAATTAAGAAAATTTCGCAGAAAATTGGAAAATTTCAGAAAAAACATTTTAACTTCACGCGTTTACATAAGAATATTCATAGCCAAGATAGGACAACGTCTGTCGAGTCAGCTAGTTTGGAAATAAATATATGGTAAAGTTGTGTACTATGTTTGACGAAAACACGATGCCGTAAAATTTTCTCGATAGCAAAAAAAATCCAAAGTTACCTCCAAACCGAACAATAAACCGCTGGTATTCAAAACATATTAGGTTGGGGAAAAAGTCTTTTCGCATTATAGTATGTATGAACTTAAAATAAAATCTCTTTGGCTATACTATTTGTATCTGGCTGGTTTTGGTATCATTGAAAGTTTAAATTTTAAAGAACATAATTCCAATTTCAAATTAGGAAAATGTGTGATTTTCGTTTGTTTTTCGTACTGTCAAGATGAGTGAATCTAATGAAGAAATTCGATACAAAATCGAAATTTTACTACAAAAAAGGTAAAAATGCAACGCAAGCCGCGAAAAAAATTTGCGATGTATATGGACCCAGTGCAGTGTCTGTGAGAGTAGCACAAATTTGGTTTAAGCGTTTTCAATCAGGAAATTTTGATGTCAAAGGTGCACGTCGCTCTGGTCGCCCTATTACGGATAAAATGGATGCCATTTTTGAAAAAGTGGAGCAAGATCGGCATATCAGTAATTACGGCGTAGCTGAAGAACTGGGAATTGACCACAAAACAGTTTTGGCGCATTTGAAAAAAACTGGGTACACAAAAAAGCTCGATATTTGGGTACCTCACGAGCTCACTGAAAGAAACCTAATGAACCGTGTACTCATTTGTGATTCTTTATTACGACGTAATGAAACCGAACCATTTTTGAAGAAGCTGATAACTGGTGATGAAAAGTGGATCACGTACGACAAGAACGTGCGAAAAAGATCGTGGTCAAAGGCCGGTCAGGCTTCACAGACTGTGGCGAAACCCGGGTTAACTCGCAACAAGGTGATGCTGTGTGTGTAGTGGGATTGGAAGGGCATTATTCATTATGAGCTGTTACCACCAGGCAGGACCATCGATTCTGAACAACACGAACAACTGATGAGATTAAAGCAAGAAGTTGAGAGAAAGCGGCCAGAATTAATCAACAGAAGGGGTGTGGTTTTTCATCATGATAACGCTAGACCTCACACACCTTCAGCCACTCAGCAAAAATTAAGAGAGTTTGGCTGGGAGGTGTTAATGCATCCGCCGTATAGTCCTGACCTTGCACCTTCAGATTTCCACCTGTTTCGGTCTCTTCAGAATTCTTTAGGCAGTGTCAGGTTAACGTCGCGAGAGGACTGCCAAAATCACTTGTCGCGGTATTTTGAACAGAAGTCCCAAAATTTCTATAGCAATGGGATCATGTCCCTACCTACAAGATGGCAAAAAGTTATCGAACAAAATGGTACCGAAATACTAGATAAATGTAAATAATGTAAATTAAAAAATGTTTTGAATTTTCTTAAAAAATGCGAAGAAACTTTTTCCCCAACCTATTACTTCAAATTAAATCATGAAACTTTGCATATTAAGTGAACTAACTATAAAGCAGGTCTGGTTTTTTATTTTTTTCAAATTACTTTAAACTATCGGCGCCCAGCACCGCACTCAGTCTCGCTCTCACCCACTCCGCGAGCAGTATCGTGCGAGCGAGATAAAAAGCTCAGGTAGGGGCACGGGTACGGGCTCTTAATGAGCATTATTTTTACAAGCTTTTATTTGGTTTCACCTGTCCCGGCGTCTGACTGTCTGTCTGTCTGTGATCGAATCTTGTAAGTTAAATTTGACCCACTTACCGGATTCCGGATTACCGGAAAGTCCTTTGAGAAGCCCTTTCCAGCATGGAAAATATGTCATCGACTTGAAAGCCAGTAAAGTCATTTAAAATAGCAGTCAGTTCATCCCACTGATTACTATGTAAATGGTGATGACAGATCCTAGCATTTAACGGTATATATATATTGTACTGCAATAACAATAATTCCTTTATAGTCATAGGCACTAAAAGACGTTCATTATTTTCACAGCCTACAAACATACAGTGACGAGAAGCTGCAGCAACTCGTTTATACTTTTGTGAGTTAATTTTAGTTTGTAGTCGTAATGCTTGTTGTGGTTGGGGTGTTGAAGCTGGCATTGGAGGTGCTTCAGGTATCCCGGTATTTTCTAATGAAAGCGAAGCTGCATCCATGTCACTGTCAGGTCTGTTTGAGTCTTGAACCTCCAATCGTCTTGTTTCTCGAGTTGCCGCTAACCAGCAAGGAATGCACACTTTTTGCAAATGTGGAGCCTAAAATGAAATAGTCAGTATTAATGAATGTCAGAATATGCACCAAACCCTTTATTGCCATTGTGCAAGAAAATTAATAAAAAAATACTGACCAGGTGTGCTAGAGTCCATCTTAAAATCATGCTACGTTGTGGGCAGTCTAACTCAACTCTATGGGTTCTCCGACTTGCAATAGAGATACCACATCCATAACAGATATTCAAGTGACCATATGCAGGTGACATATCCTCGTGGGATCCAGTTATATTAGATAAAATCCTTTCTTGCAACAACAAATAACATTCAATACACACTATATTATCCGACGTTACCTGGAATAGATTATAAAATCATTACTCTTCTACATTTATTAAAACTTAAACTTGTAAATACATAAAATAAATCCTCATAAAGGAATATACAACAATACAGTGCACTTCGTTTAATCAAATGATATTTTGAGTTTGATATATTGTCTATAATAAATATTGTTGTATATGCACACGATAACTTACAGGTGTGGGCATTGTCCAAGTTCGTAGAAGAACTGTCATTTGCTCGTTCAACTCCTCAACTGTATACCGGCGTAAATTAGGTGCTAACAAAATCGAACAGTTAATACAGCGTTGGGAAGGCAGACGGCGTGCCCGACTTCTGGCTGGGGTAGACATAGTTCTGATAAAAACTGTTCTGGAGTCCAATATCTCATCAAAGATAGCACTTAGAGTCAAATATCTCACAAAGAACAGCACAAACAAGAGTCAATTATCTCACAAAACATAAAGTACTCGAGGAACTTATTAGCTCAACTCGGTGGTCGCAGAAAAAGCACGTATCGTAAAATAATAATAACTATGTAAATACGGAATTCAAAACTCAACGTATTTAAACAAAGCAATCACGAACGTAACGAATCTCTCACAGAGCCAAAGAGCTGTGACAAGCGCCAGTAAATGTTGCCAGATCGATTATTTTTAATCGTTACTAAATCGATTTCAGTTTTTTTTTCCAATTTATCGATTAAAACTGTTTTGTTAATACGGCGTTTCCAAAATACGTAATGCTTTTTTGTTTGTGTAAATCACTTTTATAAACATCTAATCAACAATATAAGCTAATTATGAAAATAAGCAATCTATTGTTGTTATCGTTCCATCGATATTACCGCATAGACTATAATACTAAAACATAATGCTAAAACATTATATTTGAAGTTGCCAAATGTTGAAAGACCTAAACTAGTTATAATAATTAAAAAAAATATTTTTTTATTGTTAAATGTCGTTTTGTTTTGATATCGATTATTCCATTATTATACGCATTTTCAATATTATTTGATTTCTGGCAACTTTTTTTTGTATCTTATCAAAAGGATGTCGACGTAATGTTTAACTATTAATTATCTTTAATTTTATTCCCAAGGTAAAAAAAATTGTATAAAAAATAATTTGCACACAAAAAAATAAATAATATTTTTAGGTTATTATTCCAAACAGGCACACGACAGCACAAAAGGGACCTGTCCCGTGGCAATGTCCTTTGACCCACTTACCGGATTCCGACTGAGCTGACATTTTACATGCATATGTAAATCGGATGACAATGCAATATTATTATGACATCGAGCTGATCTGATGATGAAGCCGGAAGATAACCATGGGCATTCAGTAATAAAACGACTCAACCCTATCGAGTTTGGGCTCGTTTGATTCGTCTTGATAAGTACTCGCTCCTAGATGATAATAATTATCCAGACTAATAAAAGCTTGTTTAAAAAAGGACAATTTTTACGAAAAATACGTATTATTGAAGCTATCTCAAAAACTACCTCAGCAAATTTAATCAATTTTACATGGGACCAACTTCGAGGTACTTATCCCGAATAAAACAAGAATCTTTCAAATCCAAAATATATATAATATACCTACGTGTCCACTTGAGAACCTCCTCCTTTTTTTCGTCGGTTAAAAACTTTATGGAAATTATTCTACCAGAATCGCGTGGCACATTCGCGTCGCGCCTATCTGTTGGAGCCTTTATAACACACTAGCGTCTGTCTGCGACTTCGTCCGCATCAAATTTCCTGTTCCCGGCCCATCCGGCGCATCACGTCGCATCGCCTGCCCGCGCTATTACCTACTTCGTTGGGCTTAGCGTCCTTTCCGACATTTTTTTCTTTTTGCTCGGCTCCTAAGGGCCCTAGCGTGATGTTAAATAGCCTATACTTATCCTTCCGCTTCGGCTGCCCGCGCTATTACTTCGTTTGCGCTTAGCGTTCTTTCCGTTTTTTATCTTTTTGCTAAGCTCCTAAGGGCCCTAGCGTGATGTTCAATAGGCCTTCTTCAAGAATTGGGCTATAAAATGCAAAAAGATTTTTCCAAATCCGACTGGGGTAGTTCCAGAGGTAAGCACGTTCAAACAAAACAAACTCTTCCGCTTTATTCCACCGATAATATTGAAATAATAAACCGAGAAGGATCATCAATCCGCGGAAAATCTCACAATTCAGAAAAATTACGTATTTGCACAACGCAATCTATGGATAAAACATCCGCACTAAGCATGTTCTATGCTCAAGAGCGGTATGACTGAAAGTTATTTTGCGTTTTAGTAATTTTATAATATCTCCGAAACTATATGACCAATTGACATACTGTAAAGCCCAAATATTATCTCTATGATTTTCTTGTGATCATAAAATACTTTATCTTCATAAGGATTAATATTTTGTTGTTTAAATAATCATCGAAACGTAAGTATGTCGAAAAAATACTTATGTAAAACAATAAAAGAAGTTTAAAAGATAAAATATAAAAGATAGAAAATATAGGTAGTGTCGCGGGTTTTTTTTATAGAATTATTTAAGACGGACCAGCACCCTAATTGCGTAACACATTATCAATCGGAGTTGGTTTCATTTTGACAGTTCAACAACATTCATTGCGTTATTTACGTTGTCGAGTACACAAATTTTTCGAACATATGAAGCAATGGACTAGCAATTTGTTTCAAAATGAAACCAACTCCGATCGATAATGTGTTACGCAATCAGGGTGCAGGTTGCCATACATTGTTTTAAATTTTAAAGAACTGTTTAGGCAGCGCATACAATTAATTCTGTTTCAAGAGGTATTTCTTTTCGATTTCCTAGACAAAAAAGCTTTTTTACAAAAAAATACAACCGACTTCCAAAACAACACTACAAAGTGAAAAATAACTTTAATTTCGGAAGTCGGTGTCTAGTTAAATGTATTTTCGTTTTTTGCCACCGACTTCCGAAATTAAAGTTATTTTTCACTTTGTAGTGTTGTTTTTGGAAGTCGGTTGTATTTTTTTGTAAAAAAGTTTTTATTTTTCACTTTTTAGTTGTGCTACCTACCCCACACAAATTCTAATACACTACCTGCAAAACAAACTAGAACATCATCCATATAAAAGTGGGGAAAAATACGTATTATTGAAGCTAACTCAAAAACTACCAAAGCAAAGTTAATCAATTTTATATGGGACCAACTGTGATGTGTACCCTCTCGAATAAAACAAAAAAAATCCAAATCGGTCCAGCCATCTTCGAGTAATCGGGGAACATACATAAAAATAAAAAGGTTCCGACGAATTGAGAATCTCCTCCTTTTTGAAGTCGGTTAAAAATTGTGATAGCGCGGCTAATATGCATGATATAAATATAATTTATAGCACTCAGGAATAATGTAGCTTTATAGCAGTGAAAATTTTTTTTAGAATTGGATCATTATTTCCGGAGATTACCCCCTACATACAAACTTACAAACTTTACCTCTTTATAATATTAGTATAGAAAAGCAGTATGTATCTATATGTATATTAAAATTCCAGTACATAATCATTTCATTAAGTATATAAACGCTTACGTAAGAACCATTATATCCTGACCTATGCATCTACTACTTACGTTATAAACTGCAGCTCAAGATATACTGGCTACACATGTGGGTCAATAACATCGTCGAATGTTTTGCGATAAGTCGTAGACATAACTGTTTTATCATAATCATAATAACTTATTAATAATAATGTATGATAATAATTATTATCGAATCTGGTAGTCAGAAGCTCAAAAATCGTGTTACCGGCGTTACCCAGTACCTAACTGGATTGTCGCTCCATGTAGACTACTGGTAAGTATTCAGCTAGATCCGGTTCCGGTTAGACAGGATGCCGACCCCAACAATCAATCTGCCTAGCCTTTTCCCAACTATGTTGGGGTCGGCTTCGTCTAACCGGATGCAGCTGAATACCATTATTTTACATGGAGCGACTCCCTATCTGACCTCCACAACCCATTAACTGGGTAATACGATACCCCTTGGTAAGACTGATTGTCAGACTCGGGCTTCTGACGACCCGTAACGACTGTCAAAGATCCACGAATGACAGCCGGGACCAACGGCTTAACGTGCTTTCCGAGGCACGGAGGAGTCTCGGTATGTAAAGATGGTCACTCATCCACGGACCAACCCCGGCAAGCGTAGCTTAACCACGAACTCCTCAGGATGCCGACCCCAACATAGTTGGGAAAAGGCTAGATAGATTGATTGATTGAATTATTATAGAATCATTAAGTAGATACAAGTTTAGTACTCGTAGGTAGAGTAATAAGAATGACGACTAAAAAGAATATTTTGTCCATCATTTTAGGGTAAGTATTAAAAATTATTATAAGTAAAGGGTGTCTCAGAACGGTCCGACTATTTTAAGAGAGAACGAGACGCAAACAAAGCGGGGTGCTGAGGGAGGGGTAGCGTTTGAAAGTTCATGGTGATAGGGAGTAGGAAACGCCCGTAACGAAGGCCGAAATAACGGACTTCGTGCTTAGGGGTGGTTATAGGCTGATTATGTGTTTATTTATTTATTAGGTTGGGGAAAAAGTCTTTTCGCATTTTATTATGTATGAACTTAAAATAAAATCTCTTTGGCTATACTATTTGTATCTGGCTGGTTTTAGTATCATTGAAAGTTTAAATTTTAAAGAACATAATTCCAAATTCAAATTAGGAAAATGTGTGATTTTCATTTGTTTTTCGTACTGTCAAGATGAGTGAATCTAATGAAGAAATTCGATACATTTTAAAATTTTACTACAAAAAAGGTAAAAATGCAACGCAAGCCGTGAAAAAAATTTGCGCTGTTTATGGACCCAGTGCAGTATCTGTGAGAGTAGCACAAATTTGGTTTTAGCGTTTTCAATCCGGAAATTTTGATGTCAAAGATGCACTTCGCTCTGGTCGCCCTATTACGGATAAAATGGATGCCATTTTTGAAAAAGTGGGGCAAGATCGGCATATCAGTAGTTACGACGTAACTGAAGAACTGGGAATTGACCACAAAATAGTTTTGGCGCATTTGAAAAAACTGGGTACACGAAATAGCTCGATATTTGGGTACCTCACGAGCTCACTGAAAGAAACCTAATGAACCGTGTACTCATTTGTGATTCTTTATTACGACGTAATGAAACCAAACCATTTTTGAAGAAGCTGATAACTGGTGATGAAAAGTGGATCACGTACGACAAGAACGTGCGAAAAAGGTCGTGATCAAAGGCCGGTCAGGCTTCACAGACTGTGGCGAAACCCGGGTTAACTCGCAACAAGGTGATGCTGTGTGTGTGGTGGGATTGGAAGGGCATTATTCATTATGAGCTGTTACCACCAGGCAGGACCATCTCAACTCATCTGAACTCTACTGCGAACAACTGATGAGATTAAAGCAAGAAGTTGAGAGAAAGCGGCCGGAATTAATCAACAGAAGGGGTGTGGTTTTTCATCATGATAACGCTAGACCTCACACATCTTTAGCCACTCAGCAAAAATTAAGAGAGTTTGGCTGGGAGGTGTTAATGCATCCGCCGTATAGTCCTGACCTTGCACCTTCAGATTTCCACCTGTTTCGGTCTCTTCAGAATTCTTTAGACAGTGTCAGGTTAACATCATGAGAGGACTGCCAAAACCACTTGTCGCGGTATTTTGATCAGAAGTCCCAAAATTTCTATAGCAACGGGATCATGTCCCTACCTACAAGATGGCAAAAAGTTATCGAACAAAATGGTACCTACATAATTTAGATAAATGTAAATAATGTATATTAAAAAATGTTTTGAATTTTCTTAAAAAATGCGAAGAAACTTTTTCCCCAACCTATTATTTATGTGTGTGCTTAGGGAGTAGACCCCCTGTTCTTACATTTGCCGCCATGCCTTACACGGAAGAGCAACTCTTATTTTGATCACTCATTCGTGTTCGTCGGTTATTTCGACTGCATTATGGATTGTGCAATATTGGATATTGGGGTTATCTTAAAAGTGTTCTCTACGAGAACAATCCAAAAAGTTTGGTAGATTTAAGAAGAAGGTTGATTCCTCTGCAAGTTTTCGCTTATGTCCGCAAAAGGTTTGAAGAGTGTCGCCAAAGAAACGGTCGTCATTTATTAAAAGTAATATATTATTCAAAAAGTAAAATTTCGTTCTTTGTGTAAGTACATTTTGGTATGAATAAATACATAATTACTTAATTTTTTTTTTTTATTATTATCGTTCGAAAAAGTTGGATCGTTTTGCGACACCCTAGAATAGAATAGAATAGATCTTTAGTTGCACAGAAAGTAGGAACCCTGTATTAGTATTCATGAACTGTGTAGATTTATGTAGATATCCGTGTTATGTTATTAACCGACTTCAAAAAGGAGGAGGTTCTCAATTCGTCGGAACCTTTTTTTTTTTTTTTATGTATTTTCCCCGATTACTCGAAGATGGCTGGACTGATTTGATTTTTTTTTGTTTTATTCGAGAGTGTATACATCACAGTTGGTCCCATATAAAATTGATTAACTTTGCTTTGGTAGTTTTTGAGTTAGCTTCAATAATACGTGTTTTTCCCCCACTTTTATATGGATGATGTTCTAGTTTGTTTTGCAGGTAGTGGTATTAGAATTTGTGTGGGGTAGGTCCAAAACTAAAAAGTGAAAAATAAAAACTTTTTTACAAAAAAATACAACCGACATCCAAAAACAACACTACAAAGTGAAAAATAACTTTAATTTCGGAAGTCGGTGGCAAAAAACGAAAATACATTTAACTAGACACCGACTTCCGAAATTAAAGTTATTTTTCACTTTGTAGTGTTGTTTTTGGAAGTCGGTTGTATTTTTTTGTAAAAAAGTTTTTTTTTACATAATCAAAAGATTACCGTGATACATTGAGTTAAAATGAGGCATGACGTCACTCCCTGCTAGATTTTATACGTAGTTTGTAAGTCATAGTTGTGACGTAGCGAGCCCCCACTCCCCAACTTTAATTCGTTTTTATCTCAGACATTTTTTATTAATATATGATACTTATTATTATCATATTAATAAAAAATGTTTGAGATAAAAACGAATTAAAGTATTACGCGAATAGGGATATTTCGTGGGCACAAAAAGAAATTATATTTAGTCCGTCAGTCAGATAATAAAAAAAATATTAAAATATTAGACACATATTTTTTTTATTATCTGACTGCAGTGGCGTGCACTCCATACATGCAAATAAGCTCTGCATACCCTGTAGTCTCATACATACATGCCCCTCGAAATGATAAATAACTTTAACGCAAGAAAAATCATGGTAATAACTATATTAATCTAACTTATTCGCTATCTCACTGTTTATAACGCGATTTACGCGCCATCTATTATTGTCATTTGAAACTAATTTCTTGAAGCGAGCGGCGACAACCGCGCAGGCAGCGCTCCCGGTGAGCATAAGCAGAACAACGCCGTGCTTATTTTTCAAACAACGCAACCCGTGATTACCCGTGTAGTACACAGCAATAGTGTGACAGTGTGCGTGAAAATGTATGCGTGTGTTTAATTTCTGGAAGCACTGCTTATTTTGCAACCCGTCCAAATTGAGAAGCCGTAAAAGCACCGCTTAGTTGTTGATTACAGAGGGTTGACTTTTTTAGTCGGATTGACCAAGATTCGTTCGTATTATTTTGTAATCGTAAAGTTTTTACACGCTTTTATTCAACTTGCAATGTTTGTTTTTTCGCCATATTGTTTTGATTTGATTGTTTTTCTTGGAGCTTGTGATTGACTGTATAATATTATGTAATTATTTTAATCATTTGTAAAAAATTGAACATTATACCTGTGAGACCTGTGCTGCCGAAGTGTGTTAAATAAATTAAAATCTGCTGCTTTTCGACGTTATATTTTGAGGAAAAAGTTAAATTCATTGTAAACGGAAGGTGTGAACCCGGGTTTTATTTAACTCAAAAAAAAAGGTAATGCCTCTCGTTATTTTCATAGAAAAGTTTTGTGATACCTAATTATTACCTACTGTCAAACATGTCGTGTATAACACAAACACATTGTATTTTATCCCTTGCTTTTTGTTTACAAATCAAGATAAAAATAATGTTTGGACCTTTATCGGATATTCAGATTAAAATACTTTAGATATTCGTTGTGGTCGCAAACAAACATCATGCGAAGCCAATGGCGCCGTGCGGTAAGAGTCAGTGTAAGATTAGGGTTAGGGTAGGTGAGGTCGGGTAAAACAAACGGTCGGGAAAAAAAAAACTTAGGTACTAGTTTCAGCTTGTTCAAGTTTTATTTTTTTATTTTAGACGTGCATACCCTGTCTGAAATCTCTGTGCACGCCACTGTCTGACTGACGGACTAAATATAATTTCTTTTTTGTGCCCAAGAAATATCCGTATTCGCGAATTTGCAAAGGTAGATTGTATCTGTTCTATGTGTACCTCCTTGCACAATAAGCTTATTAGGTATTTATTTATTTATTTTATATTTTTATAATTGACAATTGCACATTTATAACCTTTTGTTTCCGCGACTGTACACTCACTTGGACTTTGAAATCAAGGAAAATCATCATAATCCTCAACTGTCGCAAGGTATTTATGACGAATGACGGAAAACTATAATACTACAATCACTATTTCTATTCTCCTTATCTGGTTGTTAAACGTGCCAAGTCATTAATTCATTATTCATATAATATTATTATTATTATATAATTATACTATTAATAAAGCTGAAAAGTTTTTTTTTTTTTTTGTATGTTTGTACGCGCTCTCTGAAACTACCAGTCTGATTTGAAAAATTCTCTTTACATTTTGAGGAAGGTTATAATGTAACATAACGCCTATTAGATGATCCCTTAAAAAAAAAAGTTTAAAGCTAAGCGTAAACGATGTAATAGCGCGGACGGGCGATGCGATGCAACGCGGTAAGCAGAGTATTTCCGAAAACCACCTTTCATTAAAGTAGGTGGCGAGGGTGTTGAATTATATCAAGGAAAATACGTTCCGCTCACACGAGCGCGGTGTGAATCGGGTCCGTGGAGTAATTTTACCTAATATTGTACGTGGTATGAGTTCTATACCAAGAAAATATTTTTTTATTATTAACGTTGTTCCATCACTATTAAGTACTAATATCGAATTCTATGCATTTAATTTGATGCGTTATCTATTTCCGAACGATATAAGATACGTCAACACTGACTGAGACTCGTCTATGACATTAAAAAATATTTTTTTCTCTGACATGTCATTGTTCGGTCGGTCGACTGTGAAAAGTGTTTTACTCAGTTAATAGTTTAATTGTACTGTGGTAAGTGAGTTTATTTATGTTTCATGTTAAGAATTAACACACCATGCATTTTAAACCTTAAAACATATAGGTCATCGCTTGTTTTTTCTTACTAGAGCCATTTCTTTGAAATCTGAAGCTAAATTGTCTTTGTTCGTCATTTTAACCATTTCTAGAAATGTAAACAATAACAAATTCAAACGAAACACAATATTATATAATAGTGGTTTAGTCAAAAGGTTTCCAAAGAAACGAACTGGAGCTACAGAATTCTTAGAAACTATGCCGCTAGCGCATTATGGAAACAAACGCGCGCCGCGGGCCAAATGACGTCAGCGGGTGGTACACTCGACTAGTTTTTTAAGCGGGCGTACCTGCCCGTGTGAGCGGATATCCACGCGACCTAGGTAGGTACTATAGCAAAATAAAATAGCGAGACAATTGCTATTCAATTAGTCATCAATATCTCACATAAATGAATCAATTCAGGTAAAAACTTTTTTACAAAAAAATACAACCGACTTCTAAAAACAACACTACAAAGTGAAAAATAACTTTAATTTCGGAAGTCGGTGTCTAGTTAAATGTATTTTCGTTTTTTGCCACCGACTTCCGAAATTAAAGTTATTTTTCACGTTGTAGTGTTATTTTTGGAATCCATAGGTCGCTGGTTCATATCCGGCTCGAAGGACCATGATGGGAAACTTGTATGTTTATAATTAATAAAAAATGCAGATTTAATGTAAAAGACGTGCGGTCCATTTAATGTTCCTTTGTACAGTACAGTGGCATGTGACATTGACAGTAACGTAATAATATGACAGTAATGACACTAAATGCTGTGTTGCCAACAGTCGGTTGTATTTTTTTGTAAAAAAGTTTTTATTTTTCACTTTTTAGTTGTGTACCTACCCCACAAAAATTCTAATAAGTACCACTATCTGCAAAACAAACTAGAACATCATCCATATAAAAGTGGGGAAAAAATACGTATTATTGAAGCTAACTCAAAAACTACCAAAGCAAAGTTAATTAATTTTATATGGGACCAACTGTGATGTATATATACCCTCTCGAATAAAACAAAAAAAAATCCAAATCGGTCGAGCCATCTTAGAGTAATCGGGGAATATACATAAAAAAAAAATATAAAAAAAAAGGTTCCTCCTCCTTTTTGAAGTCGGTTAAAAAGGTAAATACATAAGTGTTTTTAATATATCATGTATACAGGAAAGTACATGATGTCGTAAATTTTTGCGATAGTTTTACAAGCTGGGAGCTCGTGGCTAAGTAACAACAGCCGCACGTCGATCCATCAGGTTAAGTTACGCTTGCTGGGGTTGATCCGTGGATGGGTGACCATCTTTACATACCGAGACTCCTCCGTGCCTCGGAAAGCACGTTAAGCCGTTGGTCCCGGCTGTCATTCGTGGATCTTTGACAGTCGTTACGGGTGGTCAGAAGCCAGAGTCTGACAACCAGTCTTACCAAGGGGTATCGTATTACCCAGTAATTGGGTTGTGGAAGTCAGATAGGCAGTCGCTCCACGTAAAATACTGGTATTCAGCTGCATGCGGTTAGACTGGAAGCCGACCCCAACATAGTTGGGTAAAGGCTAGGCAGATTGAGTTTTACAAACTGTCAGTCTGAAGTCAGACGTCAGATAGGCACTCGCTCCATGTAAAATACTAGTATTAAGCTCCAACTTTACATTGTCCCCCAGACTGACACCCGTATTTAAGAACGATACACAGTGAGGATGAAGATTTTCCAATACGAAAGAAACCCATAACACTTTTTACTCTGCAGCATTTACTAGTTAAAACTTACTTTCACTAACTGGTTAACCTTACTTTCAAATCGTTTTAAATTATCTCTGCTTCATTAACATAATGACAGTTACCATGGCCGTTTTAAATTGAAATCTAAGGGCGTTTGTCCACCGCCACGTCAACGGGACGTCAAGAGAACGAAATGACGGCGCCGAAGTCGCGATATCACACTAATATTATAAAGGCGAAGGTTTGTGAGTGTGTGTTTGTATGTTTGTTACTTCTTCACGCTCAAACGGCTGGACCGATTTGTATGAAATTTGGTATGTAGCTAGCTTATACCCTGGATTAACACATAGGCTACTTTCCCAGTCTATGCGGGTGAAACCGCGGGTCGCAGCTAGTCATTTACTAAGGCCACCTGTCCACTGCACTCCGTCACCCGGACGTCACGATCGTTTCGAGTAATCTCGTTTCTCGTTGACGTCCCGTTGACGTTGTGCGGTAGACAAACAGTGTCAGGGCGTTTGTCTACAGCAGCCGTCACCGAGACGTCACCAAAGGAAAAAAACGGAACCCTTATGTATATGTCTGTCTGTCACAGCCACTTTGCTCTGAATCTAATGGACCGTCTGTGACCCAAACATGGACGGGTAAAGTAAATAAATGAATTTTGAATATAGGGGTCACTTTTGGGGGGTAAATAAGAAAACCAAAAAAAAAAAAGTTATGCAAACTATAACGTGTGACATATCAAATGAAAGGGCTTACTATGAGGGTTGCTTGTAAGTAATAATTCAATCACAATTCGAAAGATACGTGGCGCCATCTATTATCATAAGAACGTTATTGTTGTTTTCCACGGGAACAGTACTTTTTTCCGGGATGAAAGGTACCCTATGTCCGTTTCTGTACACCTGACAACGTATATGCAAAATTTCAATATGATCGGTTCACTGGTTTAGGCGTGAAAAGGTAAAAAACAAACTAACTTTCGCATTTATAATATTAGTTCGGATTTCATTGAAACCTTATCGCTCATAAAAGTCAGATTATTAAATCTGTCACTCTTTGTCAGTTACTAACATAATTATTGACATTATCTGTGGCGCCCGTGAGTAGGGAAAACGTTGAATATAATGCATGAATTCGTGAATCATGGTTTCTGAAATATTGACATACTTGACACCACTGTTATCGGGGATTATTTTATTCAGTGGGCTGTTTAGAGCGACAATAACCGACTTTTGAAGAACACGTCTAAATGAGTACCTACTCAGTGTCAATGATTTGGAAAAAATATATGTTAAATTAGAGCATTTTCTTAATAACATAATTTGTGAATATTTTAGATTATGTTTATATTACATAGTGTAATTAATTTGTAAAGTTATGTCTAAGCCCCCGTTCCCACGGGCGTTATAAAATCGCGGCGGGATTTTATCGCGCACTGGATTTTCAACTCTCGCTGTTGACTTGTTGAGCCGAGCGTTGAGAATCCAACTTAAAAATAACAGAGTAAATTCTAGCGCGTCGAATAAAACACACTGTTGGATTTTGCACTCTCGGCGCTAAGCAGAGCGTTGAAAATTCAGTGCGCGAAAAAAAATCGCCGGGATATTTTTACGTCCGTGCGAACGCCGACTAACGCGGATAAAAAACTGAGAATCACGCAAAAACTATCAAGCGTATTTTTATGAAACCTTCACCATTTTAAAGACAATTTAATTAATTAGTTATCTTTTAGTATACGTGTTTTAATATAATACTTTGTGTCTCATGTCTGTTGATGGGCGAGTCCTATTACTGGGTGGACGTACGACGCGTTGCGTGAGCTCAGCACAGAACACGCAAGCTAACCACTCAAGGCCGTTGGCATAGCTGCGTCTTAAAAAGCAAGGTTTTCTCTGTTAGCTCAGAATGGGAAGCTGTGCATCAATTCTGTGGAGCAGAATACGATACCAGGTAGAAATCGTCTAATTTAAAACTATACGCCCTTTTATTGCTTGTTGCATAATCCGATCCAGCCTCTCCCCTTCTGTCCTCCCCCCAGCGTCGCCCTAAGCCGAGGCCCGTATTACCTCTCAAGGGGTACCCTTAGCGAGTAGTCACTTAGGTTATAAGTTTTATGCCCTGGCTGGAGATCTTAATATAATGAGGCAACCACAGGAAAGTCCGGATAAGCAGCCGACAACCTCCTAGGTTGACATGCAAGATGCCATTCCAAAAAAAAAACTGCTTGTTGCATACACATTTGAAAT
This sequence comes from Cosmia pyralina, assembly GCA_946251885.1. Taxonomy (NCBI): domain Eukaryota; kingdom Metazoa; phylum Arthropoda; class Insecta; order Lepidoptera; family Noctuidae; genus Cosmia; species Cosmia pyralina. The sequence continues at coordinate 4,321,738 of OX276371.1, forward strand.
GTTTTAAGTACTATCAGCAAAACTTAAGCATGTTCAGTTTAGAAAATATTTCTGCGGAAGCGCAGCTAGTGACAAACCACACCACTTCCTGGTTTCGCCAATTAGAGACAACATGCATTTGTGTGAGTACAGGGCGTGTGACAAATAAAAAACAAATGTGCATCCTATTGGTCCAAACGCATGCATCGGACGTTTGACTCGTGAACCGTGCTATGCGGTTATCACCTTAAACGTGAGCATGCAGAAGTTTGGCCGATAGTACTGTAAGGATTGATGCTTGATCAAGCTTTGTTAATATAATACTGGCTGAAATTCAATAATTCATTCAGATATGGAATATCTTCTGTCAAGAAAACAATCCTCGTTTTCTTGACAGGATGACAGATATAGAATCTGGTCCAAGGCTCGGCATACATTTAATTTAGTGTTTTATCATTTAATCTGAGCTTTAAATACAGCGGGCTTTAGCCCCATACAAATAGAGTCCCTCTGGTATTATTTAGTATTTATTTATTTACTAGCTGCGCCCCACGGTGTTACCCGCGGTTTATGAGATACACTAAAACGTGTATTATTTAATCGATGAGAAAAGTATTCACAAAAAAATTGCTCATCCCACGGGAACACTACATTTTTTTAGAATGTAAAGTCTATGTGTGCTATGTGTATACAGGATGTCTGCTACTTCCACACCAAATTTTATCAAAATCGGTCGAGCCGTTTGAGTTTGAAGGAGTAACAAATATATTTGAATTCCTTGCTCATCCCACGGGGGCACTACATTTTTTTCGGGATAAAAAGTAGCCTGTGTGTTAATCCAGGGTATAAGCTGTGTACATACCGAAATTCATCCAAATCGGTCCAGCCGTTTCAGCGTGAAGAAGTAACAAACATACACACACACACACACACACACTCACAAACTTTCGCCTTTATAATATTAGTGTGATTAAGTGTGATGGTGTAATTATTTATTTTTGTTTTTTTGTTTTCAAACTTTTATTATTGTGATTTTAGTTTAGTTGGTGATCTTCCTGTGCTAGTCACTACTTTTTCTTTCTTTCTTTCTTTCTCTATTTTTTCGGGATAAAAAGTAGCCTATGTGTTAATCCAGGTTATAAGCTGTGTACTGTCACACCCGGCATCCCCCAAGTTAGGGGTATGACTTGTAGATGAAACCTAGAGTTTCCAACCGTGTGAAAGTAAATTTATAAAGGTATATAGATACATAAATATCTGGAAAGACTGAAATTAAAGACATACCTCAATACACATACAAAGTTTATTCACTATAAAAGGAAGTATCCCCTTGCAGAGAAATACAGTGAATGAGGCAACTAATCATCAATAATACCTCCCAGACTTGACTTACACACTAAGATGTGTACCCCTGCTATACCCTGTCTCCGTACCAAGGTATAACGGAAGTACACCACATGAGATATTACAAAATAACGACTCAGGTCGCTTGTAAGGATTCGCGAGGTGAACGCCTAAATACCACTAGCTCAATCGCAAGGCATTTACCAACCAGGGCTGTGCACGTTACGAAACCTACTCACTATGGTACAGTATACCCGTGACACAACTTAATACAAAATAGAAGTTATTACTGGTCTTGTTACTTAACACATTAACAGAAGGCCTAACTCTTTGTATGAAAATAAACCCAGTAGACAGGTCTAGTGCATCTCCCTCATTATAATTAATAGCAGCACAATTACTACTCAATTAGTGCTCAAGTAGCACTTACTTAATGCTCAAGTCTCTCTCAATCAGTGCAAGACTACACAATCAGACAATGCAAAACTACTCAATTAGTCAATGCAAAACTACTCAATTAGACTCAATTAGTGGGACAGAAACCCTTGGCATGGCACCAAGGTTAGAAACCTTGGTACCCACGAACAGACGCGGCCTACGGGCGAAGTCCAGCAGGAATGCTGTTACCTTGAACGATGGCGATGTTTCCTCAACGAGGCTTAGGATTGGTAAGGCCTTCCTGTACCATGGACGGCCACACTGTCTCAAAACTCGTCGAGCCAAACCTGAACGATGCACGTTCTCCGGATGGCTTCAGGCATTCAACAACCCCGGACCTCAAATATCCAGGCTAGTAAAACAGCCAGACCTGGAACAAAATCTCCGTAGTCAAATACATGCGCCTGGGACTTCCAGAATGGGAAACAAATGGAGGACGAAATACTCACAGGGTACAGCCTTTTAATGCACTTGAAAACCCCTCGGGTTTCGGATCACCGTTGTAAAACCGAGTGCCTGTATAATAAATATCGTTTGTTCGTTCTGTGCTCTGTCGAAATCAAAATCCACGATTTCTCCCCTGTGTGTTCTTCCGATGTCCTTCGAATGTCCTCTCGAGAACTTTCCATGCCACAGACTAAATACTCTCGATTCCGACATGTTCCTAATTGTTTAAATTTATTTAACTTTTTAGCTTTTATGCAATTTTTGTGTGTTTTAATTAATTTACATCTAGTTATTTAATTTATATTAAGTTTTGAAGAGGCGTTCGATCTCTAGCGCCATCTGTTGTTCAAACTGTGGCCTCTGTCAAATGTGACTCTATTAGTCCACAAACGATGTCGCTGCGAGTTACGTATTTCATGTTTTGCAACGTCACAATGCCCCCCTTCCCGCAAAAAAAGGTTTTTGCGTATTCAAAAAACCGCACACCGCCCTCGGTGTTATAATATTAAACGTAGAGAACCTATTTCCCAATATTCTTTAGCGGAAGAGTATTATCCTACTTCTAAACTGAAGGTTTAGATGGTAGTGTTGGTTTTAAATTAAAAAAATAACTTATTTAATATGCTCTACCTGTTGCTATAATCTTTCCCAAATAAAACCATACTGCCAGGAAACCTGTTCTGCCTGCAATACTTCCTGCAATCCGGGCATCCCCCCCAATCTTTCATACGTCTTAACCGTACATTCCCTATCATTCCTCTCATCCATATTGTAGCAACCTGCATCCATTTCGCAGGAGGCCACCCCTTTCAGTTCCCCTGAATTCCGTCTGTATACCAGTGGAACTCTGCATTGTTTTTCTAAATTAAACGATCCGCCTGGTAAAAATATGTTCAGCGAGCTGATACATAATAATTTGAAACAGTAATTGTCCATTCCACTCACCAGGCAGGACGTATACAACTTTCCCAGAAGTTAAATTCCTGGAAAAACAGATTGGCGAAAGGCTTATTTAAAGAGTCACCGGCCGCTCTAAACTCGATAAGCAACTATAGTGCTATCAACTGAAGCAAGCTTCACAACTGATAAGCAACAAAGTGCCACCACAAATATTTCACCGAAGCAACAATGCTATCCCGGCAAAATAATATAATAGTCACGGCTTATTTTAGGAGTTACTATCCGCTCCTTAAAAAAAAAAAATATGGACACAGCCATATATACGTGAAGGCTTATTTTAGAAGTCACTATCCGCTTCATAAAAAAATATGGACGAAGCCATATTGGGAGAAAAAAAAATAAAAAAAAAAATGCTGATAATTGTTTTTAAAAAAACATGCATCATAACGGTATCTTTTCCGTAAAAAAATATGAACGGAATGGTAAACTCACGTTCATTAAATAATTAATAAGCATATGTATCGCTTACACATGCCTTGTCGTCGTTGTTGGAGTGATCTCCAAACAACACGTGAATACACGGACTACGGCTAACGATCCCCCCGGCTTCAACGACTGGTAATTTAATATTGGCTACCATGGATTAGTTTTTATAGATTTTTATATCCTTTATGTGCCAAGTGCCTAATGGTTTTCCATTTAACCCTACTAGTTCATATACTAATGGTGAAAGCACTTTCCCCACTATGCACTGCTCATATTTAGGTGCCAACTTAGATGCCTTATACTTCTCCGCGTCACTTTGAATGTAAGTCTTTCGCCAAACCAGTTGACCTTCACGTAAAGTGACGTGTTGCCTACGCAAGTTATAATGTTTCGCGTTTGTGGCATGAGCCTTAACTATATTAGTTCTCACCTTCTCGAAAATATCCCTGAGGGCTCCTAATTCACCCGCGTACTCTTCACGAGGCATAGCTACTTCATAATCACAGTCGTCTGTATTCTTATAAAAAGTGCCGTTAATAATAGGTTCACGGCCGTGTACCAAGAAAAATGGAGAAAATCCTGTTGTTTCATTCACTGCGCTATTTATTGCTAATTGGATTTTCGTTAAATTTTGATCCCATGTCCTATGATCTTCTTTTACATAAGACGAAACTGCCGTCATTACCGTTTTATTGTATCTTTCCACCATATTAACTTGTGGAGCGTACCTTGGGCCATAATGCACTCGGGGTATGTTGTATCTCTTTAATATGCTACGAAATTCAGATCCCGTGAATTGAACCCCATTATCGGTAATTACGGTTTCTGGAATACCATGAGTGAGAAGAACATAATTCTCAAAGTTTTTTGCTACCAATGCACTAGTTGCGCGGCGTAATGGAAACAATAACGTGTATTTTGAAAAACAGCAGGTAACCACAAGCAAATGAACGAAACCCGAGCGTGATTTTGGTAGTGGACCAACTAAATCTATTGACACAGCTTGAAATGGTCGATGACATTGTTTTGGTTGTCCCATGAGTCCCGGTGTGAGAGTAGTCTTATGTTTATAGGCCATACATACACTGCATCCCTTAATGAATTCTACTACGTCACGATACATTCCTGGCCAGAAGTACCTCAACCTTAGCCTTCGGTGTGTCTTAAAGACACCCTGGTGACTTGAAGTTGGTGGTTCATGGTTTTCTGTGATGACCTGTGTACGCAGTGATTTGGGAACTACCTCTTTCCAGTCGTACTCTTGTGTCAACGCATATTTACCTTTACTGTATCTGTAAAGTATACCTTTGTCTACACGATAGTTAGGGAATTTATTTGGACATGTCGAACAACCGGCAAATATTTTGTCATACCATTCGTCACCGGTCGGTGTTGTTGTGTTTGGTGTATCTACCGCCTCAACCTTGATTAACCTTGATAAGGCGTCTGGTACAACATTGTCCTTACCCTTCCTATGTTCGATGGTGTAGTTATACTGTGATAAACGACAACCCCAGCGTGCCAAGCGACCAGTTGGGTTCTCCAAATTTTTAAACCACTTAAGTGAAGCATGGTCAGTTATTACTGTGAAATGTCTGCTACCGAAATATGGCTCAAACTTTTCTACTGCATAAATTACTGCTAATGCTTCGCGTTCAGTTGCACTATAATTACGCTCGGTTTTACTAAGTGATCTGCTAATATAAGCAACTGGATGTTCATCCCCATCTATATTCTGGGTTAGCATACCACCTATGCCGTAACTTGATGCATCACAGTGTACTGAAAACGGTTTTTCAAAATCTGGGCAAGCCAATACTGGTGCTGAAACTAAAGTCTTTTTTAAAGTATTGAATGCGTCGTCTGCATCCTGGTTCCATTTATAATTTATTTTGGTACTGGTTAGTGCATTTAAAGGTGCTGCGATTGATGCAAAATTTCTAATTAATCTGCGGTACCAAGAACAAGTTCCTAAGAACATTTTTACCTCTTTCGATGTCTTTGGTATTGGGAAATCTAAAATAGCGCGCACCTTATCTGGATCCGTCCTAAGACCACACTCATCCACTACGTAGCCTAAATATTTTAAGGATTTTCTGAAGAATTTACTTTTCCCGAAATTTATCGTTAAATTGGCACTTTTAATTCGTTCGTGTAGTCTTTTTAATAGAAGGATATGTGTATCTAAATCTTCCGACACTACGCAGATATCATCGACGTAACAGAATACTAACCCTTTGGTGATATCACTACAAAACGGATGACCAAATAACTTATCCATTAATCTTTGTTGTCGAGCTGGAGCTCCACAAAGTCCAAATGGCATAACTTTAAATTTGAAGAGTCCTCTACCAGGAACAGTGAAGCTAGTTTTCTCCTGTAAGTGTGTCGTAATACTTGTAATATAATAACTTTATAGTGAATGTTTCACAATTGTTCAATAATTTATGTAAATGTAGGTACACTTGAGAAAAAAAAAAAATTATCAAATGTAATTTTTAGTGTCTGACCTTTACAGTAACCTTGAGAACTTAGGTTTTCAAATTAATAATCAATACACAGCTTGGCCTGGCTGCTAGGCAAATAAACAAATAGGTCAGTGACTACACACTGTACTGTACCGATCCTAATTATAGAAAAAATTGTTCCGACTGTGGTACAACGCACCACCTTAAATTAATCTTAAAAACTAGCCTTAACCTAATATGGTGTTCCACTAATTGAGCGTTCTGAGAGAGAGAGAGAGATGTTGGTATTAATTGTTCACCTTATATAATAAAATAATTATATACCGTTGGGCGCCAACTGTCACACCCGGCATCCCCCAAGTTAGGGGTATGACTTGTAGATGAAACCTAGAGTTTCCAACCGTGTGAAAGTAAATTTATAAAGGTATAGATACATAAATATCTGGAAAGACTGAAATTAAAGACATACCTCAATACACATACAAAGTTTATTCACTATAAAAGGAAGTATCCCCTTGCAGAGAAATACAGTGAATGAGGCAACTAATCATCAATAATACCTCCCAGACTTGACTTACACACTAAGATGTGTACCCCTGCTATACCCTGTCTCCGTACCAAGGTATAACGGAAGTACACCACATGAGATATTACAAAATAACGACTCAGGTCGCTTGTAAGGATTCGCGAGGTGAACGCCTAAATACCACTAGCTCAATCGCAAGGTATTTACCAACCAGGGCTGTGCACGTTACGAAACCTACTCACTATGGTACAGTATACCCGTGACACAACTTAATACAAAATAGAAGTTATTACTGGTCTTGTTACTTAACACATTAACAGAAGGCCTAACTCTTTGTATGAAAATAAACCCAGTAGACAGGTCTAGTGCATCTCCCTCATTATAATTAATAGCAGCACAATTACTACTCAATTAGTGCTCAAGTAGCACTTACTTAATGCTCAAGTCTCTCTCAATCAGTGCAAGACTACACAATCAGACAATGCAAAACTACTCAATTAGTCAATGCAAAACTACTCAATTAGACTCAATTAGTGGGACAGAAACCCTTGGCATGGCACCAAGGTTAGAAACCTTGGTACCCACGAACAGACGCGGCCTACGGGCGAAGTCCAGCAGGAATGCTGTTACCTTGAACGATGGCGATGTTTCCTCAACGAGGCTTAGGATTGGTAAGGCCTTCCTGTACCATGGACGGCCACACTGTCTCAAAACTCGTCGAGCCAAACCTGAACGATGCACGTTCTCCGGATGGCTTCAGGCATTCAACAACCCCGGACCTCAAATATCCAGGCTAGTAAAACAGCCAGACCTGGAACAAAATCTCCGTAGTCAAATACATGCGCCTGGGACTTCCAGAATGGGAAACAAATGGAGGACGAAATACTCACAGGGTACAGCCTTTTAATGCACTTGAAAACCCCTCGGGTTTCGGATCACCGTTGTAAAACCGAGTGCCTGTATAATAAATATCGTTTGTTCGTTCTGTGCTCTGTCGAAATCAAAATCCACGATTTCTCCCCTGTGTGTTCTTCCGATGTCCTTCGAATGTCCTCTCGAGAACTTTCCATGCCACAGACTAAATACTCTCGATTCCGACATGTTCCTAATTGTTTAAATTTATTTAACTTTTTAGCTTTTATGCAATTTTTGTGTGTTTTAATTAATTTACATCTAGTTATTTAATTTATATTAAGTTTTGAAGAGGCGTTCGATCTCTAGCGCCATCTGTTGTTCAAACTGTGGCCTCTGTCAAATGTGACTCTATTAGTCCACAAACGATGTCGCTGCGAGTTACGTATTTCATGTTTTGCAACGTCACAGTACATACCGAATTTCATCCAAATCGGACCAGCCGTTTGAGCGTGAAGAAGTAACAAACATACACACACACTCACATACTTTCGCCTTTATAATATTAGTGTGATAGTGTGATTATTTATTTTTGTTTTTTTGTTTTCAAATTCTTATTATTGTGTTTTTTGTTTAGTTGGTGATCTTCCTGTGCTAGTCACAATAAATACATTTTCTTTCTTTCTCTATTTTTTCGGGATAAAAAGTAGCCTATGTGTTTATCCAGAGTGTCAGCTACTTCCACACCAAATTTCATCAAAATCGGTCGAGGCGTTTGAGTTTGAAAGAGTAGAAAATATATTTGAATTTCTTGCTCATCCCACGGGAGCACTACATTTTTCCGGGACAAAAAGTAGCCTATGTGTTAATCCAGGTTATAAGCTGTGTACATACCGAATTTCATCCAAATCGGTCCAGCCGTTTGAGCGTGAAGAAGTAAAAAACATACACACACACACACACACACTCACAAACGTTCGCCTTTATAATATTAGTGTGAAGTGTGATGTGATAGTGTGATTATTTATTTTTGTTTTTTTTGTTTTCAAACTTTTATTATTGTGTTTTTGTTTAGTTGGTGATCTTCCTGTGCTAGTCACAATAAATACTTTTTCTTTCTTTCTCTATTTTTTCGGGATAAAAAGTAGCCTATGTGTTTATCCAGAGTGTCAGCTACTTCCACACCAAATTTCATCAAAATCGGTCGAGGCGTTTGAGTTTGAAAGAGTAGAAAATATATTTGAATTTCTTGCTCATCCCACGGGAGCACTACATTTTTCCGTGATAAAAAGTAGCCTATGTGTTAATCCAGGTTATAAGCTGTGTACATACCGAATTTCATCAAAATCGGACCCGCCGTTTGAGCGTGAAGAAGTAATAAACATACACACACACACACACACACTCACATACTTTCGCCTTTATAATGTTAGTGTGATAGTGTGATTATTTATTTTTGTTTTTTTGTTTTCAAATTCTTATTGTTGTGTTTTTTGTTTAGTTGGTGATCTTCCTGTGCTAGTCACAATAAATTCTTTTTCTTTCTTTCTCTATTTTTTCGGGATAAAAAGTAGCCTATGTGTTTATCCAGAGTGTCAGCTACTTCCACACAAATTCTATCTAAATCGGTCGAGCCGTTTTGAGTTTGAAAGAGTAACAAATATATTTGAATTCCTTGCTCATCCCACGGGAGCACTACATTTTTTCGGGATAGAAAGTAGCCTATATGTTAATCCAGGGTATAAGCTGTCTACATACCGAATTTCATCCAAATCGGTCCAGCCGTTTGAGCGTGAAGAAGTAACAAACATACACACACACACACACACACTCACAAACTTTCGCCTTTATAATATTAGTGTGATTTATTTATATAACAATCGCTTGCTGCACTTACAGTTTACACCAAAGCGCGCAGCCAGCCAACAACATAGCATTTAACTAAAAAACTTCATGCAAACACTATACATAAGTTTACTGCTATACATAATATGTCAACATCCGGCTCCTGAGCAATCAGGACGTTCAGCAGATTGATCGCCTGTTGTGGGAGCCTATCGAGCAGTATGGGTACGCGCTGGTGGAGCCGCGAAAAGGCACCGCGAGGCACAGGCGTGCGACCGCCGAAGCCGCAGTGCTATTCTGTACAAATCTCACCCTGAAAACCTAGGTGAAGTGAGTTGTCATTATGCCTGATGCTAGGGGATTGACACTATTTAGAGCTCACTCCACGCTCACTTCACCTAAGTTTTCACGGTGAGATTTGTACAGAATAGCACTGCTTGTCCGGAGCAAACAGTGAACAGCGAGCTAGAGTAGTCGCGTCATCGATCTTATAGTAGTAGTTCTTAGTTCAGTTAATCTCCTACTGTGAAGTTCGAGGCTTCTCAGTACCTACTTAATTATATTGTTAGTGGACTTTACCGCTTTTTATATTTTTGCTCGGCTTCTAAGAATCATAGTGTGATGTTAAATAACCTATAACCTTCCTCAAGAATTGGGCTATCAAATGCAAAAAGCATTTTTCAAATCCGACTGGTAGTTCTAGACTTCTAGAGATTACCCACTGTCAATCTGCGTAGCCTTTTCCCAACTATGTTGGGGTCGGCTTCCAGTCTTTCTTTTTTTACGTAATCCAAATATTACGGCGAAACATTGAGTTACAACTGTGGCATGACGTCACGCTTTGCTAGATTTTTTACGTAGTTTGTTTTAGTTGTGACGTAGGGAGCCCCCACACCCCAAAAATGATTTTTATCTAAGTAATTTGTTGTTAATATGATAAAACAAAAAATACGTGTCCAAGAAAGCGTCGAGCGCAGCGAGTGTGCGAGGGTCAGGGGACTGGGCTCGCGTGACGATTCGACTCCTAGGCCTATTCGCACGAACTACATGAGAATACAGTCGTAGTCGGAATTCCGTCAGCAAATCTATACAAAAAGACTTCCATGAAGAATTTCGATGTCGAGAAAATTTCGAGATTTTGAATGGATTTACTGATTTCGAAACGGAATTCCGACTGTATGTGGCCGGCCTAAATTAAGATAAAACCAAGTCATGATAATATTAAAAGTTCCGCTTTTAATATTATCATCTCAATAATCCTCTCAAATAGCCGAGATTAGATTATTACCTAGGTACTATTTTTTGTAGGAGCAGACATCTTCCGCAAAACATAAGATTCAGTGATAACTTCTATTTTTACTTATTATAAAATAAAATACCGTTTCGTGTCTGCTGTGTGGTTTCAAATCCGACTGGTAGTTCTAGACTTCTAGAGATTACCCACTGTCAATCTGCGTAGCCTTTTCCCAACTATGTTGGGGTCGGCTTCCAGTCTTTCTTTTTTTACGTAATCCAAATATTACGGCGAAACATTGAGTTACAACTGTGGCATGACGTCACGCTTTGCTAGATTTTTTACGTAGTTTGTTTTAGTTGTGACGTAGGGAGCCCCCACACCCCAAAAATGATTTTTATCTAAGTAATTTGTTGTTAATATGATAAAACAAAAAATACGTGTCCAAGAAAGCGTCGAGCGCAGCGAGTGTGCGAGGGTCAGGGGACTGGGCTCGCGTGACGATTCGACTCCTAGGCCTATTCGCACGAACTACATGAGAATACAGTCGTAGTCGGAATTCCGTCAGCAAATCTATACAAAAAGACTTCCATGAAGAATTTCGATGTCGAGAAAATTTCGAGATTTTGAATGGATTTACTGATTTCGAAACGGAATTCCGACTGTATGTGGCCGGCCTAAATTAAGATAAAACCAAGTCATGATAATATTAAAAGTTCCGCTTTTAATATTATCATCTCAATAATCCTCTCAAATAGCCGAGATTAGATTATTACCTAGGTACTATTTTTTGTAGGAGCAGACATCTTCCGCAAAACATAAGATTCAGTGATAACTTCTATTTTTACTTATTATAAAATAAAATACCGTTTCGTGTCTGCTGTGTGGCCGCGCTGTTCTTCTAAACTGCGCAACGAATTTTGATGCGGTTTTCACTACCATGTAGAGAATTTATTCTGGCAGGTTTATATGTAAATCTTCATGTTTTGCCAAGTCGTAAGAACCGTGCGAAGCAGGCAGGGCCGGGTGGCTAGTTATCAATATTTAGTTTTTTTTTTTTACATTGTTCTTACATAAAGAAGCATCAAGAATAATTTAACTACCCAGGATTTTGTCATATTTTGATTTAAAAGAGTGTCCGTGGAGTTTCTTGCTTGTTCTTCTCCATAGAGATATACGTTTTGAAACGGGCAACTAACTTCAATTTTCTGACTAACTGACCGACTCTTTGACAGTTCAAAAGTGACTGCAATTGTTTTAAGTAATTGAAATAATTGGTTTAGAGTTTGAGATTCGGCTGCATTCGGTTGGATTGGAAGCCAACCCCAATATAGTTGGGAAAAGGCAGGCAGATGATGATCGTGAATAGGGATGGTGTCTGGGTAAAAAAAAAAAATCTATTTAGTCCGTCGTCAGACAATAAAAAATATTAGACACGTATTTTTTGCTTTATCATATTAATAAAAAAATACTTAGATGAAACGCATTAAAGTTAGGGAGTGGGAGCTCGCTACGTCACTTCTACATATAAAATCTAGCCAGGCGTGACGTCATGCCACATTTTAACTCAATGTATCGCCGTAATCTTTTGAATACTTAAAAAAAGAAAAAATACGTGTCCAATATTTTTAATTACCTACAAGACGGAACAAAATAAATTTTTAAACATCATCCCTATTACACAAATAAAAAAACCCCGACACAACAAGTATCTACCCTACATACATGATCAAACTAAGTTATCGTTAGTACAGACAATAAAAGAGATATCTAGGCAGGACACTAACAAATATGTGTATTGCTTCATGTTCAATTTTATACTATACAGGATTAGTTTTCAATGACCAGCCAAATTTTCATAGGCCGTTCTACCCGTGAATATGAACAACTTTTACTATGGGACCAACTTTAAAATCACGAAAAAAAAAAAACTGCTGTTTCATACAAAAGTTCAATACCTACTCGACCAAAATGTATGAAACAGCTGATTTTTTTTTCGTGATTTCAAAGTTGGTCCCATAGTTAAAGTTGTTCATATTCACGGGTAGAACGGCCTGTGAAAATTTGTCTGGTCATTCAAAACTAACCCTGAATATACTAGCTCTTCCCGCGCAGCTTCGCCTGCGTGGATGTCGGAAAATATCCCACGGGAACGTCCTACCGGGAAATCCTTCCTTATTCCTTGTTTACATTATAAAGGGAACCTCTGTGCAAAATTTCAGCTTTCTAGGTCCAAGGGTTTGGGCTGGGCGTTGATGAGTCAGTCAGGACTTCTCTTTTTATTTATATAGATAGATAGATTAGTTTATTTTTGCAATACAGGAGTATTGCAAAAACAAACTAATCTGTCATTGTAGTAAAGAAAGAAAGAAAGAAAGAAAGAAAAATCGTTTATTTTGCACAAATAAAACGCACATTAGAAAACTAAAAAATAACAAAATACACACATTATGCAAAGTAAGCAAAAGCCTCGTATCCAAGTTGTCTTCGATCTCAGAAACAGTAACAGTACATCTCAGTAACACACCAACACAAAATTGTATATAGTCACGAAATTGAACATGAAGCAATACACATACAAATATGTTAGTATACCCTGCCTAGATGTCTCTTTTGTTGTCTGTACAAATAATAGTGTATTTAATATTACACAGAGGGCGCCCGATAGTAAAAACAAATATTTAACAACTCTAGATGCAGCAACAGTGTGTATTTTATTTTATTTGTTTATTTTTAGTTATTCCATGTTTGTTTTTTGTTAGTAAAGATCCATTTACACGATGCAAGTTTATTGCCTGTGGCATACCATAAAATTGAGGGGCAATTAACTGGCACTGTCTAAACAACACGTACAAGATTATTGCACGATACGGGCAAGTTAATTGCTGTTCAAAACTGGTAAAGGTGTAAACAGCACGTACAATAAAATTGCACATATTCCATTTTGGCATGAAAATTCTCTATCTATCAAACATGAGCAAACTAATTAAATATTTGGCAGCCCAAATTCGGCTAACATCAGTTGAATCAATTGTACAAGGACGTGCAACTATGACGAGGTAAAACATGCATGCAATTATTGAATGGCAATAAAATTGAACGTACTTTATGGCATGCAATTATTGCTCTTGAATGTTCCAGAAACTTGCATCGTGTAAATGGAAATTTATGCTTGAATTGAACACATGCAAGCGTCCTGTCTACAAATTTTATAGTCGATAAGTAGTATTTACTGTCTGTCTGTCAAGAGCCTTTTTCTTAGGAACGCGTGGAGGTAACAAGTGAAAATTGATATATAATAAAATACGTAGGTCTATGGTCCCCTGGAGCTCTAAACAAATCAAGCTTCTAAGCCAACGCAGTAAAAAAATACCTACGGCCTGATTACCAGTATTTTACATGGAGCGACAGCCTATCTGACCTCCACAACCCAGTAGCTGGATAATACGATACCCCTTGGTAAGACTGGTTGTCAGACTTTCGGGCTTCTGACGACCCGTAACAACTATCAAAGATCCACGAATGACAGCCGGGACCAACGGCTTAACCTGATGGATGCCGTGCGGCTGTTATTACTTAGCCACAAGCCCTGAGAATCGGCACCAGTGCAAGTTTTGAATAAATATTACGAAATACCTTGCAACTTTCATCATTGATAAGTACACTATACTCAGCTAATATTAAATGTCGACAGAATAAATACACCTTACTGATAAATTATAATGTTGTTTAATTAACAAACATTGTTGATATTAAATAATTACTTTATGAATCCTTGTTTGTTTGATATGTATCTAAAATGTCATTGATATGCTGTTTTTCTTGCTGAATTAATAGCTAGAAATCGAAGGCCCTTCTTTCAGTCGTGCGGTCCAGGGCGCTTTACGGGGCACCGGTGTGGGCGCTTCCTTGAGGCGGCGACCAGCCCACCGGTTGAACGCGTCCCAGAGGAACATAGCCATCCGGCTAGTCCGGGGATACCGCACGGTCTCCGGTGAGGCGGCGAGCCTCCTTGCCGGATTGCCGCCATGGGATCTGGAAGTAAAAGGCAAAACGCCGGAGCGTAACTCCGCTGCCGCGAGAAATCACGGGACAGCGGACAGAGCTCCGGCGGGATCTCATGACGACATGGAGAGTGCGATTGTCGCAACCCAGCGCTGGGCACGCCACAATTGCGGCGATAAGTCCCCTCTTTGAGGAGTGGTTGGAGAGGCGCCACGGCGTCCTCACCTTCCGCTTGTCGCAAATCCTCACCGGACACGTTTGTTTTGGGAGGTTCCTGTTCCGGATAAGGAGGACACGGTGGAGGTCTGCCCGGCTTGGGCGGGGCACCGCCGTGTCCTCTTGGAGGCGATCGGCGGAGGCGATCTCTCGCGTCCGCACCTGGTTCAGACCATGGTACGGAGCGAGAGTACATGGGAAGCCGTCACTTCCTTCTGCGAAGCAGTAATGCTCGCGAAGGAGGAGGCGGAACGCGTGAGGGAGAGGCAACCTTTGCACCCTTACGCCCCAAGTCGCCGCAGGAGACGCCCTGGGCGTCGCTTGACGCTTGGGGCTTGCGGACGGCGAGCAATGGATAGCTCGCCGTCCTGTAAGGACCAGGCCCGGGTCGACGGCGCGTTGTGTTCCACGCGCGCCTCAAAGAGATGTCAGCAGTGATGGGGTCCAATAGGGCCGATGCCGCCGGGGTCGCGGGTTGTTCAAAAGAAATACCGTGGCCCTGGCACGGGCAACTGAAGGAACACGGGTGGGTTTTAGTCAGTAAAAGTCTGACACTCCCTCCCGCTCCGCCCAGAGCAGGAGAGGTCATTGATGATTTCCCATCAAACATAACATAGGTATTCTACTCGGTCAAATAAAATTAGCTAGCGAAACTCCGCAGACGTGGTGATACAGATATAATGATGATACCCACATAACCACCACGTACCATAACCACCACACAAAAAACTCGACGACCGCTGGTTGTGTTGTTACTTGCACTATGAAATGAGTAAATCGTTTTTTTTTTGTTTTGTCATGTTTAGACATCGTCATCAAACACGTATGTGAAGTTTACACAAAGAAAGCCGGCCGCAACCCACACTGAATTAGCCCGACAAGTCGAGCCCGCCGCGTACTTGTAGCTTCATACCTAAAATGCGGAGTGCGCCTGGCCTGGTCATGCTGAACTAACTAACCACAAACAATAATACTAACCACAACTATTTTAAAGAGTTGAATGTGTTTTCCCTAAGTATACAACTGTTTTCTGCGGTTTTAAAGTAAAAATAAATGTCACGAGAAAAATTCCCTACTGTTTTACCTATACTCCATTTACAATAAGATTAAGACATTTAAACAAACCTTTCTTACAGTCCGTTCAACCGATTTTGACTTCTATTGCGTTGGTGGCATGACAAATGGCAGCTGCAATAACAGTTGGTATTGTAAGCACTTTTCAACCGACTTCAAAAAAAGGAGGTTTTCAATTCGGTTGTATTTTTTTTTTTTTTATGTTTGTTACCTCAGAACTCCGTCATTTATAAAGCGATTTGGAAAATTCTTTTTTCATTTGAAAGGATATACTTCCAGATTGGTCCCATTTCTATCAAAATCCAGTTCTGGTGATGGGTTCCATGAGGAATTGAGGGAACTCTTCAAAAATTATAGGCATACAAATAGCGATTTTGGTATTTTATTTTATTTTATTACTTTTAGGAAAGCTTACAGCTAATACATTTCCATATTAAGTACAATGTGTAAAAGATTGCCAATTACAAGCTTCCACCAACGATTAAAGTGAGCAACATTAACAAATACGCGAAAACAGCTACGTAAGAAATAACTAAAATTTCACGCTCAAAAAATACAATAAAAAAGTTAAAAAGAAAAAATGGTTATACATCGAAAAAACAATTATTGAAAGTTTTCTTTAAATCCTTAATGCTACTAGTAAATAAATCTAACTCAACATCCTGACACACCATATTATAAGTACGGCAAGCTCTTATCACGTACGAGTTCTGTCTGTATACAGTTCTAACCTGAGGCACATGGAGAAGACGTGGTCTCCTAAGAAATGCACTCGGTACACGAAGTCCGATCTTGCCTACCAACTCAGGGACGTCAGTAGATCCGTTCATAACGCTAAACAAGAAAGCAAGATCCGCAATTTTTCTTCGCTCGTGTAGAGGCAGAATATGAAATCTTTTACACCGACTTATATAATTCGGGAGATAGATATTTGAGCGATATTGAGTGTACCTCAAAAATCGCCTTTGTATACCTTCAAGTCGATTAATGTATACATTATAATTTGGATTCCAAACCTGAGAAGCATATTCCAGGTGGCTACGGACAAACGCACAATAAAGAATTTTCATTGTTTTAACATTCTTAAAATCTGAAGAGACCCTACATATAAAACCCAAGGCTTTAGAAGCCTGGTTAACTATATTATTAATATGTGCATCAAACAGAAGCTTAGAGTCAAAAGTAACTCCAAGATCCCTGATGACACTCACTCTGGCTACCAAGGTATTCGAAAGCCTATAATCGAACTTAACAGGATTTGGTTTCCGCGTAAATGTACATACATAGCATTTAGATACATTTAAATCCAACCTATTTCTAGTGCAGTATTCGTGGAACCGGTCCAGATCGTCCTGTAATAGGCGTGCGTCCTCAACAGTTGACACTTGACCCAAAATCTTCATATCATCCGCATACAATAAGACTTTAGAGTTAAAGAAACAAGATCCAACGTCATTTATGAAGATATTAAATAAGAGAGGTCCCAACAAAGATCCTTGAGGAACTCCCGACGGAATGTACATCGCTCTCGACGTATACCCATTGAGAACCACCGTCTGGCATCTATTCTCAACGTATGACGAGAACCATCTAAACAAATTACCCCTCACACCGACCATTATGAGTTTATGCATAAGAAGCGCATGGTCAATTCGATCAAAACACTTGCTGAAGTCAGTGTATATAACGTCGACCTGAGACCGTTTGGACATGTGCTCTGTAAGATAGTCACTACAGACCACGAGATTGGATGTGGTTGAGCGACCTTTTAGAAACCCATGTTGATGTTCACAGAAACTTAATTTAAGTGAAGAAGAAAGTTGTCTGTGCACAATTTTCTCCATAATTTTAGCGAACACACAGAGTTTGGAAATCGGTCTGTAGTTACTTATATCGGCCTTAGCTCCTTTTTTATGAATCGGCGTTATATACGCCGACTTCCAGATGATAGGCACTACCCCTAATTCAAATGATCGCTTAAATAATATTGTTAACGGACGGGATAGGCACCTGGCACATTTAGATATAAAAATTGGCGAAATGTTATCAGGGCCCGCGGTTTTATTAAGGTCCACTTGTTTAAGCAACCGAAACACTTCCTCTTCCCGTACATCAATAGAGCTTATGTCTGTCTTATACGCAACTAGCAGTCTGGCCACCAGGTTCATCCACAGTGTACAGATCGTCCTCATTACGTTCCTGGAAATTAGAAAGGAAATAGTCCGAACAAATCACAAATCTCTTCCCCAATGCTAGATGAAACTTGGCCAAAATGAAAAATAGACGGATAACAGTTTATTTGTTTTTTGGATTTTACATACCGCCAGAAAGCCCTTGGATTTTTAGAAATGGCTAATTCAATATTTGCAATATAATTATCGAACATTTCCTTCTCCAGATCTTTAGCCCGCTGATGTAAAGTTACAAAAGAATGTCTATCAGAAAGATTTCCGTACTTTTTAAATTTTAAGTGAAATTTTGCCTTTTCCCTATTTTAATAAGAGGGCTTTTATACCAAGGAGGATACTTGCCCCGAGGTACAATAATTTTAGTAGGTATATGCTTATTGTGAAGGAAGTTAATAGAGTCATAAAAAAAAATTGACAGCTTCTTCGAGAGTCCTACCGTTTAGCTCTAATGACCAGTCTTTAGCCACCATTTCTTCAATTATGGCATCATAATTCCCAAGAGCATACAAGAACTTGACTCTCGGCCGAGAATGCAGCTGATGCAATTGAAAGAAGTCAGCAGTGATACAGAGTGACTTATGGTGTAAATCCTCCTCCACCAAAGGATCAGAGCTGCAAGTGACGGTAACATCGTTATTCGATAATACGAGGTCAAGAATCCTGTCATTCACATTACGATGAGAATTGTATTGCAACAAATTGCAAGCGGTAAGAGTATCACAAAAGGAGGTCTGAACAGGTCCATGCAAGTTATTTTCATCAACAAATCAAGCATTTGCATTCAGAAAGTAGCATCTGGTAAGAAGACCACAGATGGCCACGGGAACTTCTCAACGATAATAAGTATTTCAACATTACTATACTCCATTTATTATAGCTTTAGAAAAAAGAAGCTCGCAGAAGCAGGAGTACGAAACCTTTTATTTTCAAGTCAAGTTCAATTTTTTTCTATAAATAATGTATGTGCTTTTTTGTAAGTAACAATGTATGGCATACAAGAAAGCATATTCTATCTATCTACTCGTCACGATGCTTGGATAGGTACATAAACACCCGCGCACGTGCACCGCTATTTCGCGAGTATGTGGTGGACGCAGTGCCTATGCAACGAGTCACACAAGTACGTGATTTAGGAGTTTCTGTTACTCCTGAATTGTCATTTCGCGATCATATAAATGAGATCTGCAAGCGAGCATTCAGAAACATGGGTTTCGTACTGAGACAGACACGCGAATTCACCAACATTGCAGCCGTCAGGGTCCTGTATGACGCACTAGTCAGGAGTCATCTGGAACATAGTGCTGTCATATGGGCTCCACATGAGGCCAAATATTCTGTAATGTTGGAGCGCGTTCAGAACAAGTTTACGCGTCACTTGTACAGGAAGCTCTATGGGGTATACCCGTTTTACCCGTTAATGTACCCCACTCTATTTGTACTGGGTATGGTCGGGTACAATGAATTGAGGGTGCGACGAGAATTTACACTTGTCGCCTATCTGGTGAAATTACTTCGTGGCATCGTGCATAATCCTGGAGTGCTGCATCGCTTAAGTTTTTGCGTACCGGACCGCTATGTGTGGAGGCGGCGGCGCCCGCCACTGCTGGCCGTGCCGACAGCTAGAACCAGCCTACTCGCCAAAACACCAGTGACTCGGGGAATTCATATAATCAATGAACTTCATTACAAAATTGATGTGTTCACGTGTCATTTGAGTAAATTCGCAAGGACACTGTTATTTATTTTGTGTTATAATATAGATTAATATAGGTGGTAGGTATGTTTTTTGTTGTATTGTGTTAAAGTTAGTATTATATTACAAGTTTTTTTTTTGTTATATTATATTTAAATTTTAAATAAGTTAGTATAATAAGTTTTGTAAATTACCGCACTGTCGCATTGGGTACATACACCTGTAATGATAGTGTAAGGGAGATTTGAATAAATAAATAAATAAATAAATAATAAATAAATAAAATTAAACAATTTTTAGTAACAATCAGTTAATTAAAAACAACTTTATCATAAAGGCATGCCCATAATATGTTTTCAACAAACCAAATAAATACGACACAAAACACCACTTAACAATTTAGTCACTGCTACCATCAGTCATCACAAATGATAATAATTAATTGACATTGGTGGTAACAAAAGTCATAATTTTAACTACCTACCTATAATAATTTAAAATGCCAGAGGATTAGCAAAAATACACTTTCGCAAGCTAAATACCAACTATAAAAACATTTTCCAGAGACAGAAGTGTGAGATGAGATTTATTGCTATTAAAGAAGAGAAAAGGTTTTGCCACCTTAATGATATAATGCAGATGATAGATGTTTCAATCATAATTATTCATCATCCTCTGATGATGAGGATGAAGTTTCACCAACATTAATAATAAATCTTTCAACATTATCCATTATACCATCAAGTTGGCAAAACCTTTTCTCTTCTTTAATTGTATGAGCAATGCAAGATTGTCATTTCTCTGCAGATATCCTTATGAGTGCTGAAGGGAGCAACCGCTTCACTTAAACTATTATTGTTTTGGGCTACATATCCCTTCATTTGAGCCCATACCAATTCTATTGGGTTGAGCTCGCAGTGGTAAGGTGGGAGACACAATACTAATATATCTTTTTCTTTAGCCATCTCATCTACAGCAAACTTTGGTACAAATGTTTTACTTTTTCTAATAAAGTGGCCCTTTTTTTTTTTTTTTTTTTTTTTTGTGGATGGGAAATCATCAAATGACTTCTCCCGCTCTGGGCAGAGCGGGAGGGCGTGTCAGACTTTTACTGACTAAAACCCACCCATGCTCCTTCAACTGCCCGTGCCAGGGCCACGGTATCTCTTTCGAACTACCCGCGACCCCGGCGGCATCGGCCCAATTGACCCCGTCACTGCTGACATCTCTTTGAGGCGCGCGTGGAGCACTACGCGCTGTCGACCCGGGCCTGGTCCTTACCGGACGGCGAGTGGCCCTAAGATCTTTTTCCTCAAAAGGAATATTTTTGTTTTTTAGCCACTCCTGAATCTGCCTTTCGTGTGGCTGTAGTTGGCAGATTCTCCACATTCCTCGAATGATATGGCGCATTATCCATAACAATAACAGCACCACTCTCAATTTTTGACAATATTAACGTGAACCACTTCAAAATTGTGTGCATCCATTTCAGAATGGTAGTCTCCGTCACCCTTTTTGGCTTCAAATATTAATTCACCATCCATTAAAAACCCTTCTGTTGATCATGTGAAATGAAATAAAAAGCAAATCAATAATTGTGTTACCAGTGGCATAGATTAGGTACTTGAGCGCTGGAAATACATCTTAACCTTTAAATATCTATCAAAAAGGCGTAGCATTCAAAAGTATCCACAAGTGAATGACAATTGAAAACTGCAGATTATTTACGCGTTTTGACGGACGGATGACATCATAAACCGACAAAATAAAATAACACGTGCTGCCACAACTTATGAAGGGAATATGTAACATTTTAGATTTGGTAGAGTTATAGTAACATGAAAAACGTTCCCGGTACTGACCGCCCCTGCTTCTTTTAGATTTTAAACATTGACACGACAATATTTTATGTAAAAAATAAATAATAGTAAATGAAAGCCTTGTAATTTCAGAAGGTAGATAGGTTAGATAAGTACAATTAAGTGTGAGAGCTGTTATTTACATTGATTATATTTAACTCCACGTCAATCTTTACTGTAATAATTTTTGTTGTACTTTTATTACAAAGTGTGCCCCTAAAATAGGCTTTTTTAACTTCTGTCTAATGCTATAGTAAATGGAGTATAAGCGATTATGAGGAAACTTTAAATAAATGGTTCTGATGAAAATGGCACCAAGAACCGATCTGATGAAGAAGCCGGAAGCTAGGCACCGCAACTCAGTAACAAAACAATGTATTCTAGCCGTGTTTGGGCTTATTGGAATTGTCATGAGGTGCACTTTGGCTATAAATGATTTTAATGGTAATTATATGCCGCTTTAAATTGCGCTACTTGAGTTATATGTTATGTGTGGCCTTGATTGTCAGAAGACAGATTTCGTAGCCTCGTTATCTCCGTCAACATAAAACTTCTGACACGGCTTAGCACGACGTATATGCCTTTTTGCAAAGTTTTTATTTGAGATGGTCACATATAAATATCTTCAAGTTCTGACGAGTGGCTTTTGAGTTAGCTTCAATAATTTAATACGTATTTTTCCCACATAGTCTATGTGAATGATGCTCTAATTTATTTTGCAAAGTGGTATTCGATGTGTGGGGTAAAGGCACCACTAAAAAGTGAAAAATAAAAACTTTTTACACAAAAAAAAAACAACCGACTCCCAAAAAAAACATTAAGTACAAAGTGAAAAATAACTTTAATTTCGGAAGTCGGTGGCAAAAAATTAAACTAACAAAAACCAAAGACACCGACTTCCGAAATTAAAGTTATTTTTCACTTTGTAGTGTTTTTTTTTGGGAGTCGGTTGTTTTTTTTTTTTTTTGTAAAAAAGTTTTTACTTATACCTACTCCATTTACAATAAGATTAAGACATTTAAACAAACCTTTCTTACAGTCCGTTCAACCGATTTTGACTTCTATTGCGTTGGTGGCAAGACAAATGGCAGCTGCAGTAAACAGTTGGTATTGTAACCACTTTTTTGCCTTTAATGCCATACTTAAGAAGTTAAGACTACGGAATAGAAGTCAAAATTGGTTGAACGGACTGTAAAAAAGGTTTGTTTAAATGTCTAATCTTATTGAAAATGGAGTATAGCTTCGATTCCGATTTACATGATTATATTGATAGGAACAGCGAACTTTTGAGATGGGTCTAGCGAATCCAATCCCGCAAGCCTGAGGAGGTCATCAATCTTGCGAATCCGCGGGATTTGCGGGACTGCAAATAAAATCATGCATTTTGTTGTATGTAGTTATTTATTTATTTAAACTTTTCGCACTAAAAAATGTACAAAGGCGGACTTAATGCCTTAGGCATTCTCTACCAGTCAACCAAGGGTGGTGATGGTGAATGTATTGATTGAGTTATGTTCAAAAAATCATGAAGTGTTCTAAGAAATAAACAGAGTGTATCAGAAAAGTGTGGTCAAAATTGTGGTGATTGCGCTGTGGTAACTACCAGTTAATGATTTTTCAAAAATAAAAGTAGCCTAACTCGTTATAACATCAGCTATCTGCCAGTGAAAATCCCGTCAAAATCAGTCCAGCCGTTTCGGATATTAGCCGGAACAAACAGACAGACAAAAAATTTAAAAATTCATTTGTTATATGTACTTATATATTTTACCGTAAGTATATTATTTCATCATAATATGCATTTAATCAAAAGCTGTTATTTTGACATTACAACAGACACTTCATTTTTATTTATTTGTATGTAATACGCAGGTTAGCAGGTACGCAGGTTAAAAGTTTCATGAAAATAAAAAAAGTACAGAGAATACCACATAGTACAGAGGCCAGCCAGCACATCAAGCTACCCCAATCTGTCAAATTTTCCCAATTGAATATGAACCTTATTTCTTTGTGGTAAAGTTGAAAAGCTCATTTTAATTTAATTTAAATATTTGAATTTTTTTAAGGACGCTTTTAACGTTCTGCATCGTTCTCACATGTAAAATTTCAATATGAATGATGTAACCATTATTTTGTAACCATATCTTGATTTAAAAGAGTGTCCGTGGAGTTTCTTGCCCGTTCTTCTCCATAGGTACCTACTATGCTTTGGAATGGGCGCCTAGCTTCATCTTTCTGACTGACCGACCCCTTGACAATTCAAAAGTGCCTGTAATTGGTTTAATTGAAATAAATGCTTTGAGTTTGAGTTTGAATCTATCAAAGAAATTTGACAGATTTTGGTAGCTTGATGTGCTGGCCTCTGTACAATCCGGGAGAAGACTAAAGTGATAGATGCTGTGAACTACGCACAGAAACAAAAATGGAAATGGACTGGCCACGTAGCCAGAACAGCAGACCAAAGGTGGACAATACAAGCGACAGTTTGGCCGGGACCAGCAGGACAGAGGAGGATAGGCAGACCACTTGCACGCTGGGTAGACGACATCACTCGCATAGCCGGACGAGACTGGACGACAGTAGCAAGGGACAGGGACAATTGGCAATCTCTGGAGGAGGCCTTCACCTGAGAGGGGTTCTTGCAAAATAATAAATTAGATATAAGAATTCCGTAATTATATATTTTAATTAAATTGATGTTAATATTTATTTGTAATAATTGTAATAGAAGTAATTTAATGAGAATAACTCTAATAATATTTTTGATAGATATTTAATTGAAAATGTATTCTAAGGCAAACTGCAAGAAATAAAAGGCTTTTTTATTTTTATTTTATTTATTTTAATACGCAGGTTACAGATGTAAGATGCATAATTATCTGGCCGCTCAACGAACACTTAAAATGTCAGTAAATCTTCATCACACTTAACCAATAAAATCAAGTGTCACATAATTCGCAGCAACAAGACAATTAAAGTAGTAAGTACTTAAAATATTAATTAATAAATTAGCAATTAATATTTATCGCAGCAGAAAGTAATTAATTACTTACACTGAGTAACGATCACAATGTGGTCGACAGAATATTGTATGTCACAGAAGAAATCTATACAGAAGGCTCCATACAATACAACGAGCGAAAACGTACGCTCACTTAAAGACACGCTTCACGTAGGTGAGTGTTCTATACTACATCGGTTTAGGTAATTAAATAAAGGTAAACAAAAATAAAATACAAAAAAAAGTATTTTTTTTTGTTTTTTGTAAAAAGTTTTTATTTTTCACTTTTTTGTGGTTCACATGTGACGTTATGTTATGAACTGGTGTAAACAATAGACAGACATGAGATTTCAGCAATCCCAGTCCATTTGCTATCGTTTATTGAGGAGTTCCGTTGTTTATCTCCGAAGTTCTTCGATAGGTCTTCACCAAATTGAAATGGGACCACTCCGAGAAAGTACTCTTCCAAAAGCTACCCAAATCGCTTCAAGTGTGCCTATAAAATTGGAAGAGTTCTCTCTATTTCTCCAGGATCCCATCATCAGATCCTGACTTGATGATCATGGGACCACCTGGAAAGTATACCCTTTCAAAGAAAAAAAATCCAAATCGGCCCAGCCATTTTCGAGTAATCGGGGAACATACATAAAAGAAAAATTAAAAAAAAATAAAAAAAAAGGTTCCGACGAAATGAGAACCTCCTCCTTTTTGAAGTCGGTTAAAAAAACCACGTGTCTGGTTAACCGACTAAACGTAACACCTGTCACTTCAGTTGTCATGCTACGACACAGTTGTACGCTTCAATTTAGCAACTTTATAATCCGTTGTATTGTTGTATTGTTGTTGTATTGTTGTCGTTGTTGTGTTGTTTGTTGTTGCTAAATTAAAGAATACAACCGTGTCGTAGCATGACGACTGAAGTGACAGGTATTACGTTTAGTCGGTTAACCAGACACGTGGTTTTTTTGTTTACCTTTATTTAATTAACTATAATAATTATGTATAATTTTTGGAAGCGTTCATTGAGAGCATGGTTCAAAAGAACATGTCAGTGAGGCTGCTCTAGCCGCGCCCGGACGTTCAAACGGAAAAAGTTTGCGATGTCTGTAGCCGCTCGGACGTTCGAGTGGTTTTAAATTCAGTGCTTTGATTTGAATTCATTGAGTGTGATTTTTTGAGTTCATTTCCGTGTACGTTTTTTAATATCCAATAAACTTTTTTAAACTTTTTTTTTTATTTTATTTTTTTTATTCTAATTTAACATTAGGCTCCTTCAAAGGCACTGCCCGTCGCGCGAAACGCGGTGCCTTTGTGTCACGTGCGATTCGCGTCCAGTGTAGCGTCTGTTTGTAGGAGGTTTAAAATGAATTTCATTTGACAATTGAGGAGAATTTATAACCTCAATTTTTGTCGATGATATTGCAAATACAATTAATAATGTTATTTAAACTACTAGGTACCTATTATTTGAGAATGGATAAAGTGAGAAATGAGTATATAAGAGGAAGTTTGAAAGTGGCGCCAGTGACAGAAAAGTTGAAAGGAAATCGTTTGTCTTGGTATGGGCATGTAATGAGGAGAGACGAAACGCACGTGACTAAAAGAGTGATGAATAATATGATATATTTTTATTATTAAATATGCAGAATAAACAAGTTTTCTTTCTTTCTTTCTTTCTTTACAATTTGTTTCAAAATAATTCAAATTCCGATTGGTAGTGCGTTACGCAATTAGGATGCTGAAAAGGGTTTGTTTACACTTTCGTGAGATAGTTTTAGAACAGACCATAATGTGTTTTCGTTCGTTGTATGGAGTTTGACTTCTGTACCCATATATTTTGTTGTATGGACATGCAAATAAATAATCTCTAGCTATAATATTGCTAAATGTTGTTGCTGATAAGAAAAATAGGTTATTATAAGCACAAACTGTACAATAATAGTTTGGAAACTATGTCAAATAGAAATGTCTTAATAACCGCTTTGTAGGGTTCCGTAATTCCATACTCAAAGGGTGTCAACGGAACCCTATTACTAAGGCTCCGATGTCCGTCCGTCTGTCACAGACAGGACTGTATCTTTTGAATCATACTATACACCATGGACGAAAAAAAAACTTACACAGATTCTTCTAAACCTTAAAACATTATTGATGGATACAATTAGAAATTCTTTGTTTGCATAAGCAAAGTTAGAATAACCTAACTATCACTATCACTGCATAGTATATAAATTTACTTTAAAAAAAGTAAAACCGACTTCAAAACCAAAAACGAATAAAATAACTTTCATAAAACACTTAACAGCTTCTGAAGTCGGTGTCAAGCTAAAGTGCATTGAAGAATTGAAGACACCGACTTCAGAAGCTGTTAAGTGCTTTATGAAAGTTATTTTATTCGTTTTTGGTTTTGAAGTCGGTTTTTATTTTTTTTAAAGTAAATTTATTTTTCCATTTTTAGTTGAATATACAATTACATAAGTAGCCCAAGTCAAACCAAAAGAAGAATCATCAAAATCCGCTTAGAAATGCCGGAGATACAGTGAATTTATGCACATAACTTCGTACATAAGAAGTTACATAAAGATATACAACACTCTAAAACCTTCCTGAAAATATGCACATCACGATAGTGAAAAATCATCAAAATCGGTTCATTAGTTTTTGAGAAAATCGCGGACAAACAAACAAACATACATACATACATACGGGTCGAAAACAGAACCTCCTTTTATGAAGACGGTTAAAAATAGAGTCGCTTCCCGCTGTCTGTCTGTCCCTATGTATGCTTAGATCTTTAAAACTACGCAACGGATTTTGATGCGGTGTTTTTAATAGTTAGAGTGATTCAAGAGGAAGTTTTATATGTATAATAATAGGTTGGGGAAAAAGTTTCTTCGCATTTTTTAAGAAAATTCAAAACATTTTTTAATATACATTATTTACATTTATCTAAAGTATGTAGGTACCATTTTGTTCGATAACTTTTTGCCATCTTGTAGGTAAGGACATGATCCCATTGCTATTGAAATTTTGGGACTTCTGATCAAAATACCGCGTCAAGTGGTTTTGGCAGTCCTCTCGTGATGTTAACCTGACACTGCCTAAAGAATTCTGAAGAGACTGAAATAGGTGGAAATCTGAAGGTGCAAGGTCAGGACTATACGGCGGATGCATTAACACCTCCCAGCCAAACTCTCTTAATTTTTGCTGAGTGGCTAAAGATGTGTGAGGTCTAGCGTTATCATGATAAAAAACCACATCCCTTCTGTTGATTAATTCCGGCCGCTTTCTCTCAACTTCTTGCTTTAATCTCATCAGTTGTTCGCAGTAGAGTTCAGAATCGATGGTCCTGCCTGGTGGTAACAGCTCATAATGAATAATGCCCTTCCAATCCCACCACACACACAGCATCACCTTGTTGCGAGTTAACCCGGGTTTCGCCACAGTCTGTGAAGCCTGACCGGCCTTTGACCACGACCTTTTTCGCACGTTCTTGTCGTACGTGATCCACTTTTCATCACCAGTTATCAGCTTCTTCAAAAATGGTTCGGTTTCATTACGTCGTAATAAAGAATCACAAATGAGTACACGGTTCATTAGGTTTCTTTCAGTGAGCTCGTGAGGTACCCAAATATCGAGCTTTTTTGTGTACCCAGTTTTTTTCAAATGCGCCAAAACTGTTTTGTGGTCAATTCCCAGTTCTTCAGCTACGTCATAACTACTGATATGCCGATCTTGCTCCACTTTTTCAAAAATGGCATCCATTTTAACCGTAATAGGGCGACCAGAGCGACGTGCATCTTTGACATCAAAATTACCGGACTGAAAACGCTTAAACCAAATTTGTGCTACTCTCACAGATACTGCACTGGGTCCATAAACATCGCAATTTTTTTTCGCGGCTTGCGTTGCATTTTTACCTTTTTTGTAGTAAACTTTTAAAATGTATCGAATTTCTTCATTAGATTCACTCATCTTGACAGTACGAAAAACAAATGAAAATCACACATTTTCCTAATTTGAATTTACAATTATGTTCTTTAAAATTTAAACTTTCAATGATACCAAAACCAGCCAGATACAAATAGTATAGCCAAAGAGATTTTATTTTAAGTTCATACATACTATAATGCGAAAAGACTTTTTCCCCAACCTAATACATGCATAATATAGTAGAGAAACACTGATAATTTTAGAGGTTTCTAATGTGATGTCGTAAATAAACACATTTTTTTGCACTTACATTGCAAACCCTTTTTTTTTTGTGGATGGGAAATCAATCATCAAATGACTTCTCCCGCTCTGGGCAGAGCGGGAGGGCGTATTTAGACTTTTACTGACTAAAACCCACCAATGTTCCTTCAGTTGCCCGTGCCAGGGCCACGGTATCTCTTTCGAAATACCCGCGACCCCGGCGGCATCGGCCCAATTGACCCCGTCACTGCTGACATCTCTTTGAGGCGCGCGTGGAACACAACGCGCCATCGACCCGGGCCTGGTCCTTACCGGACGGCGAGCTGGCCATTATTCGTCGTCCGCAAGCCCGCGCCTACGGTGGCCGGGAATCGGCGATCGATTCCCGCCGCCCAGGGCGTCTCCTACGGCGGCTAGGGGCGCGAGGGCGCGGCTGTTGCCTCTCCCTCACGCGTTCCGCTTCCTCCTTCGCGAGCATTACTGCTTCGCAGAAGGAGGTGACAGCCTCCCATGCACTCTCGCTCCGCACCATGGCCTGGACCAGGTTTGGACGCGAGAGATCGCCGCCGCCGATCGCCTCCGTGAGAACACGGCGGTGCTCCGCCCAAGCCGGGCAGACCTCCACTGTATACTCCACCGTGTCCTCCGGGCGATCCACACAATGGTGATACTCGGGCGTTTCCTCCCGCCGCTGGCTGAACCCTACGAGATAGATCAAAATAATGTACAACAGTATTGTACACCTTAAAAAGGTTACAAAAAAGTCCGCGATGGAATATGTCTATCTCTTAGGGACAAGCCACAATAACCATCCTCCTTCCCCTATCCTCCCCCCCCCTCCCCCCTTATCCTTTTATTTTACGAGTAATAATGGCTTATTTAAGGAGGAGCTCGTGGCTAGGTAATAACTGCCGCACGGGTCGATCCATCCGGTTAAGCTACGCTTGTGGCGGTTGGTTCGTGGATGGGTGACCATCTTTACATACCGAGACTCCTCCGTGCCTCAGAAAGCACGTTAAGCCGTTGGTCCCGGCTGTCATTCGTGGATCTTTGACAGTCATTACGGGTCGTCAGAAGCCCGAAAGTCTGACAACCAGTCTTACCAAGGGGTATCGTATTACCCAGTTAATGGGTTGTGGAGGTCAGATAGGCAGTCGCTCCATGTAAAATACTGGTATTCAGCTGCATCTGGTTAGACTGGAAACTGACCCCAACATAGTTGGGAAAAGGCTAGGCAGATTGAATGGCTTATTGAAGGAATTCCCGGTAGTATGTTCTCGTGGGATATTTTCCGTCATCCACGCGGGCGAAGCCGCTGGCAAAAGCTAGTAATATTATAAAGGCGAAAATGAGTGAACGGATTTGGATGTGAGTAGACCATCATGACCAGGATTAGGCCATAGGATATTTTTTATCCCGGTAGTACGTTCCCTTGGGATATTTTCCGACATCCACGCGGGCGAAACCGCTGGCAAAAACTAGAATCATATAATTCAGGCAGTCAGGGAATCTAAGCGTGCAATACTACATGAATGTTATGTTAGCCAAATTGCGAGATAACTCAGTAGTATCCGTGCACAAAGCTTATCAGAATGACGAGTAATGACGACTCATAGCAAGTGGGGTTCAACGTTCAAGTGAGGCCACACGTGCCTCAATAATATGAAATACATAAGTATACAACGTGTAACGTTAAATGCGCAAAACCTCTTAAGGGGTTCATCATTATGAACAACTTTTATTAGGGGACCAAACCTGAAATCACGAAAAAAAAATCTGCTGTTCAGTAAGTACATTTTGACGAATTATGCGAACATAAATATACTGAACAGCTGATTTTTTTTTCGCGATTTCAGATTTGGTCCCATAGTAAAAGTTGTTCATAATGATGAGTACAATGACCCCTTAAGAGGTTTTGTAATGTATTTTATAAAATCATAACATAGTTGGGAAAAAGCTAAGCAGATGATGACTTCTCTATTAGTCTATTAAACATACAGTACAAGGAAATGTAGAACTAGGGGGTCCTAAGAAGGAATTGGGGGGTCTCAAAGATTGTATGGACGATTTTTAACGCGCGGTCCGATTAACTCTAAACTCAGCATTTATACTAAGACCAAAAGTAAAGAATAACGTGAATCACAGTTTTTCGAAAATCTACCCCTAAGGGGGTGAAAAGGAGTAGTAAATTTTACAGAGCAGGATTTTACTGCGGGGCTTGATTAACTCCAAAATTGGTATACTTAAATAATTTTTCAGTCAAGTTACGGAAATATTCGAAACGATTTTTTAAAATTCCACCCTTGTGGGGGTGAAAACAGGGAATATAGTTTATATTAAAAATCTTATTCATTTGATTAATTAACTTGAAACCTGGCACAAATACTTGCCTAAGCAAGTAATAAAGTTTAACATTTAGCCGACGTTCGCACGGACGTAAAAATATCGCGGCGGGATTTTATCGCGCACTGGATTTTCAACTCTCGTATAATAAGTATATTTATAGGAGCTCGTGGCTAAGTAATAACAGCCGCACGAGTCGATCCATCAGGTTAAGCTACGCTTGCCGGGGTTGGTGCGTGGATGGGTGACCATCTTTACATACCGAGACTCCTCCGTGCCTCGGAAAGCATGTTAAGCCGTTGGTCCCGGCTGTCATTCGTGGATCTTTGACAGTCGTTACGGGTCGTCAGAAGCCCGAAAGTCTGACGATCAGTCTTACCAAGGGGTATCATATTATTACCCAGTAATTGGGTTCTGGAGGTCAGTCGCTCCATATAAAATACTGGTATTCAGCTGCATCTGGTTAGACTGGAAGCCGACCCCAATATAGTTGGGAAAAGGCTAGGCAGATTGATTGTATAATAAGTATATTTATTTCAAAATTAATCCTGCAGTATTTTCGACATAACGGAGGATCATGCTAAGCCATTTGAGGTAGTATAGGCTCCCCGTGCGGTGTTTATTACATATCCACATGCTTCTGTGTTTACATTTTTAAATTTTGTCCTACCGATATCGCTAAATATACCTGCCATCCCGTTAAACGTTTGAGAAAGCAGACTCGTGTTATATCAACACTTGACTGGTGGATACAAAACACAGACACTGTTTACAAGAAACGCGAGAGTTTCACCATTATCTGTGTTTTTTTCCTTAAACAACGCCATTGCATCCAATATTGCTTGTTATGTCAGGCATGAATTCTTGTCAGAATACTTTTGGTTCATCATTATCTATATCTATAAAAGGTGCTTTAAAAATATCTGCCACGGCTGCAATAGGGACTTATAAAATTAAAAAGAAAATAAATTAAATATTTGTTTATTAATGGCAACTAGGCCCAATTGTTAGTAAATTGTTCTTTAAAACTATTGTTAGTAACACACATAAACAAAAACAAAAAAACTTTTACCGACTTCCAAAAGCAACACTACAAAGTGAAAAATAACTTTAATTTCGGAAGTCGGTGTCTAGTTAAATGTATTTTCGTTTTTTGCTACCGACTTCCGAAATTAAAGTTATTTTTCACTTTGTTGTTTTTGGAAGTCGGTTGTATTTATTTGTAAAAAAGTTTTTATTTTTCACTTTTTAGTTGTGTACCTACCCCACACAAATTCTAATACCACTATCTGCAAAACAAACTAGAACATCATCCATATAAAAGTCGGAAAAAAATACGTTTTATTGAAGCTAACTCAAAAACTACCAAAGCAAAGTTAATCAATTTTATATGGGACCAACTGTGATGTATACCCTCTCGAATAAAACAAAAACAATCCAAATCGGTTAAGCCATCTTCGAGTAATCGGGGAACATACATAAAAAAAAAAAAAAAAGGTTACGACGAATTGATAACCTCCTCCTTTATGAAGTCGGTTAAAAAGAAAAAACTGTAAGGTTAGCTGCGGGGACTTCTGACCAGCATCTCCACAGCGTGCGACAACCAAGGTGCGTCGCAGTTTTCAATGAACATACCTAGGAAAAAATGTGCGTATAAAGAAGAAGGATCACGGTCTATACAAAATTAACCCACGTCCTAGAGCAGAGAGAAGTATCTCAAAGCAAGAGCGAGTCGGACTCGTGCACCGAGGGTTTCGTTCCGATTTCTGAAAAAGTGTGCTATTTAGAGACATCGTTTTATTTTTCCTGTAATCTTTACATAAACTTCTATTACAGAATAATTTCAGATTTTTGTCTACGCAAACTTCGGAGATAAGGGGGGGGGGGGGGGGGGGGTATTTTTTTTAAGGTCGAAAACTATGCGGCCTAAAAAAAAGAAAAAAAAAATGTTTGAGAATGTTCAAACAGCGCTCTTTCATATGATACCCCACATGCCCTAGTAGCACAACTTCGAATTTTGAAGACCCTCTTTCAGGCCCTGTTGCATAAATATACCTACCTATATATATTTTTATTACTTTCTTATTTGCAAAATAGTTGGGCAAACGTCATCTAAAACTGTTCCAAATTTCAAGTTGATAGCATTAGTAGTTCTTGAGATATCCAGTTGTGACAGACAGACAGACTGAGTCGCGTTCCTTTTTATCATTTTGGTACGGAACCCAAAAATTATAAAAATGAGTAAGTATAAAAAGATAGCATACTTCCGAACGCCATCCTTAATCTAACATACATATAAAAAAAAATTCTATGAATGCTATGAAAATTCGTTCCGGGGCATAAATCATAATGTACCTACAAGAATATTGCTAAAATTATTGATAAATACTGGGCTATCCTGACTTGAGATCAAGCTCAACTGACAATAGATAGTATTTCTAAGAGGAACCTATTATTTGCTTTGTCAAATGCTTAAAAGAATATTATATAATTTTTTTTTTTTATATATATAATAATGTAGATTCTTTAGAATTGAAACAAAGACGAAATTGCGTTTCTCTGTAAAAATCCAAGTTTTATTTACATCAGTTTCATACATAAACAAATAAATCTAACATAACACTTTCTTATGAACCAAATAAATATCTCACCTGTAAAAATCAAAGAAACAACATTTAATGCCTCTATTTCCAATTAGTAAATTAATTTCCAATATAATAATTGTAACCGAAATAAATATGTTTGATTGATAGCACCTGTCAAAACATCAGAAGTGACATGTCCTAACATCTATGGCCATAGCTGCCAGTTGTATGAGTATCAAATAAGATTAAAGATGCGATAACTCTTTACATATATTTTTATCGAGATCTAGTAAAGCCTTTTATGATAATTTGTGCTTGTGCCGACGGCGACGGTCATTTAGGTACTTAACTGAGACAACCGGACCGTACGCTGCTACAACCACACACATTCATCATTCTCCTGCCCTTATCCCAATCTATTTGGGGTCGGCGCAACATGTCCTTTTTTTCCATACTTCTCTATTATCCGTCATCTCGGTAGTCACCCCCTTTCTAGCCATGTCATCTTTCACACAATCCATCCATCGTTTCTTTGGTCTTCCCCTACTCTTATAGCCATCGACATTCATACTCAAAACTTTCCTCACGACATTTTCGTCACTCCTCCGCATCACATGCCCATACCATGACAGCCGATTTCCGCACAACTTTTCAGTCACCGGTGCCACTTTTAGACTTCCTCTTATGTACTCATTTCTTATTCTATCCATTCGTGTAACACCACACATCCCTCTTAGCATTCTCATCTCAGCTGCATGCAACTGCTTTTCATTCATCCCTTTTGTGGCCCAACATTCTGATCCATACAAGACAGCACGTCTAACCATTGTTTTATATATCTTCCCCTTAAGACAACCTTATGCTACAACCACACACGCCATATAATAAGGCAGATTTTAACGAATCACGATGGTACCATTGAAAATTGTGTGGCATTCGTTTTTTTTCACGAAAATGTCGTTCTTATACTGAACAGGGGCAGAGGGTTGAATTGCGGCGATAAGTCCCCTCTTTGAGGAGTGATTGGAGAGGCGCCACGGCATCCTCACCTTCCGCCTGACGCAGGTCCTCACCGGACACGGTTGTTTCGGAAGGTTCCTGTTTCGGATAAAGCGGGAGGAATCGCCCGGGTGTCA
This sequence comes from Cosmia pyralina, assembly GCA_946251885.1. Taxonomy (NCBI): domain Eukaryota; kingdom Metazoa; phylum Arthropoda; class Insecta; order Lepidoptera; family Noctuidae; genus Cosmia; species Cosmia pyralina. Next base: position 4,356,552 of record OX276371.1, read on the forward strand.
CCATTGTGTGGATCGCCAGGAGGACACGGTGGAGCATACAGTGGAGGTCTGCCCGGCTTGGGCGGAGCACCGCCGTGTTCTCACGGAGACGATCGGTGGGGGCGATCTCTCGCGTCCAAACCTGGTTCAGGCCATGGTGCGGAGCGAGAGTGCATGGGAGGCCGTCACCTCCTTCTGCGAAGCAGTAATGCTCGCGAAGGAGGAGGCGGAACGCGTGAGGGAGAGGCAACAGCCGCGCCCTGGCGCCCCTAGCCGCCGCAGGAGACGCCCTGGGCGGCGGGAATGTATCGCCGATTCCCGGCCACCGTAGGCGCGGGCTTGCGGACGACGAGTAATGGGCAGCTCGCCGTCCGTTGAGGACCAGACCCGGGTCGACGGCGCGTTGTGTTCCACGCGCGCCTCAAAGAGATGTCAGCAGTGACGGGGTCAATTGGGCCGATGCCGCCGGCGTCGCGAGTAGTTCGAAAGAGATACCGTGGCCCTGGCACGGGCAACTGAAGGAACACGGGTGGGTTTTAGTCACAGAACAGATAAATTAGTCAGTAAAAGACTGACACGCCCTCCCGCTCTGCCCAGAGCGGGAGGTCATTTGATGATTTCCCATCCAAAAAAAAAAAAAAGGCTTCCTTGGCGCGATTAGTAGTTATAGAGGAATTTGGTTATGAAGCACATATACGAGTACCTCTATCAAATACTCGAGGTCAAAGGCAACTAAGTAAAGAAGATTCCAATATAGCAAGGCTTGTCACTATTAACTGCAGATGGGTCGTTAAAGCAATTAACGGCCGTATCAAAAGATAAAAAAAATAATTAAAAAAAAACATATTCATATATATATATTTTTTTTTTTTTTTTATTATTTTTTATTATATTATTTTTTTAATATTTCGGCACAGATTTTTCAATCATGATTTGCCACACGTTTCAAGATTTTAAAATAGCAAAAATAGCCAACATTTTTTGCACGAGACTAAAACAGTATGCATTAAGTTTTATTTAAAGAATCTAGTAAGTACGCGGAACTTTTGACCAGTAATTACATTTAACTAATTAACAATAACATGACAACTGCATTTCATACATTTTTTCCGGGGTCAAGATATACCAACTCATGCATGGAAGTCTGATCAAGGCTCACATTTTTGACAGTAGAGTTACTACTACGTCTACAGTATTTTTAACCGACGAAAAAAAAGGAGGAGGTTCACAAGCTGACAGCATAGATATATATTTTTTTAATATATTATGACCACACAACTTTTTACAGTGTAGTCCGATTTTAACGATTCTTGTTTTAATAGGGAGGATACCTCGAAGTTGGACCCACTCCCATGTAAAATTTATTAACTTTGCTTGGGTAGGTTTTGAGTTAGCTTCAATCAATCTACCTAGCCTTTTCCCAATTATGTTGGGGTCGCCTTCCAGTCTAACCGGATGCAGCTGAATACCAGAATATTACATGGAGCGACTGCCTATCTGACCTCCACAACCCAGTTACTGGGTAATACGATACCCCTTGGTAAGACTGGTTGTCAGACTTTCGGGCTTCTGACGACCCGTAACGACTGTCAAAGATCCACAAATGACAGCCGGGACTAACGGCTTAACGTGCTTTCCGAGGCACGGAGGGGGCTTGGTATTTAAAGATGGTTACCCATCCACGGACCAACCGCGGCAAGCGTAGCTTAACCTGATCGATCGACCCGTGCGGCTGTTATAAGTTAGCCACAAGTCTCACGAAGCGACACGCCCACGCGCTTTTTGTGTTTATTACCAAGTGTACAAACACGCTGCGAATGTGTGTGTAAGAGCAGGAGCTCTCGGTACCGTCCAAAACAATGGAAAGCCGGAAAAAAGTGTGTGTCTTATGTGCTGACGCTATTCGTCTTCACGCACACATTCACAATGTGTCTGTACACCAGCAGGGCTAACATGACAAGCACGAGAAGACGAGATATCACGATTTGTCGAAATTTGTCGTCGATTCTAACGTTATTCTAATGCCTAACATGGCCGTTAAGCTCGAGTAAATTCGAAAAAGGCACTTTGACACTTCTCTGCCTCGCGACGAGAGAACGATGTAGCAAGTTATTAAAAACAAATCATTTTTATCATAGCAACATCGGCTTGAGGTTCCGTTACATTCACTCAATTGTTTAGTTTTTTGTATGGAATTAGTATGTACTATAATGATTTTACGTGCACCTCTTTTAATATTTATGTTTGTATCTTTGGCATGACGAAATTAAAATGTTCTCACTGCTGGGACACAGGCGTAGGCGTCCACTAGGTGAGAGGGAGTGGGCCGTAATCCACCACGCGGGCCCAGTCCGGGTTGTTAGATGTCACATGTCTTCGAATTTTTGGTTCTTGGACCATGCCGGTTTCCTCACGTTGTTTTCCTTCTGAAAGTAAAGCGTCTGTCGGGGTTCGAACCTACGACGGCCTACAACTCGTAAGTCGGGCGCCCCGTGGTAACGCCTTACCACTGGGCCACCACTGCTACACTACATTCACTTGATAATTACCACAAATGACATGGGCTGAAGATCACAATTTGACAAAACGAAGGTATAAAACCAATTATGTTGCAAAATTTGCTAATCACCTCCCTTAGGATTTTAGTAATTATGTTGCTAGATTTCGTTAATTATCATAATTGGCAAAGTGACTCGTTATTACATACTGAAAGTGATACTCATCCAGTTTTCATTATTAGGATAATAAAAAAGTATCTACGTGTACCTAATTATGCGACTGCCATGTCGTTTTAGTTTTTTTTTTTTGTATCATAATTTTGTCTACTCGTCTCGTCGTCAAAATCGAGGACGACTAAACGAGAGAAGAATCGGAGATTATCTCGTGTTGAATTGTCAAAATTCGAGATAACTTAGGTGTCATGTTAGGATTTGTCGAGAAAACATCAAGATTGACAGAACATTGTATGGCAGCGCTGTCAAAAAACGAGAAAAGTGTTGAGCTGTCTTAAAATTACTCACGCGAGAGCGAGTAATTGTCGCGTGTGTCATGTTAGGCCTGCTGGTAAAAGAGCGTGTCGGATCGTGGGATAAAAAAAAAATACTATAATACTACAACAAGGCGACATCCTATGGCGCGTGGCAAAAATCAGAACTAACTATACTGCATTCACAATAAGATGAGGTATTTAGAGAAACCTTTTTTACAGTCCGTTCAACCGATTTTGACTTCTATTACGTTGGCGGCATAACAAATGGCAGCTGCAGTAAACAGTTGGTATTGTAACCACTTTTTTGCCTTTAATGACATCCCTGTGCCTACAGAATAGAAGTCAAAAACGGTTGAACGGACTGTAAAAAAGGTTTGTTTCAATCAGGGACCATTTTGGTTACCCATTGAAAGGGTTTTCGATAGAGTATTTCTAAGCAGTTAGGTAATCAAAAACTCATGCTATGTGGGTAACCCTTTTGAATGGCTTAAATTAAGCCGTTCAAAAGAATTAAGCTTCAACCATCTTTAAAACGATAACAGCATAACAATTCGACTTGGAGCAAAATAATACGATCTCTCGATGATGGGCATACGGTGCAAATTGCTAATATGGTTACCCGTACGAAACCCTTACATTACTCTTACATCTTAATGAAGGGGTAACCCTTTCACTGGGTTTCAAGTATAGTACCCATTCAAAGGGTTATCCATATTGAAGTGATAACCCTTTGACTGGGTCTCAAGGCTAAAACCCATTCTAGGAGATACATATGATAAAGTAATCTCATAAACGGCTTACCCCTTCGAAAGACTTAACACAGAATGAATGGAATACAGATTATTTATTTATTTATTTTAAAAATTACAAGTTCCTTAACTAGGTGTAATAGCAAAGCACACAATTAGACCTCTAGGGTCTGTCTTAGCATGCCATGGCCTGAGACTAATCAACGCGCTATTAACAGCTGTTTAATAGCATTACATCAACTCGACTACAACTCAACTAGTTAAGTTATAATCGAGTCGATGTTCTTTCAGCTTACGATTTATCTTTTTAATATTCATTGAGTCTCTAATGTTTACAGGTATTTGGTTCAGTAAACTGGGTATTAGAAAAGAAGCGGTACGCCTGCCATAAAAGTTATTTTTGCGTGGCACATGAAATGATTTTGATTTCGCTTGTCGCGTATTCACGTCAAATTTAACTGGAATTTGAATATCACTGTTATCAAAATGAGGTCGGCGTTTCCTTCTGACTACTCTGAGAAGAAAGGTTGGAAAATTATAAACGCCCATAGAGACGTCATAACATCGCAGTGTTAATACAGGTTGTTTTCCTGGATTTTTTTTTAACAAAACACGCATTTTACGCCAGAAGTAGCGGTACAAGCTAGACAATAGTAAAATAGCTAACAGAACTGGTATCACGGAAGAGCTATGTTACTAGGAAGGAGGTACAAGTGACAGGGGAGACCTTGGACGCTCATAGCCGTTCATTGAGGCATTTATTTATAGCGAAAAACCATGGGAAATTGTTTAATGTATTTTATCTACTCTCGTATCGTAAAATTCGAATTATAAACTTCAAAACGAGTTTATATTGACATACCTACTTTATAAACACAATACCGAATTGCTCTAACAAAATAACGATCAAAATTTTTGTTTACCGCGCCATTTTTATGTCATTACAAAAAGTTTTGATCTTTTATTTAGTAAGTTCAATCCCAATGTATGAGACTAGATAAAATAGTGTATGAAACTGCACATAACTAAGTATTAAAACACTCGTGTGATACTAATAAAAACCTCGCGTACTTTAGTACACTTTGTGGCGGTATCTACATCGCCACATACGAACTACGCATCACACTGACGTCACGCAAAAATCCTGCATCGCGCAATCAAAGTTTACCGCGCGACTAGCATATATACAACATCCCGACATCAACCGTTGGGCAGTTGCCCACCAGACACGACACCCGTCTGGTCGGAGGATCCTCCCTTATTTATGGAGGATGAGTGAACTTTACACCCTGTTCCTCGTGCCTCTATACTGGTGACCCCGAGTATATGTAGCTTGTGTCGGCCAGTCCTTTCGGTAGGAGTCAAGCTCGTCCCGCCATCTTCGTCCCGGCCTGCCGCGATGTCGTACGTTAAGTGCCCCACCGGTGGTTCTCTTATCCCCACTATCAGTGGCATTAGAATGTTACTCTCCATTTGTGAAGGATATGCCAAACTTCACGGGCTAAAATATAGTCCAACAAAAAGTGAGCTGTTGGTGTTTCGAGGTAGGAATAACAATGCAACATATGTCCCTCCTGTAAAACTAAATGGTTCACCTTTGCAGAGAGTTTCCCACTTTAAATATTTTGGCCACATCGTTACTGAAGAATTGAAAGACGACTTGGATATGGAAAGGGAGCGCAGGGCACTGGCTGTGAGGGGAAATATGATATGCAGAAGGTGTCATGGTTGTTCAGTTCCTGTGAAACTAACTCTTTTCAAGGCCTACTGCCAAACATTTTACACCAGCAGCCTTTGGAATAACCATACTCTAAAAGCAGACAATGCCCTGCGCATTCAGTACAACAATGCCTTTAGGGCGCTGTTGAGGCTTCCACCTTACTGTAGTGCGTCAGGTATGTTCGCTGATGCGCACACTGACGACTACTTTGCGAAAATGCGGAAGAAAGTTGTCTCAGTAATATCCCGTGTGGGGGGAAGCAGCAAAAGCATTCTGAAGGTGTTTACAGAGAAGCTGGATGGGCCTACAATGGGGAGGTTTACCAAGCTACATGTTGGCAACAAAGCTTGTTAAACCTTCCTGTGGTTATGATTTTCTTTTTCTTTATTTTTTAGTGTTCCTGCATGTTACTAATATAGTTTTTAAGTAAGATGTAATACTACTCGTAACACCCTATGGGCCTCGACGCCTGATAATAAAATATTTTTATTTTATTTATTATTTTATTAGCCCATTCGTTTTCTGACATGCGGCGGAGATGTCCGGCCCATCCCACTTATGCTTAGCGGTTTTCTGGGTAACGTCTGTGATTTTTGTTATGGCGCGCAGTTCCTTATACGGTCCAAAGTTCGAACCACTAGGATACTGCGCTCCATGTCTCGCTGGCAATACTCGAGCTTGGGCCTCTGCTGAAAGGTCAAAGACCAGGTTTGAGCGCCGTAAGTGAGAATGGAGAGAATACACATGTTCATAATTCTCCACTTGAGACATAGTGGTAGATCTCCTTTCATTTACCAATATCTCCTCCAGGCGCTCTCGGTGTGTCGAGCAACTTCTTGTCTTGTCCCGCCTGGAAGGAGACTATATGACCGCATTACGTCTTCACTTGTGTTTATACAACAAAATTGTTAATATTAACCTTCTTTTACGTTTCTATGTTAATTCATGTAATTGGTGTAGTACCGTTTTAATTAACAATAAATAAATAAGTACTCGGTATCAACGACTTTTTAATTAATTAGTTCCAGTTTTGAAATGACACCTTGTTGCTAACAAAACTAGGTCCATAATTTAAATATTTTGAAGATAAAAACCAGACACAATGTCGATGAGTAAGACACATCAAAACAAACTCGGAGGACACATTTAAAGTGCAGAGTCCAAATAGGTGTTAGGCCGAGATCTATAAACGTTACTTAGCAAGTTCTTTGACTAAAGTAAGATTATTAATCCCAGTCAGTAAAATGACATTTCCAGTGTTGCAGGTTTTTAGTCCCAAATAAATAGTGATGTGGTAGAATCGAGTTTTTACAATTAAAAGTTAGTCGAGATTACATTTTTTTTATTCAATATCAAATTGCCTTTATATAAATAAAAATATGTAATTTACGGTAATTAAACAGAAGACATACATGGTAGGTAATTAAATATTACATAAAATACTGTTGTATTATTTGTTTCTGGTTATTGGAAGCACTATGGTCATCACTTGTCACGCTATGGACGCCATTTTGTTTTTCATTCTGCTCCCGAATTCCGACGGTGTCAGAAGTGTTTAGTGTCCTCTGCAATTTCTTGTTTATTTCTTACTTGTTAACTTATTATTTTTTTTGTTGAGTTTTGTTACGTTGGTGTTTGAGATGGATCCCCAACCGTCCACCTCTAAAGAGGGATGTCTCCCTCCAAAAAGAAAGCGTCGATCATTTGTTGTGAGATAAAGAAACCTAATGAACAGTACACGGTTCATTAGGTTTCTTTCAGTGAGCTCGTGAGGTACCCAAATATCGAGCTTTTTTGTGTACCCAGTTTTTTTCAAATGCGCCAAAACTATTTTGTGGTCAATTCCCAGTTCTTCAGCTACGTCGTAAATACTGATATACCTTGCTCCACTTTTTCAAAAATGGCATCCATTTTATCCGTAATAGGGCGACCAGAGCGACGTGCATCTTTGACATCAAAATTTCCGGATTGAAAACGCTTAAACCAAATTTGTGCTACTCTCACAGACACTGCACTGGGTCCATAAACATCGCTAATTTTTTTCGCGGCTTGCGTTGCATTTTTACCTTTTTTTGTAGTAAAATTTTAAAATGTATCGAATTTCTTCATTCGATTCACTCATCTTGACAGTACGAAAAACAAATGAAAATCACACATTTTCCTAATTTGAATTTGGAATTATGTTCTTTAAAATTTAAACTTTCAGTGATACCAAAACCAGCCAGATACAAATAGTATAGCCAAAGAGATTTTATTTTCAGTTCATACATACTATATTGCGAAAAGACTTTTTCCCCAACCTACTCGTAATATTTAGCATTTCGAGACGATAAAGATTTTTCGTCTCCTTTTTAGCGTTTTTTCTTATCAAGATGCTAGATCGTATCTATGAGATATCTTTATATAAGTATTTTTAGGGTTCCGTACCTCAAAAGGAAAAACAGAACCCTTATAGGATCACTTCGTTGTCCGTCTGTCAGTCAAGACCCTTTTTCTCAGGAATACGTGGAGGTATCAAGATGAAATTAAATTAAAAATTTCAAGCTTCTAAGTCAACGCAATAAAAAAATACGGCTATTTAGGCGACATATTTTCATCTCGCAAGTAAATCAAAACCTATAGGGTATTGACTTTCCGTTGACCTAGAATCATGAAATTTGGCAAGAAGCAATTAAAGCCTCACAGCACAAGTAAAGGAAAAAGTCCGAAAATTGTTAATTTGTAGTTTTATCACGTAAAAAAATAGTTTTTTTACCGTTAAATTAACTAATATTTTAATTAATAGTTATCATACATTTGCAGTTGGAGAATTGACCGTGACGTATAACAATGTATGGGAGGACATGTTTTTCAACTACAATGTTAATTTTGTTTATGGGATAAATTCTTTTCAACTACGGAACCCTTCATTGTGCGTAGCCCGACACGCACTTACAGTCCTACCAACTTATCTGTGAACTGAAAGAGGACGCCACCGTCGATGCGTCGACACAAACGAATGACATGCGTCGGCACAATCGAAGACATTTCAACATGGCGGCCGTATATAGTTCCAATTTTCGCCATTTCACAGATAACTTGGTAGGAGTGTACTAGTGTTTTTTTTTATACAGACACTGTATTTTTTTTTGGGCTTGATATAGCAATACGGCTAACTGTCGCCCTGCTGGGCAAGATCACTAGTTCCTTGGGGAAGGCCCAGCAAGAGATGATCAGCAACGAGGGCGCGCGGGCTTCGGTTTTGGTTGGCGCTACAGTGGAGCTGTAGGCACGTACACGAAACAGAAACGTGCCTTCATTTAGGTATACTTACATATTTACTTAAAGATGTACGAAGATCAAAAACGTAATACATACAATAACCTACACAAAACATAATAGGCGACCGTCATTCGGCCTTCAAGACTTCAGTTCTTAGTAACTGAAAGTAAGAAAAACTTTTTTACAAAAAAATACAACCGACTTCCAAAAACAACACTACAAAGTGAAAAATAACTTTAATTTCGGAAGTCGGTGTCTAGTTAAATGTATTTTCGTTTTTTGCCACCGACTTCCGAACTTAAAGTTATTTTTCACTTTGTAGCGTTGTTTTTGGAAGTCGGTTGTATTTTTTTGTAAAAAAGTTTTTATTTTTCACTTTTTAGTTGTGTACCTACCCCACACAAATTCAAATACCACTACCTGCAAAACAAACTAGAACATTATCCATATAAAAGTGGGGAAAAAATACGTGTATTATTGAAGCTAACTCAAAAACTACCGAAGCAAAGTTAATCAATTTTATATGGGACCAACTGTGATAAAAAAAAAAAAAATAATCCTCCCGAATAATCCCTCTCGAATAAAACAAAAAAAATCCAAATCGGTCCAGCCATCTTCGAGTAATCGGGGAACATACATAAAAAAAAAAATAAAGGTTCCGACGAATTGAGAACCTCTTCCTTTTTGAAGTCAGTTAAAAATATGTTTTATAAGCGGTGCTTATAGAAGTACCTACGCTGCCTCGTTGGTCTAATGGCAGCAAGCGCTACTGCAGAACATGAGGCCTAGGTTCGATGCTCGGGTCGGGCAAAGTGATATTGTTTTTTCATCTGGAATTTCGCAGTGTGTGCCCGGTTGATGGCAATAGGCTCGCCCACTGTTAGGCACATGGAACTTGAGTTACAGCTGGACTCACAGACGCGCTGCTGTCGCCACTGCATAAACTTTTCATTCCTTGACTGTTGCATTTGAAGGCTATTATTTTGAAGTGTATTTTTACTTGCACTTTATTATTTTTCAGACTTTTCCTATAGTGGGTGTTTGGTCCATCGTTAGCCAAATGGAAATGGCGGATAGACGATGGCTCATATGCTAACCGTACGTCCCTTACACGACTCCGGCGAACCAAAAAGGAGGGTTATGATGTAACACATTTGTAAATTTTGAAATAAACATTTATTTATGTATTTATATTATATATTTATTTTATGATTATGACGGGTATGTATGTAGCTATGTATGTTCATCTGTTCCCTCATAACTTCTAAACTACTTATCATAATTTGACAAATGAGGTATCGTTGGAACTTGGAAGTGTCTTGATCGTCCGCTGGTCTCAATAAATTGTATATGGCGCGCTCTAGAGGACATGAAGCCATGAACCAAATTTTTTTTTTTTTAATGATGCCGTGTTGGGTATCAAATGAAGGGGCTTAATTAGCACATTTCGAAAATTACGATAGGCTTTGCTTGCATGCACCCGATAAATAGGAATAATTTCTAAAATCACGCCTCAGATGTGAGCCAAACATATTTTCTCTCCAAATCTGCCCAAAATATATATAATAATTATACTTCTTTAAAAATGTAAAGTGGCTCTGCTAATACTTTATCACGAAATTATAACCCCAAAATTATTCAAATAAAAAATTATTTAAATAAAAAGTAAGTTTAAAAACTAAAGTTTTTAAACTTACTTTTTATTTAAATAATTTTTTACCGGGTTTTAACCCGGCTACTGAAAAATTACGCTCTAAAAAGTATGAAACAAGAAAATATCTGAAATTAGAAAAAGACAGACAAATTAAAAATCCGGAGTCACACGTCATGTTAGGGCATAAATCGAACAGATTTCAGTGGCCTTAGTGCGAGTTTTTATACTTACTCGATCACGTTGACGTAAACTTCAATTTGTTCTGAAACTGAATAAGCGCCGTCTGGTGACTATAATGGGAATCACAATTATTCCATACAAATTGACGTAAGATAACGTTAACGTAAACGCGATCGAGTAAGTATAAAAACTCGCACTAAGCCCTCAGATGAGAATATTTTCTTGTTTCATACTTTTTAGAGCGTGATTTTTCAGTAGCCGGGTTTTAGTTTTTAAACTTACTTTTTATCCGTAATAATCCGAATAAGGTTTTTAGCAAAAGAAATATTACAAAAGTTTCCCGGAAAATTTGAAAAATCCAAGTCCTTTTTTCTATGGGATTTTTATAACGTAAACTACGTTCGAAGTCAACGTCGGGTCAGATACGAGTAGTACATAATATAAAATAATGTGTAAACATATTATAAATTATTTACTTAACCATCGTATAACACTTGTTTATAGTTGCTAAGAGTAGGTACAATGTAAATGTTTCAAGTTCAAAGTAAAATACCATGAGTCATGATGTCTTGAGTGACCTTTGCACTGGCGAGCAATAAAAGTTTTATTTATTTTTCTACTAGCGACCCGCCCCTGCTTCGCACGGTGTCTACGACTTGATCAAACATCGTGATTTCTTTATTAAATGTAAGTTTAATGTTATTGTATTATACCAGGTCAGGCGCACTCCGCATTTTAGGTATGAAGCTACAAGTACGCGGCGGGCTCGACTTGTCGGGCTAACTCAGTGTGGGCTGCGGCCGGCACGCACGTTATTTCGATCAAGGATAATTTTGGTTACCCATTGAAAAGGTTTACGATAGGGTTTTTCTAAGCAGTTATTCAAAAACCCATACGATGTGGGTAACCCTTTTGAACGGTTTAAATGAAGCCGTTAAAAAAGGTTAAGCTAAAGTTAAAAGTCGTTAGATTTCGTTCGTTCGACGAAACTGCACGAAATCTAACGTAGAGAGATGTATTGATGATTTTCATGGTTAAAATTATATGTATAAATACATAAGTTTTATTGTTGCGTATCATATTTTGATTAAGATACAACCTGGCACGGACCTGAAAATTGCAAAAAAACCCAAAAAAATGAATTTCGCGGGCTACCACAGCGCATCCCCATTAAGAGTTAAGTCTTTCGAAGGGGTAAGCCGTTTATGAGGTTACCTTTATCATGTGTAACTCCTTAAATGGGTTTTAGCCTTGAAACCCAGTAAAAGGGTTGTCCCTTCAATATGGATAACCCATTGAATGGGTTCTATACTTGAAACCCAGTGAAAGGGTTACCCCTTCATTAAGATAACCTAAATAATAGGGCTTTGTTCGAGTTACCATATTAGTTATTTGCACCGTATGCCCATCATCGAGAGATCATATTACTTTGCTCCGCGTCGGAGTGTTACGCTGTTATCGTTTTAAAGAGAGTTGAAGCTTAACCCTTTTGAACGGCTTAATTTAAGCCGTTCAAAAAGGTTACCCACATCGTATGGGATTTGTTTAACTGCTTAGAAAAACCCTATCGAAATACCTTTCAATGTATAACCAAAATGGTCCTTTAAAGCCATTTAAAAGGGTTACCTATATCGTATGGGTTTTTAACCGACTTCAAAAAGGAGGAGGTTCTCAATTCGTCGGAACCTTTTTTTTTTTTTTTTATGTATGTTCCCCGATTACTCGAAGATGGCTGGACCGATTTGGATTTTTTTTGTTTTATTCGAGAGGGTATACATCACAGTTGGTCCCATATAAAATTGATTAACTTTACTTCGGTAGTTTCTGAGTTAGCTTCAATAATACGTATTTTTTCCCCACTTTTTAACCGACTTCAAAAAGGAGGAGGTTCTCAATTCGTCGGAACCTTTTTTTTTTTTTTTTATGTATGTTCCCCGATTACTCGAAGATGGCTGGACCGATTTGGATTTTTTTTGTTTTATTCGAGAGGGTATACATCACAGTTGGTCCCATATAAAATTGATTAACTTTACTGCGGTAGTTTTTGAGTTAGCTTCAATAATACGTATTTTTTCCCCACTTTTTAACCGACTTCAAAAAGGAGGAGGTTCTCAATTCGTCGGAACCTTTTTTTTATATTTTTTTTTTTATGTATGTTCCCCGATTACTCGAAGATGGCTGGACCGATTTGGATTTTTTTTGTTTTATTCGAGAGGGTATACATCACAGTTGGTCCCATATAAAATTGATTAACTTTACTGCGGTAGTTTTTGAGTTAGCTTCAATAATACGTATTTTTTCCCCACTTTTTAACCGACTTCAAAAAGGAGGAGGTTCTCAATTCGTCGGAACCTTTTTTTTTATATTTTTTTTTTTATGTATGTTCCCCAATTACTCGAAGATGGCTGGACCGATTTGGATTTTTTTTGTTTTATTCGAGAGGGTATACATCACAGTTGGTCCCATATAAAATTGATTAACTTTGCTTCGGTAGTTTTTGAGTTAGCTTCAATAATACGTATTTTTTCCCCACTTTTATATGGACGATGATCTAGTTTGTTTTGCAGGTAGTGGTATTAGAATTTGTGTGGGGTAGGTACACAACTAAAATGTGAAAAATAAAAACTTTTTTACAAAAAAATACAACCGACTTCCAAAAACAACACTACAAAGAGAAAAATAACTTTAATTTCGGAAGTCGGTGACAAAAAACGAAAATACATTTAACTAGACACCGACTTCCGAAATTAAAGTTATTTTTCACTTTGTAGTGTTGTTTTTGGAAGTCGGTTGTATTTTTTTGTAAAAAACTTTTTTTGATTAACTGCTTAGAAAAACTCTATCAAAAACCCTTCCAATGGGTAACCAAAATGGTCCCTGTTAGAAGTAAATAATAAAAAGTTTCACAGAGCATGAGTAGGTACTGTAAGGATTGATGCTATGATCAAGCCTCGTTGATATAATGCTGGCTGACATTCAATCATTCAAATATGGAATATCTTCTGTCAAGAAAAACAATTGTGGTTTTTCTTGACAGGATGATATTGGAGATGGGGGGAATCTGATCAGGGCTTGGACCTTGTAGGAGTGCTTGATAATTTATTGTGAGCTTAAATACAAAGGGCTTCAGCCCCATCTAAATAGTTTCTCTAGTATTAATTTGTAGTTGAGTTAATCTCCTTGAAGCTTGAGGCTTCACAGTACCTACATACGCAAAAGTTCAAGCTGAACTAAATAAGTTCAAATGAAAGCAATGGCCAATAAACAAACAGCTGAACAATTAAGGCAAATGATCCTAAATTGAATGTGAACTACAAACGAATGAGTACGATCACGTCCGATGTACTGTCACAGACATACTGTTATTACCCTTCAAAACAGGGGATTTTCTGTTCGATTACCAACATCATACTTAATCTTATCTTAATACTACCTGTGCCCGCGACATCGTTCGCGTACATGTCGGAAAATAATAATGTTTAGCTTAGATAATGTCTATACCTTATATCCTTTAAAACTCTTCCAATGATAATGAAGAATCTTTCGATCTTGCCTGGTGGGAAGTATGTGCTTCCACCAGGCAAGATCGGAAGATTCTTCATTCCTGGGGTTCGCTACCACAGCCCTTTCCAATGTAGTCACTGCGGTTTATAATGTCAAAGCGACGAAGTGTCACTTTGATTTTTGAAAGTAAATAAATATCAAGGCACCTGCTCACTAACTGTGCACCTGCCGTACTCAATAAATCGTCTTATCATAATATATAAGGTTCTTTAAAAATATTTGCCACGGCTTCAATGGGAGATAGTATTATGTATAAAGATTACAATAGTGAAGGAATTTCGTGCCCCGGAATTGAGAAAATAAATAAACTAAGGACGCTGTTACAAATGGGTATTCAAATCATTACTTTTTTTACACAAAAGTATGTTTATTAAATAAAATGCTTTGCATTCTTAAAATGTTTTTTTTGTCAAATTGTTGATAGATGTACATGGTACGATTCTGAACTATAAATATAATTTTAAATAGGTACATTTTCTCAATAAATGTACCGAAGTAAAAACTTTCAGTCCGGTACGTTTATTGAGAAACTGTACCTATCTGAAATTATATTTGTAGTTCAGAATCGTACCATGCACATCTAACAACAATTTATTTATTTTTTTTTTTATTTAATAAAAATGCTTTTGTGTAAAAAAGTAATGATTTGACTACCCATTTGTAACAGCGTCCTTAAATAAACATTTACTTTATTAATTCTTCACAAACTACGCGCGATGACTGTAATTTTATATACTCTAAGGCGCGATGTGTCGCTTCGTCAATGAAAACAATTGCTACCTCTTTCTAACTGTTCTATGAATGAATACTAATTATTAGGGGACGGTTTCATATAAATAAATCTATTCAAATATATACGCACATTTTTTTGTATGAAAAAGTTTATGACATAAGATCAATAATAATATAACTTCACTATTGTAATCTACAATACTGTCTCCCATTGCAGCCGTGGCCGATATTTTTATAGCACCTTATATAAAAATCGGTCAAGTGCGAGTCGGACTTGCGCACGAAGGGGTCCGTACCATTATCTATAAAAACGGCAAAAAAAATCACGTTTGTTGTATGGGAGCCCAACTTAAATATTTGTTTTATTTTAATTAATTAATTTATTTTTAAAGTGAATATACATATAACTAAATATTCTGTGAATATTTCAAGCATCTACCAGTGGCCGTTATCAATATCGAGCAAAAAAATGACGTTTGTTGTATGGGAGTCCCCTTAAATAATTGTTTTATGTTATAGAGGCAACAGAAATACATCATCTGTGAAAATTTCAACTGTCTAACTATCGCGATTCATGAGATACAGCCTGGTGACAGACGGACGGACAGCGGAGTCTTAGTAATAGGGTCCCGTTTTACCCTTTGGGTACGGAACCCTAAAAAAGTAAGTTTAAAAACTAAAACCCGGCTACTGAAAAATCACGCCCTAAAAAGTATGAAACAAGAAAATATTCTCATCTGAAATTTGAAAAAAAAAAACAGACAAATTCAAAATCCGGAGTCACACGTCATACATGAATCCAGATTACGTGTGACTCCGGATTTTTAATTTGTCTGTCTTTTTCAAATTTCAGATGAGAATATTATTCTTATATAGGTACTTTTTAGAGCGTGATTTTTCAGCAGTCGGGTTTACGTTTTTGAACTTACCATTTTCTCGTTGACGTCATTCCCAGTGCGGTGGAGAAACAGGGTATCATATTATTAATTACGATTACGGGTAAGTACCGGCAACCTGCCGCTTTATTTAAGGTACTATAAGTATGTAAATTAGTAGTTCATATCTGTCAAGGAAGAGGATACACGGTAAGTACACCAGATCGCAATGACCGCATTTCGTATGAATTTCATTTGTTTTGATACAAAATTTTCCTCAATCTGCGCGGGAAACCCCGACATGATGCGTACAGTACTTACCTACATATTGTTTAGTACCTACTTAAAAACTGGATATTTGGATTGTGTATCTGTTGAAACCTTCGGGCCATGGGGTCCGAGTGCTCATGGTTTGTTCAACAAAATCTCCAAACGGCTGATTGGCACTTCCCGTAACCCAAGCGCTGCATGGCTTTTATCTTGGCTAGAGACTAAGCCATAGATTTATAAAAGTAGGTATATTTCTTTGCACGAGGATTCGTCGCGCCACACGCGGTGTCTTTGTGTCGCGTGCGATTCGCGTCGCGTGTCGCGCCTGTTTACGTAAAAATTAACACATATTTATTCTTTGTCTGTACATTTAAGGCGAGTATAGCTGCCAACCGGCAGCTCCACCATTGAAAAATTAATAAGTCTGGAGATATGGCACCTATTAAATTTCCTATGTATGCACACATTTTTAGTCCTTGTAGAATTTTTTGTATGAAAAAAAAATCAACACTAAGGTCCGTATTACAGAACGTCACTCAATACTCAAGCATTACTTAGCAGAACTAGATTCAAGCCATTTGATTGGTTGAAAACAGTTTTCAACTAGATTTAAACAAAGATCAGTGCTTGAGTTTCCTTCTGTAATACGGACCTAAACCTCCTAGGTTAATATTAGGTCTTTACCTATGAAATTGCCGTTCTGCAGTACTGGCCATTTCAAATCAAAATAATTTTTGTTTGGCTAAGAATTCTAATTTCAAATTAATTTTATTTTAAAAACATGGATTTTTTTTCCAAAAGTAGTCATTTGTTTATTGATTAGTGTTACATTTTCATCGCATTTCAATCTTTTTCGTCATCATGGAAACGTTAAAAATTCGAGTAATTATGGAATATGAGTACCGTCGTGGCAGCAACGCGGCACAAGCGGCACGCAACATCAACGACGTTTACGGAGCTAACACTACAAACCAACGCACCACTTGTTATTGGTTTGCTCGCTTCCGTTCTGGAAATTTCGACCTGAAAAATGAACCTCGCGGTCGTCCGAAGACTTTGGTCGACAATGACGAATTAAAGGCGATTGTGGAAGCTGATGATACACAATCTACGGCTGAATTAGCAGCAGCTTTCGACGTTAGCGTCAAAACAATATTGGTCCATTTGCGTCAAATTGGCATGGTAAAAAAGCTTGACAAATGGGTGCCCCACGAACTCAATGATCGCCAGCGCGAAGTACGCGTCGAGACGTGCCTTGCACTGCTCAACAGACACACAAATGAAGGAATTTTGAACCGCATTGTTACCTGCGATGAAAAATGGATTCTGTTTGATAACCGCAAGCGCTCAGCAAGTTGGTTGGATCCTGGTTCAGCACCTAAACAATGCCCTAAACGAAAACTTACCCCTAGAAAAGTGATGGTCACTGTTTGGTGCTCTAGCGCCGGTGTGATTCATCACAGCTTCTTACCAAACGGGGTGAGCATTACTTCAGATGTGTACTGTGAAGAACTGAACACAATGATGGAGAAGCTGGCACATCTCCAACCAGCATTGGTCAATCGCTCGTCTCCGCTGCTCCTGCACGACAACGCGCGACCTCATACTGCACAGCAGACGGTCTCCAAGTTGCAAGAACTGGGGTTGGAAGCTCTCCGTCATCCGCCCTACTCACCAGACCTTGCGCCTACAGACTACTACTTTTTCCAGAATTTGGATAACTTCTTGGCGGGAAAAAAATTCAATACCCGAGAGACAGTACGAAATGCCTTTGAAGAATTTGTTGCCTCCCGTCCAGCTGATTTCTTTAAGAAGGGCATCAATAAACTGCCACTGCGTTGGCAAAGATGCATTGATTGCATGGGTGATTACTTCGATTAATACAAATAAAAAATGCATGAAAAAAATTCGTTTAAATTTTTTCATACAAAACGGCAATTTCATAGGTAAAGACCTATTATAAGTAAGTTTTAGCAGTTTATCTCCTGACTTACTCATTATTTTTTTTCTCAATGGTGGCGCTGCAGCGGGTCTCTGTAACACTTGGTCCCGGCTGTCATTAGCAGATCTTTGAGAGATGAGACGTTACGGGTAGTCAGAAGCCCGAAAAACAAACAACCAGTCTTGCCAAAGAGTTTCATCGTGTTACTTTAGTAACTGGGTTGTGGAGGTCAGATACGCAGTCGCTTCATATAAAAATACTGGTATTCAGCTGCATCCGGTTAGACTGGAAGCCGACCCAATATTTTTGGGAAAGGGCTAGGCAGATGATGACATTTTATGATCGCCGCCAATGATAATATAAGTAAAAGGATGTAGATATGTTATACACGCTCCGCAAGTGGCACGTCAAAATCTGGCTAATTAGCCACATTTTCGTCGTCTTGTCTCTTTTTCGCTCCCGATAATTACGACATGCTGTACTACTTCCACGTGTAATTTCTAATAGTTTGACATTGTGCTGTTTTTGAACATCGAATGTTGGGTCAAACTCAAACTCAAAGCATTTATTGCAAATAAACCAATTACAGGCACTTTTGAATTGTCAATGGGTCGGTCAGTCAGAAAGATGAAGCAAGTTGCCCATTCCAAAGCGTAGTAGATCCCTATGGAGAATAACGGGCAAGAAACTCCACGGACACTCTTTTAAATCATAATATTTTTACAAAATATTGGTTACATCGTTCATGTTGAAAATATACATGTGAGAACAATGTAGAAAGACGTGCACGTTAAAAAGCGTCCGTAATAAAAAGATAAAAATTAAAACAACTAAATTAAATATTAAAATTAAAAATAAGCCATGGCAGCTAAGAGACGACCAGTCCCAACTGACGGCGCCCGTTCACGAACATGACGCATGGATCAGCACCAATTAGCTCAACCATTTTGAAGGGAACTTAATGATCCAACACACACGCCACCACCAGCGAGACATTTAAGTGAGCATGACATACTCTCAATCGCCAGGGTAGGTAACCATCTACCTACGTCTTTTTACTTATAACACGAGTTCATTGATCGTCGCTCGTTAGTCGCCTAATTTAATGTAAAGGTTGGCTTTGTTGCTAAGCCACGATTCTCTTAACGGCATTTTTTGCGTTACATAAATAAGAAGTAAGGTAAAAAAAAACAACCTTGAGACGTCAGTCAAGGAAAAAGTTTAATTTAATATTTTGTTTATGCCGGAGATACACGATGCTAGTTTTTCAAGCCAGAATAGTAAGCTAGTAATACAGAACTAGCTTCATTTCTAGGTTAGTAAACTAGTAAGCTAGCGATTGTTGTTATCCTAGCTAGCCTCATGTATCTCTCGCTTTACGGAAAGTTCTTAGTACGGGTTTGGAATCTTGCCCAGTGACTCTCAATGGCTGGCTGCATTTCAGATGGCATTTTAAAGTATCATTAGAAGACCATGGATTTATGACAGAAATAACAACAGCCGCACGGGTTTGCCACAGTCGGTTCGTGGATGGATAACTATCCAAATATTATTTTCTTTGTCAAAATTCATACGATTCATAAGTAGCGTAGTGTAGGATCAAGGCCATTGTAGGTACTCATCCTGTTATTATTATCGGCATTTACAGACACATGGATATTAATAACAATATAGATATAATTACTAGAAATAATGACTCACGATCACGACATAATATTCCAATCAAATTATTGAATTTCATGTTACAATTTACTTTGGAGGAGCTCGTGGCCAAATCATACAGCCGCACGGGTCGATCCATCAGGTTAAGCTACGCTTGCCGAGGTTGGTTCGTAGATGGATGACCATCTTTATATACCAAGACTCCTCCGTGCTTCGGAAAGCACGTTAAGCCGTTGGTCCCGGCTGTCATTCGTGGATCTTTGACAGTCGTTACGGGTCGTCAGAATCCCGAAAGTCGGACAACCAAGTCTTACCAAGGGGTATCGTATCACCCAGTTACTGGGTTGTGGAGGTCAGATAGGCAGTCGCTCCATGTAAAATACTGGTATTCAGCTAATCAGCTGCATCCGGTTAGACTGACCAATTAATTGATTGTTGAAATTTATTTTGTGTTGTATATGTGGAGCAACGTCACAAACAATGCTCCAGCTCCTACCCTAAAAATGCAGCCAGTGACCTCTGTGCTGCCATCGATGACGTCGTGGCTGTGGGTGGGGTTAGCCTGAACTGAAGTGCCATCGACACCAAGAATAAATCTTGTGTGATATCGATCTACAGTACAAATAATAAAGTTGAAGAATTTGTTTTTTTTTTTGTTTGAACGCGCTGATCTCTGGAAATACCCGTCAGATTTGAAAAATTCTTCTTTCATTTGATAGCCCAATTCTTGAGGAAGGTATTAATATTTTTTTTAAGTATTGGTATTATTATTCTTGGGGGCTATTTAACATCATGCTACGATCCTTTTAAGCGAAAACGAAGTACCTAATTGCGCGGGCGGCGATGAGATGCGACGCGGTGGATCGGGACTAAACACGCGGACGAAGACGCGGGCAGAAGCTAGTCTCTAAATATTTTTTGCAATGGGGAGAGACACTGCCAATTTATCCCGCTAGGAGTCGCATCATCGCTGGTGTTGTTTACCTATCAAACACCATATTTTGTTTATGTTGAGGGGAGGGCGGTTGACAGCGATAATGGCGTCATCTATAATTTGCTTTGCCTGCATAAAATAACAAGCTTAGAATGTTCCCAATGCTGAGAGACACAGTCAGGCCTCCTCTCTGTGAAAGGGACGCGGCAATCGTCCCTTTCACAGAGAGGAGGTTCCGTTTTTGCCATTTGGCTACGGAACCCCAAAAAGTGACAATGAATGAACTCGCGGCCACTGTGTCATGTCGTGTGATATTAGTTATTATGAGATAATGTAAGTAGGTACTTAGTTACTTTACGATCAATCGCAAGCTAAAAATAGCTAGAGACGGATATTTAATAGGTGGATATTTTAATTTTGCCATTGCTGCAAGCAGTGAACGAAAGCCGCAAGTCATGTGCGGCCATGGCGAAATTAGGGTCGCTTGTTTGAATAGTTTTACTATTTTGTTAAAATTAATATTATTGGTAATTGGGTCGATTCAATTCCTGCCACAGAAGTGATAAAAGAGGTTCTGATATTATTATCTGTTATGTGATTCCTACAGGGATAGGTAGGCACAAGCAGGTAAGTGGGTAATTTATACTACTATTTATTAGAGTCGTTCATAGATATATGAATTTTTTATATTTCTATGGAGTCGTTCAACGAAATAAAACAGTACTGAGTCCTGTGTGATTCCCAGAAATCTTTCAGTCCGTTGTGTAATAAGGCGTAGGTACTAGCAAACCCTATGAATAAAACTGTTTACATACGACGAGAAAGAGCATAGCGTGGCATTGACTAATATTGAATTGAGATAATCTAGTTATGTACTTCGTTGGCAAAGTTTTCGTATTATTTTGTAAGAGGAAAAACAACTCCTAGGTACTAATCAGCAAAATTTTACGAGCTTTCAAGCACCACACGCAGTGGGGTAATAGAAACTTGAAAAGCTTTTGTATGAAAACAATCACTTGCAAAAAGTTGGGCAAAAATCTATAGATAATCGAACCTTTTTTTCTCGCACCGTCCATAGCAACAACCTCTGTAAACTTTTTATTGAACTTGAAAAGTTGAAATCGGAAACAACCTTTTTGCAGAAACTTGTGCAATAAAAAAATCGGTGCGTACCATAAATAGAATTGGCGATTGAAATTAAGATACTTTTAATTCAGAATACATAAAAATCGTCATAATATTGTATTGATAATTCTTTCTATAATAAAATATTAATAAATTACAAACATAACTCACCAAAATTGGAAATTCACAACAGAATCAGCTGTTGCACAGCTGACTTATTATAAATCCTTTATCACAAGCACAGCACCAAAATTATAACTAGGATAACAATGTAGGCTTTTATCTATTATTTTATACAAACACAACAAACCGAGAACAAAATTGGGCCGCACAAAGGCACATGAAATTCGAAAAATTGTCTTTCACCTGTCACCACTCGACTCGACCTGTCACCGCCACGAGACAGCACAGGGAACGAAAATTAATGAAACTGATGAATTCACGAATCACGATTCTCGACACGACGACGGCGACGGTCGACGAATCAAAACTTGTTTCGTTGGTGCTGCCAATTTAAAATACTTGACGCCTTTTTTTCAAGCTTTGCATTAAAAAATCAACATAATTTTTCCAAAGATTTTTTTTAAATATTTGGGAACGTATTTGTGGTCGTAAGAAAGTATTTTTTTTCATCTTGATGTTCACTGATTGTAGTAATACCTACGTAGTTCCTGTGCATATTACTAGATGGCGCTGTTATAAACGTCGTTTAGTATTTTCATGATACTTCACAAGGGCAGACAGGCAAACACCATGGAAGTACTATCAATAGGTCAAAACGCAGGACACCGTCCTGACAAGGCGCAGTGATGAACTGATGACAGGTGGGGTAGTGACCGAGTGGCTTCCAGCTTCCAACGACCGAAAAACGAAGTGTAGGTCGTCCGGCAGCTAGACGGGCGGACGATATTGTTACCATCGCGGGAAACTGGACGAGGCTGGCACAGGAACGTGGGAATTGTGGCACAAGAAAAGAGAGGCCCTATGCTTAGCAGTGGGTGAAGTCGGGCTGTGGATGATGAAGTAAAAAATGCTTCTAAATTGAACTAGTTCTGTTTAGAGCTTAGATGTGACTCACTGTAGTGTTGTTTGTACTAAGACCAGGACCATGAACTGGCCTTTATAATGAACAATGACTAGGCGCAATATCTAAGCGACGAACTTCTCGCAAAAATCAAATATTGATCAGATGATTTGTACGAACTGTACTATATAATTATAGTACATACTAATTCCATGGTGTAGACTTAGTTATGTCACAGATTAATACAGATGGCACACTCCGCAGTTATATATGAAATGATCCAGCCTGCCCCGTCTGGCTGTCATATTATTATTAGCGACGCTCAGTCGACTAATAATTTACCTTAGTTTTAGGCCTGGCCGGGGGCTTTAAGTTCGCTTAAAGAACCCACAGGAAACGCCCGGTTGAGCAGTCTCGACCCTTAGTGGTCAACTGCGAGATGCCATATATAAATAATAATAATAATAATCGCGGCGGGCTCATCTCACTCGGTCAATTCAGTGTGGGCTGCCGCGCACCGGCCGGCTCGCACGTTAGTTCGATACTTACTCACGCGCCGCGTCGTAAAAGAAGACAACCCTAACGAGTCAGAAGGTATAAGAGTTACCCGATAGAAGAGAGGCAACTTGTAGGTAGGTGAATATAACTGTAGGTAATAAAGCGTTGTGCGACCTGAATTGCACTTTATAGTGTCGTAGCTAGAGTCGACTTTTTATTTAAGGACGCTGTTACAAATGGGTAGTTAAATCATTACCTTTTTACACTAAAGTATGTTTATTAAATAAAATGCTTTGCATTCTTAAAACGTTTATTGCCCAAATTGTTGATAGATGTGCAAGGTACGATTCTGAACAATAAATATAATTTTAGATAGGTACAGTTTGTCAATAAATGTACCGAAGTAAAAATTTTCAGTTTGGTGCATTTATTGACAAACTGTACCTACCTACTTAAAATTATATTTATAGTTCAGAATCGTACCTTGCACATCTATCAACAATTCGGCCATAAAACATTTTAAGAATGCAAAGCATTTTATTTAATAAACATACTTTTGTGTATAAAAGTAATGATTTGACTACCCATGTAACAGCGTAATGATTTTGCCGAGTGTCCCGTCTGTATTAATCTGTGCTTATGGTTATGTGCAAAATTATCCCCGTACGCTACAAACCAATGGGAAAGCTAGGTCCATAAAATGCCTATAATAAATTTGACATTTCGTTCATTCATGAGTTTGGTTTTATTTTACTACTAGCTGCACCCCGCGATTTCACCCGCGTGGACCGGGATAAAAAGTAAGTATTTCAATATTTTTCAAGTATTCGACATGGAAAGTGTCGGAATTTAAAACCTTACATATTTCCTCGTAATCACTATCTTCAAAATATATCGAACTCTGTTTAATTTTTTTTAATCTTTACGAATAGCTCTACTCTACAATCCTCTAATTTTATTCTCTCGGGAAACGGTGGACTCCAATTTCGGAGTAGGTATTTTTACGACGCGTTGTTGTGTTCCCAACGCATCATTTTCGCAAAAATAAAATAAAATCACCTATAGCCTTGTATTATTAGCTTGTGTTGGTTATTAGCTATGACAGTCGCTTTCCCCACAGTTGCTGGGACTACCTACATTTGCGTATATCTAAATAGGCGATACCAAAACATTGTCTATCACGTTAAAGTTCGTTTTGTAATAGCGAAATAACTCATACACTTTTTCGTCATCTGCTAGATAGATCCCATTCTAACTTTGATACGTACAAAATGAAACAGTAAAATTATAAAAAATATCAAGTCTTTTATTCACTACAAATAACATAGCAAGAGAAAGAAAGATTAACATAGTTCTAAGCGTACATTTTTGGTGATAAGAAAAGAAATTGTTTACAATTTGCTTATCCAGAAGCGAAACATATATACACCTTAACATTATTGAAATAAGAATTATTATATCATTAAGTAATTAATAAGAACATGATTGGTTTTATTTTATTGTTTAAGCGCCTATTTCACGCTGTCCGAATAGCCACTACTTACCGAATAAATTCTAAAATGGAACTGACTTTGTATGAAATTATCTGCCCCAAGTAAGTTAATAAGAACTTAATCGTAGAAGGTGAAATAGGCTCTTACAACATGCATAATGTGGGTGTGATAAATACACCTGCGTCCATTGCGTCTCTCTCACTCAATACAGGCGCCATGAAAAAGTGTAAATTGCCGCTAAAGCTGAGCGTCCACTGGTCCGCGCCGGCCGCAACACACGCAACGGATTTTGGTTTGTTTGTATGAATTCATAAAGCACTGCGTCCACTACCGGTACCACACATTGGGTTTGTTTTTTCAAAACTTTATAACTATCTGCGATTTTTTTTTTTCTGGTTTGTGTATAATACATTGACATTTAACTTAGATACCTACTTAAATATGTGATGGTTTTGACATGTAGCAACATCAGTGTATTACTGTCATGCACAGTTGGGGCGGATCGCTAGGTAATAAGAGCAGTGGTTTCAGTTCTACAAATGTTTTCTCATAGCATCCCGGCCAAAATTTAGTTTGACAAACATTATTCCATAATTTTTATCTTAGAGCCACAGAAAAACTTACAGAATAATCAACAAATGGAATACTAAAACGCATAATATTTTGTTTAAATGCTCGAGATTGAAGCAAAGAAAAAGCTTGTTTGCAGCTATTGGTCCCGTTCACACGACGCTGATTAGATATTTTACCGTAAAAAGTTGATATCACACGTCAACTTCGCCACTGTTTATAATCACTACGGTTAAAATGCAAAATTATACGGTATGTCGACGTTCGCACGGACGTAAAAATATCACGGCGATTTTGTTTCGCGCACTGGATTTGCAACTCTCTGCTTAGCGCCGAGAGTTGAAAATCCAACAGTGTGTTTTTTCGACGCGCTAGAATGCACTCTGTTGTTGTTAGGCTGGATTCTCAATGCTCGGCGTAACAGCGAGAGTTGAAAATCCAGTGCGCGATAAAATCCCGCCGCGATATTTTTACGTCCGTGCGAACGTCGACTAATAAGTGATCCCAAAATTATACGGTAAATTACCGTACTAATCATCGTCGTGAACGGGACCTTAGGGCTCCTGTACATACAAATAAAGGCAAGAATAGATATTACCCCGTAACTGGGTTGTGGAGGTCTGGTAAAATACTTTTACTCAGCTGCATCCGGTTAGACTGGAAGCCTACCCCAACATAGTTGGAAAAGGCTAGGCAGATGATGAGTAGCTCGAGTTTAAACTGTATCTTTGCAGTTCATCTTTTACCTTACATTGCACATTTGACATTAGTACTCCATTTGCCAACTACTCTATGCTTGGCCAGCAAGAATAACTCTACGCTAGATAATTTAATAATTATAAACTCTTAGGCCGAGATTGATATCCGTTACTTAGCACATGGTTTGGCTTAGATATGTTCCCGTCTCTATCTTGCACTTGTAGTTAATAATGCCGTCGCGTGTCGTGTCGTGTCTGTCTCCGCCCTTACACTGCTGCAGTGATCTTTGGTGCTCGAAAGACGTTTAAAGGGTTTTGCAATTTTTGCGTAATGGAAAAACAAGATGGCGGTTAGTTCCGATTTCAGTCACGCGCCAAAACATTCTTGTGATATGCGACAGTGACAAGAATAACGCTTAAGCAACGGTTCCTTAAAAGAGCGGTGGCCGCACATAATGGCCGCAGTGACAGCTATCATGAAAATCATGGCAGTGGCAAAGATTTAAATCGTTAGATTCGCCGTACCACGTCGAAAGATAGTCTATTCTATTTTTAATAAATGGCAAGCAAAGCCGGTGTTGACTATTCTGCCTATGTCTAGTGAGCTAGAAAAAGAAGTGTGCATGAAAAAAAAATGTTATAAACAAAATTCTTTCCATGGATACAGTTATTCCAATCCAATCCAATTTTATAGCTCCAATGGCTCCATCGTTTTATCAATGATTCTGCCAATATCAAGGTTGAAGGAAACAAAGTGTATTTGCTGAGGTTGACAGCCTTCAGTATGGTTTAATTAAAACGCTGTTTTATTGCAGATAGTCGCATTTTTAAACGGTTTTAGATACGAGATATAGCATTCTGATTCGTATAAACACCTCTGACACACAATGACGCTGTGACTACACTTGATTGCCATGAAAATGCTATAGAAGCGTATAGCCAAAGTACAGTATCGTACATACCTTCAAAAACATCATCACCATCCATAGCATTTTCACCCATATTAATAATGATTGAGCTCAATCTTCTCAGTATGGGCACATTTTCTTGTGACTATGAATATGGTGAGGGCAAATCTAGCGATTTAAATCTTTGGGCAGCGGGGTTTGACTTAAATGTCAAATACTGGTGAAAACTTTCATGACAGCCGGAAATGCTTAAACCAAAGTTAAAGTATGTGCTAAGTAACTTTCATTAATCTCGGCCCTTATTATACATTTTCTAAAACTAAGGTGTGCCACACAGACTTCCATTTGGTACAAAAACAGGTTTTTCTCCTAACACCAACTCATCGGCTTGTCGTACAGAAGTACAAACTTGTAATGGAGTGCGCTTGTGACCGCTACAATGTGTACTTAGCCTTCCACTGCGTCGGACAGGGGTTATTGTGAACTTCGGTACTTCGAACTGGGTAGAATTGCGTCTGAAAAATAAAATAAAGAAGCTGTTAATATTGAGTATGCGACCATGGACCGCCATGAGAATGAATGATCCCATACTGATGGAACTCAACATCACCAAGCGGCTATCTACAATATGCCAATTACAGGCACTTTTTTATTGTCAAGGGGTTGGTCAGTCAGAAAGATGAAGCTAGTTGCCCATTCCAAAGCGTAGTAGGTCCTTAGGGAGAAGAACGGGCAAGAAACTCCATGGACACTCTTTTAAATCAAATTAACATAAGTATTATAACATTACATGACGCCTCTAATCCCCGAAAGGTAAGGCAAAAGTGTAACTATAGTACACCCACATTTCGCCAGTTATGTGTCATTTTTAACCGACGAAAAAAAAGGAGGAGGTTCTCAATTCGACACATTTTTTCCACGTAAAACTTTTTACAGTCGTCCGATTTGAAAAAAAATTGTTTTATTCGAGAGGGTACACATCAAAGTTACTCCCATATTTGATTAACTTTGCTTGGGTAGTTTTTGAGTTAGCTTCAATAATAAGTATTTTTTCCCCACTTTTATATGGATGATGTTCTAGTTTGTTTTGCAGGTAGTGGTATTAGAATTTGTGTGGGGTAGGTACCACAACTAAAAAGTGAAAAAGAAAAACTTTTTTACAAAAAAATACAACCGACTTCCAAAAACAACACTACAAAGTGAAAAATAACTTTAATTTCGGAAGTTGGTGGCAAAAAACGAAAATACATTTAACCAGACACTGACTTCCGAAATTAAAGTTATTTTTCACTTTGTAGTGCTGTTTTTGGAAGTCGGTTGTATTTTTTTGTAAAAAAGTTTTTTCTTTCATATGTGTAATAATCAAGAGTACGGAATAATCTTATCAATACGTCCACCAATACTGCTGAGCGTGCCCGCCTACTGGCTGTAGGTGAGGGGAGTCGGGCCTCTGGCTTCAAGCACTACCGTCACCCAACATAGGCACTATGTTGGGTGACACCACTTTCCGGCTCGCTACTTGTCTGCGTCTGGGCGCTCCTTGCGGGGCTCCGCATCGCTGCCAGTGCGATGAAGCTGCCTCGGACACCATGGCCTATCTTGCAGTAAGAGTGCAGGCCGGATAGCACGGCACGCTAGCATTGATGACATTATCTGTCGTGTTCTTGTCACCGCCGGAGTGCCAGCTGTTTTAGAAACCAACGGCTTGGCACGCGACGATGGAAAGAGACCTGACGGAATGACCATAATACCTTGGAAGTTAGGTCGGCCTTTGGTATGGGATGCAACATGTGTCGATACCCTTGCGCCACCCCACCTTCCTAGCACAGTGGGCTGTGCTGGGGCAGCTGCTGCAGGTGCGGATAACCTCAAACGGCGAAAATATTCAAATATTTTTGGGGGTTATATTTTCAAGCCGTTTGGGGTTGAAACACTAGGGTCATGGAGTCCGAGTGTCGGTTGGTCGACTCCTCACATGACCAGAGGGCTGGCCTATTTTTTGGCCAAAGAATCAGCATTGCCATATAACGTGGCAATGCTGCCAGCCTTTTGGGCACTTTTCCTGTTGACAGCGATGCGGACGAATTTTTTGATGCCCTATGATCCTTTCCCCTATATAATAGGTCTTTACCTATGAAATTGCCGTTTTGTATGAAAAAATTTAAACGATTTTTTTTCATGCATTTTTTATTTGTATTAATCGAAGTAATCACCCATGCAATCAATGCATCTTTGCCAACGCAGTGGCAGTTTATTGATGCCCTTCTTAAAGAAATCAGCTGGACGGGAGGCAACAAATTCTTCAAAGGCATTTTGTACTGCCTCTCAGGTATTGACGCAAGCCGTTGTAATTAATTATAAATAAATAAATAAATAAATTGAATTTTTTTCCCGCCAAGAAGTTATCCAAATTCTGGAAAAAGTAGTAGTCTGTAGGCGCAAGGTCTGGTGAGTAGGGCAGATGACGGAGAGCTTCCAACCCCAGTTCTTGAAACTTGGAGACCGTCTGCTGTGCAGTATGAGGTCGCGCGTTGTCGTGAATTATCAAACAGAATCCATTTTTCATCGCAGGTAACAATACGTTTCAAAATTCCTTCATTTGTGTGTCTGTTGAGCAGTGCAAGGCATGTCTCGACGCGTACTTCGCGCTGGCGATCATTGAGTTCGTGGGGCACCCATTTGTCAAGCTTTTTTACCTTGCCAATTTGACGCAAATGGACCAATATTGTTTTGACGCTATCGTCGAAAGCTGCTGCTAATTCAGCCGTAGACTGTAGCCGTAGCTTCCACAATCGCCTTTAATTCGTCATTGTCGACCAAAGTCTTCGGACGACCGCGAGGTTCATTTTTCAGGTCGAAATTTCCAGAACGGAAGCGAGCAAACCAATAACAAGTGGTGCATTGGTTTGTAGTGTTAGCTCCGTAAACGTCGTTGATGTTGCGTGCCGCTTGTGCCGCGTTGCTGCCACGACGGTACTCATATTCCATAATTACTCGAATTTTTAACGTATCCATGATGACGAAAAAGATTGAAATGCGATGAAAATGTAACACTAATCAATAAACAAATCAATAAACAGACTACTTTTGGAAAAAAAAATCCATGTTTTTAAAATAAAATTAATTTGAAATTAGAATTCATAACCAAACAAAAATTATTTTGATTTTAAATGGCCAGTACTGCAGAACGGCAATTTCATAGGTAAAGACCTAATACCATGTACATATTATTATTTTAAATCGGTTAGTTTGTATATTATGTACATACAAATAAATAAATATGATCAAGAGTGGATATTAATGATGATAATAAGATAATAAAATTGTACTAACAGCTTTCCAAAATATTTTCAGATAAATCTGAAAATCAAATATTATGTGAGTTTAAGGAAAACTTCTTTTAATGTGAGAGCAGTGGTGGCACAATGGTACCGGCCCCAACTTATTGAGTTGTAGGTTGTGGGTTCGAACGCTGACAGGCGCTTTACTTTGTGTAAATTATTTCATCATCACTGCTCTCAAAACGGTGAAGGAAAACATCGTGAGGAACCCGGCACGTCCTAGAAACAAAAATTCGAAAACGTGTGACGTCTACCAACCCGCACTGGGCCCGCGTGGTGGTGGAGACGACACGGTTGGCGCAGTGGTTGAGCGATTGACTGCTGCGCAGCATGTCGCGGGTTCGATTCCCGCACGGAACAAATATTTGTACGACCTACAAGTATTTGTTCCGAGTCTGGGTGTTTTTCTATCTATAATATGTATGTATTTACAAAAAAAAAAATGTATATAAGTAGTTTATCAGCCATCTCGTTACCATAACACAAGCATTAGGTTGCTTAGCTTGGGGCTAGATGGCGTTGTGTGATATGTCCAAAAACATATTTATTTATTTATTAATGGACACACCCTCTCACCGTGAGGAGGCCTGTGACCCAGCAGATTCGCCCACCATCACATATCGCCATGAACCAACGGACAGATTAGTTCAATAGTTTCTTTGTTATAATATCTCCAAATCATTTCTATGAAGATCTTCCAATATTCTGAGACCTCTTGGTACCTGCAGATTATCGATTCTTGAGCCTAATTTCACATGCTTCTTAAGTAAAATGGGTAAGCTAGGAGCTTACTCATTCATACATTTCTAACAAATCAATTCTATTATTTTTTTGTAAATTTTGATCTTCATACTCGCCTATTTGAAATAAATGATTTGACTTTGACTTGGAAAGTGTGTAAAGGCAATTAGTTGGAGCATTCATCGTAATATAGGGTGTATACCACAACCTTTCCCCATTGGACCAACATCGTAATTGAGAAAAATTTAGTAGCCCTTCCATACATTTGGGTGGAGTGGGTGAGCTTTGTACGTAGCTTTGTACAGAACAGCTGATATTTTTGTCTCGGTTACGATGTTGGTCCCATGGAAAAAGTTGATCAGTTTGATGGTCCAGCACCTTTCTGATACACCCAACAACAACACAACAACAACAACTTAATAACGTAAGTATAAAAATATTTACTGTATAACTAGGAATAGGTTACATCAAGCTTAAAGTTTCTTAATCTAGTTAGTGGGTGCGCTATTGTTTTCTAGATAGGTTATAAAATAACCTGTGTTTAGGAATACAATAATAGTAATATTATCAGCCTGAAAATGTCCACAGTCGAACATGGCCTATCCTAAACCCCTGGAGTTACTCATCTACATACAACCCCATGGCACTACATACAATACTCATTCTTACGAAGCACTTATTTGTAGGTTAATCACGCAATGAAATTGTAAGTTCTATGACTCACAATTTCAGTTTAAAACAATATCATCATCATTCTCCTGCCCTTATCACAATATATTTGGGGTCGGCACAATATGTTTATTTCTTACATACTTCTCTATTAGTTAGAGCGGCTTGTGGCTAAGGGATAACAGCCGCACGGATCGATCGATCAGCTTAAGCTAAGCTTGTCTTGGTTGGTCCGTGGAAGGGTGGCCATCTTTATATACCGAGACTCCTCAATGCCTCAGAAAGCACATTAAGCCTTTGGTCCTTGTTGTCATTTGTGGATCTTTGACTGTAGTTACGGGTCATCAGAAGCCTGAAAGTCTGACAATCAGTCTTACGAAGGGGGTATTAACCAGCAACTTGGTTGTGGAGGTCAGAGAGGCAGTCGCTCCACTTAAAATACTGGTACTCAGTAGCATCCGGTTAGACTGGAAGCCAATCCCAATATTGTAGGGAAAAAACTAGGCAGATGATGAGTTCTCTATTAGGCATCATCTCAGTGGTCACCCCCTTTCTAACCTTAATATTAGGTCTTTACCTATGAAATTGCCGTTCTGCAGTACTGGCCATTTCAAATCAAAATAATTTTTGTTTGGCTAAGAATTCTAATTTCAAATTAATTTTATTTTAAAAACATGGATTTTTTTTTCCAAAAGTAGACATTTGTTTATTGATTAGTGTTACATTTTCATCGCATTTCAATCTTTTTCGTCATCATGGATACGTTAAAAATTCGAGTAATTATGGAATATGAGTACCGTCGTGGCAGCAACGCGGCACAAGCGGCACCCAACATCAACGACGTTTACGGAGCTAACACTACAAACCAACGCACCACTTGTTATTGGTTTGCTCGCTTCCGTTCTGGAAATTTCGACCTGAAAAATGAACCTCGCGGTCGTCCGAAGACTTTGGTCGACAATGACGAATTAAAGGCGATTGTGGAAGCTGATGATACACAATCTACGGCTGAATTAGCAGCAGCTTTCGACGTTAGCGTCAAAACAATATTGGTCCATTTGCGTCAAATTGGCAAGGTAAAAAAGCTTGACAAATGGGTGCCCCACGAACTCAATGATCGCCAGCGCGAAGTACGCGTCGAGACGTGCCTTGCACTGCTCAACAGACACACAAATGAAGGAATTTTTAACCGCATTGTTACCTGCGATGAAAAATGGATTCTGTTTGATAACCGCAAGCGCTCAGCAAGTTGGTTGGATCCTGGTTCAGCACCTAAACAATGCCCTAAACGAAAACTTACCCCTAGAAAAGTGATGGTCACTGTTTGGTGGTCTAGCGCCGGTGTGATTCATCACAGCTTCTTACCAAACGGGGTGAGCATTACTTCAGATGTGTACTGTGAAGAACTGAACACAATGATGGAGAAGCTGGCACATCACCAACCAGCATTGGTCAATCGCTCGTCTCCGCTGCTCCTGCACGACAACGCGCGACCTCATACTGCACAGCAGACGGTCTCCAAGTTGCAAGAACTGGGGTTGGAAGCTCTCCGTCATCCGCCCTACTCACCAGACCTTGCGCCTACAGACTACTACTTTTTCCAGAATTTGGATAACTTCTTGGCGGGAAAAAAATTCAATACCCGAGAGGCAGTACAAAATGCCTTTGAAGAATTTGTTGCCTCCCGTCCAGCTGATTTCTTTAAGAAGGGCATCAATAAACTGCCACTGCGTTGGCGAAGATGCATTGATTGCATGGGTGATTACTTCGATTAATACAAATAAAAAATGCATGAAAAAAATTTGTTTAAATTTTTTCATACAAAACAGCAATTTCATAGGTAAAGACCTATTATATCATCTTTCACGCAGTCCATCCATCGTTTCCTCAAAAACAACAATATACTCACAATTTAGCCTGCTGAACAGCGAATCTGATTATAGTGCTTTTAAACACATTCTTGACATCAACCAGCTTGGGGTTGACTTGGCGTTGCTTGCCGCTTGTGGGACTTATCTTTAACTGCATGAACTTATCTAGGAGCTGGTCTAGGTTGGCTTCTGCTACTGAATGCTGAAATGAGATTAAAATTACAATGAAAAATGGCTGCTCGGTTTATTGATTGTTTAATATGAGATACTTGTTTACTATGAATACTTGATCCATCCGAAGCGGCGATATCGACCGGTTAACGATTTTATTATAAAAATAAAGGAAGATAATATTTGCGCAAAAGAGAAAATTCCACAACTTCTTCTTTTTCATTACCACAAGAATGTAAAATGGATGCACGAGGAGCAGTTTCATGTCTGCATTTAAGTTCGCACAACTTTGCACTTTATTTCACTAGCAATAAATTTTATTATTTAATACCATCACTACGTCAGAAATTATCGATATACTTGCAGATACTAACCTCAGTCCCCTTTGCAATAGCCTCCTCCCAGCATTGCACAGAGGCCGGCAAGTCCCCGCGCCTGTCCTCCAGGGCGGCGCGGCACTCCCAGTACTCAGCAGTGTTGGGCACGGAGGGCAACCTCTCGCGGATGGCCCGCAGCCAGCGAGCGCATTGTTCCCAGTCGAAACCCTGGAAGGAATTACAGAAAAATATTTTAAAATTAGACATAAGATATCAACTTGCTGTTTTGAGGGGTTTGTGGCTAAGTAATAACAGCCGCACGCACGGGTCGCACGGTCAGGTTATGCTACGCTTGCCGCGGTCAGTCCGTGGATGGGTGATCTTTACATATCGAGACCCCTCCGTGCCTCGGAAAGCACGTCAAGCCTTTGGTCCTGGCTGTTATTCGTGAATCTTTGACAGTTGTTATGGGTCTGACAACCGGTCTTACCAAGGGGTCTAAAATCCACTAAATGTATATTTTTCTAGAAATTGCTGGGTCACATTTTGATGCCACTTTGCACAAGGCCAAGGAAGGGTATGGATGAGGTATTCCTAAACAAATATATATGAAAACCGTATCACTATTGGTCCATAGGCCACTACCCATACAAATTCACCCAGTCTCCTTTTAAGATATCAACTTGTTGTTTTGTCTCTAGTGGGCAATACAAATACTTATTAAAATATGATACAAAACAAGGATATGGCTTAAAAGGCTGCTCAACTTAAATGGGACTGGACAGGGCAAGTATACCGCATGCCATACTGTGGGCCCTGATAACACAGAACTGGTGCCCTGAGACAGAGACGAGGCCGCGGCAGGCCACGTAGATGGCGGGGTGAACTGAACAGATTCCGCCAAAACTGGAAGAACGACGCGCGGGCTCGCGAACTGTTGAAGGAGTGTAGGGAGGTCTTTGCCCAGGAGTGGGACACTGCAGGCTGACAAAAAAAAAAGGTGGAAATATTTTTTTAAGACTGCCTCCTAATTAATTATAAACTCTATTAAATCTTAATTAAGTGTCTCATAATCAGTTAATAAAAATTTGATGGGTTGATATTCAGCCCCTTTTAAGAAATATGGAAGGAACATATGCTGCACCAACCCCAAATAAATTTGGATAAGGGCAAGAGAATGAGGATGATTCAGCCCCTTTTAAAGGCAGCCCCAAATATTAAAATAGTAGAGGTACCTTTTTGTAGGCTTAGCAACATCACGTGAGCTTATAAACACTAAAGAAAATTATCAAAAAGATGTTATTTTAAGGGCTGATTGTTCAATAGTCAGATAATTTTTATCAGAGGAATAAATATGGCGGTTTGACAGCTTTTGTATGGAAAATATGTTAAACTGTCACATTTATTCTTCAGGTAAAAGTTGTCAACCTATTGAACAATCAGCCCTAAGATAATTAAAATGCTGTGACAAACCAAGAACAACTAATTTCCAAATATCTGAAGAAAATCATAATGCTGAATAAATATAGAATTCAAAATAAGTCCTTACCTCTCTTAGCAACTCAGTAAGATCCTTCAAAGCACAAACAGCCACTTCATCAAGATTAACAACATCACTGGAAGTCAACGTAGTGTCATTGCCATGTGACTCATTAAAATCAACGCTTTCACTAACACAACTAGCAGTCCTCCACTCCTCCATAGATTGTACTTCTTTATTCATATTCTCCAAGTAAGAATCATCATCGCTGTCAGATTCCAAAGCAATATTTTCTTTATTCTCTTCATCAAACACTTTGTTATCGAATTTAATGCTGTGTGGTAAGTGGTGGATACCAAAACATTGTAGATGATGGTAGGAGCCTAAGGATTTGCCTCGCTTTTGAAGCCAGGACTTCAATCTTGCTTGCAGTTCTTCCGGTCTTGGTGTATTAAAGTTGCCCATTGGAGTCATGAAAGTGACTTTCTTTCTCTCGCTCTTGACTGCAGAGACTACTTTATCTGCTTGGATATTTTCGTCTTCATTCACATGTTTAAGGTCTACGTTGTTCAGTTTATCATCAATAGAAGTCCATTTGTGAATGCAATTGCCGAGTTCTTGTTTGCCGATGCGTTTGAAATGTACTGCAGATATAGAACGGCGGACAGGCACTGTTACTTTAGGTTTGTTGTGCTCAAAAACAGTGTGACGCTTGTTCAAAATAATTCCTGAATTACGAATTACTTTCTTCAAGTAGTCAGGATCATTGTGCAGTTTTTCGACATCATTAATAATCTGAGTGGTTGGGGCTGTTTTCGGTTTGTACAGACGTTCGAAGACAGAGCATTCAGATGTGGAATTTAAGGCACTTTGTGGGATCATAGATTTTCTGCCAACATTCGGTTTGGGCTTATTATTGGTTACCGCAATGCTTTGTCGTAACTTCAAATTAGTTGTCGCACTGTAAGTCTTTCTTATAGCAAAGTTTTGTTTTTTCTCACCATTTAAAGCAGTGCTGATGTTACCTGTCTTCTCAGATTTTCGTAAATGACTGACATGCATAGCCATTCTGTCATTATTTTGTACTTTCTTGTCAGTGGTTGACGTGTCAGTGTTCATAGCTTTTGCAGGCTTAGTAGCGAGTTTCTTTGTAACATTTGAAGCTGAAGCTTTAGGAATATTGGAACTAAAACTTTTTCCATCGGATTTAGTTAACTTAGCACCAGTTTTTGGCTTTGTCAATTCTTTATTCAGCGGTTTGAGTGTTCCAACTGTTATTGGTCTCTTTGTAGTTCCATTGACATGGAAATTATTTTTAACAGCTCCGGTATTGTTAGTTTTCAAGTTTACCTCTGATTTCACAGATTTGCTGGTTGTGGCTAGGTTTGAAGTGGAGATTTTAAATGGTTCCACCTTGTTATATTTTTTGAGATTCAATTCTCTAAGCTGAAATTAGTGAATAGTTTCATCAGGTTTTTTTAAACTTAAGGAAAAGTAAATGGAAAGAGAGCAGGGAGCCCTCGGCCCTGCAGTAGGACGTATAATAATGAGGAAAAATAAATAGGTAAGTAAGTACTACATACATAATTAACTTTCAAAAATCAAATAAGACCTATGAGAAGGTAGGGTAAATGATTACTACATTATTAGATACATAATAATATCCACCTAACAAAATTACCAAGACTGAACTCTCAGACAAAGATAAATCATATGTCTTACATTTTTTAAGAATTAAAGTTAAGTAACTTTAAGCTAGTGAAATTGGTTATGACATTATACAAATAGGTACCTATAAATAAACAATGAACACCTGGATATTTAACTACTTACATTATTCTGAACAATAAGACCTGAAAATGACTGCGACAAAACCGTTCAGAGAATAGTCTCCCACCAGAAGTAGCGAGAATGGTTAAATAACAAAATAAATAGGTGGCTTACCTTTTCGATGCGCGCCTTTTCCCTTCCGATTCTCTCTTCCCTTAGTTTATTTAAGCGATCAGCTACGGCATCCATCGTTTCTGACAATTACAATAAAATTATACAACTAGAAATTGCTAATAGCTAATAAAATCTACTGTAACTTGCAATAAAATATGCGTGCGCTAATACAAACTACAGTTTTGTATGCTTTTGTCAAATAAAAAAAAACTACACTCAAACTAAACGGCTGGCTAAATATTAATTAATTTTCGAAAGTTATTTAATACACTACACTTTTTCAACAATAATATTGAAGCTACAAACAAGATAAAACTGTATTATTTTAAAATATCACGACGCGTTCGTTTGAAATCTTCAAGTTCAATTGGAAAAATGGCGGTTGGAAACCGCTAGCGTTCAAAAATCTAAACAAAAATGCAAACGCATTCCAGTTACTTTGAAGACTTCGTGTCAAAAAAGCATTGTTAAAAGTTTATCACTTTTGGACCTACCCATTCAAAAGTCTATCACTTTTGGTGGTATACATGTCGCGACCAACTGGTTGAATTAGCCATTTGGGCAACCGCCTACCCATTTCACTAAATGCCGCCATTCATTCAACGGCCTGACGTGAATGATATTCAGCCGATACGTCTGATACAACATTTAATTAACTGGCTGGCTGATACTAAGCCCATTTATGCAATAGGGTATATCGGTAGGTCATTTAGATATTATACTATTTCATTCCAATTTAAAATAATAGTGTAAAGATAACGCACCGTTCTTGAAAAAAACAAATTATTGTGACTTAACTTCTGCAACGGCTCCGGCACAATTACGTAACAAAGGATAGGCACCCATGCTCACCTCCATAGCTTCGGCCACAACGGCTCACTCGGGTGCCAATGCTTTGATACAGCGGGCGGGGGCTGTCCTCCCTGCGCGCCTCCGGATTTTTATATGAGTACACTCTAGGGGTAGCAGCCAAAGGACTACGTGGAGTCGGGGTGCCCCGATTCGGTTTTGCGTAAAGGGATTTAAACTGTGAGAAACACCAGAAATATTGTGGCTTGTCGACATTATATTGACAGTGTGGATTTCAGCGCCAGGTGGCAGAAAATCGAACTAAATTTTAATTGAAATGTCTGGGCTAGGCAAGAAGTTAAGCGCTATCGATCCAAGTAATTTGCTTACCCTTTTTATTGAATGGCTGAATATCATTCAGGCCGTTGATTGAATTGCGGCGCGGCGTTAGTGAAATGGCTAGGCAGTTGACCAAACGGTTAATTAACCAGTTAGCTGCTACATTAATTTTTTAACCCGTATTTAGATAAGGTGTTAAAAAATTTACTTTATAAACTATTAGAGGTGCTTTAGACTATCGAACTGAATAACTTTTACTAAGGGGTGAACTTTTGAAATCGCGAAAAAAACCAGCTCTCCCTGTCCCAAACAGTTTAGAATAGTAGGTAGGTATTAAACTTTAGTAGGTATAGAACAGCTGTTTTCTTTCGTTATTTCAAAGTTGGTCCCTTCCTAACTCGTTACTTTATATTATAAATGCGAAAATGAGTTTGTTTGTTTGCAATACTTTCACTCTAAAACGACTGAACAGATTTGGATGAAATTTAGCACACGGATATAACATGACCTGGAAAAGGACATAGGCTACTTCTTTTTATCGACATACAATGCGGGCGAAGCCGCGATCGAAAGCTAGCAATAAAAGTTATTCAGTTCGATGGTCTGAAGCACTCCATAACTAAAGTTTGCAAAGTAATTTTTTTAACACATTATATTAAAAAAAAAAGATTTTCTTCATAAGTAGTTATAATCGTTTTCGTTAAAAAGTATGGTGCTCTGTGAAAAATAATAGGTAAGTACCTATGAAATTGCCGTTTTGTATGAAAAAATTTGAACGAATTTTTTTCATGCATTTTTTATTTGTATTAATCGAAGTAATCACCCATGCAATCAATGCATCTTTGCCAACGCAGTGGCAGTTTATTGATGCCCTTCTTTAAAGAAATCAGCTGGACGGGAGGCAACAAATTCTTCAAAGGCATTTTGTACTGCCTCTCGGGTATTGAATTTTTTTCCCGCCAAGAAGTTATCCAAATTCTGGAAAAAGTAGTAGTCTGTAGACGCAAGGTCTGGTGAGTAGGGCGGATGACGGAGAGCTTCCAACCCCAGTTCTTGCAACTTGGAGACCGTCTGCTGTGCAGTATGAGGTCGCGCGTTGTCGTGCAGGAGCAGCGGAGACGAGCGATTGACCAATGCTGGTTGGAGATATGCCAGCTTCTCCATCATTGTGTTCAGTTCTTCACAGTACACATCTGAAGTAATGCTCACCCCGTTTGGTAAGAAGCTGTGATGAATCACACCGGCGCTAGACCACCAAACAGTGACCATCACTTTTCTAGGGGTAAGTTTTCGTTTAGGGCATTGTTTAGGTGCTGAACCAGGATCCAACCAACTTGCTGAGCGCTTGCGGTTATCAAACAGAATCCATTTTTCATCGCAGGTAACAATGCGGTTCAAAATTCCTTCATTTGTGTGTCTGTTGAGCAGTGCAAGGCACGTCTCGACGCGTACTTCGCGCTGGCGATCATCGAGTTCGTGGGGCACCCATTTGTCAAGCTTTTTTACCTTGCCAATTTGACGCAAATGGACCAATATTGTTTTGACGCTAACGTCGAAAGCTGCTGCTAATTCAGCCGTAGATTGTGTATCATCAGCTTCCACAATCGCCTTTAATTCGTCATTGTCGACCAAAGTCTTCGGACGACCGCGAGGTTCATTTTTCAGGTCGAAATTTCCAGAACGGAAGCGAGCAAACCAATAACAAGTGGTGCGTTGGTTTGTAGTGTTAGCTCCGTAAACGTCGTTGATGTTGCGTGCCGCTTGTGCCGCGTTGCTGCCACGACGGTACTCATATTCTATAATTACTCGAATTTTTAACGTATCCATGATGACGAAAAAGATTGAAATGCGATGAAAATGTAACACTAATCAATAAACAAATGACTATTTTTGGAAAAAAAATCCATGTTTTTAAAATAAAATTAATTTGAAATTAGAATTCTTAGCCAAACAAAAATTATTTTGATTTGAAATGGCCAGTACTGCAGAACGGCAATTTCATAGGTAAAGACCTAATATCAACCTGTGCCGCATGCATGCATGCAAGAAAATGTAAAATACCAATGCAAATCTCCAATAATAAGGAGTAACATTTCATAATTAAGTCAGCTATTCTATGGTTCTCTCTACAAGTCGCACACAATTGTATGGTTTAATTTTAATTTTATTTAATCTAAACAACAATAAAACACAAAAAAGACAGCTTATTAAAAACCGAATTAATTGTCGAATGTAAAAGATATCGTTTTAGTTCACGTTCAGGTCTGGAACGCTATTAGTTAAATGGCTGCGTTCATTTCACGAGTTCATTGAACTTTGAGTGGCGTTCAATAATTTCACTAAGAATTTATTCATGGGTTTTTTATCATAAAAATGAGTGTTGTGATAAAAAACTCCCAATTTTAAATAATTATACGTATTATTCAAATTACTATTATTGAAATAGATATGGCAGAATGAATGCCTTTACGTCTGCAAACCTCGCGATACCACCAACATAATAACAAAAACGCCGTCTGCCGTCATCTGTCACGTTGGCACCTCCGTCAGTGCTAATGTCCGCTAGGGTCACGAGTGTGTGCTGGTGAATTGCATTTTAGCGAATTATTGAATTAAAATACGGATTAGTTTCGTGCCAGTTTAAACTACAGGTGAGTGTTAAAATGATTATAAAAATTTCAGCATCTTTTGTGTTTTCCAAGTGAATTATCTAGCAATAAGTGTGTAAAATAAGAAATAAAAAAACTCAGACGACGCACCGGCCGCGCGAAATCGTGAGATTTTTGCAAACAGGTTTTCTCGGCCGCTTTTGTTTTACAAACTTTATTTTTACTGCATAGCGAATCGGGTTATATCAGTTAATGTGCCTTGTTAAACTTAAAACGTTCAACAATAAGCTTAATACAATGTACCAACACGATTCTTCTATGAATTTTATTAGGTATTATGTATTTTATTTTAATTGAATTGGAATAAAATAAAACATTACGGAGAAAATATTTTCTAACAGTTATAAAATTGGTAAAAATAAGCAGGTAATTATATTTTTGTAATGTTTATATGATGAGGGTAGATTTAAAAATTAAAAAGGTAGGTAATAATTTTTTTTTTATTTGCCGATAACGCCTACATAATTACCTACCTATTTATTTTAAAATTTGAAAATATTAGTCTGCTACGAGTATGCCTGCTGCTGCATGCAATCGTAATTTTCAAAGCAAATCTAAATGAATAAGTTCTTGTTTCAAAATAAATTATGAAATCATTTTTGATACAATCTTCGCTATAAGTAGGTACCTACATATTCATACAACGACAGATTATTTATTCTATACTTTTGTTAAGTAGGTACTCATTTTAATTTACACAAATGACACAATGAGTACCTATTGTGGCAAGTTGATATTTTAAAACATTCCAAATAAATCTCGTTTCGTCACTGACTATAAATTATTTATTTTTCCTTCCAATCTGATTTATAAATTGGAGCAAAAACGTTACAAAATTCATCATCGGTATCATCGTAAAGCCGTCTTTCCTCTGCTGGACTTACGGAGACTATGGAACTATCCCGATTCTCAGCCATTCTAATCCATCCTATCCATTTCAAAATTCAAATCGGAAGGAGAAAATAAAAAAACCGGCCAAGTGCGTGTCGGTGTCGGACCCGTGGAGGGGTCCGTAGTTGGGATGTAGTTGCAAAACATGTTCTCCCATACATCGATACACCTCACGATCAATTCTCCAAAGGCAAATTACCTATTTTTTTTTTTTTTTTAAGTTTGTGATTTAACTGCAGATTAACAATTTTCGGACTTTTTCCATTACTTGTGTTATGAGACCTTGCTTCTTGCCAAAATTCATGATTCTAGGACAACGGGAAGTACCTTATAGGGTTTGATTTATTTGCGAATAACAAAATATGTCGCGTAAATTTTTCTGCGTTTTATTTTCCTATTGCGTTGACCTAGAAGCTTAATTTTTTTAGAGCTCCAAGGGACCGTAGTCCTACGTAGGTATATTTGATATTAATTTCAACTTGATACTTACAAGCGTTCCTTAGAAAAAACTTTTTTACAAAAAAATACAACCGACTTCCAAAAACAACACTACAAAGTGAAAAATAACTTTAATTTCGGAAGTCGGTGTCTAGTTAAATGTGTTTTCGTTTTTTGCCACCGACTTCCGAAATTAAAGTTATTTTTTCCTTTGTAGTGTTGTTTTTGGAAGTCGGTTGTATTTTTTTGTAAAAAAGTTTTTATTTTTCACTTTTTATTTGTGTACCTACCCCACACAAAATCTAATACCACTATCTGCAAAACAAACTAGAACATCATCCATATAAAAGTGTGGAAAAAATACGTATTATTGAAGCTAACTCAAAAACTACCAAAGCAAAGTTAATCAATTTTATATGGGACCAACTGTGATGTATACCCTCTCGAATAAAACAAAAAAAATCCAAATCGGTCCAGCCATCTTCGAGTAATCGGGGAACATACATAAAAAAAAAGGTTCCGACGAATTGAGAACCTCCTCCTTTTTGAAGTCGGTTAAAAAAGGGTCTTGACCGACTGACAGACAGACTGACAACGAAGTGATCCTTTAAGGGTTCCGTGTTTTCCTTATGAGGCATGGAACCTTAAAAATACGATGTTCGTCGAAAAAGTGTGTACCCTCTTTGATAAAATGCATCTGGCTCGCTCAGCCAACCAATGAGTAAATAGAAATGGCGTCATCAAACTGGAATCGTTATCAAAAAGAAGAGAGATAGGTAATGGTTTCGAACATTTGTGCCAGTGTCATCTTTGAAATTTTTAAATGGATTTTTTATTGGGACTGCCGTTATGACGCACCCTCACCGGGACATTCGCCTGTAATATGACAATCCTATAACAGTTTGTAGTAACTTGTTAGTTGTTTGTCAAGTTACTACAAACTGTCAAATTTTCTCATTCGATTTTGAACTTAACCAGTACCCCAATTGCGTAACACATTATCAATCGGAATTTGAATCAATTTGAAACAAATTGCTAATCCATTGCTTCATATGTTTGAAAAGTTTGTCTGCTCGACAGCGTAAA
The DNA here is from genome assembly GCA_946251885.1 of Cosmia pyralina. Lineage (NCBI taxonomy): Eukaryota > Metazoa > Arthropoda > Insecta > Lepidoptera > Noctuidae > Cosmia > Cosmia pyralina. The sequence continues at coordinate 4,400,125 of OX276371.1, forward strand.
TAACGCAATGAATGTTGTTGAACTGTCAAAATGAAACCAACTCCGATTTAAAATGTGTTACGCAACTAAGGGTGCTGGTTTAACCTGCACCCTAATTGCGTTACACATTATCAATCGGAGTTGGTTTCATTTTGACAGTTTAATAACATTCATTGCGTTATTTACGTTGTCGAGCAGACAAATTTTTCGAACATATGAAACAATGGATTAGCAATTTGTTTCAAAATGAAACCATGTGTTACGCATTAGGGTGCTGATGTGCTGTTGTCTGTACAGACGCCAGCACATCAATCTACTACAATCTGTCAAATTTCTTTAATAGATTTTCATCTTTATCGCTTAAGTATTAGGTTCAAGGTTGATTGGGAAAATTTGACAGTTTCGGGTGGCATGACCTGCTGGCATCTGTACATTACAGGCAAATATTCTCGCTGAATGTAATGTTACAAATTGTAGCATTACAGTTTGCGCACTGTAAAGCCAGTCACAGACGTAGCATTCAGTCCACTGCTAGACTTGAAGGACCCCCCTTAATTATCGCCACGACCTGATCTCTACTTTTCGCATCCAACGGATTCCCGCAACCATATTTATATAGCATACCTACTGCATACGCTATAAAAACTGATATTAATAAAACGAGGATAAATACCAGTTGAATTTGCAAAGTTTTATAAAACCTGCGCACAACAGGCCTGATACACGTAAGGAAATACATGTAATTTTCCTGCAATGCATTAATTAAAAGGAGTATATTTCAGGATCGTGAAAGTATACTTATCTAAAAATATCAATCAATCTGCCTAGCCTTTTCCCAACTATGTTGGGGTCGGCTTCCAGTCTAACCGGATGCAGCTGAATACCAGTATTTTACATGGAGCGACTGCCTATCTGACCACCACAACCCATTAACTGGGTAATACGATACCCCTTGGTATGACTGATTGTCAGACTTTCGGGCTTCTGACGACCCGTAACGACTGTCAAAGATCCACGAATGACAGCCGAGACCAACGGCTTAACGGAGTCTCGGTATGTAAAGAACGTCACCCATCTACGGACCGACCCCGGCCAGCGTAGATTAACCTGATGGATCGACCCGTCCGGCTGTTATTACTTAGCCACGAGCTCCTCTTATCTAAAAAATATATGATATGCTTTTCCAATTTGTTGGTGATAGGGACAGCCTATATCAATTCGTCGGACACCCACACACTAAACGATTCGGGAGGTACCTAATATGGTCACACCGGCTAACAACCTTGGTTTTCCGAACCTGGGAGGCTGGAAGTATTGCAACTCTCGAGTGAATAGATTAATTCTAGACGTGCGTGTTCCATCGTCAACTGAATCATTAAATCTTAAGATGAATTTTGAACTTGTGCTGCATCTGACTCTTTCCCAAGATCTTCCATCATTTGGGGATCGAATATCAGCTGCCACTTATTCAGGTTCTCAATTATCAACCAGAATTGGAATCAATAACCGGTGTTAGGTTCTTGTATTGAATTGAACGATGAGGACTAGATCGTGCCGAGATTAAAATCCTACATTTTAAGAATCTTGGAGTCTTTTTTAGTGACCTTGGATTTATGAAAATCAATCGTTCCTTCTCTCTGAAAAGTCAATAAGGTCCTGCCCCATCCTTTCATTAATTTACAGGAAATGTAAATTAATCAAAATGGTCCAAGGGTTTGGGCTGGGCGTTGATGAGTCAGTCAATCAGTCTGGACTTTTCTTTTTATATAATGAGATAGCTTCTGCCAGCGACTTCGTATGTGTGGAATTTCTTGTTCCCCCAACCCACCCCGTCGCATCGCATTGCCTGCCCACGCTATTACTTCGTTTTCGCTTAGGCATTCTTTCTGACTTTTTTTTTTGCCTGGCACGTAAGAGTCGTAGAGTGATGTTAAATATACCTATAGCCTTCCCTAAGAATTGGGCTATCAAATGCAAAAAGAATTTTTAAAGTCCGACTGGTAGAGGTCCAGAGACCACCGCGTTCAAACAAACAAAAAAAAAAACCGGCCAAGTGCGTGTCGGACCACACACAATGAAGGGTTCTGTAGTTAGGATGAATTTATGTTAAGAACAAACTTAACATTGTAGTTGAAAACATGTTCTCCCATACATTCCAACGGTAAATGTAAGTTTGTACTCACAATATTGATAGATTTACCATGTTATTTTAAGACCACAGACTTCTTATAGGTTTTCCTGTAATCTACTGGTAAAGATCTATTTTCTGTATTTTTTCAAAATTTTATGCTCGGTAGTTTCGGAGATATGGGAGGGGGGGGGGGGGGGGGATGGTCAATTTTCGTCTATTTTCTTAAATAACTTTAAAACAATTTATTTTAAAATTATAAAAAAAATTTTTTTGAGACCCTCATAGTAAGCCCTTTCATTTGTCATGCCACATGGTGTAGTTTGCAAAACTTTTTTTTGTAGGTAATTTTCTTATTTGCCCCCCAAAAGTGACCTCTATATTCAGAATTAATTTATTTACTTTACCCGTCCGTGTTTGGGTCACAGAAATTCATATGTGTACCAAATTTCAACTTAATCGGTCCATTAGATTCGGAGCAAATTGGCTGTGACAGACGGACAGACAGACACACGAGTGATCGTATAAGGGTTCCGTTTTTCCTTTTTAGGTACGGAACCCTAAAAAGGGTGTATGTCAACAAAGAATAAGTCGAGTGTTATCAAAGAAGGAACAACCTAACCATGCAGACCGAGGGATCACTAACTTCATCAATAAAAGTTTAAAACAAAATAATAATAAGTGCATCATACCCAGCCAGAAACAGTTGATGACGTCATGTTAAAAATATGCGTGTGACACCCGTTGTAGGTTTTTTATTTTTATTTTTACTCTGTGGCAGCCTGTCTCAGTTATGCTACCATATGTTGTTGGAGTGAATGATGCAGTTGCTTAGGAATTTTAAGTATAGTGCATGGACGAAATAAAAAAAGATTTTCGCCATGAATAAATTCGCTGGACTGCACCTATATTACGTTATTGGATTTAAAATTTTGGATCAGGGCTGTTGCCCAGTCCGCTGGTAATAACAAACTGTGGTCACAGATCCGTTTGATAACCTTTATTTTTTTTTATTTTTTTTTTGTGGACTTCTCCCGCTCCGCGCAGAGCGGGAGGGCGTGTCAGACTTTTACTGACTAAAACCCACCCGTGTTCCTTCAGTTGTCCGTGCCGGGGCCACGGTATCTCTTTCGAACTACCCGCGACCCCGGCGGCTTCGGCCCTATTGGACCCCGTCACTGCTGACATCTCTTTGAGGCGCGCGTGGAACACAACGCGCCGTCGACCCGGGCCTGGTCCTTACCGGACGGCGAGCTGCCCATTACTCGTCGTCCGCAAGCCCGCGCCTACGGTGGCCGGGAATCGGCGATAGATTCCCGCCGCCTAGGGCGTCTCCTGCGGCGGCTAGGGGCGCGAGGGCGCTCCGTTTGATAACCTTGTGATTGATTATAATATGTGGTCTACTATGATCAAGCGCTTTTGCAGCAGTAAATAGTTCCAGGCGTTATATACTTTGGTGCTCCATTCCTGAGTACTACAATAGGGTAAAGTGGCTCTTGACAATGAGTTATAATAAGACTGAAGATTTATTACGTATATCAATCGCTTAACCTAATGTAGTTAATAAGGTAATATGTTTATAGTTATATTTATACAGACTTACATATACACAGGTTTTCATCATATTTATCTCTCCCTCACACTCATACAAACACTCATACATAGGTACAGAAATATAGCTGCTTTAGCTAGTTAGTTTAGTATATTTTATTGTAATTTGATTTGGTACTGTGCTCGTCTTACAACAATTGCTTTATGTTCAAATCTTAGGCGAGGACGCTGGCACCCTAAACACAAGTTAAATCTTACTTTGTGTGCCAGAGTTCATCGAAAACACTCTTTTCCATTGTTGTAACGTTGCATAGTTTTAAGATAGGTGTTAGTGTACAACTGAAGTTAATATTTTTTTTTTTTTTAGGGTATTACACCTTTTTTTGAAAAGTGTCTCAATTAGAATCTATAGTGCTAATAAGCCACAAAAAACCCAAAGTTTGTATTCAATCGATAAGTGCCATAAAAATCCATTTAAATTTTACATTTTCAAATTTCGCGCGAAAACGCTGGACGCATTGGGCGCCATATTGCTCTGTAGTCATGACGTCAGTTGGCTGAGTAAACAAACACTTTATATACGCTGATCAGTTGACAGTTGACACTTTTTAATATAAACAGCCGTTTGACGTAATAACATGGCGGATGCTTTCATGATGTTTGAATACAGATTAAAAAAACTGAATTGAATTTTAAAATTTATATTGTGTTTTTATGAACTAAAACTAACGTTTTCCGACTGCTTTTTGCCTAAGCTCTCTAAATAATATATTTTTAGATTTTTTCTGGTATAGAGTTAAATACTGTATTGCACACCATTCTTCCTCGTTTTTGCGGCTTAGAGCTGTTTGTTCCAGACCACACTCATGAAGAAGTCTTGCTCATCCCACAATTTTCATCTAGTCCTTCATCGTCACATTTATTTTGCTAAACCTACACTACCTGTCTTTATTCCTGCCATTCGTAGTGCCAATTCAGCTAAGCATCTTATTTACCCACACCACACAACGCAGTGAGGTAAGCTATCGTACGGCATCTTTAAACATGAAAAGGATAAACTGAAAATCGATACCTGTTGCAAGATATTTCTATTTCAAACATGACTATTACTTGACACTGCTACAAAAACCTTTTAGTGCAGGGGGCGCTGTTAACAAAAATTTTGTTGTGTAATATTGTTTTGTGTCGGAACTCGCACAAAGAAGGGTTCCGTAGTTGAAAAGGATTTATCCAAACAACACTTAACATAATTTTTTTACTTACGTGATAAAATTACAAATTATCAATTTTCGGACATTTTCTTTTACTTGTACTGTGAGACCTTACTTCTTGTCTTTCATGATTCTAGGTTAACGGAAAGTATACTAAGTATAGGTTTTGATTTATTTGAGACTATTATTTTTTATTGCGTTGACTTAGAGGCTTGATTTTTTTAGAGCTCCAAGAGACCATAGACCTACGTATTTGATACCTCTACGCGTTTCTGAGAAAAAGGGTCTTGACAGACTACAGAAAAACGGATAATGAAGTGATCCTATAAGGGTTCCGTTTTCTCCCTGTGAGGTACGGAACCCTAAAAACAAGATGGCGGATATCCTGTTCAGCTACACTAGAGCCAGGAGACGCCCTATGACCTAGACAGACACTGACCTTATTACCGACGTCCTACAAAGGTTATGTGCGCGTTTATACCGTCGCACGTGTTAAAAGATGCATTAATGTGGAAAAACAAAGGCGTAACGATCAATACGGATTTACGGCGTTGTGTTGGTATTGCTTATCTCTTGAGATTGGCGTGCGTGATGTTATGTGTTTTAAAATTAATTAAATATTTAAAATCGCCCCTGATTACGTGGAACTTGAACATAACGGGCGAAATGTGGGTATACCTACTATTCTATTCATACACCTCTGCCCATCCTTCGGGGAATACGCGTGGTGATATGTTCTCTTTTTAATTTTAAAGTCAGGCTAAGTGCCAGTGTTACAGGCACATGCGACGAATCACTTGTCTCTGGGATAGCAACGCACTACAATCCGGCCGTTGAAATAATGCTTCTTGACACCTGTCAGTTTCACATCTGCATCGGCCTAGCCTTTTCCCAACTATATTGGGGTCGGCTTCCAGTCAAACCGGATGCAGCTGAATGCCAGTATTTTACATGGAGCGACTGCCTATCTGATCTCCACAACCTAGTTACTGGGTAATACGATACCCCTTGGTAAGACTGGTTGTCAGGCGGGCTTCTGACGGCCAGTAACGACTGTCAAAAATCCGCGAATAACAGCCGGGACGAAAGGTTTACCGTGCTTTCCGAGGCATGAAGGGATCTTGGTATGTAAAGATGGTCCATCCATGGATCAACCACGGCAAGCATAGCTTAACTTGATCGATCGACCCGTGCGGCTGTTATTATCATCATCATACTAGAATACACCTTCTTCTTTGCCCTCGCCTCTTCCCGTCACGCTGGGTCGACTTTGTTAATCATTCGGCGCCATTCCCTTCGCTGGTAAGCATCGTCATCTGTATATGGCCAATCTTTAGCGTGTCCTTCGAGACATTTGTCATCCAGATGGAAAGGCATTTTTTAACGATATGGTCATCGGATCTACGCATAACATGTCCGTACCACCTTAGCCTGGACTCTGTAATCTTCTCAGTGGTAGGCGTACTAGAATATGTGTTTTGCGAGTTTGATCCTTATTGCAACTAGAAATTGTCCAACTGACAGGTGTCAGGAAGTCAGGTACGCATTCTCTCAACGGTTGGACTGTAGCGATGCATTTGATAGTGCAAATATCCATAGACTACGATGACCACATACCTCTCAGTACCTCCAGGGGCCGCCATCTTGTTGCCACCAAACTTTCTCAAGAAAAAAACTTGGCATTTTGCCATGTTTCCATAGACAGTACTAACATTAAAGTATTGTTAGCACAAGATAAGTAAAGTAATGTATAATAAAATAAACTAGCTACATAACGCGGTAGACACTTACAAGGACTTTGACCGTAACATTGATAAGAAACGAGAAATTCTTATTGAATGCATCACTCTGTTTGTAGATGAGAAAAAAATGCACAGATTTTAAAATAACAATTTTAATTTGCCGACCTAAAACCAAAAATTCAAAGACATGTAACATTCTACTAAGCCAACTGGATCCACTGGATAACGACCCACTTCCTCTCACAGAGAGGAGGCCTGAGTCCCAGCAGTGGGAACATTACAAGGTTTCCAGATTCAGTCTTACAAGGGGTCTTGTGTTACCCAATAACTGGGTTGTGGTTGTGGAGTTCAGAAAGGCAGTCGCTCCATGTAAAATTCTGGTATTCAGCTGCACCCGCGGGGCAATTGCGTAACACTATCATTTCAACAACATTTATTACGTTATTTACGTTGCTGAGCAGAAAAAAAATTCGAACATATGAAGCAATGGATTAGCAATTTGCTTCAAAATTACTCAGATTCCGATTGATAGTGTGTTACGCAATCAGGGTGCCGGTTAGACTGGAAGCCGACCCCAACATAGTTGGAAAAAGGCTAGGCAGATGATGGTGACTTCTTGAAGGTATTCTTCGACTTTCTTCAAACTAAAAGGCGAGGCAAATTTAAATGAGAGTTATACTCAAATCCTTGAAAATCCGGTACAGCACGTTAGTCACCGTCACCGCGTTACCTTCAATCGCTTATCGTGCTATACTTACTAATTTTTAAAGTGTTTCATTTTATTTGTAGAGAAACTATGATTATTATTACTTGTAATTTTGTTCTGTAAAGAAGTCTTTTAAATAACCATGTTTTCAAGTACAAAACAGTTTGAATTTAAATAGACTTCATGACGAGTGGCGTTAAAATGTACCATCGCGGACACTGGCTGGGCGGTGAACCACTTTTCAACCTTATTACTAAGAGAATAAGGTTGAAAAGTAGTTCACCACCAGTGTACGCGATGGTACGTCTGGTGCACCCTGGACACTGGACCGTGCGCTCCCGCTACCACCTCCGCTGAATGGTTGACTAGTTAATGAGATAGAACTGTGTCAAAGACTGCTGAATTCTCTGGGGGTCTAGGCTAGAAACACTTATTTTTTTTTGAAATACGTATATTGCATTTGGTTTAACTTGTGATTCCTAAAATCCTCCCCGGATTTGCCATATTTCATGATAGTTTTTGTGATTTGCAGAGGTTCAAAGTTGATCGAACCCAACTCAATTTAGGACCTAATTCAGGCTTTAAAGTCATACAAATAACTGTGATATTGTCCTTGAAGCCTTGCCAAGACCTTGAAACTAAGACCTTGAAAGCATTTAAATCAAATACATCAATTCCCTATTAATTCTTGGCATGGGACTAAAACATAGATTCAGGCAAGATGTGCACAGTGTAACATCGTCGCGAAAACCTTTTATATTATAAAAGGTTTTATACCCTGGTGGATCGAGAATCATCATTTGTCTAAGCCTTTTCCCAGCTATGTTGGGGTCGGCTTAAAATCTAACCGGATGCAGCTGAATACCAGTATTTTATATGGAGTGACTGCCTATCTGACCTCCACAACGCAGTTACTGGGTAGTACGATACCCCTTGGTAAGACTTTCGGGCTTCTGACGACCCGCAACGTAACGACTGTTAAAGATCCACGAATGACAGCCGGGACCAACGGCTTAACGTGCTCTCGAGGCATGGAGGGGTCTTGATATGTAAAGATGGTCACACATCCATGGCAAGATCGACCCGTACGGCTATTATTCCTTAGCCTTATGCCCCTCGAATTCATGATAACAGTCTGCGAGTCGATGTCCATTACACCCCGTATACCTCTTTCCTTCCCTTTCGGGGAATACAGCTGTGGTGTTTGATAATACAATTAATAGATTTCAAATAAACACTTTCTCTTCCACCAGACATTGCAAAATCTCCTCTCGTTCGCCAAATTCCCTGCTCAGTACAAGAAGGTAGCGCCAAGGTTTTGCGGCGGCGCGTAGGTGGCGATATCGTGTGCGAGTATCGAGTGACAGGCTGTAGTAGCTGTGTTTGTTGTATTAATAGTATTTACTTGTTACGACCCTTTTTAACCGACTTCAAAAAGGAGGAGGTTCTCAATTCGTCGGAACCTTTTTTTTTATGTATGTTCCCCGATTAATCGAAGATGGCAGGACCGATTTCGATTATTTTTTTTTTTGTTTGAGAGGGTATACTTCCCAGGTGGTCCCATGATCATCAAGTCAGGATCTGATGATGGGATCCTGGAGAAATAGAGAGAACTCTTCCAATTTTATAGGCACACTTGAAGCGATTTGGATAGTTTTTGGAAGAGTACTTTCTCGGAGTGGTCCCATTTCAATTTGGTGAAGATCTGATGAAGAACTTCTGAGATAGGCAACGGAATTCCTCAGTAAATGATAGCAAATGGACTGGGATTGCTGAAATCTCATATCTGTTTATTTTTTACACCAGTTCATAACATAACATCACGCCGGTACTCTGTGAAGGGGTAAAAGCACATGTCAACCACTAAAAAGTGAAAAATAAAAACTTTTTTACAAAAAAATACAACCGACTTCCAAAAACAACACTACAAAGTGAAAAATAACTTTAATTTCGGAAGTCGGTGGCAAAAACGAAAAAACATAAAATCAGACACCGACTTCCTAAATTAAAGTTATTTTTCACTTTGTTGTGTTGTTTTTGGAAGTCGGTTGTAAGTATCTTTGTTCAGGTGTGTTTCCCGATAAACGTCTAAACTATTGTTGATGCCTTTTACTTTAGGCTCGACCGCAGTTAAATTGGACTTAAACACAATTGGCGAAATGTGGTTGTACCAGAGGTGCACCTCTGCCGTTACTCTTCGAGGAATACAGGCGTGATGTTATGCTTCCCGATAGTGGCTCGCTTGTACCACAAATTGCTAAACAAGTTTACTGCTAAACGCATTTAAAACATCGCTCTGTTTCAATCAATTGTTTGGAGATGACCGAGACAAAATGATGTTTTAAATATTTTTAGCACCAAACGCATTTGGTGATCTGTGAATTGTGGCGTAACCGGACCTAAAGTATTGTACACGGTTACGTAGTATTATTATCTGTGACACGGTAAATAAAACAGCAATATTAACGAAAATTGATAATCCGTAGTGAAGTTTAACAGAACTGAAAAACAGGTTTTTTTACAAAGAGATAAACCCACTCGCTACCAGATAATAACTTGTATGAAAGAAACGTTAAGTTTTCAAAAGTACAAAAGTATTTTAGGATTACTTTATCAATGTGACTTGTACAAGTCACGGCCTTGTCGAGATATTTGAGATATTTTTCACTTTTTGTATATTAAAACATGTATGTATGTAGGGGAAGACCAAAGAAACGATTGATGGACTATGAAAGATGATATGACTGAAGGGAGTGACTACCGAGACGTCGACTAATAGAGAAGTATGGAAGAAAAAGACATTTTGCGCCGACCCTAAATAAATTGGGATGAGCGCAGGAGAATGATGATTAATTATGATGATGAAAACGTGTAAAGACTGAATGTTTTATGTGGCCATTTATGTCTATAATTAAACATCTTCTACTTAATAAAAACCTTAAATTCACTAACAAACAACATCTAGAAGCATTACACAATTTTGCACAAGAGTCCCTTTTGTAGGGAAAGTGAGCACACTAAGTACAATACGCGCCACGAAAGATGAGACTTGACCGCGCCTCCCGCGCTCTTTCCGCCGCCCCGATGACCTCAGACCTCATACCTCTAAAGACATCTAAAATCGTCTACTGCGCAAGTCAAACCACGTGGTGTGTCAAGTCTGACCATTAAAGGCACGGTTTTACTAATAATTTTTCGAGCTGCATCCGTCAGTTAAATAGGGGATGAAATTTTGTATGGAAGTTCGTAATTTTTGCGGCTTGTACATTCATAATCAGCTTATAATTTTCCCACTGCTGGGAATGCTGGCTTGGGATACAGGCCTCCTCTCTGTGAGAGTGGGTCGTAATTATTATACTCGTAAGTAGCTAAGACGAAAGTAAACCTTGTGATGATGGCTGATAGAGATGTATGGAATAACCGAATTTACAGGGTCGACCCCAAATAAATTGGGATTAGGGATGACTAAAGAATTTATAGTTGATAGCTACTTTAGGGAGAATTCCGTGGAAATATTGTCGGTCTGTGTCAAATTATTGAAGACTTTCAAACTAAACTATTGTTGATGTTGTATTACTCTTACGTAAGACTGAGGAACCTAGTTAAAAAAAAAAAAACAAATTGCTTAAACAATTGAAATTCCTGAGATATTTGAGCGAAACGAAATACGATGTAAAAACGTTCAAACATTTAAATTTTTATTTTGTTAGGGACGAAAATACAATAAAATAAATAAAAACATACACAGGACCTAACACTGCTCCCTGGGGAACCCTCTACTCCAACTAAAATAACTCCATTTGTAAAATGAATACTTTCATAACAAACCTTGCCCGCCCTTAGCACCCACGCAAAATTTTAAAGGTCAGATTATTATTAGTAGAGGTTCTACACGGGTAAAATATTAATAAACTCAAACTCAAACTCAAACTCAAAGCATTTATTTCAAATAAACCAATTACAGGCACTTTTGAATTGTCAATGGGTCGGTCAGTCAGAAAGATGAAGCTAGTTGCCCATTCCAAAGCGTAGTAGATCCCTATGGAGAAGAACGGGCAAGAAACTCCACGGACACTCTTTTAAATCATAATATTTTTACAAAATATTGGTTACATCGTTCAAGTTGAAAATATACATGTGAGAACAATGTAGAAAGACGTGCACGTTAAAAAGCGTCCGTAATAAAAAGATAATAACTAAAACAACTAAATTAAATATTAAAATTAAAAATAAGCCATGGCAGCTAAGAGACGACCAGTCCCAACTGACGGCGCCCGTTCACGAACATGACGCATGGATCAGCACCATTTAGCTCAACCATTTTGAAGGGAACTTAATGATCCAACACACACGCCACCATCAGCGAGACATTTGAGTGAGCATGACATACTCTCAACCGCCAGGGCACACTCAAGTCAGTGAAAGACGTACCCAGTAAAAGGTAGCTTAATAGTAGCTACATAGTGCTCACACGTGCTATGCAATTATATAATACTAAGAGATTGAATCTAAACAATGCAAAGAAAGTTTTCTCTCATCTTAATCTTCAGCAGGTCCAACAATATATCCGAATGCTAATCAATTAATTAATGCGTCCTTGTGGAGCAGGACAAGCATTCAGCCAAGCATTTTTGTCAGCGATGTAATCCCCCAACTTATAATATGCCCGGCTGCATAGTGTGCGTTTTATACAAGATTTAAATTTCCTTTCATTCAGCTGGAGTATGTGGGGAGGTATTTTATTATAACATTTTAAACAGTACCCCATGAAGGATGAGTCTACTTTAGCCAGTCTGAAACCTGGTTGAACTAATTGGTCCCTATTTCTAGTCCTATAATTGTGTCCTTCACCTCTTTTACCGAAAAGATTTAGATTTTTCCTTACGTACATGATGTTTTCGTAGATATATTGACAAGGTACCGTCATGATGTTAATATCTTTAAACAGTTCCCTTAGAGAATCGCGCCTGCGGAGGCCATATATTGCTCTGATGGCTCTTTTCTGCAGAATAAAAATAGACTCTATGTCTGCAGCCCGTCCCCATAGTAAAATACCGTAAGACATAATACTATGAAAGTAACTGAAATAGACCATCCTTGCGGTGTCTACATCAGTGAATTGACGGATTTTTCTCACCGCATATGCTGCTGAACTTAGCCGTCCTGCAAGAGATGTTAAATGCGGACCCCATTGCAGCCTTGAGTCGAGCGTGATCCCCAGGAAAACAGTTTTATCGACGAATTCTAGTTTCTCTTTATTCAATACTATGTCACAATCAGTACTTTTAACATTTGGTAAAGCAAATCTTACACATTTAGTCTTTTTCCCATTTAATACTAAATTATTAGCAGTGAACCAATTATGGATCTGCAGTAGGGCGTTATTTACGTCGTCAAGATTTGATGCACGTCTATTTATCTTAAAAATTAAGGATGTGTCGTCAGCAAATAACACCATTTGTGGTTGGTTTTTTAATAAATGGGGTAGATCATTAATATATACTAAAAAGAGGAAAGGACCCAATATCGAACCCTGTGGAACACCCATTTGTACTTTTAGACCGAGTGAATTGACACCATTTATTTGAACTTGTTGCTGTCTATCATTTAAATAAGATTTTACTAAACTGAGCGCAAGTTTACCTAGTCCGTAATGCTCAAGTTTCAAGAGTAAGGTTTCGTGATTTACGCAGTCAAATGCCTTGGAGAGGTCACAAAAGATTCCTATGGCATCTTGGGCCTCCTCCCACGCTGAAAATATGTGTTTTAATAAAGTGGCACCCGCGTCAGTCGTGCAACGTCCTTTGGTGAAACCAAATTGCTGATCGTGCAAGATTTGGTTGGTGTTAAAATGATTAAGCATTTGATCGAGCATTACCTTATAACTTTCCACACTGCTTTTACTTTATTTTCTGCTGATTTGATCTTGTTACTAATATACAGGGCTTTAGCTATTTTGCAAGTATTTCTAAAAATTTTGGAATATGTAGCAACATACCTGTTGAACGTCACAGTGTTAATGTAAGGCTTAAGGCCATACAATTCGAATAATCTTTCCCTACTTATCCTAATACCTCTAGTTGCCCAGTCACTAAATAAAAAGTTAGGGAAAATATTTTTTGTTTTCTTTTCAAAAGTTTTATTGAATTCAGTGAGCACTACTGAAAAGAAATCCTCATATAGTTTATTTGCTCCGTCCATATTATGGCCCAGAACATTTAACCTATTACCTAGGGCACTATTGAATCTATTTAATTTGCCAGCTGTTATTGGTCTAAATTGTATTTGCACTTTTTGCAAAGTTGTTTTAGACTTAAAAGTTACTGTTTGCCCACTGTGATCAGATGGTAAATAATTTACGATGGCTTTATCTAAATAATCACAATCGCAGAAAACATTATCAATACAAGTAGCAGAAGTGAGAGTTACTCTAGTCGGTTCTGTAAAAATATTAGATAAATTGAATGATTTAAAAAGGCTTAATAAAGCTTAATAAGGCTTAAAAAATAAAGGTATACACAGCTGTCTCGAAAGCTCTACTTAAATAAAATAGCTCTATTTTGTAGGTGGTAGTTTATTAGGTATATTAATTTTTAGTAGTCTGTATAACATTATTGCTTGTGCATTCTTGTAATAGGAATAGACGTAATTAACTTCTCAGGCTGTTTACATTGTCGGACGTCAATGGCGGCTCAGCACATTTTAAAGCAATAAGCTTTGATTTGCTATAAATCCGTTCTTGAGTTTTAAGGTTTGGTGCTTATATTTTAGTAATCTTGCCATGTATCACCACCTTCCCAATCTTGTTGGGATCATCCACCTAAGTTTCGCTTCGAGTCTAACCAGTCTTTAGATAAATGTTTGATTAGTAATCAAATTTAAAACCATGTCTTGTACCTTATAATTCCTGCGTTATGAAGTTAATTTCGATTCAATATCAATAAAACTACTTACCATCTAGGCAAACATACGCATACATTACGCTTTTTCCCCGAATGGGTAAGCGGAGAAGAGGAGTATAGAGCACACGCACATTTCGTCAGTTGTTATGTACCATAGATGACGAATCTCATCATCATCATCATCATTCTCCTGCCCTTATCCCAATCTATTTGGGGTCGGCGCAACATATCCCTTTATACTTCTCTATTAGTCGTCATCTCGGTAGCCACCCCCTTTCTAGCCATGTCATCTTTCACACAGTCCATCCATCATTTCTTTGGTCTTTCCCTACTCTTTTAGCCATCGACATTCATACTCAAAACTTTCCTCACAACATTTAGCTCATTCCTCCGCATCACATGCCCATATCATGACAACCGATTTCGAACAAACATGACGTTAATCGACTATATGACAAAACACGGTGTTTAGACAATCGAACGCCAAAAAGCAAAGCTACATAATATTTCGGCAACATATCCTACAAGATGGAATTCGAATCCCAGATACACTAACACACTTAGTTTTTATATCGGTTACAGTAATATCATTCACGCTTCATCGTATACCACACTTGACTGCTTACATACATGTGTTTATGTACTTTGTATGTATCTGTACGGTCATATACTTCCACTTCGATGTGGTATTGAGAATGAACTGAATATCTTACATTATAGTAAAAAAACAAAAAGTTTATTGTCACAAATGAGAGCATTCACAAGAATTAGGGTGCATACTCGCTATTTTATTTATTTTTACCTAAGGTAAACTGATTCCCAATCTAAGCCAGGGCTTGCATTGTGGGAGTTAGTCCTCAGACGTGGAGCATTGCTTGAAAATTGTGCCAACGTGAATATTGAGACGCAAATTAATATTACAATTTGCAAATTCAGAATCTGGTGATCAAAGGGCTTTTCAATGTATATCCCAATCTAGTATGACTTGTCTTACTGCTTCTTATCACGGGTAGGAATTTTGGAGGTTGTATTTAGTAACTTTTGATGTTAAATTGAATAAAATACACTCGAGAGCAATAAATTAGGGTCGCTAAAATGACATAAATTGTATTTATTAGACAATTAAATGTTCTAAATGTTCCCTCAAGATACGAAGTATGACTACATTTCCAATCCCTTAAATCTCTTAAAAAGGGGTACTCGTAGATACATTAATATTTTAAAATTTTCAATTTTGTTTTATCGATTTTTCAAAAACAATGAACCGCATATTTCTTTATTTCCTACCGAAAGCATAAATTTCAATTTTCATATCCCTAACTTAAGAAATGCTGGGTTTCCCATACAAACTTTCATCCCCTATATCACCCGCTGTAGGATTATTTTTGAAAAAAAAAAGTAGCCTATGTCCTTCCCCGGGATGCCATAAATATTTTTTTATTTTGATTTCAGTTTTTTTTTGCTTATGATGATGTAGAAAAACCTGTTTTTTTTCTGTTCTTAACTTGCCATACAATACGACAGTAAATTTGGTATGTTTCTCTGCCCCCTCCCCTGTTACGAGTAGTTCATCACCAACGATCACCAATCTGCTAGCTCATAGCCAACCATAGGAATCAATAGGAATACTTCTATTACCGTTAATACCTGACCGTTACCCTGATATACCAGATGTGACATTGACATACATTATATTATGTCTTGCCAAACATCTAGCGCACATCAACTACCTGCGACCTTCATGGGGTCATATGCCTATTAAAGGACGTCACTATTCGTAGTAAGCCAATCATGACTCATAATGTATGAGTATGACTAAACCAAAAATGCATGTGAGTCCATTTTTGAACCGAGCGACGGTCAGCCTCGCCTTGAAATTGACCGATGTGGGTCTGGTGTTACACTAAGGAAAAATAGTCTTGAACTTGGTAATACTCCAGTCTGGTCTTATGCAGTTTCAATCCATTGCTTCACATGTTCGAATAATTTGTCTGCTTAACATCGTAAATAACGCAGTGAATGTGGTTGAACTGTCAAAATTAACACCATTGCTACTGTAAGTGTGCTAGCAATAACACCGCAGGTTCTTCTGCTTGCTGACATTGAGACATTGAGTAATTATAGTGATTATCCATTATTTGACATCTCAAGCCTTTGGACCCTTCTATCAGTTCCATCAGTAAATTGAAGTAGATTAAATTAATTCTTCTCCTGTGGTGTGTAGAGATTAGTTAATCAGCAAGGTTATTGCTTCCAAAGTTGCTATAGAAACGGGGTCCCCTGTGCTTCGTTCCTTCTCTTGTCGGGAGCCTCCTCCTTCAAAATCAAAATCATTCAAACTAGGCTGAGAATCAGCATAGTCCCCCAAAACGCCCAACCTTCACGAATTCCTAGTGCTTTAGCTGGGAAGAAGTGGCGCAACAAACTACCCACGGCAGCTGTCTGTTTAGTTAAAAAAACTTGATTCTAACCTTTCTAACTTCTTCTTTAAATATCATGTCTCCACGCCTGTCTCAAAGAGGTATGCAGTGTTTAGTATCTCACATTTCGTCCATTATAAGTCTCATCATGTGGCAATGATTCTGCCAATATCTAGGTAAAAATCCAAAGATTGGAAGTGAATAAACGATATTGAAAATGTGACTCACAATACTTAACTTCAAGTAAACCATCGTGTACATAAAACATCGGATTTTTAATGAATACCTTCGCTGACTCACAATTTTACTGATATAGTAAAATTATTCATCGACCGTGATTGTGAAGGGTATTCCATAATGATTTGTCGGTGACTGTGTCATAGGTGATAAAGTATTGTACTGTCAAAAGTCGTTGTGCCTCACCCTTTTCAAAACTTTTTCGGTTGCACGTTAAAATCGTAGTTTGCAACGCCCTTTTTTAGTTTGACCAATTAATGAAGGATGAGCCTTTGTTTTTAATGTTAATTGTTTTTGTTTGACCAATGAACGATGAGAATGTCGCCTAAGAAGGATGACCCTAAAATAATCAATGTCCCTTTTCCTAAACCGTAATTGCTGTTTTTTCTTAACTTGGTAAAAAAAGGTTCTAACCTTTTTTTTACAATGTGCGCCGAGGCGCTATTCGTGGACGAAAACGATGCAGGCCACTAGCCACTGGCCCATGCATACGAAAAGCGTCCTTATGAGGGTGACGAACAAAAGTCGTTGTTAGTACATCGGTATGATGATGATTGGATATAGCTTCCTTTTGACCTGACTCATCATTAACTCTCTTCGTCATTGGAGAAGTATTTTGAATACTTGAAATCTCGCTCAACTGAGCGCACACAATAGGGATGTTTTCTGTTTTTAATAAAATAAATTCCATTTAGTCCATCAGTCAGATAATAAAAAAAATACTAGACACGTATTTTTTTGCTTTAACATATTAATAAAAAAAATCAGATCAAGTCGGACTCGCGCACCGAGGGCTCGCTCCGTCTCGATTTCTGAAAAAGTGTGCTATTTAGAGACATCGTTTTTCTGATTTTTCTCTATGCAAACTTCGGAGATAAGGGGGCGGGGGTATTTTTTTGAAAGTTTTCATCAAAATTCGAAAACTATGGGGCCTAAAAAAAAAGAAAAAAATGTTTGAGAATGTGCAAACAGCGCTCTTTCATATGATAATCCCACATAGTAACCCCATTTCGAATTTTCCCTTTCAGTCATTGTTACAAAAAAAAAAAAAAAAACTATTTTATTAACCGACTTCAAAAAGGAGGTTCTCAATTCGTCGGAACCTTTTTTTTATTATTTTTTTTTATGTATGTTCCCCCATTTACTCGAAGATGGCTGGACCGATTTGGATTTTTTTTGTTTTATTCGAGAGGGTATACATCACAGTTGGTCCCATATAAAATTGATTAACTTTGCTTCGGTAGTTTTTGAGTTAGCTTTAATAATACGTATTTATTCCACACTTTTATATGGATGATGTTCTAGTTTGTTTTGCAGGTAGTGGTATTAGAATTTGTGTGGGGTAGGTACACAACTAAAAAGTGAAAAATAAAAACTTTTTTACAAAAAAATACAACCGACTTCCAAAAACAACACTACAAAGTGAAAAATAACTTTAATTTCGGAAGTCGGTGGCAAAAAACGAAAATACAATTAACTAGACACCGACTTCCGAAATTAAAGTTATTTTTCACTTTGTAGTGTTGTTTTTGGAAGTCGGTTGTATTTTTTTGTAAAAAAGTTTTTTTCTTTCTTATTTGCAAAATAGTTGGGCAAACGTCATCTAAAAGTGTTCCAAATTTCATGTAGATTGCATTAGTCAGGTCTTAGATGCGTAGTTCGCATCTACATGCGCCAAAAATGTAAGCCCGGCGCAGCCTGGGTAAAGCTACCACTTTTCTGACTGCTCGAACCATTCTCACCTGAGAGCTGGATGAGAGTTTCTGAGAAAGAGGACGAAGTTGAATGACGTGACGGGCTTTGTTCAGCACTGGAGAGCTATTGGTGCCGATTCTCTTGTCACAAATGCCTCTAAACTAGACTAAAAATCTCTAAAATTTAGTTTATTCCTGTCAAACGACGATTTCCCATTCTGAAATTGACTAAAGTGACACAACTTAACTATATTTTAGTTTGACAGGACTAAGATTGTACGGAGTTATTAGTTTAGTGAAAATGGCAATTTTGCTATTCTGAATTTTACTGTTTTCACCTAAAATTTTAATTGTCAAACTAAATCAGACTATGTTTAATCGCGATTAAAAAGGTTTGGAATAAAGTTAGGTGACATGAACTAAAATTCACACCGAGACCTTGACTTCGGATGCAAAAACAGTAGTGTATTTTTTCTTTTATTTTGTATATATCTCGAAAACGGTGTCCTATCGCAAAAATAGTGAAAATTTGGCCCCCCTTTGTAAAACTCATAAACCCCTATGACTCAAGATGTAGGTACCAAAAAAAAAAGGCACCTACCAAAAAAAAAGGTACCTACATTCCATATAAAACACGTTGAAGCTGCCCCCTCCCTGCGCCCCTCCAGCTCTAAAAGATATTTGATCCGGTTACGACAGCGATGTCGGTGAACAAAATATGACAAGCCTGTCATTTCATAGTGATTTCGTTAGTTCCAATTAAAGCCACCGGGTCAAATATACTACAGGCACTATACCACGCGGAGTCACGATTGTCAAACTCGATTTTAGTTGTTTCAAAATTGTTATTAAATTTAGAGGTTTTTTTTGCAGAATAGCTCTAAGATTCTCATAGCAAAAAGTAAGGAATTTTAGTGATAGTTTAGTTAGTTTAGTTCGGTGTACAACAGAATCGGCACCATTGGCTATTGAGAAGTTATTCTAATAATGAAAGGGTCCAGATCAACGGGCCTTGACTATTCAACCTGGAAATTCCAAGCGAATACGAGGTGAAACTATAGTGTAAAAATAACAATGATCAAAGAGACCCTTTTGCAAAACAATCGGAGGAAGACGGGAGTGACGATTGTATGATAAATAATATGATAAGTAATGACGTTATATTCTATCCATAGCCTATTCAATAAATTATTTTTAAAGACCTCATTGTGTACCTGGGTTCAACGATGGACGTAGACTCATATAAAAACTTTTTTACAAAAAAATACAACCGACTTCCAAAAACAACACTACAAAGTGAAAAATAACTTTAATTTCGGAAGTCGGTGTCTAGTTAAATTTATTTTCGTTTTTTTCCACCGACTTCCGTAATTAAAGTTATTTTTCACTTTGTAGTGTTGTTTTTGGAAGTCGGTTGTATTTTTTTTGTAAAAAAGTTTTTATTTTTCACTTTTTAGTTGTGTACCTACCCCACACAAATTCAAATACCACTACCTGCAAAACAAACTAGAACATCATCCATATAAAAGTGGGGAAAAAACACGTATTATTGAAGCTAACTCAAAAACTACCAAAGCAAAGTTAATCAATTTTATATGGGACTAACTGTGATGTATACACTCTCGAACAAAACAAAAAAAATCCAAATCGGTCCAGCCATCTTCGAGTAATCGGGGAACATACATAAAAAAAAAAGAAAAAAAAAAGGTTCCGACGAATTGAGAACCTCCTCCTTTTTGAAATCGGTTAAAAACATTACTACGCTTGCCACAATCATGTATTAAAGGACAATGCACACAACAGGAGAAAGACGAAAGAATATTATATGTAGAAAATTGATACCCAGAGGAGCTCATGGCCGAGTAATAACAGCCGCACGGGTCGGCTACGATTGCCGGGACTGAATCGTGGATGAGTGACCATCTTTACATACCGAGACCCCTCCGAGCCTTGGCTGGTCCCGGCGGTCATTCTTGAATCTTTGATAGTCGTTACGGGTCGTCAGAAGCCCGAAAGTCTGACAACCAGACTTACCAAGGGGTATCGTGTTACTCAGCAGTACGTGGGTTGTGGAGGTCAGATAGGTAGTCGCTTCATGTAAAATACTGGTATTCAGCTGCGTCTGGTTAGACTGAAAGCCGACTCCAATATAGTTGGGAAAGGCTAGGCAGATGATGATTCATCATTATTATAACTCCATTTGCAATAAGATCAGACGTTTAAACAAACCTTTTTTACAGTCCGTTCAACCGATTTTGACTTCTATTCTGTAGGCTTAAGGATGGCGGTAAAGGCAAAAAGAGTGGTTACAATACCAACTGTTTACTGCAGCTGCCATTTGTCATGCCACCAACGTAATTGAAGTCAAAATCGGTTAAACGGACTGTAAAAAAGGTTTGTTGAAATGTCTAATCCTATTGCAAATGGAATATATGTTTTTATGAAGAGTCTTGTGTGCTTTTGTAAGAAGTTGCACTATTGTCTAGGAAGCAGATCACATAATCCACCAATAAATTGGTATTGGTAATTATCATACCTAATTGATGTGTTTATTTGTAACAGCGCGGCTTGGACCGTCGTAGCGGAGGCCCGGGCGACAGTGTTTTACGCAATTAGGGTGCTGACTGACTGCTGTTAGTTTAGTCAACTAATCACAACTGCAAATATAACATGATTCTCGGTGTAATCTGTACCTACAAGACTCACTGTGAAAATTTTAGTGAAGTTCACTAAAACCACCACCAGGCAAGCATCAGGTCATTCCACCTGGTGCTAGGGACTGAAACTACTGACAGCTCACGAAAAAAAAGGAGGAGGTTCTCAAGTCGACACGTTTTTTTTTTTTTTTTTTAATGTATGACCACTAGTCCGATTTGAATTTTTTTTTGTTTTATTCGAGAGGGTATACCTCTAAGTTGGTCCCATATAAAAATTAACTCTGCTTTCTGTGGCTTCGGTAGTTTTTGAGTTAGCTTCAATAATACGTATTTTTCCCCCACTTTTTATGTGGATCATGTTCTATTTTCTTTTGCAGGCATTTGTTTGGGGTAGGTAACACAACTAAAAAGTGAAAAATAAAAACTTTTTTACAAAAAAATACAACCAACTTCCAAAAACAATAATACATAGTGAATTTACAAAAAAAAAAAAAAAAAAAAAATTAAAATTAAAATATATTTAACCAGACACCGACTTCCGAAATTAAAGTTAATTTTCACTTTGTAGTATTGTTTTTGGAAGTCGCTTTTTTTTGTAATTTTTTTTTTATTAATAATTAAATACACATTGCGTGTAGCTCTGTTTATACATTATATTATGCATTAAATGATAAGTAACAGGATAACGTCTAAAAATATGCCATATTATTATTATCCCTGTGTATTTTTCCTCACAGCAAGGAATATTAAATAAAGTAGATATACATTTATGCATGTATATGTTTAAGCCAAAGGCGAGGTGAGGTGCAGCACATAGCAGTCTAACCGTCCAGAGGGACGGTTAGACTGCAGATGCAAACCAATATTGATCAATAAACCCTTGCTCGGATAAGCTATGCTTGCCGAGGTCGGTTCGAGGATGGGTGACAATCCATAATATATCGAGACTACGTGCCTCGGAAAGCCGTTGGTCCCGGCTGTCATTCGTAAATCTGACAGTCGTTACGGGTCGTCAGAAGCCCAAGTCTGACAAAAAGTCTTACCAAGGGGTATCATTACGTCAATTACCTATTTGTTTTGAATGTAGTTTTATTCCAACACACTGATGTTTATTTTTAACCGACGAAAAAAAAGGAGGAGGTTCTCAATTCGACACGTATATTTTTTTTATGTATGACCACGCATAACTTTTTACAAAGTTGTCCGATTTGAAAAAATTGTTTTATTCGAGAGGGTATATATCAAAGCTGGTCCCATATAAAATTAATTAACTTTGCTTGA
Organism: Cosmia pyralina; assembly: GCA_946251885.1. Classification (NCBI taxonomy): domain Eukaryota; kingdom Metazoa; phylum Arthropoda; class Insecta; order Lepidoptera; family Noctuidae; genus Cosmia; species Cosmia pyralina. Next base: position 4,422,633 of record OX276371.1, read on the forward strand.
GTAGTTTCTGAGTTAGCTTCAATAATACGTATTTTTTCCCCACTTTTACATGGATGATGTTCTAGTTTGTTTTGCAGGTAGTAATTTATGTGGGGTAAAAAACAACACTACAAACTACAAAGTGAAAAATAACTTTAATTTCGGAAGTCGGTGGCAAAAAACGAAAATACATTTAACCAGACATCGACTTATTTTTCACTTTTCAGTGTTGTTTTTGGAGGTCGGTTGTATTTTTTTGTAAAAAAGTTTTTTAACCCAGTACCTTCAGATAGGAGAAGAAAAGATTTGGTTTGTGCTACCTCTCAGATTAAACATGCTTTTGTTAATCGTTTTTATTTATTTTTAGGACCCTACTTGTATCACCAGATTAACAGAGTGCTAAACATTTATAGTTTAAGTTATAATAGGTGTAATTTATTAGTACAGGAATATTTGGCAAAACTCAATTACGCAGACACGGATAAACTACAATCAGATTCCTATCTACCTACTTTAATATGAGTCTCTTCCTTTACCAAATTAATAATAGTTTTTACTTTATCTGCTTTAATATTATTCGTTAATTTTATTTAAACATAATATATCTTACATAGGAGCTTGTGGCTAAGTAATAACAGCCGCACGGGTCGATCCATCAGGTTAAGCTACGCTTGCCGGGGCTGTCCGTGGATGGGTGACCATCTTTACATACCGAGACTCCTCCGTGCCTCGGAAAGCACGTTTAGCCGTTGGTCCCGGATGTCATTCGTGGATCTTTGACAGTCGTTACGGGTCGTCAGAAGCCCGAAAGTCTGCCAACCAGTCTTACCAAGGGGTATCGTATTACCCAGTCACTGGGTTGTGGAGGTCAGATAGGCAGTCGCTCCATGTAAAATACTGGTATTCAGCTGCATCCGGTTAGACTAGAAGCCTACCCCAACATAGTTGGGAAAAGGCTAGGCAGAGTTGTCATTCTACAATGCTAGATTGGATTGACACTATTGACAGCTCACTCCACGCTCACTTCACCTAAGTTTTCACGGTGAGATTTGTACAGAATAGCACTGCTGTTTCGGATTTGGCCATCCACGCCCACTTGAAAAATTCACCCTGTAGAGATTGACAGCTCACTCCGAACTCACCTAAGTTTACACGGTGAGAATTTATACATATAGAATACCACCACTGAATAGGAAGAAAGTCTCATCTCTTAAGACAAAGAGTTTTAAATATTATAACATCCGCTGTTCTCATTATTATATCGTGTTAACGTGATAAGTCGGTCAATGCTTTGTAATAAATTCTACCAGTAGGTACATTCAATAGTATAAACATATTATACAGGATGTGGAAGTTGTGATTTCGAGGTAGATCGGACGGTTAAGCATAGGATTAACACTGGATGGATGAAATGGCGGCAGGTCACGGGAACAATCTGCGACTCCCGCATTCCCCTTAAACTTAAGGGGAAGATATATAAAACAATGGTTAGACCTGCTGTCTTGTATGGATCAGAATGTTGGTCCACAAAAGGGATGAATGAAAAGCAGTTGCATGCAGCTGAGATGAGAATGCTAAGAGGGATGTGTGGTGTTACACGAATGGATATAATAAGAAATGAGTACATAAGAGGAAGTATGAAAGTGGCACTGGTGACTGAAAAGTTGTGCGGAAATCTGCTGTCATGGTATGGGCATGTGATGCGGAGGAGTGAGGAAAATGTCGTGAGGAAAGTTTTGAGTATGAATGTCGATGGCTATAAGAGTAGGGGAAGACCAAAGAAACGATGGATGGATTGTGTGAAAGATGACATGGCTAGAAAGAGGGTGACTACCGAGATGACGAATAATAGAGAAGTATGGAAAAAAAGGACATGTTGCGCTGACCCCAAATAGATTGGGATAAGGGCAGGAGAATGATGATGTGGAAGCTGCGATTTGTGAGAGATGAAAAGAGAGACAATTATCTTCTATACTAATAAAAGCTAAAGAGTTTGTTTCTTTGTTTGGTTGAACGCGCTAATCTCAGGAACTACTGGTTCGAACACGGACTAGAAAAAAAAGGACTCCGCGCCACGCGTATCGAAAGTGAAGCACCGTACCGATCTATGTGTGCGTGATTTATTTATTTAAAATAGGTAAGCCAACAGCATATGCATTGTACCTACATTAAATACTAAAAATTAACAGGTATGGGTTATGTATATACCAATTACAGGTGTATATGACATTCACTTATAACAAAGCAATATTAAATTAAAATGATTAAATTAATATTATTATTCATTAAAATGAAAAACAAAATTATAAGCAAAACAGATTTGACTTATCAATCTGCCTAGCCTTTTCCCAACTATGTTGGGGTCGGCTTCCAGTCTAACCGGATGCAGCTGAATACCATTATTTTTACATGGAGCGACTGCCTATCTGACCTCCACAACCATTAACTGGGTAATACGATACCCCTTGGTAAGACTGATTGTCAGACTTTTGGGCTTCTGACGACCCATAACGACTGTCAAAGATCCACGAATGACAGCCGGGACCAACGGCTTAACGTGCTTTCCGAGGCACGGAGGAGTCTCGGTATGGAAAGATGGTCACCCATCCACGGAGCAACCCCGGCAAGCGTAGCTTAACCTGATGGATCGACCCGTGCGGCTATTATTACTTAGCCACGAGCTCCTCTTTAGTTCTTTTTTAGACTTACTTAAGTCTAAAAAAGAACTAAAAACTTACTTACACAAATATCAATAAAGATATATACTTAAACTAATTAACTATAAGTAATTTGCTTAACTAAGTATGACATTGGTCATGTAAATAATTGTTTAAATGATTGCGCAAAAGGGTTTTGAATTTCGGCAGGGAATCAAAGAACACATCCAAATCAGGTAGTGATTTGACAAAGACGCCGTCATACTATGATGTTAATGTGTGCGTGAGGCGTGTTTGTACAAACAGTCCCGGCATACGTACTGTGCTTCACTTTTGATATGCGTGGCGCGGAATCCTTCTTTTTTTTCTAGTCCGTGGGTTCAAATTGAAAAATTATTTTAGTGTCGGATAGCCCATTTATAGAGGAAGGCTACAACATCACGCTACGACCAATAGGAGCGGAGTATTATAGGAATATTTCGCGGAATTCCTACTGTATGTGGCCGGTCTAAGTCGAGTGTGAATCTGTAAAATTGTGTCGTAATAAAAGTGAATTATTGGTACTTCGCTTTAAGAATGTTGAAAATGGAGTTCAAAACTTGGCAAGTGTCATTGGATCGATACCTAGATACTAGCACTTTGTATCCCTAGTTAAATTTGCCTACTTAATGGGATACATCGATAAATTATGTGTTTTTAAAATTCCTAAAAAACCAAATGTCAAAGATATTTGAATGTGTCAAAGATCTTTGAATGACAGCTGGGACCTATGGCTTAATTCAGCTTTTGTCCATAGGAAAAAAAAAAACAGTTTTGTATGGAACGACGCGGAAAGCTGCACGGGATCCATTTTTTTGCATACCTAATCTATTTTTTTTTTAATATAGTTTATCATAACTATTTTGGTAAGTATACTTTTTTTTGGTATAATAATACTGTGGCATAACAATACTTTGGTATAATGCAAAGGTTAGCATAACTAACATTTGGTCTAATTTGTTTTGGCATAATTTGCAATTGCATAAATTTTTAAGGCATAATATTTATTCGTTTAATAATCATGAGCCATAAATATAAAAAGGCACTACTACTAGTTAACTAATTGAATATCAAAACTTGTACAAATAATAATTATTGGGCACCCCGAGGTTAGGTTTGGTTAGGTTCCTTTAAACCTTCCAGACAGAAATAGGAGTCCCGCGCAGCGGGGCTCCGTCGACCTGCCCATAAGCTTAATTTATTAGACATGCAAATTTTGATGTGCAAACAGTATTTTTGAGCGCATTACATTGCATTATAACAATTATGTTTTAATATTATTAAGCGTAAATAAATTTATGCTTTAGAATGTTATGCTTAAACATTATTATGATTAGAGAAATTATGCGTAAGCTGAACGCATCCGTTCGCATCTCCATACAAAACTGTTTTTATTATAAGGACAAAATCTGAATTGAGCTGAATAAGTGTATTTAATAACATCCTGTATTAACTGTCCACCCGTCAGAAAACAATTAAATTGTAAGATAATGAGAATCGCCAGTGCACATTCACACTTTGCTTAGTAGTGCTAATCAGTAAAAGTTAATTACGCATTGCTAATGAACTTTATGTTAATTTGAAACCATCCGGTATATTCTATCCTTGTCTATAACATGAAAATAGCATGAAAAAGGAAGATGTTCATGAAAGGACATTGTTCTCATAGATATACAGGGTGTATTAGAAAGGTGTGGTCAGACCATCAAACTGAACAACTTTCTCCATGGAATCAACATCGTAATCGAGAAAAATTAATCAGCCGCCCCACCATATCAGTTTGTTTTTTTGTTTGTTTGAACGCGCTAATCTATGGAACCCACCAGTCGGATTTGAAAAATTCTAATATATTTGATAGCCCAGTTCTTAAGGAAGTCTATAGGATATTTAACATCACGCTAGGACAAGTAGGAGGCGAGAAAAAAGAAAAAAATCAGAAAGAACGCTAACTGAAAACGAAGTAATAGGGTGGGCAGGTGATACGATGCGGTGGGTCGAGGGAACTAGAAATTTCAGGCGGACGAAGTCGCGGGCAGAAGCTAGTTCGTTATAAAAGGAAATCTGGAAAATTTCATGCTGCTAGACCCAGCGGTTTAGGCAGTGCGTTGTCTGTCAGTGAATGAATGAATTTGGAATTTTACTCCTTACGTGTCGACTGCACCCCATGTGTGCATAAGGAAAAATCCTTTATTTAATAGGTATACTAGCTTTTGCCCGCGGCTTCGCTCGCGTGTAACTCGGAAATTATCCCCGGGGAACGTACTGCCGGAATAAAAATTATCCTATGCTCGTACCCAGGTCAAGGCCTATCTATCCGTTAAGGTGTGAAAAGGTAACAAATAGACAGACAGACAAATAATAAATGGTTTTTGGGGCGCTTGCACCAAAAACCATAAATACAGCTAGCGCTGAACATTTTTAAAACATCATTCCATCCCTGACAACTTCAAAATTAACAGAAATAGAACAATGTTTTCAATTCGTTTAGCGCTCAACGTATTTTGTGATTTGTGGTGCTAGTGGGCCTAAATGTTTAACATAAGAATAATACTTATTCATTTTAATATGATCACCATTAATTTTTGTGATTGACTACCACTGACCCCGTAGCCCGTAAGTGAATGACACATTCAAGTTCAACACACGTACAACGTGTTAACAAAGTTTTTTTTGTGACTCTAAATTGTAATAACTTTGACCGAGTAGACCAATTTTAATATGACTATTACTGTATTTATAACCTTTAAATCTCTTAAAAATAAGTACATATAAATGTCAATATTACATGTGAATTTTAAAATCATTCCCTGTTTTACCCCCTTGAAAAAACGCTGAAACGCGTAATTCTTTAAGTACCTATGCCTAACTTAACCCAAAAAAAAAAAACCCAAATGCTAGGTTTCCCTTACAAACTTTTATCCTCTATATCACCCCCTCTAGGATTATTTTTAAAACAAAAAGTAGCCTATGTCTTTTCCTAGGATGCCATCTACTCGTATCTGTGGCGACACCAACAATAAAGACGCACACTTATTAGCCGTATGCAGGTTGCACTCTAACCAAGCGCGTCGACTGTTTACCTCGCCGCCTGCGCCCGCGCACCTGCCTGCCGTATTGCGCAGCGGCCGATCCGCTGTCGCTCGGTCACCTTGATCAGTGCCCTACATGCTCTGACGGCGAATGCACGCTCTTTTCTTACTCGCGCCTAATCGCTTACGCTTGTGTGTTTTATCTAAATCTAGACTTTCTCCTATTGTTTTCTTATCTCTCTCTGTACTCTTCGTGTCTTCCATGTGATATTGTATACCTTCGTGCTATCTGTAACTTTGGCTGGCTAGCAATAAACGTTTTATCTGAAAACTCAACGGTGTCGTGATTTGGCTGTGTAACCATAGTCTTACATTCCTACAAGTGGTGACCCCGACAAAGGAACTCAAGAGTCGAAATGGCGCTGTCCGATTCTGGAGTAGGAAACAAGGCTACTGAAGGAGATACGAGTGATGTTTGGCGTGTTGGAGTGCGAGTACCGCCATTTTATCCAGATGATCCAGAACTTTGGTTCGCTCAGTTGGAAGCTCAATTTACGCTGTCAAATATTAATAGTGACTCGACAAAATTTTATTACGCCGTGACACAGCTAGAACATACGTATGTAGCTCATGTGAAAGATATACTGTGTAATCCGCCCGTGAACGGTAAGTTTGAAAAGCTTAAGTGTGAATTGATCAAGCGTCTTAGTGCATCTAAGGAAAAGAAACTGAAGCAGCTGTTCCTGCATGAAGACATGGGAGACCGTAAGCCCTCACTATTTTTAAGACATCTTAGGAATCTGGCTGGCCCAACCGTATCAGATGACGTGTTAACCACATTATGGACCGGTCGCTTGCCACACAGCTTGCAAACCGTCGTAGCTTCACAGCCCAAGCTTGCTTTAGACGATCTGGCCGAACTGGCAGACCGGGTGCACGAAATAGCACCATCAACGCCTCATCATCAAGTGGCCATGGCATCAACCACAGCACAACCATCAACATCCTCGCGCATGGACGAGCTGGGTCAGGAGATTTGTGCCTTGACTAAAGAAGTTGCTAAACTCACCTCTTATGTGTACAGACAGTCACGCGCGCGTTCCAGATCCAGGTCTAGGGGACCCCACAGCCGCAACCACAGCCGCAACCGCAGCCACAGTCAGTCGCGTAATCGGCAACCACCACCGGACCACCCTCACTGTTGGTACCATTACAATTTTGGTGCAAGAGCCAAGAAATGCAGCGAACCATGTAAATTTAACGCGGGAAACGATGCGGGCAGCCGGAAGTAATGGCCAGCGACTGCCCAGTCCAGACAGGCCGTTTATTTGTAACAGACCGGACCAGTAAGATGCAGTTTCTTATAGATACGGGATCAGATTTATGCGTCTACCCACGTTCAGCAACCAGAGCACCATGTAGCAAGAGCAAATATGATCTCTCTGCAGCAAATGGCACAACCATACATACGTATGGCCCTATAACGCTACATTTAGACCTAGGACTGAGGCGTGATTTTACGTGGCAGTTCATCATAGCAGATGTATCTAAGCCAATCATAGGAGTTGATTTTTTAAGCTATTACAATATTCTTGTGGATTGTAGAAACCAGCGCCTCATAGATGGGAAAACGTCACTATCAATAGCCGTACCGAAGCAAAACATACCAGAGAGCATTTTGTCCATCAAGACTGTCACGGGGGAGTCAGAGTATCACGACATACTGCGCGAGTTCCCAGAGGTTACGCGACCTACTGGAGTGGTACGTACCATTAAGCACAATACAGTTCACCATATTAACACCACTCCAGGCCCACCTGTAGCTTTCAGACCGCGACGCTTGGATCCCGTACGACTCAAGGCGGCCAAAAAGGAGTTTGACGAAATGTTGGCTAATGGCACAGCTAAGCGTTCGGAAAGCTGTTGGTCTTCGCCTTTACACATGGTTAGAAAGAAAGATGACGGCTGGAGACCCTGTGGAGATTACAGGGCACTCAACACAAGGACCATTCCAGACAGATATCCAGTTCGTCACATTCAGGATTTTTCTCACCAGTTATCAGGCTGCACAATCTTCTCTACAATAGATTTGGTTAAAGCATACAACCAAATTCCAGTCAATCCAGAAGATATCAAGAAAACCGCCATAACAACACCGTTCGGGCTATTTGAATTTAATTACATGACGTTTGGCCTGCGGAATGCTGCACAAACATTTCAAAGATTCATAGACGAGGTTCTGCACGGTCTTGAGGAATTCACGTACGGATATTGCGATGATATTTTAATCTTCTCTTCTTCAGAAGATCATCATAAAGACCATCTACGGCAAGTTCTCGAGCGTCTCACAAATTACGGTGTTCTCATCAACACTTCCAAGTGTGTTCTGGGAAAGCCGGAGCTAAGTTTTCTTGGGTACAAAATCTCCGCATCTGGTACACGACCGCTGGAGAATAAAGTACAAGCCATCATGGACTACCCAGCACCGAAAACCGTGAAAGAGTTAAGAAGGTTCCTGGGAATGCTCAACTTCTACCGACGTTTTGTACCAGAAGCAGCAAAACGGCAGGCACCACTAAACTCACTACTAGAAGGCACAAACATCAAGGGTTCACATCCACTCCAGATGACTCAGGAGTTATTACAGGCGTTTGAAGAATGTAAAAAGTCTCTGTCAAACTACACGCTACTAGCTCATCCAGACCCAAACGCTGAATTAAGCATTGCTACTGATGCTTCAGATGTGGCAATCGGTGCAGTTTTGCAGCAAAAGAGGAATAGCAACTGGGAACCATTAGCGTTCTTCTCTAAAAAACTGACACCGCCTCAGAAAAAGTATAGCCCATTCGATAAGGAACTGTTAGCTGTGTACGAAGCAATTCGATACTTCCGCCATATGGTCGAGGCCCGTGACTTTTCTGTCATAACCGATCATAAGCCACTCACACATGCATACAGAGCAAACAGTGAGAAATATTCGCCTAGGCAGTTTAGACATCTGGAGTTTGTAGCGCAATTCACAACCGACATACGGTATGTTCCCGGGAAGCAGAACGTCGTTGCAGATGCCTTGTCAAGAATCGAAGAAGTCACTCAGGGCATCGACTATTATGCTTTAGCACAATCACAGAATGACGATTCAGAACTGCAAGGTCTGCTAAAAAAAGGATCATCGCTCAAGCTGCAAAAAGTCAATGTGCCAGGAACATCTATTGAAGTTTTTTGTGACGTTTCAACTCAGCCACCACGTCCGTATATCACGCCAGATTTTCGACGACAAGTCTTCGACTCACTCCATAACTTGAGTCACCCAGGAAGAACAACTACAGTGCGACTGGTCGCGCAGAGGTACGTGTGGCCAGGGATTCGAAAAACCTGTAGGGAGTGGTCTCGCAGATGCCTCAAATGCCAAGGCACTAAAATAACTCGTCATACCTCTTCTCCAATTACCCCATTCCAACCTCCTTCATCCAGGTTCACCCACATCCACCTCGACATTGTCGGTCCATTACCAATTTCTTGTGATTTCAGGTACTGCCTCACTGTCATTGACAGGTTCACGCGATGGCCCGAGGCGTACCCCATCAAGGATATCACTGCAGAGACGTGTGCAGCTAAGCTCATGTCCGGCTGGATCGCCAGGTTCGGCTGTCCACAGAAGATAACAACGGACCGTGGGCGACAGTTCGAGTCTCACCTCTTCAAAGCCATCACTTCAATGGTTGGTGCACAGCACTTCCATACGACCGCCTACCATCCTGCTGCAAATGGCATGGTCGAGCGACTGCACAGGCAGTTGAAGGCAGCCATCATGTGCCACTCGACGATGCAATGGACAGAGGTTCTTCCATTGGTACTTCTGGGCATCAGAAGCGCCTGGAAAGCAGACATCCAGGCGTCACCAGCAGACCTAGTCTACGGAGAGCCACTGCGGTTACCGGGCCAATTCCTTGCACCTACAGACGACCACAGTACAGCTGACGTCACTGATCTGGCAACGCGTCTACGAAACCACATGAACAAGCTCACTCCAAAGCCCGCGTCATGGCATCGAAAAGGTACCTTCTACATACCACGTTGTCTCGATAGCTCCTCTCATGTATTCTTGCGGCAGGATTACGTCCGAAAACCGCTGGAGCCGCCATATGCTGGACCTTACAGGGTTCTAGAACGGCATCCAAAATACTACAAGCTTGATGTACGTGGGAAAGAGATGATAGTAAGCGTGGACCGGCTGAAACCAGCATTTCTGACACGAGATGAGGACCTCACTTCTTCGTCAACAGCATCTGAGTCGCCAACTGGAACATCACAGTCCAGAGTAGATGAAGAGAAAAGAACGAGAAGTGGACGACGAGTACGCTTCCCTGATTTTTATCGCCCGCAGTAGCGGTCTCAGCGGGGGAGTACTGTGGCGACACCAACAATAAAGACGCACACTTATTAGCCGTATGCAGGTTGCACTCTAACCAAGCGCGTCGACTGTTTACCTCGCCGCCTGCGCCCGCGCACCTGCCTGCCGTATTGCGCAGCGGCCGATCCGCTGTCGCTCGGTCACCTTGATCAGTGCCCTACATGCTCTGACGGCGAATGCACGCTCTTTTCTTACTCGCGCCTAATCGCTTACGCTTGTGTGTTTTATCTAAATCTAGACTTTCTCCTATTGTTTTCTTATCTCTCTCTGTACTCTTCGTGTCTTCCAAGTGATATTGTATACCTTCGTGCTATCTGTAACTTTGGCTGGCTAGCAATAAACGTTTTATCTGAAAACTCAACGGTGTCGTGATTTGGCTGTGTAACCATAGTCTTACATTCCTACAATATATTCCTTTTTGGCAAATTTTATTGAAATCCGCTGAATGGTTTAGGCGTGAAAAGGTAACTTAAGACAGAGTTACTTTCGAATTGAATTTATCAAAATCCTATTTAAGCGGACGTCTTCATCATAGTAGCTCCAATCTTTAATTTCAGTTCAATCAGTCGAAAATCTAAGAAGATTTATACAAACTTTCATCCCCTATTTTATCCCCTTGGGGGTAGAATTTATCAAAATCCTTTCTGAGTGGATGCCTACGTTATAACATCTACCTGCATGCCAAATTTCAGCCCGATCGGTTTAAAATTGACAAAGCTTCATACAAACTTTCATCCCCTATTTTATCCCCTTGGGGGTAGAAATTAACAAAATCCATTCTTGGTGGATGCCTACGTCATAACATCTACCTGCATGCCAAATTTCAGCCCGATCGGTTTAAAATTGACAAAGCTTCATACAAACTTTCATCCCCTATTTTATCCCCTTGGGGGTAGAAATTAACAAAATCCATTCGTAGTGGATGCCTACGTCATAACATCTACCTGCATGCCAAATTTCATCTTGATCGGTTTAAAATTGACAAAGCTTCATACAAACTTTCATCCCTTATTTTATCCCCTTGGGGGTAGAAATTAACGAAATTCATTCTTAGCGGATGCCTACGTCATAACATCTACCTGCATGCCAAATTTCAGCCCGATCGGTTTAAAATTGACAAAGTTTCATACAAACTTTCATCCCCTATTTTATCCCCTTGGGGGTAGAAATTAACAAAATCCATTCTTGGTGGATGCCTACGTCATAACATCTACCTGCATGCCAAATTTCAGCCCGATCGGTTTAAAATTGACAAAGCTTCATACAAACTTTCATCCCCTATTTTATCCCCTTGGGGGTAGAAATTAACAAAATCCATTCGTAGTGGATGCCTACGTCATAACATCTACCTGCATGCCAAATTTCATCTTGATCGGTTTAAAATTGACAAAGCTTCATACAAACTTTCATCCCTTATTTTATCCCCTTGGGGGTAGAAATTAACGAAATTCATTCTTAGCGGATGCCTACGTCATAACATCTACCTGCATGCCAAATTTCAGCCCGATCGGTTTAAAATTGACAAAGTTTCATACAAACTTTCATCCCCTATTTTATCCCCTTGGGGGTAGAACTTATCAAAATCCTTTCTTAGCGGATGCCTACGTCATAACATCTACCTGCATGCCAAATTTCAGCCCGATCCCTCTAGTGGTTTGGGCTGTGCGTTGATAGATCACTATGTCAGTCAGTCACCTTTGAGTTTTATATATTTAGATAGAAGATAAGCTTATATCATATTTACTGGATGACTTTTTTTACCGTCTTGAAAAAAATAGGGTATACTCGGTGAACGGAGTAGAAGCCTATGGCATATCTAGTTTTTTTTTTTTCTTTTTTAATTAAAAAAAATCAAAATTCAAATCATAATGCAGGTTGCATATGATTTGAATTTCGATATTTTTAAAGGATTTATTTTCAAAATTTATGTTTTTATTATTCTAAAATGAAAAGTTTACATCGAATTTGTAGTATTTATATTTTTTTCTGACTAAACTATTAAAAAAAAAAAAAAAAACTAGGTATGCCATACGCTTCTACTCCGTTCACTTAATATACCCTATTTTTTTCAAGACGGTAAAAAAAGTCATCCGGTATATAAACGTAAAAAACATCATCCGAAGGAAAAAAATCATCATCAGTAGTTGTGAACCTATGGGGTTCGCAACTACCCCCTCCCCCCCCCCCCTCCCCCTGGGGTTTTGGGTTTATAAATTAGTATATGATATCGGCTAAAGGGTTAAGTATATTATTCCACAGTAGCAATGCTAGACTGTTTACCGTTCTTAGCCAGACGCATCCATTCAGGTCTGACCCGGTTCCGGTTATAAGAATGAAAACTGGTCTTTACACCCACGTCGCATCGGTTATTTATATTCATTCCCTTACCGGTAATGTTAGCGACCTTGAGGACCAGGCATTTAGCGCTTCTAGAATGCCTGTTTTCTGGTCCTGTCACACCTGTGTCTATTGCTGGTGTGTACTCCTATTGCGGAGAAATTCCCTACTACTTCATGGGTTTGAAAAATTTGTCCCCAACATAGTTGTCTTTAATTCTTCAATGCACCTTAGCTTGGCACCTACTTCAGAAGCTGTTAAGTTTTTTTATTCGTTTTTGGTTTTTAAAGGTTAGGCAGATTGATTGTCTTTTTAACCGACTTAAATAAAAAGGAGGTTCTGTATTCGACCCGTATGTATGTATGTATGTTTGTTTGTCAGCGATTTTCTCACAAACTAATGAACCAATTTTGATGACTCTTTCACTAACGTAATCTACATACTTTCAGGAAGGTTTTAGTATATAATACATTATGTAATTATTCTTATGTACGAAGTTATATGCATAGATGTACTGTATCTCCGACATTTCTAAGCCGATTTTGATGATTCTTCTTTTCGTTCGTCTTGGGCTTACTTATGTAATTGTATATTCAACTAAAAATGGAAAAGCAATTTACTTTAAAAAAGTAAAAACCGACAAAAAAACTTAACAGCTTCTGAAGTCGGTGTCTTCAATTCTTCAATGCACCATAGCTTGGCACCGACTTCAGAAGCTGTTAAGTTTTTTTATGAAAGTAATTTTATTAGTTTTTTGGTTTTTGAAGTCGGTTTTTACTTTTTTAAAGTAAAGGACACTGGCAACCACCCATACTTTGTCTGGCCCAGTTTTTCAACTAAACGGACAATTATAATATAAATACTAAAATGACTGTTGATTAACATTAATTACTATGAAAACATCAATATCAATATTGATCATGGGAATATCGAGATAATAGAGAGATAGATAATAGAGATGGGTGGGTTTTTAGTTCATTTGCGTTTTTCGAGTTGACACATAATTGGCTTCTAGCATTTTTATCCACTATCGAAATCAACACAAAACCAACCATAAACGTTGCAGTTAACAAAAATATTTGTTTAATAGATATACACTTCTGGACACATCTTTTGGCCCACCTTGTATTTTCAGTTTCGTTTGGTCCTAGCTAAAATTTTATATTAGGTCGAGCAAAAAGTTTTTATGCAGTTTTGAACCTGGCACATTCACAATTTCATTCAATAGTCTTTTTTTGAATTTCGAACACAGAATTTAAAGAAACAAAAGACAATTTGGAGCCTGTTTGTTGATATCAAACAATCGAATACTAAGAAAACTTGGTTTTATTGGTTTACTTGGATTTAATTCTTGAAAAAGTGATTGATATCTTTGGTTTTGCAACAACATTACTTATTCTTAACATTAAGGTGAGGTTCTATCAATAATCTATGGATACTTTACCTGAAGTCGCCGCCCAAGCTGTGGCACTTATTCAGGCCGGACACAGCCAAAGAAACGTGAGTGCTCAACTTAATTTAAGTCGATCTGCGGTCCAAAATGTTTATCGGAGGTACCTAGAGACTGGCGGCTTTGTTCGTCACCAAGGAAGGCCACGATCTCGGGTCACAACTGAAAGGCAGGATCGATTCATCGTGACGACCTGCTTGAGAAATCGTCACCTTACCTCCATTGAGATACAAAACCAACTTCGCGACTTCCACGGAGTATCTGTGAGCGCTCGAACTGTTCGCAGAAGGTTAAAAGAACGCGATATGGTACCATACAAGCCAGCTAATGGCCCCAAACTAACGCGAGCCTACCGAACAGCGCGCCTTCATTTCGCACGCAGTCATTTAAATTGGACACAGCAAGATTGGAGCCGTATACTCTTTTCTGATGAGTCTAAAATTGTGTTACATGGCAATGATGGAAGGAAGAAGGTCTACCGACGTAAGGGAGAGCGTTTCGCACAATGCTGCTTTGAAGAGAGGGTTGCTTATGGCGGTGGCTCATGGACTGTCTGGGGCGGTATATCCGCGAGCGGCAAAACTCAACTTGAGGTTGTTACAGGACCACGGCTGCCAACATTAAATGCTGAAAGGTACATTCGTGAGTGCTTAGAACCTCACGTGATACCATACGCGGACTATGTGGGCCCAAATTTCCTTTTTATGCATGATAATGCAAGAGCCCATGCGGCCGGCATCGTCAGGGAATATCTTCGGGATGTGAACATCACAGTTATGGACTGGCCAGCCAGAAGCCCAGACATGAACCCCATTGAGCACATGTGGGACGAGCTAAAAAGACGTGTTAGGGCTCGTCAGCCAGTTGCCCAGACGATGCAGGAGTTGAAAACTGCCATAGAAGAGGAATGGGAGATGATCCCTCAAAATTTCATAGAGCGGTTGATAAACTCTATGCCTAATCGTATGAGAGCTGTGGTAGATGCCCATGGAGGCAACACGCGTTATTAAATTAAACCTTTATTTGATAAAACATGTTTTTTATTCAAAAATCAATTGCCTTTAACAAGGCGCATATCCGACTTGTTAGGCGTAGCTCCATGTCGTATGGTATTCTGAATTCAAATTTAAAACAATACGATCGAAAAAGATGGTAAAATGTATCAGGTTTAAAACTGCATCAACAGTTTTTGTTCAATCTAGCAATCATATTTCGGTAGGGGCCATCGAAACCTAAACTCTAAGGTGGGCCAATAGATGTGTCCAGAAGTGTATAATATTTTGACTTACAGGATTATTCTTGAAGGTCAACATATAATGTTAAATAGGGTACATTTTTATTTAATAATTAATGTGAAATTATGATCTCTGGCATCTCTGCTTAAAATATTATACTATTTTACCCACTGGCAACCCAGTGAATGACTTCTTCATTTCAATTCCAAGGTCAGCTCATTCAAAGTGACTTCCTGTATCATCTTCTTTTTTTATCGTTTTTCTTTAGCCCATGATTAAAAGGCTTTTACAAACGACGATAAATAAACATTAAATAAAAGCATTTATTTTTCATATATTTCTCTGTTGTCCTCGGCCTTGTTGCAACTGGGCCTAATTTTGCCGGTGTCCTTTATCTAGTAGAGAATTCCAGAATGCAACATCAAGAAATTGCCTTCCGTAAGATGCGATTGCAAATCAACAAAAACTTTTTAATAATTACTTTCAATAATTAAAATTAATGACGTTATAACTACTTGGCGAGAATTTAACACGCAACCACATTCTGTGATCGTGCTGAATTAATGTCGGTTCTCACTGATTATAAAATTGTTAGAATATCACTACTGTATAGTTCAGATACATCGGTTAATGACTTAGTTAACCTAAATTGCCTTTAATTGAGACTTGCATCAACTGTTAATTTATAAGTTTACTAACAATGCCCACGGCTTTGCTCGCGTGTTCTTTATATAAGGCGAAATGACGCATTTCGGCTGAAGGCAAAGACAATTTTTGTCCTCAAACTTTGCCTTATTCTTTGTCATGATTATAAAAATTTTGAATTTTCTTTAGTAGGTAAATTATGAGTGCCAAAAACACGTTTGATACATACAATTCTCGATACAACAAAAAAATCGCAAAGTTACCTCATAATTAGCACAACGAGAAAAAACTGTTTTATTCGATTGTAATTCAATAAAATTTCGTCTACATGTTCACCATTGAATACATAAGGCGATTATGGGTTTATTTTAATGTAACAGAGTATAAAGATTTTAAAAATAATTATTTACAAAATTCTATATGCTCGGTTTTTTATATTTCTATGGTTTGGCCATATCAATGCTCCAAACCCGTAATGACACTTACCTATACATCATTTACAATAAGATTAGACACATAAATAAACCTTTTTTACAGTCCGTTCAACCGATTTTGACTTGTATTCCGTAGGCTTAAGGATGGCATTAAAGGCAAAAAAGTGGTTACAATACCAACTGTTTACTGCAGCTGCCATTTGTCATGCCACCAAATAGAAGTCAAAATCGGTTGAACGGACTGTAAAAAAGGTTTCTTTAAATGTATAATGTTATTGTAAATGGAGTATAGCCAGAAAACATTTTTGTATAAAATAAAAAAGTAGTTTATCGGACAGACGGATGAAGATATTGCATTTACTAATATGCAATGTTAGGAAGGAAAAGGATGAAAATCAAAGTGCACTAAGCAATCAGATTACCAACCTAAACTAATTTAAATAAATCAGCCCCATAAAATAAGTAGTTGCAAAGGCAGAATTTAGCGGTTAACACATTTTCGACCATCTGCCATTTCCGACCCTAACATTTAAAATGACGTCACCACTTGCTTTCTAAAGATAATTGCTTCATACGAGTATACTCGAGAATTTGGCTTAGCTCGTGGCTAATTAACAATTCCGCACGGGTCGATTTATCAGTCCGTGGATGGATGACCATCTTTACATAGGTACCGAGACTCCCCTGTGTTGGTGTCATTCGTGGATCTTTGACAGTCGTTACGAGTCGTCAGAAGACCGAAAGTCGTGACAACCATTCTTACCAATTGGTAACGTATTACCCAGTAACTGGGTTGTGCAGGTCAGAAAGGCAGTCGCAGTAAAATACTGGGTATTCAGCTGCATCCGGTTAAACTGGAAGCCGGCTCCAACATAGTTGGGGAAGCTGAATAAAAGGTTGTAATTATAAAAGGTTGTAATAAAAAAAATAGGGTATATTAAGTGAACGGAGTAGAAGCCTATGGCATATCTAGTTTTTTTTTTTTCTTTTTTAATTAAAAAAAATCAAAATTCAAATCATAATGCAGGTTGCATATGATTTGAATTTCGATATTTTTAAAGGATTTATTTTCAAAATTTATGTTTTTATTATTCTAAAATGAAAAGTTTACATCGAATTTGTAGTATTTATATTTTTTTCTGACTAAACTATTAAAAAAAAAAAAAAAAACTAGGTATGCCATACGCTTCTACTCCGTTCACTTAATATACCCTATTTTTTTCAAGACGGTAAAAAAAGTCATCCGGTATATAAACGTAAAAAACATCATCCGAAGGAAAAAAATCATCATCAGTAGTTGTGAACCTATGGGGTTCGCAACTACCCCCTCCCCCCCCCCCCCTCCCCCTGGGGTTTTGGGTTTATAAATTAGTATATGATATCGGCTAAAGGGTTAAGTATATTATTCCACAGTAGCAATGCTAGACTGTTTACCGTTCTTAGCCAGACGCATCCATTCAGGTCTGACCCGGTTCCGGTTATAAGAATGAAAACTGGTCTTTACACCCACGTCGCATCGGTTATTTATATTCATTCCCTTACCGGTAATGTTAGCGACCTTGAGGACCAGGCATTTAGCGCTTCTAGAATGCCTGTTTTCTGGTCCTGTCACACCTGTGTCTATTGCTGGTGTGTACTCCTATTGCGGAGAAATTCCCTACTACTTCATGGGTTTGAAAAATTTGTCCCCAACATAGTTGTCTTTAATTCTTCAATGCACCTTAGCTTGGCACCTACTTCAGAAGCTGTTAAGTTTTTTTATTCGTTTTTGGTTTTTAAAGGTTAGGCAGATTGATTGTCTTTTTAACCGACTTAAATAAAAAGGAGGTTCTGTATTCGACCCGTATGTATGTATGTATGTTTGTTTGTCAGCGATTTTCTCACAAACTAATGAACCAATTTTGATGACTCTTTCACTAACGTAATCTACATACTTTCAGGAAGGTTTTAGTATATAATACATTATGTAATTATTCTTATGTACGAAGTTATATGCATAGATGTACTGTATCTCCGACATTTCTAAGCCGATTTTGATGATTCTTCTTTTCGTTCGTCTTGGGCTTACTTATGTAATTGTATATTCAACTAAAAATGGAAAAGCAATTTACTTTAAAAAAGTAAAAACCGACAAAAAAACTTAACAGCTTCTGAAGTCGGTGTCTTCAATTCTTCAATGCACCATAGCTTGGCACCGACTTCAGAAGCTGTTAAGTTTTTTTATGAAAGTAATTTTATTAGTTTTTTGGTTTTTGAAGTCGGTTTTTACTTTTTTAAAGTAAAGGACACTGGCAACCACCCATACTTTGTCTGGCCCAGTTTTTCAACTAAACGGACAATTATAATATAAATACTAAAATGACTGTTGATTAACATTAATTACTATGAAAACATCAATATCAATATTGATCATGGGAATATCGAGATAATAGAGAGATAGATAATAGAGATGGGTGGGTTTTTAGTTCATTTGCGTTTTTCGAGTTGACACATAATTGGCTTCTAGCATTTTTATCCACTATCGAAATCAACACAAAACCAACCATAAACGTTGCAGTTAACAAAAATATTTGTTTAATAGATATACACTTCTGGACACATCTTTTGGCCCACCTTGTATTTTCAGTTTCGTTTGGTCCTAGCTAAAATTTTATATTAGGTCGAGCAAAAAGTTTTTATGCAGTTTTGAACCTGGCACATTCACAATTTCATTCAATAGTCTTTTTTTGAATTTCGAACACAGAATTTAAAGAAACAAAAGACAATTTGGAGCCTGTTTGTTGATATCAAACAATCGAATACTAAGAAAACTTGGTTTTATTGGTTTACTTGGATTTAATTCTTGAAAAAGTGATTGATATCTTTGGTTTTGCAACAACATTACTTATTCTTAACATTAAGGTGAGGTTCTATCAATAATCTATGGATACTTTACCTGAAGTCGCCGCCCAAGCTGTGGCACTTATTCAGGCCGGACACAGCCAAAGAAACGTGAGTGCTCAACTTAATTTAAGTCGATCTGCGGTCCAAAATGTTTATCGGAGGTACCTAGAGACTGGCGGCTTTGTTCGTCACCAAGGAAGGCCACGATCTCGGGTCACAACTGAAAGGCAGGATCGATTCATCGTGACGACCTGCTTGAGAAATCGTCACCTTACCTCCATTGAGATACAAAACCAACTTCGCGACTTCCACGGAGTATCTGTGAGCGCTCGAACTGTTCGCAGAAGGTTAAAAGAACGCGATATGGTACCATACAAGCCAGCTAATGGCCCCAAACTAACGCGAGCCTACCGAACAGCGCGCCTTCATTTCGCACGCAGTCATTTAAATTGGACACAGCAAGATTGGAGCCGTATACTCTTTTCTGATGAGTCTAAAATTGTGTTACATGGCAATGATGGAAGGAAGAAGGTCTACCGACGTAAGGGAGAGCGTTTCGCACAATGCTGCTTTGAAGAGAGGGTTGCTTATGGCGGTGGCTCATGGACTGTCTGGGGCGGTATATCCGCGAGCGGCAAAACTCAACTTGAGGTTGTTACAGGACCACGGCTGCCAACATTAAATGCTGAAAGGTACATTCGTGAGTGCTTAGAACCTCACGTGATACCATACGCGGACTATGTGGGCCCAAATTTCCTTTTTATGCATGATAATGCAAGAGCCCATGCGGCCGGCATCGTCAGGGAATATCTTCGGGATGTGAACATCACAGTTATGGACTGGCCAGCCAGAAGCCCAGACATGAACCCCATTGAGCACATGTGGGACGAGCTAAAAAGACGTGTTAGGGCTCGTCAGCCAGTTGCCCAGACGATGCAGGAGTTGAAAACTGCCATAGAAGAGGAATGGGAGATGATCCCTCAAAATTTCATAGAGCGGTTGATAAACTCTATGCCTAATCGTATGAGAGCTGTGGTAGATGCCCATGGAGGCAACACGCGTTATTAAATTAAACCTTTATTTGATAAAACATGTTTTTTATTCAAAAATCAATTGCCTTTAACAAGGCGCATATCCGACTTGTTAGGCGTAGCTCCATGTCGTATGGTATTCTGAATTCAAATTTAAAACAATACGATCGAAAAAGATGGTAAAATGTATCAGGTTTAAAACTGCATCAACAGTTTTTGTTCAATCTAGCAATCATATTTCGGTAGGGGCCATCGAAACCTAAACTCTAAGGTGGGCCAATAGATGTGTCCAGAAGTGTATAATATTTTGACTTACAGGATTATTCTTGAAGGTCAACATATAATGTTAAATAGGGTACATTTTTATTTAATAATTAATGTGAAATTATGATCTCTGGCATCTCTGCTTAAAATATTATACTATTTTACCCACTGGCAACCCAGTGAATGACTTCTTCATTTCAATTCCAAGGTCAGCTCATTCAAAGTGACTTCCTGTATCATCTTCTTTTTTTATCGTTTTTCTTTAGCCCATGATTAAAAGGCTTTTACAAACGACGATAAATAAACATTAAATAAAAGCATTTATTTTTCATATATTTCTCTGTTGTCCTCGGCCTTGTTGCAACTGGGCCTAATTTTGCCGGTGTCCTTTATCTAGTAGAGAATTCCAGAATGCAACATCAAGAAATTGCCTTCCGTAAGATGCGATTGCAAATCAACAAAAACTTTTTAATAATTACTTTCAATAATTAAAATTAATGACGTTATAACTACTTGGCGAGAATTTAACACGCAACCACATTCTGTGATCGTGCTGAATTAATGTCGGTTCTCACTGATTATAAAATTGTTAGAATATCACTACTGTATAGTTCAGATACATCGGTTAATGACTTAGTTAACCTAAATTGCCTTTAATTGAGACTTGCATCAACTGTTAATTTATAAGTTTACTAACAATGCCCACGGCTTTGCTCGCGTGTTCTTTATATAAGGCGAAATGACGCATTTCGGCTGAAGGCAAAGACAATTTTTGTCCTCAAACTTTGCCTTATTCTTTGTCATGATTATAAAAATTTTGAATTTTCTTTAGTAGGTAAATTATGAGTGCCAAAAACACGTTTGATACATACAATTCTCGATACAACAAAAAAATCGCAAAGTTACCTCATAATTAGCACAACGAGAAAAAACTGTTTTATTCGATTGTAATTCAATAAAATTTCGTCTACATGTTCACCATTGAATACATAAGGCGATTATGGGTTTATTTTAATGTAACAGAGTATAAAGATTTTAAAAATAATTATTTACAAAATTCTATATGCTCGGTTTTTTATATTTCTATGGTTTGGCCATATCAATGCTCCAAACCCGTAATGACACTTACCTATACATCATTTACAATAAGATTAGACACATAAATAAACCTTTTTTACAGTCCGTTCAACCGATTTTGACTTGTATTCCGTAGGCTTAAGGATGGCATTAAAGGCAAAAAAGTGGTTACAATACCAACTGTTTACTGCAGCTGCCATTTGTCATGCCACCAAATAGAAGTCAAAATCGGTTGAACGGACTGTAAAAAAGGTTTCTTTAAATGTATAATGTTATTGTAAATGGAGTATAGCCAGAAAACATTTTTGTATAAAATAAAAAAGTAGTTTATCGGACAGACGGATGAAGATATTGCATTTACTAATATGCAATGTTAGGAAGGAAAAGGATGAAAATCAAAGTGCACTAAGCAATCAGATTACCAACCTAAACTAATTTAAATAAATCAGCCCCATAAAATAAGTAGTTGCAAAGGCAGAATTTAGCGGTTAACACATTTTCGACCATCTGCCATTTCCGACCCTAACATTTAAAATGACGTCACCACTTGCTTTCTAAAGATAATTGCTTCATACGAGTATACTCGAGAATTTGGCTTAGCTCGTGGCTAATTAACAATTCCGCACGGGTCGATTTATCAGTCCGTGGATGGATGACCATCTTTACATAGGTACCGAGACTCCCCTGTGTTGGTGTCATTCGTGGATCTTTGACAGTCGTTACGGGTCGTCAGAAGCCCGAAAGACTGACAACCAGTCTTAGAAATTGGCATCGTATTACCCATTTACTGTAGGTGTCAGATAGGCAGTCGCTCCATGTAAAATACTGGTATTCAGCTGCATCCGGTTAGACTGGAAGTCGACCCCAACGTAGTGGTAGGGAATAGGCTAGGCAGATTGATTTATCCTCGAGAATTAGGGCTTCATTTAAATGCTAATTATCCTAAACCTACAATTGTGTGAGGGATGATATGTAAGAAAAAAAAACCGGCCAAGTGCGTGTCGGACCACGCACAATGAAGGGTTCCGTAGTTGGGATGAATTTATCCCAAGAACAAACAACATTTTAGTTGAAAAACATGTTCTCCCATACCTTCCAACTAAAAATGTAAGTTTGTACTCACAATATTGAGAGATTTACCATGTTATTTTAAGACCACAGACTTCTCATAGGTTTTCCTGTAATCTACAGGTAAAGGTCTATTTTCTGTATTTTTTTTTTTTCAAAATTTTAGGCTCAGTAGTTTCGGAGATAAGGGGGGGGAATTGTCAATTTTCGCCTATTTTCTTCAATAACTTTAAAACAATTTATTTTTTAATTTTAAAAATAAAATGTTTGAGACCCTCATAGTAAGCCCTTTCATTTGATATGTCACAGGGTGTAGTTTACAAAACTATTTTTAAAATTTTCTTATTTGCCCCCCAAAAGTGACCCCCATATTCAAAATTAATTTAATTTACTTTACCCGTCCGTGCTTGGGTGACAGAAATTCATATGTGTACCAAATTTCAACTTAATCGGTCCATTAGATTCGGAGCAAATTGGCTGTGACAGACAGACAAACACACGAGTGATCCTATAAGAGTTCCGTTTTTCCTTTTGAGCCGTCAAACGGAAAAATGCTCCCCTGAGCATGGCAGGACGATGGCGTAGATGACAATCCAAACCCTAAAATTCTCAAACAAAACACTTTCTTAAAAAAATTTTTGTCTCTACAATACACCTTGAAGAGAGAGTAGACAAAATTACATTTGCAGATTCACCCGTCTTAAAATCGGTCGAAAATACACATTAGCCGTTATGAGGCGCCACTTAACTGCCTACCCACGAGAGTAGAACTTGAACATACACGAGCATACAACAAGACGGGATCGGAATGCTAATAAAGATTCATTAAAATTCGCATACACACTGTCAACGACATTTGGTCAGCCGTGGCGTCCTGTGAGTCATTCATCCTAAGACTATGGGAATCAACACCATGTGGTGTGTTTCTGGAATTGGTATTTGAACATGGTGACAACTATTGATTACTGTTTGTTGTTATAATTACAACCTTTTATTCAGCTTCCCCAACTATGTTGGAGCCGGCTTCCAGTTTAACCGGATGCAGCTGAATACCCAGTATTTTACTGCGACTGCCTTTCTGACCTGCACAACCCAGTTACTGGGTAATACGTTACCAATTGGTAAGAATGGTTGTCACGACTTTCGGTCTTCTGACGACTCGTAACGACTGTCAGAGATCCACGAATGACAGCCGGGACCAACGGCTTAACGTGAAAGAAAAGAAAGAAAGAAAAGAAAGAAAATACTTTTATTTGCGGTAAACATGACGCAAAGGACAACAAAATAAAATAAACAATGTAAAAAGCAAGTTCCGAGTTACGTGCTTTCCGAGGCACGGAGTGAACTTGGTATGTAAAGATTGAAGACCCATCCACGGACCAACCGCGGCAAGCGTACCTTAACCTGGTCTTATTGACCCGTGCGGCTGTTATTACTTAGCCACAAGCCCCCTATTTAGCTTCACTAAGATTTTAAAATGGATTTTTGCAAGCTCTTTTGGGATTAATTGCACTGGGCGTATCAAGTTGTGGCTGAATTCATTGATTGATTGTTTGCCTGGGGAAAGGCGGATCATCCTAACACAAGCAAACTATTTGCTTAAAAGGATTCTCCCCATTGTATTAATTCTATTACAATGGGGAGAATCCTTTTAAGCAAATAGTTGAAATAAAAATGTTTATTGCAATAACTTGAATAAGTTATTGCAATAAACATTTTTATTTTTTATATTTTTTTTATATATGAATAGGTATTATCCGGTATACTCTCATTGTAGCATACCAATGACGCTGCATCTACTCAAGAAAGTAAATCAATATTAACTAGCACTTTTACTTCGAAAGGCGATCGACGACACAACTTTTACCGAGGCTTAACTACACCGTCTTTTAATTTAGTGGTGATGTCATGGTGATGTTTTGATAATAAATTACTTACATACGTGTTTTTGTTGAATTTCTAAACTGTAATGAATTGAGTTTATTGGTTTTCTCTATGGTGATTTAGAATAGAATAGAATACTCTTTATTATGCACACCATTTAAATTACAGGTTACAATGTAGAGGAGGAGCTCGTGGCTAAGTAGTAACAGCCGCACGGGTCAATCCATCAGGTTAAGCTACGCTTGCCGGGGTTGGTCTGTGGATGGGTGACCCTTTACATACCGAGCCTCCTCCGTGCCTCGGAAAGCACGTTAAGCCGTTGGTCCCGGCTGTCATTCGTGGATCTTTGACAGTCGTTACGGGTCGTCAGAAGCCCGAAAGTCTGACAACCAGTCTTACCAAGGGGTATCGTATTACCCAGTTAATGGGTTGTGGAGGTCAGATAGGCAGTCGCTCCATGTAAAGTAATGGTATTCAGCTGCATCCGGTTAGACTGGAAGCCGACCCCAACATAGTTGGGAAAAGGCTAGGCAGATTGATTGAATGTTGAAATTTTACATAGAGTGACACAATGGGCGGTCTTATCGCTAAAAGCGATCTTTTACAGACAACCTTTGGATGGAGTATGGGGACAAGGAGAGACAATTCTGTAGGTAGTCCGTGGTGTACCTTATACATATACAACATATACATACATTAATAAATTTATATATATATACTTATACAATAATAAACATGAAACAAGAGCAAGGAACTATACATGTAATAATGACGTTTAAAGAGAGAGGAAGTGTTTTTTTACCGGATTTATTCTTTGGTCTTAGATTGTTATTCGCTACTGCCGAGTTCTGAGTATGGGGAGGTACGAAGCTGAACGCATCCATTCTTAGGATTCCGTACCCGAAGGGTGCCAATCAGAACCCTATTACTAAGCCTCCGCTGTCCGTCTGTCTGTCACAGGGCTGTATCTCATGAACCGTAATAGGTAGACAGTTGAAATTTTCAGTTTGGGTATTTTTATTACGGCTATAGCAACAAATAATAAAAATTAAATAATGTTTAAAATTAAAGGGGGTCTCCATACATTAAAACTTTTCATTTTGAAAAAAAAAAATTCTTACCATAATAATATGTGGGGTGTCAATGTCTAGAACTAACGAGTAGACTACAAATATATTTTTTATTTTCTTTTATCTTCAAAAATCAAGAAATAAAAGTTATCAATTTTAAATGATTTTTTTACGAGCTCTATCGCAACAATTGAACAAATTAGGAATTTGAAACTTCTGTATATCATGTATCATATAATAATAATCTGTATTTAATCAACAAATACTAAAAACGCCGATTCTTAACGTATTTTATTTAAATATGGGCGATTTTCTACAACTGCAAAAAATAACCTTGTAATTCAAAATATCATTATGAAATACAAAGTTACCTTTGCGATTGTTAAACATATATGGTACGGAACCCTTCGTTTGCGAGGCCGACTCGTACTTGGCCGGTTTTCATTTTTCGATGGACAAAAGCTGACTTGAGCTAAATAAGTATAGTAAATATTAGTCCCTTAAACTTCATATTCATTTATTTGCATTCCAGAAGGTATAATAAGGAGGAGCTCGTGGCTAAGTAATAACAGCCGCACGGGTCGATCCATCAGGTTAAGCTACGCTTGCCGGGGTTGGTCCGTGGATGGGTGACCATCTTTACATACCGAGACTCCTCCGTGCCTCGGAAAGCACGTTAAGCCGTTGCTCCCGGCTGTCATTCGTGGATCTTTGACAGTCGTTACGGGTCGTCAGTCTTACCAAGGGGTATCGTATTACCCAGTTAATGGGTTGTGGAGGTCAGATAGGCAGTCGCTCCATGTAAAATACTAGTATTCAGCTGCATACGGTTAGACTGGAAGCCGACCCCAACATAGTTGGGAAAAGGCTAGGCAGATTGAAGGTATAATAAGATAATAACAAAAGGCTTAGAGCTAAGAGCCGTTGTAGACCCTGTCAGGGCACAGCAAAAATTATTGTTTGATACTCTGATAACTTCCTGTTCAGGGACCAAACCAACAAACATTTGCGAATTTACGCTGGTATAAAGTCAGAGAAATTTCAGAACGAAAGTAGTTAGTTTCAATTACCCGATGTGTTTCTAAAGAATTTTGGAAGTCAAGAAAACCCATAAAACATACCAAGAAACTTTCCGTAGTGAAATACCTACTTAATATCAACAGCAGACAGATCGTTAACCGTTTTATATTAATGTAGATGATTTGTCAATATTTTTATTTGGTTTGATTTGTCAATACGTAACGTTTATTTTATATTCTGAACGGTATCTTAGAATGTCGGAGGTAGGGTTGTCACTTAAGGACGCTGTTACAAATGGGTAGTCAAATCATTACTTTTTTCACAAAAGCATGTTTATTAAATAAAATGCTTTGCATTCTTCATTCATTCTATACATACCGAGACTCCTCCGTGCCTTGGAAAGCACGTTAAGCCGTTAGTCCTGGCTGTCATTCGTGGATCTTTGACAGTCGTTACGGGTCGTCAGAAGCCCGAGAGTCTGACAACCAGTCTTACCAAGGGGTATCGTATTATCTAGTTAATGGGTTGTGGAGGTCAGATAGGCAGTCGCTCCATGTAAAATACTGATATTCAGCTGCGTCTGGTTAGACTGGAAGCCGACCCCAACATAATTGGGAAAAGGCTAGGGAGATTGATTTTTTTTTTGCATTCTTAAAATGTTTTTTGGCCAAATTGTTGATAGATGTGCATAGTACGATTCTGAACTTTAAATATAATTTTAGATAGGTACAGTTTCTCAATAATTGTACCGGACTGAAAATTTTTACTTCGGTACATTTATTGAGAAAATTTACCTATTTAAAATTATATTTATAGTTCACAATCATACCATGCACATCTATCAACAATTCGGGCAAAAAACATTTTAAGAATGCAAAGCATTTTATTTAATAAACATACTTTTGTGTAAAAAGTAATGATTTGACTACCCATTTGTAACAGCGTCCTTAAGTCACACAATTTTTTTTAAATGCATCAAGTTTATCTTCTCCATTTTTTTTAAATTCCTGAAATGAAAGTTATTATTAAACTCGCGACAAAATAACAGGTCCCTTTTGATAGCCCATATTGTTTCATATGCCAAAGAGAGACAAAAATAGCGGGACAAAGAAGGACACCCTCATGTCAAATCGAACTTCTTAGATTGACCAAACTTTAGTGAGTGATTGTCTATGGTCACATTTTTTTTTATTTAGTTGATGTTATATGACGGGCGAAAATTTGCCGTGGACTCTAGAATGTGTTCCAACACTTGTTAAATACAAAGTATCTTGAATCATAATCGGTTATCCGCTGTTCATTAAACATAAACCTTAACTTGCAATAAATAGTGGTGATTTTAAATATCACAATCACCTTGCTTGTAGTGTTCTAAGTGCCCGTTTACTTACACCTTTGATGATGTAAAGAATGGCACTGAAGCCGCAATCAACGTGGCTACCTACTGGACTCAAACAATATAAAAACAAAGTACTAAAAATACGAAAAACTGGCCAAGTGCGTGTCGCATAATTGGCCGTATATTTTTATTGCGTTGACTTACAAGCTTGATTTTTTTAGAACTACAAGGAATTTTAGACCTTCGTATTTGATATTAATTTCAACTTGATACCTCCACGTGGTCTTGAGAAAAAGGGTCTTGTCTTGACAGACAGACAGACGGTCAACGAAGTGATCCTATATGGGTTCCGTTTTTTCCTTTTGAGGTACGGAACCCTAAAATTAATCCAATCCAGCGCGTCCCCTGCTGTCCTCCCCCAGCGACACCCTATGCCGAGGTCCGTACCCCACAGGGGGTGCACTTATCGAGTGGTCGCTTATTTAGGTTTTGATTTACTTCCTATCAAAATATGTCGCATAATTGGCCGTATTTTTTTATTGCGTTGAGTTCTAACTCAACGCAATAAAAAAATACGGCCAATAGCCGCCGGCCGGTACAAGGCACCATAGACCTACGTACTCGTATTTGATATTAATTTCAACTTGATACCTCCACGTAGTCCTGAGAAAAAGGGTCTTGACAGACAGACAGACGGTCAACGAAGTGATCCTATAAGAGTTCCGTTTTTTCCTTTTGAGGTACGGAACCCTAAAAATGAATCCGATCTAGCGTGTCACCTGCTGTCCTCCCCCAGCGACGCTCTATGCCGAGGTCCGTACCCCACAGAGGGTGCAGTTATCGAGTGGTCGCTTAGTTTTTAAGTTTTGTGCCCTGGCTGGAGGCCTTAATTTATTGAGGCACCCACAGGAATGTCCTTATGCAACCCAGAACCTGCGAGATGCCTTTCACAAAACAAACCCATAAAAACGAACACGAAAACAAGAAGATCATACCTGTCAAAATAATTGTATAATCTCAATGCCACTTAGAAAGTATCAACTCAATTCATTCTTTTGAATTTATCCTCACTAACCTACTTGATTTTTACATAATTCCCAAGAAGACGAGTTGAAACTTTTAATTTCTGCCAAGAAAACAAAAATCACACATTTCTGGCACCTCGACAACCCTACTACATTTAGTAATGTAACTGTTTTTAACTTCGGCCGGCACTTGTCACAGAACTTTCACTTGCAAGAGCTTTATACTGCAAGGTCAGCGAATTTGGTGCTGTACGCTTAAAAAGTAAAAGTCTTATACTTATGTAAGTGTGCAGGATTCGATGGTCGAGTCGGAAATTTTTGTTATTTTGATAAGCTCCCGTTTGACCACTATCTCGGCACGGTAAGCGACGATGCGATCTACGCTTATTAGCTACAAGTAACCTATGGTGCGTAAGGGCCCTATTTACCGAATAAATTCAAAAATGGAACAAAATTTGTATGAATTTAATCGTAGGTGATGAAACAGTCCTTAAATGATAAATGTTTTTATTTCTGTAAGTAGGTTTGTAAACTAGAAGAGGTCGGTGTTTCCTTATCTGACTACTCTGAGAAGTTGGGCCGAAACAAACTTCTTCTTAGACAAGATGAATCTTGGTCAGATCATGTGAAAACTGCAAGATTGGTGTCTGAAATGGTCTTTTGAGGAAAGAACCAAATAGATGTCCACTCCAGTCAGTGCACGCATTTGTCAGTAATCGTGCAGCTCAACTCAAAGGAGCTCAACGATTCGACGCACAATACCAAAAAGAAAGGACATTTGGGAGGCCACATAAATTACTCAAACTATGATTAAAACTAGCTGCGAAAAACATTGGATGTGGAAACACTGGCTGGATGACATTTAGCAGATCACGCGTAAGACCTGCCGATCTATTCTTTAAAAAAGCTCTTAGTGAAGTGTCAATCCCTATTACTATCCAGCCTACGCTGTCCGTCCGTCCGTCCGTCCGTCTGTCACCAGGCTGTATCTCATGAACCGTGATAGTTAGACAGTTGAAATTTTCACAGATGATGTATTTCTGTTGCCGCTATATACTAAAAAACAGAATAAAATAAATATTTAAGAGGGCTCCCATACAACAAACGTGATTTTTTTTGCCGTTTTTAACCGACTTCAAAAAGGAGAAGGTTCTCAATTCGTCGGAACCTTTTTTTTTTTTATTTTTTTTATGTATGTTTCCCGATTATTCGAAGATGGCTGGACCGATTTGGATTTTTTTTGTTTTATTCGAGAGGGTATACATCATAGTTGGTCCCATATAAAATTGATTAACTTTGCTTCGGTAGTTTTTGAGTTAGCTTCAATAACACGTATTTTTTCCCCGCTTTTATATGGATGATGTTCTAGTTTGTTTTGCAGGTAGTGGTATTAGAATTTGTGTGGGGTAGGTACCACAACTAAAAAGTGAAAAATAAAAACTTTTTTACAAAAAAATACAACCGACTTCCAAAAACAGCTACAAAGTGAAAAATAACTTTAATTTCGGAAGTCGGTGGCAAAAAACGAAAATACATTTAACTAGACACCGACTTCCGAAATTAAAGTTATTTTTCACTTTGTAGTTGTTTTTGGAAGTTGGTTGTATTTTTTTGTAAAAAAGTTTTTATATATACGTACGGAACCCTTCGTGCGCGAGTCCGACTCGCACTTGGCCGGTTTTTTTTTTGCGATTTCAGTGTTGGTCCCATATTAAAGGTAGTTCATAATGATGAGTATAACCCCTTATCC
Source organism: Cosmia pyralina (assembly GCA_946251885.1). Lineage (NCBI taxonomy): Eukaryota > Metazoa > Arthropoda > Insecta > Lepidoptera > Noctuidae > Cosmia > Cosmia pyralina. The sequence goes on from OX276371.1 coordinate 4,453,263, forward strand.
GTCAGTCTAGTGCTATTTTCGTATCGCCAATGATCTAGTCAAAAGTATGGTTATGTAAATATATCCAAATGTTGATGTTATCAACAATTCCGTTAATTCGCAAAGTGTGATAACGAAGTCAATGTACTTCATTTATCGTTTATATGTTAATAAGATTAGATTACCATCGATATTTTATCGTTTTGTCTTAAGAGGTTTCCATCACCTGGTTCATTAGAACTGACTCAAAAATCTTCAAAGTCCTCAGCCCAGAATCACCTTCTGTTGGGTACTGGCCTACTTTCCAGTCTTCCATACTGCCCAGGACCTTCGTCCACGTGTTTTCCGCGACTTTGAAAATGTTTGGTAGCCTAATATTAAAATTTACTTCGTGATAATACTTGGTAATCGTTTTGAGAGCAATGGTGATTAAATCACTTGCACAAAATAAAAAGAACTTTATTTTGTGCAAGTGATTTAATCACCATTGCTCTCAAAACGATGAAGGAAAACATCGTGTGGAAACCGGCATGTCCTATAACCAAAAATTCGAAGACATGTTGTGACATCTACCAACCCGCACTGGGCCCGCGTAGTTGATTACGGTTACGGTTTGCTCCCTCTCACCGAGAGGAGGCCTGTGTCCCAGCAGTGGGAACATTACAGGCTGATTATGCTAAGGGTAGCCCATTGTTCTAAACTTCAAAGGCCAATCTTATGAAGTGCCTAAGGAATTCATTTAGACAGACTTGCAGCTGGCTAGCGTGCTGTATCTATCGAAAAGACTCAGTCGAACGAAACACAGATTGCATTACCTAAAGATAGTTGATAACTTGTTACCTAAAGAGTGTCCTTGGAGTGTTACCCGTTCTTCTCCATAGAGATCTTCGTTTTGGAACGGGCAACTAGGCTTCAACTTTCTGATTAACTGACCCGACTCTGACAATTCGAAGCTGCCTATAATTGGTTTGATTAAAATAAGAGAAATGATGTGAGTGGCAACACCAGAAGGGGATGCCAAACTCAAACTCAAAGCATTTATTTCAAATAAACCAATTACAGGCACTTTTGAATTGTCAATGGGTCGCTCAGTCAGAAAGATGAAGCTAGTTGCCCATTCCAAAGCGTAGTAGATCCCTATGGAGAAGAACGGGCAAGAAACTCCACGGACACTCTTTTAAATCATAATATTTTTACAAAATATTGGTTACATCGTTCAAGTTGAAAATATACATGTGAGAACAATGTAGAAAGACGTGCACGTTAAAAAGCGTATAAAAAGATAAAAACTAAAACAACTAAATTAAATATTAAAATTAAAAATAAGCCATGGCAGCTAAGAGACGACCAGTCCCAACTGACGGCGCCCGTTCACGAACATGACGCATGGATCAGCACCAATTAGCTCAACCATTTTGAAGGGAACTTAATGATCCAACACATACGCCACCACCAGCGAGACATTTGAGTGAGCATGACATACTCTCAACCGCCAGGGCACACTCAAGTCAGTGAAAGACGTACCCAGATAAGCCCTAGGAAGACATAGTGACCTTATTAGTGATGTTCTTCAGAATCTTCGGGTGTGTAGTACTCGTAACCGGCGAGCGTTTGTGACCAGATATAGCACAGAACAGATAAAAGAGGTATATCTGTTCTGTGAGATCTATGAACGTAAACGAGGCAAAAGGAGCATGTAAGGATTGTAGCAGGTGGCATTCTGTAGTTTCTGCCTACCCCCATGGAAAGAAGGCGCGAGTTTATTTATGTATGTATGTGTGTAAATGCTTTGAGTTTGAGTTTTGGGCGTACATAAAGTTTAAAATTCGCAATACTAGCTATAAGGCCACGAAGAAGAAGATAGGATAGCACAGAACTAAAATGGAATCACAGTCCACACTCATTAGGTATACCTGCCCTGACAGGGTCGCGGGTTGTTCGAAAGAGTTACCGTGGCCCCCCCTTATATCCAAAGTTTGCATAGAGATAAATCTGAAATTATTATGTGTGATAGAAGTTTATATGTAAAGATTACACGAAAAATAAAACGATGTTTTTAAGGAAATTTCTCGTCGTCTGGTCGAGTCTTCACGTGAACAGAGGGCTGGCTCGTCGTTGGCTTTGGCCAAAGAATTAGCATTGCCATTCAACGTGGCAATGCTGCCAGTCTTCTGGGCACGTTTCCGGATGACATCGACGCGGACGAGTACTTCGACGCCTAAGTGTCCTTTTGTTTTGTATTTATTTGTATAGTTAGTTAGTTAGTCATTTACATTAAATTTTTTCCTCATAAATTATTGTGATAATGAAAATGGAAACGATGTCTATAAATAGTATGAGATATCTCGCTTTTGACCCGTTTTTTTTTATTTGTCATCTCAGTAGTCAGTCACCCCGTTTCAAACCATACCATCTATCACACAATCCATCCATCGTATCCTCGGCCGTCCCTTACTCATAAAATCATCCATATCTATACTCAAAACTTTCTTCACGACATTTGTTTCCTCATTCGTTCCTAAGTTGCAGGTCATAAAGACCAACATTTTGTTTAGGATGGCAGACCATAGACTGTAGAAAGTTGACGTCACTCTTATCTCCGTGCCAACTTTCTGAAGTGGGCCAGCAAGAACTGCTCAATTCTCACGGCTCAGGAGATGGTAATCTTTGACGTTATCGTTCGCTCCACTATCTTATTGAGTGTTTATCTAAGATATACAGCTATGTGGGATTTTTGCCGGTTATTGTATGTGCGCTCTGTGGTTTATAGTTGTTTTATTTTTCATTCTTCAAATAATTTAAATTGAAATGACTAACTCGTCGTAATAAATTGTTGAAAGAGCAATACCTAAGTCAGTAACTCATCTACGGTTTCTAAAAGATCTTAAAATCAACACCTTCCTGCCCGCATCCCAAAAGGGATGATGACTATTTTTTTGTGCATCATGTAGACTATTAAAAAATATTGGACACTTAATTTTTCTTTTTTAACCGACTTCAAAAAGGAGGAGGTTCTCAATTCGTCGGAACCTTTTTTGAATTTTTTTTTTATGTATGTTCCCCGATTACTCGAAGATGGCTCGACCGATATGGATTTTTTTTTGTTTTATTCGAGAGGGTATACATCACAGTTGGTCCCATATAAAATTGATTAACTTTGCTTCGGTAGTTTTTGAGTTAGCTTCAATAATACGTATTTTTTCCCCACTTTTATATGGATGATGTTCTAGTTTGTTTTGCAGATAGTGGTATTAGAATTTGTGTGGGGTAGGTACACAACTAAAAAGTGAAAAATAAAAACTTTTTTACAAAAAAATACAACCGACTTCCCAAAACAACACTACAAAGTGAAAAATAACTTTAATTTCGGAAGTCGGTGGCAAAAAACGAAAATACATTTAACTACTACTACTACTTACTACTTTTACTATTTTTTGGGAAAAAAATACAACCTACTGGTTGTATTTTTTTGTAAAAAAAGTTTTTTTTACGTAATCAAAAGACTACGCCAATACGTTAAGTTAAAATGTGGCATGACGTCACTCCTTGCTAGATTTTACACTTTGTTTGTTATAGGTATGACGTAGCGAGCCCCCACTCCATTACTTTAATGCGTTTTATCCAAGTCATTTCTTATTAATATGATAAAACAAAAATACGTGTCTAATATTTTTTTATTATATGACTGACGGACTAGATAGAAATTCTTTTTTTTTACCCAGGCTCATCCCTATATCAAAAAAAAAAAATTCAGCAAGTTGTCTTCTTCCAAATGTCTCTACTATCAGTCCTGTCAGTTTGTGGTCCAGCCACCCATTCTAGACATTCACACAACCATCCATCGTCTCTCTAGTATTCTGATCTGATATATTACTATCACCACGCCTCATTATGTTGGGCCACAAAAGAGATGAATGAAAAGCAATTGCATGCAGCTGAGATGAGAATGCTAAGAGGGATGTGTGGTGTTACACGAATGGATAGAATAAGAAATGAGTACATAAGAGGAAGTTTGAAAGTGGCACCGGTGACTGAAAAGTTGTGCGAAAATCGGTTGTCATGGTATGGGCATGTGATGCGGAGGAGTGAGGAAAGTTTTGAGTATGAAGGCTATAAAGAGTAAGGGAAGACCAAAGAAATGATGGATGGATTGTGTGAAAGATGACATGGCTAGAAAGGGAGTGACTACCGAGATGACTACTAATAGAGAAGTATGGAAAAAAGAACATGTTGCGCCGACCCCAAATAGACTAGGATAAGGGCAGGAGAATGATGATGATCACCACGCCTACCAGTTTTGTGTTATCGATTTTAGACTATAATACCTCAACATTTCTAACGGGCAGATCTGCCAATTATGGGTCCCATATGTCCCTGTTACCCTCTCCATTTTTTTATGGTCGGCGTGCGGTTATTTTTCTTTCATACATCATTATTATCTATATCACTATCATTAACCACCATCTCAGTAGTCAGCCCCTTGTAGCTTTGTTATCCTTAAAAATATGCATGTATCACTGTCCTGAAGTCGATAATTTTACTTTCTTTGCCGGGAGCCATAACATATCATTGTTTATCCAACTTTCTTTCACAGCTGACGTAATATGAAAGAATACGATGCTATCACACTATTGTTTGAGCTCTCTTATAATTAATTAATGACTCATTTCAGTGCATCGTGGGTTCTGAGCATTCGTCATCGGACACATGTTTTAGTCTGTATTTTGTTTTATATCTGGCATGTATTTTGGGAATGTAAAGTCCTTAAGAAATGAAAATGAACTGTGGTGTCTTATTCAGAGTTCAAAATGACAATTTAATTGAAGACTTTTTAAAAGTTTAATGCAGCCCTAAATATAACTGTTGTAACTCTCGATAGCAGTCTTGCACAGTTTTTAACCGACTTCAAAAGAAGGAGGTTCTCAATTCGTCGGAACCTTTTTTTTTTTTTTTTTATGTATGTTCCCCGATTACTCGAAGATGGCTGGACCGATTTGGATTTTTATTGTTTTATTCGAGAGGGTATACATCACAGTTGGTCCCATATAAAATTGATTAACTTTGCTTCGGTAGTTTTTGAGTTAGCTTCAATATTACGTATTTTTTCTCTAATATGGATGATGTTCTAGTTTGTTTTGCAAATAGTGGTATTAGAATTTGTGTGGGGTAGGTACACAACTAAAAAGTGAAAAATAAAAACTTTTTTACCAAAAAATATAACCAACTTCCAAAAACAACACTACAAAGTGAAAAATAACTTTAATTTCGGAAGTCGGTGGCAAAAAACGAAAATACATTTTAACTAGACACCGACTTCCGAAATTAAAGTTATTTTTCACTTTGTAGTGTTGTTTTTGGAAGTCGGTTGTATTTTTTTGTAAAAAAGTTTTGGGAATGTCAAGACTAAAGTACTTAAGAAATTAAAATGATACTGTGGTGTCTTATTCAGAGTTCAAAATGACAATTTAATTGAAGACTTTTTAAATGATTAATGCAGCCCTAAATATAACTGTTGTATCTCTCGATAGCAGTCTTGCACATTTTTTTATGTTTATTTTTGTGGGCAGTGCTGTGTTGTTCACAGACTCATTTCCATTCTTTTGGTTTTAGCCGACTGCAGCGGAGGGTAATGTGTTTGACCTGTATGTATGAATATCCTTTCCTATGTCCCCTCCTAACTACTCAACGGCTCAACCGATTTTGATGAATGATATGTCGTTAGATTCATCTTTATCGAGCGGTCACTGGATAAATTTTCGAAACAATTTTGCTTGCAAGCTGCAATTGTAGGACAAACAAAGGACGATAGGGGTAGGTTGAATCATTGTATACAAAACTAACTTTAACGTGTAAAGGCATCCGTTTTTTCGATAGTTCGTCCAGTGCAACCCTGGACAGTCAGCCCAGTATTTTAACGACGTCATGTTCAATTCTTTTTAACCGACTTCAAAAAGGAGGAGGTTATCAATTCGTCGGAACCTTTTTTTTTTTTTTTTTTTTATGTATGTTCCCCGATTACTCGAAGATGGCTGGACCGATTTGGATTATCTTTTTTTTGTTTGAAAGGGTATACTTCCCAGGTGGTCCCATGATCATCAAGTCAGGATCTGATGATGGGATCCTGGAGAAATAGAGAGAACTCTTCCAATTTTATAGGCACACTTGAAGCGATTTGGATAGTTTTTGGAAGAGTACTTTCTTGGAGTAGTCCCATTTCAATTTGGTGAAGATCTGATGAAGAACTTCTGGGATAGGCAACGGAACTCCTCAATAAATGATAGCAAATGGACTGGGTTTGCTGAAATCTCATGTCTGTTTGTTGTTCACACCAGTTCATAACATAACATCACGCCAGTACGCTGTGAAGGGGTAAGCACATGTGAACCACTGAAAAGTGAAAAATAAAAACTTTTTTACAAAAAAATACAACCGACTTCCAAAAACAACACTACAAAGTGAAAAATAACTTTAATTTCGGAAGTCGGTGGCAAAAACGAAAATACATTTAATCAGACACCGACTTCCGAAATTAAAGTTATTTTTCACTTTGTAGTGTTGTTTTTGGAAGTCGGTTGTATTTTTTTGTAAAAAAGTTTTTATATAGTCTCGAGAAAACGGTCTATTATTTATAACGTTTCTTTAGTAAGTAAGCAGTTAAATACGTACTAGTATAAGCAGATTAGTGGCTTATAAGGTTTCAAGTTGTCAAGGGGATGTCTGTCCACTTCATGTGGTTCGTCCGTGATGTTTAGAGTTAGCAGTGGTGTAACAATTCAGATGAAATCAATTGGATTGGTGTCTGATCGCTTTTTCAAACAGATTAAACATTTGCTGCTGAATATTTGGGAGACCCTTTTAAGAATACTAGACTCTTAATATTCCCATAGAAGAAGGATTATACCATACCAGTAACTGGGTTGTTGGTAGTCAAATAGACAGTCGCTCCATGACTCAGGGTGGCTATCTCTACATACCGAGACCCCTCCGTGTCTCGGATAGCAAGTTAAGCCGTTGGTACCGACTGTCATTCTTGGATCTTTGATAGTCGTTACGGGTCGTCTGAAGCCCGAAAGTCTTACTCAGTAAGTGGGTTGTGGTGGTCACATAAGCAGTCGCTCCATGTTCAATTCTGGTATTCAGCTGCATCCGGTTTGATGGAAGCCGATCCCAACATGGTTGTGAAAAGGCTAGGCAGATGATGTTCGAAGATAGAATTATTACGGTTCCTTAATGAATCATCATTCTCCTGCTCTTATCCCAATCTATTTGGGGTCGGCGCAACATGTCCCTTTTTTCCATACTTCTCTATTAGTCGTCATCTCGGTAATCACCCCTTTCTAGCCATGTCATCTTTCACACAGTCCATCCATCGTTTCTTTGGTCTTCTCCTACTCTTATAGCCGATATTCATACTCAAAACTTTCCTCATGACATTTTCCTCATTCCTCCGCATCACATGCCCATACCATGACAATCGATTTCCGCACAACTTTTCAGTCACGGTGCCACTTTCAAACTTCCCCTTATGTACTAATTTCTTATTCTATCCATTGGTGTAACACCACACATCCCACTTAGCATTCTCATCTCAGCTGCATGCAATTGCTTTTCATTCATCCCTTTTGTGAATGTTAGCATAAGTTCTCGTCTCTACGCAATTCCATTGCTTGCTATATGGTGCATACCCGGTAGACTCTATAATCCTTTCATATCATATTAAGGGAACGTCTTCCCTACCATTACCGCGCCCCCGGTCTACTCCTTGACATGCAGTGGTCTCTGTTGCACCATGTAACATGAGGCAACAGGGTCTAGTGTGAATCTTTGGGTTCATTCGAGTACATTCATGCTAAGTTCTCGCGATTTTCTCCTTTTCAATAAGTCAATAGGCTTCCAGACAAACTTTCGCCTACTTAGACATGTAAATTATAAACACACTGTGCTTATATATTTTATTTATATACTATTGATGTAAATTAAGTTAGTCATAAATTACTTAATGTGGTGTTTTCGATAGTCAAATCAATCTGCCTAGCCTTTTCTCAACTATGTTGGGGTCGGCTTCCAGTCTAACCGGATGCAGCTGAATACTAGTATTTTATATGGAGCGACTGCCTATCTGATCTCCACAACCCCTTAACTGGGTAATACGATACCCCTTGGTAAGACTAGTTGTCATGACTCGGGCTTCTGACAACCGGTAACGACTGTCAAAAATCCACGAATGACAGCCGGGACCAACGGCTTAACGTGCTTTCCGAGGCACGGAAGAGTCTCGGTATGTAAAGATGGTCATCCATCCACTGACCAACCCCGGCAAGCGTAGCTTAACCTGATGGATCGACCTGTGCAGCTGTTATTACTTAGCCACGAGCTCCTCTCCTCCTCTCGTCGAGCTTATTAATACAATACCTATAGAAAATGATGCTCGGGTCTTCTTTAAATTCGCATGCAATCTTTGACCTCCGGTTTGACCAGCTTAGAAGACTAGAAGTGCAGTTAATCGGTTCGCGGACGGTAAACGAGACACAATAGATGTTTTATTGTTATGTATGACGTCTATAGACGCTTTCACCACAACACATATCTTATACTTATTATCTTATACATATTTTCCCCAAAACTTACTTTTTACATTGTTATTTTATTTTGTTGTCCTTTGCGTCATGTTTACCGCAAATAAACGTATTTTCTTTCTTTTCTTTTCTTTCTATACTCCTTAGGCGGTTAGAGGCATAAAAAAAAATATACTAAAACCTTCAACAATGCTTAAAAACTAGGTCGCATGAATTTCAATGAATAAAGGTCATACAAATAAAGTATAAATCCTGACTCTCGAACTAGGAGTTCCTGCGACTTAGGAGTCAGTGTGTGCATATTACTTACATTTCAACTGTGATTTTTGAGTAGTAGTAGTAGTAGTATCTTTATTCATAACAACATAATTGTGTCGAACAGATAGATAATTATAAATATATCCTTAAAACTAGATTAATTTAAATTCTAACATAAATAAAATCATTACATTGTCATAATTATCACAATTACCAAGCATATAATATATTAATAATAATAAAAGATTCTCATAATTTAAATAATAAAATAATGTCAAAATTATTATAATTGCAAATTCCTAAGTTAAGTAAGAGTTAAGAGGATACGTCGTAATATTTTGTGTAAATAAAATTCCTATGAAACCAAATGTATATGGTTAAATCGTTTGGGTTTTCCATAATTGTTATTTGACTATATTGGTTACTGTTGTACTGAAATCGAAACATGAATTTCAATACACTTCCTCGAAAACTGGTTCTTATCGCACTACGATTAGGTTCACAATGCAATATATTTCATACGCGTGTGATTTTTCATTTTCCAACACGTGTGCGGGAATAAAAATTGCCACAGATAACTTATAACCTATACTTAGTCGAAATTGGTTCAATGTCTCTATTCACACAGTCTTTAGTCGGAGGTGAATGTTTTTTTTTTTATCTCGGCAAAGAGATATGCGTCTGTAGGGTGTTTTTTTTTTGAATATTTAAATAATGTTTATAAATAGATTATCATCAAAAACCATAAATATTAACAATATTATTAATATTACAATAAAAAAAAACGTTGAACAAATTAACATTTATTTATGTTCTAAACTCAAAAATATTTGAATTTTCTATTTTTCATATTAGGCTGTTTATCGGCTTTATACCTTTGCTTCTCCTTCAACCTGGCAAAACAAAGCGCGCAAAAAAAAAAAAAAAATTTAATCATACTTTCCTAATAATTCATGAAATCATGACACAAATATTTTTCGTACTTTTATTTTATTTCTTCAAAAGTGTATATAAAAACGTCGTTTGATACACGTGGACATTTGCTATTGCAGTTCTCGGTTAAAAAACAACCTCGCCTACGGCTCGGGTATTAATTCCGCCTCGAATGCAATAACAAAAATTCTCCACTTGTATCAAAATGTATACTTGTGGCCGGTTTTTAACACTACACTGATAAATACAATAAAGTCATGCGCAGTTTTTGCACCTGCGCTCAGTTGGCGCCAGACGTCTAGCCTCTGTTAGCAGAACTAGGTTTAAATATCTAGGTTAGTCGCAGTGTGATGTCATCTTACTTTTATTACGTCACTAAGTGCACGTCTAGACATCTTATGGTACTGAGTGTTATCTCTAAATGTAGGAGGTATTCCCTTTTCTGACGTAGTGCCGAATTTGATTTAGTCCCGAATTCTAGAGGCGTTCAAGTAATGAATCGGAATGGAATAACTTACTTAATTTTACTTTGTATAAAATTACGCGTCATGCGGTAAAATGGGGAAAATAGGGTTTCATGAGTGAATCGTGACAAAAGTTTGAATGGGTTGTTATTTATCGTTGCATACTTTGGTGTCAACAAGAACTTTTTTTGACCCGATTCACCCCTGCGTCCTTTTTCAACCCATTTTAATTTAATTCAACCCGCAATATCGTTAAATAACATTTTACTCTGTTATAATAAGTAGTGCAATAGGGATGATGCCTGGGTAAAAAAAAAGTAGTAGTAGTTCACAATAATTGTACCAAAGTAAAAATTCTCACTTCGGTACATTTATTGAGAAACTGTACCTATCTAAAATTATATTTATAGTTCAGGATCGTACCATGCACATCTATCAACAATTCAGCCAAAAAACATTTTAAGAATGCAAAGCATTTTATTTTATTAACATACTTGTGTAAAAAACTATTGATTTGACTACCCATTTGTAACAGCGTCCTTAATGTTGGGGAGTGGGGGCTCGCTACGTCATAACAATAACAAACTACGTATAAAATCTAGCAAGGAGTGAGTGAGTGACGTCATGACGTGACACATTTTAACTCAATGTATCTCCGTAATCTTTTGATTATATGTAAAAAAATAAAAAATTCTTGTCTAATATTTTTTTATAATCTACATGACGGAAAAAAAATATTTTTGTCGTTTTCCTTATTATTATTTTAGTAATAAATGTACGTAGGCTGTAGATCCGTAGATAATAAAGTGCTACAAAAATCTTTCGGCGCTAGAATGACATTGACAGGGGGCGTTGTTGGTACCTAAACATTTGAGAAAAATTTTCTCGAAATTGTACTCAAAAACAAAATGGCGGCATTCTTCCGATTTAGCCCACGCCCCAAAGGATCCTTGTATAACTATAAGATGTAGAAATTAATGTGTAGAAGTAGAAAGTAGTTAAAATATGTTTGTCTCTGTCTTTCCAGCTTCAACAACAATGATAACAGCAGTCAACGACTTTTTAGATGATCTCCGGTGAGTTACGTTTAGTTACAGACTAAACTAACTGTTGTGACTAAAACTAATTGGTGTACTAACAGCTATTGTGACTAAAACTAATTGGTGTACTAACAGCTATTGTGACTAAAACTAATTGGTGTACTAACAACTATTGTGACTAAAATTAATTGGTGTACCAACTAACTAAAATTATTAAGGGCCGGTTGTTTGATCCGTAGTTAACTCAACCAATGGTTAAACATAGTAACTAATGGTTGAACTTTGACTGAATGTAATTGAATGAACTAACATGAATGTATGCATGTTAACTCAGTCCTGTTAAAAAATAGTAAGAAATGGCATTTTGGCAAACATATTTAGCCAAAATTCAACCATTAGTTAGGTTTAACCATTGATTGAGTTAACTACGGATTAAGAAACCGGCCTTAAGGGGCAGATTTTTCAATCGTCAGTTATAGGTATATCTTTTATCTAAATAATCAATATGGCGGTTTGACATAATATTTTCTCTGCAAAAGCTGTCAAACGGCAAATATTCCTCAGACAAAAGTTATCAGTGGCCTTAGTGCGAATTTTTATACTTTCTCGATCCGTTTACGTTAAGGTTATTTTACGTCAATTTCTATGGAATAGTTGTGTTTCCCATTATAGTCACCAGATGGCGCTTATTCAGTTTAAAAACTCGCACTAAGGCCAGACCATTGAAAAATCAGCCATTAATCCTATGCTGAACGTATACAAGGTATAATTTAAATAAATGACAACCTCTTAAGGGGTACATCACTTTTACTTTGGGACCAAACATGAAATCACGATAAAAAATCATGTTAGCATAACTCATCAAAATGTAGGGAACTGTTGATTTTTTTTCGCGATTTCAATTTTGTTTCCGTAGTAAAAGTGGTTCATAATGATGAGCACAATGACCCCTTAAGAGGTTGTCACATATTCAAATTATACCTTGTTTATCGGCGAGCCACAATGGCTTTTTAATTGTTTCTGTGATTACATAATGAGTGGTTGCCTAATTGGTGTACTAACTAAAATGCTAAAACTAACATTTGAAAACTTATAACCGCATTACTAATGTACTAAAACAAAACTAAACTAACGAGGGTTAGTCGACGTTCGCACAGACTTAAAAATATCGCGGCGATTTTATTTCACGCACTGGATTTTCAACGCTCTGCCTAGAGCCGATAGTTGAAAATCCAACATTGTGTTTTTTCGACGCGCTAGAATGCACTGTGTTGTTGTTAAGTTGGATTCTCAATGCTCGGCTCAACAACGACAGTTGATAATCCAGTGCGCGATAAAATCCAGCCGCGATATTTTTACGTCCGTGCGAACGTTGGCTAACTCTTGCTTTTTTACTTGCGTTAAGCGCATGCGTGTTGCGTATCACTCGAACGCAAGATGGAGAGGATCATGGATGGATGGTTGGAGGGCATGGGTGTTTAATACCTAAAGCTATTGATTGTGCATGCTTTTCTATATATAGAATTAATAGTTTATTCAATCAGCCTATAACGTTCCCAAAGCTGGATTGTTACGGTTGAATACCACCTGTAAATAATTAAAACTGCTCCAGGGTAGCCCGCGAAATTTAAATTTTCTTACGTTTTTTGCAATTTGCAAGTCAGTATTAGGTTGTATGTTGATAAAATATGATTCGCGACAGTAAAAAGTATGTCGTCAAAACGACAACAACTAATTGACAATGATTGAATGACCATTTCATGAAATCTTGACATTAAAACTTGATTCATTAAACATTGAAAACTTAAGGGGGATGCGCTGTGGTAGCCCACGAAATTCATTTTTTTTTTGGGTTTTTTGCCATTCGCAAGTCCGTGACAGGTTGTATCTTGATCAAAACATGATACGCGGGAATAAAACATATATAGTTAATATAATTTTAACCAAGAAAATCATCAACACATCTCTCTAAGTTAGATTTCGTGCAGATTCGTCGAACGAACGAAATCTTATGACTCTGCACGAATTCTAACTTATAGAGATGTTTATAAACAATATACAAGAAATGACTAACTAACTAACTATACAAATAAATACAAAAACAAAAGGACACTTAGGCGTCGAAGTACTCGTCCGCATCGATGTCATCCGGAAACGTGCCCAGAAGACTGGCAGCATTGCCACGTTGAATGGCAATGCTAATTCTTTGGCGAAAGAACGAGCCAGCCCTCTGGTCACGTGAAGTCTCGACCAGTCGGCGAGAAATTTCCTTAAAAAGTAGATGCTCACTCGGGCCCTATGACCCGAGCGTTTCGACCCCAAACGGCTCAAAACTGTAGTTACCTATAAGGTATTTGCGTCGCTTGAGGGTCTCAGCAGCCGCGGCAGCGGCGCCGGTACAAGCACTTAAGGAGTTGTATTACTGATTCTAATGATTATAATTCTGTAAATCATATATGTTACGGTCGCCAATCATACCTTAATCAACATACAACCTAATACTGACTTGCAAATTATAAGAATTTCGCGAGCTACCTTGGCGCTAATTTCGTCGCTAAAAACATGCTAGACAAAAGCTCTGCTATTCGTTACTGCTTATTTTCCGGCTTTCGCTGCTACAGGCATATCTAAATAACAGGAAGCACAAAATTACATCAAAATCGCCTCTATAAAAGGCGATCGAACTCATCAAACATTCAAATTGCGTACTCTAAACCTACATTGCATTATACGCCTTATTTGTACTCCTAAACAGTGCTAAATGACCAGTCAGGATCCTGTCCTGTACACTTGACAACATCAAGCAGTACACCCCCAGTATAAGCAGACCTCGCACAAAACTATGAATTACTAGATGTTGATCGCGACTTCGTCTAAAATCCAGGTTAAAAAGTAGCCTATGTCCTTCTCCAGTTCATGGTCTACCCATGTACCGAATTTCACCCAAATTTGTTCAGCCGTTTTAGCGTGAATGCGTAAGAAACAAACAAACTCACTTTCTCATTTATAATTTTAGTTAGGGAATGGATAGGTTAATGTTGTCGTGCCTTTCTACTCGACCTTGAAGTATTCAACTGTGCCTACAGTTTGTTTTATATCACTGTGCTGAGCTCTGATAAGCTTAATAACCATGTGGTTTAAGAGCACTCCGAGGTGGATTATGTGAATTATGTCATTGAAAATTCATGATGCATTTTCTTTGCAAAAGACATGAAAAACATCCACGTGTCGATAGCCAATATACACGGTTATTGGTAAAACACCAGGAATCTCTTAAGGGGTCATTGTACTCATCATTATGAAGAACTTTTACTATGGGACCAAACTTGAAATCGCGAAAAAAAATCAGCTTCTCCCTATATTTTGACGAGTTTGATGTAGATAAATGTACTGAACAGCAGATTTTTTTTTTCGCGATTTCAGGTTTGGTTCTATAGTAAAAGTTGTTCATAATGATGAGTACAATGACCCCTTAAGAGGTTGCTGGTGTTTTACCAATAACCCTGTGTATAATGTCAGCCCAGAACTTATAGTAGCGTCCATTAGACCCTGTAACATGCAAGAGTATAGGGCACGCCGGATATTATATTGTCAAGTGTCCCATAGTCATTTTTGTACTCTAGGATTTTCTGATCTTGTCTTACCAGGGTTACTGGTAGTAGAATCATGGGGTTTTAGTCGGTAGGAGTCCGGCATCCCCTAGAATTAAAGGTATATCTATCGCAGTAAAACTTTGTAGCCGGGATATAGTTATATTCCTGGATATAGCTATATACCGGGACATAACTATCTTACTAGAACCATAAGTATTAGGGCACTCCGACCGAATAGGGTTAGGTTAGAACTGTGACCAGGTAGGCGCGAGCCGACCGAGCGAAGCGAGTGGTGCAGCATCAGCGGACGGCGAGTGCTACGTCGAAATTGGGCGCAGTAGCTAAATTAGGGCATTCCGACAGTTTTCATATAACATATCCCGGTATATAGTTATATATCTAGGGATATATCTATGTCACGGCTACTAGTACCTACCATCTTACTGCGATATATCCAAGAGAATTTCCGTTCAGCAAAAAGAAGAGACTTTCGTTTTATGAAACCTACGTTACAGAAAAAATAGAACTGACTATCCTAGCTGAACTCATTATCAAAAAAATCGAGATTTAATTACTTCCAACATCAAAAATCAATACTTATCTAGAATTACATTCCCATCACCTCCTAGCAAAGTTTACATAACGTTATTTACTACCTTCTCGTATATATTACAGCTACCTATTTATCTATTATGTAAAACCATTCAGTGGGAGCCTCAAAACTAATTTGCACTATCCATCACGTCATGTCACTGATAATTGGTCTTGAAATTTCCACGCCGTTGTGTCGCTGGCTGTATGTCGTGTTGCCTTTGTTCAGAAGCAGTATCGTTTAAGAAAAAGTGATTTTATTGTCATTCGAAAGGCGTTCCCGTGATTTTTGAGTTCGGAAGTTCTTATTTTGAATTATGACGTGATTGAAATTCGAAAAAGAAAGTAGTGTTAACGGAATTCTAGTAACTTTTGTTTTATTTAAAAAACTTTTTAAACAGTGCTCTAAGTTTATGGCAAAAACCCTAGAAGAATTGATAATACTTAAAAGGACAGCCTTACGCTACCTTTTAGCAAGAGAATCGAAACTTCTCGCGCTCGGACAAAAACCAGTAAACAAAAAAATCGCCAATTTCGTTCGGAAATACGAACACAACGACAGTTGGTCTGGTTTTCTGGATACTTTTAATGAAGATGTTACAAGAAATGTGAATATTTATGAGTGGAGATTGAAAGAGGAAACAATTAATCTGCCGAGAAGATACAGATTGGATTCGACTTCTAGAGAGCTATTGAGCAGCTTCCGAACGCGTATAAGGTGAGATTTAGAAATCTTTTCCCAGATTACTACAAGTACGTACAGCCTGCCTTAATCTTTTTTTCGATAGCTTGGTATACTAATCATCAGTTCAGATCTTAAGGCCCTATGATCCGGCGCTCGAGCCGCGTACTGAACTGAAGTAGGCTCGCGAGTGGTTGCCTCGCGCATTTGGTAGGTATTTAAACATACTTAGTAATTTTATTATTTTATCATTTTATTCTATTCTTTTTATTATTTTATTCTATTCTTTTTTTTTTAAGAATTTATTATTATTTTTATTTATTATCACGACAAACTCAGCGAATTGCGCTAAACAATCTTACTACCTTTTGATTTATATAAAAAACTAGCTGAACCGACAGACGTTGTCCTATCTTGGCTATGAATATTTTAATGTAAACGCGTGAAGTTAAAATGATTTTTTCTGAAATTTTCCATTTTCTGCGAAATTTTCTTATTTTTTTCTTTCATAAAAACCTTTTCCTGACAATCATAAACAAAAAAAAAAAATTGCGAAATTGTTCCATCCGTTCACGCGTGATGCGATGACCAAGGGAAATAGGGATTCAGATAAGAAAAAAAAACGTCTGTTTTGTAGTTCTATGAGATTGATTAAATTACGAAAAGGGGTAACTTTGTGATTTTTTTCTATCCGGCAAAGTAAATCTAGTCGTGTTAGTGAAAGCGATTGGCTATCCGCCAGATCTTTAGATAAGGTATATATTTTTTTTCTGAATTTTATAACACTGTTTTTTTATGTTTCCCATGGACTCAAAAAACTAGTAAGCGCGGTCTCTGTCGGGTCTCAGTATGATACAAGACTTGACGGCTCGATTACTATGAGATTTTTAAGTTCTGTCTCCAAATTGATACGTACTGCCCCGATTACGATGAAATTTAAAAAGTCCAGCACCCTAATTGCGTAACACACTATACTCGTAGATCGGAATCTGAATAATTTTGAAAGAAATTGCTAATCCATTGCTTCATAATGTTCGAAAAATTTGTCTGCTCGACAACGTAAATAACACAATGAATGTTGTTCAAATGTCAAAATGAAACCAACTCCGATTGGTAGTGTGTTACGCAATTAGGGTGCAGGGGTTAATTGCTTAACACACTTACAACAAACTGTCAAAATGAAACCCATTCCGGGTTTCATTTTGACAGTTCAACAACATTCAATGAGTTATTTACGTTGTTGAGCAGACAAAATTTTCGAACATATGAACATACGAATTAACAATATGCTTCAAAAACATTCAGATTGTGGTTGATAGCTATAGTATGTTCGACAATTTTATTGGGTGGTGATTCCAAAATCTTAAAATTGAAAGCACGGATAAGGTGACATATGAAAAGTCTTGTCGCCGAAACGATACTATTGGCTCGATTTCGGCGAGTCCTTTTTTTTTGTGTATGGAAAATCATCAAATGACTTCTCCCGCTCTGGGCGGAGCGGGAGGGCGTGTCAGACTTTTACTGACTGAAACCCACCCGTGTTCCTTCAGTTGCCTGCCAGGGCCACGGTAATTCTTTCGAACAACCCGCGACCCCGGCGCCAAAAAGTTCATTGTTTCGACTTGGATTCGAACCATCGCATCACCGAACGTCGTTATACTCATACCGACCGGCATTTTGTCGAACTAGCCAGCGAGCCCACACATTTCAGCGAGTCCTGCCCCGGAGATTATACTATAATTGGAAACCGAATTACGGTGAGATTTAAAAATCCTGTCCCCTTAGATTATGTTAGTCATGATCTCTTGGCATGCCCCGATGACTAGGTCAGCTGTCTTGAGGCGATCTTATCGGTATTTATCGGACAGATTTCAGATTCCGGTCTACGATTAAGTCTTTTTCTAGAGTAAGTTGAGTTTACGCTCCGTTTCGAGACGTACTGATTTTCTGACGGCTTTCAAACTTGCGCTGAACAAAACTCTACCACAGTAAACCCTTGTGCCATAGACAGAAAAAAACTAATATCCACGCTCGGATCACGGGGCCTGAGTACGCGTCTACTTTTTAAGGAAATTTCTCGCCGACTGGTCGAGACTTCACGTGACCAGAGGGCTGGCTCGTTCTTTGGCCAAAGAATTAGCATTGCCATTCAACGTGGCAATGCTGCCGGTCTTCTGGGCACGTTTCCGGATGACATCGATGTGGACGAGTACTTCGACGCCTAAGTGTCCTTTTGTTTTTGTATTTATTTGTATAGTTAGTTAGTTAGTCATTTACTTTAGTATCTAGTATAAATAGTGTTAACTTGTATATTGTTTATAAACCAAAAAAATAAATAAGTCCACGTAATAGAGGACAATTGATTAAAATATCAATGCCGCCCAAATGAAGCTCCATTTTGCCAATTTTGGCATGGAACTCTTCTATCTTGTATAGACAAGACCATAGGACAATAGGGTCCCGTCAGTTATTAATTTTATCCCTGACAGCAGCAACCCAACAGCATCTTTTTTGTACCGAGAATAAAGATCACTGTGATTTTGACAGTTGTGCGCAATCAGAGGTTAAAAAAAACTGTGGATGTCGCACTTTTTCTCTGCCATCTTCATAATTGACTGCACCATTGCAGCGATTTCATCTGCCTACATACCCATTTCCCAACTAGGTATATTGGGATCGGCTTCCTCTAACCGGATTTTATTTTACACTATAGTATAGTTAAAATCTCGCTGCAGACTCGGTCATAAATCATTCGAGTGTTTCGCTCTCTTTCTCACTCACGGGCCTTATGGGCAGGCCACGCCCACACGTAGTCCTGTGCATTACTGCAGTCGATGAGTGATATCGATATTTTTATATATTTATAAATGGGTGATAGAAATAAATACACATTTTTTTTTTATTTTATTACCAAATTTACTACAAAACATATTAAATATATATTAAATATTTTTATGTAATTAAGAACGTAAACACATATTAGTTTTTATATAATTACCTTCTGTTTATAGAATTAACTAATGGATACTAATGTGTTCCTACGAGAAGGAAGTCTCGTAAAAACACATTAGTACTCATTAGTTACCCTGCATACTTAATGAATGCAGTATGTTTACTTGATAACCTTAATGATTCTGTTATCGATAATGGCCATGAGCGCGCGCAACTAGCGCACATCCCTACTCCGATTATGATTTATGACCAAGTCTGCAGCGAGATTTTAACTATACTATAGCTTCCGCCAGCAGCTTCGCCCGAGTGGTATGTCGAAAAAGTAGCCTATGTCCTTCCCCAGGGTTCAAAGTATCCCCATACCAAATTTCATCAAAATCGGTTTAGGGTGAATTCAACCAAACTTTTATACTTTACCCATTATGAGACCTTGGAATAAATTTTTGAAAATTTCTCCATACAAAAACTGTCAGAGGTCAATTTTATTCCACAGATAAAAGATATCCGACTTTGGGTCAAAATAGGCCCTAAGAGGGTCTATTTCACGATGTCCGAATAGCTACTTATCACCGAATAAATTAAAAAATGGAACAGAATTTGTATGAAAGTATCTGCTAAGTAAGTTAATAGGAACTTTATCGTAGGTGGTCAAACAGGCCCATAATATTTTAGCCGTGAAAGAGTAACAAACATACAAAAAATCTAATCTTTTCTCTATAGAATATTATTTTAGATAGATACGCAGGATAATTTCATTTAAAAAAAAAACAGGTCATTCATCATAATTCATAAATCATAATCCCTTACAAAACTATAATACTATTACGAAATACTATTCCATACGATACGTTATCATTATCTAGGTGATAATGCCTTAGTATATCTGCTACGTTTGCCTGAAGTGGTACTGGGGGATAACTCTGAAAATTATCTCTGGAATTCGGTAGGTAAGTGAGTTAGTTTTGTGTTAAAATATTCATGTTGTTAGATAAAAGTGTTTCGGTATTGGTAGGAATGATATGAATTAACATATGACTTGTCGATGGTATAAAGCAGCTTGTGGCTAAGTAATAACAGCCACACGGGTCGATCCATCAGGTTAAGCTACGCTTGCCGGGGTTGGTCCGTGGATGGGTGACCATTTTTACATACTCCTCCGTGCCTCGGAAAGCACGTAAAGCCGTTGGTCCCGGCTGTCATTCGTGGATCTTTGACAGTCGTTACGGGTCGTCAGAAGCCCGAAAGTCTGACAACCAGTCTTACCTTACTTACGGGGCAAATTAGTATTAAAAAGTTTGTCCTGCTAGAGAAATTTTATCGGGACATGCACGAAACATTTTGAGGTCCTGCCGCTATGTTTGAAGTTCCTCCATTCAACCCATATTCAACCTTAAACTCAAACTCTAAAGCATTTATTTCAAATAAACCGATTAGAGGCACTTTTGAATTGTCAAAGATGAAGCTAGTTGCCCATTCCAAAGCGTAGTAGGTACTAAGTACCTATGGAGAAGAACGCGCAAGAAACTCCACGGACACTCTTTCAAATCAAAATATGGTTACAAAATATTGGTTGCATCATTCATGTTGAAATTATACATGTGAGAACGATGCAGAACATTAAAAGCATCTGTAATAAAAAGTTAAAAAAAAAAAACAATTAAAAAATTTAATAAAATAAGCCGTGGCAGCTAAGAGATGACCAGTCTCTACTGACAGCGCTCGTTCACGAACCTGATGCATTGTTTACAGCCAGATATCCATCTGGTCGGAGGATCAACCCTTGATCCTCCGACTAGATGGGTATCTGGCAGCCCTTGGTCAATTTCGATCTAAATTAGAAGCAGGTGCATGTGTGTGGAATCCCTACACTGCAACTCAAACGTTGATGCTGGAGAAGGTCCAAAAAACCTTCCTTAGGTTCTTGTTTAAAAAAGTGCACAAGTATTTTCCGTACATGTACCCAACGAATTACCTTTTTGGGATGTTGGGTTACAATTCCTTGGAAGTTAGACGAGGTTTGAATCAGATTGCGGTAGCCTGCAAAACCCTCAGAGGGCTTATCGACTGTCCTGAGCTACATGACCTATTTTGTCAATTATATGTGCCTGGCAACTATATAGGTCACCGCCACAGTAAGAGGCACAAATTGTTTGCTCGGCCAGCATGTCGTACGGTCGCTAGAGCAGAGTCGCCGGTGTGTCGGACTCTGGAAGCCCTCAATGCCCTCCTGGCAGTCAATCCTGATTGTGATCTGTTTGCCGATGAATGGAGAGAGATAAAGCGAGTGTGTCTAAAGTTTTGCGAGAGAAAGTATGAGAGAATTTCCACTGTTATTTATTAAGTATGTAGTAGATATTACAATATTAGTATTGTGTTTCTAGGTTAATTATTGTAATTGGTGTATAACCGTTTTAATTAACTATAAATAAATAAA
Source organism: Cosmia pyralina (assembly GCA_946251885.1). Taxonomy (NCBI): domain Eukaryota; kingdom Metazoa; phylum Arthropoda; class Insecta; order Lepidoptera; family Noctuidae; genus Cosmia; species Cosmia pyralina. Next base: position 4,474,765 of record OX276371.1, read on the forward strand.
TAAATAAATGTTGCCGAAGCGCCCTACTGTGCCTGGTGGGGATCAGCCCTTTGGACTCATTTAAATAAATCGTGTCCGATACTGCGTATCTTAATGAATAGTGTGTACTATTTTTGTTTATCTTTTAGATATTAAAATAACGTTAAAAGATTATCAGTTCACAGGGAAACCCTGTGTAAAAAACCGGCCAAGTGCGTGTCGGACCACGCACAATGAAGGGTTCCGTAGTTGAAAAGAATTAATCTCGAAAACAAACTTTACATTGTAGTTGAAAAATTCAAAAAAAAAAATTATTATATGCGATACAATTACAAATGAACAATTTTCGGACTTTTTGCTTTACTTGTGCTGTAAGACCTTGCTTCTCGCCAAATTTCATGATTCTAGAATATTCTAGATCAACGGTAAGTACCCTATAGGTTTTGATTTACTTGTGAGTATCCAAATATGTCGCATAAATGGGCGTATTTTTTTTATTGCGCTGCCTTAGAAGCTTGATTTTTTAGAACTTCAGGAACGCGTGGAGGTATCAAGTTGAAATTAATATCAAATATGTAAGTCTATGGTCCCTCCATAGACTTACATATTTGATATTAATTTCAACTTGATACCTCCACCATAGACAGACGGACAACGAAGTGATCCTATTAGGGTTTCGTTTTTTCTTTTGAGGTACGGAACCCTCAAAATAAATAAAAGTAACTTTTGTGAACGTCACTGATGTTCTGATAAATGCTGCATCTTTGCTTTATACCTTTTGCATAGTATACAAGCTGCATTGTTTACAATAAAGAGGAGCTGGTGGCTAAGTAATAACAGCAGCCGCACGGGTTGATCCATCAGGCTAGCCGCGGTTGGTCTGTGGATGAGTGACCATCTTTACATACCGAGACTCCTCCGTGCTTCTGAGAGCACAATAAGAAGTCGTTACGGGTCGTCAGAAGCCCGAAAGTCTGACAACTAGTCTTATCAAGGGGTATCGTAGTACCCAGTAACTGGGCTGTGGAGGTTAAATAGGCAGTCGCTTCATGTACCTAATATATCCGCTGCTGCATCCGGTGACACTGAAAGCCGACCCAAACATAATTTGAAAAAGGTTTTAAGGCAGATTTCAAGCTTCATTGATTAATAATATTCAAAATTAATTAGATACTTATTATTGATTTTATCATAGTGTTGGTGATTTATATCTTAATTTCGTTATCTGCGTATCTGTTTGTTTTACGCGATAATCTCAAAAACGGCTTCATTGATTTAGATTTGCATTATTTTGTGAATTTAGCAAACTGTCTGATATGATCTGTTTAAGTATATATATATATATATATATATATATATATATATATATGTCTGATGGAGACGAAAGTCTGGAAGACACCTATTGTGTTACCCAGTAACTGGGTTGTGGATATCAGACAGCAGTCGCCCCATGTAAAATAATGGTATTCAGCTGCATCCAGTTTGACTAGAAGCCGACCCCAACATAGTTGGGAAAAGGCTTGTCAGATGATGATGGAGACGGAAGCTCTACAGTTAATATTAGACTGTAGAACTAAAATCGTACGGCTATAGCCGTCATAACAATACAACTTCTATAGTGTCTCCTTTACCGTACGTGAACCTGTTAAGTAAACCCAATACTGGTCTTCTGGATAGTTGGTATCACCTTCTTAATGTCAACAAACCAGGGATTAAGTACCTACCGGGCAGCATGGACTATATGAGAATGGCTATCAATCAATTCAAATTATTGCAGTCTACTGAAAAGAAAGAAAGAAAAATATTTTATTTGGGACACGCACAGGAAATATAGTTAAAAAAACCGGCCAAGTGCGTTTCGGAACATGCACAATGAAGGGTTCCGTAGTTGAAAAGAATTTATCCCAAAAACAAACTTAAGAGTGGATCCCAAAAAAAAAAAAATTATGTCATAAATCTACAAATTAACAATTTTCGGACTTTTTACTTTACTTGTGCTGGGAGACCATGCTTCTTGCCAAATTTCATTATTCTAGGTCAACGGGAAGGACACTAAAAGTTTCGATTTACTTGCAACAGTTGCGAGTATCAAAATGTGTCGCAAAATGGCTGTATTTTTTGATTGCGTTGACTTATAAGCTTGATTTTTTTAGAACTTTAAGGGACCATAGATCTACGTATTTGATATTAATTTCAACTTGATATCTCCACGCGTCCTTGAGAAAAAGGGTCTTGACAGACTGACAGAGTTGAATTTTTTTTTTATATGATAGAATTACAAATTAACATTTTCAGACTTTTTCCTTTACTTGTGCTGTGAGAGCTTGCTTCTTGCCAATTTTCATTATTCTAGGTCAACGGGAAGTACCCTATAGGCTTTGATTTACTTGCGACAATTGCGAGTATTAAAATGTGTCGCAAAATGGCCGTATTTTTTTATTGCGCTGACTTAGAAGCTTGATTTTTTTAGAACTCTAAGGGATCATTAACGTTCGTATTCGATATTAATTTCAACTTGATATCTGTACGCGTCCCTTAGAAAAAGGGTCATGACAGACTGACAGAGTTGAAATTTTTTTTTATATGATAGAATTACAAATTAACAACTGTCGGACTTTTTCCTTTATTTGTGCTATGAGAACTTGCTTCTTGCCAAATTTCATGATTCTAGGACAACGGGAAGTACCCTATAGGTTTTGATTTACTTGCGAGTATCAAAATATGTCGCATAAATGGCCGTATGTTTTTATTGCGTTGACATATAAGCTTGAGTTTTATAGGACTCCAAGAGACCATAGACTTACGTATTTGATATTAATTTCAACTTGATACCTCCATGCGTTCCTGAGGAAAAGGGTATTGACGGACTGACAGACAGACGGACAAACAAGTGATCCTATAAGGGTTCCGTTTTTTCCTTTTGAGGTACGGAACCCTAAAAAGAGCATATAAAACGAACAAAATAAACATTAAAAAACAAAAAAAAAAAAAAACCACTGATACTACACTAATACTATACTGCTGCATGTAACTCCAAGTGGTTCTCCCCCTTCCGCATCCACTGTAATGCCGCCGTCCCACGGCCCGCTTTCTCACCGTCAGGCCAGGCCGATAGGCAACACAGTGTGGGGGGGGGGGGGGGGGGGTACAGTCGACCTGAGGTGGCCTGTCGTCGCCCGTCCGATCAAATGTTTGGGATGATCCGTGGAATGCTCGGCACGGGCCGCGACAGGCTGTGGGAACGCGGCAGAACCCAGCAACCTTTCTGTCGTCGATACACGCTACGCTTGCCGATTCACGAATTCACGATCTCCAATCAAGCAATTTTCTGTTCCGACACTGTTATTGGGGAAACACCAGGGCAGCCAGCGAAATTCAAATATTCTTACGTTTTTTTGCAATTTGCAAGTCAGTATTAGGTTGTATGTTGATCAAAATATGATTCACGACCGTAACAAGTATGTATTTACAGAATTATAATCATTACAATCAGTAATACAACTCCCTAAATGTCAAGATTTCATGAAATAGTCTTGAGTTATATTATGAGTTTAATGATTATCAACCTAATACTGACTTGCAAATTGCAAAAAACGTAAGAAAATTTGAATTTCGCGGCCTACCCTGGCGCTTACGCCAAGGTTAGCCAATAAGCAAGGTGATAGCTGATTGCTTTGCTGAGGTCCTGACTGTCTAGACCAGGTATAGACGTACCTGTTATGGTACTTACATTGAAGAGCTTATTGCAGCTCGTCGAGGAAATTTTGATCAAATATTAAACCCGACCTTATTTGTCCACAGAGGGGGCAGGATGTCAGACGCACCGGTAGTAAGCGTGGAGCAAGGCCAGCTTCAAGGGAAAGTGGTCAACAGTCCTTCAGGGAAGGCCTTCTACAGCTTCCAGGGCATTCCTTATGCCAAACCGCCCCTAGGATCTTTGAGGTTCAAGGTAAGGGTTCCGTAATTGTAATTTAAGGCATTATCTGCTATAATATTCCTGGGTCACTTTACCGACCGGAGATGATGTCTACAACAAGATCAAGGCAAGCAATTTCATTATCTAGTCAATCCACGATCTGGCAGTTGTCAGAGCCTACAGATAACGCACACTGAGGGTGGTTAAGTAATAACAGCCGCACCGGTCGATCGATCAGGTTGAATGGGTGACCATCTTTACAAACCAAGACTCCTCCGTGCCTCAGAGAGCACGTTAAGCCGTTGGTCCCGGCTGTCATTCGTGGATCTTTGTCAGTAGGTAGTTACGGGTCTTCAGAAGCCCAAAAGTCTGACAACCATCAGTCTTACCAGGGATATCGTATTACCCAGTAACCGGGTTGTGGAGGCCAGATAGTCAGTCGCTCCATGTAAAATATTGGTATTCAGCTGCATCCGGTTAGACTGGAAGCCGCCCCCAACATAGTTGAAAAAGGCTAGGCAGTTGATGAGCCAAATACTCGAGCAATTTTTATTAGGTAATAAAATGATTATGGACTAAATGACACCGGACAAAGATGTCAAAATAGCGTGCAAGAGATCCCTGTAGTTTGTGTTCGAGCAAGCTCGCACATATTTTCACTCAAAATTTGACTGCAAAGAACCTTCATTATTGCTGCTTTGACTGCGCTGACTCTAACATGCTATACCTAATGTTGATGATTAGTCGTGCTGGGTTTTAAGTTTAAATTGGCATGAGTTCAAGATATTACAGAGATTTGGGGCTAAATTACTGATTTTACGAGACAAGATTATACCAAAAGGCGAGCCGCGACGAGATTTAATATCAAATTCAGAACTCCAAATACTTACAAAATTATTCTAAAAATGCGTTTTTTCCAAACCCGTTCGAACAATAATCTATTCTCTCAGAAGCAAAATCCCCGTACGCCATTAAAAGAAAACAGACGGGGATAACGGGTATAAGACCATTCCACCTTAGAAAACATGATTCGACATTGCAGGTGAACAAATATTATTCAGTTGCTACACAGTGATAACTTATATCTATGTCTTTTAACTATCTATGAGTATACACGATAAGAGCCGCAGCATCTTACAGACACGTCATTGAGTAGGTAGATGATTATGTAACTGAAATTGGAAAGAAAAAATATAAAGTGATAGAAAGTAGTACCTAGTAAAATTCTTCCTGAAGGAGTTGTTATTGGTGATTTTGAAGACACCCATCATTATTATGTAAACATATTAGGGCGTTCATTAATTACGTAAGGCGTTTAGGGGTGATGGGGGGATGGGTCGAGTCGAATGTCTCCCAATCTCACGTGGGGGATAGGGGGAGTCTCGACAAATATCACGTAATTTTTTTCGCATGAAACAAGTATTACCTACTACAAAATAATTAAGCAAATTAATAAATGCACCGCAATCAAGCACAGATTAATGAATTTACACTAAAAATACGCATTTTGAAAAATTTCACGTCAGATTAATGCGCCCCCTTAATCTTAAACAGGACAAAATACTGTAATGACTAAAAAAAACAAGGCCCTCATTTGGACCAACGAGGGGTTCCCATGTTTAAAAAAACGTAATCAAGAGCTAGTTAGTTCCAGAAAGCATAAATCAATAATGGCTTCTTTTGAACTGGAAGGCACACATAGAATACCTAAGTATACGGCTTAGCTCCTCTGCGTACGCTTTATATAAACTGGCCCCAGAGCTAAACACAGATGCCTTAGTAACAACTTATCATGGTCTAGTAGCTTCGTTATTGCGCTACGGTATTATATTTTGGGGGAATTCCACAGACAAAGCAATAGCGTTTAAGGCCCAAAAGAGATGCATTCGTGCTATGTTCAATTTGAATTCGACCGACAGCTGTATGCCATTATTTAAAAAACACAAATTATTAACTCTACCATCGCTGTATATTTTTGAAATTGCGACATTTGTTAGGGTAAATCAATTTCTATTTCCGCGACTAGCTGACACCTTCCCCCGTAACAGACGTGACAATACTCGACTGTGTTCGCATACATAAGCGTTTTCTGTATGGCTCCTAAAATTTATAATAAAATACCACAGTCATATAAAGCATTGCCGGTAAAGTTGTTTAAAAAACAGATTCGAGATTTATTAACAGACAAGTGTTATTATAATATAAATGACTTTTTGAATGACACTATTTGACATTTTTTTTATTTTATTTTATTAATTCTTAATTTTTGTGACATTTTAATGATTAATTTATTTTACGGACGCATCAATGTTTATTACTGACTATTATGTACCCTCTTGGATTGTCTTTAATAATTGGGTTTTTATTTTGTAATTTAGTTTTTGATTTTTTGAAAATTTTATAAATTTGTACGCCTTACGGGTGAAACATGTACGTACAAAATATGAATTAATATTGTGACATCCTGCATGCATAATTTGCATGTATACGCATGTTTTTGACAAATAAAATGATCTTTATCTTTTTCAATTTGGTCGCTGCTGGAAAACCTCTCATTATTGGGTCAACCAAGTCTCTTACGAAATTATTATCTCAATTCTTACCCTGTTGGATTCGTGGTTACAAATACCAGAATTAATATGCTTCTTCTCCCAATTTCAGGCACCCCAGCCCCCAGAACCATGGGACGGCATCCGCGACGCGACTGCGGAAGGAAGTGTATCTGCACAAATCGATCTTCTCAACAACAAACAATACACCGGAGATGAGAACTGCCTATTCCTAAACGTGTACACTCCCAATATCGACGGCGAATTCCTCCCAGTAATGATCTTCATCCACGGAGGAGGTTTCAAGTTCGGATCAGGCAATTCTAACTTCTACGGCGCAGATTACTTGGTAGAGAAAGATGTGGTTGTAGTTACTTTCAACTATAGGTGCGGAGCTCTTGGATTCTTGAGTTTAAACACCCCTGAAGTTCCTGGTAACGCTGGTTTGAAAGACATGGTTCAGGCTGTCAGGTGGGTTAAGAATAACATCCACAATTTTGGAGGTAACAGCGGAAATATTACTATTTTTGGAGAGTCTGCTGGTGGAGCGGCAGTTTCTGTCCTCACAGCTAGTCCCTTGACAAAGAACTTGATCAACAGGGCTATAATACAGTCAGGTACTGGCCTAGCGCATTGGTCTGTCCAGAAAAATCCCATAGAATCCGCCAGAAGCCTCGCTAAGATCTTAGGATGTGAGTCAGATGACCCGGAAGAGATTTTGGACTTCCTAAACGCTACTTCAGCAAGAGACATAGTCGAGGCTGATGAGAAGCTAAGCCCAATTGAATCATTCCCTGATGTGCTGCACAATTTTGGGGTCGTCGTTGAAAAGGAGTTCCCAGGAGTCGAAGCAGTTATCACAGAATCTTTCATTGACTTGCTGACATCGGGAAGAGTAGCAGATACTCCAGTCATGATTGGATCAACCTCCCTAGAGTTTGCATTAGAAAGAAAAACAGATGACTTGCAAGTTTTCATCCCAGAAGAATTAAACATTGAGAGGAATTCGGAAGAATCTTTAGCTATTGCTGAACAGATCAAGAAGTTATACTTTAAGGGTAGTCACACAGGAGTCGAAAGTCTTCAAGAGTACTTCGAACTACTTTCAGACCGTATAATCAACGTAGATACTCATAGATACGTTCAATACCTGGTGAATGTGTCTAAGAGACCTATTTACTACTACAAATTTGATTACGTTGGGGAGCTGAACGTGTCAAGTAAAATACTTAACAGTTTTGGTCTGAAGAAAGCTATGCATATGGATGAGTTGGGGTATCTGTTCAAGAATGATTTGCAGAAGGATGTTGAGCCAATGACTCTGGATGTTAAGATGAGGGAGAGGATGTTAAGGCTGTGGACTAACTTCGCGAAGAGTGGGTGAGTTGAACTTTTAATACTTTTTTTTTTTTTATACTCTGTTTTTTTTTTAACAAACGGGTAGTGAGTTATGTCTCTCGCACATTTCCGATATTGACAGAGTGAGATGGGTCATTGGTCGGGGTGGGGCCAACGCCTTTGTTTTGTTTTGAAATTGTTAAGGCTCTAAAATTTACTGTACAGGACACATGTCCGCCATGACTCACGCACAAACAATATCGTCTGGTTCACTCACTAAAACACGTGCGACGCGCAGGTAGTCGATGACACAACTGAATGTACATGTAACTACAGTTTGGTTTGTGTGGAACGGACTTTATGTTGATTACGTGGACCAATAGCAACGCAGTAAAAAATTTCGGTACTCGTTTGTTAAAAAAAACAGACTATATCACATTTCAATCATCATCATCATTGGCAGTCTTGTGCCACCCACTGCCGAGTATAGGCCTTCCCCCTTATGATCCCTGCTTCCCTGGGCTGTGGGAGTCTCATCCAAGTCTTCCCCACGATCTTCTTCACATTTCGATAGGATAGTTAATATCCGTCAGTTGGGACTGGTCGTCTCTTAGCTGCCATGGCTTATTTTTAATTTAGTTGTTTAGTTTTTATCTTTTTATTACCGACGCTTTTTAACGTGCACGTCTTTCTACATTCTTCTCACATTTATATTTTCAACATGAACGATGTAACCAATATTTTGTAAAAATATTTTTTTGATTTAAAAGAGTGTCCATGGAGTTTCTTGCCCGTTCTTCTCCATAGGGATCTACTACGCTTTGGAATGGGCAACTAGCTTCATCTTTCTGACTGGCCGACCCATTGAAAATTCAAAAGTGCCTGTAATTGGTTTATTTGAAATAAATGCTTTGAGTTTGAGTTTGAATATTTTTGTGATAATGGCAGAGACGTGTACACGTACAGGGGCTTATAACTAAGTAATAACAGCCGCACGAGTCGATCGATCAGGTTAAGCCAGGTACGCGGTTGGTCCGTGGATGTGTGACCATTTTTGCATACCAAGTCCCCGCCGTGCTTTGGAAAGAACGTTAAGCCGTTGGTCCCGGCTGACATTAGTGGATCTTTGACAGTCCTTACGGGTCGTCAGAAGCCCGAAAGTCTGACAACCAGTCCAGTCTTACCAAGATGTATCGTATTACCCAGTCACTGATTGTGGAGATCAGATAGGCAGTCGCTCCAAGTAAAATACTGGTATTCTGCTGCATCCGGTTAGAAATGTAATAGGAAGCGAGCTTATGCCATAGACCGGGCACAAATCCAGACTTCGGGCTGTTACTGAGAACTTCCCAATAATCAACCCAGAAACAAACTTTTTGAGATATTTATTACTAGCTTTTACCAGCGGTTTCGCCCGCGTGGATGTCGGAAAATATCGCACGGGAACGTCCTACCGGGAAATCCTTCCTTATTCCTTGTCTGCATTATAGAGAGAACCTCTGTGCAAAATTTCAGCTTTCTAGGTTCAAGGGTCTGGGCTGGGCGTTGATGACTCAAGTCAGTCAGGACTTCTCTTTATATTTATATAGAAGATTATTATGCATTTTATGTATGCACTTGCAACGGCCATGCTCTCTTAAAACAGGCAGAATAGGGGGGCCTCACGATTGACCACAGTTTACCTCTTTATAAAATGTGGACCTTTGTCTGTAGGTAATATTTTTTTTTAAAGTTTATGTCTCATCAATACATATTATAAAAAGTCCCCCGCCGCGTCTGTCTGCCTGTTTGTATGTACATTCACGATGATCTCAAAAACTACTGGACGGATTTTCATACGGTTTTCACCAATATACGGAGAGATTCATGAGGAAGGTTTAGGTTAGGTGTACATTCATTACGGTTTTTTGTAAATTGGCTGAAATATGACGATGATTGTTGAAAAAATCATGCAAACTGGGAGCGTTACTACGTGAGCGTTACGATAGTACGCTGCCATGGTATTATTTCCGACATCCACGCGGACGAAGCCGCGGGCAAAAGCTAGTACCTACTATATACTCGTAAATTAAAGGAGAAACGACGACTTTTTTGTTTTTGACACCTATTATAGATTACAAATTCTAAACCAACCCTTTTCTCAATTACAGAAACCCGACACCCGACGAGAACCACTACCTGACCGTAACCTGGTTGCCAGTAACCAAGGACAACCTCTACTGCCTAAACCTGGGCCAAGAATTGTCCATAGGAACAAACCCAGACAAAGAAAAGATGGAATTCTGGGATGACCTGTACAGCAAATACTACCGTAGCTGGGAACACCCAAGGACTAATATCGTAAAAACTACAATCAAATCATCTGAACCGAAAATTGTAGAGACTTACACTGAAAGCGTCAGCGTTTTCTCTCACTCAAGCGAAGTAACCGAATCCCACCACACCTTCATCTCGGAATCAAGCGAAATCATCACGGAAAACAACGAAGTCATTTCCGAATCCCACGAAGTGATTACGGGCAATAACGAAGTCGAACCGGAGAATCACGAAGTCATCACGGAAAACAACGTAGTCATCACGGAGTCTAACGAAGTCGTCCCGGAGAACAACGAAGTCATCCCGGAGAGGCACGAAGTCGATAACGTAGTTGAAATTAACGAATTGCCAGAACCGGCGAAAATTGAGGAGCTAGTGCCGGTGAAAGCTTTGAATGGTGATCGGAAGCCAGCTTCACCTCATGCTCGGCCATCGAACGAAATAAAAATGGTGAACCGTTCCAACGGAGCTCCGAAAGACGTTATAAGGGCGAATGACCCACCTGAGGATGATCTTCCTAAAAACATTGGAGTCAATAAGTTTGTGAATTTCTTCGAGTCGCTTGGAGGTAAAAAGTAAGTTAGTCATGATTATAAAGACTTATTTACACAGTCGGTAGCTGACTCCAAATTAAGTCGGAGCTGGCGCTGAGAACTGACTCTCACTATTTATATGCAGTCAGTAGCACGTCAGTAGACGTACTACTGACTTCAAATCAATTTACATGAAGACAGTAAAGGCTGATTTATAATACAGGGTCAGTAGCTAACTCCAAACTCGAACCAAGTCAGCGCTGACCCGTTATTGTCTTCATGTAAATTGATTCAGAAGTCAGAAGTATGGCTACTGATTGCATGTAAACAGTGAGTCAGTTCTCAGCGCCAGCTCTCGAGTTCATTTGGAGTCAGCTATTGACCCTGTGTCAATCAGCCTTTACGGGTTAGTGCTGATTAGGTTCGTTTTGGAGTCGGCTACTGGCCCTGTGTAAATCAGCCTTGATGGGTTACGGATACGAGACCGGCCGGTCTGTTATGTAAAAATATCACCGTGAAAATTAAAGTGAAGTGAGCTGTCAATAATGTCAATCCCTAACAACAGGTGGAATGACAGCTCACTTCATATAAGTTTTCGTTTATATTTCTAAAATAATAATTCCATGGTTTTCGGTGCTGCCACCTAGTGAACGTCATTTCAGAAAACCCTCATTGTTTTGTGAAATGTATTGAAAAAACAAGATGGCGGCGTTAATTTCGATTTTTGTCACGCGCCAAAAGAACCTTCTAGCGCTATACACGAGGTCAGTGACTGAACTCGCAAACTGTGGGATAAATCTACGGTTTCCTAGAACAGTGACCGCACATAACGGCGGCAATGATGGCTGTCATGAAAATGATGATAGCGTCAAAGATTTAAATCGTTAGATTCGCCCTACTGCGTCAAAAGATAGTCGGTTCTGTTTCAGTTTCACACCTCTGAGATACAATGACGCAGAGACTTGACTTAATTGTCCTGGAAACGTTATTTCATAAATGTGTGAGCTCACTCTTCTTAGTATGGACACTCGCGTGACTGATTACAGTGAGTGCAAATCTAGCGATTTAAATCTTTGGGGGGCGAGTTCATGCCAGACGTTATAATATGACTGAACCGCTTTTCTAGGAAACCCAAGTTTTATTGCGTTACACACTGTAGGAATGGGTTTCATTTTGACAGTTCAACAACATACTTTGCGTTATTTACGTTGTTGAGCAGACAAATTTTTCGAACTTAATAAGCAATGGTTTAGGAATATGCTTCAAAATCATTCAGATTGTGAATTATAGTGTGTTACACAGTTAGGGTGCAGGTCTCTTATCCGGAGCTCACAATGCTTTGATTTTTTTGAATTTGGAGTGGATGAGAAAATGGTTGAGTTTATTAGTTTATGGTATTTGAAATGCTGGTTCTTGGTATATGATGTGGCCTTGAGTTGGGGCCTCATTTTTGAATAAACTTTTTACTTTTGATTTAAAAAAAAAAGACTGTATTTATTTACATTCCATTTTCACTATGATTTTATAACTATACTCCATCGGGATAGGTAGTTAACTAATGGTAAACAAAAAACCACTTGACGTGATTAACCGACTAAACGTCATACATGTCACTTCAACTGTCATGCTACGTCACAGTTGTACTCTTCAATTTAGAAACGTTATAATTCGTTGTAAGTAACCTATCTTTTTGAGCTCTTCACAATAGACATATTACAAAATAATATATTATTATTATAAATGTAACAAAAAAAAAATGTGCTCAAGCAGATCAGAATCAACTACGAAGAGTAGTTTAAGAATAAATGATAAAGTTTAACATACAAATGGAAACTATCGAAAGAATTGAAAATAAATTTAAATGTATTTTTAAACAAAAAAGTGACATCTATAAAAAACAGTTTTACGGTTTGTTTGCATTTAGTTAATTATTTATACCGCTGGAGTACCTATAACTAATACTAGTTATAAAACCTGCATTTGTGTATAAAAATATTCATAAAAAATCTGTTTTTTTTTTTTTTGTAAAACAATTACAATTCAGCATCCACATTTTTTGAAGACTGAGAACACTAGTATTTATTTTTAAAAGACTTAAAATTTAAAAGGTTTTTTTAAAATTTGAGGCCACGGCTACATACAAGGCCTCGAACAAAATCATTCACTCCAAAAATAAAAATCACATCAAAACTTAGTCTGTAGATATTAGTCACTAAACTAGTTTCTAATTTTACAGTATTTATTTACATTCCATCTTAAATTTTAAGAATATTTCAGTAAAAGTTCGATTTGTATATGAAAATCTGTTTTTTTTTATTAATTCATTGATTCATGTTTAAAATTATTTCATTCTTGTAGTAGGTAGCATTAGTCTTTTTATCTTAAAGGTGATCCTTTTTGGTGTAGGCAGATTTCGCCATTTGGCTTTCCAATTATCAGAATCACCCTACCGAAGTCCACTGCTGGACATATGATCAAGGCTTCCAGAGCTCAAGATATATTTAATCACAATCCTACTCGAAAAGGATCTCTATACGTCTATTCTCATCACATAAAACCAAAGAATTCTCTGACGTTGCGGGTCGTCTGAAGTCCGAAAATATGACAACCAGTCTTACCAAGCGGTATAGTACCTATTACCCAGTAACTGGGTTGTGGACGTCAGAGTTCCATGTAAAATACTGATATTCAGCTGCATCCGGTTAGACTGGAAGCCGAACCCAACATAGTTGGAAGAAGACTACGCAGATGACGATCGAAAGAAATTGGGCTCGAAATAAAAACGGTTTGTAAAATGAGAGTAGAAGTATCAAAGATTCCTCTTTAAAAATCGAATATCATTGTCTTCCTTGATGGTTGTATAATATCTTGTATTTATCCTAAAATATTGTATTGTTGATTTCCAAAAAAAAACACTAATTTTATTCATGGCCTTTAAATGTACGTATGCCATAACAGCGGAGACTTACAACGTTTGTTTGTAATGTATCATACGAGGCGAGCATAGTTACAAAACGGCTGTATACAAGGAGCGTCAAACGCTCGCTTCGAGCACTTGACTCAAGCGTGTTCCATATTTATTCAGAATGGAACATGTTCTCGCGATGCTCGCATCGAGCGGCTCTGCTCGCAGCACTAACTACTGTAACGCGATACAAAAACTGGATACATTACAAACAAACGTTGCAAGTTACGACTTCCGCCTTTGATAATTTATTTTATTTATGTTGAAATTTCGCATCTTGTAATTTATATTTTCAAGGATATCGGAGGCTTAATTTTCGAACTTAGAGTGCTAAGTTAGGCAAACGATTTAATATTTTCTCGATTTTGTAAGATTTTTTAGTTCGATTCCCGGGTTTGGGCAATGATTTCCGTTACGAATTTATCAGTATCAGTCTTGGATTCTGAATTTGTAGGCTCGCCCATTATTGCATGGGCATAACTACACACACTGCCTACTCCATCGGGCATAAAGACGTGATGTTATTTTATTCCTGCAAGAATATTATCATACTAACTTTTGTCCGCGTTAATGTCGGAAATTATCCCACGGGAACGTAGAACCGGGATAAAAGTATCCTATGTCCAAATCCAGGTCATGGTCTACCCATGTGCTAAATTTCATCCAAAACCGTTCAGCCGTTTTAGCGTGAAAGCGTAACAAACAAACACACTCGCATTTATATTATACTAGATGTGCCCCGCGGTACCACCCGCGTAGACCGGGATAAAAGTAGCCTATGTGTTAATGCAGAGTATGAGCTATCTCTATACCAAATTTCATCCAAATCGGCCCAGCCGTTTGAGCGTGAAGAAGTAACAAACATACAAACACACACATTCGCCTTTTAAAATCCTTTAAAAAGATCAAACAAACATTAAATCGTGTGCTTTACTTAGTTATCATACTATTGCGGTTTTTTATGTACTTAGGTATGTGAAATTATTTCTAAAATTAATGTTATACCTATTTACTAATTTAGTCAATTTTTAGTCTTTATTAAGTTTGGTTTGGTAATTAAGTCGAAGATGTTTTTGATGATTTTATTGGCTTAAATTCCTAGGCACAATTCACAATCACCAGGCCTTGGAATTATATATTAATTTAAGTAATTATTTGTTTCCAAAATTATATTCTATATTTATAGTGTAGATATTATGTGCCAATATAATTGTTAGTCTTTATCATTTCCATTTTAATTATAATAAATAAGTAGATTAGAATTATATTTTTGTATAATTATTATGCGTAAATAAAATATGTTATATAATTATTAATTGGTTTTATTTTTACTTGTTTTTTGAATAATATAACGCTTGTATTAAATTTACTGAAGTAGCTGATTTTAATAAATAAAACAAAACAATTTTTCTTTTAACATTTTATTATAAAAATTCCAAACCACCACAACAATTTTGTTCATAAATTAGCAAATACTTAGGATTATTACAAAAATAACTTAATAATATAAGTATTAAGTAACTAGTAATAAAAATAATGGAAACATAATTTATCATTCTTCTGTTAAATAAGTAGTAAAATAATAATTCAGAAATAACAGATGGCGATTCCACACCCCATGTGTTGAAATTCCTCGTCAGTTATTTTAAAAAATATATCTGTTTCCTACAAAAGTGCAATAAGTACCTACCTAGGCGGTGAAAATGTATGGAACAGCTTATTTTTTTTTAATAACCGACGAAAATTTTCAAAGCATGGGGTTGCCGAATCATGTATTGAATACGGGGTTTCAGAGGCCTATTTCACGATGTCCGAATAGCTACTACTTACCGAATAAATTCAAAAATGGAACAGAATTTGTATGAAATTATCTGCCAAGTAAGTTAATAGGAACTTAATCGTAGGTGGAGAAACAGTCCCTTAGGGCCTATTTCACGCTGTCCGAATAGCCACTACTCACCGAATAAATTAAAAATTTACTTTATAAAAAGTAAAAACCGACTTCAAAACCAAAAACGAACAAAATAACTTTCATAAAACACTTAAGGCCTCTGCCTCGAATATTGCGGGCAGAGGGGCGGCAGCGGCGGCGACCGGATTTTATGCGTAAAAACAAATGGACCGGACCTCGAAAACAGCGGCGCGGAAGCGGGGCGGGACAATGCTAGGCGCGCCGCCGCCGCTGCCCGCAAAATTCGAGGCAGAGGCCTAACAGCTTCGGAAGTCGGTGACAAGCTAAAGTGCATTGAAGAATTGAAGACACCGACTTCAGAAGCTGTTAAGTGTTTAATGAAAGTTATTTTGTTCGTTTTTGGTTTTGAAGTCGGTGTTTACTTTTTTTAAAGTAAATTTATTTTTCCATTTTTAGTTGATATACAATTACAAGACGATCAAAAAGAAGAATCATCAAAAATCGGCTTAGAAATGCCGGAGATACAGTACATTTATGCATATAACTTCGTACATAAGAATAATTACATAATCTATTATATACTAAAACCTTCCTGAAAGTATGTAGATTACGATAGTGAAAGAATCATCAAAATTGTTTCATTAGTTTTTGAGAAAATCGTTTGTATGAAATTATCTGCCAAGTAAGTTAATAGGAACTTAATCGTAGGGGGCGAAACAGTCGTATATGATAAACTAATCGCCACTGAGATGAACGTAACCTTTACCTGCGACCTAGCCGTCTTACTTCTACCTATTTAATTATATGTATTAACCTATCCAGCCGTGTTCAGTTATCTCTCTACGTTACGTAGCAGTTGATGGCCTGCGCGTGCGCAGTCCACATGCAACCTGGCCGTTACAGTGGAATCCTGGATTGTTACCATAAAGGCGAATGCTTCCAGTGAGGAAGCTTTATTTTGTTAAGTACATAAACTTGTTGAGATTTGCTTGTACACATAACTCGTGCCTTCCCCTTCGATTCTTTTTATTTGCTTTTTTTAAATTGTAACTAGGAATGTTAGTATTTCTTACATTATTCCGTAAAAAGTTTGTCATAAAATAAAACATAATTATTCATTCTTAGGAAATATACTAGGCACCAGTAAATTATGCGTGATTATAAAACAGTATTATTAAGTTATTTGCTATTATCACAGATAAAAAATATTAAAATAATTAGTAAAATTCGAGGGCAATTCCCGTATTTTTATCAAAGTTTGTAATCTCATCTCAGTCTCAATCTGTCAAACATTTTTGACATTCGACTGTCGCTGGCATGAGATTGCGACTTGAATTTGAACGTTTTTAGGTACGAGAATTGGCCTTGTAATCGTGGTAAAATCCTAAACAAGGTTAAAATATGTTCAGTAAGTAGAAGTCAATTTGTCGTTGGAGGTATAACATAGGTATGTACGAGGAAAATGTCGTAAGGAAAGTTTTGAGTATGAATGTCGATGGCTATAAGAGTAGGGGAAGACCAAAGAAACGATGGATGGACTGTGTGAAAGATGACATGGCTAGAAAGGGGGTGACTACCGAGATGACGACTAATAGAGAAGTACTGTAAAAAAGGACAAGTTGCGCCGACCCCAAATAGATTGGGATAAGGGCAAGAGAATAATGAGGTATAACGTACGTATCTACAAATACTTAAATAAAATTGAACTGTCTGTTTGTACTGTTAAAATAACAGCTTTTTACTAAATGCATATGAAAGTATATACTTATTAAATACACACGGTATATGTATAAAAAAAAACCGTTTTTAAAATGTTCGTGTCTGTTTGTCTATTTGTTCCGGCTAATCTCCGAAACGGCTGGACCAATTTTGACTGGACATTCACTGGCAGATAGCTGGTGTTATAAGAAGTAGCTTAGGTTACTTTTAATTAGATAAATAATTCGCGCAAAAAAAATAAAACCCATGAAATCTATATACAGGGTGCCCCGTAATTAATAGATAACCTCTTAAGGAGTTATTGTACTCGTCATTATGAACATCTTTTACTATAGGACCAAACATGAAATAGCGAAAAAAAATCAACTGTTCCCTACATTTATTTTCGCATAACTCTTCAAAATGTAGGGAACTGCTGATTTTTTTTTCGTGATTTCAGGTTTGGTCCCATAGTAAAAGTTGTTCATAATGATGAGTACAATGACCCCGTAAGAGGTTATCCATTAATTACGGGACACCCTGTATATAAAAATCAATTGCTGTTCGTTTGTCTCGCTAAAACTCGAGAACGGCTGGGCCGATTTGAATTTTTTTTTTTGTTTTATTCTCCTCTTTACTGGGGTGGTTTAAAAGAAAAAAAAAGTGTAAAAAAAAAAGAAATTGAAATTTTGACAGGACAACGTCTGGCGGGTCAACTAGTTTTGAATAAAAACTTTTTTACAAAAAAATACAACCGACTTCCAAAAACAACACTACAAAGTGAAAAATAACTTTAATTTCGGAAGTCGGTGTCTAGTTAAATGTATTTTCGTTTTTTGCCACCGACTTCCGAAATTAAAGTTATTTTTCACTTTGTAGTGTTGTTTTTGGAAGTCGGTTGTATTTTTTTGTAAAAAAGTTTTTATTTTTAACTTTTTAGTTGTGTACCTACCCCACACAAATTCTAATGCCACTATCTGCAAAACAAACTAGAACATCATCCATATAAAAGTGGGGAAAAAATACTTATTATTGAAGCTAACTCGAAAACTACCAAAGCAAAGTTAATCAATTTTATATGGGACCAACTGTGAATGTGAAATCGGTCCAGCCATCTTCGAGTAATCGGGGAACATAACGAATTGAGAACCTCCTCCTTTTTGAAGTCGGTTAAAAATCCTATTCAAACGGGGAAGTATTGACATACACGCGGGCGAAGCCGCGGACAACAGATAGTAGTAAATATAAACTTAGCATGCTCACATTTCCGAGCTAGCTTCACTCGCTCTTGCATACAACATTCCCCTGGTTTCTCAAAGTTTTCTGCATAGGTAAGTCTATATAACAAGTGTAATTTCTGTTTGAATGGTCAAAAGAAAACTTTAACTAACCAAGGTGGGGTGTAAAAAAATACAAGCCAGCTTCGCTCACTCTTGCATCCTACATTCTTTTCATTCTCAAACTTTTTTGCATACTAGGTCGACAAAGTAACTCATATTTCTGTAAGTACCTACCTACTTATAAATTAAATGACAATTTGACCTATCCGAGACGAGGTGCCAAAATTTTCGAGTTCACTTCACTCGCTCTTGCATCCTGCATAAATAGACAAAGAATTTCTGTATGAATGGTCAAAAGAAAACCTACCCTTTCCGAGGCAAGTTGTCAAAATTTTCGAGCTCACTCTTGCATCTTATATTTTCAAACTTTTCTGCCTAACGGGGCGGCGCCATTATAGTTCTGCTGCCCCGGGATTCAGACAGGCTTAGTCCGCCACTGTTCGCATGTACAGACGCTAGCAGATCAAGCTACTACAATCTGTCAAATTTCTATAATCGATTTTCATCTTTATCCTTAAAGCATTAGGTTCAAGGTTGATTGAGAAAATTTGACAGTTTCGGGTGGCTTGACCTGCTGGCGTCTGTACTATCTGTTCAAAAAGTATTAAAAATCCTGTTCAGGTTAAATTCTAACGCAATCACTCGCTAAAGGGAATTAGTAACACATTTATATGTATTTAGAAGGTTTCAGATTTATATCTCACTACGTTCTTCCAACACTTATTATTTGCATAACATCGTTAAATCATTGTAATTGAAAAAAACATCGACGAAAGTTGAAGTTTTTTAAAGTTAAGGACGCTGTTACAAATGAGTAGTCAAATCATTACTTTTTTACACAAAAATATGTTTATTAAATAAAATGCTTTGCATTCTTAAAATGTTTTTCGCCCGAATTGTTGATAGAAGTGCATGGTACGATTCTGAACTATAAATAAAATTTTAAATAAGTATAGTTTCTCAATAAATGTACCGAAATGAAAATTTTTACTTCGATACATTTATTGAGAAAATGTACCGAATGTACATAAAAAATGTGTATTTACATAATTATAATCATAAGAATCATTAATACCTGCATCTCTCTAAGTTAGCTTTGCCCTCTTTAAGTTTGATTTCAGAAATCATGACATTTTGGAACAAATCTAACTTGGAAACATGTTTCACACATAAATACATATTTGTTATAGCCGCGTATCATATTTGTATCAACATAAAACCTGATAGACCTGCAAATTGCAGAAAACGGAAAAAAAAATTAATTTCGCGGGCTTTTACTACTAAATTGGTATCCACAGATAAGTACCTACTTTTTCTGATCCATTTGTTTACATTTCATCAGAAACTTTTTGAACTGACCATTACATAAAACGCAACAAATCTCATTATTTAAACAAATCTTTGGAACCAAATCATCGCTTACAAACAGGGTTTCACTATTTTCTTTTTATATTTAAGTAATTTACGCCATTTTTTCACTAGTTTTGTTTAAGCATGTTTCTATTTTCAAAATTAGATTTCCCTAGTAGAATTTGACGTCTCCAAAATTTAATTCCGCCTCTTTCTTACTTAAACTGTTTGAAAAAGATAGCAACATTTTTTTTTTCGTTTTAGTCCATGGTTTACAGAAACGGACTAACTTTTGCTGTTTAAATCGACAATAATTAACCTAAACACGTTAGTTATAATTTACTATTTTCTCCCGTAATGCTTAACCAGAAGTTAAGTCTATCTAAATCTGGGTTTTTTTTGCATTGCACTTCTAAGTCTACGATCAACACATGTTTGCCGCTTTTTGTGTATGGCAGCCATTCCGTTTCTTGGTCCTGCCATGTTGGTCGTCTGAAAAAGAAATTCAAATTAGAGAAAATAAGAGTTTATTACCCGCTGTCCCTGCCGTAGTCCCTAGAAGGGACCAGGAGGAATTTTTGTGCCAGTGTTCTATTGACCTCTAACACAAGTACGCTGGACTAAATACACGGTGTATGCCATAGCTTAGTGGTAGGTTCAGTATCGATAAAGGAACCCAGAAGAAAAAAAAAAATTGCAAGATCAACCTAATTTAGTACCTAGTAACTAATAAATCTAAATAACTAATTAAAGCATTTAAGCAAATAAAATAATTTTAATTCTAAATGATTGCTATTTCATTTAGAATTAAAATTATTGTGTTTATTTAAATGGGGTCTACCCTTTATAGCAGAAAGTTTTATGTCATAATATTATTTTGCATAACAGCTGATAGCATAAACTTCATTTCGCAGAAATTCGTTTGGCATACACTCATTTATCGTACATTCAAAACTCATAATTTTGTAAGTCAGAATCATCTTTTGGCATAAATTTCATATCCATAATAATAAAAAAGTAGAACCATCATATCGCAGAAAGATCACACTCAGAATCGTCTTTTGGCATAAATTTCATATCGATAGTCATTAAAAGGCAGAACTATCATATCTCAGAAAGTTTACACTTAGAATCATCTTTTGGCATATATTTCATATCCATAATAATTGAAAGACTCGTATATCACATTACAGAAGATTCATAGTTACAACACTGATTTGTTTTCGCCACGCACATACAGCAAACACGCAGCATGCAAACAAAAATACACCATGCATGCAGCATGCAAGCAAGCATGCAAGCGAGCATGCAACATGCAGCAGGCATGGTTTCTGTCACGGCTCCGGCGCTGCGGGGCTCAGGAGGTCCCCCCACGCGCCTACGCGGGCTTAAATTACACTCTAGGGTATGGCAGATAAGACTAGGTGGAATCGGTTTTGCAGCGATTCGTTTCTGTCACTAACTTTTGTGGCACAACATATTGACTTTTTATGACAGTATTTTAATTTTAATTTAAGGTTAAAAATGTATTTTATAGGGGTTACCCTTGTTTCATCGAAAAGAAATTGACAAGTTATCACTTCCCAAACAATTTTCCGCATAATTTCATTTGCTAAATTATTACTTAGCAAAAAATCTCTTCACAAATAATTGTAACGCAAACCTAATGTTTGGCAAGTGAACGTTTAAACAATACGTTGTTTACCAACTAGTACTTTTACCAATTTTTATGTAGTCAAATATTTCTGTTGGAATAATACATTTTACGCAAAATAAAATAAGCCAAATATTTTTTTTCTATATAATCTAGTCGTTTCTGGCACTCGCCGGCTGCTGCCGCGGCACCGCTCGCTCGGCTCGTGCGCAGGAGGTCACAGTTTTGACCTAACCTAACCTAACCATTTTTTTAAAATAATTAACCTCGTCTAACTAATTTGGTTCTTGATAGCCTGTTATAAATAATCTCTTTTTTTCCACATTTTTTTTGTGTAAAATCTAGTCGTTTCTGGCACTCGCCGGCCGCTACCGCGACACCGCTCGCTTCACTCGCTCGGCTCGTGCGTAGAAAGAAGGTCACAGTTTTAACCTAACCTAACCTATATATTTTTTGTCATAAAAAATCATTTGACCAAACGTTTATTGTCTAAAGATTGTTTGCTGTAATAAATCATTTAATTAAAGACCAATTGCCTTAATGATATTCTTGGTAATATTCTGGTATTTCTTGGTAATATTATTATCTGGTAAAATCCTTGGTAATAAAAATCCTTAATCCTTTTTTTTTCCTCGGTCAAGTAAAAATTGACCAAATTAAAATGTGCGTACTACAATCATTCCAAATATTGCATTGGTATAAATAAAGGGTTGCTAAAATTTGTTTGGGTAGTGAAATTTTTACTTCTGTTCCGATTTTCGCTATTTCGCTTAATAATTAAGATTAAAAAACTGCAAGTGCTAATCGACTTATGTTGCTGACGGTAGGTACCTCCTGAGAATCGAACCCGAACTACTCATGGGACCACCTATTTATTTATATTTCGCCTATGTTTTCCCACTAAGGAGCAAAAGCTTCCCTTTCTCCAAACTCCTTTGGACCAAACAATAATAACACAAAAGCGGCCAAGTGCGTGTCGGGCCACGCGCAGTAATAGTGATCCGTAGTTGTACAATAATGCGGACTAGGAAGAGGGCTTTTTGTTGTTTCATGAATATTTGAATAATACTCGTAAACTTGAAAAGCCTACTTAGCTGTGATAGTTTTCCTTTTAACTTCCTTATATAGGGGGCGAGGGGGAGTGGGGGGGGGGGGCACTGGACTCTAACAAAAATTGGCATTTTAAAACTTAATATTTCAGAAACGGATCCCTACATCGAAAAATTGTTTTCACAAACCCGCAATATTTTTGAAAGACCCATCCAACAACACCCCACACCATGGGGTAGACGAGAAGAAAAAAACATCCCCACTTTACGTGTATAGAAGGTACAGAGGCCCAGCACATCAAGTTACCCCATTCTGTAATTTTTTTCCAATTTAATATGAACTTTATTCCTTTGTGATAAAGTTGAAAATCTATCAAAGAAATTTGGCAGATTGGGGTAGCTTGATGTGCTGGCCTGTGTACCCTAAAAAAATTTTTTTTTCATTATTTTATTTTACCACATTGTCGGCGTGATGAATATGTATAACCATGCCAATTATAGCGTTCTAGTACTAAGAGTCTCTGAGCTAAAGTGCGGACGGACATAGCGAAACTATAAGCGTTCCTTGTTGACTACAGACAGAGGCGGATTTGCCCTAAGGCACATTGGCCCGGGCCTAGGGCAGCCAATCTGACAAAAAACTGATGTAACAAGAAATAACTGAAAGTACGTAAATATTCTAAAGACTCGCGCACATTACGGCGGGCCGCACTGCACCGCATCGTATAACAATAATCTTCCTAAATCACTCGTATATACAGGGTTACTGGTTATTGACCAATATCCTCTTAAGGGGTCACTGTACTCATCATTATGAACAACTTTTACTATGGAACCAAACCTGAAATCGCGAAAAAAAAATCAGTATTTCGATTTCGATAAAAGTTGGCAATACAGTAAATTCATTATGCAGCCTATAAGATGGGTGCTGAGAAAGGGGCGGCTGGTACCTATTTTTATTACATGGCCTGGGGCCTAGGGCGGCCAAGACTGCAAATCCGCCTCTGACTACAGAACCCTAAAAAATACATAATCAGCCTATAACGTTCCCACTGCTGGGACAGAGACCTCCTTTCTGTGAGAGGGAGTGGGCCGTAATCCACCACGCGGGCCCAGTGCGAGTTGGCAGATGTCACAAGTCTTCGAATTTTTGATTCTAGGACATGCCGGTTTCCTCACGATGTTTTCCTTCACCGTTTTGAGAGCAGTGGTGATGAAATAATTTACACAAAGTAAAGCGCCTGCCTGGGTTCGAACCTACGACCTACAACTCGTAAGTCGCGACCGTTGCCACTGGGCCACCACTGCTCCTAAAAAATATTTAACTTTAAACTCACCCAGTTGTAGCAAAACTGCACCAAGCGTCCGCCAACATCTTGATAACTTTCATATCAGTAGCACAAGCTTTCTCATGTTTATTCTCTCTATAAAACTGGTACTGTATCATATCTCCATGGCTTGCCCCTCTAAGCCCCAAATTCATCATAGTCCTAGTGTGCAAATTCCCATAATACTGGAACTTATAGACGAACACATTATTATTATTTTTACACAAAATCTCAGGTAGTAACATCAACGGAAATTGGAAAAAACTATCAGAAACCATTTTCACATATTCCAATTTCGTATTCTGCTCAACTGGCTGACCGTGGAAATAGAATCTTTTTATTTTCGATTCGATATCAGATGCTCTACTATCGGCTCTTGGTATGTGAAGATACTGCGGAATGAAATAATAGAAGTCTTCCTCAAAATCGATGTTTCCTTGGCCGTCCTTATGCAAAAACATGGCTCCTTCATGAGAATTCATGCCAGTTAAAACGGGGACGCTGGTGAATTGATTTCGAGGGATATCAATTCGGGGGTACTGGTCTAAAAATTGTTCGACACCAGGGAATTTTCTTTCGACAACTGGCAACAAGTATGCTTGGATAACCATTGGAGGTCGGTCTATCTCTGCCAAGCTAAAAGCGACCATAAGCTCTTGTATCGGAACTTCGAGAAAATACTCGAACAGTTCTCTTTCATCAATCAAGTCGTCTCGGTCCAAATTCCTAGCCACTTTCCTCGCTTTAGCTATAGGATCATCTTCAACCATATAAATATCTGCGATGGAATTTCCAGACTGCGCTATCACTTTATGAAACAGCCCAGTCGCCATTTCAGATGTCATATAGGACGCAACTGCGCCCGCCCCTGCGCTTTCACCAAAAACCGTGACATTATTACAATCCCCATTGAAATTTGAAATATTATTTTTTACCCATCGCAAAGCGAAAACTGTGTCTTTTAGCCCAGCGTTTCCAGGCACTTCTGGTATGTTTAGACATAAAAATCCTAGTATATTTAATCTGTAGTTTATTGTAACTACGACAACGTCATGACTAAGAAAGTAATCAGGTTTATAATAGTCACCATAACCAAAAATAAATCGTCCTCCATGTACGAAAAATAAAACTGGTAAGTTTTTTACTCCATCGCTAGGCAAATTTGGAGTATAAACGTTTAAGTAGAGGCAATCTTCTGAACCTTCCATTCTAGAAGATGTGTATGGGTTGAGCTGGCAACATTTGTTGCCTGGCTTAGTAGCATCACGGACGCCTTGCCAGCCATCTAACTCTTGTGGATCCTGAAAATAATAAGACTTACATTAGTTTCCTCATGGGGTCTTGTGGCTAAGTAATAACAGCCGCACGGGTCGATCGACCAGGTTAAGCTAACTTGCCGCGGTTGGTCCGTAGATGAGTGACCGTCTTTACTTAAGACCCCTCTGTGCCTCGGAAAGCACGTTAAGCCTTTGGTCCCGGCTGTCGTTCGTGGATCTTTGACAGTCGTTAGGGGTCGTCAGAAGCCCAAAAGTCTGACAAACAGTCTTACCAAGGGGTATCGTATTACCCAGCAACCGGGTTGTCGAGGTCAGTTTTTTTTTTGCATTAGAATAAGGTTCATATTCCTATGGAAATAAAGTCAAATAGCGATTTGTAAATCTTGCCTTTGGTCTTAGTATGTAATACATTGAAAGAAAAACTAAATATAGCTACTTATAACAAGTGTGTAAGTATGTGTGTGTGGGGGGGGGGGGGCGGGGTATTACTATTATTTATAAAATAATTATTTTAAAGCAAGCATTTCTGTATGGATATTATATTATTTAGGACCAGAGTCCTTGTCAAGACGAATCAAACGAGCCCAAACTCGATAGTGTTGCGTCGTTTTATTACCGAGTTCCTATGGCTACCTTCAGGCTTCATCATCAGATCAGCTCCATGTCATAATAATATTGCATTGTCAACCGATTTCCATATGCATGTAAAATTTCAGCTCAATCGGAAACCGGGAAGTGGGTCAAAATTAACATGCAAGATTCGATCACAGACAGACACCGGGACAAGTGAAACTACAGGGTCAAATTAAATTGAAACTACGCATACGTGATGGATGATAAAACAAAAAAGAAATTAATATATAATCAAATCTATTTTTAACCGACTTCAAAAAGGAGGAGGTTCTCAATTCGTCGGAACCTTTTTTTTTTTTTTTTTATTATGTATGTTCCCCGATTACTCGAAGATGGCTAGACCAATTTGGTTTTTTTTTGTTTTATTCGAGAGGGTATACATCACAGTAGGTCCCATATAAAATTGATTAACTTTGCTTTGGTAGTTTTTGAGTTAGCTTCAATAATACGTATTTTTTCCCCACTTTTTATATGGATGAAGTTCTAGTTTGTTTTGCAGGTAGTGGTATTAGAATTTGTGTGGGGTAGGTACCACAGCTATAAAGTGAAAAATAAAAACTTTTTTACAAAAAAATACAACCGACTTCCAAAAACAACACAACAAAGTGAAAAATAACTTTAATTTCGGAAGTCAGTGGCAAAAGACGAAAATACATTGTTGTGTTGTTTTTGGAAGTCGGTTGTATTTTTTTGTAAAAAAGTTTTTTTTTATTTTGTTTTGTCGTGTTTAGATATCGAAACCAATCACGTCTGCGGAGTTTCGCTTGCTAATTTAATTTGAACCTGTATAAAAGCTTGTAAAAAGGATCTTTTGGCTTTCGAATGACGTTGACAGGGGGGCGCTATTGGTAAGCATTTTGTGCAATTGTTTTGTGAAATGTATTGAAAAACAAGATGGCGGCGCTAATTCCGATTTTGGCCACGCGCCAAAAGAACTTTCTGGGTTATTTTTAATTTGACAGCTAAACTCCGCAGTCGCGATAGGTATCGAATATCGATATCTAAACATGATGAAACAAATAATAAATTAGATGATTCTTTTGTGGGGTCATCGCACTTATAGTAGTCAACTCATACATCAAGTAATAACACTAACAGCGGTCGTTGACCT
This sequence comes from Cosmia pyralina, assembly GCA_946251885.1. Classification (NCBI taxonomy): domain Eukaryota; kingdom Metazoa; phylum Arthropoda; class Insecta; order Lepidoptera; family Noctuidae; genus Cosmia; species Cosmia pyralina. The sequence continues at coordinate 4,501,713 of OX276371.1, forward strand.
CCCAAAGAAAAACATCAAAACTATTTTTTACCCGACTGAGGCGAAACCCAAAAGGAGGGTTATGTATTTGACCTGTATGTATGTATGTTTGTATATATGTATGTCCGTTTCTTTGTTCCCTCGTAACTCCTAAACGAATGAACGGATTTGGATAAATTATACGTCTTTAGATTTGTCTTGGTAGCGCGAGTGTCACTGGCTACATTAAAATAAAAAACAAAGTAAAATGGCGGATTTGGGGTGCCGTATTGTGGAGATCGAAAATTATTTTCTTCTGATACCATCGAGTGGGATATCAAAATGAAGGGTTTTAAAAGGTGATTAAGAAAATATATGCAACTTGTATGGTTAAAAGTAATTCGAAGTGACAAATCGTAAAAAACACATAAAAAAAAGGCTTGGCTATTTTTGTGCACTTGATCCAAAAAATATACTGTCACGACCTGGCAAGAACTAAATCGTCTGCGAAATCTTTCACATTTGTAAACTAAAAAGCTGGAAATAAAAAAAAGTAATTAACAAAACTAAAACACCCGACTGCGGTAAAAAACTGAAAAGCTAAAAACAAGCCCATTTTAAATTAAATAAAAGTTGGAAGCAGGCGGGACCCATTCCATTTTTATATTTTCTAACTCAAATGGGTCCCGCCTGCTTCTAACTTTTGTTTAATTTAAAATGGGCTTGGTTTTAGCTTTTAAGTTTTTTACCGCAGTCGGGTTTTTTAGTTTTTTTAATTACTTTTTTTATCTCATCTTGTTACCTAGGAGGTCAGATAGGCAGTCGCTCCATGTAAAATACTAGTATTCGGCTGCATCCTAGGCAGATTGATTGATTGTTACCCATCGCGTCTGCGGAGTTTGGCTAGCCAATTTAAAATAATCCTGTAGAATATTACTCACGCTAAATCTTAATCTGCCGACTGGAGGCTTAGCGTACGGTATTCCTTCAAAACTATAGTATTTCTTGCCGAAACACGTCTGGCATTGTTTGCCCTTTAGAATACCATGGGATACTTCGATTTGGTAAGACATGTCTTTCTGAAAATAAAATAATTATGGAACATTATTCAAAAAAAAAAAAAAATGTTTATATCATAAAAAAAAAAAAAAGTTTATTTCATCAACTTATGTACCTATGTATGTGTATTATTGATGGATACCTACATTTAGAAATTCTTTGTGTGCTTCACGGACTAGAAAAACAAGAAGGACTCCGTGCCACGCGTATCGAAAGTGAAGCATCGTACCGATCTGTGTGCGTGATTTGAAAAAGACGCCGTCGTATCACGTAATGGCAGCCGGTCGGCATACTATGATGTAAATGTGTGCGTGAGGCGTGTTTGTACAAACGGTCCCGGCATACTTACTATGCTTCACATTCGATATGCGTGGCGCGGAGTCCTTCTTTTTTTTCTAGTCCGTGGTTTGCTTATCCTAACTAATATTATATAAATGCGAAAATGAGTGAACGGATTTGGATGAAATTTCGCACATGAGTAGACCATGACCAATAGGTACTCCCCTATCGCGTAGCACATTATCAATAGGAATCTGTTTTATTTTGACAGTTCAACAACATTCATTGCGTTATTTACGTTGTCGAGCAAACCAATGTTTCGAACATATGAAGCAATGGATTAGCAATTTGCTTCAAAATTATTAAAATTCCGATTGATAGTGTGTTACGCAATCAGGGTGCTGGATTAGGACATAGGGTACTTTTTTATCCCGGTTGTACTATGGACAAAACTTAAGCATGCTCACTTAAGAAAATATTCCTGCGAGAGCGCAGCTAGTGACAAACGACACATTGTGCGGTCGAGTCGTGAGCCGTGCTATGCGATTATCGCCTTTGTGGTCATCATGCGGAACTTTGGCCCATAGTACGTTTTCGTGGAATAATTTCCGACCCACACGCGGGCAAAGCCGCGGGCAAAACCTAGTCACACTAATATTATAATAGCGAAAGTTTGTGAGTGTGTGTGTTTATATGTTTGTTACTTCTTCACGCTCAAATAGCTGGACCGATTTGGATGAAGTTTGGTATGTAGATAGCTTGTACCCTGAATTAACACATAGGCTACTTTTTATCCCGGCTTGCGTTAGTTCTATTATAAGTGCTGTAGGGTGCAAATGCAAACACACCCTAACATTAATTATAGAATGTCAGTGCAATTGTCAATGAGTGCCAACGGGCTCGAATCAGGAAATAAAAATGCAAGTTGTCCGACCCAAACCGCGTCTAATTGAACACTAAATTAAATATTGGTACAGAAAGCATCATCCGTGCCCTGCATGCTGCTGCTGCATGATTGTCATGCTTTCTAATGTAGGTCGCGCATGTAAGTGCAAAGATGCTAGCCTACTTATTGCACAACTCATTGCTCACTACATCATTTTAAAAACCATGTACGTGCACCGTACAAGTGCATTTTAATGATGTAAGTTTCTGTCTACCCCTCTTTAACTGTTCTGTGGCCTATCCCCATGGGAAGAAGGCGTGAGTAAGCCGAAGTTCGCACGGACGTAAAAACATCGCGACGAATTTTTTTCGCGCATTGGATTTTCAACACTGCTTAGCGCCGAGAGTTGAAAATCCAACAGTGTTTTTTGACGCGCTGGGATGCACTCTGTTGTTGTTAGGTTGGATTCTCAATGCTCGGCTCAACAGCGAGAGTTGAAAATCCAGTGCGCGATAAAATCCCGCCGCGATATTTTTACGTCTGTGCGAACATATTAGGTCTTTACCTATGAAATTGCCGTTCTGCAGTACTGGCCATTTCAAATCAAAATAATTTTTGTTTGGCTAAGAATTCTAATTTCAAATTAATTTTATTTTAAAAACATGGATTTTTTTTTCCAAAAGTAGTCATTTGTTTATTGATTAGTGTTACATTTTCATCGCATTTCAATCTTTTTCGTCATCATGGATACGTTAAAAATTCGAGTAATTATGGAATATGAGTACCGTCGTGGCAGCAACGCGGCACAAGCGGCACGCAACATCAACGACGTTTACGGAGCTAACACTACAAACCAACGCACCACTTGTTATTGGTTTGCTCGCTTCCGTTCTGGAAATTTCGACCTGAAAAATGAACCTCGCGGTCGTCCGAAGACTTTGGTCGACAATGACGAATTAAAGGCGATTGTGGAAGCTGATGATACACAATCTACGGCTGAATTAGCAGCAGCTTTCGACGTTAGCGTCAAAACAATATTGGTCCATTTGCGTCAAATTGGCAAGGTAAAAAAGCTTGACAAATGGGTGCCCCACGAACTCAATGATCGCCAGCGCGAAGTACGCGTCGAGACGTGCCTTGCACTGCTCAACAGACACACAAATGAAGGAATTTTGAACCGCATTGTTACCTGCGATGAAAAATGGATTCTGTTTGATAACCGCAAGCGCTCAGCAAGTTGGTTGGATCCTGGTTCAGCACCTAAACAATGCCCTAAACGAAAACTTACCCCTAGAAAAGTGATGGTCACTGTTTGGTGGTCTAGCGCCGGTGTGATTCATCACAGCTTCTTACCAAACGGGGTGAGCATTACTTCAGATGTGTACTGTGAAGAACTGAACACAATGATGGAGAAGCTGGCACATCTCCAACCAGCATTGGTCAATCGCTCGTCTCCGCTGCTCCTGCACGACAACGCGCGACCTCATACTGCACAGCAGACGGTCTCCAAGTTGCAAGAACTGGGGTTGGAAGCTTTCCGTCATCCGCCCTACTCACCAGACCTTGCGCCTACAGACTACTACTTTTTCCAGAATTTGGATAACTTCTTGGCGGGAAAAAAATTCAATAACCGAGAGGCAGTACAAAATGCCTTTGAAGAATTTGTTGCCTCCCGTCCAGCTGATTTCTTTAAGAAGGGCATCAATAAACTGCCACTGCGTTGGCAAAGATGCATTGATTGCATGGGTGATTACTTCGATTAATACAAATAAAAAATGCATGAAAAAAATTCGTTTAAATTTTTTCATACAAAACGGCAATTTCATAGGTAAAGACCTTATTTTTTTACTTGTGCATAAAGTTTTAATAAATAAATAAATAAATTATTAGGTTGGGGAAAAAGTGTTTTCACATATTGTGATTTTAGTATGTATGAACTTAAAATAAAATCTCTTTGGCTATACTATTTGTATCTGGCTGGTTTTGGTTTCACTGAAAGTTTAAATTTTAAAGAACATAATTCCAAATTCAAATTAGGAAAATGTGTGATTTTCATTTGTTTTTCGTACTATCAAGATGAGTGAATCTAATGAAGAAAATCGATACATTTTAAAATTTTACTACAAAAAAGGTAAAAATGCAACGCAAGCCGCGAAAAAAATTTGCGATGTTTATGGACCCAGTGCAGTGTCTGTGAGAGTAGCACAAATTTGGTTTAAGCGCTTTCAATCCGAAATTTTTATGCCAAAGATGCATGTCGCTCTGGTCGCTCTATTACGGATAAAATTGATGCCATTTTTGAAAAAGTGGAGCAAGATCGGCATATCAGTAGTTACGACGTAGCTGAAGAACTGGGAATTGACCAAAAAACAGTTTTGGCGCATTTGAAAAAAACTGGGTACACAAAAAAGCTCGATATTTGGGTACCTCACGAGCTCACTGAAAGAAACCTAATGAACCGTGTACTCATTTGTGATTCTTTATTACGACGTAATGAAACCGAACCATTTTTGAAGAAGCTGATAACTGGTGATGAAAAGTGGATCACGTACGACAAGAACGTGCGAAAAAGGTCGTGGTCAAAGGCCGGTCAGGCTTCACAGACTGTGGCGAAACCCGGGTTAACTCACAACAAGGTGATGCTGTGTGTGTGGTGGGATTGGAAGGGCATTATTCATTATGAGCTGTTACCACCAGGCAGGACCATCGATTCTGAACTCTACTGCGAACAACTGATGAGATTAAAGCAAGACGTTGAGAGAAAGCGGCCGGAATTAATCAACAGAAGGGGTGTGGTTTTTCATCATGATAACGCTAGACCTCACACATCTTTAGCCACTCAGCAAAAATTAAGAGAGATTGGCTGGGAGGTATTAATGCATCCGCCGTAGTCTTGACCTTGCACCTTCAGATTTCCACCTGTTTCGGTCTCTTCAGAATTCTTTAGGCAGTGTCAGGTTAACATCACGAGAGGACTACCAAAACCACTTGTCGCGGTAGTTTGATCAGAAGTCCCAAAATTTCTATAGCAATGGGATCATGTCCCTACCTACAAGATGGCAAAAAGTTATCAAACAAAATGGTACCTACATACTTTAGATAAATGTAAATAATGTATATTAAAAAATGTTTTGAATTTTCTTAAAAAATGCGAAGAACCTTTTTCCCCAACCTATTTTAAACATATAATAATGGGTTACTAATTTATTAATGAAAATATTTTTTTTTAAATTAAGTACTTAATCCAATTATACTTTACTAGCTTTCGCCCGCGTGCAGGTCAGAAATTATCCCACGGGAACGTACTACCGGGATAAAAAGTACCCTATGTCCTAATCCACCACCCTAATTGCGTAACACACTATCAAAAAGTATCTTACGTCCTTAACTAGGTTATGGTCTAGGTCTACCCGTGTGCCAAACATCCAAATCCGTTCAACCGTTTTAGCGTGAAAGCGTAACAAATTTTTTTTTTTTTTTTTTTTTATTATTATTTTGTTCTCATTTTGGCTCCACTGTACTTTAACACCCGCGCGTCCGAAACTTCATAATTTTATTGATGTCTTCGAGTAAAACACTTTCGCAAACTATTACACTGCGCAAACTACTAGTTTTTGAGAAAAAAAAAATCTAAAGTTTATGTCAACCTATTACACAGTAGATATGAGCGCCGCGCCGGCGCGCCGCCGTCGCCGTGAGTTCATGTCGACGCATCGCCGCCGAGTGCAGCACGCAGCGCGCCGTCGCGGCTACTCACAACTTGCTTTCTCGCTCGCACGCGCGGCCCGACCGCGTTAGTTCGCCTAGTCGTTTCGGCACACGTCGCTTACGCAGTCGAGTTCAATATTTTACCGAGTAAACGTGTATTATTGTGTTGTGTTAACGATGGCAGCAACTTCGACTATTTCGAATTTACATAAATACATATTTTGACAATGTCATGTTGATTAATATTTTCTGTTTGTTTTTATAGTTTTTATTATATAGATAGATAGTACTCTGATTAAAAAAACTGGGTTTCTCTTTAACTCAAATACTGAAATGATTATTTTTCAGTAAACGTGATCTCCAATTATTATTTAGAAGACTGTAAAATTGTAATTAATAAATACGTTCCTTTATAATGCTTTTTTTGGTAATAACAATATGGTTTTCTTTATGTTATTTTTAAGAAAACTCTCCCTGATAAAAAAAAAACTCAGGCCCACGACCGGCCACGCCACGCCGCCGCGACGCCGCCGCCGCTGTGGAAATTAACAGGCCACGCCGCCGCCGTGGAATTGGCCATCGGCGCTCATATCTATTACACAGTAGGTACACTACAAAATAAATACTTAGGATGCAAGAGCGAGCGAAGCGAGCTCGGGACTTGGGGCACCCCGACTCGGACAGGTTAGGTTCCACCCCATCCCCTTCGTGGTTATTTTTTTCAAACCACCCAGTAATAGGAGCCCCGTGAAGCGGGGATTCGTCGTACAGAAATCTTTAGATTTCTGTGGTCGTACTACAAAAATTTTATATTTATTTGACCTTGACCTTCAAGACGTTTCACAATGATCTTCTTTTTTTTTTGCCTACTTTGGGTTTTTCTGCCCAAAAAAAATAGCTACTCTACAAAAGCGACGGGTGTTAAAGTAGAGTGGATCCCTAATTTTTTTTAAACGAAAGCCTCGTTTACAAAATATGAAACACGTCTATATGTAATATTATAGAAAATTCTACCTGAATTTGGGGTTGAAAGTTTGTACTCGAAAGGCCGAAATCTACGCGGGCGAAGTCACTGACAAAGTGGAGACACGCCAGTGGAGGCCCCAATTCAAACAAGAACCACAATATTACTGAATGTGTAGTGTCCGTGTCCAGAAACAAATACATTTGTGTGGTTTAAAGCTCTAGCCAAACTGAGGCGAATCCCGCACGGAATGCGGGATGCGGGATACAGCACTTTTATTATTTTTAACGTGACGATATTATCGTAGACTTCCACAGTATCACGATAACTCAGGGAAGTAAAATGTATCGAAATATAATGAAGACGTTTTTATGAAGGCTATCGCAGTTTGTCACCTCTCTCGCTCACACGGGACCTAATTTTTAAGAATATTAAATGAAAAGATGTTTTTTTGAAAAATGTAATCAATTGGCGAACTAATAAATAATATTAATTTTTTAGTTAATTACGTTGAGGGCTTTACAGCCCTCTTTAAGAGGGCTGTCGCATTGTGTCACCTATTTCGAAGGAAGAAGAGCCAGAGAGAGGAGAGGGCGGTTCGAATATTTTTCTATGGGACCTGCACCCTAATTGCGTAACTCATACCAATCGGAGTTTGAATCATTTTGAAACAAATTGCTAATCCATTGCTTCATATGTTCGAAACATTGGTCTGCTCGACAACGTAAATAACGCAATGAATGTTGTTGAACTGTCAAAATGAAACCAACTCCGATTGATAATGTGTTACGCAATTAGGGTGCTGGCATACCTACACTACCTAACAGCCAGTGTTGAAACAAGTGTCAATCGATAACTTAGAATCTAAAAAAAATGGATTGAAATAAATGATTTTGAATTTTATACAGTAAGTGATTGCAAACGATCAATCAATCAATCTGCCCAGCGTTTTCCCCAACTATGTTGGGGTCGGCTTCCAGTCTAACCGGATGCAGCTGAATACCATTATTTTTACATGGAGCGACTGCCTATCTGACCTCCACAACCCATTAACTGGGTAATACGATACCCCTTGGTAAGACTGGTTGTCAGACTTTCGGGCTTCTGACGACCCGTAACGACTGTCAAAGATCCACGAATGACAGCCGGGACCAACGGCTTAACGTGCTTTCCGAGGCACGGAGGAGTCTCGGTATGTAAAGATGGTCACCCATCCATGGACCGACCCCGGCAAGCGTAGCTTAACCTGATGGATCGACCCGTGCGGCTGTTATTACTTAGCCAAAAAAAGTGATATAAAAACGTAGAAATAACTGCGGGATTTGCCGCAGTGTGAGCAGAGTTTTATGCTATTGTATTTCTTATAAATTTTAATACTTAGGTACTAAACAAGTAAACATTAATCATCTAAAATAATACACTTCTGGACACATCTTTTGGCCCACCTTGTATTTTCAGTTTCGTTTGGTCCTAGCTAAAATTTTATATTAGGTCGAGCAAAAAGTTTTTATGCAGTTTTGAACCTGGCACATTCACAATTTCATTCAATAGTCTTTTTTTGAATTTCGAACACAGAATTTAAAGAAACAAAAGACAATTTGGAGCCTGTTTGTTGATATCAAACAATCGAATACTAAGAAAACTTGGTTTTATTGGTTTACTTGGATTTAATTCTTGAAAAAGTGATTGATATCTTTAGTTTTGCAACAAACATTACTTATTCTTAACATTAAGGTGAGGTTCTATCAATAATCTATGGATACTTCACCTGAAGTCGCCGCCCAAGCTGTGGCACTTATTCAGGCCGGACACAGCCAAAGAAACGTGAGTGCTCAACTTAATTTAAGTCGATCTGCGGTCCGAAATGTTTATCGGAGGTACCTAGAGACTGGCGGCTTTGTTCGTCGCCAAGGAAGGCCATGATCTCGGGTCACAACTGAAAGGCAGGATCGATTCATCGTGACGACCAGCTTGAGAAATCGTCACCTTACCTCCATTGAGATACAAAACCAACTTCGCGACTTCCACGGAATATCTGTGAGCGCTCGAACTGTTCGGAGAAGGTTAAAAGAACGCGATATGGTACCACACAAGCCAGCTAATGGCCCCAAACTAACGCGAGCCCACCGAACAGCGCGCCTTCATTTCGCACGCAGTCATTTAAATTGGACACAGCAAGATTGGAGCCGTGTACTCTTTTCTGATGAGTCTAAAATTGTGTTACATGGCAATGATGGAAGGAAGAAGGTCTACCGACGTAAGGGAGAGCGTTTCGCACAATGCTGCTTTGAAGAGAGGGTTGCTTATGGCGGTGGCTCATGGACTGTCTGGGGCGGTATATCCGCGAGCGGCAAAACTCAACTTGAGGTTGTTACAGGACCACGGCTGCCAACATTAAATGCTGAAAGGTACATTCATGAGTGCTTAGAACCTCACGTGATACCATACGCGGACTATGTGGGCCCAAATTTCCTTTTTATGCATTATAATGCAAGAGCCCATGCGGCCGGCATCGTCAGGGAATATCTTCGGGATGTGAACATCACAGTTATGGACTGGCCAGCCAGAAGCCCAGACATGAACCCCATTGAGCACATGTGGGACGAGCTAAAAAGACGTGTTAGGGCTCGTCAGCCAGTTGCCCAGACGATGCAGGAGTTGAAAACTGCCATAGAAGAGGAATGGGAGATGATCCCTCAAAATTTCATAGAGCGGTTGATAAACTCTATGCCTAATCGTATGAGAGCTGTGGTAGATGCCCATGGAGGCAACACGCGTTATTAAATTAAACCTTTATTTGATAAAACATGTTTTTTATTCAAAAATCAATTGCCTTTAACAAGGCGCATATCCGACTTGTTAGGCGTAGCTCCATGTCGTATGGTATTCTGAATTCAAATTTAAAACAATACGATCGAAAAAGATGGTAAAATGTATCAGGTTTAAAACTGCATCAACAGTTTTTGTTCAATCTAGCAATCATATTTCGGTAGGGGCCATCGAAACCTAAACTCTAAGGTGGGCCAATAGATGTGTCCAGAAGTGTATATTTAGATTCCATTGTTTAATTGTTTCCCAACAAGTTAACTTATGTGAGAATTTTTTGAGTAAAGTTTTATTTATTATTGTTTTTTATTTTTTATTTGCCTATAAAACCCAACCATGCCTTGCCTTTTCCCAGCCATTTTGGAGTCGGCTTCCAGTCTTACCGGAAACAGTAGTATACCAGTATTTACATGGAGCGACTGCCTATCCGACCTCCACAACCCAGTTACTGGGTAATATCCCTTGGTTGTTAGATTTTCGGGTGTCTGACGACCCGTAACGAAACGACTGTCAAAGATTCACGAATGACAGCCAATGGCTTAACGTGCTTTCCGAGGCACGGAGGGGTCTCTGTACGTAAAGATGGTCACCCATCCACGGACAAACCGCGGCAAGCGTAGCTTAACCTGATCGATCGCCCCGTGTGGCCGTTACTACTTTGCCTTACACTAATTAGTATTACCGAAGTTTACGAGCTTGCGAGTTTGGAAGTTGGCGATGTAATACCCCGCCTCTCGCGCACGTTAGCCGTTGGTCCTGCGCCTGATCTCTACGTTCGTGTCGGATTGCCGTCCCATCGGACTATGAGAGTGAGGGAAGAAAGAGTGCACTTGTATTACTCATCCTCCATAGAAAAGGGTGGATCCTCCAAACAGACGGGTATTGTGTCTGGTGGTGCCCGACGGTTGATGTCGGGACGTTGTATATAATTATGCTAGTCGCGCGGTAAACTCTGATTGCGCGATGCAGGATTTGCGTGACGTCATGTCATTGTGATGCGTAGTTCGCATGTGGCGATGAAGGTGCCGCCACATGCGCCGACTCGTCTAGTGGTCTCCGCTGAGATTGGTCGCCATAGTCGAATTCGGTGAAAGTTTGTGAAGATGTTTCACGCAAAAACGGCTGAACGGATTTTGATGAAACTTGGCACACAGATAGTTTATAACGTGGATTAACAAATAGGATACTTTTTATCCCGGTAGTAGGTTCCAGTGGGATAATTTCCAACATAAACGCGGGCAACGGCTAGTCAGCGTATAAAACAGAAAATAGACGGTGCTACTTTGGATTTTTTTTCTATTGAAAAAATTTCAAGTAATTATGTTTCAGTTTTAGTACAGCAGTAGACAATGTAGTCAAATAAGACATGTGGAAAATCCAAATGGAATCATCATCTTCCTGCCCTTATGCCATATTACGTGAGGTTGGCGCAACACGTTTTCTTCTTCCATTCTCCCCTGTCAACCGTCACGCTATCTTTCACTCCCTTCTCTTTCATATCATTCCTCACACAATCCATCCATCTTTTCTTTGGCGTTCCTCTGCCTCTCCATCCATCAACATGTATATTCATCACTTTTTTAGTCACATACGTTTCGTTTCTCCTCATTACATGCCTATACCAAGACAAACGATTTACTTTCAACTGTTCTGTCACTGGCGCTACTTTCAAACTTCCTCTTATATACTCATTTCTAAATTTGGTTTTATAGGAATTTAAAAAACACAATTGTATCCCCTTCATTTGCAATGTTAATTTGTTGAGCGTTGCGTCATCAATGTGAATTGACCTTAACAAAAAAGTTCAAATGGAGTATAGTGGAATCCGTTTATTATGACTCCGCCTCTAAGTATTGACCAACCACTTAGTATGAAGGTAAGTAATTGCAGTTTGGTTTTCATTTAAAATTCTTTACTTATAAAAAAGTTCCGATATAATGACTTTAGCTTATAGTGATATGATGTCGCGTATTATAAAGCAATTTTTAAGAAATTATGTCCGGTTATAGTGACAAAGTGAACAAAAGCAGACAAAAAATATTTATTTCTTACGTAAATAAAAAACCGGTCAAGTGCGAGTCGGACTCGCGCGCAAAGGGATCCGTACCATTATCTATAAAAACGGCAAAAAAAAAAATCACGTTTTAAGAAATTATGTCCGGTTATATGTAGTGACAAAGTGAACAAAAGCAGACAAAAAATATTTATTTCTTTCGTAAATAAAAAACCGGCAAAGTGCGAGTCGGACTCGCGCGCAAAGGGATCCGTACCATTATCTATAAAAACGGCAAAAAAAATCACGTTTTAAGAAATTATGTCCGGTTATAGTGACAAAGTGAACAAAAGCAGACAAAAAATATTTATTTCTTACGTAAATAAAAAACCGGTCAAGTGCGAGTCGGACTCGCGCGCAAAGGGATCCGTACCATTATCTATAAAAACGGCAAAAAAAAAAATCACGTTTTAAGAAATTATGTCCGGTTATATGTAGTGACAAAGTGAACAAAAGCAGACAAAAAATATTTATTTCTTTCGTAAATAAAAAACCGGCAAAGTGTGAGTCGGACTCGCGCGCAAAGGGATCCGTACCATTATCTATAAAAACGGCAAAAAAAATCACGTTTTAAGAAATTATGTCCGGTTATAGTGACAAAGTGAACAAAAGCAGACAAAAAATATTTATTTCTTTCGTAAATAAAAAACCGGCCAAGTGCGAGTCGGACTCGCGCACGAAGGGTCCCGTACCATTATCTATAAAAACGGTAAAAAAAATCACGTTTGTTGTAAGGGAACCCCCTTTTAAATATTTATTTTATTCTGTTTTTTAGTATTTGTTGTTATAGCGTCAACAGAAAATACATCATCTGTGAAAATTTCAGACACACGGACAGACAGACAGACGGACAGCGGAGTCTTAGTGATAGGGTCCCGTTTTACCCTTTGGTTACGGAACCCTAAAAATGAAGTTCCATGTTTTTAAAATATTTGTTTTGTGTCAGCTCTCGTTCCTTTTTCTTTTTTATTATTAAACATCATCATCGACTTCACCCACTGCTGGGCATAAGCCTCTCTTTTCTTGTGCCAATGCCCACGCTCCTGTGCCAGCCTCATCCAGGTTTTGCCCGCGATGGCAACAATGTCTTCCGCCCATCTCGCCGCCGGACGACCGACACCTCGTCTTCCAGTCCTTGGACGCCACTGTGTCACAGCCTTACTCCACCTGTCATCACTGCGCCTTGCCAGATGCCCTGCCTAACTCCATTTGATAATACGCCTTCCCATATCGAAGACCTTCGTACGTCTTCTGATCTCTACGTTTGGAACTTTTTATTAATAGATCGATACAATACAGTTTGTAGTTTTTCGCTCTATTATACTAAATACCTACTTAACAAAAATATCAAGTTGTTTATTTTCTAAGACTATGCTTCGTATGACGTTCGCTTAGTACGACGTATTTGTCACTTCCCTTCGATGTCATTATAGCCTCGTAACGCCCAAGCATAAAACATATCGTGAGAGCTAAATGCCCAGTGTTCATTTTAATGTACATAATATATCAATATGGTTAATGCCCAAGCAAGTATACGCTTATTTTTGCTTAAGTATGTGGTTAGGATTTTTTTGTATATTTTTAGGCATACTTTGGCGTTATGTAGAAGATTAAGAATTAAATTTGAAGGCAATTTATTTTGTTCATTTAAATGAACACTAGGCGTTACTTACTTCATTACGGTTATTTATTTTGTTCATTCAAATGTACATTGGGTGTTACTTATTTTATAAGGATAAAAAGAAAAAATATTTATGAATCAATTTTTTTATTTTAGTTAACGTTCATACATTGAGATCTTTAATTGAAATCAGTCTTAACGACAAGTCTCTTAAATTTAACCTCCTTCCTATTACTGTAATTATTATAGTTACAGAAATATACCTCTAAAATCAATCAAATATATTTTTATCTAATTAAAATGTGCTCTTAAAAAATCAACATCCAAGTACTACTCAATAACACTAAAAAAAACGTTGTTCTCCAATAACAAAAAAAAAAGTACTCATACATAATAATAATAATATGTAACGTAAATATTGTTCAGAAAAAACATGAAAATGTTACTAATTACCTGAACCATTTTGATGGAAATCAAAAAAACAATTACGGTGTCTCGTGAGGCATAAACTTACTTTGCAATGCATGCATTTGAATAGAGTCCTATTGTAATGACAGTGACGACATCTACTAGCATTACCATCGCTTATCATGGGTAGGTGTTTAGCTGCATGGGTACGATATTTCACGCTCGGCACTACTACCGTTGAGGGCCTGCCCTTTCTTCTAGCTGAAACTATTTCTCTCTCAGATGCTTCTTCGTCTTCAGAATCTATGAGAGCATGTGACTCAATAAGCATTTCTCCTAGTTCCATTTTGAAGGCACGCAGTTGCAGTATTTTTGTTGAAGGAACTCCTAATTTTACCTGATCTTTTTTGTACTGCAACCAGGAGTTTGTAACAGCTAAATCAATCATGTGTGAGAAAAATCTTTGTGTCCATTTTCTGGTACGATATCTGTTAGGGCAAACAGCCAACATGCGATCGGCTAAATCGACACCTCCCATTTTTTTATTATACTCCCTAACAACTCTTGGTCTTGGCACAATAACATATCGTTTATCTTTTTTGCACCATCTTTTGCATTCATCAGCCTCAACATCGGCCTCTACAGAAGACAATAATAGTACTGGCTTGTTATCGTACCATTTCGTAAGTGCAAGACGTTTATCATTTCTGACCAAAACTTGATAGCTTCCTCTTCCTTGAGACTTTAGTTCGTTATCACTTATTATTGATTCTCTCACATCATATGGTATTCTATTTTTCATAATAGTCCCTGTCCCTTTGATGCCCCGCTTATCAAGTTCATCAAACAACTTTTCTGAGGTAAAGAATCTATCAAAATAGAGTATATGTCCTGGTACTAGTTGGTCAGCCAATGTTAATACTGCCTTTTCACCCAACCCAAAAGGTGAATCAGCATAGTCTGAAAAGGTCGTTTGCCCTTGATATACTTGGAAATCGCAAACAGTTCCGTCTGGATTTGCTAAGACAAATGCTTTTATGCCTACGGGATTAGGTTTTCCTGGACAGTATTGTTTTATGGAACATGACCCAGTAAATGGAATGATCATTTCGTCCAAGGAGAGGCTTTGGTCTTTTTTTTGAGCGCGACAACCAACCTGCATATATTGGATTAGAGGGCGAACTTTCCAAAGTATATCCTGAGATCTCATTTGCGACGTGACATCATTGTCAAATACAACTTTCAAACTGTTTCTCAGCTGAAGAAATCTGTTTCGAGACATATTATCAGCTATGATAGGCACCTTCCATTTCTTCTCCCAAGCCATTCGCAGATTAGGATAGTTGATGGAAGACATTACTAATGTTATACCCAGGTACACGTGCATTTCAACTGCAGTCAAGTTTAAGCTCCGCCCATGTCTCTCAACTGCGGTTTGGTTGCTTTTCAGGACAATTAAATTGATTAAATCGTCGTTTATATATTGCTTCCAATAATCTTGCTTCTGATAACCTTGACTATTTATTGGCAAATAGGCCGGCTCTAATAAAACTGGAGATTGAGGAAGAAACTCTTGTATGGTCCAGTTTGAAGGTACCCATCAGATGTTGTCTCACCAGTCACATTGATTTCACCCCATTGACCCCTCCCCCTTCCCCTTCTTACGCCTCTCCGTTGTCCAGTTTCACCTCTACGACCTCGCCCAGCACCACGTCCTCTCGCAGCACAGCGTCGATGACCTTGACCACGTCTAACCGGCCTCTCTTCCACCTCCGATTCAGTTTCATTATCACTGGAATCGGATCTATTGCGTGTCCTATTTTCTGGGGAATCTAAAACTGGCATGTATTCCGGATCCCCTACATCTTCATCTGAAGGAATAAAGTCTTCAATTTCAGAGTCTACCAATAATCGTTCAATATCGAACTCCTCCAGACCTAGAGAATAAAAAAAAACAAAACCATTAATTATACAATAACCCACTGTGCAATAGAATGTACATATTATTTTGTAGGTTAAATTGCAGTAACGCTCAATGTGCAATCAAATGTACATAATATTTTAAGAGCGATTTAAAAAATGTTTTAGTGTCTATGTGCTAAAATAATAATAACACACAACAGTTAAGTAATAATTCTTTCACTAAGGTTAAAATCTGACACAAAAATCTCTAAAATTAAAAAGATAAAAGTGGATCAAACTTACGTGGTATCTGCCGGCGCGCCATCTTGCCACGTGTGTGCAATTTTGACGGACAACCAATGCCTTTTATAAAGTTGACAGACGTCAAAAAGTTAACTACACTATACACGAAACAAATAAAAGTCACCATAAATATGTATCCTGGCGGGAAATTTAAACAAGTCATAAAATTTATTTTGTTCATCGTAATGTACGCTGGGCGTTTACGCGTCCTTTTAAAAAATATGTTTGGGCTTTAATGATTTCCAATATTATGTACATTTAAATGTACAGGGGGCGGTACGAGGATAGGCGGATTCTACCTTCGATCAATAATAGCACTAGATACAGGATCAGGAACAAAAATAAGTCGCTGTAGTGACCACGTTTACACACACATAAACATTTACATTTGTTACTACGAAATATAGAAAAAAGTTTTATAATATTAACAACTTCAATTCATTATAAACCTTAACAATCAAACATAAGGTTTAATTACGATTGCAAAATATTTATATTTAAGTCCTTCTATCATCGGAGAAAGGTAAAAGCAATAAATTAAAAATGTTGCTTGAAAATAAAAGGTCATTTTTATAATAAGTACAAAAATATTTATTCTAAAGTGAAACTTAAAACTTAAGCAATAAGGTTAAAAACATTTTGTTGAAAATTTTGTGCTTACTCTATTTTGGAACTAGACATAGTTCTTAGTATTTACATTTCAATGCTCAGAACACAGTAAGTATTGAAAGATGTAGAGTAGCAGAATAATAATATATTTTTTAGGCCAAGGTTCCAAGGTTTCAAGGTTTCAAGGTTAGGTTATATGGTAGCAAATATTTTTGACCGATTTTTAAAAGTAGAAGGAGTAAATTAGTACAATAGTTATTTTAATTTTGATTATTAATTTGATAATTAATTATTTTAATAAAAATATTAAAACAAATTGTTGAATTTTTACAAGGTTTATATATTTCTTCTCCTCTTTCTTTCGCGACAATAGATACCCATTCTGCATTGCGAAATGGGTCACTAGGAAATCTACAAACAAAAACAACATATAAAGTAACAATACTACTCCATGCATTTCCCTGTTCCCGAACAGTCGATGTTTGAAATAAGACCACAAAAGTATTTGTGTTTTTATTTTTCGGGCCGTTTTTGAAGCGCTTATCGGGAATCTAGTACTATTATTGATCGAAGGATTCTACTGTAGGACTGTAGGTACAGTCAACAAAAGAGATATCTAAGCAGGGTATACTAACATATTTGTATGTGAATTGCTTCATGTTCAATTTTATACAGGGTGATTGGAAGATGGGTGCAAAGCATTAAGGCGAAGATAGAACTAACAATTTAGAACCATTTAAGCCATGGTTGTCTCAGACGAAGTCATACCAATTTTTTTTAACCTAAGTTTTAAGTTTTTTTTTGGAAATTCCCAAAATTTTATGTAAACTGCATAATTATGGCCAAATTGAATGATAAATGAATTCATTTTTTATTTATTTAATTAAAGTAATGTGTAAGCAATCAAGTAAACCGTGTTTTAGACTTCTGCGTCATTAGATATTTTTTTTACAGACATTTAAAGTTCAAAAAAAAAATTAAATTTGTATCAATACGTTTTTTAAACCTTATTTTAAAAATAAACGGAGGGTGCTTTTTCTGGACGTTGTCGTGTTGATTCACAATTTACCGTGTTCAGTTGTAGCCCTTTGCGTTCCTGCACGTGTTATTTGCGTTAGTTTTGAACATTTTTGTTTCACCGTGTCCAGTCGTAGCCTCACGCTCCTGCACGTGTTGATTTTTCACTTAATTGTGTTGAGTTGACATTTAGTGCGCTCCTACGCCGTTTTTCTTAATTGTTAAGTAACTATGGCTACTTTTTCCAATCAAGAATATGCGGATATCGTATTTATGTACAGCAGAGACCTGTATACTTTGTTTTTGCGATACTCTTAGATTGTAACACACCAACACAAAATTGTATATTGTCACGAAATACCCTGCCTAGATATCTCTTTTGTTGACTGTACATAAGACCTTGTGATGCTATAGAATACCTAATTTATTTATTTATTAAAATGCATACAATCATTATCGTATTTGAATTATTAAAACAATGGTCTGTCCACACTTTTGTCATGCATTGTTTTTTTATTTTTTATAAAATAACTATTTTGGTTGTCTCATTACTCATTAGTTAGTAGTATCGAGCGTGAATGCAGAGCATAAGGTCCTGATTTTGAATCCCAAGTCAAGCAAAACGTGAAGATAGCCCGGGAAATTCAAATTTTCTTACTTTTTTTGCAATTTGCAGGTCAGTATCAGGTTGTTAACCGACTTCAAAAAGGAGGAGGTTCTCAATTCGTCGGAACCTTTTTTTTTTTTTTTTTTTTTTTTTTTTTTTATGTATGTTCCCCGATTACTCGAAGATGGGTGGACCGATTTGGATTTTTTTTGTTTTGTTCGAGAGGGTATACATCACAGTTGGTCCCATATAAAATTGATTAACTTTGCTTGGGTAGTTTTTGAGTAAGCTTCAATAATACGTATTTTTTCCCCACTTTTATATGGATGATGTTCTAGTTTGTTTTGCAGGTTGGTATTTGAATTTGTGTGGGGTAGGTACACAACTAAAAAGTGAAAAATAAAAACTTTTTTACAAAAAAATACAACCGACTTCCAAAAACAACACTACAAAGTGAAAAATAACTTTAATTTCGGAAGTCGGTGGCAAAAAACGAAAATACATTTAACCAGACACCGACTTCCGAAATTAAAGTTATTTTTCACTTTGTAGTGTTGTTTTTGGAAGTCGGTTGTATTTTTTTGTAAAAAAGTTTTTTGTTGATCTGAATATGATTTGCGACCATAACTAATCTATATTTATAGAATAATAATTATAATAATTAAAATCTGGCCCAAGTACTTGGGCCAGATAGTGTCTTTCAACAATAGACAAGACCAGGAAGTCGAAAGACGAGTCCAAAATGCTTGGAAGACCTACTGGGCCCGTAAAGAACACATGAAAGGTAGTCTTCCTATAACACTTAAAAGGAAACTCATCGACATGTGCATCCTGCCCGTTCTAACCTATGGTGCACAAAGTTGGTCACTTACTGAACAACAAAAGTACAAACTCAAGATTTGCCAACGGGCAATGGAGCGCAGCATAATGGGCGTCAAGCGTACAGACCGAGTTAGAAACACCATCCTGCGCTCCGTAACTCAAGTAGCAGATGTTGGAGAAAAAACAGCCAGGCTGAAGTGGGAGTGGGCCGGACACGTCGCGCTAATGCATCCGGAGAGATGGGCAAAGATCGTCACCCACTGGACGCCTGAGGGAGGACATCGCCCGCGCCGTCGAGGCAACCACGGCGAAGGTGGTGTGACGATCTGATAAGGTTTGCAGGGCCAACATGGCCAGAGATCGCACAAGACAGGGAGGTGTGGAAGGAAAAAGGGGAGGCCTTTGCCCAGCAGTGGGACACAATGTAGGATAATAAAAAAAAAAAAAAAAAAAATTAAAATCATCAATACAACATAACTCTCTAAGTTCATACTACCTTAGTGAATGACTATTTCAGGACATTTGAGGTCACTTCTAACTTAAGGAGCCACTAGTCGGTGGCTCGAACTCGTTGGTGGCGTGGCTAATATGCATGTTATTTAGGGACTTTATTTATTTAGTGAAAGAGACAATGATTTATTACAAAAACGAAAGCGTAAAATTGCATGAACAGACTTTTGGGCGTATAGATACTCGTATTATGAAAAAACTACTGGATGTATTTATTCAAAGTAAAGTTATTTGAATTCTTGAATAAATTATCTATTCCTGTACAGTAAAATTTTTGCCACTTTCATTCTCCGGGAGCAATTTATTTACGCCCAAAGATGCGTTAAAATTAGTGTTGAAATATGGAAGTTTCGACGCTCATAACTTCCAAACCAATTTATTTTTTCAATTCTGCTTCCATACAGAGCTAGGGCTAGATAATGACAAGACAAATTGAAATAATTTTTCAAACATATGAGTAATCACCATACTACATTTGTATGGAAGAATTAGCGACTAGCATGCCCTTAAGGAGTTGTATTACTGATTCTTATGATTACAATTCTGTAAATAAGTACATATTTGTTATGATCGCAAATTGTATAGTCAAACAAACTTACCTGTATGTGAAGTTCGACGGTAATTATACTTGTTGCTATCTCGTTCGAAGATGATGATTGAATACAATGCTACTCCAGGAGACACCTTCCCCGGGCCCTCAGCACCATTGTATTCAATCATCTTTGAGAATGAGGCAGCAATGAGTATACTTTAATTACCATACATCCAGACACTGCGCTGGAAATTGCAAAAATCTTATGAAAATTAGAATTTTGCGGGCTACCCTGGCACCCTTGCTACATGACATAGATTTTTCCATCAGGATGGCACTGCAACTAGCAAAAAGTGTTGTACTGTATAGCTCTTCAGGAAAAGCAACTTGTGTTGACATACAATTCTAGACACAGGGCATTAAAATAGATTTTGATAATTTTGCTATCAATATAATAATAAAAAGATTCAGTTAAAGCCAATGTCAACGCATATGAGGAAAATCAATTTTATTTATGGTATTATAATTTAAGTGGAAACAATAATAATTTTGAGTTTTTAAAATTCCTATAATAACAAATGTTAAGTTATTTAGATTTCCATATCTGTTATTTGGCTCTAATGTCTACTTTTGTACTAAAACCGAAACATGATTACTTGAAATTTTTTCAATAGCAGAAAGGTAATCCACCACGCGAGCCCATTGTGGGTTGGTAGATGTCACATGTCTTCGAATTAGAATATTTGGTTCTAGGATATGGCGGTTTCTTCACGATGTTTTCCTTCACCGTTTTGAAAAAGTAAAGCGCTTGTCTGCGTTCGACCACTAGGCTGCCACTGCTCACAGAGTATCGTATTATAATTTTTACCCCAGTCATGAAATATCCAAGCTCCGATAATTTATTTCTGTTATTATTATTTTTGCACACTTTAAATCCAAGGCTACTTAAAGTAAAAATAAAAAGAAGTCACACTTATCGCACTAAACAATTGTTTATTGTTGTTGAAATGCGATAATTCGGTCCAAAGTACAATAAAAATTAAACTTACTTTTTAATACTTGAAAGTTTCCCGAGACGATTTCGCGAAATTTTGTTTATTTATGAAGACGAAAATTAGACGAATTTTACTCCTTTTTTGTCACTGCTTCTATACGAACAAACGTAAAGAATTTAATAGATAACTTTTATGTTTTTATGACCCGTCTTGATATTTTTTTATCTTTACAAGAAATCTAAAATATATCAGAAACCCAAATCTGTTTACGATACTTCAAAGTTTTGGTTTTGTTTGATTGATTGAATATGGTTTGACAGTAAGTACCATTACAGTGAATGGTACAGTGACAGAGCATTGTTTATATGACATTGACATAGCATTGTTTGTATGACATTGACATATTATTATTATTTTAAATCTGCTAGTTTATTTAACCGGTATGTATGTCAATCAATATGCCTAGCCTTTTCCCAACTATGTTGGGGTCGGCTTCCAGTCTAGCCGGATGCAGCTGAATACCATTATTTTACATGGAGCGACTGCCTATCTGACCTCCACAACCCAGTAACTGGGTAATACGATACCCCTTGGTATGACTGGTTGTCAGACTTTCGGGCTTCTGACGACCCGTAACGACTGTCAAAGATCCTCGAATGACAGCCGGGACCAACGGCTTAACGTGGTTTCCGAGGCACGGAGGAGTCTCGGTATGTAAAGATAGTCACCCATCCACGGACCAACCCCGGCAAGCGTAGCTTAACCTGATGGATCGACCCGTGCGGCTGTTATTACTTAGCCACGTGCTCCTCACAGGACTACCTATATATAAATGAGACAGTAGATAGGCAGTCAGTGCGGTGGAAGTGCAAGCAAGCCCGTCATACAGGCCAAGCCAAAATCATGGACCTAATAATATTAGGTCTTTACCTATGAAATTGCCGTTCTACAGTACTTTCCATTTCAAATCAAAATAATTTTTGTTTGACTAAGAATTCTAATTTCAAATTAATTTTATTTTAAAAACATGGATTTTTTTTTCCAAAAGTAGTCATTTGTTTATTGATTAGTGTTACATTTTCATCGCATTTCAATCTTTTTCGTCATCATGGATACGTTAAAAATTCGAGTAATTATGGAATATGAGTACCGTCGTGGCAGCAACGCGGCACGCACCACTTGTTAATGGTTTGCTCGCTTCCGTTCTGGAAATTTCGACCTGAAAAAAGAACCTCGCGGTCGTCCGAAGACTTTGGTCGATAATGACGAATTAAAGGCGATTGTGGAAGCTGATGATACACAATCTACGGCTGAATTAGCAGCAGCTTTCGACGTTAGCGGCAAAGCAATATTGGTCCATTTGCGTCAAATTGGCAAGGTAAAAAAGCTTGACAAATGGGTGCCCCACGAACTCAATGATCGTCAGCGCGAAGTACGCGTCGAGACGTGCCTTGCACTGCTCAACAGACACACAAATGAAGGAATTTTGAACCGCATTGTTACCTGCGATGAAAAATGGATTGTGTTTGATAACCGCAAGCGCTCAGCAAGTTGGTTGGATCCTGGTTCAGCACCTAAACAATGCCCTAAACGAAAACTTACCCCTAGAAAAGTGATGGTCACTGTTTGGTGGTCTAGCGCCGGTGTGATTCATCACAGCTTCTTACCAAACGGGGTGAGCATTACTTCAGATGTGTACTGTGAAGAACTGAACACAATGATGGAGAAGCTGGCACATCTCCAACCAGCATTGGTCAATCGCTCGTCTCCGCTGCTCCTGCACGACAACGCGCGACTTCATACTGCACAGCAGACGGTCTCCAAGTTGCAAGAACTGGGGTTGGAAGCTCTCCGTCATCCGCCCAACTCACCAGACCTTGCGCCTACAGACTACTACTTTTTCCAGAATTTGGATAACTTCTTGACGGGAAAAAAATTCAATACCCGAGTGGCAGTACAAAATGCCTTTGAAGAATTTGTTGCCTCCCGTCCAGCTGATTTCTTTAAGAAGGGCATCAATAAACTGCCACTGCGTTGGCAAAGATGCATTGATTGCATGGGTGATTACTTCGATTAATACAAATAAAAAATGCATGAAAAAAATTCGTTTAAAATTTTTCATACAAAACGGCAATTTCATAGGTAAAGACCTATTACAATATAAACCAAAATAGACGTTAAGGTAACCTTAGACGATCAATCTTCAGATTGATCTTGGTCAGATTAATGTCAGATTTATCACGATTGGTTGCCGCTTTGCGTTTGCATGATGTGGACTGCACTCCAACTGAACCAATTGTCATTCAAAGCTATGCCTTTTCTTAAATGATCGCTTCACTACTTTTTAGTAAGTGTAGTTACGACACTGGCCCAAAATGTCATGGCCGCCTTCGCCATTGCGACATATGTACCGTGACAAGTCATGTCATTTGTGTCCATGATATATGAAAAATTCCAATGGCAGATTCTTTCTTCGGGTTCGATACTTCGTTATCGGTGAGTCTAAACGTTATTCTACCTTAAAAGACAATTTATTTGATATATAATAACCCTAAAACTGTGAGGTTTGAGACTGCCAGCACGCCACTTATAATGCTGCATTTCACTATACAATCAAGTATTATCACTTTCTACCTTATATTTACGTGTTATATATCAATTTGGGGTGACTAACATTATTAAAGCAGTTCAATAAAGCATAATAAACATGAAAAGCGTCTTCTTGTGGGCTATACATTTTATAACTATGTATTATCAAAATTCTACTTGTCACTTGTTTGTTTCCGCTCACAATTTTAAGAAAAACACGAAATAGTCTAGCTTAAAGCCATAAACTACGCCTTTGCTCGTCTGTCCATGTAAAGCGCGCCAAAAATTATGCTTTAAACGTGTTTTAACGTTATGAAATACTGTTTTCTTGACTGTATATTTTTGGTGATTACTGAGTCACACTTGTTTTGAAATACGCAATGGTCTTTGTATATCGCATTTTATACATGTAATTACTTTCGGTTACATATCTATTCTTGCTGTTGCTATTCAATTTAAGCGAAAGGTGCATTTCATTCTCCCAATAAGGTTTCTTTAATTGCCATATGTGTTGGTAGCCACAAACTATGTGCTTGTATGTATTGCTCAGCAATGACATGATAAGACATTTACTTTGTGTACAAGAGCTTGTTATCTAACAAACTGACAACACAATAGTAGTTTTTGTTATGTACTTCAACATTTTAAGTTAAGTAGGTAAGAATAAAATAATTTTTACTTGGGTGCGAGTAATTTATTATCAAAACAGCCTATCACAGTCCACTGCTTGACAAAGGCCTCTTCATAGTAAGGCCTCAACATTATCATGAATTAAATGCTCGAGTAATCAATAAATCAAATAAATATAACTTACTATGTTAAAACTATCCTAGACATAATGAAATGCCCTGCTTGAGCTCACTTGCCTTCTAAAAAATCCTCTGATCTTCTGGATGCAGGCAACACACACTTAACCAAGAAAGTGTTGGTGCTTATTATTTTGTTTCCTTTATAATTAACCCTTAGCACCACATAACCCGTCTCCATTCAAAGCAAGATGAACAGTGGAATGAGCATGCCCAGAAGATGCTGTCTGGGCATGCTCATTCCATCATAGATCTCATCCATCAGGCATGATCGTCTGCATTCAAAGCAAGAGTGAACAGTGCAATGACCATGCCCAAGATGCCATCTGGGCACAGTCATTCCATCATAGACATCATCCATCAGACATGCTCGAGGTCAAGGGCAGGCCCAATAAGCAATAAAAAAAAACTATTTTCAGCTGCAAAATTACATTTGAGGAGGAACTAACTTCCCCCCATGCATATTAAGACTATTATGAGGTTAATTGCAAAAAAAATATGCTTTAGTATTCGTAAAATAAATAAAAGGTGCTTTATAAATCTAGAAAAAAAGTTTTATTAAAATAGGAACAATAATGACATTTCGAGCATATAATAATAATTTTTAAAAAGTATTTAAAAATGTAAATGATTTGTTTATAAATGAAATAAAGGAAAATAATAATGTCATTTCGAGCATCTAATAAAAATAATGGTAAAAAAATACCCTGTCACATTTTCAGTGTCTAGTTCAAAGGCCAAATCTATACATATAATAAAATCGTAAACCAGTACATTGAAGATTTTTCCAAAAAAAGTACTGGAAGGCGCAAGAAATATGTAACAAAATGTAAAAAATTGATTTTTGAAATGTTTGTCTGTTTGTTTGTGACCGCATCACGTAACAGCCACTCATTGGATTCAAAATCGAATTACTGAAAAACAAGCAGCTTTATTGTGAATAACTTTGAGCGTTTATTTCATCGAAATCAACCAACAGAACCAAAAGATTTAACTTTTTAAATGTTTATGTTGCTTTTTTTTAACCTCTTATCGCCATATTTTTTTTACTATCCTGAACCAAGTGTTTTAAAATTAGACAGGTATGTAGCCTGAGACTTTGAGAAGATCGTAGGCTACTTTTCAACCTGAATATTAATCAGCCTAGCCTTTTCTCAAATACGTTCGGGTCATCTTCCAGTCTAACCAGATGCAGCTGAATACCGTTATTTTACATGGAGCAATTGCCTATCTGACCTCCACAACCCAGTTACTGGGTAATACAATACCCCTTGGTTAGACTGGATCTTGGATTTGGTTTGCTTGCTGTTATACCAATTAGCCAAATATGTATCTCAAAATAAATATATTATAGGCTGAGGAATGATGTGATAAGGCAACGGTACAGTTTATTTATTATTGATACAAGCTGGGGTTCGGGATAAATAAATTTATGCCAGTTTACACCAAAAACACACTCTATTTAAATAATCACAAATACAGTAAGCAGAATCACCTGTATCACTTGTAGTTCGCTGTTAGTTCACTGTTGTTAACTGCATTCCTAGTTGAACTGCCTTACACAGTTTTTCGTTTTTGTGAGTGACATCTCGCAGTTGACCACTGGGGGTCGAGACTGCTTAACCGAGCGTTTCCTGTGGGTGCTTTAAGCGAACTTAAAGCCTCTGGCCAGGGCTTATAAACTAAGGTAAAATATTAGGCGACTGAGCGTCGCTAATAATAGAACAGCCAGATGGGGCAGGCTGGATCATAATGGGGGGGGGGGTTAAGAGCTACTGGCTCTGCTGTGCCCCCAGCAGGCACAGCTTCACCGAATAGGGGGTAGTGGGGGGCGGTTACGATTGCGACCTCGGCGGCGAGGTCGGAATGTATTTTTGGGTGGATTGCGTTTGCAAACCGTACTGGTGGCCTTACTACTCTTCTGAAGGAGGGTTATGGGGTCATCGGGGTCGGTGAGATACCTTACACCGCTGGCAACTCTCTATTTATATGACGAGTGCAAGTTCTAGAAAGTTCGAGGACATAATTCGAGAACATTCTAGTACTTTCGGGAATAATCTAGAATGCTGCAAAACGACACTTAACCATCTAGAACATTCTGGAAAGGTTTAGAATGTTCTAGAAAAATCTGTCACGAATCGTATCGTGTAGTTCTGCTACTCGATAACAGATGGCGTTAGCGTCTACGTAACATTATTAATAATTTTCAATTAATCACACTTACCGTAACATGCCAGTCGCGCGGTAAGCTCTGCTAACGCGATGCAGGATTTGTGTGACGTCAGGTCTTTGATGCGTTCGCATGTGGCGTTGTAGATGCCGCCACAATAGTAATCTTCTGTATCCATGATAAATAAAAACGTTTTTCAAACTGCTTTCAAAGAATTGTGCGGTTTTTTTGAAATACTAGCATACCCCTTGGCTTGTAGTGGAAGATAAAATCACGGCATATAAAGTTAAACAAACACAAAGATACTCTCTGTAATGTGTGATACAAATGCAGTTTTTGTGATATCTGGGTCACGTTGACATTGTTATTCATGTCGCATATTGTGACAACACTGGCCCCATTTAGTTCATCTCTTTATGTACAATGTAACATTACTGTTTTCTGTACAGTCAAACAAGCTATACTGTGTTCGCGATTTCGTTTCCAAACATGTAAACAAATAGGTAATACTTATTATATATAATTGCATAGCACATGTGTGAGCACTATGTAGCTACTATTAAGCTACCTTTTACTGGGTACCTCTTTCACTGACTTGAGTGTGCCCTGGCGGTTGAGTGTATGTCATGCTCACTCAAATGTCTCGCTGGTGATGGCGTGTGTGTTGGATCATTAAGATCCCTTCAAAATGGTTGAGCTAATTGGTGCTGATCCATGCGTCAGGTTCGTGAACGGGCGCCGTCAGTTGGGACTGGTCGTCTCTTAGCTGCCATGGCTTATTTTTAATTTTAATATTTAATTTAGTTGTTTTAGTTTTTATCTTTTTATTACGGACGCTTTTTAACGTGCACGTCTTTCTACATTGTTCTCACTTGTATATTTTCAACATGAACGGTGTAACCAATATTTTGTAAAAATATTATGATTTAAAAGAGTGTCCGTGGGGTTTCTTGCCCGTTCTTCTCCATAGGGATCTACTACGCTTTGGAATGGGCAACTAGCTTCATCTTTTTAACTGACCGACCCATTGACAATTCAAAAGTGCCTGTATTGGTTTATTTGAAATAAATGCTTTGAGTTTGAGATTGAACAAAAACTTTAATAGGTTTGCACAGCAACTTCAATCATTTTGATGACGTTTTTTTTTTTAATTGTACTAGTCATTCTGAAATTAGCTTAATTATTATTTATTGACAGTGTGGAGTGACGAAAATGGATAAAGTAAGAAATCAGTATATAAGGGGAAGTTTGAAAGTGGCGCTAGAGAATCTCGTGTGGTTTTACTAGAATTAGTATCGCCAATCATGGACGCTAGTTTTATGTGCAAAAAGAGCTGATAGTAAGGCGAAAATTAGCGTTACGGATAGTCGGAAGCACTAAAGGGATCATAAATACTTTTGGTACAGTGTATTTTTCCTCACTTGTCATAACGGCACGAAAATTACGATTTTTCGCAGGTATGAATGTTTTAATCTTTGTAAAAAACACATCATCATCTGCCTAGCCTTTTCCCAACTATTTTGGGTTCGGCTTCCAGTCTAACCGGATGCAGCTAAGTACTGTGAAGCTTCGAGTCTCACAGTAGGAGATTAACTGAACTATTAAATAATACAAGAGGGACTCTATTAAATGGGGCTAAAGCCCTTTGTATTTAAAGCTCAGAATAAATTATAAAACACTTCTACTAAAATTAGTTCTTTGCCGAGCCCTGACCAGATTCTATATCTGTCATCCTATCCAAGAAGATATTCCATATTTGAATGATTGAATGTCAGCCAGTATTATACTAACGAGGCTTGATCAAAGCATCAATGCTTTACAGTACTATCTGATCTCCACAGCCCAGTTACTGGGTAATACGATACCCCTTGGTAAGACTGGTTGTCAGACTTTCGGGCCTCTGACGACCCGTAACGACTGAAAAATCCACGAATGACACCCGGGGCCAACAGCTTAACATGCTTTCCGAGACACGGAGGAGTCTCGATATGTAAAGATGGTCACCCATCCACGGACCAACCGCGGCAAGCGTAGCTTAACCTGATCGATCGACCCGTGCGGCTGTTATTACTTAGCCACGAGCCCCTTAGTTTAACCGGATGCAGCTGAATACCAGTATTTTACATGGAGCGACTGCCTATCTGACCTCCACAACCCAGTTACTGGGTAATACGATACCCCTTGGTTAGACTGGATCTTGGACGTGGTTAGCTTGTTGTTATACCAATTAGCCAAATATGTACCTATCTCAAAATAAATATTTTATAGGCTGAGGAATGATGTGATAAGGCAACGGTGAAGTTTAAAAGAAGATGTAGTGACTGAAATTGAAAAGAGCATGCTTAGATGGTTTGGTCATGTTGAGAGGATGAATGAAAGGCGACTAACAAAAGGTATTTACAACGCAGGTGTGAGTGGAAACGCCGGGAGGGGACGCCCTAGGAAGACATACTGATCATGATTCCGTTGTGAAAAAGGGATGGTGCTATTATAGCTCCGTTTCTCTGGCAATGGAAAAATGATGGCATTAATTTTTCATAATACGGTTCCAGAAAGGTCAGGTGTATATGACCAGATGTATGAACGTAAAGGAGGCAAAAGGAGTATGATCGTAGCAGGTGGCGTTCTATAGTTTCTGCCTACCCCCATGGGAAGAAGGCGTGAGTTTATATATGTTTGTTTCTCAAAATAAATAAAATCTATTTTGTTCCAGAACTTAAATGATGACGAAGGAGGTGGCGAGCCATCGGAGGATGAATACGATGCTCTCAACGACGAGACTTTTGGTCAAGGTTGTAAGTATTGTATTTTAATCATCGCTGAAGGCATTGAGGAGGCTTGTTCATTTGTTAAACACGTTTATCAACAATATTTAGAAAAAAAAAAACACCATCATCATCTGCTTAGCTTTTTCCCAACGATGTTGGGGTCGGCTTCCAGTCTAACCGGATGCAGCTGAATAAGTACCTACCAGTATTTTACATGGATCGAATGCCTATCTGACCTCCACAACCCAGTTACTAGGTAATACGATAAAACTTGGTAAGACCGGTTGTCAGACTTTCGGGCTTCTGATGACCCGTAACGACTGTCAAATATCCACGAATGACAAAAAAACATATAAAAAATACACCTCATTAATATAAAGTCTGTTCAGATCGCAGTCTCCAATTGATTTTATTTTTAAACGAATATCAACTTTATGTACTGTAATTTAAGTACTATGGTAAAAGGGATAATAATGTTTGAAGTTGTAGCGCGCAAACTGAACTTGCAAAAACACCGCTCACATATTTATTTATTAAAACTTTATGCACAAGTAAAAAAATACTGTACAAAGGCGGACTTAATGCCTGAGGCATTTTCTACCAGTCAACCTTAGGGTGATGCAGAGAGAAAACATGCCAGGTGCAGCATAAGGGATAGATAACTCGAAAAAGAATAAATACTAATAAATAAATATATATATACATACATATAAACAGAATAAACTTTGTCAGGAGAAATAACGATAGGTAGAGGAGAAAAAGAATCCAGCAAGAATCAGCGCTGAAATGATTCTGCCAACTTTATACGAATATGTTCACGAGCCTTCATTTTGAACGATAGCCGACTGGTTGCCATCCTGATGTTCAGAGGGAGCGCATTCCAAAGAAATACCGCCTGGACAAAGAAAGAAGAATGAATAAAACCAGAGCGGTGAGAAGGACATCGTAGAAGACGATTGTTGGTTGAACGAAGATTACATATCTCAGGCGGTGACTAGCACTTGAGCGCTCACAATAGCGAAAACGGGCCCATTTACAAAATCGTGTTGATAAGCGTGTTTTTGTCATTAAATGTCATTACAAAAGGTGACTGGGACATACAAAACTAATATTTGCTACCATCATGCTTCAAATACTAATTTAGGATTAAATTTGGTTCTGCTTTAAAATTATTGCCAGCCCCGTGTCCTAATACAAGCGGTGGTCGCGTTCATTTTGATCTGCAAATCAGAATGCGTCGTCGCGCCTACAGAGGGCGCCCTTTGGTTTTTCGAACAAAATTAAATTAATAATAATGACGTTCGCGTATTCGCGCGACGTTCGTGTTATATTAATACCCCGTTATATTAATATAACCGTGTTATATTAATATAATTTGTATGAATTTTGACGTACACACGCGGCTTGATTGATCGCGCGACTAAGTCATATTCATATAAAAAAGCACGACGATCGCATTTGGTTAGGACGCGGCTTTATGACATGGCCTTAAGAGGCCGTATACGAAATTCAAAATTGAAACGATCTTTCATGTTGTGAATTAAAACTTGTTGTAGAAATACAGTATTTTAACTGAAATCACGTAAGTCAGCGAAATCAGCAAAACTTCGTATACGGCCTCTTAACACCATAGCAATAACAAGTTTATTGCGTTTAGTGTCCTTCAAAGTGTTAAAGTCATGCAATTATTAAAGTATTTATAAAACAATTTGTTAATGGTTGATCAATAAATTATGTTAATAATGGTGCCAGTTCTCTTGTTCAATAACTAAACTAAAATTGGAGAATCGCTATCTTTTACTAACAGACAGCGCGAGAAAAGGACGGCTGTAGTTATGAACTAAGTTAGCGATGTCAAACTATAAATTACCACCGTATTTTTAGTCGACATGTTTTTACGTGTCGTCTTTATTTTGACAGCTCTAATTTACGTCCGTCTCTTTCTTGTTTTATTAGAGAGAAAAAGTTAGTAATAGCCTAAATTAAGTTTAGTTTGTGCACAACAGATTCAGCGCCAACGTTGTTGTAATTATAAGTTGACGGAAGATTAGATAATAGACTGTCTAGGCTTTTAAGTACCGGGGATTACCCTGATTGTGTTCAACATGCTAGAATGATCATTTGTTACGCGACTCGATACATTCAGTAGATCATGCGGTCTCAGGTTCGAAAAAAATAGCGTCTAACTGTTCGCCGCAATTTGCACGCACACTAGAAAAGGACAATATAAGCACAATGACTGGCGGGAGTGTAAGACGTCAGCTGTCACGCACACCAGCATGTTGGTCTGTTTATTTGTTCTTTTGCAGCGCGACACTAGACATAGGTAAGTATATACAGGGTGTCCCTGGAAGTATGGATCAAATCCAATGGGGACGTGGGCAAGGTCATTTCCAAACTTTTTAACCCTGAGAATGTCGGTGCAATTTTTTACGATTCAAAAGTTATGATCGATTTTTGTTTTTTCCATCACTTCGCATAGTGTTCAAAGAAAAAAATTCTATAAAAAAACTGTTAGGGCTACCAATTTAATTTTTTTTTTTCAGGACGTTGAGAAGAATGGGTCTTTCTTGTGGTAATACTTTTACGTAGCTAGAAAACGTGTGTTCAATAAGAAAAAAACCGGTCAAGAGCGAGTCGGACTCACGCACGGAGGGTTCCGTTCCGATTTCTGAAAAAGTGTGCTATTTAGAGACATCGTTTTATTTTTCCTGTAATCTTTACATTAAACTTCTATCACATGGAATAATTTCAGATTTTTCTCTATGCTAACTTCGGAGATAAGTTAGGGGAATGTTATTTTTTTTTACATTTTTCATCAAAAGGCGAAAAATATGCGGCCTAACAAAAAATAAAAAAATGTTTGAGGATGTGCAAACAGCGCTCTTTCATATGATACCCCACATACCCTAGTAACCCCACTTTGAATTTTTAAGACCCCATTTCAGTCGTATTATTTAAATTTTTTAATTAAATAGTTAAACGGAAGGTGTGAACCCGGGTTTTATTTAACTCGAAAAAAAAGGTAATGCCTCTCGTCATTTTCATAGAATAGTTTTGTGATACATAATTATTACCTACTGGCAAACATGTTGTGTATAACACAAACACATTGTATTTTATCCCTTGCTTTTTGTTTACAAATCAAGATAAAAATAATGTTTGGACCTTTATCGGATATTCAGATTAAAATTATTAAAAATATTTTAGATATTCGTTGTGGTCGCAAACAAACATCATGCCAAGCCAATGGCGCCGTGCGGTAAGAGTCAGTGTAAGATTAGGGTTAGGGTAGGTGAGGTCGGGTAAAACAAACGGTCGGGAAAAAAAAACTTAGGTACTAGTTTCAGCTTGTTTAAGTTTTTATTTTTATTTTAGACGTGCATACCCTGTCTGAAATCTCTGTGCACGCCACTGGCATGATGTTAAGTTATCTAACAGAGTATAATCTTTCAGCTGACGAGTTCGACTGGGAGGTGGAACATGAGCAGCTGGCGGAACAGCTGGAGAGCAGCCGCAGACACAACAGCAGCGGCATCGACGACCTCGCTAACACGCAGCTTGGTGAGCAAAAAATATTAATAACTAGCTTTTGCCCGCGGCTTCGCCCGCGTTGATTCGGAAAATATCTCACGGGAACGTATTACCAAGATAAACAGTATCCTAATCCAGGTCATGTCTACCTATATGCCAAATTTCATCCAAATCCGTTCAGCCATTTTAGCGTTAAAGCTTAACAAACAATCTCACTTTCGCATTTATAATATTAATAGGTTTTGCCCGCGGCTTTAATTTAGAATTCGACAATCAATTCGCGTTGTACTCTGCTTGTAAGTAATAATATAATTCAATCATGATTCGAAAGACATGTGGCGCCATCTATTGTCGTAAGAACGTTATTGTTGTTTTCCTCGGGAACAGTAGTGCTATTCTGTAAACATCTCACCGTGATAACTCAGGTGAAGTGAGCGTGAAGTGAGCCGTCATTCCACCTGATGCTAGGGGTTGACCACTATTGACAGCTCACTTTAAGATCACTTCACTCATGTTTTCACGGTGAGATGTTTACAGAATAGTATTGCTGTACTTTTTTGCGGGATGAACGGTACCCTATGTTCATTTCTGTACACCTGACAACGTAAATTCAAAATTTCAGGATGATCGGTTCAGTGGTTTAGGCGTGAAAATGTAACAAACAAATAAACAAACTTACTTTCGCATTTATAATATTTGTTAGGATAATTTATTTATTTCAAAAAAGTCAGTTACAATAAATATAATTTTACAATTTACGGATAATTCGTAAGATTGTGAAATATTAAAGAAGTATTGAATTGATTGGTGAAGATTGTGATTGTGTAAAGGTTGTGTCGTGAGATTGTGTCACCGTCATGTGAATAAACAGTTTTTCTTTGTTTCTTTCTTATATGTACAAAAGGTGGAAAAAAGGAGATTGTGTAGTGGCAGCCCGCGAAATTCAAATTTTCTTCCGTTTTTTTGCAATTTGCAGGTTGAATGTTAATCAAAATATGATTCGCGACTATAACAAATATGTCATCGTTCTCCTGCCCTTATCCCAATCTATTTGGGGTCGGCGCAACATGTCCTTTTTTTCCATATTTCTCTATTATTCGACATCTCGGTAGTTACCCCCTTTCTAGCCATGTCATCTTTCACACAATCCATCCGTCGTTTCTTTGGTCTTCCTGTACTCTTATAGCCATCGACATTCATACTCAAAACTTTCCTCACTCCTCCGCATCACATGCCCATACCATGACAACCGATTTCCGCACAACTTTTCAGTCACCGGTGCCACTTTCAAACTTCCTCTTATCTATAACAATTATGTATTTACATAACTATAACCATAAGAATCATCAATACATGTCTTTAAGTTTGATTTCGGAAATCATGACATTTTACATGCTTTTTTGCTACATTTACGACCTTTAGTAAACAAAAGAGTTAGGTGCAGGAAAAAATTGCAATAATGATTGCGTTTTTCAAATTTCAAACTATACATAAACAACAGCAATAATAAAAGCCGGGCATATTTTTGAAGTACTCTAAAGTTATCTGTAAATTTTTAAATACAATGAAATGAAATAGGATTCAAACTCAAACTCAAAGCATTTATTTCAAATAAACGAATTACAGGCACTTTTGAATTGTCAAGGTGTCGGTCAGTCAGAAAGATGAAGCTAATCGCCCATTCCAAAGCGTAGTAGGTACCTATGGAGAAGAACGGGCAAGAAACTCCACAGAAACTCTTTTAAATCAAAATATGGTTACAAAATATTGGTTACATCATTCATGTTGAAATTATACATGTGAGAATGATGGAGAACGTTAAAAGCGTCCGTAATAAAAATACAAACAAAAACAATTCAAAATTCAAATTAAATTAAAATAAGCCGTGGCAGCTAAGATATGACTAGCCTCCACTGACAGCGCCCGTTCACGAACCTGACGCATGGATTAGCTAAATGATCCAACACGCGCCACCATCAGCGAGACATTAGAGTAAGCATGACATACTCTCAGCACATTCAAATCAAATAAAGACGTACCCAGTAAATGGTAGCTTAAAGACGCTATTACAAATGGGTAGTCAAATCATAACTTTTTTATATACGGTACCTTTTTTGAGAAACGTACCTATCTATAATTATATTTATAGTTCAGAATCGTACCATGCACATCTATCAACAATTCGGCCAAAAAACATTTTAAGAATGCAAAGCATTTTATTTAATAAACATACTTTTGTTTAAAAAAGTAATGATTTGACTTCCTATTTGTAACAGCGTCCTTAAGAGTAGATACATAGTACTCACACTTGTGTGCATTTATATAATACAAAGGAAATTGAGTTTAGACTTGCACATTGATTGCTTGTATAGTCGTTCTCTTTATTTGACGGTACAAACAGCTTCATTGAAGTTAATAACATAACATACAATTTTTTTGTTTCAGAGGCATCACTCTCCCAGCTAGTACTGGACGAGACAGACGCGCCCCACTCCAGAGCATTCGGCTCTAGTGTGTGGAGACACGACCCGATCTTCCCTAGCGCACCCACTGTGAGTATAGTGCTAGTAGTTTTGGAACAATAGACCTCACGAGTGCAAACTGTTTTGCAACAATTAATATAGGGAAATTATTAATTGCACACCAGAAAAATGACAGTGGTTCAAATCCACGAATGACAGCCGGGACCAACGGCGTAACGTGCTTTCCAAGGCACGGAGGGGTCTTGGTATGTAAAGATGGTCACCCATCCACGGATGTCACGGGTATCGTATTACCCAGTAACTGGGTTGTGGAGGTCAGATAGGCTGCCGCTCCATGTAAAATACTGGTATTCAGCAGCATCCGGTTAGATTGGAAGCCGACCCCAACAATCAGTCTCCTAGCCTTTTCCCAACTATCTTGGGGTCGGCTTCCAGTCTAATCGGATGCAGCTGAATACCGTTATTTTACATGGAGCGTCTGCCTATCTGACCTCCACAACCCAGTAACTGGGTAATACGATACCCCTTGGTAAGACTGGTTGTCATACTTTCGGGCTACTGACGACCCGTAACGACTGTCAAAGATCCACGAATGACAGCCGGGACCAACGACTTAACGTGCTTTCCGAGGCACGGAGGAGTCTCGGTATGTAAAGATGGTCACCCATCCACTGACCAACCCCGGCTGTTATTACTTAGCCACGAGCACTTCGGAACCGACCCCAACATAGTTGGGAAAAGGCTAGGCAGATGATGTTGATCTGTAATGGTGTCCATGATGACCTTTGTTTTACGTGCAATGACATAATAAATTGCTGTCAAGTTTGTTGCGCCACTTCTTTCAAGCTAAAACACTGGGAAGTGATGAAGCGTGGGCGTTTTGGGGGCTGCCTAAGCTGACGTTCACACGAACGTAAAAATATCGCGGTGTTTTTTTTACGCGCATTGGATTTTCAACGCTATGCTTTGAGCCGAGAGTTGAATATCCAACAGTGTGTTTTTTTGTCGCGCTAGATTGCATTCTGTTCTTGTTAGGTTGGATTCTCAACGCTCGGCTCAACAACTAGAGTTGAAAATCCAGTGCACGATAAAAACCCGCCGCAATATTTTTACGTCCGTGCTACGTCGACTTATGCATAGCACATGTGTGAGCACTATGTAGCTACTATTAAGCTACTTTTTACTGGGTACGTCTTTCACTGACTTGAGTGTGCCCTGGCGGTTGAGAGTATGTCATGCTCACTCAAATGTCTCGCTGGTGGTGGCATGTGTGTTGGATCATTAAGTTCCCTTCAAAATGGTTGTGCTAATTGGTGCTGATCCATGCGTCATGTTCGTGAACGGGCGCCGTCAGTTGTGACTGGTCGTCTCTTAGCTGCCATGGCTTATTTTTAATTTTAATATTTAATTTGGTTGTTTTAGTTTTTATCTTTTTATTACGGACGCTTTTTAACGTGCACGTCTTTCTACATTGTTCTCACATGTATATTTTCAACATGAACGATGTAACCAATATTTTGTAAAAATATTATGATTTAAAAGAGTGTCCGTGGAGTTTCTTGCCCGTTCTTCTCCATAGGGATCTACTACGCTTTGGAATGGGCGCCTAGCTTCATCTTTCTGACTGACCGACCCCTTGACAATTCAAAAGTGCCTGTAATTGGTTTAATTGAAATAAATGCTTTGAGTTTGAGTTTGAGTTTATGCTATGCTAATTTGAATTAACGATTTTTGATTTAGCACTACTGATAAGCATTAGATCCTGGGCTCGATCCCTACGTTGGGTTGTGTCATTGAGTTTTCCATCAGGAATTTTTTTCTCAGTAGCAGCCCGGAGTCTGGATTTGTGCCCGGTTGAGGGCAATAGCATAACCTATAATGTTCTCACTGTTGGGACACAGGCCTCCTCTCGGTGAGAGGGAGCGGGCGGGTAATCCACCACGCTGGCAATAGGCTCACCCCCTGTTACATTTAGACTTCAACATAACTGGCGAAATGTGCGTGTACTTTAGGTACACCTCGGCGTAACTCTTCAGGCATCACAGCCTGCCTGCCTAGCCTTTTCCCAACTATGTTGGGGTCGGCTTCCAGTATAACCGGATGCAGCTGAATACCATTATTTTACATGGAGCGACTGCCTATCTGACGTTCACAACCCAGTTACTGGGTAAGGTTGTCGGACTTTCGGGCTTCTGTTATGTTATATTGTGTGATTTTTTATTTTGATTAATTTCTTTTCTTCAGGTCAATAACACTTATTTTCCCCCGCAGCCGGTACCAGGACTGAAGAATGTGTGCACAGTTGAGGAGTTGGAACGGCAACTGCGCCAGAAGCAGGTGCAGCAGCCGCCCTTCAACCAGAACTACTTCCAGGTTAGTTGAAAGAAAGACGGAAAAATCGATAATCATAATCTTTATTGCATAAATGATTTTCACCTAATTCTAAAAACACACTGGAGTTAGAAACTACTCTAGATGGAGGACTAACATTCTGCTAGTATTGCCACAAGCAACTTTGTTTGTTTATTTTGGGGTACCTCAAAAGGAAAAACGGAACCCTTATAGCAACACTTATGTGTCTGTCTGTCTGCCACAGGCAATTTGCTCCGAATATAATGGACTGATTAAGTTGAAATTTTGTTGTTTTTTGGTGACCCGAACACGAAGTGTAGCGTGTAAATTAATTTTGAATAAGGGGGTCACTTTTGGGGGGCAAATAAGAAAATTAAAAAAAAAAGTTAGCTTTACCGTGTGAAATGCTTAGGGCTTACTGTGAGGGTCTCAAATATTTTTTTTGTTTTAAAGTTATTTAAGAAAATTGAAGACCCCGCCCCCCACCCCTAAACATTCCGCTCCGAAACAACTGAGACTAAAATTATGAAAAAAAAAAATACAGAAAATAGTTCTATACTACACAGATTACAGGAAAATTCATGTCTATGGTCCCATCCACATTGATACTAGAAACTTTTTTTTAACTCCGCACACATCCCCATAACATGACAACCAATTTCCACACAATGTTTCAGTCACCGGTGTCACTTCCAGACTTCCTCTTATTTACTCATTTCTTATTTTATCCATTCGCGTAACACCACACATGCCTCTTAGTATCCTCATCTCAGCTGCATATAATTGCCTGTCATTCATTCCTTTTGTGGTCCAACATTCTGATTCATACAAGACAGCAAGCAGGTCTAACCATTGTTTGTCCTTGTTCGTAAATATTATGTTAAATGTTCAAAGAGTAACATTATAATTTCTTCTATTTCCAGCCAAGATTCCCCCCGGTAATACTCCAAAGACCGCCGGGTCTTCAAGCGCCGGTACCACTTCCATTTGCACCACAACAGTCAATGACCCACAGTATGGGCCAAATGAACCAACCACTCAACAAACTCATGAACCAAATGGGACAAAACAACCAACTACTACAGAATCACGTCAACCCAATGGGACAAGGAACCCCATTCATGAACAATCAAATTGGTAACCAGTTCCCAAATAATCCCATTGGACCAGGGAGTAATATGATGAGTCAGCTGACCCAAAATATGAGCGTTCATCAAATGGGTCAAAATAACCAGATTTTGGGTCAGAATGTTAACCAAATGGGACAGAATTTAAATATGACGCAAAGTATGGGGCAGTTGGGACAAAGCATGAACCAGATGGGCCAAAATGTTAATCAGATGGGGCAGAGTATGAATCAGATGGGACAAAATGTGAATCAGATGAGTCAAAATATGCCACAAATGGGTCAAAATGTCAACCAGATGGCCCAGAATCCCAACCAAATGGGACAAAACATGTCTTCAATGAATCAGAGTATGAACCAAATGAGCAACCATTTACCTAACAATCAGATGGGTCAGAATCATAATCAGATGGGTCAAAATCTCAACCAGATGGGTCAGAATCATAACCAGATGGGTCAAAACCAGATGATTCCGAATGGTAACCAGTTTCCTGGTATGAATCAGTTCCAGCATATGATGAGTCAGCCTCCGAGGATGCTGGCGCCGCCCCCTGGTATTAATATGCAAAGGCAGAATTTTAACTCTAATATGCCTCAGTATAACCCTAATTTTCGAGTAAGTAATTAACTTATTTATTTTTCTTATGTGTTCTTACTTCTTCCATTCAAGGCTACGCGACTTGACTAGGCTGATAAATACAAAGTTGTGGCATTCAGCTCCTGTGATAAGGATTATGGGTTCGATTCCCAGATCAGTTGGTTAAATAGTTGTCAGGAGAAATTACTATACCCGAATCGCTTTAGCATTGCAATAGCGGTCATTGCCCTTTCCCTAATATCTCTCCGTTGGAAGCAAAACAATAAACTAATGATTTTTCGTTATTGGAACATGTTGGAAGATCACGATAGATATTAATTCAGGTTGTTTTAACGGACTTTATTTCAGTTTTTGAAATAAAGAATGCTAGAAAATTTAGGAGGGTCAATGACCGCTTTTGCAACGCTAAAGTGACTGGTATAGTGTACTATAAAGTTTTCCTTTTTCTCAAACTGAAATTCAAGATTTGTGGTCGTGGGACACCTGAGACGGACAGGTTAATTGAGTTTTCTGTTGTGAAATTAGCAGCAGCAGAACGGAGTTGATATTTATGCTCGCCTCCTAACAAACTTAAGAGGGCGAGAGAGCAATGGTGGTCCAGTAACGGTTTTGACTTACGAGTTGTGGGTCGTAGGTTCAAACCCCGACAGGCGCTTTACTTTGTGTAAATTATTTCATCACTACTGCTCTCAAAACGATGAAGAAAAACATCGTGAGGAAACCGGCATGTCTTAGAACCAAAAATTGGAAGACATGTGACATCTACCAACCCGTACTGGGCCCGCGTGTTGGATTACGCCCGCTACCTCTCATCTAGAGGAGGCCTGTGTCCCAGCAGTGGGAACATTATAGGCTGATTATGCTAAATACATTTGGGGTCACATCAGCTAGTGAAATTCCGCAGACGCCTTCGGTATTGATATCTAAACACAATAAAACAAAGAAAAAACAACATTTGATGTTCTTATTTCTGGGGTCAATGACCTCTGGTAGTGTAGTTACTGGAAGTAGTAGAGAAAATCTGTTTTTTTTTTGTTTTGTTGTGTTTATACAGGGTGTTAGGTAAAGTGAGGGACATACTTTAACGGAGTGTAGTACTCATGAAAATGAACAACTTTTACTATGGAACTAACCCTGAAATATGAAAAGGAAAATCAGCTGTTCTCTACAAAGTGCAAAACCTACGCGATCAAAATGTACGAGACAGCTCTTTCTTTTTTTCATATTTCAAGGTTAGTTCCGACGTAAAAGTTGTTCATTTTCATTACTCCGTTAAAGTATGTCCCTCGTTTAACCTAACACCGTGAATATTGACACCCATCAAGTCTGTAAAGGCTGCACAGATTTTTTTTTTTCTGATATTTTACGTAATTACTCTCGGCTCGGAGGAGCTCGTGGCTAAGTAATAACAGCCGCACGGGTCGATCCATCAGGTTAAGCTACGCTTGCCGGTTGGTCAGTGGATGGGTGACCATCTTTACATACCGAGACTCCTCCGTGCCTTGGAAAGCACGTTAAGCCGTTGGTCCCGGCTGTCGTGGACCGACAAATAGGTAAATTTTCTCAATAAATGTACCAAAGTAAAAATTTTCACTCCGGTACATTATTGAGAAACTGTATCTAACTAAAATTAATTATATTTATAGTTCAGAATCGTGCCATGCACATCTATCAACAATTTGGTCAAAATACATTTTAAGAATGTAAAGCATTTTATTTAATAAACATACTTTTGTGTAAAAAGGTAATGATTTGACTACCCATTTGTAACAGCGTCCTTAAAAGGTTGGTCCGAGCGCGCGGTTCCACTGGCAGAGGCGGCTGCCGTCGTCGCCACATATAGCTGTCCGGAACGCACAGACTCACCTGCCCTAAAACAACCGCATTATGCACCTTCCCTCTCAGTACGATGTAGTAATAGTATGATGGATCCATGATCTTTTTTCACGTCGTATACAGCCGTGATGTTATTTAAACAATGCAAGATCTTTACTTATAAACCTATTTTCTTTTCCCAGCCCTCTATGCCAGCAAAACCAGACCAGCAACCGATCAGCCAACCAAACATGATGATCAACCAACCAATGCTGATAAAGAACCAACCGCAACCCGTTAACAACATAAAACAGTCACCGAGCAACCAACTCAACCATATGAACCAGCTCAACATCTCGCCACAGAACAAGACTCCGATCCAAAAAGCAGTTCAACAACAGCAAAAGGATCAGAAAGTTCAAAAAAGTCGGGTTTATAACAATTCGAAGCAGAATCAAGGGTTGACTTCGCAGAATTTGGTTCAATTAATACAGAATACGCATCCTATGTTGCAGTTTAATAATAGCTTTCACAACGCGAATCATCACCCGATGTTAAATAATAGAAGTAATGTGTTTACAAATAGTCAGTTTAGTCATCCGATGTTTAATAATCAGAGAGTTAATGGGACTTATAATAATAGGTGAGTTTTGTTTTACTTCATTTATTTATTTTTAACCTACTTCAAAAAGGAGGAGGTTCTCAATTCGTCGATTACTCGAAGATGGCTGGATCGATTTGGATTTTTTTTCGTTTGTTCGAGAGGGTATACATCACAGTTGGTCCCATATAAAATTGATTAACTTTGCTTGGGTAGTTTTTGAGTTAGCTTCAATAATACTTATTTTTTCCCCACTTTTATATGGATGATGTTCTAGTTTGTTTTGCAGGTAGTGGTGTTTGAATTTGTGTGGGGTAGGTACACAACTAAAAAGTGAAAAATCAAACTTTTTTACAAAAAAATACAACAGACTTCCAAAAACAACACAACAAAGTGAAAAATAACTTTAATTTCGGAAGTCGGTGGCAAAAAACGAAAATACATTTAACTAGACACCGACTTCCGAAATTAAAGTTATTTTTCACTTTGTTGTGTTGTTTTTGGAAGTCGGTTGTATTTTTTTGTAAAAAGTTTTTATTATGTAGTATTTACAGCTTTAAAACTTTTTGCAAAAAAAAAGAAGCGACCAACTTCCAAAAAAAAAAAAAAACTACAAAGTGAAAAATAACTTTATTATTCTTGCGCTCTAGCATGTTGCGGGTGACATTTGACGAACTGTTCCTTTTCACTTTTGAACGTTATCGCGATTTACAATCATGATTTTATATTTTAGCTGCACCCTAAATATCATAATCGTAAAATACGGATTCAATAACAAGTGTATTAAATTAAATAAATTATCCTGCCAAAATGTTATTATCTACAGATAAAATCAAATTTAAAGAAAAATGAAGCAAAGTGATAGGCGTATAACGTAACGCCATAGACATGTTTAGTGATGTGATGTATTGCTATTATGGGTTTTTATCGATAGTCGAAATTTTTTATAGAAAAAGAAGTTTACTGTATGTATTTTTAAATGTTTGTTGTTAGACATCTATAGAGTTAAATTAGCCGAAAAAATTATACCATGAAAAAAAAATGAAATAAATATCGGTAGTGCTTTGAATGTGATTTTTTAATGTTTTGTATTAAATACATATTTTAATATTAATTTCACAATACTAAGATATATCAAAGACATTTTTAAAATTATTAGGAGAACGAGATTTTTGCTGTAAGAATCGTTATCGATAAAATTGAATTGTGCATATTGTCATTGACCTAGTCATGCCATACCGACATATGTCACCCGCACCATGCTAGAGCGCAAGAATTATAATTTCGGAAATCGGTGGCAAAAAACTAAAATACAGATCGAAAGACATCGACTTCCGAATTTAAAGTTATTTTTCACTTTGTAGTTTTTTTTTTTAAAACAAAATTTTTATTTTCACTTTTTAGCTATGGTACCTACCACACACGAATTCGTACTCCGCAAAATTATTTAAATAAATATCGACTTGCTACGACACATCATCATTCTCCTGCCCTTATCCCAATCTATTTGGGGTCGGCGCAACATGTCCTTTTTTTCCATACTTCTCTATTATTCGTCATCTCGGTAGTCACCCCCTTTCTAGCCATGTCATCTTTCACACAGTCCATCCATCGTTTCTTTGGTCTTCCCCTACCCTTATAGCCATCGACATTTATACTCAAAACTTTCCTCACGACATTTTCCTCACTCCTCCGCATCACATGCCCATACCATGACAGCCGATTTCCGCACAACTTTTCAGTCACCGGTGCCACTTTTAGACTTCCTCTTATGTACTCATTTCTTATTCTATCCATTCGTGTAACACCACACATCCCTCTTAGCATTCTCATCTCAGCTGCATGCAACTGCTTTTCATTCATCCCTTTTGTGGCCCAACATTCTGATCCATACAAGACAGCAGGTCTAACCATTGTTTTATATATCTTCCCCTTAAGTTTAAGGGGAATGCGGGAGTCGCAGATTGTCCCCGTGACCTGGCGCCATTTCATCTATCCAGTGTTAATCCTATGCTTAACCGTCCGATCTACTTCGCCATCGCTTTGCACGAGTGAACCGAGATACCGAAAGTCGGAACTTGCTACGACACAATAAAGTGCAATTCAGGACGCACAGCGTCAATAGGGTATTATTTTTGAAAAGTGTCTCAATTAGATTCTATAGTGCTAAGCCACTAAAAAAAACACAAAATTTTTACGCAATCGATAAGTGCCATAAAAATGCATTTAATTTTACATTTTCTTTCGCACGAAAACGCTGGACGCAGTGAACGCCATATTGCTCTGTGGTTATGACGTCAGTTGGCTGTGCAAACAAACACTTTTTGCATGCTGATCAGTTGACAGTTGACATTGACACTTTTAAATTTACAAATCTGTATGACGTAATAACATGGCGGCTACTTTGATGGTTTAGAAAACATTAAAAAAACTGAAAACGTTGAATTTTAAAATTTATATTGTTATTTTATGAACTAAAACTAACATTTCCCTACTGCTTCTTGCCTAAGCTATCTAAATAATATATTTTTAGATTTTTTCTCATATAGAGTAAAATACCGTATTACCTACAGTTATGTTCACCTAGAAGTTGCCTCTCTTTCTATCGCGTAACTCTTATACCTTTTGACTCGTTAGGGTTGTTTTCTTTTACGTGAGT
Organism: Cosmia pyralina; assembly: GCA_946251885.1. Taxonomy (NCBI): domain Eukaryota; kingdom Metazoa; phylum Arthropoda; class Insecta; order Lepidoptera; family Noctuidae; genus Cosmia; species Cosmia pyralina. The sequence continues at coordinate 4,546,273 of OX276371.1, forward strand.
GAGTATTGAACTAACGTGCGAGATGGTCGGCGCGCGGAAGCTTACACTGAATTAGCCCGACAAGTCGAGCCCGCCGCGTACTTGTAGCTTCATACCCAAAATGCGGAGTTCGCCTGGCCTGCCCCTGACTATGTTGTAATTATTTTTCTTATTGAATTTTATACATCTTTCAGGCACTCAATAAACGGCGACGATGCTAGTGGAAGCGATACCGACGACTACGCGGGTCTAATGACACTCAGAGAGAAGCAATGGCTCATCAACATTCAGATGTTACAGCTCAACACGGGAACGCCGTACATACACGACTTTTATTACACGGTGAGTAGCTCAACAACACGCACAGATGTTATACAGCTCAACAACTGGCGCGTCGTAAATACTAGACTTATTACGTGGTACGAAAAAACCTCGATTCACATACTTATCCAAGCTTATAACATAGCTGAAATATAGTAAAGATTTAAATTAATTTTACGTTTATCCATATTCCATACACATCAATATGTGTTGTATTTTATCCATTATCTGCCTAGCCTTTTCCCAACTATGTTGGGGTTGGCTTCCAGTCTTACCGGATGTTGCTAAATACCAGTATTTACATGGAGCGACTGCCTATCTAACCTCCACAACTCGGTTACTGGGTAATACGATACCCCTTGGTAAGACTGGTTGTCAGACTTTCAGGCTTCTGACGACCCGTAACGACTGTCAAAGACGCACGAATGACCCGGGATCAACTGCTTAACTTGCTTTCCGAGGCACGGACCAACCGCTGCAAGCGTAGCTTAACTTGATGGATCGACCTGTGTGGCTGTTATTATTTAGCCACGGGCTATATATGTATTCTGTCCATATCCATAAAAATGTAACTCTTATCACAGTCTAAATTCAGATTACATATTAAGGGGATACATTGATAAATTTTGTGTCTTTAAATTCCTTTAAAACCAAATTTATGTGGTTAAATCATTTGGATTTTCCACATGAGTTATTTGACTATATTGTCTACTGCTGTACTAAAACCGAAACCTGATTAATTAAAATTTTTTCGATAGAAAAAAAATCCAAAGTAGCACCGTCTATTTTCTGTTTTATACGATTATACGTTAACAATTCCTTATTGTGTAGTAAAATTTGCTTTACATCGAAGGTATTTAAATATGTTAAGAACTTACTAAGCTAAAAATTCATTTAAATATACTTTTAATCGAAGCGCGCTTAAATTCCGATGCGCGTGAGTCTTCTATCTCGCGCGTCAAACTAGACAGCCATAACACCATTTCACTTACACACCAAGCTAAACTACGCTTCGATGTATCCCTTAATAGTAGTTATTTTTCGTTTTTCAGGTGTTCTTAGAGCGGCAAGCCAGTAAAGAAAAAGAAGGTGTCAAAGAGGCACACAAGGCGAATCAACAGAATCATCCGTTTTATAGTGGAGGTAAGCCGTTTATAACAAAACAATACGCATGTACAGACGCCAGCACATCAAGCTACTACAATCTGTCAAATTTATTTCACTGACGTGTCGACTGCACCCCATGTGTGCATAAGGAAAAATCCTTTATATAATAGGTGTATAAGCTTATATAATATATATAGAAACGTAAAAAAACATCATCCGATGGAAAAAAAATCATCATCAGTAGTTGTGAACCTATGGGGTTCGCAACTAACCCTCCGCCCCACCCCCCCTGGGGTTTTGGGTTCATAAATACTTGAAGACATTTGACGGGCTTAGATTTTCATCTTTATTGCTTATGCATTAGGTTCAAGGTTGATTGGGAAAATTTGACAGTTTTGGGTGGCTTGACCTGCTGGCGTCTGTTGTCCTTGTCCTATTCCCTGAAAGGATAGAAGTGTATAGTAGTTGCGCTTACATTTTACTAGGTTCATGTGGGGGCGAGCTTAACATAATATAATAATATGTTTATTGTTCAACAAGGACTAGATTACATGGCAAAGTAGGTAATGTATAAAGCACAAGCATGTTACTTAAACTAGTTAGTCGGTGTCGTACTGTTCGCCTAGATAGGTTACAGTATAACCTGTGTTTAGGAGAAACAGTTCCGATCCCCATCATAAGTGGTTGACCTAATACCGAACGCTCCCTTTGAGCTCCTTAGAATCGGCAATGATTTAGAAATCATGAGGTTTGAGGTCAATTCTAACTTATGGAGTTGTATTACTGATTCTAATGATTATAATTCTGTAAAGCCATATTAGTTACGGCCGCGAATCATATTTTAATCAACATACAACCTGACACTGACACTGAAATTGCAAAAAACTTAAGAAAATTTGAATTTCGCGAGCTACCTTAGCGCATCCCCCCTATGTAAATGACTTAGTAACTTATGATTATATTTATATTGTTTCTAGGTGTAAAACAAGAGACTCATACGCATAGGGAGCGCCACAACTCCAACCGACACAACTCGACAAGTGAAGACAGCGGTACGCCGCGCACTTACGTTCCCACGCAGTTTGAGAACTCGCTGGGGAAGTTACAGGTAATAATTGACCGAGCGAGCCAACGTCTCTGCTTCAAGTCTGGCAAAAGGAGATCATTCATTTTGGGCTAAATATACGAAAGTCAAGCCAAACAAAAAAAAAAAGTTATATTCCGTTAGAAAATGTTAGTCTCTTCACCATAATGAAGAGACTAACATTTTCTAACGGAATATTTTCAGTTTGGTCCCATAGGACCAAATCTGTAGAGCCATTCCCTGCGCTGTTACAAGAGTTTGAAAAATACTGTTTTAGGTATGTGTATACTTAAATGAATAACAATTATAAATTATGGCTAAGTAGAGGAGCTCGTGGCTAAGTAATAACAGCCGCGCGTGTCGATCCATCAAATTCAAGGTCGCTCAGCGCGCTATGGAGCGGGCTATGCTCGGAGTTTCTTTGAAGTATAAAATCAGGAATGAAGTTATCCGGAAAAGAACCGGAGTAACTGACATAGATTTCAAAGTAAGCAAACTGAAGTGGCGGTGGGCTGGCCATGTTTGTCGAAGGACCGATGGCCGGTGGAGCAGACGAGTCTTAGAGTGGAGACCGCGTATCGGTAAGCGTAGTGTGGGACGCCCCCTAGCTAGATGGACCGATGACCTGAAGAAAGTAGCTGGGGCAGACTGGATGCGGAAGGCGGAGGACAGGGTGTTGTGCCGCAACCTTGGAGAGGCCCATGTCCAGCAGTGGACTGCGATTGGCTGAGTTGATTGATTGATTGGGTCGATCCATCAGGTTAAGCTACTCTTGCCGCGGTTGGTCAGTGGATGGGTGACCATCTTTACATACCGAGACTCCTCCGTGCCTCGGAAAGCACGTTAAGCTGTTGGTCCCGGCTGTCATTCGTGGATCTTTGACAGTCGTTACGGGTCGTCAGAAGCCCGAAAGCCTGACAACCAGTCTTACCAAGGGGTATCGTATTACCCAGTTACTGGGTTGTGGAGGCCAGATAGGCAGTCGCCCCATGTAAAATAATGGTATTTAGCTGCATCCGGTTAGACTGGAAGCCGACCCCAACATAGTTGGGAAAAGGCTAGGCAGATTAATTGATTTAATAACAATTATAAAAAAAGAAAAACAGATAAACGTATTCTTTCGGAAAACAGTTTTTCTTTGTTTGCCTTTACATTTAGCCCAAAAATTTATGGACGGTGATTGATCTCCTTTGCTTTCGTCTGTTTGTTTGTTGCTACTCCTCTACAGGTCGTATTTTACAACCGATCTGGACGAAACTTGGTATACTGGTCTTACGACTTTATATAATTTTCTTGTCGTCGGGGATTTTTGATTGGAAGTGTAAGTACCCTTCCAAAAAGCGCCAAAAAGGGGCTTACTAGATATCTCCGCCTTATGAGATCAGATTTCGATGATCCTTTTTTTTTTTTGAAAGATAGTTACTTTAAGTTGGTCTCTTAAAAATTTTATAAAGATCTGATGAAAGGAAAAAAAAAAACGTAAAAGAAAAGTCCTGACTGACTGACTGACTTATCAACGGCCAGCCCAAACCCTTGGACCTAGAAAGCTGAAATTTTGCACAGAGGTTCCCTTTATAATGTAGACAAGGAATAAGGAAAGATTTTCGTTCCCGTGGGCTATTTTCCGACATCCAAACGGGCGAAGCCGCGGGCAAAAGCTAGTATATAATATTTAGAACCGCCTGCCAGCTACTAGTGTTTCTTAAAAAAACCAATAATAAAGAGAGATTGCTGTGACGAAATGTATTCATGTTTTTATTTCTATAATTTTTCAGTGTGGCAGCGTAACGGCCCCTCGCAAGATAATCGACGTGGAAGTGGTAGGGAACGAGACCGCTCCCTCGCGTATGTCGCGCGCGTCCAGTGTTGCTAGCACCACGCATCCCACTGAGGTAACTTGTCCGTGGATGGGTGACCATCTTCACATACCAAGACCCCTCCGTGCCTCGGAAAGCACGTTAAGCTGTTGGTCCCGGCTGACATTCGTGGATCTTTGACAGTCGTTACGGGTCGTCAGAAGCCCGAAAGTCTGACAACCAGACTTACCAAGAGGTATCGTATTACCCAGTAACTGGGTTGTGGAGATTAGCAGTTGCTCAAGTATTCAGCTGCATCCAGTCAGACTGGACCCCAACATAGTTGGGAAAAGGCGAGGCAGATGATGACATCGTATTGACTATAGTCTATTCCAAAAGTATCTAATAAAAGTGATAACTTATTCCTTAACCAGACAAACATAAAATATTTGAATATAAATAAAACTATAGGTACGCACTGCTACAGATAAGCTGATCCAGCATTGTATAGGATTTCCTTATAATGAGAGGTCAGTGTAAACTGGAAATTAATAGCTTGATGTGTTAAACTCAAACTCAAAGCATTTATTTCAAATAAACCAATTACAGGCACTTTTGAATTGTCAATGGGTCGGTCAGTCAGAAATGAAGCTAGTTGCCCATGCCAAAACGTAGTAGGTTCCTATGGAGAAGAACGAGCAAGAAGCTCCACGGACACTCTTTTAAATCAAAATATTTTTACAAAATATTGGTTACATCATTCATGTTGAAAATATACATGTGAGAACAATGTAGAAGACGTGCACGTTAAAAAGATAAAAACTAAAACAACTAAATTAAAAATAAGCCATGGCAGCTAAGAGACTACCAGTCCCAACTGACGGCGCCCGTACACGAACATGACGCATGGATCAGTAGTGCTATTCTGTAAATATCTCACCGTGAAAACATGAGTGAAGTGATCATAAAGTGAGCTGTCAATAGTGTCAACCCCTAGCATCACGTGGAACGACGGCTCACTTCACGCTCACTTCACCTGAGTTATCACGGTGAGATGTTTACAGAATAGCACTACAGCACCTAATTGGTGCTCATTTGAGTGAGCATGACATATTTTCAACCGCCAGGGCACATTTAAGTCAGTGAAAGACGTACCCAGAAAAGGTAGCTTAATCGTACATAGTGAGCACACATGTGCTATGCAATTATATAGCCGTGTGTACAGCTTGTCCACTCTGAAATGACGCGAACTACTACCGCATTAACCGTAGTGTACGTATACAAATTTAGGTAGTGGGGTGCGTTATTTCAGAGTAGATAAGCTCTACGTTTTGTGATCTACATGTTTACATTTTCATTAGATACTTTTGGAAAAGATCATACATAGGTACGAATGACATAGGAATGCATTTAGAGATAGCCCTAGCGGCACGCGTCACTGATAGCGTTGATAAGCGTATACCTCAAAGGCAAAAGAGCATCTTAATTTTGCAAACATTGTACATCGGAGAAGCCTATAAAACATTGCAGCAAAAGTAAACGCTGTTTTCATTCAATTCGAATTTTCTCTCAGACTATTCAATTTAATGTTTTAAATTTATTATGCTAACTTATTCAATTCAATTTCAATTTTATTTATTTATTAGCACAGCATGCATTTTAAACCATAAAAATATAGGTCATCGCTTGTTTTTTCTTTGTAGAAAATCTAGAAACCTAGAATCTAGAAATCTGAAACTAAGTGTGTTTGCTCTTTACATACCTATTTTTGTGAATTTTATACGATCATATATTCAAACGAAACATTACACTACAATAGAGTCCAGTTCTCTGGCATCCATAAAAACATTCGAGCGTTACAAGATTCCTAGAATCTTCGTCGCTTCGGCATTGTTTGTAAACACGTGCGAAGTGCCGGCTGACGTCTCGGTGCGCGTACGCATGACTGTACGATGGTCTGTTTTTTGTGTAGAGCCGCTTTCGTACTAGTGGTTAGAGACAAAAAACAGTTACATGCTGCAGAATACAGGGGAATACTTAAACTAAGACCAACCATAAACAAGTAACATTAGTAGTATTTATTATATTTACTAATCAAGTAACCATGACCAGTAAAGAAACTTATCTTATGTTTGTAATTGAGATAATTTTATCCATATCTTTAACAAATTCCTATTTCTTCACTTCACGCTTCACCGCGGCTGCACCTTCCATGGGAAATGGCGCAGCAGCGATTCACGTACGGACAGTCCAGCCTGCTCGAAATTAGAGACGGGATACTGTTGTTGCTGCCCCACACCCCACGCACCAGGGACGCACAGCGCTTATGCATTGTGGCAAGGAAACAAGCCACATATGCGTCCGCGAACTTCCCTGATGCGCTGCAGTAGCGGGGCAGCCTCAATAGTACCCTGAACGCGTTGTTGTATACTTATGTCACAATAATTATTTATTCATTTTTTGCAGGTTCCAAGAGAAATGAAACGGACGAAACAGTTACTACTAGACATAGAGGCGCTATACCTGATATTATTGAGGCTAGAGGAGCTCAACGACCCGCTAGCGATATCCAACGCGCTTATATTGAAGGTACGTTCATATAATTGTATACTATGTAGCAACAAATAGTTACTGCTACACAGACGCGCTATACCTGATATTATTGAGGCTAGAGGAGCTCGACGACCCGCTAGCGATATCCAACGCGCTTATATTGAAGGTACGTTCATATAATTGTATACTATGTAGCAACAAACAGTTACTAGTACAAATAGAGGCAAAATGCCTGATAATAGGTCTTTACCTATGAAATTGCCGTTTTGTATGAAAAAATTTAAACGAATTTTTTTCATGCATTTTTTATTTGTATTAATCGAAGTACTCACCCATGCAATCAATGCATCTTTGCCAACGCAGTGGCAGTTTATTGGTGCCCTTCTTAAAGAAATCAGCTGGACGGGAGGCAACAAATTCTTCAAAGGCATTTTGTACTGCCTCTCGGGTATTGAATTTTTTTCCCGCCAAGAAGTTATCCAAATTCTGGAAAAAGTAGTAGTCTGTGCCTCAAGGTCTGGTGAGTAGGGCGGATGACGGAGAGCTTCCAACCCCAGTTCTTGCAACTTGGAGACCGTCTGCTGTGCAGTATGAGGTCGCGCGTTGTCGTGCAGGAGCAGCGGAGACGAGCGATTGACCAATGCTGGTTGGAGATGTGCCAGCTTCTACATCATTGTGTTCAGTTCTTCACAGTACACATCTGATGTAATGCTCACCCCGTTTGGTAAGAAGCTGTGATGAATCACACCGGCGCTAAACCACCAAACAGTGACCATCACTTTTCTAGGGGTAAGTTTTCGTTTAGGGCATTGTGTAGGTGCTGAACCAGGATCAAACCAACTTGCTGAGCGCTTGCGGTTATCAAACAGAATCCATTTTTCATCGCAGGTAACAATGCGGTTCAAAATTCCTTCATTTGTGTGTCTGTTGAGCAGTGCAAGGCACGTCTCGACGCGTACTTCGCGCTGGTGATCATTGAGTTCGTGGGGCACCCATTTGTCAAGCTTTTTTACCTTGCCAATTTGACGCAAATGGACCAATATTGTTTTGACGCTAACGTCGAAAGCTGCTGCTAATTCAGCCGTAGATTGTGTATCATCAGCTTCCACAATCGCCTTTAATTCGTCATTGTCGACCAAAGTTTTCGGACGACCGCGAGGTTCATTTTTCAAGTCGAAATTTCCAGAACGGAAGCGAGCAAACCAATAACAAGTGGTGCGTTGGTTTGTAGTGTTAGCTCCGTAAACGTCATTGATGTTGCGTGCCGCTTGTGCCGCGTTGCTGCCACGACGGTACTCATATTCCATAATAACTCGAATTTTTAACGAATCCATGATGACGAAAAAGATTGAAATGCGATGAAAATGTAACACTAATCAATAAACAAATGACTACTTTTGGAAAAAAAAATCCATGTTTTTAAAATAAAATTAATTTGAAATTGGAATTCTTAGCCAAACAAAAATTATTTTGATTTGAAATGGCCAGTACTGCAGAACGGCAATTTCATAGGTAAAGACCTAATATTATTGAGGCTAGAGGAGCTCGACGATCCGCTAGCGATATCCAACGCGCTTATATTGAAGGTACGTTCATATGAATGTAAAATAAGTAGCAACAAATAGTTACTGCTACACATAGAACCGCTATACCTGATATTATTGAGGCTAGAGGAGCTCAACGACCCGCTAGCGATATCCAACGCGCTTATATTGAAGGTACGTTCATATAATTGTATACTATGTAGCAACAAATAGTTGCTGCTACACATAGACGCGCTATACCTGATATTATTGAGGCTAGAGGAGCTCGACGACCCGCTAGCGATATCCAACGCGCTTATATTGAAGGTACGTTCATATAATTGTATACTATGTAGCAACAAATAGTTACTGCTACACAGACGCGCTATACCTGATATTATTGAGGCTAGAGGAGCTCGACGACCCGCTAGCGATATCCAACGCGCTTATATTGAAGGTACGTTCATATAATTGTATATTATGTAGCAAGAAACAGTTACTGCTACACATAGTGGCGCTATACCTGATGTTATTGAGGACCTAGAGCTCCTCTAGCCTCTAGATAACGCAAGCGAGTCGTAGACGACCCGCTAGCGATATCCAACGCGCCTATATTGAAGATACGTTATATAGCGTCTAATTAAATTAGCTAGCGAAACTCCGCAGACATGGTAGGTAGCGACATCTATAATTGAAAAAAAAAAACTCAATTATAAATTATATTTTTCTTCTCTTCAGGAAAGAGAAGAAAAACAGAAGCAGCTAGAAGCAGCGCAGAAAGAAGCAGAGAACGAACAACAAGACGTGTCCAATCTATTTCTGAAGAACATCGAGTCGGTGCAGCGGCGGCCTAAGCAGGACAGTCCGAAGTCAGAGAGTATTGATAAACGACAGGTTAGTTACGAACAATCCATTTCACTTCTCCTGAGAGCCTATACTCCATTTACAATAAGATTAGACATCTAAACAAACCTTTTTTACAGTCCGTTCAACCGATTTTGACTTCTACTCCGTAGGCTTAAGGATGGCATTAAAGAAAAGAAAGTGTTTACAAAACCAACTTTTTACTGCAGCTGCCATTTGTCATGCCACCAACGCAATAGAAGTCAAAATCGGTTGACCGGAATGTAAAAAAGGTTTGTTTAAATGTTCTAATCTTATTGTAAATGGACTATAGACAAGGTAACATTCGATTAGCGATGACGCTAGTAGAAAAGCGAAAAAATGTATGGGGTTGACATAAGCTATCGCAATGTCACGTGATCATGTCAATGTCACTTTGAAGCTTGTGCGAATGTAGAAATAGAATCGCTCCGGAGCGAATGCCATTTGTCTAGGTCCTTTGACGGGCACTATCATCATCTGCCTAACTGAATACTAGTATTTTACATGGAGCGACTGCCTATCTGACCTCCACAACCCAGTGTCTGGGTAACACGATACCCCTTGGCACAGATTAATACAGATGGGACACTCCGCAGTTTAGGTATGAAGCTACAAGTACGCGGCGGGCTCATTTACTGGGTCAATTATTGAATTGACCCAAAATTGAATTGAATTGATTTTTGATTGAATTGAATTGTGGGCTGCCGCGCACCGGCCGGCTCGCACGTTAGTTCGATACTCACTCACGCGCCGCGTCGTAAAAGAAGACAACCCTAACGAGTCAGAAAGTATAAGAGTTACGCGATAGAAAGAGAGGCAACTTATAGGTGAATATAGCTGTAGGTAATGAAGCGTTGTACGACCTGAATTGCACTTTATTGTGTGGGAGCAAGAGTCGCTTTTTATTTAAATAATTTTGCAGAGTGTCCCATCTGTATTAATCTGTGCCCTTGGTAAGACTGGTTGTCAGACTTTCGGGCTTCTGACGACTCGTAACAACTGTCAAAGATCCAAGAACGACAGCCGGGACCAACGGCTTAACGTGCTTTCCGAGGCACGGAGGAGTCTCGGTATGTAAAGATGGTCACCCACCCACGGACTAACCCTGGCAAGCGTAGCTTAACCTGATCGATCGACCCGTGCGGCTGTTGTTACTTAGCCAAGCCCCCCCCAATGGGACCAAATGACATAACGAAAAAAGTACCTGTACCTGTTGTTGTGTTGTCGCAAGTTTTTTTTAAAGTGAATAGGTAAACCATTTTTTTTAAACTTTATTTTTCCCCTTAGGTGGTAAACCTAGCCGTGAACCAGAAGCCAGCGCCCACAAAGAATCTTCTAGACGAGGACAAAGAGGATTTAGTTAACAAGATGTTCGCCGGTGTGTTGCACAGCGATCGAGTGCAACAGATGCTGTCTGTCAGGAAGGGCCGGGTGAGTTACTTTTAATACCTTGAGTGCCGCATGATACCGCATAATTATGTTCATGTCAATACACCGGATGACTTTTTTACCGTCTTGAAAAAAATAGGGTATATTAGGTGAACGGAGTAGAAGCGTATGGCGTACCTAGTTTTTTTTTTTTTTTTAATAGCTTAGTCAGAAAAAAATATCTAAGTATCAATAAATTCGTTGTAAACTTTTCATTTTAGAACAAAAAAAAACATAAATTTTGAAGAAAAATAATAAATCCTTTAAAAATATCGAAATTCAAATCATATGCAACCTGCGTTATGATTTGAATTTTGATTTTTTTTAATTTATAAAAAAAAAACAACCTAGATATGCCATAGGCTTGTACTCCGTTCACCGAATATACCCTATTTTTTTCGAGACGGTAAAAAAAGTCATCCAGTATGCTCGAAATTGGCTTTCGCCTTACCCCTTGAGGGTTTTCAGTAAATGTACCGAAGTAAACATTTTCACGTCGGTACATTTTTGTTATCGCGAAAAAAAATCTGCTGTTCCCTACATTTATGTTCGCATAACTCGACAAAATGTAGGGAACAGCTGATTTTTTTTTTTGCGATTTCAGGTTTGGTCCTATAGTAAAAGTTTTTCATCATGACGAGTACAATGACCCCTTAAGATGTTGTGCGTTATTTAAGTTACACCTTGTGTATGAAGTTTTGCCAGCTAATTTAATTAAATAAATAAAAAATAAATAAAAATTCTTTATTGTCGCCAGTTAATACATTAATCTTAGAGTAATCTAACATAATTATGCATCGTATTTATGTATTCCACAAAAGGTACTGTTACTGACTCCCAAACTAAGCTTAAGCTTGTATTTTGGAAAACAGTGTTCAGCCGCAGGAAGTATCACATAATAAAATACGAACAAATTGGCTTGAATGACGCTGCAGTAGACTTACAATTTATAATTTATAAGATAATTTTAGGTAATCTTATACTATAATCTAGTTTTAGTTTTCAGTTTTAGTTTTCCAATTTTAGATTAGTTTTGTTTAATTTGAATAAAAGTGCTACGTATGATGAACTGCAAAAACATAGTAACCATTTGATATTAACAACGCCTTTTTGTCGTAGTTCTAAGATTGGTTTAGACAATATTGATTGAATGGAAACGATACTCCTCTTATTCTTAAACTAGCTTCTGCCCGCGACTTCGTCCGCGTGAAATTTCTTGTTCCCCCGACCCACCCCGTCGCATAGCATCGCCTTTTTTTTTTTTTTTTTTTGTGGATGGGAAATCATCAAATGACTTCTCCCGCTCTGGGTAGAGCGGGAGGGCGTGTCAGGCTTTTACTGACTAAAACCCACCCATGTTCCTTCAGCTGCCCGTGCCAGGGCCACGGTATCTCTTTCGAACTACCCGCGACCCCGGCGGCATCGGCCCAATTGACCCCGTCACTGCTGACATCTCTTTGAGGCGCGCGTGGAACACAACGCGCCGTCGACCCGGGCCTGGTCCTTACCGGACGGCGAGCTGCCCACGCATAGCATCGCCTGCCCGCACTATTACTTCGTTTTTGTTTAGCGTTATTTCCGACTTCTTTTTTCTTTTTGCTCGGCTCCTAAAGGTCAAAATGTGATGTTTAATAGCCTATAGCCTTCCTCAAGAACTGGACAATCAAATACAAAAAAATATTTTCAAATCCGACTGGTAGTTCCAGAGATTAGCACGCTCAAAAAAAAAACTCTTTCAGCTTTATTTATACGTTTTATAACTTAAATGATGTAACTCTATTAGCCTTTTCATTTTATTTCCATAAAAATGACAAGGACAGATTATAAATGACAAGTTCTGCTTACTAATAATGAATATATCTTCTCCAACAGACGCTGATATCTCGGTTCATAAGCCGCGTGTGTTCGTCGCACTGTCGCCAGCGCACGTTCTGGGCCAAAGTACTGCGCGCGCTACCTTCAGCCGCCAGGAGAGACGATGGCAACCTAGCTGCGCTAGCGCCGCACTATAGGAAGTAAGTTACATGAATAATTCTAGCTAGTTTCTGTCCCATTGCAGGGCAAAGGTAAGTTGTTCTTCATGAGGTCATGTCTTCTCATACAGAGAAGGCAGGCAGGCTTGCTCAAGTAAGTTATACAGGATAAGTTTCAGTGTCTTTTTTGCGGAGGTGACTGCAGCTGCATGCCAGCGCACAGTGGTTCCGCGCTCTAAGTAAAGCGGCCAAAAGTGCCGATGTCGTATAAATTTGAACTGTTGATTATTATATCTAACCAAATCGACTAAAAATGGTATTAACAAGTAATCAAAGACCATATTTTACAGTAAAAATATTTATTATTGCAAAAAAACAGTAAAAAAATAATTAATTTAATTTAACACAATCCTATGATCATACAAAAACAATTCTCAAAATTAAAAAGTTACAGTATCATAATATCTTACTAATTACAATTTAAAATAACTTAAATTATAGCTTATGTACCTTAACTAAACACAATTAGATATCATTAATTAGGTAGTTATTATGAACTTAGAGTAGGCTAAGTATTACATGATAATACTTGAGCTAATGATGATCTACAAATGAAACAACTAATAATCTACAAATTAGATAACTAATCTAATAAACTAATTACAAGCTCAGAAAGGACAGTCTTTTTTTTCCTAGGTAATTTTCTGAGGCCCGTTATAAATGGATCCGAATGTAAAAGCAAACGATTTAATAAATCTGTGTTTGTCACAACTCGTGAATGTTTCCGGGTATTATTTAGTCTGAATGCCTTTAAATTTTTATTGCTAGACTCTGCTGCTTCTTCAGATAGCTCTCCCACAGACAACATCATCTGCTCCATCACTTCGGAGCCATGAATCAGGATTTTGTGCACTGAAGGTGGCATATTAAACCATGGATATTGTTGAATCAGCAGTCGAGCTGTGTCTAAAGCATACACTTTGAATTTTTGGCAGTTTATTGCATATCCAGACGAAAGGCAATTCAAAATTGTTGCAAACCTGTCAATGACGTCCTTATTGACTCCGGTTACTTCGGCCGAGATGGCAGAGTTTGCAAAAAACTTGCGCGCCGTATTTCCATCGTTGGAGGTTCCGCTACCTCCGCTGCGTGGCTTGTCGACAATTAGCCCTAACTTCTGCCTTAGCTCTCTCTGGATTCGTAGTTTTCTCTGGGCTACCGATTCCTGGTCCTCAGGCAGTCTGACTTGCCACTTTTTTACGTCTAGGCGATATGAAATGTGGATCAAACATTCAAAAAATCTAATCCACGAGTGTAGTGGAGACAACCCGAACTCTATCTTCGTTACGTCGATCTCTTTTTGTAAGCATAAATCAACAGAATTCATTTCGGCGGATCGAGCTCCACATAAATAGCATCTGGATGTGTGTAGGTCACTTAAAGAACTGCAAACTTTGCCATCCACCATGGTGAAATGCAACATGTGATTCACTTCCACTTCGTCATTACTGTTATTTAGTCTATACGACGTGGGAACCAAGGCATCAATTTTTTCTTTGATGTACGTTTCCTCCAGTTTTGACAGGTCTTTTGTTTCTTTAGCGAACTGGAATCGAACAGGTCGACAGTACCTCGTAGAGGAAGGTCGAGGATTTTTCCACACAATAGTCTCCTCACCTGTAGTCTCCACTAAAGACACAAGACGCAAAGGCACGTACGACGTCACGAACAAACTTCCATCTGTCAGGTCTGGATCATCATTGGAGAAGTTCTGCTTATACTCACTGTGCCCTGAGCTTCCATCAAAACCCCATTTTCCAATCAAAATTAAACTACCTATAGACGCATAATCCATACTTGCTAAAATTTCCTTTTGCGACTCCAGTATGCGTGTGGCTGTGTGGTCCAGTAAACTTTGTAGTTCGACTTCCGCCACCTTTTCAGATATTTTCACGGTGTCTGGGTAACAATATTTTTTGGCGTCTAACACTTTTTGATAAGATGGCAAAATCGGTGACTTATGTGAGTTGATAAACTCCCTTATCAACAAGTATTGATGCTTGGTGAGTTTTGCCTCCGTGATAAGGGACAGAACTTCATTTGAGCTAACTTCTCTGTGATCAGTATCAGATTGGCTGGACGTGTTCATTAACGTCGTAACAGCAGTCTCATCAACCTTTGAAAGTTCTGCCAATCTTCTACGTTTAGTACGTTTGCTGCAATTTGCGAAATCTGTTCTTGGCCGACCCGTTTTCAAAGAAACACAGCTACTTGATTTCGGCGCCTCACATGCAGACGATGATGCTTCTGTCTTTTTCATATTGACGGTCTCTTGACTATTTAACCATTCCGAATGCAGCTTCGTTAGCTTATCGACACCTCTGTTTGCTTTTTTCCAAAATTCCGAAAGCTTCTTGCTAATATAGCAAATGCGTTTATACAGGTCTTCAGTATCAACTTTATCAGAATCTGGTACCATCTCGAGCACTTTGCTCCGGACAAAACCAGCCCTTTCTGTGTCTGACCCGCTGGCCTTGTGCCAGAGATGAAAAATATCCATTCTTGAATAGGTGCATTGGTAAAAAGTACCTAAAACAAGAAACAAAATAATTTGTAGCAAAATTAACCATTTCGTAGCAGTTGCCTACGAACACGTAGCCCCCTCATAAATAAAAAAGGAGCAAAAATGAGCAATAGAAGGTTATAGTGTAGTATACTAGAATAATTTAGCTTTACTTTGATATATAAATTATACGAGGGAGATTGAGGGGCCATAGTTAAAAGTCTCAGTGAATGCAGAGGATAATGCTTATGTTTACTTAATTCGTAGCACTCAAGTAAATCCAAAAAACTAAATCTTAATCATTCTAAAATCAGAATTAAAAAAGAAAACATACCTTTGTCTTCGACGTCCATCTCTCAATGGAACAGGTTGCAAACAAACAATTCCAAGAATTTTGAGTTCACTAATGACTCACTAATTACACTACTGATAACGCGGCGTACAATGTGTTCACTTTCGAGGTCTCAAAAGTAATGAAAATATTTAATTATTGTCTAACTATTTATACTTTTGTGTGGTGCGGCAACAAGTTAACTAATTAGTAAGTGTTAAAAGTACCTAGCTTGAGGACCAAATTTAATACTTATGGCCTACGGTGGAACCACTGTGCAGCGCCTTCGATTACTAAATAATGTAAATGTGTATTTATTTTTAATTTTGAGTTTAATTTTAATTTCAATTTTGTTTTTAATTTTGAGTTTAATTTTAATATTTTTAATTTTAATTTCAATTTTGTTTTTAATTTTGAGTTTAATTATACTTTTATATGGATACTTATTTATCTGAAATAAATTATTTGTTTTGATTTGATTTAAGCAGTGCGTAAATTTTCACGGGGTGTTCTACCCATAAATATGAACAACTTTTAATATGGGACTAACTCTAAAATCGCGAAAAATAAAATCTGCTGTTCAGTACATTTATCTACACCAAACTTGTCAAAATGTAGGGAGCAGCTGATTTTTTTTTTTGCGATTTCAGGTTTGGTCACATAGTAAAAGTTGTTAACATTCATGGGTAGAACACACTGTGAAAATTTGTGCACTGCTTAAAAACTTATCCTGTATAGTAAATATGAATACATATAAACTCACGCCTTCTTCCCATGGGGGTAGGCAGAATCTACAGAACGCTACCTGCTACGATCCTTACATACTCGTACTCCTTTTGCCTCGTTTACGTTCATACATCTGGTCATACACGCACGCCGGTTGCGAGTACTACGCACCTGACCTTTCTGAAGAACATCACCAATGAGGTCACTATGTGTCTTCCTAGGGCGTCCCCTCCCGGCGTTTCCACTCACATCTGCCTTGTGAATACCTTTTGTTGTTGGTTTTTTTGATTTGATCCCATAGGAAAAGTTGTTCGTAATGATGAGTACAATGACCCCTTAAGAAAATGTGCGTTAATTCCGGGAATGTTGTGTATCCTTATTACTACTAGAAATTGTCCAACTGAGAGATCAGGAATACATTCTCTTGCCTGGCGGATTGTAGGCATACAGTCCTGGGTTCTGGCCTTCTAGGCTCTGTTTTGTAAGTACGTCATATGTTGCATCACACACTGGTTCAAACGCAAACTCAAAGCATTTGTTTCAATTAAACCAATTATAGGCACTTTTGAAAAGTCAAAGAGTTGGTCAGTTAGTCAGAATGTTGAAGCTAGTTGCCCAGTTCCAAAATGTAGATCTCTATGGAGAAGAACGGGCAAGATTGTTAATGGAAACATCAACATCATATCAATGAATCAATCAACTTTATTTTCTCACCACAATTTGATAGATATGATACAGATGGGTATACCTTTCACCAGATAACCTTGCAATAAAAGTCGTTGCCACCTCTACCAACCTATTCCAATATTTCAAAACGATACGAAAAATGTTATGGCAGTGTCGCTAACACGATCACAACAAATGTGTCGTGGTAAGATTCTTGACGCGTGCACGTGGTATGTTTTTAGGGTTCCGTACCTCAAAAGGAAATAAAAAAAAGTAATTAGAAAAATTAAAAAACCCGACTGCGGTAAAAAACTTGAGTTAAAAAAACTGAAAAGCTAAAAACAAGCCCATTTTATAAATTAATTAAATGTTGGAAGCAGGCGAGACCCATTTAAAAATATAATAAAAATGGTATGGGTCCTCCTGCTTCCAACATTTATTTAATTTAAAATGGGCTTGTTTTTAGCTTTTCCGTTTTTTTAACTTAAGTTTTTTACCGCAGTCGGGTTTTTTAATTTTTTTAATTACTTTTTTTTATTTATATCTTTTTAGTTTACAAATGTGAATTAAAGATTTCGCAGGGGGTTAGTTCTTGGTACGTGTTTTTTATGATTTGTCACTTCGAATTACTTTTAACCATATAAGTTGTATATATTTTTGTAATCACCTTTTAAAACCCTTTATTTTGATACCCCACTCGACAGGTTTGGAAAAAAAATAAAATTTTAAGTCATAATTTGGCGCTAAAAATCTGCCATTTTGTTTTTTTTGTTTTGATATACTCAGTGTCACTCTCACAGTAAATACAAGTCTAACGACACCTCTCAAGCTAAAATCCATCGAGCCGTTCAGGCCGCAGAGCGTGCCAAACAATTATACAACAACCCTCCTTCTGGCCCAGTCGGGTAAAAACGGAACCCTTATAGGATCACTTAGTTGTCTGTCTTGTCAGTCTGCCAAGACCATTTTTCTCAGGAACGCGTGGAGGTATCAAGTTGAAATTAATATCAATACATAGGTCTATGGTTCTTTGAAGTTCCAAAAAAATCAAGCTTCTAAATCAACTCAATAAAAAAATACGCCCATTTTTGCGACATACTTTGATACTCGCAAGTAAATCAAAACCTAGGTACTTCCCGTAGATCTAGAATAATGAAATTTAGCAAGAAGCAAGGTCTCACAGCATAAGTAAAGGAAAAAGTCCGAAAATTGTTAATTTGTAGTTTTATCACATAAAAAAAAATATATTAAGTTTGTTTTTGGGATATTTTTTTTTCAACTACGTGCGTAGTCTGACACGCACTTGGCCGCTTTTTTTTTGTATTTAATTTTCGAGACTTCTTAGTACAAGTGGGATTAATGACTTTTATTGCTCCCTTATCCGGCGTAAGTTATAGGATATATTTTGTGTATAAGCGTACAGGCCTTTAAATAAAGGTGACAATAAAATGCATTGTATGATGCACAACGCCCTAATCTATAAATTTCATAGCTCTTTTGTGATAAAGCATTTAAGCCTAGCAAAAACAGTCCAATATAAGTCGTTATTTGTTTCCGCCTTCCGCATATATACACGACGTAAAATAAGGAATTGAAGACTAACTTTTGATGGCATTGCAACTTTTGAATGCCAAATGAGTTAAGATTTGTACACAAAACTTCGATTGGCGAATGTCATCGGCTTCCAGTCTAACCGGATGCAGCTGAATACCATTATTTTACATGGAGCGACTGCCTATCTGACCTCCACAACCCATTAACTGGGTAATACGATACCCCTTGGTACCGTATACGTTGATACCGATTGGCGGATGTAAAAAAAAAAAATCGCATCGACTTGAGAACCTCCTCTTTTTTTTTCGTCGGTTAACAATAACTGTTTGTTACAGTTACATACAAACAACATCGGGATGGTCGCCGATCTTGGAGTCTTGCAGCCTGTTGGCGGAAGCCTTTGACCCGGCGAGAACGCCCTACGCTCTTACTACATCTGTAAGTATTCATTCTATTACATCTATAGTATAGTTAAAATCTCGCTATGACCGAGTCTGCAGCGAGATTTTAACTATACTATAGGCTTATCTACGGTTGAATAGCAACATCTTTGAGATGGATGTGTGGAGTGATGAAAATTATACTTTATTTAAATGTATTAAAAACATAACCTAAAAATAACAAAATTATATCCTAACGTAACTTTAAGTTTGAAAGTGGCGCCAGTGACAGAAAAGTTGAAAGGAAATCGTTTGTCTTGGTATGAGCATGTGATGAGGAGAGACGAAACGCATGTGACTAAAAGAGTGATGTGACATGTTGACGGATGGAGAGGCAGAGGAAGGCCAAAGAAAATATGGATTGATTGTGTGAGGAATGATATGAAAGAGAAGGGAGTGAATGATAGCGTGACGGTTGACAGGGGAGAATGGAAGAAGAAAACGTGGTGCGCCAGCCCCACGTGACATGGGATAAAGGCAGGAAGATGATGATGATATCCTAACGTAACTAAAACTATTCACAAACTAAAACAACATGGCGTCGAAAAAATTCATCCGCATCGCTGTCGACTGGTAATGTACCCATTTACCCAAGAGACTGGCGGCATAAGAGTTTTTGACATAACAATCAAATAGCCTTACTAACCAACGTTATTTCCATTCCAGTTCACGTTAAGCTGCGTTTGCGCACTCCTAGAAAAGGCATCAGTACTAGTAAACACACCGGAAGCTACATCAAACGAAAGACAATGGTCGAAGTTCCTCAAAACCCTAGCGAGAGCGCTCAAAAACACCAGCCTAAACGTCGCCAGGCCAATACACCCAATATCAGCCAACAAACTTATGTATCACATGAAACAATTAGACTCTAGAAGTACCATAGAGATATTACAGAGAGGGAAATCCGCACCGGAATTCGCGGATCTGTCGAAAGCGGATGTCTCCGAACAACTTGTCAAACATTTGTGTTGATATTGGCTTTGGCTTCCAATGTTTGGTCAAAGGTTGGTGTCTTTGGGGTAACCGAAATTACCCTAAGGGAAATTGCTTTTTAATACAACTGCAAAAGTGTTCTCAATTATATTTTAACAGATTAGCTTAGAATTTGCTAAAGACAAGAAAAAAGTTCTATGACGAATACGGTCGTTGTTCTGACTAACAGGATTATGACGTGGAATGAAAATGCGTTCGATGTATGAAATTGCATATTTTTTTCTAAGCCTCAAGTGTGCGAAGCCACTTCCTCTCCAAATATAGGCTGCAATTGAAGTCGATACTTCAAATTTTTTTTTAAAGACTTGATTATAAATAAAATCAAAATGTCGCCAATATCTTCAGTGTAAATATATCAATATAACACAATTATTATTTAAAACAAAGCTGTTTTTATTGTTTTTTAACATTAGATGACATAATAGCGTTTCTTATGAAAATAACGAAGCAATATGGTAATATTTTATTATTAATTTGTTTTCGTTGAAATAAAAACCGGTAGTAAAGTTTGTTGCTTAGTATAATTAAAAATTTACTAAAATGTTGACTTAGGGATCTTTGCTACTGGGCATAAAGATCCTTTAAAATCAGAAAATGTCCAATGTCCGGACAAAAGCCACCGCTACACAAACATGTATAAAGCTATTCAAGTCGCTTGCATGCCATTACGCCATAAAAACTTCTGATTGGTAAACGCCACAATGACATGCCACCTACTTACAGGTGAAACAGAAAAGGTATGCGCTTCGGTAATCTTCGTATTTCCGAATTAGCACGAACGTCGCGCCACAGAGTAACCCTACTCAGAGACAATGCTTCTAATGGCTGGTTTACTCAGTGGAGCTGCTAAATAGACAGTAGACAACTGCTCGCACTGTGTACTCGTATGTCAGTAGCTCGGCTTGCCTTGGCTGTTTTCGTTATGAGAGTAGCTGCCTAGTCTCTTGAGAGTTGTGTGCTTGCGACTGACTGGCGAGCTAATGCCGAAAGCGTCCGAACGATGCGAGTGATGGTCCCCCCATCACACCTCTACCATAACATCATGGTTGCAACAGCTCTATATTAGATCATCGCGCGATCGGATTTCCGTAGATAGACGATGATTCCCGAAGCACATACTTTTCTTTGGAAAGCTGTACATTCTTTTGTTGTAGTGACTGGCATGTATTCCTGCCTTAATATTATATATTCTAAGCTGGAAAAAGGCTCCTGGCGACATTAATTTCAAGGGTAATAATAATAAACATCCAATTATTGTTTGATTAATTAAAATAAAAAAAAGAATAATTAAAGATCGTGTTGCCGCTAAGGATTGCTTGCTCCTAAAGAAACATAACTAAACCTGGAATTGGAATTCGAGATGAAAAATGTAAACAAAGAAATGTCATTGTCAAAGTGACGTTTCTGGGGTAGTCAGCATTTCTAGAATTAATGACTAGGCATTATAATTATTTGACTTTGAAATTTTGTAAACGTAATATACATCAAAGAAAAACTCAACAGCAATTAAAAACACAGAGGGACACATTAAATCACGACAAACGTCAGAAACCTAATGACAGTATTACTTTCGTCTATGCCAAATGACCAAAACAAAAATTGCGACCAGTAGCCCAACTTGAAACGATTATTAGGATAACGCAATATTATTTATGATGTGTTTAACGATTCTCTTGTTTAGAAGGAAAAACATTTTAGAAAATAGAAAATAATAAATGAAATTCCAAATGTTTAGAGCTTCTGCCTTACTGCCAATATTATAAAAATAATTTGCACGATTTTTTTTCAAATAGTTATATTTTATTCTTGGATCGTAATTTACGTCACTTTAAAGCAGAAAACTGTGTGCAATATTATATTTCACCTGTTTAATATATGCCTATAATTTTAGCACTATATTATAGTACTTTTCGACAACCTACACAATTGAGGTTATTATTTTAAATTGGCAACTCCTTAGTTTACATTTTTATCTCGATTTCCATTTCCAGATATAGCAAAATGTGAGTGTACAGTTTTGTTCAACCTTCCGGGGAAGCAAAGCGTATATGTTATGTTATATTTATTAGAAATGTAATAATATAGAAATAAAAATAAAATTGTGATCGCTGCTCCGGTCGTTTTAAAACTATGATCAAAATATTTTATTTAAAAATCTAGAAAACATTTCATATCTGCATTAAATTCTATTAAAACATAGGCAGCTGTAACAGTAGAATCGTCTCGCTTAACGGCTTATTAGAAATACATGAATCAAAATATCTGGGACAAATCAATAGCACAAATTCTTCGGCTTGGCGCGGCGTATGTAGTTTGTGATCATGATTTGTGCTGACATTTAATTGTATAAGAAAAAAAATTCTAAATTAAAAAAGAAAGTTTCTTACTCCGAGCTAGGGTAATTATGATTAACATCTAAAAAATGTACGTTCAAATGCAATTCTTAGTGGCACGCTAAAACTAAATCATACTATAATCTCCTTTTCTTAAATAACTTTTTTAATATGCAAGTGATTACATTAACAACTTTCCCTAAATTATTAGTAACATGCACTGCCCAAATTGTGTGGTTAAATATTTAAAACATATATTATTAAAAAAAAAAAATGCTAAATTGCTAATTTCTTAGCTTTAAATCCTTACTTTTCAATGCTTTATAATAAGTATATTTAATATTAATATTTGGCACATGTAAAACCTTATAGTTGGGTTCAAAATTTATCTATCTTGAGGCATTTTCACTCGAGCAATGTTGTCAAACCGCGATATTTATGAAGATAGCCTCTTTCAAAATAAAATAGTACATTTCCTAACCTCAAAAGTTCTAAACGGTCTCGAAATTGCTGGAACAGCAAAGTTGTATTTGTGAAAAGGCGTAATCCATGTTTAAACTGTACTTGTAATTATGTCGAGTGAGTTAGTTTAGTAACAGAACGTGTGTTTAAGCATATTTAGTTATTAGTCGAGCAATTATTATTCCTTTATTAACGAACCTTACACTGAATCTAAATATATAAAACTCAAAGGTGACTGACTGACATAGTGATCTATCAACGCACAGCCCAAACCACTGGAGGGATCGGGCTGAAATTTGGCATGCAGGTAGATGTTATGACGTAGGCATCCGCTAAGAAAGGATTTTGATAAGTTCCACCCCCAAGGGGATAAAATAGGGGATGAAAGTTTGTATGAAGCTTTGTCAATTTTAAACCGATCGGGCTAAAATTTGGCATGCAGGTAGATGTTATGACGTAGGCATCCACCAAGAATGAATTTTGTTAATTTCTACCCCCAAGGGGATAAAATAGGGGATGAAAGTTTGTATGAAGCTTTGTCAATTTTAAACCGATCAGGCTGAAATTTGGCATGCAGGTAGATGTTATAACGTAGGCATCCGCTCAGAAAGGATTTTGATAAATTCTACCCCCAAGGGGATAAATTAGGGGATGAAAGTTTGTATGAAACTTTGTAAATTTTAAACCGATCGGGCTGGGACTTTGCATGCATATAGCTACTATGACGTAAGCATACCCTAAGAAAGGATTTTGATGAATTCTACCCCCAAGGGGATAAAATAGGGGATGAAAGTTTGTATGAAGCTTTGTCAATTTTAAACCGATCGGGATGAAATTTGGCATGCAGGTAGATGTTATGACGCAGGCATCCATTAAGAATGGATTTTGTTAATTTCTACCCCCAAGGGGATAAAATAGGGGATGAAAGTTTGTATGAAGCTTTGTCAATTTTAAACCGATCGGGCTGAAATTTGGCATGCAGGTAGATGTTATGACGTAGGCATCCACCAAAAATGAATTTTGTTAATTTCTACCCCCAAGGGGATAAAATAGGGGATGAAAGTTTGTATGAAGCTTTGTCAATTTTAAACCGATCGGGCTGAAATTTGGCATGCAGGTAGATGTTATAACGTAGGCATCCGCTCAGAAAGGATTTTGATAAATTCTACCCCCAAGGGGATAAAATAGGGGATGAAAGTTTGTATGAAGCTTTGTCAATTTTAAACCGATCGGGATGAAATTTGGCATGCAGGTAGATGTTATGACGCAGGCATCCATTAAGAATGGATTTTGTTAATTTCTACCCCCAAGGGGATAAAATAGGGGATGAAAGTTTGTATGAAGCTTTGTCAATTTTAAACCGATCGGGTTGAAATTTGGCATGCAGGTAGATGTTATGACGTAGGCATCCACCAAAAATGAATTTTGTTAATTTCTACCCCCAAGGGGATAAAATAGGGGATGAAAGTTTGTATGAAGCTTTGTCAATTTTAAACCGATCGGGCTGAAATTTGGCATGCAGGTAGATGTTATAACGTAGGCATCCGCTCAGAAAGGATTTTGATAAATTCTACCCCCAAGGGAATAAATTAGGGGATGAAAGTTTGTATGAAACTTTGTAAATTTTAAACCGATCGGACTGGGACTTTGCATGCATATAGCTACTATGACGTAAGCATCCCCTAAGAAAGGATTTTGATAAATTCTACCCCCAAGGGGATAAAAGTTTGTATAAATCTTCATAGATTTTCGACTGATTGAACTGAAATTAAAGATTGGAGCTACTATGATGAAGAGGTCCGCTTAAATAGGATTTTGATAAATTCAATTCGAAAGTAACTCTGTCTTAAGTTACCTTTTCACGCCTAAACCATTGAGCGGATTTCAATAAAATTTGTCAAAAAGATAGATGGCATCCTAGGAAAAGACATAAGCTACTTTTTGTTTTAAAAATAATCCTAGAGGGGGTGATATAGGGGATAAAAGTTTGTAAGGGAAACAAAGTAAAGTAGATAAGTAAGATAAGTTAGGCATAAAGAATTACGCGTTTCAGCATTTTTTCAAGGGGGTAAAACAGGGAATGATTTTAAAATTCACATGTAATATTGATATTTTTATGTAATATTTTTAAGAGATTTAAAGGTTATAAATACAGTAATAGTCATATTAAAATTGGTCTACTCGGTCAAAGTTATTACAATTTATAGTCACAAAAAAAACTTTGTTAACACGTTGTACGTGTGTTGAATGTGTCATTCACTTACGGGCTACGGGGTCAGTGGTAGTCAATCACAAAAATTAATGGTGATCATATTAAAATGAATACTTAAGTATTATTCTTATGTTAAACATTTAGGCCCACTAGCACCACAAATCACAAAATACGTTGAGCGCTAAACGAATTGAAAACATTGTTCTATTTCTGTTAATTTTGAAGTTGTCAGGGATGGAATGATGTTTTAAAAATGTTCAGCGCTAACTGTATTTATGGTTTTTGGTGCAAGCGGGCCTTGGAATCATACAAATCTGTTTTATGTATAAAAAAGATTATTTGAATTTATTATTTGTCCGTCTGTCTATTTGTTACCTTTTCACACTTTAACGGATAGATAGGCCTTGACCTGGGTACGAGCATAGGATAATTTTTATTCCGGCAGTACATTCCCGGGGATAATTTCCGAGTTATACGCGAGCGAAGCCGCGGGCAAAAGCTAGTTGATTATAAAGTACAGTTTGAGCAAAATTGTATGGTTTGAAAATGGAGGATAGTTTTGAAATCTGACATTGGTATTGGAGTATTTAATGTTAAAAGCACTTGGTGTACTGCTTACTTTCTTGTGGTATTATTATTCCACCCCAATGGGGCTTTAATTACTTAATTAAATCGGGGTAGGTTAATTAAATGATTGAAGCCCCAATTATAATTTAGGGTAATGTTCTCAGGTAAATTGGGGTACTTAATACCTCGGGGTATTTCTCACCCTTCGTGAAAATTAAAAAGAGATATATTCCTGAATTACGACTTACGGTATTGCCAACTTAAAAATTGCAATTTTTATTAAAAAAATATTTAAATGTAAAAAAAATGAGCACTCGTGTACGCAATAATTGTGTAGATACTATTAATTTTTGTAAAAAAATCACCTCGGTAACTGAACGTAAACACATTTTATCATTTGAATCATTTATTCTTGTAAATATTAAGTAAAAAATAAAAAAAGTTTATCCTTTGTAGATTTAGTAGCTATTAATTTAAACGAAAAAAAAAACAATAATCTTGCTTTTTATTTAATATAGCGGGGCTTAAAATCCATTGAATTTAGCAACTATGGAACTCATATGTTTTAGAATCCATACAAATTCATGGAGTATAATTATTGTTATTAATTATTATTAATAGGAGAAAGGGTAATTCCAATTAACTTTGAACTTCTCTAGTATTAAAAAACGGTTTCAATATGAGAGTAATTAGGCGTCAACTGAGTTTAATTTTGAGGGGCATTTTAATTAACAAAAGGGATACAAATGATATTTAAATGGTGAGGGTAAATTATTAATTTATTGGATTGATTGACCCTAATTTCTTTCATATATTTTTTTAATTTAAACGTCAAGCATTTATTACCACTTGACAATACTTTAGAACCTTAAAGCGTACCCCGTGAACTAATAATAATATTATGTGTAATAAAACTACCGTCATTTTTAACATAGAAGTTTCAGGCCATGGAATGTACCCTTTTTCTAGTTTGTGGCCTGACAGTAAGCGGTAGGCGCGCCTAACTTCACACATTCTTATTTTAAAATCGCGTTTTCCGCTGCCGCCAGGCCAGACTAAGGCCTGACTTTTAATTCGAATTCCTATTTTAAAACGATCGTGTGACATTGAGCCTATTTCTTCAACTCAAAACGATCTTTATATTTTTTTTTGTGATTACGCTTGTGATATAAAAGTCAGGCCTCAGATGTTAAATTCAAAATCACATTTGAATATTTGTTTTGATTTAATGTGACTTTGGAGTTAAATTATGTATGGTTTATTTCTTTTTTGTAGTTTGGCCTGGGGACAGTTCTTAGGCCTCGGATTAGCCTATCACATAAAATATGTTAAAATGTATTGAAGAATGTTGTTTCGAAGTTGCAATTCGTGGCCTCATAGCTGTAGCCCAGGCCATTTAGTGGGGTAAAGTATTTTTTTGGCCCAAAAAGTCTAGACTCAATAAATATTTTTTATCAAAAAACGAGTCTTAAATTACAATAATACAATCAGTAAAGCTTTGTACTTTTGTGTGCGCTTTTATATTATGCATAAAGTAATATATTGGCTTTGTAACTATGTCGATAGATATATTTTTTTAATCAAAATCGACGGCTGTCCTATTTTTAATCAAATACCGAATACTAGAATGTCGATAAAATTAAGTCGACGCATTTTTAATTTGGCGAAAAGAAACTATCCTGACTATCGATAAAATTTATCGATATCGATATACGCACGCAAAAGTGAGGCGCAATAATATAAAGAGATAGATTATTATATAAATTTGTATATACCATACTGCCAATAAATTTTAAAAAAAGTATGAAAAGTAAAAAATTGTGAACGTTGGTAAAAAAAGGAAATTATTTTTTTTTTGTAAAAATAAAAGTTTTTCATTATTTGGTAGGCAAAGGTCGCGTTGTATTCTTTTTTTTTTACTATTAGTAGTTTTTAGTTATTTTTTATCCGATACAATAAAAATAGTATAAATTGTTTATAGAAATAAATTGTGTTTTATTTCCCAGGTTTTTGCTCTGGCTAAATAATAACAGCCGCACGGATCGCTCGATCAGGTTAAGCTACGCTTGCCGCGGTTGGTCTGTGTGACCCTCTTTACATACCAAGACCCCTCCGTGCCTCGGAAAGCTCGTTGTCTTTGGTCCCGGCTGTCATTCGTGGAGCTTTGATAGTCGAAACCCGAAAGAAGCCAGTTGCTGGGTTGTGGATGTCAGATAGGCAGTCACTCCATATACAATACTACCAGTATTGTATATTCTGCTGCATTCGGTGAGACTGGAAGCCGACGCCAACATAGATAGGAAAAGGCTAGGCAGGTGATGATGATTTTTTAATCATGTCCACACGACTCACACCTAGCTATACATAACCAGTATAAACTGACCTCTCATTGTTCGGAAAGCCTACACAATACGTGATCAGCTTACTAATTTTATCAATCAAATCAAAAAGTATGACAAAAAAAACGTACAAAAATTTTTCGCTTCTCAGTGTCTTAACTCTTTCATCGGTTTATTGGTGTGGTTAAAATCTTAGGTCGAAATGCAGAGACAGTAGGTACATGTATCAAACAAATCAGCAATAGGCCACAGACACAATACGATTAGGCTAACTTAGGCTCGAAGACTGGTAACAACACTGAATAATAAATTATTTATAAAAATATTTTTAAATTGTTGAATCCTAGCCGGTATAGGACTTACAATGCGATTCAAATAAGAATAGGAACGTCAATGACTTCTATCTGTCAAATGGTGATTGAAAAGTACGGTTTGCAAAACTTTCTTTCATATTTTAATTGTTGGCAACAATTTACCAGAAAGTAAAGAAAATTCTTCGTTCATGATTCGTAAATAAATGTTATTTAAAAATATCTTGTTTTGCTCACCCTACCCAATTTATTTGATTTGACAGCTATGACGTCACAACATGGCGCTAAGTCGATCCTATTATTATTTGAAAAACTTGCATTAATCGCTATTGTATTGTTAATATTTTCCGCCTTCCGTCTCCATATTCAGACCCTCAATGACAGTCACACAGAGCATGTTCCTTTAGCTTATGTAACCAGCTAGGTCTTCTCATCAAGGTGAATGAAATAAGCCCAAACACGATGTAGGTACTATGTAGCTGCTGTAAACTTACGCTTTCATCCATGACCTTTCTGCTGCGCCCAGGATCCATACGACAGATTTCTTCAGCAGTCAGTGGCACAGGCACGAAAATTTCAAGTACCCAGAAAGCTCCTTTGTGATTGTTTTTTTTTGGTATGTAGGTACTGTATAATCCGTGCCTCTGTCATACGTGGTGGATCTTTGACAGTCGTCAAAAGCCCGAAAGTCTGACAACCAGTCTTACCAAGGGGTATCGTATTACCCAGTAACTGGGTTGTGGAGGTCAGATAGGCAGTCGCTCCATGTAAAATACTGGTATTCAGTTGCATCCGGTTAGACTGGAAGCCGACCCCAACATAGTTGGGAAAAGGCTAGGCAGATGAGATGAGGTACTGTATAAATATTGACTTTAAGTATAAAATTCGTCGCAGGCATCACTAACGCTTGATGCTGCGTCATATTTAATACATAGGTACACACATAAATACACATGAGGAGCTCGTGGCTAAGTAATAACAGCCGCACGGGTCGATCCATCAGGTTAAGCTACGCTTGCCGGGGTTGGTCAGTGGATGGGTGACCATTCTTTACATACCGAGACTCCTCCGTGCCTCGGAAAGCACGTTAAGCCGTTGGTCCCGGCTGTCATTCGTGGCTCTTTGACAGTCGTTACGGGTCGTCAGAAGCCTGAAAGTCTGACAACCAGTCTTACCAAGGGGTATCGTATTACCCAGTAACTGGGTTGTGGAGGTCAGATAGGCAGTCGCTCCATGTAAAATACTGGTATTCAGCTGCATCCGGTTAGACTGGAAGCCGACCCCAACATAGTTGGGAAAAGGCTAAGCAGATGATGACACATAAATACACATACACACACACACACATACACATCATACATACATACATTTATTTATTCAGTGAAATTTAAAAAGAGCTCAGCAAGTCAGCACCTGCGGCGATTTTTCCGTTTGGTGGTATCTGACCCTTAAACTTTTGTCCACCGCACAACGTCCAATGGGACGTAAACGGGAAACGAGATTATTCGATCCGAACGCAACGTCCCGGTGGTCGTGAGCGGTGGACATGCGGCCTTGGTAAATGTGTGTGACTGACACTGGCATGGCCACCATCACGGATTTTAATTTTGATAACACAAAAAATTAGTCGCAATTTTTCGCCAAGTCACAGATCTAGTCGGGTCTTAATTTAGAAGATTTAATGAGTTAAATTTTTAAGTATAGTCCAAGAGCTAGATCAAAAAGTATACGATAAAATCTGTGATCTAGCTCTTGGACTATCCTTAAAAATTTTACTCATTATATCATAGAGTATAGTTATATATCTTCTAAACTAAGACGCGACTAAATCCGTGACGGCGAAAAATTGCGACTAATTAGCGACTAAATTTGGGGAAACAGAACTTTGCTAGGTGGCTTAATTTTTGAGATATAAATGTGGCCAAGCTGGGGCTCTCTAGATCGGCCACCTATGAACCCATAGAACTTTTGAACAAGTGACCGACCAATTTTGATATTTGGTGGAAAATTTCGACTACCTAATTAGCGACAAATTTTTTGTGTTATTAAAATTAAAATCTCTGATGGTGGCCATGCCAGTGTCAGTGTCACGGTAAATGTATGTATTGCTACTTCGGCGCCGTCATCTCGTTCTCGTCGATGTCCCGTTGACATGGCCGTGGACAAACGGCTTTAGTGCCCTCAGTATTGTAATCATTTAGGTAGTTTGTGTTTGTACAAACCTACTAAGGGCCTGTTTCACCACCTACGATTAATAAAAATAATAATAATAAATGTGAGCTCGGCTGTCATTGTGCCGATTGTCGTAACGGCCAATGGCCTGATGGCCGAAAGCCTCGACCAACATCTCTCGAGGCTATCATTAGGCGGTTGGATCAAGGGCCTGATTCAGAAGGCAGTACTCCTTGATACGGCTCGCATTGTGAGAAGGTTCCTGTCTCTGCAGCCCTAACCACCGGTAGCTTGGACCCTGCTCCTGACACCGGCGAACCTCTATTTTTTTATATTTTTAAATGTTTTTTTCTATCCTTTTTTTAAGAAATATTTAAAAATGTAAATAGATAAGAAATAAAATAAATAAACGACATAATAATAATAAATAATAATTTATTTTCAGAAAAAACACGTTTACGGTTCACAAAAACAATTTTCCAAGTAAAAATAGAATATTCCAGAAAGAAGTGTACCTATCGCTGGTGTATGTACCTACTAATGAAAAAAATCATTGTATCACAAACACCAGCGCCTTCCAAACTAGGTTACATTAAAAACAAGAAACTGTCAAACGTGTTACATGGTGAACTTGTTAGAAAAAAAAAAAAAAATAAATATAAAAAAAGAAGTAATTTAAAACAATAAAAACTAATTCTATAAACTAAGCTACTTATTTACTTATATTGAAATATTTGTGTGTGTGCGTGCACGAGAAATGATTGAATGGTTATTTACTTACTTGGCAGATAATTTCATACAAATTCTGTTCTATTTTAGAATTTATTCGGTAAGTAGTGGATATTCGGACATCGTGAAATAGGCGCTTACAGAAATAAAATCATTTATCATTTACTTTACTGCAACCAATAATCCATCGGCCAAGACTGCCATCTACGAGCGGTAATGCTTAATAGCTATAGATGTATGGGAGAAAATGTTATTCAATTACAAAATTAATAATTGTTTTTGGATTAAATTCATCCCTACTACGAAACCCTTCATAGTGCGTGGTCCGACACAAACTTGGCCGTTACTATAACAATAAAAATAATAAAATAAAATAAATAAAATAAAAATTCTTTATTGTCGCCAGTTAATACATTCATCTTAGAGTAATCTAACATATGCATCGTATTTATGTATGCCACAAAAGGTACTGCTACTGACTCCCAAACTAAGCTTACGCTTGTATTTCGGAAAACAGTGTTCAGCCGCAGGAAGTATCACATAATAAAATACAACAAATTGGCTTGAATGACGCTGCATTAGACTTACAATTTATAATTTATAAGATAATTTTTGGTAATCTTATACTATAATCTAGTTTTACTTTTCCAGTTTTAGATTAGTTTTATTTTTTTATGTTTAATAGAAGTGTGTGATCTGTGTTTGTGTGTGTGTGGGGTGAGTGTGAATATGTGAGTAACAAGTAACTGAACTGTCCTAATAAAATAAAAAGGGTAAAAATAGACTTGAACTTATAATATAATTTAACATAACTTATTTTAACTTATAATTTAGGAGAAAAAAAATGATAAAAAATACAGAGTTGATTTAAAAAATACCTAACCTACCTAACAGACTCTCAGAAGGAAGGTTTATAATAAAAAGGAACTTGAATCGGCGCCAGGCCAGGCCAGACGACAGGCTCGTCAGCTCCGAGGCGTGAAGACCCGCTTGCCAGTCCAAAACGTGAAACGGACGGCACAGATTACACGAGCAGTGAATAAGATGGTCTTCTTGGCGTCAGCGCAGTCCCCGTCTCGGTATATTGTCAAGGTAGTTTCCGTGATCAATCCAGACCAAGACTTGACGCAGACCCCTGTCGCGGAGATGCTTCTTAGAGAGAATCCAGATCAGAACCAATAAAAGAGTAGTAACTTAGTAATAATGAATACAAAGTGTAAGTATATGATTTAAAATGTCTGTAGTACGTAGATACTATATTTCCCCATAATACACACTGCCGAAGCAATAGCAGTAGGTACACACAACAGACTCGTACCTACTCCAGTGCAACCAAATATGACAAAAAATAGGATCAAAGAACTATGATAATCTAATACACAGATATTTATGATTCTAGAGGTCATAGACAGGATAAGTTTTTAAGCAGTGCGCAAATTTTCACAGTGTGTTCTACCTATGAATATGAACAAGTTTTACTATCCGCTCACGAGAGCGCGCTATGGGACCAAACCTGAAATCGCGAAAAAAAAAAATCAGCTGCTCCCTAAATTTTGACTAGTTTTTAGTTTGGTTAGAACAGCTGTTTTTTTTTCGAAATTTCAGAGTTTATTTATTTAAAACATAAGTTTACAGTGCTTACGACCAAATCACTTATATTCTAGTACTTAGCTAAAAACTAAAAATAGCAAAAAAAATACAACAAAAAACTTATACTAACTTACATAGAAACAAATATATATATTTACAAACTTGATACGGCTTATCATGAAAGATATCCAGAGCAGAGTTCAGCAATGTGACAGCTCAGGCCGTGGGTTCAGTTGTCCCATAGTGAAAGTTGTTCATATTCATGGGTAGAGCACCCTGTGAAAATTTGAGTAGGTACTGCTTAAAAAAATATCCTGTATTTAGGATAAGAGATAGGATCCTTTATTTAAGATCCGATTAGACATACACTTGTTATAATACAACATGGAAAAGAATATTAAAATAGAATTAATGAAGTCTGTAGACTCCCTAGAGAATAAAATAAAACAAATGACCAAAATTACCCAAAATTTGACATTTAATTCCAAATAAAAAAAAAATACATATTTGAATGGGTACCATTCAAAATGATGTTGTAGCTGGCACTTCAATTAAGTTATGGACATAATTAAAACTACTTAATTTAACAAAATAATTAAAATAATGAGCGATATAAGAATAATATATTACTAATAATTTCATTTTACGCTTCAAAAATGTTGTCTCGTCACAAAAATTTCTATGACATTAATCGTACAAATAAATAAAACAACTTGCCTATTCTGTAAGCTTTCCAGAACGGTATAAAAGTCAATTTTAAAATACATAATTCGTGGCATGGCATGTGTTTGAATCGGCGCGGGGAGAGAAAGGGTCATTTGTATTTGTATGAAATAAAATGCATTAAAAAATTTACGTCTTTTATAAAAAAAAATTACACATCTTGTTCCAAATGAGCCCCTCGATTACGAATGCAGTAGTGCTATTCTGTAAATATCTCACCGTGAAAACATGAGTGAAGTGATCTTAAAGTGAGCTGTCAATACTGTCAACTCCTAGCATCAGGTGGAATGACGGCTCGCTTCACGCTCACTTCACCTGAGTTATCACGGTGAGATGTTTACAGAATAGTACGACAGGTTCGAATTCTGTTCCTAACTTCGGTTTTCGTCACTCTTGATGTGAACGTTGTTCTCATCTGTTGCGCCGCGTTTATTATTCGCTGTCGAAGTTCTTCGACTGAATTTATTGGGGTCACATAAACTAATTCCTTCATATGACCCCAAACGTAAAAATCAAGTGGATATTGTTTAATTATTAATGATCAACTTGTGGAATATAAACTTTTGAGTAACATAGTGCGCAGGTTGTCATGACTGCCATTGTAGATGTTCAAGGTTTTAAAACAAAAACAAATGAATTTATCATTAAAGAAATTGCTGTATTATGGAATAAAAAACATCAGGTGTTTTTAATTAATCCACCATTTCCATTTTACGATTTGACGAATCCAGAAAAACGGCAAGTCAGTTGGATTGAACGTAATAGAAAGATACACTGGAGAGACGGATTTGTGCCTTACTCAAATCATCAGAATTTGATTGTAGATAAATATCTACAAACAAACAAACACAAAAACAAAAAAACAACCTTCATCTTCTAAATTATTTATGTTATTATTATTCGAAATACTTTTTAACCACAACACTTTTTCTAAACCTTTGGTGTAAACACTTTTATCTCTTAATTTTAAGAAATAAAAGTGTTAAAAAGTATTTCGAATAATAACATAAATAATTTAGAAGATGAAGGTTGTCCTAATTCAACCAAGATCAAGATTATACAATAAATATGAAAATTCTCATGATGTGTATAGTTAGTTGTATTTATCATGATACGTGCTTTAAAAAAAATAATATGTTTAAATAAATGGTGTTTAAATAATAAATTTTTGAAATAAATATTTTCTTGTTTAACTCTTTACATTTGGGAAATAGGTAACAGTTTCCTATCCCTACCAATCCCATCCAATGTTAATCGTTATAAGTTGCTGGTATCAGCTGTGCGATGTCATTATACATTTATAATTATCTGTATCAAGAACTAGGAAGTGAGTAAACAGAATATGTTCGAAAATAAAAACAATCCTCGATATGGAATGTATAATGCATATAAAATGCGTGAATTTTCAATTAGTTATTGTTGGGCATCGGCTGATTCAAGGAGAAGATTGGTAATGGAAATCGCTGACGCTGGATATTTTTATTGTGGAAATGTTGTAAATGATAAAGCAGCATGTTTTTCATGTGGAGGTGTTGTAGAAGATTGGGAGATTTACGATGATCCTTGGATGCAACTTATTATACAATTTCCTCAATGCTGTTATTTGAACGCTGTGAAAGGAACGGAATATGTTGACAAATCAAAATGTCTATTTTTAAAAGAAACAAAGATATAAAATTATTCTAAAGTGGAGGAGGATAGATTGATTGCTTGCTGAATAAGCTACTAAATGCTATTAGCAATGGAGCCTAAGTAACTATAAATTACTTAACAGTCATTTTATGCGACATTCGATTCCTACAATTGTAGTTAAATGGTTGGATCATAAACTAAATTGAACAATTTAAAAATAAATTATATTAGCTACAATGCAAGATTCAGTGAAATCTGAAGGCATTTGTAAAATTATTATTAAGAACGTTAATGGTGAGGCTATATTTGTCCGTGATATGAAACCCACTCATAAAAAATCGAGCACAGATTCATCAAAACCTCAGGTCAGAGACACATCGCAAGAAGATTTATTCTATCAAAACTTGCATGATGCATTTAATTTCGGAAACATTCAAGAACTTGTCTTTAAAAATGGGAATAGAGAGCTAACACTCTCCCGAGTTAACGATATGCAGATTGATGCTGAAAAATTGAAAGCGGATTCAACAAAGTGTCGGAACACCGGCAAATCGTCAATGAGGAATATAATGCGTAATTTAGTGATACCTGATTCAGAAGACATTATAATTATGCTACCAGATTCTACCGGAAGATGAAATTCCTTTTATTTGAATCAGTTTGAAAGAAATTTGAATTCCAATCAGATGAAAGGTGATAACTGAGGTCGAATAGATACGGAGCTGGGCAGACACGTTTATACTCGTAGATCTTCTTTACTATTTTGAATAGATGATGAAGATGTTGTATGTTTGTTCGAGTTATCGACATACCTAGACTGCTCATAAAAATCGGATACAAGATCGTTGATGAATTAGATGATGGATTGATACCCGGAATACTTATTTGAGTTTTAATAAATTATCACTTTAGTTTGAATGGTGAAAACTGTGGGTTTTGGGATCTAATCTGAATAGTGAATAATAAAAAACTGAACGAGTGAAAATTTCGGGTTTCCAGATCTTGTCTGATCTGGAAACCGCAATTTTTACCTACTCTCGGGCTAAAAATATTTTTGTATATTTTATTTTTAAACAATTTTTATTTGGTTTGGCGCTTTTATTTTAGTTCAGCGCATGGTTGCGCAGTCTTTTTTTCGCATGTGGAAGTAATTGACTCGTGTCACTTTCTTATTCCCGCCCAGTTCGCTATATACAAGACCAAGCTAAAAGCAATGGTACCAACTTGTGGGACAAGTTATAGTGAACGGTCTGTCTTTATGCCGTAAGCATATTATAGCGGTGGGATTTTATCGCGGCGGGATTTTATCGCGCACTGGATTTTCAACTCTCGGTGTTGAGCCGAGAACATTGACACAACCTAACAACAACAGAGTGGAACCTAGCGCGTCGAAAAAACACACTGTTGGATTTTCAACTCTCGGTGCTAAGCAGTGTTGAAAATCCAGTGCGCGAAAAAATATCGCGGCGGGATTTTATCGCGCACTAGATTTTCAACTCTCGGTGTTGAGCCGAGAACATTGACACAACCTAACAACAACAGAGTGCAACCTAGCGCGTCGAAAAAACACACTGTTGGATTTTCAACTCTCGGTGCTAAGCAGAGTGTTGAAAATCCAGTGCGCGAAAAAATATCGCGGCGGGATTTTATCGCGCACTGGATTTTCAACTCTCGGTGTTGAGCCGAGAACATTGACACAACCTAACAACAACAGAGTGCAACCTAGCGCGTCGAAAAAACACACTGTTGGATTTTCAACTCTCGGTGCTAAGCAGAGTGTTGAAAATGCAGTGCGCGAAAAAATATCGCGGCGAAATTTTATCGCGCACTGGATTTTCAATTCTCGTTGTTGAGCTTTCTAGCGCGTTGAAAAAACACACTGTTGGATTTTGAACTCTCGGCGCTAAGCAGAGCGTTGAAAATCCAGTGTGCAAAAAAACATCGCCGCTATATTTTTACGTCCGTGCGAACGTCGACTTAGTCACTCGTATAGGCTATGGGGCATTTGCGTAACACACTATCGGAATCGGAATAGGTTTCATTTCAACAATATTTTATTTATTTATTCGGTAAGTACCTAATCTCAGAAATCGAATTCGGGATCTAAAATGTAAACAAAGGTGTTGCCAATTTTAAATAATAACCCAATTGTGCAGTTTGCCGAAAAGTACTATAACATATTCTAAAGTTGTAGGCTTAGCTTAAACAGGTGAAATATAATAGTATTGCGCACAGTTTTCAGCTTTAAAGTGACGTAAACTACGATCCAAGAATAAAATATAACTGTTTGAAATAAAATCGTGCAATTATTTTTATAATACTGGCAATA
Source organism: Cosmia pyralina (assembly GCA_946251885.1). Taxonomy (NCBI): domain Eukaryota; kingdom Metazoa; phylum Arthropoda; class Insecta; order Lepidoptera; family Noctuidae; genus Cosmia; species Cosmia pyralina. The sequence goes on from OX276371.1 coordinate 4,583,594, forward strand.
AGGCAGAAGCTCTAAATATTTGGGCTTTCATCAATTATTTTCTACTTATAAAATGTTTTTCCTTCTAAATAAGATAATCGTTAAAAAATCGTAAATAATATTGCGTTATCCTAATAATCGATTCAAGTTGAGCGTGTCAATCTGGTCGGCATAGAGGAAAGTAATAGTACTGTCAGCCGATTTCAAAATCAAATAATTAGAATGACTAGGGAAATGTTGGCTACCCCTGAGCTGTCACTTTGATAATGACATTTCTTTGTTTACATTTTTGATCTCGAATTCGATTTCTGGGTTTAGTATACCTACATTTTAGATATATTTAAGTTGGTGCAAACATAAACTTCAAACATTCATTGCGTTATTTATGTTATTGAGCAGATACATTTTTCGAACATATTATATTATGAGGAGCTCGTGGCTAAGTAATAACAGCCGCACGGATCGATCCATCAGGTTAAGCTACGCTTGCCGGGGTTGGTCAGTGGATGGGTGACCATCTTTACATACCGAGACTCCTCCGTGCCTCGGAAAGCACATTAAGCCGTTGGTCCCGGCTGTCATTCGTGGATCTTTGACAGTCGTTACGGGTCGTCAGAAGCCCGAAAGTCTGACAACCAGTCTTACCAAGGGGTATCGTTTTGTAGTGTTTGTGTCTTTTTTTTTTGTTATGTATTTTTGTGGTGTACAATAAAGTATATATAAATAAATAAATAAATATCGTATTACCCAGTTACTGGGTTGTGGAGGTCAGATAGGCAGTCGCTCCATGTAAAATAATGGTATTCAGCTGCATCCGGTTAGACTGGAAGCCGACCTCAACATAGTTGGGAAAAGGCTAGGCAGATTGATTGATTATATTATGATCAAAGGATTAGCAATTTGCTTCAAAAATGATTTAGTTTCCGATTGATAGTGTGTTACGCAATTAGGTAAGTACTCGTACTTTTTAATGTAGTCGGGTTATAGTTTCCAAAGAAATCGTACGTTTTGTTGGGCCCCAGTTGTGAGCGAAAAAACAAAATGTTTACATAATATCTACGCGAAAAATACAGCTAGACAAATCTTCTATAAATCTATAGTAATAATAAAGCTGAAGAGTTTGTTTTTTTGTTTGTTTGAACCCGCTAATCTCTGGAACTACCGATCGGATATGAAAAAATATTTTTGCATTTGACAGCCCAATTCTTGAGAAAGGCTATAGATATTTAACATCACGCTAGGACCCTTAGGAGCCGAGCAAAAATAAATAAAAGTCAGAAAGAACGCTAAGTGAAAACGAAGTAAGTCGACGTTCGCACGGACGTAATAATATCGCGGCGATTTTTTTTCGCGCATTGGATTTTCAACGCTCTGCTTAGCGCCGAGAGTGCAAAATTCAAAAGTGTGTTTTTTAGACGCGCTAAAATATAGGTACTCTGTTATTGTTCTCAACGCTCGGCTCAACAACGAGAGTTGAAAATCCAGTGCGCGGTAAAATCCCGCCGCGATTTTATTACGCCCGACCGAACGGGGGTTAACAGAGCGTGGGCAGGCGCGTGCATTGCGATGGGGTGGGTGGAGGTAACAAGCACGCGGATGACGTCGCGGGTAGAAATCAGTAACCAGTAAGTCGACGTTCGCACGGACGTAAAAATTACGCAGCGAAATTTTTTTCGCGCATTGGATTTTCAACGCTCTATTTAGCGCTGAGAGTTGAAAATCCAACAGTGAGTTTTTTCGACGCGCTAGAATGCATTCTGTTATTGTTATGTTGGATTCTCAACGCTCGGCTCAACAACGAGAGTTGAAAATCCAGTGCGCGATAAAATCCCGCCGCGATATTTTTACGTCCTTACGAATGTCGGCTTAGTGACAATTACGAAGTCGATTATACCACAGATTATACCTACGATTTAAGAATAACTACAAAGTTTAATTTCCTGTAAGAAATCGAAAACAGTTTCCACGAGTTTATATTTCATGTTGAAGGTGGTTCGCCGTGCGTCCGCCGATCCGTAGAGCAAGTTGAATGTGAAGAGGTCAGGGAAGAACTGGAAAAATAATGATATAATGTCATCATAACGCGTTATTATTCATCGAAGGGGTAGGCAGACGCATTACGTAGGTACAGCCAGCAACAAAAGTCGATTAATAATTGAGTTTTCTAAATCTTAATTATTGAAAAAAAAAAAAAAAAAATCGAAACAGATGTAAATTTTTCTCAATTCTCAATTCTTTATTGCTTTCCATAATGTAAAACAGTTGGTAAGCTTAAAATTAATGACACAATTATGGACCCTGTCGGGCACAGCATAGTAGGAGAGAGGAGGAAGAGCGCTTCTTTTATTAGGTATTTAATTTATTTAAGTAGTTTAATAATATTTAGGCTTTATTTCTTTGCTAGTAAGATATAAATAATACCTGCTGAAGTAAGTAGGTCTTTTTAATGTTAGATATACCTATATTGTTTAATTAGTTATTCCTGTTGTTCAGTATATTATGTTTAAACTAATGATATTTGGTTCTTGTACTAAATTTATTGCACGATTATTTATTTGTTAATGACTAGAATTTCAATTATTAATATTATACATAGGAATAATATTATTAATTGAAAATTATCGCGTAAATGGATAATGAAGTATTTAAATTAATTGTTTTATTTGTTTAACTGTGTATTTAATATGTAGTATTATATTTAGATATGTAAATTTTCTATTTAAGACCTGTAAATTATAATTTATCATCTAAATATTCTTTTATACTATAATAGCTTTTGTCTAATAGAAATAGTTTCAACTTATCAATAAAACTGTTATCTATATTTATATTTTTAAAGAATATTAACTTTTATCTATTATATGAAATGCTAAAAAGCAGGTTATCATATCATTTTGTGTTAATGTAGATTAGATGATGTCAAAAAGTAGCCGACTTCTGTTGCTGACCGTACCTTCAGATATATACCCGCATTTCAATGTCACAGTATTCCTATACTTACTATTAAACGAACAATATTTGTATCTAGGGTGCAAGTGTAAACCACAGAAAGATCTTTATCTATTCTGTGGTGTAAACAGTGGCAATCTTTTAAGGGGTCATTGTGGTCCCATTTTTGTGGGGTCATTGATCAACTTTTACTATCGGACCAAACCTGAAATCGCGAAAAAAAAAACAACTGTTCCCTACATTTTGACGAAATGCGAACATAAATGTACTGAACAGCTGTTGTTTTCGCAATTTCAGGTTTGGTCCCACAGTAAAAGTGGTTCACAATGATGAGTAAAATGACCCCTTAGAAGCCTACACCACCACACTACCTACACCACCTTACACCTTGTATACAGGGTCAAATTAAATTAGCTAGTGAAACTCCGCAGGCGTGATGAGTTACGATAGCTAAATACGACAAAATCAAAAAACTTTTTTACAAAAAAATACAACCGACTTCCAAAAACAACACTACAAAGTGAAAAATAACTTTAATTTCGGAAGTCGGTGTCTGATTATATGTATTTTCGTTTTTGCCACCGCCTTCCGAAATTAAAGTTATTTTTCACTTTGTAGTGTTGTTTTTGGAAGTCGGTTGTATTTTTTTGTAAAAAAGTTTTTATTTTTCACTTTTTAGTGGTTCACATGTGCTTACCCCTTCACAGCATACTGGCGTGATGTTATGTTATGAACTGGTGTGAACAATAAACATACATGAGATTTCAGCAATCCCAGTCCATTTGCTATCATTTATTGAGGAGTTCCGTTGCCTATCTCAGAAGTTCTTCATCAGATTTTCACCAAATTGAAATGGGACCACTCCAAGAAAGTACTCTTCCAAAAACTATCCAAATCGCTTCAAGTGTGCCTATAAAATTGGAAGAGTTCTCTCTATTTCTCCAGGATCTCATCATCAGATCCTGACTTGATGATCATGGGACCACCTGGGAAGTATACCCTTTCAAACAAAAAAAATAATCGAAATCGGTCCAGCCATCTTCGAGTAATCGGGGAACATACATAAAAAAAAAAATAAAAAATAAAATAAAAAAAAAAAAAAGGTTCCGACGAATTGATAACCTCCTCCTTTTTGAAGTCGGTTAAAAAGATAAGATGATTTTTTTGGGGTCAATGACCACTGGCAGTGTTGTTACTTAAGTGTGACTTGATAAAATCTGTTTTATCGTGTTGAGATTATCGACTTACCCATCACTCGTATAGTTTGCTACACAACAAAAAACATTTTTTTTATTTAAGTGACTTGATCACCTAACTTTTATGACCCCAAAAAAAATCTTCAAATAAATTTATTTTTAAACGACGATAAAAAAAAGGAGGAGGTTCTCAATTCGACACGTATGTTTCTTTTTTTTTATGTATGACCACGCATAACTTTTTACAGAATCGTCCGATTTGAAAAAAAAATAGTTTTATTCGAGAGGATATACATCAAAGTTGGTCCCATATAAAATTGATTAACTTTGCTTGGATAGTTTTTGAGTTAGCTTCAATAATACGTATTTTTTCCCTACTTTTATATGGATGATGTTCTAGTTTGTTTTGCAGGTAGTGGTATTAGAATTTATGTGGGGTAGGTACCACAACTAAAATGTGATAAATAAAAACATTTACAAAAAAATTAACCGACTTCCAAAAACAACACTACAAAGCAAAAAACGATAATACATTTAACCAGACACCGACTTCCGAATTTAAAGTTACTACCCATCACGTATGCGGAGTTTCGCTAGCTAATTTAATTTGACCCTGTTTGTATTTATATAATTGTAATCACGTTTTTGAAAACGGCTCTAACGATTTCGATGAAAGTTGCATTCATAAAATTGAAATTAATTTATGCAAATTTTTAAATCTATGCTACATCTGAGTTGTGTCGTACTCTTCTCTTTAAAAGCCTATGGTATCTAATAAAATAGGTGGAAAAATATATGCTTGTGCTATTTTCAGACTAAATAGAAAACCAAGACCTAGCGCTGTCGACAGTGACGTGAGGCCGGTTTCGTAAACATGTGTGCACTTATACTCCATTTGCAATAACATTAGACATTTAAACAAACCTTTTTTACTGTCCATTCAACCGATTTTGACTTCTATTGCGTTGGTAGCATGACAAATGGCAGCTGCAGTAAACAATTGGTATTTTAACCACTTTTTTGCTTTTAAATGCCTTTTAAGACAAAATCGTTTGAATGGACTGTAAAAACGGTTTATTTAAATGTCTAATCTTATTTCAAATGGAGTATAGTGAGGTGTAGTTTAGTTGTAGTTTGGTGTAAATGTGTGCGTGTGAGCGTGTATGCACAGAGCGAGGTGTAGTTTTGCGCATGCTTCACTGTATTGTTCGCAGCGTTGTCTTGGTTTTTTATTTTTTGGTCTGACGTGGGATGGCACATTGTGGCAAATTTTTTTTCAACTTCCGGAAGACGTAACGTTGGAAGGCCTCTCGCAAGGTGGACCGATGACCTTGTGAAAGCCGCAGGAATCCACTGGATGCGGGAAGCACAGAACAGGTCGAAGTGGCGGTGCTTGGGGGAGGCCTATGTCTAGCAGTAGACGTCTTTCGGCTGAAGTTGATGATGATGATGATGAGAATTTAACTTACCGGCAGCCCTAATTGTGACTCATAGCTAATTTCTGGCGTGGACTCGACACACCTCAATAAGGTAGCTCTTTCAGGAGTAAAGGCCATCAATTGTAATTTAGCCTGAAAGGTAAAACATTTTGGGTATGAATGTATGCATTCTTATCTACAGGGTGTAAGTGTAAACAATGGCAATATTTTAAGGAATCATTGTACTCATCATTTTGAGGAGCTCGTGGCTAAGTAATAACAGCCGCACGGGTCCATCCATCAGGTTAAGCTACGCTTGCCGGGGTCGGTCCGTGTATGGGTGACCGTCTTTACATACCGAGACTCCTCCGTGCCTCGGAAAGCACGTTAAGCCGTTGGTCCCGGCTGTCATTCGTGGATCTTTGACAGTCGTTACGGATCGTCAGAAGCCCGAAAGTCTGACAACCAGCCTTATCAAGGGGTATCGTATTACCCAGTTAATGGGCTGTGGAGGTCAGATAGGCAGTCACTCCATGTAAAATACTGGAATTCAGCTGCATCTGGTTAGACTGGAAGCCGACCCCAACATAATTGGGAAAAGGCTAGGCAGATTGATTGTACTCATCATTATGAACAACTTTTACTATGGCGGGACCAACCCTGAAATCGTAAAAAAAAAAAAATCAGCTGTTCTCTACATTTTGACGAATTATGCGAACATAAATGTACTGAACAGCAAATTTTTTTTTTTGCGATTTCAGGTTTGGTCCCATAGTAAAAGTTGTTACAAAGACATGTTTTGAGGCTGCATTCGATATCCATACTATATCATTCCGTCAATTGCTACACAATAACATAAAATATACCAGTCTCTTCGTGTCAACCGCTTCTCGTGTCTGCATGACGATAGTACGATACCCTGCTCCTTGGTTCCATCTGAAAAAGCAAATAAATTAACATAAAATCTGTTCTGGCATATTTATTTATGGCCACAGTGACGAGCAGTGGTGGCGCAGTGGTAACGGCCACGACTTATCGAGTTGTAGGTCGTAGGTTCGAACCCACACAGGCGCTTTACTTTGTGTAAATTATTTCATCACCAATGTTCTCAAAACGGTTAAGGAAAATCATGGTAAGGAAACAGGCATGCCCTAGAACCAAAAACTCGAAGACATTACTCGTATGTCACATCCACCAACCCGCACTGGGCCCGCGTGGTGGATTACGGCCCACTCTCTCTTACTGTGTAGGCCTGTGTCCCAGCGGTGGGAACATTATAGGTTATTTATGCTACTCCTAAGGGCCTAGCCCAGTTTAAAGTCTTGTACAGATCACGGCGACGTCTAGGCGGCTGTCAGCGAATCATGATCTGTGCCCAAAGCATAATCAGCCTATAAAAAGTTCCCATTGATGACGCACAGTAAAGTTGCGGTATTTATTTTTTAAATATCGCAGCTTTATGCTGAGATGGGAGCCTTTTTGGCCTCGCACAGGTCTCTTTTTTTTTTAGTCTGATTTCTTTTTTTTTTTTGTTTTTTAATGTTTATTTTGTTACTTTTATATGCTCCTTTTTAACTGTATTTCCTGTGCGTGTCCCAAATAAAATATTTTTCTTTCTTCTTTCTTTCACAGGGCCTAATTTCTGTGAGAAGGAGTGGGGCACAATCCACTACGCGGTCGCGGGGTGGTGGATGTCACATGTCTTCGAATTTTCGGTTCTAGGAGATGCCGATTTCCTTACGATTTCTTCCTTCACCGTTTTCAACAATGGTGATTAGCTCAAATTCACAAAATATGGTTTCTTGGTTTGTCGAGTATGACGTAACGCAATGAAACTATCCGACGCAAAAATACAGTGGACAGAGAAAGGTTTAAAGAAAAATTTTAACCGAATAAAATAATAAAAAATTGTTTGATATTCCCAATAAGAATTTGGAAGTTGCTGCACAAAAATAAACTTTGGCGTCGAACATCTCTGTATTTTCAGCGATAACGACATTCTTTTTTTAAAGAATTTAATAGAATTAGTTTTTTTTTTTAAACTTTAACCGGACAATTATTTAATTTATTGTGTATATTCTGAATAATCTAAAGAAAACCCGGAAAATAAATGCACATTCGCAGCTTAGTCACATCTCGACAACACAAATATTATTTTCAATTTTCAACCTTATTTCAAGCCAGCTAATGGTGACATAGATTACGTGGTTGTGTGCCGTTTAAAATCGTAGTCAGTTCGCGCCTAAGTACCTACTTACACAAAGTAAAGTGCCTGTCTGGGGTCGAACCTCCGACCTACTCTTTAGCTGTGGCCGTTTCCACTGGGCCACCGCTGCTCGTCACCGTGCTCATAAACATAATTTAATGGCAAATAATCCTAATGCCGAGAGGAGCTCGTGGCTAAGTAATAACAGCCGCACGGGTCGATCCATCAGGTTAAGCTACGCTTGCCGGGGTTGGTCCGTGGATGGGTGACCATCTTTACATACCGAGACTCCTCCGTGCCCCGGAAAGCACATTAAGGCGTTGGTCCCGGCTGTCATGCGTGGATCTTTGACAGTCGTTATGGGTCGTCAGAAACCCGAAAGTCTGACAATCAGTCTTACCAAGGGGTATCGTATTACCCAGTTAATGGGTTGTGGAGGTCAGATAAGCAGTCGCTCCATGTAAAATAATGGTATTCAGCTGCATCCGGTTAGACTGGAAGTCGACCCCAACATAGTTGGGAAAAGGCTAGGCAGATAGATTTTTTTAATCCTAATGCCGAAACGGTTACAAATCCAGGGCTACCAGCTACTTAGAATTTTCCAAAAGAAAACCCAATCCAACCCAAAACAAAGGCCGAGTCGGGGATTGAACCCAAGCTCCCTCAGCAGTAGTCGTGTTTGCGACCAAGCGATCAACGGTATAATAACATCTCTAAGAGAGTACAGCCAGAAATTTGGCAAAGTCGCAAATACAAAAATTTCGCTATTTCGATTAATTTATTACTGAATGGAATTACGAAATATATATCTTTCTGTAGTGCGCTAAAATATTGAGAATTGCAGAGCTGTAATCCTAAATCACACTACATTCACAAAACATATCTATTCTGTGAATATTATAAAGGCGAAAGTTTGTGAGAGTGCGAGGGTATGTTTGTATGTTTGTTACTTCTTCACGCTCAAACGGCTGGACCGATTTGGATGAAATTTGGTATGTAGATAGCTTATACCCTGGATTAACACATAGGCTACCTTTTTATCCTGATCTACCATAGACTGGATCCGGAAGTCGGAGGACAGGGTCTGTTACAGGGCGCAGCTTGGGAGAGGCTTATGTCCAGCAGTGGATTGTGATAAAACGAGTTGATTGAATAATAAAAAGTCTGAGAAAGAAGATTGTACGGGTTCTAGTAGTTAACTCCGTGCACCGATTTGTCGTGAAGGTGTGTTAGAGAAACATGTTCCACTACGATGCACTAAGAAGTTAAGTTTATTTAAATTAGGAGTAAGTAACAGTTCTAGAGTAGAAGGCGATTATTTCTCTCAGTTGTTGATAGCTACAAAGTTATAAGTTCACTATATTTAAATTCGTTAGTCATGTTATTTTCTAATGAGTAAATATAAAGAAATGAATTCATAAGAGGAAGTTTGAAAGTGGCAGTGCGGTGACTGAAAAGTTGTGCGCGGAAATCGGTTGTCATGGTATGGGCATGTGATGCGGAGGAGTGAGGAAAATGTCGTGAGGAAAGTTTAGTCGATGGCTATAAGAGTAGGGGAAGTCCAAAGAAACGATGGATGGATTGTGTGAAAGATGACATGGCTTGAAAGGGGGTGACTACCGAGATGACGACTAATAGAGAAGTATGGAAGAAAGGGACATGTTGCGCCGACCACAAATAGATTGAGATAAGAGCAGGAGAATGATGATGTTTTTTTTATAATGCAAAATTTTATTATGACGCGCATCGTTGGCCTAAAGTAGCTTACAGAGTAAGCAGAAAAATGTACGGCGATGAGACCGTACAAAGATGTTGTGCCCGGTAAGTCCTTACCTGCTCGATTGAAAGTTGTAAGCTCTGGACATGAAAGCCATGGCGTGGTAGGTATGTCTTTCCATCACCCATTCTTTACGAGATGACCCTTCTAGGTGGGTGTGGCCATCGAAGTCTGGGAAGAAGTCACAAGCTGCATCGCGCATCAGCTGGAATTAGGTAAATAAATACTTATTGCCGACCTTTTACGGTACACTGCTCTTGCTGTTGTTGTGCTTTGCAAAATCGTAATTATATATTATACAAAATGACATTACTTAAACATTTGATTTAAAAAGTATTATATTCATTAATTTAATTATCGTGAACTGGCACTTCCCGCGCGGCTTCGCCCGCGTGGATGTCGGAAAATATCCCACGGGAACGAAAATCCTTCCTTATTCCTTGTCTACATTATAAAGGGAACCTCTGTGCAAAATTTCAGCTTTTTAAGTCCAATGGTTTGGGCTAGGCGTTGATGAGTCAGTCAGTCAGTCGGGACTTCTCTTTGTTAGGGTTCCGTTGTCAACAAGAAACCCTTATAGTTTCGCTATGTCCGACCGTCTGTCCGTCCGCTGCTTAGCTCAGAGACTCTTAGTAGTAGAAAGCTTTAATTTGGCATGGATATACATATTCATGACGCCGACAGTGGTAAAATAAAATCATGAAAAAAAATTTTTTTTAGGGTATTTCTGTACACGTAAAGTGGGGATGTTTTTTTTTTCTCATCTAACCCATGGTGTGCGGTGTTGTTGGATGGGTCTTTCAAAAATATTGTGGGTTTGTGAAAACAATTTTTCGATTTAGGGATCCGTTTCTGAAATATTAAGCTTTAAAGTGATAATTTTTGTTAGAGCCAAGTGTCTCCCCCCCCCTGCCAGCTAAATGGTTAGTTTTGGATGGGTGAAAAAATTCACGGTAGTAGTATATATAACGAAGTTAAAATGAAAACTATCACAGCTAAGTAGGCTTTCAAGCTTACGAGTAATAGACAACCAACTACGGAACCCTTCAAAGTGCGTGGTCCGACACGCACTTGGCGGGTTTTATTTATATAGGCTGACTGGTAATTAGTAACAAGCAACTTTTACTATGGGACTAAACCTGAAATCGCGAAAAAAAAATCAGCTGTCCCGAATATTCATGTTCGCATAACTCGTCAAAATGTAGGGAGCAGCTGATTTTTTTTTCGCGATTTCAGGTTTGGTCCCATAGTAAAAGAGGTTTGTTATCATGAGCAGAATCATGTGTTTAAGTATCGGTCACTAATTACCAGTCACCCTATATAGATGTGAACACTATGTGGAACATATTTTACATGTCAAGAGCGAGTCGGACTCGCGCACCGAGGGTTTTAAAGTGTGCTTCTTAGAGACATGCAAACTTCAAAGTTTGCATGGAGAAAAATCCGAAATTATTCTATGTGATAGAAGTTTATGTAAAGATTACAGAAAAATAAAACGATGTCTCTAAGAAGCACACTTTTGCAGAATGAAACCCTCGGTGCGCGAGTCCGACTCGCTCTTGACCGGTCTTTTTTTATTGCGTTGACTAGAACCTTGATATTATAGAGCTTCAAGGGACTATAGACGTACGTGTATTTGATATTAATTTCAACTTGATACCTCAACGCTCTTGGCAGGCTGGCAGACAGACGCACGGACAACGAAGTGATCCTATTAGGTCTTTACCTATGAAATTGCCGTTCTGCAGTACTGACCATTTCAAATCAAAATAATTTTTGTTTGGCTAAGAATTCTAATTTCAAATTAATTTTATTTTAAAAACATGGATTTTTTTTTCCAAAAGTAGTCATTTGTTTATTGATTAGTGTTACATTTTCATCGCATTTCAATCTTTTTCGTCATCGTGGATACGTTAAAAATTCGAGTAATTATGGAATATGAGTACCGTCGTGGCAGCAACGCGGCACAAGCGGCACGCAACATCAACGAAGTTTACGGAGCTAACACTACAAACCAACGCACCACTTGTTATTGGTTTGCTCGCTTCCGTTCTGGAAATTTCGACCTGAAAAATGAACCTCGCGGTCGTCCGAAGACTTTGGTCGACAATGACGAATTAAAGGCGATTGTGGAAGCTGATGATACACAATCTACGGCTGAATTAGCAGCAGCTTTCGACGTTAGCGTCAAAACAATATTGGTCCATTTGCGACAAACTGGCAAGGTAAAAATGCTGGACAAATGGGTGCCCCACGAACTCAATGATCGCCAGCGCGAAGTACGCGTCGAGACGTGCCTTGCACTGCTCAACAGACACACAAATGAAGGAATGTTGAACCGCATTATTACCTGCGATGAAAAATGGATTCTGTTTGATAACCGCAAGCGCTCAGCAAGTTGGTTGGATCCTGGTTCAGCACCTAAACAATGCCCTAAACGAAAACTTACCCCTAGAAAAGTGATGGTCACTGTTTGGTGGTCTAGCGCCGGTGTGATTCATCACAGCTTCTTACCAAACGGGGTGAGCATTACTTCAGATGTGTACTGTGAAGAACTGAACACAATGATGGAGAAGCTGGCACATCTCCAACCAGCATTGGTCAATCGCTCGCCTCCGCTGCTCCTGCACGACAACGCGCGACCTCATACTGCACAGCAGACGGTCTCCAAGTTGCAAGAACTGGGTTTGGAAGCTCTCCGTCATCCGCCCTACTCACCAGACCTTGCGCCTACAGACTACTACTTTTTCCAGAATTTGGATAACTTCTTGGCGGGAAAAAAATTCAATACCTAAATACCTACCCGAGAGGCAGTACAAAATGCCTTTGAAGAATTTGTTGCCTCCCGTCCAGCTGATTTCTTTAAGAAGGGCATCAATAAACTGCCACTGCGTTGGCAAAGATGCATCGATTGCATGGGTGATTACTTCGATTAATACAAATAAAAAATGCATGAAAAAATTTCGTTTAAATTTTTTCATACAAAACGGCAATTTCATAGGTAAAGTCCTATTATAAAGGTTCCGTTTTTCTTTTTGAGGTACGGAACCCTAAAAATCACCAAATTTTATCATGTTTACATACTGATACCCATTACGTCTGCAGAGTTTCGCTAGCTAATTTAATTTGACCCTGTAGATCTCGGCCTTAACCACCACTAACCTGAACCATTTTCTTGACACTATACTTCTTGTTGAAGTGTTCGGTCAGCGCGGGGGTGGACGCGTTGGTGATAGCCTTCAGCTTCACATAGTTACTGACACAAACCCATGTGACCGTCACACACAGGCCTGTCACCGTGATCATCACGCCTCTCCTGCAGGAAGATGAAGGTTACACTGGCTAAACTCAAACTCAAAACTCAAACTCGAAGCATTGTTTTCAATTAAACCAACTACAGGCACTTTTGAATTGTCAAAGAGTCGGTCAGTTAGTCAGAAAGTTGGAAGCAAGATTCCAAAACGTAGATCTCAATGGAGAAGAACGGGCAAGAAACTCCACGGACACTCATTTAAATCAAGTTAAGTAATACAACATCCTCGGTACATTATTTTTGTTGCTTCTACATGTGAGAAGTAAAAAAAAAAAAAAAACTTAAAAACAATTCAAAATATAAGATTAAAAATAAGCCCTGGCAGTTATGAGATGACCAGTGTCGAATGACGGCGCCCGTTCACGAACATGACGCGTGGATCAGCACCATCCAGCTCAACCATTTTGTAGGGAACCGAATGATCCAACACACGCGCCACCATCAGCGAGACATTTATCATCATTATTATGGTTAGGTCGAAAGAAATTCCACTTCTGGACATATGCCATCTCACACTGCTTCGCGCTCCGACGAGTAGCGGGCGGCAGATTTAACACAGTTTGTATAGAAAACACAATATGCGTGCTGGACGCGCTGATCGTGCAGATGAAGTGCGGTGCAGTATGATAATTGCCATAGGGCTCTCCCAAGCAAATCGCCATAACAAACGGTTCTAAGGCTTCCCGCATCCAGCGGAGAGTATATAAAATAGCCTCCACGAGTAGCAATACTTGGAGAGGCTTATGGTTACGTAATAACAGCTGCACGGGTCAATCGATCAGGTTAAGCTACGCTTGCCGGGGTTGATCCGTGGATACCAAGACCGTGCCTCGAATCCGAATACCATGATCTTGCCTCGAAAAGCACGTTAAGCCGTTGGTCCCGGCTGTCATTCGTGGATCTTTGACAGTCGTTACGGGTCGTCAGAAGCCCGAAAGTCTGACAACCAGCCTTACCAAGGGGTACCGTATTACCACAGGCGTATGAGTATTCGCAAAAATGTTCTTAGATAAATAATGTATTATGCAAAAATCAAAAGGCATATCAAAATCATTAGATCTACTTAACGCGTTAACTTTTAGTAATACCATATGTAAAACTTTTTGGGGTTGCCCATTCTCATTCATTGTTCTCTCCAAGGCAGAGTTAGCGTGGCTCTATGGGCATGTGAAGTGGAGGAATGAGGAAAATGTCGTGAGGAAAGTTTTGAGTATGAATGTCGATGGCTATAAGAGTAGTAGGGGAAGACAAAAGAAACGATGGATGGATTGTGTGAAAGATGACATGGCTAGAAAGGGAGTGACTACTGAGATGACGACTATACCTTCAGTGTTTGGTCACTGGTGTCCGAACCATTAAGGCGAAGCAATAAATGATCAATTTTATCGACAAACCCACCGTAATAAGGCATTTTGACCCTACTGTTTTGTATTTTTTTCAAGGTTTTAATGGGAGTTTTTGATAAATGTTATAGTGTCAACTTATTGCCTACTTTTGTAGCTGTCGAACGAAATCACTTTTATGCCTGTAGTACCTCTACATTGGTAGATATTGCAAAATAAACGAACCCACCCGTACTCAGTAAAAAAAAAAAAGAATGGCCGCCATTTCAAAACAGTAGGGCTAAAATGCCTTATTATGGTGGATTTGTCGATAAAATTGATCATAATTGCTTCGCCTTAACGGGTCGGACACAGTGATCAGACACACTTTAAGTGTGGAAGAAAACCATGAACCAAGTATGTTGCGCCAACCTCAAATAAATTGGGATAAGGGCAGGAGAATGATGAATGATGTTCGTGCAGATTTTGAAAGAAGAAGACAGGTAAAGTCATTATAAACAAAACCAAGAACGGGTCTTCTCGCGATATTCCTTTTTACGAGGTAAACAGGTACCTACTTGTTTCCCGACGTTTCGACCGCCTTGCAGCGATCGTAGTCACGGGAGGACTGATGACAGCTCAGCGACGTCTTCGTAAGGTGCGTAGTCCGCGATAGCTGAACATTTGCTGGAGGCTGGTCCAAACCACTGGATGCAACTACACAAGCCACAGGTTCTTTCCACTGGTCGTTACTATTACTCCAGAATAGTGAAGCGATTGAAATCAGGAAATATAAAAATTTCAACAGAGAGGATGGATACCGACTGCCTACGACTTGGAATCCAGTCATTAGCAAATGCAAGCAACGCCGGTCGTCCGACGAGGTCCGCCAGTATGTAGACGTCATTAGTGTTGTGTGTAGACGTACCGACAGTCACAATAATAAAAATTGTGAAGACCAAGTGAGGGTAGATGCCAATACCCGCACTTTACGAAGACGTCGCTGAGCTGTCATCAGTCCTCCCGTGACCACGATCGCTGCAAGGCGGTCGAAACGTCGGGAAAGTAGGTACCTGTTTACCTCGTAAAAAGGAATATCGCGAGAAGACCCGTTCTTGGTTTTGTTTATAATGTGTACAAATCGCGAAAGTTTAAAAAGGTAAATTCATGAATAAATAGGAGAATTTATAGCTTATGTAACGAAAGTTTGGTATTTTTACTCCTCTTCCAATCCCATCCCTTTAGGAAATACAGTATGTATAAAATCACCTACCCATCTGGATCAGGTTTCATGTCCCACGCTTGGTAGGGCATATTGCTGTATCTCAACGTTGCTATGCCAATCGGCCCTGCAAACATATACATAAGAAATTATCATATGTTTTCTGAAAGCATAAGACGATATGAAAGTATAGAGGTATGAGGAACAGGGTGTAAAGTTCACTCATCAGAAGGTTGCGTGTTTAGATCAAGTCGGGGTCACCAGTATATAGGTTTATGAGGAATAGGGTGTAAAGTTCACTCATCCTCCATAGAAAAAAGGGGGATCGTCCGACCACGGTGTCGTGTCTGATGGGCTATTTCCGACGTATTCCTTGCAGGATGTCATAGTAGGGTTATGCAATGCAACAAATCAAGCCACCAAATGTTTTACCAAAATTCAATAATTTTTGTATAAGATAAATATAAATTACGAAAAATAAAATGTTTCATTAGTGATCTTTGCCAAAGTTTTAGACATTTTTCAACTTTTAATTTTTAACAAAGTTCTGCTACGGCATCAGCTATGATAATAACTTAAATTCCAGTAAAGTCGCGCCATAAATCATTTTTGAAATGTATTTTTCCTAATAATCTAACTATCACAAAAACTATTAAATTTCGGTAGAACATTTGGTGACTTCATTTGTTGCATTTTAACATTACTATGACGTCCTGCAAGGAATACGTCAAATTACAAGTAACCCTGTGTATGCCAGTCGCACGGTAAACTGCTTGCGCGATATAGATTTGTGTGACGTCAGGCCTTTGATGCGTCGATGAAGTACCTGGGACTCGTCCTCGACAGCCGGTGGAACTTCGTGGAGCATTTCCGACGTTTGGCTCCCAGACTGGAGCGGGCTGGGGCTGCCTTGAAGCGGCTCCTGCCCAATCTGGGGGGTCCAAACGCCTCCTGCCGGAGGCTTTACGCGGGGGTCGTGCGGTCCATGGCCCTTTACGGAGCACCTGTGTGGGCGCGTTCCCTGAGGCTGCGACCGGCCCGCCGGTTGAACGCGTCCCAGAGGGTCATGGCCATCCGGCTAGTCCGGGGATACCGCACGGTCTCACGTGAGGCGGCGAGCCTCCTTGCCGGATTACCGCCATGGGATCTGGAGGCAAAAGTCCTCGCGCACGTGTGGGAGTGGCGCGAGGAGGCGAAACGCCGGGGCGTAACTCCGCTGCCGCGAGAAATCACGGTACAGCGGACAGAGCTCCGGCGGGATCTCATGGCGACATGGAGAGTGCGATTGTCGCAACCCAGCGCTGGGCACGCCACAATTGCGGCGATAAGTCCCCTCTTTGAGGAGTGGTTGGAGAGGCACCACGGCGTCCTCACCTTCCGCCTGACGCAGGTCCTCACCGGACACGGTTGTTTCGGGAGGTTCCTGTTTTGGATAAGGCGGGAGGAATCGCCCGGGTGTCACCATTGTGTGGATCGCCCGGAGGACATGGTGGAGCAAACAGTGGAGGTCTGCCCGGCTTGGGCGGAGCACCGCCGTGTTCTCACGGAGGCGATCGGCGGCGGCGATCTCTCGCATCCAAACCTGGTCCAGGCCATGGTGCGGAACGAGAGTGCATGGAAAGCCGTCACCTCCTTCTGCGAAGCAGTAATGCTCGCGAAGGAGGAAGCGGAACGCGCGAGGGAGATGCAACAGCCGCGCCCTCGCGCCCCTAGCCGCCATAGGAGACGTCCTGGGCGGCGGGAATCGATCGAACGACGAGTAATGGGCAGCTCGCCGTCCGGAAAGGACCAGGCCCGGGTCGACGGCGCGTTGTGTTCCACGCGCGCCTCAAAGAGATGTCAGCAGTGACGGGGTCAATTGGGCCGATGCCGCCGGGGTCACGGGTAGTTCGAAAGAGATACCGTGGCCCTGGCACGGGCATCTGAAGGAACATGGGTGGGTTTTAGTCAGTAAAAGTCTGACACGCCCTCCCGCTCTGCCTAGAGCGGGAGAAGTCTTTTGATGATTTCCCATCCACAAAAAAAAAGCCTTTGATGCGTAGTTCGCATCGCGCGTGCGTTCAGGTTGTAGATGCCGCTACAAACGTATAAATAAAAATCGTGTAAAAATTTAACTTGTAATGTTGAATATCAAACTGAAAGACTGACAATAGTTTTCAAAAGCCTTATTAAGTCACATCATCTGCTGAACCTTTTCCGAACTATGTTGGGGTCGGCTTCCTACAGTTTAACTAGATGCAGCTGAATACCAGTTTTTTACATAGCCCCTCACACGAGCGCGGTGTGAATCTCATTTTACCTAAAATTGTACGTGGTATGAGTTCTATACCAAGAAAATATTTTTTTTTTTATTACTTAATAGTGATGGAACAACGTTAATAATAAAAAAATATTTTCTTGGTATAGAACTCATACCACGTACAATATTAGGTAAAATGACTCACGGGCCCGATTCACACCGCACTCGTGTGAGGGGATAGTGCGACTGCCTATCTAACCTCCACAACCCAGTGATTAGGTAACACTATACCTCTAGGAAAGACTGGTGGTCAATCTATCGGGGTCTTCACTTGTAACCAGGTACCCATAAAGTCAGTCAAAGAAAGATCTACGAATAACAGCCGGGACCGACGGCTTAACGTGCTTCTCGGGGATCGGGGATTACTTCCTTAACTAATCATCATCATCTTCCTGACCTTGACCTTGAAAAACGTGTTGCGCCGACCCCACGTAACATGGGACCATGTTACGTGGGGTCGGCGCAACACGTTTTTTTTTTTCATTCTCCCTTATCAACCGTCACGCTATTAATAACTCCCTTCTCTTCCATATCATTCCTCACACAATCCATTCATCTTTCCTTTGGTCTTCTTCTCCCTCTCCATCCATCAACATTTATATTCATCACTCTTATAGACACATGCGTTTCCTCCTCATCACATAACCATACCAAGCCAAATGATTTCCTTTCAACTTTTCTGTCACTGGCGCCACTTTCAAACTTCCTCTTATGTACTCATTTCTTACTTTATCCATTTTCGTCACTCCACACATCCATCTCAACATTCTCATCTCCGCTGCATGCAATCTTTTTTCATCTTCCTTAATTACATATACGAGAATAAATTTATTTGAGAATGATAATGAATGCAATGAAAATGATGTTGACTGGAACTCTTACTCACAAAGAACTCCAGTCCTGAACTGTATAGTCAGCTTGTCTTCATTGAACTTGTAATCGTTGACGAAGTTGGTAGTCCAGAGATTACGTGACTCCTGCCACTGACAGACCACTGGTGGTTCGCTCCACATCACGTCTTGAGGAAGGCTGAAAGAAGATATCATTTAAAAGAAACAAAGAAAAGAAAGAAAGAAAGAAAAGAAAGAAAGAAAAGAAAGAAAATAAAATAAAAGAAAGATAAGAAAGGAAAGAAAAGAAAGGAAAGGAAATGACAGAAGAATATTATTTAAGTCAGCACAGACTAATATAATCCGGTATAACATTACGCCCGTATTGCCTGAAGGAGTCGGCAGAGCTGTATTAGCACTCACACGATTGCCATACAAAGGGTAAAAGGGGTACAGATGAAGCGGTAATGGGTCGCAGATAATAAGCAAACACAATAGCTTACGGAAAGGAAGAAGTATATTGCCCAACAAGTTCACAGTATTCACAGGACACAGATTCTCCCTTCAGACTCCCTCCCTCTTCAGATTCTCCCCTTCAGATTCTCCCTCCAGACTCTTCCTTCCTCTTCCTTCCTCTTCCTTCCTCTTCCTTCCTCTTCCTTCCTTATTTATTATTTTTTTTTTTTTTTTTTTTTTTATTAAATGGGCCTCTGATTTGGCTTCACATGTCGTCAGAGAATTAATATGATATTATATGATATGATACCTCTCAGGGCACGGATTTCCTCACGATGTGCTTTTTTTTCGTTTAAGTGCTTAAAATTTTAGGTACCGATTTGAATTAAATATTAAACTGCAAGTGTTAATCGACTTTTGTTGCTGACTGTACCTACAACCGTTGAAGATTTACTTATATTTCCTTTCTTATTTTCTTTCTTTTTTCCTTTTTTTCCTTATATTTTAACAAAAATAATGAATCATTCAGTGTCTAGAGTAAGTACTATAGTCTAGAGCACTTCTTTGAAGAGTAAGTACTATAGTCTAGAGCACTCAACATCTTGATACATTTCTTACTCAATAAACACCATGGCCAGCTTCTCGTACTGGGCCTCCATGACCTTGATCTCCTGCTCGATCTCCTCAGGGGTCCGAGTGACCCCCGGCGGGGGTGGCAGGGGGGCCCGATACTGTACCTGGTACTTCACCGGTTTCAGGCATTTTGGGAGTTGCACTGAAAAGGAAAACGTTGGGTTTATAAACAACTGAGTATTTTTGTTTGGTAAGAGTCCTGACAATTTAGTTATTTTTTAGGGTTCCGTACCTCAAAAGGAAAAAACGGAACCCTTATAGGATCACCTCTTTGTCCGTCTGTCTGTCAGTCTGTCAAAGCCCTTTTTGTTGAGGTAGGTATCAAGTTGAAATTAATATCAAATACCGTACGTAATTCTATGTTTCCTTGAAGCTCTAAAACCAAGCTTATCTAAGTTCAACGCAATAAAAACATACAGCCATTTATGAGACATATTTTGATACTCGCAAGTAAATCAAAACCTATAGGGTACTTCTCGTTGACTTAGAATAATGAAATTTGGCAAGAAGCAAGGTAAAGGAAAAAGTCCGAAAATAGTTAATTTGTATTTTTGTTGTTTTTGTTTGTGTGTTGTTTTGTTTTTTGTTGTGTTAATTTGTATGTGTTTTGTTTGTTTTGTGTTTGTTGTGTTTGTTTGTGTTATTTGTTTTAATCATATTTTGGGATTACACACATAAATCAGTTGGAGAATTGAACGTGACGTACATCAATAATGTATGGGAAGAACATGTTTTTCAACTACAGTGTTAGTTTATTTTTGGGGTAAATTATTTTCAACTACACTCACCCACCCACTCACCCTACTAGTCCGACACGGACTTGGCCGTTCTTTGTTTGACTTTTCATTCAGTGCTCAAGTAAGTAACAGATTTTAAGCTTATTTCTGGGAGGTAACTTTACCATCTCGTTGTTCTAGTGATCGATAGCGTGGCTGTTGAGTGTGGGTTCGATTCTCGGGTCGTGCAGTAGGTTTGTAGAAACGTGGGGTTTGCTTATTTTGTGCCTGGTTAATGGAAATAGGCCCCCAATAGGGATGATGACTATTTTTTTTTATTTTTCCGTCTTGTAAATTATTAAAAAATATTGGACACGTATTTTTTATTTTTTTTACGTACTTAATCAAAAGATTACGGCGATACACGTCACGCCTTCCTAGATTTCATACGTAGAAGTGACGTAGTGAGCCCCCACTCCCCAACTTTAATGCGTGTTATCTAAGTAATTTTTAGGGTTCCGTACCTCAAAAGGAAAAAACGGAACCCTTATAGGATCACTCGTGTGTCTGTCTGTCTGTCCGTCTGCAACAGCCAATTTGCTCCAAATCTAATGGATCGATAAGTTGAAATTTGGTACACATATGAATTTCTGTGACCCAAACACGGCCAGGTAAAGTAAATAAATGAATTTTGAATATGGGGTCACTTTTGAGGGGCAAATAAGAAAACTAAAACAAAAGTTTTGCAAACTACACCGTGTTACATATCAAATGAAAGGACTTACTACGAGGGTCTCAAGTATATATTTTTTATAATTTTTAAATAATTTGTTTTAAAGTTATTGAAGAAAATGGACGAAAATTTACCTTTCCCCCCTTATCTCCGAAACTACTGAGCCTAAAATTTTGAAAAAAAAAAAAATACAAAAATAGATCTTTATCTGTAGATTACCGGAAAACCTATAAAAAGTCTGTGGTCTTAAAATAACATGGTAAACCTCTCAATATTGTAAGCACAAACTTCCATTTACAGTTGGAATGTATGGAAGAACATGTTTTTCAACTACAATGTTAAGTTTGTTCTTGGAATAATTAATCGCAACTACGGAACCCTTCATTGTGCGTGGTCCGACATGCACTTGGCCGGTTTTTTTTATTAAAATGATAAAAAAAAATACGTGTTTAATATTTTTTTATTATCTGACTGACGGACTAAATAGATTTTTTTTTTATCCAGGCCAGGGATTTTTTTTTTACCTGTAATATGAGACTAGATAACTGGCGCACTGTGGGTGTTCTCCACCTCTGCTTACACTTTCAGCTAATTAAGCTTGATGTTATCTAGACAATGACCTACCTACATAAATATATTCAGCATTGCACGTTTAGTTATAAAGAATTTATGCACAAACAAAAAAAAAAATCGAACCCACCCAAACTCAAACTCAAAGCATATATTTCAAATTAACCAATTACTGCCACTTTTGAATTGTCAATGGGTCAGTCAGTCAGAAAGATGAAGCTAGTTGCCCATTCCAAAGCGTAGTAGATCCCTATGGAGAAGAACGGACAAGAAACTCCACGAACACTCTTTTCAATCATAATATTTTTACAAAATATTGGTTACATCGTTCATGTTGAAAATATACATGTGAGAACAATGTAGAAAGACGTGCACGTTAAAAAGCGTCCGTAATTAAAAATTAAAAATAAGCCATGGCAGCTAAGAGACGACCAGTCCCAACTGACGGCACCCGATCACGAACATGACGCATGGATCAGCACTAATTAGCTCAACCATTTTGGAGGGAACTTAATGATCCAACACACACGCCACCACCAGCGAGACATTTGAGTGAGCATGACATACTCTCAACCGCCAGGGCACATTCAAGTCAGTGAAAGACATACCCAGTAAAAGGTAGCATAATAACCGTCGCCGTCGCCACACGTCTTCCCAACCACTAGACCATTTGTGACGTCATAATCTATTCACAATGACGCTGAAATCCAACATGGCGCCGAATCCTTGTCTTTGACCGAACTCGATAAGATACAATATTATCATATTTTGTTAGATTACGATACGATATCGTTCGAAAAACTCGTACAAAAATATATTTTGACACAATAATATATTATTAATAAATACGTAAATATTACAAACACTGTGTATTTTAAGTGAAATTGTGTATTTTCATATACAGGTAGTCTGAAATTTGTTTTTTTTGGTGGCTGTGAAGTGTTTTTTGTGGTAATGTGTGTGTAACAGTGTTTTTTTTTGACGATGACGTCGTGAGAACATTTTGTGCCAATTCATGAGACAACATGATTTTGAGGGTAATAATGTAAGTAATGAAAAAAAAATCTTGGCTCTGCCAAAGTCGGGTAAATAGGATTTTGAAAACCGGAATGATGATCAGTGATGGAATTTTGCCGTGCAATTAACGTTATGCTCTTCACAGAACAGGCTTAGCTTAGGACGAAGGAATCGCGAAAATCTGAGCTAAGCAAGTCCTTTGAAAAGCATGACCCCATATTGTAATTTAGTGTCCCGGTTTAGGTAAATTTTCTCTTAGGAATAAGTTGGAGAATTCAAAGTTCGTCTCAAATGGATAAAACTGGACTATGCGAAGCCCGTTTTTATCCAGTAGGAGCGTAGCTGATGTAGGCTTTGAACCTTACGCGTCTTAGCATGCAACTTCCGTGGATGTTTAAATTATAGTTTATGAGACAAACTGAGAATTTTATAATGTGACAAGAGGTCAGACAGCCACGGGCCGAAGTGGTTTTTGTAAAAGTTCTGTTATTTAATAAAATCGCTAGTTTACCTCTCTACCTGTTCAATTTATAGCGAAGCTATCCCCCTGTGAGGTTCGAGTCCTCACAGTACCTACCGGTACAGGCCATATTTACAATTTCCTCTGACAATTTCTTAGATCGTTGGTATTTTTAACTATGTATGCTATTTTTTGACGGTTATTTTGGAATTTACTCTTAGAAAATGAAATATTGTCAATTATTTTCTATGTTTAGAGGTAACTTTGGATTTTTTTTCTATCGAGAAAATTTTATGGAATCGTGTTTTCGTCAAACATGTACTTAACATTAATCCTCAACTTTACCATATATTTATTTCAAAATTAATGCTGCAGTATTTTTGACATAACGGTGGATCATGTTATGTGTCTTATCTTAAGTGTGTGTGTGTGTGTGTGTGTGTGTATGAGTCCTGAATACATTATGGAAAGAATTTGAAAACTGACGAAGATATAAAAGACTTGACTGTACATAATAAAATTAAGTGTAACACGATAAGAGAGTGACTCATTTGTTTATCCGGTCATCGATTACTTCTGAAACCAACAAAATAATTAAAATCACTCCATTTGTTAGGAATTAATAGCTGTTATGGTGTTTTTTTTATGGTTGTCATGAAAATCGCGTTGAAGTAGCGTGATATTGTTATAGGCAATGATCATGCAACCGCCGGTAAAAATAATTACTTAATTCATAATGATACTGTGAATTACAAGGTTATTTTTTGCAGTTGCAGAAAATAGCCCATATTTTAACAAAATACCGTGCCGATTCAATTATTTTTTAAATAAAATTTTTAAAATACATTTTTAAGTACGTCTAGTAAGTTCCTATCTTTTTCTTTTATCTTAAAAACTTATACGGTCTTATTACAAAACGAGGTTTTTCTTCTGTCATGGTTTAAACCATTGAGCCAGTTTTTGTAATAAGAACCTAGCTGTGATAGAAATACAGTTCTTTATACAAAACTGACAACTTAGTCCGGTACTAAGTTGTCAGTTTTGTAAAACTGACCAGTTAATGTGTCTGAATAAAGTTCGAAATTCAAAAAAGGGTCCATGGTTGAAACCTGGGTTTGAAGATGAACCTTGTTTTGTAATAAGACAGTTAGAATTTGTCTGGTAGTCCTCTAATCACGGCGGTAAAAATGGAACATTTTTTTGTAATTTTTGGAGGGTCATATTTTCTTTACTTATTAATTCCTGAAAAAAAAAAACTAAATGACTGGGACGTGTCTACAGCAGATCTTGATTTTATGAGAAAAAAATGATTGCTCTGAGGCATTATTTTGGAAGAAAAAAGGGTAATACATTTGTATGGAGAATCGCAGGCCCTGCTGGCATGGCCGTGTGGCCCAGTTGTAACGGCCCCGACTTACAAGTTGTAGGTCGTGGTTCGAACCCAGCCAGGCGCTTTACTTTGTGTAAATAATTTCATCACCATTGCTCTCAAAACGGTGAAGGGAAACATCGTGAGGAAGCCGGCATGTCCTAGAAACAAAAATTCGAAGACATGTGACATCTACCAACCCGCACTGGACCCGCGTGGTGGTTTACAGCCCACTCCCTCTCACTGAGAGGAGGCGTGTGTGCCAGCAGTGGGAACATTATAGGCTAATCATGTAATAGGTCTTTACCTATGAAATTGCCGTTTTGTATGAAAAAATTTAAACGAATTTTTTTCATGCATTTTTTATTTGTATTAATCGAAGTAATCACCCATGCAATCAATGCATCTTTGCCAACGCAGTGGCAGTTTATTGATGCCCTTCTTAAAGAAATCAGCTGGACGGGAGGCAACAAATTCTTCAAAGGCATTTTGTACTGCCTCTCGGGTATTGAATTTTTTTCCCGCCAAGAAGTTATCCAAATTCTGGAAAAAGTAGTAGTCTGTAGGCGCAAGATCTGGTGAGTAGGGCGGATGACGGAGAGCTTCCAAACCCAGTTCTTGCAACTTGGAGACCGTCTGCTGTGCAGTATGAGGTCGCGCGTTCTCGTGCAGGAGCAGCGGAGACGAGCGATTGACCAATGCTGGTTGGAGATGTGCCAGCTTCTCCATCATTGTGTTCAGTTCTTCACAGTACACATCTGTAGTAATGCTCACCCCGTTTGGTAAGAAGCTGTGATGAATCACACCCGCGCTAGACCACCAAACAGTGACCATCACTTTTCTAGGGGTAAGATTTCGTTTAGGGCATTGTTTAGGTGCTAAACCAGGATCCAACCAACTTGCTGAGCGCTTGCGGTTATCAAACAGAATCCATTTTTCATCGCAGGTAACAATGCGGTTCAAAATTCCTTCATTTGTGTGTCTGTTGAGCAGTGCAAGGCACGTCTCGACGCGTACTTCGCGCTGGCGATCATTGAGTTCGTGGGGCACCCATTTGTCAAGCTTTTTTACCTTGTCATTTTGACGCAAATGGACTAATATTGTTTTGACGCTAACGTCGAAAGCTGCTGCTAATTCAGCCGTAGATTGTGTATCATCAGCTTCCACAATCGCCTTTAATTCGTCATTGTCGACCAAAGTCTTCGGACGACCGCGAGGTTCATTTTTCAGGTCGAAATTTCCAGAACGGAAGCGAGCAAACCAATAACAAGTGGTGCGTTGGTTTGTAGTGTTAGCTCCGTAAACGTCGTTGATGTTGCGTGCCGCTTGTGCCGCGTTGCTGCCACGACGGTACTCATATTCCATAATTACTCGAATTTTTAACGTATCCATGATGACGAAAAAGATTGAATTGCGATGAAAATGTAACACTAATCAATAAACAAATGACTACTTTTGGAAAAAAAAAATCCATGTTTTTAAAATAAAATTAATTTGAAATTAGAATTCTTAGCCAAACAAAAATTATTTTGATTTGAAATGGCCAGTACTGCAGAACGGCAATTTCATAGGTAAAGACCTAATATGTAGCTGTGTGTATTAACTGCCTCGTTGGTCTACAGGTTGCAAGTGCAACTGCTAAGCATGAGGTCCTGGGTTCGATTTCCAGGTCGGGCAGTGTTATTGGCGTTTTCCATCTGGAATTTCCCAGTAACCGCCTGGAGTCTGGATTTGTGCCCGGTTGATGGCAATAAGCTCGCCTCCTATTACATGGAACTTACACATAACTAGCGAAATGTGCGTGTTACTATAGGTACACCTCTGCCCAACCTTTCCGGGAGAACAGGCGTGATGTTATGTTCGTTGTTAGGGTTCCGTACCCGAAGTGTGCCAAACGGAACCCTATTACTAAGTCAAGGAATTTGTTATTATTTATTTACTAGCTGCGCCTGGCGGTGTTACCCGCGGTTTATGAAATACACTAAAACGTGTATTATTTAATCGGTGAGAAAAGTATTCACAAAAAAAATTGCTCATCCCACGGGAACGCAACATTTTTTCAGGATGTAAAGTAGCGGTTTTATATACATTCACTAACTAAATAAAGATGATTAACTTGATTTTTGATGTTTAACTCATTTGTATTCTAAACTAGCTTTTTTAATAACTAGCTGACCCGACAGACGTTGTCCTATCTTGGCTATGAATATTCTAATGTAAACGCGTGAAGTTAAAATGTTTTTCTGAAATTTTCCAATTTTCTGCGAAATTTTCTTAATTTTTTCTTTCATAAAAACCTTCTCCATAATAAATAAACAAAATCAATCTGCCTAGCCTTTTCCCAACTATGTTGGGGTCGGCTTCTAGTCTAACCGGATGCAGCTGAATACCATTATTTTACATGGAGCGACTGCCTATCTGACCTCCATAACCCAGTAACTGGGTAATACGATACCCCTTGGTAAGACTGGTTGTCAGACTTTCGGGCTTCTGACGACCCGTAACGACTGTCAAAGATCCACGAATGACAGCCGTGACCAACGGCTTACCGTGCTTTCCGAGGCACGGAGGAGTCTCGGTATGTAAAGATGGTCACCCATCCACTGAACAACCCCGGCAAGCGTAGCTTAACCTGATTGATCGACCCGTGCGGCTGTTATTACTTAGCCAGGAGCTCCTCGTTATAAATAAACACAACGAGATAATAAATAAACACAACAAAAAAAAAAAGAACTAGCCAAATTGGTCCATCCGTTCGCGCGTGATGCGATGACCAAGGGAAATAGGGATTCATTTTTATACGAGTAGATAGATTGGTAAACATTTGTAAAACATAATCTAGAAATAAAATAAATACTTTTAAATACTACTTTATTAACCGACTTCAAAAAGGAGGTTATCAATTCGTCGGAACCTTTTTTGTTTTTTTTTTATGCATGTTCCCCGATTACTCGAAGATGGCTGGACCGATTTGGATTGTTTCTGTTTTATTCGAGAGGGTATACACAGTTGGTCATCACAGTTGGTCCCATATAAAATTGATTAACTTTGCTTCGGTAGTTTTTGAGTTAGCTTCAATAATACGTATTTTTTCCCACTTTTATATGGATGATGTTCTAGTTTGTTTTGCAGGTAGTGGTATTACAATTTAATATTACAAAAAAATACAACCGACTTCCAAAAACAACACTACAAAGTGAAAAATAACTTTAATTTCGGAAGTCGGTGGCAAAAAACGAAAATACATTTAACTAGACACAAAAAACAACAAAAAAAACATTTTTTTTATGTTCCAGCATAAGCTGCTGCCTCTTATATTCTTCAGCTCAATCACCATCGAAGGGTCCAAAATGTCTGACCGGCTACATGACGGATGTTCAGAACTGGGTCGACGAAACAGGGAAGCTACTTCCTGCCCCAGGTAAGAACCATTCGACTCTTTATTAAAACAAATACAAAAAAAAAACATACAGTCGAATTGAGAACCTCTTCGTTTTTGGAAGTCGGTTAAAAAGTCAGGGGTTGTCGTCGGATACCCGGTTGGAATGAAGTTCCTTTCGATGTATATTATGTACTAGCTACGCCTGCGTGGATGTCGGAAAATATCCCACGGGAACGTACTACCGGAAAATCCTTCCTTATTCCTTGTCTACATTATAAAGGGAACCTTTGTGCAAAATTTCAGCTTTCTAGGTTCAAGAGTTTAGGCTGGGCGTTGATGAGTCAGTCAATCAGTCAGGTATTCTCTTTTTATTTATATACAATTTGTCGTTTTTCATCCTCGTCAAATTTCAGGATGTGATACAGAACATTAAACCGAACAACTTTCTCCATGGAACCAACATCGTAATCGCGGAAAAAATTTTCAACTGTCCCATAGACAACTTCAATACCCACTCGACGCAAATGTATGGGACGGCTGATTATTTTTTCGCGATTACGATGTTGGTGTCATGGAAAAAGTTAATCGGTTTGATGGTCTATACCACACCTTTTTTGACGAGGATGCAAAGCGACACGTTGTATAGAAAGAAAAGAAAGAAAAAATATTTTATTTGGCACACGCACAGGAAAGAAGGCGCATAAATAAAAGTAACAAAATAAACATAGTTATATTAATACAAAGCCATCTAGTATAACGCTTTTTCGGTCTAATATAATTTCTGCCCCTTTTTAAAAATAAATAAAAAATATAAGCAGACTTAGATCTCGATAGAGGAATTCCTATCGAGAAGGCCAACAATATTCATTTTAGGTGTTGGTCGGGGTTGGCTGCAATGACTCTCAGCACATTTTTTGAGTGTGGGGGGGTAAGACGGACGAGCGACTATCGTGACGGCAAACGGCCTAACGCTCTAATAGTTATGAAAAAAAAAATACAGAAAATAGTTCTATGACCAATAGATTACAGAAAAACCTTTATGAAGTCTATGGTCTTAAAATAACATGGTAAATCTCTCAATATTATGCGTACAAACTTGCATTTGCAGTTGGAATGTATGGGAGAACATGTTTTTCAACTACAATGCTAGCTTTGTTCTTGGGATAAATTCATCCTAACTACGGAACCCTTTATTGTGCGTGGTCCAACACGCACTTAGCCGGTTTATATAAAAAAAACCATAACATAAAAAAACCATCACATAAAAAAACCATAACATAAAAAAACCATAACATAAAAAAACCATAACATAAAAAAACCATAACATAAAAAACCATAACATAAAAAACCAATACCTTAAAAAAAAAACCATAACATAAAAAAAAACCATAACATAAAAAAAACCATAACATAAAAACCCGCCTTTTTTCCACGGAGGGGTAGGTAGAGGCACAACGTATCCCACTGAAACGTCCGAAGTCTAAAAGTCACCCAGAACGAAAAGCTCAGAATGTCCGGACGCCCGAAAATGACCCGGAACTGCTTTAGTTATTGTTCTGAGCCCGGAACAAACGGGTGACAGACTGACAGCGACCGCGTTCCAGCCAATTAGTTTTTAATTTTTTGGAATTTTTAGAATACAGCTACAGCCGTCGTTCTTGTATTCACAGAAAGCCATTAAAATTCCTGATATTTTGGTTAGATGGAGTTGGTTGCAGGAGGCATGACAAATTAATGAGTTGCATGTATACAACCGCAGCGCAGCGCGCGGGGGCCCGACGCGGGTGACGTTTTTCTTTTGTATTATACTATCCATCAATTTGTATGTTTCAGGTGACATTGCGAACTCAATAGATCTCTCGTCGATCGCGAATCCGGTGCAGACTCTTCATCAGAAGATGAACTTGCAGAAGTCACCGAACCAGTTCGTTAAGTACCTCAGCTTGGCCAGATGTCAACTTAGCAGAGTACCACCGGTAAGTAATATTAAAATCTATACTCTGTTTTTTTTAACAAACGAGTACCGAAAATTTTGACTGCGTTGCTATTGGTGCACGTAATCAACATAAAATCCGTTCCACACAAACCAAACGCTGTAGTTGTGTCATTGACTACCTGCGCGTCGCACGTGTTTTAGTGAGTGAACCACACGATATTGTTTGTGCGTGAGTCATGGCGGACATGTCTCCTGTACAGTAAATTTTAGAAGTATTCAATATGAACGGGCCTTAACAATTTCAAAACAAAACAAAGGCGTTGGCGCCACCCCGACCAATGACCCATCTCACTCTGTCAATATCGGAAATTTGCGAGAGACATAACTCAGTACTCGTTTGATAAAAAAAACAGACTATACTGCGCAAAATACGACGCGCCAAAACCAAACTCATTAATTTTACCCGCCGGAAAGCTGCTACTTAATCTTTATTAGTATTGGTCCGGACATGTCTGCCCCACGTCAGATCATTAAATGCTCGCGGCAGTGCAAGGTGAAGATGGAGAAACGCACTTGACTCCTACCGAATGAGCTGGCCTGCAATGGCAGAGGACAGACGTGTTTGGAAGTGGGAGACGCAAGCCTTTGCTCAGTAGAGGGATATTATGGATTAAACACAGGGTGTATGAGAAAGGTGTGGTCAAATTTAAGGATGTGGTACAGACCGAACAACTTTCTCCATGGCACCAACATCGTAATCGAGAAAAACATATCAGCTGTCCCATACAATTGGGTCGAATAGGTATTGAAGTTTTGTACGGGACAGCTGATATTTTTTCTAGATTACAATGTTGGTCCCATGGAGAAAGTTGTTCGGTCTGTACCACATCCTTAAATTTAACTACACCTTTCTGATATACCGGTGACTGGTAATTAGTGACCGATACTTTTAAAACACATGATTGTACTCATGATAACAAACAACTTTTACTATGGGACCAAACCTTTTGTTGCGAAAAAATAATCTCATTTTCCCTACATTTTGACGAGTTATGCGAACAAATATGTACGGAATAGCAGATTTTTTTTTTTTGCGAATAGTAAAAGTTTGTTATCTCGAGTCCAATCGGTCACTAATTATTATAGTCATCCTTTAAAGATAGCTGGTAGATAGCTGCACCCCGCGGTTTCATCTGCATGGAGAGTCCCACGGAAACCGCGCATTTTTATGGCATAAAAAGTATCCAATGTAATTTGGGAATAGTGTAGCTCTCTATCTTAACAATGTAATAATTTTTGAAATCGGATCAGTATATCCCGAGATTAACTTTTAGGTACAAACATACAAACAACTATCCCTCTAAAATAAAGATGCAATCAAGCTATTTTATTCTAAAAAAAAAAAACAATTTAAAAACGATCCTAAGCTTATTTCCATCAATGCTAGAAACTGAATAGTTTTCCATGACAAATCATAGCTCTACAAGTGCACCTCATCGAATAATTTTCAGCCTTTTAGGGCTTAAAAAAAGACAATATTATCTTGTCAATCCGAGATCTATAATAGTATCATCTGTGTACCTGTTATCGGTTTCATCAGGAACCAAACGGTGTATTATCTTTTTTATCTCAAGTACTTGTTATCAATCCATATCCAACGATTTGAAAGGTATGGCGTAAAGGCACGAGTATATAATTATGTATGCAACATACGGCCGCTATAGCGACATTAATTAATGACACAAGTAGGTCTAGTGGTCAGTAATCATAAAAATTACAATAAGATAAAATAATAAATAAATTTAAAAATTTGCTTTTAGTTTTTATGGCAAAACAAGACGTATGAAGTAGTACCACCAGTCTCGCTATGTGGTGCTACTCTAAACAGAGTAAAGCAGTTTAAATACCTTGGTCACTGGGTTACAGAGGATGGCACTGATAACTGTGATGTGGAGAGAGAGCGCAGGGCATTGGCCGTACGATGCAACATGCTGGCCCGCAGATTTGCAAAGTGCGACCATAACGTAAAGTTAACACTGTTTAGGGCATATTGCCAGGCTTTTTACACCTGCAGTCTGTGGACCAGATACACGCAAAAAACGTTTTATGCCCTGCGGGTGCAATACAACAATGCTTTTAGGATACTGCTGTCGCTGCCACGTTTCTGTAGCGCATCTGGGATGTTCGCAGCAGCGCATACAGATGACTTCTTTGCGATCATGCGTAACAGATCCGCGTCACTGCTGCGTAAGATGCGAGACAGCGACAGCAGTCTCCTGAGCATTGTTGCCAGTAAGACTGAAGGCCATCTGATGGGGCACCTGTGCGCAGTGCATGTATTGTTGCCAGGTGTCTCCGGCAGATGGCAGAACAGGTACAGATATTTGACATAAGTTGTGTTATTCTATTATTATTGTTTCTTGTTTGTTTATCTTTGTGTCCTAAATTGATTATACTAACATAGTTTAAGTAATACTAACAAATTATGGGTAATTTGCCTGAATTAAAGTTGAAATAAATAAATAAATAATAAATAAAAAATAATAATTTCAAACAAACTAAATAAAATAATAACCAAAATAAGGATCACTCTATGCAAACGATTCATTCACGAAGCTATTGTTCTATGTCAGCTGGTAAGAGGTTGTTGACCGACAACTTTTTTTTTTGTTCATCGTTTGTCTATTGTACTGACTTAGCTGTGAGTAGCTTCATTAATTATTTTTTTGCAAAACCCCCAGAAAAAACTCGAGTGGCGTGACCGTTTTTTTCTCCTTCGTTTTAATTACATCTCTGCGCTACAGGTTGCTCCAAGATGCTATTTTAGAAAATTGTAAATAAATCAATAAGTAATAAACGTTTAATGAAATTAAAATATCTTTAAAAACGAAAACGCGGAACTGTATACGCGTGTCAAGTTAATGTCGTGATTGCAGTGGCACGTTGTATATTATTATGAACAGCTCGGCAATATCTAGTTTTATGATTTATCCATTAGTATCTGTCGACAAAATGATAGCAAATAAATGTGATCATTAGCCCTGCAGTGGCACAATACAGGCTGATTATTATTATTATTTTGTTTTTTAAATTTATTTTCTCAGGTTGATAGAACCTGGTATTAGGGTTCCATACCAAAATGGTAAAAAGTAGGAACCCTTATGGTGCGACTCAGTCTGTCTGTGTCTGTCTGTTTGTCCGTCTGTCACAGCTGGATATCTCAAGATCTACTAATGCTATCAACTTGAAATTTGGAACAGTTTTAGATGAGTTTGCCTAACTATTTTGCAAATAAGAATGAAATAAAAAATTTTTTTTTTTGCAACAGGTACTGAAAGGGGCTATTAAAAATTCGAAGTGGGGTACTACGACATGTGGGGTATCATATGAAAGAGCGCTGTTTGCAAATTCTCAAAAATTTTTTTCTATTTTTTAGGCCGCATAGTTTTCGACTTTTGATGAAAAATGTAAAAGATATACCGCCCCCCCCCCCTTATCTCCGAAGTTTGCACCGTGAAAAATCTGAAATTATTCTGTAATAGAAGTTTATGGTAAAGATTACAGGAAAAATAAAACGATGTCTCTAAATAGCACACTTTTTCAGAAATCATCAACAAAAATTACATAAATAGGGTGACTGGTAATTAGTGACCCATACTTAAACACATGATTGTGCTCATGATAACAAACAACTTTTACTATAGCACCAAACCTGAAATCGCGAAAAAAAATCAGCTGCCCCATGCATTCATGTTCACATAACTCGGCAAAATGTAGGGAGCAGCTGATTTTTATTTTTCGCGATTTCAGGTTTGGTCCCATAGTAAAAGTTGTTTGTTATCATGAGCACAATCATGTGTTTAAGTATCGGTCACTAATTACCAGTCACCCTACATACGCAACCCTCGGTGCGCGAGTCCGACTCGCTCTTGACCGGTTTTTTTTTTAATTCTCACGGGAGCTAACCAAGGTGAGATTTTCAGTTTGAGAAGATAGATTAGATACTTTGTACTGCATTGAAATTATTGTCTAAATCTACCTGTAGGAATTTCTAGACTATAAGCACGACATGTTGTGTCTGCTTTCTGAACTGTAAGGTAAGTATATTTAGAAAGAATGATTGCATTTAAACTGTGAAGTAACTGTTTCGGGATAATAAACCAGACGTCGATACCACTATTAATATAAATGAAAAGCAGTTGCATGCAGCTGAGATGAGAATGCTAAGAGGGATGTGTGGTGTTACACGAATGGATAGAATAAGAAATGAGTACATAAGAGGAAGTCTAAAAGTGGCACCGGTGACTGAAAAGTTGTGCGGAAATCGGCTGTCATGGTATGGGCATGTGATGCGGAGGAGTGAGGAAAATGTCGTGAGGAAAGTTTTGAGTATGAATGTCGATGGCTATAAGAGTAGGGAAGACCAAAGAAATGATGGATGGATTGTGTGAAAGATGACATGGCTAGAAAGGGGGTGACTACCGAGATGACGAATAATAGAGAAGTATGGAAAAAAAGGACATGTTGCGCCGACCCCAAATAGATTGGGATAAGGGCAGGAGAATGAATGATGGATGACGTCGATACCACTATTGGGATTATGTTTAATTTGTTCATTTTCCAGAAAGGGGTTTAATTAAGCATGTTTCATATATACTCGTAGAAGGATGCGTGCTATGGATGGAGAGCTATGAATGTGCGAGTGGTGTAGCTGCCGCTCCTCGTACCTTTCCTACTGTCGATGCATCGCTTAGCTCGAGCTGCTCATCTCCCTCGCACAGCTACCTCGCGGCGGCGCCTCTTTATAGCACATCTTACTCGCTCCGCTACACAGCTTAGCATCAGTGGAAACGGTCACATGGTTTCGTAGCTTAGCTTTCACATCCTCGCAGCATAGCTGCATAGGACATCTCTGGTAGAAAAGCACTCTTAGAGTAACATGGTCATGCTGATCAAACCCTCTATAAACTAATAAAGATTAAAATAAAAATGATTTTATGTTATTTTTCCAGATATTCCAACTACGGGACCACCAGCTACGACCCTTAGCTACAACGCTGGAGTATATGACTCTGTATGGCAACTCATTCCTAGGCATGAGTACAGCAGGTGAACATTATACTTTGACGTTCAACGCTACGGAATCAACTGTCATGAATTCCAGTAATTCACCTCAGAGACAAGGTAAATGGCTTTGTACTTAATGGCATTTCAATAATACTTGGAAATAATAAGATGGGTAAAAGAGAGAAGACAATAAAGAAAAGGAAAGAAAGTATTTATTTAATTAGAGATACCTACGAATATTACCATAGAGAAGGAAAAATAGAGGCCAACGGGAAAAGAGGACAGACCGATGCGAAAGTACATACATAGACTAACTAAAGGAAAAGACTCTGATAGAGACATTTATGATGTAAAAATAATTGCTGCGTTAAGTTTGGGATAAACGGTTATTATGATGACCATAAAGGTCCATCCACACATCAGGTTGTGGCGGCATCTACATCGCCACATGCGAACTACGCATCACATTGACGTTACGCAAAATATTGCATTGCGCAAGCAGAGTTTACCGCGTGACTAGCATACCTATATATACAACGTCACGACATCAATCGTCGGGCTTCACCAACCCTGATGATCCCATAACCCTCCTTCAGGAGAGTAGTAAGGCCACCAATACGGTTTGCAAACGCAAACCATCTAGGAATACATTCCGACCTCGCCGCCGAGGTCGCAATCGTAACCCCCCCCCCCCCCTATCCCCTACTCGGTGAAGCTGTGCCTGCTGGGGGCACAGCTGAGCCTGTAGCACTTAACCCCCCCATCATGATCCAGCCTGCCCCGTCTGGCTGCTCTATTATTAGCGACGCTCAGTCGCCTAATATTTTACCTTAGTTTGTAAGCCCTGGCCGGAGGCTTTAAGTTCGCTTAAAGCTCCCACAGGAAACGCTCGGTTAAGCAGTCTCGACCCCCAGTGGTCAACTGCGAGATGCCATTTACAAAACCGAAAAAAAACGAAAACGATCAATCGTCGGGCAGTTGCCCACCAGACACAACACCCGTCTGGTCGGAGGATTCTCTCTTTTCTATAGAGGATGAGTGAACATTATACCCTGTTCCTCATACCTTCTATGGGCTTCCGGGTTCCGGGCTGAGCGTAATTATATGATCGAATTTATATACATTCAAAATTATGCTTTGCATGTTGGTGCCGTCATCTACATTTTATCATTTGCTTAGGTTGCACAACGTTTCATTACCGACAGTTTGACTCGTTAGGGTTGTCTTCTTTTACGACGCGGCGCGTGAGTATTGAACCGGCTGGTGCGCGGCAGCTCACATTGAATTGACCCAGTGAGATGAGCCCGCGGCGTACTTGTAGCTTCATACCGAAACTGCGGAGTGTATCTATCTGTATTAATCTGTGCTATAGCTATTAATTTGTTATGAACTGCTTTTCTTTCTTTATTTCCAGTTGCAAATGTCTGGTCATCAGGTCTCACATCAATCACCTTCTCTAATCTCAAGGAGCTGGACCTTAGAGCATGTTCCATACAAGTCCTCGGCCCAAACTTATTTCGAGGGATGACTAACTTAATAGCACTTTACATCGGCGAAAATGAAATCTATTTCATTGACTCGACGGCTTTCTCCGGCCTAGATAAATTAGTACACTTGGATTTTAGCAGGAACCAAGCGTTTGATGAAAATGGAAACCCGAAAAATCTAGTTACAGATAATTACTACGCCTTTCAAGATATGGATAGACTAGTTTCCTTGGATATGTCGTATACAAGAATGACACAAAGAAATCTCGGAATGATTAAAAGTCTCGGCAGAAATCTTAAAACTCTGTCGTTATGTCAAACTGGGTTAAACAATCTTACAGAGGACATTTTTATGACAACAGCCTTACAGATACTGGACGTTTCACGAAATAATGGGATTCTGAATCTCAGTAGAGCTTTGAGGGGACTGGAACACAGCTTAGTAATTTTGTATGCACAAGAAGTTGGTCTACAAACTATGGATGTATTCGAGAATTTTAACAACTTAATGATATTACAACTTGCTAACAATGAGATTACCACTATAGGCCATTCAACTGCAAAGAGCCTGAGAGGTCTAAAAATTCTAGATTTGGAAAAAAACAGGATAAACTCTTGGTTCACTCGGACATACTCTTTAATGCCAGAATTGCAATTTCTATCGTTATCTCATAACAATATTAACATAATCAGAGAAGAGATGATCGTAGACCTCATGTACGTAGACTATTTGTCCATATCTGGTAATTTCTTGGTCTGCAATTGTCACGCTAATGATTTTTACAAGATGGCTGCCAAGAATGACATTATGTACAATGATACTTTAATTAGCATTCCAGGTGGCCAGTTACCGCATAATGGGTACCGATTCTATAATAAAATTATACTAAATAGAACTAAAATCGATTTGCGTGATTGTGATATACAATGCTTCAAAGATATCGGTCCATCAGGTAAATTTCGTTTTGTGGACTATTTGCCAGATGCTTACACGTGTCTCATGATACCAGAAAGTAAGACTGTTCACATTTCCGAAGTATACAGCTGTAGCCGAGCTGCTAGAGATGTCAACTATGATCAACAGTTGAATGGTGGAAAGAACAAGCTTCTGGCGCTATTGGCCATACCTTGTGTGTTGCTGCCTCTAGCCTTGATCTTCGTTTTCAGAAGACATATTCGATACTTCTTTATAACTATGAGAAACTCTGCGATGCTGAGTTTGATTAATAAGAAGGACGCTGTTGACGGTAAGCGGAACTTTTCGATATTTTGTTTATTTATTGAATACTATAAGGTCCTTAGGTATTAAAATAGATGAACAAACTTTTAGAAATCATTTAGATGACAAAAATAAGGACAATGGTAAAAATAATAATAAGAAAAACGCATTATATAATATACTTACAAGAAAAAAAATCAGTTAACGAAAATACACTATAAATTTTGGTTACCCAATGCATAAACACATACATGTCTTTGTTATGACATAATTCTGATACTACAATTAATGTGCAGGTGCACGTGATCACGTCACCGCCTGCGCCCGCCGCGTTTTTAGGGTTCCCTGGTCAACAAGGAACCCTTATAGTTTCGCTATGTCCGTCCGTCTGTCCGTCCGACCGCAGCTTAGCTCAGAGACTAACTAAAAAAGCTATAATTTGGCATGGATATACATATTCATCACGCCGACAAAGTCGTAAAATAAAATCATGAAAAAAGTTTTTTTAGGGTACCTTCTGTACCTACACGTAAAGTTGGGATGTTTTTTTTTATCGTCTACCCCACGGTGTGGGGTGTTGTTGGATAGGTCTTTCAGAAATATTACGGGTTTGTGAAAACAATTTTTCGATTTAGGGATTCGTTTCTGAAATATTACGCTTTTAAGTGCTACATTTTGTTAGAGTCAAGTGTGACCCCCCCCCCCCGCCAGCTAAACGGTTAGTTTTGGATGGGTGAAACAATTCACGGTAGTAGTATATACAGGGTGTCCCGTAAATAATGGATCAAACGTAACGGGTAGGTAGCTTACCTAATTTCCAACAACTAATTTGAATATTAAAAAAAAAACCGTTACAGTAACCAGGATATTAATTTTTTTTCGAATTTTACGATTTTGTCTTCCAGAATTAAGCTTTTTTAATGCTGTCGCTGCAAATGATGACATTTTTAGGTATGATTTTTATTTAACATTTCTGAATAGCTTACTAATGTTATAAGATACCATTTTTTTGAATACCGTTTTATTTGCCTTAGAAAAAAAATCTTGAGTTGAAAAGTTTTTTCTTTACGATGTTAGGACCAAAATTGAAAAAATTCTCCTGTAAAAAAAATGTATGACACCGAAAACCACCATTATTTTAAAAACTTGTACATTTAATAAGGTTTGCAAATTGGTGTAAAACTTACGTCTAGTCTTTATCGTTACAAAGATATTGCTATGAATGTGATGAAGACAGAAAATAAATTAAATTGGTACTATTCCATTTTTTCATTTTCGTAATGGCTTATGCTTGAATGCTTGTAATCGAAGCAGGTAGTTAAGCGGCTAGCATATTCCGACCCGATGACGTCATCTGTCCGGAATTTGGGACCGCTACCTGTGGCGGAGTTGCACCTCAGTCAGCGTGAAGGGGATAGATAGCGCCGCTTTTGTATTTTTGGTAAATTGGTATGAAGTTGTACATTCTAGTCCTTGTCGTTACAAAGATAATTGCTATGAATCTGAGAGGTGCTCCAAATCAACGTTAATAAAAAAAATAAAAAAGTGTGTACATTTAAACTTTTTCTTTAAAATGTGTAACTGTAGTATTTCAGAGGCAATGTTCATTGAATTATTGAGGCGTATGAAAAGAATTAGGAGGCCGTACTAAAAAAAACAGTTAGTTCAAATAAATCGTTTTATTTGGTTTTTACAATAAATGTTCGAATTGCCTTCCCTCTACAAGAATGCAAAGTCTGCATCTCCTAATAAAGGAAGCTCTTATCCGACGGACAAAACGGCTTTGGTTTATTTCTGATGCAGCAGATTGGATGCGCTGTCGTAATTCTTCTTCCGACGTTATTGGATTCTTGTAGACCCTGTCTTTTAAACATCCCCAGTAAAAAAAATCTAGGGGATTTAAATCCGGAGATCGCGGAGGCCACAAAATTGGTCCTAATCGGCCGATCCATCTGTCCGGATAACTTTCATCAAGGTGCGCCCTTACTGCCGTCGCATAGTGAGCGGGGCACCCATCATTTTGCAACCACATTGCTTGCCGTACGTCTTCTGGAACGTTTTCTAATAACCTTGGCAACTCATTCCTTAAAAAATGGAGATAATATTCGGCGTTTAGAGTAGCTGGTAGTTCAAAGGGCCCTATTATTTGCCCATTGATTATTCCCACCCATAAATTTATTTTAAATTGATGTTGGCTCCTGTCCTCTCGCATCAAATATGGGTTTATCAGCTGCCAACTGTGCAAATTATGCAAATTTAAATATCCATCTCGGCGGCATGAAGACTCGTCACTCCATAAAATCTTGTTAAAAAACTGCGGGTCCGCCCGAATCATTCTAAGCATCCTTTGGCAAAATTCTATTCTTGGCTGGTAATCACGCGACGTCAGCGTTTGAACACGTTGCACGTGATATGGGTGCAATCGGCACCGTTGTAGCACTCGATGCACCGTCGATCTAGAAATTCCTACGCGTCGCGCTATGACGCGAACGGAGACTGACGGATCTTCCTCGATTTCTCGAAGAATGACTTCGTCATTAACTTGTCGCGGTCGTCCTTCACGGGTACCACCAACTCCGGTGCCAAGAATTCTTCCCTCAAGAAGCGCGTTATGCATTCTAATAAAGACGCGATAATCGGGATAACGAACCAGGTTCGGGTATCTTTCACGGTACAATCTTGCAGCCGCCCTGGCATTACCTCTTGCTTCTCCGTAGATAAAATGCATTTCGGCGTACTGCCGTGGCGTGTACTCATAACGAGGCATTGGGCTGAATAAGGTTTCAGCGCTACTGCACACACGTACAAGCACACACAAACGAATGTTTTCGGAGTCCGTAGGATCGCCAAGTCGTTTGTCCAATACGCAAAGAGTTCCAAATCGATAGGCAAAGCAAAGTCCAAAAACACAGCACAAGTCAAATTTTACAGAAGAAAACACCGAGCCACTGACCGGGAGCGAAAGTTGTCTGACGTAGCAACTCGAAGAGAGACTAGTTACAACTAATAAAAGAACCTGCGCAACTTCATACCGATTTAACCGATTTACCAAAAAGCGGCGCTATCTATCCCTTTCACACTGACTGAGGTGCAA
This sequence comes from Cosmia pyralina, assembly GCA_946251885.1. Lineage (NCBI taxonomy): Eukaryota > Metazoa > Arthropoda > Insecta > Lepidoptera > Noctuidae > Cosmia > Cosmia pyralina. The sequence goes on from OX276371.1 coordinate 4,624,244, forward strand.
CTCCGCCACAGGTAGCGGTCCCAAATTCCGGACAGATGACGTCATCGGGTCGGAATTATGCTATCCGCTTAACTACCTGCTTCGATTACAAGCATTCAAGCATAAGCCATTACGAAAAGGAAAAAATGGAATAGTACCAATTTAATTTATTTTCTGTCTTCTTCATCACATTCATAGCAATATCTTTGTAACGATAAGGACTAGACGTAAGTTTTATACCAATTTGCAAACCTTATTAAATGTACAAGTTTTTAAAATAATGGTGGTCTTCGGTGTCATACATTTTTTTTACAGGAGAATTTTTTCAATTTTGGTCCTAACATCGTAAAGAAAAAACTTTTCAACTCAAGATTTTTTTTCTAAGGCAAATAAAACGGTATTCAAAAAAAATGGTATCTTATAACATTAGTAAGCTATTCAGAAATGTTAAATAAAAATCATACCTAAAAATGTCATCATTTGCAGCGACAGCATTAAAAAAGCTTAATTCTGGAAGACAAAATCGTAAAATTCGAAAAAAATTAATATCCTGGTTACTGTAACGGTTTTTTTTTTAATATTCAAATTAGTTGTTGGAAATTAGGTAAGCTACCTACCCGTTACGTTTGATCCATTATTTACGGGACACCCTGTATAATGAAATTTAAAGGGAAACTATCACAGCTAAGTAGGCCTTCAAGTTTACGAACAATAGTCAACCAACTTGTAAAATGTACTTTGAACAGTAAAAATTTCGTACAAATTCCATTAAAAATTACCTAGATAACGTTGTTAGTTGCGTAAAACAGGTAGTAAAATATAAGTTTATGAACCTTGTAAAAATATACAAAAATAAAATTATATTCTAAATTAATAATATTTACGCTCGAATAACGACGGGCGGCGGCGTGCACTACGGAACCCTATTACTGCGCGTGTCCCGACACGCACTTGGCCGGTTTTTTTTTATTATTGTAGGTCAAAATAAAATCACTTTAATAATTTTTTTTTTGCTTGGATATCTTTGGTCAGACGTACTGAACGCTTTGTTAAAATTTGTCCATCTATTTAATGGGTCCACATATATGCACAAAACATTGTGAAGAATGCTTTAAGCATTCTCAATGTCAATTTTTGTTTTGTGGATTGGTTTCGTTCCTTCTCTATACAAGATGTACCAGAAATGTATGGACAAATTTAAGGGTGAACAGACCATCAAACTGAACAACTTTCTACATGGAACCAACATCGTAATCGCGAAAAAATTATTAACTGTCCCATAGAAAACTTTAATACCTACTCGACGCAAATGAGGACGTCTGATTATTTTTTCGCGATTACGATATTGATCCCATGGAAAAAAGTTGTACAGTTAGATGGTTTGTACCACAAACCCTTTCTGGTAAAAGTACCTTTTATTAGAAGCAGTCTTTGCCCTGCAATAGGACAGTCTTCTGGGTACCTAATCATAATTTTTTCAGAAACTTTTTACCTTTTATTATCATCATCTGCCTAACCTTTTCCCTTGACCTCCACAACCCAGTTAGCGAAACACGATACCCCTATGGTGAGACTAGTTGTCAGACTTTCGGGCTTCTGACTACCAGTAACGTCTGCCAGATATAGATCTTCGAATAACAACCAGGACCAAAGGCTTAACGTGCTTTCCGATGCACGGAGGGGTCCCGGATGGTCACCCATGATGATGGTAGATTGGTATTATTTCGCCATGAGCCCCTCCAGGAATCCTCTTCGTATCTTAGAGTATAATATTATATGTCATGTTGAAAATGAGTCATATAGATGCAAAGGTAGCAACATCCAGTTTTACAAAAATGGCAGTAAACGAATTTTTTGTTTTAAAGCAGTAATATAACTATTATGGTTCTATTTTTAACATAAAAATGTAGAGAATCATGTGATTAATACAAGAACAATTTAGGATATTACAGTAATATCGTATTTTTTCTAAAAACTAGACGTTTGGTTTGGATGTTTCTGTTTCTGCGCCCAACTCGTGAATATTGCTACCTTTGCAGCCAAATCTCTGGGATGTTGCTGCATTTGCAACCACAGATTTTTGATCTTAATCAGACTGAATAATCTTGATACTTTTGGTGCAAAGTACATACAACAGGTGTCTACGTCAGGAGTTTACTGTATCTAAGGGACACCATACCGATAAATGAAATTATAAACTTAAACCATTATTCTGAATTAAAAATCAGTGGATTTTTTATTGGGCAGGAAATAAAATCGTTACCTATTAGATACATATTGGCACAGTAAAGTAGTTTTATAATAATAACTTCTTTCTGGGTTTTCAACTAATACTCAGAATAATATACGGAATTCTGTCTAATGACTACCCACATATACTGAGAAGAGGTAAGGAATAAAATAAAACTACTTAATTATAAATTGTTTCTTTATTTAGCGTACTTAAGTAGCTACCTATAATTAAATTTATTAAAATTATATTATTAAACATGCAAATCATCTACTTCCTGATATTCTTCACACTCGAAATCAGTTTCTCTGCCTTCATTTTCGTCATCTTCATCTTGGTTGTTACTTTCTAGTAACGCTACAAAGAATGACAAGTCTCCATTTTGCTGCCAATCGTCTCCCCAATGGCTTCTAAGCAATGTTAATAAATCTTTTTTCTTACTATCCGTTATGTTATTGGAAGCATTAATCTTTCTTGGATTTATCATGGATGTTGTTTTATTCCTTTGACAAACGTTTTTCAAAACTCCATCATCTGTTTTGTAGTGTAGATGTCCCTCAATCAAAACGTTTCCAGCCCTTTTAGAACGCTTTAAAATGTAACGTTTGCAATTCTTGAATCTAAAATGCCAGCTACCGACAGGTTTAAAGACTTCCTGTGAAGCTGTCTTCCAATCGAATACTTCAAAGTCAGTTCCTAATGCGTTAACGGTACTAAATTTCGAAATTATTTCGATATATTTTTGAGGGCCGCTAATCACTTCATGTTTTCTCACTTCTTTTTCAATTTGGGCAAAGACCCTGTCAGGCGGTATATACGAATGTCCGACAACAGGAAAAACAAGCTCAATTTTCTTGACGTTTTGCGGAGCTTCAGTCAACCATTTCGACAACATTCCTAACATGATAGTATTTTTATTTTGACCTGCGCATCCATCTGCGACAAGTCTTACTGTTTCTATGGATGACAGGTCTGAATTTGTCAGCCTGTGGTAAAGAGCTGATGCAATTTCATTTGCAGCTTTGGGGTACAAATTTTCGGCCCAACAGTAAGCGAACACATTTTCGGGAAGCAATTTGCTTTTTGAAGATCCCTCTACTATCGTAAAATTGTATAAATACACATTTCTTAGGTAATACGCCACCTGATCGGGCACTTTTAGCAGGTAAGAATTTTTTTGACAGTCGTACGAGAAGGTTTTTTGCGTTTCTTTTTCTTCTTTAACTTTTTCGAAAAAAGCTTTCGCTCTTAATTTATGTAGCCTTTGGGCTACCATTAAATTATTTTTTTTACTAGTGTCTTTCTCACTTTTCATTTGTTCGTTGAATTTTATACAAGTTGCACAAACGTCGGTACGCGGAGTACCAAACGAAAGGTTATATTTTGTATTGAATACATGCCTGAAATAAGACTTCTTCACTTTCAGGTCATCATCAACTTTCGAATTATATTCTTTGTGTAACTTATTTATTGATAATTCTGACGGCAAATATAACCTTCTAGTGTTTCCTCTACAATAATGTGGTTCTTGGCATGGTATCGTGTTGATAAAATTCATGATAGCTTCTCTTTTCGCCGCATATTTCATTGAAGTACGATCACCTCCTCTTTTTTCAGCTAATAGCTTTCCAGTTTTATAATATTCCTTCATTACAGATTGAACTCTGTACTTTGTGATTTGTAATACTGTTAGAAAATATCGTTGACACACTTTCACTTTTTTCTTTAACATTTTGCTGTAAATGTAAAATTTTGTTTGAAAATTTTTATTTGCATATTTTGATGTAGTAGGACGGCGACGCGATACCTTGCAAGGCGTGCAATGTTTTAAAATATACGCATCCTGTTTTTGTTTGTCTGGGTCTGCATAAAAATTATCAAAAAATAGCTTCAAGTCAGACATAGTTAGTGTCATACAGCCAAAACCTTTCTTGTGCCGACATAGCAACCTTATTGGAAGAGTCTTCGCAGAATACCTAAAACAATTAAATTAAATAACATTAATAAAATTCTACAATAACAACTTCAATTCCTTTTGTAGTACCTACATCATATTCCTCCAATCAAATTAGATTCACAGAGCGCACCTTAATTACAAAAAATATATAATAAAGCTCTTCCTTTTTGTGTCATTTAAAAAATATTTAAAGGATCAAAAACGTTGAATCACACTCTAACTTACCGCGTTTTTTTAGCTTCATTTCTCTTCCATTTATCGGGGTCAGCTTGCTTTTTTCTACTTGACTTTTTGTCACATGGGGTAGGAAAACACTCCATAGTGTTGTTTTTCACCTTTTACTGATAAAAATATACTTAATTCTGTTTAAATTTACAAAAATAACTAACAGACCAAAGAACAACAAAACGATAATCGCCATACTAAATAAAGTGTCATGGTGGCCAAATACAGACACCTGATTGGCCGAATCGGATGTTGCTGTCTTTGGCATTACTCAAGTGGATAATGCTGTTTTTGCTACAAACCTAAGATTTTAACGGTCATTTTATACGGGATATTGCTTCTTTTGCTAAAAACTAAATATATCAACCAATTATGCTGATTTTACACTAACAGACTGCATTCAAAGTTGCTATTATTAAAAAATTGGATGATGCTGCCTTTGCATCTATATGACTCAAATGTATCAATGCTGTTTCCACCTCGGAAAGAGCCATTTGCTCTGCAGATAGACATCAATCTGCCTAGCCTTTTCCCAACTATGTTGGGGTCAGCTTCCAGCCTAACTGGATGCAGCTGAATACCAGTATTTTACATGGAGCGACTGCCTATCTGACCTCCACAACCCAGTATCTAGGTAATACGATACCCCTTGGAAAGACTGGTTGTCAGACTTTCGGGGTTCTGACGACCCGTAACGACTGTCAAAGATCCACGAATGACAGCCGGGACCTACGGCTTAACGTGCTTTCGGAGGCACGGAGGAGTCTCAGTATGTAAAGATGCCTGATGGTCGATCCAACAGGCACCCTTGCGGCTGTTAGTACTTAGCCACGAGCTCCTCTGCTCTGCTCTGCAGATGGACAGGCTGAATACAGGCTGCAATTATTATATACGATTTAATCTCTATTTCAGACAACACGATCTTCAACTACGACGTGTTCGTATCTTACTGCAACGAGGATCGCGGGTGGGTGCTGGATCATCTGCTGCCTCATATGGAGCAGGAGTGCAGCATCAGTGCTTGTCTTCACGAGAGGGACTTCCTTGTAAGTAGCTTTATGTTTTAGAGTTTATAGGCCTTATTACAAAACGAGGTTTTTCTTCTGTCATGGTTTAAACCATCGAGCTAGTTTTTGTAATAATAACCTAGCTGTGATAGAAATACAGTTCTTTATTCAAAACTGACAACTTAGTCCGGTACTAAATTGTCAGTTTTGTAAAACTGACCACTTAATGTGTCGGAATAAAGTTCGAAATTCAAAAAAGGGTCCATGGTTGAAACGTGGGTTTGAAGATGAACCTTGTTTTGTAATAAGACGGTATGAGTTTATCTTTGAGTTTGTTGTGTTTTGTGTTTGTGTATTTATTTATGAATTAATGTAATAAGAACAAACATTATAACATCGTGCCTGTGTGTGTGCACTTAAACACAAGTGTACCCTGTATCACACACCTGAATTTTGCCAGTTGTGTATAAGTGCTTTAAATTAAGGCGCGGTATTAGCTCAATATTCACAAAAATTGGTTTCTTGGATTGTCGAGTATGACTTAACGCAATTAAACTATCCGACGCAAAAAATACAGTGGACAGAGAAGGGTTTAAAGAAAAATTGTAATCGAATAGAATAGTAAAAAATAGTTTGATACTCCCAATAAAAAATTTGGAAGTTGCTGGCGTCGAACATCTCTGTATTTTCAGCGATAACGACATTCTTTTTTTAAGAATTTAATCAATTAGCATTTTTTTTAAAGCTTTAACCGAACAATTATTTAATTTATTGTGTATATTCTGAATAATTTAAAGAAAACCCGGAAAATAAATGCACATTTGCAGCTTAGTCACATCTCGGCAACACGAATATTACTTTAAATTGTCAACCTTATTTCAAGCAATGGTGACAATAGATTACGCGGTTGTGTGCCGTTTAAAATCGTAGTCAGTCCGCGCCTTAAGGGGCGATCCTCTTGCACTAGGCTCAACTATAGACTCCTGGATGCTACTATGAAACTCCTAATGAAGTAGTCTAGAAAAGAAGAAGTTTCTCCAAAGATCTATGGGTGTCATATTGAGAAGATATATAAATAAATAAAATAAATAAATAATAAATATGTTTGGACATATCACACAACGCCATCTAGCCCCAAGCTAAACAACCTAATGCTTGTGTTATGGTAACGAGATGGCTGATAAACTACTTATATACATTTTTTTTTTTTTTGTAAATACATACATATTATAGATAGAAAAACACCCAGACTCGGAACAAATACTTGTAGGTCGTACAAATATTTGTTCCGTGCGGGAATCGAACCCGCGACATGCTGCGCAGCAGTCAATCGCTCAACCACTGCGCCAACCGTGTCGTCAAAAAAAAAAATATTGAAGCGTGGTTTAGTTTGGTGTGTAAGTGAAATGGCGTTATGGCTGTCAAGTTTGACGCGAGAGAGATAGAAGACTCTCAAACGCACCGGAACTAAACGCGCTTCGTTTAAATGTAGATTTATGACAAAATGCTATAGTTAAATCAATTTTTAGCTTAGTAAGTTCTTAACCTAGATAAATGCCTACGATTTAATGCAAATTTTACTGTACAATAAAGAACTGTTTACGTATAATCGTATAAAACAGAATATAGACAGACGGTGCTACTTTGGATTTTTTTTCTATCGAAAAAATTTCAAGTAATTGTCTTTCGGTTTTAGTACAACAGTACACAATAACATAGGGAAAATCAAAATGATTTAACCATATAATATATATATTAGGATTTATAGGAATTTTAAAAACACTAAATTTTCAATGAATTAAAGAATTCCCTTATACAAGAAAGACGATACTCGCGTTTAACCCTTAACGTGATCAATCGACCCATGCGGCTGTTATTTCTTAGCCACAAGCCCCTCTATTGTAGTATTGAACTATTTATAAATCTTTAGCATAATCAGCCTATAATTTTAATTTTTAAAGTAGGAAAATTATAGGCTGGTCGAGGAGGCCTGTGCCTCCTCTATGTGAGAGGGACTGGACCGTACTCCACCACGCGGGCCCAGTGCGGGTTGGTAGATGTCACATGTCTTCGAATTTTTGGTTCAAGGACATGCCGGTTTCCTCACGATGTTTTCCTTCACCGTTTTGAGAGCAGTGGTGATGAAATACTGTACACAAAGTGAAGTGCCTGTCTGGGTTCGAACCTACGACCTACGACTCGTAAGTCGCGGCCGTTACCACTGGGCCACCATTGCTCTCCACTCTACTTATAAATCTTTGATATTTCAGGTGGGTCTCTCAATCCTGGAGAACATAGTATCCTGCATGGATCGCTCCAGGTCTATAATGCTGATCCTTTCGCAGAGGTTCCTGCTCAGTCAGTGGTGCCAGTTTGAGATGCACTTGGCACAGCATAGGTAAGCTTTTGAAACACCATTACACTATTTTTTAGCGAGTTCCTCCAGGTGGCGCCACGTTGGCAAGAGGTCTTCAATTCCGACGAAGAATATAAAATATATGATGACGTTCATCATTCATTTCATTCAACCGTTCATCATTCAATGTCAACTAAAAAAAAATTAGGCGCTTGACACTTTTGACAGGTGCCCGAACCTGCCGTCTCAGTGTTGCCATCTATAATATAGTTAAAATCTCGCTGCAGACTCGGTCATAAATCATTCGAGTGTTTCGCTCTCTTTCCCACTCACGGGCCTTATGGGCAGGCCACGCCCACACGTAGTCCTGTGCATTACTGCAGTCGATGAGTGATATCGATAGTTTTATATATTTATAAATGGGTGATAGAAATAAATACACATTTTTTTTTATTTTATTACCAAATTTACTACAAAGCATATTAAATATATAAACAAAAAAACGTATATATAAAACTAAATATAGAAAATTAAAATTCTTCGTCTGAGTCATCGTCATCATCATCCACATGAATGGTGAACTCTTCGCATAAATGTGCTTTTCTTAAGTCTTCATCTTGCAGCAATTCTGCATGCTCCACACATTTTTGTCAATTTTCAATGGAGACATTGGAAATGGCTTCATCGACTAACTTCTCAACATCAGCTATCTTGAAGGTTTTGTTTTTCGTTGCAACTTCATTTTTTACTTGAGCCCACACCAACTCGATGGGATTGTACTGACAGTGGTAAGGCGGCAAGCGGATAACTTCATGACCATGCTCCAAAGCCATTTGATCCAAGTGATATGTTTTGTCCGTTCGATGTCGACGCACCTTTTGTAAGAGCTCTGGTTTGAACTCTTTTGATGTAAATTCAATTTCATGCTCTCGAAGCCAATCTTGAATTTCGCTCTTTAAAAACACATTAGTACTCATTAGTTACCCTGCATACTTAATGAATGCAGTATGTTTACGTGATAACCCTAATGATTCTGTTATCGATAATGGCCTTGAGCGCGCGCAACTAGCGCACATCCCTACTCAGATTATGATTTATGACCAAGTCTGCAGCGAGATTTTAACTATACTATAGTGTCATATAATTTCAGAATACCCTCATTGTAGCATGAAACGTCCCCCAACCAGATGAACTGATGACCCTCAAATGGGACACCCGATTCTCCGGAGAACTGTGTGCTTTTGCTCAACTTTGTACCCTGCGTCAATGTAATTAATTACAAAAAAAATACGCATTATTTTACCCTTTTCTTTAGTGTGTGTAATAAAACTATATTAAAGATATTTGAAAATTTAATACAAAAGAGTACTAACTAGTACAGATGTAAAGAAATATGCTTTTTTGTGTTTTTAGATTTAGATTTTACATTAATTATCATTTTCCGTAGGTAAAAATTCAGCACTATCGTCATTCATTTTTTTCAATAAAAAAACATTTTTAAAAATTACGACATGTGTACCAACCCGTGCCTAAATTTCAGAATCCTGTAAATTCTAGATACCATAAGATTTGGATATGTTATTTTAATTCGGTACTTCTTAGTGCCAAAGCAACAGCTTGTCTCAATATTGAATCCAAATACCATGAAATAAGTCAATAAAAAAATAAATTCGAAAATATGTAAAATTCGATGTTACTCACTACCGGTTAACGATAAAAATTGAGCGTTTGCTTGATAATTTACTTAATATAAAGCGTCAAGTAACTGCAATCAGAGAAATGACAAAAACGGATTGGATCTAAAGTTATTGCGATTTCTATGGTTTTTATGGAAACAATAGAAAAAAATTTAAAAAAATTATATCTCCAGATTGGGACAAAATTATCACACGGGTATTTTACTTTTACTTTTAAAATAACCTGTGTTCGGGTCAATCACCGAACAATAATTTCATGTCAGCGTAATTGCGACACCGCGCTCCATGCCTTTAATTATTATGTATTACTTAGAATAAGTAGTCAGTACGCTTTCGGATATCATATCGGGCGCGACTCAATCTCATCTTATTCACCTCATTAGTTTTAATCGTTATCCCATTTGTACTGAAATATAGTCTTTTTATAATCTTTAATCTTAGTTTATATTTAAACTCACCCCAACCCCGAACATTGGTCCTTCGAGCCATCGGAGCGGGACCATTACGCGTGTATCAACTAACGGTACTGTGTGAGTGTCTCGCTTGGAACTTATTGCCAGACCCTGGCAAACAGAACTGAGTGGATTTACTTTCCAAAAATTTCACCATCCTGCGGATCCTAACTGACCTCGGTGCTCCGGACGGAAAAGTGCCATCATCTTGCTGATCTTAAATTATCTCGGTGCCCCGGACGGAACGTGCCATCATCCTGCTGATACTGATTGAACCTGGTGTTTACAAAAGCATCGCGTCATCTCATCGCGCTGTTACTCCAGGTTTGTTCTTGCAGCCATCGCAAGGACATTTGATCTCCAAAGAAGCCTTCAGTACAAGTAAGGTCTCCTTTTTATCTTTATAATGTCGGAAATGGATGACATTTTAGTAACCCAAAAGCAACTAATCGAAGCCGTAGATAGGCTCTTCACCAATTTCAAGAAAGATGGTGCAGAGCGCAAGACCTCAGACTACTTACGTCGTCGATTAGCTACCTTGGAACAATACTTTACAGAGTTCCATAATAATCATATGACTTTGTTATCTTTTGGTGATCAATCTCATACATATTTCAGTACTAATCAATACGATCAAATGAAGGAAAAATACAACAACATTAAAACTACTATTCAAGTCTATAATCCTCTCGCAAACAGACCGCAAACCCCTGAGTTGAAACCTCCTACGTTCCAACCTACTGCGGAATCTCGAACCTCGGACCTCGCATCTAACGCTGCTTCTAAAACCCCTGCTCTTGAAGAGAGTAAAGCCGAAGGTCTCTTCAAAAAGCAAGCTACCAACTTTAAGGCTTTCATGAGAACATCTTCTAATATCGACCTTAATCTCGTCACGGAAAAATGGGAGTTTGAAGACATCCTGAAGACGATACAATCACGTTGGGCGGCTATTGACTCGCTTCATTGGGAGCTGGACAACGAGTATGGCGGATCAAACCCCGAGTACGAAGAGCAATTTACTCATTATGAGCCAACAAAATTTTAAAACAAGAGTTTGCAGAAATCTCCAACATCTTGTCTGACCAAGAGGTAACCTCAACAATCTCTGAAATGAACATTGAGTGGCACTTTAACGCCCCATCATGGCCATCTGCTGGCGGACTCTGGGAAGCTGCAGTGAAGAGCCTAAAACATCATCTCAAGCGTGTCGTGGGGGAGCAAAAATTAACCTACGAGGAATATATTACCCTACTATCCCAACTCGAGGCTTGTTTGAACTCCAGACCACTGTGCCCTTTGACAGAAGATCCTGAGGATCTAGACTTTTTGACCCCGGCTCACTTTTTAGCAAGTGGCCCCAACTTAACGATTTTCGAAACAGAGCATGATCTCAGAACACGTTGGCACTTGACGCAAAAAATCTATCAAGATATATGGGATAAGTGGAAGACTGACTACCTCTCACAGCTTTCTACGAGGTCCAAATGGCGACAGCATCAAAAAGATCCCAATCTTAACGACATCGTTATTATAAAAGATGACAACCTTCCCCCAGGAAAATGGAGTCTAGGTCGCGTAGTAGCACTGCATCCTGGAAGTGACGGACACGTAAGGGTCGTCACACTTAAAACCAAAAACGGGTTCTTAAAACGCCCAGTATTAAAACTGTCCTTACTGCCAACAAATAAAAATGAACAAGATCTAAATGCCCCAAAAGTTGATGATAAATTGCCAGCGGCGAAGAAAAAACGTCCTATCTCATTATCAGCTATGGCTTTATCTTTGACATTATTTTTGCTGTCACTAATAAGCACCGCTCAAGCATCCTACAACTTCACCCTGCTGACAAACAACAGTGTCTACTTCGACAAAATATCCAATATGCATTTAATTAGAGATGATTGGCATTTAATAGTCTATTACGACACAAATCCTTATCAAGAAGGAACGGCGGCATTATTAAAGTATATCAAGTATCTTGAAACCTTATGCTCTACGATTAGAACACAAACACCTTGCGACGGCGTCATGTTACAACTCGAGCACGAGTTCGAAGAAATTAAACATTATGATAATATTGTCATGATAAATGATTCGTTTATGACTAATAAGAAACGTCGGCGACGCGGCTTGCTAGACGGAGTAGGCTACGTTGCAAATAGTTTATTCGGAGTGTTGGACCAACGATTTGCAGAAAAATATGAGAAGGATATTGACCTTTTAAAGCACAATGAAAACCATTTATACAACCTCTGGAAAAACCAAACGTCGGTCGTAGAAGCTGAATTTAATCTCATGAAAAGGATGGAGAAAACTATAAACAAACATCATAAAATAATAAATCAAAAGCTTAATTATCTCGAAGATTCCTATAAAAATCTCGTTCAGCAAGTGCAAAACATAACTATGGTCACAGACTTTATAACCTCGGCTTTCACTGCCAACAACTTGTTGTATACCCTTCGACGAATCCAGGACTCGATTTTAGATACAGTAACTGATATTTATAGTGGAAAATTAGATTTTCATTTGTTATCTCCGAAGCAACTCAGATCAGAGCTAAGCATAATATCAGCACAAATATCTGGAGACTTGGTAGTTCCTGTCGACAACTTTAATCTTAAAGATCTTTACGGCTTGCTCAAAGTAAGAGCCAAATATTCTGGCAAATACCTAATTATAGAAATAAAAATACCCCTGATTGAAAGAGATCTTTACGAGGTATTCAATCTTATCTCGGTTCCACGCATTGTGAAAGATAACATGATGATGAAGGTCGAAACTATCTCTGAATTAGCAGCCATCAACATGAGAAAGGATTCGTATTTAACTATCACAGACACGGATCTGCAGTCATGCGTATTACAAAACCCTGTGACTATTCTGTGTCATATCAGAAGGCCTATTCACCACATGAAAGATGATCATAGCCTATGCGAGACGATCCCAGGAACAAGAACTTGTAAAACTAAAACTACCTCGTGCAAAAATGACTGGAGAGAGTTAACATCGGAAAACAAATATTATTATTTATGCTGTAATAAATGTACCGTCAAACTTCTGTGTGAAAATAAAGTTGAAGTAATTAGGTTATCAGATGCTGGTCTGTTGCGTGTTGGGGAAGGCTGTTTAGTAAAAACAGAAGATATTATGGTGTATTCAAATAAAAGATTGTCTAGTATAATTAGCACGACGACAAAGATTATCTCACCAGAAATATCACCAATCAATCACATAATAAATATCACTATGCCAGAAATCTCATACGACTTTGATCCCAATAACTCAGACAACCTCAGGCAATTTGAAGCTATTAAGAGAAGTCTTGAGATTATGAAGCAGAGTGAACCTTTGAGCACCAATATCTCCTACCACGACGTCCATCAGTATACTGCTATATATCTCATCATATTGGGAATCTTGATATTGGTGGCAGCTCACTGTCTTAAACGTTGGTGCCAAAGGCAACGTATAGGAAATCGTTCCACTTCTACAGCAGAGCGGTCGACAGCACCTGCGGCGACTGCGTTGCCATCTCCACACACCGTTGCAGAAAGTGTTGTGATTGAGTGTAGTGAAATTAGGGAAAATGGGCAATCTAGTAGTAAATCAGTGAAAAGTGATCCTAAACGACTAGCTCTATCTAGTGAGTGTTTACAAAAAAAGGAAGATAGAGGCTCTTCACCGATCTTTCGCGTGTTTTCTCTTCCTGATTTACACTGTAGCGATTCTGTTTAATTTGTAATTGTACTTTTATCTCATCTTTTAACATAACTAACCCTACATACCTATTTTAGTATTACTTGAACATTGTTCTCACCTTGTTAATATTAATTTCATTACCCATTAAACCACATCTACTCACTAATCCCATCTTTTTCTCCCTCGGGAGCATGTTCGGGTCAATCACCGAACAATAATTTCATGTCAGCGTAATTGCGACACCGCGCTCCATGCCTTTAATTATTATGTATTACTTAGAATAAGTAGTCAGTACGCTTTCGGATATCATATCGGGCGCGACTCAATCTCATCTTATTCACCTCATTAGTTTTAATCGTTATCCCATTTGTACTGAAATATAGTCTTTTTATAATCTTTAATCTTAGTTTATATTTAAACTCACCCCAACCCCGAACAACCTGTTCTATCGGATAAGCTGATAAAAAGGGGATGTCCGTTTTTCGAGGCAAAAACAATACTGTGGAGCGTCCTCTCCCGGCGTTTCCACTTACATCTGCCTTGTAACCTTTTGTTAGTGGCCTTTCATTCATCCTCTCAACATGACCAAACCATCTAAGCATACTCTTTTCAATTTTTGTTCCTACATCTTCTTTTAAACCGCACCGTTGCCTTATCACATCTTTCCTCAGCCTATCATTCACAGTCACACCACACATGCTTCACAAGGAACGCATTTCTACTTTCATGCTTCTTGTGCCACATTCAACATTCACTTCCATACATAAGCAGTACCAGCACACCATCGTGAACAGGCAGTCGAGCCTTTCTGGACATCTGGTTGATCACAATCGAATATATAGCACCATTCACTTTATTTCACCCTTATTTGGTACTAACTAAGGTAATAAGACGGTACGCAGAGGTACACGCGGCTACACATCAAGCTATACATTTCCAGTTTACACTGACCTGACTGTCTCATTGTAAGGAAATCCTATACAATGTGAGATCAGCTTATACTGGAAATGTATAGCTTGATCTGTAGCCGTGCGTACACGCTCATTTCACTCTTGCAAAAAGTCTATCTTTTCTATTACTGTAACCATTTTCTTCTAATTCCAGGCTTCTGGAAACTCGCAGAGAAGACCTAACCCTCATTCTTCTAGAAGACATTCCACGGCGTCTCCGACCAAACACACTACACTACCTGATGTTAACAAAAACCTATATCGTATGGCCAAAAGACGAAGCCGAGAGACCAATCTTCTGGAAAAGACTTAAGAAGACTCTTATTGCCCAAAAGAACAAACCGACAGAGAATGTGTCTTTAGCTTAAAATTGATAATTGATCTGGATGGGAAATAATAAATCTTCTTCATGTATATAAAAATCAATTGTTGTCCGATAGTCTCGCTAAAACTCAAAAACGGCTTGACCAATTTGAATATTTTTTTTTTGTTTTATTTTCCTCTTTACTGGGGGGGTGGTTTAAAAGAAAAAAAATAGGAAAAAAAAATGACAGGACAACGTCTGGAGGGTCAGCTAATATTTAACAAAATAAAATAAAGCAATTATACAGGGTGTTCGACAAATCTGTTTTGAGGAAAAGAGAGCACCCCAGCCCCACACTAATATTCCCGATTTTGACTCGTAAAAATGATTGAAGTCTTGTTTACATTACGGCTTAGGTTACAAAACATGTTTTGTAAAGCAGTGTCTCCTGCAAATCTTTTTGCGAAAATTACATAAAAAAACCTTACACATAAACATTTGTTTTCATACACAAGCTGTCGTGCGTATTCAAATATGTTTAGTTACTTACACATTTTGTGTAAATGGCAGTACATAGATGACATTTTGTGTAGATGTCTTAATGAGTTCCGACGAGGAAGACGTGCTATCGTTTGAAAACAGTAAGCGTGGTGCGCGCAGCTGTTGGAAATTAAACAAACCGTTACATTCTTCCCTCGTGTGGGGAACGTTTTCCATGCAGCTCGGAAAATCAAAACATCGTGTTTGCATACACAAATGTGTATGGCCACGCCTCTTTGTTTCGATGTTCTTGTGTAATGATTCGAAAAAACACAGCTTAACATGTGTCTGAAACATTTTTGTTTAATTTCTGATACTTGTTGCTAACTCTCCTTGGCGTGTTAAACTATGTTCTATTGAGGATAAGGCGATGAATTGTGGATTGAGTGATGATAATGTACTATAAACCTAGTTTTAAGGAAAAAATATGTAGGAATAGAGAACCTCTTCTTTTTCCAAGTTGGTTCAAAATTGGCCTTACGGACTTTTAGAGACCGAAACTGGAAAAAAGGGCTAAAAAAATCAGCCAAGTGCCAGTCGGACTCGAGCACTAAGGATTCCGTACAATTAAAATTATCATAGTTTACTTTCTATAGTTTATTTTGCCATAAGCCATTAAGTATTGTATAAAAACACCCTGTTAAAGACAGACAGACGGCATGGGCTTTGTAAGATTCCCGCTGGCATGCTCTGAGTACGGAACCCTAAAAATGGATGTGATCACATTGTCAATTTTAATAATATTTTATTATATAGGGTTGAAGAGTTGACATACAATAAAGTTCTTGTAAATAAAACCTTCGTTTAATTGAAATTATTTTTCTCTAACCTTCACGTCTTCGGAGTTTCGCTGGCTAATTTAATTTGACCCTGTATAAATAAAAATGAAATGCTGTTCATTGGTTAGCGCATCACTTGAGAACGGATGAACTGATTTCGCTATTATTAGTTTTAAAATGTTCGTAATAGTCCGTATTAGGTTTTTTTGGTAAGAAAAACTGGAAAAGTTGTCCAGAAAATTGGAAATACTAAAACTGTTTTTGCCATGGGATTTTTGTTTGTCACGTCTGTGAAGTTTACACAAAAAAAAACGGATTTTTAAACTGATATTTAAACTACACTGCGGTTGATGACCCTAAAAAAATCATCAAATTAATTTATTTTTAACCAACTTCTAAAAAAGGAGGTTACTCAATTCGACCGTATATATATTTCTTTTATGTGTGTTCGCGGATAACTAAATAATAATAAATAATAAAAAATAATAATAATAAATAATAATAATAAAGAATTGAGAATTGAGAATTGAGAATTGAGAACTTCGTCGCTTATGAACCGATTTGGATGATTATTTTTTTGTTAGAAAGGAGATATCTCAAGGGTGGTACCATGACAGGAAACCAGGATCTGATGATGGCATCCCAGAGAAATCGAGGGGAACCTTCAATTTTTATAGGCACACCTATAGCTATTTGGGTATTTTATATAGTAACTCGTGCATTTGCTCCCGGAAAGCACCATTTGATGAAGTGGAACTGATGAGGAAGACCACATATGGCCATCGGAACTACTCAATAATACGCATTTCACGGGTTGCGATTTGATTATTGCCAAGCAATTTATACTCGTCGCAGTATATAATTATGTTGAGGAGGAGCTGATGGTGACTTCACCATCAGTTCCAGTTCTCCTGGTTCCTTACTGGGAGAACTCCTCAACAATTAACGTCCTTGTATCAAAACCTATAGGGTACTTCCCGTTGACCTAGAATCATGAAATTTGGCAAGAAGCAAGGTCTTACAGCACAAGTAAAGAAAAATCGTTAAATTGTAATTTTATCACATAAACATCTTTTTTTTTGGGATTACATTGTTAAATTGGTTTTTAGGATAAGTTCTTTTCAACTACGGAACCCTTCATTGTCCGTGGTCTGACACGCAATTCGCTGGTTTTTATTCTTATTTACAGAACAAAAGTAAAAAATACGGCATAAGAACTTAAAATAAAATTCAGGTACAGAAGGCGCGCGATCTGAGTGCAGTTCTGAGGAATGCGCTAGTGATGTGACCTAACTAGCGACAATGAACGGAGCTCGATATTTTTCTTCGACACCTTAAAAGTGGACGTTCAAACTGCTTGTGTCTGTTAGTATTTTAACAGATTTTATTTATTATATTTGCGCCAGATATTTTTATTACAAGCTATGGTATAAAAAAAAGAAAATATCATGCATATATTCCCTACTTTAAGAAAACTGTGGGAAAGCCGGAAATCTTAATCAAACAAGTTTATTGTTGTAAACTATCATCACTGTCATCGCCGACCACAATGACAAATCGGTCTATGGTAACTTCCATTAATCCATCCCTTTGAGTAAAACGCTATCGATAAGCGCGCGAGCGAGAGACATCAAGGTCAGCACAGCACTAAACTACAGGCGGCCGCGGCGAGGTGTCGACGGGCGGGGGGAGTTGCACCCGCCCCGCTCCTCATACCCCGACTGCACTCAGATCGCGCGCCTACAATAAGTCCATACAATAAGTTGTAACATGAACGAAACCAATTACTACGTAACATGGTACACACGGCTAAATATTAATAAATTCCAGTATAAGCTGACCTCTTATTGTACGGAAATCCTACACAATGCGAGATCAGCTTATACTGGAAAATTATAGCTTGATATGTAGCCGAGTGTACCATTGTAACACTTACATGTGGTTACTGTTACGCCGAATCGCATGCGTTTTGGTTGCGGCGGAGTCACGATCAGATCTAGGTTCAGAACCCCTCCACAGATCCTGTAACAACCAAGTAGGATAATCTTGTATAAGTAGATAATATGTAGTATGGTATTTAAGGCGCTTCCCTAAGTGAACGACTTTGAGCGTTCGGTCTTTCTCTGTCCCGCCACTCTGACCCGCTCTGTCCCGCTCCTGCCCCATGCCCCATCATAGAATTCAGTAAATTTTTAGGGTTCCGTACCCAAAGGGTAAAACGGGACACTATTACTAAGACTCCGCTGTCAGTCTGTCACCAGGCTGTATCTCATGAACCGTGATAGTTAGACAGTTGAAATTTTCACAGATAATGTATTTCTATTGCCGCTATAATAAGAAATACTAAAAAATAGAATAAAATAAATATTTAAGAGGGCGCCCATACAACAAACGTGATTTTTTTGCTCGTTTTTGCTCAATATTGATAACGGCAACAGGTAGACGTTTGAAATATCCACAGAATATTTAGTTATACGTTGACTTTAAAAATAAATAGTTAAATTAAAATAAAACAAATATTTAAGGGGGGCTCCCATACAACAAACGTGATTTTTTTGCCGTTTTTGTAGATAATGGTGCGGAACCCTTCGTGCGCGAGTCCGACTGGCACTTGCCCGGTTTATTGGAATTGTTTTAGTAAAAAAGGAAAAGCCATCTTTTAAAATAAAACGTGAATTATTTATAATATATTTTAAAATGATCTGTCTATTAGTGTATCTAATCCTCAAATTCATAGAACGTCACCTTTAGCAAAAGATGCATGCAAACAATAATTTTAGTCATGTTTTTACAAGGTGATTTTAGATGTACTTATTTATAACACATAAAAACAAATAATAACGTTGAATGTGATGATAGGGTATCGAACAATAATAATGTGCTTTTATATGTAGTTTATTTACTCTGAATTAATGAGATAATAAAGTCAAAGTCAAAGATTTATTTGCATACTAAGTGTACATTTTGAGGTCTTTTACAAAAGTAGGTACTTACAACTTAGCGGCCTTTTCCAGGCATCGCAAACTTTGAGGGCTAACTAGCAAACATTTAAATTATAATGACACAATGAAATTCATACCTTCTATTACATAATATATATAATAGACTCTGAATAACGCACTTTCCCAAGGTTTTGCTCGGGGTAGCGCCTTAAGTACGATAATGTATGTATGGTGCATGTTAAAGTCAACTTAGCAAAGCCGCCTCGTGACCTATTTTTTGGCCAAAGAATCGGCATTGCCATATAACGTGGCAATGCTGCCAGTCTTTTGGGGCACTTTTCCCGTTAACAAAAGATGAATCATCAAAATCGGGTTAGAAATGCCGGAGATACTATACATTTATGCATATAACTTCGTATATAAGAATAATTACGTAATGTACCTACTAGCTTTTGCTTGCGGCTTCGCCCGTGTGAATGTCGGAAAATACGCCACGGGAACGTACCTACTACCGGAAAATCCTTCCTTATTCCTTGTCTACATATTATAGGAAACCTCTGTGCAAAATTTCAGCTTTCTAGGCTTAAGGGTTTGTGCCGGGCGTTGATGAGTCAGTCAGTCAGTAAGTCAGGACTTCTCTTTTTATTTATACAGATTACATTATCGCGGACAAACAAACATTCATGCATGCATGCATACATACGTGTCGAATCCAGAACCTCCTTTTTTGAACTCGGTTAAAAATACCAGGTCAAGGGCAACAGCCAGGTCAAGAGCCGGCTTACGCTGAAAACCAGCGCCGTTGATTCGTGCCTTCGTGCACGGGCCACGGCATTATGCTGAGCGTTAGCCGTTTCGCGCGGAAGTGACGTAAATTTCCGTTTTGTTTTAGTTTTTAAGCCTAGATATAAAATAACTATGTAATGTGCGTCACTTTCATGTGAATAAACAGTTTTTCTTTCTTCTTCATTAAGGTGATGTTATGGGTCGAGTTTTACGAAAGAAAAACTACTACAATCTCTGTTGAGTGGTTTGTGTACTCACCTATACTTCCTCAAGTTAAGTTCACCAGCTCTGGACTTGGTTACACACGACTTAAGGTATCTTAGATAATCACGTTCTGTGGACAAAGAGTTCTTTTGATCTATAGAATCGAATTGAGACACTTTTCAAAAATGAATGTAATGCCTTATTAATTAGCTAAAACTAGCTGATCTATTCTGTAAAAATCTCTACCACTTACCATTCTCAAAAGCAATCTGATCCCTCGGAAGAGGCATGAACGGTGGCTCAGCCATATTCAAACGATCAAGTTCTTCTTTCTCCTTGTCAGTCTTCAAATATCTAATAGGCAAACAATACATTAACCTTCAAGCGGGCGCGCGGTCATTTGTAAAGGCAGCGGTCGCGCGTAACCTAAAAGACCTATTGGATATTATAGGGATTTAAAATACGAATTAATTAATAATCATTTATTATTTCTTATTTAGACATGTTATCATTATATTAGGACTCAATTTTACGAAAAAAATAAACTTAAAATCAGCTAAAAACAAAATTATAAAATCAAATAAAAAACTTAAATTTTCTTTGGATTGAAAAAGCAATTTCTCAACACAAAATCTTCTTATATACGTCTAACTAGCTTTACATAATAAAAAAACAATCAAAATAACAAAATAAGTTGGCTGCATGAGATCAAATAATTAAAATCAAAGTATTTATCATGAACTTGGGTCTATAAGTTTTCTTCAGAATCAGTTTCTTTGACTTGATAACATTCATTGCAAATGAATGTAGTGTGGGACCTGCAAATATTTCTCAGACATGATGTGCATTGTGTCTTTGATTGCCTCCTTTTTTTTGCAGGGCATATTTTGCAGCTTCCTCTGCATGTGCTGGAACTACTGCTTGGTTCATAACCAGCGTCTTCAACATTCATATTCAAATGCTCTCTTATGTTTCTTTTGAGTTTTCTTGGAAGGTTCACGATTGTAGCCCTTCTTTGAACGTACTCTTTTGTCAGTTCAATGCCTAATTCACGTAAATATTTTCGCCTTTTCTGTATAACCACTTGATTTGCCCTCAATATTACCATGGCATTTATTCCAGCAATATCCAGAAGACGAAAGAAGAGTGTCAATGGCCATCTATTATTCTTCCTTGACGTCGAATACATCTTCACCTTTTTGTCGACTTCATCGACACCGCCTTTCGTTTTATTGTAAAAAGTTATGATGCTTGGCTTGCGCTTTTCATTACTACTTTCATCAATTTCAGCAGCAGAATGAAGTGATGATAATAAAACCACAAATCTTTTTTTTTTGGGCACGTACGAGACTAGCGTAGCCCTGTCAGAAAATCCAAATTGACTTGAAAATTCAGGTCTGTTTTTATCTGTAAAACAAGGAGGTATTTCTTTCTTGTTTTTACGCATGGTACCCACAACAGAAATCTTATGATTTACGGCTAAATCGTCTGCCAAAGGTACACTTGTGTACCAATTGTCGATTGTTAGGTTCCGTCCGGTACCAGAAATTGGTGTAATTAGCCTCTTCACTACGTCTGCTGCAGCATTACTCAACTGATACGGGCCTTCTGGCTGCTTGCCGGCATAAAGCTCAATGTTGAGGACATAAAACGTAGCAGCGTCTACAAGCGGATAAAGTTTTATTCCGTATTTATCGGGTTTTGATTTTATGTACTGTCTGAAAGGACATTTTCCTCGAAAACCTGCCATCATCTCATCAATAACAACGTTCTGTCCCACAGAATAAGGTAAAAGGCAGTTTTGTGTAAACGTTTCCAAAATACCCCTTATTGGTGCAGCTTTATCCAGACTACGACGAGATGCTCGTGTGGATGCCTCATCAAACCGCAACGAATTTAGTAGAAATTTTGTTCTTTTCAGTGACATCGTAGTGGGAAAAATAGGTACGCCTGTGCCATCAGTTGCATATAAATCCTCTAAATTCGCGTGTGACACCCGCAAGGTACCAGCAATATACAGTAATCCAAATAATGCTCGAATTTCTACAGCATCAGTCGGTTTGCAGTCACGGGGTCTGTCATACGATGGCGCCTTCTTTAGTATAAATTCATTGGTGTGTATGACAATTTTTTCAATAATATACTCAGTAATGAATAAATTCCAGGCATCCACAAACGTTGTCACCCCCACGCCATTTCTCCGAGTACCCGAATTTTCTGTAAGAACATTTTGAACTTGGCGCCTCACTCTGTTATTATTAGATTTTTGCCACTTTGTTACCTTATCACGCCCCGTAAAATATGTACTTATATCTGAAAGAGGCACATCCTCTTCATCTGAATCTGAGCTGCTTGATTCTTCAACAGATTGAGTTTCCTCTGGAACTAGAAGGTGGTCGGAAGCTTCTGAACCTTGGTCACTGAGCTCCGATTCACTCTCGTCATCTTCTCGTTGTATTTGCGCAAGTATTGCACTACTATTTAGTGGCCTACGAGCCATTTTTATATAAAAAAACACTATTACAAACTTAATTCGATGATATTCCAAAAAATAATATCTCGCGTAGAACGTCGCGCGTAACTTTTTCGACGACAGGCGCGTGGCGTGCTTTCGACGCCTGCGCCGCGACAAAAGCAAATGTGATCTGTGCACTCCAGGGGGCACGGGGAAGGGAGGTAAAATGTTTATTTCGTGCACAATGAAACAATGACAGGCTACTAGGAATAGGAAATACATGCGATAAGAAGTAACGATATTATAAACGAAAATGTATCGAGTGCGGTCGATTCGACGCCGCGCGACCGCTTGAAGGTTAATTAGTAAATGTAGCTGTCCCACAGAACAGATAACCTCTTTTATTATCTGTTCTGTGAGCTGTCAATCCGGCCGTCGAGAGAATGCCACCTGTCACCTGTCTTGACACCTGTCAGTTTCATACGAACGAGTATGTGTTCTGCGAATTTGATCCTTATTACTACTAGAAATTTTCAGGTCGTCGAACGAACGAAATATAACGACTCTGCACGAAATCTAACTTATAGAGATGTATTGATGATTAAAATTATGTAAATACATATGTTTATTCCCGCGTATCATATTTTGATCAAGATAACACCTGACACGGACCTGCAAATTGCGTAAAACGCAAGAAAATTTTGAATTTTGCGGGCTACCACAGCGCATCCTCTTTAAGTAGGTACAGTCGAGTTCATTAATATATTGGCACAGTCAAGGATTCAAAATATTGTGAGCGTTGGAAAGCTCAATAAATTCTATAGAACCAATAGATCAAAAATATGTCCTCATGTGAACGGTTCAATAATATATGCTGTGCATTGTGCAATAATATGTGATCATGAACAGTTCAATAATATGTGATCACCCTTTTCAAAAATATAGTATTGGCTTTTATAATATCTGAGCAGGGTAAGCTTCTTAATTATCTCTACATGCATGGGAAAGTCAATTATTTGCTCGAACAAATAACATCTAGTTTACATTGTTACAGAAATTACAGTAGTTTCCATTGTTTTCCTCGCGTTTGCGTTTGTTTTTAAAATGAGTGTCTTTCAATGCCATATGTTTTTCGTACAGCATGGCCATTTAAGAATTGTAAAAAAATTATGTGCCACCTGTCATTTATATAGCAATACGATTCGACCTTTTTGATTACTTTGCCACCACAACTTTTTTATGACTAACGAAGTTGTTTGCAGTGAATTGAATTTCACGTCACGGGAAAGAAAAGAATATCATTACATTATAGTTTAAACTGTATTATTTGACAAGTGTATCTAAGAAAATATTAAAGTAATAGGCAACAAAATAGCACACGACTTACGTTAAAAAAAAAAAACAAACAATATTATTATTTATCTTTAACTAAAATTAATCTTAGTTATAAACAATTATTGGCTGCCAAATTTCTACTATTCCAGATGTCATATGCATGAGCCTTTAAATTCTCTTCCGTGCGAGCCTCATTACAGTCCCAATTCTGTACCATTAACCCCCATAGATTCTCTATGGGGTTAAGGTCCGGGCTTTTCGGTGGAATTTTTATTAATTCCAAGTCTACTTGCTCAGCTATCCAATTTTGAACTTGTCTGGCATTGTGAACGGAACTATTATCCTGTATAAAAATAATTCAATGATTATCAGGATTGACAATTTTCGCACTTGGTAAAAACACGTCTTTTAGAATATCTAAATAGGTATCACTCATAGAAATATAAAAAACAGGAGAAGTGGCATGGGGGCGTGCCTGTGTCCACGCGTTATGCGCACGCTGTGCCTTTACTCGCCAAATGGCCGTCTCCGCGAACTAGTACGCTTTCGACCGTGGTCACGATAAATTATAAAAATGCCGTGTTGTTCAGTGGTTTCCTGCAAAAACCGAAGTGATATTAAAAACTTCGTATCTCACGGGATCACTTACCATATGTAAGTAAAAGTATTTTACTGTATTTATCTTTAAAATCATAAAAAACAACAAATCGTAAAATATTTCTTGCTTTTACTACGTTATTTTTGTTTTCAAATATCGCAGCGGCTGTACTATTTTAGCAGCAAATACATTTCTCCTTAACCACTACCTTAAGTATGTCGCTAAGCGACTGGACAAGCAATGTAAAAATAACAAAACGATACTTTATTTACGCGGAGCGTCGCATAGTACAGCCGCTGTGTCTTGCGGCGAGATAGTGATGAGGTTAAGATCCACTAAAGTAGGCTATCGATAATAATGTCGATTGCCCAACGAATATTATATTGCTATTATAGTTTATTTTTCAATTTGTCAACCGTTTTAGCCCGGTTGGAACACTTGAAAAGATGACGTTTAAGTACGGTTGGAAAACCTTTGAGAATGTAAAATAATCTTTTTTATTGTTTTTGATTATTTTACAGCGTACCTAGTAGAGAAATGCATAACCAACGGTCGTAAAGTAAGTTTATTAATGTTTAGGTAGAGTGTTTTTGGGTTTAAATTATCGCATCTTCGTGCTATTTCCTTACGTTTTTTTGGTTTTCGTATTTTACTTCCGCTAAAGTCTTTAACTATGCACCACAAGATTCAAATGCGTTGTAGTAAAAGTGATTTTAGCTTAAAATAAGTAATAACAAATAATAATAATAATAATCTTTATTACATAAGAAAGTGAATTACAAAATAATAGTGTGAAGTCCCTGACACTTGTGCTAGGTGATTAACCTGTGTTACAAGTGCCAGTGCCCTCTCCCGGGAATAAATACTATTGAAAACTTATGCAATAAGACTAACAATGAAAAAAATAATAAGACTAAACTAATACAAAAAAGTTTAGAAAAAGCTTGTAGTGGTGATTGTGTGTGTGTGTGTGTGTGTGTGTGTGTGCGTGTATTATGTGTGGTGGGTGTGTGTGTGTGTGTGCTTGAAGTATGTGAGTATGTGTGTAAATTGAAATTGAATGTACAGGAAAGGTTGACTGGGAACGCGAGTAAAGGGTGAAGTTGAGTGCCTCTCATAGGCTAGAATTTATATTACGAAAGAGTTTATAAAATTTGCTCTGTTTCGTCGTAATTGAGTCAACATATTCATGCTATTTATTTGTTATGCATGAGTATGGTATGTGTTTGTTTTCATATATTTAACTATTTCTTAACTAAGGGTTTTTTTTTAACAACAAAAGCCTATTCGCCTGTTGCCTGCTACCTGCTTACTCATCGTGAGGTTAAGAAGTATAGACCACGCCTTAGGTATGTGAGCGGTGGGATGGAGGAGCAGGGGCGCATTACTCAGTACGTGCGTTGCGAACCGCCGCCTCACCCCTGTCTCAGCGGCCAACTAGTTCCTAGACTATAGCTTAAGATACTTATTATGTAAATGATAAATAAGTTCTTATAGTACCTTTTTAGCTTCCCAAAAGATACAAATACAAAATAAGAATGGATTGATGCCACAGTAAGGCCACCTAACTGGTTCCCAACAAAATATAGCACCATATGCTCAATTCACTTTAAGGCAGAAATGTTCCAGCCTCTAAAGAAAACTCGCAGGCTTTTTGAATGGGCAATCCCAAAATTAAGAGTACGTCAAGTACTGAACAAATACCTCCACTTTACAGGTCAGTGAGTAAACACATCATAACAGGGTTCAACAATTCCTATGGTTTCACAGCCTAAACCAACTTAACCGGATTGTTTTAATTTATTGATTCGTGTTTTTTTTTCAATATACATTTTTTTTTAATTTAAA
The DNA here is from genome assembly GCA_946251885.1 of Cosmia pyralina. NCBI lineage: Eukaryota > Metazoa > Arthropoda > Insecta > Lepidoptera > Noctuidae > Cosmia > Cosmia pyralina. The sequence goes on from OX276371.1 coordinate 4,650,590, forward strand.
ATGTATAATACTTTCTGGACATATCATTTTTTATTTTATTTTCAGGACCCCAAATTTTTCTTGTACAGTAATAAATGGAAGTATCGATCACTTTCCGTTTTAGTCAATCACTAGTGCGCGACTTTGTATCTATTGCTTTTATTGAACTACATGTGTAGTAGTGGCGCGGTGGTGGGGCCAGCCTAGCGACATCGGGTTCTGATACATTTTCAACTAGCGGGCATATCTCCTTCTTTCATATATCTATGGTCTCCCCTGTCACTTGTACCTCCTTCCTAGTAACATAGCTCTTCCGTGATACCAGTTCTGTTAGCTATTTTACTATTGTCTAGCTTGTACCGCTACTTCTGGCGTAAAATGCGTGTTTTGTTAAAAAAAAATCCAGGAAAACCTGTATTAACACTGCGATGTTATGACGTCTCTTATATCACTGTTGCCATCGCCACACGGTATCACTCCTCATTCGGCCAGATATTGCGCACAATTCTATGGGTCCACCGGAATTTATCCACCCCCAAAACCCAATCGTAATGCGTCCACTGCGTCTATTTGGCACTACATTCTCTTCATCATATCGTGTATTTGCTGCACGATACAAAGAGATCCGCCCGTCCGCCGAAGAGACAAAAACTTTCTCGTCCATGAAAGCGACGTGTTCAAAATCATAATTTAAATATCTGTTAGCAAATTGTAAACGTAACATTTTATGCCTTTCCGTTAGTAACATTTTTTTAGCTGGAATTCGGTGATGAATTCCCACTTCATTAAGTCTTCGTCGTATAGTTAAGCTGGATACAGCCAGATCAGCTGCAAATGTAGATGTTCTGATAAATCTTGCATTTCGAACACTTTCAACCAGTTGCATATCTTGATCATGAGTTGTTTTCCTAGGTCGGCCAAAAGATACTTGTTTTGTAAGATTTCCTTCTTCTTGCCACCTTTTCCACCATAATGTAACAGTATTTCTTTGTTAAAGAACGATTTTATTAAATTACCACATTAGAGATCAGAGAAAAACATGGACGAATACCTAAAATTACTTTGCTTACCGATATGCCTAATTCTTTTGCAATGGCTGATTTAGAAACAACTTCCTCACACATATAAACTATTTTATGTTTCGTATGCTCATCAATTCTATACATTTTTATTTTAAATGGGTAGGTATACTTCAATAGAATTAAATATTGTATAGTAAATCGTAGAATTAAATCGTTGAATAACATGTGCGTCAGATATAATTTTATTAGGAAAACATAACGTCATTTGAAGTTAATCTAGCCAGTGATAAATAATGTTGCAAACTCCTTGACCATGCAATTTTAAGATTGCTAGTAAAATCATCTTTATGAAGTAAGTGATATGGTTGAATTTGAATTACATTTACTTGTTTAGATATTATTGTATTCATGTGTGCATGCATACATAATTGTGAATCCTACAATGCTCAGATAATATGATCTTAATGTTGTCCATATAATAATGTGCTTTTGGCTGTATACATGTTACTGAGAAAAACGAGTCACATATTAATGAATCTAAATCTTGACCACAATTTAATGATGCTGATAGATGTCACAATATTATGATTTTTTTTGACGGTCATATATTTTTGAAGCCTGAAAGGGCCAATATATTAATGAACTCGACTGTACATCATATAAAATTTCACAATATTGTTACGGAATACACATAGATCAGAATAAATAAAAATTTCAATGCAATTAAAATAAATTAATCTGTAGGAATATACCAAATTAAATATTAAAATCGATATTCCCTCAAATAACTAAGAATACATAATTAGTGCTAAATACGAGAGGACTCAAATCAAATCAAAAATCAAATATTTTATTTGAACAAAAAACAGGTTTACTAGCCTACGTTCAAACGGTAGTAAAAATATCGCGGTGGGATTTTATCGCGTAAAGGATTTTCAACTCTCGTTGTTGAGCTGAGCATTGAGAATCCAACATAACAACAACAGAGAGCAATCTAGCGCGCCGAAAAAACACATTGTTGGATTTTCAACACCCGGCGCTAAAAATCCAGTGCGCGAAATAAAATCGCCGCGATATTTTTACGTCCGTGCGAACGTCGACTTAGTGTTCGTTAACAGCTACTTTAGTTTAAAAAAAAAACTGTGTTGCAGCTATTAGCGCCCACCACCAAGATGAAAGACGTTGGCGTTCCAACATTTAATAAATTAAAGCAATTATATAAAAATAAAACTGCAATTAAGGACGCTGTTACAAATGGGTAGTCAAATCATTAGCTTTTTACACAAAAGTACGTTTATTAAATAAAATGCTTTACATTCTTAAAATGTTTTTTGCCCGAATTGTTGATAGATGTGCATGGTACGATTTTGAACTATAAATATAATTTTAGATAGGTACAGTTTGTCAATAAATGAACCGAACTGATAATTTTTACTTCGGTACATTTATTGAGAAACTGTACCTATCTAAAATTAAATTTATAGTTCAGAATCGTACCATGCACATCTATCAACAATTCGGCCAAAAACATTTTAAGAATGCAACGCATTTTATTTAATAAACATACTTTTGTGTAAACAAGTAATGATTTGACTACCCATTTGTAACAGCGTCCTTAAATAAAACAAACAATAAATGCAATTAAATAAAACAGCCAGGCTGAAATGGGAGTGGGCCGGACACGTCACACGAATGCAACCGGAGAGATAGGCAAAGATCGTCACTCACTGGACGCCTGAGGGAGGACATCGCCACGCCGTCGAAACAGGCCACGGCGAAGGTGGTGTGATAATCTGATAAGGTTTGCAGGGCCAACATGGCCAGAAATCGCACAAGACAGGCAGGTTTGGAACGAAAAAGGGGAGGCCTTTGCCCAGGACACAATCAATCTGCCTAGCCTTTTCCCAACTATGTTGGGGTCGGCTTCCAGTCTAACCAGATGCAGCTAAATACCAGTATTTTACATGGAGCGACTGCCTATCTGACCTCCACAACCTATTAACTGGGTAATACGTCGATACCATTTGGTAAGACTGGTTGTCAGACTTTCAGGCTTCTGAAGACCCGTAACGACTGTCAAAGATCCACGAATGATAGCCGGGAGTCCGGGACCAACGGCTTAACGTGCTTTCTGAGGCACGGAGAGGTCTCGGTATGTAAAGATGGTCACCCATCCACGGAGCGACCCCGGCAAGCGTAGCTTAACCTTTTGAATCGACCCGTGCGGCTGTTATTACTTAGCCATGAGCTCCTGCCTAGGACACAATGTAGGCTAATAAAAAAATAATAAAAAAAACTGCTTTAGAGGAAACTAAACTAAAAGTAGGGATCTATTATTTAGTATTGTGAGGGCTCGAACCTCACAGTAGGAGATTTACTAAATAAATAATAAAAATATAGGGACTCTATTTAAATGGGGCTGAAGCCCTCTGTATTTTTAACAGACTTCAAAAAGGAGGAGGTTCTCAATTCGGCGGAACCTTTTTTTTTTTTGTATGTTCCCCGATTACTCGAAGATGGCTGAACCGATTTGGATTTTTTTTGTTTTATTCGAGAGGGTATACATCACAGTTGGTCCCATATAAAATTGATTAACTTTGCTTCGGTAGTTTTTGAGTTAGCTTCAATAATACGTATTTTTTCCCCACTTATATGGATGATGTTCTAGTTTGTTTTGCAGATAGTGGTATTAGAATTTGTGTGGGGTAGATACACAACTAAAAAGTGAAAAATAAAATCTTTTTTACAAAAAAATACAACCGACTTTCAAAAACAACACCACAAAGTGAAAAATAACTTTAATTTCGGAAGTCGGTGGCAAAAAACGAAAATACATTTAACTAGACACCGACTTCCGAAATTAAAGTTATTTTTCACTTTGTTGTGTTGTTTTTGGAAGTCGGTTATATTTTTTTGTAAAACAGTTTTTATAAACTTCATATAAATTATAATTCACACTCCTACTAAATTAGTTCTACGCGGAGCCCTCACCAGATTCTATCTGTCATCCTATGAAGAAAACGAGAATCGAAACGAGAAACGAGAAAACGATTCTCGTTTTCTTCATAGGATGACAGAGAAACGAAAATAGTTTTCTTCATAGAAGATATTCCATATTTGAATGATTGAATGTCAGCCAGTATTATATTAACGAAGCTTGATAAAAGCATCAATCCTTTACAGTATTATCAATTACACTTCTGGACACATCTTTTGGCCCACCTTGTATTTTCAGTTTCGTTTGGTCCTAGCTAAAATTTTATATTAGGTCGAGTAAAAAGTTTTTATGCAGTTTTGAACCTGGCACATTCACAATTTCATTCAATAGTCTTTTTTTGAATTTCGAACACAGAATTTAAAGAAACAAAAGACAATTTGGAGCCTGTTTGTTGATATCAAACAATCGAATACTAAGAAGACTTGGTTTTATTGGTTTACTTGGATTTAATTCTTGAAAAAGTGATTGATATCTTTGGTTTTGCAACAAACATTACTTATTCTTAACATTAAGGTGAGGTTCTATCAATAATCTATGGATACTTCACCTGAAGTCGCCGCCCAAGCTGTGGCACTTATTCAGGCCGGACACAGCCAAAGAAACGTGAGTGCTCAACTTAATTTAAGCCGATCTGCGGTCCGAAATGTTTATCGGAGGTACCTAGAGACTGGCGGCTTTGTTCGTCGCCAAGGAAGGCCACGATCTCGGGTCACAACTGAAAGGCAGGATCGATTCATCGTGACGACCAGCTTGAGAAATTGTCACCTTATCTCCATTGAGATACAAAACCAACTTCGCGACTTCCACGGAGTATCTGTGAGCGCTCGAACTGTTCGGAGAAGGTTAAAAGAACGCGATATGGTACCACACAAGCCAGCTAATGGCCCCAAACTAACGCGAGCCCACCGAACAGCGCGCCTTCATTTCGCACGCAGTCATTTAAATTGGACACAGCAAGATTGGAGCCGTGTACTCTTTTCTGATGAGTCTAAAATTGTGTTACATGGCAATGATGGAAGGAAGAAGGTCTACCGACGTAAGGGAGAGCGTTTCGCACAATGCTGCTTTGAAGAGAGGGTTGCTTATGGCGGTGGCTCATGGACTGTCTGGGGCGGTATATCCGCGAGCGGCAAAACTCAACTTGAGGTTGTTACAGGACCACGGCTGCCAACATTAAATGCTGAAAGGTACATTCGTGAGTGCTTAGAACCTCACGTGATACCATACGCGGACTATGTGGGCCCAAATTTCCTTTTTATGCATGATAATGCAAGAGCCCATGCGGCCGGCATCGTCAGGGAATATCTTCGGGATGTGAACATCACAGCTATGGACTGGCCAGCCAGAAGCCCAGACATGAACCCCATTGAGCACATGTGGGACGAGCTAAAAAGACGTGTTAGGGCTCGTCAGCCAGTTGCCCAGACGATGCAGGAGTTGAAAACTGCCATAGAAGAGGAATGGGAGATGATCCCTCAAAATTTCATAGAGCGGTTGATAAACTCTATGCCTAATCGTATGAGAGCTGTGGTAGATGCCCATGGAGGCAACACGCGTTATTAAATTAAACCTTTATTTGATAAAACATGTTTTTTATTCAAAAATCAATTGCCTTTAACAAGGCGCATATCCGACTTGTTAGGCGTAGCTCCATGTCGTATGGTATTCTGAATTCAAATTTAAAACAATACGATCGAAAAAGATGGTAAAATGTATCAGGTTTAAAACTGCATCAACAGTTTTTGTTCAATCTAGCAATCATATTTCGGTAGGGGCCATCGAAACCTAAACTCTAAGGTGGGCCAATAGATGTGTCCAGAAGTGTATTATTTACTCACACGTTAATTTTGAGAAAAGCCTCCAGCTCCCGGATCTTTTCGCGAAGTTCCTTGTAGAACTTGTGCCTTGCGTCTTCTTGCTGCTTCTTGATTTTTAGACTCTCCGTCAGCTCCTTTACGTTAAACGCGAAGAGATCTGGAACATTCACATAATGACGAGGATACATCGAAGCGTGGTTTAGCTAGGTGTGCAAGTGAAATGGCGTTAGCCGACGTTCGCACGGACGTAAAAATATCGCGGTGGGATTTTATCGCACCCTGGATTTTCAATTCTCGTTGTTGAGCCGAGCGTTGAGAATCCAACTTAACAATAACAGAGTACATTCTAGCGCGTCGAAAAAACACACTATTGGATATTGAACTCTCGGCGCTAAGCAGAGCGTTGAAAATCCAGTGCGCGAAAAAAATCGCCGCGATATTTTTACGTCCGTGCGAACGTCGACAGTTTTACGCGCGAGATAGAAGACTCTCACGCGCACTGGAATGTAGATTTATGACAAAATGCTATATTTAAATCAATTTTTAGCTTAGTAAGTTCTAATAATATTTAAATACCTTCGATTAAAAGCAAGTTATACTACAAAATACTGTTTACGTATAATCGTATAAAACAGAAAATATACGGTGCTACTTTGGATTTTTTTTGTATTGAAAAAAATTTAAGTAATCATGTTTCGGTTTCAACAGTAGACATTAAAATCAAATAAACCCAAATGATTTAAGAATATATACATATTTTGGTTCTGTAGGAATTTTAAAAACATATTTGTCGATGTGCTAAAAGGGAATTTTGGCTCTTTAAGGTAAGCGTCCACTGGTCCGCGCCGCCCACAACGCACGCACAGCACGCAACGGATTTCGATTTGCTTTGTATGAATTCATATAGCACTGCGTTCACTACCGGTACCGCCTGCATTTTCGTTTCTTCATACAAACAAACCAAAATCCGTTGCGTGTCGTGCGTGCGTTGCGGGCCGGGGCGGGCGGCAGCGCGGACCAGTGTACGCTCAGCTATCAGAGCCCCCGCAGACTACAAACTTTCAATCGGCCGATAGTTTGATCGATTTCTTGTATGCCAGTGCGCACATTATAACGATTCGGTATCGGCCATTATTGATATATTAGCGGAAGATATGTTACGCACTAACATCGCAATCACTAAACCTGGACTCGGCGCACGACTACATACACCGACAGTCCGAAACTCGCACATCTTTGATCACAGTCGCAAACCTACAGTTACCGATAGACAAGGACAGAGACAGGGAGCCGGCGCTGTCGTGCAAGCGAAATCGCGCTAGCCGCCGAATGTTTACGATTATGAGTGACATTGCATGTCTATCTCGCTCTCACAAACATGGCGAAGCAAACATTAAATATTATTATATTTTTCAACAAATTAACATTTTTGGTTGTACTTACGATTGAAAGTAATCTAGTGGAACTTGTTTTTGGTGTTTGAACTATTTGTGCACATTTTGAAAACACAGTAAGGCATTGTTGCTGCATATTTAGACGATAACGGTGATTTTACTTAACGTGCTACACAAACGCCGGTTTGATTGTGACTAAGTTCAATGTGTGCGATCGATAACACAGTTTATGCGGTCCACGTCGAGGAGCGCGAACCGTATCTTCCTAATATACATAAATATAATGGTATATATATACCATCAATGGTATCGGCCGATAGTTTGATGGGCTACACGATTGCCCAAACTAAACTACAACAACACACACACACACACACATACACACACTCACACACACACACACACACACACACATACACACACATACACACACACACACACACACACACATACAATGACACTAACACACTATTCAAGGCGGTTTGTCAGGGTCTGTACACGGGAGGTCTATGAATCAGCTACACTAAAAGATAATTATCCAACATATTGAGACTGCCCCGTTTCTGTAGTGCATCGGAAATGTTTGCACAGAATCGAACTGACGGCTTTCATGCGATCATTCGAAAAAAAAAAACCGGCCAAGTGTGTATCTCACCACGCACAATGAAGGGTTCCGTAGTTGAAAAGAATTTACCCCAAAAACAAACTTAATATTGTAAAAATTACAAATTAACAATTTTCGGACTGTTTCCTTTACTTGTGCTGTGAGTCCTTGCTTCTTGCCAAATTTCATTATTCTAGTTCAACGGGAAGTAGGTGTTTACATTTTGATATTTACCTATTTGACTTGATACCTCTACGCGTTCCTGAGAAAAAGGGTCTTGACAGACTGACAGTCAGACAGAACGCGACAGGTTAGTTTAGAAAAACAATGCGGTCACACAGACATATGAAAAGTGACTTTAATCTTACAATCGATGTGTGTATGTATCTATGTTCCCTATGGACGCCAAAACAACATTATATTTTATAACATTTTATATTTTATAACATTTATAAAATACATTATTACAGTTTAAAATACACACCTGCATAGCGATTAGGCATATCAAACTTCAAGGCATAAGATCTGGAACTTTCGCTCAGCAGGTCGATCATCGAACGGGCTGCGCGCACGCAGACACACGACCCGTCTATTATTTTAGGCAGTATCACTGTCACATTCATGGATGGGAAGGATAGTTCCACCGGTTCCCTGAAAATAATTTTAGAATTTAGGAGGAAAACAGGATATTGTATATGTCGGGACGTCAGGATTTACTCAGTTAGATTTAGACAGACATGTGGGCAGAAGATGGGTTTCGTGCAATGAAAACACACTGGGTGCGATACACGGTGTTTAAAATCACAATCTAACACAATCACTAAGCACAACGAATCGAATACAGTTCCGTGGCGTAGTACCCCGATGTTGCTCCGATGCGATCCAACACTAGACTGTTCTTCTCGCCATCAGGTTAAAACATCACGACTCTGTAGAAGCGCGCTGTAGGCGTGGGCACCTCACGTGATGTCGCCTATGGTGCGCCTGCGATTCGTTACGCGTCCGTACTATTGACCGGATCCGACATATATTAATAGAACGAGTTCTAACTTTAGTCCAAGTTTTAAACCATTCGAACCAGTGTCAAATTAAATTAGCTAGCAAAACTCCGCAGACGTGATGGAATCGAATCAAAACATTATAAAGGAAATAAAAAACATTGATGATGTTTTTGAGTGTGTTATGTCGCTACTTGTGGAACCCTAAATTCCTAAGACAATGACTAAGACCGCCCTGCTCTCGTACCGTGAGAATCACCTTTTCAGCAATCCGTAGGCGTGGGATCGAAGATTTTGTGTATTGGTGAATCACTCTTGTTTCTGACATCGGACAATTGTCGCGCACCTTACTTCTACCAATTTAATTGTAATTGTTTCTTGATTAAATTGTTTAAGTAAATTATATCTCGGTTTCCTTTGCATCCCCGATTGCAGCCGAATGTAATTAGTGCATTGTTTTGTTTGAGAGTAGTGGTGGCTCAGTGGTAACGGTCGCGACTTACGAGTTGCTGGTCATAGGTTTGGACCCAGACAGGCGCTTTACTTTGTGTAAATTATTTCATCACCGCTGCTCTCAAAACGGTGAAGGAAAACATCGTGAGGAAACCGGCGTGTCCTAGAACCAAAAATTCGAAGACATGTGACATCTACCGGCACTGGGCCCGCGTGGTGGATTACTGCCCACTCCCTCTCACAGAGATGAGGCCTGTGTCCCAGCAGTAGGAACGTTATAGGCTGATTATGGATGATGCTTTTTGGGGTCATCAACCCTAGTATAGTCTGGAAATTATGGTAAATACCTATCGATATCTAAACACCATCAAATAAAAAAAAACCAGATATCTCAACTCATACTTCAAGCTGTGCTTCATGTAAGTAACAACACTAAACCCCCGAAGCACGGGCGTAATAAAATCGCGGCGGGATTTTATAGCGCACTGGGTTTTCAACGCTCTGCTTAGCGCCGAGAGTACAAAATCCAACAGTGTGTTTTTTCGACGCGCTAGAATGTACTCTGTTATTGTTAAGTTGGATTCTCAACGCTCGGCTCAACACCGACAGTTGAAAATCCAGTGCGCGATAAAATCCGCCGCGATTTTATTGTTAACAGAGGCCACTGACCCGAAAAAAAATTCAATATTTATTTTTTAATTTGACCTTGTATTTTGGACTTTATTTCAAGTACAAAGGTGGTTTAACGTCAGTTTTTGTAATTAGAACATTAATTTTGTGAATTATAAACTTTTTTTAAATTTATTCTTGTGTACAGTTTTACGATTTATTAATTAATTACCAACACTATGTAATATAAACATAACCTAAAAAAAAAACAAAATTATATCCCAACCTAACAAACTACACACATCAACACGGTCTAGGGATATTTCATACTCAATTAAATAACTCGAAAAGTACTGGCCGCATTGGAATCTTTTATACACCGATTTGTTTGTAATTTATCTCAGACTAATTCTAAATTCAAATTTTTGAAAATTCTTTTGCTTCGGTGGCATAAAAATGTCTTGATGTGTAGGAGAGGGAATTTTCATTTGTGCGAAATTTAGAAAACAATACGAATTACGTTTAATTACAGTTTTTTTTCATTTTTAAACGAAAGATAAAGTTAAAATTGAGGTATTGTAGCCATGCAACGCCGGCATTTGACGAGGGCGGAGATGTTACGAGCTGTGGGAATGCTGGAAGCTGGGTCTGTTCAGCGTAATGTTGCTGAGGCCCCACCAAAATGTAATTTCAAGATTGTGGACACACTATCGTGCCACAGGTGAAGTAGCGGAGAGGCACCGGGGGCCAAGTCGCATCACTACCCCCAGACAAGACCGATTTTTGCAAATTACTGCGCGAGCTCAACCAAATGCAACGGCGACTCAATTGGTCCAAAGGCTGCGAGTGGAACACCAAGTGCTTGTGAGTGACCAAACTGTAAGAAGGCGACTGCATGAAAGCAATCAACGCTCTCGTAGACCACTCCGGGTCCAACCTTTACGGAGAGGCAATCGTGGACGACGATTAGAATGGGTTCGGAACCACGTGGACTGGGGCCGTGAGCAATGGTCCAATGTGCTGTTCACGGATGAATCCAGGTTCGGCTTCCATCCAGATTCACGAAGGACGCGTGTTTGGCGAGTTCCTGGACGATGGATCCGTCTCCAGAACCCTCAGGAAGTTCACCCATACCAAGGAGGAACAATTATGGTTTGGGCAGGAATTCGTCTTGGAGGACGGACGGATCTCATTTGGGTGCGGGGCAATATGACGGCAGAACGATACGTCCAACAGGTGCTGGGGCCCGTAATATTGCCCCACAGAACACAAATGGGGCAAGATTTCCTGCTCATGCACGACAATGCCCGGGCACACACGGCGAGAACGGTAGCAGCTTGGTTACATACACACAATGTTAGGGCCTTAGACTGGCCTGCTCAATCGCCAGATCTAAATCCCATTGAGCATGCGTGGGATATGCTGCAAAGAAGAGCGCTGAAGGAAGTTCCTGAAAATCTGGCTACAGAAGATCAACTTTTTGCGCACCTCAGAAGGACATGGGACAATATTCCGCAGCAAGACATTGACAACCTTGTTCTGAGCATGCCGAATCGTTGCCGATGTGTTAAGAACATCATGGGCGCTTTCTCAGACTACTAACTTCAAGTTTATAAACACAAATTAAATGATTTTTCTATTTTTTTCAGTTTTTACTCACAAATTAAAAGTTAATTCATATACGGTTTCCGTCTATACTTCATTTTTTTTCCATAAAATCCTGAAATTTTAATCTAAGTACCTTAACCATTATTAAAAAATGGTAGAATATTAAATAACGTATCTTTTAAATATATACATGTCATATAAATAATTAACACATTGATAGTAATTCGCTTTTTTAAAAATATCCCTAGACCGTGTTGATGTGTCTATTCACAAACTACAACATGGCGCCATTTTAAACTTGGCGGTCACTTTAAAATTCAAAAAATTAAAGACCCCGACTTACGAGTTTTTAAGTCGTGAGATCGAACCCTCGGAGGTCATCTTCGCCATTTCACCCGAAAGACGTCCACTGCTGACGCCACATCAAACGGTTCTGTGATTCTCGCATCCAACGGATTTCCGACCTTCACCACTGCCCTGTTTATCAAAGCTCACAAATCTACACGTTCTCAAGTTACACTTTACAAGGAAGTTTTTACAAGTTCGTGTAAATTACGTTTATCAAAAAAAATCTACAGGGTTTGTAAAATTGAACACTTGTAGGTTCTACTTGTAAGTTCTAAAATCAAAAATGTGTGCCGCATTCTTTTCCCGCCTTTTTTTTTTGTTTTTAATTAGATATAATATCCCTTTATAAACGCATGGCTGAATGGTATTTTGTCTGTGCCTATTATTGACGGGACATTAAAAAAAGTAGTAGCGATAAAGTATTCCCTCCTTTTATTTATATTTTGAAGCTTAAAAAGTATTCGCAGCAAGGTTTTGCGATTTCTTGAAAAATTACTAAAAACGATAACAAAATAACGATTTTACCAACTGATTCGCTACAAAAACGACATTTTATTTGGTGCATTTAGCGACAGGATGTCCAAACAAATGGCTACCCAAATTTGTTCCAATTTTTCAACTTGAAGTCGAAACCTTTCGTAAAATTCATAGAACGTCTCCATATGACGGTAGTCAATTCTTGTTTCTATAAGTTCTTGGTTCCATTATTCTAATATTTTCATCATCGTTTGAGTCACTTGACAACATTTTAAAAGAGAAAATCAAATTTAAAAATGTAATGCGGTACTAATCACGACACTTGTAAGACGGAATGGAGAGTCGCCGGACACTCGGAATTTGCTATGATTTTCTACAAATTTTAACTTACAAGGGATTTTTGATGAACAAAATCACGAATATAAGTGTAAATATATATGTGAAATAAATAATGAACCTTGTAACTCGTAATTTACACGTGTAGTTTTGATAAACACATAGTTGTAATAATTAATTTTTTTACAGGAAAATTGCTTGTAATACAAGGCTTGTAAGTTTTGATAAACAGGGCACAGATCACCATACCACCTTTTAGGAAGCCTACGAACATTGCAGTTTTTTCTTACGCGGACGCCACTTCAAAACCTTTCAGCCCCAATCCGTTTGCGAACAATTTGCCCTGCCCACTGCATTTTAGTTTGAAATTTCTTTGGGCATGACTATGTACAAAGTTATTCACAAGCTACTCACGGTTCAGGTTCCACTGGCCTAAGTTTTCTGGTAGGCCACTTGATAGCAACCCAGATGTTGAGCCTTAGACCCTTGAAATCTCTTTGGTACGTAGATATCTTTGTGGATTCAGAGACCAGATTGTTCTCCAGATTTCGAAGAAGAGTGTACGAAGCGATTTGTATAGCTAAAGCAAGTTCGGCTCTGAGGCCTAAGCGGATCTAGAAACAAGAAAACATCAGGCAATACTGCACACACATTTCGCAAGTTATGATGGAAAGGCGGAATTCTACTTCTGTTTAGGATGTACTCGGAGAGCTAGGATATCCTCGCTAGCATTCTCGTTACCGTTTTCCAGTCAAGTATTCGTGTGAAGCGTGGCTTTGGGTCGCAGTAGATAATCCCGCCTACACTTATGTATACAAAGTATAATTAGGATTAGTCGTGACTGAATGATGAACGAATGAATGAAATGAATGATGAGCGTCATCATATATTTTATAATCTTCGTCGAAATGGAAGACCTCTTGCCAAAGTGGCGCCAACTGGCGGCGTTAATTTTCATGAAAATCCTCATTGGTTACCAAGAATGCCCCTCGCGTCGCCAAAAGATACTTGTAGCACTCTACTTTTGTCTAGGGTTAGTCTAACTTTAGAGTTACATCATCATAATTCTTCTAGCACTCTACTTATATCTAGGGTTAGTCTAACTCTAGAGTTACCTCATCATAATTCTTGTAGCACTCTATTTTTATTTAGGGTTAGTCTAACTCTAGAGTTACATCATCATAATTCTTGTAGTAGTCTACTTTGTCTAGGGCTAGTCTAACTCTAGAGTTACCTCATCATAATTGTTGTAGTACACTACTTTGTCTAGGGTTAGTCTAACTCTAGAGTTACATCATCATAATTGTTGTAGTACACTACTTTGTCTAGGGTTAGTCTAACTCTAGAGTTACCTCATCATAATTGTTGTAGTACACCACTTTGTCTAGGGTTAGTCTAACTCTAGAGTTACCTCATCATAATTGTTGTAGTACACCACTTTGTCTAGGGTTAGTCTAACTTTAGAGTTACATCATCATAATTCTTGTAGCACTCTACTTATATCTAGGGTTAGTCTAACTCTAGAGTTACCTCATCATAATTCTTGTAGGACTCTATTTTTATTTAGGGTTAGTCTAACTCTAGAGTTACATCATCATAATTCTTGTAGTACTCTACTTTGTCTAGGGTTAGTGTAACTCTAGAGTTACCTCATCATAATTGTTGTAGAACACTACTTTGTCTAGGGTTAGTCTAACTCTAGAGTTACCTCATCATAATTGTTGTAGTACTCTACTTTGTCTAGGGTTAGTCTAACTCTAGAGTTACCTCATCATAATTCTTGTAGCACTCTACTTTGTCTAGGGTTAGTCTAACTCTAGAGTTACCTCATCATAATTCTTGTAGCACTCTACTTTTATTTAGGGTTAGTCTAACTCTAGAGTTACCTCATCATAATTGTTGTAGTACACTACTTTGTCTAGGGTTAGTCTAACTCTAGTTACCTCATCATAATTCTTGTAGCACTCTACTTTTATCTAGGGTTAGTCTAACTCTAGTTACCTCATCATAATTCTTGTAGCACTCTACTTTTATTTAGGGTTAGTCTAACTCTAGTTACCTCATCATAATTCTTGTAGCACTCTACTTTTATCTAGGGTTAGTCTAACTCTAGTTACCTCATCATAATTCTTGTAGCACTCTACTTTTATCTAGGGTTAGTCTAACTCTAGTTACCTCATCATAATTCTTGTAGCACTCTACTTTTATCTAGGGTTAGTCTAACTCTAGTTACCTCATCATAATTCTTGTAGCACTCTACTTTTATTTAGGGTTAGTCTAACTCTAGTTACCTCATCATAATTCTTGTAGCACTCTACTTTTATCTAGGGTTAGTCTAACTCTAGTTACCTCATCATAATTCTTGTAGCACTCTACTTTTATCTAGGGTTAGTCTAACTCTAGTTACCTCATCATAATTCTTGTAGCACTCTACTTTTATCTAGGGTTAGTCTAACTCTAGTTACCTCATCATAATTCTTGTAGCACTCTACTTTTATTTAGGGTTAGTCTAACTCTAGTTACCTCATTATAATTCTTGTAGCACTCTACTTTTATCTAGGGTTAGTCTAACTCTAGAGTTACCTCATCATAATTCTTGTAGCACTCTACTTTTATTTAGGGTTAGTCTAACTCTAGTTACCTCATCATAATTCTTGTAGCACTCTACTTTTATCTAGGGTTAGTCTAACTCTAGAGTTACCTCATCATAATTCTTGTAGCACTCTACTTTTATTTAGGGTTAGTCTAACTCTAGTTACCTCTAACTAATCATAATTCTTGTAGCACTCTACTTTTATTTAGGGTTAGTCTAACTCTAGTTACCTCATCATAATTCTTGTAGCACTCTACTTTTATCTAGGGTTAGTCTAACTCTAGTTACCTCATCATAATTCTTGTAGCACTCTACTTTTATTTAGGGTTAGTCTAACTCTTGTTACCTCATCATAATTCTTGTAGCACTCTACTTTTATTTAGGGTTAGTCTAACTCTAGTTACCTCATCATAATTCTTGTAGCACTCTACTTTTATCTAGGGTTAGTCTAACTCTAGTTACCTCATCATAATTCTTGTAGCACTCTACTTTTATCTAGGGTTAGTCTAACTCTAGTTACCTCATCATAATTTTTGTAGCACACTACTTTTATCTAGGGTTAGTCTAACTCTAGTTACCTCATCATAATTCTTGAAGCACTCTACTTTTATCTAGGGTTAGTCTAACTCTAGTTACCTCATCATAATTCTTGTAGCACTCTACTTTTATCTAGGGTTAGTCTAACTCTAGTTACCTCATCATAATTCTTGTAGCACTCTACTTTTATTTAGGGTTAGTCTAACTCTAGTTACCTCTAACTAATCATAATTCTTGTAGCACTCTACTTTTATTTAGGGTTAGTCTAACTCTAGTTACCTCATCATAATTCTTGTAGCACTCTACTTTTATCTAGGTTTAGTCTAACTCTAGTTACCTCATCATAATTCTTGTAGCACTCTACTTTTATTTAGGGTTAGTCTAACTCTAGTTACCTCATCATAATTCTTGTAGCACTCTACTTTTATCTAGGGTTAGTCTAACTCTAGTTACCTCATCATAATTCTTGTAGCACTCTACTTTTATCTAGGGTTAGTCTAACTCTAGTTACCTCATCATAATTCTTGTAGCACTCTACTTTTATCTAGGGTTAGTCTAACTCTAGTTACCTCATCATAATTCTTGTAGCACTCTACTTTGTCTAGGGTTAGTCTAACTCTAGAGTTACCTCATCATAATTCTTGTAGCACTCTACTTTTATTTAGGGTTAGTCTAACTCTAGTTACCTCTAACTAATCATAATTCTTGTAGCACTCTGCTTTTATTTAGGGTTAGTCTAACTCTAGTTACCTCATCATAATTCTTGTAGCACTCTACTTTTATCTAGGGTTAGTCTAACTCTAGTTACCTCATCATAATTCTTGTAGCACTCTACTTTTATTTAGGGTTAGTCTAACTCTAGTTACCTCATCATAATTCTTGTAGCACTCTACTTTTATCTAGGGTTAGTCTAACTCTAGTTACCTCATCATAATTCTTGTAGCACTCTACTTTTATTTAGGGTTAGTCTAACTCTAGTTACCTCATCATAATTCTTGTAGCACTCTACTTTTATTTAGGGTTAGTCTAACTCTAGTTACCTCATCATAATTCTTGTAGCACTCTACTTTTATCTAGGGTTAGTCTAACTCTAGTTACCTCATCATAATTCTTGTAGCACTCTACTTTTATCTAGGGTTAGTCTAACTCTAGTTACCTCATCATAATTCTTGTAGCACTCTACTTTTATCTAGGGTTAGTCTAACTCTAGTTACCTCATCATAATTCTTGTAGCACTCTACTTTTATCTAGGGTTAGTCTAACTCTAGTTACCTCATCATAATTCTTGTAGCACTCTACTTTTATCTAGGGTTAGTCTAACTCTAGTTACCTCATCATAATTCTTGTAGCACTCTACTTTTATTTAGGGTTAGTCTAACTCTAGTTACCTCATCATAATTCTTGTAGCACTCTACTTTTATTTAGGGTTAGTCTAACTCTAGTTACCTCATCATAATTCTTGTAGCACTCTACTTTTATCTAGGGTTAGTCTAACTCTAGTTACCTCATCATAATTCTTGTAGCACTCTACTTTTATTTAGGGTTAGTCTAACTCTAGTTACCTCATTATAATTCTTGTAGCACTCTACTTTTATCTAGGGTTAGTCTAACTCTAGAGTTACCTCATCATAATTCTTGTAGCACTCTACTTTTATTTAGGGTTAGTCTAACTCTAGTTACCTCTAACTAATCATAATTCTTGTAGCACTCTACTTTTATTTAGGGTTAGTCTAACTCTAGTTACCTCATCATAATTCTTGTAGCACTCTACTTTTATCTAGGGTTAGTCTAACTCTAGTTACCTCATCATAATTCTTGTAGCACTCTACTTTTATTTAGGGTTAGTCTAACTCTAGTTACCTCATCATAATTCTTGTAGCACTCTACTTTTATCTAGGGTTAGTCTAACTCTAGTTACCTCATCATAATTCTTGTAGCACTCTACTTTTATTTAGGGTTAGTCTAACTCTAGTTACCTCATCATAATTCTTGTAGCACTCTACTTTTATTTAGGGTTAGTCTAACTCTAGTTACCTCATCATAATTCTTGTAGCACTCTACTTTTATCTAGGGTTAGTCTAACTCTAGTTACCTCATCATAATTCTTGTAGCACTCTACTTTTATCTAGGGTTAGTCTAACTCTAGTTACCTCATCATAATTCTTGTAGCACTACTTTTATCTAGGGTTAGTCTAACTCTAGTTACCTCATCATAATTCTTGTAGCACTCTACTTTTATCTAGGGTTAGTCTAACTCTAGTTACCTCATCATAATTCTTGTAGCACTCTACTTTTATCTAGGGTTAGTCTAACTCTAGTTACCTCATCATGATTCTTGTAGCACTCTACTTTTATTTAGGGTTAGTCTAACTCTAGTTACCTCATCATAATTCTTGTAGCACTCTACTTTTATTTAGGGTTAGTCTAACTCTAGTTACCTCATCATAATTCTTGTAGCACTCTACTTTTATCTAGGGTTAGTCTAACTCTAGTTACCTCATCATAATTCTTGTAGCACTCTACTTTTATCTAGGGTTAGTCTAACTCTAGTTACCTCATCATAATTCTTGTAGCACTCTACTTTTATCTAGGGTTAGTCTAACTCTAGTTACCTCATCATAATTCTTGTAGCACTCTACTTTTATCTAGGGTTAGTCTAACTCTAGTTACCTCATCATAATTCTTGTAGCACTCTACTTTTATCTAGGGTTAGTCTAACTCTAGTTACCTCATCATAATTCTTGTAGCACTCTACTTTTATCTAGGGTTAGTCTAACTCTAGTTACCTCATCATAATTCTTGTAGCACTCTACTTTTATCTAGGGTTAGTCTAACTCTAGTTACCTCATCATAATTCTTGTAGCACTCTACTTTTATCTAGGGTTAGTCTAACTCTAGTTACCTCATCATAATTCTTGTAGCACTCTACTTTTATCTAGGGTTAGTCTAACTCTAGTTACCTCATCATAATTCTTGTAGCACTCTACTTTTATCTAGGGTTAGTCTAACTCTAGTTACCTCATCATAATTCTTGTAGCACTCTACTTTTATTTAGGGTTAGTCTAACTCTAGTTACCTCATCATAATTCTTGTAGCACTCTACTTTTATCTAGGGTTAGTCTAACTCTAGTTACCTCATCATAATTCTTGTAGCACTCTACTTTTATCTAGGGTTAGTCTAACTCTAGTTACCTCATCATAATTCTTGTAGCACTCTACTTTTATTTAGGGTTAGTCTAACTCTAGTTACCTCATCATAATTCTTGTAGCACTCTACTTTTATCTAGGGTTAGTCTAACTCTAGTTACCTCATCATAATTCTTGTAGCACTCTACTTTTATCTAGGGTTAGTCTAACTCTAGTTACCTCATCATAATTCTTGTAGCACTCTACTTTTATCTAGGGTTAGTCTAACTCTAGTTACCTCATCATAATTCTTGTAGCACTCTACTTTTATCTAGGGTTAGTCTAACTCTAGAGTTACCTCATCATAATTCTTGTAGCACTCTATTTTTATCTAGGGTTAGTATAACTCTAGAGTTACCTCATCATAATTCTCGGCTTGTCTTTTAGTGAACTGTCTGTTATTTAAGTGAAAAATTTCCAACATTTCCAGGATCTGTAAGAACGAAGTTCATTATTATTATGTTATATTATCATTAATCTATCTATACGTATACTAATAAAAAGGCTGAAGTTTTTTTTTTTGTATGTTTGATCGCGCTAATCTCTGGAACTACCAGATGGATTTGAAAAGTTATTTTTCACTTTCTAGTATTTTTTTGGAAGTCGGTTGTTTTCTTTTTTGTAAAAAAACTTTTTGATTTCGTTTGAGTTAAGAGTTAATGTTCTTGTAATTTTAACTACTTCTGTTCCGATTTAAATTCAATATTTCGCTTAATAATTAAGATTAAAAAACTGCAAGTGTTAATCGACTGTTGTTGTTGACTGTACCCACATTGACTAAGTCATACAAACCGGTAGAACTTGAATAAATTTCCTGTCTAGTTCGTTATCATCTATAATTGTATTCTCCTTCCAAACATGGAGGAAAGTGTTCAGTTCAGTCACGATTCTGGGATCCGGAAGACCATCACAACGAAGATATTGCTGCCACTGTAGGAATAACCAAAGGTTGAGTTATTAAAAGTGTCAGTCCTTTCACAATTATTTTTATCTCTTAGCCGACGTTCGCACGGACGTAAAAATATCGCGGCGGGATTTTATCGCGCACTGGATTTTCAACTGTCGGTGCTAAGCAGAGCGTTGAAAATCCAGTGCGTGAAAAAAAATCGCCGCGATATTTTTACGTCCGTGCGAACGTCGACTCAGTTTGCATCATTGGAGTTGCATCACAGTGACCTTATTTTGATGTGTAACATCTTTCCTCTCGCTTTCCTGCAATCTGTGGGAGTGATTTCGTGAAAAGGGACGGAAGTGTGTAATAGGAAGTGGAAATATTTTTCTAAAAGTTTTGAGTGATGGATTGACTATGTTGCCGTACCTTTCAAATGTTTGTTATTTGGTATGGAACTAGAAAATACTTTTACCAAGGTGAGATGTCAGATGTTACACATCATATGTGAATACAGTAAGGCTCGCTCGTTTTTTTAACAATGATAAGGCACCTGTCTCACCGCCACACCAACAAGGAAATAATCACTTGGAGCTGTCAATGATTTTCTCGCTCAAGAAACGTACAAAAGATTATAGGCGGGAGGGAATATTAGAGGAAGATATGTTACGCGCTAACATCGCAATCACTAAACCTAAACTCGGTGCACGTCTACATGCACCGAAACTCGCAACTCTGTGATATCACAGTCGCAAACCTACAGTTACCAACAGACAAGGACAGAGATAGGAGCCGCCGAATGCTTACGATTATGAATGACATTGCATGTCTATCTCGCTCTAACAAACATGGCGAAGCAAACAATAAATATTATTATAATTTTTAACACAGACTTCCGAATTTGCCATTGTTTCGGACGGTACCGAGAGCTCCTGCGCTTACACACACATTCACAGCGTGTTTGTACACTTGGTAAACACAAGTAAAACTCGTGTCGCTTTGTGAGTTTTTAATGTACCTATAACTGTAGAAAAAATACTGTTTCTACAATTATAAATTTATAATACATAGTTACTGAACAACTTTCTCCATAGCACCAACATCGTAATTGTGAAAAAATTGTCAACTGACCCATAAAAACTTCGATAGGTACTCGACCCAAATGTAGGGGACGGCTGATTATTAAGCACTAGGGTGACGTAATGTCACTTTGCAAAAAACAAATATCACATTCATCGTTTAGTTAGTTTATTTGATTTGTATTAGGTGTAAAATCTAGAAAATAAGTGTCAGTGTTTAAAACAGAATAGATATTAGGACTATATTTTAAAAAGCTACCATCTGTCAGTTAAAACTCAATCAATCTGCCCAGCCTTTTCCCTACTATGTAGGGGGGTCGGCTTCCAGTGTAACCGGATGCGGCCGCATACCAGTCCTTTATATGGAGCGACTGTCAGTTAGAACTCACTGCAGTTAACTGACAGATGGTAGCTGTCACCAGTGAAACTACTCAAACATCGGACATACACCAAGTGCGTAAGAGAAAGCTCAGTCATACTTTACATAACATGTATACAACGTGTCGATTTGCATCCTCGTCAAATTTAAGAGTGTGGTATAGACCATCAAACCGAACAACTTTTTCCATGGCACCAACGTCGCAATCGCGAAAAAAATATCAGCCGTCCCATACATTTGCGTTGAGTAGGTAAGTATTGAAGTTTTCTATGGGACAGTAGAAATTTTATTCGCGAATTGATGTTGTTCCAATGGAGAAAGTTGTTCTTTTTGATGTTTTGTATCACACCCTGAAATTTGACGAGGATGCAAAACGACACTTTGTATAAGTGTTGTAAGTAATTTGTTCGTCAGTAATAGAATCAATGATGTTAGAATTATTAGAACAATAAAACGATTGCATACCTCAGCCTGCTTTGATTGTTTGAGCTCATAATCCATCTTTTGCTTCTCGTAACCTAAAAGAAATAATCAATAAGACATAACCGCTGATTCTACTGAACTAAATTTAGGAAGAAGTTGTAGGTATTGCTATTTCTTTCTCGCAGGTACAACAAGAACGAGAGAGAAGTAATAGGAGCCTTTTATACTTGTGTCACAATTATCATGCATAGATCATCATTATCATCAGCCTCCTGCTGGACAAAGAGCGTCAGGCGGAAGGTGAGGACGCCGTGGCGCTTCTCCAATCACTCCTCAAAGAGGGTCTTATCGCCGCAATTGTGGCGTGACCAAATCCGTGAGGCCTAAGTTGTAAGAAAAGAAAGAAAAACGTTTATTTGGACACACTTCGTGAAACACGAAACCAAAAGAAAAAAAAAAATAAAAATAATGTTTTAAAACAAAAGAGTTGACTTGAGCTTTGCATCTGTGTGAGTGCACATAGATAGTCTAAGTGTGATGTCGGCCTAGAGCGCGACGCGTCCTTTGCTTGGTTTAAAACCAGTTTATACTACTTTTTGGCAATCGGCCTGAGGCGCGGTGCGTCCCTCGTGCGACGCAACTCCGCTTCTTTGGTGATCACTCACACAAATGCAAAGCTCAGCTTAGGCCTCGCGGACAGTACTTGCATGATTTTAACCTTTACCCACGACTATATTTATTTATTTATATTTATATATACTTTATTGTACACCACAAAAATACATAACAAAAAAAAAGACACAAACTACAAAATATACAATGGGCGGCCTTATCGCTTTCTGCAATCTCTTCCAGGCAACCATAGAATGGACAGTGATTTGCCTGGATATGAAGTGGGGCTGTCTTTGGTGCAAATAATAAGTGCCTACTTACAATATTATACTAAAATAGATACATACATAACCTAAATAATAGATACATAAATACATACATACTAAATATAAGCAACGAAAACAAATGAAGACTAAAGATATTTACAGTTACGTGAACACGATCACAACGACAAATAATGTTCCTTTACGAGCCTTTTAAACATAGGTAACGACTGCGCGCGTTTTATTTGAACTGGCAATGCATTCCACAAACGAGCAGCCTGGACAGTAAAGGATTTATCGAGGAAAGTTGTGGAATGCATAGGCATTTTGAGCTTTAAATTATCAGATGACCTTAAAAATTTCGTGTGGGAGTCGCAAAGAAACTGGAAACGTTTCTTGAGATAGAGAGGGGTGGTAGGGGAAAAGAGCACATTATACAAAAGGGAAAGGATATGAGCATTCCGGCGATGGCGAATTGGTAACCACTTGAGCTTCACACGAAATTCAGAAACATGGTCATATTTGCGCAAACCGAATATGAACCTTATACAAACATTTTGAAGCCGCTCAAGTTTATCGAGTTGGTCTTGGGTAAGGTCAAGATAGCTGGCATCAGCATAGTCAAGGATGGGAAGAAGAAGCGATTGTGCAAGCGCAATCTTGGTGGCAGTCGGTAGAAAATTACGTAATCTCTTCAAAGATGCAGCAGATGCAAATAGCCTGCGGCTAACTTCCCGCAGCTGCGCAGTCCAAGAGAAATTCTTATCTATGAATATCCCCAAGTTTTTAACTTTCTCACTGAACGGAATAACTAAATTGTCAAAAGAAACCTGGGGAAGAGTCATCCAGTCGATCCTTGAGACCGTCCTAGAACTGCCTACCACCACAACCTGCGTCTTTATGGGGTTGACCATAAGTCCATACCTCTTGCTCCACTCGCATATACGGGCCAGATCACTATTAATCATTAAGATAGCCTCAGACAGATTTCCAAGAGGGGCTCGCGAGTAAATTTGTAAATCATCTGCATAAAGATGGTAGGAAGAAATAATTTCGTCGGAAATTGAGTTAATGAAAACTGCGAAAAGTAAAGGGGATAGAACGCCACCCTGAGGTACACCGGCAGAAATATTACACCAGGAAGACAAGATCTCTCCAATGCAAATACGTTGCCGGCGACCGAACAGGTAAGTACGAAACCAGTCAATTACCGATGGAGATATGTTAAGAGAGCATAAAATGCCAAGCAAAACATCAAAATCAACAGTATTAAAGGCATTACTGAAATCTAGCAAAGCTAGGACCGTAAGATTACCTTGTTCCATGGCTGACCTTATATCATCCGTAATGTTCAGAAGCGCAGTGGTGGTGCTATGACCAGGACGGAAGCCAGACTGGAAGGGGTTGAGGAGATTATTTTTAGAGAGGAAAGTGCTTATTTGATCGTGAATTAACCGTTCAAGGACTTTGGATAGGAACGGCAAGACGGATATAGGACGGTATTCAGAAAATGATGTGGGATTAGACTTTTTAGGTAAAGGAATTATTTGAGCATCTTTCCATGAGCATGGAAAGACACCACTAGATGCAGAAAAATTGAGGATGTGACAAATGACGGGAAGGATAACATCCAGCACAGGGACTAACATATTACGGCTGATACAGTCACTTCCTACTGCATTTGAAGTAATCGATAGTATGCTTTTCTTAACATCACATGCGGAGAACTGACCAAAAACAAATGGAGAATAACTGGGAGTCGGAAGTGAAGAGAGATAATTCAGTGTGTTAAATTTTATTGTCCTATCAAAATTGGACGACGCAGTAAAATGATTATTCATTGCCTCAATGTCTATGTCTTTTGGGATTGTCTCTTCTCGAGTTTTACCGACCCCCAATGATCTAAGAAATTTCCAAACTTTGGATGGGTCCCCATTTTGGACAGAAGAATGAATGTGGCGGCGATTAGCATTCCTACACACCTTATTGCAGTGATTACGGATTGAGAGGTATCTTTCCCTGTTAGCGTCATGACTATACTGCCTTGCCACCAGAGATGTGCTATGCTACGATGCTATGGATGCGTTTGATATCCACCAATCATATTCATAGGTCCATATAGCATAGCACTGGTAGAAACGGGTTCAACTAAGCTAAGTTTCATAAATGGAAGGATGCGTGCTATGCATGGGAGCTATGAATGCGCGAGGGGTGTAGCTGCCGCTCCCCGTGCCTCCTATACTGTAGCATCTCCCTCGCACAGCTACCTCGCGGCGGCGCATCTTCATAGCACATCTTACTCGCTCCGCTACACAGCTTAGCATCAACGGAAACGGTCACATAGTTTCGTAGCTTAGCTTTCACATCCTCGCAGCATAGCTGCATGGCACGTCTCCAGTGGAAAAGCACCCTTAACCTATCCGTCCCTCTACACGTACAGAACTAGCAGTTGACGGCCTGTGCGGTCTACTTGCAAAGCCCTAGATTACAGTGGAATCTTGGATTTTTACATTACAGGCGAATTATTCCGGTGAGGAAGCGTTATTAAATCTCATTATCGTGCGTTCGTATTTGCGAACATAGACGTTGATTTCCGAAGCAGTTCCTGGTAGAACTATGCTAAAGAGTGCAAGTTACTAGTATGTGCAATTGTGCTGACTATTTGTTAGAATATATACTGGTAAATCTGTAGCCTTGTTTAGCTGACATTAGAATGTTCTTTTCTTATCTGTGGTCACTGTCATATAGCCAACTCTTTCTTAACGTGCTATCTCGCTCTTCTCTTTTTGCAGTTCGTTTGTGTCGCTCTTGTATTTTAAATAATATATTATTAAATAAACAACTGATATTTTATCAAAAACCTCGTTTCATTTAACACTACCAGGAACTTACTACACCCGGACCCACACCAAACCACACACACCCACACCTACACCCCCACATACACACACACCCACTTCCATACTCCCTTACACTCCCCCCCACCCCCTACAACCCCTCGCCACCTCTCTACTGCCGGATGCATGAATACGTACTTGCAAACAGGTTCACAGCTTTTTGCAGAATGTCCCTCCTTATTTCCTGTTCACCTGCCTCCTTAGCCATGAGTTCGACTCTTTCTCGTGCCAGTCGAGCACGTTTCTCCTTTGCCCCCGCCAGTTTGGCTTGTCTGGAGACAAGATTATCATTAGAAATTAGAAAATCAACATTTGCCTAGTGTTTTCCCAATAGTTATTATTTGATGAATGGTTTTGTTCTTGAGGCCGTACTATGACGTGAAAAAAGATCATGGATCCAGCATGGATCCGTTGAACAAAAACAGGCCAAGTGCGTGTCGGATAGTCCGACACGCACTTGGCCGACTCGGTCCGACTCGGACACGGTCCGATAACGAAGGGTTTCGTAGTTGAAAAGAATTTATCCCAAAAAAAAACTTTTTTACAAAAAAATACAACCAACTTCCAAAAACAACACGGTGAAAAATAACTTTAACTTCGGAAGTCGGTGTCTCTAGTTAAATGTATTTTCGTTTTTTGCCACCGACTTTGACAGAATTTGTGTGGGGTAGCCCACACAAATTCTTATAACTCTCACTATCTGCAAAACAAACTAGAACATCATCCATATAAAAGTGGGGGAAAAATACGTATTATTGAAGCTAACTCAAAAACTACCGAAGCAAAGTTAATCAATTTTATATGGGACCAACTGTGATGTATATATACCCTCTCGAATAAAACAAAAAAAAAATCCAAATCGGTCCAGCCATCTTCGAGTAATCGGCGAACATACATAAAAAAAAAAAAATTAAAAAAAAAAAGGTTCCGACGAATTGAGAACCTTTTTGAAGTCGGTTAACAAACTTAACATTGTATTGAAAAACATGTTCTCCCATACATTGATATACGTCACGGTCAATTCTCCAACAGAAAATTTAAGTTTGTAATCTCAAAAAAAATTTTTAACGTGATAAAATTACGCAGATGCCCGAAAGTCTGACAGCCAGTTTTACCAAGGGGTATCCGTATTACCCACTAACTGGGTTGTGTTGTCACATAGGCAGTCTCTCCATAAAATACTGATATTCATCTGTATCCAGACAGAGTGGAAGCCGACCCCAACATAATTGGAACAAAAAAATACAACCGACTTCGAAAAACAACACTACAAAGTGAATAAATAACTTTAATTTCGGAAGTCGGTGTCTAGTTAAATGTATTTTCGTTTTTTGCCACCGACTTTCGAAATTAAAGTTATTTTTCACTTTGTAGTGTTGTTTTTGGAAGTCGGTTGTATTTTTTTGTAAAAAAGTTTTTATTTTTCACTTTTTAGTTGTGGTACCTACCCCACACAAATTCTTATACCACTATCTGCAAAACAAACTAGAACATCATCCATATAAAAGTGGGGAAAAAATACGTATTATTGAAGCTAACTCAAAAACTACCGAAGCAAAGTTAATCAATTTTATATGGGACCAACTGTGATGTATATATACCCTCTCGAATAAAACAAAAAAAAAATCCAAATCGGTCCAGCCATCTTCGAGTAATCGGCGAACATACATAAAAAAAAAAAAATTAAAAAAAAAAAGGTTCCGACGAATTGAGAACCTTTTTGAAGTCGGTTAACAAACTTAACATTGTATTGAAAAACATGTTCTCCCATACATTGATATACGTCACGGTCAATTCTCCAACAGAAAATTTAAGTTTGTAATCTCAAAAAAAATTTTTAACGTGATAAAATTACGCAGATGCCCGAAAGTCTGACAGCCAGTTTTACCAAGGGGTATCCGTATTACCCACTAACTGGGTTGTGTTGTCACATAGGCAGTCTCTCCATAAAATACTGATATTCATCTGTATCCAGACAGAGTGGAAGCCGACCCCAACATAATTGGAACAAAAAAATACAACCGACTTCGAAAAACAACACTACAAAGTGAATAAATAACTTTAATTTCGGAAGTCGGTGTCTAGTTAAATGTATTTTCGTTTTTTGCCACCGACTTTCGAAATTAAAGTTATTTTTCACTTTGTAGTGTTGTTTTTGGAAGTCGGTTGTATTTTTTTGTAAAAAAGTTTTTATTTTTCACTTTTTAGTTGTGGTACCTACCCCACACAAATTCTTATACCACTATCTGCAAAACAAACTAGAACATCATCCATATAAAAGTGGGGAAAAAATACGTATTATTGAAGCTAACTCAAAAACTACCGAAGCAAAGTTAATCAATTTTATATGGGACCAACTGTGATGTATATATACCCTCTCGAATAAAACAAAAAAAAAATCCTAATCGGTCCAGCCATCTTCGAGTAATCGGCGAACATACATAAAAAAAAAAAAATTAAAAAAAAAAAAGGTTCCGACGAATTGAGAACCTTTTTGAAGTCGGTTAACAAATTTAACATTGTATTGAAAAACATGTTCTCCCATACATTGATATACGTCACGGTCAATTCTCCAACAGAAAATTTAAGTTTGTAATCTCAAAAAAAATTTTTAACGTGATAAAATTACGCAGATGCCCGAAAGTCTGACAGCCAGTTTTACCAAGGGGTATCCGTATTACCCACTAACTGGGTTGTGTTGTCACATAGGCAGTCTCTCCATAAAATACTGATATTCACCTGTATCCAGACAGAGTGGAAGCCGACCCCAACATAATTGGAACAAAAAAATACAACCGACTTCGAAAAACAACACTACAAAGTGAATAAATAACTTTAATTTCGGAAGTCGGTGTCTAGTTAAATGTATTTTCGTTTTTTGCCACCGACTTTCGAAATTAAAGTTATTTTTCACTTTGTAGTGTTGTTTTTGGAAGTCGGTTGTATTTATTTGTAAAAAAGTTTTTATTTTTCACTTTTTAGTTGTGGTACCTACCCCACACAAATTCTTATACCACTATCTGCAAAACAAACTAGAACATCATCCATATAAAAGTGGGGAAAAAATACGTATTATTGAAGCTAACTCAAAAACTACCGAAGCAAAGTTAATCAATTTTATATGGGACCAACTGTGATGTATATATACCCTCTCGAATAAAACAAAAAAAAAATCCAAATCGGTCCAGCCATCTTCGAGTAATCGGCGAACATACATAAAAAAAAAAAAATTAAAAAAAAAAAGGTTCCGACGAATTGAGAACCTTTTTGAAGTCGGTTAACAAACTTAACATTGTATTGAAAAACATGTTCTCCCATACATTGATATACGTCACGGTCAATTCTCCAACAGAAAATTTAAGTTTGTAATCTCAAAAAAAATTTTTAACGTGATAAAATTACGCAGATGCCCGAAAGTCTGACAGCCAGTTTTACCAAGGGGTATCCGTATTACCCACTAACTGGGTTGTGTTGTCACATAGGCAGTCTCTCCATAAAATACTGATATTCACCTGTATCCAGACAGAGTGGAAGCCGACCCCAACATAATTGGAACAAAAAAATACAACCGACTTCGAAAAACAACACTACAAAGTGAATAAATAACTTTAATTTCGGAAGTCGGTGTCTAGTTAAATGTATTTTCGTTTTTTGCCACCGACTTTCGAAATTAAAGTTATTTTTCACTTTGTAGTGTTGTTTTTGGAAGTCGGTTGTATTTTTTTGTAAAAAAGTTTTTATTTTTCACTTTTTAGTTGTGGTACCTACCCCACACAAATTCTTATACCACTATCTGCAAAACAAACTAGAACATCATCCATATAAAAGTGGGGAAAAAATACGTATTATTGAAGCTAACTCAAAAACTACCGAAGCAAAGTTAATCAATTTTATATGGGACCAACTGTGATGTATATATACCCTCTCGAATAAAACAAAAAAAAAATCCAAATCGGTCCAGCCATCTTCGAGTAATCGGCGAACATACATAAAAAAAAAAAAAAATTAAAAAAAAAAGGTTCCGACGAATTGAGAACCTTTTTGAAGTCGGTTAACAAACTTAACATTGTATTGAAAAACATGTTCTCCCATACATTGATATACGTCACGGTCAATTCTCCAACAGAAAATTTAAGTTTGTAATCTCAAAAAAAATTTTTAACGTGATAAAATTACGCAGATGCCCGAAAGTCTGACAGCCAGTTTTACCAAGGGGTATCCGTATTACCCACTAACTGGGTTGTGTTGTCACATAGGCAGTCTCTCCATAAAATACTGATATTCACCTGTATCCAGACAGAGTGGAAGCCGACCCCAACATAATTGGAACAAAAAAATACAACCGACTTCCAAAAACAACACTACAAAGTGTAAAATAACTTTAATTTCGGAAGTCGGTGTCCAGTTAAATGTATTTTCGTTTTTTGCCACCGACTTCCGAAATTAAAGTTATTTTTCACTTTGTAGTGTTGTTTTTGGAAGTCGGTTGTATTTTTTTGTAAAAAAGTTTTTATTTTTCACTTTTTAGTTGTGTACCTACCC
The DNA here is from genome assembly GCA_946251885.1 of Cosmia pyralina. Classification (NCBI taxonomy): domain Eukaryota; kingdom Metazoa; phylum Arthropoda; class Insecta; order Lepidoptera; family Noctuidae; genus Cosmia; species Cosmia pyralina. Next base: position 4,680,633 of record OX276371.1, read on the forward strand.
CACACAAATTCTAATACCACTACCTGCAAAACAAACTAGAACATCATCCATATAAAAGTGGGGAAAAAATACGTATTATTGAAGCTAACTCAAAAACTACCAAAGCAAAGTTAATCAATTTTATATGGGACCAACTGTGATGTATACACTCTCGAACAAAACAAAAAAAATCCAAATCCGTCCAGCCATCTTCGAGTAAACGGGGAACATACATAAAAAAAAAAGAAAAAAAAAAAAGGTTCCGACGAATTGCGAACCTCCTCCTTGTTGAAGTCAGTTTAAAAGGCTAACCAGATGTTGAATTCTACGACTACAGATGCTTCAGTGCTTCTACTAGGATAGGATAGGTCGATAGGATGGGATTTAAACTAACTTTTCAGCCTCCATCTCTTCCCTCCAATCCTCTATCCTCTGTAGCATCCATGCATCTCGATCCTTCCTGTTCATCTTTTTCCATGATTTTGGCTATGACAATAATTGAAGATATAGCTGAAGAGACTTTTTGAATAAAAATGGAAATATTAATTTTTCAATCGTCAAATAAGTCAATTTATCTGTTTTTAAAAGTTATCCGACTATTGAAAAATTAGCCCTAACTCTATCGAACGAAAATTTTCATTTTTATAGGAATCTGGCAAAGGAAATCACCATATTGACAATATCAATATGGTATATGAGAACATTCAAAATTAATATCAACTTAATTATTATCTTGAATGTTCCTAGAGAAGTATGGAAAAAGAGGACATACGAGTATTGCGCCGACCCCAAATAGATTGCGATAAGGGCAGGAGAATGATGTTCTTTTACTGTATATTTTTTTAAAAAGTAGACAATAAATCAAAATCAAAAGTCAACTTAGGCTGAGAATCAGCATGTTTTGAACATCAAAATTACATAAGATAGTCCCCCAAGAAGCCCGACCTTCACCACTTCCTAGTGCTTTAGCTGGAAAGAAAAAGTGGCGCAGCAACAGTTATATTTATATTGAAAATTTATTTGGCATGTCTTTATATTGGCAAAGAAACTGTCGTCGTTTTTAGTAAAGAAAATAAAATAAATAACATGAATTTTTAACCAAGAAAAGTTTGGTTTATTTCAATCACTTACAAATTCAGTCATTTCGTAAACTCAACCACAATGTTCACAACGTCACTTCACAAATTTTCTCCCCTAAAACATTTATAATTCCATCACCAAACTCATTTGTTTCTTTTACCCTTTTAACGATTCCAATAACTTCAATTTTATTGAATTCTAGATTTGTTTTATAACCTCAACTTACAACTCTATCAAGTAAAAATTTTATATGACTAAAATTAGGAACGTGATTTTCAAAGAGAACACAAAATATTCGTGCTTTTCCGCCATAAGACTGAATTAAAATGCTTAGAATTGTAAAAGGGTTGGTTTTATTGCACTTTTTAGCATTATTGTCATTGTAAAAAGTAATAAAACAACATTTTTATGGCTGGCAAGGGGAATGGAGGAAATAACAAAAATAAAATCGGATATTTTGTGGCTAGGGATGGATCGATTTTCAAATAGTATGTTGGACGAATATTGGGGCCAACAAACGTTTGATATGCTGGCAATGCGTGCTGAAGCTTCGTATCTAGCGTATGATTACGCATTGCATTGCATAGTGTGTGTTTTTTATGCATATTTTTTAAATTAGAGAGTGCAGAATATATAATGCGTTACATTATCCTGCGTATGTACTATCTGAGCTACCTTTCTCGTACTAATACGGTGGTCATTATTAGCGGCTAAGGTTTTTTGTACAGCCAACCGAGACGCGGTTCATTGCCACGATAACTTAATTATTGAAAGATCGCATCTGTGTTATAATCTCAGACTAAATAAAAATCAAGACATAGCGCTGTCAACAGTGACGTGAGGCCAGTTTCGTAATCATGTGTGCACTTAGTAAGGTGTAGTTTAGTTGTACTTTGGTGTAAATATGTACGTGTAAGCGTGTATAAAGCATGGTGTAGTTTTGCGCATGCAACACTGTATTGTTCACTGTGTTGTTGTTGTTGTTGTCTTGGTTTTGACCGAGCAAGCGAAGCATCTCTGCTTCAAATCTAGCAAAATATGCTTTCGTCTGTCAGTTTGTTAATACTCCTCTACAGGTCGTATTTTACAACTGATCTGAACGAAACTTGGTACGAGTGTATAGGTTTTACGACTTTATAGAATTTTTATGACGTCGGGAGTTTTTGATTGAAGGGGGTACTTCCTCCAAAAATGGGCAAAAAGGGGGCTACTGAATATTAGTTCCGATTTCGATGGTTCTTTTTTATTTGGAAGGTAGTAACTTTCAGTTGGTCGTATAAAAATTTGGTGAAGAACTAATGAGGATCTTTAAAACGAGGCATTAAAACCAATATTAAGGACGCTGTTACAAATGGGTAGTCAAATCATTACTTTTTTACACAAAAGTATGTTTATTGAATAAAATGCTTTACATTCTTAAAATGTTTCTCAATAAATGTACCGAAGTAAAAATTTTCACTTCGGTACATTTATTGAGAAACCATTTCTTAAAAAAAAAATATTTATAGTTCAGAATCGTACCTTGCACATCTATCAACAATTTGGCCAAAAAACATTTTAAGAATGCGAAGCATTTTATTTAATAAACATACTTTAGTGTAAAAAAGTATTGATTTGACTACCCATTTGTAATAGCAGCGTCCTTAATGTTAGTTTTACAATAAGATTACTATATGGCGTTACTGCGCACCGCTAGGTCGCGCTGTGTTGCAAGAAAGTTTGTGCTCGCGAGGTCTACTGTTCGCAGAACTAATAGTTTATTTATTCTGAGATTAAAATAGCTCAAAGTTGTGTGAAGATAGACGTGCGATCCCAGCTAAAGCGTGCTAGTACAGTCAGCAACAAAAGTCGATTAACACTTCAGTTTTTTAAATCTTAATTATTGAGCAAGATATTCATTTAAAATAGGAACGGAAGTAAAATTTAAAGATCAACAAGACTCATAGGTATTTTAGGTAAAAAGGAGATAATCAAATCATGTTGTATTAATTTACATGATGTGTAAAAAAGTAGCAGTGTTAATCGACTTATGTTGTTGACATCGTGCACTGGATTTTCGACCCACTCTTTAGTGCTCAGAGTTTAGAATCCAAGAGTGGGTTTTTTTGACTCGCTTGGTTACAATCTGTTGGATTCTCAATTCTCGACTCTACACCGAAAGTTGAAATTCAAATGCTAAGGAATAGTTTCATGGTTTACCTTTGGAAAATCAGGTATCTCTTCCTCGATTTTCTTTTTTCCTTTTTTGCCTTTTTTCCCTTTTTTCTTTTTTTCCGGTTCTTCTTCTTTTGGTACAATTAGTAGGTCAGCTGTGTTTAAAAGGTTTTCAATTAAAAAATAGGTAGGTAACTACTTATCTGCTTATCCTTTTCCAAACAATGTTGGGGTTGGCTTGCGTTGGGGTGAGAATGAGAATATACATGCCTGTAAGCCGACGTCCGCACGGACGTAAAAATATCGCGGCGGGATTTTATCGCGCACTGGATTTTCAACTCTCGGTGTTGAGCCGAGCTTCGAGAATCCAACCTAACAACAACAGAGTGCATCCCAGCGCGTAGAAAAAACACACTGTTGGATTTTCAACTCTCGGCGCTAATCAGAGCGTTCAAAATCCAGTGCGCAACAAAAAATCGCCGCGATATTTTTACCTCCGTGCGAACGTCGACATATTTGCACAAAACTATGCAAGTAGCTGGCATGCCGTGTGCCATAACAACTTCTGATTGGTCAATGTCACAATGGCATGCCAGCTACTTGCATAGTTTTTATCAAGTTACAGGCATGTATTTTCTCGTCCTTATACAAGGTCTAATTACTTAGACTTCTTAAACTATCTGGCAGTCTCTGGCGAATTGTTCCCTTTACGTCGAGTCTCTCTTCGTCGAGTCTTAAAAGCTATTGTTCTGCAAGGATACTGGCTTTCTTTCGTTTGATTATGTTTTCCTTTTTTTCCCTTTACATCAAGTTTGGAAAGGTACAGTCAGAACAAAAATAAAAAGCACACAATTTTACAAAAAATCACATTTGTTTCACTTATCATTTTTCAATTCGCTTGTTTCGTTGTTCATAATTACTTGCTAGAGGTACTAATCGTCACTTAGTGCTGCCAGAAAAACGATGAATTTTCTGTGTTAGAAAATTCGTCATTTTTACCGTACCTATCGAGTTTTTCAAAAAATACATAACTGGGCAAAGACGAACCTCAAGGGCAAAGTTGTAAGGTTTTACGGTACCATATACTCGTATGTTTAACAATCGCAAAGTTAACTTTGTATTTCATAATGATACTGGGATTACAAGGTTATTTATTGCAGTTGCAGAAAATCGCCCATAATTAAACGAAATGCCTTGTGAATCCGCGTTTTTAGTATTTGTTGATTAAATACAGTATATGGTACATGATATACAGAAGTTAGAGGTCGTAAAAAAATAGTGTGTTTGCAACTTTTACGGCCCCCTATTTCTTAATTTTTGAATATAAAAAAAATAACTCTCTACTACTCTACTCGATAAGTTCTAGACAATGACACCTCAAATGCTAGCGAACGTGTGTTTTTTGTTAAAAATGAAAAGTTTATTGTATGGTAGGGTTGCCATATTTTCCCGAGACACCGTCGGGACATTTAAAGCGAAGGGAAATTGTTGTACGTGAAATAAACCAAAATACAAAAAATATTTATTTGGTAAATATTTATTTTTAATTACTGAAGATACAATCATTCATTTTTATATTTTTTAGATTTCACCTGGGACAATAATTGTGGGTCACATTTCACGAATTTATAAAATTCTTCACAACTCACGTTAAAATTGTAACCGAAACTCACATCATAGCGTACGCAATTCCGAATCGCGTATTCGTCGATTCGGTGTCGGGATGCTGTGTATTTGTCGGGACATTTTATAGCTTGTCGGGACGTCACTTCGCGTGTCGGGACACCACTGTTAATAACGGTGGCATGTTTCGACGTATCGGGACGAATGGCAACCCTATTGTATGGGGATCCCCTTTAATATTTTTATTTATTTTATTTGTTGTTAAAGACGTAATAGAAATACACAATCTGAGAAAATTTCAACTGTGTACCAATTACGGTTCATGAGATACAGCCCTGTGACAGACGGATGGATGGACGGACGGACGGATGGACCGACTGACAACGGAGGCTTAGGTACTAGGGTTCCGTTTGGTACTCTTCGGGTACGGAACCCTAAAAAGTAATAATACAAACCATAGGGAGGCTGCAGAGATTCTTTTGACCACCGGAACACATCGCTGCTGACCCTCGCAAGGATTGAAGAAGAATCTAGTTCCTGAAATTAAGAAAAATTGTTTATTCTGCTGAAATAAGACGCAGATTATAAAAACTTGTTCCTAACAAAAAATCAATCTGCCTAGCCTTTTCTCAACTACGTTGGGGTCGGCTTCCAGTCTAACCGGATGCAGCTGAATACCAGTATTTTACATGGAGCGACTGCCTATCTGACCTCCACAACCCAGTGACTGGGTAATACGATACCTCTTGGTAAGACTGGTTGTTAGACTTTCGGGCTTCTGACAACCCGTAACGACTGTCAAAGATCCACGAATGACAGCCGGGACCAACGGCTTAACGTGCTTTCCGAGGCACGGAGGAGTCTCGTTATGTAAAGATGGTCACCCATCCACGGACCAACCCCGGAAAGCGTAGCTTAACCTGATAGATCGACCCGTGTGGCTGTTGTTATTTAGCCACGCTCTATTTAGCTGTTATTTAGCTCCTCTCAACAAAAACTTGTTCCTAACAACAGAAGTCAAATAATTTGAGTTTGAAGAAATTGGATAGGTAGAGAAAATATCAACTGACCACACTTTGTATTAGCAAGCAGTAAACTCGAATTTGGTTCACGATGTTTAGACTTAGTCGACGTTCGCATGGATGTAAAAATATCGCGGCGGGATTTTATCGCGCACTGGATTTTCAAGTATCGTTGTTGAGCCGAGCTTAGAACAATAGAGAGCATTCTAGCGCGTCGAAAAAACACACTGTTGGATTCTCAATTATCGGCGCTAAGCAGAGCGTTGAAAATCCTAGTGCGCGAAATAAAATCGCCGCGATATTTTTACGTCCTTACGAACGTCGACTTAGTGGTGAAGTTTTTAATAATAATATGTTTACAGAAGTGCTTGTTATTGTTACTTGCTCTATTTAATTCATTTTTAGGGTTCTGTACTAAAATGATAAAAAGGAATCCTTATGGTGTGACTCAGTCTGTCTGTCCGTCTGTCACAGATGGATATCTCAAGAACTACTAATGCTATCAACTTGAAATTTGCATCAGTTTTGGTAGCCCTTAAAAGGAATAAATTTTCCCCGTTTTTGCAAGATTATTTGTTGATGCTCCGCTCCTCCTGATCGTAAAGTAATGTTATATACGCTATGGCCTTTCTTGACAAATGGACTATCTTATACTAAAAGGATTTTTCAATTCGTACCCGTAGTTCCTGAGATTAGCGCGTTCAACCAATCAAACAATCTCTTCAGCTTTATAGTATTATACAGATGATTGTGCGGAAATCGGTTGTCATGGTATGGGCATGTGATGCGGAGGAGTGAGGAAAATGTCGTGAGGAAAGTTTTGAGTATGAATGTCGATGGCTATAAGAGTAGGGGAAGACCAAAGAAACGATGGATGGATTGTGTGAAAGATGACATGGCTAGAAAGGGGGTGACTACCGAGATGACGAATAATAGAGAAGTATGGAAAAAAAGGACAAGTTGCGCCGACCCCAAATAGATTGGGATAAGGGCAGGAGAATGATGACAGATGATTGTAGTATAAAATAGTTATTCTTACCCCAAGTTTCCTTTTTCTCTTCTTTTTGACTTTGATTTCTGTGAAAAAAAAGGGTAAATTAGAGTCAAAAATATAATTAAGATTTTAGATGGAAAGTTTGAGACATCGCCGTGCTTAGGAGAGCGTTCTTCTTGCGATTCTTCAGAGTGGAAATCATTGCGGCCTGGAACCGTTCAAAGCTGTTCAATATACATACATAAGCTCGCCTTTTTCTTATGAGGGCAGGCAGAAACGGACCCCAATTCTTTATGATTCCCAACTTATATCTTACCACGTGCAAACCACGTCAATATCGTGAACACCCCTTTTTTAACCGACTTCAAAAAGGAGGAGGTTCTCAATTCGTCGGAACCTTTTTTTTTTATGTATGTTCCCCGATTACTCGAAGATGGCTGGACCGATTTGGATTTTTTTTGTTTTGTTCGAGAGTGTATACATCACAGTTGGTCCCATATAAAATTGATTAACTTTGCTTGGGTAGTTTTTGAGTTAGCTTCAATAATACGTATTTTTTCCCCACTTTTATATGGATGATGTTCTAGTTTGTTTTGCAGGTAGTGGTATTTGAATTTGTGTGGGGTAGGTACACAACTAAAAAGTGAAAAATAAAAACTTTTTTACAAAAAAATACAATTGACTTCCAAAAACAACACTACAAAGTGAAAAATAACTTTAATTTCGGAAGTCGGGGGCAAAAAACGAAAATACATTTAACTAGACACCGACTTCCGAAATTAAAGTTATTTTTCACTTTGTAGTGTTGTTTTTGGAAGTCGGTTGTATTTTTTTGTAAAAAAGTTTTTAATAATAGGCAGTTTCATTCATAGTAACATAGAGAATACGTTCGCCTTGAACGGTATTTATTTTTACATTATTCATCAAAAGTCGAAATCTATGCGGCCTAAAAAAAAAGAAAAAAAAAATGTTTGAGAATGTGCAAACAGCGCTCTTTCATATTAGGTTGGGGAAAAAGTCTTTTCGCATTATAGTATGTATGAACTTAAAATAAAATATCTTTGGTTATACTATTTGTATCTGGCTGGTTTTGGTAACATTGAAAGTTTAAATTTGAAAGAACATAATTCCAAATTCAAATTAGGAAAAAGTGTGATTTTCATTTGTTTTTCGTACTGTTAAGATGAGTGAATCTAATGAAGAAATTCGATACGTTTTAAAAGTTTACTACAAAAAAGGTAAAAATGCAACGCAAGCCGCGAAAAAAATTTGCGATGTTTATGGACCCAGTGCAGTGTCTGTGAGAGTAGCACAAATTTGTTTTAAGCGTTTTCAATCCGGAAATTTTGATGCCAAAGATGCACGACGCTCTGGTCGCCCTATCACGGATAAAATGGATGCCATTTTTGAAAAAGTGGAGCAAGATCGGCATATCAGTAGTTACGACGTAGCTGAAGGACTGGGAATTGACCACAAAACAGTTTTGGCTCATTTGAAAAAAACTAGGTACACAAAAAAGCTCCATATTTGGGTACCTCGCGAGCTCACTGAAAGAAACCTAATGAACCGTGTACTCATTTGTGATTCTTTATTACGACGTAATGAAACCGAACCATTTTTGAAGAAGCTACTAACTGGAGATGAAAAGTGGATCACGTACGACAAGAACGTGCGAAACAGGTCGTGGTCAAAGGCCGGTCAGGCTTCACAGACTGTGGCGAAACCCGGGTTCACTCGCAACAAGGTGATGCTGTGTGTGTGGTGGGATTGGAAAGGCATTATTGATTATGAGCTGTTACCACCAGGCAGGACCATCGATTCTGAACTCTACTGCGAATAACTGATGAGATTAAAGCAAGAAGTTGAGAGAAAGCTGCCGGAATTAATCAACAGAAGGGGTGTGGTTTTTCATCATGATAACGCTAGACCTCACACATCTTTAGCCACTCAGCAAAAATTAAGAGAGTTTGGCTGGGAGGTGTTGATGCATCCGCCGTATAGTCCTGACCTTGCACCTTCAGATTTCCACCTGTTTCGGTCTCTTCAGATTCTTTAGGCAGTGTCAGGTTAACATCACGAGAGGACTGCCAAAACCACTTGTCGCGGTATTTTGATCAGAAGTCCCAAAATTTCTATAGCAATGGGATCATGTCCCTACCTACAAGATGGCAGAAAGTTATCGAACAAAATGGTACCTACATACTTTAGATAAATGTAAATAATGTATATTAAAAAAAGTTTTGAATTTTCTTAAAAAATGCAAAGAAACTTTTTCCCCAACCTATTATGATACCACACATGCCCTAGTAGCCCCACTTCGAATTTTTAAGACCCCCTTTCAGTCCCTGTTGCAAAAAAAAAAAAAAAAACAAATTTTTTAATTTCTTTCGTATTTGCAAAATAGTAGTTATCTAAAACTGTTAAAAATTTCAAGTTGATAGCATTAGCAGTTCTTGAGATATCCAGCTGCGACAGACGAACAGACCGAGTCGCACCATTATTTTTTTATTTATATTTCTTTGTGTTTAACATTTTGGTACGGAAGACGAAACTCTAAAAACATTGACAACACACGCGGCAAAAAATGTTCTATGCTGAGGCCGACATCACTAGACATGACGACCTCAGCTTATAACATTTTTTGCTCATGACCGGGGGATTTTCCACGTTGCATAATTTAGAGTTTATTATGTTTCTGATACTCTTAGCAGTAGAGGCGGATTTGCAGTCTTGGCCGCCCTAAGCCCCAGGCCATGTAGTAAAAATAGGTACCAGCCGCCCCTTTCTCAGCACCCATCTTATAGACTGCATAATGAATTTACTGTATTGCCAACTTTTATCGAAATCGAGTTAGTTACTGATTTTTTTTTTTCGCGATTTCAGGTTTGGTTCCATAGTAAAAGTTGTTCATAATGATGAGTACAGTGACCCCTTAAGAGGATATTGGTCAATAACCAGTAACCCTGTATATACGAGTGATTTAGGAAGATTATTGTTATACGATGCGGTGCAGTGCGGCCCGCCATAATGTGCGCGAGTCTTTAGAATATTTACGTACTTTCAGTTATTTCTTGTTACATCAGTTTTTTGTCAGATTGGCCTCCCTAGGCCCGGGCCTAATGTGCCTTAGGGCAAGTCCGCCTCTGCTTAGCAGAAATAAAACAAATAAAAAAAAACAAATTATACTTTTGGTTACACGGAGCGGGTGGGTGTAACTCGCCCGCTGACACCTTTGACCTCATCTAAACACTTCGCCGGATGGCGGTCGTCTGAGCCGTGACAATCGGCGCATCCTTTGCACCCCCCGCGCAGCTAACCAGACATTATAATGGGTTGTGCGCCCATTATAACGATTAACCACAAAAATATCGATCAATTAATCTTGATCTGGTTGTACACACCCAACCTTTTTTTTTATTCTTTTTTTTATACTACATGTATATGTCAGTCCGATTGGTCTTATTTAATATATCACTAAGGGCTGATTTTTCAATAGTCAGATAACTTTTATCTGAAGAATAAATATGACAGTTTGACATATTTTCAATACATACAAAAGCTGTCAAACCGCCATATTTATTCAATAAATAAAAGTTATCTGACGATTGAAAAATTTGCACTCAGTAGTTTAACTTAACCTAAGATGGTAATAGTTTCAACAAAAGACAAGCTCCTTCACTGTTAGGGTTTGAGAGTATAGAATTCATAATTCCAACCTGCAATTTTTCAAAATCTAATTTGTCCAATAATTCCTCTCTCTCTGCATAAAATTGAACACATTCCATCAACAAATGTTATACATCATTTATTACTCCACAAGTATCGCATTTAGGGGAAGAAACCTTTCCCATTAAAAAGGCGAAGTTGTTTGATGGAATGTGTCCGGTTCTGATTCTGTACGCTATAATAATCAGTTTTCTACTTATCTGATTATATAACCAAGGTATACGAGGAGGCTGACATTCCTACGATCCATCAATTTTTGAAACGCAACTCGAAGCGTTTCTTTGATGCCACCGCGAAGCATCGCAACCCTTTGGTTCTCGAGGCCGCGCGTTACGCCCCCTCTAAAATTAGTAAGACTCGCCGTCCGAGACATATTCTCACTGACCCTCCTTCAGGAGAGTAGTAAGGCCACCAGCACGGTTTGCAAACGCAAACCACCTAGGAATACATTCCGACCTCGCCGCCGAGGTCGCAATCGTAACCGCCCCTACCTCCTACTCGGTGAAGCTATGCCTGCTGGGGGCACAGCTGAGCCTGTAGCACTTAACCCCCCCCATCATGACCCAGCCTGCCCCGTCTGGCTGTCCTCTTACTAGCGACGCACAGTCGCCTAATATTTTACCTTAGTTTGTAAGCCTTGGCCGGAGGCTTTAAGTTCGCTTAATGCCCCCACAGGAAACGCTCGGTTAAGCAGTCTCGACCCCCCAGTGGTCAACTGCGAGATGTCACTCACAAAAACGAAAAACGAGGCTGACATTGGATAGTTTTATACCATAATGCCCTTTTTCAGTGATCTCTCTCTGATTGAAATATTCTGTCCATTATATTTCGTTAATCTTTTTGAATAGTATGGTTTACAGCCGCACGGGTCGATCCATCAGGTTAAGCTACGCTTGCCGGGGTTGGTCCGTGGATGGGTGACAATCTTTACATACCGAGACTCCTCCGTGCCTCAGAAAGCACGTTAAGCCGTTGGTCCCGGCTGTCATTCGTGGATCTTTGACAGTCGTTACGGGTCGTCAGAAGCCCGAAAGTCTGACAACCAGTCTTACCAAGGGGTATCGTATTACCCAGTAACTGGGTTGTGGAGGTCAGATAGGCAGTCGCTCCATGTAAAATACTGGTATTCAGCTGCATCCGGTTAGACTGGAAGCCGACCCTAAAAAAAAGGCTAGGCAGATAATGATGATGATGATTTTTGAATAATACGAGTATGGTTTCACATAAATTTCTTGTCCTTCTGTACTTCCAATTTTCGCCAATCTATCCGCCTCCTCATTACCACGTATCCCAATGTGCGAAGGATCCCACTGCAACCTCAGATCCACTCCTTTCTCCGCTAATTCCTCTATTCCCCCAACCTCACCCAACCTTACGTTCGCTATCTGCTCATAAATCAACTGGTACACAAAAAAAAATTTCTGTCGACCTACAAATTGTTTCTATAGCGAAGAAACATGTTTCTTTAAACCATTCTGTCTTGCATAATATAAACATAAAATTCTTACTTACCGTTTCGATTGGAAAGCAATTTATAGTGAAATTAGTGTTCAGTTCTTTTTATTTGATTGTTTGCTCACTCACAACTCACAACCAGACACGACTAGGCTTGTCGGTTGCCATGGTAACGTATTATTGATATAATTCACGTCATTTTGTTGATACAGTTATTGATAGTTGTTCTGGGTATGTGTGAATATGTGTAGATTAGTATCTACAAAGTGTAATTGAAATAACTTGTCATCAAACTCAAACTCAAAGCATTTATTTCAAATAAACCAATTACAGGCACTTTTGAATTGTCAATGGGTCGGTCAGTCAGAAAGATGAAGCTAGGCGCCCATTCCAAAGCGTAGTAGATCCCTATGGAGAAGAACGGGCAAGAAACTCCACGGACACTCTTTTAAATCATAATATTTTTACAAAATATTGGTTACATCGTTCATGTTGAAAATATACATGTGAGAACAATGTAGAAAGACGTGCACGTTAAAAAGCGTCCGGAATAAAAAGATAAAAACTAAAACAACTAAATTAAATATTAAAATTAAAATTATAATCATCATCTGCCTAGTCGTTTCCCAATTATTTTGGGGTCGGCTTCCAGTCTTAACTGGATGCAGCTAAACTGTATTTTACATGAGGCGACTGCCTATCTGATCTCCACAACCCAGTTACTGGGTAATAAGATACCCCTTGGTAATAATGGTTGTCAGACTTTCGGGCTTCTGAAGACCCGTAACGACTGTCAAAGATCCACGAATGACAGCCGGGACCAACGGCTTAACCTGCTTTCCGAGGCACGGAGGAGTCTCGGTATGTAAAGATGGTCACCCATCCACGGACCAACCGCAGCAAGCATAGCTTAACCTGGTCGATCGACCCGTGCGGCTGTAATATTACTTACTGCCTCTGTAATTAAAATAACTGTAAACCTGAAAAGGGGTCATTAATTATCGAGTTTTTTCTATAATAATAATATAATCCCACCGACGTATGTCTACGTTGACGTCGTGGTAGGACTTGCACGCTCCTGAACTCTAGGTCTGTGCCATTAGAGTTTACTTTGCCGAAACAGTTCTAGGGTGAGGAGCCAGACCAAGAGAGTTTCATGAACCCGCAGGGCAGCATGTGGCGAGCTGTTGGGCAGTAGCGACCCCACGGACCCTATTTCCCGGGAGAAGTCTTGTTCCTCATCTTTGGCTTGCCTTTATTGGCCGGCTGGAGTGAACACTGATGAGAAACAGAGCTCCCACCTCATTCTTGCCTTTTGACCGGCTTGAATAGAGATTCGCAAGAGCAAACGTGCTCGGAGGAAGGGAGTAGAGATTCGCAAGAGCAAACGTGCTCGGAGGAAGGAAGTATTCCAGTAAGATGCTAGTAAGGATCTTGACCGTACTTCCGAGATTTTCATGATAGCCTTGGAATAACTCTCCACTCCTCAATCACCTCAGGACATGTTGCCCCCTTGTCGCTACGTCACTATGTGCTAGCGACCGTTTTCGGTGGCCCATTATTGAATGTGCAAGTCACCCTCTGCCATTAACGTATTTTCTTTCTTTCTTTTTTCTTTCTTTCTTTTATCCGTGTTTTACATAACATTGATCAGGCAAGGAGCACAGTCCTTCCATAAAACTAGGTAACCAATCCACTATAGCCACCCAAACCAATAGCCCAATATGTTTTGTTTCCATGTTCTGCAACAGTCCTGCTCCAACCGGGGGTTGTCCTTGGGTGCACTTGCATAGAGCAAACAGGGATAATCGTCGGTTGGTGCCTCAACACTCACAATTTTCTATGGGACCTCTGCGAGTTAACTTTGACCCCTCGTACGCCTTTCAATGGTCCAGACCCCAGGGTTCCGAGATATCGTGGCCCTGGTGCTTGAATGTCCAACCGACCATATTTTTTTGGGAAAATGAGTTTTTACTACTTAACTGTAGAAACAGTATTTTTCCACAGTTATACATTAAAACTCATTTTCCCAAAAAAAACAGTCGGTTGGTCATTCAAGCACCAGGGCCACGATATCTCGGAACCCTGGGGTCTGGACCATTGAAAGGTGTACGAGGGGTCAAAGTCAACTCGCAGAGGTCCCATAGAAAATTGTGAGCTGCATCCGGTTAGACTGGAAGCCGACCCCAACATAATTGGAAAAAGGCTAGGCAGATGATGATAGATGTATTCCATACATCTATGTTAGTAAAATAACCAACCCTGAAATTAGGAAAAAAATCAGCTTGTCCCTACATTTTGTAGAGTTATGCGAACGCTGGAGGTCTTCAGTTATAACAATTTTACACTTTGTTTTTAAAATATGGTTGTTTATGTAGCAGTATAATTAAGTTATCATAAACTAGCTGACCCCGACAGACGTTGTCCTGTCCAAATTTCAATAAGTCATACAAAATTCTCATAAAAAATGCACTTTCAGTTTTTCCGAAATTTACCGGAAACTTTTCAAAATTTTCTTTACGCAGTAAGAACCTGATTCGGACTATTACAAACATTTTTATTTTTTTTTTTTATGTATGACCACGCATAACTTTTTACAGAGTTGTCCGATTTTAAAGATTCTTGTTTACTTCGTCATGGTTTGTCATTGTTGTTTATATCGATTTTTTTTTCGGTTTTTGGTTTTTTTTATCGATTTTTTTTTCGGTTTTTGTTTTTTTTTTTATTTTCTTCGATATAAAATTTATTAACTTTGTTTGGTTAGTTTTTGAGTAAGCTTCAATAATACGTATTTTTTTCCTACTTTTTATGTCGATGATATTCACATTTCTTTTGCAGGTAGTGGTATTCGAATTTGTGTGGCGTTTTACCACAGAAAAAAAGTGAAAAATTAAAACTTTTTTACAAAAAAAAAAAAAAACAAACAACCGATTTCCAAAAAAAAAAAAAAACAAAAAAGGAAGTCGGTGGCAAAAAACGAAAAAACAAAACCAAAGACTTGCGAAATTAAAGTTATTTTTCAGTTTGTAGTGTTTTTTTTGGGGTCGGTTGTTTTTTTTTTTGTAATTTTTTTTTTATTATTGTTGATCTATGATAGATAGATAGATAAATTATGTATTCAAGGAGGTAACCTTCAGGAGGAGGAGGAGGTAAGGACTCGAAGGAAGCGCTGGTGTAGGACGTGTCGGTGAACTGGATTTCTTCTTGTTCCGGTTCCAGGTCTGTCGTGGTTAACAGCGTTTCCTCATGGACGGTGTCTGAAATACGCAGCATTAATGCAGCATCATCAAAAAAACATGCACTTTATAATGATACCAGCCTATTATTGTCCTACTGCACGGCAAAGGCCTCTTCTCAAACAGAGAAGGCACTGAGCATTGATCACCACGCTTGCTCAAAGTGGATTGTAATGTCCTAGAACCAAAGATTCGACGACATTGTGGCATCTACCGACCCGCACTGGGCCCGCGCGGTGGATTACGGCCAACTCCCTCTCACAGAGAGGCAAAAAGCAGTGGTAACGTTGTAGGCCGATATGTTTATGCTATTGGGGTATATACTATACTTATTGCATATATGTGGGTATATGCAATAGTAATGACACCACAAGTAATGCTTGTTCACAGAGTGTAGCAAAATTAAATATTCAATTAAAAATCGTAAATTAAAAAAGTTACATTTTAAAAAGAAAAAAAGAAAGAAAAACGTTTATTTGGACACACTTCGTGAAACACAAAAACAAAAGAAAAAAAAATTAAAATAATGTTAATGTTGTTATGTTGTATTTTCAAACAAAATAAATATCAAAATAAATTCATTAAAAGTAAACACTCTGCTGAAAAAACCGAGCTGGCCACTTGCATTGCACCATAGCGCCCAATCCATAGTTCGCCGAACTTGTTTTTTTGTGTTTTCACACATGTACAAGGATTCAAGTTCATTATATCATTGACCTAGTCATCCTATTCTGCAGTGTTTATTTTTGCAGTGTTAATTTGCTCAAAATTAAAACTCTATTGACCTAATTAGTGGATTTTGATTTCGTTAATTTTTTGTACATGGTCAGCAAAGGCGTTAACAAGTATAAATGGTTTCATGTAGTGCACATAGTGGTTTCCGTACTGTATTTAGGAAATAGGAATGTCAACGAAATAATTCTAGGACTGTTGTTCAAAGCCTTTTAGGTCACATTCCTGCGTTAGACGGAGGTGTATACACTACACCAATTTAATTTCAACTGTTATGTTAAGACCCATTTAACAGGCGGCGAGCATAATAAACTGTGCACAAATCCAGACTTCAGGCTGTTATTAACAAGTTCCTAACGGAAAAACAAAATAACACTTTGCCAGACTTGAGGATCAAACAAGTGAAACAGACAGATAACAGATGGCAGAATAAATAATATTTACGAGTAAGCTTGCGTTACCTTCATGATGCAAAGAATAGATCCACCATTAAAAAAAAACAAGTTATAGAACAATCTGCAGAAGTTATGTCAAAGCCACGATCGTCCATTTTCGTTACAAGTTAAAATGCCATTAAGTTAACCAAGCAAATATGGTACTTAGTTCATTGTGTTATAAATACCTGTAGGTTCCGAATCCTGAAAACAAAAGAGAAATTAGAACTTAAACACCTCTTTACTTTAATTACCTACTGCTATAAACTGCCTATAATGTTCTCACTGCTGGGACACAGGCCTCCTCTCTGTGAGGGGAAGTGGGCTGTAATCTATACGGGTCAGTGCGGGTTATAGTATAGTTAAAATCTCGCTGCAGACTCGGTCATAAATCATTCGAGTGTTTCGCTCTCTTTCCCACTCACGGGCCTTATGGGCAGGCCACGCCCACACGTAGTCCTGTGCATTACTGCAGTCGATGAGTGATATCGATAGTTTTATATATTTATAAATGGGTGATAGAAATAAATACACATTTTTTTTATTTTATTACCAAATTTACTACAAAGCATGTTAAATATATAAACAAAAGAACGTATATATAAAACTAAAAATAGAAAATTATAATTCTTCGTCCGAGTCATCGTCATCATCATCCACATGAATGATGAACTCTTCGCATAAATGTGCTTTATTTTAGCTAAAAAACATATTTGTTAATTACCCTCTTTTTATGTAATTAAGAACGTAAAAACATATTAGTTTTTATATAATTACCTTCTGTTTATAGAATTAACTAATGGATACTAATGTGTTCCTACGAGAAGGAAGTCTCGTAAAAACACATTAGTACTCATTAGTTACCCTGCATACTTAATGAATGCAGTATGTTTACGTGATAACCTTAATGATTCTGTTATCGATAATGGCCTTGAGCGCGCGCAACTAGCGCACATCCCTACTCCGATTATGATGTATGACCAAGTCTGCAGCGAGATTTTAACTATACTATAGTAGATGTCACAATATGTCTTCGAATTTTTGGTTCTAGGTTAAGCCGGTTTCCTCACAATGTTTTCCTTCACCGTTTTGAGAGCAGTGGTGATGTAATTATTTACACAAAGTAAAGGGCCTGCCTGGGCTCGCACCCACGACCTACAACTCGTAAGTCGGGGTCGTTCTAACACGTCAGAAGACATGCTCTGCCTGAGATAAGCGCTGGACGATAATGATGGTGATGAGGTTGCCAAAAAAGTCGTAATTAATGTCGTAGGTTCGAAACCAGACAGACGCTTTACTTTGTATACGTTATTAATTTCATCACCACTTAACTGCTCTCAAAAACGTCAGAGGTGAGGAAACGGGCATGTTCTAGAACCAAAAATTCCAAAGCATGAGAACCAACCCGCACTGGGGCCGCGTGGTGGATTACGGCCCACTCTCTCTCACAGACAGGAGCCATGTGTCTTAACAGTGGGAACATTATAGGCTGATTATGTTTATAGAGGCATGAGGAACAGGGTGTAAAGTTCACTCATCCTCCATAGAAAAGGGAGGATCCTCCAACCAGACGGGTGTTGTGTCTGGTAGGCAACTGCCCGACGGTTGATGTCGGGACGCTGTACATATGCCAGTCGCGCAGCAAACTAATTGCGCGATTCAGGATCTGCGTGACGTCATGTCATTGTGATGCGTAGTTCGCATGTGGCGATGTAGATGCCGCCACATGCTCGTAAAATATTGACCAGTCAGCAAGTACTCGTGGAAACTGTTCAATGGACGCTATGCTATCATCGTCGTCGTCATCATTTGCCTACCCTTTTTCCAACTTTGTTGGAGGTTGACACCCAGTAACTGGATGCTGCTGAATACCAGTATTTTAATGGAGTAGCTGTCTATTTGACCTCCACAACCCATTATTGAGTAACACCCCCTTAGAGGAACTGGTTATGGTGTGCTTCTTTTGAAAGTCTATTTTAGGGATGGTGAACGCGCGCGGTAGCACGAAACAAAATAATTTGGGCACGGCGTCATTTCAGTAATTTAGTCAACTATTTTGTAACCGCAAGAGTGTATATGGTGTTACACGAATTGATAGAATATGAAATGAGTACATAAGAGGAAGTCTGAAAGTGGCACCGGTGACTGAAAAGATGTGCGGAAATCGGTTGTCATGGTATGGGCATGTGATGCGGAGGAGTGAGGAAAATGTCGTGAGGAAAGTTTTGAGTATAAATGTCGATGCCTATAAGAGTAGGGGAAGACCAAAGAAACGATGGATGGATTGTGTGAAAGATGAGATGGTTAGAAAGGGGGTGACTACCGAGATGACGAATAATAGAGAAAAAAAGGACATGTTGCGCCGACCCCAAATAGATTGGGATAAGGACAGGAGAATGATGAAGAGTGTATAGACTGTGGTATTATTGTGACAGTTATAGTTTTTTTCCAGTAGTCATTATGTAGTCACAAATTGTTTGGTGGCACGTCATGGCCACATTTATTTCGAAAACCTGGCACGTAGATAGAGATTCACCATCCCTGGACAATTTTTTTCAAGGTTAAGTACTATCAAATGATGGGTGATCGCAGTTTGTTGTTATGAGCAGGCAGGAGGACATTTACTGCTCATAAGACTGTTAACCTAATTTCTCAGTTTCTTGAGTCTCAATGTTGAGTATCTAAAATAAAAGATTTGCGGAATAAGTTGTTTGTGAAATGAATTTTATATGAAACATTGGTTGAAATTGTAAACTAAAAAATTGTCAAATAAGGTTTGGTGAAACCTTCATTCAGAGTGAAGCATTAGTGAACCGATTTTAGGGGAATTTAGAATGTCCAGCAGTGGCAGAAGTTCTCTGTCTCAGTATATTATAATGTACTCTGTGGTTTCCTGCCAGATTCTGGTCAGACTACGTTGTTTTTTGTTTAGGTAGATCAGAAGTAGGTACTTACTTTTTTCTTTTTGTCCTTTTTACCGTCCTTTTTAATTTTATAATCCTTTTTATTTTTATCATCCTTTTTATTTTTATTATCCTTTTTCTTAGCCATTTTTATAAATAAGTGGATGTACGATTATCTTAAAAATATAATAAGAAAAAATCTAAAAAAAAAATTGGCATATTTGTTTATAAAATCCAGTATTGTCACAATTTTGATTTGACATTGACAATTTAAGTAATTGTTTTTTTTTAATATAGTATTAGGCATTTCGGTCAGACGGCCTTTTTAAGGTCGTAAGGTCTGACCACGTCCCTAAGGCTAGGTTCACACGACATTGTACTGCACGTTTTTTTGCGGGATTAATGTTATCGAATAAGTAGTGGCGCATACATACCCGTTCACACGAGTTATGTACGTTTATTGAATAGCCACAGGACTTTTCAAGCAAACCGAATGAGCTTATAACGTATTTGGTCTGTGTGGCTGCGGCTATCTGTTTTTACACGGAGAAAAAGGTTTCATGTGTTAATATGGTTTCAATCGAACATTGTAAAAAACGTGCGGTTAATTGCCGTGTGAACCCAGCCTAAGA
Source organism: Cosmia pyralina (assembly GCA_946251885.1). Classification (NCBI taxonomy): domain Eukaryota; kingdom Metazoa; phylum Arthropoda; class Insecta; order Lepidoptera; family Noctuidae; genus Cosmia; species Cosmia pyralina. The sequence continues at coordinate 4,700,603 of OX276371.1, forward strand.
CTTGGTCAGTGACTAGCGGTACGCGTACACCAAACCCGATATCGGCCGATCTTTACTCGGACGTCTTCGACCGAACTCGGCCAATCAAATCAAACGTATGTAAATGAAAGGGAGCGCTCACACTACTACAACCGCCATCGTCCGATGACGCCCGAAAACGGCCGATCAATCCAAACTTGTCGGGATGTCTCGCCAGTCTGCCAGTCTGCCGGCGTATAAAGCGCAAATTGAGTGTATTTGTAGTTTAATCTAATCATTCTGTCTTTATTCTGTTGTGTTTCTGCCAGTATTGTTATCTACCTAAACGACTATGAATATTGAAAAATTCCGGTACGAAACGGATGGTATTAAATTACTAATTAGTTAAAGTCGTAATTAATTAAAATGACATTGGTGCCGATTCTGTTGTACACCGAACTAAACTAACTAAACTATCACTAAAATTCCTTACTTTTTGCTATGAGAATCTTAGAGCTATTCTGACAAAAAAAAACATCTAAATTTAATAACAATTTTGACACAACTAAAATCGAGTTTGACAATCGTGACTCCGCGTGGTATAGTGCCTGTAGTATATTTGACCCGGTGGCTTTAATTGGAACTAACGAAATCACTATGAAGTGACAGGCTTGTCATATTTTGTTCACCGACATCGCTGTCGTTACCGGGTCAAATGTCTTTTAGAGCTGGAGGGGCGCAGGGAGGGGGCAGCTTCAACTTGTTCTATATGGAATGTAGGTACCTTTTTTTTGGTACCTTTTTTTTTGGTACGTTTTTTTCTGGTACTTTTTTTTTGGTGCCCACATGTTGAGTCATAGGGGTTCATGTGTTTTATAAAGGGGGGCCAAATTTTCATTATTTTTGCGATAGGACTTACCGTTTTCGAGATATATGCAAAAGAAAAGAAAAAAATACACTACTGTTTTTGCATCCGAAGTTTTTTTTCATATCAACTAATTTTATTCCACACCTTTTTAATCGCGATTAAACATAGTCTGATTTAGTTTGACAATTAAAATTTTAGGTGAAAACCATGTGAAAACAGTCAAATTCAGAATAGCAAAATTGCCATTTTCACTAAACTAATAACTCCGTACAATCTTAGTCCTGTCAAACTAAAATATAGTTAAGTTGTGTCACTTTAGTCAATTTCAGAATGGGAAATCGTCGTTTGACAGGAATAAACTAAATTTTAGTGATTTTTAGTCTAGTTTAGTGGCATTTGTGACAAGAGAATCGGCACCAATGTCTTTTCATTTATGGTATACTTAGTAATATTTGTGTGTTTTCAGGATATTGGGGATGGATGTCTTCGGCGGGTCCTGGAGAGCTTGTTGAAGTCGGCGCTCGAATGAATGGCGAACGTTACTTGGATATTTTAAGAGACGTGATGATTCCAACAGTGCGCAACGTATACCCTGATGGACATATTTATTTTAAACCGACTTCAAAAAGGAGGAGGTTACCAATTCGTCGGATTTTTTTTTTTTTTTTTTATGTATGTTCCCCGATTACTCGAAGATGGCTGGACCGATTTGGATTTTTTTTTTTTTGTTTGAAAGGGTATACTTCCCAGGTGGTCCCATGATCATCAAGTCAGGATCTGATGATGGGATCATGGAGAAATAGAGAGAACTCTTCCAATTTTATAGGCACACTTGAAGCGATTTGGATAGTTTTTGGAAGAGTACTTTCTTGCAGTGGTCCCATTTCAATTTGGTGAAGATCTGATGAAGAACTTCTGAGATAGGCAACGGAACTCCTCAATAAATGATAGCAAATAGACTGGGATTGCTGTAATCTCATGTCTGTTTGTTGTTCACACCAGTTCATAACATAACATCACGCCAGTTCGCTGTGAAGGGGTAAGCACATGTGAACCACTAAAAAGTGAAAAATAAAAACTTTTTTACAAAAAAATACAACCGACTTCCAAAAACAACACTACAAAGTGAAAAATAACTTTAATTTCGGAAGTCGGTGGCAAAAACGAAAATACATTTAATCAGACACCGACTTCCGAAATTAAAGTTATTTTTCACTTTGTAGTGTTGTTTTTGGAAGTCGGTTGTATTTTTTTGTAAAAAAGTTGTTATATTCAAGATAATAGTTCTGTGCATCGGTCAAGACCGGTTACGGAGTGGTTTTCTACACAAAGAGACTTAACTTTGATTGATTGGCCATCTAAAAGCCCTGACTTAAACCCGCTAGAAAATTTGTGGGGTCAAATGGTGCTTAATTGAGACTCAAGTAAAGTCAGAACGAGACAAAATTTAGATGACGACGTTATGGGAACTTGGGAATTATTGCGATTAAGCAACATTTGTTTTAATATGGTAAATGGAATGAGATCAAGATTAGAAGAAGTTATAGAAAGTGAAGGTTACCCACTCCGTGCGGACGACGAGTAATGGGCAGCTCGCCGTCCGGTAAGGAACAGGCCCGGGTCTACGGTGCGTTATGCTCCACGCGCGCCTCAAAGAGATGTCAGCAGTGACGGGGTCAATTGGGCCGATGCCGCCGGGGTCGCGGGTAGTTCGAAAGAGATACCGTGACCCTGGCAAGGGCAGTTGAAGGAGCATGGGTGGGTTTTAGTCAGTAAAAGTCTGACACGCCCTCCCGCTACGCCCAGAGCGGGAGAAGTCATTTGATGATTTCCCATCCACAAAAAAAAAAAAAAAAAAAACCCACTCCGTTGTTAGTATAGGTTTGACCCCACAAGTTACAGTTAAGTTTTTTTTATAGTTAATTGTTTTTTGTAAACAGTTTTGAAAAATCTCGAGAGATGTAAATTGTTGTTCTGTTTGTTTCAAACCAGAGTAACATAAATAAATAAATATGTAAATATAAATAAATATGTTTTGGACATATCACACAACGCCATCTAGCCCCAAGCTAAGCAACCTAATGCTTGTGTTATGGTAACGAGATGGCTGATAAACTACTTATATACATTTTTTTTTTGTAAATACATACATATTATAGATAGAAAAACACCCAGACTCGGAACAAATACTTGTAGGTCGTACAAATATTTGTTCCGTGCGGGAATCGAACCCGCGACATGCTGCGCAGCAGTCAATCGCTCAACCACTGCGCCAACCGTGTCGTCAAACATGTTGGTTCTCTTGTGAAATCATCAAAACTGCACCTATAGAATTTAAATATTTATTAGTAGTCCGTTCGTATGTTTTTACACTTATCATAGTTATGCAGGGAAACCTATTATTAGCCATACAATACTGCAATCCACATACTCTGTAACATACTTTAAGTATATCGCTGTTGGTTGCCTAAATAAAGAAAATAAAATAAAAATAAAACTAAATTATCAGTTTTATCAGTAAATCAATATTTGTTAATCTAAATTGGATTAAGTAATATATTAATTATTACCATAAGAATAATAAATAATACTACTTATAGAAGTGAATCTCCTTTATTTCGAAAGACCGCATATATGCACCTACTTCCCCTCTCAACCCGCAACACCCCACTATCGCCTTACAGTTACCACCAGGGCTGCCTAAGTATGCTGATGTTGTCCTTGTTGTTGTATGCGCATGACAATTTTGTAATTTTATCGTAAACAATTATTGTTAAATGGGTATCTTGCTCGCGCGTGGAATCGATGTCAATAACTACAGAACACTAATTTCATTGATGTCAAAGAGATGGCGCGCACGTAAACATCGTAGTATATCATCCTTTAAGTTTAAAGCATGCAATATACTACTCGCGAAGTTGATCGAAGTTATGCGAATACGTGAGTGTAGAAGGGCACTTCGGTTCGCTGCTCGCAACCATTTTAACCGGTTTCAACTTCGACCAGTACTTCGTCGAAGCGACTTCGCGAGTAGTGTAGTGCAGGCGTAATAGATGTCGCTTTTTATACACTTCTAGGGGGTGAGATTTCTGTGGAGCTGACTGTACAACCTGTAATGAAAATATTACATAATTAATATGCATAATTTAACATTTACAGCATCTTTTACATATCGTAATATATATTTTAACAGTATTGCTAAGCCAGACTAGGATTCATTGCGCCTCCAAAAATTAGTAGTAGGCAGTAAGTACCATTATAGAATATAATAGAATAGAATATTTTTATTTCAGACCGGAGTCCATAGGGTTAGTAACAATTTTAACTTAAATTCTAGTGTTAGTAGGTTACAGACACATAAAAATATACAATTAAATTTCGGCCTGGAGCCGCATCCACCTCCGCAACATCGGGGAATCCCACCGATCTACGAATACACTGAGAATACTGTTGGTGCCGCCGCGAACGCGAGACATCAGCGATGCGCATCTGTTCCTAATAGTAGCAGCAAAACCATCAATATTATTATCTGCAAACATCCCTGACGCACTACATCGCCACGGCAGCCGCAGCTGCACCCTCAGTGCATTATTATATTGAACGCGTAGGTCGCTGTATGCCCTCGGAGTGAAGTTGACCCACAGGCCGCACGTGTAGAAAGACTGACAGTAAGCTTTGAAAAGCGTTACTTTAACTGGCTTCGTACAACGTGCAAACCTGCGGGCCAGCATGTTACAATGGACAGCCAGCGACCTACGTTCCCTTTCAATGTCACAGTTATCTTTAAGGTCTTCAGTGACCGGGAATCTAAATATTTAAATTTGTCCACCCTTCGCAGTGGTTCTCCACAAAGTGCTACGTCTGGGATACATGGATATGTCAGACTGCCAGCTTTAAAAACCATTAGTTCGCTCTTAGCGACGTTATATTTGAGCCCATGAGTCACCACATAGTTTTCGCAAATAGCGATCAGTCACCTCAGAGCACCGATTGATGGGCTCAGCAACACCATGTCGTCCGCATAGCTAATATTATTAATGCACACCCCGTCAATATGACATCCAACATTGGTGCTGCTGAGCTCAAGGATCAGCTGGTTCATGTATAGGTTGAAGAGCCGTGGAGAGCTGAGCCCCCCTTGCCTCACCCCGCACTCCAACCGATACACGTCCGAGTGCGAACCATTCCACTTCACGCTATTGCTTTGACTACTGTACCAGTACTTAAATATTGACACTATTTCAGATGGTAACTTAGTTTCACATTCTAGTTTACGCCACAAAACATCATAACAAACAAGATCAAATGCCCGTGAGAGATCCAGAAAACTAGCAAAAATAGGCGTCTTCCTGTTCGTGTAGTATTGAACAGTCTGCTTGAGGCAAAAGATTGCACTCTCAGTTGACAGCCCAGGCTTAAAACCGAACTGGGCGTCATGTAATTCAACGTCATTAGCCAATTGCTTATCAAGCAGACTATCCAACACTTTTGCTATGACAATAGCCAAAGAAATGGGTCTATAATTGGAGATGTCAGAGACATCCCCTGTTTTATTTTTCATAATAGGCACTACCATTGTATACATAACATCTTCCGGTAAGTAACCGTGACTAACGCACAGGTTAAAAAGCAAAGCTAGCACACGCGGCAAGTGTCGCCCCGCATACCTCAGGTGCTCGATGCTGAGGCCATCATGACCCGGGGATTTACCCCTCTCCATTTTATTTATGATGGCTGATATTTCTTGTGCCGTAAAAACAACAGAAATGTCTCCAGTGTTGGTTCCAGCATCAAACACCTGCACAGGTCTAGTAAGAGGAGGTGACTCAACCTGGAAATGACGTTTAAATGCATTGGCTATATCAGCCGGCTCATGTACGCCCGCCACGCTCACCGGGGGACTCGACTTCGAATTCAAACTATTTGTTGATTTCCAAAATGACCCAAAATTCTTGTTAGTGTGATGTTTAGCTAAAATATCCATTTTTATCTGCTGTTGGTTATTTTGACAATATTTCAGATTGATCTTAAATATTTTTCTAGATTCACACATTTTACTGTAAACATAACCACTAGCAGGTTTACCATAAAACAACCATGTTTGGTAACACAGTCGAGCCTCTCTGTGAGCATCACAAACATATTTGTTCCAACCAGGAATGTATCTTTTGCCATTATGACGCATCTGCTTACATACATAAGTACGTTCGGCACCCTCCTTTAAAATGCTAACCAAACTACTATACATTGTATCTAACAATTTCACATGATTAGCATTAGAACACATTTTATGCGCACAATGCCGAAAATCATCTGGAAAATCTATTAATTTTAATTTTGAATTACAAAAATTTCAGTATTCATTGATCTGATTGCTATCCCTTTCGCCCCATATCACCTTATTGCAAGTATAGGTAGGGTTTACCAGCCTAGGTATAATTAAATCAATAATACATTTAATTAATAAAGGAATATAATCTGACAAATAGACTCCATACAAAACTGACGCATCTACAACCACATGATGTACCGCACTGCTCACCACACAGTTATCAAGCCAGCGCAATGCACCATTAGCGGTACTCTCAAACGTAAACGTGTCCTTCGGAAGTAAGTAGTTCCATGTCAATACATGACCACGAATGCTCCCCACATACTGTTAACAATTCATTTGAAAAATGCTCCCCTGGATGTGCTCCTGGATGTGCTGGAATGCTCCCCTGATGCCTTAAGATCCCCCAATATAAACACTGACTCAACATTTATGTTCTCAGTGATAGCGATAATTTCACTTAAGCACTCTGTAAACTCAACTAGATTATCAGACGAGTTAGTCGGCATATACACTGAAAATACCAATAGGGAACGACCCGCGTGCTCAATCTTAATAGCTAACAGACGATCACTATTACACTGCACCACTGATACCGTCGCAAACGCTGATTTCCTCCATAAAGCGCAACTCCACGATACGGTCTTCCGATGAGAACTCCGGCAGACGTGTCGACGGCGGACTTGCCAGCATACGCGAAACCATCATCAATACTACCGAGAAAAGGCTCATCATGTGGTAAAAGCCAAGTTTCCTGAAGTGCAATTACATCAGCAACACGAAACAGCCTTTTTTTTTTTTTTTTTTTTTTTTGTGGATGGGAAATCATCAAATGACTTCTCCCGCTCCGGGCAGAGCGGGAGGGCGTGTCAGACTTTTACTGACTAAAACCCACCCGTGTTCCTTCAGTTGCCCGTGCCAGGGCCACGGTATCTCTTTCGAACTACCCGCGACCCCGGCGGCTTCGGCCCTATTGGACCCCGTCACTGCTGACATCTCTTTGAGGCGCGCGTGGAACACAACGCGCCGTCGACCCGGGCCTGGTCCTTACCGGACGGCGAGCTGCCCATTACTCGTCGTCCGCAAGCCCGCGCCTACGGTGGCCGGGAATCGGCGATAGATTCCCGCCGCCCAGGGCGTCTCCTGCGGCAGCTAGGGGCGCGAGGGCGCGGCTGTTGCCTCTCCCTCTCGCGTTCCGCCTCCTCCTTTGCGAGCATTACTGCTTCGCAGAAGGAGGTGACGGCCTCCCATGCACTCTCGCTCCGCACCATGGCCTGGACCAAGTTTGGACGCGAGAGATCGCCGCCGCCGCCGATCGCCTCCGTGAGAACACGGCGGTGCTCCGCCCAAGCCGGGCAGACCTCCACTGTATGCTCCACCGTGTCCTCCGGGCGATCTACACAATGGTGACACCCGGGCGTTTCCTCCCGCCTTATCCGAAACAGGAACCTCCCGAAACAACCGTGTCCGGTGAGGACCTGCGTCAGGCGGAAGGTGAGGACGCCGTGGTGCCTCTCCAACCACTCCTCAAAGAGGGGACTTATCGCCGCAATTGTGGCGTGCCCAGCGCTGGGTTGCGACAATCGCACTCTCCATGTCGCCATGAGATCCCGCCGGAGCTCTGTCCGCTGTACCGTGATTTCTCGCGGCAGCGGAGTTACGCCCCGGCGTTTCGCCTCCTCGCGCCACTCCCATACGTGCGCGAGGAAACACGACACAGCCTGCGAACACAATCAGCTGATCTAATAACATTCTTGCAAATGAATGTCGATAGGGTTGTATGCTTTTTGATAGTAGGTACTATCCATTATTTACTATGGTATTATCATTCACAATATCTGAGACTTTTCCTTTCTTGAAATTAATGAATCTTCTTAACATTATTCCCTTTTTTATACATAACAGTCTACACACAAATTTTAATAACTAACAACATAGATTCATAGGTACGAGTACCACTTACTTTAGCGGCAAGAAAATTGCAGTCCGGAGCTTCAAATTTTTCTATGTTAAGGGCCGTGAAAATTTTGGACTTTTAGCCCAACTGACATTATTTTTAGAAAAGATACGAGTTTTGCGTACCTATGTTTCAATATGCACGTTATGTTTTGTTTTTAAAGTAGCTTTCAACATTGAGTAAATACTCCACATTGTAGATGATCGCCTCGTCTGTGATAAATCTAAAAAAAACCGGCCAAGTGCGTGTCGGACCACGCACAATGAAGTATGCCGTAGTTGGGATTAATTTATCTTAAGAACAAACTTAACATTGTAGTTGAAAAACATGTTCTCCCATACATTCCAACTGTAAATGTAAGTTTGTACTCACAATATTGATAGATTTACCATGTTATTTTAAGATCACAGACTTCTTATTGGTTTTCCTGTAATCTACAGGTAAAGATCTATTTTCTATATTTTTTTCAAAATTTTAGGCTCAGTAGTTTCGGAGATAAGGGGAATGGTCAATTTTCGTTTATTTTCTTAAATAACTTTAAAATAATTTATTTTAAAATTATAAAAAAAATCATATTTGAGACCCTCATAGTAAGCCATTTCACTTGACATGCCACATGGTGTAGTTTGCAAAACTTTTTTTTTTAATTTTCTAATTTGCCCCCAAAAGTGACTTCTATATTCAAATTTAATTTATTTACTTTACCAACGGGTAAAGTAAATAAACACAGTACACAAATGAATTTCTGTGACCCAAACACGAACGCGTGTTTGGGTCACAGAAATTCATATGTGTACCAAATTTCAACTTAGTCGCTGCATTAGATTCGGAGCAAACTGGCTGTGACAGACGGACAGACAGACAGACACACGAGTGATCCGATAAGGATCCGATTTTTTTAAATTTCAGTTAATTAGGTACTTACGCAAACCTCGCGACAAGCTTTTATGATCATATAAATAGTTTATAATGAGGTTATAAGTTGATAGTTAAAATTTTAAAAGAAAATTTTATTTTCTTCTTTTTGGAGCATTTAATTATTATTATTATTATATTTTATTTATTTCAGAGCAATACTCCATATTTTTACATAAAATTAGCAGACAAAAGAACATAAAATCATAAAATGTTAGTGTGTTAGTAACAAAACTGTACCTAAAATATTATGCTAGTATTGTTAGTACCTATACCTAACTGATGCCTATGGCTGTCCTAATCCACATATTTTGGAAAGGACAGTCAAAGCGGCCAGAAATAGCTAAATAAAAGCTTTTTTTTAATAAGGTTTTTTTGCTTTTAATTTATTTTTTACTTTTTAGTTATCGCTGGCTAGATTTCTAAGTCTGTTCATCTCATTCAATGCATCAGGTAATACTAAAAAGTCCGCCATATTGGATTAAGAGTGATGTCAGAATATTTTTCTAATTATTCTCGGCAAGCCCTTTCATTTGATACCCATATTGCAGAAGTGCATAAAAAATAACTATTCCGCCATCTTTGATTTTCCGCCGTATTGGGTTTAGAATGACATCACATTATTTTTCGAGTTACTCTCAACAAGCGCTTTCATTTAATACCCATATTGTAGAAATGCATTAAAAATAAATATTCCGCCATATTGGATTTAGAATGACGTTACACAGCTTATCGTGTATTGTCATACAAACTAAACGTGTATACAAAATTTCAGCTTCGGTTCAAGATATTTGCTTCAAATTGAGTAGCAAGATTCCACCAGACAAACAACAAACATACACATTGCAAGTTGAATAAAAAAGCTTTTAAAATCTAAATGTTAAGTATAACTAAATATACATTGGAATAAAACGTAGATTTACTATACACAATTTTATTAATCTTCGTTAAAACATTTATCAATACCTATCTCTACTGCTTCGGCCCTGTACTTAACTGTCGTACAATTTTTACAACAAATCAAGAATTTGATTAATTGTGCATATTTCATATTTTACACTCTTTTATTATTAATCTATTATACAGATTTTACACTAAATACAAATCGAAGAAACGAACTAAAACTTCTCTCTCTGTCTCGCCCAGAGCGACCAGACCCGACCCAGACTGCGGGGAATCTTCCTCGCCGCTCGTGCCTGCAGTGCGATTCTGTGTAACCATCTCACCGTGAATACTTAGGTGAAGTGAGCGTGGAGTGAGCTGTCAATCGTGTTAATTCCTAGCAAAAACAAACTCACTTCACCTAAGTTTTCACGGTGAGATTTTTACAGAATCGACCGGCTGTTCTTCTCTTGTGCGTCGACTGTAGAAGTAGAAGCCGCTAGAGTTGATCTTTATGATTTGCTATTCTGGAATTATTATGATTTGCTTCAGACAAACAAAGATAGACAGAAATAATACGACATAATTATGTTTGGCGAATGGTGAATTGGAATGTGAAGTCTCAAATACAGAAATTTCCAAAATTATGTGACGGTAGTTGCCGTTCTTGTAGCTTATAGTCCTAAGGCCGTACTATGACGTATTAATGCCATCATGGTTCCGTTGTGAAAAAAGGATTTTTTATTTTATTAATTTTAGGAAAGCTTACAGCTAATATATTTCCATATTAAATACAATGTGTAAAAGATGGTCAATTACAAGCTTCCACTAACGATAAATGGATGGGGCTATCGGTCGTATATAGCTCCGTCTCTCTCTCACACTGGAACCATGATGGCTTTAACACGTCATAGTAAGCCTCCTGCACCCTAATTGCGTAACACATTATCGATCAGAGTTGGTTTCATTTTGAAACAAATTGCTAATCCTTTGCTTCATATGTTCGAAAAATTTTTCTGCTCGACAACGTAATTAACGCAATAAATGTTGTTGAACTGAAAACCAACCAACTCCAATTGATAATGTGTTGCGCAATTAGGGTGCTGTTTGTAGACTAATGTGGTACACACTCGTAATAATATAATATATATGTTACCGGCAATCTATATAATCCGGTATTCTATAAAATACGGAGGCAATGTATAGAATACCTAAAACGTTTAGGTTAATGTATGAAATATTATTTATTTTATTATATTATTCTATACAGTACCAAATGCGCAGCCGACAATGTGTGTTGTGCTTGCAATATACTAGTTAGTCTTACAAAAAACAGATGACGAACATTATCAACTTCGAAGAAAAAAAGTTGTTGTAAAGACTTTGTATTATTGCAGGTGCCTAGCCTACCGCTAGCAAGTTGAGAATCGCATCTTCTCCGGCGCTACGGGAAGTGCAGCCTCTTCGCCCTTGCGTAAAGCATCTATGGTCATGCTTGCCTTATTGCCGCGGGCGGAGGCTGCCCGCCCTACGCATCTCTAGCTCTAAGAAACACTCTTGGGGATAGGGCAAACAAATACCACATGGAGTCGGGGTTGGCTAACTCGGTTCTATGACAGTTTTGAACCTAATCTATTATAATATTCTAACTACAACGGCTGCTCGGAGACAAAAAGCACCTAACATTGACAAATACAGACCAAAATCTATTTACTTTACACATTGCCGGTGGACCAGCAGGTACTCTATACAATCCCTGGGCATTGTATACATTACCTAGGCAAAGTATGTAACGCACATTAATATTCATAATATTTCATACATTGCCTGGCCGGCCCAGGTATTCTACATTGCCTAGGTATTGTATAGAATACCTGTATTATACAGATTGCCGGTAACTTATACACGTTAAAACGTGTATACGTTTAATTCTCTATAACTACACTGCTATATCCGTGGCTGGCGTGAATACATTGACATCTCGACTTGTATGTTTTTTTTTTTATTGGCTTAATACGTTCTACGCATTAGGAATTTATATGAAAAAAATTGACAACTCAAAATATAAATAACTTTTGGAGCAATCGACTATGGTATTATGTTGACATCTCGCATTTTTACGTGTTTTACTTGACAACACAACATGTCAAATTAACGATTCACATGTTTTTGTGAACGAACATTGATATTTCGTTATATCAACTTATACCCAGTAACCAAAATATCATTCGTTATTTGATATCTCAACTTATACACATAAAAGTTTTCTCTTTTATTTGACAAATTGAGATGTCAAGTTATAGCCAACCGAAGTATTTCGGTTTAAATTGTGATATATTGAGATGTCCAGTTATAGCCAACCGAAGGATTTCTGTTATAATCGTGATATATTGAGATGTCCAGTTACGGCCATTTAAGTTCTGAACCCTAAATGTAATAAGTATAGTTATCACTAAATGTCGGTTACAAAAAACTATGACATTAAATGAATATGTTTAGTTGCCAACTTATAAACCAAAGTTGTGTTAAAAAAATAATCGAGTTGTCAAGATGCTTCCGTAAAAAGTTAAAATTTGAGAATTATTAATATCGTGACACAGGCACGTCCCTAGCGCATCTCGCTCGTGTGTTGGTAAACAAACGTCAGTTCAGAAGCCACGTGCGCGGGAACTCAAAAAGTATTCTGTGACGGGAACTCTGTGTTTTGATTTTGATTTCGTTTGTTTTTGAGTTTTTTATCGAAAGTTAAGACTACGTAACAAGAAAACTAACTGTGTTTAAATTTTAAAATCGTAACGTAACTGTGTTTTGTTTTTGGTTTCAATTCATAAGTTTGGTGTAAAGTTTGTGATTTGCAATGGAAGAAAAAGTGAGTACCTACCAAACCTTATCTACCTTAGTGTATTATCCTAACAGAGGGAATACCTACCTACTTAAGTATTTGATAAGTACCTAGGTATTTAAATAGGTATTTGTTTTTTGCAGAATCCGACGATTGACGAGTTAATGGCTAGGAAACGCAAGTTAACAGAACTTCGTGAAATAAAGTTAAAATCATCTCGCAAGAGAATAAATCAAATGGATGGAAACGGTAAGAAACAGATCTATACTCACAAAAAACTTTTTTGCCACCTTTTATGTAGGTATTGATGACGGTTGGGAGTTAGCCGACGTAAGCACGGACGTAAAAATATCGCGGCGTTTTTTTCGCGCACTGGATTTTCAACGCTCTGCTTAGCACTGAGAGTTGAAAATCCAACAGTTTGTTTTTGGAATGCACTCTGTTGGATTCTCAATGCTCGGCTCAACACCGAAAGTTGAAAATCCAGTGCGCGATAAAATCCCGTCGCGATATTTTTGCGCTCGTGCGTACGTCGCCGTCGGCTTATTCAACTAAACTCCAGTTGGAATAAGATTAGAAATTTAAATAAACTTTTTTAAAGTCCGTTCAACCGATTTTGACTTCTATTGCGTTGGTGGCATGACAAATGGCAGCTGCAGTAAAAAGTTTGTATTGTAACCACGTTTTTGCTTTTAATGCCGTTCTTATACCAACGGAATAGAAGTCAAAATTGGTTGAACGGACAGTCAGTTCAACCAATTTTGACTTCTAAAAAATTATATTCTTATTTTCTAAAATTTATATTTCAAATGGAGATTCTTATTTCAAATGGAGTGGTAACTTACTGTAACTGTTGACTAGAAACTGTTAACTTAGATGTTTATAGATGATGGGAATCCAGGTGTATTAGGTAGGTACAGACGCCAGCACATCACGCTACTACAATCTGTCAAATTTCTTTAATAGATTTTCAACTTTATCACTACAGCATAAGGTTCAAAGTTGATTGAGAAAATTTGGCAGTTTCGGGTAGCTTGATGTGCTGGCGGTCTGTACTAAATATGAGCACCGCGACGCACCACGCCGCCGCGACGCGCGCCCTCTGCTTTTACTTTTCTGAGTACGCGTTTAATAGTAATGTGACCCTTATTCGTATGGTTATAATGTCGAATTTGTATAAGTGAATATGAGCAAGCGTTTCAAAGGAATGTTCATCTCGACAAGGAACTCTTTACTATGCGCGGTCCTACACGTACTTGGCTAGTTTTTTTACCCCACGCCACCACCGACGCCGCCGCGACGCCATCGCAGAAAATTTCAAATGACGCCACCAATGTCAAAAGAGTTCACAGCGGTGCTCATATCTAGTAGATCAGATACTAATACACCTGGATTCCTATCGTGGGTAATCGTTCTTTGAGAACTAGCCATAAATGATACACTACTTCATTTTTTTTTCAGATGAGTATAGTGCTTCAATCTCTAATGAGCCGATATCGATATCTCCCCTTACTCCTCTAATGTTGAAACAAACACAAAAACATAAGCAAGAAATATTGTGTGAGTAGTAAACGGCTTAACATTGGCTATTATCGTATTATTTATTATTTTCTAGTAATTACACTATTTTAGATCCGAAAGTTATGTGTATGAGTGTGCAAAGTACATCTCTTACTGCTGGACAGATTTTTATGAACTTTGGTACGTAAATTGTCTAGATCCTGGAATAGGACAGAGCCGTAAGACACAGCTAGTTGCTTATCCAAACTAATATTATTATAAATGCGAAAGTAACTCTGTCTATCTGTCTGATTGTTAATTTTTATTGCTTCAGGTGACCCTAATCTTGCCACACCACTGTCGCACTCTTCGTTATTGAGGAACGATGATCCATTATCTCCTTTTCCGGTAATGTCCCCAGCAACCGAAGAACTTTATAACGTATTAATTACTGACCCAAAACTACAATTCGATAATGAAGACATTATAGACAACAGTGAAGTTTCCGAAGAAAATGGTGACAGTGACAACAGTGTTCGTGATCCTGATTTTAATATTAAGAAAATAATAATAGATGATTCAGCAACTGATTGCGAATCATGTGATGATGAAAAAGAAACACCAGAAAATTCATCTATGGATAATACACAGAACAATGAAACAGGAAACTCAACATGTGTGACAAACGAAAACACGGGCAAACAAAGTGTTTCATCTGAAATGAATATGGAAGAGGATATAAGGGATACAGAATATGCAGCTCCTACTATAGATGAGATAGAAATACCTACAATGATCCTAGAAAATACAATAGACAGAAATGAGAATGTAACTTTAATTATGGAAACGCCAAGTACTAGTGAAGAAAATACTAATAATAAAACACAAAAAAGAAGATCAAGAGCGGAGAGAAATGCAAGCAAAACACTAAGGAATACAGGAAAGAGTTACAAAACGGAAAAAGGTAAAGTAATTCCTGACAGAAAACCAAAAGAGTTGATTACATGTAGATTAAAATGTGTTGAAAGGTTTACAAAGGCTGAACAGACGCATTGTTTTGATAATTATTGGCAACTTGGAGATAGAGATAGAAGGGCAGCATTTGTGTCTAAGTCAGTAGAAATTTTACCAAAAAATTCTCAAAAAACGGGCAGCAGGACATTAAATAGAGAGTACTACTGTAAGTACATGCTAGAGATTTATAATGAGAATAAACCGGTTTGTAAAGAGTGTTTTTGTAAAATACTAGGAGAGACCAAGGGATTTGTTAATATAATTATAGAAAAAAAAAAATTATCTCCTAACGGAATCATTGGTGAGGATCAGAGAGGTCGTCAACCTCCCAAAAATAAGAAGACTATCGAAGACATTTCGCTTGTCAACCACCACATTTTGAGCTTTCCAAGTTATGAGAGCCACTATTGTAGAAATTCGACTGCCGAGGACGACCCTCACGCGGCGCCGCTCCGAAGGCGGAGGAGGGGTCGAAGCAGACGACTCCTCCCAGGTGGGGGCCAGCAGGCAACGGGTGTGGGGGCATCCTTGCCTGTATTGCACAGGCCCCCACCAGTGTCGGACGGGAATGGTCAGGTGTTCCCGGTCATTCCCGTAGCCCCCCATCCGGGGGGGCACGCGGGGCCCGCCAGCTAGGCGGGCATGCGCCGGGAGGGTTGTGGACGTAAAGGCTGAGCCGGTTTCCCATGGCCCTCCCACCACGGCAATGTGGGAACACTGCTGAGTTTTAGTGGGTATACTGTCATTCCGACAGGAGTCCCACATACCCCGTCTCGTCCCCCACGAGCGGGGATGCATAAAGCATTTCTCAGCGTCAAAAAAAAAAAAAAAAAAAAAAGGTTAGAACTGTGCGATCGATGGCCCTATGTGGAGCCCCGGTGTGGGCAGTCGACCTGACGACCCGCCACATCGTAATACTGCGCAAACCGCAGAGAGCGATGGCCGTCAGAGTCATTAGAGGATATCGCACGATCTCTTACGAGGCGGCTTGCGTACTAGCCGGATCCCCGCCCTGGGACCTGGAGGCGAAGACACTCGCGACACTGCATCTGTGGCGCGTGGAAGCCAAGACACGGGGCGAGAGACTGGTGCAGCAACAGATCACGCTGCGCCGGTCAGAGCTCCATCAGGTCATGGTGGCGGAGTGACGGGAACCCTACCGGCCTGGATACAATTCAGGCGGTCCGGCCAGTGCTCGACGATTAGCTCGGGAGGAGGCACGGCTCCCTGTCGTTTCGAGCGACTCAGGTACTCTCGGGGCATGGCTGCTTCGGAAAGTACCTGTGTCGCATAAACAGGGAGTCGGACGCTCGGTGTCACCACTGCGTCCACTGTATGGAGGATATGGCGTGGCATACACTAGTAGAGTGAGCCGCATGGGGGGAGCCACGCCGTGCCCACATATCAGAAGTCAGAGCTGACCTGTCGCTACCGGCCGTCGCTCGTTCGATGGTTGGGAGCACCGAGTCGTGGGACGCGGTGGTATCCTTCTGCGAAACAGTCATCTCGCAGAAGGAAGTCCATCCCGCAGTAGATGCACTGGGCGTCGGCGGAGGGCAGATATTGCCATCTTCCAGCCCCTCTAAATGGGTCCAGGGGCCACGGACTCAGGGACATCTATCGCCCCCCATTCCACCAGGACCCGAGATGGTGGCGAGTAGTGTTCCACGCACGTCTCTCTAAGACGTAACGGGGGTGTTCAACACCTCACTCTCCTCTATGGGACATGGTACGCATGGCGCGGGCCATCACCAGTCCGGGGCAGCGGAAGTCACACCCGCACCCGCAGCCCCCGACGCAGGTGTACAAGGGAACACTGGGGTGGTTTTAGTCAGTAAAAGCCCGACAAACCCCTCCGCCCGCCCCAGGGCGGAGAACATCCATGAGGATTTCCACCCCGACAAAAAAAAAGAAACAAAAAAAAGATTAGGTTAGGACAATAGGTAGGACTTAATCCTTACATCCACTCCCTCCCTTATTCTCATGGTCAGTGTCCCGCTCCTGGATTTTCCCATTATGACCTCATTTTCCTCTCCTATGTCCTAAAACCACCTAAATCTGTCCCAAAAGTTCTGCACATGCGGTGTTTTGCCGCTTGGACGTTGATAAGCTTCGTCAGGATGCTTCAGACCTCAGTTGGGATCACCTTGCAGCGACACCAGCTGTTGACGAAAAATTGCGCATTTTTAAACAGACGGTTCTTGCTCTCTACGACAAACACGCTCCTGTTAAGAAGATCAAACTTCGGCGTCCTCCTGCTCCTCGGATGACGACAGGGGCTCGAATGGCGATGAGGCGCAGGGATCAGGCCTTTCGTAAATTTAAAAAGGATCGCAATGAAGACAATTGCAGCGTTTTCAAAGCTGCTAGAAATCGGTGTAATCAGATGATACGCAACGCTAAACGCCGCCATATTCTCGAGAACATATCTTCTTCTTCACCTGCTGATACCTGGTAGTTCCTTGGTACTCTTGGTATCGGCAGACCACGTCATGTGGGTTCTCCTAATATAATTGGCATTGATGATATCAACCGTCACTTCACAACCTCCTGTCATTTGGATTCCCAAATGTTGTCCCAGACGGTTGATTTCATCACTGGCCTAGCTAGTCCCATCATAGAACCATTTCACTTCTCTCCGGTTACCTTGGACGAAATTAAAAAGATCATCCTGTCCATAAAATCCAAGGCTGTGGGCTATGACGGCATCAATCGTAGTATGGTCGTTTGGATCCTTGATATCCTTCGCCCTCTAATTACCCATATCATCAACTTTTCTCTTGATTCCGGACAATTTCCATCCCTGTGGCGTATGGCCTATGTCCACCCACTTCCTAAAATTTCAAATCCCTCCCTACCCTGTCACTATCGACCCATTTCCATTGTTCCCTTCCTGTCTCAAAGTGCTTGAAGCCTGCGTACACAAGCAGTTTGCGGGGTTTGTTCACTGGAACAGCCTTGTACCTCTTTTAAGTCTGGATTCAGGCCTGGGCACAGTACAGCTTCCGCTCTCCTTAAAGTGACTGGTGACGTTAGAGAAGCGATGAAGGATACCAAGGTTACTGTTTTGGTATTAATTGATTTCTTCAATGCCTTTAATGCCGTCAGTCACGATATACTCCTTTCTATCCAAACCTACCTTATCCCCCTATCATACCTATCATATACCTATCATATCTATTATCTTTTCGAAACTATAAGATGAGAGAGGTCTCATCTTATGGTTTCGTCTGAGGGTCTGGAATGGTTCTCTTCTTATCTTCGGGGACGTCAGCAGTCGGTTCGCGTTGATGAGAGCTCGTCGTGTTGGCGTGACCTGGATGCTGGTATTCCACAAGGCGGTATTCTTTCTCCATTGTTATTCTCCATCTTCATTAATTTTATAACTCACTGTCTTCACTGTTCGTATCATCTTTATGCTGATGATCTTCAATTGTATACAGCTGCGTGGTTAGAAGGTTTATCGGTCACTATAGCAGATGTAAACCGAGACTTAGATACTGTCAGCATGTGGTCTGATAGTTTTGGGGTGTCAGTAAACCCCTTAAAATGTTAGGCCATTGTAATTGGAAGCTCGCGCATGTTGGGTGGGGTGACACTTAGCTCTCTTGCTCCTCTTATTTTCAATGGTACCGTCACACCCATTACTCCTAATGTGAAAGATCTCAGTTTGCATCTTGACTCGACACTTAGCAGGCAACGTCAGGTCTCTAGTGTTAGTCAAAGGGTCAATGGTACTCTGCGGTCACTGTATCGTCTGAGAAACTTTTTGCCCGCTAAGACGAAAACTATGCTTGTGCAGACTTTGATTTTCCCTATCATCGACTATGGTGACGAGTGCTACTTTGACTTGAATGCGGTTTTGATCAATGAGCTCGACAGACTACTCAATAATTTTATCCGGTTCATATTCAACCTTAGAAAATATGACCATGTGTTGAATCTGAGCTCAAATTGATATCCATTTGTCAAAGAAGAAGTTTATGTACTTTGACCACGTTTTTCTCCCTTCTTAACTCTCCCACTCTTCCTTCTTACCTTGTGTCTCACTTCCAATATCTATGTTCTTCACACTCTAGGAATCTGCGTTCTTCTAACAATCTTCTTCTACTCTGTCTTTTTCATATTTCTGACTTTCATGTCTTTTCATGTTCACTCCATTCTTCTTTGGAACGCGCTTCCTCTTGATATCAGGACGGCCACCAGTCGGTTTGCATTTAAGCGGAAATTGCAGAGTTATTTTAGTGTAGAGTTATTTCAACACCTCTTTCTCTTGAATTTGTACATAATATGTATTGTATATATATGTATAGTATAGGTATATTTTATAGTAAGTAGGTATGTATATGTATTATTTGTACATTTTATAGTGCGAAAAGTTTAAATAAATGAATTAATAAACATTTGCGCAAGTAAATGGCAACGTCATATTCTCTTCTCTATGTATGTCCATATATAAAATAAATGCAACTTACTTGATGCAGGGCCTGCTGCAGTGTTGGTGGTAGTAAGGGTGGTAACGGGAGATGTAGTAGTAGTCGTAGTGGAAGTTATAGTAGTGGAGGTACGAGTAGTAGTAGTGGAGCTACTTGTAGTGGAGGTAGTAGTAGTGGTGGTGGAGGTAGAAGTAGTAGTAGTAGTGGTGGAGGTAGGAGTAGTAGTAGTAGTAGTAGTGGTGGAGGTAGGAGTAGTAGTAGTAGTAGTAGTGGTGGTGGTGGAGGTAGGAGTGGAGGTAGGAGTAGTAGTAGTAGTGGATGTAGGAGTAATAGAAGTGGAGATAGGAGTAGTAGTAGTGGAGGTAGGAGTAGTAGTAGTGGAGGTAGGAGTAGTAGTAGTGGAGGTAGGAGTAGTAGTAGTGGAGGTAGGAGTAGTAGTAGTGGAGGTAGTAGTCAGAATTCTCTCGCGGAGGATCACTCTGATCTCTTTTAGCACTTTGTCTTCTTTACTGGGACCAGACGGATCGCCTTGCTCTTTTAAATGACATACTATTGCAGCGTTCTCGTCTTTACGAGTTACGTTTAGTGTTTTAGAAACAACGCAGCCATTGTTCTTGCATTTATCTGAATAAAAATAAAATTCTTAAAAACGGCCCAACATAAAATTCATAGGTAAATGTTTTTTTTTTTTAAATTTTAATGTGGTGTGCCGTTGTCATTGCAATAACACCTAAACATTAAATAAATGATAAAATGTAATTTTCCTGAATCGTTTAATGGAGAAGCTACAGCTCCGTTTACATGGAACAAGTTTCTGGAACGTTCAAGAGCAATAGTCGCATGCTATAAAGCACGTTAAATTTTATTGCCATTCAAGAATTGCATGGAAGTGTGTAAACATTAGATTGTATGGCGCGCGTGTCTAAACGCGTGCGATTCCATAAAATGACCTACAATAATTGAATGCAAATTTTATTGCTCAAACAAGAAGCAAGAAGCTCATGCAACAAGTTGCATGCGATTTTATTGAATGTTTACCATTAAATAAAATCGCATTGGACTTACACCTAAGCAATAAAATTGCAAGGCGAATATTGCATGCCAGTTTTGCCTCGTCTAAACACAAAGTTGCACATCTTTCTACAATTTATTGATTCAACTACTAACAGTAGTCGCGCTGCCAAATATTTCATAAAATTTTGTTGAATGTCTTGTTTCTTTTGCTCATGTTTGAATGATAGAAAATTTTAATACCAACATAAAATGCGATTTTATTGTACGTGCAATTTTGTTGTATGTGCTGTTTTACCAGTTTTGAACGGCACCTAATTTGCCCGTATCGTGCAAAAATATTATACGTGTTGTTTAGACGGTGCCAGATATTTGCCCTTCAATTTTATGGTACGCCACAGGCATATACTTACTTATATACACTAGCGCCGTGTAAATGAACCATAATAAAGATACAAAATCAAAACCTTACCAGAATCTTCAATTTGTAGGTATAGAACTGGTTCTGGCCTTTGCCTTTTTTGTTTTTTTTTTTTTTCGTTCCTTTGAACGAAAAGAGGGCCACATTTTAACTGCAATGTCTCGCCATCTTCAAACTCATAGAAAATAATCTTGCGTTTATCATCATAGAATTCCATCACTATACCTTTTGATGGCAATTCCATGTGCAATGGATGTAGATCTGAAAAGACATGTGAGGTTATGTGAACATGGCGCAACGGCTGACGTCACACAAAATATAACATTACGACTGTTTTCCCCAAAGGGTAAAGCAGAGTTGTATCTACAATACACCCACATTTTGCCAGTTATGTTAAAGTTCTATGATATAGGGGACGTGTCTATTGCCATCAACCGGGTACTTATCTGGGTTCCGGGCTGGTACTGAGAAATATCTGATGTAAAAAGCCAGAATCGAAGCCCTACCTATTCGTAGGTCCAGGCCGTTACCACGCCGTTCTACGACTTATTGTTGAGTGATTATAGGCTGATTATTATGCTATGCTTAAGAACCTATACTACCTCAAATGGCTTAGCATGATCCTCCGTTATGTCAAAAATACTGCAGCATTAATTTTGAAATACATGGTAAAGTGAGGATTAATGTTAATTTATTTATTTAACTTTAATTAACACGGTTAAAAACCAATTACAATAATTAAAGGCAGAGACATATACAATTGTCAAAAACAAAACCGGTGATATTGGTGACAAATGTAATTATCGACCGATTTCCTTAGCCACTATAGTCGCAAAGGTGCTTGACAGTTTGCTGAACACTCAGCTTGATCAACATCTACAGATACACGACAACCAATTCGGTTTCAAGTCAGGTCTCTCTACTGAAATGGCTATACTGTGTCTGAAGCAAACTGTCAAGTACTACACGGATAAAAATACGCCCATTTTTGCGTGTTTTCTTGATTTATCGAAGGCGTTTGATCTGGTTTCTTACGATATTCTGTGGCAAAAATTACACCAAACAACAATGCCCGAGGAACTAATCCGTACTTTTAAATATTGGTATGGGAACCAGATCAACGTTGTTCGGTGGTCAGGGGCGTATTCGACGCCATACAGGTTGGAGTGCGGCGTGAGGCAGGGGGGCCTGACATCGCCGAAACTTTTTAACCTGTATGTGAATGCGCTTGTGGAGGAGCTCAGCAGCACACATGTCGGCTGCCATATCGATGGGGTCTGCCTTAATAATATTAGTTACGCGGACGACATGGTGCTGCTGAGTGCTTCTGTAGGTGGACTGTCGCAGCTGCTCGACATTTGCGCAAAATATGCTGGACAACACGGGTTGATGTACAACATTAACAAAAGTGAGTGGATGGTCTTTCAGGCTCGGGGAAGGTCCTTAAGCCAAACACCTAGGGTTAGACTGAATGGCTACCCCCTTAGTAGGGTAGAACAGTTTAAATACCTTGGGCACTTGCTAACCCCGGAGCTGAAAGACGATAATGACATAGAAAGGGAGCGTAGAGCGCTGTCTGTTCGTGCGAATATGATAGCACGCAGATTTGCTCGTTGTTCAAGAGACGTCAAGATCACCCTGGTCAGGGCATTTTGTACGTCCTTCTACGCGAGCGGTCTGTGGGTGAATTATACGCAAAAGCAGTACAGCGCTCTACGCGTCCAATACAATAATGCATTCAGGGTGCTGTTGGGGCTGCCTCGCTTCTGTAGCGCTTCGGGGATGTTTGCCGTAGCACGCGTGGATTGTTTTTATACAACCATGCGCAAGCGCTGCACATCCCTGGTGCGCAGGGTGCGGGTCAGCCCGAATAGTATCCTGAGCACCTTCGCCCAGCGATTCGACTGTCAGTACATGTATCACTGTGACATGGTACATGTACGGGCTAATGTGGAAATATTGTTTTAATTGTATTGACCTGTAATTGAATTGTATTGTCCTGTAATTAAATTGTATTGTGTTGTATTTTATTGTATTGTATTTTGAAATTGTATTTGTATTAGTTTATTTTTATAATTGGTCCGTGTTGGCCTTTAAATTCAATAAATAATTTAAAAAAAAAATATACACATAAAAGAAAATGTAAAATTATAAATCAATAAAAATTAGCAATAGGTACTTTCATGAATCCCCTCTCACAGTACTTCTGACATGCCAATAATATCTTCGTCCATTCATCCGCAAACAGATCGTTTGTTGGATTAGAATCCAAAAGATCATTAAGTGCGGCCAGAGGGCGAGGTACTGGGGACTTAGCACGCGCAACGGTGCGACATGGAGGCACAGCAAACAGCCTGTGCGCACTGCCGTGGCAGTAATTGTCTGGGACGAAGAAGCGAGCCAGCAAAATATGCAGATCAGGTGCGTCAATAGTGCCACGGAGCGTCTTGCAGGCTACGGTGAGCTGATCTCGTGCTCGCCTTACAATCTAATAAGTTATATCCGAGGCATCCCAATAGAAATTTAGTCGGATAGAGGTAAGGATAATAACCGTGTTTCCGCTTATATAAAAACCTAAGGAACGCTTTTTGTACCTTTTCCAGTAAAAGCGCGTAGGTACGTTCGTGTGGATTCCACAGTTAAGTACAGACGCCAGCACATTAAGCTACCTACTAAAATTTGTCATTTTCATCTTTATTGCTATAGCATTAGGGTCAAGGTTGATTGGGAAAATTTGACAGTTTCGGGTGGATTGACCTGCTGGCGTCTGTACTATGTTTGGCAAGAACACGGTTCCATAAAATTTTTTCGAAAAAAAAAAATCCAAAGTTACCTCCAAACCGAACAATAAACCGCTGGTATTCAAAAATACTTCAAATTAGATCATGAAAGTTTGCATAAACTGAACTAACTATAAAGCAGGTCTTATGTTTTTATTTTTTTTTTCAAATTACCATTATTTTTACCGTAAAAAGCAGTTAGGTACCTAAACTATCGGCGCCCAGCACCGCACTCAGTCTCACTCACTCTCACTTAGTCCGCGAGCAGTATGTGCAAGCGAGATAAAAGGCTGAGATAGTATGGGCTCTTAAAAATTAGAATGACAAATGGAATTATTTTATACAATTTGTTTCCAAAAGTTGAGAGAAAAATCACATTCATCAAAAATTGTCTTAGAGCAGCGTTTTACTTACCAGTACGGAAATTGCCCGCAGTAAAGTGAATAGAGACTCGTTCTGTCACTATTAAACCACTCCTAATATCAGATGCACAGTGTATGCTCTTGTTAACCTGATCATTATAATAATAAGACATCTCAGCCTTCTTTCCTGGTATCAGTTCTGTAATTTAAAAATATGTATTACTAGCTGAGCTGACGTCAGACCTGCAGTGCTATTCTGTACAAATCTCACCGTGAAAACCTAGGTGAAGTGAGCTGTCATTCTGCCTGATGCTAGGGATTGACACTATTGACAGTTCACTCCACGCTCACTTCACGTAACTTTTCACGGTGAGATTTGTACAGAATAGCACTGCTGTCCTGTCAGGGCAGTGAAACTTCCATACAAATATATACAAATGTACCGTAAAGGTGGGTTACTTTGACTCTAGGGCATAACTTTGGCCCAAATCGAGACAACTGTATAAACTGCCCAAAGTGTCACGACCACACAACCGAACGTCGTATGTCCTTCGGTAACTATTAGATGGTGATATAGACGCGTACTTGCGGAACCTTGTGTGGATTTAATGACAGTAAACATCTGTCTCGATTTGGGCCAAAGTTATGCCCTAGAGTCAAAGTAACCCGCACTTACTGTACTCTGTGCTTCCATACATTGGCTTAAAACAAAATGTTCATTGATAGTGCTGCCAGCTAAAGGAAAAGGTACAGAAACTTTGGCCATAGTTTTACATTTTGGCAGATAGATAGAGCCACTTTATAACAGTAGATAGTCTACAATAAAAGTAAAATTAAAAAAAGTAATTTTAGTAGTAGTGTTTTTAGTAGTAGTTTTTTTAAAAACCCGACTGCGGTAATAAAACTTAAGTTAAAAAAACTGAAAAGCTAAAAACAAGCCCATTTTAAATTAAATAAATGTTGGAGCAGGCGGGACCCATTTCGGGGGTCGTGCGGTCCATGGCCCTTTACGGGGCACCGGTGTGGGCGCGTTCCCTGAGGCTGCGACCAGCCCGCCGGTTAAACGCGTCCCAGAGGGTCATGGCCATCCGGCTAGTCCGGGGATACCGCACGGTCTCCTGTGAGGCGGCGTGCCTCCTTGCCGGATTACCGCCATGGGACCTGGAGGCAAAAGTCCTCGCGCACGTGTGGGAGTGGCGCGAGGAGGCGAAACGCCGGGGCGTAACTCCGCTGCCGCGAGAAATCACGGTACAGCGGATAGAGCTCCGGCGGGATCTCATGGCGACATGGAGAGTGCGATTGTCGCAACCCAGCGCTGGGCACGCCACAATTGCGGCGATAAGTCCCCTATTTGAGGAGTGGTTGGAGAGGTGCCACGGCGTCCTCACCTTCCGCCTGACGCAGGTCCTCACCGGACACGGTTGTTTCGGGAGGTTCCTGTTTCGGATAAGGCGGGAGGAAACGCCCGGGTGTCACCATTGTGTGGATCACCCGGAGGACACGGTGGAGCATACAGTGGAGGTCTGCCCGGCTTGGGCAGAGCACCGCTGTGTTCTCACGGAGGCGATCGGCGGCGGCGATCGCTCGCGTCCAAACCTGGTCCAGGCCTTTGGTGCGGAGCGAGAGTGCATGTCGTCACCTCCTTCTGCGAAGCAGTAATGCTTGCGAAGGAGGAAGCGGAACGCGTGAGGGAGAGGCAACAGCCGCGCCCTCGCGCCCCTAGCCGCCGTAGGAGACGCCGTGGGCGGCGGAAATCGATTGCCGATTCCCGGCCACCGTAGGCGCGGGCTTGCGGACGACGAGTAATGGGCAGCTCACCGTCCGGTAAGGACCAGGCCCGGGTCGACGGCGCGTTGTGTTCCACGCGCGCCTCAAAGAGATGTCAGCAGTGACGGGGTCAATTGGGCCGATGCCACCGGGGTCGCGGGTAGTTCGAAAGAGATACCGTGGCCCTGGCACGGGCAGCTGAAGGAGCATGGGTGGGTTTTAGTCAGTAAAAGTCTGACACGCCCTCCCGCTCTGCCCAGAGCGGGAGATGTCATTTGATGATTTCCCATCCACAAAAAAAAAAAAATAAAAAAAAAGGCGGGACCCATTTAAAAATATAAAAAAATGGTCCCTCCTGCTTCCAACATTTATTTAATTTAAAATGGGCTTGTTTTTAGCTTTTCAGTTTTTTTAACTTAAGTTTTATTACCGCAGTCGGGTTTTTTAATTTTTTAAATTACTTTTTTTAATTTTAATTTTTTTAGTTTTATTATTTATATTAATATTAATTATTATATCTGGCGCAGTCGGATAAAAATCCAGCTTTTTAGTTTACAAATGTGAATTAAAGATTTCGCAGGGGATTAGTTCTTGGTACGTGTTTTTTACGATTTGTCACTTCGAATTACCTACTTTTAAACATATAACTTGTAAGTATATATTTTGTAATCACCTTTTAAAACCCTTTATTTTGATACCCCACTCGACAGGTTATGAGAGAAAAAAAAAAATTAAGACATAATTTGGCGCCAAAAATCCGCCATTTTGTTTTTTTATTTTGATATACCCAGTGTCATTCTCACAGTAAATACAAATCTAACGACACCTCTCAAGCTAAAATTCATCGAGCCGTTCAGGCCGCAGAGCGTGCAAAACATAACCCTCCTTCTGGCGCAGTCGAGTATCTAATAAACAAACTAAATAATAATAAATAAGTATTATTTTAGATAGAAACAGTCAGTAACGTTGACTTGAAAACATTTCTTCTGTTTCATTCCTAATTGATATTCCTTCGAAGAACAATTTTAGTAATTATATTAATTCCTTTTCATATTGATTCGAAATCGTCATTTTTTTTTTTTTATACACTTTAAAATAATGTACAGTTTTGTTCGTGGTTTCGTTGTGTTCTGGTGACCCGTTTTGTGCTCTTTTACAACTTAGGACTGTGCTTGTTTTCATAAATAAATATTATTTCATTTATGTTTGCTTATGCAACGAGTTATCTCGTCAAATTATAAGGAATATCGTCGATTTCAGGTTTGGTCCCATAGCAAAAGTTGTTCGTTATCATGTGTTTTAGTATCAGTCACAATTACTCGTACTCGTGACCCTATTTAAGTATTTGTACATAATTAGGGTTTGTTCTCGAAAATGGCTCTAATGATATCGATGAAACTTGCAATATAGGGGTTTACGGGGGTGAAACATCGATCTAGATAGGTCTTATTACTGGCAAAATTCGTTTTCTCTATTTTCACCCGACCAGAGCTCGGTCGCCCAGGTACTGTCTAATAAATTATGTAATTATAACAATTACTTACCTGTCTTTTGGTAACTGCTTCCGTCGCCAGCGCCAGTGTCTATTTCCAACATCACCAAGTTCATGGCTGAGTCCAGCGGTACTTCGCACATTACGGTTGTGAGTTGGTGACTTAGATATTTGTACTCAATTTCATAAGAATTGTCCAAATCATTTTTGAGAATTGGTCTGAGAGTCATGCCATTAATACTGACACTTACTATAGCTATAAAAAAATGTGTCCATTAAATCGTGACATACTCGTAAACCTCTACTTGGCTGCAGATTTTTTTGTAATGTTTTTTTATACAAGTGTAATGAAGAATGTTGGATAAGGAAAGCACCTTTTTAACCGACGAAAAAAAAGGAAGAAGCATGAAAGTAGAATAAATACTGTGGAAATGCGTTCCTTGTGAAGCATGTGTGGTGTGACTGTGAATGATAGGCTGAGGAATGATGTGATAAGGCAACGGTGCGGTTTAAAAGAAGATGTAGTGACAAAAATTTAAAAGAGTATGCTTAGATAGTTTGGTCATGTTGAGAGGGTGAATGAAAGGCGACTAACAAAAGGCAAGACAAGACAGATGAGAGTGGAAACACCAGGAGGGGATGCATATAGGAGGGGCATATAGTGACCTTATTGCTGAGATTCTTCAGAAAGGTTAGGTGCGTGTACTCGCAACCGGCGTGTGTGTATGACCAGAGGTATGAACGTAAACGAGGTAAAAGGAGTATGTAAGGATCGTTGCAGGTGGCGTTCTGTAGTTTCAGCCTACCCCCATGGGAAGAAGGCGTGAGTTTATATATGTACCTATATATTGTAGTGTTTCAAACCCTACATAAGTTTTTTTATTACATTAAAACCCTCTCGATACATAAAAAGTTTATGAACTTTTTTATGAACCAAATCTTGGCATTCTATTTTTCAAATTTTTTCTTTTGGTTTTTGAATTTGGATGACGAATGGTTTTTTCTTGGTCCTGTCAAAGATTTTTCGGAGTCATAACCGAGTTTTTTCTGAAGGAATCAAGTCATTATATTTTTCAAAAAGTCAATGTAGAAAATTTAAAAATTTTCTTCAACCGTTGAGCCCGATTCAGGCAGCAATAGCCAGTCGTTCCATGTGAGATTTCTCGTGTTCAGTTCGTCCGGTTGGACTGGAGACTGGTTGATCCAATTTAGTTATCCCGTATATAACACACAGGTTTGTTTAAACCTAGATCGGGCGGGTCGCTACCTATTGTTCTAACTCCGAACCATCATTACTTGCACCAGTAATAAAAATATTTTAGCTTTAGTTTATTATTAGGAACTTTATTTGTATAGGAAAATTTTATTACAGTTTGGCTAAATGTACACTTCTTTGTAAACATTTTATTATTAAATCATTTTTTAATTATTTTTTTTTTTTTTTATAATGTTCGTATTACTTCATATTCGTAGGTATTTAACGTTTTTCTGTAATTCTCTCGTGTGTTGGTCATAATTATGTTATTTTAGTTTTTTCTCTTCCATAGATTTTACTCTATGAGTTAAGGTACCTATATTTAAAGAAGAAACCTGCAGTGCTATACTATACAAATCTCACCGTGAAAACCTAGGTGAAGTGAGTTGTCATTCCACCTGATGTTAAGTATTAACACTATTGACAGCTCACTCCACGCTCACTTCACCTAAGTTTTCACGGTGAGATTTGTACAGAATAGCATTGCTGTATGTGATCGCGCATAGCGACGAATGGTATGTTTTTTTTTACCGATTCCTATGCATATTATTGTCAGGGCTATTTTTTCTTGGTACTTTAAAATTCCATTTCTTTTTTAATATAATACACCAAGCCAGATAGCTCTGGTTTTCCCTTGGGGGCTAGTGCCTTAAGCTGAGGAGTTTATTTAATTTCAAAACACATCCTTCACGTCCTTACGGCAGGAGAAGTTCCACCATCGTGCATCATGGATTCCCGCAAAGCTTGCTTTGCTTGCTTACAAAGCAAGCAAGCAAAGCAAGCTTAGCAAGGTTATTAATGGCAAGCTTCACCCGATTTTAGCCAACTAAGCAAACATATGTATGACTGTACTTAGTAAAATAAAAAACAAACTTGTAAACTTACGTAATTCTGTCCGCATTACAAATCTCACCATAACTTTGCTGTAGTCAGTTGACTCCGTCTTAGTGCATATCATATAACTGTTGTTGTGTCCAGCATGCAATTTTGCAACAAAACCGATCGCATTATGTGATGATAGTTTTTTCATGGTAGATTTATCTAAAATAATACGATATACCTATTAATTTATTATTGTTCCAGATATTTTAAGGACAAAATGCTAATCCATTTTTCGCTCGATGTTAGAGTTTTAATCGAACACTCAGCGAAAATGCATAATTGCATCGAACGCAAGTATGCACATTCGCTCGTTCACCTAAAAATTGTTAAAGAAAAGAAAAATGATAGGAGGTATATAGACACATATACATATGGAAAGACGAAGTGAAGAATCAAGCGGCAGCCGATGCCTTTGCCGGTTATTTTGCGTCCATGTTCCATACAGATAAACCTGTGTTGAACCCGAATATGGCTGCTAAAGCTGCGCATAAGTATCGGGATGCAGCCTCCGTTTCGATCGCAGCAGTTGATGAGTTCGATCTGAGTAAGGCAGTGAGGCGCCTCAAACCGCGATCATCTGGTGGACCTGATGGCATTCCTGTATTTCTAGCTAAGGATTGTATCTCGGTTCTTGCGGGGCCTCTACTGTATCTTTACAATCATTGACTGACACAGTACATACATATCCTGGAGGCTGGAAGTTATCTAGAGTCACTCCTGTTCCTAAGGGTGATGGAGGCACTAATGTTTCTTCTTACAGACCAATTGCAGTCCTGTCTGTTTTTGCTTAGATCTTTGAGGCTATTCTAAGTGTTCGCATTAATATCCAAATCTGTTACCAACTACATGGCAGTCAGCATGGGTTTCGTAGCACTCGCTCCACCACCTCTAACTTGATCGCGCATGTAGACTATGTCTGCTCGCAAATGGATAGGCGTAAGCAGGTCGATGCGGCCTTCTTTGACTTTCAAAAAGCCTTCGACCTGGTGGACAATGATATACTGGTGGAAAAATTAGCTATTATTGGATTCACGGCAAAGCTCCATAAATTCTTTTCCTGTTACATAAATAATCGTCGTCAATATGTGCGATTAAAAGGATACGATTCATGAATCTATTTCACTAGGCCAGGAGTGAGTCAGGGTACTACAGTGGGACCCTTGCTATTCGTGATATTTATAAATGACCTACCGGATGTTGTTTTAACCTCCGAGTGTCTCCTATTTACGGATGATTTAAAGTTAAGATTGGGTGTCGACGCCAAGGCTGACGCGGTGACATTACAGAGATATTGAGGCTGTATTTAAATGGAGTCAAGAGAATCATCTTCCATTCAATAATCTCAAATGTAAAATAATAACGTTTTCACGAAAATCTCAGCCCAAGATTATTGATTATAAATTGGCTGACGCTCCTTTGGATAGAGTTTATGAGATTAGGGATTTAGGAATAGAATTAGATTGTAAATTAGATTTCCACACGCACGTTACCAAAATTTGCAAGTCTACACACAAAACGTTAGGGTTTGTCATGAGGACTGCGTCACAGTTCGATAACATAGGGGTTGCAAAAGTATTATACAATACGTATGTACGCAGTAAACTTGAGTATGGTGCTTTTATTTGGAATCCATATGAGGAAAAGTATGCTCTAATGATTGAAAAAGTACAACGTAAATTTGCTAGATGGCGAAACAAGAAACAGTACGGATACTATCCCTACCTATATCCTTCTTTATTTGTCTTGGGAATGATGGACTTGGAAACATTAAAATTTAGAAGGGCTATGTCTCAAGTTTCGCATTATCTGTCAATAATTCGTAATAAAGTTGATAGTCCCCAAATACTAGAGCGAGTCCGAATCTTGGTCCCCAGGAGCATGCCAATGGACCCTAAGGGTCAGGTAGCGCCGCGTCGCTGCCCGCGGCTGCTGGAGCAACCCGCCGCGCATAGCGTTGCCGGAGAACGGAGGGGTAGCGTTCCGAAGTATTCCAGTCGTATTATTCGCGGAAACATTCGGAAGTTTTGAGTAGTATTCGCAATTATTCGCCGAGCTAAGTGCATGTTCGGTCAGGCAAAGAGTACTTATCTATTAAAGTTTGATATTCACCGCTAGATGGCGTTAATGCCAGAGACCATGTTACTACGCGTTCATTCATAAATCTGAGCACTATTCGATTTGAAAACTTCTGATTACTTCCGAATATTTCTTTTCATCTACTTAGATTAGTACTTACGTAATAAGTTTTTGTATGCGGTTTAGGTGTGAAAGTGATAGAGAGGTAAATACATACGTAGATTACTGAGTTTATAAAATAGTTTTATTTTTTTCTTTTGCTTATATCTCGAAAACGGTGTCTTATCGCAAAAATAATGAAAATTTGGCCCCCCTTTAAAAAACCCATAAACCGCTAAACCTCAACATGTAGGAACCAAAAAAAACAAAAGATTTATGAATGAACGCAAACGCACTACGCGTTCATTCATAAATCTGAGTATTATTCGATTTGAAAACTTCTGAATATTTCTTTTCATCTACTTAGATAAGTACTTACGTTACCAGTTTTTACTAGTAGTGTTCCTTCAAACCGAAGTATTCTTTTGAATATTTGCGAATAATTGCGAATTATTGCGAATACTTCCGAAGTTTTACAACGCTAGCCGCGCGCACCGAGCGCGGGCGGCACGCGCCCACCAACCGCGTACTCCGCGCAATCGGGGACATACTTGCTCAGCACCACGAACTGGACTTATTTGCCGATGGATTAGGACATTTGTATAATAAATTTCGTATCATTTTAAATGACATAATATTATAGCCATACTTACCTAATAACTGACTAAAAATCGACTAATCTCCCTACTGCTCTGGTTACGTACTACGCCTATGCATACGCATGGTTAAGCTACGGCGTAATATTATGGGGAAATAGCACAGACGCACCAACATTTTTCACACTACAAAAACGACTGATTAGAATACTAGCCAATATAGAAAACACAGACAGCTGCAAACCCTATTTTCAAGAATATAAACTTCTAACCCTACCTTGTATATATATCTTGGAAATTTGTAAATTTGTTAAAAATAATGAAAAACTCTTTACAACACGTGAAAACATACAGACTCACTACACACTACGACACAAAAACAGACTTAACCAGCCAGGCTCTAAGCTAAAAATACACTCCACAAGCACTTTAGTCATGTCAGTTAAAATATATAATAAATTACCAGATGACATCAAAAATGAACAAAAATTTAATATCTTTATAAATAAACTAAAACAATTTCTAATCAGTAAATGTTATTATAATGTGCATGAATATTTAAATGATAAATTTAATAAATAAATAAAAATACCAAAAAAACGCAATACTAGTATATAATACCAATAATAATAAATGTATAAATTAAATAAATATTAATGCATAAATTAAATATATAAGTTGTACAAATTATATGATACAATTAGTAGTTAAGTCCACCTACCTACACAAAACGAAAAGTATTTTATTATTGAAGTTGTAAACAAATATTTATAGTAGCCCTCCTCCTAATTTTTAATTTTTATGTTGTTATGCCCGACAGGGCCCACAATGCTCCAAAATTTTGTATGTAATTTTTATGTACCTACCACCTAAGTTCACATTGTGGAATGCAATAAACGTATTGAGTATTGAGTATTGAGTATTGACTTGAGTTGTATTGATTACCATTAATTGACACTAAACTGACATTTTATTCTGCGTATTAATTGGTTGTTGTAATCTCTTATTATTGTAATTATATTATTATTATTGCTATTTTTATAAAATCTATTGTATAGGGAGACGAGTGTGTGTAATATATTAACCATAATTGTATTATAAGGAAATTTATCGTATGGGCGTTTTGGATGTCAAGTCTGTTAGCTCGTAAGACCAATTGAATAAATAAATAAATAAATAAATGTGGGCCAGTTCGCGTTCAGATCTCATTAGAGACACCACGTGCTCAAAAACCATTTTCATTTTACCAATAAGTTAGAGATATAGTTAGCCATAATTTACCATTTCTTGTGACTAAATGTTATAGTAGATTCAATATAGCTATTTCCCTTATATTCCAAGACTTTAACTCTTACCATATAATACCTTATCCTATCAATACGAGAAAGGTGTGTTAGGTCACCATAGCGCCGAGCATTACTTTCTACACTCGATGTATGTGTTATGCTTATGGAGCAGATTTTCTGCACGTAGGTATCTGTTTTGTGCCGGTGCCGAAAAAACATTGAGTACGTTTCATCAATTATTACTTATAGTGACGTATCGTGCTATTTTTTCGAAAGGACAGGTACAAAATAATGTAAAAATCACCACTCATTGTGCCTGCCATCGCATATTCCATCGTGAGCGGCGCTCGGTTCAAGAAGTTGACGCAAGTGACGTTGACTACATCGCCGTCTACGTATTGGTACTTGGCAGTGAAGTCGATGTCCTTCTCCGACAAGTCCGTGCGAGCTGCTTGCAGTACCATGTTGTTCACGAGGATCGTCTGAGGCGACTCTGTGGAGTTATTTGTTCTAATTTAGATTGGGAATTTGGGGTAAGTACTTATTTCTTTCTTTCTTTCTTATTTTTTTTTCTTAGTTTTTTTTTTTCTTTTTTACCCGCGGTATCATTTGCATCTTAGGAAAACTACTTCATGTAGAGATAAACCATTCTAAAAATGAACGCCCCTCCACAGCGGTTACGCTCACACGCAAAGAAGTGTATAGACGCAATACACATAATTGCTCTTTGTCATTGGTTGCTCAGTCACCGGCGAGTACGGTCAACAACTAAACTAAATAAATACCTTTCAGACTAACTAAAAATACATAAAAATATACACAATAACAGTGATTTTTTTTATGCAAACGGTACCTACCTGCCCGACTTGCCCAAACGTCAAACAGCTGGATTTGTCGGCCAACTAGTGTATAAATGACATGAACGCGCGACAGAGCGAACGTGTCGTTCCATACAAAGCACATGCTCCCCGCCGTATAATGTTGTTACCTGGACTGATCGCACGATTAGTTGACCTCTAAGTGCGGCGACGAGTCCATGTTGACAGTAAAGTCGGCGCACGCACTCAAGTAAAGGGTTGCAATAAGTATTTATTGAAATAATCACGTTTTGTGGAGGGGCGTTCATTTTTAGAATAGTTCATCTCTGCAAAAGTAAGTATTTTATTAAGGCTCTACCTGTGTGCCACATTATCAATCGGAGTTGGTTTTATTTTGACAGTTCAACAACATTCATTGCGTTATTTACGTTGTCGAGCAAACTTTCGAATATATGAAACAATGGATTAGCAATTTGTTTCAAAATGAAACCAACTCCGATCGATAATGTGTTACGCAATTAAGGTGCTGATCAGCGTTAACAAACATCAAAACTCATATTTATAGTAAAATAAAGTAAACTAAAAATCGTTTAGTTATACATTCCAAAATACAATATGGAGGTATTGTTGGTCCCAAACTAGGCACAGCCTGCATCTTGAGCGCCATTCAATAGGTAAGTAATTTTAGAAGTTTTCAAATAAAATAAATTTTATAATAGGTACATAATTATAGTGAGAAGGATAATTTATTATCTTACATACTTTTTTGCTTCACGTGAATTTTCATATAGCAATTATGGACCGTTGAATAGTTATCCCCTTTGTAGTGGACCACGGGCAACATTGTTGGGTCATTCATATCGTCCAACACCGTACAGTTCCATAGAGTACCCATTTTTTTTTGAGCTTTAAACTGTAAAGAGATAAATAATTATTAATTTAAAAGACATACGATATTGGTGCCGATTCTCTTGTGAACGCACTAAACTAAAATTAGAGAATCGCTATCTTTTACTAACAGGCAGCGCGAGAAAAGAACGACTATAGCTATGAACTAAGTTGGAGATGTCAAACTAGTTCACGCCTTGCGCTTCACCGTGTTTTTTAGTCGACATGTTTTTACGTGTCGTCTAAATGTCTATGGAAAAATTAGTTCTAACTAATTTGACAGCTCTAATTTACTTTCGTCCCTTTCTTGTCATAATAGAGAGAAAAAGTTAGCAATAGCCTAAATTAAGTTTAGTTTGTGCACAACAGAATCGGCACCAATATCAACATAGCAAATTCGTACTCCCAGAAGTGACAGGCAGCACCATAGACGTATAAAAAAAACGGACAGAGTCTCGCTAACAAAACACTGTGTCTATCGGAGTCGGCCAATTCGCTGTACGCACACATTTCACAACATATGCTGTATTTTTACCTTATATAACCTTACCATAACTATTACGAATGGTTGACTGAAGTGTGAATGTGTGCGTGTAGATACAGCGAGCTGGCAGACTCCGATAGACACAATTTTTTGCTAGCGAGAATCTGTCCGCAATTTTTTATACTTCTATGGGCACAACATTCTGCAATTATTACATGGTTAAATTACTTACAGTGGTGACAGTTTTCAAACGTAAACCAGCCTTCATATTTACACGAAGAGAATCAAACAAATCATTGCTATTATTGTAACCATGACAGCTGTAAAAGATTTAATCAGAAACTTAATGCCTTCCTACTTTGTTAAATTAAGCACTGATATTATTATTGGGAGATATTTAATTGATCCTCTAAAAGCATATTGGCCTTCTAATGATGCACGATTTTTTAAAAATAAATTAATCTCTTTTTAACTTTCTGGCATTTTCTGAAGGATGATGGTCGCAGTAAGTAAGTTAGGCCGACGGATGGGTTAGGTTAGGTTAGAACTGTGAACAACGCCTACATCCAAGATGGTCGCAGTAAGTAAGCTAGGGCCGACGGATGGGTTAGGTTAGGTTAGAACTGTGAACAACGCCTACATCCAAGATGGTCGCAGTAAGTAAGCTAGGCCGACGGATGGGTTAGGTTAAGTTAGAACTGTGAACAACGCCTACATCCAAGATGGTCGCAGTAAGTAAGCTAGGCCGACGGATGGGTTAGGTTAGGTTAGAACTGTGAACAACGCCTACATCCAAGATGGTCGCAGTAAGTAAGCTAGGCCGACGGATGGGTTAGGTTAGGTTAGAACTGTGAACAACGCCTACATCCAAGATGGTCGCAGTAAGTAAGTTAGGCCGACGGAAGGGTTAGGTTAGGTTAGAACTGTGAACAACGCCTACATCCAAGATGGTCGCAGTAAGTAAGTTAGGCCGACGGATGGGTTAGGTTAGGTTAGAACTGTGAACAACGCCTACATCCAAGATGGTCGCAGTAAGTAAGCTAGGCCGACGGATGGGTTAGGTTAGGTTAGAACTGTGAACAACGCCTACATCCAAGATGGTCGCAGTAAGTAAGCTAGGCCGACGGATGGGTTAGGTTAGGTTAGAACTGTGAACAACGCCTACATCCAAGATGGTCGCAGTAAGTAAGCTAGGCCGACGGATGGGTTAGGTTAGGTTAGAACTGTGAACAACGCCTACATCCAAGATGGTCGCAGTAAGTAAGCTAGGCCGACGGATGGGTTAGGTTAGGTTAGAACTGTGAACAACGCCTACATCCAAGATGGTCGCAGTAAGTAAGCTAGGCCGACGGATGGGTTAGGTTAGGTTAGAACTGTGAACAACGCCTACATCCAAGATGGTCGCAGTAAGTAAGCTAGGCCGACGGATGGGTTAGGTTAGGTTAGAACTGTGAACAACGCCTACATCCAAGATGGTCGCAGTAAGTAAGCTAGGCCGACGGATGGGTTAGGTTAAGTTAGAACTGTGAACAACGCCTACATCCAAGATGGTCGCAGTAAGTAAGCTAGGCCGACGGATGGGTTAGGTTAGGTTAGAACTGTGAACAACGCCTACATCCAAGATGGTCGCAGTAAGTAAGCTAGGCCGACGGATGGGTTAGGTTAGGTTAGAACTGTGAACAACGCCTACATCCAAGATGGTCGCAGTAAGTAAGCTAGGCCGACGGATGGGTTAGGTTAGGTTAGAACTGTGAACAACGCCTACATCCAAGATGGTCGCAGTAAGTAAGTTAGGCCGACGGATGGGTTAGGTTAGGTTAGAACTGTGAACAACGCCTACATCCAAGATGGTCGCAGTAAGTAAGCTAGGCCGACGGATGGGTTAGGTTAGGTTAGAACTGTGAACAACGCCTACATCCAAGATGGTCGCAGTAAGTAAGCTAGGCCGACGGATGGGTTAGGTTAAGTTAGAACTGTGAACAACGCCTACATCCAAGATGGTCGCAGTAAGTAAGTTAGGCCGACGGATGGGTTAGGTTAGGTAAGAACTGTGAACAACGCCTACATCCAAGATGGTCGCAGTAAGTAAGTTAGGCCGACGGATGGGTTAGGTTAGGTAAGAACTGTGACCGTGGAAGGAGGGGCAGTTGTGCCTCCTACGCAAGGAGGGCCGCCCAGCGGACTCCCCCTCGGCATACCGGCCCATCGTTCTGCTCGATGAGGTCGGGAAAATGTTCGAGGGGATAATCGCTGCCCGCCTCAAGAGCCATCTGCGGACCATCGGGCCGGACTTGTCGGACGCTCAGTTCGGTTTTCGGGCTGAGCGCTCGACGGTGGACGCGCTGACCCGCCTGAAGGACCAGGCGAAGGAGGCGATGGAGGCAGGGGACGGGTTGTTGGCCGTGTCATTCGACATAGCCAACGCCTTCAACTCTGTTCCCCACTCCACGATCCTGGAGGCGCTCCGATTCCACGGAGTACCTCGGTACATGCGGCGTCTGCTGGCCAGCTACCTGGACGACCGGGCGATCGTCCTGGTGGACAGGACTGGCCAAGTCCGGCAATACGCCGTCGGGGCCGGCGTTCCGCAGGGCTCGGTCGTGGGACCTCTCCTGTGGAACGTCGGCTACGACTGGCTCTTGAGGGGAACTCTCCTCCGAGGCACGAGTGTCGTCTGCTACGCGGACGACACTCTCCTCACCGCCCGGGGAAGGAGTTTCCGGGAGGCGGCCAACTTGGCCTCGGCGGGCGGATCCTTGGTGGCAGGGAGGATCCGCCGCCTGGGTTTGACGGCGGCGCTGCACAAGACCGAGGCCGTGTTTTTCCACGGACCTCGGCAGCGCCCCCCATCTGACGCCCACATCTTCGTGGAGGGCGTCAGAATCGAGGTAAAGGCCCAGATGAAATATCTGGGCCTCGTACTCGACAGCAGGTGGCGCTTCGGCCCGCATTTTAGCGGGCTGTCGTCGCGCCTGCTGAAGACTGCAGGGGCGCTCTCGTGGCTGCTGCCCAACTCGGGCGGGCCCAGCGCGCGATGCCGGCAGCTCTACGCCGGCATCTTGAGGAGCATGGCCCTCTACGGTGCCCCCATCTGGGAAGACTCCCTCCGAAGGAGGGAGAACGCCGCCGCATTGCGGGCGCCTCAGAGGGCCATAGCCCAGCGGGTCGCGCGGGCCTACCGGACGGTGGGTTTTGCGGCGGCCTGTGCTCTGGCCGGCACCCCCCCTTGGGAACTCGAGGCGTGGGTGCTCGCCAGAGTATACGAGTGGACGGCGGGGCGGAGGGCGAGAGGAGAACGCCCGGCCCCGGAAGAGCGCGAGGCCCTCCGACGGGAGTCGCGAGACGCCATCGTCGTCCACTGGACGGGAGAACTCGCCACTGCAGTCTTTGGCCGCCGGACCCTCGATGCGCTCGGGCCAGTGCTGCGAGACTGGCTCGAGCGGTCGCACGGGTTCCTCTCCTTCCGTCTGACGCAGGTGCTGTCCGGACACGGCTGTTTCGGGTCGTACCTGCACCGAATCGGACGGAGGAGACGCCGTCGTGCCATGGTTGCGGCGCGGCGGAGGACACGGCGCAGCACACCCTCGGGTCGTGCCCGTCGTGGTCCGAGACGCGCCGCGATCTGGTCGCGGTGATAGGACCGGACCTCTCGCTCCCCGGCGTGGTTAACGCCATGCTGGCGGATGAGAGGTCCTGGGCGGCGGTCGCCTCCTTCTGCGAACACGTCATGTCCCAGAAGGAGGCGGCGGAGCGGGCGCGGGAGGATGATCCTCACGCGGCGCCGCTCCGAAGGCGGAGGAGGGGTCGAAGAAGACGTGAGTTTGATACTCATCTCCGACTCCTCCCAGGTGGAGGCCAGCAGGCAACGGGTGCGGGGGCACCCTTGCCTGTATCGCACGGACCTCCACCAGTGCCGGACGGGAATGGTCAGGTGCTCCCGGCCATTCCCGTAGCCCCTCAACCTGCTGGGGGGCAAGCGGGGCCCGCCAGCTAGGCGGGCATGCGCCGGGAGGGTTGTGGATGTAAAGGCTGAGCCAGTTTCCCATGACCCTCCCGTCACGGCGATGCGGGAGCGCCGCTGGGTCGTTTAGTGGGTATACCGGATTTACCGGGGTCCCACATACCCCACCCGTCCCCCGACGGGTGGGCATGCGTAATGCATTTTTCCCAGCGTCAACAAAAAAAAAAAAAAGGTAAGAACTGTGAACAACGCCTACATCCAAGATGGTCGCAGTAAGTAAGTTAGGCCGACGGATGGGTTAGGTTAGGTAAGAACTGTGAACAACGCCTACAACCAAGATGGTCGCAGTAACTAAGCTAGGGCCGACGGATGGGTTCCCGCATTGTCGAGGCGGGGGGGCTCAGTAGCCGTGGCTTGGTCACCCACGGTGAAGCGAAGAGGAACCCGAGGAGGGACCGCTCGTCAGGGCTTTTCCTGGAAAGCCGACGACGTAGCGGCCAGCGGGTAGGTTGCGGTGGCCGCTTGGGCGACACCGCAACTGAGGCGGGCCGCGGTGTCTTATGGGAGGCATCGCGGCTGAGGATTGGAGGCCGCGGCGGGAGAGGAGTGCCGGTATTGCGGTGCGCCGCTCTCCCTACCTTCCACGGCCTTGACGGGGCCGCCACCGTTTGATGGCGGACGCGGTGGGGCCGCAGGGGAAGAGGATTGTCGGTATGACGTTGGCCGCTCTCCCTATCCTCTGCGGCCGAAATGTGGCAGGCGGCGGAGCGCGCGCGGGAGGACGACCCTCACGCGGCGCCGCTCCGAAGGCGGAGGAGGGGTCGAAGAAGACGTCAGTTTGATAGTCATCTCCGACTCCTTCCTGGTGGGGGCCAGCAGGCAACGGGTGTGGGGGGCATCCTTGCCTGTATTACACAGGGCCCCACCAGTGTCGGACGGGAATGGCCAGGTGTTCCCGGCCATTCCCGTAGCCCCCCATCCGGGGGGGCATGCGGGGCCCGCCAGCTAGGCGGGCATGCGCCGGGAGGGTTATGGAAGTAAAGGCTGAGCCGGTTTCCCATGGCCCTCCCATCGCGGCGATGTGGGAACACCGCTGAGTTTTAGTGGGTATACTGTCATTCCGACAGGAATCCCACATACCCCGTCTCGTCCCCCACGAGCAGGGATGCGTAATGCATTTCTCAGCGTCAAAAAAAAAAAAAAAAATAGGTACGAACTGTGAACAACGCCTACATCCAAGATGGTCGCAGTAACTAAGCTAGGGCCGACGGATGGGTTAGGTTAGGTTAGAACTGTGAACAACGCCTACATCCAAGATGGTCGCAGTAACTAAGCTAGGGCCGACGGATGGGTTAGGTTAGGTTAGAACTGTGAACAACGCCTACATCCAAGATGGTCGCAGTTACTTAAATGTTTCTGCCATCGTGTCGTAACGAAAAATAGCACAACAA
The DNA here is from genome assembly GCA_946251885.1 of Cosmia pyralina. Lineage (NCBI taxonomy): Eukaryota > Metazoa > Arthropoda > Insecta > Lepidoptera > Noctuidae > Cosmia > Cosmia pyralina. The sequence goes on from OX276371.1 coordinate 4,741,936, forward strand.
ACATTTTTTCCGAAATTGAGTTACATACATTTTCGGAGTCAGAAAAAAACCGGTCAAGTGCGAGTCGAACTCGCGCACGAAGGGTTCCGAACCATTATCTATAAAAACGGCAAAAAAATCACGTTTATTGTATGTATGGCAGCCCCCCTTAACGTTTATTGTATGGGAGCCCCCCTTAAATATTTGTTTTATTTTAATTTAATTATTTATTTTTAAAATGAATATATAACTTAATATTCTGTGAATATTTCAAGCGTCTACCTGTTGCCGTTATCAATATCGAGCAAAAACGAGAAGAAAATCACGTTTGTTGTATGGGAGCTCCCTTAAATATTTATTTTATTCCGTTTTTAGTATTGGTTTTTAAAGCGGACAAAAGAAATGGCGTTGATGAGTCAGTCAGTCAGTCAGGACTTTTATTTTTAATTGTATAGATATTAGGAATATAGGTCACTTTAGATTATTTATGCATGCATGCATTATTATGTAGATACCTATACAAACGTCAATATGGATACTACCCCTTTCTATATCCTTCTTTGTTCGTGTCAGGAATGGTGGGTTTAGACACACTCAAATTCAGGCGGGAATCCACACATATAATTAATTAATAATTAATATTAGTAGATAAGATAGATGGTCCCGTTCTACGAGAGTCAATCAATTTTTATGTCCCTGACCAGTATATGCGTGGCGTTGTAAGACGACAACATAGACTCCTCTGCTACCCGCCTACATGGCGTGCTCCCCGAACCAACAACACTCCCACTGCTAGAGCAATTAAGTTAATAAATGACTTACTAAAATATATTCCTGAGGCAGATTTATTTTTTGACTCTCAATGGACAATCGCCAAACATGTGTATATTTATTTAAATATGAAGAAATAATTGTTTAGTTTCTAAGTTCATGTATAAGGTTGTTTTTTGTTTACAAATTTTTATGTTACTCTATTGTTAATTATTTAGTCGAAGAAGTTTTAATTAAAATGTTTAATGTAATTTTGTAGAATTAGTATAGATATAAGCGATTTGGTGTAAACTGTTAAGCTTATATTTCATGAATAAATGAATATGAATATGCCTTTTATAATCATACTTTTACATAATTTAAGTTGAAAAAAAATAAGTTGATTTATTAAAATTGAATATTGATTTGTTAATTATTTCTGTGTTAATGTTTTACTAACAGAGTTTGCAAGTATATTGTTACTAAATTGACGTTCGCACGGACGTAAAAATATCGCGACGATTTTTGTCGCGCTCTGGATTTTCAACGCTCTGCTTAGCGTCGAGAGTGTAAAATCCAACAGTGTGTTTTTTCGACGCGCTAGAATGTACTCTGTTATTGTTAAGTTGGATTCTCAACGCTCGGCTCCACAACGAGAGTTGAAAATCCAGTGTGCGATAAAATTTCGCCGCGATTTTATTACGCCCGTTGGAACGGGGGCTAGTCTTGTTACTTGATAATGAAATTACTTATTAGTATTAATAATAGCGAATAAAATAAATTATTATTATTAAATAGTTTTGTAGGAATCATGTAAACATTTATTCCTATATTTATTTCAGCAAAAAAAAATGTAAACATTTATCATCATCATCTGCCTAATAGCCGTTTCCCAACTATGTTGGGGTCGGCTTCAAGTCTAACCAGATGGAGCTGGATACCAGTATTTTACATGGAGCGACTGTCTATCTGATCTCCACAACCCAGTTACTGGGGTTACCTAAGTTCGAAAAATATTTGACCGAATTTCATTTCACCTAAAACTTTTCAACTATTATCGTTTCGTTTTATGGGTTCCGTACCTCAAAAGGAAAAAGCGGAACCCTTATAGGATCTCTTCGTTGTCCGTCTGTTTGTCTGTCTGTCAGTCTGACAAGACCCTTTTTCTCAGGAACGCGTGGAGGTATCAAGTTGAAATTAATATCCAATACGTAAGTCTATGTTCCCTTGGAGTCCTAAAAAACTCAAGCTTCTAAGTCAACGCAATAAAAACATACGGCCATTTATGCGACATATTTTGATACTCGCAAGTAAATCAAAACCTATAGGGTACTTCCCGTTGACCGAGAATAATGAAATTTGACAAGAAGCAAGGCCTCCCAGCACAAGTAAAGGAAAAAGTCCGAAAATTGGTTTTTGGGAAATATTCTTTTCAATTACGGAACCCTTCATTGTGCGTGTTCCGACACGCACTTGGCCGATTTTTTTTATTATTTCATCATTATCTATTAGATTTTTTAGTGTTCCGTACTCAAAGGGTAAAACGGAACCCTATTACTAAAACTCCGCTTTCCGTCCGTCTGTCTGTCCGTCTGTCATCAACAATCATCATGTCTCATGAACCTTGATAGTTAGACCGTTGAAATTTACACAGATAATGTATTTCTGTTGCTGTTAAAATAACAAATACTAAAAAACAGAATAAAATAAATAATTAAGGGGGCTCCCATACAACAAACGTGATTTTTCTGCCGTTTTTATAGATAATGGAACGGTTTTTTGTCGTTATTCCGACGTTTCATTTGGTCGGAAAACTTTTTACCGAAATTATACTTAGTCGAAATAACATTTGTTCGAACTACTATGTTTCCGAACATTTAATAGATCACTTAATAAAACAGTTGATTATGAACAAAAGTGGTTTTAAGTGGTCCCAGTAAGAAGCATGCAAACAAGGATGCTTGCTTCAAGCATGCAGCATGCAAGCAGGCATGTAACATACAGCTAGCATTGTTTCTGTCACGGTTCCGGCGCTGAGGGGCTCAGGCGGCCCCACGCGAGCTTATCGTTGTAGATGGTTTTAACGCTCACCTCCGCAGCTTCGGCTCAGCCGCGGCGGTAGGCTTAATTTAATGTTGAAAATGCTACCTAGTAACCGGCTATTTGTGACCAAATAATATTCCGTAAAATGTTGTTTCGGTGTGATGAAAATATGACAAATATAATTTGGCAAATGAACAAAGTTCAAAAGAGACTTCGGCCAATAGCAAAAAGTTATTTTGAAAATCGGTAAAATAATACCTTTGTCATATCATATGATACTTCGATGATCTAAAAATATGTCAAATAATGTTTATAGCAAAAAAAGTCAGTCAATAGTTTTCGGTAAAATGAAATTCGAACAAAAAAATTTGGAAAAGTGATCGGCTCCAAGTTACTGGGTAATACGATAAATATAATTACATTCATTAACACATTTTTGTATAAAACAACCAAACATATTTTTTTGCCGAAAACCAGCAAAAAATATTTTAAATTCAATTTCCTTAATTTTACAAAATGTTAGATGTGAGTTTTTACATTTCGACGGCAGAGTTACCAACCAAAATGGGAAATAAACACACAAAACGAGGCACCAATATTTAAGTGTTCATTAATATTTTTAGTAAATCAAAATGCGAATTATTTGGGGTTCGATTAAACACAAGTAGGTACGGTCAGCAACAGAAGTCGGTTTACACTGCTACTTTTTGACATCTTCTAAATTAACACAAAATGATTCGATAAACTGCTTTTTTTTCGTTTAACTGTTAAGAGTTAATGTTCTTAAAATTTCAAGTACTTCTGTTCCGATTTGAATTAAATATTTCGCTTATTAATTAAGATTAAAAAACTGCAAGTGTTAATCGACCTTTATTGCTGACTGTACATGCCAGAATTAAAACACAAATATTTTAATAAGTATTCTTCATTTACTTACAAGAAAAGACTGAAGTCATAGTTTCTAGTTATTCTGAATTCTTCGCCTTCAAGAACCGTGTACATATTTTGGTGTACAGTATCACCAATTTTGTGGTCGCAAAAAGTATGAGTACGTCCATTTTTTAATTGCTCTGACTGGATTTCAAATACTATTTCCACGGGAACTGTAGAGAATAAAAGAAAAAAATAAAAGAATAAAAATTACAAAAAAATAAAAATAAAAACACAACAACAACAACAAGAATAAAAGTTTACTGTCTGCGCAATATACAAGTGATCACTATGCAACTTAAAGGCTGCTACAAGACATAACTGGTAAAATGTGTGGGTACTAAAGGTATACCTCTGCCCATCACTTCAGGAAATAGGCGTGATGTTAGGTAACAACTAACAGTTCTTTCCAATTGGGCTATTAGAAGTCATAAGCAACAAGAAATAAATAGTTCTTACCATTGTCCGGGCCCTGAGCCTCAGCTTTAAATAATAAACTCGAAATTAACAAAAATATAACTAAACTCATTTTAATACGCATTCATTAAAATTATAACAAATAGTTGTTAAGAGGTATTAACTGTTATAATTCCTTTAGAGTAATGAAAAATGTCTGTTGAAGAAGAGTGGGAATGTCCTCCTGGTGGTATGAGGACTAAAAGAACTCGTATAACTTTTACCAATGGTGGACTGTATTACGATATTCTACATGGAATTCAAGAACAAACGGTAAATAGATTGACAATGGCGAGAGATTATGTACGTGGTCGCTCAGTAGCACGGACGATGGCGCAGTAGCGAGCCGGCCGGTGCGCGCCCACTGCTCGAGGGCCCCTCCGCGACCGCAGCCTCCGCCCGCATTCGCCCGGCGCGGCGTGATATTCTCGACATCTTTTATATATCTTAGGACAGTTGCACGAGCGCTAACAGGAAAATTCGGTACCTAACTATCCTTGAGTTGAAAACTAATTAGGTAATAATTTATTTTTGGAACGTTGTTATTTCAAATCTGAAATTCCATGACACACAGATGACACAACAGAGCTTTGGCTGGATGAATCGGTTGCTAAGTTAGCATACGATTCTTAGCTTAGATGAACGAGTACCTGCGTAGTTTGGGACCGGTTCCACTCGGCCCGAAGAATAATACCAGAGCACCATACCATACCACCATTACCACCATTGTACAGTACACCACCACCATACACCATTGTACCATTTGTACAGTCAGGCAATCAGGCAAAGTGATATTTTAATTCGAAAAGCTTATATACTTAGAATATTTTAATATTTTGTTATGATACATACTTTATCCTGGTAGTCAGTGATTTCGTTTCAAAAATGAAGCTTTATGTTTTCTGAAAACACTAGACGAAGTTGCTCATAATTCTATTGTTCGAACTGGTTTTGTCTCTTTGCAAAAATGCAAGTATGTAGGGTGCCGATATGATAAGAAAGTAAAGTATTAGCCGACGTTAACATCATCTGCTTAGCCTTTTCCCAACTATGTTGGGGTCGGCTTCCAGCCTAACCGGATGCAGCTGAATACCAGTATTTTACATGGAGCGACTGCCTATCTGACCTCCACAACCCAGTTACTGGGTAATACGATACCCCTTGGTAAGACTGGTTGTCAGACTTTCGGGCTTCTGACGACCCGTAACGACTGTCAAAGATCCACGAATGACAGCCGGGACCAACGGCTTAACGTGCTTTCCGAGGCACGGAGGAGTCTCGATATGTAAAGAATGGTCACCCATCCACTGACCAACCCCGGCAAGCGTAGCTTAACCTGATGGATCGACCCGTGCGGCTGTTATTACTTAGCCACAAGCTCCTCCATTAGCCGACGTTAACACGGACGTAAAAATATGGCGGCGATTTTATTTCACGCACTGGATTTTTTTTTAATTATTATTATTATTTTTAGCGCCGAGAGTTGAAAATCCAGTGTGTTTTTTCGACGCGCTAGAATGCACTCTGTTGTTGTTAAGTTCGATTCTCAACGCTCGGCTCAACAACGAGAGTTGAAAATCCAGTGCGCGATAAAATCCCGCCGCGGTATTTTTACGTCCGTGCGTACGTCGGCTTATGGTTAGTTTGTCATTTAGTTTATATTAACAATTTTCGGACTTTTTCCTTTACTTGTGCTGGGAGACCTTGCTTCTTGCCAAATTTCATGATTCTAGGTCAACGGGAAGTACCCTTTAGGTTTTGATTTACTTGCGACAGTTGCGAGTACTTATCAAAATGTGTGTGTACTTTTGTATTGCGTTGGTTTAGAAGCTTGATTTTTCTAAAACTCTAACACCCAGTTGAGATTTGAGAAAAGTAGCAAATCTCAACTGATTATTCTCAAATACATAAGTATGCGCTTAAGTTTTTTGCGTTTCACAAGTTAAAATCGAATTTCGTCAAACCATAATCAACTGATCATTTACTTAAGTATTCCTGATCAAAGCTAACACGTTCCAATTTACATTCAAAAACCGGTACTATTCAAAAACTCATAATATTACTTCATTTTATTCTTATAAATTTAAAACAGACTTAAAAAGTAAGTGAATTTTAAATAACGGTATAATTTCAACAAATTTATGTTATTAGCGTTGCTAATGCATATTTTAGCAATTTAATATATATGTATATTTTAACAATTCGACGTGTTTCTATGAACTGAATCGTGAATGTCAAACTGAAAGTAAATAAACACAAGTTTTATTGGAATTCTGTTTTATACCAATTAAAATGGATAGAGATAAGAAAAAGAGATCGCCTAACTATACTCTAGAGGAGAAAGAAAATCTTCTTTCAATAATAACTAAGTAAGCACATAATAACGAGATAATAACGTATAATGTTTCATCATCATCATCATTTCAGCCGAAAGACGTGCACTGCTGGACATAGGCCTCCCCCAAGCACCGCCACTTCGACCGGTTCTGTGCTTCCCGCATCCAGCGGATTCCTGCGGCCTTCACAAGGTCATCGCTACAACTTGTGGGAGGCCTTCCAATGTTACGTGTTCCGGTACGCGGTCGCCACTCCAGAACCTTCCGGCCCCTACCTAATGTTTACCAACTTATAATTTTACGTTTATTTATTATTGCTTCAGATACCAAAGTGTAATAGAATGCAAAAGGACAGGGGCATACTATATCCACAAGAAACAGGAAGCCTCGAAGTGCATTACTAAAGAGTACAATAGCCTCTTGTCTCTTGCTAACGTCAGGGAGACGTTATCTCTCCGAAACTGTTCACCACTGCACTGGAGGATGTTTTCAAGGTTCTGGACGAAAAGGGCTAGGCATCAACATCAATGGCGAGTACGTCACACACCTTCGATTTGCCGACGATATAGTAATCCAAGGCTGAGACTATGGAGGAGCTCAGTAGAGCTTCCGAAAGAGTGGGTCTTAAAATGAACATGGATAAGACAAAAGTCATGGCAAATGCCCATGTAGCTCCCACTCTCATAAAGATCTGAGACACTACACTCGTTCGTTCGAAGAGCGTTTGGGAAGCTTCCCTATAGAATCAAAAACCGGTCAAGTGCGAGTCGGACTCGCGCACGGAGAGTTCCGTACCATTTTCTACAAAAACGGTAAAAAAAAAAAACACGTTTGTTGTATGGGAGCCCCCTTAAATATGTATTTTATTCTGTTTTTTAGTATTTGTTTTTATAGCGGCAACAGAAATACATCGATACGACTATCGGCACAATGATCGGTGAGTACACCACTATATCAGGCTTATTGGCAACAATACTCATGGCAGTGATGACGGTCGATCCCAGTACAATGTGATATTTCCATTTTCGAGAACTGGGTCGGGCTCATACCTATAGCACTGTACTTCCGATTCTACAAGGCTGTATTTTAGAGCAAAGCTGTATTTTTTAATTTTTATTTATTTATTTATTATTTATATATACTTTATTGTACACCACAAAAATACATAACAAAAAAAGACACAAACACTACAAAATATGTAACTGATTAAATTAGGAATAATTAAAAATATTACAATAAGTACCTACTTTTTTTATTGTAATACTATTGTAATATTTAAACTTTTATTGTGAAATAATTTTGTACTATGGATATTCTGGTAGCAAAATTTTGTGTATTTGACACTTGATTGGTAATGGTTCATCACTTTCTTCTTGTACATGTATGTTCATCATATTCCATGATGTAGTTATCAAGATGAACAGTCATATTATGAAGAACAACACACGCCACAATCACATTCAATACTTTTGGAAGTTTTAACTGCATTCCTGCATGTAGGCATGGAAATCTTCTTTTAAGAACACCAATACACCTTTCAATTGTGTTTCGTGATGCTATCTGGGATCTGTTATAGGCTTCTTGGGACGGAGAGGCAGGGTTCAAGAAGGGTGTCATGAGATACCTAAGGCATGGGTAACCACTATCTCCGAGAATAAGGTATGACCCAAATCTGCCAGCTTCAAACTGAGCTGCAAGTGGTGAGTCGTTCCAAATAGTAGTGTCGTGTACGGAGCCTGGCCAACGTGCAATGACACTAGTTATTTGTAAATTGGCATCATAGATGGCTTGAACGTTTATAGATTTGCTAGATGGATATACAAGAAACAGTACGGATACTATCCCTACCTATATCCTTCTTTATTTGTCTTGGGAATGGTGGACATGGAAACGTTAAAATTTAGAAGGGCTATGTCTCAAGTTGCGCAATATTTGTCGATAATTCGTCACAAAGTCGATAGTCCCCAAATACTAGAGCGAGTCCGCATTTTGGTCCCCCGGAACATACCAATGGACTCGGAGGGTCAGGTAGCGCCGCGCCGCCGCCCGCGGCTGCTGGAGCTGCCCGCCGCGCGCACCGAGCGCGGGCGACACGCGCCCACCAACCGCGTACTCCGCACTATCGGGGACATACTTGCTCAGCACCACGAACTGGACTTATTTGCCGATGGATTAGGACATTTGTATAATAAATTTCGTATTATTTTAAATGACATATTATAATCATACATAATAACTGAGTTGAATTGATCACTATTAACACTATTAACACTATTTATTGACACTAAACTGACATTATATTCTGCTGCTGTATTTAATTCGTCGTTGTAATCTAATTTTTATTATTATTTATAGACATGGGCATTATTGCTATTTTTAGAAAATCTATTGTATAAGGAGACGAGTGTGTGTAGCCACAATTGAATTGTAAGTTAATCATATGAGCGTTTTGGATGGTATGTCTGTTAGCTCGTAAGACCAATTGAATAAATAAATAAATAAATAGAAAAAAACCTTTTTTATTCCTATACAGCTCAGCTCTGCTCCCTCCTGGTGAATTTATTTTTACATGAGTGCAGTCTACAGCACCTACGAGTATGACTCTAGGAAATCCAACTATGTCAAAAAATCGTGCCGCCACTGATGGTCTCTCCTGCGCAGTGGGCATACGAACATATTGCCGTCTCAACAATGCTATGGCACTAGTCACCTTCTCTACCACGCGGCACACCGTCGCCTTGCTCACATTCACGGTGTCCCCCACAACAGCTTGAAAGCTACCAGTCGCATAAAACCTAAGAGCTATTAGTAGCTGTAATATGGGAGAAATACAGTCCTGCCGTTGAATAAGACAGGTTAGTTTAGGCTTTATTATGTTAAAAATAAACCGAACCAACTCCTTCGTAAAGTGGAACCGACTCGTAAATTGTTCATCGCTTAGCGTGATGAACAAGTTAGGCCGATGTCCTGCTATTCTTCTGCGCGGTTGTCTGCGTTGAGGCATCTCCACAGACGACAAGGAAGTATCGTCGTCACTCATTATGATCAAAATCACTAGTTATTATACAGCTGATTACAGTTTGAATAGCCGAAATTGGTGTGTCAACTTTTAACTGCTCAACTTGACGTTGATTATGCTTTGAGTATTGTCAAACACATTTTTCTTAGTTCAGAAACGCAACTGACGGCTTTAATTAATCATGAGTTAAGCATGCTTTCTTTCAAATTTGAGTAAATGATGTTATATTACTCAAATCTTGATTAGAGTTTAAAAAAATTTAATTCAGAAACGAAAAAATGTTTAAGTTATACTTAAGTACAGATTAGGACGATCTCAACTTCAAATTCTCAATTCAGAAACTGGGTGTAAGGGACCTTAGACGTATTTGATATTCATTTCAACTTGATATCTCTTACTTGTGCTGTGAGACCTTGTTTCTTGCTACATTTCATTATTATAGGTCAACGGGAAGAGGTTTTGATTTATTTGCGACAGTTGCGAGTATCAAAATGTGTCGCAAAATGGCCGTATTTTTGTATTGCGTTGATTTAGAAGCTTGATTTTTTCAGAACTCTAAGGGACCACATACATACATATATATTCATTAATTTCAACTTGATATCTCCACGCGTCCCTGAGAAAAAGGGTCATGACAGACTGACAGAGTTGAAATTTTATTTTTTATATAATAGAATTACAAATTAACAATTTTCGGACGTTTTCCTTTATTTATGCTGTGAGACCTTGCTTCTTGCCAAATTTCATGATTCTAGGACAACGGGAAGAACCCTATAGGTTTTGATTTACTTGCGAGTATCAAAATAAGTTGCATAAATGGCCGTATGTTTTTATTGCGTTGACTTAGAAGATTGAGTTTTTTAGGACTTTAAGAGACTATAGACTTACGTATTTGATATTAATTTCAACTTGATACCTCCACGCGTTCCTGAGAAAAAGGGTCTTGAGTTCTTGACAGAGACAGACAGACGGAAAACGAAGTGATCCTATAAGGGTTCCGTTTTTTCCTTTTGAGGTACGGAACTCTAAAAAGGATGAGTACTTACTTGCTTGTTTAATTATTTATTTATTTATCCAAACATTATTTAAATTTTGCACTCTCTGTGGTGCAAGCGTTAAATGAATACTTTCCTGTCTGACGATCGATGATCGATGTTTTTACGCCTTTCAAAACAGAACTATCCTGGTATTATTCTTCGGGCCGAGTCTAAGCGGGCCGAGCGGGGCTGGACCCCATAGTTTAAGGAAAAGATAAATAGTACTACATATTTCATACATAATTAATAAATAAAACAATTAAGTAATATAATTATACTAAAATAAACATGAGTCATGTACGCAGCGGCGGCCGTCAGCAGTCGGTGTAGGCACTGCGGTGACTCACGCGCATGAGCAGAGTGTATGTGCTACCGGTCTGGTGCCGACTGAGCGCGCGGGCCAGACTTTGAGTAGTAATGAAGCGCATCAGTTGATTGCTACGAATAACGTGAACGTCGCTAATAACAATGCGATGATTCAGTCAGATACTCCGTGTAATGTAAACATCAATGACGATGGATGGAAGAAGCAACCTAAATATCGGTATATGGGTAAAACCGGTGTGGCGACTGATGTGGAGATTTAAAGCAGCAGATAAAAAAGTTCCAATATTTATCACGAATATACATAGTGAGACGACCGAAGACGAAATAATTAATTATATTCGCTCGAGAACACAAGAAACGGTGTCTTTACAGAAAATACTAATGAGGAAAGAAAGGGAACATGTTGCCTACAATTCTTTGTTTCCGAGTCCAAGTTACCATCTTATCTGGATGAGAATTTATGGCCCCGAGGCATCGTATTTAGACGTTTTGTCAGTTTTAATCGACGAAAGTCGAACGGACTGTTATCTGTTGATGGTTTCAATAAAAACAACAATGGATAGCAGACCGTATCGTTTCGCTAGCTTCAATTGCAAAAACGTAAAACGCTCCATAGATACTCGTAGCATTAGGGAGCTCTGTTGTTCTTGTGATTTGGTAGCCTTACAGGAAACTTGGCTACTTCCTGAGGAAATACCGTACTTAACAAACCCGGAGATTTGATTAACTTCTTGAGGGAGGTGGGCTGGTTGGAATAAACCCCCGACGGCCGCCATGGCCCACGCACAATGGTCCACATGAAGGACTAAGTGCGGAAACCAAATCCTTAACATAGAACATAGGTTGCAGTGCCGGGTGAGACAGGGTGGACTGACTTTACCGAAGCTCTTCAACCTACCTTCCTTCCTTTCCAACCTTCAACATTAACCGACTTGTCGGTGAACTTAGCAGTGCTAGTGTCGGGTGCTACATAGACGGCGTTTGTCTTTGTCTGCGTAAGCTGGTACGGATTTGTGAGTCCTATGCCTGTCCTGTATCTGAGACCATGGGCCTCCCCATGGTCTCAGATACAAGTACAACGCGAAGAAAAGTCAACTACTAGTTTTTAAGCGGCGGGGCAAAAATTACGTGACTTTACCTACAGTCACCTTAGCTGGTAGTCTGGTACCCCCTTAAACAGAGTCGCTCAGTTCAAGTATCTGGGCCACTGGGTTTCCGAGGACTTACAGGATAACGTGGTTAGGGAAAAGGCACGTAGGGCGTTGGCTGTCCGGTGTAATATTGATAAACAATTCCTTTTTCAATCATTTTATCTAAATATATAAAAGAAGAAACTGACTGACTGACTGACTTATCAACGCACAGCCCAAACCGCTGGGTCTAGAGATTCTAAATTTGGCACGTAGGTTCCTTATGAAGTCTAAGGGTGCACTAAGAAAGGATTTTTCAAAATTCACCCTCTAAGGGGGTGAAACGGGGGTCCAAAGATTGTATGAAAAAATCTTATCCCTTGAGTTAATAGACTTGAAACTTGGCACAAATATTTATCTAAGTAAATTATAAAGTTTGTCATTTTTAGTTTTCCTAAAGTACCCCCTAAAAAGGGATACAGGGGGGATCAAAGTTTGTATGGAGTAATTTTAACGCGCGGTCCCATTGACTCGAAATTCAGTATTTATATTATACTTGAGATCAAAAATGAAGAACAACGTGTATCAGGGTTTTTCGAAAATCTACCCCTAAGGGGGTGAAGAGGGGTAGTCAATTTTACAGGGCAAATTTTACTGTGGGGCTTGATCAACTCGAAAATTGGTGGTAATAATCTTTCAGTCAAGTTACAGAAATATTCCAAGCGGTTTTTTTAAATTCCGCCTTTGTGGGGGTGAAAACAGGGAATATGGTTTATATAAAATATCTTATTCATTTAGTTAATTAACTTGAAACTTGGCAGAAATACTTGCCTAAGCAAGTAATAAAGTTTGATGCAATCATAGTTTTTCCTCCAGAGGGAAAGTCAAAGGGGGAGGGGAGCAGGGAAGGGGGAAGTGAGGAGGGAAAAGAGGAAGGGGAGGGGTATTGAGGAAAGAAGGGGAAGCGGCGGGTTTGGTGGGGAGGGAGACGGAGAGGATGATCGAGGGAGGGGGAGAGGGATAGGAGGGTGTGAGGGGGAAGGAGGGGAAGAGGAGTTGTTGAGGGTAGAGGGAGAGGGGAAACCGGTGAAGGGGGAGATTAGCGGGAAAGGGATGTGGTGAGGGGGTAAGAGGGAGAGGGGATGGGTAGGTGAAGGGTGAGGGGGACGGTGAGGGGGTTGAGAGGGGTGAGAGGGGGTGATGAGAGGTGGAAAGGAGAGAGGAGTGAGAGTGTGTTAGAGGCAGAGGAGAAAGGGTGAGAGGGGGGTTAGAGGGAGAGGGGGAGGGGTTAGAGTGGGGGTTGGTGACGAGTGCCTTTACACCTTAGTTTCTTTTTGTATAGCACTGATTCATTGCAGAGAGATTGAGTTGAGACTTTTGACTGATTGATTGGAGAGCGGGACGAGGTGGAGAGGGATAGGAGGATTTATTGAGGGGGGAGGGTATGGAGAGGGGGTGTGGGGGAGGGGAGGAGTTGCCGAGGGTAGAGGGGTAGGGGAAAGGGGTTAGGGGGAGGGAAAAGCGGTAAAGGGGATGTGAGAGGGGGTAAAAGGGGGAGGGGACGTTAGCAGGAAGGGGATGTGGTTAAGGGGTGAGAGGTAAAGGAGATGGGGAGGGTGAGGGGTGAGAGGGGGCGGTGAAGGGGATGATAGGGGAGGGTGAGAGGGTAGGGAAGGGGAGGAGGGTGAGAGGAGGGTTAGAGGGAGAGGAAGAGGGGGCTTAGAGGGAGACGGCGAGGGATGACGAGTGCCTTTATACCTTAAAGTTGCTTTTTGTATAGCATTGATGCATTGAAGAAACCCTGCCCGACAGAAATGACCGAAAAATAGAAAGTCGGCACAAAAAACAGGAGTAAACTCCAGTCTGCGTCGGAGCTGACACACACTTATTTTTGTTTATTTGAATGCGCTAATCTCTGGAACTACCAGGTGGACTTTATTAATTATTTTTGCATTTGAAAGCCCAATTCTTAATGATATATGCAGATTTAACATCACTCTAGGACTCTTAGGTGCCGAGCAAAAAGATATAAAGTCAGAAGGAACGCTAAGCAAAAACGAAATAATAGCGTGGGCAGGCAATGTGGTGCGAAGGGGTGGGTCGGGGGAACAAGAAATTTTAGCAGCAAGGAATTTTAGAATTTTGGCAGAAGCTATCCATCTAGACTGACTGATTGACTGACTCATCAACGCCCAGCCCTAACCCTTTAGAAAGCTGAAATTTTGCACAGAGGTGCCCTATATAATGTAGACAAGGAATAAGGAAGGAATTCCCGGTAGAAGGTTTCCGTTGGATATTTCACGACATCCACGCGGGCGAAGCCGCGGGCAAAAGCTAGTGTCATATTATAAGATAAAAGAACGTTCGGAAAAAAGTTTTGAATATTGCCATAAGCAATTTCCTAAAAATGAAACTCAATAACATGCGAAAGGGTTTTTTTAATTAATAAATTAACAAAAATATAAACAATGTACTGTTTTTAGTAGGCTGCCGACAATAACGTCAGTAACACAATAAAAATCAAAATGTTAAGTAAACTATACATTGAAATAAAATGTAGTTTTACCACACAATGTAGATTTACTACCCTTAACTCTGAAAATGTCGCAATCCCGATCCCCAAGATAAAGTACATATTATGTCTAGTTTGGGGTCACCGTCCAATCTGTTCTTGTACAACCTGATTGTTGTTAAATGAAATTTGAAATTTGAAAAATACACAATTTTATTAATCTTCGTTAACATTAATCAATACTATCTCTGCTGCTTCGGTAGGTAAAATTTTTACAACAAATCAAGAATTTTATTAATTGTGCATATTTCATACTTTACACTCTTATATTTTTAATCTATTATACAGATTTTACACTAAATACAAATCGAAGACACGAACTAAAACTTCTCTCTCTGTCTCGCCCAGAGCGACCAGACCCGACCCAGACTGCGGGGAATCTTCCTCGCCGCTCGTGCCTGTTCCTCTCCTGCGCGTCGATTGTAGAAGTAGAAGCCGTTAGAGTTGATCTTTATGATTTGCTATTCTGGAAACATTATGATTTGCTTCAGACAAACAAACATAATGCGAATGGCCGCTGCACTGAAACAACTTATCAGCAACTCGGCTCAAAGTAATACAATGGAATGTGAACCTAATATCAAGTCTCATACATTGACATTTTCAAAATTATGTGACAGTAGTTGCCATTTTTCTAAGGTATAGTCCTGTTTGCAGATTAATGTGGTACATCATAATATAATAATATAATATAATATACACCTTAAAACGTGTATACGTATAATTCTCTTTGACTACACTACTAGAAGAAATTTTGGTGTTCGAATGACGTTAATAAGGGAGCACTGTTGGTAAACATTTGCACAAGTAAAAGGCAACGTCATATTCTCTTCTCTATGTGTGTCTATAGATAAAATAAATGCAACTTACTTGATGCAGGATCTGCTGCAGTGTTGGTGGTAGTATTGACGGTAGTAAGGGCAGTAACAGGAGATGTAGTAGTAGTAGTAGTAGTAGTGGAGGTAGTAGTAGTAGTAAAGGTAGTAATAGTAGTGGAAGTTGTAGTAGTAGTGGAAGTAGTAGTAGTAGAGGTACGAGTAGTAGTAGTAGAGGTAGGAGTAGTAGTAGTGGAGGTAGTAGTAGCAGTAGTAGTAGTGGTGGTGGAGGCAGGAGTAGTAGTAGTAGTGGAGGTAGGAATAGTAGTAGTAGTAGTGGTAGAGGTAGGTGTAGTAGTAGTGAAGGTAGGAGTAGTAGTAGTAGTAGTGAAGGTAGGAGTAGTAGTAGTGGAGGTAGGAGTAGAAGAAGTAGAGGTAGGAATAGTAGTAGTAGTGCTGGTAGAGGTAGGAGTAGTAGTAGTGGTGGTGGTAGAGGTAGGAGTAGTAGTAGTAGTGCTGGTAGAGGTAGGAGTAGTAGTAGTAGTGGAGTTAGGAGTAGAAGAAGTGGAGGTAGGAATAGTAGTAGTAGTGGTGGTGGAGGTAGGAGTAGTAGTAGTGGAGGTAGGAGTAGTAGTAGTGGAGGTAGTAGTCAGAACTCTCTCGCGGAGGATCACTCTGATCTCTTTTAGCACTTTGTCTTCTTTACTAGGACCAGACGGATCGCCTTGCTCTTTTAAATGACATACTATTGCAGCATTCTCGTCTTTACGAGTTACGTTTAGTGTTTTGGAAACAACGCAGCCATTTTTCTTGCATTTATCTGAATAAAAAAAAAAACAAATGTCTTAAAAACGGCCCAACATAATATTCATAGGTAAGCGTTTTTATTTTTAAGTTTAATATTGTGTGCCGTTGTCATTGCAATAACACCTAAAAAATTAAATAAATGATAACATTTATTTTTCCTGAATCGTTTAATGAAGAAGCTACAGCTCCGTTTACACGGAGCAAGTTTCTGGAACGTTCAAGAGCAATAGTCGCATGACATAAAGCACGTTAAATTTTATTGCCATTCAAGAATTGCATGCAAGTAAATAAATATAAATAAATAAATATGTTTGGACATATCACACAACGCCATCTAGCCCCAAGCTAAGCAACCTAATGCTTGTGTTATGGTAACGAGATGGCTGATAAACTACTTATATACATTTTTTTTTTTTTTGTAAATACATACATATTATAGATAGAAAAACACCCAGACTCGGAACAAATACTTGTAGGTCGTACAAATATTTGTTCCGTGCGGGAATCGAACCCGCGACATGCTGCGCAGCAGTCAATCGCTCAACCACTGCGCCAACCGTGTCGTCAAATGTTTGTGTCGTCAAGTGTTTAAACACTTGCCATTGCATGGCGCGCGCGTCTTAACGTGTGCGATTCCATAAAATGGCCTACAATAATTGAATGCAAGCTTTGCCATGCAATATGGTGCTGATCCATGCGTCATGTTCGTGAACGGGCGCCGTCAGTTGGGACTGGTCGTCTCTTAGCTGCCATGGCTTATTTTTAATTTTAATATTTAATTTAGTTGTTTTAGTTATTATCTTTTTATTACGGACGCTTTTTAACGTTCACGTCTTTCTACATTGTTCTCACATGTATATTTTCAACTTGAACGATGTAACCAATATTTTGTAAAAATATTATGATTTAAAAGAGTGTCCGTGGAGTTTCTTGCCCGTTCTTCTCCATAGGGATCTACTACGCTTTGGAATGGGCAACTAGCTTCATCTTTCTGACTGACCGACCCATTGACAATTCAAAAGTGCCTGTAATTGGTTTATTTGAAATAAATGCTTTGAGTTGAGTTTGAGTTTGAATAAAATCGCATGCGACTTACACCTAAGCAATAAAAATGCAAGGCGATTATTGCATGTAAGTTTTGCCTCGTCTAAACACAGAGTTGCACGTCCTTCTACAATTTAATGAATCAAGTAGTAACCGTATTTGCGCTGCCAAATCTTAATATATATATTTCTTCTGTACGTGTGTTTGTCAAACGGCTGGACCGATTTAGATGAAATTTTATGTGTATATTTCAATGGGGTCTTGGATGATTTGAAAACACAATTAGACCCGGTAGGTGGCGCTGCAGTCGGGTTCTAGGATAGTTTCAGACAGGACAACGTCTCTCGGGCCCGCTAGTATTTCATAAAATTTTATTGAATGTCTTGCTTCTTTCGCTCATGTGTGTTTGATAGAAAATTTGCATGCCAAAATTAAATGCGATTTTATTGTACAAACGCCAGCACATCACCAGCTACTACAATCTGTCAAATTTCTTTAATAGATTTTCATCTTGATCGCAAAAGCATTAGGTTCAAGGTTGATTGAGAAAATTTGACAGTTTCGGGTGGCTCGATGTGCTGGCGTCTGTACGTACAATTTTATTGTATGTGCTGTTTTACCAGTTTTTAACGGCACCTAATTTGCCCGTATCGTGCAAAAATATTATACGTGTTGTTTAGACGGTGCCAGATATTTGCCCTTCAATTTTATGGTATGCCACAGGCATATACTTATACAGGGTTACTGGTAACTCGACGTATTCCTTGCAGGACGTCATAGTAGGGTTAAAATGCAGCAAATTAGGCCACCAAATGTTCTACCGAAATTCAGTAGTTTTTGAGTTAATTCGATTTTTAGCTTTTTTATGAAAAATCCCAGATTAAATCATTTGGAGCCAATTTAAAAATGATTTACGGCGCGACTGTACTGAAATTTAAGTTAACATCATAGCTGACGCCGTAGCAGATCTTTGTTAATAATTCAAAGTTCAAAAATGCCAAAAACTTTGGCAAATATCACTAAAGAAACATTTAGTTTTTTGTGAATTTTGCTATTACTTCATACAAAATGTTGTCTAGTGAAAATAAAAATTACTACGCCTGATGTACAAATTACTAGGAAAATATCCTTGTCTTATCAGCTATTCAGAAAGGTATGATTGTCAATACTTTTGCATGTGTGACAGGGAAAGAATGAGTTTTATGAGGAGCAGGTAAAATTGCGAGACGGTCAACCTATTGTTTCATATTCGTATTATTCGTAGTTTTTACCTGCGCTTGAACCCCAAACACTCGGCAAGCTTTGTGATTGGTCACTATTGTTCTCCCGGCATGACACGGGGTGCGACTTTACAAAATCTGGTCGTCAGAGTCAGTTAGTTTCAACTCTACGTCGCGCAAGCTCGTGTTTTGTTATCTGGCTATTTCCTTAACTGATACTGCGTATCTTGCTCTTGTGCTGTGCTGTGCCTTCATAAGTGCTGACTATGGCTGCATATTCTAACCTTGAATACGCTGACATAATGTACTGTTACGGACTTAGTGACGGTAACGCTGCTCAGGCGCGGAGAGAATATCAACTTCGTTTTCCCAACCGCCGACTCCCACACGTTAGTGTTTTTGGATCGACTTATCGGCGATTATCTGAAACTGGCAGCGTCCAAAGAAGCAGGCAAATTGACACTGGTCGTTCTCGGAGATACACGGCTGAGGACGAAGAGCTGATTCTTCAACGTTTTATTGACGACCCCAACATATCGACAAACATCGTAGCGCGTGAGCTTGCTATGTCACAGTGGAAAGTCTGGTCTGTAGTTCACTTATCAGGCCGACATCCATACCACTATCAACCTGTCCAGTCATTAAAAGAGGGAGATCCGCCAAGACGGCTTGAATTTTGTCGTTTTATGCTAAATGCCGACGCCGAAAGCGAAAACTTTTTAAAAAACATTCTGTGGACCGATGAGTCATGTTTTGACCGTGATGGTATCACAAATTACCACAACTTACATTACTGGGCACCGAAGGCAGAAGCAAATCCTAAGAAACTGAAACCAACCGCATCCCAGCGTAGATTCTCGCTTAATGTTTGGATGGGTATTATCGACGACAAATTAATTGGCCCACATTTTTTACCCCAAACATTAAATGGGGAACTTTATGAAGATTTCCTAAGAAATCATTTAACACCACTGCTCACGGATGTACCGGAAGACAGAAGAGCAAACATGATGTATCAACATGACGGATGTCCAGCCCACTTCCGAATCACAATTCGACAATTGCTGGATGAAACCTACCCAAACCGATGGATAGGGCGCGGTGGGCCAATTCCGTGGCCTGCACGTAGCCCTGATCTTACGCCACTAGACTTTTACGTCTGGGGTCATATGAAAGACCTAGTTTATGTGACCCCAGTAAATTCAATTGAAGAACTAAGGGAGAGAATAAGAGATGCAGCGGACCAGATGAGGGCAACAATCACATCAAGAATCACAAAAACTGAAGTGAGGAAGCGAATAAGAACGTGTATTAGAAACCGAGGGCAGCACATCGAACAAGACGTGTGAAAGTGTAGTAAAAGTTTTTAAACTGATATTTTATTATTAAAAATAATGCTAATATTCACGAAATAGTTTTATTGATTTTCCGAATAATCACCTTTTTGTGAGACGCACATAATGTAGTCCTTAACTTTGTATTAACTTTCATACCTTTCTGAATAGCTGATAAGACAAGGATATTTTCCTAGTAATTTGTACATCAGACGTAGTAATTTTTTTTTTCACTAGACAACATTTTGTATGAAGTAATAGCAAAATTCACAAAAAAACTAAATGTTTCTTTAGTGATATTTGCCAAAGTTTTTGGCATTTTTGAACTTTGAATTATTAACAAGGATCTGCTACGGCGTCAGCTATGATGTTAACTTAAATTTCAGTACAGTCGCGCCGTAAATCATTTTTAAATTGGCTCCAAATGATTTAATCTGGGATTTTTCATAAAAAAGCTAAAAATTGAATTAACTCAAAAACTACTGAATTTCGGTAGAACATTTGGTGGCCTAATTTGCTGCATTTTAACCCTACTATGACGTCCTGCAAGGAATACGTCGAGTTACCAGTAACCCTGTATACACTTGCGCCGTGTAAATGGACCATAACAAAAATACAAAATCAAATCTTACCAGAATCATCAATTTGTACGTATAGAACTGGTCCTGGTAAATGAATGAAAAGAGGGCCACATTTTAAGTGCAATATCTCGCCATCTTCAAACTCATAGAAAATAACCTTGAGTTTATCATTATAGAGTTCCATCACTGTACCTTTTGATGGCAATTCCATGTGCAATGTATGTAGATCTGAAAAGACATGTGAGGTTATGTGAACATGGCGCAACAGCTGACGTCACACAAAATATAACATTACGACTGTTTTCCCCAAAGGGTAAAGCTGAGTTGTATCTACAGTAGGTACACGCACATTTTACCTGTGTTATAGGGGACGTGTCTCGTCGCGAAAAAAAATCAGCTGTTCAGTACATTTCTCTACATCAATCTCGTCAAAATGTACTGAACAGCAGATTTTTTTTTCACGATTTCAGGTTTGGTCCCATAGTAAAAGTTGTTCATAATGATGAGTACAATCTCCCATCGATTTGGTGCATGTTTTAAATTTTATTCTGTATTATACAATTTGTTTCCAAAAGTTGAGAGAAAAATCACATTCATCAAAAATCGTACAGCAACATTTTATCTTTTATGGAAGTGTAGAAAGCCAAAGATGCAAATGAGTCTTATGAAAATTTTATAAATGACTTTTTGTTATTGTATCGATTATGTTTTCCAGAAAAAAAAAAGTATATATACTAATAAAAAGACTAAATGATTATCTCGAGGAATTAAATTATGTAGTCAAAAACAGAGAAAACTACTATGGGCATATAGACTTCGTCCTAATTCAAAAAATAAATTTGTTTTTAAAAAATATGTCACACTTTATAGGAAAATAATAAAATAACCATTTTATAAATGCTTCACAAAATAAATGTAAAGCAGCCTGGCAAGTAATAAATAAAGCCAAATTGTGTTTGCCCCAAGAACCAATACCACTAAAAGATAACTTAATTCTAACGCACCCCATGGATATAGCAAATGCATTTAATCAATATTATAATATTGATTAAATGCATTTGCTATATCCATGACAAACGAATTGTACGTCGACAAAAAAACTGGTTAGTGAAAATCTGACGTCGCAGTCATTATTTATGTTGCCTGTTGCAGATGATGACATAATTAAAATAACAAACAGCCTTAAGAATAAGAATACTGTCGGATATAATGGCATATCAACCAAAGTGATAAAATATGTGAAGGAAATTCTAGCGCCACCATTATCACATGTAATCAATCTCTGTATCGCTGATGGCATATTCCCAAATAGTTTAAAGAAAGTAATCATTATGCCCCTATTTAATGGAAATGACAGAACTAATGTTAAAAATTACATACCGATTGCAAAAATTCCGGTATTTTCGAAGATAATTGAGATAGTAATTTATAATTCCATTTACCTATTCTTATTTCGAAAAATTTAAATTATTTTTCAATGAACAAAAGGGGTTCAGAAAAAATGTCAATATTAATATGGCACTATTTGACCTACTATCTAGTGTCATGACATCTGTCGATAAAGAAACACATGTTTGTGCGATATATACAGACATGACGAAGGCGTTCGATTTCGTGGATCATAAAATTTTACTGCAAAAATTACATGGTTATGGGATTAGAGGGAACATCCTTAAGCTTTTAGAATCATACCTAAGTGATAGATTACAATGTACAGAAATCTCTAGAATATGTCCTATAACCAATTTAGATACCACATATATTTCTGAACCAAGGTACATAAAATATGGTGTGCCTCAGCGTAGCGTTCTGGGACCACCACTTGTCTTGACATATATAAATGACCTCCCAAAATTCTGAAAACAAAAAATGGTACTCTTTGCAAATGATAGCACGGCTATTATAGAATGTAATAATCCAAACAATTATCAAAATGACATAAATAATTCTCTATATAAAATAATCAATTGGCTAAATGATAATAATCTTATAATTAATTTAAATAAAACCAAAGTTATGCATTTTCGACAACGGCTAGAGAAACCACTAGTTAATGTTGCTTATGGTAATTCTGAAATAGAAGAAGCTAGTACTGCGAAGTTTTTAGGTATAACAATAGATGATAAACTGACTTGGAAACCTCATTTGGAGGAAATTTGCAAGCGATTAAGTAAATCAGCATACTTGCTATCTCAACTTTCTAGGAAAGTAAATACTGAAACACTGTTAACAGCCTATCATGGACTAGTCGCCTCAGTTCTGCGATATGGCGTTATTTTCTGGGGACATTCAGCAAATAGGGAACATGTTTTCAGGATGCAGAAAAGATGTTTACGTGCAATGTGTGGTTTAAAAAGAACAGATAGCTGTATTCCATATTTTAAAAAACTTTAAAATATTGCCTCTACCGGCTTTATACATCCTGGAGACTGCATTATTTGTAAAAACCACATCTATCCACATCTATTCAGAAAACTATGTGCAGTAAAAAAAAAACTCCGATGCGTGCTCGATATGTTGATGAATTATGCCTTGTGAAATGTAAAACTTCTCTAATGAAGAAAAGCTTCTTTTGTGTTGCTCCACAAGTATACAACAAAATACCCGATGAAATAAAATGTATACCATTGCAAAAGTTTAAAAAAACACTTAACGGGTTACTGCTTGAAAGATGTTATTATAGTCTGGACGAGTTTCTTAATGACGAATCTCTATAATTAAACATATTTTTGTAATAGATACTAAGCGAACGTCGGCGCGGTGTAAAAACCTCGTAGTTGTATTTTGTAACTGTATGTTTATATGCCTACTAGGCAGGACATAATGGAACTGTAACTTACCTAACATCTGTCTCTATAACCTATAATGCCCACAATAAAAGATTTGATTTGAAAGATTTGATTTGATTTGATTTGATTTACTTACCAGTACGGAAATTGCCCGCAGTAAAGTGAATAGAGACTCGTTCTGCAATTCCACGACTAATAGAATCTATTGCATACAATACTATCTTGTTATCTCTTTCATTAAGATCATAATACGACATCTCAAACTTCTTTCCTGGTATCAGTTCTGTAATTTAAAAATATAACGTCAGATGCTGTCCTTTCAGGAAAGTGAAACTTCCATACAAATATATACAAATGCGCTCTGTGCTTCCATACATTGGCTTCAAACAAAATATGCGTTGATAGTGCTGCCAGCTAAAGGAAAAGTTACAGAAACTTTGGCCATAGTTTTACATTTCGGCAGATAGCTAGAACCACCTTATAGCAGTAGGTACCTACCATAAAAGTAAAACTACTATACAAACTAAATATTAGTAAATAAGTATTATTTGACATATAGAAACCGCAGAAAAGATAAAGCTCTTTATCTATTCTGTGATAGAAACATTCAGTACCTACTGATGACTTTTGAAAATATTTTTTCTGTTTCGTTCACATTTGATATTCCTTCTAAAAACAATTTCAGGAATTTTATTAATTTAATTTCATTTTGATTTGAAATCGTCATTATTATTTTTGTTAGTACACTTTACAATTAAAGAACAGTCGGTATATTCTGTAAAAATCTCACCGTGAAAACTTAGGTGAAGTGAGCTGTCATTACACCTGATGTTAGGGATTGACACTTGACAGCTCACTTCACTTAGGATTTCACGCTCACTTCACTTAGGATTTCACGGTGAGATTTTTACAGAATAGATCGGCTGTTTTGTTAGTTGTTTCGTTGTGTACCTACTAATGATCTGTTTTATGCTCTTTTATAATTTAGGGCCGTGCAAGTCAAACTGTCTCTGACTGATTTATAAGGATTTATATAAATCATCGTATCGTAAAGAGAAAGTGTCAAATCTACGGATGCATTCAAGTATTTATATAGTATAGATTACATCAGAAGGCCAATTCACATTTTTGACATTTAATTGTCGCTGGCATGAGATTGCGTCTTGAATTTGAACGAAGGCGGTGTACAGGGTGTTGTGGCGCAGCCTGGAACAGGCTTATGTCCAGCAGTGGACTGCGACAGGCTGAGTTGATTGAATATTTATGCTGGTATTTCGTTTTCCCCAACACTCAAAACAACGTTCTTTAAACACGCATTTGTGTAGGCTGTAATTTTAATCACCGTTATCATTTAAGGTTCGTTTTCTCTATTTTCACCCGAGCAGAGATCGGCCGCCCAGGTACTTACTTCTAATAAATTACGTAGTTATAACAATTACTTACCTGTCTTTTTGTAATTGCTTCCATCACTAACGAAATTAAATAAGTCCACCACCAGCAAGTTCATGTCTGTTCGTTGTACTTCGCACACCACGGTTGTGAGTTGGTGACTTAGGTATTTGTACTCAATTTCATAATAATTGTACAAATCATTCTTGAGATTTGGTCTGAGAGTCATGCCATTAATACTGACACTTACTATATCTATAAAAAAATGTGTCCATTAATTCGTCACACAAACCTCTTCCTTATTGCAAGTTTTTATGCAATTTTATACAAGTGGAATGAAGAATGATGGATAAGGAAAGCACCTTTTAATACACCAAAAATAACTAATAATGCATATAAAGTAGTATCTATTTCGAAAAGTCACTTGATTCCCGTCTAGGAATCAACCGACTCAAATGCATAAAAGTAACAACCGATTGGAATAGGGACAATATCAAAAGAATCAAATCAAACTAATAAATCATGGCTTCAATCTCTAATAAATCATGCTTACAATTAAGTCTCCAAACTCTGCGAAATTAAAAATATTACCATATTCAGCGGTAAAAAAATCTTAAAGGAAAATGTTGTAAAACTCTGGTTATGATGACTCGGAACACCTAATATAAATGCCCTGATCTTTCTATTGTGTTATCTAATAAACTCAGCTCAAAAAGTATTGTGATCTGTTTTTGAGATGAGTGAAATAAATGCCACAATATAAATGTGTTTTTAATAATTACCTATTAAATTAATATTATTTTCAATACACTTCCTCGAAAACTGGTTCATATCGCACTACGATTAGGTTACAATGCAATATATTTCACACGCATGTGGTTTTTCATTTTTCAACACGTGTGTGGGAATAAAAATTGCCACAGACAACTTATACCTGTACCTGTGCCTATACTTAGTCCAAATTGATTCAATGTGCCTCTATTCACGTCGTCTCTATTCAGAGGTGAATGTTTTTTTTAATCTCAGCAAAGAGTTAAGCGTCTTTACGGCGTTAATATTTTTTGAATATTTAAATAATGTTTTTAAAAAAACATAAACACACACACACACATCATGGTTTTTGAATATCATCAAAAACCATGATTATTACAATAAAAAAAAAAAACGTTTATGAACAAACTAACATTTATTCGTGTTAACTCAAAAATATTCGAATTTTCTATTTTCCATATTAGGCTGTTTATCGGCTTTATACCTTTGCTTCTCCTTCAACCTGGCGAAAGCAAAGCACAGAACAAAAAAGAAAATATAAATCATAGTTTCCTAATAATTCATGACAAAAATACTTTTCGTTATTTTATTTTATTTCTTCAATAGTGTATTGAAAAACGTCGTTTGATACACGTGGACATTTGTTATTGCAGTTCTCGGCTCAAAAACAACCTCGCCTACGGCTCTGGTGTTAATTCCAACCCGAATGCAATAACAAAAATTCTCCACTTGTATCAAAATGTACTATTACTAGTTCTCTAATTAATTACATTTTTCAAAAAAGCATAAACTCAAACTCAAACTCAAACTCAAACTCAAAGCATTTATTTCAATTAAACCAATTACAGGCACTTTTGAATTGTCAAGGGGTCGGTCAGTCAGAAAGATGAAGCTAGGCGCCCATTCCAAAGCATAGTAGGTACCTATGGAGAAGAACGGGCAAGAAACTCCACGGACACTCTTTTAAATCAAGATATGGTTACAAAATAATGGTTACATCATTCATGTTGAAATTTCATATGTGAGAACGATGCAGAACGTTAACAGCGTCCTTAAAAAAAACAATTCAAATATTTAAATTAAATTAAAATAAGCCCTGACCGCTAAGGCATGCCCAGCCTTCACTGACAGCGCTTATTCACGAACCTGACGCATGGATTGGCTAAATGATCCAACACGCGCCACCATCAGCGAGACATTAGTGTGAGCGTCACATACTCTCAGTCGCCAGGGCACATTCAAGTCAAACAAAGACGTACCCAGTAAATGGTAGCTTTAGAGTATGTACATAGTACTCACACATGTGCTATGCAATTATATAATACAAAGGAGATTGAGTCTATACAATGCAATGATAGTCTTACAATCTTCAGCATCTCCAACAGTATCTTCAAATGTTAATTAATTAGTTGTGGTTGTGGAGCAGGACCAGCATTGAGCCAAGCATTTTTATCGGTTATGTAATCCCCAAACTTATAATATGCCTGCCTGCATAGTGTGCGTTTTATACAAGTTTTGAATTTAGTCTCATTGAGTTGAAGTATGTGTGGAGGTATTTTATTGTAACATTTTAAACAGTATCCCATGAACGACGTGTCTACTTTAGCTAGTCTGAAACCTGGTTGAGCTAATAGGTCCCTTTTTCTAGTACTATAATTATGCCTTTCACCTCTTTTACTAAAAAGATGTAAATTTTTCCTTACGTACATGATATTTTCGTAGATATATTGACAAGGTACCGTCATGATGTTAATTTCCTTAAACAGTTCCCTTAGAGAATCGCGCTTGCGGAGATTATATATGGCTCTAATGGCTCTTTTCTGCAGAATAAAAATTGACTCGATGTCTGCAGCCCGTCCCCAAAGTAAAATACCGTAAGACATGATACTATGAAAGTAACTAAAATAGACTAGCCGCGCAGTATCTACATCAGTAAATTGACGGATTTTTCTGACAGCATATGCTGCTGAACTTAGCCGTCCTGCAAGTGATGTTAAATGAGGACCCCATTGTAGCCTAGAGTCGAGCGTGATCCCCAAGAAAACGGTTTTATCGACGAATTCTAGTTTCTCTTGATTCAATACTATCTCACAATCACTACTTTTTACATTTGGTAAAGAAAATCTAATGCACTTAGTTTTTTTCCCATTTAATACTAAATTATTAGCAGTGAACCAATTTTGGACCTGCAGTAGGGCGTTATTAACTTCGTCAAAATTTGTATCACGTCTACCTACCTTAAAAATCAAGGAAGTATCGTCAGCAAATAACACCATTTGTGGTTGATTTTTTAATAAATGGAGTAAATCATTAATATACACTAAAAAGAGGAAAGGACCCAATATTGAGCCTTGTGGAACACCCATTTTTACATTTAAACCAAGTGAAGTGATACCATTTATTTGAACTTGCTGTTGTCTATCATTTAAATAAGATTTTACTAAACTGAGCGCAAGTTTTCCAAGTCCGTAATGCTCAAGTTTCAAGAGTAGAGTTTCGTGATCGACGCAATCAAATGCCTTGGAGAGGTCACAAAAAATTCCTATGGCGTCTTGGGCCTCTTCCCACGCGTTAAAAATGTGTTTTAATAAGGTTACACCGGCGTCGGTCGTACAACGTCCTTTGGTGAAACCAAACTGTTGATCGTGAAGTATTTTATTCGTGTTAAAATGATTGAGCATTTGATTAAGCATTACTTTTTCAAAAACCTTGCTGAAAACTGGCAACACGGATACGGGTCTATAATTATTTGTGTCCTTACTGTCCCCGGATTTAAAAAGTGGTATTACCTTACTGTATTTCATTAAATCCGGGAAAACTCCCAGATCCACACACAAATTAAATATTAAGGCTAAGTAAGGCGCTATAGTCTCAATTATGGAGGATCATATTTACATTTAAGGGGGAAGCGCCAGGACAGCCCGCGAAATTCAAATTTTCTTACGTTTTTTGCAATTTGTAAGTCAGTCTTAGGTTGTATGTTGATCGTACTTTAGTATGATTCGCTACCGTAACAAATATGTATTTACAGAATTATAATCATTAGAATCAGCAATACAACTCTTTAAGTTAGTACAATCCTCAAATGTCAAGATTTCATGAAATAGTCATTCAACAGGATTACCTGGTC
Organism: Cosmia pyralina; assembly: GCA_946251885.1. NCBI lineage: Eukaryota > Metazoa > Arthropoda > Insecta > Lepidoptera > Noctuidae > Cosmia > Cosmia pyralina. The sequence continues at coordinate 4,770,395 of OX276371.1, forward strand.
TTAAAGAGTTGTATTGATGACTTTAATGATTATAATTCTGTAAATACATACTTGTTACGGTCGCGAATCAAATTTTGATCAACAAAAAACCTAATACTGACATGCGAATTGCAAAAAAACGTAAGAAGTTTTGAATTTCGCGGGCTACCCTGGCGCTTTCGCCTTAACGATCTAAACAATTTGGTTCCGTGTGAGCGAGAGAGGTGATAAAATGCGACAACATGTAAACTTGCTTACTGTATTACCTGCACAATAAACTATTTTCTATTCCTATTTTCTATTGTGATTGTGTGTTAAGTAAACAGTAACCATGATAACTTAAGTGAAGTGAGCGCGAAGTGAGCCATCATTCCACCTGATGCTAGGGGTTGACACTATTGACAGTTCACTTTAAGATCACTTCCCCTAATTTTCATGGTGAGATTTTTACAGAATAGACCGGCAATAGGGCAAGCGACATCGCGGCAGGATCAGACAGAGAAGACAGGAGGACCTGAACTCCTTTAAGAAAGACTGGTCTCCAGCAGCTTTAGACAGAAAGAAGTGCAAGGAAAGAAGGCAGGCATATGCCCAACAGTGGAACAGTACGCGCTTATAAACAAACTATACAGCTGATATATTAGTGTGTATTGTGAAAATAAATGATAAGAGTGTGAAGCATATACGTGAGTTTGTATTTGGGAAGTCTGTTTATAAATTCTAAAAAACACGCTTTATTACCATTAAACTGATCTAAAAAGTAAAAAATAATTTTTTCATTGTAAAAATAAAGTGATTAACGAGAAAATTAATGTCATTGTAAAAAAAGTGTGGGTTGTTTTCGAATAACAGAGTTAGTGTAAGAATGCCGTACATAGCACCCCACGGTTTTTTTTACAATGACATTAATTTTCTCGTTAATCACTTTATTATTATATTGAAAATTTTATTTTTTACTTTTTAATTCAGTTTAATGGTATTAAAGTGTGTTTTTTAGTTTTTTAAACTATAATTTATTTTTAAATTTTTTAGAGATAAATCGTTAATCCTGTTGATCCTGATCAGGATAATGGGAATTTTTTTTTAATTATTGTATTGTCATTGGGCCTTGATAAGTTTGCAAAATTTCGAATTAATCTGATCATTTAAAGTGGGTAAAAATTGAGTTCAAAGATTCCGTTACATACAAACACACATACAGGCGAAGCTAATAAAAAGTGTGTTTAAAGGGATGGAAAGATTGATGAAGATGTGGATGGAAAGGAGAGTAAAAGCGGGAAATAAAGTGAATGGTGCTATACATTCGATTGTGACAAGCCAGTTGATGTCCAAAAGGCTGTTCACAATGGTGTGCTGGTGCCTACGCTTATGTATGGAAGTGAATGTTGGGTGTGGCAAAAGAAGCATGAAAGTAGATAGAATAAATATTGTGGAAATGCGTTCCTTGCAAAGCATGTGTGGTGTGACTGTGAATGATAGGCTGAGGAATGATGTGATAAGGCGGTGCGGCTTAAAAGAATATGAAGTAAGTAACAAAATTTTAAAAGAGTATGCCTAAGCATACCAAACCATCTAAATGGTTTGGTCATATTGAGAGGATGAATGAAAGGCGACTAACAAAAGGATGTGTGTGTGAACTGAGGGACCAAACTGGAATTCGCAAAATTTTAATCCTAGGATTTAGTAGAACTCTTAAAACAATTGTAGAACGAATTTGGGAATTTGTAAACAAATACATTAGACACTACAGCTCATAAAGTGTGGTCCCTCAGTCCTCACACACCATCAGTCAGATCTCGGAGAGTACCTTAAAAATGAAGGTTTTGTGATTACAGACATTTAGTAAAGAATTAGTAAAGATATTTACTAAATTACAGACCACAACGCATTAAAGATAAAAAAAAATATAACGACTAAACTGTGGTCCCTCAGTCCACACAAAAAGGGTAAATATTTTAGTGCATATTACCGAATTAAATAAATAAAACTGTTCTTTTTCTACTTAGCGATTTAGTAAAAGTCTTAAAACGTTTTGTAAAAAAGAAATGGAGTAGAAATATCGATGCAATTTGAATAATAGCGATTTTTAAAACGGGTCCCTCAATCCTCACACCTCTATTGGCATATGCGTGTGTAGCTGCTTGACGAAAGGAATATCACAAAGTCTAGTATACTTAACTTTTAGTAAAAAATGTCTACTAAATAAAAGAAAAGTATAATTGTGAATTGCTTTCCTCTTAGCTGAGATAATATTATTATAGTAATCCTATGAAAATAGACAGAGTAGTGTCACCACACAATTAAACAAGATGTAGACAGTACTATTAAACTTTATTGAATATCCCTTCGTATGAACGAGGATCCACGCGAGACGCAATGGCTTTTTAGGGTTCCGTAGTCAACAAGGAACCTAAGGGTTCCTAAGCGAAACTATAAGTAGTTTCGCTATGTCCGTCTGTCCTTTTGCACCTTAGCTCAGAGACTCTTAGTACTAGAAAGCTATAATTTGGTATGGATATACATATTCATCACGCGACAAAGTGGTAAAATAAAATCATGAACAAAATTTTTTTTGTAAAGTGTTTCCGAAGGCATATTTGAAGTAAGATTAGATTAAACTACCCTCGCTTTTTATGTTTATAAAGCGAAACTATTTCCAACCGCTCCCGCCAAAATCGGCGCGCTTCTAGCGGAAACGCCTCTCATACCCGCTCGATCAATAAGGGCGTGTCGAAGCTTCTAGAATATTCTAGAAGTATCTAGAATATTATAGAAGCTTAATATAGAAGAGTAGACTTTGTGCTATTCCTTTCATCAAGCAGCTACACACGCATATGTCAGTAGAGGTGTGAGGATTGAGGGACCAGTTTTAAATATTGCTATTATTCAAATTACGTCGATATTTCTGCTCCATTTCTTTTTTACAAAGCGTTTTAAGTCTTTTACTAAATCGTTAAGTAGAAAAAGAACAGTTTTATTTATTTAATTCGGTAATATGCACTAAAATATTTACCTTTTTTGTGTGGACTGAGGGACCACAGTTTAGTCGTTATATTTTTTTTTATCTTTAATGCGTTGTGGTCTGTAATTTAGTAAATATCTTTACTAATTCTTTACTAAATGTCTGTAATCACAAAACCTTCATTTTTAAGATACTCTCCGAGATCTGACTGATGGTGTGTGAGGACTGAGGGACCACACTTTAGGAGTGTAGTTTCTAATGTATTTGTTTACAAATTCCCAGATTCATTCTACAATTGTTTTAAGAGTTCTACTAAATCCTAGAATTAAAATTTTGCGAATTCCAGTTTGGTCCCTCAGTTCATACACACATACAAAAGGTATTTACAAGACAGATATGAGTGGAAACACCAGGAGGCGACGCCCTAGGATGGCATATGTGACCTTATTGCTGATGTTCTTCAGAAAGGTAAGATGCATAGTACTCGCAACCGGCGTGCGTGTATGACCACATGTATGAATGGATCGTAGCAGGTGGCGTTCTGTAGTTACTGCCCCCGCCATGGGAAGAAGGCGCGAGTTTACGAGTATGTACACAGCTCCACTCGCGTTGCCAAACATATATATAGCGTAAAAATAAAAACACGCTAGACGCATAAAGATCAATGATGGCAAACTCAATCCATGGACGGGTTAATGGCAAGCTTCACTCGATTTTAGCCATCTAAGCAAACGTAGGTATGACTGTACTTAAAAAAAATAAGAAAACAAACTTGTAAACTTACTGAATTCTGTCCGCATTACAAATCTCACCATAACTCTGCTGTAGTCAGTTGACTCCGTCTTAGTGCATATCATATAACTGTTGTTGTGTCCAGCATGCAATTTTGCAACAAAACCGATCGCATTATATGATGATAGTTCTTTCATGGTAGATTTATCTGAAATAATACGAAATATACATTTATTATATCCTTTACTATTAAAATGAGCAATATTTGTATATGTATTTATTTGTAACCACGTTCCCGAAAACGGCTCTAACAATTTCCCATGAAAGTTACAATATAGTGGTTCACGGGGGCGAACAATCGATCAAGCTAGGTCTCATATCTGGAAAAAATCGTTTTCTCTATTTTCACCCGAGCAGAGCTCAGTCAAACAGATACTTTATTATTAACACAGATATTTTAAGAAGACACAGATATTTTAAGGAGCTTGTGGCTAAGTAATAACAGCCGCACGGGTTGATCCATCAGGTTAAGCTACGGTATCTGGGGTTGTTCCGTGGATGGGTGACCATCTTTACATACCGAGACTCCTCCCGTGCCTCGGAAAGCACGTTAAGCTGTTAGTCCCGGCTGTCATTCGTGGATAACGTGGATCGTCTTACCATACTGGTTAACTTGTGTCATTTGACGTACTTAAAAAGTTACACTTTGATAAAACCATTCAGTTAAGACCTCTCACTAAAAGTAAATTGAAAAGGTTTAATAATAATGTTCTTAGCAATCTTTCGACAGCTAGTTTTGATTCACAAGACCCCAATATAAACTACGGTACATTGTTTTCTACATTATGCCAAGAATGTAATAAAACGTGTCCTGTAAAAAAATTTACAATGAATACTAAGCCAAAATTTAACAAATGGGCCACTGCTGGTATTAGGAAAAGCAGATATATTTTATATAATTTGTACTACGAGAAATCATTGACTTCTGATCAAACCCTTCATAATTATGTCAGAAACTATTCTAAGATATTCAAAAGAGTCTGCGCTCAAGCTAAATCGAAATGAATAAATAATAAAATTAGTATTTCTAATAATAAAATAAAACTGTGTGGCAGGTAATTAATAAAGAAACTAGAAATACGAAACAGCGAGATCAGAATGAATTGTCTTTAAAAATTAATAGTGAAACAATCTCAGCTAAGTTAAAAGTTGCTGGGACACTAGAAAATTTATTTACCAACATCAAATCATCAAATCAAAAAAAAAAAAAATCATCAAATTTATAATTTACATCATCTATATTAGTTGAATCTCTTCTCAAAGAAAATTTTAGTAAGGACATTCTTAGTTTTAAATTCAAGCCTATTTCTATTGTCACAATTAAAAAAGCATTCAAAAGTCTTAACAAAAAAAACACTGAAGACTTATGGGGAATATCTGTTAAGGCTCTTGGAGATATCATTGACACAATTGCCCCTGTCCTAACAGGCATATTTAATCAATGTTTAGACAGCGGTACGTTTCCTGATCCAATGAAACATAGCAAAGTAGTACCAATTTTCAAATCGGGTAGTAAGAGTGATCCCTCAAATTATAGACTCCATCTGTGCTACCAGCATTGAGTAAAATATACGGAAAAATCATGCTGGACCAAATGTTGTCACATTTTAATTAAAATAGGATTTTACATAGGCACCAGTATGGTTTCACGAAAAGTAGGTCGACGACTGACGCAGGAGTAAAACTTATCAGTCACATTTTGGAATCCTGAGAGAAGTCCCAGGATGCAATTAGCATTTTCTGTGACCTCTCAAAATCGTTTGACTGCGTCGACCACAATACACTTATCTGTAAATTACACCACTACGGAATTCGTGGACGAGCTGCTGATCTTGTTCTTTCCTATCTATCAAACAGGCAGCAAAAAGTAAACGTTAATGGGGCGACGTCATTGGGGTCTCTAGTTAAGATGGGCGTGCCTCAAGGTTCAATTCTTGGCCCTTTCCTTTTACTAGTTTATATTAATGACCTTCCTTACATGATGGCTAACTTATTGGATATAACTCTATTCGCTGATGACACTTTTCTTATTTTTAAAGTAGATAGAAAAGATACGGATGGCTTACATGTCAACGATAGTCTAGCTGTTCTTTCAAAACGGGTCGTAGCTAATAATCTTTTCCTTAATGCGAACATTGGTAATGAGAACTTAAGACATTTAGTTTAGTATATTCTACGCAGATAAACACTGAGCTTACCTAATTCGTTACTCTGCGTGATATAAAGGACGAACCAAAAACTAACACTAAGTATCTGTGGTATACTTAAATACGATGAAAAGGGAATAAAAATTGTATGGAAAATCATTTGTATAAGATACAACTGATATGATAGTATCAAGCTATTGAAAGAAAATAGATCTTGGATACACTTGACATTTGTAAGTGTTCCGATATTTTTGGTTAGTTGTGTGTATATAAATTATGACATTAATGAATTAATGAATGTTCCGATATTAATGGTAACTTGTACTGTGTGGAACTTATTGACATTTTAAATTGTTCAGAAGTATTTGATCACATTGTCTGCTACAATATATCTGACGGCGACTGTACCATCATGCTATTTTTTATAAAAAGAACATATAAGTACATAGTACATACATCAGAATGTAAAAACTCACCGCTCATTGTTCCTGCCATCGCATATTCCATCGTAAGCGGCGCTTGGTTCAAGAAGTTAACGCAAGTGACGTTGACTACATCACCGTCTGCGTATTGGTATTCGGCAGAGAAGTCAACGTTCTTCTCCGACAGGTCTGTGCGATTTGCTTGCAGCACCATATTGTTCACGAGGATCGTCTGAGGCGACGCTGTGGGGTTATAAGACTTGTATATAGGTAGGGTAAACTTTTCAGTTGGGTCTTAAGGTGAAAACTATAAAATAATCTACCAAAAACAAATATGTAAAAGCGACCAAGTTTAATACAAAACAAGAACATAACTCAAATAATTTGAAAACAAACAAATTGAGAAATAAAACTGGCTAAGCCGACGTTCGCACGGAGATAAAAATCGCCGCGATATTTGTACGCCCGCGCGAACGTCGGCTTAGTCCAGGTTTAGTGATTGCTATGTTAGCGCGTTACATATCTTCTTCTAATACATAATATCAATGCTTCAAACTCAATTATTTGTAAACCTGATATACTCTAACCAATCCAGTAATATCTGACACCTATATGTGTCTGGGCTTGATCTATCCGGCATTATTCATTTTACTACATCTCGATTTATATATGTACTCGTAGGTCAATACCTACCTTTGATATTCTACAAGTAAAAAAGAGCCTTGGACATACTTACTGATTTATTTAAATGTAATCTATACATAACCTAGATAAGATAAGATAAGATAAGATAAGTCTTTATTTGCCTTAAACGTGGTATAAAGTTGTTACAGTGGTTTAGATATAATGTCCTCATGTTTAGCTATACAGTCAATTGTATCAATTGCATGCAAAATAATTAATATGTTAGATTCAGAATTAGAATGTCACAGATTAATTGATAATAATAGTCATTCAAATCATTCATCACAAACATTTTCGTTAAAACCTAAAGGTAGGTACCTACATATACATTTTATATTTTCAAGTTAAAGAAATCTTTAATGTCATAAAAGTTATGCCCATTCAGCCATTTATACAGTTTATTTTTAAATAAGTTAACATTATTTAATAATTTTAGTTCTTTTGGGATTTTATTATATATACACATCACAAGGCAGCTTTTAGCATACTTGGCTGACTTAGGACCTAAGAATAACAAAATAATATCCTAATACTATTAAAAAACTTAAATATGGCATCGAAAAATTCTTCCGCATCGTTGTCGACTAGTAAAGTACCCAAGAGACTGGCGGCATTGTCACGTTGTATGGCAATGCTAAGCCTCTGGCCAAGGTAAAAGCCAGCCCTTGGGTCATGGGAAGTGTCAACCAGCCGCTTGGAGATTTCGTTGAATAAACCATGAGCACTCGGACCCCACGGCCCCAGGGTTTCAACCCCAAACGGCTCGAAAATATAATTACCGATAAGGTTATTATACTTCCGCCGCTTGAGGTTTTCCGCAGCCGCAGCAGCAGTGCCAGCACAGCACGCCGAGCCAGTAAGATGGGATGGCGCAAGAGTATCGACGCAAGTTGCGTCCCACACTAAAGGCCTACCCACCTTCCATGAAAATAAAGACATGCCGTCCGGTCTCTTGCCATCGTCGCGTGCCAAGCCATTGGGTTCTAATACAGCTGGAATGCCGACGGTGACAAGGGCTCGTCGGATGATGTCATTGATGTTCGCGTGCCGCGCAAAGCGACCCGCACTTCGGCTGCAAGACAGGCCGTGGTATCTGAGGCTGTTGACAACTTCACCACAGTGATAGCGATGAGGAGAACAAGAAGGAGCTCCTAGTCGCAGTGAAGCAGCGAGGCGGAAAGTAAACATACGAGTACTTACTTGTTTGTCTCACGTGAATTTTCATATAGCAATAGGCCGCTGAATAGTTGTTGTTATTGTATTGGACGACGGGAAATACTCTTGGGTTGTCACGATTGGTCAATATCGTACATTTCCATACATTACCCATTAAGATATTTGCCTTAAACTGATATAAGATAAATAATTATTAATATAAAAGACATACGTTATTCTAATATCAACACATCAAATCCGTACTCCCCGAAAGGACAGGCAGTGCATTGTGCAATTGCCGGGGTCGCGGGTTGTTGGAAAGAGTTACCGTGGCCCTGGTACATGCAACTGAAGGAACAGTCAGACTTTTACTGACTAAAACCCACCCGTGGTTTTAGTCAGTAAGACACCCGCTCCCGCACACAGAGCGGGAGAAGTTACTTGATGATTTCTCACCCAAAAAAAAAAAAATAGTAAAAGTGCATTGTGCAAGTAATACATGGTTACTTACAATGGTGTCGTTTTTGAAACCGCCTTTTTTCGAATTTCTATATAAATAATTGTTATTGCTATTATTGTGTTCATGACAGCTGTAAAAGATAACAAAAATTTAATGGCTACCTACTTACTCGTAGTTTAAAACACTGATAAAACATAATCACTTTATCATTAGTATTGAGGTATATATAATTGATGCTTTTTTTTTTTAAATAAATGAGCCTCTTTTTAACTTTCTGGTCGGTTGCAGGGCACTCCAACGGAATTGGTTAGGTTAGGTTAGAACTGCGAACAACGGCCTATATCCAAGATGGCCGCGGTTTGTTGACTATTTTGTATTTATAGGACATCAAAATGGGAATTATTTGAGGCACAGAAAACGAGGCACATTAATTATATTAAAGTGTTCATTCATAATTTTAATAAATCGAAATAGAAATTATTATTATTTAGGGTTCGATAAAATACGAGTACATGTCAGAATTAAAACACAAACAGATAAAGTATTCTTCATTTACTTACCTGACATGATTGATATAGAAGTCATATTTCGTAATTATTCTGAATTGTTCTCCTTCGAGAACCGTGTATACGTTTTGTTGTATATCATTAATAGCGTGGTCACAAATTATGGTAGGTCCATTTTTTGATTGCTCTCTCTGGATTTGAAATGTGATTTCCACGGGATCTGTAAAGAATTAAAAGTTTACTGTCTACGCAATGCTATGCAACATAGAGGCTACTACAAGACATAACTGGCGAAATGTGCGTGTACTAAAGGCATATATCTCTGCCCATCACTTCGGGAAATAGGTGTGATGTTATGTAACAACTAAGAATTTATTCCAATTGGGCTATTAGAAGTCATAAGTAACAAGCAATAATTGTTCTTGCCATTGTCCGGGCTCAGGGCGTCAGATTTAAATATTATACTCCACTAATTTTTAATTAGTAGAAGTACTTAAAGGGCTTATTAGAGAAAGTCTTGTTATTATATTGTATTAAGTCTCAATAAATAATATTCATAAACAGCAGAGTTATTAGCGTTTGTTGATATGCCAAAATGTCACTCAGCTTATGGAAATATTGTACAGTAGTGTACCGTGAAAACATAAGTGAAGTGATCTTAAAGTGAGCTGTCAATAGTGTCAACCCTTAATAGCATCAGGTGGAATGAAGGCTCATTTCACGCTCACTTCACTTAAGTTATCACGGTGAGATGTTTACAGAATAGCACTACAGGGTAGCCTGCATACTAAGTAGTAGTAGTATTCATTAATCATGGAAAAGCACTGCGCGTAGTATTTTCTAGTAGCAATTGTTATCCGCTCACACGGCAGTTACGCCCGCTTAAAAAACTAGTCGAGTGTACCACCCGCTGACGTCATTCGGCCCGCGGCGCGCGTTTGTTTACATTATGCGCTAGCGGCATAGTTTCTAAGAATTCTGTAGCTCCAGTTCATTTATTGGAAACCTAATGACTTAAAGTCCATTATAGTGTAGATTTCATTTGAATTTGTTATTGTTTACATTTCTAGAAATGGTTAAAAAGACGAACAAAGACAATTTAGCTTCAGATTTCAAAGAAATGGCTCTGGTAAGAAAAAACAAGCGATGACCTATATGTTTTAAGGTTTAAAATGCATGGTGTGTTAATTCTTAACATGAAACATAAATAAACCCACTTACCACAGTACAATTAAACTATTAACAGTATTCATATATCATGGAAAAGCACTGCGCGTAGCATTTTCTAGTAGCAATTGTTATGAATGATTGATTAAATTATGAATTTACCAATTATGACAAATATGATCAGTAACGGGTACGGATAGAGCCCCATTTTTTTTTTGTACTAATTAAAAAATAGTAGTGTATTATCAAAGAGATAACTAAACTCAACATTTCAATAGGTTTTGATTAAAATTATAATAAATAATTGATAAGTATTGTTTTAAGTCATCTACGAGTATAGTATTGACAAATGGCTGTACGTAATTTTAATTTATTTCTTTGCAAATCGGTCGTTATTAGTTTAATTCCCAATTACTGATACTTTTTTAGTGATTGCTGTCTTTTTTTATTTTTTTTTATTTTATATTTTTTATTGAAAGGAACAGCAAACAGTTACATTAACTTACAACTGAGTTAATAAATAATATTAGTAATAATATAACCCACAACGCTGTCCACAGGTAGACATAAAAGTTTAAAAAGAAAAACAAAACAGTGTTATCGCTAAAAGTTTTAGTAGGAGTACGTGCAATAATTAATTGTAAAAGAAAGTTAATAAAGCTTAAATTTAGATATAAAATATATAATATACCTAAAATTAAATAATTATGTCCTCATCAAGTTTACACACAATGGATTTAGTTAAGGTAGCCCGCGAAAATCAAATTTTCTTACGTTTTTTTGCAATTTGCAGGTCAGTATCATGTTGTCGCGCCCATAACTATATAGCTTTACAGAATTATAATCATTAGAATCAGCAATACAAGTTCTGAATTTGAATTTCGCGGGCTACATTAGCGCGTCCTCGTTAAATTTAATGTTACTTATATGAAATATTATTATGCGCAGAACGCACACAGAAAAAGCATGAAGTTTAGGCCTCTTCTGATGCAATGATAATGGTATGACATTTATAATAGTAATGACATGATATATAATCTTTGATACTAATTTATATTTTCCTTTTAATACAAACATATATTTTTAATTAAGTTGATGATTTAAAATTTTATAATAGTAATTTATAAATGGATATAAATAAGTGTAATAATAGTGACATAAATAATTTCAAATGTTTGCATGCCGATTGGTAAAATGTGGCTGAGCTAAATGTAATCTTAAGAACTATTATGTTATATTTGCAAAATAAAATTCTATTCTATTCTATTCTGTCATATAGATGTTTTATTGTAACCATAGGAATACAATAAAAATAATGAGAAATCCGGTGTGCTTACAATCTACTGTTATGTAAGGAATAATCTGTTAGAATGCATCATTAAGAGGGTTGTGCCATTAGATCAGAGGGCCAATTCTCGTACCTAAAAACGACAGCGACAATCAAATGTCAAAAATGTAGGTAAACGCTATAAACTTTTTGACAGATTAAGACTGAGATGAGATCGCGAACGTTGTTAAAAATACGAGAATTAATTACCCCTCAGTTCTTTTGCATTTCTCTACTCAAAATTCTACTCCCTAAGCTGCAAAAATGCTTTATTTAAATGGATACACCTCAAAAATACTTAATGACCAAACAGAAGAACTTTGGCACGTACAGTCGAAATATCTGACATATTTATTAACCCTTCGTCTGTGGCGCTAACCCGAGCGGCGCGCGTGAAATATACCTTAATCTGTGTAAAAGCCGGAGCGGCTCGATTGTCACTGTCTGAACATACATTACAATTACTAATACATTACAAGTCAAAACTACACTAATCCATACATAATCTGTTAGCTAATTTAATAACGATTCCAACGACATAACTTGTAGGGAGCTACCTATCGCAACTTTAGAGTTATCGTCGTTTTAATCAGACGCGCCGTAATCACGCGGGACCACCCAGAAGTACCGACACAGATGCGGCGTTTCGCGCAATAATACGCGCCACAGATGATGGGTTAACACTTAACAAACACATAACAGTTTTTTAAGTCGGTGTCAAGCTAAAGTGCAATGATGAATTGAAGACACCGACTTCAGAAGCTGTTAAGTGTTTTATGAAAGTTATTTTATTAATTTTTGGTTTTGAAGTCGGTTTTTACTTTTTTTATAGTAAATTTATTTTTCCATTTTTAGTTGAATATACAATTACATAAGTAGGTAAGCCCAAGTCAAACCATAAAAAAAGAATCATCAAAATCCGCTTAGAAATGCCGGAGATAACTTCGTACATAAGAATAATCACATAGCGTATTATATACTAAAACCTTCCTGAAAGTATGTAGATCACGTTAATGAAAAAATCATCAAAATTGATTTATGAGTTTTTGAGAAAATCGCGGACAAACAAACATATATATGTCGGATCCGGTCAATAGTACGGACGCGTAACGAATCGCAAGCGCGCCACAGGCGACATCACGTGAGGTGCCCACGCCTACAGCGCGCTTCTACAGAGTCGTGATGTTCTAACCTCATGGCGAGCAGAATAGTCTAGTGTCGGATCGCATCGAGGCAACATCGGGGTTGGTACGCCACGGAACTGTATTCGATTCGTTGTGCTTAGTGATTGTGTTAGATTGTGATTTTAAACACCGTGTATCGCACCCAGTGTGTTTTCATTGCACGAAACCCATCTTCTGCCCACGTGTCTGTCTAAATCTAACTGAGTAAATCCGGACGTCCCGACATATACATACATACGGGTCGAATACAGAACCTCCTTTTTTGAAGTCGGTTAAAAATACAACATAACAAGCGCGTACCAATACACCCATTTTCACCACATACTCGTACACCCCACACAACACACACACTCAAACCGTCTTTCTACTACATAGGTAATAATGTTAGTAAGTTAACTTTTTTTATTTATTACATTGTAGGTACATAATTACATATTATGTTTCTAAAACAAACATTGACATTATAAAGGGAGTACGAAATTTCAGCTTTCTATGTCCAATGGTTTGGGCTGGGCGTTGATGAGTCAGTCAGTCAGTCAGTCAGGACTTTTTTTTTATACACAGGGTTAGTTTTCAATGACCAGCCAAATTTCACAGGGTGTTCTACCCGTGAATATGAACAACTTTTACTATGGGACCAACTTTAAAATCACAAAAAAAAAACAGCTGTTTCATACAAAAGTTCAATAGGTACCTACTCGACCAAAATGTATGAAACAGCTGATTTTTTTTTTTGGTGATTTCAAAGTTGGTCCCATAGTGAAAGTTGTTCATAATTATGGGTAAACCCTGTGAAAATTTGGCTGGTCATTGAAAACTAACCCTATATATAAAGTTTTCCACAGTTTTTAATGTCATATCGTTGAAGATTCATTATGAATATACATAAAATTACACTTAAAATTTAAAGTTTGACGGTAAGTCGACTTACGCACGGACGTAAAAATATCGCGGCGATTTTTTTTTCGCGAGACTGAATTTTCAACGCTCTGCTTAGCGCTGAGAGTAGAAATTCAACAGTGTGTTTTTTCGACGCGCTAGAATGCACTCTGTTATTGTTAAGTTGGATTCTCAACCCACCGCGATATTTTTACGTCCGTGCGTACGTCGGCTTACTGGGCTAAAATCACAACTGTTACATAAAATAAAGGAGAATGGGCACCGAACTATGGGTTACGTGCTATGACTTTGCGTTGCGTATTATGCTTAAAAACTTTATAAATCCAGAATCGGTTAAATAAAGGGGTCCATTTCAAAAATTTGAGAGTATCAAAATAATTATGTCACATAAATGGCCCTATCTTTTATGATGTCAAATAAAAAAATAGAGCCATTTATGTGACATAGATAATTATTTTGATACTCGCAAATAAATCAAAACCTATATAGTAGGTTACTTCCCGTTGATCTAGAATCATGGAATTTGACAAGAAACAAGGTTTCATAGCACAAGTAAAGGAAAACGTCCGAAAGCCGTTAATTTGTAGTTTAATCATAAAAAAAATTACCTTGTGTAGGTACCTATATCTTTGATTTAAGAAATCGCGGATTAATCAGTGTAAGTTTACATATGTTTAAAAAACCAGCCAGTGCGTGTCGGACCACGCACAATGAAGGGTTCTGTAGTTGGGATGAATTATTCGAAAAACAAACTTAACATTGTAGTTATAAAACATGTTCTCCCATACATTCCAACTGTAAATGTAAGTTTGTACTCACAATATTGAGAGATTTACCATGTTATTTTAAGACCACAGACTTCTTATAGGTTTTCCTGTAATCTACAGATAAATATCTATTTTCTGTATTTTTTTTTTCAAAGTTTTAGGCTCCGTAGTTTCGGAGATAAGGGGGGGGGGGGGGAATGGACAATTTTCGTCTATTTTCTTAAATAACTTTAAAACAATTTATTTTAAAATTATAAAAATAACATATTTGAGACCTTCATAGTAAGTCCTTTCATTTGATATGTAACACAGTAGGTATAGTTTGCAAAACTTTTTTTTTTAATTTTCTTATTTGACCCCCAAAAGTGACCCCCATATACAAAATTCATTTATTTACTTTACCTGTCCATGTTTGGGTCACACAAATTCATTGTGTACCAAATTTCAACTTAATCGGTCCATTACATTCGGAGCAAATTGGCTGTGACAGACAGGCAGACAGACAGACAGCCAGACAGACAGACACCCGAGTGATCCTATAAGGGTCCGTTTTATCCTTTTGAGGTACGGAACCCTAAAATTCATAGAATGATAATCTTACGCCTTTAAGCCGCAAGTAGATGAAAAATAAACTTCTTTCCTTGTACTTACCCCAGGCGTGCGCCAACCCCACGTACAGCGCTACCAACGCCAGCACGCACTGCGTTTTACACATTTTAAACATCACAAATACAAATTTGTTTCAACAGACGTAGATGGTACATCCACCGCTAATGATTGCTCTCTTAATTCTAAAACCAAACGCTGGATTCTCGCAACATAAATATATAATTTCGGAATGGTGACAAGAGACTGACAGATAAGAGTTCCTAAGTGGATATTCTACTCATCACAAAGATAGCTCGGTGACCTTTTCCAGTAATTTGCAATAATATTGTCTTGTTATGTTCAAGTTTTGTAAAAACAAAAAGATTTGTTTAGCCACAGTAGAAAGTTACTTTATTTATTAGTTAATAAGGTGTTATGTTAATTATTTCGTTACTAGGTAATTGTATACCTAATTTGAGTGAGTCACCGTTTTAAGACGGTAAAAATGTTGTAGGTATAGATTTGTAACATTGTAAATTACACAAACAATTAGTGTTTTATCTGTTGTATGAGATGTTTTTATCAAAAACTAGTTATTGCCCGCGGCTTCGTTTGCGTGAAGGTCGGAAATTATCCCACAGGAACGTGCCACCAGGAAAAAAAGTATCATACTCGTATGTCCTAACCAAGGTATAATGCGTATAATCGAATTCCAAATTGTTACAGTACATGTAAATACTCTTGTGACTTAATAGCGTAACACACTAACTACTGCAATGCCTTTCTTTTTAACAATTCGACAACCGAATGTTATAGAGACGCAGTACTAGAAACGAACACTACAAAGTTTTTAGGTTTGCATATTGACAATAATATGACATGGAAAACTCAAATTGATAGTGTTTGTTTGAGACTTCACCGATTTTCTTATGCCCTTTATATGTTAGGTAAGGTTGCAAACAAAACTGCCCTCCTAACAGCATACCACGGGTATGTAGCCTCTACATTAAGGTATGGACTCATATTTTGGGGTAATGCTATAAATATATCTTCCGTACTTTTGGCACAAAAAAGGTGCATCCGAGCCATCTGCAAATTAAGAACAACAGATACATGTAAGCCACACTTTAGGGATTTAAATATTCTGACAGTACCGTCGCTGTATATTTATGAGGTTTTGATGTTTGTAAAAACCAATATACACTTGTTTAATCATGTAGAAAGTCAACGTCGCTCAGATAAGTTACAAACAATAGTCACCGGAACTGCGTTTGCTTATAAAAGTGTCTATGCAATGGCACCAAAATTGTATAACAAATTACCTTGTCATTATTAGAAATAGTAAGAATAACAACGAATTCAAAAGTAACATCTTTATGCTACTAAATGACAAGGTATATTATTCAGTCAAGGAGTTTCTGGATGACAAATTTTGATCAATTTTTATAATTTATATTTTAAATTGTTTAAATTTTTTATTTGTGTTTTTGCAATCTTTTGACATTTATGTATTTTTATTATTTTTTATTTTATTTTCATGACATTTTCCCTATTTTATTATGACAATTTTATAATTTGACATTGCATGCATCTTTGACATTGTAATTTCTTTTATTTTCTATTGCAAAGCTGATTTTATTTTAATATGTTGACTAGGTAATTATACTTTTTTTTTTTGTTTTTTATAATAACTACGTGAAAGAGTGTACATCTTTAAGGAAGATTTTTGAGGAACGAATTATTTATTATTAAGATCTCATGTAAAATGTACCAAAAATCACACCAATAAATGAATTTGAATTTGAATTTGTAAATGCGTTATTTACGTTATCGAGCAGATGAATTTTCCATACTTATAAAACAATAGATTTGGAATTTCCTTCAACATCCTTCGGATTATGAAATAATAGTAAGTACATTTTGATACAAGTGGAGAATTTTTGTTATTGCATTCGAGTCGGAATTAACACCCGAGCCATAGGCGAGGTTGTTTTTGAGCCAATAACTGCAATAAAAAATATCCACGTGTATCAACGACGTTTTTCAATACATTTTGAAGAAATTTGTCATGAATTATTAGGAAACTATGATTTAAATTTTCTTTTTTTTTTCCGCGCTTTGCTTTCGCCAGGTTGAAGGAGAAGCAAAGGTATAAAGCCGATAAACAGCCTAATATAAAAATAGAAAATTCAAATATTTTTGAGTTTAGAACACATTTGTTCATATACTTTTTTTTAATTGTAATAATCATGGTTTTTGATGATATTCTATTCATAAACATTATTTAAATATTGAAAAAAATATTAACTCCGTCAAGACGCATATCTCTTTGCCGAGATTAAAAAAAAAATATTCACCTCCGAATAGAGACGGTGTGAATACAGGCATTTGAACAAAGGATAAAGGATAATCGAGATTTTAATAATATTTTAACGCTATTCTAGTGACCATTTTATATTATTTCAAAGCTAGTATTTAAGTGTCTATTTAGGGGTTTTTAAATAAAATTGCAAAACAGAAATTCAGTCACTAACTCAATTTCGTTTTTTTAATTTTTTTTTTCAAAGACTAGTCCGTTTGTACTCATACTGAGGTGCGAGCGCGTCACGCACAAACAATAAATTATAAAACATCCTTTAATAATAAATGAGCAATTACGTTCTCGAAAACGGCTCTGACGATTTCCATGAAAGTTGCAACGGGAGGTTACGGCGCGGCGGAGCAAAATCGATCTAGCTAGGTCTCATATCTGGGAAAAATCGTTTTCTCTATTTTCACCCGAGCAGAGCTCGGTCGCCCAGGTACACACGGCTACACATCAAGCTATCCATTTCCAGTTTGCACTGACCTCTCATTGTATGGAAATCCTATACAATGCGGGATCAGCTTATACTGGAAATGTGTAGCTAGATCTGTAGCCGTACGTACCTACTACATGTTTAAGCTAGATAGGTACATACGGCTACAGATCAAGCTATAATTTCCAGTATACGCTGATCTCGCATTGTATAGGATTTCCTTACAATGAGAGGTCAGTATAGACTGGAAAGGTATAGCTTGATGTTTAGCCGTGTTTATAAAGAAAATGCGCATCGGCACTGTTTGATAATAGGTATGCCCAATCGCGTTGTGTTTTGAAGAAACGACAGTAGATCGAGTTGAGTAAAGAAAAGACTGTGAGACGTTGTTCAGCATCGTTATAGGTACCGAAATCTACACAACATGAAGGAATCACCGAGTGTGTCAAGTGTTCGAGTGCTAAAAGTGAGCCTGGCTGACGGGCCACAGAATTTAACCCCAGGAATAAAAAGTACGTAGAGTATATCGTGCGATAAGTGTAAAATTTTCTGTGCAGAGTATAACGTTTAATAAGTGTAACATTTTGTGTGCAGAGTATAACGTGTGATAAGTGTAACATTTTGTGTGTAGAGTATATCGTGCGATAAGTGTAACATTTTCTGTGCAGAGTATAACGTTTGATAAGTGTAACATTTTGTGTGCAGAGTATAACGTGTGATAAGTGTAACATTTTGTGTGTAGAGTATATCGTGCGATAAGTGTAATATTTTCTGTGCAGAGTATAACGTTTGATAAGTGTAACATTTTGTGTGCAGAGTATAACGTGTGATAAGTGTAACATTTTGTGTGTAAAGTATATCGTGCGTTAAGTGTAATATCTTCCGTGCAGAGTATAACGTTTGATAAGTGTAACATTTTGTGTGCAGAGTATAACGTGTGATAAGTGTAACATTTCGTGTGTAGAGTATAACGTGTGATAAGTGTAACATTTTGTGTGTAGAGTATATCGTGCGATAAGTGTAACAATTTGTGTGCAGAGTATAACGTGTGATAAGTATAACATTTTGTGTGTAGAGTATATCGTGCGAGAAGTGTAACATTTTGTGTGTAGAGTATATCGTGTGATAAGTGTAACATTTTGTGTGTAGAGTATATCGTGCGATAAATGTAACATTTTGTGTGCAGAGTATAACGTGTGATAAGTGTAACATTTTGTATGTAGAGTATAACGTGCGATAAGTATAAGATTTTGTGTGCAGAGTATAACGTGTGATAAAGAACTTAGTTCCAATAACGCCGGTGTTTCTTTGCAGTTCATGGTGTTGCTAATAATGAACTCAAACACGGAATAATCATTATGACGTCACCTGCATCTATAAATATAAAAAGATCCACGAATGACAGCCGGGGGGCAACTTATGCCCCCCGGCTGTCATTCGTGGATCTTTGACAGTCAATACAATAGTGTACGGTTTTCACCGTACGCCTTTGACTGATTTTAGGATATCGAATGAAACTATGTAATTTCACTTTAAACTTGTATTGAGTTCACGACCTTAAACTATTGATGAATGACGTGTTGCTATGACGCGGTCCAAATGTGAACTGAAGTAATATGAAATGTGTGGCGTAAACTAATGAAATTGCTGATTGTGCGGTTGCACCGTACATGCTCCCGAGCGGGAAGATGAATATGAGATGAACATGAAAAGATGAGTAACAAGGTGATGCCAATTGGTCCTTATACTAGATGATTGACAAGGTGATTCCATTTGGCCCTTATTCTATGTTTAGAGTCTCTAATTGAACTCCGTTTTACGAGACATAGGCACTGTACACTTGTCTAACATATGCACTTTTGGAATTTCACTGCAATCGGATACACACGGAATCTCACACTGATTACGCGCACTAACACTATATTGAACCGTGGACGATGAGATAGAAGCCCCAGCCTCTGCCCGTGCAGGTGTCACATGTTGCGCGGTCTGTAGACTCGCCAATGCGGCCCTTGCCACGGCGAGAGATGCGGTTCGCCTGTTACGCAGCCGTCGTACCATGAAGACTGCTCCAACCACCAACACTACTCCGATCACCACATAAATTGCTGTGTAGTGATGGATATCATTTCGCAAAACACAATGGTGCGGTAAATAATAATCCGGTTGCGTGTTACCGGACGCTGGTATCATATGTCCTAAAGTTTTATATTCTTGAATAAATAATTTATATTGTTTTGCTACTTCTTCATTATTGTGAAATTTCCTTTCCAACTGTTGAAATTGCGCCATAGCTTTATTTTTAGACAATCCCAACTGTTTCTCAAAGTTTTCTTGAAAAGGCAATCTAACTTCATACATGCCATTTTCATGTCTTGTTGTGGTTTTCTTGTAATACTCCATGCATTGTAGATCTTCTGCGGATAAATTGGATGATTCTGTGATGTCTTCGATCTCCCAAAATCTTTGTACTTCGTCCACTTGATTCAGGACTACGTTACAATGAAAAGTCTTGAAATTGCCGCATAAGATCCATCCCAGTCGTGTCTGTTGCGCGACCGGTAATGATAGGTCAGTCCTGATAATGCCTTCTAAAATGATATGGGTATACACATCGGCTCCCAACAAGATGTCGATAGGACGGCTGATATTGTATTCTGGGTCGGCTAGTTGCTTGCCGGCCAGGTGTGCCCATGTTGGCTTGGTAAATGTACATCTAGGTAATTGATTAATCAGCGTGTCCATAATTACCACATCTGTTTTAAATGTAAAATCATCAAAATGCGAACAACATGTTATGTTCGTAACGCCCTTGCTACTGCTCGCCTTGTCTCCTATCCCGCAGATGACGGCCCTGCAATACTTTCTTGATAAAGCTAGCTGTTGTGCCGCTCTGGCTGAGATAAGGGAGGCTTGAGAGCCTTGATCTATTAGCGCACGCATTTTGTGGTATGATCCGTCACTTGCTTGAACTTTGATCATTGCAGTGGCTAATAATGTTTCGATCACGTTGTTGCCTTGTTGCGAAACGTGATTTTGTTGCGATTCTTGATTTTGCATTCTAGTTGCAAGGACTGCTGGTGTGTCATTCTCCGTAATAGGGTTACATGATGGCTTATTGTTGAACGCTTCATGTAAAAGTGTATTATGTTTGCCACGACATTCGCGGCAGCGTCTTTCTGACGTACATTCGTTATCCCCATGTGAATAAAGACAATTTTTGCACAAATGCAATCGTGTTATAGCTTGTCGTTTTGCACTTGGTGTCATATTTAAAAACTTACTGCAATAGTATATTCCGTGTGGCTCTTTACACAACGGACAAGTTAATTTGATATTATTTACCGAAGTCTTACTTGCTGAATATTTATTCTTGAAATTTGACGATGGTGTTTTATTTTGCTTGCTTGTTGATGGTTTGGAAATTTCGTTTTTCTTGCGCGAAGATTCCAATGCGGTGAATCTGCTCTCTAAGAAGCTTAGAAACTCCGACAATTTTGGCAGTTCTCTGGGTTGCTTCAGTGATTCCAAATAATGATTATGCGTGTCTGCATCTAATTTTAGCAATAAAATACGCACGATAAATGGATCCCAGCTGTCTATATTAACGCCTAGGTTCTTTATTGAGTTTAAACACTCTAGTGTAGTGTCGTGAATTTTCTTGATCTCAGGGACGTTTGCTTGTTGAACTACTGGAAGATTTAGTACGAGATCTATGTGTGTTGTAAAAATCAACCATGTGTTGTTGTACCTGTTGTTCAATATCTCCCAGCAAACAGTGTAGTTGTCCGAACTGATTTGTAAATGGTGTATCAAACGTTCAGCTTCTCCCTGGACCTTGCTTTTAAGAAACTGCATCTTGTGGGCGTTTGATAAGGAGACGTTACTGTGGATAGCTTCAACAAACAAGTCCTTAAAAGACACCCAATTTTTATAATTGCCATTGAAGAATGGGATGTCAATTTTTGGTGTCCAATTCTCCTTGTGAACTACGGACCCTAGTTTTCTGTTGATTGCATTTTTAATTTCATTGTAAATTGATTCTTGCTTCGTATAAGACACCTCATATTCTTGATTCGTACCCTCCAATTCGCTGTCTAATTCCCAATGTAAGGTATCTATGATAGACCATCGAGACTGTAGTGTACGTAAGGCATCTTTCAACTCCCACTTTTCGGACATAAAATCCAAATTTATCCCTGCCACAGTGCGCTGCAGCGCCCTGAAATTGCTTGCTTGCTTCTTCAATTGTTCATCAAGCTTACTAGATGAACCTCTGGAGCATACCTCGACAGGCGGTGATTGACGTTCCACCGGATCTTCTTGCTCAGACCGTGCAGGGCCTTGTACCTCTTGAGAAAAACCTCCCTGTTGAGCTTCCTTCATCTTCATCAACAAAACTTGATATTGTTGATTGATGAATGCCTTGGTCGAGTTGTATAGCTCTTCTGTTCGTTCGTATGCATGGCCACTAAAATACGGATGAGACTTGCTTTCTCCCGTAAGAAGACGGTCGTGATTGTACTGGTAATCGAACCAATACTGATTTAAGTTTTCTAAACGTCGCTTGAAATAGTCAGCAGTCTTACGATCCGCTGAGTCCTTTTTGATATTTGTAGCTAACTTTTGGATGGCTGTGTAAAGTTCGTCCTGATTTGCATGTATGTCCTCCATGACGAGGACTTATCGAAGTAAGAAATAAATGGAAAGATCTTACTTGAATGTTCTGGATGACTGCTTACGGATCCTTGGTGATCCCCTGAGGCACCTGCTAGTCTCAGCTCTTGATGATGAAATGCTCCCTGAGACACCTGCTAGCCTCAGCTCCTGACGACACAACACTCCCTGAGACACTTGTTAGTCTGTAATCTGTAATCACTGCACTCAGCACTTGATAGTTTATGGATCCTTGTTGATCCTGAGACACTTGTTAGTCTGTAGGTTTTATAGTCACTGGTAGCAATGCTCGAAGGACCATTAAAGATGTACGGTTTTCACCGTACGCCTTTGACTGATTTTAGGATATCGAATGAAACTATGTAATTTCACTTTAAACTTGTATTGAGTTCACGACCTTAAACTATTGATGAATGACGTGTTGCTATGACGCGGTCCAAATGTGAACTGAAGTAATATGAAATGTGTGGCGTAAACTAATGAAATTGCTGATTGTGCGGTTGCACCGTACAGGTATGGACTCATATTTTGGGGTAATGCTATAAATATATCTTCCGTACTTTTGGCACAAAAAAGGTGCATCCGAGCCATCTGCAAATTAAGAACAACAGATACATGTAAGCCACACTTTAGGGATTTAAATATTCTGACAGTACCGTCGCTGTATATTTATGAGGTTTTGATGTTTGTAAAAACCAATATACACTTGTTTAATCATGTAGAAAGTCAACGTCGCTCAGATAAGTTACAAACAATAGTCACCGGAACTGCGTTTGCTTATAAAAGTGTCTATGCAATGGCACCAAAATTGTATAACAAATTACCTTGTCATATTAGAAATAGTAAGAATAACAACGAATTCAAAAGTAACATCTTTAAGCTACTAAATGACAAGGTATATTATTCAGTCAAGGAGTTTCTGGATGACAAATTTTGATCAATTTTTATAATTTATATTTTAAATTGTTTAAATTTTTTATTTGTGTTTTTGCAATCTTTTGACATTTATGTATTTTTATTATTTTTTATTTTATTTTCATGACATTTTCCCTATTTTATTATGACAATTTTATAATTTGACATTGCATGCATCTTTGACATTGTAATTTCTTTTATTTTCTATTGCAAAGCTGATTTTATTTTAATATGTTGACTAGGTAATTATACTTTTTTTTTTGTTTTTTATAATAACTACGTGAAAGAGTGTACATCTTTAAGGAAGATTTTTGAGGAACGAATTATTTATTATTAAGATCTCATGTAAAATGTACCAAAAATCACACCAATAAATGAATTTGAATTTGAATTTGTAAATGCGTTATTTACGTTATCGAGCAGATGAATTTTCCATACTTATAAAACAATAGATTTGGAATTTCCTTCAACATCCTTCGGATTATGAAATAATAGTAAGTACATTTTGATACAAGTGGAGAATTTTTGTTATTGCATTCGAGTCGGAATTAACACCCGAGCCATAGGCGAGGTTGTTTTTGAGCCAATAACTGCAATAAAAAATATCCACGTGTATCAACGACGTTTTTCAATACATTTTGAAGAAATTTGTCATGAATTATTAGGAAACTATGATTTAAATTTTCTTTTTTTTTTCCGCGCTTTGCTTTCGCCAGGTTGAAGGAGAAGCAAAGGTATAAAGCCGATAAACAGCCTAATATAAAAATAGAAAATTCAAATATTTTTGAGTTTAGAACACAAATAAATGTTAATTTGTTCATATACTTTTTTTTAATTGTAATAATCATGGTTTTTGATGATATTCTATTCATAAACATTATTTAAATATTGAAAAAAATATTAACTCCGTCAAGACGCATATCTCTTTGCCGAGATTAAAAAAAAATATTCACCTCCGAATAGAGACGGTGTGAATACAGGCATTTGAACAAAGGATAAAGGATAATCGAGATTTTAATAATATTTTAACGCTATTCTAGTGACCATTTTATATTATTTCAAAGCTAGTATTTAAGTGTCTATTTAGGGGTTTTTAAATAAAATTGCAAAACAGAAATTCAGTCACTAACTCAATTTCGTTTTTTTAATTTTTTTTTTCAAAGACTAGTCCGTTTGTACTCATACTGAGGTGCGAGCGCGTCACGCACAAACAATAAATTATAAAACATCCTTTAATAATAAATGAGCAATTACGTTCTCGAAAACGGCTCTGACGATTTCCATGAAAGTTGCAACGGGAGGTTACGGCGCGGCGGAGCAAAATCGATCTAGCTAGGTCTCATATCTGGGAAAAATCGTTTACTCTATTTTCACCCGAGCAGAGCTCGGTCGCCCAGGTACACACGGCTACACATCAAGCTATCCATTTCCAGTTTGCACTGACCTCTCATTGTATGGAAATCCTATACAATGCGGGATCAGCTTATACTGGAAATGTGTAGCTAGATCTGTAGCCGTACGTACCTACTACATGTTTAAGCTAGATAGGTACATACGGCTACAGATCAAGCTATAATTTCCAGTATACGCTGATCTCGCATTGTATAGGATTTCCTTACAATGAGAGGTCAGTATAGACTGGAAAGGTATAGCTTGATGTTTAGCCGTGTTTATAAAGAAAATGCGCATCGGCACTGTTTGATAATAGGTATGCCCAATCGCGTTGTGTTTTGAAGAAACGACAGTAGATCGAGTTGAGTAAAGAAAAGACTGTGAGACGTTGTTCAGCATCGTTATAGGTACCGAAATCTACACAACATGAAGGAATCACCGAGTGTGTCAAGTGTTCGAGTGCTAAAAGTGAGCCTGGCTGACGGGCCACAGAATTTAACCCCAGGAATAAAAAGTACGTAGAGTATATCGTGCGATAAGTGTAAAATTTTCTGTGCAGAGTATAACGTTTAATAAGTGTAACATTTTGTGTGCAGAGTATAACGTGTGATAAGTGTAACATTTTGTGTGTAGAGTATATCGTGCGATAAGTGTAACATTTTCTGTGCAGAGTATAACGTTTGATAAGTGTAACATTTTGTGTGCAGAGTATAACGTGTGATAAGTGTAACATTTTGTGTGTAGAGTATATCGTGCGATAAGTGTAATATTTTCTGTGCAGAGTATAACGTTTGATAAGTGTAACATTTTGTGTGCAGAGTATAACGTGTGATAAGTGTAACATTTTGTGTGTAAAGTATATCGTGCGTTAAGTGTAATATTTTCCGTGCAGAGTATAACGTTTGATAAGTGTAACATTTTGTGTGCAGAGTATAACGTGTGATAAGTGTAACATTTCGTGTGTAGAGTATAACGTGTGATAAGTGTAACATTTTGTGTGTAGAGTATATCGTGCGATAAGTGTAACAATTTGTGTGCAGAGTATAACGTGTGATAAGTATAACATTTTGTGTGTAGAGTATATCGTGCGAGAAGTGTAACATTTTGTGTGTAGAGTATATCGTGTGATAAGTGTAACATTTTGTGTGTAGAGTATATCGTGCGATAAATGTAACATTTTGTGTGCAGAGTATAACGTGTGATAAGTGTAACATTTTGTATGTAGAGTATAACGTGCGATAAGTATAAGATTTTGTGTGCAGAGTATAACGTGTGATAAAGAACTTAGTTCCAATAACGCCGGTGTTTCTTTGCAGTTCATGGTGTTGCTAATAATGAACTCAAACACGGAATAATCATTATGACGTCACCTGCATCTATAAATATAAAAAGATCCACGAATGACAGCCGGGGGGCAACTTATGCCCCCCGGCTGTCATTCGTGGATCTTTGACAGTCAATACGGGTCGTCAGAAGTCCGAAAGTCTGACAACCAGTCTTACTAAGGGTATCGTTTTACCTACCGTGTTACTGGGCTGTGGAGGTTAGATAGGCTCCATGTAAAAAAATACTGGTATACAGCTGCATCCGGTTGGACTGGAAGCCGACCCCAACATAGTTAGGAAAAGGCTAGGCGGATTGAATGCTTTCGTATTGGCTTCATAATCAGTAGAAGATTTTAATTTGTACTGTAATTCCTTTCATGTTTTCATAATAATGTTACGTAGACGCTAATGCCATCTGTTGTCTAGTAGCAGAACTACACGAAACGTCGATTCGTGGCAGATGTTTCTAGATCATTCCCGTAAGTACTAGATTGTTTTCAAATTATGTACTCGAACTTTCTTACACTCGACATATAAATAGAGGGCTGCCAGCGGTGTACGGCAGTAAGGAGCACTTTCTTCTCCCCACCCGATTCGCGCAGTTGTCCCACAGGGCTCCGCAATTTCTCCCCTTATTTTTACCTTATTCACTAGCGACATCCCGAAAAGTAAAAAGGCTCAGTTGGCTCTGTTTGCAGACGATACGGCCATCTACTGTTCGGGACGTGACCAAAACGCGATAGCTCGTAACCTCCAAACCGCAGTCGATAACCTCGGCTGTTGGTTCCGTCGGTGGAGAATCGAGGTCAATCCTGACAAGAGTCAAGCGGTTCTCTTTTTGAAACCGTGTTTCTCACGTACCATTCCCCGACCAATCACCATGTTTGGTAAGCCGATCCCTTGGGGTGACACTCGATCAACGCCTCTCCTTTGCCGAGCACATTAAGCTGGTACGTTCACGGGCCGCTTTTGCCCTCGGTAGATTACATTACGTTCTAAATGCACGTAGCAAACTATCTCTTAAGTGCAAATTGCGCATTTACACTGCGTGCATTCGTCCCATCATGACATATGCGGGTTCGGTATTTGCACACGCCAAACCCCGCTATCTGCATCGGATGCAGACATTACAAAACCGTTTCCTCCGAAGGATAACGGGCGCCCCTTGGTTCGTTCGGAACGCGAACCTCCACCTTGATCTTAGAATCCCCACGATCCAACAATTTTTGAAACGCAATTCGAAGCGTTTCTTTGATGCCGCCGCGAAGCATCGCAACCCTTTGGTTGTCGAGGCCGCGCGCTATGCCCCCTCTAAAATTAGTAAGACTCGCCGTCCGAGACATATTCTCACCGACCCTGATGACCCCATAACCCTCCTTCAGAAGAGTAGTAAGGCCACCAGTACGGTTTGCAAACGCAAACCACCTAGGAATACATTCCGACCTCGCCGCCGAGGTCGCAATCGTAACCCCCCCCCCCTCCCCCCTATTCCCTACTCGGTGAAGCTGTGCCTGCTGGGGGCACAGCTGAGCCCTTAACCCCCCTATCATGATCCAGCCTGCCCCGTCTGGCTGCTCTATTATTAGCGACGCTCAGTCGTCTAATATTTTATCTTAGTTTATAAGCCTGGCCGGAGGCTTTAAGTTCGCTTAAAGCTCCCACAGGAAACGCTCGGTTAAGCAGTCTCAACCCTCAGTGGTCAACTGCGAGATGCCATTTATAACTAACTAACTAACTATGGTGTACGGCAGTTCAGCTAGGCATGCGAAACAGTGAACACCAGTGGACTAACAGTGAGCTACAAGTGATTCAGGTGATTCTGCTTAAAGTTTCTGATTATTGTATTTGTGATTATTTCACTAAAGTGTGTTTTTGGTATAAACTGGCATATATTAATTTATCCCGAACCCCGGCTCGTAACATTTGGTGTCAGAAGTAAGGGATAAATTATGCCAGTTTTACCGAAGGACGACACGGAGGGTATCCGTACCAGGAGTCAGCGCCAACAGGAGATGGATCAGAGGCGGTTTGCAGGTTCTCCGATACAGACACCTGGTGGTAATCAGCCGACGACGGAGCCAGTTTTAGAAGTATCCGGAGTTCCTACAGCATCAGCAGCCATGGATCTTTCTGCTCTGCTGGCGATGCTGCAGGAGCAGGCCCGCCGGTTGGAGGAACAGCTTCAGCGTGACAAAGAGGAACAGGCCTGGCGACAAGAGGAACAGGCCCGCCGGCTGGAGGTACAGCTTCAGCGTGACAAAAAGGAACAGGTCCACCGACAGGAGGAACAGGCCCGCCGACAGGAGGAACAGGCCCGCCGACAGGAGGAACAGGCCCGCCGGTTGGAGGAACAGTTTCGGCGTGACAAAGAGGAGCAGACCCACCGCCAGGAAGAGCAGATCCTTCTCATGAAGGATTTACGCGCGCCGTTTGGCAAGGACATCACAGCCATGAAGGAGAAGGTTCAGCTGCACGAGAATCGTATCTCCGAGGCTGAAGTCCAGATCGCTGACATAAGAAAAGCGTTGGAAAACCTGAAAGCTGGAGACGGGTCTGCGGGTTCTGCAGTCGCTGCACCTTTGGGACGCGGATTTAAAGTGCCACCCTTCGATGGAACATCTTCCTGGTCGGCACACAAAATCCAGTTTGAAGCTGTCATGGAAGCAAATGGCTGGACTAAAGGGCAGGATATTACCGCACTTACTTTGGGCCTTCGCGACCAGGCCTTAACCATATTGGAGGCTCTCGGCAAGAATGTGACCTACGAGCAGCTGCTTGAGGCGTTAGAAGCCAGATACGGCGACGCACACCTGGAATACGTGTTTTGTGTCCAGTTGAAAGATCGTGTGCAATGCAGTGGTGAAAACCTGCAGCAGTGGGCCCTGGAAATTGAAAAGCTGGTTCGAAAGGCGTACCAGTCTGCGCCTGCGCCCATCGAAGGGATTCTGGTTCAAGTATTCATCGATGGCATTCGGGACCTGGAAGTTAGAGCTGCTATTAGACTTGGGCACCATGAGACGCTGAAGGATGCCTTGGCCCATGCGTTGGAGGTGGAGGCAGTGAGGCACGATCATCGAGCTCACCGCATCAGGGAAGTTGCGGCGTCACCAGTACGTGACCGTCCCAAGTACAGCCCTAGATGCTACACTTGTGGAGAAAAGGGCCACGTGTGGTCGAGTTGCCCGAAGCAAAGCACTGTCAGCGAAGATCACACCCAGGAAAGAAGGGCGGCTGATGTCACCGCCCAGCAGCAGGGAAACGAGTAAAAGCCAGGACTGCGGGGCGGGTGCTGGCTGGTGTTAAAAGAGCCCCAAGGATTTTGATCTCACAAGCTCATGATGGGAACAGCCTGATCATCAAAGGTGAAGTGAACGGAAGACCATGTAAGCTGACATTGGATACTGGAGTTCTCTCGCACGGTTGTCAGTTCCCAACTAGCGAATCGCTTTCGTGGGGACTTCTTCGACAAGTATGACCACGTAAACTTGGTAACAGCTACCGATCAGCACATACCCGTCCGAGGTGAGGAGATGGAATTAAAACTGGGTAACACAATTTATAGGCATAATGTCATCATGGCTGACATAGTAGACGACTGCATCCGAGAACGGTTCTACTGGATCCATCGTCGAGAGGATGTTGAGGATTGGTGTCGCAAATGCACCAGTTGTGCGGCAGTAAAAGGACCTTACACACGCAGCAGGGGTGCATTGAAAGTGTACAACGTAGGAGCCCCCTGGGAGCGGATAACACTAGACGTCGTTGGCCCATTCCCTGAAAGTGAAAGTGGAAACAAATATTTCATGGTTGTCATGGATTACTTCACTAAGTGGCCGGAAGTCTTCGCCATTCCTAATCAAGAAGCTTCGACAGTTGCTGAAAAATTAGTCCATGAAGTCTTCTGCCGGTTTCGGGTACCCTTAGAAATCCACAGCGATCAAGGAAGAAATTTTGAGTCTCAAGTTTTTCAGGAAACATGTCGGGTGATGGGTACTCACAAAACCAGAACTACTTCATACCACCCACAATCTGATGGAATGGTGGAAAGATTTAATCAGACGTTGGAAAGATATCTGGCGAAAGTTGTAGCAAGCAGACAAAAGGATTGGGACAAGCACATACAACCGTTTCTCCTGTCATACAGAAGTGCAGTTCACGAGAGTACGACTGTGACACCAGCCTTCGCGAACTTTGGAAGAGAGTTGAGGTTACCAGCAGATTTACTTACCGGCATCCCCTCTGATACCCCACGCAGTATAACAGATTATGCGAATGATCTGCGCAACAAGATGAATGACGTATATGACCATGTTAGACAGTCAGGCCAACTGATGCCCAAAAGAATGAAAACTCGTTATGACCGGAAGATGAACAATAGTGGTTTCGACGAAGGCTCATTAGTATGGTTGCATAACCCAGTGCGCACGAATGGGAAGTCCCCTAAGCTACAGGCAAAATGGGACGGACCATACAGGATTGTGAACAAGAACAACGACGTCACCTACCGATTAAAAAAGAATACGCGAACTGCGCCTAAAATTGTTCACGTAGATCGACTGGCGCGATATTACGGGAATAATGATGCTCGGGACGAGCATGTCTTAGGAGGGGGCAGTGTCACGTAGACGCTAATGCCATCTGTTACTACACGAAACGTCGATTCGTGGCAGATGTTTCTAGATCATTCCCGTAAGTACTAGAATGTTCTCGAATTATGTACTCGAACTTTCTAGATCTTACACTCGACATATAAATAGAGGGCTGCCAGCGGTGTACGGCAGTTCAGCTAGGAATGCGAAACAGTGAACACCAGTGGAGTAACAGTGAGCTACAAGTGATTCAGGTGATTCTGCTTAAAGTTTCTGATTACTGTATTTGTGATTAAATTAATTTATCCCAAACCCCAGCTCGTAACAATAATCTATAGATCAACTACTATGTAGTAACTCATCGAGCCGATACACGTCACCAGTGGTACCCACTATTACCCTACACACTTGTGTGCATTTATTTTTTTTTCGTCCCTCGGTTACATGTAGTGCTGTGCCATCCTAAATTTATTTTTTCGTAATTTCACTATACCAAATAATTGGTGTAAATTTCAGTGAGCATGATACGCTCCTACTGGCAGACAACAGACAGTAACTATAGATCAAGTCAAACCGTAATGGCTCCATCTATATACAACGTGACGTTTTGCATCCTCGTCAAAAAGGGTGTGGTGTAGACCATCAAACCGAACAACTTTTTCCATGGCACCAACATCGTAATCGCGAAAAAATAATCAGCCGTCCCATACATTTGCGTCGAGTAGGTATTGAAGTTATCTATGGGACAGTTGAATGTTTTTTCGCAAAGACGATCCCGGTCCCGATACGGTCTCATGGAGAAAGTTATTCGGTTTGATGTTCTGTACCATACCTTGAAAGGAGGATGGCAGCGGTGGACTCAAAATTACCGAAGCGCCATACACTTGCAAGTTTATATTGATTTTAATAACAGTTTTATAAAAGAAATATTGAGTCACTAGAAGCAGGGAATTAAAAGTTAGAAATGATTTTGATTTATTAAGAAATAATATATCGTGCAGTTACGAAACGCAAGGTATTTTGGATTCCATTACATTCAACAGAAATTATTACAATGCATTCACCTTTTACACTTAGGTACGTTTTTACTTGAGGGTTTTACTTTTTGATACTTAAATCTTGTTAAATATAACAAAAACATATAAAACCAAACATTAAAATAAAATGTAAACAGCCGATAATAAATTGAAATAATTATGATTATTTTGTGATGATAACTGAAAACGGAACGTTTTGCTGTCAATATAGACTAGCTGTCACGTTGTCATTGTCAATTCTTATTCCATTGTTTGTACTCTTGGGATTTTTTGATTTTTATTCAATAAACCTCTCGTTGAAAAATTCCAGTAGATCTACAGCCGACCATCAGATCAGAGTACCCCGCGACAGTCGCGCGCGGCCGACGGCTGCACGGTCAGTCTAGCCGCGCGCAGCCGTTGCTCGACGTGTCTTGGTATCTTGTAATAAAAATGTACTCAGTGATCTTGTATTGTTGCGAGCCGCGCGGAGACAAGATGTCTTGGAAGAACTTTTCTCTTCGAGAGGATGAGCAATTAATCAATGTGGTTGCTCAGAAACCTATCTTATATAATCCAGTGTATAAAAATTCATTTAATAGGGATAAAGTGTTGTGTGTCATGTTTTAGGTTTTCTTATCTTCGTAAATTAAAGAAAGAACGAAATTGAACTGTTTCTTATTTAATCTGCAAAACTTCCGAAACTTTTCCTCATCAGATTTCAAGTGGCTTTCAATTAAAATGCTAAATTCTTCGTCATTTCGGCTTTTGAACATCGGATGAATTGGTTTTCTGTTTAAGCTATCATAATAGAGCAATAACAACAGCTCATCATCATCCTCTTCTTCTTCAAGGATGTCCAGATTATGCTTGATTAGGCCATTTTTGAAGTAACGACACGACCGCAAGTGATGGACGAACAACACTGACTGGTGAGCGATTGACGCGCAGCTGGGGTGCGTCGTCGGCCCCACGCGTCTTACGCGAACGACAGACGCGCACCATGGAAGCGGTGTGGCGTCGGCCGCACGCATCTAAAGGACCCCACACATTTACAGTCTGCTGGCGGCTATCAGCCTGTCAGTTAATCGCTATAGATCACAGACTCGCAGTTCCTTTTAAGGTTTTGGATTGACGACCAATGCCTGCCAATGCGATCCCAGAGTGTTGCCGGCGCAGGCTTGCGACGACAGGTATCGGCCAGACATGTTCTGTGGGCCGTACAGTCCGAGATCTCAAGGCCAAATCGAGTAAGCAGGTATTCGGCCGGAAGCAGTGTTGTCAATTTAGCGACTTGTATAATTTGGTTATCATTTTAAAAATATAATAAATAATTCACTACGATGTTATCCTAACCAGTGAAAATAAAAAATAGCACATCGTTTTTTACGTAACATTATCACTTTGTGAACTGACACCGAACCGCTATTCAGACCACTGCTGGCAGGCGATATTGCGGTGTGAAACTACCGGCTGCAGCCTGGTAGTGTTTGGACCCAGAGCCGGCATCGACCGTAGCCGGCAGGCAATAATCGCTGTAGTGTGTGGTCTATGCAGACCTTGGACGGCAGGCCGTCTGTTGGGACCAGAGACTGCAGGCCAAATGTGTAATCTGTGGGGCCGCGCGCATCAGATGCGCGTGTCTGACGCTTTGGCCGCATGCCTCGGAAGTCTACCTTTATGGAGACGTGGGGTGTCGCGCGTCGCGTGCGGCGTTACATCTCGCGGCGCGTCAGATGTTTTTTCAGTTTACAGACAGGCAGCACGTGCAGCAGCCCGCCATAACACGCGCAAACACAAACATATGGCAATGTACTATGTTGTTTATGAAGATGCGGGGCATGTGACGCCGCGGGTGTTGTTATGTTTTACCGTGAATGGAGAATTGCAGGAATAGCTGGCTGCAACGCTTCGTGCGCCATCGCGATAAACGTCGCGTGCGACGCGGTGATGCCTTCCGCGGGCTGCGTCTGCATTTTAAGCAAACGCGTGTAAAATCGGTTCTCCGTAACCGCTCTCATACTACGCCAATGTTAGAATTTATTTAGTGCGGGCCGCGCCGCCCAACGCGACGCGCGACGCCCCTAAGCGCCAGCGCGCACTGCGCTGCGGTGCATTTTTTTCGCCGCAACGAAAAGTATTTGTAAAAGCCTACTTGCAAAAAAAAAAAGACTTCTCTTCTAATTCTACATGCTTAGTACATCATAAATAAATAAAACATTCTACTGTAGAGACACGAGGAACAGGGTGTAAAGTTCACTCATCCTCCATAGAAAAGAGAGGATCCTCCGACCAGACGGGTGTCGAGTCTGGTGGGCAACTGCCCGACGATTGACGTCGGGACGTTGCATATGATTATGCTAGTCGCGCGGTATACTCTGATTGCGATGCAGGATTTTTCGTGACGTCAGTGTGATGCGTAGTTCGCAAGTGACGATGTAGATGCCGCCACACTACTATTAAATAATGTCCTTTAAGTGGGTCTCCCTTGTTTGACCAAAAGGAATTTGACAAATTTTCACTTCCCAAAAAAGTTTTCGCATAATTTCATTTGCCAAATTATTACTTAGCAAAAAATCTATTCACAAAAAGTTGTAACGCAAACCTAATGTTTGGCAAATGAACGTTTAAACTATAACTTGTTTACCAACTAGTACTTCTAACATTTTTTATTTAGTTAAATATTTCATTTGGAATAACAGTTTTTATGCAAAATCAAATAAGCCAAATACTTATTTAGTATCGTCAGTTTTCAATTCACCCTTTCCTATTCAGTCAAACTTCAATGACAAAAATGTGAACTACTAAGTGTGTAGGAGGTAAATCATAAATGGCGCTCAATGTGTGCTCTTCTTTTTCTATATAATGTAGTCGTTCCTGGCACAGTAGGTAGTAGGTCACAGTTTTAACCTAACCTAACCTAACCATTTTTTTTAAATAAATAATTAACCTAATCTAAATAATTCAGTTCCGGGTAACCTACTAAAAACAATATATTTTTTTCTATTAATGCAAGTCGTGTCTGGCACTCGCCGGCCGCTACCGCGGTACCGCTCGCTTCGCTCGCTCGGCTCGTGCGTAGGAGGTCACAGTTTTAACCTAACCTAACCTAACCATTTTTTTAAATAATTAACCTACTCTAACTACTTCCATAAATAAACTAATATCAAGTAACCATAAATTTGACTTGTTTCAGACAAATTCAAGCACAAAAACTTACAAAGAAGTACGCAAAAGACATCAAATTTAACCAGCAAGTCAAATGTCTAAAAATCTTATTTTTGCCTTAATATTTTTCTGTCTTAAATCATTTCACCAAACGTTTATTGTCTGAAGATTGTTTGCTGTAATAAATCATTTGATTAAAGACCAAATTCCATAATGACATTATACTTAGTAATATTTTGCCAAGTAAAAATTTGACCAAATGAAAATATGCGTACTAAAATCATTCGAAATATTGCAATGGTATAAAAAAAGGTTGCTAAAATTTGTTTGGGTAATGAAATTTTGTCAAAATCTTTTTGGCAAAACGGCAGGCACCCCCTTTAAGTACTCTTGGATTCATTTTAGGTTATAATCTTCTACCTTGAATATCTTTTTTCTCCCAACTTCTCTATCTTACTTTCCATTTGCTTTTTTGCTAATTTTATATCATTCTTAAACTATTTACAAGTTTCCATTATATACGCTACCCCTATCCCCGAGTCCCAAATTACATGCAGTTTCGCCATTCTCCTTTGACGAGGATGCAAAACGACACGTTGCATATAAAATTCAAAGTCCTGACAGATATATTAACGCACAGCCCAAACCACTGAACTTGAAATTATGTAGGTACATAGATACCTTTTACAGTGTAGGCATCCACTAATGAAGGATTTTTGTTCCCGTGTGATATTTTCCGACATCCACACGGGCGAAGCCGCTAGCAAAAGCTAGTAATACATACAATATGATGTTTTTTTTAAAGTACCTAATGTTATTCAAATTCGTAAAGCAACGAGTAAGGAAGTATTGGCAATTTCAGTTGTTACAGGGAAAACTGTTAATAATTAGGTTGCATCACAAGCAAGTACCTATAACCAAGTTTATCAAACCAAAACATTTATCAAAAATATTGTTTCAATTGGATTTACGGGGATAACCACGAATAATATTGGTTTTCCTATTATTCGTATGATCAGAAATTCTCGAAAACAGTAACCGGATAAAAATATGTATTTATGTAAGTATTTCGAAACTAATGAACATCCTGACAGATACAAAGATAACGACTGAACTCACTATCATACCAATACCAACAAAACCAGATAAATTGTTACATTAGATGCTCCTGAACCGGGTTAGGTGGGCAGTAAGCCAGAGATCGGATAATCGGATGCATATTTACCTAAACATAATTTTTGGTTAAGAAACTATAAAAGCGGCTTCTTTTTTTTTCTTAATATATATGTTGTACTTACCGTCAATTAACTTAATTATCCATCATTATTAATAATTACAGCATTATTTGGTAAATTTGAATATAAAATTGAAATTCTTTACTTTTAGCAGTTGTTATTTTATATTTTTGTAGATTTGAAAACGACAATAATTTAAAATGACAAATTAAACGACTACAAAGCAAGTTAAACAATATTAAAATATATTCTAAGTGACATATATTATAATTATTAACTATTACATTAGGGAAATAAGACATAACAGTCACAGAAAATTAAAGAACGAAACATATTCAATCAGAACGAAATTATTAAATTCCAATTCACCATAACAAACATCGATACATGTAAATTAAAAGTCCTGATTCACCCACTTCATAACTGACTCATCAACGCCCAGCCCAAACCCTTGGACCTAGAATGCTGAATTCTAGCACAGACGTTCCCTTTATGATATAGACAGTGAATAAGGACAGATTTCACGAAATTCCCACGGAATATACTCAATAATTCATTAGGATTGTTATTCAAACTACATTCAGAGTGGCAGCAAGCTCCGTCTACGTCCACTAGAGTATGTCGAAGGACTACATCATGGCCGGCATGACTCAACCGTTGAAGGTGCTCACCTTGTGTTCGTCTGACCAAATACTGTTTACATATTTGACCGAAGAAACGCTCCTGCAACGATTGCATCATGACAGCCTGTTTAATGCCTAACGTCACCAACATCCCCAAGTGTTTGTTCCGTTTCGGTTGAGGCGATGTTTGAAACCTGGAGTTGTGTTCGCACGGACTCCATACTGCATAAATATTTTACTTGACCACATCCACCCTGCTGCTGTAATTGCATATTTCAGCCACCTTTAGTCATTTGAGGAGGAATTTCCTCATAGTGCTGTTGGTATA